>JAYKYS010000017.1:167500-4967500 GCA_036924285.1 Asterella californica | reverse complement strand
ACGAATGACTCTATAGCTGTATAGAGCTCCCTAGAGTGTACTTCCACCACATGATCCTCATCTTCTTGCTCATGCATAGCAAGTTCATCGATGAAATCTCCCAATCCTAACTCCAAATAAACACCTTCTATCTTATCATCCTCTTCAAGCACACCAACTCTCTTTAGATCTTTTTCAGTTTTTTGCACAACTTTCTGCTCCCACTTCTGCAAGTCAGCAAGTCGTGTATGTGTAGCAAATCCACTCCCAGAAAATCTCACAACTCCTGTACAAAAAGCACTTTCTTTCTCTAGCGAGAGTACCTTCTCCAGTGTACCACTATGTCCTCGCTCTATAGCAGTACTTGTCAAAAATCCTTGAACTCCTCCGTGACCTTAGGCAAGGAACCACCCCTCAGATAATCTCTGTTCCGCTCGTGGTTTGCTGATACAGTTAGAAACTGTACCGCTCTCTTGCCATCCTGACTTCTGATCCGTGCATAAGCAGATCCATCATCCAAAACCTTGGTCTCCATCCTCACAGCTGTAATGTAAGGTTGACCGAGTATCACCGGGTATGATGTACTATCTTGAACAAAGAAGTTTTGTTCAATAGTTACATCTCCCACCTTTACTTTCACATCAGGACAAGCTCCATAGAGTTCTCCTCGTGTGTTGTTCGCTGTTCTGATCATCCAACCATGATCTATATCAACAGGCCATCCACCTTGCTTGTAGATGTCCTTAGAGACAATATTGATCTCTGATCCATGATCAATGAGAGCAACCACCGGATCTGTCATCTCTCCTACCTTCACTAAGGCTTCGGTAGTAGCTCTAGCCCAATGTCCTCTAGTGTAATGACTAGGGACCTTGTCATCGTTATCATCCTCAAACCGAACCTTGCGGTTGATGCAGCATTGAGCTAGTTCTAACTCTTCCTCTCTTGATATCCTTGTGTCTAATGCATTAGACACAGCGGTTTCTCCTGCCAATTGCCTTTTTCGTTTGATGGTGTCAATAATGACATCATGAAACTCTCTCTTGGCAATCCCAAGGATCTCTCGCAAGGTAAACTCGATCTTGGCATTGAGTACTCTCTCTTCTAGTACTCCTTTCAGATCCGTAGCAGCTTCAATATCAGACTGAAGCTTGTATGAAGGAGATTTACCTTTCTCCTTACCTCTGCTCTTCTCTGACTTCTCGGGAGTAGAGGATATGACCTCTTCCATAGTCTCCTCTGGTAGAGACATGATCTCCGGTCTGAACTTTTCTCCTCTTGTTTGCCTCTTGAGAGCTGTTCTCTCTTCGCTAGGGCCTGCTTCATCTCGTTTGCGCTTCTCCTCCATGAGAGCCTCATGTTGACTCTTCGCCAAATAAGCGTGAACAGACATTGTATCCACGGGATCATCCCATCCAGTAGCACCCCTGATTGCCGTGGCTGTTCTGAGCAACTCCTCCCTTGCCATTTTCCCCCTTTTGTTCGTGCTTACTGCATGGCTCCACATATCAAGAGTATCTCCATCCTTCTTAGAAGCACTTCTTTCTCGTACTACCTCAACTCCATAAGTAGCAGCTTCTACCGACGCAGTAGCATGTTGAGATAGATACTCCTCCAGTACTTGCTTCATTCCTCCTTTCCCGAAGTTGGTTCTAAGAATCTCTCCATTATCCTTCAGAGCAATCTTTCCTTCCTTCCAATAGACTACTCCATCTCGTAGAGTTTTGGCAAAATCACCACACTCTCTTCGAGCATGATCAGAACTATCACACCAAATGCATCTCTGTACATAATCTTGCTTAGGAGCAAGTTTGGTATCATGTGCTCCTCCCTTCTCTTCCAACCTTGCTAACTTGATCTGCAAGTCCCTCATCCCTTTTACCAACTCTTCCATAGCATCTCTTTGCGGTGCAACTTTCGGGACAGGAATAGTAGGAAGTGGAACTTGAGGTACATGCACAATAGGTGCTTGCACATTGGGTACCATTGGTTGCCTACGAGGTACTATGATCGGCGGTGGTCTCTCTTCTTGTCTTACCACCACCTTCCCTCTCCGGTACTCTCGTTTGGCAAGTACACTCACTGCTTCAGAGACTTTTCTCCAGTCAGTCGTGAGTCCGTTGTCTTCCATCCTATCTTCTAGAAGCAGCTCCAACTCCCTTTGTAATTCATTGTTGGCTGCTTGTAGAAACAACTCCACCTTGTCATTCTCCAATGTGAGCTTCTCCATCCGAGACAACTGAAGGAATTGTCTCTCATACTCCCGAAATAGCTCTGTGGCAACAAGCCCTTTGTTGGGTTTGTTTACCCACTCCATGAATGACTTCTTAGTCACTCGGTCTGCATCTTCTAAAGAATACTCTTCTTTCAGCTGAAGAGTAAATCCTTCCCACGTAGCACCATGAGATCGGATGATGTCCTTCATGTGCTCTCGTAGTTCAGGTACGACAGCAAGCGCAAATGTACTCACCATCTCTCTTTCAGGCACCTTGCTCAACTCCATCTCTCGGGAATAGTACTTTAGGTACTTGGATAGGTTCTTCCCGTCAAACTGATCTAGCAACCCCACAACAGATTGCAAGGCTTTAGTAGCCATTGCTTCTTTCCGTTCAGTGGCTTGCTGTTGTTGCATTACCAACGCGAATGCCTCAAGCAATCGCATATCAGACCGTGAAAGCTTGGTCACCTTTGGTGCCTCTCCAGATGTAGAAGCCTCATCTACGTAATGACCCAACCCTTCAATGTCCATGGTGGCAAAACCACGCACGTACCTCTCACCCTAGACTTTTCACGTCGAGTTCACCAGCTATCGTATAACGTGTTTTTCTGTCTAGGAATACACGGGGTATATGGCTGTGCAGAGGTATGTGGATTGACAAGGTTGGATCTAGATCTGGATGTTTCCACTCAAATGTTTCACTATCTACTCTTTTAGCCTGAGTGACCTTGTATCCGCTCGTCTCAAGTTTAAAGCTTGCTACGATCCAAGGTTACGTATAGGTTGCATAAACTTGTGTTACAAACAGATCTTTTGTATTCTAACTAAAAATACTCAGATCTGTATTATCTAACTGAAGTTATTCCTCTATATCACTGGAAGCCTGACTTCTGAATAGCTCCCCAGCGACGCTAACTGCCCATCAATCCAACTATCACAACTTCATAGTACAACCAGAAGACGCTATAAGATCACTCAATCAACTTGATAGAGTATCGATACAACTTGCTGTACACCCTGGTCTACCAAGCATTCCAGCAAGGTAAAGCATGCATACTCCAAAACACTATTCAGATCTCAATATAGCACCAACGGCGGTAGTACCTGGCAGCTCCGAGAACCCAAACAGCGGCTTAAGACTCATGGCGACTCCGTTCTCCTTCATCACCAAGAGCTGAAATCAGCCCCACACCCTCCAATGTCGAATTGCATGCAGCCATGGCAGTTTCAGCAACAAACTCCTCTCCAAATTGATCGAAAATGACCAAAATGATCATAGATGATACCGAAAAACCCGAAATAGCTAATAACAGAAGTATTTTCGAACTTTGAGACCTCAGTCCTTCCAAACCACTCGACCAATGATGATCAAACTTCACAGGAAGCTTGATTGGACCCTTCACTCCTACCCTGAACAATTTTCAGGTCGAAATCTCAAACCAATTCTCAGATATGGATCAAACCGTAATCTGTGCTAACTTCAGAGCTTTACAGACCCAGGTACATTTGATCCAAGATTCTGAACAAACTACTCGACCATTTGAGGTGAAACTTCCCAAGTATCTTACTGATAAGACATTCTTCAATCCTGGAAAGTTTCACTCAGAAATTCGACTCAGATCTTAAGCAATAGCAAACTATCCATGGCTATCACAGTTCGCTGTCCCCGCCTTATCCCATCTGCACTTCTCAACTTCAATCGGTCGGTTCAGAATCCAAATCGATCAAGAAACTGACCAAATTGATATCAAAATGACCAGCACGCCGTCAGTTCTCCAACCCAACAGACAGCTCCTCAAAACTCCTCGCGAGTCTCTCAGAACAACCAGAAACGTAGCAGTAGGTACAAATTTCACCCCCCTCCACTCAATTGATCATAACGCGCTCATACTTTCATCAAATCGATCGATTCTTCAGCCCAGATTGTAGCCCCGGTCGAGAGCTCTCCAACCATACCCTTCGTTTCGCGAATGGACCTCTGAAGCCTCCAGAAACCACAGAAACGTCGCGAGGATCAGCTAGAACACCATTGGTCCAAAAGTGGACCAATAAGAGCAAAAAGAACTTTACTTTTTGTCTTTTCTCCTCTTAACTTTTCCCTTAGAACGAATTTTTACTCTCCAAGGAGACACAAGACATCAACAACACTCTAAGACCTCAAAAAATCCTTCAGATATGTCGATGGATTCTTCGCGGTCTGTAACTACACAGAAGCGCTCAACCAGAATGAAACCAGTGAACCACAGACTAATACAACGTCAATATTACAACCTGGAAACGTTCTACAATAAAAGGTACGACAAAAGGAAACGGTGAAGCTATCACTCGATTGTAATATTCTTGCCCGAAGTTTCTCACGATCCAAGCCCCATGATTGATCTTCGGTCTGCAATGGCACCGGACATCGACCCAAAGGTTGAAAGGAACGTTCGATGGATAGTTGAGATCCATCGTTCTTCACAACAAAATGTACACCGTCATATCCCAAGTCTCTCCGTATGTTACGATTGGAAGGATCACCGGAAGCTGTAACTCCATCACCCTCCCCATGAACTCATCACCAAAGTACGCAACTAACCACTGTCGAAAGTGATCGCGGTGGATGCAATGAAGCTTGATGTGAAACGGATTCGGGAAAGGAAGATCTGGAACCGGTAACACACCTCCGTCCATAACCACCACTCCTGCAGTTCTTCACTCCTCCATGCAGACCACCGAGAACCTTTACGAATCACCCGCTGAGAGAGAATGCCGTATGAACCTTCGACCCACCATTTTACACAAATGCGGCGACAAGGACCACTAAAGTGAACGCGCACAGATCGATGACTTGGCACGTTCTTCTACCGTGCGATCACTTAAACAGATAATCACAAACGTGGCACTCATCACACCGTTCGACGAGTTACGCGATACGGTTCACGAAACACGGAAAAGAAACACAACATAGGTTACACAGGAATTTCACACAGGAGCCGAACCACAACACGACAACGTAAGATACTACAGGAAGTTTATTGACAGGTATGCAGAGGTAGCCGGAAGACTTACAAAGTTGCTGAAGAAGGACGAACCTTATATTTGGTCTTCTGAGCAGCAAGAAGCGTTTCAAGAAATTTAAAGACTTCTGTCAGAATCTCCTATCCTAAGACCACCTGATTGGGAGAGAGTCTTCCACATTTATGTGGGTGTTTTTGCTTTCGCCATAGGGGTGATATTGAGTCAGAAAGATGAGAAGAAGAAGGATTATCCCATCTACTATGCGGGAAGACAACTCAGTGATGCAGAGAAGAAGTATTCTACAACTGAAAGGGAGTGTCTTGGCATGATTTACTCCTGTAGGAAGTTTAGGCACTATCTTCTAGCTAATCCGTTTGTCTTCTATGTGGATCATTTTTCTTTGAAACATCTCGTGAAGAAAGCAGATTTGTCTGGTAGGATAGCTAGGTGGATTCTTCTACTCCAAGAATTTACTTACACAGTTGAGTACAGGCCTGGAAGACAGCATGTTAATGTTGACTAGCTATCCAGATTGGAGACGGAGCGACGAGAAGATGAAGTGGAAGACGAGTTCCTTGACGAGAAGCTATTTTCAGTTTTCTCAGAGACACTCTCATCTGAGGGGGGGGGGGGGGGGGGGCGTACCGCCTGCTTCTCAGAAGACGAGACTAGGTCTTCTGATCCAGTCTTTACGACTTCCACAGAAGAATCGATCTTCAAGGACTTAAGGAAGGTCTTGGAAGACCAACAGTACCCCGAGGGATTGGATGCCGAGTTGAGGGTTGTCTTCCTACACAAGGCAGGTCCCTACGCCATCTTCCAGGGTATCATGTTTCGGAAGGGACATGACGAGAAGCTAAGGAGATGTCTTGAGCCTTCAGAGATTAAGCCAATGATCACGGGTCTTCACTACGAATATGCTTGGGGTCACTACAGGCTGAAGATCATGGTGAAGAAGATGTTGGACACCGGTTACTGGTGGTCAATCATGTACAGAGACACTTTTCAGGAGATCAGGAAATGTGATGCGTGCTAGAGGGTGGGAAGATCAACAGCTACTACTAAGTGGCCTCTTATTCCCATTCTCCCGCTTGCTCCTTTTGAAAAGTAGGAAATCGACTTTGTTGGACCTATCGCTCCGGTGGCTAGAAGAATGCGAGCACGGTACATTTTGATAGCTATCAACTATGCTACCAAGATGGTGGAGGGCGAAGCCACAAGGAAGAACGATGCCGCAGTGGTAGCCAGGCTCCTCTGACAACACATTATCATCCGATACGGATGCCCGCTGGAATTAGTATCAGATAGGGATACTCATTTTTTAAATGAGACTATTTCCCTCCTGACCTAGTACTTCAGGATAAAGCATCGGAAGACGACGCCATACAACCCGAAAGCTAACGGACTGACAGAGAAGTCGAATGGTCTTCTTTGTAATATCCTGAATAAGGTAACTATTAACCATGCGTATGAATGGGACACGAAATTGCCATCTGTGTTATGGGCTTTCAGGATTTCATCCAAAGTCACGACCTAGAAGACACCCTTCTACCTAACTTATGCCATGACACCTGTTGTGTCCATCGAGTTAGAGGTCCCTACTTACAGGTTAGCCGTAACCGAACGCATGGAAGAAGAGGAAAGCCAAGAGCAGCGTCTTCTGAACTTTGTGGAGTTCGAAGAAGACAGGAATGCAGCTTTGGAGAAGACGTACGAAGTGCAAGCACAAGTAAGGTGAACTATGATGGCAAGCTGAAGAAGGTGACCGTCGCAGATGGAGACTTGGTTCTTCTACACGACAACTGACATCTTAAGTTCCCTAGGAAGCTTCATCTTTGCTGGATGGGTCCTTACCGAGTCTTGGAGGTCTTCACCAATGATTCCTTGCAGTTGGAAGAGTTAGATGGTACGTTGATGACCACCCGCGTTAATGGCTAACGGGTCAAGAAATATTGGACGTGAACCAGCTCTGATGTTTGCGAGGACGCAAACATGTGAGGGTGGGCGTATGTGGTGTCCATAATTAACATGATGTACGAATTTTTGAAATTTTTGAAGTTAATCACATGTCTGTGTAATTGAAATAATCTTGTTAAGAACGTTTTTGTAAGAGAAGTCGACTTCTTCGAAAGACGGAAGAAGGACATCTTCCGAGAAGACGTCTTCCCGACCAGGTCTTCATAAGACGGAAGACGGAAGACGCGTGTCTTCTAGAAGATAGTGACAGCAACAACGACTACATACGCCTAACCGGGCATCACCCAGTAGGAGGGTAGGTGTACCTACCAGGTAGCCAAGGTAGTAGGTAGTAGGTAGGTCAAGTAGGTCGAAGAACCCCTAAATGCGCGAGAAGATACGGGAGAAGCGCATTAGCGCAGAATCATCACATGCTTCCCGCATCGAAGGCATTAGCACAGAAGATCGAGTTAGGAGGTGCCGCATTGAATCAAGAGGTGTCGAATTGAGTGAGGAGGACCAGCAGATGAAATCGAGGTCAGTTAGGATCAAATTGTAGCTAGAGAGAAAGCAAGGACGAATTTCTGAGAGTAGGAAGCACCATCGAGCTGAAGGAGTCTCTTATAGATTCTGGAAGCAGATATTGAAGAAGAATATGAGGTGGAGCCCTGATCGATTGAGAAGCAGCATGACAATTACTATAGAAACATCTCTGTGGAGTCGCATTGGAGCTGAGATGTAGTCAGAAGCGCGTAGAAGACTGAAAGCACTACGGGAAGCAAGCAGAAGACTGTTTGAGGTTCTTCCCATGTTTTCTTCTGTTTCCACCGCTTCTCGCCTCTTGTTTAGTATCCCTCGCGCTTCCTCGGTTGTTTGCAGGAAACCCATCGATCGCTTTTCCCTCTATGAAATTGGGCGCGGAAGCGCTGCTCAATTTTTGACAATCATCTTCTAGCTTCTTCCCAAACTATAATCAAGCTTCCCTGTCCGTCGTTCTCGAATTTGATCTCGCAGCTATCAATTTCCCTACCCTACCGCACCTCTACTCCCAAATCTTTGGATAGAAGACGCTTCAGAAGATCAGAACATCTTCAGAAGACGCTTCTGAATCTTGAACATCTTCGGAAGACACTTCTGGATGTCTGAAGTCTTCGGAAGATGACTGTGTGCAATTCGTATCGAGAGTGGATTGGATTTGCTTTTGTGTTAAGAGAGGCTTGGTACGAATCCAGAGTGACTTAGTGAGTTGTTTGTTGTTTCTGAGAAGCTGGAAGTTGGGAACCAGACCTGCGCCTCCCGATCTTCCGAGCTTCTCAAATCCACATCTTCCTAGAGAGACTAGAAGACTGGAAGGGCTGGCAGAATTCGTGAGGATCCTTTACAGATCTCTTCTGTCCGACCCATAGCAGCCTATTTCTTCTTCTTCCCGAACTTAGAAGAGAGTTGTGAGAAGTCTTGCTGGTAGAATCTGGAGAGAATGATCGAGGGTCATGTCTCCCCACCATGCAGCAAGCTTTTTCTGAGTGTGTATGAGAGGTGAGGAGTCGGAAGAACAGAGTATGAATGTCTTGTGTTTGTTGTGAGGGTAGATTGCGTGTTGAAAGCAGAAGACAGGTGAGACCAGTGAAAAGAAGCCTGGCTTCGAGAAGTCTTCTGAGAACGTTATTGAATCGGAAGCTGTCTCGGGAGTCTTCCTGGAGGTCACCGTCACCGCAGGAGCCCGCGATCGTCTTCTGAACTTCTTGTACAACTCTACTTCTCGCATATCTTCTATCTTCTGTTAGGAAGTAGGATGTAATGCAAGGTGGGTTGTCTTCTTAGGAATCCATGCGATGCCTTGCTTAGTTAGGATTGTTTAGCTATAGCTCGGAAGACGAGAGGAGCTTAGGAAGCGCTGTTAGAATCCCGGAAGACGGAGTAGCTGTCTTCTGGAAGACTAGGTTCATCTTCTGAAGATGGAAGCTAGACTATGAGAACTTGAGAAGGACTGAGTCTTCGGCTCACAGTAAGTACGTGTGGCTTAGTGCAACAGAGTTTCAAGTATGTCGATGCATCCTCGAGGGTTGGTGTTATCGGCAGCAGAGTTGACCGAGGCCAAACCTTTCCTCAAGGAGTTGGGTCTTGATTTCTTCCTGTGAGATTGGAACCTCACCGACTAGGATCTTCTGGAGGAGGTTTGGGCAGCATTACCGTCCTGCAACCGTGTACCGGTGAAGGCAGGAGTAGCTCGAGGAAGACCATCTTCATGGACAGCAGAATGATGGCGTAAGGCTTTCCACAGACCAGAAGCAGACAACAAGAGGAACGAGTTAGAGAAGAAGATCCTACCCATGATCTCGGGGAAGTGGCATGTGCCTGGGAGCACATCTTGTCTCTTCCTGGAGAACAAACAGGGAAGAAACGGATGGAAGGTTGAAGCTTACCGGGAGTCGCAGAGCATCTTCTGGCGAAGCTATTCCTCCATCTCTTTCCCAAGAGGAAGGCGTAGAAGACGAGGAACCTTGGAGACTAGGACGTGGAATTCCTGGAAGTCATTTGAGAAGGATTGCCCATCAACTCGAGCGTGTTCTTCCACGCATATGTGCAGGCAGAGCTGGTGTACTTAGACACCCAGCAGGAGGACATCTTACTCCGTTCTTCTGTTACATGTACGTGGCCAAGGGGGACCTAACGCAAGATCAGTTGGCGAGATATGGACCAACAGGGCAGCACGAGACGAAGGAAAAGACCTCGGGAGAAGACGATCGAGCAGCAGCAATGACTCCTCCTCCCACTCTGATGTCGCAGATGAGGCCAAGTACTCATCAGAAGACGCTTCTGGTGAGAAAAGACGACTCCAGTGGGTCGGAAGACGCGACACCACCAAGGAAGATGGGTCTTAGGAGTGTGCCTAGGAAGACCACCTCCTTCTCGATCATTCACTCTAGATCGGAATCCGATTCTCAAGAGGAGTCATTGAGTACCCGAGCTGCGCAGAAGACCGCTTCTGCAACACTAGGGAGTCTTCCGAAGACTCCAGAAGAAGAAGGTTGGATGGATACTCCTACTGCGATGCGAGGTAGCGCAGTAAAGAGGACCGCTTTTGCCATGGGGAGAGATCTTCCACCCCGGAAGATGAGAAGAGTAGCTTCTTCTCGCGCGCAGAAGCAGAAGGTCACAGCAGCAGAAGAGGCATCCTTGCCTCTAGAAGACAAGGAAGACACCTCCGTCCGGATCTTGGGGATAAGTCTGTCTTCCGTGGGAAGAAGACTGGAGAATTTCAGTGCCTTCTTCCACTCAGAGATCCAGCCAGCTATGGAGTTGGTGGAGAAGAGAGCAATGGCTCAAGAGAAGCCACTATAGCCTGGATTCGGTCTACGCACCCTGATGCGGCAGGAAGAAGGCCAGAAGAAGATAGAAGCGCTGGAAGCCAACCTCCGTGCCACGGAGAAGCTTGCAGCGAAGTACAAGGTGGAAGCAGCCGCTTCTGCCAAGGAGTTAGTGCAGCTGAGGAAGAGCAACCAGGAGTTGTAGGCGCGTTTACAGCAGCGTGACCAAGAGGTTCTACGAGTCCGAGATAAGATCACCGTCCTCATAGAGGAGAAGACAACGTGGGAAGAAGACAACGTGAGAAGAAGACACTGCGGGAAGCCGCAAAAGCACATACTGCAGCCGAGAAGACGCAACGGGAAGCAGCGGAAGCTCGTGCACAGGGGTTGCTAACTCAGACGGTGGAAGCGCTTCGGAAGAAGTTCAACTTCACCGAGGGTAGGAAGCTTCTTACCTTAGCTAAGGAGTGGGACGACAAGTCCAGAGCAAGGTTAGTGGAGTGCAAGGAGAGCATGTTCCGTTACTTGGATCGGCAGATAGAGAGAGTGAAGACACTTTACGGTCTTCTCTCGATTCTGCCACCAGCGACTGCATCTTCCCAAGCCCAGGACCATCGATCGGATCAGACTTGGAGAAGGAGGAGTTTGACCTCGCTGTCCACTTGGTAGTGACAGTGTTGGAAGCCGAGAAGACCACGGAAGAAGCCCCGGAAGACAAGGTGTCTTCTGGAAGACAAGAAGAAGAGTTGTCTTCCCTGGTGTTCGAGTGGAGGAAGCGACTTCCCCGGACCCTTATGAGATCACCATGACCCCCAGCGTCGAACCAGTACCTCAGAAGAGCGAGGAAGCGCAGGTCGACCCAGCTTCCCAGAAGACGCTTTTGTCTTCCGTAGCAGCACCAGGCGAGCCAACTACGAATGTTGAGGAGGAAGCCACCTCAGTGAGGGCCTCCTCACGAGGTTACTCTTAACGGGATTAGCGTTGTTAAAGGGAGTAGCGTTCTGAAAACCTGTGTAATGCAGCGAGAATCAAACAAAAATCAGTCAAGAACAATCGAAAACAGAAGAAATCTAGTTTTTATTTTCAGTGCAAGGGAAAGAATAGTATAGCCATTTGATTATTAGCTCCTCCTCCTTTGCGAGAGAAGATTAGAAGAATACAAAAAATAGCTCTAAGTGAGATTACCAACACACGACAAGTGCTAAGTGAATCATGACAAAGAGGGTGTGCAGCACGGAGAAAATAGAAGATGGGAATCATGTCGGAGCTGGATGTGGTGGGACAGCAGATAGCTGCAAAATCCTTGTGCAACAAGGAAAAAACAGGAGTGATGATGAACAAGACCACAACGCAGACAGGGTCCACCACACCGCGAGTGAGGGATCAAGAATGACAGCAGATGTGGTTGTGTGTTTGAACAGATCTTAGAACTTAGAACAGTGTTACTTGTGCAAATTCTCTGTGGGAACGATATTTTTTATACTAAATGGACAAAAGGAGTAATCCTGCGACACTACAATAAGCATACTAGCTCAATCCAAAATACTCAGGGATGATGAAAAAATAGTTACTGAAACATTTGAGTGTAAATTTTATCAACTTCAGTGAGGAGTCAGAATGGGCATCTCCCATTCTGGTGGTTCCAAAGAAGAATTCAGGAAAAAATCAGATTTGTGTGGATTTCCATACTCTCAACAAAGAGATGATTCTTGACCCCTTTCCAGTTCCATTCACGGATATGATCCATAAAACTGAACCTATGACTCCCCTCCGTGGATATTTCAGTTTTATGGATGGATTCCATGGATACAACCAAATCGTCATCATCGTCGTCAACCATGACGATTTGGTTGTCAAAAGATCAACATAAAATCATGTTCATGACCGACAAGAATACAGTTGCCTACATGGTAATATCATTCGGACTACAAAACGCCTCGATAATATTTCAGAGGTACATGATGAATTATTTCTCTGATCTACATGATGACTGGATGACTTATGTGCTCATAATCAGACAAGTAATCATGTTGGAGCTCTTCGGTTGATTCTTCACAATTGTCGCAAGGCAAGAATCTCCCTGAACTCGGAGAAATGTTTTTTTGACATAACATGTGGCCCCCTCCTAGACCATATGGTGTATGAGCAAGGGATCATGGTTGACCCTACAAAGTTTGATGCCATACGAGACATCATCTCCTTTACAATCCGAGAACTCATGAGATTCTTATGATGCACAAGCTACTATCATTGATACGTCAAAGGCTATGCAGGACTAGCCGCCCCTCTCACAGCCATATTGCACAACATAGTCGAGTTCATTTGGAGTCTATTGTGCGACAAGACATTCAACACCCTGAAACAAACACTGCAGGAAGCACCCATATTGCGGGCCCTTGATTGGACCCTACAGTTTCACGTGTTTGTCGACACTTCACAAACTGCCACAAGCGTAGTACTCTTGCAGCTAGATAATTCAGGGAAAGATCATCTGATCTTCTATGCCAGTAGATAGCTCAGTTCAGCAAAACACAACTATTCCATCACATAGTTAGAATTTCTGGGAATGATATTTCGTTGTGCAAAAATTTTGATACTATCTCCTAGAGAACATATTTGTCTTCCACGTCGACCATCAAGTCTTGAAATACCTGGTAAACAAACCAACGAGATAAGGGAGATTAGCCATATGTATGCTACTCCTTCATTAGTTCACATATCGGGCAAGGAAGATACATGTCAACATGGACTTCCAATCATGGAAGTCCATGTTGACATGGACATGGACATGGATCATGAAATATTGGGCAAGGAAGGTACATGTCAACATGGACTTCCAATCTCGTTTAGAAGAAAATCCTCTCTCACATATATTGTAGAGCCCACTTTTTCAATTTTTTACAGAAGATGCTTGAAATGTAGAAGTTCGTAGAAGAAATAATGAAGATAAAAGAAGAATAGATTAGTTTAAGTGAAGAAAAGTAATTGCGAAGAGAAGAGTCTTCTCAAGAAGACTTTCACATGAAAATATATGGAAATAGAAGATACAGAGAAAGAAGACTTCTTAAGAATGCATTTCATAATCTCTTCACGAATGGTCAGTACAACTCATAGTAGAGTAGTACGAAGTCTGAGTAGGATAGAACAAGCTATCTACCCGAAGAGGGACAGGAACTGCAAGCGGCGAAGGTGAAGACGGTCTGCGCATACCCTTGTCATGCTTGTAGCGAGGAATGAGCGGCGACTTCGGCACGTGTGAGAAGTTCGAACCTAACTGTATACTCAGAAAATCAGCTCATTATCTGAATCTACTTTTAGCGCGCAACGATTTTCCATTTGCGGAAAGAGTTAAGACGGAGATAGTGAATCTGAGTGAAGACTCATATTTAGGCGAAGGCTAACCTGAGTGAAGACTAGCGCATTAGGCGAAGTTCATCCCACAGCCCATTCAGCCATCTTCGTAGGGTGCGATGTCAGTCACCTCGAAGTTATCAAGGATTCGAGCTTTTGAGTTAGACCAGGAGGAACTTCGGCAGCTTCGGTCGAAGCTGAAGGAGTTAGGTTTAAGCTTCCTGACATGGGGAGATTGGACCCGAGTGTGTGGTAAATTTATCAGCCATATACGAATGTGCGAAGATCATGCGGCCGAAGATGGATATGCGCGGTCCGGGAACTGGACAGTTGAGAATTGGGAGAAGGTCTTGCTTGACGACGTGGGTGAGAAGGGAGACCTGCTCTTAGACCATGCGTCGATGAAGAGGCTGATGAAGGAGGGCCAGGATTACGGAGAGCTCTTCGCACACCCAGTCCATCCGACGAATGACTACAAGTTAGCCGATTACAGAGATCGCCGAAGCGGTAATGTTGATCTTGAGTCCGAGGCGGACGACCTATCTGTCAGCATGGAAGGTTTGCTTCTACGAGAACTTATATTTGTCGAGAAGCGAGCACATTGGACGAAGATCTTCCATGATGAAGTTCAGCGTCTCTGGACCAAACAGGATTACGTTTACTTGGGAGGATTCGTTTCAGTCTTCTACTTCCGAATGGGCTGGCTGAACGAAGACGAGCAGAACCAATTGAGGTTCGACGAAGACAAAGACTATTAGGGACCTTTCTTCAGTTCAAGAGGAAGAGGAAGGAGCACCGAGAGAAGATGCACAGCAAGTGGAGGCTTCACCGAAGACTCCAACCGAAGTCACGCAGGAAGCACAACCGGTGGAGGATACCCCAGAAGCCGGCGAAGATCAGGATAAGCGTCACAGCAAGAGGAAGCGGAGTCTTCCAACCTCGCCGCAAGAGAAGCCGAAGGCGAGAAAGAAGACGAAAGGTATCAAGAAAGAAGATCTTTGGACGAAGGTGGAAGACTCGGAAGACCTTTGGAAGAAGTTAATGCTAGTGTTGTCCGCGTACGTGACTTCAGGGTTGGACTCCGAAGAGCTTGATCTTCTGCGAACGTTAAAGGCGGAGGTAGTACAAGCGGACACGAACCCCGACGGTGTGAAAGCGCGTTGTCGAGGCAAGAGTTTCCTGGGAAGGGCGAACCTTCTAGCTGTGATACGATCGTGAAGAGGAGGGCGAAAATCACACACGGAATAAGGATCGCAAGAGAACACACCACCACGATTTCGATCTGGCCAAGATAAAACACACGGCGTGCAAGTAGATCTTCAACTCCAGATTATGCAGATTGAAAAGCTCACGCTCAGTAACTCAGAATATCAGAAAACATCTCCTGTGAAGCACCAGCGCGTTCACCTAGAAGCTTCCCGTCTTCTTTTCAGAAAAGATGTGCGTACAAGTTGCAGGTCTCTTATCTACTCGATTCTGTTCTCTACTCTCAATCCCTCGATATCAAAACTCTGATCAGACAGAAGTTCTCTTCAGACGTAACCTCTGTGTAAAATTTCTCTCCTCAGCTCTACTGTTTCTCTCTACTCGATAGCTCCCGCACGGTAAACTCTACACTGCTCGATGATCGACAATCTGCGATAATGCGATAATTCTCGACAATGAGACTAAGAATTCTCTCCCTCCGGAGTACACCCCTCTGGGTTTTCCTCCATCCTACGCAACCTTCAGTGTCACCTGGCATGGGTAAAAGACGCCCTAAACAGATGGCAGCAGAAAACTAAATCACTGATAAAAAATCTACACGTAAGAAGACTATTTCACTAAGCTTCGCAGGTTCATCTGTACGGACGGCCACCGTTTCAGCTGTACAGTCAGCATCTGCCACGTCCACCCGAAGTAACTCCACCACGGCTACCTCTAACCACCGGAATCACCTCGTTCTGACACGTGGAGCCGAGTAATCACCATTGTCGTTTTCCGGCCCCCTTAAACTTCGAAGTGCCGTAAGTATTGCCTCAGGTATCAGTTTCACTTGATTTTTCGACTCAAGTGAATAATACTTCGAACTCCACATTTTTCTACAAAAGAATTGGTACTGACTTGGAGTATCTTTGATGCCATCTCGCCACCCCAGGACTTAGAGGGCCGCAACCGAATTCGTACTAATTACCCCGCCAATCCGAAGGTGAGAGGTCCATTTCGAAACTCGGTGGTAATCTCTCTCTAGCATCCACACTAGGTGACTGCACTAGTGCAGGGGTAGACGGAGGCGTCCCGCATTCACGGTACGTTTAAGGGACATCTAGTGTCCCGTCCCTAGGCAACTTGGTGCCCCTCATATTCCCCCGAAGGGGCCAGCCTACTCCAAGCCGGTTGTGAGTCTGAAGGGATTTGATCCGGAGACCTCCTCCCTACAAGTTTCTCAGCTACACCACGGAAGCTGATCTCACAACTGGTTTTGAAGACCAGTTTCTAAGCTAATATGCTAGAAAGCTGCGGTATTTCGTCTTTTCTTTGCTAACACGAAGTGCCATAACTTTCTCTAGACATGCTTTTTTTGTACATTTCGAATTTTAAACAAATACTACATACTACAATCTACATGAGAAAAATCTAAAATTATTTTTCGAACTCACTCAGAATTATAGTAAATTTCCTGGTATCAGAAATCTTGTAGAAGAACTCCAAGTAACTTTTTGCCTGCAACTCCGTTTGCAACTTTTGAACATACCACGGTGATCAGCGCGACAAGACCTACGCCGTGGTGTTTTCAGATTTTTGAATGCTCACTTCCTCCAGAATCGACTTCTCTGAGGTCTTAGCTTCACTCAGAGAGACTAACTCCTAACTGAGAGGTGAATTATTCACTATGTGGAATAATTCACATCACGACATCCATCTCCTCTAAACCTGCACATCCTCTGGCATGTGCCAACCTCTTCATCCTTCTGTCGTTTCATCATCATCATCATCACTCTCTTCTGCCTCAACCTCTTCAGTAGGCGAGACGTCTTCTTCTCTTGTCATCCTCCGCTCAGACTCGAGAAAGTTGAACAAATCTACTGATCCTCCATGTTGTTTGAACAACTTTACTCGTTTGCCAGCCACAGATAGTTTCAAAGGAGTACCATCCAGCTCACGTAAACTATAAGTGGCATTCTCATAAACGTCTAACACAACATAAGGCCCGAACCATCTTCGCGAGAACTTACGAAGTGTAGAATGCTGATTCTCCAGTGTGTTGTCATACACCAGAACCCAATCACCAACACGTATTGGCTTCGGTCATAGTCGATGAGTCTTGTCAAAACGCTCTTTGTTTCTGACTCGAGCCACCTTCAGCTTCTCTTGCGCTTCGGTAAGATCCTCCTCCCTTCGCTCCAACTGCCTAGTTCGTAAAGCAAGGAGTGAAGTATGATCTAGACCATCTTCCCATGGTAGTGTAGCCCACGTAAGAAAGTCTTCCTCAGCAGGCATGATCGGCTTCTGCCCCAACATAAGCTCAACTGGCATATAGCCAGTCGTGGTACAGTGTGTAGTTCTATCAGCCCATAAAGAAAATGGAAGCAGTCTCGGCCATTCTCTAGGCCTACCATCACATGCTTTCACTAAAGCGTGAACGATAGAAGGGTGTCCTCGTTCACTCTTACCAATCCCTTCTGGATTCATGGCAGTAATAAGTCGAAGCTTTACTCCATAACGAGCAAAGACCTCCTTTGCTTCTGCACCTCTCAACTCACCCCTATCTGCTCGTAATCCTCCAACAGATCCATAACGACAGATTATATCTTCAAGCACGAATCTACATGTGTTCTCTGTAGTCTTCGTGCGCAGTGCTCGTCCCTCCACGTAGTTGGAGAGATCTTCTCGAGCCAACACCAAGTAACGCATCCCCCATAGTCCCGGTGGCATCATCATAAGATCAAGGACCCACGAAAAATGAATACTAGGTGGGTAGGTAGGTACAAGTCCATCTCTGTAGCGGACTTTAGAGTAGAACTGGCAGTGCAGACACGATCCAACAAAATCCACTACGTCTTGATACAAACCCTTCCACCAGTATCGCTCCTTCATCTTCGTGTACGTAGTCCAAACTCCACGGTGTCCAGCCCACAAGGTGTCATAAAACTCCTTAAGCAGATTCAGCTTTGTCGGTTGATAATCCACCACTCTAGCAAGCATCCCATCTCTTCTCTTCGGACGTTTCCACAGATAACCTTCACGTAGAAGGTAACCATACGCCTTTCGTCTGATCTCCTTGAACTCTGCATCACTCCATCCTTCTCTTCTGCATAATAAACTCAGATAGTATCCGATATCGTGGAACTTTTCCTTGTAGAACTCCTCGTAGAACGGCAGTGGTTCCAAGTCTGAAGTCTGCTGACCAACTTGGCACCAAACGTCTCTCTTCTCTTCATCTTCGACTTCTGTAAACATCTCTCCTTCATCTGTATAACGAGCCCTAGATAACATGTCTGCAACAGGATTATCTTTTCCTGCTATATGCTTCAGCTCGGGGTTCATACTCCGGATATAAGCAATCCATCGTAGCATTGCTATGTCTGGAGTATTACAGTTTGCTATCATACCTAGCAAAGGCAAACAGTCTGTTTCTAGTATCACACGTGCACCTATCAAGAACTCTCGGTCTACCTTCATAGCAGTAACAGCTCCCCACAACTCACGCTTCACTTGAGGATAGTTACGTTGTCTATCTGTTAAGATCCGAGCCCCAAACCTTGAAACAAACCGCATGCCTTCTGCATCTTCTTGACCAACTGCCCATCCAATCGCCTTTTGACTCGTGTCAACAGTCAGTATGATAGGTCTTCCGCTCTCGTAGCTAAGTCTCCTTAGTACAGGTGGAGACTTCAGAATCTCTTTCAGCTGCTCCGTCGTCTCGTGATGTTCTTGCCGCCAAGTAAACCTCTTTCCCTTCCTCAGAAGTGCATACAGAGGCTCGGCAATGTGTGCATAATGAGGAATACTCACACGAAAGAACACACAAGCTCCTAAGAATCGGGGAACCTCAGTGATGTTGGTACAGTCTGCTATCCTTGCTATAGCATCTACCTTTTCTGGGTTCGGCTGTCTTCCAAAAGTACCGCATAAGTGACCAACCACCACAATCTCTGACATTCCAAAACGAGATTTGGTACATGACAGAGTAAGGTGTACTTATTCCAAGTGCATCAGAATCTTCTCCACATCTCGGATGTGGTCTGTAACAAACTTTCTGCAACCATCAGTAGTCACAGCTTCGTCCTTGTCCTCCACTGGACAGCCTTTCATGGGAATATCATCTAGAAATGGGATAGTAACCTCAGGTACAAACTCTCGTAACACCTTACGCATCGCGTTTTGCATATTGGCTACTGAGTTTGTCGCACCCTGAGGAAGAGAACACATCCGCATCAATCCCAAAGGTGTACGCATGGTGGTCAAGTCTCTACTCTCCAAAGCAAGCTGAAACTGATCGTAACCTGAAAACAGATCTCCAATAGAATAGATGGATCTTCCAGCAAATGCCTCGGCTACTTCATCAACCACAGGTCCTGTCCCAACGTTTCGAATCGTGATGTTATTGGCAGGCTGCAAGTCTTGGATGAAGCATAAGGCTCCTGTCTTCTTAGGTACTGTGAACCATCGGCTAGAGTACGGAGCCATAGATGGTTCAAGAATACCCATCCGCATCCTCTCCTTCAGTAACTCAATAACCTTCGGTAGCAAGGCACGAGGGAGTGGAATCGGCTTCAAGTCCCAAGGTACGTGAGGAACAGTGAAGATAACCATCGGAGCTATCACACTAGGATCCACACAACCAATCTCTCCAGCTGAGAAAGAAAATGCCTTACCATGGCTAACTATCATCTGCTCGAAAGCTCGTTTCTCCACTTCAGTCAAGAAGCCACCCCCTCCTATCTGGAGCTGCTCGAGTGTCTCTTGAGTAAACTCGTGTCCTATCTGTTTAGGATCTCTCAGTACAGGCTCCGTGGCAGCTAACTCCATCTGTTGTTGTGAGTCAATAGGTAATTGAGTTGCCACTGGTTTCACCTTCTTCGCTACAGTTTTGTATTTGGTGTGAACCTCTGCTTCTTCACGAGAGCCACACCAGCAGATTGCATCCTTCCATCCACTCTCCAGTCTCAGATGAGGACGAGATTGCAAGCACGAGGTAATCTCCTCATAGACCTTACGAGAGTGGATAGGGATCACCACCCTTCCTCCCATCTGCCCCATCAACCTATCTACATCATCCAGCCAACGAACAAAAGACTGTACACCTACAAACTCCTCGTAAACACCAGAAATCATCTCATCTTCACTCAGAACTCCTGTACAGTGTAGATTTTCTGCATACTTCTCCATATACCTCCTACTCTTCTCAGTCAAATCCTCTACTCGCGTGAACTCACTCCAATCATCAGAACTGAAAGTCATTAAACCAGATTTCCAATTATGTACAGTGTAGTCGTTCTCAGAATCTTGAGCAACCTCTTCGTCAGCCTGCTGTGATCCCACACACTGCTCAAGCATGATCATAGTAGTAGCAGATCCATCACTCTTGATATCCCGACCTACAAGAGTGGTTTCAGAAAACCCTTACTCCTACAGATAGGAGAATCTCTCAAAGTCTGTCTGTTCGTTCGTGGTTCGTACGAACGGTTAGAAACTGCACAGAACGTCTATCATCTGGACTACGGATCCTAGCATAGTGAGATCCGTCATCCATCACCTTCGTCTCCATTCTAACTGCCGTGATATAAGGCTGACCAAGAATTACAGGATACGAAGCAGAAGACTACACGAAGAAGTGCTGATCTACCTCCACATCACCTAGCTTCACCCGCACGTTAGGACAAGCACCGTATAACTCACCCCTCTGGTTGTCTGCAGCTCGTAGCACCCAACCATGGTTCAGTTCTATAGGCCACTGACCTCTCTCGTACACCTCCCGTGACATGATGTTGATCTCTGAACCGTGATCAACTAACGCAGCAACAGGTTCAAGACTTCCGAGACGAACTCGTGTAGCCGTCGTAGCACGAGCCCAGTGTCTCTTCCTGAAGTCACTATCAGTAGCTGGACTCTCATCGCCAGCTTGACCATCATCAAACTCAACAGTGTTGGTACCAGCAACCAACGCTTCTTGCTGGTACTCTGTATCATCAACCTCTTGAAAATGCACCTTTCCGAACTCACATCATTCGTAGAAGCTCCTACCACATCAATCATCTGACTTTCTACTTGCTCGGACATCACCTGTCTCTTCCGCTTGATGATGTCGATGATCAGCTCGTGAAACTCCCTCTTCGCAATACGAAGAACCTCTCGAAGAGAAAACTCGATTCGCGCGTCAAGTATTCTCTGCTCCAAGATGCTCTTGAGATCAGTTGAAGTCTCAATATCTGCTGCCAACTTGTAAGCCGGTCCCTTTCCTTCTCTTGGGCAGTAAACCGTCTACCAGCAGTCGTTGGCTCCTGCTGGGATCTCTGCACGTCCTCCATCGGACCTGGTGCAGGTGGAGGAGCGGCAGAAGTAGATGGGACGTTTTTTGGAGGGGCTGCTCGCCTCCTTGTGACTCTTCGTCTGTCCCCAATCTCCTCTGGAACTCCAGTATCAAGTTCAGAGGCTTCTCGCCGTCTCTTCTCCTCCACAGAAGCATCTTGCCAGTGAACGTGTCTATCCACGTCCAAGAATACTTTGATAGATACAGCATCAACAGGATCTCCCCACCCTGTGACCCTACGGATAGTTTCTGCTCCTCTCTTCAGTACTTCAGAAGGAACTTGAACAGATTTCTTCTCAGTAGTCTTATCTAGCAACGTAGGACTAGAAGAAACCTCAATATGTCCGGCATATACATCAGGATTTACCGGTGGTGCCATCAATGCATGTACAGTTGCAGCAGCTGTAATCTGAGGTAGACTCCTCATGCCTCCTCGTCCAAACTGCGTGCTTAGCGGCTCTCCAGTAGAAGAAAGGTGCAACCTAGCGTTCTGGTAGCGAACCACACCATCTCGCAGAGCAGTCGTAAGCTCTTGACAGTCTCCACGAAAATGATCAGGACTGTCACACCAGATACATCTACGAACAGGAGCACCTCCTGGACGTGCAGCAGCAGGCGTCGGTGGCTGCTCTCTCTGCAAGCCAGCTAACTCCACCTTCAGTCCTCTCATCTGCCGAATCAAGTCTTCGATCTGGTTCTGCTGCCCATGGTTCTCTGCAGGTCTCTGAACCGGTGCCCTTTGTGCAGGAACTGGCACCACTGGTATCATAGGAATTGCAGCCGGGACAACAGGTCTAGGAGCCGGAGCCGGAGGTTGCTGTACTTGAGGAGCAGTACGAGGTTGAGCGGTCACTTCTGCAAGCGGACGTCCTCCCACAACCACTCTTCCCCTCCTCTGTCTTGTTAGTACGGCAACAACATCCTCGACTCTTCCCCAGTCGGTAGTAACTCCTCCTTCAGCTGATCGGTCAGCCAACATAAAGCATAACCGATCTGCCGTAGCATCATCGGTAGCTTGCAGAAAAAGCTCAGTTCTCCTAGCATCTAAAGTTATTCGCTCTAGAGTTGAGAGTTGTCGGAATCTCCGATCAAACTCTCTCAGCATCTCGTTCAGGCTCATCATCCGATCAGGTTGCTGCTTAACCCAGTCTAGAAACGTTCTTCTAGTGACTCTCTCTGAATCTTCTTCGAGAAACTCTTCTCGAAGAGATCGCTCGAAACTCATCGAGACACCTAGATTTCTTCTCTGTACATCCCTAACTTGGTCCCGCAACTCAAGGATTACAGCTAACTCAAAACTGGTTATCATCTCTATATCCGTAACTCTAACCAGTTCCATCTCTCCTCTGTATTCACGTAGATACCTAGAAATATCTCTACCTTCAAATCTACCGCATCTATTCACAATTGCTTGCAAAGCCTTGGTAGACTTCAACTCACCTCCTCCAATGATCGGATGTTGTTGGACCAGGGCCGCAAGTGTCTTCAGAATCTCAGCCGTATCCAGACCAGATGCAGATGTCGCTGCCATCACAGGGGCTACAGTAGGTGCTGCAGCAGACGTAGATGCAGCAGCCATAGAGGTAGCACCAGCAGCGCTTCCGCTCTTTCGATCCATCTTCCTCTTTGTCTTGGAACTCAACTTCACGGTCAATCATCCCAAGAAGCCTCTCAGTGGAAGCACCAGATTGTATGTCGAGGCGAGAGTTTCCTGGGAAGGGCGAACCTTCTAGCTGTGATACGATCGTGAAGAGGAGGGCGAAAATCACACACGGAATAAGGATCGCAAGAGAACACACCACCACGATTTCGATCTGGCCAAGATAAAACACACGGCGTGCAAGTAGATCTTCAACTCTAGATTATGCAGATTGAAAAGCTCACGCTCAGTAACTCAGAATATCAGAAAACTGCTCCTGTGAAGCACCAGCGCGTTCACCTAGAAGCTTCCCGTCTTCTTTTCAGAAAAGATGTGCGTACAAGTTGCAGATCTCCTATCTACTCGATTCTTTTCTCTACTCTCAATCCCTCGATATCAAAACTCTGATCAGACAAAATTTCTCTTCAGACGTAACCTCTGTGTAAAATTTCTCTCCTCAGCTCTACTGTTTCTCTCTACTCGATAGCTCCCGCACGATAAACTCTACACTGCTCGATGATCGACAATCTGCGATAATGCGATAATTCTCGACAATGGGACTGAGAATTCTCTCCCTCCGGAGTACACCCCTCTAGGTTTTCCTCCATCCTACGCAACCTTCAGTGTCACCTGGCATGGGTAAAAGACGCCCTAAACAGATGGCAGCAGAAAAATAAATCACTGATAAAAAATCTACACGTAAGAAGACTATTTCACTAAGCTTCGCAGGTTCATCTGTACGGACGGCCACCGTTTCGGCTGTACAGTCAGCATCTGCCACCTCCACCCGAAGTAACTCCACCACGGCTACCTCTGACCACCGGAATCACCTCGTTCTGACACGTGGAGCCGAGTAATCACCATTGTCGTTTTCCGGCCCCCTTAAACTTCGAAGTGCCGTAAGTATTGCCTCAGGTATCAGTTTCACTTGATTTTTCGACTCAAGTGAATAATACTTCGAACTCTACATTTTCCTACAAAAGAATTGGTACCGAAAAATGTAGAGAAAAATTACTCTATTACAAAACGTGAAGCTCTAGGAATGGTGTATTCAGTTAGAAAATTTCGACACTACTTGTTCGGTTGTGTGTTTGTATTCTCCGTGGATCATTATGCGCTAAAACATCTGGTGCAAAAGTCTGATCTGTCGGGAAGAATAGCACGATGGATGTTGTTACTGCAGAAGTTCAAATTCACCGTTCAAACCTGAGCAGATAAACATCATGAGAATGCAGACTACTTGTCTCGGTTGCAAACAAGAGAAAGACAAGATAACGTGGCGGATGATTTTCCAGATGAAGAACTTTTTCAACTAACAGCAGCTCCTTCGAATAGGTACCATGAGATATACAGATACTTGTCTACATTACAGTGTCCTGAAGGCATGGATGTTGAGCAGCGCACGGTGTTCATACACAAGGTCGGACCGTATGAGCTGAAGAGACTCTGTTCAAGAAGGGGACCGATGAAGAGTTGCAAAGATGCCTGGAGGAGGAAGAAGTATCAAGAGTAGTGGAAGCTATGCATTCTGAATCAGCAGGAGGTCATTATACCCTTCGCAACACAATAAAGAAGATTCTGGATGCAGGATACTGGTGGCTCACCATGTACAAAGATGTGCAAGCAATCATTAAGAAGTGTGATAGTTGTCAACGAGTAGGTAAGCCTACTCGAACTACTCGGTGGTCACTCCATCCTATCTTATTCCTTGCATCATTTGAGAAGTGGGGAATTGATTTTGTGGTGCTCCTTCAGCCAGTAACGAAAAGGACACGCAGAAGATACATCTTGGTTGCTATTGACTATGCAACGAAGTGGGTAGAAGCTGAAGCAACAAAGAAAGATGATGCGTGACAGTGGTGGCTTTCTTACATAAGAATATCATCACCAGGTTTTGATGTCCATTAGAACTGGTGAGCGATAAGGGTACACACTTCTTGAATAGCACTATAGAAGCATTGACAGAGTATTTTCAGATCAAGCATCGGAAGACTACTCCGTATAATCCTAAGGCAAATGGACTTACTGAGAAGAGTAATGGTCTACTGTGCAAGATTTTGAACAAAGTGACTGTCAATCATGCTTATGATTGGGATACCAAGTTGGATGCAGCGCTGTGGGCATTTAGAAATACATAGAAGATAATGACACGACAGACGCCATTCTTCTTAACCTATGGAATGCATCTCATCATGTACATTGAATTTGAAACCCCCTACTTACAGAATTCTGTCACATGATAGATTGTCTGCAGAAGAGAGTCAGCTCATTAGACTACAAAATTTGATGACACTAGAAGAAGACCGTGAGACATCCTTGGAGTTAACTAAGGTCATACAAGAGAAGCGAAAAGAAAAATACGATAAAAAGTTAAAGAAGGTGGATGTGAACGACGAAGATCTGGTTTTGCTATATGATAGTCGGCATGCTAAATTTCCAAGGAAGTTGCAACTACGGTGGATGGAACCATACAGAGTTTCAGAACGTTATAGCAATGGATCAGTCCAACTTGAAGACTTAGAAGAAAATCTTTTTGCCACTCGAGTGAATGGAGGAAGAATCAAGCGATATTACTACTGATGTGTTCGCGGGGTCACTCACATCTGGGGGGAGAAGTATGTAGAGCTCACTTTTTCAATCTTTTACAGAAGATGCTTGAAATGTAGAAATTTGTAGAAGAAATAATGAAGATAGAAGAAGAATAGATTAGTTTAAGTGAAGAAAAGTAATTGTGAAGAGAAGAGTCTTCAGAAGAAGATCTTCACATGAAAATATCTGGAAATAGAAGATACAGAGAAAGAAGACTTCTTAAGAATGCATTCCATAATCTCTTCACGAATGGTCAGTAGCATTCATAGCAGAGTAGTATGAAGTATGAGTAGGATAGAACAAGCTATATATCAGAAGAGGGACAGGAACTGCAAGCAGCGAAGATGAAGACGGTCTGAGCATACCCTTGTCAAGCCTGTAGCGAGGAATGAGTGGCGACTTTGGCACGTGTGGGAAGTTCGAACCTAACTATATACTCAGAAAATCAGCTCATTATCCAAATCACTTTTAGCGTGCAACGATTTTTCATTTGCGGAGAGAGTTAAGATGGAGATAGTGAATTTGAGCGAAGACTCGCATTTAGACGAAGGCTAACTTGAGCGAAGACTAGCGCATTAGGCGAAGTTCATCCCACAGCTCATTCAGCCATGTTCGTAGGGTGCGATGTCAGTCATCTCAAAGTTACCAAGGATTCGAGTCTTTGAGTTAGACCAGGAGGAATGTCGGCAGCTTCAGCCGAAGCTAAAGGAGTTAGGTTTAAGCTTCCAGACATGGGGAGGTTGGATCCGAGTGTTTGATAAATTTATCAGCCAGATACGAATGTGCGAAGATCATGCGGTCGAAGATGGATATGCGCAATCCGAGAACTGGACAGTTGAGAATTGGGAGAAAGTCTTGCTTGAGAGGCAGGTGAGAAGAAAGACTTGCTCTTTGATCATGCGTCGATGAAGAGCCTGGTGAAGGAGGACCAAGATCACGGGGAGCTCTTCGCGCACCCTGTCCATCCGACGATTGACTACAAGTTAGCCGATTACAGAGATCTGGAGAAGAGAAAGATCACCGAAGCGGTAATGCTGATCATGAGTCCGAGACGGACGACATATCCGTCAGCATGGAAGGTCTGCTTCTTCGAGAACCTATTCATCGAGAAGCGAGCACATTGGACGAAGATCTTCCACGATGAAGTTCAGCGCCTCTGGACCAAACAAGATTACATTTACTTGGGAGGATTCGTTTCAGTCTTCTACTTCCGAATGGGCTGGCTGAACGAAGACGAGCAGAACCAGTTGAGGTTCGACGAAGACAAAGACTATTAGGGACCTTTCGTCAGTTCAAGAGGAAGAGGAAGGAGCACCGAGAGAAGATGCACAGCAAGTGGAGGCTTCACCGAAGACTCCAGCCGAAGTCACGCAGGAAGCACAACCGGTGGAGGATACCCCAGAAGCCGGTGAAGATCAGGATAAGCGTCACAGCAAGAGGAAGCGGAGTCTTCCAACCTCGCCGTAAGAGAAGCCGAAGGCGAGAAAGAAGACGAAAGGCATCAAGAAAGAAGATCTTTGGACGAAGGTGGAAGACTCGGAAGACCTTCGGAAGAAGTTAATGCTAGTGTTGTCCGAGTACGTGACTTTAGGGTTGGACTGCGAAGAGCTTGGTCTTCTGTGAACGTTAAAGATGGAGGTAGTACAAGCGGACACGAACCCCGACGGTGTGAAAGCGCACCTTTCTCGACTCAGAAGAAGATAGATAGGGAGTTAGGAGAGATTCGAGCGAACGCAGAGGTTCAGTTAGAAGAGTTTCGAGCATAGTTAAGCTTAGGAGTATAGATTCAATGAAGATGAAGATAGATCGTAGGGTAGTGAAGGTCTTCCGCCTTCTTAGGAAGAAAAGCAATTAGGTTAGGGAGAAGAGTATATAAGCGACCCGACCTTTTGAAGTTGTGCCTTTTCTCATATTTTCAGTTCTTTATTTATTAATTTCCATTTCTCAAAAATGCGGAGCAAATGTTGTGAATGATTTGGGCGAAGACTATTTCCTCCGAATATTCAGAGCTTGCTGTCGCATGAGTAAATATGAGTGACGAAGATCTTCGTAGATAGACTTCGGTGAATGTTCTTCGCCGAAGAGTGAACCTGCATATTATGCGAATGAGATTAAGCGAAGATTTGAGAACAAATTAGTCACTGTGAAGTGGAAGAGATAAGTTAAATTGTAAAAAGAGTTTGGAAGATGGTTGCTTCTTCTTGAGAATGCCTTCTTCAAATAAGTGAGGTCTTTAAGATTGAGGATTTAGTTGGAAAAAACATTTCTTATGAAGAGTAGGGGCTTATTCTTTGAGCCTTGATGTGAAGTTTGTATTCTTCTATCTTTTCAGAAGAAGACTAGTAACATTTCAGCAATATTTTGCATTCTTCATTCATTCATACATTGTCTTCTCGAATCTTTTGTCTGTATTGTTGGAAGGGTCCGTGATCAAGAACTATTTCATTGTTGTTTGTATTCGGTTTATTAGGTTGTGCTTGGGTTTGGTTTCTTATCAGACTTAAACTCTCATATTATTTATTCCATGAGAATAACAGAAAACTACCAGAATTATCATTGTGATATTATTGTACTATGATTTGTGTAATTGTTGATTGTATCTTCGTGGGAACGATATTTAATTTACTATTTTCGATACATTTGGTTTCTCTGGGTTGTTACATATATCTACAATAACTTTATAGATTTCATCTTTTTTTGGTACAAGAGGAGACCACCACACTATCCCCTTGGATTCTCCAAATGAAGTGTTATGTGAAAATTGACAATGTACCAAGGGACTTGTCTCCAAACAAAGTCAAAACCTTCCATTTCATCACACTATCATTTTGAGTCTTTGGTGACACATTCTACAAGATGGGAGCTGATAATGTACTGAAGAGATGCATGACAGCTTCAAGCATACCATGAAGGAGAGGCTAGAGGACATTTCGCAAGAGATTTGACGGCTTGGAAGATTTATCTTACTGGATACTTGTGGCCTATAATCACTAGAGGTTCGCACGACTACGTCAAGAGATATGACGTATGTCAATGACGGACAAACCCACGGCAAAATACATGATGATGTTGACACTGATCTTAACAGCACGTCCTTTCAAGAAATATCGCATTGACTTTTTCAGATCAATCAATCCTCCATCGAAGATCACCCACCACAGATACATGATAGTCACAGTAGACTATGTAACCAAATGTGCAGAAGCAGAATCCTTCTCAAGAGCAACTTCCCAAACTCCAGTTCAGTTTTTTTAGAGAAATATACTTTCCAAGTTCGGAGTATTAGATACCATTGTCTCTGATAATGACTCTCATTTGTCAATGCCGTAGTAGCTGAACTAACAGCTGCTTATGACATCAAACACAAACGTATCACTTTGTACTATCCTCAAGCTAATGGTCAGGTAGAACGAACCAATGGAATTCTGCTCTCTAGAATCAAGAAGATTGTTTCCTTGAAACCTACCAACTAGGATAAGAAGCTAGTAAGAGTGCTCTGGGCGTATCGCATCATGTTCAAAATCACCACTAGCCACACACTGTTCTAGGTAGTTTATAGACAAGAAGCAATTATGACTATAGAATTATTGGTCTCAACACTACATGTACTTAAAAGATACGCGCCTCCGGAGGAGTCTTGTCTTGGAGAGGAGGAAGCAGTTCTGGAGCGAGTTAATGCCCTACATGCTTTCACAGAGAAGAAGCTAGAAGCACTGTATACATAGTACACAATACAAGCAAGGAGGAAGCAGAATTTTGACAATAAATCATCGACACGGATGTTTCAGGAAGGAGACCTTATCCTGAAGTGGAAAGATAGGAACTCAAGGTTTCCTTCATGTGGAAAGATAGGAACTCAAGGTTTCCTTCATGTGGAATGACAAGAACTCAGAGTTTTCTTGCCTGTGGCTGGGACCATACATAGTGAACGAGGTGTTCAACAATAGGACTTTGCAATTAAAAACACTCCAAGAAGAAATCCTCCCTGGATGAACTAACATATGCGAATGTTGTCTATACAATCCTCACTATATATCCTCAAGGAAAACCGACACCAAGATATCAACAAACACCAAGAGTATTTTCTTCATTCAAGGATAAAGTATGCAGGAAACGGAGGAAATAGAGAGAGCAATTTCAAGGACCACATCCCAATAAGAAGAGGGTCAAAGAGAGAGACCTAGCACCCCATCATTCTTCAGCGAAATGAAAGTAGAGGAGAAATGAAAGAATCCAGAGAACTACTCCGACCATGGAGAGTTTTTAGGGAACACCACACGACTAAGAACAATGAGATACCACATGTCGCGACTCCAAGAATTTTGAGTAGATCAAGATGTCTTCGATGTAATTGATGACAAACTCGTCCATCTCCATGCAAAAGTTTATGTTTACAATGTAGTGCAAGAATATCCAGTAGTCCAAGAATATTGCAGAGTCTGAAGGACATCATTACGAACTCAAATGATCCATATCTAGTTCAACAAGCGGTCTTATCAACATATGGGTCAACTATCCAGATCTGGTGATATCTTAGTTTCAAGTCTATCAGGCTGAAGTACTTCGCACCTCCTAATCTACCAAACAGATCATCTATCCTTGGCAAGGAATAATTATTCTTCATCGTCGTCTTATTGAGTGCATGATAGTCTACGCAGAGTTGTAACTTCCGATCATTCTTCTTTGCAAAAAAGAACTAGAGCTCCATAAGATGACTTGCTGGTTTGAATTAATCTTCGCGTCAATAACTCATCGATTTGTCTTTTCAGCTCAAGGAGTTCCACTTGATTGACTCAATAAGGAGCCTTAGAGGATGGTTTTGATCCCAACAATACCTCGATCTTGTGATCCACTACCCGCCTTGCAGATAATTCAACAGATAGTTCATGCATCAAGACATCCACAAACTCCTTAATCACTTCATGAAGCACCTCCAAAAGTTTAATCGCATCTCTTGATGTTTTTTCTTGTCAGTCACTAGTCGTCAAATCTACAACATGCAGTTAACACATGACTCCGTCGTTGAAGTCCATTTGTTTATCTTTGATCAAATTCACCATAAAGTCATCATTTTTTCACACCTTTTAGATCACCCTCATTCCCAGCTTTTGCCGTTTAACTTTGACGCTCAACCTCAAAGGTTTCCGTCTAAGTTTTACTTTGAACCTACCTAAGAAAATGTTTCCTAGAATCGTTTGCATGCCATCCATCTCGCACACCGTGAAGTTTTCTCTGAACTCCAACTTCTAATGCAAATCGTATGTCCAATACCATTTCAGAAGTTTGGTACGTCTTATCTTTGACAATGCGCACTTCAATAAGCTTATCTGCTTTGGAGGTAGACAAATCCAACTTCTTCACTAACTTTGGACTAACGAAGGAGTGAGTCTCTCTTGTGTGCACAAAGAATATAACATCACGATTAGCAATTTTGGCTTGAAGAAACATCAATCATGGAGTCTTGTTGTCATGCATAGGACGAGCTCGCAAGATTAAGGATTTCTTAACTAGATTAGAATGAGGTGCAAGAGGTTAAGGAGTCTGACAAGGTGAGAGTAGCAGTTACGTTCTTAAAGGACCATGTGCTTTTTTGGTGGACTGCATACAAAGATGAGCACAGCATTGACCGTCTCGACGTTTGGTTCGAAAGAGTTCAAGGAGTTGCTCGTGGGACGATTCACTCCAGAGTATCAAAAGATTCGAGATGGTTTCGAGTTAGCTAGGTTGAAGCAGACAGTGACTTAAGTGCTTATATGTGCAAGTTCAGTGCCAAGCTGGATTAGTTTCCTCAAGTGGACTGAGGAGACCAAGATATGCAAATTTATTGAGGGATACAAGTCCAGCTCAGAGAATACTCTTTTCCAAATGCCAAAACTATCCAAGATAAGTGTTGAAATTTTGAAACTAGCGGAGCAGATTGAGGACGACGAAGTTCAGCAACAGAAATTTTTTGAACCGTGTTTATGGATAAAGTTCACAAGAAGAACAAGGGCTTCAAGCGACAATGAGATGGGGGTGAGAAGGATCAGAGAGACTCTTTTGCTCCGGCAGCAAAGTGGCAGCAAATAAAGTCAAAACAAAAGAGGCAAATACCTCAAAAGGATAATGGTTCTCAATTTACTTGCTACAATTGTGGTGAGATGAGCCATATAGCTAGATGCACAAAGCCTAAGATTAGTAATTGTAGCATGAATGTGTTTGTTGCAAAGGACTTGTTGGAGGACCAAATGATTGTGATCTTAGAAATTTGTCTTACAAAGCTTTCAAATAGACGAGGAACTTCCTTGACCTGCTTCAAGCTCGACAATATGTTTATCCCTAGAGGTCATGCTCTTCTACATGGTCTTCATCATCTTGACGAGCTCTACATTAAAAGCTCTTTGACTTCTCACGCTGAAATTGTTGAAAACTGTTGATAATATCTCATCATTTTGCACAGATGTCGCAACTGGTACAAGACTCTTCAACATTGGGACGTTTTTGCGCACCTACCGCCTTGTTGCGCCAGCGGAAGCTCTTGCTCAATAGGTCATAAAATTCAAAGCGCTAACCAGCAAATACAATCACAAGTTAGCGTCCATGCACCACTTACCTTGTCTCAGTTTGGTCCGGACCGGAGCCGGGCCGTCTCCCTAATCATCAAGCTCAGCAGTTCCTAAGTCTTGACCTAGACCCGCCTAGGTCGGTCCCAAACATGAGCAAGTCACAAGATGACTTGGGGCGGACTTCCCATAAAGTCCAGGGTCCTAAATGGTGCCTCCATCACACCTATGTCGTGACTCTCAGTCTCAAGATCGGGCATAGACGCGAGCAACGGAACCCTAGCAGACTTGCGCTAGGTTGTGAACGCTGCGAGTAGGACTTAACGGCTTGGCCGGGAAGTCGGGATCAGATGAACCCTAAGTGGTTCTCTGAACCAAGGTTGGAACCTTGGGTTAGGACATAGGGCCTACCCCAAGAGGATCCCAGACAAACGTTGACCTAAGGGGGCGAGTTTGGGAACGGGCTGAAACATGAGTCTCAGACATAGGTCCGAGACGTGGGACTGAGACGTAGGTCCGAGACACAGACGAACCACAAGGTTCGAGTTTGGGTCTGGACAGGTTTCCGAAAAATGGCTAAGTGTTGGAGCTCCAGAGACGTTTTAGGTCGTGGACAGAGCTCCACATAAGATCTTGAGGCGAGTGAGGTATCATTGGAAAGGTCTCATCGAGAGCTTTCCAGTGATATATAACACTCCTCAATCTTACCTCCGAGCTGGAAGTTATGGCCGAACCACAATCGGGTTGTGGTATAATTTTCAAGGACCAAAGAGGAGGGCGGGGCCGCCGATCCCCAGAAGTATATATGAGGGGGGCTCGATGCCTGGGTGAGCCAGGACGAGGCACCCGACCCCAGGACGCAGGCGGACTCTGGGGGCATGAGGTGATGGCTGGGCCGGTTCCAAGGCACGTTCTCGTCCAGACTTGGACGTCTAGACTTAGGAATGTTGTAAGGGCTGGGGCAAGACTAGGGAACGAGTCGGCGGGTTAGACCATCGTTCGGGAGCCTAGACCCAGACGGACATCACGGGCGGTTGGGCCGTTAGGTGTGCTGGAGGCACCGTTTAGGACCCTGGACTTTATGGGAAGTCCGCCCCAAGTCATCTTGTGACTTGCTCATGTTTGGGACCGACCTAGGCGGATCTAGGTCGGGACTTAGGAACAGCTGAGCTTGATGATTAAGGAGACGGTCCGGCTCTGATCTGGACCAAATTGAGATAAGGTAAGTGGTGCATGGACGCTAACTTGTGATTGTGTTTGCAGGTTAGCGGTTTGAAGTTTGCGACCTACTGAGCAAGAGCTTCCGCTGGCGCAACAAGGCGGTAGGTGCGCGAAAAGTGGTATCTGAGCTGACGCTTCGGTGAGCGAGAACTTGAGGTAGCGGCTGAAGGCTGGACGCTTGAGGAAGGACGCGAGACACGAAGCGGATCAACGTTTCTATGTTAACACTTGGAGCGATCGCCGACGTAGGACAGAGTTCCAGGAGGAAGACCAAGAAATGGAGAGTGACGGCTGACACCGGGACCAGATCGACTCGAGCTAGCCCCGAGGCACAGTCAAGCGACGATAACCGACAACCTTCGCCCCAACGTCTAAGAAGCCTAGTTCCAGCTGCGGCACCGCTGCAACAAGACAGAGTCTTGCCAACGGTGCCCAACGATTCAGGTGCAGAAAGTCAAGGAGCTTTGTATGCGGAACTCATCAAGATGATGAAGACCATGCAGGAGGATATGGCCTCTAGGGATAAACGTATCGCTGAGCTTGAGGCAGGCCAAGGGAGTTCCTCGTCTACCAGAAAGCTTTGTAAGACGAATTTGCCGACCTCGTTTACAGGTATAGGACGGGCTCGCAAGGTTAAGGATTTCTTAACTGAGTTGGACCTATACTTTGAAGCGCATCAGGCTCAGGAGTCAGACAAAGTGAGAGCGGCGGTTACGTTCCTGAAGGACCATGCGCTTCTCTGATGGACCGCATACAGGGATGAGCATGCTTTGACCGTCTCGGCGCTTGGTTGGAAAGAGTTCAAGGAGTTGCTCGCAAGACGATTCACTCCAGAGTACCAAAGGATTCGGGACGGTGTTGAGTTAGTTCGGCTGAAGCAGATAGGGACCTTAAGCGCTTATGTGCGAGAGTTCAGTGCCAAGCTGGACTCATTCTCCAAGTGGACTGAGGAGACCAAAATATGTATATTTATTGGGGGACTCAAGTCTAGCTCGGAGAAGGCTCTCTTTCGAATGCCGGAGCTACATGCGACAAGTGCCGAACTTTTGAAGCTAGCGGAGCGAATTGGGGACGATGAAGTCCAGCAACAGAAACCCTTTGAACCACGCAGCACGGACAAGTTCCAAAAGAAGAACAAGGGCTTCAAGCGACAGTGGGATGGGGGTGAGAAGGATCAGAAGGATTCTTCTGTCTCGGCAGCAAAGCGGCAGCAAACTGGAATAAAACCTAAGGGGCAAACACCTCAGAAGAGCAATGGTGCAAAGTTTACTTGCTACAATTGTGACGAGGCGGGCCATATTGCTAAGGGGTGCACAAAACTTAAGGTTAGTAACGGTAGCATGAATGCGTTTGTTGCAAAGGACTTGTTGGAGGGCCAGATGACTATGACCTTGAGAATCACGAAGAAGACGCCGAGATTGATGTTTCTACAAGCCAATGTTGCTAACCGTGATGTTACTTTTCTTGTGGACATAGGAGCTACTCACTCCTTCATAAGTCCAAAGTTGGTGAAGAAGTTGGGCTTGTCTACCTCCAAGGCAGACAAGCTTATTCAGGTGCGCTTGCCAAGGGCAAGACGTACCAAACTTCTGAAGTGGCCTTGGACGTACGATTTGCGTGTGAGAAGTTGGAGTTCACAAAGAATTTCACGGTGTGCGAGATGGATGATATCCATGCGGTTTTGGAAAACACTTTCTTGGATAGGTTTGAAGTGGAACTTAGGCAGAAACCTTTAAGGTTAAACGTTAGAGTTAAAGGGCGGAAGCTGGGAGTGAGACTGGTCCAAAAGGCGTAGAAAATGGACGACTTTGCAGTGAATTTGATCAAAGATAAACAGATGGACTTCAACGACGGAGTCATGTGTTTAATGCAAGTTGCAGATTTGATGGCGGGTGGCGGATAAGAAGAAACATCCGGAGACGCGACTAAACTTCCGAAGGTGCTTCGCGAAGTGATTAAGGAGTTTGAGGATGTCTTGACGGATGAGTTATCCGTTGGGTTACCTCCAAGGCGGGTGGTGGATCACAAGATCGAGGTCTTGCCATGATCAGAACCACCTTCCAAAGCCCCTTACCGACTCAATAAAGTGGAACTCCTTGAGTTGAAAAGACAACTCGATGAGCTATTAGCGCGGGGATATATTCGAACCAGCAAGTCACCTTATGGAGCCCCAAATCTTTTTGCAAAGAAGAAGGATGGGAAGTTACGACTCTGCGTAGATTATCATGCACTCAATAAGGTGACGGTGAAGAATAATTATCCCTTGCCAAGGATAGATGATCTGTTTGATAGGCTAGCAGGCGCGAAGTACTTCAGCAAGATAGACTTGAAGTCAGGATATTACCAGATCCGGATAGCTGACCCAGATGTTGAGAAGACCGCTTGTCGAACCGGATACGGATCGTTTGAATTCGTGGTGATGCCATTTGGACTCTACAACGCCCCTTCGACGTTCACTACATTGATGAACACAATTTTACGCGAGGAGATGGATGAGTTTTTCATCGTTTACATCGATGACATCTTGATCTACTCCAAAACCTTGGAGTCGCACGCGGAGCAGCTAAGGGTGGTGTTGACGAAGCTGCGGGAGCATAAGTTGTTTGCCAACATTAACAAGAGTGAGTTTGGTTTGGAGCGCATTAACTTCTTGAGACATGTCATTAGTGCAGAAAGAGTTGACCCGGATATGCAGAAGGTGGACGCGATTGTGACTTAGGAGCCTCCAACTACAGTGAATGGGATGCGGCGATTCTTAGGATTGGCGCAGTTTTACCGCAAGTATGTGAAGGAGTTTTCAAAGATCGTGAAGCCGCTGACGGACTGGACAGGTAAAGACGCACAGGTAAGTTGGACCAAGGAGGTGGATGATGCGTTTCAGACGATCAAAGCAATTTTGTCAAAGGCGTCAGTTTTGAAGCTGCCGGAGTTCGACAAACCATTCGAAGTGCATACCGACGCGAGCGACTATACAATTGACGGAGTGTTGGTGCAGGATGGAAAACCTGTAGCGTACAAAAGCAAGAAGCTATCTGGGACAGAGAGTCGATGGCAGACTCACGAGAAGGAACTATTTGCGGTGGTTCATTGCTTGAGGAAATGACGGCATTACTTGAGACTCCACAAAACCCAAGTGTATACTGACAACATTTCGCTCAAGTACTTTGAGACATAAGATCGGGTGACGTCAAAGCAACTATGGTGGCATGATACCTTGGCGCTCATGAACGTGGAATTAATCCACAAAGCGGGAAAAGACAATGTGGTTCCTGACGCCTTGAGTCGCAAGGAGAAATATCTTCCATCGTCAACACAGATTTTGCGAGCTATGTATCCTAAGGAGTTAGACTTGGAGAGGCGAATACGTGAAGGTTACATGGGCGATGACCAAGCGAAGGAGTACCTGGAACAACTCAAGCGAGGAGTGAAGTTGCAGAACATGCAGCTAAGACATGGTTTACTCATGTTCAAGCAAACTCGGCTTTATGTGGGACAAGGAAAACTTATGACCAAGTTGTTAAAAGAATCTCACGATGTGCCCATATCAGGCCATAAAGGAGAAAAGTCCACTTTAGCAGTGATAGCTAAAAAGTTTTATTGGCCCTACATGAAAGGCGATGTTGCCCACTTTGTGAAAACTTGTGTAACCTGTCAAGCGAACCGCGTTTCTTATGAGAAGAAACAAGGGTTGCTTCACCCTTTGCCGATTCCAGCCAGACCTTGGGAAAGCATTAGCATGGACTTCATTACCTCTCTGCTTGACTCGAATGGATACAACGCGATTTTTGTGATAGTTGATCGGTTTAGCAAACTAGCGAAGTTTGCTCTGACCTTGGACACTGCAACAGCGTTCACGACTTCTCGGTTGTTCTTAGATACTTGGTGGCGTTCACATGGATTATCTCAGAGTATTATTTCAGATAGAGACTCTAAGTTCACAAGTGTCTTTTGGAAACACTTGTTCCAAAAATTGGGGACTAAGTTAGAATTTAGTACCGCCTTTCATCCAGAAACAGATGGGCAAACGGAACGAGTTAACTCGGTTTTGAATCAATACTAGAGGAATTATGTGAGTGCGGACCAAAGTGATTGGGCGGAGTGGCTCAATCTTGCGGAGTATTGCTACAATTCCACAAAGCATTCGGCAACCGGCAAATCGCCTTTCTTGCTGACTTACGGACGTGAGCCAGAAGGGCCTCTTGACTTGACTCTTGCAGGGAGTACTACATCGGCACGACCAAGAACACGGCAAACATCAGCTGAAGAGTTGGTGGCGGCAATGCAGCGGCGCGAGGAGCAAGTAAAGAAGAACCTCGAGAAGGAATAGCAACGGTACACGAAGCAGGTAAACAAGCATCGGCGGCAAGTGAAGTTTCAAGTGGGCGAAGAAGTATGGTTAAGTACGAAAAACTTCACACTTCCGAAGGAAATATCGGCGAAGTTTTCATCGAAGTTCGCGGGACCTTTTGTCATTGTCAATAATCCGCATGAAGATGTCTATACATTAGACCTTCCTCGCGAGTGGCAGTTGCATCCGACTTTCCATGTTTCTTTGTTAAAGAAATACTTCAAGGACGATTTGCGACCGGAGCGCAAACAGATTCTTAGGCCTCAATCTGATGTCATGCAAGGCGAAGCATAATATGAGATGGAGTCCATTTTGCGATCTCGGCGCAAATCAAATCGGATGAGTACATGGTCAAATGGCGTGGTTACCATTTGAAGGAAGCAACTTGGGTGACAGAGGCAGATCTCGCACATGCGAGCGAAGTATTAGACCTCTTCAAACGGCGACAAGGACAACAAGGGCGTTAGCAAGATGAGAACATCTCCTTCCAGCGAGGAAAGAAGAAACGACGAACCATACGAGTAGCAACTTGAGGCGATTTGGGCCGATGGACTTTGTAGCTTTGACTTGTGTTTGGAAATAAAGATTTTGTTTCTTGAAAAGTTATCTAAGTGTATTCGTAGTGCATGGCTATGACTAGTTCTGATCAGATGCCTAGGATGTTGTCAAGAGGAGGAACGAAGCACACTCAAAGGAAGCGAGCTGGTTTGGATAAGCATCTAAATCAAGACTAAGTCTTGATGTCAAGACTTAGGTTTGCCGTAGCGTTGGCAAAGCAAGTATGAAATTTCATACTTGTCTTGAGGCTTGGGGTGATCTTGCTTTGTGGTTTTCTACAAAGTAAACTTAGTCGCGCGTCTAAGTGAAAATCAGGTTGCGACTAGAAAGTGAGTTTCGGGAGACCTTGTAAGTAGGTGTGAATACTTATAGTTAGCAAGTTAGAGTCTTAAGTAGAATGTTTAGAAATTGTCAACTAGTTTTGTTTAGGGTAAGCCAAAAAGGTAAGGCTTTTGTTGAGACTAGTTGGAATTTTCTAAGTGTTCTAGCGACAACTTAAGACTCAAGCCAAGAGGGGAATTGCGGGTTAGCTACCAGAACGCAATTCTGACGCCAAGGGGTTGGCTACCCATTTTGAACTTGGCGTTAACTTAAAAGATCATTGTTGATGAGGGCATCAACCTCCAAAGTGAGGGTGAGTGTCGCGACCCTCATTCTCAAGATCGGGCGCAGACGCGAGCAACGGAACCTAGCAGACTTGCGCTAGGTTGTGAACGCTGCGAGTAGGACTTAACGGCTTGGTCGAGAAGTCGGGATCAGATGAACTCTAAGTGGTTCTCTGAACCAAGGTTGGAACCTTGGGTTAGGACATAAGGGCCTACCCCAAGAGGATCCCACACAAACGTTGACCTAAGAGGGCGAGTTTGAGAACGGGTTAAAACATGAGTCTCAGACATAGGTCCGAGACGTAGGACCGAGACGTGGGTCTGAGACACAGACGAACCACAGGGTTCTAGTCTGGGTCTGGACCACAGGTTTCCGAAAAATGGTTAAGTGTTGGAGCTCTAGAGACGTTTTAGGTCGTGGACGGAGCTCCACATAAGATCTCGAGGTGAATGAGGTATCATTGGAAAGGTCTCGTCGAGAGCTTGCACGACATCAGGTTGAGGCCTAAGAACCTGTTTGCGCTCCAGTCGCAAATCATCCTTGAAGTTTTTCTTTAATAAAGAAACATGGAAAATCGGATGCAACTGCCACTCGCGAGGAAGGTCTAACGTATAGACGTCTTCGTGCGGATTCTTGACAATGACGAAAGGTCCCGTGAACTTCGATGAAAACTTCACCGATATTTCCTTCAGAAGTGTGAAGTTTTTTGTACTTAACCATACTTCTTCGCCCACTTGAAACTTCACTTGCCGCCGATGCTTGTTTACCTGCTTCGTGTATCGTTGCTGTTCCTTCTCGAGGTTCTTCTTTACTTCTCCTCGCGCATACAAAGATGAGCACAGCATTGACCGTCTCGACGTTTGGTTCGAAAGAGTTCAAGGAGTTGCTCGTGGGACGATTCACTCCAGAGTATCAAAAGATTCGAGATGGTTTCGAGTTAGCTAGGTTGAAGCAGACAGTGACTTAAGTGCTTATATGTGCAAGTTCAGTGCCAAGCTGGATTAGTTTCCTCAAGTGGACTGAGGAGACCAAGATATGCAAATTTATTGAGGGATACAAGTCCAGCTCAGAGAATACTCTTTTCCAAATGCCAAAACTATCCAAGATAAGTGTTGAAATCTTGAAACTAGCGGAGCAGATTGAGGACGACGAAGTCCAGCAACAGAAATTTTTTGAACCGTGTTTATGGATAAAGTTCACAAGAAGAACAAGGGCTTCAAGCGACAATGAGATGGGGGTGAGAAGGATCAGAGAGACTCTTTTGCTCCGGCAGCAAAGTGGCAGCAAATAAAGTCAAAACAAAAGAGGCAAATACCTCAAAAGGATAATGGTTCTCAATTTACTTGCTACAATTGTGGTGAGATGAGCCATATAGCTAGATGCACAAAGCCTAAGATTAGTAATTGTAGCATGAATGTGTTTGTTGCAAAGGACTTGTTGGAGGACCATTTGATTGTGATCTTAGAAATTTGTCTTACAAAGCTTTCAAATAGACGAGGAACTTCCTTGACCTGCTTCAAGCTCGACAATATGTTTATCCCTAGAGGTCATGCTCTTCTACATGGTCTTCATCATCTTGACGAGCTCTACATTAAAAGCTCTTTGACTTCTCACGCTGAAATTGTTGAAAACTGTTGATAATATCTCATCATTTTGCACAGATGTCGCAACTGGTACAAGACTCTTCAACATTGGGACGTTTTTGCGCACCTACCGCCTTGTTGCGCCAGCGGAAGCTCTTGCTCAATAGGTCATAAAATTCAAAGCGCTAACCAGCAAATACAATCACAAGTTAGCGTCCATGCACCACTTACCTTGTCTCAGTTTGGTCCGGACCGGAGCCGGGCCGTCTCCCTAATCATCAAGCTCAGCAGTTCCTAAGTCTTGACCTAGACCCGCCTAGGTCGGTCCCAAACATGAGCAAGTCACAAGATGACTTGGGGCGGACTTCCCATAAAGTCCAGGGTCCTAAACGGTGCCTCCATCACACCTATGTCGTGACCCTCAGTCTCAAGATCGGGCATAGACGCGAGCAACGGAACCCTAGCGGACTTGCGCTAGGTTGTGAACGCTGCGAGGAGGACTTAACGGCTTGGCCGGGAAGTCGGGATCAGATGAACCCTAAGTGGTTCCTAGAACATAAGGGCCTACCCCAAGAGGATCCCAGACAAACGCTGACCTAAGGGGGCGAGTTTGGGAACGGGCTGAAACATGAGTCTCAGACATAGGTCCGAGACATGTGTCCGAGACACAGACGAACCACAGGGTTCGAGTCAGGGTCTGGACCACAAGTGTTGGAGCTCCAGAGACGTTTTAGGTCATGGACGGAGCTTTACATAAGATCTCGAGGCGAGTGAGGTATCATTGGAGAGGTCTCGTCGAGGGCTTTCCAGTGATATATAACACTCTTCGATCTGACCTCCGAGCTGGAAGTAATGACCGAACCACAATCGGATTGTGGTATAATTTTTAGGGACCAAAGAGGAGGGCGGGGCCGCCGATCCCCAGAAGTATATATGAGGGGGGCTCGAAGCCTGGGTGGGCCAGGACGAGGCATCCGACCCCAGGGTTCGGCAGACTCTGGGGGCATGAGGTGATGGCTGGGCCGATTCCAAGGCACGTTCTCGTCCAGACTTGGACGCTTGGACTTAGGAACGCTGTAAGGGCTGGGGCAAGACTAGAGAACGAGTCGGCAGGTTAGACTACCGTTCGGGAGCCTAGACCCAGACGGACATCACGGGCGGTTGGGCCGCTAGGTGTGCTGGAGGTACCGTTTAGGACCTTGGACTTTATGGGAAGTCCGCCCCAAGTCATCTTGTGACTTGCTCATGTTTGGGACCGACCTAGGCGGATCTAGGTCAGGATTTAGGAACAGCTGAGCTTGATGATTAGGGAGACGGTCCGGCTCTGGTCCGGACCAAACTGAGATAAGGTAAGTGGTGCATGGATGCTAACTTGTGATTGTGTTTGCAGGTTAGCGGTTTGAAGTTTACGACCTACTGAGCAAGAGCTTCCGCTGATGCAACAAGGTGGTAGGTGCGTGAAAAGAACTCCCTGCAAGAGTCAAGTCAAGAGGCCCTTCTGGCTCACGTACGTAAGCTTGCAAGAAAGACGATTCGCCGGTTGTCAAATGCTTCGTGGAATTGTAGCAATACTTCGCAAGACTGAGCCATTCCGTCCAATCACTTTGGTCCGCGCTCACATAATTCCTCAAGTATTGAGTCAGAACCGAATTGACTCGTTCCGTTTGCCCATCTATTTCCGGATAAAAGGTGGTACTAAATTTTAACTTAGTCCCCAAATTTTGGTACAAGTGTTTCCAAAAGGCACTTGTGAACTTAGAGTCTCTATCTGAAATAATACTCTGAGGTAATCCATGTGAACGCTACCAAGTATCTAGGAACAACCGAGAAGTCATGAACGCTGTTGCAGTATCCAAGGTCGGAGCAAACTTCGCTAGTTTACTAAACCGATCAACTATCACAAAAATCGCATTGTATCCATTCGAGTCAGGCAGAGAGGTAATGAGGTCCATGCTAATGCTTTTCCAAGGTCTGGCTAGAATCGGCAGAGGATGAAGCAACCCTTGTTTCTTCTCATAAGAAACGCGGTTAGCTTGACAGGTTACACATGTTTTCACAAAGTGGGCAACATCGTCTTTCATGTGGGGTCAATAAAACTTTTTAGCTATCACTGCTAAAGTGAACTTTTCTCCTTTATGGCCTGATAAGGGCGCATCGTGAGATTCTTTTAACAACTTGGTCCTAAGTTTTCCTTGTCCCACATAAATCCGAACATGAGTAAACCATGTCTTAGATGCATGTTCTGCAACTTCACTCCTCGCTTGAGTTGTTCCAGGTACTCCTTCGCTTGGTCATCACCCATGTAACCTTCACGTATTCGCCTCTCCAAGTCTGACTCCTTAGGATACATAGCTCGCAAAATCTGTGTGACGATGGAAGATATTCCTCCTTGCGACTCAAGGCGTCAGGAACCACATTGTCCTTTCCCGCTGTCGTAGTGCATGACGTTCAAGGTGCGGAAATGGAACTTCAGAAGACACTCGACCTGCACCCTAGCTTATCAAGCTGGGCAGGAGCTAAGCTGGGGCCATGCTTGACAAGCTGCCCCCTAGCTTAGACTGAAATATCACCTTGAAAGAGGCCGAAGAGCTTCCAGTTTCGATAGAAAGTGTTTTAAGTAGTAGTTAGTACGGGATTTTAGATTGAGAAATGTATGAAAGAGAGAAATCTGTCGATTTTGGTTCGTGACTCAAACTTAGAATCTGATAGCGTGAGCATGTAGGTGTTCACAAATACTATAGTTTTGACTCCTTGTTCATTAAAAACGGAGTTGTATAGGGAAGTTAGTGTAGGAAAGGCTAGTAAAGATCTTACAGAAAAATTTCTCCAAGTAAACATATGTACAAAAGTTTTTACCTTCTTGAACGGAACCAAAGGTCATCCTAGTGATAGGGCGCCTGCCTAGGAGGGAAGTGGTCTCAGGATCAATCCCCCTGGCCTCTGGTTCCTATTCCGGCATGTTGGCCTCCTGGAAGGGAGTCTATGTTGGATATGGAGCCACGTCCTGCATATCTAGGGGCGGGAGACATGTATCTCCTTTAATCGTGGACTTCCTGGCCTAAGCCTCCGCATGCCATCCTGAATATACTATGGGAGATACCTTGTGCGCATATGGGGGTGCTGTAAGCCCTGTGGGGCAGCCTCATAAGTGTTGGGGCTTCGGCCTACATTGGATGGCTTGTAGTATATTCAGGGTGGCATCAAGATGGCATCGAAGGCACGGGAAACTTTTGCTGATTATTAAGGACAGCAGAGGAACAGCTTTAGCAGGGGCCTTAAAACTGAAGCGGAAGCGGATATCTTTCTGAGAAATGTTTCTTAGAGAGACAGCGGAAGCGGAAGATTACAGCGGAAGCGGACATTTTTCTGAGAAATGTTTCTTAGAGAGCGCAAGCGGTAACCCTCTCCTTTGTTTTTACTTACTCATCAAATGGCATCCTCGCTTGAGTTGTTCCAGGTACTCCTTCGCTTGGTCATCACCCATGTAACCTTCACGTATTCGCCTCTCCAAGTCTGACTCCTTAGGATACATAGCTCGCAAAATCTGTGTGACGAAACAGCGGAAGCTTACAGCGGAGAGCGGAAGCGGAAGATTACAGCGGAAGCTTACAGCGGAGAGCGGAAGCGGAAGATTACCGCGGAAGCTTGAAGCGGAAGATTACCGCGGAAGATTACAGCGGAAGCGGACATTTTTCTGAGAAATGTTTCTTAGAGAGCGCAAGCGGAAGACTACCGCGGAAGATTACCGCGGAAGCTTGAAGCAGAAGATTACAGCGGAAGCGGAAGCGGAAGCGGAAGCGGAACTTTGTAAGCATAAGGACAGCAGGGGGGCAGCTTAGCTAGGGCCCTGCTTCTAATAAGTAACTGCGCTTATAAGGACAGCAGGGGGGCAACTTAAGCTGGGGCCTTAACTTTTAGGTTATTTACCCGCGGTGACTTGGGATCGGGGACACTTTTCTTTGGGGAGATTTTTTTACAGAGAGCGAAAAGCTAAAGCGGAAGGAGAAGCTTGGAGGCGGAAGGAGATCAATTTTTCTGACAGAACTGAATTGAGGAATTGGGTGATTGTGACAGAGGGACGGACAAGTATTTGGAGGACTGAGAGCAGTTTGGAGGCAAAATTTCTTCTGATCGGACAGGAGGCAGTTTTATTGAAGGAGATCGTTTTTGATAATCTGCAAGGGACTCTTGATTGACGCTGGATTAAATTCTTGATAGTTTTCAGTTGAGAGGTTGACACGGAGAGGAGATTAAGAGTTTGAGGTCTGAATTTCACCTACCAGACTTGAGTTGAGGTGAATTTGGTGGAAAGAGAGCATTATTTGAGTGGAGGGACTGAAACTGAGACTGAGACTGAGAAGGTCAGGTTTTCTGAGAAATTTCAGTGCTGAAGCTGTCATAGGGAGGGATACAAGGCGTTAGAGTTTCAAATCTTCATCGGTTGTAGGTTCTGGAGAGAAATCTGCTGGAGAAAAGACTAGTTGAGTGGGAATTCGCTGTTTGGCATCTGCGGTGATCAACGTAAGGAGTTGAGTAGAGATAGGTTGTAAATTGATATATGTGGAGGACTATTGAGTGTGTTTTGGAAGAGAAATAAAGCATCGTGAGTTCAGGTTTCTCTTGTCTGTCATGTCTGAAGGTGGATCTGTCTCCTGAGACTTGAGACTTGATCTATTGAGTAGTAAGTAATCTATAGTCATAGTGTCTGTGAGTGACTTCAGCCGTTGCGATCTCCTGCTTGGCTCTTGTCTTGATATACATTCTCTACTTCTATCTCGCGATCTATCACAGCCAGAAGGCTCGCCCTTCCTAAGAAGGACTCTCCTCGACATAAATCTGGTGCTTCCACTGGGAGTCATCTTGGGGTGATTAATCGCTGAGATTGCTGAGGTTGAGACTTGCATACAAGGGAAAGATGGATCGCAAGAGCGGGAGTGGTGCTATTGCCTCTACGGCTGGAGCATCAACGTCTACTGCTGCACCTTCGGCTACACCAATGTCTTCAGCAGCCACTGCAGCATCGGGCCTGGATACTACTGAAATACTGAAGACGCTTGCGGCTTTAGTTCAACAACATCCAATCGTCGGAGGGGGTGAGTTGAAATCTACAAAAGCTTTGCAGGCGATTGTGAATAGGTGTGGAAGGTTTGATGGTAGAGATATTTCCAGATACCTTCGTGAGTACTGAGGAGAGATGGAGCTTGTGAGAGTGACCGATGCAGAGATGATTGGAAGTTTTGAGTTGGCTGTGATTCCTGAGTTGAGAGATCAAGTCAGAGACGTACAGAGGAGAAATCTTGGTGTTTGGGCAAGTTTTGAGCGAGCTCTCCGAGAGGAATTCCTAGAGGAGGATTCTGAGAGAGTTACTAGGAGGACTTTTTTGGATTGGATTGAGCAGCAACCTGACCATAGGATGGGGTTGAATGAGTTGCTAAGAGAGTTCGATCGAAGATACCGACAGCTTTCGACGCTCGAACGGATAACTTTGGATGCTAGAAGGACAGAGCTCTTCTTGCAAGCCACCGATGAGACTACAGCAGATCGATTATGCTTCATGTTAGCAGATCGATCAGCTGAAGGAGGTGTTACTATGGATTGGGGAAGAGTGGAAGATGCTGTGGCCGTTCTAACAAGGCAGAGGCGAGGGAGAGTGGCCGTAGGAGGACGACCGCTTGCAGAGGTGATCCATCAACCTTATGCTCCTCAAGTACAGCAGCCCCCGGCTCTTGCTCCTAGACCTGTTATTCCTGTAGAAGCGCCTCCAGTGCCAGTTGTGCCAGTTCCTGCACAGAGGGTACCTGTTCAGAGGGTGGTTGAGAACCAGGGTCAACATAATCAAATTGAGGAGTTGATCCGTCAGATGCGTGAATTGAAGGTAGAGCTGGCTGGTTTACATAGGGAGCTATCACCAACGTCTGTGCTGCTCGTCCAGGCGGTGCTCCTGTCCGTCGGTGTATCTGGTGTGACAATCCAGATCATCTTCGAGGAGATTGCCAAGAGCTTACAGCCGCTCTACGAGATGGTGTAGTTCGCTATCAGAATGGTAGACTGCATCTCGTTTCTACTGGAGAGCCATTGAACACGCAGTTTGGGCGAGGGGGTATGAGGAGTTTACCTCAGGTCGCTACAGCTGCAACAGTAACTACGGCAACAGTACCACCGATGAATCCTGATGTATATGCTGGGCATATTGAAGTTTCTTCTAGCCCTACTTTGCTGGATAGGTCTCTTGAGAGGAGCAGTACTGAGGTTCCTTCTGAGGTGTTGAAAAGAGGAGCGGAAACTATCCGTAGAGTCACAGGGTGGAAAGATCCAGTAGATACAGCGTCCATTAAAGCTTTCTTGGACGTAGATAAGCATGTTCATTGGCAGGACGCTTCTGTAGAGGAGAAGAGGCGACGAGATGCCTTTGAGCTTGAAACTGGGAATCCAGAGGAGACTAGAGAGGGACAGGGACGGAGGGTCACTAGAAGACGTGCAACTCCTCCAGAGGATGTCCCGTCTACCTCACAGACTCCACCACCTGCTCCAGGTCCAATGGAGGACGTACAGAGACAACAGCAGGAACCAACGACTGCTGGCAGAAGGTTCACTGCTCAAGAGAAGGGGAAAGGACCTGCTTACAAGCTGGCTGCAGATATTGAGACCTCCACTGATCTTAAAAGCATTCTGGAGCAGAGGATATTAGATGCACGGGTTGAGTTTTCGCTTCGAGAAGTTCTTGGCATCGCAAAGAGAGAGTTTCATGAGTTGATTATTGATGTCATCAAGCGAAAGAGGCAAGTCATATCTGAGCAGGTAGAAAGCCAAATGATAGATGTGATAGGAGCTTCTATAAATGATGTGGAGTTTGGGAAGGTGCATTTTCAGGAGATCGGTGACAAGAGGTACCAGCAGGAGGCGTTAGTTGCTAGAACTAGCACTATTGAGGCTGATGATGATGAAGCTGATGATGAGAGCCCAACTGTCGACAGTGACTTCAAGAAGAGGCATTGGGCTCGTGCCACAACTGCCACACGGGTACATCTTGGGAGTTTGCCTGAACCTATTGCTGCTTTAGTTGACCATGGATCAGAAATCAATATCATGTCACGAGAGATATATAAGAGAGGATTGTGGCCTATCGAGCTGAATCATGGATGGGTTCTGCGTGCTGCTAACAACCAGAAGGGAGAGTTGTATGGAGCTTGTCCTAACGTGAGAGCGAGGATAGGTGATGTAGAAGTAGATCAGCACTTTTTTGTGCAATCTTCTGCTTCGTATCCAGTCATTCTTGGTCAACCCTATATTACTGCGGTGTGCATGGAGACCAAAGTGATGGACGATGGATCACACTTTGCTAGGATCCATAGCCCTGATGATAGACGTTCTGTTCAATTTCTGACTGTTCGGTCAAACCACGAGCGAAACAGACAGACCTTGAGGGACTCCCCTATTTGTAGAGGTAAGGGTTTTTAGAACCCACTCTTGTAGAGCGGGAAGACAAGAGTGAAGGATCGAATACTACTGTGATCCCGCTTGAGCAGCCCAAGGGATCACAGGAGACTAATGAGGAGGCTGCTCGAGGTTCTGAGAATGTATATAGAGTACCAGGTTGGAGATCTGGTTTGTTGAGTTTGAGTTGTGAGGATCGGAGTGAATTTACAAGAGTAGAAGATCTTACTGAAAGGAGTAGGAGACAGGTGGAGAAACGTATAGCTGATCTGCGCTGTATAGGAGCTCTGGAGGAAAATGAAATGATTTTTGGTGTGTATCAAGAGTTTATCGGTGTACAATCTTTTGTTCATTGGCAAGATGAAGTGGGTAGGATGGAAGAACAGTTGGGAGGTAGGGGGGCGATCTCCATCCATTCTCCTGAAGTCTATGAGGAGATTGTCTCGTACTTGCGATATCGTCCTCATCCGAGACTAGAGAATGAATGGAAGGATGCAGTCTGCTGGTGCGGCTCTCGTCAGGAAGCAGAAGTACACGCCAAATATAAAGCTGTAGCAAGGAAGGTGAAGCCTGTGGCGACCCAATTGTCTGTTGATTCGCAACAGCAGATGGAGTCAGCCGCCACTGAGCCTGTACTCAGAAATCCTGGACGAATAAGGCATCAGTTTATTCAGGAAACACTCGAACAACTCCAGATAGGAGGGGGTGGTTTCTTGACTGAAGTAGAGAAGAAGATTTTTGAACAGATGATTGTCAATCATGGTAGAGCATTTTCTTTTTCAGCTGAAGAGATTGGTTGTGTGGATCCTAGTGTGATAGCTCCGATGGTTATCTTCACTGTACCTCATGTGCCTTGGGACTTGAAGCCGATTTCAGTCCCTCGTGCCTTGCTGCCAAAGCTCATTGAGCTATTGAAGGAGAAGATGCAGATGGGTATCCTCGAGCCCTCCATGGCTCCGTATTCCAGCCGATGGTTCACGGTGCCTAAGAAGTCAGGAGCTTTGCGCTTTATCCAAGACTTGCAGCCTGCCAACAACATCACGATTCGGAACGTGGGAACAGGACCTGTGGTTGATGAGGTAGCTGAGGCGTTTGCTGGAAGGTCTGTCTATTCTATTGGAGATTTGTTTTCGGGTTATGATCAGTTTCAACTTGCCTTAGAAAGTATAGACTTGACTACCATGCGCACGCCCTTGGGATTGATGCGGATGTGCACTCTTCCTCAGGGAGCAACAAACTCAGTAGCACATATGCAGAACGCGATGCATAAGGTGTTGCGAGAATTTGTACCTGAGATCACTATCCCGTTTCTGGATGACATTCCCATGAAAGGTTGTCTGGTGGAAGACAAGGATGAGACTGTGACTTCCAATGGTTGCAGGAAGTTTATTGCTGACCATATTCATGACGTGGGTAGGATTCTAACACGTCTGGAGGAGGTACACCTCACTCTATCAGGTACCAAATCTCGTTTTGGAATGTCAGAGGTTATGGTGGTTGGTCATTTATGTGGCACATTTGGGAGAAGACCGAACCCAGAGAAGGTAGATGCTATAGCAAGGATAGCAGACTGTATGAATATCACTGAGGTTCGACGTTTCTTGGGAGCTTGTGTGTTCTTTCGCGTGAGTATTCCTCATTATGCACACATTGCTGAGCCTTTGTATGCGCTTCTGAGAAAAGGGAAGAGGTTTACTTGGCGGCAAGAGCATCATGAGACAATGGAACGGCTGAAAGAGATTCTGAAGTCTCCACCCATACTGAGGAGACTTAACTATCAGAGAGGAAGACCGGTGATACTAACTGTAGACACGAGTCCAAAGGTGATTGGATGGGCAATTGGTTAGGAAGATGCAGATGGTGTGCGGTTTGTTTCTAGATTTGGAGCCCGAATTTTGACAGAGAGACAACGTAACTATCCTCAAGTAAAGCGTGAACTATGGGGAACTATTACTGCTATGAAGGTAGATCGGGAGTTCTTGATAGGTGCTCATGTGATTTTAGAAACAGATTGTTTGCCCTTGCTTGGTATGATAGCAAACTGCAGTACTCCAGACATAGCAATGTTGAGATGGATTGCTTACATCCGGAGTTTGAACCCTGAGCTGAAACACATTGCCGGGAAAGAGAATCCAGTTGCAGACATGCTGTCTAGGGCTCGCTACACAGATGAGGATGAGATGCTTGCAGAGGTGGAGAACGAAGAGAAAAGAGATGTTTGGTGTAGTCAACAAACTTCGGATCTGGAGCCACTGCCATTCAAAGAGGAGTTCTACACAGGAAGGTTACGTGACATTGGGCTTTATCTGAGTTCTTTGAACAGGCAGGAGGATTTGAGTGATGTAGAGTTCAGAGAGATAAGGAGGAAGGCATACGACTACTTGTTGCGAGATGGGTATCTTTGGAAACGTCCAAAGAGAAGAGATGGAGCACTTTTACGAGTTATAGACGATCAGCAGACCAAGCAACGGCTGATGAAGGAGTTTCATGACACCTTGTGGGCCGGACATCGGGGAGCTTGGGCTACCTATACAAAATTGAAGGAGAGATACTGGTGGAGAGGACTTTATCATGATGTGGTGAGCTTTGTGAGTTCATGCCTGCACTGTCAATTTTATTCAAAGGTACGTTACCGAGATGGCTTGGTACCAACCTATCCGCCTAGTATCCATTTTCAATGGGTTCTTGATTTGGTAACGATGCCTCCCGGGTTATGGGGTATGAGGTACTTGGTGTTGGCTCGAGAAGACCTCTCCAACTTTGTGGAAGGACGAGCTCTGAGGACAAAGACCACAGAAGGGATATGTAGGTTTGTTCTAGAAGATATTATCTGTAGGTACGGATCTACAGGAAGATTGCGTGCAGATAGAGAAGAGTTGCGTGGTACGGAAGCGAAGGAGTTCTTCGCCCAACACGGAGTGAAACTAAAACTCACTACTGCTATGAATCCGGAAGGGATTGGTAAAAGCGAGAGAGGGCATCCGTCGATTGTTCAAGCTCTGGTAAAGGCATGTGATGGTAGACATAGACAGTGGCCTAGGTTGCTTCCCTTTGCTCTGTGGGCTGACAGGTCGACTCATTGCACTACTACTGGGTACATGTCCACTGAACTGATACTGGGTCAGAAGCCGATTATGCCAGCGGAAGAGGACTTTCCTACATGGGCTACTTTACCATGGGAGGAAGGAATGGATCGTGTACAACTTTTGGCACTTCGAATCAGACAGTTAGAACATAGGGAGGAGGATCTTATAGAGGCACAACAGAAGCTGAAAGAGGCCCGTCTCAAGAACAAAGACAAGTTTGACAAGACCCATAAGCTCCGACCGAAGCCCATACATGCTGGAGATTGGGTTTTGGTGTATGATAGCACATTAGAGAATCAGCACTCTACAGTTCGGAAATTTTCTAGGAGGTGGTTTGGTCCGTATGCTGTCTTAGAAGTGTATCAGAATGCTACTTATTCTTTAAAGGAGCTTGATGGTACACATCTAAGACTTCCTGTTGCTGGCAAGCGGATCAAGTTGTTCAGATGAAGGGGAGAATCCGTTGAGCTAGGTGAATTTCTAGAGTCAGATCAGATGATGGATGCCGAGGCAGATCTGCTATCCGAGGAAGACGAAGGGGACGTTGAAGAACACGACGGCGATTTAGAGAGCCTTGGAGACTAGTGGAAAAGTTGGCACATACCGGAGGATGTGCAGGTTTAGAGGGGGTGAATGTCGTAGTGCATGACGTTCAAGGTGCGGAAATGGAACTTCAGAAGACACTCGACCTGCATTTGTTCGGGAAACTGCACCCTAGCTTATCAAGCTGGGCAGGAGCTAAGCTGGGGCCATGATTGACAAGCTGCCCCCTAGCTTAGACTGAAATATCACCTTGAAAGAGGCCGAAGAGCATCAGAATGCAAAGCTCGACGAGGAGAGCGACTTTGTGCTTCCAGTTTCGATAGAAAGTGTTTTAAGTAGTAGTTAGTACGGGGTTTTAGATTGAGAAATGTATGAAAGAGGGAAATCTGTCGATTTTGGTTCGTGACTCAAACTTAGAATCTGATAGCGTGAGCGTGTAGGTGTTCACAAATACTATAGTTTTGACTCCTTGTTCATTAAAAACGGAGTTGTATAGGGAAGTTAGTGTAGGAAAGGCTAGTAAAGATCTTACAGAAAAATTTCTCCAAGTAAACATATGTACAAAAGTTTTTACCTTCTTGAACGGAACCAAAGGCCATCCCAGTGATAGGGCGTCTGCCTAGGAGGGAAGTGGTCTCAGGATCAATCCCTCCTGACCTCTAGTTCCTATTCCGGCATGTTGGCCTCTTGGAAGGGAGTCTATGTTGGATATGCAGCCACGTCCTGCATATCTAGGGGCGGGAGACCGGTATCTCTCTTAATCGTGGGCTTCCTGGCCTAAGCCTCCGCATGCCATCCTGAATATACTATGGGAGATACCTGGTGCGCATATGGGGGGGCTGTAAGCCCTGTGGGGCAGCCTCATAAATGTTGGAGCTTCGGCCTACATTGGATGGCTTGTAGTATATTCAGGGTGGCATCAAGATGGCATCGAGGGCACGGGAAACTTTTGCTGATTATTAAGGACAGCAGAGGAACAGCTTTAGCATGGGCCTTAAAACTGAAGCGGAAGCGGATATCTTTCTGAGAAATGTATCTTAGAGAGACAGCGGAAGCAGAAGATTACCGCGGAAGCGGACATTTTTCTGAGAAATGTTTCTTAGAGAGCGCAAGCGGAAGACTACCGCGGAAGATTACAGCGGAAGCTTACAGCGGAGAGCGGAAGCGGAAGATTACAGCGGAGAGCGGAAGCGGAAGATTACCGCGGAAGCTTGAAGCGGAAGATTACCGCGGAAGATTACAGCGGAAGCGGACATTTTTCTGAGAAATGTTTCTTAGAGAGCGCAAGCGGAAGACTACCGCGGAAGATTACAGCGGAAGCTTACAGCGGAGAGCGGAAGCGGAAGATTACCGCGGAAGCTTGAAGTAGAAGATTACAGCGGAAGCGGAAGCGGAACTTTGTAAGCATAAGGACAGCAGGGGGCAGCTTAGCTAGGGCCCTGCTTCTAATAAGTAACTGCGCTTATAAGGACAGCAGGGGGGCAACTTAAGCTGGGGCCTTAACTTTTAGGTTATTTACCCGCGGCGACTTGGGATCGGGGACACTTTTCTTTGGGGAGATTTTTTTACAGAGAGCGAAAAGCTAAAGCGGAAGGAGAAGCTTGGAGGCGGAAGGAGATCAATTTTTCTGACAGAACTGAATTGAGGAATTGGGTGATCGTGACAGAGGGACGGACAAGTATTTGGAGGACTGAGAGCAGTTTGGAGGCAAAATTTCTTCTGATCGGACAGGAGGCAGTTTTATTGAAGGAGATCATTTTTGATAATCTGCAAGGGACTCTTGATTGACGCTGGATTAAATTCTTGATAGTTTTCAGTTGAGAGGTTGACACAGAGAGGAGATTAAGAGTTTGAGGTCTGAATTTCACCTACCAGACTTGAGTTGAGGTGAATTTGGTGGAAAGAGAGCATTATTTGAGTGGAGGGACTGAAACTGAGACTGAGACTGAGAAGGTCAGGTTTTCTGAGAAATTTCAGTGCTGAAGCTGTCGTAGGGAGGGATACAAGGCGTTAGAGTTTCAAATCTTCATCGGTTGTAGGTTCTGGAGAGAAATCTGCTGGAGAAAAGACTAGTTGAGTGGGAATTCGCTGTTTGGCATCTGCGGTGATCAACGTAAGGAGTTGAGTAGAGATAGGTTGTAAATTGATATATGTGGAGGACTATTGAGTGTGTTTTGGAAGAGAAATAAAGCATCGTGAGTTCAGGTTTCTCTTGTCTGTCGTGTCTGAAGGTGGATCTGTCTCCTGAGACTTGAGACTTGATCTATTGAGTAGTAAGTAATCTATGAGTGTCTGTGAGTGACTTCAGCCGTTGCGATCTCCTGCTTGGCTCTTGTCTTGATATACAATCTCTACTTCTATCTTGTGATCTATCACAGCCAGAAGGCTCGCCCTTCCTGAGAAGGACTCTCCTCGACACCGCTTTGTGGATTAATTTCACGTTCATGAGCGCCAAGGTATCATGCCACCGTAGTTGCTTTGGCGTCACCCGATCTTGTGTCTCAAAGTACTTGAGCGAAATGTTGTCAGTGTACACTTGGATTTTGTGAAGTCCCAAGTAATGCCGCCATTTCCTCAAGCAATGAACCACTGCAAATAGTTCCTTCTCGTGAGTCGGCCATCGACTCTCTATCCCAGATAACTTCTTGCTTTCGTACGCTACAGGTTTTCCATCCTGCACCAACACTCCGTCAATCGCATAGTCGCTCGCGTCGATATGCACTTCGAATGGTTTGTCGAACTCCGGCAGCTTCAAAACTGACGCCTTTGACAAAATAGCTTTGATCGTCTGAAATGCATCATCCACCTCTTTGGTCCAACTTACCTGTGCGTCTTTGCCCGTCCAGTCCGTCAGCGGCTTCGCGATCTTTGAAAACCCGTTTACATACTTGCGGTAGAACTGCGCCTATCCTAAGAATCGCCGCATCCCCTTCACTGTAGTCGGAGGCTCCCAAGTCACAATCGCGTCCACCTTCTGCATATCCGGGCTGACTCCTTCTGCACTAATGACATGTCCCAAGAAGTTAATGCGCTCCAAACTAGACTCACTCTTGTCAATGTTGGCAAACAGCTTATGCTCCCACAGCTTCGTCAACACCACCCTTAGCTGCTCCGCGTGCGACTCCAAGGTTTTGGAGTAGATCAAGATGTCATCGATGTAAACGATGACAAACTCATCCATCTCCTCGTGAAAAATTGTGTTCATCAATGTAGTGAACGTCAAAGAGGCGTTGCAGAGTCCAAATGGCATCACCACGAATTCAAATGATCCGTATCTGGTTCGACAAGCGGTCTTCTCAACATCTGGGTCAGCTATCCGGATCTGGAATATCCTGACTTCAAGTCTATCCTGCTGAAATACTTTGCGCCCGCTAGCCTATCAAAGAGGTCGTCTATCCTTGGCAAAGGATAATTATTCTTCACCGTCACCTTATTGAGTGCACGATAATCTACACAGAGTCGTAACTTCCCATCCTTCTTCTTTGCAAAAAGAACTGGGGCTCCATAAGGTGACTGGCTAGTTCGAATATATCCCGCGCTAATAGCTCACCGAGTTGTCTTTTCAACTCAAGGAGTTCCACCTGATTGAGTCGGTAAGGGGCTTTAGAAGGTGATTCCGATCCTGGCAAGACTTCGATCTTGTGATCCACCACCCGCCTTGGAGATAACTCAGCAGGTAACTCATCCGTCAAGACATCCTCAAACTCCTTAATCACTTCACGAAGCACCTTCGGAAGTTTAGTCGCGTCTCCTGATGTTTCCTCTTGTCTGTCACCCGCCATCAAATCTGCAACCCGCATCAAACACGTGACCCCGTCGTTGAAGTCCATCTGTTTGTCCTTGATCAAATTCACCGCAAAGTCATCAATTTTCCACGCCTTCCGGATCAGCCTCACTCCCAACTTCCGCCCTTTAGCTCTAACGTTTAACCTTAAAGGTTTCCGCCTAAGTTCCACTTCAAACCTGTCCAAGAAAGTGTTCCCCAAAACCGCATGGATATCATCCATCTCGCACACCGTGAAGTTCTTTGTGAACTCCAGCTTCCCACACGCAAATCGTACGTCCAAGGCTACTTCGGAAGTTTGATACGTCTTGCCCTTGGCAAAGCGCACCTGAATAGGCTTGTCTGCCTTGGAGGTAGACAAGCCCAACTTCTTCACCAACTTTGGACTTATGAAGGAGTGAGTCGCTCCTGTGTCCACAAGAAAAGTAATATCACGGTTAGCAACCTTGGCTTGTAGAAACATCAATCCCGGCGTCTTCTTCGTGGTTCTCAAGGTCACAGTCATTTGGCCCTCCAACAAGTCCTTTGCAACAAATGCATTCATGCTAAAGTTACTAACCTTAAGTTTCGTACACCCCTTAGCAATATGACCCACCTTGCCACAGTTGTAGCAAGTAAACTTAGTGCCATTGCCCTTCTGAGGTGTTTGCCCCTTAGGTTTTACTCCTGTTTGCTGCCGCTTTGCTGCCGGGGCAGAAGAATCCTTCCGATCCTTCTCACGCCCATCCCACTGTCGCTTGAAGCCCTTGTTCTTCTTCTGGAACTTATCCGTGCTGTGTGGTTCAAAAGGTTTTTGTTGCTGGACTTCGTCGTCTCCAATTCGCTCCGTTAGCTTCAAAAGTTTGGCACATGTCTCAGGCAGCTTCGGCATCCAAAAGATAGCCTTCTCCGAGCTAGACTTGAGTCCCCTAATGAATATACATATCTTGGTCTCCTCAGTCCACTTGGAAAATGAGTCCAGCTTGACACTGAGCTCGCGTACATAAGCACTTAGCGTCCCTATCTGCTTCAGTCTCACCAACTCAACACCGTCTCGAATCCTTTTATACTCCGGAGTGAATCGTCCTACGAGCAACTCCTTGAACTCCTTCCAACCAAGTGCCGAGACGGTCAAGGCATGCTCATCCCTGTATGCAGTCCATCAGAGAAGCGCATGGTCCTTCAGGAACGTAACCGCCGCTCTCACTTTGTCAGACTCTTTAGCCTGTTGCGCCTCAAAGTATAGGTCCAACTCAGTTAAGAAATCCTTAACCTTACGAGCCGGTCCTATACCTGAAAACGGGGTCGGCAAATTCATCTTACAAAGCTTCCTGGTAGACGAGGAACTTCCTTGGTCTGCCTCAAGCTCAGCGATACGTTTATCCCTGGAGGCCATACCCTCCTGCATGGTCTTCATCATCTTGATGAGTTCCGCATACAAAGCTCCTTGACTTACCACACCTGAATCGTTGGGCACTGCTGGCAAGACTTCGTCTTGCTGCACTGATGCCGCAGCTGGTACTGGGCTTCCTTGACGTTGGGACGAAGGTTGTCAGTTGCCGTCTCCTGACAGTGCTTCGGGGCTAGCTCGAGTCGATCTGCTCTCGTTAGCCGCTCCTCGTTTCTTGGTGAAGCTTCCTCCTGGAACTCTGTCCGTCGTCGGCCATCGCTCCAAGTGTTCACCTAGAAACGCTGATCCGCTTCGTGTCTCGCATTCCTCCTCAAGCGTCCAGCCTTCAGCCGCTACCTCAAGTTCTCGCTCACCGAAGCGTCGGCTCTGATATCATTTTTCGTGCACCTACCGCCTTGTTGCGCCAGCGGAAGCTCTTGCTCAATAGGTCATGAAATTCAAAGCGCTAACCTGCAAATACAATCACAAGTTAGCGTCCATGCACCACTTATCTTATCTCAGTTTGGTCCGGACCGGAGCCGGACCGTCTCCCTAATCATCAAGCTCAGCAGTTCCTAAGTCCCGACCTAGACCCGCCTAGGTCGGTCCCAAACATGAGCAAGTCACAAGATGACTTGGGGCGGACTTCTCATAAAGTCTAGGGTCCTAAACGGTGCCTCCAGCACACCTAGCGGCCCAACCGCCCGTGATGTCCGTCTGGGTCTAGGCTCCCGAATGGTGGTCTAACCCGCCGACTCGTTCCTTGGTCTTGCTCCAGTCCTTACAGCGTTCATAAGTCCAGACGTCCAAGTCTGGACGAGAACGTGCCTTGGAACCGATCCTGCCATCACCTCATGCCTCTAGAGTCCGCTCGCCGAACCTTGGGGTCGGGTGACTCGTCCTGGCCCACCCAGGCATCGAGCCCCCCTCATATATACTTCTGGGGATCGGCGGCCCCGCCCTCCTCTTTGGTCCCTGAAAATTATACCACAATCCAATCGTGGTTCGGCCATAACTTCTAGCTCGGAGGTCAATTCAAGGAGTGTTGTATATCACTGGAAAGCTCTCAACGAGACCTTTCCAATGATACCTCACTCGTCTCAAGATCTTACGTGGAGCTCCGTCCACGACCTAAAACGTCCCTAGAGCTCCAACACTTGGTCATTTTTCCAGATTCTGTGATCCAGACCCAAACTCAAACCCTGTGGTCCGTCTACGTCTCGGACCCACGTCTCGGTCCCACATCCCAGACCTATGTCTGAGACTCATGTTTCAGCTCGTTCTCAGACTCGCCCCCTTAGGTCAGCGTTTGTCTGGGGTCCTCTTGGGGTAGGTCCTTATGTCCTAACCCAGAGTTCCAACCTTGGTTCAGAGAACCACTTAGAGTTCATCTGATCTCGACTTCCCAGCCAAGCCGTTAAGTCCTACTCGCAGCGTTCACAACCTAGCGCAAGTCCGCTAGGGTTCTGTTGTTCGCGTCTGCGTCCGATCTTGAGAATGAGGATCGCGACAGACGAAGACTATCCGTTATCATCCATTAACTATGGCTCGGGGCTAGCTTGAGTCGATCTGATCTTAGGTTCAGCTGCAACTCGTTTCTTGGACTTCTCATTGGAACTCTGCTCTGTGTCGATCATTGCTCCAAGCATTCACATAGAAACGTTGATCCACTTTGTATCTCACGTCCCTCTTCAGTCGTCCAGGCTTTAGCCGTTATCTTGAGTTCTCGCACAATGAATCTTTGCTCTGAAACTACTTTTTGCTCACTTACCGCCTTGATACGCCAGCGGAAATCCTTTAATAGAGCGTAAAACTCACTATGCTAACCTGCAAATCACAATCACACCTGAGCATCCATACACCACTTACCTTTATCCTATTTGATCAAAACCAGAGTCATATCGTCTTCTTAACTCTCAAGTTCAATATTTCCCTAAGTCCTGACCTAGACACGGCTATGCCGGTCCCAAAATATGAGCAAGTCACAACGTGACTTGGGACAAACTTCTCATAAAATCTAAGGTCTTAAGCGGTTTTTCCATCACACCTAGTGGTCCAACCGCTCGTGATGTCTGTCTAGGTCTAGGTTCCAAATGATGGTCTAATCCGCCGTCTCGTTCTCTAATCTTGCGCTAGCCCTTGGATCATTCTCAAGGGCCATTCTCAATCGCTTTTCTTGTTAACTTACAGACGTGAGCCAAAAAGACTTCTAGACTTGACTCTTGCAAGGAGTTCTACATCGACACAACCAAGAACCAAGCAAAACATCAGCTAAACAGTTGATGACAAAAATGCAGCGGCGTGAGAAATAAGTGAAAAAAAAACCTTGGCAAAGCGTACAACGTTACACGAAGCATGGAAATAAGCATCGGCGGCAAGTGAAGTTTCAAGTAGATAAAGAAGTATGGTTGAGTACAAGAACTTCATCCTTCCAAAAAGAATATCGACGAAGTTCTCATCGAAGTTTACAAGACCCTTTGTGATTGTAAAGAATCTGCACGAAGATATCTCTACTTTAGACCTTCCTCTTGAATGGTAGTTGGATCCGACCTTTCATGTTTCTTTATTGAAGTACTTCAAGGATGACTTATGACCGGAGCGCAAACAAGTTCTAATGCTAGAATCTGGTGTCGTGCAAGCCAAAGTAGTACGAGGTGGATATCATTTTGCAATTGTGACGCATATCCAACCAAACAGGGTATTTGATCAAATGTCATGGATATCATTTGACGGAAGCAACTTGGGTGCCAGAGGAAGATCTAGAACATGCGAGTGAAGTCTTGGACCTCTTCTAACAACGACAAGGACAACAAAGGTGTTAGTAAGATGAAGACATCTACTTCCAGCGAGGAGTGAAGGAACAACGAATCATGAGAGTAATAACTTGAGGCGATTTGGACTGATGGACTTTGTAGCTTTGACTTGTATTTTGTGAAAATAAAGAATGTATTTCTTAGAAATTATCCAAGTTTATTGGTAGTGCATGGCTATGACTAGTTCTGATCAGATGTCTAGGATATTGTCAAGAGGAGCAACGAAGCTCACTCAAAGGAAACAAACTAGTTTGGATAAGGATCTAAATCAAGACTAAGTCTTGATGTGAAGACTTAGGTTTGCCTTAGGTGTTGATAAAGCAAGTGTTGTGTATACTTGTCTTGGAGCTTGGGGTGATCTTGCGTTGCAGTTTTCTAACTGCAAGGTAAACTTAGTCGTGCTTCTAAGTCAAATAACGTTGCGACCAAAAAGTGAGCATAGGGAGACCTAGTAAGTAGGTCTGAATACTTATAAGTTAGCAAGTTAGAGTCTTGAGTAGAATGTTTAGAATTTGTCATCTAGTTTTATTTAGGGGTGGCCAAAGAGGTTATGCTTCCTTGAGATTAGTTGGAATTGTACTAAGTATTCTAGCGACAACTTAAGACTCAAGCCAAGGGGTTGGCTATCCGTTTTGAACTTGACGTTAACTTAAGGATCATTGTTGATGAGGGCATCAATCTCCAAAGTGGGATGAATGTCGTGACCTTTAGTCTCAAGATCAGGCATAGACGTGAACAACAAAATTCTAGTAGACTTATGTTAGGTTGTGACCGTTGCGAGTAGGACTTAACAGCTTGGTCAGGAAGTATGACGAACAAAAGAACTCTAAGTGGTTCTTTGAACCAAAGTTAGAACATTGGCTTAGGATGTAAAGATCTATCTCGAGGGGACCCTAGACGGACGGAGACTTAAGGAGGCAAGTCTAGAAACAGATCAAAACGTAAGTCTGAGATGTGAGTCTCATATATGGATCTGAGCGGATCGAGATGTGGATCAAGTGCAGATGGATTTTGGTCAAATGTTAGTCCGGATAAAGTATCATTGGATAGATCTCGGTGAGAGCTTTTCACTGATACCAATAACTCCTCGAACTGACATCGGAGTTGAGAATTACGATCGATCATGTGATCGAATTGTGGTATAATTTTCAAGGACCAAAGAGGAGACGGAGTCATTGATCCTCAAAAGTATATATGACGAAGACTCTATGCATGGGTGGACCAAGACGAGTTATCTAACCTTAGAGATTGACAGACGGACTCTGGGGACATGAGGTGATAGTTGTGTCAATACTAAGACGCTGTCGTGTCGTGGACCGGCTCCTACATGAAAATCAAATTTTGACAGTTATCGTTCCAAAGACACTCATCGGTAAAACAAGCTAGACCTTAGCTTATGGACTTTTGGCACCATTTCGGATCTCCACTTTCATCACATCAGTAGATAGAGCTCTTTGTCAGCTTCCCATAGGCACTTTGTCTACTTCGTTTGGACGCCTAGTGGAGAAGTTACAAGACTCGAAAGATGGGTAAAACAAGCTAAGCCCTAGCTTATGGACTTTTGGCACAACTTCGGATCTCCACTTCATCGCATCAACTCGTTGGCAGCTTTTCATAGACACCTTGTTTACTTCGTTTGGACGTCTAGTGAAGAAGTTATGCGACTCGGAAAAAGAAAAAATCAAGTTAGGCCTTAGTTTACTTGTTGATTGGGTATTATCGGCTCCAGGCGTTACGTAAGGGGCATGCTTTCTGATTATGACAGAGAACTTGCTACGTACAGAGACTGACGTAAGGGGGGAGTTTAAGGGGCTAGCTTGCACCTGCGACCTGTAAACGAACAGTTCGAGAGATTTGGAGATCCAATGCAAGCGTGCAAAGCGTCATTGGGTTCAGATCTGTGCAGGCTACGCACTGGTTAAGAAGGTTCGTGAAGAGATGGATCGGGGGATGTGTTCTAAGAGAAAGTGAGACGTAGGAAGGAGATTTGCAGAGCTTCAGTAATCTGTGAAGAAGAGTTGGACCGTTCGGGTCGTTCTGGAGTCCAAACTTGCTGTCCTTAGATCCATTGCGATCAAAACAACGAGTTCTTCAGGAAATTGAAGACGATACGAAGTTTCATCGGGTGGTTTGGGAATTCTGAGTGAAATTGACTCGCAGGGAAGCATTTACGTCAGATTTTCGTTCGTCTGTGACCTAAGATTGGGTTGTACTTCGGGATCGGTGAGCCAAGCTCTTTGTTCTTGGTGCCTACGCGACCGAGGAGTCTTTATCTACGCATAGGAGAAGACAGTACGTGAATTGGATTGTTGGTTTGGGTGAGGTGAGCGAGTTTGAGTCGTAGGGAGTCCATTTACGTCTGTTTTTTGTAACTTGCGACTAAATTTCTTGCGTGGTTTTGCAAGGAGAACTCCAAACGGCTTGTTTGGAGTCTCGTTTGGTTCATGATAGCTAGATCTTCCTGCCAGAGAAGACAGATATCAGATCAAGCGATCCGTTTGAGCGGTGTGAGCGGTTTTAAGCCGCAGGGAGGAGTTTTAGAAGGTTCGGTCATCTACGATCCAAAATCAGAGATATCTCGGCTGTTGGAAGTCAGATCTGAAGGTTTTCTGGGCCAACAGAGTCAGGGAAGAAGACCCTATCGACATCTGAAGACCGCTTGGCAAAAGGAGGAAGTTCTCAGATAGGTCTTTTTCGGTTCCTTTGCTATGGGTTTCGTCCTTTTGAGTTCGTTAGGAACCTAGTTGGTTATGTGCGGCTTGTGGTAGCTAGCTTTAGCTAAGAGCTTGTACATGGATGTGGTTTGGACTTGGGTTTCAATCGTGTGATACTGGGGCAGCTCTGTTTGTTAGCAAAGGGAAGTCTCTTGCTTTGAGCTACGCTTCGGTGGTTTTGGGTCAGGGTTGTGATTCAGGGGTTGTTTTTAGGGGCTTTTGAAGCAGGTTACAGACCGCTTTGGTCTGTTTTGTGTTCTTAGGAAGAAAGAACCGGCAGTGTACATACATTTGGAGTTGGTATATATCGCAGCATTCATTTTCGTGGTTGTTTTTCTCTGTCTTGTCTTTGTTTCAGCACACACATCTCCACAGTCAGGAACCTCGCGTTTTCCTAGACATCCTGCACGCAATATCTGACACGATCGGTGATGAACTCGACGTGAAGGTCCGGGGTGGAGATTTCTGTGTTGGAACTTGAAAGAAGAGATCAACAATCATGAATGAGGATGAAGATGGATACGGTTGTTCGGGAGGATGTTGCGGACCTAGGATGATGGATATATAGATGCTTTAGGATCATGGGAGGATGGGAGGACGGGATGAGCCATGACTATGGACGAGATGGACGGATCAGAGAGTATACAATTGGATGCAGCAACTGCACGATTGTTTCAAGCCGTCATATTGTTTTTGCGACAAGAGCAAAGGAACCAACAAAAGGAGGCTTTGGGGGCGAAAGCACTTCGAAGGATGATCGACAAGCTCGATCTGTTTGATGGGAGAGACATCTCAAAGTACTTGAGATGTTACAAGACGGAGATGGATTTGGATCAGATATCGGAGAAGGAGATGATCGAGACATACGAACTCGCTGCGGTGCTTGTGATAAGGGAGCATGTGAAAGGTCTAGCAAAGCATTCTGGAAGGAACTGGGATACATTTTCACATGCGTTGATGGAGGAATATTTCTTGAGAAACTTAGATCGAGTAACCAAGAAATCATTTTTGGAATGGGTCAACAGACCCAACAAGGATTTACATCCTACAAAGCTGTTAAAGGAGTTCGAGAGACAATTCTCTCAATTATCTCGAGTGGACAAGCTAATCTTGGAGACCTACAAGACAGAGTTGTTTCTTCAAGCTGCAGATGAACCATGGCAAGAGCGGTGGAGCTACTTCTGGAGGATGGGGAGGAAGAAGAAGGGTTGACAAGGAATTGGGTGGTTGTGCATGAAGCGGTTGAGCTTCTTGTTTGAAGACATACAAGGGAAAGGATTACAAGGTTGACACTTGCATCGGTGACTACACCAGTTCCGATAGTATCTGAGGTTCAACCTCCAGTTGTGGTTGTAGAGGAGAAGGATCCAACCATCGAGGACCTACAGCAAAAGATGCAAGATCTACAAGCTAAGATTACTAGGTTGGAGGATAAAGGATCATCGACTGAGATGGAACTTGTACCCAAATCAGCTTGGATACATCAATGTGTGTGGTGTGATGATACTGATCATCAACGGGACGATTGCATCGACTTTGCAGAGTCTTTGCAACGAAAGGTTATTTCTTGGGAGGATGGATAGGTTACATTCACAAGTACGGGTACTCTCCTTCAAGCCAACGTTGGTAAAGGAGGGATGAAGAAGTTTGTGGATCATTATCTTGCGGCACATGCAATTGTAGCTATCGAAGCTACAAGTTATGGTGCTAGAGTGGAGGAGATTGAGCATAATCTCCATATGGATGATTTGGGTAAGCACATGGATCCAAGCGAGCTCAAGTTGGATACTGCATCCACGATGCAGAGCGAGAAGAAGGGACAGGAAGAGATTTTTTCAGAAGCAAGCTGGGGAGGATAAGGTTCAACAGGAAACTATACTTCCTGAACTGGCAATGGGAGGACGATCCTTCACAACCGGTGTCGCGCTACTTGGCGGCTACATGCTTGACTTCTACTCCGACGCTTAGGTTTAGTAGTTCTAGAAGTTAGCTCATATTACTTCTAGTCCTTTATGTATATGTTTGACACCTTTGCATACGGTGTTAATACTATTTTGAGTCCTAGTAGGCTGATAGTATGCTAGTTATCTTGTTCAAGCATTTGTGCGCTTGTGCAAGTGACTTCTTACTTGTCTATGACGTTCAATGTACATAACTTAGGGTTTTCATGCTGATAGGGGTTTGAGCTCATGGGTTGTACTTACTTGTCGCCCATGCATGCTTTCTAGCTGATTTAAGTAATTTTTCAGGGCTGCGTGTCGTTTTAGGTTGTTTAAGTTTTACGTTGGCACTCTAGGGAGCTTGACGTGGTAGCCTATGAGTAAAACTAAGTTGCCACGTGGTTTAGGGTACTAAAGGACAACCAAGTGGAGCTATGAACTCCCATTGGTCTGTTTTTGTCTTTTGTTAAACTCTAAATTTAGAAACAGAGCTCTAGAGTGGAGTTCGAGCATTTGGTGAGGGATCTTCGAAATCTGAGAGCACAGGGGGAGAGGGCTCGTCATGCCAAGCACTTCCAGTGAAATTTTCGATCGATTTGATGCAATAAAGATGAAGTTATGACCAATTGAAGTTCGAATTGTGCTAGAATTGAATCACTTTTGTTGGATTTAGGGTTTTCAATGTCACTCGCAGCAGATTTGAGGAAATTGCTTCAAAACTTTGAGGTTGTGTTCTCTGCCAGCAGGGCTACGATTTCACAAAAAGTTTCATATCGATTTAGTGACTGAGTAATTCAGGGCGGCCGCTGAAGCCGAGGGGGTCTGAAAAGCTCTTAATCTAGAGCAGCGACTTTAGGGAAGGAGATCTGGAGTTCTACAAACAATCAGGAGTCCCAACTTCAAAGGAGTGTTCAGCAAGCTGTGAACTGCAAATCCTGTAAGAAACTTCGAAATTGATCGAGCCAAACTCATGTTATAGGTCAAAATAGCCATCTAGGTACCAGAAATTGCCGTAGTTTTCTTGCTCAAAACTCCTCTGTTCATATCTCCGTGTCAGAATTTGATCTCAGGCTGAAACTTCGTCTGTGAGTTCAGTAGTACCTCATTTGCATGTAGGGGAAGTTTAGAAGTCTAAACCTTCATAGTTTTCCTCTCCGTGAGTGTCAAAGTTCACCGCCGAATCTTATTACTGCCAGCTAGACCTGAATTTCGCCTTCTGGGTATATTACTAGATCTTACACATCTGTGTGAGTGTTTATAGCCCCTGTTGTAACCTGAAAGCCAACCTCTTGAGTGAACAACCACAGCCAGAAGCTCGGCGCTTTCCTAGGTAGATGGATCACACTTCGACATACTCTCTTTTTGGTGAACTCGACGTGAAACACCTAGGGTGGGAGTTTTCTCGAGAGTGTTGCAGGATCAGATATCATGGCCAACCAAGGATCATCAAGTGGAGGTGCTGCTGCTGCTCAGCAACTTGTTCAGTTGGATGCTGCTACGATGAAGATGTTCCAAGCCTTTTCGATGTTTATGCAGCAGCAGCAGAGCACAGAGAGGAAGGAGGTATTAGCAACCAAGGCGTTGCAATCTGTGGTGCCTCAGATGGACCAGTTCAAGGGGACAGATATTTCCAAGTACGTGCGATACTATGCTAGGGAGATGGAGGTGAACAAGGTACCTGAGAAGGAGATGGTGGAGAACTTTGAACTTGCTGTTGTGCTTGAGATTCGTGGGCGTGTGAAGGAGCTCAAGCAGCAGCAAGGACAGAGTTGGGAGAGCTTTATGTGCGCTTTGAAGGAGGAGTACTACACTGAAGATTCAGAGAGGGTGACCAAGAGAACGTTCTTGGAGTGGGTGGTTAAGCCTAACAAAGGTTTGTCTGTAAATGAGTTGTTAAGGGAGTTTGATCGTCAGTATGCTCAGCTTTCTAGGACAGAAAAGCTTACACTAGAGGTGGAGAAGATAGAGCTTTTTCTACAAACAGCGGACGTGACTATTCAGGAGAAGCTTGAGCTGTTGCTGGAAGACAAGAGTGAGGAGAGAGGATTGAAGACTGATTGGAAGGAGGTTGAAGAGGCTGTCTCTTTGCTGACCAAGAGACAGAGAAGAAGGGACAAGGTGGTGGTAAGTGAAGCAGCACCTCTGATAATTCCTGTCAAGCAGTTGCCTACTAAGCCCGCTTTGGTGATTGCTAGAGAAGAAGACTCACCGCTTGATGAGTTGATTAAGGGTATGAAGGAGCTTAAGCTTAAGCTCACTAGGTTAGAAGAGAAGGAGCAGAATGTACAGCCTGCTATGCAGAGACCTCAGATGAGAGAAGGCTTTGTTCATCGTTGTATATGGTGTGATAGCCTAGACCATGTAAGAAGAGATTGTGGGGAGTTTTCAGATGCATTGAGGAAGGATCTGATCTTCTTCAAAGATGATAAGATCCATCTGAGAGAGACTGGGATGATGTTGGGAACCAACTTTGGCAAGGGTGGTATGAAGAGACTTGTGAATGAGATATCAGCATCACATGTTGTTTCTCTTGTGAATGCTGCTACGTGTGGAGTGAAAGTGGAAATGGAGAGAGAGAAAGGGACTACTGGGTTGTGGTTTGATGTAGTGCGATCCGTAGCTAGAACAGAGCTAGACAAGGATGTGCTACGAAGGGTTGGCAACTCAATTCGAGAGACTACAGGATTGAATGACCCTGTGGATACTATGTCAGTACATGCTTATGTTGCACGAAGTCATCATGAAGCTGTACTAGAAGAAAAACGTAGGAGGGAGGATGCAAGTGAGGCTTCTACAGTCAAACGGCCTGCTACAAGGAGTGAAAGGGCTAGACCAGAGGCAAGGCAGGAGACAACACCTACTCGGGAGGAGACTATGGAGGATCTACCACCTACAACACCAAAGGAGAAGGAGAGAAGCAAGGAGAAGGGTAAGATGCCTGCATACAAACTTCAGTCTGACATTGAGATTGCTACAGACTTGAAGCAGGTGTTAGAGAACTGTATCTTGAATGGGAAAGTTGAGTTTACTTTGGGTGAGATTCTTGGGATTGCAAAGCGTGAGTTCCATGAGGTTATCATAGATATCATCAAGAGGAAACGTCAGATTTTGGGTGAAGCAGCTACGCTTAATGCTCTAGGGACCAAACTGTCGGATGATGAGGAAGATGAGATTGCTGGTTACTGCTCTCAAGTATCAGAGGGGAGATCCTATCAGCACGTGAGGTTTGAAGATGAGGTGGGAGCATCGCAGAAGAGCCATTACTCTCACAACCATTGGGCAAGAGCAACCACAGAGACCTTAGTGAAGTTGGGAGATCTAGAGGAACCTGTGGTGGCGTTGATTGATCATGGCTCAGAGATTAATCTGATGTCTAAGGAGCTGTACAAGCGTGGGAGATGGCCCATAGACACCGACCATGGATGGCTTATCCGCGCTACCAACAACCAGAGGGGAGAACTCTATGGTGCTTGTCCCAACATCAAGGTAACTGTGGGTGACATCAGTGATGTTCAGAATTTCTTTGTGCAAGACATGTCAACCTATCCTATCATTCTAGGGCAGCCTTACATTACTGCTGTTAATGGAGACAGGAGTTATGGATGATGGTTCAGCCTATGCTAGGATACGTAGTAGAGACGACAAAAGAGCTGTTCAGTTTTTGACCGTTGCTGCAGAACATGAGAGGAATCGTGATAGCTTGAGAGACCGTCCGCTGCCTAAGATTACTCAGGAGTTTAGAGAGTCTAGGGGTTTTGGCAGAGTACCATTGAAGAGCGAGACTTCAACGGTACAATAGAGCTAGGATTCTCGCCTGATCCAGTAGAACAGGAAGCTTTATCCTCTAGCTTCTTAGGATTGACGTCATGTGGATCAGTGTGTTATAGGAAGGTTGAGAATCTGAAGAGGTTTGAGAGACAACATGTGAAGTGTGTACAGCAGTCTTTGTGGGACAGTGGAGAGTTAGCAGGAGATGAATACATATCTGGAGTGTTTGAAGAGCAGTATTTGGTAGATACTATAGGGGAGTTGAAATCTATAGTAGGAAGTTCCATAGATGGTGTAGATAGAGTGGTGAGAGTGAGCTCCAAGGAGCTTTATGATGTTATTGATAAGTTTATAGATCGGCAAGAGGTATATGTGGAGACCAAGTACAAGTCAGTGGCAAAGAAAGTCAAACTAGTGGCTTTGCCTTTACCGCTCGATTACAATCAGAAGATGGAGCAAGCTGCACGAGAACCGACGCTCAGAGGACCGAGAAGAATTGGGCACCAGTTCACAGAAACAACACTAAAGGAGCTGAGGATTGGAGGCGATGGATTTCTTACTGAGCAAGAGAAGAAGAGCTTCAGGGAGATGGTATCTAGGCATGGTAAGGCGTTTGCGTTTGAGTCACATGAAGTAGGATGTGTAGATCCAAGTGTAGTTGCACCTATGGTAATCTTTACTATACCGCATGTGCCTTGGAATCTACGTCCTATCCCTGTACCTAGAGCTCATCTACCAAAGCTGATAGACTTGCTCAATGAGAGGATTAGGATGGGTATCTTGGAACCATCTATAGCTCCCTACTCTAGCAGATGGTTTACTGTTCCGAAGAAGAGTGGAGCTTTGAGATTTATCCAAGATATGCAGCCAGTTAACAAGGTGACTATCAGGAATATGGGTATAGGACCTATTGTAGACGAGTTTGCAGAGGCTTTTGCTGGTCGTGCTATCTATTCAATGGGAGACTTATATTCAGGTTATGATCAGTTTCAGTTATCCTTTGAGAGTAGAGACTTGACTACAATGAGGACACCTTTGGGGTTACTAAGGATGTGCGTTGCCACAAGGTGCTACCAATTCTGTAGCACATATGACGAATGGCATGAATAAAGTTTTGAGGGATTTCATTTCCGAAAAAACTATGCCATTCCTTGATGATGTGTCGATCAAAGGGTGTGCTGAGGAGGAGAAGAATGAGATAAAGGATCAGAAGGGGTGCCGTAAGTTTGTTGCAGACCATATAGTTGACTGGGATAAGATATTGAGTCGACTGGAGGAGGTTCATTTGACTTTATCAGGAGCAAAGTCTGTATTTGGAGAACAAGAGGTGTTGATTGTGGGGCACCTATGTGGATCTTATGGTCGGAAACCTTGTCCAAACAAGGTTGATGCCATCCGAAGGATGAAAGAGACATGTGGATCGGTTACTGAGGTGAGAAGGTTTCTAGGTGCATGTGTGTTTTATCATATATGGATTCCACACTTTGCACATGTAGCAGATCCGTTGTACAAGTTGCTGAGGAAGGGGCAAAGATTTCAGTGGCAAGAGGAGCAAAGCGAGTCCATGAAGAAGTTGAAGGATCTTTTGTCTTCACCACCAACTCTACAGAAGGTAACATATGAGTTGGGGAGATCTATTATCCTAGCTGTTGATACTAGTCCTATTGGCATTGGATGGGCTATAGGGCAAGACGATGAGGATGGGAATATATATGTGGTGCGTTTTGGTGCTAAGGTATTAAGTTCACGGCAGAGAGACTACCCTAAGGTCAAGAGAGAGCTATGGGGAGTAGTTACTGCGATGAAGAGTGACAAGGAATACTTGATAGGAGCACCTGTGGTTGTGGAGACAGATTGTTTACCTCTCTTGGGAATAATTACTAGCTGTACAACTCCAGACATTGCTATGTTGAGGTGGATAGCATATATCAAGTCCTTGAACCCAAAATTTAGACATATTGCAGAAAAAGACAATCTTGTGGCAGATATGTTATCAAGGGCTAGGTACTACGATGAGAAGGAAATGATAGATGACCAGGAGGATGTGGGAACAGAGTTCTATTCTAGTGTTCTTGCTAGAAAGGATGGAAGCTGTTTTGCAGCTCCATTGGAGTTATTTGAGGAAACTATGTATGATGGCGAGTGGTTGGATCTTGGGCGCTATTTGAGTTCATTGGAAAGGCAAGAAGGCTGGTCTGATGCAGATATCAAGAGGATCCGTAGAACACCTTATGGGTACTTTTTATATGGAGGACATCTATGGAAGCGCCCTAAGCTACAAGGAGGTGTACCACAGCGGGTGGTATGTGACTTGGGATTGCAGCAGAAGCTGATCAAGGAGTTCCATGAGAGTTTATGGGCCGGTCATAGAGGAGTTTGGGCTACATTTGCCAAGATGAAGGAAAAGTATTGGTGGAAGGGTATGTATAAGGATGTAGTGCAGTTTGTTTCATCCTGTATACCTTGCCAGATGTATTCCAACATATGTCATCGTGATGGATTGCATCCTACTTATCCTTTAGCCATTCATTACAAATGGGTAGTTGATCTGGTAACTATGCCATTTGGAGTTGGACAAATGAGGTATCTAGTCTTGGCTAGAGAAGATCTATCTAACCAAGTCGAAGGCCGTGCCCTCAGGACAAAGACCACTGCTAGTGTCTGCTGCTTTCTACTTGAAGATGTTATTTGTAGGTATGGGTGTGTGGGAAAGATCACTGCAGATAGGGGTGAGCTGGATTCACAAGAAGCAGTTGAGTTCTTCAAGCGATTGGGAATCAAGTTGGCGTTAACCACTGCTTACAATCCTGAAGGGAATGGCAAGAGCGAACGAGGTCATCCGCCAATCATCAAAGCTTTGGTAAAGGCTTGCAAGGGTAAGATCCGTGAATGGCCTAGACTGCTACCATTTGCTTTGTGGGCGGATCGTACAACTCATAGTACCGTTACAGGTTACATGCCAGCAGAGTTGATACCAGGACAAAAACCTCTGATGCAGATTGAGGAGGTTGTGCCTACTTGGAATGTTTTGCCATGGGAAGATGGTAGAAGTACGGAGGATCTTCTTGCATTAAGGATCCAACAGTTAGAACGGAGACTTGAGGATGTTGCCAAAGCTGTGGAAAGGTTGAAGACTGCTAGAGAGAGAAACAAAGGTAGATTTGATAGAACGCATAGATTACGACCCAACCCAATTAAAGAAGGTGATTGGGTGTTAGTCTATGATAGTAGTCTTGATAATCAGCATAGCACCATCAGAAAGTTTTCCAAGAGATGGTTCGGACCTTATGTGGTGTTAGAAGTTCATGACAATGCCACATACTCTTTGAGAGAGTTAAATGGTGCAATGCTCAAGATACCAGTCGCAGGGAAGAGAATCAAGCTCTTTAGAAGGAGAGGGGAGAACCAGAACATTGCAGAGCTTATTGAGGATGAAGCTGAAGACTCAATGGAGGTTGAAGATGAATTTGAAGCTGAAGCTGAAGAGTCTTGATCCGGATCTGGCACATACCGGAGGATGTGCAGGTTCAGAGGGGGTGGATGTCGCGCTACTTGGCGGCTACATGCTTGACTTCTACTCCGACGCTTAGGTTTAGTAGTTCTAGAAGTTAGCTCATATTACTTCTAGTCCTTTATGTATATGTTTGACACCTTTGCATACGGTGTTAATACTATTTTGAGTCCTAGTAGGCTGATAGTATGCTAGTTATCTTGTTCAAGCATTTGTGCGCTTGTGCAAGTGACTTCTTACTTGTCTATGACGTTCAATGTACACAACTTAGGGTTTCCATGCTGATAGGGGTTTGAGCTCATGGGTTGTACTTACTTGTCGCCCATGCATGCTTTCTAGCTGATTTAAGTTATTTTTCAGGGCTGCGTGTCGTTTTAGGTTGTTTAAGTTTTACGTTGGCACTCTAGGGAGCTTGACGTGGTAGCCTATGAGTAAAACTAAGTTGCCACGTGGTTTAGGGTACTAAAGGACAACCAAGTGGAGCTATGAACTCCCATTGGTCTGTTTTTGTCTTTTGTTAAACTCTAAATTTAGAAACAGAGCTCTAGAGTGGAGTTCGAGCATTTGGTGAGGGATCTTCGAAATCTGAGAGCACAGGGGGAGAAGGCTCGTCATGCCAAGCACTTCCAGTGAAATTTTCGATCGATTTGATGCAATAAAGATGAAGTTATGACCAATTGAAGTTCGAATTGTGCTAGAATTGAATCACTTTTGTTGGATTTAGGGTTTTCAATGTCACTCGCAGCAGATTTGAGGAAATTGCTTCAAAACTTTGAGGTTGTGTTCTCTGCCAGCAGGGCTACGATTTCACAAAAAGTTTCATATCGATTGAGTGACTGAGTAATTCAGGGCGGCCGCTGAAGCCGAAGGGGTCTGAAAAGCTCTTAATCTAGAGCAGCGACTTTAGGGAAGGAGATCTGGAGTTCTACAAACAATCAGGAGTCCCAACTTCACAGGAGTGTTCAGCAAGCTGTGAACTGCAAATCATGTAAGAAACTTCGAAATTGATCGAGCCAAACTCATGTTATAGGTCAAAATAGCCATCTAGGTACCAGAAATTGCCGTAGTTTTCTTGCTCAAAACTCCTCTGTTCATATCTCCGTGTCAGAATTTGATTTGTAGACGGATCACACTTCGGTGTCGGAGTGTGATCCGTCTACCTAGGAAAGCGCCGGGCTTCTAGCTGTGGTTGTTCACTCAAGAGGTTGGCTTTCAGGTTACAACAGGGGCTATAAACACTCACACAGATGTGTAAGATCTAGTAATATACCCAGAAGGCGAAATTCAGGTCTAGCTGGCAGTAATAGGATTCGGCGGTGAACTTTGACACTCACGGAGAGGAAAACTATGAAGGTTTAGACTTCTAAACTTCCCCTACATGCAAATGAGGTACTACTGAACTCACAGACGAGGAGATGGTTGGGATGCAAATAACGAACATGGTTGATCTGGTTGCAGACATACAACAACCAGATATAAGTACAATGATGGATGTGAAGGGAGATTGGGAGGAACGCATTCGAGATGTGAAGGTTGGATTTATTTCACGGGATATCTTGGGTGCAGCTACAAGGGAAGTCCATGAAGGACAGACATGCTGAGGATGAACGAGAGTGGATGGATGCTCTCCAGGCTACGGGTAGAAGATGATGGATAAGGATGGCTTACAAGGGAGAAGCTATTGTTGAAGGTGATTATAATTGAGAGGTTGTGAAAGTTTACATGTGATCAGGGTTGGGAGGATGAGGCTTGTGAGGTTGTAAAGGTTCTCAGAAGAAGAGATCAGGGAGAATGATGGTTGAGGAGGATACCATTGTACAGCGAGATAATGATGGTTGCGTTTGAGGATTTTGGTTGCAGCAGTGTGGTTCTTTTTTTCAGAAAACCAAAAAAAAAAGAGTTGGATACATACGATGACATGTACAGACTTGAGGTTGAGGATTACAGTCAAGATATATGGTGATGATTGGGATGACGAGGATGTCTACTACGACACTTGGGTCACAAATCTCTATGGTGAGGTTCTACAAGACGGATGGAAGACATTGCTATGGTATGATGGGTTATTATTTCTATGTCTTTGCATATTGAAAGATGTGTAGATTTAAAGGGGATGATTGGATGGGAGGTTGGAGAAGAGATGCGATGAGCATGGATCTAGGGGGATCATGGCCGAGGTGCAACTTCAAGATGACGATCAGGTTGCAGACTTGAGGATGAGGTTGACTGAAATGGGAGGGAGGATGATAACATGAGAACGAGTGTGCGTGCCGGTCTACTCCTTGGTTGGTATCTCTGGTGCATACCGGATGATGCACAGGTTTGGAGGGGGTGGATGTCGTGTCGTGGACCGGCTCCTACCTGAAATTCAAATTTCGATGCTCATCGCTCTAAAGACACTCATGAGAAGACAAACTAGGCTCCAGCTTACGTGCTTTTGGCATCATTTCGGATCTCCACTTTCATCGCATCAGTGGATAGAGCTCCTTGACAGCTTTTCATAGGCACCTTGTTTACTTCGTTTGGACGCCTAGTGGAGAACTTACAGGACTCGAAAGATGGAGAAAACAAGCTAGACCCCAGCTTACGAGCTTTTGGTATAATTTTGGATCTTCGCTTTCATCGCATCGATGGATAGAGCTCTTTGTCAGATTTCCATGGGCACTTTATCTACTTCGTTTGGACGCTCAATGGAGAAGTTACAAGACTCGAAAGATGGGTAAAACAAGCTAGGCCTCAGCTTATGGACTTTTGGCACAATTTCAGATCTCCACTTTCATCGCATCAATGGGTAGAGCTCGTTGGCAGCTTTTCATAGACACCTTGTTTACTTCGTTTGGACGTCTAGTGAAGAAGTTATGCGACTCGAAAAAAGAAAAAATCAAGCTAGGCCCTAGTTAGGATATTAGCGGCTCCAGGCGTTAGCTTAAAGACGTAAGGGACCTGCTTCCTGATTATGACAAGACTTCGTACGTATAGAGATTGTGACAAGGGGTAGCTTAGGGGTTAGCTTGCGTCTGCGACCTGTCAACGGACGGTTCGAGAAATTTGACAGTCCAATGCAAGCGCGCAAGGCGTCGTTGGGTTTAGATCTATGCAGGCTACGCAATGGTTCAAACGGTTTGGGAAGAGATGGATCGGGGAGTGCGGACTGAGGGAAATTGAGACGCAGGAGGGAGATTTGAGGATTTCAGTTATCTGTGAAGGAGAGTTGGACCGTTCGGACCGTTCCGGAGTCCAAACTTGCTGTCCTTGGATCCATCGGGATCAAAACACCGAGTTCTACAGGAAATTGAAGATAATACGAAGTTCCATCAGACGGTTCAGGAGTTTTGAGTGAAATTGACTCGCAGAGAAGCGCTTACGTCAGATTTTTCGTTCGCTTACGACTTGAGATTAGGTTTTTCTTCGTGATCAGTGAGCCAAGCTCTTCGTCCTTGGTGCCTATGCGATCAGGGAGTCTTCATCCACTCATAGGAGAAGACATTACGTAAATTGGATTGTTGGCTTGGGTGTGGTGAGCGAGTTTGAGCCATAGGGAGTCGATTTACGTCAGTTTTTTGCAACCTGCGACTAAATTTCCCGTGTGGTTTTGCAAGGGGAACTCCAAACGGCTTGTTTGGAGTCTTGTTGAGTTCAGGGTAGCTAGATCTACCTACCAGAGAAGACAGATATCAGTTTAGACGATCCATTTGTGCGGTGTGTGCGGTTTTAAGTCGCAAGGAGGAGTTTTTGAAGGTTCGATCACCTGCGACCGAAAATCGGCGATATCTCGACTATCGAGAGTCAGATTTGATAGTTCTTGAGACCAACGGAGTCAAGGAAGAAGACCCTATCGACATCTGAAGACCGTTCGGTGAAAAGAGAAAGTTCTCAAATAGATCTTTTTTGATTCCTTCGTTACGGATTTCGTCCTTTTGAGTTTGTTATGAACTTAGTTGGTTGTGTACGGCTTGTGGTAGCTAGCTTTAGCCAAGAGCTAGTGCGAGGATGTGGTTTGGACTTGGGTTTCAATCGTGTGATACTGGTGCAGCTCTGGTTGTTAGCAAAGAGAAGTTTCTCTCGCTTTGAGCTACGCTTCGGTGGTTTTGGGTCAAGGTTGAGATTCAGGGGTTTGTTTTAGAGGTTTTGAAGCAGATTACATACCGCTCTGGTCTGTTTCTCAGTTTTGTGTTCTTAGGAAGAAAGAACCGGCAATGTACATACATTTGGGGTTGTATATATTGCGCGTTCGTTTTCGTGGTTGTTCTTCTCTATCTTGTCTTTGTTCGGCACACAACATCTCCACAGCCAGGAACCTCGCATTTTCCTGGACATCTTTCACGCAAAACGTCCAACGCGACAACGCGTTTTGGTCTTGACTTGGAAATCTAGACTTGAGAATGATCCAAAGGTTGGGGCAAGACTAAGAAACAAGATGATGGGTTAGACCATCATTTGGGAGATTGAACCCATATAGACATCACATATAGTTGAGCCACTATGTGTGCTAGAGACACCGTTTAGGACCTTGGAATGAGAAGTCTGTCCCAAATCACATTGTGACTTGCTCATGGTTTGGGACCGACCTAGTCAAGTCTAGATTAGGACTTAGAGAAATGCTAAGCTTGAGAGTTAGGAAGACGGTTAGGCTCCGATCCGGATCAAATGAGATAAAGATAAGTGGTGCATTAACGCTAATGTGTGAATATGATCTGCAAGTTAGCATACTGAGTTTTGTGACCTACTGAGTAAGGGCTTCCGCTGTCACAACAAGGCGATAGGTGTGCAAAGCTACGATAGAGGTGAATGAATACTGACAACTATACGAAGATGTAACAGTAGAGGACAATGGCCTTACAACAAAGCAGATAAAGAAAGACTTGGAGGAGAAGGAGGTCAAGATCAAGGAGCATGAGAAGGTGAATTAGCTCGTCCTGACCAGTCTGAGGGACAACATGACAACCTTGTAGGCCAAAATGGAGAACCCAGGAAGCTCAAAAAGAGTTTAAAGAGAGGCTGAAGAAGTCCTTGGAAAAGAATGCAACAGTGCAGTAGCTATAGGAGCAACGAGCACGAGAATTGTACGTCCAAATGATAACATCAACAAGAAAAGTGAGTGCTCTAGAAGCTGAAGTACAAAAAGTAATTTTAGAAAGAAAAGAGCTGAAAAACCTTTCAGAAAGAAAAGAGTAGCAAGCTTCAAGAGGTCCAAGGTCTCAAAGATCAAGTGATCACGAAGGAGAAGAGCCTGCAGGAGGTCATAACAGCTAAGACATCTATGCTACGGAGGTCCAAGATCAAGAGTGGTTGAGAGGACAGATGCAGCAAGAGATCAAGAAGCTTCTAGTAGGGGAGGACGTCGAAGAAGATGACGATCCGAAAGAAAGAAAGGAGCTTGACGGGAAGATGATACCTTTGGGAATGATCCACCTCTAGAGGACGATTTCTCCCTTGTCCACCACCATCAAGACCACTAACGACAAGGAGATAATGATGAGGCAACCACTAAACCGCCGCTCAGGTCTCACCCATGGCAAAAGTCAAGAGGATCGAAGAGCCCATCAAAGAGATCAGGACGTTGAAAGCATGCGACAAAATGCGAAGTCAACAAAGAGGTACATGCATCCTGAAGATGCATGTTACGAGGATGAACGATAGCTTATTCAGAGATGATAGCATCTCGATCAACGAGTATTGCAGCTCCATAGCAACACTCTTTCGTTCATCAAGATCGACACTCTCGACAGCGAAGGACCACCACTTGTCATGTCCTAGAGAAGGTACTTTTCCAAACACACAGGGAAAGAAACTACAAAGAAGAAGCGCTCAAGGTTCATCAAGAAGAAGATCATAGAAGAAGAAGAGCTCAGGGAAGAGGATCAAGTTCTGGTCCAACCAAAGATGGTCATCCCATTTATGGAGAAGGTACCGGTGTCGCGCTACTTGGCAGCTACATGCTTGACTTCTACTCCGACGCTTAGGTTTAGTAGTTCTAGAAGTTAGCTCGTATTACTTCTAGTCCTTTTTGTATATGTTTGACACCTTTGCATACGGTGTTAATACTATTTTGAGTCCTAGTAGGCTGATAGTATGTTAGTTGTCTTATTCAAGCATTGTGCGCTTATGCAAGTGACTTCTTACTTGTCTATGACGTTCAATGTACATAACTTAGGGTTTCCATGCTGATAGGGGTTTGAGCTCATGGGTTGTACTTACTTGTCGCCCATGCACGCTTTCTAGCTGATTTAAGTTATTTTTCGGGGCTACGTGTTGTTTTAGGTAGTTTAAGTTTTACGCTGGCACTCTAGGGGGCTTGACGTGGTAGCCTATGAGTGTAGATAAGTTACCAGGTAGTTTAAGGCACAAAAGGACATTCAAGTGGAGCTATGAACTCCCATTGGTCCATTTTTGTCTTTTGTAAAACTCTAAGTTTAGAAATAGAGCTCTAGAGTGGATTTCGAGCATTTGGTGAGGTATCTTCGAAATCTGAGAACACAGGAGAGAGAACTCGTCGTGCCAAGCACTGTCAGTGAAATTTTTGCTCGATTTTGGATCAATAAACAAGGAGTTATGCCCAATTGAAGTTCGGATTGTGCCAAAACTGCATCACTTTTGTTGATTTGTGGGGTTTTTGGTGCCAATTGCAGCAGAATTGAGGAAATCACTTCAAAACTTCGTGGTTGCGTTCACTGTCAGGAGAGCTACGACTGTTCAAAAAGTTTTGAATCATTTGAGTGATTGAGTAATTCAGGGCGGCCGCTGAAGCAGAGGGGGTCTGAAAAGCTCTTAATCTAGAGCAGCGACTTCAGAGAAGGAGATCTGGAGTTCTACAAACAATCAGGAGTCCCAACTTCACAGGAGTGTTCAGCAAGCTGTGAACTGCAAATCCTGTTAGAAACTTCGAAGTTGATCGAGCCAATTTCCTGTTATAGGTCGAAATAGCTATCTGGGTACCAAAAATTACCGTAATTTCTCTATTCAGAAAGTTTCTATCCATATCTCGGTGCTCTAAACTGATCTCAAGCTGAAACTTCATATGTGTATCCAGTAGGACCTCATTTGCATGTAGGAGAAGTTCTGAAGTCTACACCTTCATAGTTTTCCTCTCTTTGTGTGTCAAAGTTCACCGCTTAAACCTATTACTACTAGTTAAACCTAAATTTCGCTTTTTAAGCATATTAGAGGATCCTACACAACTGTGTGAGTGTTTATGGCCTCTGTTGTGACCTGAAAGCCAACCTCTTGAGTAAACAACCACAGTCAGAAGCCCGGCGCTTTCCTAGGTAGACGGATCACACTCCGACATACTCTCTTTTTGGTGAACTCGACGTGAAACACCTAGGGTGGGAGTTTTCTTGAGAGTGTTACAGGATCAGATATCATGGCCAACCAAGGATCATCAAGTGGAGGTGCTGCTGCTGCTCAGCAACCTGCTAGATGCTGCTACGATGAAGATGTTCCAAGCTTTTCACATGTTTATGCAGCAGCAGCAGAGCACAGAGAGGAAGGAGGTGTTACCAACCAAGGCGTTGCAATCTGTGGTGCACCAGATGGACCAGTTCAAGAGTACAGATATTTCCAAGTATGTGCGATACTATGCTAGGGAGATGGAGGTGAACAAGGTACCTGAGAAAGAGATGGTGGAGAACTTTGAGCTTGCTGTTGTCCCTGAGATTCGTGGGCGTGTGAAGGAGCTCAAGCAGCAGCAAGGGCAGAGTTGGGAGAGCTTTATGCGAGCTTTGAAGGAGGAGTACTACACTGAAGATTCAGAGAGAGTGACCAAGAGAACATTCTTGGAGTGGGTGGTGAAGCCTAACAAAGGTTTGTCTGTAAATGAGTTGTTAAGGGAGTTTGATCGTAAGTATGCTCAGCTTTCTAGGACAAAGAAGCTTACACTGGAGGTGGAGAAGACCGAGCTTTTCTTACAAGCAGCGGACGTGACTATTCAGGAGAAGCTTGAGCTGTTGCTGGAAGACAAGAGTGAGGAGAGAGGATTGAAGACTGATTGGAAGGAGGTTGAAGAGGCTGTCTCTTTGCTGACCAAGAGACAAAGAAGAATGGACAAGGTGGTGGTAAGTGAAGCAGCACCTCTGATAATTCCTGTCAAGCAGTTGCCTACTAAGCCCGCTTTGGTAATTGCTAGAGAGGAAGACTCACCGCTTGATCAGTTGATTAAGGGTATGAAGGAGCTTAAGCTTAAGCTCACTAGGTTAGAAGAGAAGGAGCAGAATGTACAGCCTGCTATGCAGAGACCTCATATGAGAGAAAGCTTTGTTCATTGTTCTATATGGTGTGATAGCCTTGACCATGTAAGAAGAGATTGTGGGGAGTTTTTAGATGCATTGAGGAAGGATCTGATCTTCTTCAAAGATGGTAAGATCCATCTGAGAGAGACTGGGATGATGTTGGGAACCAACTTTGGCAAGGGTGGTATGAAGAGACTTGTGAATGAGATATCAACATCACATGTTGTTTCTCTTGTGAATGCTGCTACTTGTGGAGTGAAAGTGGAGATGGAGAGAGAGAAAGGGACTACTGGATTGTGGTCTGATGTAGTGCGGTCCGTAGCTAGAACAGAGCTAGACAAGGATGTGCTACAAAGGGTTGGTAACTCAATTCGAGAAGCTACAGGATGGAATGACCCTGTGGATACTATGTCCGTGCATGCTTATGTTGCAAGAAGTCAGCATGAAGCTGTACTAGGAGAAAAACGCAGGAGGGAGGATGCAGGTGAGGCTTCTACAGCCAAACGACCTACAACAAGGAGTGAAAGGGCTAGATAAGAGATCAAGATCCTTCCTTCTATCCTTCAGATCTTCTCAACTTCTGGCTTTTTCTTTCTCATCGGAGGCTAAGACCACCTACTCTGAGTTTGGACGCCTATACGTATATCAAGTTTCCTCTCCTGATAGACGTCATTCCTACCACCTTGCTGAAACATCCAAGTTTTGATCCCAAGGTACCACAAAGATGTCGATTAAGTCACGAGCATTATGGTTATATCCTTTTCATGACCTAAAATTCTAGGGATATTTAATGATCCAAGAGACATTCAGGTAAAGTCTAATTCGATCTTGGGATTGACACAATGATACACATGATGTCGTGGTGTTCAGAGTTGCTATCGACTGTCGTCTATTTTATCACACCCTAAAGAAATACCCTCCTAGGGCTCATTTTGATCCTAACTACAATCAACCGTTCATGCTCATAGTCTTGCTTCTTTCTCAAAGAATGTACTATGGATATCAAATTGACCGAACCCTTGAGTTAGTAGTGATGGATGGTTTCTTACGACATAGCAGTGATGAATTCTTGGACAACAACATCTAGAGCCGAGAAGCGAAATTCTGGAATGTCAAGAAAGCATATTTGTACAAGGGGAGGTGAAGGTTTGTCCGGTGCATACAAACATATTATAGTCATGTCTATATGTGGCTACGTCATAGACATGTCAAACAATCCTTCACCTAGGATCTTTGTAAGGCTCTGACCAGGGTGGATCTCTTCACATAACTTATGGGTAAGAAGACAAGGAGAACGATCCAACTTGTACCAAGGAAGGAGATGATGATACACTCTTGTGTATAGGATTAAATGTACTATAATTAGATAAAAAGACTAACATCACAAAAGGTTAGCCCACATTCGCTATCATTGAGGATTGGTTAAGAATTTTAGGGTATCCGATTACTATTTAGGTTGAGATCCTTAGCCATTCCAGACACTAGTGTTAAGAGCAATCCCTCAAAGAATAGAAGCAGACACTCATCAAAGTTTATATATTTCCAATCATTAGTAGAAAATCCTCATGTGGATCAGGAGTCGACATATCAACTTACTTGTACATGCAAGTGTGTTTGCACAAATGTGTGTTTGCGTGCAATGAGTGCTTGTCAAGAGCTATTATTTATTTTCAGAGTGGCAGAGATCACCATGCAGTTCAAAGAAAAACAAAGGTCTTCCTTGAGAAGTGAATAGTGAGCCTAGAATTTTGGAGAGCTGACAAGGAAGAGCGTGTTATCTCGTAGACTCTATAGTACAAGGAAAAATCGCGAGAATGACCAAAATGAGGTTTGGAATTTATCCTTAGAAGATTCAAGAATCGCTTAGAGAAGTCAGTCAGTGAACTGATCACCATGAAAGTCCAATCCAAGAGAGAGTTCTTTAGAGAGAGAGAGAGAGAGAGAGAGAGAGAGAGAGAGAGAGAGAGAGAGAGAGAGAGAGAGAGAGAGAGAGAGAGAGAGAAAAGTCACGCAAAGAGAAACCTCACAAGGAAAATAAGAGAAAAAAAGAAGTTCAGACCCTCAGGGGAGTTTCAAGACCACGTAGTGCAGATCACTCAGGGCAGTCTTGACTCATTCAGGGTATTCTAGAGTTTCAAGGAATCGTGTCTCAGTTGGTCGTGACACTCTTCCAGAGACAGTGAAAGTAAACCTCAAGGTAAGCTATCATGTTCAAGGAAGTGGACTAACTGATGACAATGACCTAATCCATCCGCTGGGAAAGATTAGGTCATAAATTAAACTTATCAACTATAATATATTTCTTGAGAAGATGATATATATAGAGAAGTGCAGAACGTCTCATAGCGTTATACTTATATGTTCTTGTGTACATCAATCAAACAGTTGTCAGCAGCAGTCTTTCTCATGAATCTTATCCAATCTTCTCAGTCCATCTTGAAAGCAAAGACTATCCTTAGAGATATTAAATATAATATATGTTATTAAATATAGTAATATCAATTTGTCTATACACTGACTCTCTCGTAAGAGTAAGTATTTAGTAAGAATTCCTTCTGAGTGAAAGATACCAGCAATAAAGAAGTTTAAAATATCTTATCATCTTGACATTTCGAATCTCAACTCTTTATTTACAAGTGCTTTTCACGGTTTTCTTCTTCTTGTTCTCGGCCAGAACTGCACTTTGGATGCATATACACTTGAATGTGAAATTTACGACAGAGCAATAAAGATATAAACCCAACTGCAGGAGGTGGTCCGGTTGTAGTATAAAGTCTCTCTTTCACACGAACGATTGTTTTTTTGTTGGTTGGCTTTGAAAGGTTTATTCGTGAATTTAAATTGTGAACTGTCGAGGGTGGTTAAGGGGGTTGCAGAAAAGGTAGACCATCGCCACGAGACCCCAGTGTGAGCTTTGATTCGTCTCTTCCAAAAAATGAACCTTTCTAAATGTTTAACATTCAGCGAAAACGGCATCAAACTCCATCTATATACTATATACATATATAATTTATAGGTTTAACCTTCAGCAACATATGATTACAGGTTTGTTTACTCGTTTCTTCTTTTTCTAATCATCATCAATCAGCATCAATAAGCAATCTAGCCGTCATGGTTAAATATGAATATTCATATATGCAATGTTAAAATTTTAAAATTTTAGATTTCAGGGTATGGTTCGGCAATGGAGGTTACGTCTGGCCTTACACTCCACTAAGCCTTCCCGGCAAGAGGATTCAACCCCCACGAACACCTGCCTAGGCTGATGTGAGGCTAACACCACGCCAAGGAATTGTGGCACCATATTGTTTACAGAAATTACCTCGGAGTCAAAAGCATATTTTGCCAAAAGAATATTACCAAGTAAGGTATATTACCTGCACGTGCATTGCAGGAAAAGAAGGATGGTGCAAAAGAGTTTGGCTGCTTAACTATGATATGACTGTTGAGTTTGTTACACTTGATTTAGTCTGCATTTAATTCCTTTAGAGTAAATACTTATATCTCCTTTATGGGTTATAGTAGGAAAGTTTACTTCATGCAAGGTCAAGGTCTACTTACATATGGGCTCATGAATGATCGCGGCTTGGCTACAATCGTCCTATTCATGCCTTGAGCAAAAAGAAGTATACTCATGGATTGAAGAAACTACGAAAGAACCACCACATGCACACCATCATCAAGAAGGATTATATATGACAGTTATAATCAAATTGAAGTATGTCTTCAAGAAATGCAATGTAAACTCGATTTGTTATTGATTTTCATATTACTGAAGTTATATAAATCGCTTAATCTCTAACAAAAATAACAGCATAATTTCGGCAGTTAATTAGGTTGCATGCACCCCACTTAGAGCTTTGTAAGACTACATATAAACACATACAGATAAAGACTTTTCGTAAGATGTCACCGGACAACCAAATTTTTTGCCATTTTTGTCGATCAAGACAGGTTAGATTTGGGTATTAAAACCTCTATTACAGAATTGAAATTTTCAAATTGTGATACTACAGAAATCTTAGTCGAGGAGACATTTTACTCATAATTCATGAATATTTGCATGTTGTACAAGTGTTCAGTACGTTTAGAACGCAAATGATTTTCTAACTGTGTGTGAACAAGTGTCAATTGTCTTCAAGTCCAAGTAGTTGGTTTAGCTATATTACTGGAAGGATGAATCTCAAACTAGTGACATAGTGTCAAAATTGATACGTGAAGTTGTAAGGCTCAATCTCAGCAGTTCGAGCTGAACAGATGACCGCCTCTCATGTTTTGATGAATTCTCCATTTTTGTACTACAATAGTAATAAGAACTTGGACTCTCGATTGCATTAAAGACTTATCTCAATGATCTTGTATGAAGTTCACTATATTGTAGGAGAAACCTAGTAATGAATCCAAGATGATTGTGGTAGATATGTTATCAAGGGCTAGGTATTACAATGAGAAAGAAATGATAGATGACCAGAGGATGTGAGAAAAGAGTTCTATTATAGTGTTCTTGCTAGAAAAGATAGAAGCTGTTTTGCAGCTCCATGGGAGTTATTTGAAGATACTATGTATGATGGAGAGTGGTTGGATCTTGGACGCTATTTGAGTTCATTGGAAAGACAAGAAGGCTGGTCTGATGCAGATTTCAAGAGGATCCGTAGAATAGCTTATGGTTATTTTTTACATGGAGGACATCTATGGAAGCGCCCTAAGCTGCAATGAGGTATACCACAATGGATGGTATGTGACCTGAAAATTGCAGCAGCAGCTGATCAAGGAGTTCCATGAGAGTCTATGGGTTGGTCATAGAGGAGTCTGAGCTACATTCGTCAAGATGAAGGAGAAGTATTGGTGGAAAGGTATGTATAAGGATGTAGTATAGTTTGTTTCATCATGTACATCTTGTCATATGTATTCCAATATACGCTATCGTGATGGATTGCATCCTACTTATCCTTTAGTCATCCATTACAAATGGTTAGTTGATCTTGTAACTATGCCACTGGGCTTGGACAAATGAGGTATCTAGTCTTGGCTAGAGAAGATCTATCTGACCAAGTTGAAGACCGTCTGAGGACGAAGATCATTGTTAGTGTCTACTGTTTTCTACTTGAAGATGTTATTTGTAGGTATGGGTGTGTGAGAAAGATCAATGTAGAGAGGGGTGAGTTGGATTCACAAGAAGCAGATGAGTTCTTCAAGCGACAAGTTGGCGTTAACCACTGCTTACAATCCTGAAAGGAATGACAAGAGCGAACGAGATCATCCGCCAATCATCAAAGCTTTGGTAAAAGCTTGCAAGGGTAAGATCTGTGAATGACCTAGACTACTACCATTTGCTTTATGGGTAGATCATATAACTCATAGTACTATTACAAGTTATATGTCAGTTGATACTAGGGCAAAAACCTATGATGCCGATTGAGGAGGTTGTGCCTACTTGGAATATTCTGTCATGAGAAGATGGTAGAAGTATGGAGGATCTTCTTGCATTAAGGATCCAGCAGTTAGAACGAAGACTTGAGGATGTTGCCAAAGCTGTGGAAAGGTTAAAGATTGCTAGAGAGAGAAACGAAGAGAGATCTGATAGGACGCATAGATTACGACCCAAACCAGTTAAGGAAGATGATTGGGGGTTAGTCTATGATAGTAGTCTTGATAACAGAAAGTTAAAATAATAGTGTGTTGTCACAACATATATCTCTTAGAGTGTTCTCAGTCATCAGGAGATAAGTGTCCACTCAAGTAATCACATATATATAGTTTTGAATAATTGTAAGTTATCTAGACCAAATTCATATAATCTCAAATATTGCCTCAGGGGCAAGTCTCGAAGCTTTATCAAAGGACCATATCCACTATTGTTCTCGAGTCATTTTTAGTATCTACAACTTTGGATCTGAAGGGACCAAAGCTTCACTTTCTTGTTCGACATGACTCATATTGTCAAACTAAGAAGAAGGAAAAAAGAACTTAAAAAGTCTCAAAGGAGAGAAAATAAGATATCATAAAGTAAGAAGAAATCCGGTAATTCTCGAGATTGATAATTGTGAAGGAATTTGATATGTCAAATGGACATCGTAAGGTATCCTCGCCTTAGACCTTGGTATTCGACTAGCAACTAGACATTCTCAATCTCTTCATAGGTGTGATTTCTATATGAAACAGATTCGATCAGCTCTCATACTTATTATGCATGTAGATGTGCGAGACAAAATGGTTATAGAACTTTGACGTGTCTATCTCATAGCAATCCCATGAGATGCGATCTTGCTAATCGAAGTGATCGTTAATGAGTCTGAATTTCTGAAAGTATGACTCATAAAATGATAGATGGACTAATATTTATAAGTAATTGTTATGTTTTATGGATACAAAACTTTTATATCTATATATGTTACGATGTCAAATCGTAGGACAAGAAAGGTGTATCCAAGAATATGCAGAGTATCTGGTTAGCGAAAGCACATGAGGTTTGAGAGACACGAACGACAACGTACGAGTGCAAACTTCTAACCCAAAATCTTACTCTTTACTTCTGTCAGTTATCAATAAAATTTACAACCAGATTCAATTGTCTGTGGTCATTACACAACTTCTTAAAATACTAGATTAAGACTACAGTTGCGTAACCTTCAAAAAACGGAATCCAAACAGTATCCAATATGTCCATAACGGACTCTCTTGGAAGAAGTTATGCCACTTCTGCGTCGAAATTTTTCAATCTCTAACCTCCTCAAACCTATTTACCAAATCCAAATCTGACAAGCCAAGTATATTTCTGATGAAAATCTGGTTCTAACGGTACCCTTTATGCCCCAAATGGACACCTCAGTAAAGAGTTATGAATGTTTCAAGTTTTCAATTTCAAATTCTTTCTTTAGTCAGAATCTGCACGAGCCCTCTTGTAGATTAGCCGCTCAAACCTGAAATGTCTTTCTAGCTTCAAATTCGTGCAGTTTCCTCTCTACACATCCAAATATGTCATTCTTGGTGTCTTAGAGCTCTCATTGTCCTCTTTCCAATGATACATTTTTCACTCTCAACTAATCTCTACAATGGAGTTACTGCCGGTCAAAGTCATCATACCTCTTCTCTTTTGGGAATTTGTGCGAGCCCTCGCACAGACATGCCTTCCAGATCTTCACACATCCTTCCCTACCATCAATCTGTGTGATCTCTTGCACTAATTTGAAGTACCGGTCCAAAGTCCAGAGTAACTTCAAACGCTTACAACTTCTGTCTTATTACTTAGAATTCAGTGTTCTTGGTTTCATCGGAAAGCCCTTGAAAAACCTATCCAGTGACATCAAATATGGCTCGATTCTCTATAGCTCAAGTTACTGTCACTTGAAGGTTTTAGACCTCTCATTGAGGAAATCTGCACGAGCCCTCGTGCAGATTGTCACCTCCTAGTCCCAAAGTATCTTTCCTCGCTGAAACTTATGCGAGCCCTCGCAAAGATTTGACATACAATCCAAAAGTATACAGTGAACTTCAAACCTTTTTAGTTTCTGAAATACGGCTCCAAATTATGCATTTGAGGTAGCATTAGAAAGATCTAGTCGCCTTTTTCTCAACGATATCGTTGAAAAACTATGAGGTCTATATAGAAAAAACAGCTGTTTAAAGTTTCCTGACCCCTTCTCTTCAATAAATCTATGCAAGACAGATTGGACCCCGCAAATATTTGCTAGTTAGACACAATTCTGGCCCAAAACCCATCCCAATTCCTTATTTTCTAAGCGAAAAAGTGGTTAGCCTCTCGTTGGCTTCCCAAAATTCCGTAGACTACACCTAGAAATCTTAGCTTTTATAGTGTTGGGAAGCCCGGAGTTGCAAGTGTCACCTTGTGCCATGGCATGTCGCCATGTGGCATGCCTTATGACAAGCATGCAAACCTGCCAAGTGTCTCGCTGACAAGTGTCAAGCATGCACTACATCATGTCGCTTAAAACTGTCATTTGAATTCTAATGTCTCGTCAGCGTCTTCGTCCAATCAGCACTTATCATATCAGCATCTTATCCCATCAGCACTTTGTCTCTTCACCATCTCTGATGTCACATCAGTTTGTCATACGCTTCATCAGCGTCATGACACATGAAACTTTAAAAATGTAATTGTCTGTAACTGCGTCATCTTAACTCTGTCCCCGACAATAAGTAGACGAATTTTGATCACCTTGACAAGAGCAATGCAATGTTGCTGTTATAAACATGTTTGGAATAAGTCGATAAAATTTCATCCTAAAACCTTAGTTTAACATCATAGTCGATCCATGAAAAGACAACGGTTTTGCATAAACGTGAATTCTCCTATCGAATGATATAAAACATGAAATCATATATCTTAACAAGTTTTAAACTACCACATGTTGTGAGCGTTACTCGTAGAGAGTTCACTACCTAGATTGACCTAGATTGAATGTGTCTTGCATTTCTGAACTCCTTTCTATCCTCGTTGATTCATTGATTGAGATGGACTAATAGGGTGGATAATCTCAAGTGCTTCTATTCTACTACCCGTTTCTTCTACTCATGGTCAGACACAACATAATGAGTTCACACTTCGGAAACATTGGTGACATTGTCAACCAATTCATAGTTGTAGGTTTTTCCACTAGTACAACCTCATCTTTTGCTAGTCTAGAAATGAAATCTAATCAAACCTGCTCAAGCTCAGCCAGCTTGTTATACACGTTCTACCACCGACCAATAATCCTCCTACTCCCTGATGATCATATGGAAAATCCTGATGAGAGTGTCACATCCAATAGAGACATGACTTCCTGAAATAGAACTTCTCATGTAATGAATATTGTTTAATGATATTTCACAAAAGATAGTTTTATACCTCTTGAAATTGTTGTAGTGACGCATGATTTCTCCTTTTGCCCATTTAGTATACAAGATATCGTTCCCACAAAGGATTTGCACAAGTATCGCTGCTCTAAGTTCTAAGATCTGTTCAAACACGCAAACACACGGGTTTTACCTAGAAATCCCGTCTTCTCACAAAACCACACGGCTTCCAGACCCTTCAGAAGGTGCTCTGGACCCAAATAAACAACTACTACCTAAAATATCACACATTTATCTACAGGGAAGCTCGGGAAGACGTGTCCTGCTTCCAGGTCACTTCTTCCAATCTTCTCAACACCATCTTTCCGAAGCAATTCTCGGCTTCTAGGGGTTCAACTCGGCTTCTCGCACCTCCAGAAGACTGCTCTTGCTTCGTAGAAGTCGAACTAGCAACGTCTGTCGCACATTGCTCTTCCAAGTCCCAACGGGTTAGATCATCAGGATGTATGTCCCATGTAGCCTTCCCAGGCTTCTGCCTACGAAAACGGTCTTCCTGCAGCACTACAACGACATTCATCTTCACGGAAGCTCAATAGAAGTCTCGGAAGCTCACTAGAAGAAAATAGGAAGATGGGAAGATGAGAGAAGATGGGGAAGAAGAGAAAATCCAAACAAGAGAAAATAAGATGAAAATGAGAAATTAAAACTCCGACAGGCTTATAGTCCGGATCTTGACTAACAAGCCATCCCTACTTGCAGTAATTTGGGGAGGAAGACAACAAATTTGCTTACAGTTACACAGTCTTCTACTTGAGGATGTCGTCTTCTGCTGTGAGAAGAAGGATTCTTTCTTCTTCTGTCGTTGCTTCGACTACTCCGTCTTCTGGGATCGCTTATCCATAAGACCGTCCGTACGTGGATCCTAAGTGCTCCACTGGATGAGACAAGCTTCGACTCTGCACAGCTTCTAACAATCACCGCCACTCAAAGAGAAGGCTTCCCATGCACAATTGGGTGTGAATTCGAGGAAACCCACTGCCCAGAAGACACAGACAAAGCTTATGCACTCAAATTCAAAATCCATTCCCCGAGAAAAAGACACATTGGTGTTGGGAAGCTCACTCCCTCTACGTCCTGCTCCTACTCCTCGGCACACCAGCTTAGTAACAAGACTACACGAGGATGCTGTTCCTTGCTCTAAACTGCCCACTACCTCCATCTACATCTTCGAGCCACTGTTGACCGCGAGCATGCAGACCCCTCCGATGTAATCTCAATCTATTCGTGTGTCTCTAACATCAGGTGTAGTGTGTATACATTGTGTTCACAGTGTGTCTAATGTGTTTAGTGCGCACAGTAGTGTGTGCACCATGTGTATGAAATCCTATTCTGTCTTCTAACTTATACTACCACCTTGAGGCGCAGGGGGAGAGTTCCCCTCCAATCCTCACTTGCAATCCAGGAGATGAGGCGCTGTCAGAAGACCACCACCTCACATGCAGTCGGCTCCCTGTCTTGGTTTAGTCATCTACTTTGCTAGTCTTGCGCTGCCTACTCTGCCACATGGGTAATCCTCTAAAATTACATGGAAACTGCCACCTCCTAAGATAGCAAATTTGGTTCCTACTAAGTTTAGACAAGTCAACTTGTCTTTCGTGCTTGTTGTCTACTCTAATTGCTCAGATGCGATCTCCTCCTGATCTGCTCCTACATGAACTCCTAACTCGGCTTCCGATAAGGTGGGAACCCCTACGAATACCTCGGGTGTCACTGAGGTAGCTTCCTCCTCAACATTCGTGGCTGGCTCAGCTGGTGCGGCTTCAGAAGACGGAAGCGTCTTCTGGGAAGCTGAGTCGACCTGCGCTTCCTCGCTCTTCTGAAGCACTAGTTCGACGCTGAGAGCCATGATGACCTCACAGGGGTCCGGGGAAGTCGCCTCCTCCACTCGAAACACCTGGGAAGACAACTCTTCTTCTTGTTTTCCAAAAGACACATTGTCTTCCGGGGCTTCTTTTGCCGTCTTCCCGGCTTCCAACGCTATCACTACCAAGTGGACAACGAGGTCGAACTCCTCCTTCTCCAAGTCTGATCCGATCGATGGTCCTGGGGCTTGGGAAGATGCAATTGCTGATGACGGAATCGAGGGAAGACCGTAAAATGTCTTCACTCTCTCTATCTGCCGATCCAAGTAACGGAACATGCTCTCCTTGCACTTCACCAACATCGCTCTAGACTCGTCGTCCCACTCCCTAGCTAGGGTGAGAAGCTTCCTACCCGCGGTGAAGTTGAACTTCTTGCGAAGTGCTTCCACCGTTTGTGCTAGCAATCCTTGCGCGCGAGCTTCTGCTGCTTCTCGCTGCGTCTTCTCTGCTGCAGCCTGCGCTTCTGCAGCTTCTCGTAGTGTCTTCCACGTTGTCTTCTCCTCTGCAAGGACGGTGATCTTACCTCTGACCCGCAGAATCTCTTGGTCACGCTGCTGTAGACGTGCCTGCAACTCTTTGTTGCTCTTCCTCAATTGTGATGACTCCTTGACAGAAGCATCTGCTTCCGTCTTGTACTTCGTTGCGAGCTTCTCCGTGGTGCGGAGGTTGGCTTCCAGCGCTTCTACCTTCTTCTGGTCTTCTTCCTGCCGTATCAGGGTGCGTAGACCGAATCCAGGCTGTAGTGGCTTCTCTTGAGCCATCGCTCTCTTCTCCACCAACTCCATAGCTGGCTGGATCTCCGAGTGGAAGAAGGCACTCAACTCCTCCAGTCTTCTTCCCGCGGAAGACAGACTCATCCTCACGATCCGGTCGGAGGTGTCTTCCTTGTCTTCCAAAGGCAAGGATACCTCTTCTGCTGCTGTGGCCTTCTGCTTCTGTGCACGAGAAGACAATACTCTTCTCATCTTCCGGGGTGGAAGATCCCTCTTCATGACAGAAGCGGTCCTCTTTACTACGCTTCCTCGCATCGCAGTAGGAGTGTCCATCCAACCTTCATCTTCTGGAGTCTTCGAAGACTCCTTGGTGTTGCAGAAGGGGTCTTCTGTGCAGCTCGGGTACTTAATGGCTCCTCCTGAGAGCCGGACTCCGATCCAGAATGAATGATCGGGAGGGAGGTGACCAGTCTTCCTATGCACACTCCTAGGTGTAGTGTCGCAGGATTACTCCTTTCGTCCATTTAGTATAAAAGATATCGCTCCCACAGAGGATTTGCACAAGTAACGCTATTCTAAGTTCTAAGATCTGTTCAAACACACCAATACACGGGTTTTGCCTAGAAATCCCGTCTTCTCACAAAACCACACGGCTTCCAGACCCTTCAAAAGGTGCCCTGGACCTAAGCAAACAACAACTAACTAAAATATCACACAACTATTCACAGAGAAGCTCGGGAAGACGCTTCCAGCTTTCAGGTCACTTCTTCTGGGCTTCTCAGTGCCGTCTTCCCATAGCAATTCTCGGCTTCTGGGGGTTCAACTCGGCTTCTCACACCTCCAGAAGACTGCTCCTGCTTCGCAGAAGTTGACTAGCAACGGCTATTACTCTCCCACATTTCAACGGATTAGATTAATCACAGGATGTATGTCCCATGTAGCCTTCCCAGGCTTTTGCTTACGGAAACGGTCTTCCTGCAGCACTACAACGACATTCACCTTCACGGAAGCTCAATAGAAGTCTCGGAAGCTCACTAGAAGAAGGTAAGAAGATGGGGAAGATGAGAGAAAATGAGGAAGAAGGGAAAATCCAAACAAGAGAAGACAAGATAAGAATAAGAAATTAAGACGCCGACAGGCTTCTAGTCCGGATCCTGACTAACAAGCCATCCTTGCTTGTAATAGTTTGAGGAGGAAGACAACAAATATGCGTACAGTTGCACCGTCTTCTACTTGAGGATGTCGTCTTCTGCTGTGGGAAGAAGGCTTCTTTCTTCTTCTCTCGCTACTCCGACTACTCTGTCTTCTGGGATCCCTTATCCATAAGACCATCCGTACGTGGATCCGAAGTGCTCCACTGACGAGCCAAGCTGCGAATCTGCACAACTGCTGACAGTCACCGTCACTCAAGAAGAACTCTTCTCATGCACAATCGGGAGTGAATTCAAGGAAATTCCCCACCCAGAAGACACGGACAAAGCTTCTACACTCAAATCAACAATCCATTCCCCGAGAAGAAGGCACATTGGTGTTGGGAAGCTCACTCCCTCTACTTTCTGCTCCTACTCCTCGACACACTAGTCTAGCCAACAAGACTATACGAGGATGCAGTTCCCTGCTCCTAAACTGTCCACTACCTCCATCTACATCTTCGAACCACGGCTGACTACGAGCATGCAGACCCCTCTGGTGTAATCCCAATCTATTCGTATGTCTCTAACATCGGGTGTAGTGTGCACTGTGCGTAATGTGTCCTTACTCACAGTGAGGCATATGTGTCTAATGTACCTAAAATCCTACTCTTCGATCCTACTTATGCATCTGCCTTGAGACGCAGAGGGAAGTTCCCCTCCAATCCTCGACTACAACCAGGGAGAGATGGGCGCTGTCAGAAGGTTACCACCCTACATGCAAGCGGTTCCCCTTCCTAATTAACCATCCACCTTACTACTCCTGCGCTGCCTATTCTGCCATATGGTCACCTATCTAATATTACACTAAATTGCCACCTCCTAAGATAGCATGCTCGATTCTTACTAAGTTTGGACAAGTCAACTTGTCTTCTGCGCTTTGCTACCTACTCTAATTGCTCAGATGCAATCTCCATTGGATCTATTCCTACCTGAACTCCTAACTCGGCTTCTGATAAGCTGGGAAGCCCTGCAATTACCTCGGGTGTCAATGAGGTGACTTCCTCTTCAACATTCGTCGCTGGCTCTGCTGCTGCTGCTTCAACTTCAACTTCAGCTTCTGCTGCTGCTTCGGAAGACGGAAGCGTCTTCTGGGAAGCTGGGTCGACTTGTGCTTCCTCGCTCTTCTAAGACACTAGTTCGACGCTGGGAGCCATGGTGACCTCATAGAGGTCCGGGGAAGTCGCTTCCTCCACTCGGAATATCTGGGAAGACAGCTCTTCTTCTTGTCTTCCGGGGCTGCTTCCGGAGTCTTCTCGGCTTCCAACGCTGTCACTACCAAGTGGACAGCGAGGTCGAACTCCTCCTTCTCCAAGTCGGATCCGGTCGATGGTGCTGAGGCTTGGGAAGATGCAGTTGCGGATGGCGGAATCAAGGGAAGACCATATAGTGTCTTCACTCCCTCTATCTGCCGATCCAAGTACTTGAACATGCTCTCCTTGCACTCTATCAATATCGCTCTAGACTCGTCGTCCCATTCTCTAGCTAAGGTAAGAAGCTTCTTACCCGCGGTGAAGTTAAACTTCTTCCGAAGCGCTTCCACCGACTGAGCTAACATCCCTTGCGCACGAGCTTCTGCTGCTTCCCGTTGCGTCTTCTCGGCTGCAGTCTGCGCTTCTGCGGCTTCCCGCAGTGTCTTCCATGTCGTCTTCTTCTCTGCAAGGGCGGTGATCTTACCCCGCAAAACCTCCTGGTCGCGCTGCTGTAAACGCGCCTGCAACTCCTGGTTGCTCTTCTTCAGCTGCGCTAACTCTTTGGCAGAAGCGGCTGCTTCCGCCTTGTACTTCGCTGCGAGCTTCTCCGTGATGCGGAGGTTGGCTTCCAGCGCTTCTACCTTCTTCTGGCCTTCTTCCTGCCGCATCAGAGTGCGTAGACCGAATCCAGGCTGTAGTGGCTTCTCCTGAGCCTTCGTCCTCTTCTCGATCAACTCCATAGCTGGCTGGATCTTTGAGTGGAAGAAGGCACTGAACTCCTCCAGTCTTCTTCCCGCGGAAGACAGGCTCATCTCCACAATCCGATCGGAGGTGTTGACCTTATCTTTCAGAGACAAGGATGCCTCTTCCACCACTACGGTCTTCTGCTTCTGCGCACGGGAAGAAACTACTCTTCTCATCTTCCGGGGTGGAAGATCTCTCCCCATGGCAGAAGCGGTCCTCTTTATTGCGCTTCCTCGTATCACAGTAGGAGTATCCATCCAACCTTCGTCTTCTGGAGTCTTCAAAAGACTCCCTGGTGTTGCAGAAATGGTCTTCTGCGCAGCTCGGGTACTCAGTGGCTCATCCGGTGAGTCGAACTCCTATCTAGAGTGAATGATCGGGAAGGAGGTGGTCTTCCTAGGCACGCTCCTAGGACCCATCTTCCTTGGTGGTGTCGCGTCTTCCAATCCACTGGAGTCGTCTTATCTTACCAGAAGTGTCTTCTGATGAGTACATGGTCTCATCTACGCCATCAGAGTGGGAGGGGGAGTTATTGCTGCTTCTCGGTCGTCTTCTCCCGAGGTCTCTCTTTCGTCTCATGCTGCCCCATTGGTCCATATCTCGCCAACTGATCTTCTGTGAGATCCCCCTTGGCCACGTATAGGTAACAGAAGAACGAAGTAAGATGTCCTCCTACTGGGGAACCTAAGTACACTAGCTCTGCCTGTACATAAGCGCGGAAGAATGCACCCCAGTTGACATTCTCTCCCGCGCACACTGCTTCCAGGAACTCCACGTCTTGATCTCTGAGTGCAATTCGAGCTTCCCTGCCCATCGTCCTCAAATTCAAGATCACAGCTATCAATTTCTCTACCCTACCATCCCTCTACTCCCGAAACCTTGAACAGAAGACGCTTCGAAAGATCTGAACATCTTCGGAAGACAGCTTCTGTAACCTGAACATCTTTGAAAGACGCTTCAGAAGACGAATGTGTGCAATTCGAATCAAGGGTGGATTGGCTTTGCTTTGGTGTTAAGAGAGGTTTGGTACGAATCCAGAGTGGCTTGGTGAGTTGTTTTGTTATTTCGAGAAGTTGGAAGTTGGGAACTAGGCCTGTGCCTCCCGGTCTTCCAAGCTTCTCAAATCCACATCTTCCTAGAGAGACTAGAAGATTGGAAAGGCTGGCAGAATGCGTGAGAAGACGTGAGGGTCCGTTACGGATCTCTTCTGTCCGATCCATAGCAGCATATTCTTTCTTCTTCCCGAACTTAGAAGAGAGATGTGGGAAGTCTTGCTGGCAGAATCTGGAGAGAATGGTCGAGGGTCATGTCTTCCCATCATGCAGCAAGCTTTTTTTGAGTGTGTATGAGAGGTGAGAAGTCAGAAGAACAGAAGTGCGAATGTCGTGTGTCTGTTGTGAGGATAGATTGCGTGTAGGAAGTAGAAGACAGGTGAGACCAATGAAGGGAAGCCTGGCTTCGGAAAGTCTTCCGAGAACAGTATTGAATCGGAAGCTGTCCCGGAAGTCTTCCCAGAGGCCATTGTCACCGCAGGAGCCCGCAACCATCTTCTGAACCTGTTACACACTCTACTTCTTGCATATCTTATATCTTCTGTTAGGAAGTAGGATGTAATGCAAGGTGGGTTGTCTTCTTAGGAATCCATGCGAGGCCTTGCTTAGTTAGGACTGTTTAGATATAGTTCGGAAGACGAGAGCTTTTTAGGAAGCACTGTTAGAATCCCGGAGGACGGAGTAGTTGTCTTCTGAAAGACTAGATTCGTCTTCTGAGAGTGGAAGCTAGACTGTGAGAACTTGGGAAGGACTGAGCCTTCAGCTCACAGTAAGTACGTGTGGCTTAGTGCAACAGAGTTTCAAGTATGTCGATACATCCTCGAGGGTTGGTGTTACCGGCAGCAGAGTTGGCCGAGGCCAAACCCTTCATCAAGGAGTTCGGTCTCGACTTCTTCATGTGGGATTAGAACCTTGCCAACCAGGGTCTTCCAGGGCCAACCAGGAGGAGGTTTGGGCAACATTACCGTCCCGCAACCGTGTACATGCGAATGCAGGAGTAGCTCGAGGAAGACCATCTTCCTGGACCAAGGATTGGTGGCACATGATCTTTCACATGTCAGAATCTGAGAACCGAGGTTGTTGGCTCGAGAAGAAGATCTTATCCATGATCTCGGGTAAGTGGCATGTGCCTGGAAGCACAACTTGCCTCTTCCTGGAGGACAAGCAGGGAAGAAACGATTGGAAGGTTGAATCTTATCGGGAGCTGCAGAAGCGTCTTCTGACGAAGGGGAAGGCGCAGAAGACGGGGTACCTTGCCCTGCGACGGTTACCTTCTTCAGCTTGCCATCATAGTTCACCTTACGTTGCGCTTGTACTTCGTACGTCTTCTCCAAAGCTGCATTCTTGTCTTCTTCGAACTCTACAAAGTTCAAAAGACACTGCTCCTGGCTTTCCTCTTTTTCATGCGTTCGGTTACGGCTAACCTGTAAATAGGGATCTCTAACTCGATGGGGACAACAGGTGTCATGCCATAAGTTAGGTAGAAGGGTGTCTTCTAGGTCGTGACCTTGGGTGAAATCCTGAAAGTTCATAACACAGATGGTAATTTTGTGTCCCAATCATATGCATGGTTAACAGTTACCTTATTCAAGATATTACATAGAAGACCATTCGACTTCTCTGTCAGTCCGTTAGCTTTCGAGTTGTACGGCATCGTCTTCCGATGCTTTATCCTGAAGTACTGGGTTAGGAGAGATAGTCTCATTTAAAAAATGAGTACCCCTATCTGATACCAATTCTAGCGGGCATCCGTATCGAGTGATAATGTTGTGCCCGAGGAGCATAGTCGGTAGCTATCAAAATATACCGTGCTCGCGTTCTTCTAGCCACCGGGACGATAGGCCCAACAAAGTCGATTCCCCACTTTTCAAAAGGAGCAAGCGGAAGAATGGAAGTAAGAGGCCACCTAGTAGTAGCTGTTGATCTTCCCACCCTCTGGCACGCATCGCATTTCCTGATCTCCTGAAAAGTGTCTCTGTACATGGTCGGCCACCAGTAACCGGCGTCCAACGTCTTCTTCACCGTGATCTTCAGCTCGTAGTGACCCCCAGAGTCTTCGTAGTGAAGACCCGTGATCACTGGCTTAATCTCTGAAGGCTCAAGGCATCTCCTTAGCTTTTCGTCATGTCCCTTCCTAAACAGGATATCCTGGAAGATTGCGTAGGGACCTGCCTTGTGTAAGAAGACAGCCTTCTGCTCCGCATCCAATCCCTCGGGGTACTGTTGGTCTTCCAAAAATTTCCTCAAGTCCTTGAAGATCGATTCTTCAGTGGAAGTCGCAAAGACTGGATCAGAAGATCTAGTCTCGTCTTCTGGGAAGCAGGCGGTACGCCCCCCCCCCCAAGATGAAAGTGTCTCTGCGAAAACTGAAAACAACTTCTCGTTAGGGAACTTGTCTCCACTTCATCTTCTCGTCGTTCTGTCTCCAATTTGGATAGGTAGTCAACATTAACATGCTGTCTTCCAGGCCTGTACTCAACGGTGTAAGTAAATTCTTGGAGTAGAAGAATCCACCTAGCTATCCTACCAGACAAATCTGCTTTCTTCACGAGATGTTTTAAAGAAAAATGATCCACATAGAAGACAAACGGATTGGCTAGAAGATAGTGCGTAAACTTCCTACAGGAGTAAATCATGCCAAGACACTCCCTTTCAGTTGTAGAGTACTTCTTCTCTGCATCACTGAGTTGTCTTCCCGCATAGTAGATGAGATACCATCTTAGATGGGATACCATCTTTCTGACTCAATACCACCCCCTATGGCGAAAGCAGAAACATCCACGTAAATGTGGAAGACTCTCTCCCAATCAGATGGCCTTAGGACAAAGGATTCTGACAGAAGTCTTTTCATTTCTTCGAATGCTTCCTACTGCTCAGAAGACCAAACGTAAGGTTTGTTCTTCTTCAAGTAAGTCTTCCTGCTACCTCTGCATACTTGTCAATAAACCTCCTGTAGTATCCTACGTTGCCCAGGAAGCTTCTCAACTGAGTCAGGTTAGCAGGTGGGTGAAGTTTCATGATGACTTCCATCTTAGCACAGTCGACTTCTGTACCTCTTCCAGAAATCCTATGTCCTAGCAAAATTCCTTCTGACATACCAAATCGGAGTGCTCTAGAGAAGTTTAGCCGTTCTTTTCTTCCTCGATCCTCGAAGAACGGATTGTAACAACTTCCTGTAACCAGTGTTGTCTCAATAACTGTTGGAAGGTTACATCCGTCTTCTGATTCCACAAGTCTCGCAAGAAGTCGTAAGGGGATCGCTTCAGAAGAGTGACTGGTGTTTCCAACAGAGAAGATGTAGTAGCTGCTTCCTTGGGTGGAAGATCAGAATGGTGTCTTCTCTCGACAGGGAGCTGTTCGTGTGATACAAGAGCTGCCGTAGTCGGTGGAGGAAGCTGTTGTACTATCTTCTGTCGCTTCTCCAGCTCTTCTTGCATGATCGCTTCAACTTCTTGTCTAATGTCAGGAGCAAAGTACTTCGGATCTTCTCAGTCGTAAGTAGGAGAAGAAGGCCGCTCAGAGGAAGATGACCTCTCCTTACGCTGCTTCTTCTTCTTGATCTCCTTCTGACGGAATTCTGACTTCCTTTTGCTTCTGGTACTTACCTTGAACACTGCTTCATCCATGACTTCTTCCGAGGGCCAGCTGTATGAATCCGGGCAAGGGTTCCAAACAGTACCATCCGTCAAAATGAAAGAGGAAGCTGCCTCAAGTGACTTCGTCTTCTGAGCTGCAGTCGTCTTCTGCAGCTGAGGTTCTTTTCCTTCGCGCTTCTCGAGATCTGGTTCGTCTTCCTCGATATGGAGACAATCCGTACAATCCTCAGGATCTTCTTCTTCTACCATGATGTGTTGTACCACTGTTAGCTCGAGTTTAGAAGCTGATGCGGCTTCTGCAAGAGGCGTGGTCTGTGCAAATCTAACCATTTGTCGTGGGCGTAAAGTCTGAGGACAATTTCTTGTGAAATGTCCTGCTTCCTTACAGTTCCCACACAAGAGCACTTGCCCAATCTGTCTTCTCGGATGAGGACAGGTGGACCACCAGTGTCTTGTCTCTCCACAATTGTTGCACGCTCCAGGAAGAGGGTTTAGAGGTCGTTGTGATGAAGAAGGTTGCCAGGGCGTCCTAGTCTGTACATTACTAGCCCTGTCCCTAGGTACATAACGATTATATTGGGCGGGAGGAGTAGGAGTGAATGGTTATATCATCTCGATCCTATAGCAGGTTTCTCCACTGGGATCGTGTAGATATCCTTCATCGTTTTCTTCCCAGCCTGCCCAATTGACAGCTTGGTCCTGCGTACACTGATCTCTGGTGTGCCCTGAAGAGTTGCAAAGGTTGCACCAAATGTTTGGTCGAGAAGCCATAGGTTGCTTCCGCTTGTCCTTCTGGTTTAGAAGATGAACTTTCAGGTCGGCAAACGTACGATCAGCTTGGTCCTGCGTACACTGCCGAGCCTGGTCATAACTTCATCGATACGGGGATCAAGTGCAGACTGAATGATCTGAGTCTGAGGCATCTTCTGTACAACTTCTTCCCTTGATCGTGTCTTCTCCTTCTTCTTCTTCCGGGTCTTCTTCTCTTGTTCAGATTCTGATTCTGAACTTTCGACAGTAGACTCTTCAAAAATAGAGGACACTTCCGAATCACTGTTATCAGTTTCAATGGACTTGGACTTTCTCTTGGACTTCCTAGAAGACTTCTTTGACTTCTTCGAGGTCTTCCCTCTGTCTTTTGTCATATTCCGAGTGATGCTCGAGGTTTCATACTGCTCGGCATGCTTCTGTACTTCTACCAAATCATCACCTCCTCCTCTTTTGCAGTACAACTCCATATCCTGAGACAATCTTCCCAAGTACCAGTCTACGGCTTGCTGGGCACAATAATCGGGTCTTCCTTGGTTCTGAGGGATGTGATCCAGGAGGTCTTCAAACCTCTCGGTGTAATCCCGTAGTGTCTCTTTCTTCTTCCGTTCGAGATTCTGAAGTTCTATGAGGGTCATCCGATCATAGTCCACTCCTCTGAACCTCTTCAAAAAAGCTGCCTTCAGAGTAGCCCAAGCGGCCATTACTAACCCATCATCCAACATTTTACTCATCCATTTCCTTCCCTTCCCTACGATCAAACTGAGAAATACACGGAATCTGTCGACATCCGAGTCTTCCTTGTTGGATCAAGAGATGGTCTCGAACATCGTGATGAAGTCGTCCGCGTCAGCATCATCGTCGTACGGATGGTACTTCTGCCGAGTGTGGGAAGTCATGTCGACTGCCGGCTGGTGCGACTGCCAACTTCTTCCCCCCTCAGGCCCAGGTGGTGGAGATGGTCTTCTCGAAGGTCCAGGCCTGTCTGAGTCACGAAGGTCGTCTTCTGAGTCAGAACTAAGGTCGTTGTCGTCTTCTGAGACATCTGGAACAATCTCCTCTAGTCTTTCTTCACCTTGAGAGGCCTCTTTCGCACTTGGGAAGACGTCTTCCGAGTAACCAGTACCAAAATCTACTTTATACACGTGATCACCTGGTTGGCTTCTGTCTTCTCCAAAGATTATGCTCAAGATGGAAAGCTCTTCCAACTCTACTGATCGGATCTTCCTGATCTCTTCTTCTTTCGTTTGGTGTCTCAGGGATATCCGCTGCTCTCTAGAAGCGGTTCGCTGGGGTGAATGTACCCACTCAAGATCTTTACCCGTGCGTCTTTTGCTTCTTCCTCTGGTCGGAGGTATCCACCAGAGTGCTGCGAAGAGATGTTCCTCTTCTTCTAATACTAGATCCGGCAGACTGCATGTCTGAACAACCGATCACAGGTTCGGAACGTCTTCTTCTCCTGCTTCTTGTTGTACTCACTGCAGTCTTCCAAGATCGAGTCTTCCAAGAAGCTCTAGGAAGCAGGGAAGCGGCTTCTTCCAGTTCCCCTTGATGTATCTCATCAGCTTTTGGTTGCGGTTCCTGTCTTCTAGCAAGATAGAGTCTCACAACACATTCAACTACAATCGAAGTTAGTTCAAAATGAAACTAACTACTGGCACACAGATCCAGGAAGCTTAGAACAGAAGTTACTAAGATGAAATCTCCGACAGCGGCGCCAAAAATGGTGCTCACTATATGTAGTGTCGCAGGATTAGGATCCTTTCGCCCATTTAGTATAAAAGATATCGTTCCCACAGAAGATTTGCACAAGTAACGCTGTTCTAAGTTCTAAGATCTGTTCAAACACACCAACACACGGATTTTGTCTAGAAATCCCGTCTTCTCACAAAACCACACGGCTTCCAGACCCTTCAAAAGGTGCCCTGGACCTAAGCAAACAACAACTAACTAAAATATCACACAACTATTCACAGAGAAGCTCAGGAAGACGCTTCCTGCTTCCAGGTCACTTCTTCCGGGCTTCTCAGTGCCGTCTTCCCAAAGCAATTCTCGGCTTCTGGGCGTTCAACTCGGCTTCTCACACCTCCAGAAGACTACTCCTGCTTCACAGAAGTTGACCAGCAACGGCTATTACACCTTACTCTCTCACATTCCAACGGATTAGTTTAATCACAGGGTGTATGCCCCTTGTAGCCTTCCCAGGCTTCTGCCTATAGAAACGATCTTCCTGCAGCACTACAACAACATTCACCTTCACCAAAGCTCAATAGAAGTCTCGGAAGCTCACTACAAGAAGGTAAGAAGATGAGGAAGATGAGAGAAAATGAGGAAGAAGGGAAAATCCAAACGAGAGAAAGACAAGATAAGAATAAGAAATTAAGACTCCGACAGGCTTCTAGCTGTGAGTAATCTTTGTTGTAGTGTTGGAGATGATAATTTCTCAGTATAGATTACTCGAAGAACTGAGTGCAGGTCGAGATGGAGTTCAGTAAGAACCCGCTGATCTGAAATTGTCCGCTGGTATCTTCGGGCGTTGTCATTCGTGCTTGATTGTTTGGAGCTGTGATCGAGGTGTGTGGACGCATGGTACCTTGCTGGACGCAGATCGATTTGCTGTTGTTGGGGTCGAGTGGAGATTTCTGTTATGCGGAAGCGCTGCAGAAATTTTGCGGAATGTTCTTGAAGTGACTTGTTGGAGCCGGATTGCGCGTTTGGGCGTGGCAGACGGAGTACTTGTCAATGTCAGGCCGGAGTGGGCTCTTTGGAAGCGCATTGGAGAGACGATTCTAGTGCACTAAGTTTCGTGGAGTTTAGCCAAGGATTGAAGAAGTTATGGCATGTCGAAGTTCGCTGTCGTGTCACCTCGAAAGTACAAAAAGGCTAGTTACGTCAGATTTTGGTGCAATTTCGTGTGGAAACTCGAGTTTAGGAGTTTTCTTGCGTGTATGTGCATTTGCGAAGTGTGTATGGTGCATTTGCGAATCTGTTGTGATGGTGTTCGGGTTGGCTTTGGGTGTTCTTGCTCTTTTACGTCAGATTTTGGTCACCCGTGTGCATCCGCAAGCTATTTTTGCTGTTTTGGAGCCTCTTTTGGTGCAATCTTGTGCAATTCGAGGTGGAGCCGAGCCTCTTTTGGTGTGTTGTACCTGTTCTACTCTACTTCAAGCGGAGCGGAGCGGAGAGTGAGTGTTAGGAGGCATTTAGAGGCTTCGAGGAGCAGAGGTGCGTGAGTGCGGAGGCGTGAGAGCGGAGTGCGAGAGTGCGGAGGCGTGAGAGCGGAGTGCGAGAGTGCGGAGGCCGAGCCCGCGCCCGCCGCAAGCCAGCTTGCTGGCGTGCGTGAGAGAGATATCCAAGCTTCTATTGTGTGGGAAGTGTAAAACCAGCTAGTCACCCATCCCAACACTATTCTTGGACCTGGACTCTTAACTCTGTAGTCTTAGTTTTGGCTTTACCACTAGACCAATAGCTCTTGGTGTCCTACAGGGATGCGTGCAAGTACTTATGGACTTGTATAAGGTAGTAGGAGACCTTCTCGCACGTTCCTAGAGGAGTGGTAGGACGACCCCACAGTATTAGGGAGAAGTTATGGTTGTGATAGTGTTTGTCTATACCGTAGAGATGCGTATGGAGGCAGTTGGTGGCAGTTATCTTGGATGAGCTAGTAGAGCTACCACGTGGATATTTTTGGAGCTACTAGAGGTGTAGACATCTAGTTAGTGATCCCAAGTATCAGTTACGACAGTTGGTGACCATATATTGTGCATGTGATCACCGACGAGGAGTCGTTAGTCTCGGTGGGGCTGGTTTTCTCTTTATGTGAATGTTTGAGTGTGGAGGGTTATCGTTTGGACTTCTTGTGGTTGGAACCTCTCCATATTCTGCTTCCTGTTTGTGCGCCGCATTTGCTTGCATTGGCGCTTGACTTCCGGAGTGAGTTCACTCTAGTGTGCTGTCGGTAGTGAGGTTAGAGTTGCGGACCAGTCAGACTACCTTTGTCTCTCTCACGGTGCGGTTGGAGTGACGACCAACAGACCGTGAGAGGATGCTTGTAGTGATGGCAGGTACATGTTGCCCTTATCTTGACCGTCCCAGTAGAAGATAGGTGAGCTCAGTAGGAGCGAGGTTAGGCAAGTGGTGGTTACGATGGTGACGAAGATTGCGACATTCCGATTGGGGAGTGTGTTAGCGGGATTCTCTCATCACGGAGTTCTCGAGAGGTTCTGGTGGGGACTTCTGGAACAGTGGGTATACACGTAGTGGGATGAGGTACCGACTACCTACACCATTACCGTCAGTTGTTCCAGAGGACGAGTCAGACGTAGACAGCGCGTTTTCTGGTGGTGAGTCTAGTGTCGTCACACCGTTGTTGTGGAACATGGACAAGATCTATGGGGCCACGAAGAGACCTCGACGTTACTCGGGTACAGTTGGTACCATTGAGCTGGATGACTTCATCCAGGAGTTCGACAGTTGGTGCGATCTGCAGCAGATGTTGAGTGTTGAGATTGAGTTGTGGAGACAACATTGATCTCCCAACTATGTTTCTATCACTACTGGCGTAGTTTCGAGAGGCGTAGCACCTACGAGTTCGGGTGCCAATAGCAGTGGTACATCCACAGGTGACAGAGTACCTACTACCAGCGGGGCGTCCACAAGTAGTGGAGCAGGTGGTAGTGTGAGCGGGATACCATCAGGGTTTAACCCTGTGGTTCAGTTCTTCCAATGTTTGAGGAAGAACTATCAGGGCGTGCGGACCGACAAGTTGAGGAGTCTGCATGAGTTCCAGCTGAAGACTGGAGAGAGCCTACGCGAAGCGTTTACTCACATTAGGCGGTTGATCAGCGTTACCCAAGAGGTGACGGAAGCAGAGGTAGTCCAGTTCTGGTATGAAATACTAGACCGGGAGCTGCGTAGGAGAGTTAGAGATGCTACTCTCCTTAGAGATACCGCTCCGACGTTGACGGTTGTCTTTGGTCTGCCTGAGCGGATTGAGCTCAACATGGTGGAGGAGAGGGTGGTGGTTGCTGAGTTCAGCAAGGAGACACCACATGGAGCGACCACCTCTTCTTGAGGATCACAGGCTACGCAACAGCGTGGTGGTGGTGGTGGTGGTGGTGGTGGTGATAAGGATTGTGCGGAGCAGTCACGATCTCAGGAAAGTGTTGGAGGATCTAGTGGGCAGAAGCCCATGCCATCCTTCTCTAGTCAGCAGCAAGCGGGTCCTTGCTGGACGTGTGATGGTCCTCATCAGCAGAAGGACTGTCCACAGAGGAGAGGTTATGAGACGTCAGGGACGTCAGGGACGTCTCAAGCAGTACCTAGACAATGTGAGCATTGCGGACGACCTGGTCACAGTAGTGATCGTTTTTTGATCTCCATCCCGAGTTGCGACAAGAGAAGACTGATCGTGGACGAGGCGGAGGAGCTCAGAGAGGCCGTGGTGGTCGAGCTCGAGATAGAGGTCCAGCACCTGAGAGAAGTCCGGTCGGTCCACCGCCTGCTACGACGTCAGAAGCATGTATGGCTGCTCAGATTGAGCAGTTGGAGCAGAGGATAGCTAGTATGGCTATGGTCCAGCGGAGATCAAGTGGAACATAGGCTTCCACGTCTTATGGAGGAGAAGGAGGTGACTTCGACTTCATGGCTGGTGTGGCGCAGATTGAGGCATCTGCGGTAGTGACTAGAGGTGCAGTACGTGTCTTTGAGCCACGAGGTGCGTCAGTGGAGTTAGATCTACAACACGGGGAGGCTGGTAGACAGACCAGGCTTCCCCAATCGTTCATGTTATCAGAGGCATTGAGGACCACATCTATGATTCTTAAACGGCCTACCGATGATGTAGTAGAGTTGGAGGCATCGACATCCAGGAGTGGGTGTGATGTGAGTCCACTCTCGATGTCTGTGGATGCGACGTTGAACCCGATGTTGGGAGCGACTACAGCAGTTTTGCGAGCCTCACTATTCTCAGCCACGTATATGAAGGCATTGGGAGTCAACTTGACTCCAATGTTCCAGTTGGCGGCCACACTCAGTGAGAGCGAGGATGTAGTTACCTCTAGTGCTGAAGTAGTTCAACGAGAGGCGGTAGACGTGTCCATGGAGTCAAGGATCAGGACAGCTACTAGTGGTACTTGACAAGCGGCAGCTACTAAGTTAGATGAATTATCAGCTAGGCCGGCGATTGACCTGCTGGTTTGGCACCAAGTGTGGTGTCGTTGGACAACAGAAGTGGTATCTTCTGTTTGGTGGCACCTTCAGGGAAAATGTATCGACCCCAGAAGGTCTTGTTAGACTCTGGAGCCCAACCGTTGATGTTGGGAAAGGCGGCGTGTATTGATTTGGGTCTAAAGAAGTCCGAGATGGAGAGATGTCCATTCCAGTTGCAGACATCTCTAGAGGGATCAGGAGGCACGGCTCTACACATGACACGTGAGATGTTGACGGTGAGAGTTTGGTCAGATCATCCCACGGATGGCTCTATGATGAGGACCAAGGTCATCGTTACAACCGCAGAGTCTTATGATGTATTGGTTGGAGGTGCTGTGTTGTACCTTATGGGGTTCGTGATTGATTATTGGACGGAGATAGCATCTTACAGACCAGGTTGGTAATCCGGTGAGGGACGAGTGAGCCGCTTACCAGTGCGGTTCAGTGCTAGAGTTTAGACGACGGAGCTTACATCAGGGACGATGGCATCCGTTGCAGGTTCAGTTCGGTCATCACTTGGCCGAGCGAGTTGTTGGAGGGCAATGTCCATGCGGAGGATACTCCGGTCTTTGAGGAGGTGGAGGACATGCCTAGCATGTCTATGTTAGTACCATCTGCCTTGGATGTTCCACTCTGGAGTTCAAGTGGAGAGTTGCAGCAATATGCTGATCAGTTGGTGCAACAGGCTTGGAGTGAAGCGTTTGTACCACCAGTAGAGGAACAAAGGGTTGTTCCTGCTACTGACCCTATGACCTTATCACCGTTGGATACGACTCCCATTGTGTGACAGTATCCAGAGGAGGGTGTATATGTGCTGGAGCTGTTTGGAGGGATCAGCACAGGTTTGGCTGCGGTATTGCAGGCAGGCGTACAAGTACAGCGATACTTGTATGTGGAGAGAGATGAGATTACGAGACACATCTCATTGCGACATGTGGCACGTTTGGTGCAGAGATATCCTGAGTTGTTGTCCATATCAGCTGTTAGAGGATACCAGCAAGCATTACCGTCAGATATTTTGCTGCTGGGGGCGCAAGATCTTACGTTTGTTGGCACCATTCACTTGGTGATATCCGGATGGCCATGTCAAGGTCACACGCGTGCTGGGAGAGGTCAGGGTTTACATGACCCGCGATCTAGGATGTTCTAGGAGATGTTACGGATCTTACGACATCTCCAGATGCATCAGATGGATTCTCCAACGTACATCTTGGAGAACGTTCCTTTGTTGGGTGATGCTCGTACACAGATGATGACGAGTGTGCACCAAGTGCGGTCTTGGGTTGGATCAGCAGCGTTGTTGGATGCAGCGAGAGTAGGATCTCGTGCACATCGTCCACGGTTATGATGGACAAACTTGTTATCGAGAGAGGTGCTTAAGCGCACACACGATGGAGTGAGACGACCAGCGCATCTCACGGTTGATAGCATCTTGGATGCAAGATGACGATCTCAAGTAGTGAGAGTCGTCGATAGGTCATCCATGGTCGTGGTGAACCTAGAGGGACGGCCCATGATAGCGTTATCCACTTTGGTAAGCTTTTCAGCGTCACATGCTTACAGATATGGAGGACCTGGGCTTGTATGGGATGCTCAATTACGGCAGTTGGTGGAGTCCAATGCCGATGAGAGAGAGCGAGCGATGGGTTTCGCTACGAGTACGACGGCAGTAGCTTCGGTGTCGGAGGCTTCACGTCGTCAAGTATTAGATCAAGCAATGGACTTGAATTGCTTGATATGGATTGTTAGTCTTGGATTGGCTGAGCAGCGTCAGATGCAATCGACGAGTGTTACTGCTCGAGCACTCTTGAGCTTTTTGCCTACCGGGTCGGTGGAGGCAAAGGCTGAGGACGAGACACGTGGAGTTCGTCATCCTTGGACATCATGGGATGTCGTAGGAGAGAGTGTGGAGCTTGCAGCTAGAACTGCAGAAGCTTTTCGCACAGTAGCGGTGGAGGTTGTTGGTGATGAACAGAAGGAAACTGCTCCAGAGGCTGCAAGATAGCAGTCAACGACTTCGTCTTCTACCTCTACCATGGTGACAGAGGATACTTGAGAACCGGAGATTGGACCCAAGCTTATAGGAGAGGAGAGACGAAGAGTTCAAAGATTCCTGAAGAGCTACAAGAATTGTTTTGCCTTCAGTATGAAGGATTTGGGTACCTTGAAGGGACCTGGTATACGGATCGACTTGGCTAATGACACGCCAATCTTTCGACGTCCTTACAAATACAGTGACATGGAGAGAGTCTTGATCTAGAGTAGGACTCAAGACTTGTTGGAGGTTGGGTTGGTGGAGATGACGCATGGAGAGTATGTATCTGCCACAGTTATGCCAGCCAAGAAGGATATGTATGACAACTACACGGATAGGCGGATGTGTGGGGACTACCGTCCTATCAATCGGCAGACGAAGTCCGATAAGTATGCCATGCTGACACCTGAGGAGATCTTTGATGCAGTGGGACATGTGAAGGTCTTCAGTACTTTGGATCTTCAAGCTTGGTATCATCAATTGTCAGTGAGAGAAGAAGATAAGTCCAAGATAACATTCATGGGGAATTGACTCTCACGATAAGGATTGTTTGTATCAGTGGCGGTTCTTATCATTTGGGTTGAAGAACGCCCCTGCTGAGTTCCAAAGGGTGATGGACAGAATCTTAGCTGGATTGGATTTTGTCAGATGTTATATTGACGACATCTTAGTCTATAGTGCTACAGTGGAGGAGCACAAGAGACACTTACGGGATGTGTTCGAGCGATTGGGAGCTCATGGGTTGAAGTTACACCCTGGGAAGTGTAAATTCTTCCAAGAGTTGGTAGAGTATCTGGGTCACATCATCTATCTAGGTGGGTTGGGTGTTCAACAGACGAAAGTTGAGGCTATTGCACGTATCTCACGTCCCACAAACGTGAGTCGAGTTTGAGCATTTGTTGGTTTGGTGAACTTCTGTCGTCGATACGTGAAGGGGTTTAGTGCAATGGCGAAGCCGTTGACCAAGCTGATGAAGGTGGACCAGGAGTGGCAGTGGGAAGATGAGCAGGAGCGAGCTTTCGTAGAGCTCAAGAATAGGTTGACATCTGCTCCCATCTTGAGGAGATCCGTTAGGGGGCGTCCTTTCCAACTGCACACCGATTGGAGTATGTTGGGACTTGGAGCAGTGCTGACTCAGCATGATGATGAGAAAAAGGAGTTCGTGGTGGCGTATGTCAATCGCTCCAACAATTCAGCGGAGGCGAGGTATAGTTCGTATGAGAGAGAGTGTTTGGCGGCAGTGTGGGCTATTGTACATTTTCGATGTTATTTGTTTGAGAACTCCTTTACTCTCATCACTGATCACCAACCGCTCAAGTGGTTGATGAAGTCCGACAAGCTTACAGGGAAGCTTGCACGATGGGCTCTGATCTTACATGAGTATGACTTCCAGGTAGTACATAGACCTGGAGTTGCAAACCTAGATGCCGATGGATTGAGTCGAAATCCGTGCACGAGTCAGCAAGATCAGACTGGGACTCGATGGCATGACGAGGTTGATGAGGAGATAGTGCCAGGGTGGCATGCATATGCCTTTCTTTGTGTATTGGCCATGAACTCTAGTATGGAGGACCAAGTCGTATCTTTCTCTGGTCAGAGAGTAGATGATGAGTCTCCAGATCTTGAGGGTGGAGATGGTGTTCAAGACCAGCGAGATATCCATGATGATGTGACCGTGATGGGATATCTACGTACTGGTGTGGTAGTAGGCACAGTAAGTGCCAAGGAGCGAGACCGTGTTCTTCAACGAGCGAAGAGATTTCGACGAGAAGGACGACATGTACTTCGAGTGTGGGGTGATGTGAGGGTGCGGATAGTGCCATATCCATCCCAGAGGGCACAGTTAGTACGACATGCCCATGAGGAGTTGGGACATTTTGGAGTGAAGCGTACACATAGCTTACTCCAAGGACAGTATTGGTGGCGTGGTATGCACGTCGATGTGCAACAGTTTGTCGCACGATGTGTGGTTTGTGATCGAGTACGAGCATCGTTTAATGTTCCTCTCCACAGTTACACCCCTTACTGATTATGAGGTTGGGTTACCGTTGGAGTTTGGATTTTGCGGGACCCTTATTGTTGACCTTACGTCACCACCTGTATGTGTTGGTGATGGTGGAGCACTTCTCCAAGTGGATTGAGTTGGTGGCGTTACTAGACAAGGTGAGTGAAAGGACGGCGTACGCGTTCTTAGATCAAGTGCTGAGTCATTTTGGAGCACCAGCTGAAGTGCTGACAGACCAAGGTACGGAGTTTCTTGATGAGTTTCAGGCCTTGTGTGACTAGGCGTTGATTGATCATCGGACTACATCTCGAGATCATCTGAGGCGGATGGTTTGGCGGAGAGGGTAGTTCAGACGGTGAAGAGAGGATTGCGCAAGTATGGCTTGCAGAAGGGCCACTTAGGAGACTGGGATGTGCAGTTACCATGGTTGACTATGGATTCAGCCGACAAGCGTCTTTGGTTTCCTTCTCACCGTATTTTCTATTGTATGGCCGAGATCTAGATCTACCTTCGGCCATTCGTCGTGATTCTGCTGAGGTGCTGGACCTTGATGACCCGAATATGTGGATGAGAGCATGTTCTCAACGAGCAGAGACATTTCAGAGAGTTATGCTTATGGCTTTTGAGAACCTAGCGATTGCTCAGCATAGAGACACGTTACGATATGCAACTATCCGAGGAGGAGGTTATCGGCCGTCGATTCACAGGTTTCATCTTGGCGATTATATCTATCTACAGCAGACCGCACCGACGACATTGGATGTGACCGCAAGGCCCACTATTTTACGAGTGCGGGAGGTGTTACCTTCTGGAGTACTCATGTTAGAGGACCGTGATGGTGTTGTGTGGAAGGACCATGTGCGTAATTGCGCACCATGTCATCTTCCCAACATTGATGATACCGTTGACCCAAGCTTAGCAGTTGTACGCGCGGGCTTGAGGTGTATGTTGTGTGGGTCTGCTGGTGGAGCAGCCCGTTGTCGCGCTACTTGACGGCTACATGCTTGACTTCTACTCCGACGCTTAGGTTTAGTAGTTCTAGAAGTTAGCTCATATTACTTCTAGTCCTTTATGTATATGTTTGACACCTTTGCATACGGTGTTAATCCTATTTTGAGTCCTATGATAGTATGCTAGTTATCTTGTTCAAGCATTTGTGCGCTTGTGCAAGTGACTTCTTACTTGTCTATGACATTCAATGTACATAACTTAGGGTTTCCATGCTGATAGGGGTTTGAGCTCATGGGTTGTACTTACTTGTCGCCCATGCACGCTTTCTAGCTGATTTAAGTTATTTTTTAGGGCTACGTGTCGTTTTAGGTAGTTTAAGTTTTACGTTAGCACTCTAGGAAGTCTGACGTGGTAGCCTATGAGTAAAACTAAGTTGCCACGTGGTTTAGGGTACTAAAGGACAATCAAGTGGAGCTATGAACTCCCATTGGTCTGTTTTTGTCTTTTGTTAAACTCTAAATTTAGAAACAGAGCTCTAGAGTGGAGTTCGAGCATTTGGTGAGGGATCTTCGAAATCTGAGAGCACAGGGGGAGAGGGCTCGTCATGCCAAGCACTTCCAGTGAGTTTAGGGTTTAGGGTTTAGGGATCAAATCAATTTTCGATCGATTTGATGCAATAAAGACGAAGTTATGACCAATTGAAGTTCGAATTGTGCTAGAATTGAATCACTTTTGTTGGATTTAGGGTTTTCAGTGTCACTCTCAGCAGATTTGAGGAAATTGCTTCAAAACTTCGAGGTTGTGTTCTCTGCCAGCAGGGCTACGATTTCACAAAAAGTTTCATATCGATTGAGTGACTGAGTAATTCAGGGCGGCCGCTGAAGCTGAGGGGGTCTGAAAAGCTCTTAATCTAGAGCAGCGACTTCAGGGAAGGAGATCTGGAGTTCTACAAACAATCAGGAGTCCTCACTTCACAGGAGTGTTCAGCAAGCTGTGAACTGCAAATCCTGTAAGAAACTTCGAAACTGATCGAGCCAAACTCATGTTATAGGTCGAAATAGCCATCTAGGTACCAGAAATTGTCGTAGTTTTCTTGCTCAAAACTTTTCTGTTCATATCTCCGTGTCAGAATTTGATCTCAGGCTGAAACTTCGTCTGTGAGTTCAGTAGTACCTCATTTGCATGTAGGGGAAGTTTAGAAGTCTAAACCTTCATAGTTTTCCTCTCCGTGAGTGTCAAAGTTCACCGCCGGATCCTATTACTGCCAGCTAGACCTGAATTTCGCCTTCTGGGTATATTACTAGATCTTACACGTCTGTGTGAGTGTTTATAGCCCCTGTTGTAACCTGAAAGCCAACCTCTTGGGTGAACAACCACAGCCAGAAGCACGGCATTTTCCTAGGTAGACGGATCACACTCCGACATACTCTCTTTTTGGTGAACTCGACGTGAAACACCTAGGGTGGGAGTTTTCTCGAGAGTGTTGCAGGATCAGATATCATGGCCAACCAAGGATCATCAAGTGGAGGTGCTGCTGCTGCTCAGCAACCTGTTCAGTTGGATGCTGCTACGATGAAGATGTTCCAAGCCTTTTCCATGTTTATTCAGCAGCAGCAGAGCACAGAGAGGAAGGAGGTATTAGCAACCAAGGCGTTGCAATCTGTGGTGCATCAGATGGACCAGTTCAAGGGGACAGATATTTCCAAGTACGTGCGATACTATGCTAGGGAGATGGAGGTGAACAAGGTACCTGAGAAGGAGATGGTGGAGAACTTTGAACTTGCTGTTGTGCCTGAGATTCGTGGACGTGTGAAGGAGCTCAAGCTGCAGCAAGGACAGAGTTGGGAGAGCTTTATGCGCGCTTTGAAGGAGGAGTACTACACTGAAGATTCAGAAAGGGTGACCAAGAGAACGTTCTTGGAGTGGGTAGTTAAGCCTAACAAAGGTTTGTCTGTAAATGAGTTGTTAAGGGTGTTTGATCGTCAGTATGCTCAGCTTTCTAGGACAGAGAAGCTTACACTAGAGGTGGAGAAGACCGAGCTTTTCCTACAAGCAGCGGAAGTGACTATTCAGGAGAAGCTTGAGCTGTTGCTGGAAGACAAGAGTGAGGAGAGAGGATTGAAGACTGATTGGAAGGAGGTTGAAGAGGCCATTTCTTTGCTGACCAAGAGACAGAGAAGAAGGGACAAGGTGGTGGTAAGTGAAGCAGCACCCCTGATAATTCCTGTCAAGCAGTTGCCTACTAAGCCTGCTTTGGTAATTGCTAGAGAGGAAGACTCACCGCTTGATGAGTTGATTATGGGTATGAAGGAGCTTAAGCTTAAGCTCACTAGGTTAGAAGAGAAGGAGCAGAATGTACAGCCTGCTATGCAGAGACCTCAGATGAGAGAAGGCTTTGTTCATCGTTGTATATGGTGTGATAGCCTAGACCATGTAAGAAGAGATTGTGGGGAGTTTTCAGATGCATTGAGGAAGGATCTAATCTTCTTCAAAGATGGTAAGATCCATCTGAGAGAGACTGGGATGATGTTGGGAACCAACTTTGGCAAGGGTGGTATGAAGAGACTTGTGAATGAGATATCAACATCACATGCTGTTTCTCTTGTGAATGCTGCTACCTGTAGAGTGAAAGTGGAGATGGAGAGAGAGAAAGGGACTACTGGGTTGTAGTCAGATGTAGTGCGGCCCGTAGCTAGAACAGAGCTAGACAAGGATGTGCTACGAAGGGTTGGCAACTCAATTAGGGAAACTATAGGATGGAATGACCCTGTGGATACTATGTCAGTGCATGCTTATGTTGCAAGAAGTCAGCATGAAGCTGTACTAGAAGAAAAACGCAGAAGGGAGGATGCAGGTGAGGCTTCTACAGCCAAACGACCTGCTACAGTGAAAGGGCTAGACCAGAGGCAAGACATGAGACAACACCTACTCGGGAGGAAACTATGGAGGATCTACCACCTACAACACCAAAGGAGAAGGAGAGAAGCAAGGAGAAGGGTAAGATGCCTGCATACAAACTTCAGTCTGACATTGAGATTGCTACAGACTTGAAGCAGGTGTTAGAGAATCGTATCTTGAATGGAAAGGTTGAGTTTACTTTGGGTGAGATTCTTGGGATTGCAAAGCGTGAGTTCCATGAGGTTATCATAGATATCATCAAGAGGAAACGTCAAATTTTGGGTGAAGCAGCTACGCTTAACGCTCTAGGGACCAAACTGTCGGAGGATGAGGAAGATGAGATTGCTGGTTACTGCTCTCAAGTATCAGAAGGGAGATCGTATCAGCACGTGAGGTTTGAAGATGAGGTGGAAGCATCGCAGAAGAGCCATTACTCTCACAACCATTGGGCAAGAGCAACCACAGAGACCTTGGTGAAGTTGGGAGATCTGGAGGAACTTGTGGTGGCATTGATTGATCACGGCTCAGAGATTAATCTGATGTCTAAGGAGCTGTACAAGCGTGGGAGGTGGTCTATAGACACCGACCATGGATGGCTTATACGTGCTGCCAGTAACCAGAGGGGAGAACTCTATGGTGCTTGTCCCAACATCAAGGTAACTGTGGGTGACATCAGTGATGTTCATAATTTCTTTGTGCAAGACATGTCAACCTATCCTATCATTCTAAGGCAGCCTTACATTACTGCTGTTAGAATGGAGACACGAGTTATGGATGATGGTTCAGCCTATGCTAGGATACGTAGTAGAGACGGCAAAAGAGCTGTTTAGTTTTTGACCGTTGCTGCAGAACATGAGAGGAATCGTGATAGCTTGAGAGATCGTCCACTACCTAAGATTACTCAAGAGTTTAGAGAGTCTAGGGGTTTTGGCAGAGTACCATTGAAGAGCGAGACTTCAACGGTACAATAGAGAAAGGATTTTCGCCTGATCCAGTAGAGCAGGAAGCTTTATCCACTAGCTTCTTAGGACTGACATCATGTGGATCAGTGTGTTATAGGAAGGTTGCGAATCTGAAGAGGTTTGAGAGGCAACATGTGAAGTATGTACAGCAGTCTTTGTGGGATAGTGGAGAGTTAGGAGGAGATGAATACATATCTGGAGTGTTTGAAGAGCAGTATTTGGTAGATACTATAGGAGAGTTGAAATCTATATTAGAAAGCTCTACAGATGATGTAGATAGAGTGGTGAGAGTGAGCTCCAAGGAGCTTTATGATGTAATTAATAAGTTTATAGATCGACAAGAGGTGTATGTGGAGACCAAGTACAAGTCAGTGGCAAAGAAAGTCAAACCAGTGGCTTTGCCATTACAACTCGATTACAATCAGAAGATGGAGCAAGCTGCACGAGAACCGACGCTCAGAGGACCGAGAAGAATTGGGCACCAGTTCACATAAACAACACTGAAGGAGCTGAAGATTGGAGGTGATGGATTTCTTACCGAGCAAGAGAAGAAGAGCTTCAGGGAGATGCTATCTAGGCATGGTAAGGCGTTCGCGTTTAGGTCACATGAAGTAGGATGTGTAGATCCAAGTGTAGTTTCACCTATGGTAATCTTTATTATACCGCATGTGCCTTGGAATCTACGTCCTATCTCTGTGCCTAGAGCTCATCTGCCAAAGCTGATAGACTTGCTTAATGAGAGGATTAGGATGGGTATCTTGGAACCATCTATAGCTCCCTACTCTAGCAGATGGTTTACTGTTCCGAAGAAGAGTGGAGCTTTGAGATTCATTCAAGATATGCAGCCAGTTAACAAGGTGACTATCAGGAATATGGGTATAGGACCTATTGTAGACGAGTTTGCAGAGGCTTTTGCTGGTCGTGCTATCTATTCAATGGGAGACTTATATTCAGGGTATGATCAGTTTCAGTTATCCTCTGAGAGTAGAGACTTGACTACAATGAGGACACCTTTGGGATTACTAAGGATGTGCACCTTGCCACAAGGTGCTACCAATTATGTAGCACATATGATGAATGGCATGAACAAAGTTTTGAGGGATTTCATTCCTGAAAAAACTATGCCATTCCTTGATGATGTGCCGATCAAAGGGTGTGCTGAGGAGGAGAAGAATGAGGTAATGGATCAGAGGGGGTGCCGTAAGTTTGTTGCAGATCACATAGCTGATTGTGATAAGATACTGAGTCGACTGGAGGAGGTTCATTTGACTTTATCAGGAGCAAAGTCTGTATTTGGAGAACAAGAGGTGTTGATTGTGGGGCACCTATGTGGATCTTATGGTCGGAAACCTTGTCCAAACAAGGTTGATGCCATTCGAAGGATGAAGGAGACGTGTGGGTCAGTTACCGAGGTGAGAAGGTTTCTAGGTGCATGTGTGTTTTACCATATATGGATTCCACACTTTGCTCATGTAGCAGATCCGTTGTACAAGCTGCTGAGGAAGGGGCAAAGATTTCAATGGCAAGAGGAGCAAAGCGAGTCTATGAGGAAGTTGAAGGATCTTTTGACTTCACCACCAACTCTACGGAAGGTAACATATGAGTTGGGGAGATCTGTTATTCTTACTGTTGATACTAGTCCTATTGGCATTGGATGGGCTGTAGGGCAAGACGATGAGGATGGAAATAGATATGTTGTGCGTTTTGGTGCTAAGGTATTAAGTTCACGGCAGAGAGACTATCCTGAGGTCAAGAGAGAGCTATGAGGAGTAGTTACTGCGATGAAGAGTGATAAGGAATACTTGATAGGAGCACCTGTGGTTGTGGAGACAGATTGTTTACCTCTTTTGGGAATGATCACTAGTTGTACAACTCCAGACATTGCTATGTTGAGGTGGATAGCATATATCAAGTCCTTGAACCCAGAGTTTAGACATATTGCAGGAAAAGACAATCCTGTGGCAGATATGTTATCAAGGACTAGGTATTATGGTGAGAAGGAAATGATAGATGATCAGGAGGATGTGGGAACAGAGTTCTATTCTAGTGTTCTTGCTAGAAAGGACAGAAGCTGTTTTGCAGCTCCATTGGAGTTATTTGAAGAAACTATGTATGATGGCGAGTGGTTGGATCTTGGGCGCTATTTGAGTTCATTGGAAAGGCAAGAAGGCTGGTCTGATCCAGATTTCAAGAGGATCCGAAGAACAGCTTATGGGTACTTTTTACATGGAGGACATCTATGGAAGCGCCCTAAGCTACAAGGAGGCATACCGCAGCGGGTGGTATGTGACTTGGAATTGCAGCAGAAGCTTATCAAGGAGTTCCATGAGAGTTTATGGGCCGGTCATAGAGGAGTTTGGGCTATATTTGCAAAGATGAAGGAGAAGTATTGGTGGAAGGGTATGTATAAGGATGTAGTACAGTTTGTTTCATCATGTATACCTTGCCAGATGTATTCCAACGTACGTCATCGTGATGGATTGCATCCTACTTATCCTTTAGCCATTCATTACAAATGGGTAGTTGATCTGGTAACTATGCCATTTGGACTTGGACAAATGAGGTATCTAGTCTTGGCTAGAGAAGATCTATCTAACCAAGTCGAAGGTCGTGCCCTGAGGACAAAGACCACTGCTAGTGTCTGCCGCTTTCTACTTGAAGATGTTATTTGTAGGTATGGGTGTGTGAGAAAGATCACTGCAGATAGAGGTGAGCTGGATTCACAAGAAGCAGTTGAGTTCTTCAAGCGATTGGGAATCAAGTTGGCGTTAACCACTGCTTACAATCCTGAAGGGAATGACAAGAGCGAACGAGGTCATCCGCCAATCATCAAAGCTTTGGTAAAAGCTTGCAAGGGTAAGATCCGTGAATGGCCTAGACTGCTATCATTTGCTTTGTGGGCGGATCGTACAACTCATAGTACCGTTACAGGTTACATGCCAGCAGAGTTGATACTAGGGCAAAAACCTGTGATGCCGATTGAGGAGGTTGTGCCTACTTGGAATGTTTTGCCATGAGAAGATGGTAGAAGTATGGAGGATCTTCTTGCATTAAGGATCCAACAGTTAGAACGGAGACCTGAGGATGTTGCTAAAGCTATGGAAAGGTTGAAGACTGCTAGAGAGAGAAACAAAGGCAGATTTGATAGAACGCCTAGATTACGACCCAAACCAGTTAAAGAAGGTGATTGGGTGTTAGTCTATGATAGTAGTCTTGATAATCAGCATATCACCATCAGAAAGTTTTCCAAGAGATGGTTCGGACGTTATGTGGTGTTAGAAGTTCATGACAATGCCACATACTCTTTGAGAGAGTTAAATGGTGCAGTGCTCAAGATACCAGTCGCAGGGAAGTGAATCAAGCTCTTTAGAAGGAGAGGAGAGGACCAGAACATTGCAGAGCTTACTGAGGATGAAGCTGAAGACTCAATGGAGGTTGAAGATGAATTTGAAGCTGAAGCTGAAGAGTCTTGATCTAGATCTGGCACATACCGGAGGATGTGGAGGTTCAGAGGGGGTGGATGTCGTGCTACTTGGCGGTTACATGCTTGACTTCTACTCCGACGCTTAGGTTTAGTAGTTCTAGAAGTTAGCTCATATTACTTCTAGTCCTTTATGTATATGTTTGACACCTTTGCATACGGTGTTAATACTATTTGAGTCCTAGTAGGCTGATAGTATGCTAGTTATCTTGTTCAAGCATTTGTGCGCTTGTGCAAGTGACTTCTTACTTGTCTATGACGTTCAATGTACATAACTTAGGGTTTCCATGCTGATAGGGGTTTGAGCTCATGGGTTGTACTTACTTGTCGCCCATGCACGCTTTCTAGCTGATTTAAGTTATTTTTCAGGGCTGCGTGTCGTTTTAGGTTGTTTAAGTTTTACGTTGGCACTCTAGGGAACTTGACGTGGTAGCCTATGAGTAAAACTAAGTTGCCACGTGGTTTAGGGTACTAAAGGACAACCAAGTGGAGCTATGAACTCCCATTGGTCTGTTTTTGTCTTTTGTTAAACTCTAAATTTAGAAACAGAGCTCTAGAGTGGAGTTCGAGCATTTGGTGAGGATCTTCGAAATCTGAGAGCACATGGGGAGAGGGCTCGTCATGCCAAGCACTTCCAGTGAAATTTTTGATCGATTTGATGCAATAAAGACGAAGTTATGACCAATTGAAGTTCAAATTGTGCTAGAATTGAATCACTTTTGTTGGATTTAGGGTTTTCAGTGTCACTCGCAGCAGATTTAAGGAAATTGCTTCAAAACTTCGAGGTTGTGTTCTCTGCCAGCAGGGCTACGATTTCACAAAAAGTTTCATATCGATTGAGTGACTGAGTAATTCAGGGCGGCCGCTGAAGCCGAGGGGTCTGAAAAGCTCTTAATCTAGAGCAGCGACTTCAGGGAAGGAGATCTGGAGTTCTACAAACAATCAGGAGTCCCCACTTCAGAGGAGTGTTCAGCAAGCTGTGAACTGCAAATCCTGTAAGAAACTTCGAAATTGATCGAGCCAAACTCATGTTATAGGTCGAAATAGCCATCTAGGTACCAGAAATTGCCGTAGTTTTCTTGCTCAAAACTTTTCTATTCATATCTCCGTGTCAGAATTTGATCTCAGGCTGAAACTTCGTCTGTGAGTTCAGTAGTACCTCATTTGCATGTAGGGGAAGTTTAGAAGTCTAAACCTTCATAGTTTTCCTCTCCATGAGTGTCAAAGTTCACAGCCGGATCCTATTACTGCCAGCCAGACCTGAATTTCGCCTTCTGGGTATATTACTAGATCTTACACATCTGTGTGAGTGTTTATAGCCCCTGTTGTAACCTGAAAGCCAACCTCTTGAGTGAACAACCACAGCCAGAAGCACGGCGCTTTCCTAGATAGACGGATCACACTCCGACACCGTATGTTGGTGTGTGATGATTGTTCGAGAGGTTGAGACATGTCATGTTTGACTCCACCTCTCAGTGTCGTTCCTACTGGACGGTGGGTTTGTCCTTGATGTATATAGCAGGGATAGCCGATTAGATCTTTGCGTGGTATGGATTGCAGACAGGCGACTAACGATGAGGCGATGTAGCACCCGGCCTCCTGATCCTTGCACCCATGAAGGTGTATATCACGTAGTTGGGATATGGAGCTATTTGGAGTTAGAGGGACCTAACAGCCAGTTAGGAGGGCGATTGTGGTACACTTGTGTATGTGTATAACATCGTCCATATGTTATGTGTATGTGTGGTGTACCTCTGACAGCGATGTATGTTGTGTAGCGATGTGTATGCGCACGACAGTTGTCACGTCAGTTTGGCACCTCGGCTAGGTTGACCGAGTGCGAAGTGACACATCCCGGTAAGGCCGTTAGTGCTGTTAGGGCGAGTTGGTGGGAGAGCTCACTAGGGGTATACTTCGCAGGTAAGGCTTGGAGGTCTTAGTTCTTCGAGTTGAGCCTTCAAGCTCTAGGCTATGGTGGATAGTCTAGTTGAGTGTAACCCGGATTCTCTTCGTGCTTAGAGTGGGTTTGGCTTGACTGTTTGTGAGTAATCTTTGTTGTAGTGTTGGAGATGGTAATGTCTCAGTACATATTATTGTGGTACACTTGTGTACGTGTATGACATCGTCCATGTGTTATGTGTATGTATGGTGTATCTCTGACAGCGATGTATGTTGTGTAGCGATGTGTATGCGCACGACAAAGAGAAAGGGTTACAAGGTTGACACCTGCAGCGCTGACTACATCAGTTCGGATAGTATCTGAGGTTCAACCTCCAATTGTGTTTGTAGAGGAGAAGGATCCAACCATCGAGAACCTACAGCAAAAGATGCAAGATCTACAAGCTAAGGTTACTAGGTTGGAGGATAAGGAATCATCGACTGAGATGGTGCTTGTACCAAAATCAGCTTGGGTACATCAATGCTTGTGGTGTGATGGTACTGATCATCAACGAGACGATTGTATCGACTTTGCAGAGTCTTTGCAACGTGAGGTTATTTCTTGGGAGGATGGAAAGGTTGCATTCAGAAGTTCGGGTACTCTCCTTCACGCCAACGTTGATAAAGGAGGGATGAAGAAGTTTGTGGATGATTACCTTGCGGCACATGCACTTGTAGCTAACAAAGCTACAAGTTATGGTGCTAGGGTGGATCAGATTGAGCATGACCTCCATATGGATGATTCGGATGAGCATGTGGATCCAAGCGAGCTCAAGTTGGATACTGCATCCACGATGCAGAGCGAGAAGAAGAGACAAGAAGAGACTTCTTCAGAGAAGCAAGCTGGGGAGGATAAGATTCAACAAGAAACTGTTCTTCCTGAATAGGCAATGGAGGACGATCCTTCACAACCGGAGGAGATGGTTGAGGTGCATACAGTGGACATGGTTGATCTGGTTGCAAACATACAACAACCAGTTATTGATACAGTGATGGATGTGAAGGGAGGTTGGGAGGAGTGCATTCGAGATACAAAGGTTGGATTCATTTCACGGGAGGTCTTGGATGCAGCTACAAGAGAAGTCCATGATGCCACCATTGGCATCATCAAGGACAGACATATTGAAGGTGAAGGAGAGTGGATGGATGCTCTGGAGGCTACGGGTATAGGATGATGGGTAAGGATGGCTTACAGGGGAGAAGCCATTGCTGAAGATGAATTGGGTTGAGAGAGTGATGCTTGGGAGGTTATAAGGATTTTCAGAAGAAGAGATCAGGGAGGATGATGGTTGAGGAGGATATCATTGTACAGCGAGATAATGATGGTTGCGATTGAGGATTTTACTTGCAGGAGTGTGGTTCTTTTTTTTCAGAAAAACAAAAAAAGAAGAGAGGATTAGATACGATGACATGTACCGACTTGAGGTTGAGGGCTACAGTCAGATATATGATGATGATTGGGTTCATGGATGATGTCTACTACGACACTTGGGTCACAAATCTCGACGGTAGGTTCTACAAGACGGATGGACTTTTCTACGATCGTAACTTCGTGACTCAACTTGCAATCCCGCGCCTCCGGCAAAAAAAAGATGTTTAAGCTCATGTCAGTGAGCATAGCGAATCGAGGGCTAAACATGTCCTCGTATATTGAAACATGTGTAGATTTAGAGGGGGTGATTGGATGGGAGGTTCGAGGAGAAAGTCGATGAGATGGATCTAGGGAAGATCATGACAGAGTTGCAACTTCAAGATGGCGATCAGGTTGCAACCTTGAGGATGAGGTTGACTGAGATGAGAGGGAGGATGACAAAATAAGAATGAGTGTGTGTGCCGGTCCACTCCTTGGTTGGTATCTCTGGTGCATACCGAAGGATGTATAGGTTTGGAGGGGGTGGATGTCATGTCATGGACCGGCTCCTACATGAAATTCGGACTTCGATGCTTGTCACTCTAAAGACACTCATGAGAAGACAAGCTAGGCCCCAGCTTATGGATTTTTTGCACCATTTTGCACTTGATGGGTAGAGCTCATTGTCAGCTTTCCATGGGCATCTTGTTTACTTCGTTTGGAAATCTAGTGAAGAAGTTATGCGACTCGAAAGAAGGTAAAATCAAGCTAGGCCTTAGTTACTTGCTGATTGGGTATTTGAGACTTCAGGCGTTATATCAAAGATGCAAGGGGTCTGTTTCATTATTATTATGACAGAACTTCGTACGTACAGAGACTGTGACAAGGGGGCAGCTTAGGGGCTAGCTTGTACTTGCGACTTGTCGGTGGACGGTTTGAGGGTTTGAGAAGTCCAATACACGCGCGCAAGGTCTCACTGGGTTCAGATTTGTGCAGGCTACGCACAGGTTAAGACGGTTTGTGAAGAGACGGATCGAGGAGTTCGTATTGAGTGAAATAGAGATGCAAGAGGGAGATTTGGAGATTTCAGTTATCTGTGAAAGAGAGTTGGACCGTTCGGACAATTCCGGAGTCCAAACTTGTTGTCCTTGGATCCATCAAGATCAGAACACCGAGTTCTACAGGAAGACGATACGGGTTTTCATTGGGCGGTTTAGGAGTTTTGAGTGAAATTGGCTCGCAGGGAAGCGCTTACGTCAGATTTTCATTCGTCTGCGACATGAGATTGGGTTGTTCTTCGCGATCGGTGAGCCAAGCTCTTCGTTCTTGGTGTCTACGCGATCAGGGTGTCTTCATCTACTCTTAGGAGAAGACAGTACGTAAATTAGATTGTTGGTTAGGATGTGGTGAGCGAATTTGAGCAACATGGAGTCGATTTATGTCAGTTTTTTGCAACCTACGTCTAAATTTCTCGTATGGTTTTGCAAGGGGAACTCCAAACGGCTTGTTTGGAGTCTTGTTGGGTTCGGGGTAGCTAGATCTACCTACCAGAGAAGACGGATATCAGTTTAGACGATCCGTTTATGTGGTGTGTGCCGCAGGGAGGAGTTTTTGAAGGTTCGGTCAACTACGACCAAAAATCGACGATATCTCAACTATCGAGGGTCGGATCTGAAAGTTTCTTGAGCCAAAGGAGTCAGGGAATGAGACCCTATCAACATTTGAAGACCGTTTGGCGAAAAGATAAAGTTCCCAAATAGGTCTTTTTCGGTTCCTTCGCTACGGATTTTGTCCTTTTGAGTTCGTTAGGGACTTAGTTGGTTGTGTACGGCTTGTGGTAGCTAGCATTAGCCAAGAGCTAGTATGTGGATGTGGTTTGGACTTGGGTTTCAATCGTATGATATTGGTGCAGCTCTTTTTGTCAGCAAAGAGAAGTTTCTCTTGCTTTGAGTTACGCTTCGGTGGTTTTGGGTCAGGGTTGTGATTCAAGGGGTTGTTTTAGGAGCTTTGAAATAGGTTATAGACCGCTCTGGTCTGTTCCTCAGTTTTTTGCTCTTAGGAAAAAAAACCGGTAGTGTACATACATTTGGAGTTGGTATATATTGCGCGTTCATTTTTGTGGTTGTTCTTCTCTGTCTTGTCTCTGTTCGGCACACAGCATCTCCACAGCCAAGAACCTCGTGTTTTCCTGGACATCCTTCACGCAACAAACGTCTGACGCGACAACGTGGCTTGCTCTTCTGCGACGGCTTCGGAAGATGAAAGCATCTTTTGAAAAACTGAGTCCACATGCGCTTCCTCACTCTTCTGCGGCACTGGTTCGACGCTGGGAGCTTGGGTGACCTCACAGTGGTCAGAGGAAGCCTCCACTTGAAACACCTGGGAAGACAACTCTACTTTCTATCTTCCATAAGACACATTGTCTTCTGGGGCTTCTTCCGAGATCTTCTCGGCTTCTAGCGCTATCACTACCAAGTGGACAGCGAGGTCAAACTCCTCCTTCTCCAAATCTTCTCCGATCGCTGGTCCTCGAGCAAGGGAAGATGTAGCTGCTGGCTATGGAATTGAAGGAAGACCGTAAAGCGTCTTCAAGTCCTCAATCTGTCGATCCAAGTAGCAAAACATGTTGTCCTTGCATTTCACTAACATTGTCTTGGAATCGTCATCCCACTCCCTAGCTAGGGTGAGAAGCTTCCTACCCGCAGTGAAGTTGAACTTCTTGCGAAGTGCTTCCACCATCTGCACCATAACTCCATTCGCTCGTTCGGGCTTCTGCTTCTTCCCGCTGCTTCTTCTCTGCTGCGGCCTACGCTTCCACGGCTTCCTGCAATGCCTTCCATGTCGTCTTCTCTTCTGCGAGAGAGGTGATGATGTTGCCACCAAGGACATGTTGTTAGAATGTAAGGATATCATGTTCAGATACTTGGATCAGCAGATTGAAGGTCTGAAGACCCTCTATGGTCTTCCTATAGTTCCATGTGAGGATCAAGATAAGGAGGAATTCGACCTAACTGTTCACCTGGTGGTAACAACATTGGATTTGGAGAAAGCACTAGAAGAAGTCCTAAAAGCCGAGACATCTTCTAGAAGATAAGAAGAGGAGACAGCTTCTCATGTATTCTGAGTAGAGAAGATCAATTACATTTTGTATGATGCTCGAGTGTTGAGACTGCTAAACATACATGGGATAAGAGATTACATGTCATCTTATGACCGAACAACAACAAAAACTTCTACTAAGTATTCTTCATTTTGACTAGTTTATGGAGTGAGGTCCAAGTTGCCGATCCAATTCGAATTGGATACTTTTAGACTATTCAATGAAAGTTGACGAGGTCGAGAGAAGAAGACATTGTCATATCTAGGAGGGAGCAACTCATGGAGTTGGAAGAGACCCAAGAAATAGCAATGATCCATATGGAACTCGCTCAAACGTATAAAAAAGAAAAATTACGTCAAATGATTGGACAGATGGAGATAAAACCTTTTCAAGTCAGAGATTGGATGATGTTGTATAAAAGTGATGGTGTGGAGCAACTTCACTTACAACCTTCAAGAGCTAGGAGGAAGAAGATTTGATCAGATCGATCATCATCGAAAGTTTGCTCTTCACTCTGACGACAGAGCAAAAATTTAGTCAAGAGATAAAATGTAATAATCTATGTTACACATAGAGAGTACTTTGAGGTGTTAGTTATAACTAAGTATGGAGAATGTTTTGTCCAAGTACTTTAAGGAAGTATCAAGTTAGTCATCACTAGTTAAAGTTAGTTATGGTTAACTTAGCTCTACTCTTGAGCAAAATTCAGATATTTCTTAAATAGGGAGCACTGTTGTCATCTTGTTTAAAAGATAGAAAGGAGGTGAACAATATATTTTATCGTCTTTTTTACTTGATATTTAGTAATAAGACTTGAGTTATTGACTTTGTGAGCACTAAAAACAAGATGAGATTTCACATGTCGTCTTTTTAACGAATCCTAGTGTAGAGGAGGATGGAAATTCGAGATTTCTTGAGAATCTTTCAGAATCTTTCTAGAAGTTGTTGACTTTGAAGAAATAAGTCCATGTGAAAAAGGAAAAGCTCATGTAATTAGTGCTTTTATCTTAGATAATATCTTAGTAAAACTTGGTAAAAATAGTTACAACCGAGTTACCAAATGTACCAAAGTAAAAATGTATAAATAGAAGAATAGAGAAGAGCTCATTATCCTTATTTTCACATTGTCATAATGATATTGAGCAATATAGAGAGAGTATGAGATTTTAGAATCTGAAACTTGTGAAATATAGTTAGAATGGAGTAATGGAGTTTATGATTTTATAGGTTTGTGAGTGACTGAACTTAGCATTTTCTCTTCTAGTTAATGACGTGCTTCCATCAAAGCCATGAGATGTGACTCTTGAGTGAGAGACATGTCCGACATGTTGTAGATCACTCGATGACTTTCATGGAGTTCGAGAGATCGGGGGTAGCTGATCAATAAGATTACATAGGATATATAGCACAAATGCCAATTGTGTACATTAGTTGAAAACAACATTTATTCAATTGTAGTATCATCTTTGAAGTACATTGACAGATAAAGGATGATTTGTCTTACGAAAGTACATGTGTACTAATTGTGTGAGAACATTATGACATATTTGACCGAAATATACTGGTTTAAAACTCGAATCGGTCATAAAGTTAAACTTGACGCATCCACCCGAGTAAAAAGACCTCATGAGAGATAAGAATTAGTCATCAAAAATCCTAGAAAAAAATCTTCTAATCGTGATGTTGATCTTTTGTAAATCCTGAAAAGAGATCTTTTGATCGAGACATCAGTCCTTTCTAAATCCTGAAACAGAATCTTTTGATCATCGATATTCTAAAGACCTAGTAAGAATCTTTTGATTGTGACGTTGGTTCTTCTTGTATCCTTTTGGTCTATTTTAGACTGAAGTTGAGTTACATATAGCTTATAGAGACGATTGAATTTTTTCATCATTTCATCTAATCCTTTGTAGAATTTATCAATGTAGTTTAATATCTCCTGCAAGAAAGAAAAAAATCATTTCCATCTTTTCTCTATGAGTCACATCCAATCATCATGGATAGATGCTTCTAGTTCATAAAATCATGATTTTGTGTATTCAAAGAAATATGGAGATATGCTCATTGCTCTACCTATATTGTCAATGATTTTCAAGATTGCAAAGATGGATTCAAACTTACTAATGAAAAGTTGAAATCATGTCTTCCATCAAAGCTGATATTGGAGATGGGCAACCCTTGCGTCATCATAACATGGTTGGTGATGCAGATGGTGTTGGTACCGTTGTTATGGCAGTTGTGTTGGTGATAGCTGCTTGAGTGATCACATTTGGTTGTTGAATTGTAGCTGATAGTGCGAAAGGTATAGTGACAATATTCTATCCTCCACAAAAAGACTAAACGTCCACGTCTAACAACGAGTAGATACATCCATATATGGAACAGTTGATTAACAATTTGTCACTCTAGGTCCTAAGGACCAGAAAATGCTAAACAAGATTAACTCCTAGCTGAATTGCAACAACCAAGGCATCTGCTTGTCACATAAAACCGTTGCAATTCAACTAACAAATGCATATATGAACATTATAACCTCAAATCATCGAATCAAATTCACCAAGTACTTAAACATACACATAATCTTTGATCATGTTTACTTCACTCTATCACACCAAACACAAATTACATGGACCTACTACACAAGGTTATCTACAACATTCAATTGACTATCATTCATAAGTTACAACTAGCTTTCAAGCGCAAGAGCTTATGAAGACTACTTAGATCATAGAAAACCCTATTCTCTTTCCACCTCTCCTAACCTTGTCTAGTTTTGTCTAGCACCTTTCATCAGCATCTTGCTATAGAAGTCAACGTTAATCGATCTCTTGAGCTTCATTGATCATACCTTTAAAGCGGATATTTGTCTCCATTCCGTTCAGTCTTCCAAACGTGTCGAGCGCTCTTCAGCCTAGGAAGACTGTATATGTCTTGAGCTGCAACATCTGTTTTTTCGAAAACCTGACCTCTTTTTAAAAGAGCACATGTCATTGACTAGTTAGCTTTGCTGTCCTAGATATCCTCGGAGTGACATTTTGACGTCTCCGAGGTGACGTCGTTCCCCAGTGGTTTAACTCACCAGGGAGTCCCAAGGTGATATCACCCCCTTCACTGGTTTAGTAATGAATCCTGATGTGATGTCATCAGCTGAGTGTTTTATTCCGTAAGGATACCTGAGATGACGTCATCCATTGAGTGATTTACTCAGTAGTGATCCTTGGTATGATGTTATCTCATGAGTGATCTACTCAACAGGGATGTGCGGAGTGACGTCATGCTTTGAGTGATATACTTAGCAGAGATTCCGGAGTGACGTCATCCATAGAGTCTGGAGTGACATCATTCCTTGAGTGATATAGTTAGCAAGGATTCATTGAGTGATGTCATCCCCTGAGTTTTATTCAATAATGACTCTCGGTGTGACGTCATCCCTTGAGTGATCTACTTAGCAGAGATTCCCAAAATGACATCATCCCTTGAGTGATTTACTTAGTAATGACCTCCGGTGTGACATCATCCCTTGAGTGATCTACTTAGCAGAGATTCCCAGAATGACATCATCCCTTGAGTGATTTACTTAGTAATGACCTCCGGTATGACATCATCCCTTGAATGATTCACTTATCAGGGACTCCCAGTATGACATCATCCCCTGAGTGGTCTACTTCAGTAATGAATCCGATGAGGGGTCATTCAAATCATGTTTATTTCCTTAAGGAATAGTAATGTTGAAGTAAATGTTGTTATTCAAATGCTTTTATTGCTTGTAGTTACAATTATATTTGTAAAAACACATCTACAATCAACTAAATCTACTATCAGCTAGATAAACTATCTGGTTTACATTGATGGTGATGACATCCAGCTTCAAAGTCGGAAGAGGCACGAAGATATGATGAGATTGAAGAGGTGCAGCTCAGTTGAACTAGCACACTGAGCACCACGTTCATAAGGTGATATCTGAAAGGAGTTCTATCAAAGAGAACATGATTCGGCATTAGTATATGAAGAGACAAGATCGTGTAATCTGAGATATGTAGATAGTCATGTTGTATCATACAAGATGATGGAAAAACACATTCACATAGTAGATTTTAGACAAATTCTTTAGACATATCCTTTCCTCGAGAGCTCAAGGTAAGGTAAACTTTTATAAGATCAACTGAAGTGCTAATAGTACAGGAAGTACAAGGATAGCTAGATAATAAATAGCTAACAACTATGCTCTGAAACTAGAATTACAACGACAAGAGGTCTTAAACCTCTTCCAAATATGGAATAAATTTTAAGAATCCCTATCGTCAATGAATGAGATGTATGCTAACATTACTAATTTCTCTTTGGTGTGCCATTTTGAACTGTTTCTAACACACAAGAACCTCTCATGATCAATAGATCGGGGAACAAAATCATGTATCTCATAAGAAAGCAAAAGATCCTTTTTACTTCTTAGATCGGTTCGATCATTCAAACATGTGAGTTTGACTTATCTTTATAATCGGATAGGATTTTGATCAAGGATAACCTCCCAAAAAGATAAAAGATTGTTTTGTATCTCCCCGGCTTATGGATAGATCTTTTAACGCAGACGGATACGTTCGAGCTAAACCTTATGACCGATCCGAGATTTGAGCCAAAATGGTCTCTCGAGGAAGAAAAAGATTTCCTTTTATCTCCCGAGTAAGTCCTTTTACTCAGACGGATACATCCGAGTTAGACCTTCTGATAAACTCGAGGTTTGAACCAATATGACCTGATGGGGAAGTAAAAGATTCCTCATTTATCTCCCAGATAGGTTCTTTAACTTGGAAGGATACATCTGAATTGGATCTTATGATTGGTCCGGGGTTTGAACTAGAACAACCTGCTGGGGAGGTAAAAGATTCTTTTTTACCTCTAAGGTAAGTCTTTCTTCTCATATGGATATGTTAGAGTTGGTCTTTATGAGTGGGACTGGGTTTCGCTCCCGAATAGTTCCTTTTACTCTAACGGATAGGTCATAGTCTTCTCACACAAATAGTACAGATGCAATTTTGCAAGAAAATTCATCTTTCCTCATTCAATTTACTTTGACGATTCTATTGTATTTTTAATAAATGTTGTTTTTCAACAATGTATACATGTAATATATACAACTAAGAATTGCTCTACTTGGACCTATCCATAGAACACTTTTCACACTTGCCTTGTTGGGTGTTATATAACAAATTCTTGTTATTTTGTATACTCACCTAGGGTCCTCGCACCCGTGATTAAACTATAGGGGAAAAGCAAGGTCGATTTGAATTGACTGTTGGTATCAACAGAAATTGACATTAATCACTATTTATGAATATCGATAAAAGAAGATAATTATCAAGTTACTAGCCCTTTCACCTCTACATGTATATATAAGGAGAGATACAAGATAAATTTTACTGAACTAGCATTCTAACCAACTATACCAGTTATACATCTATGACACAATACTCACACTTTTTAGGGTTCTGTGAAACAATGACTTTTGAACGTCTTAGGAACACAAGACCAAACGATCAAGAAACTGGATATGCAATAACGATGTATCTTTACCTCAAATAAGTGTTTTGTGCCTACCTCGATGAGTAGTAAAATGATTCATGTAACAAGTAATATGGGTAATGCATGGGCACATAGAGATGATTCAAACAATTATGCTAGAAAAACTGGAGACATATTTCAAGCATATTTTATTTTCGGTTGTAAGTGTACGATGGAGGGCAAAGGTTGTGTCGTCTCACAGTTCCAGACAGAAAGAAAAGGCTGTTGTTGTTTATGTTCAGCAGGGTCAGCTGATCAATTTGAGGCCGAAATATTGCAACAAAACTCGGAGGTAGTGTCTGATCACCAAACAAACACCTTAAAATGTCAGATACTGATGCAACGGTATCTTGAGCTCATAATGCATATCTTTGGAGTGTTTTGAAAGTGCGTATGTAATTTTGTTATTTCCGTATAAGCTTTGTCAACCAACAAATGATTATATGCCTATATTTTATACTCTGATGACAGATGCGCAGCGTTTAAGTTTATTCCTGTCTAAAATCTGGTGCATAATTTTGTATAACATGGTAAGAATCCTACCATGGATAAGAAGTATAAAAATTTCACCACCTATGAAATTTGTAGACTTCTTATCCGATGGTAGGATTTTTTGTGTTTAATGTATGTGTTGAAGGGGTAACTGTATAGAGAATATGTAACCCAAGTGAAAATGTGAAAAAAGTAATAGCCATTAGTGCTACTGTATATGCTAGGTTATGTGACTATCACTACATATATGTATATGTATAACTGATAGTGGAAAAAAACTGTAAACTAAAACAAACCGTGTAGATAATGCCCAAAATATATAAACACTTCAACACGATTAAACAAGCAAGGCAATGGTTTTATACTCCGAGTATATTCCAGGCATTTGTTTTTTCATGACAAAAGGTTTACAACATGCAGTCAAGAACGAGAAGATTTCTCCAAACTTCTAAAACCTCATTAATTGTGACTAAAATAGTACAAAATAAGATTCGAATTACCGTCAAATTAGACCGTATAGAATATATACATTCCAACCAGAGGAGACGTGATAATGTAATCAATTGATCAGCGACATGATGCATATAATACTAGATAAATCACTTCAAAATCATATGTTAATGAAAAGTACGTTTAAAGATCGTTGGTTAATGATACCAACATTACTTATAGTGGGTTTCGGAATGATAAGCACAATAAAATACAAAGGAAAAAGACCATCACGAGAACGAAATGAAGCCCACAAGACTTAAGACAATAGTCATTGTGAGAGTGTACGTCTATGGTTTCGCAAATCCATAAGTCAAGGTTTCAGAAACAAGAACAGGGTTTAGGGTTTAGGTCTTAGGATCTCTTTCGGAGAAGAAAACATCCAACAATGAGTTAAAACAATTATTCTAGGTTTGACATTACTCACGTTAAACGTAGACTCGTAAGTTCAGTTATAAAACTAAAAGGAGAATAAATGATTCTCTCAAAGCTTCCATGGAAGTTGAAATTGAGGTTTTTGCTTTCACATCATTAACTCTCTTCATACCATAAATGCATATAGGTGATGGTAGGGATAAGTTGCAGACATGAGCTTTCGACACGGATTAGACAATTCCGAAGCAATGTAGATAGCAGATTATGAGCATAAGTGAGAAATTATGTGTCACATCATAAGTAGCGTAGCTAAGGACCCAGTTATAAATTCATCGCTAGAATAGCTTCCAATCAAAAGTATGTATTTGCAAACCACCAGTTAAGTAATCATGCATAATGCATAACAATTGGTACACCTAACTCTCTAAATATGCATGCAACATGAAATTCTGTGAACTTTTCTCTCTTGTTATTATAGGAAAGATATAAATATTGAATGGTAATTCTATACTAAGCTGATTGGAAAATTCAAAGTTATCTCTAAATATCAAATGTTAGCCGGACCTAGAGACAAGGAAAAGACCTACATAATGTACAAGGGAAAAGTAGACTTACGTGCTTAAAAGTCTCACAGATTTAATTGACCGCATTCTTAATATATTTGTTGGACTTGACCTCACTTCTCTTAACTTTGTGTTACTTGTGGCACAGCTGACCGACAACAACAGTTTAGCCGGTTTACTGCCATAGGAAGAAATTACACAAGACATGTAAAAGATCGTCTAGATTGATAATCTGTTGTAAAGATACTTTAAATTGAACTCTTCTTGCAGATACATGGCTAGTTGTTGACATGCATGTCTTGCATTCAGAGGACATGACATTTTGACCTATTGAACCTGTTGTCAATCAAGGGTGTGGGTCAAGTAATGCAAAGTTAAGAGGGGTGGGGTCAAGTCCGACAAAGGGGTATGGTGAAGAGGTTTCTACAAAGCTACAAGTGCGATCACCTGCTGTTGAAAGAATATATTTATTCAAGAGATTAATTTATTACTCAACCTTTCTTGATGAAAGATTAGATAATAAATTAAACATTTGCATATTTACATCCTCCCATCAAAAGGTGGAGGAGGTGAATATACACTGGTGCCCAAAAAATGAGGTCGTAGTAAGAAAGAGAAGACGTAGTGTATTATCTTAGCGCTGCAATCGCTTATGCTTTGGGAAGAGAAGTCAAGTAGTGATCGTAAGGTACCATACAAAGGCATCAGTGTAGCAGATTTATAGGTTATGTATTAAATAAATACCCTTAATCAGAAGTGTTAATAGTGGCGGTTAGAGCCCATCGTTGTATGCATGATTAAATCAGATAATATCGATTTTGGTGTAAGACTTGTGCAAGTTATTATATAGAAAGTCCTAAGTGATCTGAATGATAACCAACCGAAATTTTCTTGCAAGGCTTGTGGAAGTTACTACATAGAAATTCATAAGATTACGTATTTTAACCAACTGACAAGATTCACGCTTAGTCCAAGGAAGAGTGAATGTGGTTGTCATGTCACCCCTGATAAATGAGAAGCTAGTACTGAGATGTACACTAACAACATATACGATGCTTACATGTAGTGTAATTAATACTAAATTATTATTTTTTGTATCTTCAACTCTTGAACGTAAAGTGAGATCTTGGTGTTTCACTTATTTTCAGTATTAAATTTTCAATGACAGACATTGATTATTGGTTATTGAGTATTATATCTACTCTAGTTTCTTATAGCATTATATGATTCACTATCTCAGTAAGTTTTCTACGGCAGGTCATCCGCCTAATATGTGCATGAAGTGACGTTCAAACAACTTAAGTTACTGCTCCTTTATCTCACTCACTACTTACTCCAAACTCTTTACTACGTACTGGTAGAACCATGATTTATCATTTGGATGATTGCTATGTGATTGTAGCATGATTATATCATTATAGCATGTAGATCGCTAGTGCATCTACGTGCTATAACAACTCAAGTACTGTTGTTCGTAGTTTTAGACGTTGAGCCAACGCAAGTAACTGCTTGCAACTTGTTGTATTGTCTTGTCCGTGATAATCCGTCTGTTGGTGAGCTACTTGTTTGGTTTCTCTCGCTATGTTTCTCTAAAAGCCCTACTTCTTTTGACCGAAGGTGCTTCTTTTCAAGGTCCAGAAGGCCCCAAGTTAACGCAACATGGTATCAACAATGTCAGACTGCGTGCTACTCTAGTATGATCTAACAACCTCATAAATTTGTTGTCATCCAGCATAAACATGACAATGTCTCGTCTACTCCTACAAACAATACTCTCGTCTTGTTGATGCACACCATGGACAGTAAAGTCAAACGAGTATGAGCTGTATGCAAATCACGTAAACATCACTATGAAAATAGACAAGTTTACATCAGAAAATCCAGATTTCTTATCTAGGTGGAGGAAGAGGGAAGAACTCAAACAAACAATAATCCCTTCTAAACAGACCCCTTTACCTTAACTCTTAACACGCACTTTGACAAACCGTAGCTTGGGCACGCCGAGGAAAGCATATGATGGTTGACCAACCAAAGCTTTCAAACCTACCGAACTTAACATGCAGAAGCTCATAATAAGATTCATATGTTGGATCCTTCAAAAGAGGACCAAAGATCATTACTAACTTATACTAAGCTACTTAACTAAACTTCTAAATGATGGGAGCGCTATCCTACGATGCTACTCCTATGGTTGTTGGAGAGCCATTAAGCTTTAATATCATCTGATTGGTCTGATCTATCTTAGACGACGTAGTAGATTATCCAATGTTCATATCCTCTTGGTGCTACTTTGACGATCAATATAACCCTCGTCGAGCATCCTGTTGTATCTTGTCACCAAGTTGGTACATGGTAGCTAGCTCATTCAACAAGATAGATATCATATCTACCTTCCTCTACAAAGCCACCTAAATTTATTTATGTACAAACAGAGGTAGTGCTCATCCATATCTCGAGGATCTTGATCCGCTTTATCCAAACTGAGAGGGTGCACTGCTCTACCAATAATGATAGTGCACTCTTGACATGCTCCTTATGTGCCTTTATCTCCAAAGAAAGACCCTCGTCCATGTAGGTCTCCTCCATAAGACATAAACATTCATCCTTAGCATTCTGCTCCAAGACAATATGCTCTTGTAACTTCTTTGAGGTAACCGACTCAAGGTCTTGAGCCTAGTGCTCTTCCTTAAGATAAACATGACTCTTCTTTAAGATAGATAAGGCTGACTCATTATTCTCTCTATGATAATGTAGTAATAAGGTGCGATATTTGTGTCTCACGTCTCTCATGTATCTCACCTCGCTCAAACGAATTATCTCCTGTCTTGATCTCACCACTATCTGTGGTGCAACAAGAGAGAGGGCATACAAAATAGATGACGTACATGCTCATTGGGATAACGAAGAGTATTTCTTCTCTAGAGACATCTCTCACATAGTACAAGTGGACAAAGAGGGCAGACAAGTGTCCAGAGCCTTTGGTACCTTGAAAAACATACCAAGTCTTCAACATAGATGTGTATCCATCCTCATAACATTCTCTCTATGAAGTCCACCTCTCAACTCTGAACATATGCACTCTTCCTTATGAAGAAGACGGAGCAAGAGCAATAGACACGTGCTCTCTCGATCTTTGTACTACTCCATCATCCAACAATTGTCGATGGTAGTCCTATTGTAGAATATTCGTAAGAAGCTATTGCTGATGGTAGCTCCTACTGGAAGATCAGAGATGTAACTGTAGCTATCGCTATCCCTTACGAAATATGTATCCTCTTGTCTCATTCTTAGGTCGTTCGAATGCAAATTTCTAGATCTCTGGTCCATAAATATGGTACAGCTCTAATCATGTTGATGACATGTCGTATAATATAAACTAATAAATGAATCTTGAAACTATAAAGTGTACAACTCAATATAATGCACGTCTAGAGCTATAGCAGTATAGTGGAACAAACGACTGTCACTAGAGCTAGGCAACCTGAAATTATGAGGCAGTGCAGATCTGCTCGGCTACACAAAATAACTCTAGACAAAGCAGACCAAAGCTGTGAGTTACTTCCATGTGTTAACCTAAAATAAACTCCCAGCTGAATATCAATATTCCAAGTTACACAAAAGATCCCCTCGGTTACTTCCAATTTCTACTAGCTGCACAAGAACTTTCAAGGTAGTACAGAGATCCTTAGCTGCACGCACAATATTGTTTTGGTTACATAGCACTCTAGCTCCTTGCTGTTTAGTAAATTTGCAGCTGCCGCAAAAAAGTTCCCAAGAGACTTCTCCTGACTGCTTAGAAGGAACTCTTCAGCTGCATCAAAAACCTTTGGCCACTAAAGAAACTTAGTTGCTCAGGAAATCTTTGAAGCTCTCATAAATTTGTCCCGTTGCTGCATAGAGACTAAAACGGTCCATAAGATCCTCATAGAATTCCTTTGGTGCTCAGGGCATCCTCTCGACTGCATAGAAATTTCTTGATTTCTCAAAGGAAACTCAACTTCAAAATGACTCCTCCCAATCGCACAAAGTCCCTTGCTGCTTAGAAGGTCTCCGCAGCTGCATAGAAATGTTCCACTACTACAGAAAGAATTCCAAGGCTGCAAGAACAAACTCCAAACCGCACAAAAGAAACATGTCGGCTGCTAAAATTTAGAATCTTTCTCGAGTACATCAGGTCAAATTTGAAAAATCGATTCCTATTCCGTCATAAACAAACTCATGCAATTTTGACTTCAGAAAGCGATCAGTGACCTTGAGGTGAACTACTCTTGCATTGACCATTGCATTGTTTACCTTCCATTGTCAAATCGACTCATCTCTTGCGTATAATACTATGTCCAATCCCTGGACAGTCAATTCACGAAAATCAATTTGAAGTACACAAGCTACTGATTTCGAGACTTTTAACTTGAAATCGTTCCTTGGTATCAAATCTACTTAACCTTCGAGCGCCCAATCCATAACCACCCGTTTAGAGCTAGATTTGAACGATTGAAGCTGCATCCTAAATCCAGAACCTCCAACAACCAATCCGGAAAGCTTTTTCCAACGCAAAAGTTAAGCCTCTTGGAATTAAAATTAGAACTGAGGAGTTTACACCTAATCCACGCCCACGTCCTAACCACTTTACTCTACTACGTTTGAAAATTTTATGGCCACCGTCTTGTTGCTACCTCCCCAACATGGAGAATCTATCTTCTGTCAAAAGTTCATCCATCCCTCTTCACGTCAACAATTTGTCCACTTTTGGGGACATAATATGTTGTTAGTTTCGGACATTTGTGCATTCCTCAGTTTAGGTCTAGGACCTACCATGCACTTGGTATTCTCCACTATTCTTTTAAGTCCATGTTATGTTCCAGGATCTTTATTCCACATCGCTCGCCTTGTGCTCGTCTCTCTTCCTAGTTAGTCTTGGTCTCTCAGCGAACAACTCACTGAATGATGATAATCGATTTTGGTAAAGAAATACTTAACATGTATTAGAGCCAGGTGCTAAAATTCTCTCTGGGTAGAATTTTTCGGTGGATGGATTAGTCTTTTTTGCTCTATCTCGTGAGCACTACTACTTGGTCTCTTAGGAACTATCACTCAAGCTTCATATGAGCAATGCTATACCTTTCCAGGTTAGAATTTCACAGTAAGCTTTGCTCCTGTCCTTCAAGTCTTTTTTTCTCTTTTGGTTTTATTATTTATTTTGTTCTTTCACTCATCTTGCTTGTTTTATGATGTTTAGTTTCAGTGAGTACACTGTCTCCGAGTATAGTAAACTAGTAGGTCAAGTGAATTTCTCTATGTGGAAGTTCAAATTAACGAACATCTTGAGATGAGAGAAACTCTGGGAGTTGATAGATATTGGATACTTTCCAGCTAACGTTAGAGCTAATGAGATTGAAGAACGTAGATGTAAAGCTCTTGCACTGATCAACTTTTCTTTCTGTGACAAGATCATAGAACATCTTGAGGAACACTCAGTAACATTGAAGCTTTTGCTTCGGAAGAAGTTCAATTCTTTGAAGATGGAAGAGATCTCTACTGTCGAAGATTTCATAGAGCAAGCAACTTCTCTTAGGAATCAGCTAGCATGACTTGGTGAGAAAGCAGATGAGGCTGGAATAATAGCTTCCGTGCTCACTGCGTTACCACAAACGTTTGGTTAGTTTGTTACTAGTCTCACCATCTAGAAGAAACTTCCAGATCTTGATGCACTTTAGGACAAACTACAATTGGAGAAACATCGGCATAAAGCAGATCCCACACAAGAACCAGCTGAGGAAGCATTGTTTGTCAGGTTTAAGAAGTTCGTGAAAGATAAGCATTCAAACTCTAACAATGAAGACTCAAAGCGATGATAAATTTCATGCAAATGTGAATGCTGGATCCGTGGACACTGGTATAGTGATTGTACAAATTCCTTTGGGAAAACTCTTCAGTTCCAAAAGGAGAAAGAGATAAACCTGGTCAATGAGGACAATGAAGAGAACAATACCTCAGATGTTGTACTGTTTGAGGCTGCATTATCGTCTCTCGACATTGATGAGCCCGAGGGAATAAATTTTGTCATAGCTTAGAATGGTACTTAGATTCTGGAGCCACTATTCACATTACTGGTAATTCGGATGTGCTTACTGACTTGAAGGTTCTAATCAAAACACTCCAAAGTGAAATCTGATGGAGGACATTACAATAGCATTGCTTGTAGAGAGAAAGCTATGTTCAATAAAGATAGATGACACTTTACACTTGTCAGGGATGATCATAAATCTCTTGTCTAGTGTATCTATTGCAGATAAAGAGAACATGGTCGGTTTTCGATGCTACGAAATCCTTGATTCTCCAAGAAGCACCATAGAGGATTCTAGCCAAGTGGGACGAGGTCTATAACCAAAATGAACAACCAGTCTCATTCTTTCTTGACAGCTGAAGTCAACTTGATGGAGGATAACGATCAAGATATTTAGTGACATAAGGTCATGTAAATTTAGGGTCTAGATAAATCTAGGTAAATCAAGACTTTCTCTCTGTTCAAAATTAGCTATTGATATCTCTTCAGTACTCTTGATAACCACTATTTGTACATGATGTCTTTGTAGAAAGATCGATACTTCTAGGAAGACACTCCAAGAAGAGAGAGAGATGTAGAGCCCACTTTTTTAATTTTTGATAGAAGAAGCTCGAAATGTAGAAGTTTGTAGAAGAAACAATGCAGTTAGAAGACTAATAGTGTAGTTTTAGTGAAGAAGAACAATTATGAAGAGTCTTCGGAAGAAGGCCTTCACAAGAAATATCTGAATAGAAGATAGAGGAAGACTTCTTAAGAATACATCCCTTGAAGTATAATCTCTTCACGAATAGTCAATAAGAGATCAGAAGATGGTCGGGGTAAGAACGAGCTATCTAGCCGAAGACGAAGACAATCTGCGCATACCCTTATCAGTCCTGTAGCTGGAACGATTGATGGCTTCGGCACGTGTGAGGAGTTCGAATCTAATTATATACTCGGAAACCTAACTCATTATCCAAATCTACTTTTAGCGCACAGTGATTTCACATCTGTGGAGAGAGTTCAGGCGGAGGTAGTGAAATTTGAGCGAAGGCTCACATTTGGACGAAGGCTAACTTGAGCGAAGGCTAACGCATTAGACGAAGATCATCCTAGAGTTCATACAATCATCTTTGTAGAGTGCGATGTCTGTCACTTTGAAGTTACCACGCATTCGAGCTTTTGAGTTAGATCAGGAGGAGCTCAGGCATCTTCGACCGAAGCTGGGCTGATCGAGAATTGGGAGAAGATCTTGCTTGACGAGGCGGGCGAGAAAAGAGATCTGCTCTTCGACCATGCGTTGATGAAGAGCCTGGTGAAGGAAGGCCAGGACTATGGAGAGCTCTTCGCCCATCTCGTTCATCCGACGAATGGCTACAAGTTAGCCGATTACCGCGATCTTGTGAAGAGGAAGATCGCCGAAGCGGTGATGCTGATTCTGAGTCCGAGACGAACTAGTTATTTGTCTACATGGAAGGTATGCTTCTTCGAGAACATCTTCGCCGGTAAGCGTGCACATTGGGTGAAGATCTTTCATGAAGAGGTACAGCGAATATGGACGAAGCAAGACTACGTCTACTTGGGAGGATTCGTCAGTGTCTTCTACTTCGGTATGGGATGGCTAACGGAGAGAGACGCCAAGCAGTTGGGCTTTGACGAAGACGAAGAGTGCGAAGACGAAGATCTTTCGCCAGTCCGCGAAGAAGTAGCACAAGGAGAAACAACTCAACGAGTGGAGACTTCGCCGAAGGTACCTGCTGAAGTTACACCCGAGGCACCACCGATGGAGGCGATCCCCGAGACTGTGGAAGACATGGTGTAGTGACGCAGGATTACTCCTTTTGCCCATTTAGTATACAAGATATCGTTCCCACAAAGGATTTGCACAAGTAACGATGCTCTAAGTTCTAAGATCTGTTCAAACACACAAACACACGGGTTTTGCCTAGGAATCCCGTCTTCTCACAAAACCACGCGTCTTCCAAACACTCCAAAAGGTGCTCTGGAACTAAACAAACAACTACTAACTAAAATATCACACAACTATTCACAGAGAAACTCGGGAAGACGATCTTCTTGCTTCCAGGTTGCTTCTTCCGGTCTTCTCGATACCGTCTTCTCGAAGCGATTCTCGTCTTCTGGGGGTTCAGATCGTCTTCTCACACCTCCAGAAGAATGTCCTGCTTCGCAGAAGTCGACTAGCAACGGTCGTTACACCTTACTCTCACACTCACATTCCAACGGGTTAGATCAATCACACGGTGTATGCCTCCTGTAGCCTTCCCAGGCTTCTGCCTACGGAAATAGTCTTCCTGCAGCACTACAACGACATTCATCTTCACGGAAGCTCAATAGAAGTCTCGGAAGCTCACTAGAAGAAGGTAAGAAGATGGGGAAGATGAGAGAAGATGGGGAAGATGAGAAAATCAAAACAAGAGAAAATAAGATGAAAAGAGGAAATTAAGATTCCGACAGGCTTCTAGTCCGGATCCTGACTAACAAGCCATCCCTGCTTGTAATAGTTTGGGGAGGAAGACAACAAACGTGAGTACTGTTGCACCGTCTTCTACTCAAGGATGTCGTCTTCTGGTGTGGGAAGAATGCTTCTTTCTTCTTCACTTCGCTGCTCTAACTACTTTGTCTTCTGGGATCCCTTATCCATAAGACCGTTCGTACGTAGATCCCAAGTGCTCTACTGAACGAGCCAAGCTACACTTCCACAACTGCTGACAGTCACCGCCACTCAAGAAGAACACTTCCCATGCACAATTGGGAGCGAATTCAAAAAACCCACCATCCAGAAGACACAGATTAAGCTTCTGCACTCAAATCAACAATCTATTCCCCGAGAAGAAGTCACATTGGCATTGGGAAGCTCACTCCCTCTACTTCTTACGTCTACTCCTCGACACACCAGTCTAGTCAACAGGACTGCACGAGGATGCCGTTCCTTGCTCCTAAACTGTCCACTACCTCTATCTACATCTTCGAACCACTGCTGGTACGAGCATGCAGACCCCTCCTATGTATTCCAAGACTATTCATATGTTTCCAACGACGGGTGTAGTGTGCCAAGAACTATCTGTCATGTGTCTCTAATGTGTCTAGTCTGCCTGCACCATAGAATCGATATTGGTGTGCAGCAGCTAGCTCCATTCCTACGCTGCAATCCTACTTATGTCGCTGCCATGAGAACCAGGGGAGACGACCACCAGGGAGAGAGAGGCGCTGACAGGAGGTTGCCACCCCACATGCAAGCGGTTCCCCTTCCTAATTAGCCATCCACTTTGTTGCCTACGCTTCCTATGCTACCACATGGTGTCCTAACTAATTTTACACTGAAAACTGCCACCCTTAAGATAGCATGTTTGTTCCTACTAAATCTGGAATTGTGTCACTTCGGTTACTGTCTACTCTGGTTGCTCCGTGGCAATCTCTACCTGATCTGCTCCTATCGGAGCTACTAGCTCGGCTTCTGATGGACTGGGAAGCCCTGCACTTACCTCGGGTGTCACTGAGGTAGCTTCCCTCTCATCGCTCTTCGCTGGCCCTGCTGTCGCTGCGGTTGCGTCTTCCTCGACTTCGGCTTCTGCTTCGGAAGACGGGAGCGTCTTCTGGAAAAGCAGAGTCGAGTGGTGCGTCTTCGGTCTTCTGAGGCACGGGTGCGGTACTAGGGACCATGGCGACCTCATAGGGATCCGGGGAAGTCGTTTCCTCCACGTGGAATACCTGGGAAGACGGCTTCTTTTCTTGTCTTCCGAGGCGTCTTCCGGAGTCTTCTCGGCTTCCAGCGCTGTCACTACCAAGTGCACAGCGAGGTCGAACTCCTCCTTCTGCATTCCGGATCTAGTAGATGGTGCTGGAGCTTGAGAAGATGCAGTTGCAGGTATTGGGAAGCGAGGGAAGACCATAAAGTGTCTTCACTCCCTCTATCTGCCGATCCAAGTACCTGAACATGCTCTCCCGACATTCCACCAACATTGTCTTGGACTCGCTGTCCCATCCTCTAGCTAAGGTAAGTAACTTCCTACCCGCGGTGAAGTTGAACTTCTTCCGAAGCGCTTCCACTGACTGTGCTAGCATCTCCTGTGCACGAGCCTCCGCTACTTCCCGCTGCGTTTTCTCAACTGCAACTCACGCTTCTACGGCTTCTCGCTGCATCTTCCATGTGGTCTTCTCCTCGGCGAGGGCGGTGATCTTCTCCCGCACTCGGAGGACTTGTTGATCGCACTGCTGTACACGCGCTTGCATCTCCTGGTTGCTCTTCCGAAGTTGCACCAGCTCCTTGGCAGAAGCGGCTGCTTCCGCCTTGTATCTGGCTGCGAGCTTCTCCGTGGTGCAGAGACTAGCTTCCAGCGACTCCATGTTCTTCTGGTCTTCTTCCTGTCGCAGCAAGGTGCGCAGACCGAATCCAGGTTGCAAGGGCCTCTCCTGAGCCTTCGCTCTCTTCTCCAGCAACTCCATAGCTCGCTGGATCTCCTTGTGGAAGAAGGCGCTGAACTCTTCCAGTCTTCTTCATGCGGAAGACAAGTTCATCTCCACTACTCGCTCTGAGGTGTCGACCTCGTCTTCCAGAGGCAAGGAAGCCTCTTCCACCACAATGACCTTCATCTTCTGCGCACGAGAAGAAGTTACTCTTCTCATCTTCCGGGGTGGAAGATCCTTCGTGGCAGGAGCGGTTCTCTTCACTGCGCTTCCCCGCATCACAGTAGGAGTATCCCTTCTTCTCTTGTCTTCTGGAGTTTTCGGAAGACTCCCAGGTGTTGCAGAAGCGGTCTTCTACTCCGATCGGATACTCAGCAGTTCTTCTTCCGAGTCGGACTCCGATCTTGAATGAATGAGGGAGGTGGGCTTCCTAGGTACACTTCTAGGACCCATCTTCCTCGGTGGCGTGGCGTCTTTCGACCCACTAGACTCGTCTTCCCTCACCAGAAGTGTTTTCTGGTGAGAGCCGGACCTCAGTTGTGGCATCAGAGTGGGAGGGGGAGTTGCGGCTGCTGCTCGATCATCGTCTTCCGAGGTCTCCTCCTTCTCTTCCTGTTGCCCTGTTGGTCCATACTCCATCAGCTGATCTCCCCTAAGATCCCCATGGCTACGTACAAGTAGCAGAGGAAAGGTGTCAAGTGTCCTCCCGCCGGGGTACCCAAGTACGCTAGCTCCGTCTGTACATAGTTGTGGATGTAGGCGTCCTAGTAGATGAGTACTCTGGTATCTCACACTGCTTCCAGGAACTCTACGTCCTGATCTCCCAGGTACCTCGTCTTCTGCGCTTTCCCCTTGGAGAAGAGATGCAGAAACAGCTTCGCCAGAAGTCGCTTCTTCGACTCCCGGTAAGATTCGATCTTCCACCCATTCCTACCCTGCCTGTCTTCCACGAAAAGACAAGTGGTGCTCCCAGACACATGCCACGTACTCACGACCCTGGGCAAAATCTTCTTCTCAAACCAATACCCTCGGTCCTCGGAGTCTGGTCTGTGGAAAGCCTTGCGCCACCAGTCTTCAGTCCAGGAAGATGGTCTTCCTCGAGCTACCCCTGCCTTCGCAGGTACACGGTTGCGGGATGATAACGCTGCCCACACCTCCTCCAGAAGTCCTTGGTCTGTGAGGTTCCAATCCCACAGGAAGAAGTGGAGACCCAACTCCTTGAGGAAAGGAGTGGCCTCGGTCAATTCTGCCGCTGGTAACACCAAGCCTCGCGGATGCATCGTCATACTGGAAGATCTGTTGCTAAGCCACAAGCACCTACTATGAGCTGAAGGCTCAGTCCTTCCCGAGTGCCCACAGTCTAGCTTCTATTTCTCAGAAGACAAAACTAGTCTTCCAGAAGACAGCTACTCCGTCTTCCGGGATTCTAACAGTACTTCCTAGATAGCTCTCGTCTTCCGAGCTATATCTAAACAACCCTATCTAAGCAAGGCCTCGCATGGATTACCAAGAAGACAACCCACCTTGCATTACATCCCTCCTATCAGAAGATATAAGATTCGCGAAACATAAAGTGCATGACAGGTTCAGAAGATGGTTGCGGGCTCTGGGAAAACACCCGGGACAGTTTTCGATTCAATGTCTTTCTCGGAAGACCTCCCGAAGTCAAGCTTCCCTTCACTGATCTCACTTGTCTTCTTCTTCCTACGCGTAATCTATCCTCACAACAGACTCAAGACATTTGCACTCTGTTCTTCTGACTTCTCACCTCTCATACGCACTTAGAAGAAGCTTGCTGATCGGTGAGAAGACATGACCCTCGACCATTCTCTCCAGATTCTGCCAGCAAGTCTTCTCACGACTCTCTCCTAAGTTTGGGAAGAAGAAGGAATGGCTGCTATGGGTCGGACAGAAGAGACCCGAAATGGACCCTCACGTCTTCTCGCTCATTTTGCCAGCCTTTCAATCTTCTAGTCTCTCTAGGAAGATGTGGAGTTGGGAAGCTTGGAAGACCGGGAGGCACAGGCCTAGTTCCCGACTTCCAACTTCTCGAAATAACAAAAGAACTCACCACACCACTCAGGATTCGTACCAAGCCTCTCTTAACACAAAAGCAACACAAATCCACTCTTGATACGAATTGATTACAGTCGACTTCCGAAGATGTTCCAATCTTCCGAAGCGTCTTCTGTTCCAGGTTTCGGGAGGAGAGGAGTAATCGGGTAGGGAAATTGATAGTTGGGATCGTCAATTTGAGGACAAGGGGTAGGGAAGCTCGAATTGAACTCAGGAAGAAGTAGGAAGATGCCTAACAGAAATTGGGCAGCGCTTCCGCACCCAATGTCACAATAGGAAAAATGGAGATGGAGGTAATCGATTAGGCTGCCTGCAACCAACCGGGAAAGCGCGGGGGATACCAAACAAAGGCGAGAAGAAGTGGGAAGGGGAAAGAACATGGGGAAGAACCTCTACAGTCTTCTTCTGCTTCCCGAGTTGCCTTCGACCTTCCGCGCGCTTTTGGCTCTGGTCCCAGCTCCTGATGCGACCCCACTGAGCTGCCTCCGTCGTCAGCTCCAATCTACGCCTCAATCGATCGAGCCACCCACCTCCGATTTCACTCAGCTGCTTCCAATGTCAGCTTCGGGGAGACTCTCAGGAAACGCGTTTCACTCAGTATGCGTCCTGCGCTTTAGCAATTCGACCTCACCTTCTTGCTAGCTTCTAATCGCCATGTTCTCACTCAATTTCTCCTTGCTGATTTCCTCACTCGAAGCTCACCTCGCTAATTTCGATCTTCTGGAGAGCGTGCTTGCTGCGGGAAGTTGGAATGCGCTAATGCGCTTCCTGCGCATCTTCCTCGCAGATTAGGGGTTTCGACCCTAGGTGACTTACCTAACCTACCTATCTGTTCGGTGCGACCCAGTAGGTACAACTACTCTTTTACTGAAAAAAGCCGTGGTTAGGTCTTCACGGTCGCTATCGTCCGGAAGATGGATGTCTTCCGTCGTCTTCCCGTCTTCCGTCGTCTTCCGTCTTTGGAAGACGCAACTGAGAAGACGCTCTTCCGAAGATGGTCGTCTTCCGAAGAAGTCAACTTATTATTACAAACAGCTCGTAAGATCATCTTCCTGCTAAGGAAGACGTAACCTTAAGTAACAACGCTTCTTCAGTTATACAAACAAGTTATTAATCATAAAAATTTTAAAAATTTGTGAATCCTGTAATTTGTGGGCACCACATACGCCCACCCTCACATGTTTGCGTCCCTGCAAACATCAGTGTCTCGGCACTTCTGTTTACATCTAGTACTTCTTGACACGCCACCCATTAACACGAGTGGTCATCAGTGTACCGTCCAACTCTTCCAACTGCAAGAAGCCATTGTCGAAGACCTCCAAGACGCGGTAAGGACCCATCCAGCGAAGATGAAGTTTCCCGGGGAACTTAAGATGTCGATTGTCGTAGAGAAGAACCAAGTCCCCATCCACAACGGTCACCTTCCTTAGCTTGTTATTGTAGTTCACCTTAAGTTGCGCTTGTACCTCGTATGTCTTCTCCAAAGCTGCATTCCTGTCTTCTTCAAACTCTACAAAATTCAGAAGACGGTGCTCATGGCTTTCTTTTTCTCTCATGCGTTCGGATATGGCTAACCGGTAAGTTGAGACCTCTAACTCAATGGGCACAATAGGTGTCATGCCATAAGTTAGGTAGAAAGGCGTCTTCTGGGTTGTGACTTTAGGTGAAATCCTGAAAGCTCATAACACAGATGGCAATTTCGTGTCCCAATCATACGCATGGTTAACAGTTACCTTGTTCAGGATGTTACACAGAAGACCATTCGACTTCTCCGTCAGTCCATTCACTTTCGGGTTGTACGACGTCGTCTTCCTATGCTTAATCCTGAAGTATTGGGTCAGGAGAGAGATAGTCTCATTTAAGAAATGAGTACCCCTATCTGATACCAATTCCAGCGGACATCCGTACCTAGTGATGATGTTGTGCCAAAGGAACCTGGCTACCACTGCGGCATCATTTTTTCTTGTGGTTTCGCCTTCCACCATCTTGGTAGCATAGTCGGTGGCTATTAGAATATATCGTGCTCGTGTTCTTCTCGTCATCGAGGCGATAGGCCCCACAAAGTCGATACCTCACTTTTCGAACGGAGCAAGCGGAAGAATGGGAGTAAGAGGCCACCTTGTCGTAGCTGTCGGTCTTCCCACTCTCTGGCACGCATCCCACTTCCTGATCTTCTGAAAAGTATCTCGGTACATGGTCGACCACCAGTATCCGGCGTCTAACATCTTCTTCACTGTGGTTTTCAGCCCGTAGTGACCCCCAGCATCTTCGTAGTGAAGATCGGTGATCACTGATTTAATCTCTGAAGGCTCAAGGCATCTCCTTAGTTTCTCGTCATGTCCCTTCCGAAACAGGATACCCTGGAAGATGGCATAAGGACCTGCCTTGTGTAAGAAGACATCCTTCTGCTCCGCATCCAATCTTTCGGGATACTGTTGGTCTTCCAAGAACTTCCTCAAGTCCTTGAAGATCGACTCTTCTGTGGAAGTCGCAAAGACTGGATCAGAAGATCTAGTCTCATCTTCTGGGAAGCAGGCGGTACGCCCCCCCTCAGATGAAAGTGTCTCTGCGAAAACTGAAAATAACTTCTCGTCAGGGAACTCGTCTTTCACTTCATCTTCTCGCTGTTCCGTCTCTAATCTGGATAGGTAGTCAGCATTAACATGTTGTCTTCCAGGTCTGTACTCAACTGTGTAAGTAAATTCCTGGAGTAGGAGAATCCACCTAGCTATCCTACCAGACAAATCTATTTTCTTTACAAGATGTTTCAAAGAAAAATGATCCACATAGAAGACAAACGGGTTGGCTAGAAGATAGTGTCTAAACTTCCTACAGGAGTAAATCATGCCAAGGCACTCCCTTTCAGTTGTCGAGTACTTCTTCTCTGCATCACTGAGTTGTCTTCCCGCATAGTAGATGGGATAATCCTTCTTCTTCTCATCTTTCTGACTCAACACCACCCCTATGACGAAAGCAGAAACATCCACATAGATATGGAAGACTCTTTCCCAATCAGGTGGCCTTAGGACAGGAGATTCCGACAGAAGCCTCTTCATTTCTTCGAATGCTTCTTCGAAGACCAAATGTACGGTTCGTCCTTCTTCAGCAACTTAGAGAGTCTTCCTGCTACCTCTGCGTACCTGTCAATAAACCTCCTGTAATATCTTACATTGCCCAGGAAGCTTCTCAACTGAGTTAGGTTAGCAGGTGGATGAAGTTTCATGATGACTTCCACCTTAGTACAGTCGACTTCTATACCTCTTCCGGAAATTCTATGTCCTAGCAAGATTCCCTCTGACATACCAAAGAAGCACTTCTCAGGGTGAAGAGCCAAACGATGTTCTCTACATTTCAAAAAACACTTTCTCAGAAATATCAAGTGATCTTCTTTTGATCCAAACACGCAAAAATCATCCAAGAAGATCTCCATAAAAGTGCGAAGATACTCCTTGAAGATTGTAATCATCAATCTATGAAATGTGGCGGGTGCGTTGCATAAACCAAACGGCATTTGATTATATGCATACGTGCCCCAATCAGTAGTGAAAGTGGTTTTCGACTTGTCTTCTTCTCTGATCGAAACTTGGTTGTACCCAGAATACCCATCCAGGAAGCTGTAGAACTCATGCCCTGCTATCTGGTCTAACACAGAGTCGGTGAATGGTAAGGGATGATGATCCTTCTTTGTGGTCAAGTTCAGCTTCCGGAAGTCCTGACACACTCGAATCTTCCCTGTCTGCTTCTTCGGCACGCTGACGATAGGAGCTACCCACTCACTGCTGAGCACTGGGAAGATGACTCCTGCCTTCAGGTATTGGTCGATCTGGTCCTTCACCAGAAGCGAGTACTTGGGGTTGAGTCGATACTGCCTCTGCCGTGCGGGAACAACGCCCTCCAGCAAGTCAATGCGATGCTCTCCCAACTTTGGAGGTATGCCCTTCATGTCTTCTATGGTCCACGCGAAGACATCCTGAAACTCCGTCAGAAGTTCTCGAAAGTCTTCCAACTGCTGGCCCTCGATCACCTTGGAAAGCTTCAGCTTCTTCTCGGGAGCAACCTCCATTTCTTGAAGATCATCCGGGTTTACCATTCCTTCAGTGTGACTGTACTCAGTGGCACCAAAGTATTCCGGTTTGGGAGCTTCTTCTAGTTCTGATTCGTCTTCTGGAAGACCAACTGTCGGATCTTCCGAAGGGAAGACGATACTTTCGTCTTCTGGAAGACCAACTGTCGGATCTTTCGAATGGAAGACGATACTTTCGTCTTCTAGAAGCTCTTCTTCCGCAATCTCGTAACACTCAATGTATCCACAGATCACATCTTCTGCTCTCTCTGCTACTTCTGTAGTACACAAGTTATTCACCACAAACTCATTATACCGTTCATCACTGTCAGAAGACGCAGCTGAGTCTTCTGAAGTGTACCCCTCTGTCGTAGACGGAGTTTCACCTTGGTGTCCAATCTTCTTCCAAGGAAGCGAGACCTTAGTCTTCTCACCTGGCTTGGGTGTAGGATTGAGAAATCTCAAACGATGTCTTCTCCAGTCGGTATTTACATTTGCAGCATACAGCCAGGGTCTGGTCTTGATCGCTTCAACTTCTGGTCTAATGTCAGGAGCAAAGTACTTCGGATCTTCTCGGTCGTAAGTAGGAGAAGACGGCCGCTCAGGAGAAGATGACCTCTCCTTTCGCTGCTTCTTCTTCTTGATCTCTTTTTGACGAGATTCTAACTTCTCTTTGCTTCTGGTACTTACCTTGAACACAGCTTCATCCAAGACTTCTTCGGGAGGTCAACTGTTTGAATCCGGGCTAGGGCTCCAAACAGTGCCATCCGTCAAAGTGAAAGAAGAAGCTGCCTCAAGTGATTTTGTCTTCTGAGCTGCAGTCGTCTTCTGCAGCTGAGGTTCCTTTCCTTCGCGCTTCCCGGGGTCCGGTTCGTCTTCCTCGATATGGAGACAATCCATACAATCTCCATGATCTTCTTCTTCTACGGTGATGTGCTGTACCGCTGCTAACTCGAGTTTAGAAGCCGATGCAGCTTCTGCAGGAGGCGTGGTCTCTACAAATCTAACCATTTGTCGTGGCCGTAAGGTCTGAGGACAATTCTCTATGAAATGATCGGCTTCCTTACAGTTCCCACACAAGGGCACTTGCCCAATCTGTCTTCTCGGATGAGGACAGGTGGACCACCAGTGTCTTGTCTCTCCACAATTATTGCACGCTCCAGGAAGAGGGTTAAGAGGTCGTTGTGATGAAGAAGGTTGCCAAGGTGTCCTGGTCTGTACATTGCTAGCTCTATCCTTAGGTACATAACGATTATATTGGGCGGGAGGCGTAGGAGTGAAGGGTTGTATTGTCTCGATCCTATAGCAGGTTTTCCAACTCGGATCGTGTAGATATCCTTCGTCGTCTTCTTCCCATCCTGCCCAGTTGACAGCTTGGTCCTGCGTACACTGATCTCTGGTGTGTCCGGAAGAGTTACAAAGAGTGCACCAAAGGTTTGGCCGAGAAGCCGTAGGTTGCTTCCGCTTGTCCTTCTGGTTCAGAAGATGAACTTTCAAGTCAGCAAACTGCTTCAGAACCTCATCGATGCGGGGATCAGGTGCAGACTGTATGATCTAAGTTTGAGGCATCTTCTGCACAACTTCCTCCCTTGCTCGCGTCTTTTCCTTCTTCTTCTTCCGAGTCTTCTTCTCTAGTTCAGATTCTGATTCTGAACTTTCGACCGTAGACTCTTCAGAAGTAGAGGATGCTTCCGAATCACTGTTATCAGTTTTAGTGGACTTGGACTTCCTCTTGGACTTCCTAGAAGACTTCTTCGACTTCTTGGACTTCTTCGAGGTCTTCTCTCTGTCTTTCGTCATATTCCGAGTGATGCTCGAGGTTTCATACTGCTCGGCATACTTCTGTACTTCTACTAAATCATCACCTCCTCCTCTTCTGCAGTACAATTCCATATCCTGAGACAATCCTCCCAAGTACCAGTCCACGGCTTGCTGAGCACAGTAATCGGGTCTTCCTTGGTTCTGAGGGATGTGATCCAGGAGGTCTTCAAACCTCTCGGTGTAATCCCGCAGTGTCTCTTTCTTCTTCCGTTCGAGTCTCTGAAGTTCTATGAGGGTCATCCGATCATAGCCCACTCCTCTAAACCTCTTCAGAAAAGCTGCCTTCAGAGTAGCCCAAGCGGCCATTACTACACCATCATCCAGCATCTTACTCATCCATTTCCTTCCTTTCCCTACGATCAGACTAGGAAATACCCGGAGTCTGTCGACATCAACGTCTTCCTTGTTGGATCTAGAGATGGTCTCGAACATCGTGATGAAGTCGTCCGCGTCAGCATCATCGTCGTACTGATGGTACTTCTGCCGAGTGTGGGAAGCCATGTCGACTGCTGGCTGGTGCGACGGCCAACTTCTTCCTCCCTCAGGTCCAGGTGGCGGAGATGGTCTTCTCGAAGGTCCAGGCCGGTCTGAATCAAGAAGATCGTCTTCTGAGTCAGAACTACTGTCACTGCTATCTTCCGAGACGTCTGGAACAATCTCCTCAAGTCTTCCTTCACCTTGAGAAGCTTCTTCCGCACTTGGGAAGACGTCTTCCGAGTAACCAGTACCAAAATCTACTTTATACACGTGATCACCCGGTTGGCTTCTGTCTTCGCCAAAGATTATGCTCGAGATGGAAGGCTCTTCCAACTCTACCGATCGGATCTTGCTGAGCTCTTCTTCTTTCTTTTGGTGTCTCAGAGATATCCGCTGCTCTCTAGAAGCGGTTCGCTGGGGTGAATTTACCCACTCAGGATCTTTACCCGTGCGTCTTCTGCTTCTTCCTCTAGTCGGAGGCATCCACCAGAGTACTGAGAACAATTGTCTCTCTTCTTCTACCACTAGATCCGGCAGACTGAATGTCTAAACAACCGATCACATGTTCGGAACGTCTTCTTCTCCTGCTTCCTGTTGTACTCAATGCAGTCTTCCAAGATCGAGTATTCCAAGAAACTCTTGGAAGCAGGGAAGCGGCTTCTTCCAACTCTCCCTGATGTATCTTATCAGCCTCTGGTTGTGGTTCCTGTCTTCTAGCAAGATAGAGTACCACAACACATTCAACTACAATCGAAGTTAGTTCGAAATGAAACTAACTATTGGCACACAGATCCAAGAAGCTTAGAACAAAAGTTACTAAGATGAAATCTCCGGCAGCGGCGCCAAAAATGGTGCTCACTATATGTAGTGACCCAGGATTACTCCTTTTGTCCATTTAGTATACAAGATATCGTTCCCATAAAGGATTTGCACAAGTAACGCTGCTCTAAGTTCTAAGATCTGTTCAAACACACAAACACACGGGTTTTGCCTAGGAATCCCGTCTTCTCACAAAACCACGCGTCTTCCAGACACTCCAAAAGGTGCTCTGGAACTAAACAAACAACTACTAACTAAAATATCACACAACTATTCACAGAGAATCTCGAGAAGACGATCTTCCTGCTTCCAGGTTGCTTCTTCCGGTCTTCTCGATACCGTCTTCCTGAAGTGATTCTCGTCTTCTGGGGGTTCAGCTCGTCTTCTCACACCTCCAGAAGAATGTCCTGCTTCACAGAAGTCGACTAGCAACGGTCGTTACACCTTACTCTCACACTCACATTCCAACGGGTTAGATCAATCACAGGGTGTATGTCCCCTGTCTTCCCAGGCTTCTGCCTATGGAAATAGTCTTCCTGCAACACTACAACGACATTCACCTTCACGGAAGCTCAATAGAAGTCTCGGTAGCTCACTAGAAGAAGGTAAGAAGATGGGAAAGATGAGAGAAGATGGGGAAGATGAGAAAATCCAAACAAGAGAAAATAAGATGAAAAGAGGAAATTGAGATTCCGACAGGCTTCTAGTCCGGATCCTGACTAACAAGCCATCCCTGCTTGTAATAGTTTGGGAAGGAAGACAACAAACGTGAGTACTGTTGCACCGTCTTCTACTCGAGGATGTCGTCTTCTGCTGTGGGAAGAAGGCTTCTTTCTTCTTCACTTCGCTGCTCTGACTACTCTGTCTTCTGAGATCCCTTACCCATAAGACCGTTCGTACGTAGACCCCAAGTGCTCTACTGAACGAGCCAAGCTACACTTCTACAACTGCTGACAGTCACCGCCACTCAAGAAGAACACTTCCCATGCACAATTGGGAGCGAATTCAAGGAACCCACCATCCAGAAGACACAGATTAAGCTTCTGCACTCAAATCAACAATCTATTCCCCGAGAAGAAGTCACATTGGCATTGGGAAGCTCACTCCCTCTACTTCCTGCGTCTACTCCTCGACACACCAGTCTAGTCAACAGGACTGCACGAGGATGCCGTTCCCTGCTCCTAAACTGTCCACTACCTCTATCTACATCTTCGAACCACTGCTGATACGAGCATGCAGACCCCTCCTGTGTATTCCAAGACTATTCGTATGTTTCCAACGACGGGTGTAGTGTGCCAAGAACTATCTGTCATGTGTCTCTAATGTGTCTAGTCTGCCTGCACCATAGAATCATTCCGGTGTGCAGTAGCTAGCTCCATTCCTACGCTGCAATCCTACTTATGTCGCTGTCATGAGAACCAGGGGAGACGACCACCAGGGAGAGAGAGGCGCTGACAGGAGGTTGCCATCCCACATGCAAGCGGTTCCCCTTCCTAATTAGCCATCCACTTTGTTGCCTACGCTTCCTATGCTGCCACATGGTGTCCTAACTAATTTTACACTGAAAACTGCCACCCTAGATAGCATGTTTGTTCCTACTAAATCTGGAATTGTGTCACTTCGGTTACTGTCTACTCTGATTGCTCCGTGGCAATCTCTACCTGATCTGCTCCTATCGGAGCTACTAGCTCGGCTTCTGATGGACTGGGAAGCCCTGCACTTACCTCGGGTGTCACTGAGGTAGCTTCCCTCTCATCGCTCTTCGCTGGCCCTGCTGTCGCTGCGGCTGCGTCTTCCTCGACTTTAGCTTTTGCTTCGGAAAACGGGAGCGTCTTCTGGGAAGCAGAGTCGAGTGGTGCGTCTTCGGTCTTCTGAGGCACGGGTGCGGTACTAGGGACCATGGCGACCTCATAGAGGTCCGGAGAAGTCGCTTCCTCCACGTGGAATACCTGGGAAGACGGCTTCTTTTCCTGTCTTCCGAGGCGTCTTCCGGAGTCTTCTCAGGTTCCAGCGCTGTCACTACCAAGTGCACAACGAGGTCGAACTCCTCCTTCTACATTCCGGATCCAGTAGATGGTGCTGGAGCTTGAGAAGATGCAGTTGCAGGTATTGGGAAGCGAGGGAAGACCATAAAGTGTCTTCACTCCCTCTATCTGCCGATCCAAGTACCTGAACATGCTCTCCCGGCATTTCACCAACATTGTCTCGGACTCGCTGTCCCATCCTCTAGCTAAGGTAAGTAACTTCCTACCCGCGGTGAAGTTACTGCGCTTCCCCGCATCGCAGTAGGAGTATCCCTTCTTCTCTTGTCTTCTAGAGTCTTCGGAAGACTCCAAGGTGTTGCAGAAGCGGTCTTCTGCTCCGATTGGGTACTCAGCAGTTCTTCTTCCGAGTCGGACTCTGATCCTGAATGAATGAGCGAGGTGGGCTTCCTAGGTACACTTCTAGGACCCATCTTCCTCGGTGGCGTGGCGTCTTCCGACCCACTAGACTCGTCTTCCCTCACCAGAAGTGTCTTCTGGTGAGAGCCGGGCCTCAGCTGTGGCATCAGAGTGGGAGGGGGAGTTGCGGCTGCTGCTCGGTCATCGTCTTCCGAGGTCTCCTCCTTCTCCTCCTGTTGCCCTGTTGGCCCATACTCCGCCAGCTGATCTCTCCTAAGATCCCCCATGGCTGCGTACAAGTAGCAGAGGAAAGGTGTCAAGTGTCCTCCCGCCGGGGTACCCAAGTACGCTAGCTCCGTCTGTACATAGTTGTGGATGTAGGCGCCCCAGTAGATGGATACTCTAGTATCCCACACTGCTTCTAGGAACTCTACGTCCTGATCTCTTAGGTACCTCGTCTTCTGCGCTTTCCCCTTGGAGAAGAGATGCAGAAACAGCTTCGCCAGAAGTCGCTTCTTCGGCTCCCGGTAAGATTCGATCTTCCACCCATTCCTACCCTGCCTGTCTTCCACGAAAAGACAAGTGGTGCTCCCAGACACATGCCACGTACTCACGACCCTGGGCAAAATCTTCTTCTGAAACCAATACCCTCGGTTCTCGGAGTCTGGTCTGTGGAAAACCCTGCGCCACCTATCTTCAGTCCAGGAAGATGGTCTTCCTCGAGCTACCCCTGCCTTCGCAGGTACACGGTTGCGGGGTGGTAACGCTGCCCACACCTCCTCCAGAAGTCCCTGGTCTGCGAGGTTCCAATCCCACAGGAAGAAGTTGAGACCCAACTCCTTGAGGAAAGGAGTGACCTCGACCAATTCTGCCGCTGGTAACACCAAGCCTCGCGGATGCATCGTCATACTGGAAGATCTGTTGCACTAAGCCACAAGCACCTACTATGAGTTGAAAGCTCAATCCTTCTCGAGTGCCCACAGTCTAGCTTCTACTTCTCAGAAGACAAAACTAGTCTTCCAGAAGACAGCTACTCCGTCTTCCGGGATTCTAACAGTACTTCCTAGATAGCTCTCGTCTTCCGAGCTATATCTAAACAACCCTATCTAAGCAAGGCCTCGCATGGATTACCAAGAAGACAATCCACCTTGCATTACATCCTACTTCCTATCAGAAGATACAAGATTCGTGAAACATAAAGTGCATGACAGGTTCAGAAGATGGTTGCGGGCTCCTGCGATGACAGTGGTCTCTGGGAAGACACCCGGGACAGTTTCCGATTCAATGTCTTTCTCGGAAGACCTCCCGAAGTCAAGCTTTCCTTCACAGGTCTCACATGTCTTCTTCTTCCTACGCGCAATCTATCCTCACAACAGACTCAAGACATTTGCACTCTGTTCTTCTGACTTCTCAACTCTCATACGCACTCAGAAGAAGCTTGCTGTTCGGTGGGAAGACATGACCCTCGACCATTCTCTCCAGATTCTGCCAGCAAGTCTTCTCACGACTCTCTCCTAAGTTTGGGAAGAAGAAGGAATGGCTGCTATGGGTCGGACAGAAGAGACCCGAAATGGACCCTCACGTCTTCTCGCTCATTTTGCCAGCCTTTCAGTCTTCTAGTCTCTCTAGGAAGATGTGGAGTTGAGAAGCTTGGAAGACCGGGAGACACAGGCCTAATTCCCTACTTCTAACTTCTCGAAATAACAAAAGAACTCACCACACCCCTCAGGATTCATACCAAGCCTCTCTTAATACAAAAGCAACACAAATCCACTCTTGAGACGAATTGATTACAGTCGACTTCCGAAGACAGTCTTCCAAAGACAGTCTTCCGAAGATGTTCCAATCTTCCGAAGCGTCTTCTGTTCCAGGTTTTGGGAGGAGAGGAGTAATCGGGTAGGGAAATTGATAGTTGGGATCGTCAATTTGAGGACGAGAGGTAGGGAAGCTCGAATTGAACTCAGGAAGAAGTAGGAAGATGCATAACAGAAATTGGGCAGCGCTTCCGCACCCAATGTCACAATAGGAAAAATGGGGATGGGGGTAATCGATCAGGCTGCCTGCAACCAACCACGGAAGCGCGGGGGATACCAAACAAAGACGAGAAGAAGTGGGAAGGAGAAAGAACGTGGGGAAGAACCTCTACAGTCTTCTTCTGCTTCCCGAGTTGCCTTCGACCTTTTGCGCACTTCTGGCTCTGGTCCCAGCTCCTGATGCGACCCCACTGAGCTGCCTCCGTCGTCAACTCCAATCTACGCCTCAATCGATCGAGCCACCCACCTCCGATTTCACTTCGCTGCTTCCAATGTCAGCTTCCGGGAGACTCTCATGAAACGCATTTCACTCAATATGCGTCCTACGCTTTAGCAATTCGACCTCGCCTTCTTGCTAGCTTCTAATCTTTCTCACTCAATTTCTCCTTGCTGATTTCCTCACTCGAAGCTCACCTCGCTAATTTCGATCTTCTGGAGAGCGTGCTTGCTGCGGGAAGTTGGAATGCGCTAATGCGCTTCCTGCGCATCTTCCCCGCAGATTAGGGATTTCGACCCTATGTGACTTACCTAACCTACCTACCTGTTCGGTGCGACCCAGTAGGTACAACTACTCCTTTACTGAAAAAGCCGTGGTTAGGCCTTCGCGGTCACTGTCTTCCGGAAGATGGATGTCTTCCGCCGTCTTCCCATCTTCCGCCGTCTTCCGTCTTCCGAAGATGCAACTGAGAAGACGCTCTTCCGAAGATGATCGTCTTCTGAAGAAGTCAACTTATTATTACAAACAGCTCGTAAGATCATCTTCCTGCTAAGGAAGACGTAACCTTAAGTAACAACGCTTCTTCAGTTATACAAACAAGTTATTAATCATAAAAAATTTAAAAATTCGTGAATCCTGTAATTTGTGGGCACCACACATGGAGAAGCGACGCAATAAGAGGAAGCGGAGCCTTCTTACTTCGTCATCGGAGAAGCCGCATGAGAAGCCGAAGACAAGGAAGAAAGCTAAAGGTACGAAGAAGGAGACTGTCGAGCTAAGTAGCTCAGGGGCGAAGATGGAGGGTATAACCAACTTCGGCGAAGGGACCTCATCAGGGCCAGCACTTGGGGAGAGCGACAAATTTCAGAAGACGATGCTATTCGGTGCAGAAGTGGTAGTCCCCATCCTTCGACTTTTGGAGGAGAACAGGGCCGAGTATGAAGACGAAGTCGGGAAGAAGCTGTCTTTACCCGAATTGCTTGCTGCGGTACATTTCAACAAGAGTAACTGGCAGCAGGAGAAGAACAACCTTCGTGAAGAGGCGAGGAATGCGACGAAGCTTCGGTTGGAGTTAGAGAAGGAATTTTAAGATCTTCGGCGCCAATGCAAGGAAGTCAAGGTTGCGCTGAAGACAAAGGACAAGGAGCTTAAGGTTTCAACGAAGAGCTTCTCCGATCGCCTTAAGGAGTTATCGAGTGAGAAGGCTGAACTGCAACGAAGTCGTGAAGAGTACCAAGTCATAGTTGCCAAACTTACAAGGGAGAAAGAAGATCTTCGGATGAAGGTTGAAGACTCTGAAGACTTTCGGAAGAAGTTGATGCCGGTTCTATCTGCATACGTGACTTCGGGGTTAGATTCTGAAGAGCTTGGTCTTCTTCGAACGTTGAAGTTGAAGACAGTGCAAGCGGACACAAACCCGGATGGTGTGAAAGCGCATCTTTCCAGACTTAAGTAGAAGATAGATAGGGAGTTAGGAGAGATACGAGCGAACGCGGAAGTTCAGTTAGAAGAGTTAAAGGCACAGTTAGGCTTAGGAGTGTAGATTCAGTGAAGATGAAGACAGATCGTAGGGTAGCGAAGGTCTTCCGCCTTCTTAGGGAGATAAGCAGTTAGTATAGTTAGAAAACAGTTAGGTTTAGAAGAAGAAGTATATAAGCAGCATGATTCTCATCCCTCGTGCCCTTTTCCATGTTTTCAGTTCTTTATTAATTAATTTTCATTTCCCAAAAGTGCGGAGCGATGTTGTGAATGTTTTGGGCGAAGATATTTTCCTCCGAATATTCGGAGTTTGCTGCCTTGGAACCTTGATGTGAAGTCTGTATTCTTTTGTCTTTTCAGAAGAAGACTAGTAACATTTCAGCAGTATTTTATATTCTTCATTCACTCACAATTTGTCTTCTCAAATCTTTTGTTTGTATTGTTGGGAGGGTCCCTGATCAAAGAACTATTTCATTGTTGTTTGTATTCGATTTATCAGGTTTTGCTTGGGTGGTTTGGTTTCTTATCAAACTTAAACTCTCATCCGGATATTATTCCATTCCGTGAGAATAATAGAAAATTATTTGAATTATCATTGTGACGTTGTAGTACTGTGTTTGTTAACTGTATCTTCGTGAGAACGATCTTTTATTTACTATTTCTGATACATTGTGTTTCTCTGGGTTGTTACAAGAGAGTAGACAAGGAAGTAAAATAGGAATGAGATGAGAAAGACTTCTCCTCTCCATGTTTATAGTGGGGTGAGTACAGAAGAAACCTTAATGGTGAGTTAGCCCTCTAACTAGCTGTACGCAATAACTCTAACTACTCTGTGCTTCGTCCTAGCATGGAAAACAAGATTACTAGCTAACTTCATGTTGCTAATGTTGTGTTACTCTTTGATACTCTGCTTTTGTGGATGACAAAGCAATTATATGTTGCTTCTTAGAAGTCTAGCTTATAGCAGCGCTTCCAAGTCCAAAAGTGTAACTTCATGTGGATCTCATGTCGACAATCCCTATCCAATCAACATCAATGTAGCCATGTAACAACAATGATCCACCGTATCGATAGTGAAGTCTGTACTACATCGAGAACTTCATGTAGCAAAGGATTCACTTGACAACCTCCAAATGTAATCTTCGTGGTGATTGCATAAACTGACTGATCTGACGACATAACTCAAGTTTGGTTTGGTGTAATCAGATAGATAAGACTCCAACCATATGTCTATACATGCGGGGATCATCAAGTAACTCATCATCCTCTACTCCTAGCTTTATCCTTTGCTCATGGCATAGCAATGGATTTGCAGTCAAGCATACAAAATCTCTCAAACATACTGAGAGCATACTGCGAACAACAGATCCTTAGGAACTTGTGCTAGGTTGTGAACGATGCAAGTAGGACTTAACGGCTTGGCCGAGAAGTTGAGAAGAGATGAACCTAAGTGGTTCTCTAAACCAAAGTTGGAACATTAGGTTAGTACGTAGAGGCATATCCCAAGGAGATCCGAGATGAATGTTCATGTAAGGGAGCAAATCTAAAAATGGATCAAACTGCAAGTCTGAGACGTAGGTAGGAGACGTGGATTTGAGCGGATCGAGACATGGATCTGGCATAGACGGACGCTGGTCGGATGTTGGTCTGAACCAAAGGGTCCTAGTTTGGCATTGGATCATTGTCCTCGGAAAAATACTGTCTGGAGCTCCAGTGACGTTTTGGATCGTGGATGGAGCTTCAGATAAAATCTCGAGGTGAGTAATGTATCATTGCAAATGTCTCGCCGAGAGCTTTCTAATGATACCAAGAACTCTGAAAACTAACATCAGAGCTGAGAATTTTTGTCGATCTCCTGACCGGGTTGTGATGTAATTTTCAAGGTCCAAAGAGGAGGACGGAACCACCGATCCCAAGAAGTATATATGAGAGAGTTTCGATGCTTGAGAAGGTCAGGACGAGTCATCCGACCCTAGAGTTCAATGGATGGACTCTAGGGGCATAAGATGATGATTGGACTAGTACCAAAGTGCATTCTGATCTAGACGTGGACGTGGACTTGGGAACAACCCAAGAGCTATGGCAAGAATAAGGAACAAGATGGCAGGTTGGACCACCTTGGACTTTATGAGAAGTATGCCACATTGTGATTTGCTCATGTTTTAGGACCGACCTAGTTGGGCCTAGGTCGAGACTTAGAGAATGTTGAGCTTGAGAGTTAGGGAGATGGTATGACACTTATCCGGAACAAACGAGATAAAGGTAAGTGGTGCATGAATGCTAACGTGAGATTGTGATTTGAAGGTTAGTGTTGTGAGTTTTGTGACATATTGAGCAAGAGCTTCCGCTGCGCAACAATGTAATAGGTGTGTGGAAGATGGTATCAAAGCCAAACCTTTGGTGAGCGAGAACTCAAGATAGCAGTTGAATGATGGATGCTTGAGGAGAGACGCGAGATACAAAGTGGATCAACGTTTCTAGGTGAACGTTTGGAGTAATGATGAAGAGTCCAAGGGGAAGTCCAAGAAACAAGTGACTGCTGACACGAGGATTAGATCGACTCGAGTTAGTCCCGAGGTACAATCAGGAGACTATAACCAGCAACATTCACCGTGTACCAATTGTGACACTTATGCAACAGGATTGAGTATTACCAACGATGTCCAACGATTTAGACGTAGAAAGTCAAGGAGCTTTGGATGCAGAGCTCATCAAGATGATGAAGATCATGCAAGAGAGCCTGGTCTCTAGAGATAAACGTATCGCCGAGCTTGAAGCTGATCAAGAGAGTTCATCATCTACTCGAAAGCTTTGTAAGACAAATCTGCCGACCTCATTTGCACGCATAGAGCTTTTCAAGGTATATCTTAGTTATAGAGAGTACTGCCTCAGTTAGTTGTGACACTTCTTCAAAGACATTGGCAATAAACTTAGAGTGAATTCTCAGTTCTTGAAAGTTTGGCTGACCAATGACATTTTGATGCCGCTGCCGTTTAATCTCGTATGTCACCCCGTATGAACTCTACAATCAAGTAAATCTTATCCAACATCAACGAGTGAGGTCGCTCGTACACTAATTCATCTCTCTAATATCTCTCTTGTGTATCATGATATAACCATGATAGCCAAGAGAGCCAGAGAAAACACCTGTTTTGGCTATCATGGCTGGGAGTGGCGTCCCTTGGTTGTGCTTGTGCAAGGATTATAAGGAGGTGTTTTCTCTAGCTCTCGTTGTGATATGCTAAGTATTGCTATTAATTGCCATGTTGAGCTAACATGTACAGATTAGTCCTCTTGGGAGTGAGGAGTAGGATCTAGTCAGTAGCCATAGGGAGGAGTAGGAATACTTGACAGTTCTGCATGTTATACACCCTCTGCTTACCTCCATTTGGAGTGGAGTGGATGTACTGATCTTCTGTGGGGTCTTTGGTGCATAATTGCCTATATATTGCTTTGAATGAGAATGTTGCTATGTGTTTTGGACGAGGGTGTACAAGTCATGTAGTTCACAAGAGAGAGTGAGTTTGGAGTTGGAGATGACCTATAGTTTGTGTTAGTACCTGAGAGTTAATAGTCAATACAACGTTCAGCCAATGGAAACTTCTACAACTTCTGAAACTTGATATATCTTCTTACAGGGTCTGTAAATTGTTTTGCACATACAAGAGAGACTCAAGATGTCATTTTTTAGCTTCACTGTCCCATTATACGTTGGAGTCTAAATCGATGAGCACAAGAAGATATAGCATTTAGAGTAGGAGAGTGAAGAAGATTTGAGGGTGAGTGACATGAGGTGTTCTTCCAAGAGTCAGCCTACTCAAGCCGATTGTGAGTCTGAGAGGATTTGATCCAAAAAGGTTCCCTTGCAAGTTTACTCAGCTACTCACGGAAGTCAATCTCACAACTGGTTACAATGACTAGTGTCTAAGATAATAAGATAGTCAAGTGTCATTATTTCATCTCTCCTTCACTAACTAAAATTTTTATAGTTATCTGCAAACATGGTCATTTTTACAATTAAGTCACAAACATATACTACATACTGCATTCTACACGATGAAAATCTAAAACATACATATCAAACTCACTTGGATTTTGATACACTTCTCGCTTTCAAAAATTTATGGAAATGCAAAAATCAACTTTCTCTTGCAACTCCATTTGTAGCATTTTGACAGGTATCATCATGCGCTAAAAAAGCGCTTCTTACGAAGCATTGTTCAATCTATTTAACCTTATCTTCATCTATGACAATGTGACGAGTACTACAAATATTTTCAAACATATTGATGAATGCATTGAAATCCTCAACGTCATGAAATGGAAATACTCCCGGTGGAATCACTTGCGGGTGTGTAATCTCTTCTTCTAGTTCTTCTTAATCTTCCTCTGATCTTCCTCTGATTCCTCCTCTTCTGCAAAGAGGTATGAAATTTCAACGTCTGCATCTCTTGTACTAACGGGCGGAATAGCTCCACAAGTACTACAGCTAGTGACTCATCTTAACTCAACATCGAAGAAGTAAAGATGAGCTCTACACTAGTAGAAACTATAGTAATTAAGGGCTCACCAAGAGGATCAAAGAGAAGAGTAGGATCTTTTTTCCATGTTTGACTATCTCACGTATGTCCTCTAAAAGACTAGAAGAACTCATAACATTGTCGTACAACATCTTTGTTGAGTCCTCAACCCGTCTCATCACTACACGAAGTCTCTTCTGAGTTGCTCAGAAGATAGCTACAATATGATCTATCTCTCTCTCATGGCTATGACATGGACCACTACAAAGCTCTTGGGAGAGATAGTGTGTGTTTTGTAGAAAGATCGATACTTCTAAGAAGACACTCGAAGAAGAAAAAATAGGTAGACAATGAAGTAAATAGAAATGAGATCAGAGAGATTTTGCCTCTCCATATATAGTGGATGAGTGCAAAAGAAACCCTAATGGTGTGTTAGCCCTCTAACTAACTATACGTAACATACTCCCAATCAATGTCCTCAGCTATCACAATCTTTTCCTCTCTCTCATACGCACATCATCTCTTCAACTCTCTTGAATGTCCGCCGAACTCTAGCCATACATCGGTTTACCTAGAAAATAAGCCCCTTAGCTAAGCAGTCCTCTAGCTAAGCTGAGACCTTTATGTCCTTATACGCACATTTATACATCAAGCATCCTTAGCTAATTTTTTATTAAGCATGGGGTACCATTGCTTAATAAAAAATTCTCATCTCTTGATGTCATCTTGATGTAACTTAGATGAACTAAGCCATTATTTTACGGTCCAAACAATAGCTAAAAGACCACTCCATAGTACTCACAACCCTCCCATAGTTGAATCATGTATATATCCAGCTCAAAATCTCGATTGCATGTGAAGGCTTAGGTCAAGAAGCCCATGTTTAAGGAGGATATCAGTCCTCCGTTCTTAGATGTGCAAGACATAACCACATATCCAACATAAACTCCCATTCAAGAAGCCAACATGCTGAAAAAGGAACCAAGGGCCAGGAGGATTTGATCCAAGGATCTCTTTTTTTCTTATGTGGGTGTCCCTTCCACTGAGGTTGCTTCTACTTCCGTTTAATAAAGTAAATAAACATGTACATAAGCTCATAGGACTTGCTTTTATCTCCTTTGTTGACTTTTCACGTGTTACTTATTTTTCGGGTGTTACTTCACATCAATGGTTAATTAATCACTCCAAGGGTAGCAACTTTGGCCTTAACATAGAGTTGTAGACCTGATAGGGTCTACAACTCTACTTTTAGAGTCTAATAGAAAGGTGTTCCTCTTGTGTTTAATCAAGCCTTGATGTCTTATGAATCTTTGCTGCCTTTGAAGTCAAGCTAAAATATTGGAAATGAATCTTTTTACCTTAAGGTATGTTAGTCCTTCTCAAATATTGAGAAGACATCTTTCTCTTTTTGGGATCATTTCTTCTCAAATCCTAGAAGAGAATCTTAAATGTGATATCGGTTCTATAGATATGTTGATCATTTTCAAAAATAGAAAGATGATTTCTTTAAATATACATAATATTAACTAGAATTCAGAAATTACAATTATATTTTTCAGCCGTTTACATGAGGTGACATACAAAACTATACTTCTCAAGAACACCTACACGATGATGTCACAGATAATGAAACCGAGTCACCAGCGGAAAACAACAGAGTTTTCTCTTTTGTCACTTTCTTAAACTAATAATGACAAATATCTATGTATAACCTTGTTCCGCATAAATAAAAACACATGTCTCATCAATTCAAGAAGAGTTTCCACCTGGTATCTTCATAACTTCTTAGTAGTTCTTTAGAATATAAGCTAAGGGGCAGCTTGTATACCTTGGCCCTAGCTTAGCACATGCCCAACTAACAAACTCTAAGACAACTTTCTTTACAACTACAAACATAGTGGAAGAAAAACCCTTTTGTTATCATCTTTCACTGTACAGACTATCATGCAACATGACATTAATCCCATCCTAACCTACACATCCTCTAATATGTGTAACCCATCACTGATCTTCGTAGTTCTCCAAGTTATTTTTGTTCTCCTCGACTGCCTCGGATAAAAAAATCCTCATCCGCACTTGTGATCTATTCTGACCTTAAGAACTGAATCAGCTTCATTGTTCCTCCTCTCTTTTTTACTTGACTCGTTTTCCAGCAACAGGAAGTCTCAAAGGTGTAATGTCTAACTCTTGAAAGAATATAGCATTTTGATGCACATTTGAGACAGTGTATGGATCAAACTATCTCTTGGAAAACTTTCAAACTATAGAGTGCTGGTTCTCTAATGTATTGTCGTATATCAACACCCAGTCCTCAACTTATATCGATTTCAATCGAAGTCTACGGATCTTGTCAACCCTCCCTTTATTCTCAAGTCGAGTCACTTTCAACTTCTGTTGTGCTTTTGCAAGATCCTCTTCTCTATGTTATAACTATTTGATGCGGAGTGAGAAAAGCTGTAGGCGATCGATACTGTCCTTCCATGGCAAGGTAGGTCAAGTAGAGAAGTCTTCTTCTGCTGGCATAATTGACTTCTGTCCCAACATCAATTCAACAAGCATGTACCTAGTAGTAGTTTAATGAGTTGTCATGTCAGTCCATAAAGCAAAAGGAGTAACTTATGTCACTCTCTATATGTATCGTCACATGTCATCACCAAAGCTTGAACAATCGATGGATGTCCACGTTTTTTTTGCTAATTCCCTCTGGGTTCATCATAGTAGTAAGCTTGAGCTTCACACCATATCAAGCAAAAAATTCCTTCACTTTTGCACCACATAATTCTCCTCTATTTGCTCGTAGTCTTCCTATAGATCCATATCTACAAACAATGTCATCAAGTACAAATCTACATATATCTTCTGTGGTCTTTGTCCTCCATGCTTGCTCTTCTACAAATTTGGAGAGGTCTTCACGAGCCAAGACCAAATACCTCATAACCCCAGAGGCATTATCACCAAGTCAAGAACCCACATGAAGTGAATGCAAGGTGGATAAGTAGACACAAGATCATACCTATCCGCATCTTTGAGTAAAATTGACAATACATGCACGAATTGACAAAGTTCACCACATCTCGATACAGATCTTTCCATCAATATCGTTCCTTCAACTTTACGTAAGTAGTCCAAATCCATTGATGTCCAGTCCACAAGGTGTCATGAAACTCCTTCATTAGTTACTTCTTATTCTGTAGATTGTCCACTACTTGTATGAACATCCTATCTCTCCTTTGTGGCCATCTCCAAAGGTATCCATCACATAGAAAATAGTGGTATGCTTGTTTCTTTATCTCTCTGAACTCTACTTCACTCCCCCTCTCTTGCTTCTCTCGTGAACTCAAGTAATATCTTATGTCACGAAGTCTATATGTGTAAAACTCTTCCTTAAACAACAACGGCTCCAAGTCTTAAACATATTGATCAACTTGACACCGAACATCTTTTCTTTCTTCTTCTTCAACTTCTGTAAACATATCATCCTCGTCTATATAATGAGCCTTGGACAACATATCTACTACAACATTCTCCTTACATGTTATATGCTTCGCTCTGGAGTCAAGCTCTCGATGTAAGCAATCCAACGCAACATCCTTATGTCCGACGTGTTACAGTTGGATATCATGCTGAGCAGAGATAAAAAGTCTATCTCTAAAACTACATGAGCATCAATCAGAAACTCACGGTATGTCTTCACACACCTCACAACTCACACAAATTCCTCACAACTCATGCTTCACTTGAGGATAATATCGTTGTCTAACCAACAAGATTTTAGCTCCAAACCTAGAGATAAATCATACGCCACTCGCATCATCCTGACCAATCGTCCAACCAATCACCTTTGGGCTAGTATCCACTGTGACAATGACATGTCTTCCACACCAGTCTACTCTTTTCAACACATGTGGAGACATCAAAGTCTCCTTCAACCTATTCATAGCTTCATGATGGACTGAAGTCCATACAAACCTCTTATTCTTCCTCAATAATACATACAAAGACTCTGCAACATGAGCATAATGAGGTGGATAAGCAGTAAAATACACAAGCTCCTAGAAAACACCAAACTTCTATGATATTTGTACAGTCTCCAACCTTCTCTAGATTTGATCGACTCCCAAAAGCACCACACAAATGATCAACCACTAAAATCTCTAGCATATCAAACTTGGACTTAGCACTTGACATGATGAGATATACCTCCTCTTGACGAGTCAAAATACGATACATCTCTAGTATGATCTACAACAAATCTCCTATATCCATTCGTGAGTATTGCATCATCATTATCTTCAACTGGGCAACCTTTTATAGGAATATCATCTAGAAATGGGATGGTAACCTCATGTACAAACTCCCATAATATCTTATGCATCACATGTTGCATATGAGCTACTGAGTTCGTCACTCTTCGAGGAATAGTACACATCTACATCAATCCCAAAGGTGTACGTATGGTGATCAGATCTCTACTCTCAACAGGCAACTGAAATTGATCATAGTTGGAATATAAATATCCAATCGAATAAATAGCTCTCCTTGCAAATACCTCGACTACCTCATCAATCAAAAGACATGTCCCAACGTTATGAATGATCACGTTATTTGCAGGTTATAGGTCTTGAATGAAGCACAAGGTTCCTGACTTTTTGGGTACAGTGAACCACATGCTAGAGTATGGTCCCGTAGACCGCTCAAGTATTCCCATATGTACTTTCTTTTTCAACAAGTCAATGAGTTTAGGCAACAAGGCACGAGGAACCATAATCAGTTTCAGATCTCAAGGCACATTAGAGACTGTGAATATAACCATAGCCACTATTATCTTTGGATCCACACAACCTATCTCTTCTGCTAAAAGAGAAAAATGCTCTACCATGACTTGCTATCATCTACTCAAAAACTATCTTCTCAATCTCTGTCAAGAAATCATAGCCTCCTATCTGGAGCTCCTTCAACGTCTTCTCAGTAAAGTGATACTCTACTCGTCTATGATCACGCAAATATGGACTCAGTACCTACTAAGTGTACTTGCTGTTGCGAGTTAACGAGTAGTTGAGTTGCTATCGGTTTCACCTTCTTCAATACAATTGTATACTTTGCATGTACTTCTGCCTCTTGAGGAAGTGTACACCAACAAACTGCATCTCTTCCTTCACTCTTTGAGAAAGAACCTCAAACATGCAATAATCTCCTCGTACGTTTGTCGAGAGTGGATAGGAATCACTGTCATACCATCTTTGTCTTCCATCAATCTGCTTACACCGTCCAACCAACTAACAACCGACTGTACACACACAAACTCTTCAAACAAACCAAAAATTACATCATTTTCATGCAAAATCCCTACCAGCTAGAGCTTTGACACTTGTTTCATCATCCATTCTTGTATTTTCTTTCATATCCTCAACTCGCATAAACTGACTCCATCCATCGCTCTCAAACATCAACAATCCAGACTGTCAGCTATGTACACTATACATGTCTTCAAACTCTTGTACATGTTTCTCATCTGACTCTTCCACCCTTTGTACTAACTCTGACAGGATCTCAACAATAAGTTCAACACCCTTGTCATCCCGCTCTACTGGGATGGATTGCAAAAACCTTTACATCTCTTTGTCTGAGAATCTCTGAGGGTTTGTCGATTCCGCTCATATCTTGAACGAATAATAAAAAACTATACTGAATACTTGTCATCTGGACTTCAAATTCTTACATAATAAGATCCATCATTCATTATCTTTGTCTCCATGCGAACAGCGATAACCTAAAGTTGGTCCAGTATGACAAGATAAGAAATATATGACTATACAAAGAAATGTTGTTCAACCTCTACATCTCCAATCCTTATATGCACATTTGGGCAAGCTCTGCATATCTCACCCTTTTGATTGTTTGCAACACGAAGTATCCAACCATGATTCTTTTTTATTGGTCATTATTTCTTCTCATAGATCTCTTTCAAAATTATGTTGATTTCTGACCCATGATCCACAAGTGCAGGTACTGATTCAGAAAGCCGTCAAAGTCGAACTTACGTCTCCGTTGTTACACGTGTCAATGTTTCTATCTGAAGTCACTATCTGTGCTTGACTTTTCCTCCTAGAATTCTTCATCTTCATTCTTAACAACAGGACCAACAACCCATGCTTCATGCCCAACATATGCGAATCTCTCAACATCAATAGCATCCATCACTCCAACCATTTGACTAGTCACTTGCTCTGCCAACATCTGTCTCTTTCTTTTCATGATATCAGTTATCAACTCATGAAACTCTTTTTTGGCAATATCAAGTACCTCATGAGAATAAAAATTCATTTGAAAATCTATCGCTGGAAAGGATTCAAATCGGCTGAAACTTGATCGAGTACACAATTTGCACAAGATAACCCATATGGAACTGATTGATAAATTTCATCGAGAAAATATCGTCAAGGTCTCCGATGTCATGTTCAAAGTTTCTAACGATGAAAGAAACAAGTTGCCTCACCAGAACGCATCAACAAGATAGTGCTCGACATTAGCAACCACCCCAGCTGCTCTCTTATGTACTTCTCCATGCACAAATTCCATCTTGCTCATCATGCTTTCTACTACTTTGATACCATGTAGAAAGATCGATATTTCTAGGAAGACACTTTGAGAAGAAAGAGCTAGCAGACAAGAAAGTATAGTGGATACAAAATGAGATAAGAGAGGGTTCGTCTCTCCATGTATATATAGTGGGTGAGTACAAGGAAAACTCTAATGGTGTGTTAGCCCTCTAACTAATTGTATGTAACAACTATAATTGCTCTTCTTGGTATCAATTGTCGTTCTACTAGAGCTTGGGACTATATCAACATGCTTCATGAGTCTACTACTCCATAATACTCTTCTTCAGAGCTTGTACTGCAACCTCCTCCTTATGAAAAGCCAATACTCTAGCCTTCTCTGTGGTTACTGTCTACTACGGAAACTGACATATCTGTCCTTTATCACCTTCTTTTGTAACCTCTAGACTCAATTTTTCAAATAATCACCATTTGTAGCTCATTTTCTCTCTTCTCCATTCGTTGGAGTGGAGAGATGTCAAAGTCTGGTACTAAGGAAATACTCTCCCTCTCAGCAGGTCTGTATAATTCCTCCATCACTAGACCTACATCATGCTGCATGTACTCCTGGTAAGCAGAAAATATCCTCAGTAAAGTTGGAGGTGCTGGTTTAGGATCCTTGTATGAGCTGAAGGAGTAGACTTCGACTTACGGCTACTACTCTCAATTGTATAGTCCCTCTTCTTAAGACTGTGTCTGGATGGAGTGACTGAAACCTCTTCTAACAAGCATAGTCTCGCTACTATCTCTTCTTGCTGATGTTAGGTGTAAGCTTTCATCCCCTTGGGAAGCTCCAAAAAGACTACAAGCTAATCAAAACACTCCACGGCCTCAATCCTAGTAGGTCATGTGTCATTCATGTGTCATTCAACACCTTCTTAGTCAGAGAAGTCATCTTCACTGTCCCCTGTCTCAAGGATCTTGCCAAACCTCTACTAGCTCAACTTTATGTGGTGTAGGTAACAACTCAGCTACCTCCTAAGAAATTCTCTTCAATATCCAAGTAGAGATGTACTAAGAAGACAAGTAAGTGGTCTGCTGCTGCTATGTATATCTTCTTGGACAATTCATGGGTATAGTCATGAATGACTTTCCCTCAATCTACCAACTCTCCAACTATCAACCTCTGGAGAAAAACAATCTCTCAACCTTGGATAAATACCTTCTTCTCATGAAAGAATAAGGCATTGTAAATTATATAGAGAGCCTCATCTCTGGGTTGAGATATGAGCTATCCTCCATCCGTTATGGATGTGAGCTCTTCTGAAAACATTCTCCTATCATTGATCACTCTCTCATAAACATAGACTCTATCAACAGTAGCACATCCTATCTCTACCTCTGGCCTATCAATGACATTCTGCCATAATGCGATAGGTTTACCTCTAATCCTGTAAATAAAAGATTGGATTAAGAGTGTAATCTTCAAAAATTTCCCAAAAGTATACTCCCGCAATACCTCCACTCCTAGTGAAAGAATTGAAGTCCAATCCAGGTAAAAATATCTCCAAGTTGCACCCACCTACATTATTTCCAAGCGGTGTTGGGAATAATGTCGGTGGGTTGGGTACTACCAAAGTGTATTAAAGTGGACAAGGTGTGAATATCCTGCCCCACGGCCTTGTATATATAAGAGGAAAAAGATAAAAATCTTAAAATACCACATGCTGAAGGCCTCACAGCCTTGTACAGTGACGAAAGGGGGTGTAATGTAATTGAAATACAAGTCTTACAAGGTGCAGTGGAAATTCTTCAAGGAGGAAGTACAGGGGAAGGACAAATCTCAAGATCTGGTTAAAAGATAAATTATTATCTAAATTTAAATATCTAAATTTAAATGACTATATTTGAAAACTTAATTTAAACATATCTTAGGATCAAAACACATGGCCTGCCGAAACCAAGAGAACCCATAAGCGAAGTCATTGTACTTGGAACTAATCCACTATAAGTGTCTCTCTTTTTTACTGATGAGGTCTATATTTGAAGTATTATTTCGAGCGAACCCTTTCTAACAAGAGGATTAGCTCATAAATAACACCTCATGTACACTTCTGAAGTGTACATGGGGTGAATATACAACCTCAGTAGACTAAGTGGTCTCCGAGATGTTAATGTATATACACCTTTGTATGGGTGGCAACGTACCATCGTTCATGCACACAGAAAAATAGAAACAGATAACTGTACCCCTATACCTCTCTTACATGGTCACTCAAGTTATCGAAGGATATAAAAGAGGATCCCTTAAGAAAAATAGTTTCTTAAGGACTCCTTAAATCAACTCCACAAATAATATTCTACCACCCCTTTGTCCACTTCTACTCGTCTATAAAAGGTGGTGTTTTGCTTTTACAGTTTCTGGACAGGAAGTATCCTCTGAGGATCCGATATGTGACACAGTAAACCTATGAGGAAGGAAACTCAAGGTATGGTTTTTGCTATATCCTCTACTACTCGAGGAGAACTAACCGAATGGAAGGAAAACAGTACCTTCTGAACTGAAGGAAAACATTTCCTCTGAACTAAACGAAAACAAGAAGAAAATAACAAAGAAGAATTCTCTTAGAAAAATATATCATAGTATCTCATAATCTAACTCGTTCTTTGGTTCTGAAATGTACGTGGAGCAGAATAGACCTCTGTGAGGATTCAAGATAAAAAGTTCATGCAGTGGCCTTGAATTTCATGTGCACTATCCTCAAGTTATTCTAAATGCCAATTGCCACGTTCAGTTGGTTCGCGGAATCTTCTCCTGTAAATTTCACATTGAATCTAGAGTAGGAAAAATCAATGATTAATAAATACTGTCGTCTGATTCACCTGATGGTCTTTCAAACAGCGCTTGGTATCCCCAAAGAATCTCACGGGAAGAATTGCTCCTTTGTTGCCTAAGGTTAATATATCGTGGAGATTGCTACTCTGATTTCCCTAACTGTACTCTAGACCCAGAGATGAATTCCTTCGGCGAGTGGATTAATTGAATTTTAAGTAGACACTTTTGGACAACTGAAAAGTATAATTTGAGCGTCTTAAATTCTATATTAAAAGATGGAATTTTGAGAGATATAATTTAGGTAATGTTTAATAATTTAAATTTACAAATATATTTACATAAACAGAATATCTCACAATAAAAAAATAATTTGAATACATGAATGTGCAGAAATAAGATGTAATATGCAAGAAGTAAACCTTTGAACTCAAGTATAAATCAATACCTCGGCTATTCTCTTATTAAGACTTGACTCATGAGAAACCAATGGGCGAACTTTCAAAAAAGCTTTAAATAATAATAATAATTCTACTAAATCGTGATCAAACAGATATAGGACATAAATATATTTCTAATCATTTTAAGACTATCTTAGTAAAATAAAAAATATTATTATCTATTATACAACGATTCAGAGTTTGAGTAATCTGTTCAGAGAATCAATAAATACATCATACATGTCATTGAACCTTAATATATAATATTAAAATAAAAGTTCAAGTTAATAAGAATAACTTGTACAAAATACATGTTAATAAAAATCAACTCAAGGACAATTATAAGTATTGCTTCACTAACTAGTGTGCAATAATCAAATTGTTAGACAAAATTAAATGTTAGATCATTGAAAACATGCGGTGTAGTGATTAACCATAATCACTATACTGCATAAATCATTCTCATAGCAAAGAAGAAATATATTATAGATTTCTCCAGCTACTCTACCTAAACTAGCCTGTGCTGTTTCTCTAACTCTTTCTGGAATTTTCATCTTCGTAGATGACTTAACCCTTGACTTCCACATATGCACGAATGAATTAGCCTCAATCCAATCTCTCCCACTAGGATAACTTGGATCGTTTTTCCACTCACAATTCTTGTGCATGCATGTACTATATCTCTGAATGTCACTCGCAACGGACAAGTGATGTTTATGACGTCATCATTCCACTAGCACTTTGTTCGAGTGAGATAATCTATTCTCTCTGTCTACACATGTCATAGCTTTGGCTACCCATAAACAATCATGTATTGCAAAATCATCCATTGACCAAATTAGGACTATGAGCCTCTCCTTGATGTTAATAAATGATACAAAGTGCTATATTCTCTTACATCGATGTTCCTGACAAATAATTCTTCTCTTTTAGCAACCTCTTCCTCTAGCTCGTGACGCAGCAAATAATCTTGTGTATCAATTTGTGCCGATGGTTCTACGTTAGGAGACTTGTATCTAATCAGATGATTTACAGAAGGCCAAAACTCGTTCCACAAAGATAGTCCTTCATTTGTAATCCACTCTTGTTAAAAAACATTGTATAGGTACTCCCAATATGCTATCAACGTGTTATCAATTTGGTAAGACTTAGAAATCATTTCACTTGTGCTCTGAATTTGCTCCAGTATTTGGTGTAGTTTTTTATTTAACCAGTAATCTCAATGACATTGGTAAGACTAGATGTCATCCCTTTAGAAGTCAGCTCACAAGAAGGAGGTGAGGTGATTGAAAAGTCAGTCTTGGATTTAGGATCTACTCTCTTCCTATTGAATGTCCATATGTTGGGAACCATAGTCTCCTGTACACACTCTAATATTGATAGATATGGATATTATCTCTCATGGAGAATTTGAAAGGGATAGAGACATATTGTCTTGTGATTTTATCCACATATTCTTCTACATCTCATGTAATCTGCCACCTCTCGAAATCAAACATGGCATCCTTTCTCTCGTTTCAGCATCAAACACCTCAACCATGAATTGAGGTAGTGACGTAATATGCTTGTGAGACATTGACAGATGAAACACTGAAAAAAATGTGTCTTTATGTGTATGCTCGACTATTAGACAAGACATGATGATCATTTTGAACATTCCACGAGCTACTAATTTGCTGAAGCAAGCCATCATCACTGAATTCTTATTGTCTTTTGGTGAATTATCAAGTTGGATGAAGAATGTCTCAGGTAGCTTGTTGAAAGTGGTCTCTTGTCAAAACTTTCAAGAGAAAATTGAAAGAATTGTTCTACTGAAATCATCTTAACTCCTAGAAATATCTTCACAAAGATATTTTTGTCAAGTATAGCCTTGAACAAATGAAGTTGAGATTCTCTATCGAATGATAAATTGTCGCTCATGTCTCGTTAAACGTTTCACAATCTCGTAGATACTTCACCAATAAAGTTACCGTGTAGTTATGTAGTTATTATCACTTATCCATAATCCTCCATGGAGATATGTGTCCTAACTTTTTGTTCTTTTCCTCGATTTAATATCCTTATACCCTTGAGAGGTATGACAGTTACTAAACCTTATAGTGACTTCACATGCTCGGCTAGTTATGGAACTCCTGTCTTAGCTAAGTCCATCTCATCATGTATCTCAAACTTATAGTGAGATGGATCAGACTCCACTAGTTGATTATGAGCATAATCAGCATTGCCAAGACTCAGATGACTAACCCATCTTTCTCCAACATTGTTCTCTCAACAGATTTTCCTTCATTAGACGATCTTTATGCTGCTAATATATTGTGCATTATGCATAATATACTAACAATACACAATATACATCTTGTGTGGTTGATAATTTCTAAAACTATCAATTCACATAAATAGGTCTTCTTCGGTTCATTCGCTATGGATTTTGTCATTTTAGAACCGTTAGAGTTCCATTTGGTTATATGTGGCTTGTGGTAGCTAGCTTTTGCTAGAGGCTTGCACACGAATGTGTTTTGGATTAGGGTTTTGGTACTGTTGCAAATATTCTGTTTCCTTACTTAGAGCTACGCTTCGACAGTTTTGGTCTTAGGTTAGGGTTCAGGAACTTGCTTCAAGAGGTTGGGTGCAGATTACATACCACTCATGTCTGTTTTTTTATTTGTGTTTATAGAGAAAAGTGAGAGTGTATATAAAGTAAGGGTTGAGATATCTTGCGAAGCTTGTTCTCGTGGTTGTTTTATCTCTCTTGTCTCTATTCAAAACAAGATATCTCCATAGTCAAGAACCTCATATTTTGCATCATTTCTTGTTTAAGAAAGTGATAAAAGATGAAACTCTGTCGCTTTCTCTGCTGGTGACTCGGATTCATTATTTGATGACACCATCGTGTAGGTGGTCTTGAGTAGTATAGTTTTGGTTCTTCCGTTACTAGAAATGGAGATGTACATTGGAAGTAACACCCGAAAAGCCAACAAAGGAGATAAAAACAAGTTCTGTAAGCATATATACATATTTATTTACTTTATTAACGGAAGCATGAGCCACCTTACTTGAAGAGACATCCACTTAGAAAGAAGAGATCCTTGGATCAAATCCTCATAGCTCCTGATTCTTATCTTAGCATGTTGATCTCCCGGATGAGAGTCTATGTTGGATGTGTGGTTACGTCTTGCACATCCGGTATACTCTTTAAACGTGGACTTCTTGGCTTAAGCTTCCGCATGCAACCGAGCTAGGAGATATATGATTCATCTATAGGAGAGTTGTATGTGATGTGGAGTGGTCTTGTAGTTGTGACTTCGACCATAAAATCATGGCATGGCTTAGTTCATAATCTAAGTTGCATCTAGATGACATCAAGGGTTGAGAAAATTTTATTAAGCATGGGGTCAGCTTAGCTAAGGGAATGCTTGATGAGTAAATGTGCTTATAAGGACATAAATGCCTCAACTTAGCAAAGAGCTTGTTTTCTAAGTTAATCGACGTACGGCTGGAGTTTGGGAGACATTCAAGATAGTTGAAGAGAAGATTTTGATCGTTGAGGACATTGATTATAAAATTGAGGTGGGAATAAAGTTTTCTGAGTCTTGGAAAGCTCATTTGCATAGAGTTGAGTGTCTAATTGATCTTGGTGGCTACAACCGATTGAATTTGAGTTCTGAATAATAGTAGCAATCTGTTTTCTTTTTGGTCATTCTCGCAATCAATCACAAATAGGAGGTCCACCCTCCCCAAGAAAAACTCTCTCTATGACATCTGGTGCTTCCACTGAGAGCCCTTGGGGTGATTGATTTGAAGAATTTAATGAAAGATTGATCATGGTGCTACCGTTCAGGGTGTAGCTCTTGCTCAAGGTGTTGCTGCTCAAGGTATTCCTATTCAAGAGACTCATTGTCAAGATGTTGTTACTACTCAAGGTGTACATGCTCTAGCACCAGTGGCAAATGCACAACTTGTTATTGATAGTACTAAATTCTTCAAGCCTTGGCTACTTTGATTCAGCAACAGCTTGCAATTGGAGGAGTTGAGTAAATATCAACAAAGGCTCTACATGCAGTTGTTGGTCGATGTGAGCCATTTGATGACAAAGATGTTACCAAGTACATGCGGGAGTATGTGGATGAAATGAAACTAGTGTGAGCACTTGAAGTTGATGGTATTTTGAGTTTTGAGTTGACTATTATTCTTGAACTAAGAGAGAAAGTAATAAGTATAGAGAAAAGACATCTTGGAGGATGGACTCTTTTTGATTGTGCATCAGGAAAGAATTTCTAGAAGAAGATTCTGATAAAGTCACAGGAGGACATTTCTTGATTGGATAGAGTGTCAGCTTAAGTGTACCATGGGACAGAATGAGTTGATCCGTGAGTTTGATAAGAGGTATTCGTAAATTTCTGGTCTAGAAAAGTTGACATTGGATGCTAGAAAGATAGAGTTGTTCTTGGAGACTATGGATGATTTGCAGCAGATAGACTCTGTTTTATGTTAGCTGATCGTGGAGCAAAAATATGTTACATCAGATTGGAGAAGAGTGGAAGAAGCGAAATCTATTCTTGCAAGACAACGTCGTGGCAGGATGATAGTAGTTGGGCAACTAGATACAACAACTTTATCAAAACAACGAATGATTCCTCAAGTCTCAATAGTTCTCCAAGTATCTATTGTGATTCCTCAGGCATATGTTGTGTCCGTTCTAGCACAAAAAGGTCCTAGCTAGCGACATGTTGAAAATCAGAATCAACATAGAGAGATATAAGAATTGAGATGTCAGATTTGAAAAGAGATCAATGACCAGCAACAACAAGTGCTTGACTTATATGGGTGATCTCTACCAAGAGATGTATATGATGTGATAGTCTAGATCATCTCAGAAGGGATTGCAAAGACTTAACAGTTGCTTTGCAAGAGGGTGTGGTCAACTATTAGAACAACAAGTTGCATCTAACCGCCACTAAGCAATCTCTAAATACACATTTTGGAAGAGGGGACATGAAGAGTTTGCTTCCAACACTTACTAGTGTGAACACTACAGTAATGTCTGCGGGCTTTGTATGTATATACAAGAAGAGTTGAAGTGCGTCCTAATCCAACTATGGTTGAGCAAGCTGCTGAAGTTTCAGTTGAAGTGATGAAGAGAGGCGCAAAAAGTATTAGGAGAGCTATAGGATGGAAGGACCTTATAGATACAACTTTTGTTCGAGTGTTTTGGGAAGCAAGCAGTGAACAATATGTGATTGTAGAAGATAAAAGACGACGGGATGCTTCTGACATAGATGTAGGAGAACCTAATGATGGTGATCATTGAAAAGTTACGAGGAGAAGAGCAGCAGAATCATTATCATATGGATATGTAACAACTGGTAGATCTCCTACTGTAGAGGATATACCTTTTACCTCTACAGTTCCACCACTTGCTGTAGAACTTATGGAAGGTGTACATGGTTCGTCATAAAAAGCTACTACTACAAAATGAAAGTTTTAGGACTTGAGTCTAAAAAAAATACTAGCTCGACTAGGGCAGAAAAAAATACAAAATTATGAAGTACTATGCGTTCAATTTTTGACCTCATTTGGTCCAGTTTCGACCTTTCTTGGTATATTTTTGTCATGTTTTGTACACCTATAGTTTGTGCATCATTTTTCTTCATTCTCGCTATAGGAGGAGTGCTCCAAGTTACCTTTTCATGACTTGTGACCAACTCTTGATCACAAGTCATGAAAAGGTAGACATACAAGTTTCATGGAGTTCTTGTGAGGTTTCTCACGTATAAAACATTGCAATTTCTTGATTGCAGCTATGAATTAGTGCGTGTCTTTGATCACTGGAGAGAAGCTTGACAAGAACAACTACCAAGAATGAAAGTTCTAGATGATGACTTTCTCACAAAGACAGATCTATGAGATCTTATCATTGAGGAGGAAAAAGCATTTGATGTACCCATTTCCACTGCAAAATTCTAGGAGTGGAAGAAGTGATTGTATCAATTGATTCAACTCACTAACAATTTCAGCATCGCATCTAGGACTGTGATATGCCCAAGAAAACTTAGGATGCCCTCGTGCGTCTATTTCATCAAGAACAGCGACGCAGAAGGTGCAATTGTTGCAGCAATTCAACACCACAAAGAAGAGATCAATGTGCATCAATGACAATGTGAACCACATGAAACAGCTCGTTGATCATTTGTCGTGTGTCAAAGTTGAAAATGATCTCACTATTTTGATCAGGGTCACATTGCAAGGATTGTCAGCATAATATAAATAGTTTATTATCTCAATTCTGACCATAGAACGTCTTCTGCAGTTCAATGAGCTAGTTCTCATGCTGCGAGGAGGGTGCACATGCTGGTGAGTTTACTTCAATAGGTCAGTTATAATTTATCTATTATGTACGTTCTGGAGGATCTCAAGGTAAGGGTCATGGAAAAGATGTTGGATGTGGACGAGGTCATAAACAACATCATAATCAGAACCAGAATAAGAAAAACTAGCAACAAGTTGATTCTTCTGACAATCAAAGATGTGCACTTGGTTCATGCAACTATGTAAGAAGCAAAATCACAATATGAATCAGTGCTACAAGAGACAAGACTATCAACAACAGTATGACAACAACCAGCAAGGTTATGGAGAAACTGAGCAAGTCTACTCGCGAGCTACACATAAGAATTATGCGGCTTTTAAACCACAATTTGATTGGATGATTGACTCCGGTACCACTAGTCACATGACATCTCATTGAGAGTGATTCAATTCACTCGAGCCTGTGGAGACTCTTTAGTTTATGATGAATGACGATGACATCAAGTATGAGATCCAACACAAGGATAATATTCTTATAGACATTACTTCTTCAACGTTTATTGGTACAAAGATTTTTTTGCATATACCTACACTGGCTAAAAACCTACTATCTATAAGATAGTTGGTAGTGCAAGATCTGCAAGTGCGTTTCAATAAATATGGATGTTTTATTGAAGATTCCAGTAACATTGTTATAGCTCGAGGTAGTAAGAGTGGTAGGTTGTTCAAACTAGATATTTTTGTGCCTAAGTTATAGGATGTCATCTATGAGCATAGTGGTCCAATAGTGTCTAATATTGACATCTTGCACAAGTGAATTACACATGAACTTCTAGAGGTTGAAAGGCGATATGCACGTTACAATCCTTCGGTTCTATGTAAGTAGAGATGTTATTTTTTATGAGCTACAATCTCGGTTTGGTCCTACACTTGTCGTGTCCATGTCTGTACCTACTGCAAGATCGAGGAGCTAGTCCACTGTAGTACCTCAGAATAGTACATTGAGTGGAGGATATGAAGAGTTCATTGATATTATATCAGAAGTAGTTGTACGTAGAGCTGTTGCTAATGCTAGAGTCCAAGTATAGTCTAATGAGACTAGTGTAGTTTCAACATAAGACGAGCTTGTGCTATTATAACGTATGTTTGACTTGTTCATCTATGTGGATCTTCCACACTCTTTGGTATTTTGTCTCATACCTTGGCGTCTATTCAAATCAGTTGCAAGGGGAGTTGACTAGTGCATCAATTATCTCTCATAGATCCTAACAATCAAAGCATCTAGGAGGTGCATGCATGAGGGTTGTCTTACTACACATCATGTATATATGGTCAATGTTCTTCAAGCAAAAGAACCAATTGCAAGTTGGCTTGAGGAGACGATACCTAAAACCCAATGGGTGAAAGCTATGGAAGCTGAACTTGCTACACTACACCACCAACAGACTTAGGAGTTGATGCACTTACCTAATGATAAGAAGGTGAATGCTTGCAGGTGAGTCTTCAAGATTAAGCACAACTCGGATGACACCATGTGTTGGTACGAGGTCAGATTGGTAGTCAACGGCTACACACAACAACATGAAGTGGATTTTTTGGTGACTTTTGCTCCATTTGCAAAGATTGTGACTATTCAAACCGTAGTAACAATTGCTACTCAGAAAGATAAGAAGATACACCAGATGGACTTCAAGAACACCTTCTTCAATAACAATCTCAAGGAAGATTCTACATGCAACAACCTCTAGGTTATGAGGATCTAGAGTTTCCTTCCCATTTGTATAAGTTGCGAAAGGTCCTCTATGATATGAAGCAAGCACCAAGAGCATGATATGCAAAAATCAATTCTTACTTGCATTCTCTTAGTTTCGTCTCTGTAGTTTAGACTCTATCTTGTATTCAGTGAGACACTAGATAGATTATGACGATTACTATCTATGTTGATGATTTGATCACTATTGATAACTACGAAGAGTTGATTTCTCAAATCAATGGTAACTTGAAGTCTAAGTTTGAGATGATGGACCTAAGAGAGCTAAAGTATTTTCTTACTATGGAGTTCATGAGAGATGGAAATGATGTTTGGCTTGTACAACAACAATATGCTCTCATTATACTTGAGAGATTTGGTATATTTGACTGTAAACCCATTGCTACACTAGTAGAGTAAGGGATAAAGCTAGGAGTAGAGGATGGTGAGTTGCTTGATGATCTCTGCATGTATAGGCAAATGGTTGCGAGTCTCATCTATTTGACTATCACCATACCAGACTTGAGCTATGTCGTTGGTCTGATCAATCAATTCATGCAGTCACCACAAAGACCACATTTGGAGATTATCAAACGAATCCTCAACTAAGGAAGTTCTCGATGCAATATGAACTTCACTATCAGTACGGTGAATCATTATTGTTACATGGTTACACTGATGCTGATTGGGCAAGGAGTGTCAATATGAGATCCACATCATATTATATTTGTTGGACCCGGAAGTGCTATTATAAGTTAGGCTCTTAAGAAGTAACCTAATGTTGCTTTGTCATCCACATAAGCAGAGTATCAAGGAGCAACAAACACTAAATTTGAATCGATTTGACTCCAATGTGTGCAATTTGATATTGGTGTGGAGAGTATAGATCCATTTGTTGTATTTAGTGACAATATTAGCAACATGAAGGTAACTAGTAATAATGTTTTTCATGCTAAGACGAAGCAAATTGAGGTCATTTCATTAGAGAGAAGGTCCTTGCAAGAGAAATTGAGCTTAGGCTCACTTAACTTACTCTATATAGCTTGAAAGTCTCATAAATTTCCAAGTCTGGCTTATCCGTTACATATAACGTTAAGTGAGCTTTAGTGGGACAAGAGGGTCCTATCTGAGTGGAAGATGTTGTATACATGTATAGGACTGTACTCTCTCCTCCAGTTCTTGATTGGGGGATCTGCAGCCTTCCCCTCTCCTTCTTTTAAATCATTCTTTGTTAAAAGCAAAAAGAGGAATCCTCGTCTTTAAAACCAAAATCCAGTTCTCAGTTGCAACACCTCGAGAGAAAAACTCATAACGTGGACTTATTTAGCCCAGGTGAGTGATAGAAGGGGATTAGGAACTATTTGCATGGTTTGTTGTTTGTGCAGATATAGGCACATAAATCATCTAGCATTCGACTATTTATGTGATTTGTTGTTTGTGTAGGTATAGACACATAAATCATCTAGCATTCGACTAGGCGTCAGACGCGGATCGGACATCCATGTCTTTTCTTCACAACGGATGCTCAGACGTCCACATCGACGTCTAGACTTCAGTGGAGACGCATATATTCATGTTAGTACCTGCTCACATTACATATTTGGTTGGAAATCAGTGCTGGTGCATTTCTGTACCATGCCATTCATGTACACTCGTATGCTTAGGCTCCCAGATAATTGAGCTTAAGGTGTTGGATAGCATGTTTACTAGGCTGGACCTAGATTCTTCAGGTAGGAGTGGGGATATTGTGATAGTACACTTCTCGACGAAATGTACAAGCACATGATGTTGGGATGCTCACTATCTACACGTTTCATCGTACGTGGACATCTAGAGTTGTAGACAGTGGTTATGTAAAGGCGTGCCCTTCAGAGACTGACAGATGAGGAAGGAGAAATCATCCTAGCTCAGGTGTTAGTGTTAGACAAAGATATCTCAAGAATGAGATCTTCTCAGATGGTAGACATACGAAGAACGGATGGCAATGCAAGTTGATGGTGGATGTTGAACGTCAGACGTTCAGCAAAGTCTTCATCACCCTCTTTCATCATGAAGAGAAGAAGGAGGTAGACCTTCGGTATCACCTTGGGGCAAACCTACCAAAGGTGGATTTAAAACAGCAGTAAGAAAACACAGAAATTAGTTTATGACACGCTCTATATGGAAAGGTCTTTTTGTGAATACTTGCTTGTTCAAGCAAAAAAAAATCAGGTGGAGAATTTGGTCACGTAGATATTGTATTTGCCCTCAATTTGTTGGTTGCTATGCACAAACTTATAATGAAAAAGTTTTTGTTGGTTTAAAGATTACTGAAGAAATGGTTGGTCATAAATTTGGAGAGTTTGCTTCTACATGGAAGGTTGAGAGGTCATGTTTTGCGAGAGCATCTTAGATGGGAAGAAGATAGATTAGCGTTTAGATGTATATGAGTACACCCAAAAGCTTGTCCAACACCTAGGGAAGCTAACGGCTTTCTTGGTATATCTGTACAAAGATCAAGAGGAGATTTCTCCAGAAGAGATATTGTCTCTTCTCTCTCAGTCCTCGCATAGCATAAGATACCTCATGCGTCTATCTTCTAAGGGGTGGTTCTCAGCCACCAGCTAGCAGTAAAGCATAACTTTCTCCTAGACTGCTGTCACACTAAGGTCAGCCCACACACCTATACACACAGGGCAAAGATGGAAGACCCAACCTTTATACCTTCACACAAAACCAAAAATGACTGAATTCAACAACAGGCTGAGGGACAGGACAACATCTTCACTTATCATAGAGAGAGTTTTTCCTGGGGAGGACTGACATCTTATCTGTGACTGATCGTGAGAATGACCAAAAGGAATACAGATTGCTGCTATTCTGAACTCAAATACAATCGCTTCAGTTCGTGAGAGCAGTCCTCTGGTAGGCCGTAGGTTTTAATTGAAAATCTACTTGTTTACAACTTCTCCCTTCTCTGTAAGGACTTCTTCTACGAAGGTACGTTTATGTATTCTTTCCGGAATCCTAGTGTACAGATCTCGATAAAGCTTCTCCCATGATCTTTCTCAGTCTGAATATGCTTAACGTTATTTCCTTAGGTCTGAGAATCAAGTGCAACCCAATGTATAGCTATCCACTTAATTCTACCCTTCGCTAGCACTGGAGCACTACATTTTACTCTTTAATTCTGAAACAACAGAAATTTCAGCGGTTCTCTCCCAACCTTAACTCTGAAAATATCTCAGTTCGGCCTATACATTATCTTCTCGAGCAGTACCTTCATTTTAAAGATGAAAGCTCTTGTGAAAGTTTTTCCTAGATAAGTATCCGATGCACCGATTCACTTAGAGTTCATCTAGGAGGGTATCCTCAGTTAGGTTATCGTCCGGACGTTTTAGTGTATTCTATGTCCCTGATAAATACTCCTTCCTCCTCATGGGAAATAGCCTCCCACTATCATGAAGAAATCCAGCAGCTCACTGGTGTATTCCCTCGCTCAAGTTTGAAGTGCTCTTGTGAAGGATATCTGTATGACATCCCGTACTATAAAGACGGTTCAGTCGAATCGCCACTGCTCCTCTTGACACTTCCTTCCTTTTGCTACGAATCCTCTTCTCTTCGTCAAACCAGAGGTGTAAGCGGGAGATCTGAAATTTGAGATCTGAAATTTCTGGAGATGCGTATCTCCTCTATGATGTCAAGTTCTAATGCCTCCTCCTACGATATCACGTCTTGCATGTAATTCTCTTGACTAAAACAAAGAAAGGATCTCTTCGGATGACTTCGCGTTTCCTCAAAGGAACTGAGTTTTAGTGCTCCCACTCTCTTTTTGTCACTTGAACTCCCTCGCACAACCAGCAGGAATGTAGACAAGCCAGATCAAGAGTGGGTCCTTCCAGTCCTACAGGTTTGAAGTTCTTGAATGACCGTGTGGACGTCCGCTCACCTACTGCCTAAGTGGTTCTCGGATGGATCCCTCTTCATGAGTTGTACTATGCCTTGCCTGCTGGTCCACTTGCCGTGAAAAAGTAATGATACCACCCGACATAATTACTTTTTATCTAGCTAGAGATAGTCACTCGTTGTCCGTTGGATTTCCGTCCGAATATACATCTTCTTCTATAACTTGTGTAGGTATCACTTCTGTCGACCGTATCCTCAGACTGTGGTCCCTTTATAAGCTACTTCTCTTAATAATAAGTTTACTGAAACTTTAATACATCATACACAAGAATATTTCTTTTGGAGGCTAATATCAGTTCTTGAGAATAGACGGATATCCTTAAAAAGCTCACTAAATATTAATTTATAGAATACTTAATCTATTCATATAAATTAATTAAACGTTTGAATTAAAAATTTGAAAAAGAACAATATTTCACTTACGTGGTTATCACATTAAGTTCTACTTGTAGTATCTCTAGAGTACATAAATACATGGTATGTTTGATTTATGGGTGTGCATGTGCACATATAATTCTGATTGATCACTATCAGATCGCTAGTTCTTGTACAAGTTCTTGGGCTGCTTGGAGGTGAAGTGGTGTGGAAGCACTGCCAAAATTTGCTATGATAGTCAAAATTTTGTCATAATGGGTTTGCTGATTTACGTTGGAGGACATCATATTTTCAGTTGTTGATAAATTTTGTCTACGAAGAGTGCACTAGAAGCATGCTGATAAGATGGTTCAAAAGTATCCAAAATTATTTGATTTGGTTGAGATTTGAGTTCACAACGAGTTGTTTAATGTCGTAAAAGTTCAACGAGTGTCGTTTCTTGTACAAGCGAGGTTTCTTGGTATGTTTTCCTACATTTCTCTCTCTCATCACAGCAAAGTGTAGCCTAGCATGGTGGAGTATGTGCGGCGGTGTCGTGATGTGGAGCACAATTTAGGAGGTACTTTGAGACTTCGAGGCTTTGAAGACGTGAAAGCGGATTATAGAGCAACGTGTAAGTATTAACACACTTCCTAGAGGATTCACAAGCATGTATTGGACATTCAAAGAGGATTAGTGTAGTGATCATTATTCTAGTAAGGAGAGATAGCATCGAAGTAGCATATTTTGCACGTTTGATGGATGTACGATATATGTTGGAGGATGTTTGGTGGTATGTGTATGATATACATCGTGGTGGATGTATGTGGAAGCTATTCACTAATACTACATCTAGTTAGTGATTTTATATACTATTTGTAATTATTGATTATTATATATTATGCATATGATTATCAAATGGAGATAAAGTCAATTCAAGTGAGGTAATGTTGGATTTCTCCTTTGATGTATGTTTTGTGTGAAGGGTTCTTGTTTGGACTTTTATGGCTGGACTCTCCATGTTTTGCTTCCTATTTGCATGCCAAGTTTGTTTGTGTTTGCATTGATGTCTTGTTGACTTATTTTTTTGACTTTTCTTAACGTGTTATCGATACCAGAGCTGGAATTGCATACCAATAAGACTACTTTTGTTTTTCTCACGGAGAGCTTGGACTTGCAAACCAACAGACTGTGAGAGTTCATGTGATGATGGTAGGTATAGGCCATGTGTACCCATCCTAATAGGGTATAGGTTAATTTAGTACGAGCAAGTTAAGACAAATTGTAATAACATGTGGTGATAAGTTTTTCAATGCTTTGGTTAGAGCAGTTGTTCACGGTTGGCACAAGTTTTGTCATCACGACATGTTTCTAAGGAGATTTCTCTCAAATACACAATGGATTTTCACGTAGTGGTGTGAGATACTAGCTATTATTGATAGTTTCATCGATAAACGATCTAGATATAAACGTTATCTCGGTTGAGACTACACATTGTGTCACCATATCATTCTTGTTGGAAACGGACATGGTCTATGAGAACCACAAAGGATGCCGAATGATATTCAGGTACAGTGGATATGATTGAGCTAGATGATTTCAGTTTGACGGTTGGTGCGATATGCAATTGTTTCATGACATGAAGAGGTTATTTCAGCATTTGGAGGGACTTCTAATGAATACCTACCATGAGTTTAGAAGAACTAAAATATGGAGATTGAATTGTTGAGTCTCATTGCGTCATGTGGCACAATTGATACAAAGATACGCGTATCTACTATCGATGTCAGCAATTAAAGAAAACCAACAAACATTAACGTCAACTATTATGTTGTTGAGGAAGTTAGATCTTGATCAGGTTGACACCATCCATTTGATGATTGCAAGGTAGTCATGTCACACACATGTAGGATAAAGTCAAGACTTGCACGACTCACAATCTATCATGTTTTGAGAGATGTTGCGGATCTTACAACATCTATAACTACATCAAGAGTGTCTTCCAGTGTACATTCTGGAGAACGTTGTCGTAAGGCAAGAGCGGCTCTTGGAAAAGGGCGGAACTTTATGGTTGTGATCAGCTGTAAGGTGGTCACGGTTAGGATTATCTAGGGATGGGCGTAAGAGTGTTTCTAGCAAATGATAGAGGTTTACACATCCTCTGTAGAACTTTCTAGGGTGATAGATTGTACTCACAAGTCCCCCTTGGCAAAGTCTGGATCCTCTCGAGTAAAAAGATTGTAAGCTACAAGTTAAGTGCAAAATTATCATGAAACATGTAAGTTTCACGTCGTAGAGGTTTCAACCGGCTATATCTTGACCTCTGAGGTTCAGATCAGCATGAAACTTCTACTCACAGCTGATAACCTTCACAGAGTACACTCACACATGATTAAGACAAGAGTCATCTACAAAACAAAGAAATATTCCATAATTCTTAAATGTGTTATCGTTTACTCACAATTTGTACACCAAAACCTAACCTTATTAGTTAGAGGGCTAACCCATAATTAGGATTTCTCTTGTACTCACCTCCACTATATATACATGGAGAGACGAAGCCTCTCTTATCTCATTCCTATTTTACTTCCTTGTCTACTCGCTCTTTTTCATTGGAGTGTCTTCCTATAAATATCGATCTTTCTAAACAAACATGGACGATGTGCTCAAGATCCCACTTGTGCTACATCTAATAAAACTACTGGTCGAATCTATGATCACACCTGATGTATAATTGCAACTACTTGTGCACGAGAGTCACTTAAGAGAGAAATGTTGTTGTCTTGTACATGATTCTTCAAAATCAACTGCAAATTAAGACCACCGTCACCACCGTCACCAGCTCAACCATATCTTTTCAACCTTATCTTGATTTTCAGATAAAATCTACAGTGGTATCTATGACTACTTGAAGATGAACACTCATGAATCAACTCTTCAAACTTCAATCGAAAGTATCTTGCTCACTCTGAACTCAAATCAGTTGATTGTTGAGTCCACAGTGATAAGCTCGTCGGGAGCTTTCCAACCCCATTTCAGTCTCTTTCTGATCACTCACATAACACGATCTATGGTTGTTTGTATGTGCACATTCAGAAATTGATCACTCGAACTTCAGTCGATAGTATCTTGCTTCCTCTGAACTCAAATCAGACGATTGTTGAATCCATAATTATCAACTGTCCAAGAGCTTTCCAACCCCACTTCAGTCTCCTTCAGATAAAATCTACAGTGCGTTCTATGGTTGTTTGAATATGCACACTTAGAAATTGATTACTCGAACTTCAATTGGACATATCTCAGTCCTCTTGACCTCAAATTGACAGATTTTTGATTTAGTGTACAAGCCAACGAGAAGAGCTTTCCAGTGCTATGCTGAATCCTTCGAGATCATCTATGTAGCAACTGTGAGGTTTGAAGCCTAAGGGCACTTTTAGAATTTTTATCAAAAATAATCCACCAATGAAAAACTAAAGATTTATGTTTCTATCTTCTAGTAACCACATAGTCATCTATTATAAAAGTTTAGAGCTCATCTAAATCATTTACAACTACTAAATACTTGTCAACACAAATGAAAACCTTGACAAGAAATTCTACCTACTTGGTGCAACTTAACTAAACTACTCGTTATATGAAACGGCAGTATTGACTATTCACGTAGTACACTAAGATACATTGGAGTATGTAAATGTGAAGCATCCTAATATGTGTCTCGTTATCTTTTGCATGGAACACAGTGTATGCATCAAAAACATTGACGTAATCACATGTTTAGCATAACACTGCATGGTCGACGCCTATGTGTAGAAATAGACGTTCCACTAAACTATATGTAATTATTCTAACCACTCCAGGTAATATTAGTCATAGATCTACTAGAGCTTGGGATTATATCAACACTCCCCTTCAAGCTTGATTCTACATCCTATACTCCTAGACAATGTTTGAAAGCATCAAACTTATCTATAGGCAATGCCTAAGCAACTTGATCTCCTGTGCTCACATAATTGAGCTCAATCTCTCTTGCAAGGACCTTCTCTCTAATGAAATGATAGTGCACCTCAATGTGCTTCATCCTAGCATGGAAAATATGATTACTAGCTAACTTCATGTTGCTAATGTTGTTAGTATATATAACAACATGATATGTACACTCCACATCAATATCATATAGTAGACATCAAAGCCAAATCGATTCGCATGTTGCGTTTGTTTCTCCTCGGTATTCTACTTCTATGGATGACAAAGCAATCATAGGTTGTTTCTTAGAAGCCAAGCTTATAGCAGCGCTTCCAAATCCAAAAGTATAACTTGATGTAGATCTCTTGTCAACACTCCTTGCCAATCAACATCAATGTACCTATGTAACAACAATGATCCACCGTATCGATAGTGGAGTCCGTACTACATCAAGAACTTCACGTAGTAGATGATCCACTTCACAACCTCCAAATGTGATTTCCGTGGTGATTGTATAAACTGATTGATCAGACCGATGATATAGATCAAGTCTGGTATGTGATAGTCAGGTAGATAAGACTCTCAACCATCTGTTTGTACATGCGTGGATCATCAAGTAACTCACAATCCTCTGCTCCTAGCTTTACCTTTTGCTCTAATGACGTAACAATGAGTTTGCAGTCAAGCATGTCAAATGTCTCAAGCATACTGAGAGCATATTGTCATTGTACAAACAAAACATCATTTCCATCTCTAATGAACTCTGCAACAATGAAGTACTTGAGTCTCCTAAGTCCATCATCTCGAATTCAGATTTCAAGTGATCCTTGATCTAGGAAATAAGCTCCTCATAGTTGCCGATAATTATCAAATCATCAACATAGATGGTGATCACAACAATCTGATCTCGTATTCTTTATGAATACAAGATAAAGTCTGAACTACAAAGATGAAAACCAAGAGATTGCAAGTGTAACAACCCAGAGGAACCAAATGTATCAGAAATAGTAAATTAAGGATCGTTCCCACGAAGATACAGTTAACAACTACATAAATTACAATACAAAAATGTCAGAATAGTAATTCTAGAAGTTTTCTGTTATTCTCCCGGAGCAGAATAATATCCGGATGAGAGTCTTTAGTTTGACAAAGAACCAAACCCAAGCACAATCTGATAAAATTGAATACACACCAACGAAATAGTTCTTGATCAGGGACCTTTCCAACAACACAGATAAAAGATTAGACAAATGTATGAATGAATGAAAAATGCAAAATACTGCTGAAATGTTACTAATCTTCTTCCATGAAGACAAATGAACGCAGACTTCACATTAAGGCTCCAAGAATAAATCCTTACTCTTCCTAAACAGCGTTTTTCCAACTAAATCTTCAGTCTTGAAGACCAACTCTTATTTGAAGAAGCTCTCTTCGAGGAGAAACAACCATCTTCCAAACTCTTCTTACAATTTAACTCACTCTCTTCAACTTCGCAGTAACTAGTTTGTTCTCAAAACTTCGTCCTAACTCCCACTCACTTGTCACGAAGACACCTTTCACAAAAGTCACCTGAGAAGAACTTCGTCATCTAGCTTTACTCTTGCGAGAGCAAACTATGAATATTTGTTTGATTTTGTCTTCGTCCAAATCATTCCACACGTTCACTCCGTAATCTTGGATCACAAAAATTAAGTAACTGAAAATATAAAAAAGATACATCATTTGAAAGTTGGGTCGCATATATACTCCTTCTCTCGAATCTAACGGATCTTCTTCCTAAGAAGTTGGAAGATCTTCTCTAGCCTACGATCTATCTTCATCTTCACTGATCTACTCTCCTAATCTTAACTGTATTCTGATTTTCTCTAACTGAACTTCAACATTTGTCTTAATCTCGTCTATCGCTCTATCTACTTTTTGTCTAAGTCGCGACAGTCTTGCTTTCACACCATCTGAATCTGTTTCCGGTTGCACCGACTCTGACTTCAAAATCCGGAGAAGAGCAAACTCTTCTGAATCCAACCTTGAGTCACATAAGTAGTTACAACGAGTATTAGCTTTTTTCGAAGATCTGCGCCTTCATCCACCTTCGCCTGAAGATCATTCTTCTCCTTCGTCAGTTTAGCAACTATTCCTTGATATTCGTCTCTACTCTGAAGAATGTCTACCTCCTGATTTGTCAAATCCTTGATTCGTTATGTGTAGTCCTTCGTCGACACTTTCAGCTCCTCCTCTTGCTTCTGAATATTCATCTTGAGCTCTTCGCATTATCTCTAAAAGTCTTCACTCTCCTTCTCCGCATCTAACCTTACCTTCATCACATTCCGCGCCTCTTGATGAAGATTGTGTTTCTCCTCTCTCCAAATGTCTTTGCTGAAATGGACGAATGTCATCATCTCCACCAAAGACATCTTCTTCTTGACTTCTTCTTCACATTCCGCTCGGTTCTCTTCAAGAAGTCTCAACACCGGTACTACCACCTCTTCGTCATAGAGCATCGCCCTTCAGAAAATATCAATATCATCAGGTGTTGCTAGTTTTGAAGTCTCTTCTCCGAGAGTAGCTTCACCTTCCATCTTCGACTCTTCGCTGCTTAAGTGATCGTCTCTTTTTGTCGACTTCATCTTCTTATGGGCCTTCGACTTCTCTTGTGGAGTGGCAGTCAAACTTCTCTTCCTCTTACTTCGGTGCACCTCCGGCTCTTCTTCAGCAACAGGTACTTCGTCCGCAGGTAACTCATCCTCTACTTCCTCTGTGACCTTCGCTGAAGTCTCCACTGGCTCCGCACCTTCGCTTGGGATCTTGTCTTCTTCTACACGTACTGGCTAATGATCTTCGCCCTCATGAACTTCTTCTTCTTCCAAACCGAACCTAACTTCTTCTGTTCTTTTTTGCTGAGCCAACCCATTCCATAATATAACACATATACAAAGTCCTCCCAAGTATACATAGTCCTGCTTCGTCCACAACTGCTGCACTTCGTCGTGGAAGATCTTCGTCCAATGTGTCTTCTTCCCTGTAAATAGGTTCTCAAAGAAACAGACCTTCCAAGTCGACAAGTAAGTTGTATTCTTCAAACTCAAGATCAGCATAACGGCTTCGGCTACTTCTTTCTTCACCGGATCTCTGTAATCTGTCAACTTGTATCCATTCATCGGATGAATAAGATGGGCGAAGAGTTCTCCATAGTCCTTGTCCTCGGTCGCATGGACCTTCATCGCCACATGGTCGAGGACCATATCTCTCTTATCATCGGCTTCGCCTCCCAAGACCTTGTCTAGTTGTTCAACGTCCAATTTCCTGATCTTGCGTACCCTTCTTCGGTAGCATGGTCCGAACACATCCAAATTTGACTGATGAACTTTCCTGAAACACGCGTCCATCCTCCCCATGTCAAGAATGTTAATCTGAGCTCTTTCAACTTCGGCTGAATGATCCGAAGTTCTTCCAAGTTCAACTCAAAAGCTCTCAACCTCGGCAACTTCGTCGCTGACGCCATCATACTCTACAAAGATTGTCAAATTTGCCTCAACATAATAGACTTCGTCTGAACTTTCTCTCTTCTTCAGAACACTCTTGTCGAATTATAGAAATCACCTCACTCTCAAAACAAATTTTGAATACTGAACAGATTCTCAGAGTATATAGTCCGTTCAAATGTCCCACACGTGCCAAAGCCGCTTCTCATTCATCGCTACAAGCTTGACAAAAGAGTGCGCAGATTGTCTTCGTCATCCCGTCTTGTAGTTCTTGTCACTCTTCGATAAGATAGTCTATCCTAACCTACTTTACTTCATAGTTACTCGCTTATGAATTCTACTAACTACTCTTGAAGAGACTATCCTTAAGAAGTCCATTCTTAAGAAGTCTTCCTTCTCTTCATCATCTTTCTACGAAGATCTTCCTACGAAGGTCTTCTTCTTCTTCCGGAGTCTCTTCTTCTCTACCTTCCGCTTAGACAACATTTCAAAGGATGTATTAGATTGGAAGGCGATTGTATCTTCTTCAAGAAGTCTCTTACTCCGAAGACTCTTCTTAAGAAGGCTCCACTCTTCACAAATAACCTTCTTCACTAAAACTAAGCTATTCTTCTTCTAACTTCATTGTTTCTTCTACAAACTTCTACATTTCAAGCCCATTCATTCAAAAATTGAAAAAGTGAGCTCTACAGCAAGTAAGAATTGATCTTTGCATACCATGCTCTTGGTGTCTATTTCAGACCACAGAGGGCCTTCCATAACTTACACACCCGAGAAGGGAACTTAGGATCCTCGTAACCTAGAGGTTGGTGCATGTAGACCTCCTCCTCAAGATCACCGTTGAGGAAGGCGTTCTTGAAGTCCATCTGGTGCATCTTCCAACCTTTCTAAGTTGCAACTGTAACTACGATTCGCATAGTCACCATTTTTGCAACAGGAGCTAAGATCTCCTCAAAATCCACTCCATGTTGCTATGCATAGCCCTTAGCTACCAATCTAACCTTGTACTGACACACGGTATCATCCAAGTTGCGCTTGACCTTGAAGATCCACCTGCAACCAATCATCTTCTTATCCTCAAGTAAGTCCACCAACTCTCAAGTCTGTTGACGATGAAGCACAACAAGTTCAGCTTTCATAGCACTCACATATTGGACTTTGTACATCGTCTCCTCAAGTGAACTCGGTTTTGTTCTAGAAGAACATTGGTCATATATGCATGATGTGCAACAAGGAAATCTTCATGCATATACCTACTCACTGGATGTTTTGTGAGAGATAATCGGTGCCATAGTCACCTCTCTTAGCAATTGATCTGATGTAGATGCCAAGGTCAAAGATAAAGTATCCAAGGGATGTAGAAGATCTACATATCTTGATGAGTCAAACATACGCTATAATAGCACTCGCTCATCTTTTGTAGAAACTACACTAGTTTCACTAGGTTGTGTTACGTGGACTCCAGCGTTAACAACAACTCTATGTGAAATTGATTCTGATCTGGAATCAGTGACTTCTCCAGATCCTCCACTCAATGTACTACTCTGAGGTACTATAGTGGAATGACTCCTTGGTTCTATAGTAAGTATAGGGATGACTACGACAGGTGTAAGAGCAAACCAAGACTGTAGCTCATCAAAGACAGCATCTCTATTGATATAGAATGGCTTTGATGAAAGATTGTAACATCTATATCCTTTCGTATCATAATCATATCCAAGGAAGATACATCTATATGCTTTCGGATCTAGTTTCTTAAGTCTCTCGTCAAGTATGTGCACAGAATAGATACATCCAAAAACTTTAAGGAAAAAGTATTCAGGCTTACTGTCAGTGAAGATCCTCATCAATGTCTGGCTGTGGACTACCGCTGTAGGCGTTGTTCATCATATACACCGCACATGAAATAGCTTCTGCCCAGTAAGGTCTAGGTACGATCTTCTCATTCAACATCGCACGAGCAGCTTCTGCTATATGTCGATTCTTACGCTCCACAATCTCATTCTACTGCAGATTGTAACTGTACATCTTTTGATGTCGGATGACATGCTCACACAGATATGCATCAAATTTTTCAGAAAGAAACTCGTCTCCTACATCAGATCTCAGACAAAGGATAGATTCTCCAGATTGTTTCTCCATCAACTTGCGGAAAGTAAGGAATGCTGACAGTACTTTGATAGAGGACTTGTTTCTCCACAAATAGATCCAAGTATAACACGAATGATCATCAATGAATGACACAAAATACTAGAAATCGGTCATACTTGGCTAAGGAGCAGTCCATACATCAGTGTGAACAAGCTCCAAGAGCTTGTTGGCTCTTGTAGTGTCGAAGGATTACTCCTTTTGCCCATTTAGTATAAAAGATATCGTTCTCATAGAGGATTTGCACAAGTAACATTGTTCTAAGTTCTAAGATCTGTTCAAACACACAAACAAATGGGTTTTGCCTAGAAATCTCGTCTTCTCACAAAACCACACGGCTTCCAGATCCTTCAGAAGGTGCCCTGGACCTAAACAAACAACTACTAATTAAAAGATCACACAACTATCTACAAAGAAGCTCGGGAAAACACTTCTTGCTTCTAGGTCACTTCTTCCGGTCTTCTCAGTACCGTCTTCCCGAAGCAATTCTCGGCTTCTAGGGGTTCTACTCTACTTCTCACACCTCCAAAAGACTGCTCCTGCTTCGTAGAAGTCGACTAGCAACGCCTGTCGCACATTGCTCTTCCAATTCCCAACGGGTTAGATTAATCATAGGGTGTATGCCCCCTGTAGCCTTCCCAGACTTCTGCCTACGGAAAGGGTCTTCCTGCAGCACTACAACGACATTCACCTTCACGGAAGCTCAATAGAAGTCTCGGAAGCTCACTAGAAGAAGGTAAGGAGATGTGTAAGATGGGGAAGAAGAGAAAATCCAAATGAGAGAGAAACAAGATGAAAATGAGAAATTAAGACTCCGACAGGCTTCTAGTCCGGATCCTGACTAACAAGCCATCCTTGCTTGTAATAGTTTGGGGAGGAAGACAACAAACGTGCGTACAGTCACACAGTCTTCTACTTGAAGATGTCGTCTTCTGATGTGGGAAGAAGGCTTCTTTTTTCTTCTCTCGCTGCTTCGACTACTCTGTCTTCTGGGATCCTTTACCCATAAGACCGTCCGTACGTGGATCCGAAGTGCTCCACTGGACGAGCCAAGCTGCAAATCTGCACAACTGCTGACAGTCATCGCCACTCAAGAAGAATGCTTCCCATGCACAATCGAGAGTGAATTCAAGGAAATCCACCACCCAGAAGACACAGACAAAGCTTTTGCACTCAAATCAGCAATCTATTCCCCGAGAAGAAGACACATTGGTGTTGGGAAGCTCACTCCCTCTACTTTCTGCTCCTACTCCTCGACACACCAGTTTAGCCAGCAGGACTACACGAGGATGTCGTTCCCTGCTCCTAAACTGTCCACTACCTCCATCTACATCTTCGAACCACTGTTGGCAATGAACATGCAGACCCCTCCGGTGTAATCCCAATCTATTCGTATGTCTCTAGTGTAGTGTGTGTGCGCACAGTAGTGTACACAAAAGTTACTAATGTACTTAGTGCACCTCTCATGTGTTTATAATGTGCATGAAATCCTACTCTACAATCCTACTTATGCATCTGCCTTGAGGCGTAGAGGGAATCCCCTCCAATCCTCAACTACAACCAGGGAGAGATGGGCGTTGTCACAAGACTGCCACCCCACATGCAAGCGGTTCCTCTTCCTAATTAGCCATCCACCTCACTACTCCTGCGCTGCCTATTCTGCCACATGGTCACCTATCTAATATTACACTAAAACTGCCACCTCCTAAGATAACATGTTCGGTTCTTACTAAGTTTGGACAAGTCAACTTGTCTTTTGCGCTTTGCTGCTTACTCTAATTGCTCGGATGCGATCTCCATTTGATCTGCTCCTACCTGAACTCCTAACTCGGCTTCTGATAAGCTGGGAAGCCTTGCGAATACCTCGGGTGTCACTGAGGTGGCTTCCTCCTCAACATTCATCGCTGGCTCTGCTGCTGCTACTTTGGAAGACGGAAGCATCTTCTGAGAAGCTGGGTCAACTTGTGCTTCCTCGCTCTTCTGAGGCACTAGTTCGACACTGGGAGCCATGGTGATCTCATAGAGGTCCGGGGAAGTCGCTTCCTCCACTCGGAATACCTGGGAAGACAACTCTTCTTCATGTCTTCCAGAAGACACCTTGTCTTCCGGGGCTTCTTCCGGGGTCTTCTCGGCTTCCAACGCTGTCACTACCAAGTTGACAGCGAGGTCGAACTCCTCCTTCTCCAAGTCTGATCCGGTCGATGGTGCTGGAACTTGGGAAGATGCAATTGCGGGTGACGGAATCAAGAGAAGACCGTAGAGTGTCTTCACTCTCTCTATCTGCCGATCCAAGTACCGGAACATGCTCTCTTTGCACTCTACCAACATCGCTCTGGACTCGTGATCCCATTCTCTAGCTAAGGTAAGAAGCTTCCTACCCGCGGTGAAGTTAAACTTCTTCCGAAGCGCTTTCACCGACTGAGCTAACATCCTTTGCGCACGAGCTTCCGCTGCTTCCTGCTGCGTCTTCTCGGCTGCATCTGCGCTTCTGCGGCTTCTCGCAGTGTCTTCCATGTCGTCTTCTTTTTTGCAAGGGCGATGATCTTGCTCCGAACTCGCAGAACCTCCTGGTCACGCTGCTGTAAACGCGCATGCAACTCCTGGTTGCTCTTCCTTAGCTGTGCTAACTCCTTGGCAGAAGCGGCTGCTTCCGCCTTGTACTTCGCTGCGAGCTTCTCCGTGGTGCGGAGGTTGGCTTCCAGTGCTTCTATCTTCTTCTGGTCTTCTTTCTACCGCATCAGGGTACGCAGACCGAATCCATGCTGTAGTGGCTTTTCCTGAGCCATCGCTCTCTTCTCTACCAACTCCATAGCTGGTCGGATCTCCGAGTGGAAGAAGGCACTGAACTCCTCCAGCCTTCTTCCTGCGGAAGACAGGTTCATCCTCACAATCCGATCGGAGGTGTCTTCCTTGTCTTCCAGAGGTAAGGATGTCTTTTCTGCTGCTGTGGCCTTCTACTTCTGCGCACGAGAAGAAGCTACTCTTCTCATCTTCCGGGGTGGAAGATACCTCCCCATGGTAGAAGCGGTCCTCTTTACTGTGCTTCCTCGCATCGCAGTAGGAGTGTCCATCCAACCTTCATCTTCTGGAGTCTTCGAAAGACTCCCTGGTGTTGCAGAAGCGGTCTTCTGCGCAGCTCAGGTACTCAATGGCTCCTCATGTGAGTCGGACTCCGATCTAGAGTGAATGATCGAGAAGGAGGTGGTCTTCCTAGGCACACTCCTAGGAGCCATCTTCCTTGATGGTGTCGCGTCTTCCGACCCACTGGAGTCGTCTTCTCTCACCAGAAGCGTCTTTTGATGAGTACATGGTCTCATCTACGACATCATAGTGGGAGGAGGAGTCATTGCTGCTGCTCGGTCGTCTTCTCCCGAGGTCTCTTCCTTCGTCTCGTGCTGCCTCGTTGGCCCATATCTTGCCAACTGATCCCCCTTGGCTACGTATAGGTAACAGAAGAACGGAATAAGATGTCCTCCTGTCGGGGTGCCTAAGTACACTAGCTCTACTTGCACATATGCGTGGAAGAACGCGCCCAGTTGATAGGCAGCCCTTCCCAAATGGCTTCTAGGAATTCCACGTCTTGGTCTCCAAGGTACCTCGTCTTCTGCGCCTTCCCCTTGGGAAAGAGGTGAAGGAACAGCTTCGCCAGAAGACGCTTCTGCGGCTCCCGGTAAGCTTCGACCTTCCATCTGTTTCTTCCCTGCCTATCCTCCAGGAAGAGACAAGTTGTGCTTCCAGGCACATGCCACTTCCTCGAGATCATGGGTAGGATCTTCTTCTCCAATTCGTGCCCCTTGTTCTCTGCTTCTGACCTGTGGAAAGCCCTACGTCATCATTCTGCTGTCCAGAAAGATGGTCTTCCCCGAGCTACTCCTGCCTTCGCATGTACACGGTTGCGGGGCAGTAATGCTGTCCAAACCTCCTCCAGAAGACCCTGGTCGGTGAGGTTCCCATCCCACAAGAAGAAGTCGAGATCCAACTCCTTGATGAAGGGTTTGGTCGCGACCAACTCTGCTGCCGGTAACACCAACCCTCGAGGATGCATCGACATACTTGAAACTCTGTTGCACTAAATCACACGTACTTACTGTGAGTCGAAGGCTCAGTCCTTCTCAAGTTCTCACAGTCTAGCTTCCACTCTCAGAAGATGATTCTAGTCTTCCAGAAGACAGCTACTCCGTCTTTCGGGATTCTAACAGTGCTTCCTAAGTAGCTCTCGTCTTCTGAGCTATATCTAAACAATCCTAACTAAGCAAGGCCTCGCATGGATTCCTAAGAAGACAACCCATCTTGCATTACATCCTACTTCATAACAGAAGATACAAGATATGCGAGAAGTAGAGTGTATGAAAAGTTCAGAAGATGGTTGCGGGCTCCTGCGGTGACAGTGACCTCTGGGAAGACTCCCGGGACAGCTTCCGATTCAATAACGTTCTCGGAAGACCTCCCGAAGCCAGGCATCCCTTCACTGGTCTCACTTGTCTTCTGCTTCCGACACGTAATCTATCCTCACAACAGACACAAGACATTCGCACTCTGTTCTTCTGACTTCTCACCACTCATACACACTCAGAAGAAGCTTGTTGCACGACGGGAAGACATGACCCTCGATCATTCTCTCCAGATTCTGCCAGCAAGACTTCTCACAACTCTCTTCTAAGTTCGGGAAGAAGAAGGAATAGGCTGCTATGGGTCGGACAGAAGAGACCCGTAAAGGACACTCACGTCTTCTCGCACATTCTGTCAGCCTTTCCAGTCTTCTAGTCTCTCTAGGAAGATGTGGATTTGAGAAGCTTGGAAGATCGGGAGACACAGGCCTGGTTCCCAACTTTCAGCTTCTCGAAACAATAAACAACTCACCAAGTCACTCAGGATTCGTACCAAGCCTCTCTCAACACAAAAGCAAATCCAATCCACTCTCGATACGAATTGCACACAGTTGTCTTCTGAAGACTTCAGACATCCAAAAGCGTCTTCCGAAGATGTTCAAGATTCAGAAGCGTCTTCCGAAGATGTTCAGATCTTCCGAAGCGTCTTCTGTTCAAGGATTTGGGAGTAGAGGTGCGGTAGGATAGGGAAATTGATAGCTGCGAGATCGAATTTGAGAACGACAGACAGGGAAGCTCGATTATAGTTCGGGAAGAGGCTAGAAGATGATTGTCAAAAATTGGACAGCGCTTCCACGCTTAATTTCACAGAAAGAAAATGCGGGGTGGGAAAACGATCGATTGGCCTGCAAACAACCGGAGAAGCGCGGGGGATACTGAACAAGAGGCGAGAAGCGATAGGAAGAGAAGAGAACATGGGAAGAACCTCAAACAGTCTTCTGTCTGCTTCCGTAGTATCTTCAGTCTTCTGCGTGCTTTCGGCTCCAATTCCAGCTCCAATGCGACTCCACAGAGCTACTGCTGTCGTCAATGTCTTGCCACTCCTCAATCAAACAAGACTCCACCTCTTATTCTTCTCAGTCGTCCTTCAATGTCTATTTCCGGGAGTCTACAAAAGACTCCTTTAGCTCGATTGTGCTTCTTACTCTCAGCACTTCGTCCTCGTCGTCTCTCTAGCTGCAAATCGATCCTTGCTCTACTCAATTTCACTCTACTGGCCCTCACTCAATTCGATCATCTCTCAATTCGATCTTCTAAGCGCAAACGACCTCGATGCAAGAAGCGATAGTGTTCTTGCGCTAATGCACTTCCTTCGTATCTTCTTGCGCAGTTTAAGGGTTCTCGATCTACCTGACCTTCCTGACCTACCTACTACCTTGGTGCTACCCGGTAGGTACACCTACTTCTTTACTGAGGAATACGCGGTTAGGCTTCTGCGGTCGCTGTCTTCCGGAAGATACGTGTCTTCCGTCTTCCGCCATCTTCCGTCTTCCGAAGACACAACTGAGAAGATGCTTCCCGGAAGACAACCATCTTCTGAAGAAGTCAACTTCTTGTTGCGAAAAAGATCGTAAGATCATCTTCCTTCTAAGGAAGCCGTAATCTTGAGTAAGAAAGCTTCTTCAGTTATACAACCAAGTTATTAACCTTAAAAATTTCAAAAATTCGTGAATCGTATAAATTGTGGGCACCACAGCTCTGCTACCTGATCGAACTAACATGTTGCACAGATTCGAGTGGGCTCACTGAATTTGAATTTGAGCCGACTTGTAACCAAGTCAAAACTCGGGAGACTTTTCAGCCTCTGGAAGTTCATGTGCCCAATTCACTTGTGCTAGATGTCAATATCAGACACTATTGGACCACTCTGTCCATACATAGCAGCATGTAACTTAGGCGCAGAGGCATCTAGTTTAAACAGCCTATCACTCTTGCTACCTCGAGCTATGACAGTGCTATTAGAATCTTCAATAAAGCATCCATCTTTATTGAAGCGCACTTGCAGACCCTGCTCTATCAACTATCCTATATATAAAGTTTCTAGTCAATGTGGATACATGCAAGACATTCCATATACTAGTAAACGTTGAAGCAGGAATGTCAAGCGGAATGTTACCCCTGTGCTGGATCTAGTGCTTGGTGTCATTGTCTATCATCATGAACTGAGGAGTCTCCACAGACTCGAGTGAATTGAACCACTCCTGATGTTAAGTCATGTGATTGGTGACGCTAGAGTCGATCACCTAGTCAGTGTGCGGTTCGAAAGTCGTATAACTCTTATGTGTTGTAATCAGCAACTGTTTCGAATATACTTGCTCAGTTACTGCATAGCCTTACTGGTTGTTGTTACCTTGCTGGGTGTTGTTGTCGTGTTGTCTTTGCTTGTTCTGTCGCTTGTAGCATTGATTTGCATTGTGGCCTTGCTTCTTGCAGTAGTTGCAGGAACCAGACATACGTCTTTGATTGTTGAAAGAACAAACTTATTGCTGGTTCTGCTGCTGCTGCGACTGCTGTTGTTGTTCGTGATCTCGTCCACTTCAACGTCTTTTCTACGACCTTACCTCGAGATCTCCCAGAACTTACAAAATAGACAAATTCTTGCTGACTCACAGAAGTAGTACTTCTTAGTATGTGCACCTTCTTTCCTAACATCATAAGAACAAGTTCATCAAACCGCGGAAGGCGTTCTCTAGTCAAAATTGAAGTAATGAACTGCTTGTACTTAGCAGGTAGTCCTTGCAATGTGGTCCTGATCAAGACAATGAGATGAATCTTGACATTGACGAAAGATAATTGATCTACGAGTTGTTTGAGATGGTTCACATAGTCATTTTGATGCACATCGACCCCTTCTTCATAGGTTGAACTGCTACAGCAATTGTAGCTTCTACACCTCTGTTCTTGATTGAAATATACACGCTATTGCATCTTAAGCTTTCTTGAGCGTATCACAATCCTGGATGTGATCGATCATCGATGCTGAAATTGTCAGTGCGATGTAGTGAATTGTCTGGTATGATCGTTTCTTCCACTCCTTGAATTTTTGTCAGAAATGGGTACATCAGGCGCTTTCTCCTCCTCAAAGATAAGATATTGTCTTTGCAAGAAGGTCATCATTCGAAACTTCCACACTTTGTAGTTGCCGTGTCGAGTTTCTCTCTAGTGATCAAAGACACAAACTCCGCCATAGCTGCAATTGAGAGATCGCATTATTCTGTACTGTAAAACCTCACAGAACCTCCATGAAACTCATCCGCCCACACCTCACGATCAAGAGTTCGTCACAAGTCACAACAACGTCAACTCGCACACTCCTCTCGAGCGAGAATGAAGAAAGAACATGTCCACAAACTATAGGTGTACAAAACAAGGTGTTAGGGTGTCAGGAGCGGTCCCATCTTAATCGGACCAGTATTTGTTTTGGACTCAAATTCTAAAGCTTTCGTTTTGGTCGAAAAAGACCCATTTGAAAATCTGCTGCTGGAAATCTCCAAATCGGCTGAAACTTGACCGAGTATACAATTTGCACTTTCTAAACAAGATAGCCTTATAAAGGCTGATTGACAGATTTCAGCGAGAGAAAATCGTCTAGGTCTCCGAAATCGTGTTAAAAGTTTCAGATAGTGAAAAAAATAATTTTGTCTCAAGCGAACGCATCAGCAGGATAGTGCTCAACATCAGACACAGCTCCAGCTGCTCTTTCCTGTACTTCTCTATGCACAAACTCCATCTTGCTCATCAGCAAAGAACACACGCTCTCTACTGCTATGATATCATGTAGAAAGATCGATACTTCTAGGAAGACACTCCAAGAAGAGAGAGCGAGTAGACAAAGAAGTAAAATAGGAATGAGAAGAGAGAGACTTCGCCTCTCCATGTATATTTAGTGGAGGTGAGTATAAAAGAAACCTTAATGATGGATTAGCCCTCTAACTAACTATAAGTAACTATCTTAACCACTCCAGCTAATATTAGCCGTCGATCTACTAGAGCTTGGGACTATATCAACAATTTGTGATGGATGAATTTGATATCTTGAGTGGTACTAAAGCATGCATATGATGGAGTTCAATGACCATCACACCTTGTGGTGGATAACATCCTAGATGTTATGCAATGATCTCAAGTCATAGATTGTTCATCCATGACAATGGTGAACTTGTAGGACAATCTAGAGTAGTATTACCAACGTCGTTATGTTGTCTGATTGTCTATGCTTATAGAGAGGGAGGTCTATGCTTGTGTGTGATGCTCAAATATAGAAGTTGGTGGAGTCCAACAGCGATGAGAGTGCAAACTATGGAACTTCTTATAGGATATAATGATAGTACATTTAATGTCGTAGATCTCACGTCATCGGATATTAGATCAAGCATAAACTACTTGACTTAGATTGTTATGCTTGGATTGGTTGAGCATCGTCGGATGTGATCGACGAATATTACTGCTTGCGCTTGGTGATACTTATATCTTTGTCTTTTTAGACGTTAGCGGAAAAGGATGAGGGTGATGCACTTAGAGATCGTCATCCATGGAAGTCATGAGATGTGACGAAAGTGCATGTGTAGCTTACCACTCGTACTGCAGGGGTGGTTCAGAAGAACAATAGTATGAAAGATTTGGGTACCTTGGAGGATCATGGTATATAGATCGAGTTCACTATAGATACACCAATCTTTTGACGTCTTTACAAGTACAATGGTAAAGAGATAGTCTTAATCTAGAGTAAGACTCAAGACTTGGTAGAGGTTGGATTGGTGGAGATATCGCATGGAGAAATGTGTCTGTCACAATTATGTTAATCAAGAAGAATGTGTATGACAACTACACAATAGACGAGAGATTATCGTCATATCAATCGACAGATGAAGTTCGATAATTATGTCATGCTTAAGGAGATCTTTGATGCAACTGGATGGACAAAAGTCTTCAATTTGTTGGATCTTCGAGCAAGGTATCATCAATTGCTGACCAGAGAGGATGACAAGGTCAAGATAACATTTTGAGGGTTGACTCTCATGACAAAGATTGTTTAATATCAGTGACAATTTTTACTAATTGGGTTTAAGAATGTCGTTGTTAAGTTTCCAGATGTTACTTGTTTGAGAAATTGAGAGTTGACCCTTCAATCTCATCATTCATCATTAATCACTCAAGTCATTAATGGAGTCTGACAAGCTTACAAAAAAGCTTGCACGATGGGCTTTGATTTTGCAAGAGTTTTACTTCTATGTAGTACATAGACTTGGGTGGTGAACAATGATGTAAATGGTTTGTAGTGACGCAGGATTTCTCCTTTTGCCCATTTAGTATACAAGATATCGTTCCCACATAGGATTTGCACAAGTAACGCTGCTCTAAGTTCTAAGATCTGTTCAAACACACAAAGACACGGGTTTTGTCTAGAAATCCCATCTTCTCACAAAACCACACAAAACCACACATCTTCCAAACACGCCAAATGGTGCTCTAGAATTGCCCAAACAACTACTAACTAAAATATCACACAACTATTCACAGAGAAGCTCGGGAAGACGATCTTCCTGCTTCCAGGTTGCTTTTTCCGATCTTCTCGATACCGTCTTCCCGAAGCGATTCTCGTCTTCTGGAGGTTCAGCTCGTCTTTTCACACCTCCAGAAGGCTGTCCGGCTTCGCAGAAGTTGACTAGCAACGGTCGTTACACCTTATTCTCACACTCACATCCCAACGAGTTAGATTAATCACAGGGTGTATGCCCCCTGTAGTCTTCCCAGGCTTCTGCCTACGGAAATGGTCTTCCTGCAGCACTACAACGACATTCACCTTCACGGAAGCTCAATAGAAGTCTCGGAAGCTCACTAGAAGAAGATAAGAAGATGGGAGAAGATGGGGAAGATAAGAAAATCCAAACAAGAGAAAACAAGATGAAAAGAGACAATTAAGATTCCGATAGGCTTCTAGTCCGGATCCTGACTAACAAGCCATCCCTGCTTGTAATAGTTTGGGGAGGAAGACAACAAACGTGAGTACTGTTGCACCGTCTTCTACTCGAGGATGTCGTCTTCTGCTGTGGGAAGAAGGCTTCTTTCTTCTTCACTTCGCTGCTCTGACTACTCTGTCTTATGGGATCCTTTACCCATAAGACCGTTCGTACGTAGATCCCAAGTGCTCTACTGAACGAGCCAAGCTACACTTCCACAACTGCTGACTGTCACCGCCACTCAAGAAGAACACTTCCCATGCACAATTGGGAGCGAATTCAAGGAACCCACCATCCAGAAGACATGAGCAAAGTTTCTGCACTCAAATCCACAATCTATTCCCCGAGAAGAAGTCACAATGGCATTGGGAAGCTCGCTCTCTCTACTTCATTCGTCTACTCCTCGACACACCAGCCTAGCTAACAAGACTGCACGAGGATGCCGTTCCCTGTTCCTAGACTGTCCACTACTTCTATCTACATCTTCGAACCATTGCGGATACGAGTATGCAGACCCCTCCTGTGTATTCCAAGACTATTCGTATGTTTCCAACAACGGGTGTAGTGCGAAGAACTATCTATCAGGTGTCTTCTCTCTAATGTGTCTAGTCTGCCTGCTCCATAGAATTGACTACTGAACTTTTTAGAACGGGCAGAACAGGCAGAACCCTATCTCCTACTCTGCGATCCTACTTATGTTGCTGCCATGAGAACCAAGGGAAACGACCACCAGGGAGAGAGAGACGCTGACAGGAGGTTGTCACCTCACATGCAAGCGGTTCCCCTGCCCGAATTGGTCATCCACCTTGTCCTTCCTACGCTACCTATGCTGCCACATGGTATCCTAACTAATATTACATGGAAAAACTGCCACCCTTAAGATAGCATGTTCGATCCTACTATATTTAGAATTGTCAATGGAGTTACTAATTACTCAGATTGCACGGAGGTAATCTCTACCTGATCTGCTCCTATCGGAGCTCCTAACGCGGCTTCTGATAAGCTAGAAAGCCCTGCAGTTACCTCGGGTGTCACTGAGGTGGCTTCCTCCTCATCGTCCTTGGCTGGCTCTGCTGTCGGTGCTGCTGCGTCTTCCTCAGCTTCGGCTTCTGTTTCAGAAGACAGAAGCGTCTTCTGGGAAGCGGAGTCGACCGGTGCTTCTTCCGTCTTCTGAGGCACGGGTGCGGGACTAGGGACCATGGGGACCTCATAGGGATCCGGGGAAGTCGCTTCCTCCACGCGAAATACCTGGGAAGACGGCTCGTCTTCCTGTCTTCCAGAAGATATCTTGTCTTCCGGGGCGTCTTCTGGAGTCTTCTCGGCTTCCAACGCTGTCACCACCAAGTGCACAGCGAGATCGAACTCCTCCTTCTCCATTCCGGATCCAGTCGAGGGTGCTGGAGCGTGGGAAGATGCGGTTGCAGGTGTCGGAAGCGAGGGAAGATCATAGAGTGTCTTCACTCCTTCTATCTGTCGATCCAAGTACTTGAACATGCTCTCCCGGCATTCCACCAACATCGCTTTGGACTCGCTGTCCCATCCTCTAGCTAAGGTAAGTAATTTCCTACCTGCGGTGTAGTTGAACTTCTTCCGAAGCGCTTCCATCAACTGTGCCAACATCTTCTGTGCACGGGTCTTTGCTGCTTCCCGCTGCGTCTTCTCAACTACAGCTCGCGCTTCCGCGGCTTCTCGCTGCGTCTTCCATATGGTCTGCTCTTCTGCGAGGGCGGTGATCTTCTCCCGCACTCGGGTGACTTCCTGATTGCGCAGCTGCACCCGCGCCTGCAACTCCTGGTTGCTCTTCCGAAGTTGTATCGATTCCTTGGCAGAAGCGGCTGCTTCCACCTTGTATCTTGCTGCGAGCTTCTCCACGGTGCGGTGACTAGCTTCCAGCGACTCCGTCTTCTTCTGGTCTTCCTCCTGTCGCAGCAAGGTGCGCAGGCCAAACCCAGGTTGCAAGGGCCTCTCCTGTGCCTTCGCTCTCTTCTCCAGCAGCTCCATAGCTGACTGGATCTCCTTCTGGAAGTAGGCGCTGAACTCCTCCAGTTGTCTTCCTGCGGAAGATAAGTTCATCTCCACCACTCACTCCGCAGTGTCGACTTTGTCTTCCAGAGGCAAGGAAGCCTCTTCCACCACTACGACCTTCATCTTCTGCTCATGAGAAGAAGCTACTCTTCTCATCTTCCGGGGTGGAAGACTCCTCATGGTAGGAGCGGCTCTCTTCTTTGCGTTTCCTCGCATCGCAGCAGGAGCGCCCATCCATCCTTCGTCTTCTGGAGTCTTCGGAAGACTCCCAGGCGTTGCAGAAGCAGTCTTCTGCTCTGATCGGATACTCAGCAGGTCTTCTTCCGAGTCGGACTCCGATCCTGAATGAATGAGGGAGATGGGTGTCCTCGGTACACTTCTGGGACCCATCTTCCTCAGTGGCGTGGCGTCTTCTGACCCACTAGACTCGTCTTCTGGTGAGAGCCGGGTCTCAGCTGTGGCATCAGAGTGGGAGGGGGCGTTGCGGCTGCCGTTCGGTCATCATCTTCCGAGGTCTCCTCCTTCATCTCCTGTCGCACCGTTGGTCCATATCCTGCCAGCTGATCTTCCTTAAGATCCCTCATGGCTACATACAAGTAGCAGAGGAAGGGCGTCAAGTGTCCTCCCGCCGGAGTACCCAAGTATGCTAGCTCCGTCTGTACATAGTTGTGGATGTACGCGCCCCAGTAGATGGGCGTTCTGTCATCCCACACTGATTTCAGGAACTCCACGTCTTGATCTCCTAAGTACCTTGTCTTCTGTGCTTTCCTCTTGGGGAAAAGATGCAGAAACAACTTCGTCAAAAGTCGCTTCTTCGGCTCCCGGTAAGATTCTATCTTCCAACCGTTCCTCCCCTGCCTGTCTTCCACGAAAAGGCAGGTGGTGCTCCCAGGCACATGCCACGAACTCACGATCCTAGGCAAGATCTTCTTCTCGTACCAATATCCTCGGTTCTCGGATTCAGGCCTGTGAAACGCCTTGCGCCACCAGTCTTCAGTCCAGGAAGATGGTCTTCCTCGAGCTACTCCTGCTGTTGCAGGTACACGGTTACGAGGTGGCAACGCTGCCCACACCTCCTCCAGAAGTCCTTGATCTGCGAGGTTTCAATCCCACAGGAAGAAGTCGAGACCCAACTCCTTGAGGAAAGGAGTGGCCTCGGCCAATTCTGCCGCTGGTAACACCAAGCCTCGCAGATGCATCGTCATGCTGGAAGATCTGTTGCACTAAGCCACAAGCACTTACTATGAGTTGAAGGCTCAGTCCTTCCCAAGTGCCCACAGTTTAGCTTCTACTTCTCAGAAGACGAACCTAGTCTTCCAGAAGACAGCTACTCCGTCTTCCGGGATTCTAACAGTACTTCCTAGATAGCTCTCGTCTTCCGAGCTATATCTAACCAATCCTATCTAAGCAAGGCCTCGCATGGATTACCAAGAAGACAACTCACCTTGCATTACATCCTACTTCCTATCAGAAGATACAAGATTCGTGAAACATAAGTGCATGACAGTTCAGAAGATGGTTGCGGGCTCCTGCGGTGACAGTGGCCTCTGGGAAGACACTCGGGATAGCTTTCGATTCAATGTCTTTCTCGGAAGACTTCCCGAAGTCAGACTTCCCTTCACTGATCTCTCCTATCTTCGTCTTCCTACGCGCAATCTATCCTCACAACAGACTCAAGACAATTGCACTCTGTTCTTCTGACTTCTTACCTCTCATACGCACTCAGAAGAAGCTTGCTGCTCGGTGGGAAGACATGACCCTCGACCATTCTCTCCAGATTCTACCAGCAAGTATTCTCACGACTCTCTTCTAAGTTTGGGAAGAAGAAGGAATGGCTGCTATGGGTCGGACAGAAGAGACCCGAATGGACCCTCACGTCTTCTCGGTCATTTTGCCAGCCTTTCAGTCTTCTAGTCTCTCTAAGAAGATGTGGAGTTGAGAAGCTTGGAGGATCGGGAGGCACAGGCCTAGTTCCCGACTTCCAACTTCTCGAAATAACAAAACAACTCACCACACCACTCAGGATTCGTACCAAGCCTCTCTTAACACAAAGCAACACAAATCCACTCTTGATGCGAATTGTGTTCAGTCAACTTCCGAAGACATTCTTTCGAAGACAGTCTTCCGAAGACAGTCAAGTTTAAGAAGCGTCTTCCGAAGATGTTCCCATCTTCCGAATCGTCTTCTGTTCCAGGTTTCGGGGATAGAGAGGTAGTAGGGTAGGAAAATTGATAGTTGGGATCTCCAATTTGAGGGCTAGGAGTAGGGAAGCTCGAATTGAACTCGGGAAGAAACAAGAAGATGTCTGACAGAAATTGGGCAGCGCTTCTGCGCCCAATGTCTCAATAGAAAGAATGGGGGAGGGGGTGGGGTTATCGATCAGGCTGCCTGCACACAACCAAGGAAGCGCGGGGAATACCAGACAAAGGCGAGAAGAAGTGGGAAGGGGAAAGAACGTGGGGAAGAACCTCTACAGTCTTCTTCGGCTCCCCGAGTTGCCTTCGACCTCCGTGCGCTTCTTGGCTCGGGTCCTAGCTCCAATGCGACTCCTCACGACTGCGCCTGCTATCAATTTCTGGTCACGTCTCGATTCCACCTTCGATTCTACTTGCTACTCTCCAATGTCAGCTTCTCGGGAGCTCACAAAAACACCTTCGCTCTCTGCCGTTTGTGCTCCAGCAATTCGGTCTCGCCCTTCGCCTAGCTGCCAACTGATTCTCTCTTACCTCGATGTCCTCACTCGATTTCTCTCTCAAAGCTCACTTGCGAAGCTCACTCTCTCCAATCGATCTTCTCAAGCGCGCTGTGCTGCGGGAAGTTGGAATGCGCCTAATGTGCTTCCTGTGCATCTTCCCCGCAGATTAGGGGTTTTCGACCTTAGGTGTCTTCCCCGACCTACCTACCTATTCGGTGCGACCCAGTAGGTACACCTACTGTCTTACCCGAAAACTCGTGGTTAGGCCTTCGCGGTCGCTGTCTTCCGGAAGACAGGTGTCTTTCGTCGTCTTCTCATCTTCCGCCGTCTTCTCGTCTTCTGAAGATGCAACTGAGAAGACGCTCTTCCGAAGACGGTCGTCTTCCGAAGAAGTCAACTTCTTATTACAAACAGCTCTTAAGATCATCTTCCTGTTAAGGAAGACGTAACCTTAAGTAACAACGCTTCTTCAGTTATACAAACAAGTTATTAATCTCAAAAATTTTAAAAATTCGTGCATCTTGTAATTTGTGGGCACCACATGGTTTGAGTGAACACTCATGTATGAGACAACGAGATGTAAAAAGAATTCATAGGCATGATGAGACAGATCAGATGGTAGTGTGGGGTGCGCATGCGTTTATCCTTTTGTGTATATTGACTTTGGAGATTCATGTTGTATTCCCTCGCATGTTAGAGAGTAGATGATGACTCCTTAGACCACGAGGGTGGAGATGTTGTGATTGATCAGCGAGAGGTTTAAGACTCTTCTGGGGTATCTTCGTACTAGCCTCATGATAAGCACAGTACTGCCAAATAATGAGATCATGTCTTCCAATGAGTCAAGAGGTTCTAACAAGAGGAGACATACATACTTAAGGTGTGGGAGGATGAAAAATGTGTGGAGTACCACACCCATTGCAGAGAGCATAGTTAGTGCATGTCCATGAAGTGCATGTACAATTTACTTTAAGGATAATATCGATGGCGTGGTATGCACACAACGTGCAACAATTCGTTGGATGATGTATAGTTTGATCGAATATGAGCATCATGCAGTGATGCTACTCCATAGTTACACCCCTTATCAGTTATGGGGTTGGGTTATCGTTAAAGTTCAGATTTTATGATATCTTTATAGATGATGATATGTCATCATCGGTATGTGTTGATGACGATGGAGCACTTTCCCAAGTAGATGAGTTGGTGATGTTATAGACAAGATGAGTGACAAAACAATGTATGCATTTCTTCATCGTGTGCTAAGTCGTTTTGGTGCTCCAGATAAAGTGCTAACTGACCAAAGGATGGAAATTTCTTGATGAGTTTCATGTCGTATGTGATCAGGTGCTGATTGATCATTGTACGACATCTCGAGATCATCTTGAGGTTTGATACAGAGAGTCATCTAGATAGTGAAGAGAGGATTGTGCAAGTATGACTTGCGAAGGGTCATTTAAGAGGTTGAGATCTGAAATTACTATGGTTGGCTATGCTGCATTGATTTAACATACAAGCATCATTGACATTTTTTTCATCGTATATTTTTCTAGATGATCGAGAAAAAGATTTACCTACGATCAGTTCATTGTGATTTTGCTGAGGTTTTGGATCTTGATGATTTGGACATGTTGGTGAGGTATTTTTGATAGTTATGCCTATGGAGTTCAAGAACTTAGCGATTGCTCAACATCGAGATAAGTTACAACATGTAACTTTCCATAGAAGAGGTTACCAGTCATCGATTCGCATGTTCCATCCTAACGATTATGTTTATTTGTAACAGATTGCATTGACAACATTGGATGTTACTGCATGACTGTATCTTACATGTGCATTATCTTTTAGAGTTTTCATGTTAGAGGGTCGTGATGGTGTTGTTTGGAATGATCATATGTCTAAATGTATGTTATGACATTTTTCAAACATCGTTGATATTGTTGATCTAAGCTTAGCGACAGTGTGAGTAAGCTTGAGACGTGCAGCGATTCGGATCGGACATGGTCAGACATGTATGTTGTGTGGATCTGCTAATGGAGCAACTGATATGTTATTGTGTGATGGTTGTTCGAGAGAATGGCATGTCGCGTTTGAATCCACATCTCAACCTAGTTCCTCCAAGATGATGCATGTGTCCATGTTGTATATAGCGGGGTAACCGATTTAGCTTTCTCGTGATATGGATTGCAGACATGCGACTAATGATGGGACGATATAGTTCCCAACCTCTTGATCTTAACATCCACAAAGGTGCATATCATCTAGTTGAGATAGATGGTTATCTAGAATTAGAGGGACCTAAACGTCAATTAAGGAGACGATTGTGATACACTTGATTAGGTGTATGACATCAAATTTATGTTGTGTTTGTGTTGTTGATTTGACGACAATATATGTTGTGTAAAGATGTATATACGCATGTCATACCATGTGTAAGCTCTGCTAGTTAGCAGAGTGTACGATAGCTAGTCTCATTAAGGCTGTTAGCAAAGATTCTTGGCTCGGACTCCTTTGACGATATAGTGTGGGTTAGTGCTTGAAGGTCTCACTTCATACGAGTTGAGCTTTCAAGCTCTTGATTATGATAAATGAGCCGAGTGAGCGTAACCTGGATTCTCTGATGTGCAAAGTGGGTTTGGTTTGACTAGAGTGATTTTGTATTATCGGCTGGTATTTCAATATATATTATTAGAATATTCTCTTGTCAGCTAAGAGAATGATTGTGATACACTATGTAGATGTACGACATCATACGTATATTGTGTTTATGTGTCATTGATTTGACAACGATATATGTTGTGTAGTGATTTATATGCGCACGGTATTCTTTATAATGAAAAATACAACCATATTTTAAAGCTTGTCTGTTTATGTAATTGATTTATTGTACCTTGCTGCTCTTTTCCTTGGTCTTTTTCTTTTTTCTTACTGGAAGGTGACGAAGTACTTGGAATTTTATTAACAGTGAAAGAGCGAATATACAACCAAAGTTACACATGCGTTTGCGTTTACTCCTGTGAGTGAGATCGTCAGTGAGAATTTTGAAAATATTAAACTAAAATTACAAATAAATAATATTTAGATATATGTTAAATAGTAAACGAATGCAAATGGACAGGAAGTAAACAAAATTTATTTTATTCGAGGTATGATTTACCTAACCTTCTTGGTGGAAGAGTCAAGTGATAAATTAAACCTCCTCATATTCACCCGTCACTTGTTTCACTACAATCACGCATGTTTAGAGTGAAACATAAACCGCACGAGCCAAACAACAGAGACAACCTCAAGAGGCATGTGTAGGACGGAGGACACCGGAAAAGCAGCAACAGGAGAGTAGAGCATCGAGAGAGAAGGAAAATAAGGAAAACCGAAGCTAAGCCCTCATTAAATATGCTAACACCTGATCCCAAATCCTCTACTGGCGAGGTCGAGAACCGCTGAACCCGATGCCGAGATTCCCTGAAGACCAGTCCTCATGGAACGGTCCGTCAATCCCTGTAAGAGAAAAATACATACCGTTGTTCCGAACAGAGTCGACAAGCGAGGAGAACCCAAAATGATGCGAGGTGAAGCGGAGCTGAATTGACCTATTAGGGGGTGTAAATGTTAAAACTTCCCTGAATGATTCTGGACATGCGGTAACGGGTTATGACTTCGGCTGTACGTTGATGGATGTACCTCAAGGCTGCTTATTTATTCACCCATGTAAAGTAAAGTGTACATTTATTCACCCATGTACAGTAAAGTGTACATGGGTGTTTAATATATGTTTTTAATCCTTCCGACGGGAAGGGTTAGAAACATATATTAATGCCTCTGAAAATGACGCTAATTGACAATTTCACTCCCTGACTTATACCTCCAGGAATGCCTCAGCTAGCTCTTCACTTATGGGTGCTGTCTGGGTCAATTTGCTACTCCTGGAGGGGTTAACATATAATATTTATAATAATTTTAATTTTTAATTATAGCTTATTATACTATATTTTTAACACTTATACTTTTTCTGATAGAGAAAACAAAATTCATTATACAAGCTCGTTGGGGATTCCTATTGGATGTTTTCTGAAAGCACCTCTGGGCGTGTCGATAAAAGAACGTCGCGGGAGATTTTTTATTGAGTATTCAGTCGTTTTGCCTGTTTATTTATGTGTAGAAATCTACTCTGTTAGAATAATGATGTCAGATGACATAGATGAAAAATAATCAATGAAAATAAATGTGTTTCCAGTTCAGAAGTACGACCTAAAATGAACCGCGATTCAGTTGAAAAGTTCAAGTCTTTTATCTTTCACCCGTCGAGGAATATTTCACATTAACATTGACACCCCCTATTATCCACCATATGGTTATCTCTCAGATGTTTCATTTCACTTTTAAACCACCAGTACCGATATAAAAGTGAGGAAAGAAATATTCCTTTTTTCCCGTGTACTTCGAGTTTAACCGAAGATTCTGTTTTGCTCCAAAAAAATCTCTAAATATTATTCAGTCTCTACTTAGCAGTTCATTTTGAAGTAAAGTACATATTCTCGACCTATCAGAGAGCTCTGATTCAAATCATTGTTTGATAAGTTGTACCGAAACATGCAAGAGTAATAAACAAACATAATTTAGGTTTTAACGGTCATAATTCTGATCAAAGACATAGCACCCATAACCTAGCTTCTGCGATGAAAGAGGTGTGATATCTCACCCTTCAAATACCGGAACTTGTGGTTTAAGTATAGGGTAATGCACTTCCCTAAGTGGGCTTACGCATGTAAACCATTGCTAGAGTGAATGACTTACGCTACCCGTAAATACTCCCCGGGTAGTGCATTAACTTGCATAAAACACGTTGGAAATTCTTTTATACGTGCTCGTGATTTCATGTTGCCTCCATGTGATATTTCGTTCGCTCGTCAAAACTTTCCTAGTGCTTTACGTATGTGGACAGCATAGCTCGACCAAGCTGAATTAAAATGGTCCTCAGATGTTTTGGATGTTTTATTTCCTCTGACCGACGTAAAGGAGCTTACATACGAGGATAGCTGGTAGTTCTAGAAGCGTGTCCAACCTTGGCGCGTGCTATAGGAACTCGATCAAAGCTAGGATCAAACTACAGTCACGTGGATAAGGATGAAGCTAAGCAAAATCTTACTCGTGATAACATTAGGTCTTTACTGATTGTATGTCTAACCGTCCGTTTGCTGGATCGGGAAGAAGACAAAGACCGGAAAGAACGGTGAGAATTCATAATTGTTTTCTTTTCAGGCGAGAGGGATTTCCAACTTCTAATGTACAATGTGAATGAATATCATGCTTCTGAAGCAAACGCGTAGCCTCGCTATTGTAAGTATCCAATTGTGCCGATAGCAACCGCAGCACCTTGCCATCGGCATAATACGTAATCGGACAATAAGGGAGAGGATTTTTGTATGAGGATGCCATCTAAACACAGCATGTGGTGATTTTAATAGGGTTGACTACTCTTCTTCCCAGCAATCTTATGTGGAAGCTCTATCGGGCATCGATTCTAAGGGAGATTAAGGGAGTAAATTATGCAACTTGCAATTGGTAAATGATGACTGTTACATGCTCTAATATATGGTTTGGGCCATTATCGAGAAGGAATCTGTTCTGAGGAACCTGACTTCGTCAAGCGGAGGTCCACACGGGGAGAGCACATTCGATCTGATGTCGGTATTGTTGTACCAAGCCGAGACATCCGCGTTGATAACCACACCAATCGTTATAGCGTCGCCGATAGACATAGCCCCAAGAGAGTTGCAAGGGTTGTAGACTGTATTAGTGTCAACGTAGGCTTCTATGAACTTGTGCCGCAACGCCACACAAATGTACAGCACGGTTGTCGCGATCAAGTACACCAGCCTGGGTGGTTTTACTCTCTTCATCTGTGTGCTTGTGGACGACGAACGAAACGAAATCCAATCAGTTTTGACCTAACCACCGATCAAAGTAAAAGTACTTCCACTGCATCCGCTTACAATGTATGTAGTTTAGGTGCCAACCAGTGTGTCTGAAAAGGAGAGGAAAGCAAAGTAGATTCATCATCAACGAAAGGTCTTGATGAGACGACTGGCTACACAAGGTATTGCGAGTATGTGCATAGCATATCGGTGAAACAGAAAGTTAATGAAACAAATAAGTATATTCTGCGTAAATGGGGACTATTGTGGAATGTGTCATATGGCTAAGTTAAGCGCAGCAAGAACAGTGATTTGTCTTACTATTTCACGTCTTGATGAATCCGGTTTAGTTCATGCTCCAGGTCTAGATTAGAGGTCCAGAACTTGTGTAAGGGGTGCATGTGATATATCTAATCTTGATATAGAAATTTACTTGATCCTCCCTCTAATACGTTTGTGAGACTTGACTCCACCTCTCTTTACATTATTTTATTTGACGCATCTCTAAATGACAACAGCAGGTTTAGCAGATTTATCGGTATGTAAAGACACTACATTAAATCAAATAAGTGATAATCTGAGTTTATAATATGCTATAAATATATTCTAAATTAAACTTTTTGAGTAGATATATAGCTGACGATTAACATGCACTTCTCGTATTCTGATGACATGGCATTTTACCCTATTGAACTTACTGTAGCCAGTCAATGATGTGATCAAATAATGCAACGTTAAAAAGAGTAGAGTCAAGTTCGATAACGTATTAGGGATGGAGTCAAGTAAATTTTTGAATATAGATAATATAAATTATTGCGTATATAATTCAGGTGTAAGAAGTATAAGTTGTTCGATATATGAAGGAATTACTCATTTTGAGAGTTTTTTTAACTGAAACATCATTGAAAGCTGCACTCACAATAATCAGGAATATCACATAAACATATCAGACGCAAAGGAAGGGGGAAAACTCTTTAATTCATACTCTGGAGGGGACAACTCTTTATATATTACAAATAACACATGTGAGTCAGGAGTATTTTTATGACCAATTTAGAGTTTCATAAACATAGCAGTAAATTCATTTTTTCATCTAGGAGAATCTTAACTTGCACTTCTTTTTAACAAAACTCCTTAGTGAACTCTCGAGCTCGCCCTCCATCTTCAAGAATTATGAGTAGTTCAAAACTCTAAAATTTGACATGCTTGTGAGAGAGTTTTAAAATAACTTTAATACAGATGTAGAAGTCATGTGAACGTCAGTCATTTAGAACGAAATTAATATGATATTGAACTACAAATTATACAAATTAATTCGTATACATCGATATGTGATATTGCTTGAAAGTTGTATCTAACATTCCATAACATAGGTGAAGACATATAATTAAAAGAATGAAATTTACTCTAGCTATATCAACTTGACTTTTCTTGAAGAAATCATAAAATACTAAAGAGTTCATAAATTTGGAATAATTTACGTATAGAGAATATTCATAATTATTTCCTTTTCTAACCAAATCATACTGAAACTTCTCCACGAATTACAGAATATTAAACTTGATACGTATGGATTTAAGTTGATACCATGACCTATAGAAAACCCCCCTTCATGATACTTTGTAAGAACTCTAATATATAATTTCTCCATCTAGAATAGTAAAAATCGATTGGTATTAATTATGAAATTTACCAATCTCCAAAAACAATACTATAGTATAACTAGTATGATAATATAATAAATACTAATACTAATTAATATTACTATTACTTAGACATAAGGTAATGGTACTTCATATAGATATATGTATTGACAGGATAAATCTCATTCCAAACTGACACAATGTCAGCAAGAAGGAAAGGCACCAGAAACCTCACCGACTGAAAGTTTATGAGAACCCGGTCCCAAAAGCTTCGGGGTCTTCTCCGTCTCGAAAGCTCTTCCGAGATCTCTCAAACCAAAAGTCCCTCTTAGACTAGGTCATTTTGGATTGAAGACCGAGTCCTCAGCAGTGGCTTTCAGGACCATAGTAGCACTGGAATAGTTCGATTAATAATAATAGGCAATACCGGTCTTATCACTAAGGGTAGTGTTTCTGAGATGAGTGGATTTGGTTTTTAACCCGAGTCTATTAGCTTTTAGTCATAGGATTGCAGGATTGTAGAAGGATAGGATAGCCGAGTATATGAACCGGCTGGTGGACGAAGATGAGATTCTAACCAAAGGTACAATGATTTTGTACAACCATTAATGACATCTTATCAATATCTCTCTCTTCCGAGATCTAGATAAAAGAGCCGAGACATCGTGTGAATACACCAGTTTAGGTACGAGAGGCTATTGAGACATTCAAAGAGTTAAGTAAAATTATTTACTGGAAATCATTTGTACGTCTAAGTACTTGAGAACTAGTACTTCTGCGTTGTGTGTATATGATGTTGTTTTGGGAGCTGTAATTCCTTATTGGAAAGAAAAGAAGTTAGAAAAGAGTTATCGACTCAGATTGTTAGTCTAAGTACAAGTTGGGATCCCACCGAGGGATCAGCACTATACAAGTAATGTTCTCAAACTATTTAGTAAATCTTATCCCAAGTAGGATTCAATACCTAGTATAGTAAATCTGCACCAGATACCGAGGAAAGCTCTTCACGAGTATCGGAGGAAGTTAACATTTTATGATCATGCTGGAGACTTGCTAAGTGACTAACAAAGTGGATTGTTTGTGAATGAGTGATTGTCCGTCCAAGTTACCAGTAGTAACTATATGACATAAGAGTCCATTGTACAAGCGAGAAAGAACTTTGATAAATGATCAACGCAAGGACAATACAACAAGAAGCAAAACGGGAAGTGGTGTCAATAGCTCTACAATCTCACCAATAGATACCGGTGTTCCAATGGTTAGTTTGATAGCACCGGGTATACCTAGTGGATCCTTGACTGCATGAGTGTTGTGACAAGTTGTGATAGTGTGAGCTATTGAAGACAATGCACTTTAGAAGCATTTTTCTCAAATTCTAAGTTTAGATGTGGTGACTGAGTGAAAAGTCAGATCTGAGTAAAACCTTTTGGAGTGTGTCTATTGTTAGACGAGTGAAACATTTATGAAGTCCGAGAAAAAGTGAAAAATCAGATCTAGAGTTATTAAGGGCTGAAGTGACAGAGATTCGAAAATCTCTCAATCTGTGTATTGCATCTTCCACCTGCTATACCAAGAGATTCGTAGATTAGATGTATCCTCTATTTTGTAGGTGTGATTATGATCTTGGGTCTTGAGACGCTGTGAGTTTCAACAAGAATTGATGTTTGGATTGAGAGAGACTGCTAGGGGGAAGAGAGATTCGAGAAATAACGAAATTTAAAGTCTTAAGTTTATGTGCATAACTTCACTTAATGAGCTCTATTCAAGATAAAATCTAACAAAGGAGTAGATCATAAGTATGTAGCATCAGTAAGAGTTTTAGTTTATCTCGATCATTTGTGCAAGATCTTTGACATTCTTTCTTAACCATTTGATATCGATCAGAGAGAGAGAGATTTGTTACTTCTAGAGGACTCTTTGTCTCGACATAAGAGATGGTGCTTTCATTGAGAGCATCTTGGGGTGGACATCTTGAGGATTCAGTTGAATGCGATTGGAGACATGGATCGTGCAGATGGAGATGTTGCTGCTACTACTCTCGTGATAGGTGCTCTCACAACACCTACGACATCTATTAAGGACACAACTCAGATCTTGCAAGCGTTGATAAGCTTAATCCAACAACAACATGCTATAAGAGGGATTGAGTTGAGATGTATCAAAGCTCTAAATGCGATCATTTGTCAATAGGTAAATGTCTCGAGATACTTACTCGAGTACAAAATAGATTGAGTTAGTGAAGTTAGTGAGAGCAGCCAAGGTAGAGATATCGATGATTATTAATTTCGAGTTGGTTGTAATCCTTGAGCTCAGAGACCATATAACGGATATATAGAGGAGATACTTGAGAGGCTAGATGAATTTTGAGCATGCGATGAGAATAATTTCTAGAGGAAGACTCTAAAAAAATGACAATGAGGTCGTTCATTGATTAGATAGAACAACAACTTGGAGGGTCGATGAGGTTGATTGAATTTGTGAGAGATTTTAACAAAAGATAAAGACAAATTTCTATCTTGGAAAAGCTAACTTTAGATGACAAGAAGACTGAGTTCTTTTGCAGAGCTACTGATATGCTATGCTTCATGTTTGCCGATCATGCTACGGAAAGGGGTGTTACGTCTAACTGAAGAGGAGTAGTGGAGGCAATAACAACTCTTGCTAGGCAACATCAGGGCAAGATGACCATCACTGGGAAACAAATTCTGACAATAGGACTTGAGCCCCGAGTTGTTCCTCAAGTGAGAGAGCCATCAGTTCGTGTTGCTCCTCTTGTTGCTCAGCCGGTTTCTGTTGTTCTTACAATAGCGCCACAAACACTTGTTACACCTGTTCCAGTCTAGACAGGACATAGACAACAGCCTGCTAGAAACCAAGAGCAGTAAAAGTTAATTGATGAACTCATCCGACAATTGCAAGATCTAAAGGTGGAGATGAATGATCTATGAAGAGAACCATGACAGCAACCTCCTCGAGTACCGGATTGGATCCCTCCGTGGACTTCACAGTCATTATGCTTGAGGTAATACTCGACAAAAGTCACATCAGTACACAAGTACTAAGTAGTACTCCTCCACTCATTACCACCAAAAACTCGATCCGAGAACGTCAAACATAATACCTCCAAGTGAAGACCTTCAACTCCAATTCATCCACAACGTTAGTATGGTCAGGTCACCTTGATCCAATAGAATCAATGCGTAGAACATGCAACTAACACCGTAGAACACCAAAGGTACCCAAATGGACTCCAAACATTTTCATCACTATATCCGTCCCTCCAAGTCCATCCTCAACACCAGCAGAAATGCTCAGATCACCCAGATGTAAAGGACCACAGTACATATCATGCAACTAGCACTCCGGAACTCAATAAGTAGAAAAGAAATGAAACTCTAGCTAGAAGTTATAGCCAAAATAGCAAGAAAGAGAAATTGAAGAAGAGAAGAGTGAAACTCTCAAGTGAAACAGAATAATTAAAGAAAATTGAACCTCCGGCTCTCTATGTAGGAAGGAGGGGCACACTTCGAGCCATGGGATCCACCACATATTGCTCTAAAGTGAATGACCTAGATCAGTCATCCTCATAAGGACGATCAGATCCAATGGTGAGATGGACATCCGACCGTCTATTATAAGACAACCGAATAAGAGCGACGCTCGTCTCGTTCAATGATGATCTTTTTAGGACTATGGCCGATAAGGACGACAAAATGATAGAGATGACCGGTCAATAACAGCCGGTCGAGTGATAAAGATGATCGGCCGTCAATTGGAGGACGAAGGTCACCCCATTCAAGGACGATCAAATAAAGACGACGGCTGTGTTTTGGGTGTCTGGCTGCCCACTTAAAGGATCATCTAACGTAAGAATGATCTTAAACGAGACATTCACATTAGCTCATGTGTCCATCATCTAACAAGGCTGGTAACATAGACAAGCACATAAGACGACACGTGGTACGTATCATGTCATTCTCGCTAGTGGTCACGTCAACTTGAGGGAGTCCGATAATGACAAGAAACAACTAGATTGTACCATTTATCTAATATAAAATGACTATGTTATGGATGCGAGTGAGACGAGCTTCCAACACCATGGAGAAATAAACAATCATAGTAAATTTTGTTGTTTGGGTATATTTTGCATTTTTCGTCTTTCTCGTCATTTCAGTCAATAAATGTATGCTTCACACGAAAGACATGGCATATTCGACGTCTTTCTCTATTCCTTATCAAGTTCAGGTATGATTTCAGTCACTCCTGCTGGTGGCGCTTCAACAATAAACATCGTTACTACCATTTCTTATCCACAATTGGATGCTTGCCCGCGCATGTACGTTCAAACTTGTAACCTTATATCTTGAGAAAGTCACCCATCGCAACCTTTCATGGACGATAAGTGACTTGCTCTTTGAGGTATGGAGAAATCTTTGGACTCGGACCTATAGATCACGGGTGTTGACCAACATCAGTCTCACCTCTCGTCAGAAGTATCCGCATCGCATCTCAACTTCAGCTGTCACAGTGAGGATGAATTCAATGAACAAGAAAGCTGATACCAGCGAAGAGGAAATCACAACATCCGTGTTGTCTTATTGGATGTTATGGAAAGTATTGACAACAAAAGAGATAGAGGAGATTAGACAAAAAGATGCATTTGCCTCTATTATCGATAAAACAAGATATTTTTTGTCATCTTCAATCTCTGTTGATTTGATTGTGCGGGTTTGAGACGTTCACCAAGGTTCGAAGACTGCAAGTGAACTCACCACTTATGGAAACTTTGAAGTAAAGTTTTGTGACAAACGGGTACATAGAAGCAAGCTCATTGTTTCATGTGTCTCTGCGTGATGAAGAAGAGAACGGCATGATGCTCTCCGATGGAGAATATGCGAAGTTCAGCCTGATGTGGAGGTTGCAAAGGGATGCTTTTGATTGAGAGTGCATGATGGAAACCGTAAAGTCGGTCAGAGGACCCCAAAGAAACAAAGGTGTTCAAACCTCTGGTAAAACACAAGTTCAAGATCTTCGATGTGACGTCTGCATGTATGGATAGATGTTGCATCAAGGAATGAAAATGTGCACAAATATCATCCTCGTGTTTGATGTATTATCCTCATCCCTCCTTTTTCCATGCTCAAAGGAATCGAGGTTGCCATGCACAACCTGAATAAGTAGGTTTACAACATCCGATGAGGTTCGCTGGGTGCTGAACCGCTCGTTCTCACTTTAACTTTTCATATTTTCGATCATGTTGTACAAAGTTCATGCTTGTGACATGGTCTCTTGTGGTATGATACAAAGCATCCCATGTAACCATCAAGTACGATTGGATTTAGGAGGCTTAGCTTTGTTTCCAGACTCTAAACACGTCATTGTCTGTCTACAAGTCGATGATCGGGAGCATATGTATGAGCAATACAAACTTTCTTGCAAGAATCGATGAACAAGGCAGCTTGGTACGCTGACAATATGACTGCACCAGTGGCAACTTACATATTGTCTTATGCTGAAGTTACCAAAGCATAGATGCTAGAAGAGAGGAGTTAAGAAATTATGGAGAAGTCTCTCAGCAAAGAAGAAAAGGGAGGCAAAATGGACAGCATGTTTGGCAAAGGCTCTTCAGTCAAGAAACAATGCCGTTCTGAAATACGCGACGATTACAAATCCTATGATAGATCTCAAGTTTCTCAATCATGTTCACAAGCTTCATACATAATTTTCTTAGCAAAGGAAGGAGAGCAAAGCAATGAAGGTAGAATTTGGTCCAGACATGATCAACATCCAGATCTAGATTGGCCTCCAAGCCCTACCTACGAACTATACCCCTAGTGGGCTATCTCACCAACTCGTCCTAACGGCACTAACGGCCCTACCGAGATTAGCCACTCCGTACTCAGCTCACCTAGCCGAGGTGCCAAACTGACATGACAGCTGTTGTGTGCATACACATCGCTACACAACATACATCGCTGTTAGAGATACACCACACATACACATAACACATTGATGATCTCTTACACATACCCAAGTGTATCGCAATCATCTCCTAACTGACGGTTAGGTCCCTCTAACTCCATATAGTCCCATATCTCAACTACGTGATATACACTTTCATGGGTGCAAGGATCAGGAGACCGAGTGCTACATCATCTCATCGTTAGTCGTCTGTCTGCAATCCATACCACATAAAGATCTAATCGACTATCCCTGCTGGACAAACCCATCGTCCAATAAGAATGACACTGAGTGGTGGAGTCAAACACGACATGTGTCAACCTCTCAAACAACCATCACACACCAACATATGAGCTGTTCCACCAGCAGACCCACACAACATACACCTCAAGCTCGCGTGTACAACTGCTAAGCTTGGGTCAACGGTGTCATCAGGAAGTGTAAGTTCTTCAACGAGTGTGAGACGGTGAGAGAGGACGGATAGTGTCACATCCATCCTAGATGACGCAGTTAATACGACATGCCCATGAGGAGTTGGGACATTTTGGAGTGAAACGTATACATAGGTTACTCCAAGGACAATATTGGTGGCGTGGTATGCACATCAATGTGCAGTATTTGTCGCACGATGTGTGCACAAGACGAGTGAAGAGACGACGTATGCGTTCTTAGATCGAGTGTTGAGTCATTTTGGAGCACCAGCTGAAGTGCTGACGGACCAAGGTACAGAGTTTCTTGATGAGTTTCAGACCTTGTGTGATCAAGCGCTGATTGATCATCGGACTACATCTCGAGATTATCTTGAAGCGGATGGTTTGACAGAGAGGGTAGTTCAGACGGTGAAGAGAAGATTGCGCAAGTATGGCTTGTAGAAGGACCACTTGAGAGACTGAGATGTGCAGTTACTATAGTTGGCTATGAGCTACCATTTTAACCGACAAACGTCTTTGGCTTCCTTCTCACCGTACTTTCTATTGTATGATCGAGATCTAGATCTACCTTCGGTCATTTGTCATGATTCTGCTGAGGTCTTGAACCTTGATGATCCGGATATGTAGGTGAGAGCATGTTCTCAACGAGTAGAGATATTTTGAAGAGTTATGCCTATGGCTTTTGAGAACCTAGCGATTGCTCAGCATAGAGACATGTTGTGATATGCTACTATTCGAGGAGGAGATTATCGGCCATCGATTCGCAAGTTTCATCTTGACGATTATATCTATCTGCAGTAGATTGCACCAACGATGTTGGATGTGATCGCAAGGCGCACTATTTTACGAGTGCGTGAGGTGTTACCTTCTGGAGTACTCATGTTAGAAGACCGTGATGGTGTTGTTTGGAAGGACCATGTGCGTAATTGCGCGCCCTGTCATCTTCCCTAAGGTGTAACTTCAACCCATGAGCTCTCAACCGCTCGAACACATCTCATAAGTGTCTCTCGTGCTCCTCCACCATAGCACTATAGACTAAGATGTTGTCAACATAACATTTGACAAAATCTAATCTTTCTAGGATCCTGTCCATCACCTTTTGGAACTCAGCAGGGGCGTTCTTCAACCCAAATGATAAGAACCGCCACTGATACAAACAATCCTTGCCGTGAGAGTCAATTCCTCAGAATGATGTCTTGGACTTATCTTCTTCTCTCACCAGCTCGAAGCTCCAAAGTACTGAAGACCTTCACATGCCCCACTGCATCAAAGATCTCCTCAGGTGTCAGCATGGCATACTTATCGGACTTTGTCTGTCGATTGATAGGACGGTAGTCTCCACACATTCATCTATCCATGTAGGTGCCATACATATCCGTCTTTGCTAGCATAACTGTGACAGATGCATACTCTCCATGAGACATCTCCACCAACTCAGCCTCCACCAAGTCTTGAGTCCTACTCTGGATCAAGGCTCTCTCCATGTCACTGTACTTGTAAGGACAGCGAAAGACTGACGTGTCATTAGCCAAGTCGATCCATATACCAGGTCCCTTCAAGGTACCCAAATCCTTCATATTGAAGGTAAAACATTTCAGAGAGAAAAAATCGCTAGGTCTCCGAATCACGCTCAAAATTTCTGGTGGCGAAAGAAACAGTTTCTCCTCATCCGAACGCATCAGCAGGATAGTGCTCGACATCAGACACACCTCCAGCTGCTCTCTCTTGTACTTCTCCATGCACGAACTCCATCTTGCTCATCAGCAAGGGACACACGCTCTCTACTGCTCTGATACCATGTAGAAAGATCGATACTTCGAGGACACTCCAAGAAGAGAGAACGAGTAGTCAAAAAAAAGTAAAATAGGAATAAGATGAAAGAGGCTTTGCCTCTCCATGTATATAGTGGAGGTGAGTACAAGAGACACCCTAATGGTGGGTTAGTCCTCTAACTAACTGTAACTATCCTAACCACTCCGGCTAATGTTAGCCGTCGATCTACTAGAACTTGGGACTATATCAACACAACCTCGTCTATAAGATGTTGTTTCCGTCCAATAGTCGATCATGAACCTCATAGGGTATAGAACAGCACCTCCAACCAATACGTCATAAGACTCTACGACCATAATGATAGCCTTGGTCCTCATCATAGTGTCATCCGTGAGATGATCGAATTCTCATCGTCAACATCTCGCGTGCCATGTGTACAGTTGTATCTCCTGATCCCTCTAGAGATGTCTGTAGCTGGAATGGACATCTCTTCACCTCGGACTTCTTCAAACCCAAACCAATGCACACTATCTTCTCGAACATCAACGGTTGAGCTCAAGAGTCCAACAAGACTTTCTGCGGTCGATACACCTTCCCTGAGGGTGCCACCAAACAGAAGATATCACTTCTGTTGTCCAACAATATCACACCTGGTGCCAAATCAACACGGTCAGTCGTAAGTCTAGCTGGTAACTCATCTAACCTGACAGTCGCCGCTTGCCAAGTACCACTGATAGATGTCCTGATCCTTGACTCCATGGACATGTCTACAGTCTCTCGCTGAACCACCTCAGCACTAGAGATAACTACATCCTCGCTCTCATTGAGCGTGATTGCCAACTAGAACACTGGAGCTAAGCTTACTCCCAATGTCCTCATATCTATAGCTGAAAATAGTGTGGCTCAGAGAACTGCTGTAGCCACCCCCAACATCGGATTTGACATCATCTCCATAGACGTCGAGGGTTGACTTGCATCACCCTCACTCTTGGATGTCGACGTCTCCAACTCCATTGCATCATCGATAGGTCATTTATGAATCATAGATGTAGTCCTCAACATCTCCAATAGCGTGAACGAGTGAAGAAGTCTGACCTATCTACCAGCCTTGTCGCGTTGTGGATCCAACTCCAACGACGCACCTCGTGACTCAGAAACACGTACTGCATCCGAGTCACTGCTGTAGATGTCTCAATCTGTGTCACACTAGTCATGAAGTCGAAGTCAACTCCTTCTTCTCCATAAGACGTGGAAGCCTCTGTTCCTGAACTAGATCTCCACTGGGCCATAGTCATAATAGCTATCCTCTGCTCCAACTGCTCAATCCGAGCAGCAATACCTACTTCTGACGTCATAGTAGACGGTGGACCGACTGGTCCTCTCTCAAGTGCTGGATCTCTACCTCCTATGTGCTCGACCATCATGACCTCCTATGTGCTCGACCATCATGACCTCCCTGAGATCCTCCGCCTTGTCCACGATCAGCCTTTCCTTGTCGTAGCTCGAGGTGGAGATCAAAACAACGGTCACTACTGTGACCTGATCGTCCGCAATGCTCACACTCCCTAGGCGCCGCTTGAGACGACCCAGACGTCTCATAACCACCTCTCCTTTGTGGACAGTCTTTCTACTGATGAGGATCATCACACATCCAGCAAGGACTCGCTTGCTACTGACTAGAGAAGGATGACAAGGACTTCTGTTCACCAAGTTCTCCAACACCTCCTTGGGATCGTGACTGTTCAACATGATCCTTACCACCACCACCACCACGCTGTTGCGCAGCTTGTGATCCTCGAGAAGAGGTGGTCGTCTCATGTGGTGCCTCCTTGCTGAATCCAACAACCACCACCCCTCCTCCACCAAGTTGAGCTCAATCTGCTCAGCTAGATCAAAGACAACCGTCAACGTTGGAGCGGTGTCTCTAAAGAGAGTGACATCTTTGACTCTCCTACGTAGCTCTCGGTCTCCCATATCAGAACAAGACTACGTGTGCTTCAGTCACCTCTTGGGTAATGTTGATCAACCGTCTCATGCGAGTAAATGTCCCGCGTAGGTTCTCTCCAGTCTTCCGCTAGAACTCCTGCAGACTCCTCAACTTGTCAGTCCGCACACCTTGATAGTTCTTCCTCGAACATTAGAAGAACTAAACCACAAGATTAAATCCTGGTGGTATCCTGCTCATACTACCGCTTGCTCCACTACTAGTGGACGCACCGCTGGTAGTAGGTACTCCGCTACCGGTGGATGTACCACTGCTACTGACACCTGAACTCGTAGGTGCTACGACTCCCGAAACTACGCTAGTAGTGATAGAAATGTTGTTGAGAGATCAATGTCATCTCCACAACTCAATATCCACACTGTAGTCTCGTCTGAACTCATGATAATCGTCCATCGGCGGTCCCTCCATGTGTTAAAACAAACCCTTCCACGCCATGAAGAGTGTAAACAGCTGTAGGTTCTGCATCTGCTGCAGATTGCACCACTGTCGAACTCCTGCATGAAGTCATCTCGCTCAATGATAATCCACTGTACTCGAGTACCATTGAGGTCTCTTCATGGTCCCTTAGATCTCATCCATGTCCCACAACAACAGTGTGATGACACTAGACTCACCATCAGAAAATGCACTGTCTACGTCTGACTCGTCCTCTGGAACAACCGACGGTAATGGTGTAGGTAGTCTGTACCTCACCCAACTCCGTGTATACCCACTATCCAAGAAGTCCCCATCATAATCTCTCGAGAACTCCGTGATGATAGAATCTCGTGAACACACTCTCCAACCAGAATGTCCAAATCTCCGTCACCAACGTAACCACAACTTGCCTAATCTCACTCCTATTGAGCTCACCTATCTCATACTAGGACTGTCAAGGTAAAGGAAACCTTTACCTGCCATCACCATAGACAGTCACTCACGGTCTGTTGGTCGTCAATCCAACCTCACCGTGAGAGAAACAAATATAGTCTGATTGGTCTGCAACTCCAGTCTCACTACCGACAGCACACTGGAGTAAACTCACTCCGGCAATCAAGCCCCAACATAAGCAAACACGGCGTACAAACAGGATGTAGAGTATGGAGGGGTTCCAACCACAAGAAGTTCAAACGATAACTCTTCACACTCAAACATTCACATAACGAGAAACCCAGTCCCACCTGGACTGGCGTCTCCTCTTCGATGACCACATGCATAATATATGATCACCAACTGTCATAACATGTACCTAAGATCACTAACTAGATGTCTACACCTCTAGTAGCTCCAAAAGTATCTCCGTGGTAGCTCTACTAGCTCACCCAAGACAACTCCTACCAACTACCTCCATATGCGTCTCTACGATATAAGTAAACACTACCACAACAACAGCTTCTTCCTAGTACTATGGGTCGCCCTACCACTCCTCTAGGAACGTGCAAGAATGTCCTCACTATCTTAAACAAGTCCATAAGTACTTGCACGCATCTTTAGAAGACACAAAGAATTATTGGTTTAGCAGTAAAGTCAAAGCTAAGAACTACAGAGTTAAGTGTGCAAGTTCAGAAATAGTGTTGGGATGGGTGACCTGCTGGTTTTACACTTCCTACACAACTGAAACTTGCATACCTCTCTCATGCACGCCAGCAAGCTAGCTTGCGGGGGGCTCGGGCTCCGCTCTGTGTCTACCTCCGCACTCTCGCACTTCCACTCTCACGGCTCTACACTCACGCACCTCTGCTCCTCGAAGCATCTAAACACCTTGACACTCCCGCTCTCTCTCCACTCCGTTTGGAGTAGAGTAGAAACTCGAGCCAAACAACACAAGAAGGACGCATATGAAAAGAACACACCCAAAACAGCAACTTCGAGGTCGAAAACACACTCCACAAGGTCAAAATCTGCCAAATTGACACTCGCAAGCGAGATTACGTCAGATTTTGGACCACACGTGACCTTCTTCTGCTTGTAACTCCTTCGATCCTTCACCAAATTGAATGATTTTTGATCGTCTTCCCAACGCGCACCTATTGCACTCTTCAGCACCAGAAATTGCTGATCCACACCAACCTGACGTCCGCCGATGCACTTCTGCAGACCTCAAATTGACATCAAAACCCGTCACAGGAAATTCCAGCAGCGTTTCCGCACTACTTCACTACCAAATCCGACCAAGAACATGTCCAAATAGTACTAATCCACACAGCGATCAACCACATGACCAAAAAGAACCACTCCACGTACGCACGCATCCGCAAATCGAAGGTACCAACGATGTGTAAACTCCGGAGATACCACCGGCAGAAATCCGTGACCTGAAAGCTCTCAATCAGACCTCGCAATTCGAATTCTTCGAGTGATAAACAGTATGTACTCACTCCATCATGCCAACAAGCACTAAACAATCACTAAAGTTGAACCAAATCCATGACTGCGTAAGTCTCCAAAAGTGTCGATTTAACTAGTATATGCAGAGAATCAAAAGTTGTCTTATTCTCTCAGTCAACTCCCCACATCTTCTTTTCTTCTTCAAGGGACTTCTTCCGCTGGCTTTTGTTACAATTCCAATGAGGCACCTCGTCAATCTCCTAATCTTCAACATCGGACATATGCATGTCATCGGATTTTGATTTTGTGCCGGTTCTTCTTCCTTGAATTCTTCATAGCTAGGAAGATCTTCTTCTTTCTCGACTTCGTCTTCTTCGGCCTTAATGAGATTTTTGAACTTGGAAGCACACAAAGGACACTTAACGACATTGAAAACAAAGCAATGAAGCGGACAAACGACAAGCATCAAAACAACACTTATAATTATCATAATACTTATCAAATTGCGACGAGGCCAAATCTCTGATATCGTTGTCCATGATATGCTCTGGTACATCTGACGATGTGCGTTGCGAGATATCTAAGGTCTACTTTGGCTGTTTTGGTCGAGAGGATCTAAGACAATCCCATCTAAATTTGTTGGATGTTCAACTAGTTGAGCTTGTCCTTTTGGATATGCTCCGGGTGTAACCAATACCAAATTGATATAGAAGACATCTTTGAGTTGATGATCTTGATAGAGCTGTCGAAAATAGTCCTCCTCGACATCATCAGTGAACTTAATCAACTTTGTTCACCAAACCTTCAAAATTCTGGTCCAACCACCAAGGACAACTGCTCACCTCCCAAGGCTTCTTTTTGTGATAGTGATGTGCAAATTTGATCTTTCTTATGGTACATACAAAACTTGGACTTCGGACCAATCCACAAAAAAAAGCTAGTTGTAGCACAATGTTCTTCCTCTTCGAGACCAACCACCTGAAAACTATCGTTTTGCACACTAGCTGTTCACCACTAGCTCTTGTCTTTTTTCAATTGCATATCAAACTTGCGTGAACAAAGTCCGTCTAATGTGGTTGTAGTAGGACTACCACTCGTTGAGAACAAGTGTGTGCAACCATAGTCTTATTTCAGCATCAAGGTCATTTCCTTGAAGGTGATGGTATTATTTCTTCACGGACGCATCATGGTTGTAGTGACAATCTCGAAGTTCCAACTTGAGTTTCATCAAGACGTTAGAAGCCAATCTAGATCTTGTCACGTTAGTTTGGCACATTGGCTAGGTTGACCGAGTGCATAGTGGTTAATCTCGGTAGGGCCGTTTCCGTTAGGGCGAGTTGGTGAGATAACCCACTAGGGGTATACTCGGAGGTAGGGCTTGGAGGCCTTAGTTCTACGAGTTGAGTCTTCAAGCTCCTGGCTATGGTGGATAGTCTTGGTGAGTGCAATCTGGATTCTTTGCGAACAAACCGTAGATCCTTGACCCTCCTTTGACTATTGAGCTCAAAGCTGTGTGTAACCGTATCAAGCGATCAGAAGAAGACATAAAGAGTTCTTCGAGAGTGAAAAAAACTAGTTCTTTGTAGTCGATCTCATCATTCTCGACATGTCCATTGGGTATCTTCTGGACCTTAAGGACAACATCTTGCCTGTGTGGAATAGATATCCTATCAAGCAGAAGTGATGAGAAAATTGTTGGATTGGGTCACGGAAGTCCTCGACGATAGAGGACACTTGATATTATTTCACGTACGGACCTCACTAGTAGTCAGCAAACTGCTGACGCACTTGGAGTTACAAGCAAAACATTTTTCATGTAACATCTTATGATGTCTTGAACGATATGTCGTGTTGGGTGCAGGTCAGTTCTAAGATTTCTACATATCACTAGAAAGCTCTCGCAGAGGCCTTTCCAATGATATCTTACTCGCCTCGATATCTTACGTGGAGTTCCGTCCATGACCTAAAACGTTGCTGGAGCTCCAACACTTAGCCGTTTTCCAAAAACCTGTGGTCCAGACCCAGACTTGAACCCTGTGGTTCAGACCAGCATCCGAACCACGATTCGTCTACTTCTCGGACTCACGTCTCAGACCTATTTTTCGACCTGTTTCTAAACTTGCCTCCTTAAGCCAACGTCTAGGGTCATCTCGGGTAGGTCCTTATGTCCTATCTTGGTTCAAAGAACCACTTACGGTTCTTCTGATCTCGACTTCCCGGTGAAGCCGTTTAGTCCTACTCGCAACGTTCACAATCTAATGCAAGTCCACTATGGTTCTATTGTTCGCGTCTGCGTCCGACTTTGAGATTGAGTGTTGTGACATTCACCTCACACTTTGGAGGTTGATGCCCTCATCAACAATGATCCTTAAGTTAACGCTAAGTTCAAAATGGGCAGCCGACCCCTTGACGCCAGAATTGCATTCTGGTAGCTAATCCGCAATTCTCTTTTTGGCTTGAATCTTAAGTGGTCACTAGAACACTTAGAAAATTCCAACTAGTCTCAGAGAAAGCTTAACCTTTTTGACCACCTCTAAACAAAACTATATGAGAATTTCTAAACATTCTACTTAAGACTCTAACTTATAAGGATTCACACCTACTTACGAGGTCCCCCCAAACTCACTTTCTGGTCGTAATCTGATTTGACTTCGACGCGCAACTAAGTTTACATTGTAGTTAGAAAACCGCAATGCAAGATCACCCCAAGCCCCAAGACAAGTAAAAAAATTCATACTTGCTTTGTCAACGCAACTAAGTCTTGACATCAAGACTTAGTCTTGATTTAGATGCTTAGCCAAACCAGCTCGCTTCCTTTGAGTGTGTTTCGTTCCTCCTCTTGACAACATCCTAGGCATCTGATCAGAACTAGTCATAGCCATGCACTACCAATACACTTAGATAATTTTAAAGAAACAAATTATTTATTTCCACAAAGGAAAGAAAGAGACCATCCGATTTACTATGCGAGTAGACAGCTATCTGCTGCAGAGAAGAACTATTCTACTACAGAGCGGGAAGCACTAGGGATGGTGTATTCTGTCAGAAAATTTCAACACTACTTGTTGGGATGCGAGTTTGTATTCTACATGGATCACTATGCTTTAAAACATCTGGTGCAAAAATCTGATTTGTCGGGAAGAATAGCAAGATGGATGTTGTTATTACAGGAGTTCAAATTCACATTTCAAACTCGAGCAGGCAAACATCATGAGAATGCGGACTACTTGTCTCGGTTGAGGATAGGAGAGCGTCAAGACAACGTAGCAGACGACTTCCCAGATGAAGAACTTTTTCAGCTCACAGTAAGCCCCACGAGTAGGTATCATGAGATATATAGATATCTGTATACATTGCAGTGTCCTGAAGGAATGGATGTAGAACAGCGTATGGTGTTCATACACAAAGTTGGACCGTACGAGCTCAAGAGCGGTATTCTGTTCAAAAAGGGGATCGATGATGAACTCCGAAGATGCCTGGAGGAGGAAGAAGTAGGAAGAGTGGTGGACGCCATGCATTTCGAATCAGCAAGAGGACATTATGCCCTTTGCAACACAGTAAAGAAGATTTTGAATGCAAGATATTGGTGGCCCATCATGTACAAAGATATACAAGCAATCATTAAAAGGTGTGACAGTTGTCAACGAGTAGATAAGCCTACTCGAACTATTCAATGGCTGCTCCATCCTATCTTACCTCTTGCATCATTCGAGAAGTGGAGAATTGATTTTGTGGGATCTATTCAATCAGCAACAAAGAAGACAGGAAGAAGATACATATTGGTTGCTACAGATTATGCAACCAAGTGGGTGGAAGATGAAGCAACGAAGAAAAATGATGCGGTGACAGTGGCAACTTTTCTACACAAGAATATCATTGTAACAACCCAGAGAAACACAAGTATCGGAAATAGTAAATAAAGGATCGTTCTCACGAAGATACAGTTAATAATTACACAAAACACAGTACTACAACGTCACAATGATAATTCAGATAGTTTTTTGTTATTCTCACGGAATGGAATAATATCCGGATGAGAGTTTAAGTCTGATAAGAAACCAAACCCAAGCAAAACCTGATGAATCGAATACAAACAACAATGAAATAGTTCTTTGATCAGGGACCCTTCCAACAACATATAAAAGATTGGAGAAGATAGATGTATGAGTAAATGAGGTAGCAAAATACTGCTGAAATGTTACTAGTCTTCTTCTAAAAAGACAGAAGAATACAGATTTCACATCAAGGTTCAAAGAATAAGCCCCTACTCTTCCTAAGAAGTGTTCTTCCTACTAAATCCTCACTCTTAAGAATCCCACTTATTTGAAGAAGCCAAACTTAAGACGAAGCCACCATGTTCCGAACTCTTCTTACAATTTAACTTATGCTCTTCCACTTCACAGTAACTAATATGTTCTCAGATTCTCAAAATGTCCTTCACTTAAAATAGCTCGAAGACTCTCTTCGCCGAAGGCCAACTTCGCTCATCTACATCAATCAGATTTACACCTGCGACAGCAAACTACGTCCTTCGTAGGTAAATTTACCTTCACCCACTTTTCTCACACTCTCACTCCGCAATCTTGCGCAATTGAAAATTAAGAAACAAAAACTGAAAACATGGAAAAGATAAAATGTCAGAGACTCGCATCGCTTATATAGCCCTTCGCCCTAAGATGGCGGATCTCATTTCCTACAAAAGATGATTACATCTGAATCGTACGATCACGTCCTCCTAGTTGGCGGAACCGCAGTATCTACTCTACCTAACTGTAAAGAGTGTCCTATACTGGCTAAGATAAACTTAACTGTCTCCCTAAGCTCCTTCAAATCTCGTATGATTCTCTCCCCTAGTCTAACTATCCTACTCTTCGCCGAAGGATTCGACGCTACTGTTAACTCTGTTCGAAGCCGCTGGAGAAGCTCGAGCTCTGTCCCGTTAAGCTCGGTGGCGAAGTATGTCGTCGCAATCTCGTCTACCTTCACCCGAAGCTCTTTGGTCTTCACTTCAACAATCTCCTTCGCTTTCTCTACCTTGGCTAGCTCCTCATCCTTGGTAGCCAACTGCTCCAGAACAGCGTCCCTCTCTGACTTCATGTCATGGAAGCGCGAAGTCATAAGGTTGAGATTCGCCTGCCAATCCTGTATCTCCTTCAAAGCATTCACCTGGTCCTCCGATCTAGCAACCACCAAGGTGTCTCGCTCCGCAGTCAACTTCACAACCTCAGCCGAAGAGTCATCAATCTTCTTCATTAGTTTGTCCTTCTCCGTAAGCCATCCCTGTCTTCCGAAGTGTACTGCACTGAGAAGATCACTAAGGGATAAAGGTACCTTTGTCTCATTCTCGTATTCCTGACGCTGCATGTCCAACTCTGCCAAAATAGGTAGTGCCGTGCTGCTCAGGAACTCCAGCGTCTTCTCGAACATCTGCAACTCCTTCCCTATGCTTGGATCTTTTGATGCCGAAGTCGTGGCATCGTTAAGACAAGATGAAGGTCGAGGGGCTTCCGAAGGAGGTTCTCGAAGTGTAGCACCCAAAGGTACTCTTCGTATCACAAACTCCTCTTGATCTCTATCCGGTTGACTCGCTCTTGGACCCGTCTCTCTTAAAATCTCCACTGAAGACGATCGTTTCGCAGTCTGCACCTCTTCGGCTCCTCCGTCCGAAGTCGTAGTTGTCCTTTTCGCCTTCTTCTTCTGTCGAGAAGTCGCTCCTCCTGAAGTCCCCGCCTCCGTCATCTTCCTCTTCACCCGGGTGCTAGGTCCCGCCGAAGTTACCGGAGTTGCCATTTCTTCTCTTTGAGGAGTTGGCTCCATCACACGCTCATCTTCTGATATCATTCTTCGTTCGAACTTCTCCTCTTCTTCTGGGGATAACAATTTCATTCCTCGATAGAAGAACACTGCAAACGCTGCAAAGTAGGTAGATCCACCATCCTCAAAGTTGACATACATCTTCTGAACGTGATTGTGGAAGATCTTCGCCCAATACGCTCTCCTTCCTTCGAAGATCTTCTCGATGAAGTTAATCTGTCAATTGGTCAGATAAGAAGTACGTTGCGGTTTGAAGATGGTGTTAAGGGCGATCGTGACATCCCTCTTGAAAAGATCGATATAACTGTGCACCTTGAACTCATTCGATCCTATCAGTGACGTTGAGAAAAGTTCTTCGTACTTCGCCACTTCGTCCGAAGACGGCTTGCAGGTGCTATCGTACATCAAGTCGTCTGGCTTTCCTGCATCATCGGTTCCTAAGGCGTAACTCCAATTATCCAAAGTCTAGTTATTCGGCCTCGCCCGAAGGTCGTCAGAGGGATGTCCTTTACAGATGAGTATCTCCTGTAACAGCTCTGAAGAGATCACTCCCCAGTTTTCGAGCAGGAACGCCATCCCCATCTCTTCGAGTCGTTCTCGATACGGACTGAAGTCCGGCCACTTCGTCGCAATGGTCTTCAACTTCGGCTTCTTTGCTGTCTGCATTCCCCTCATCTTCGCCGAAGTTCAGAGTTCCTTCACCTGCTTGCGACTACAACACTCCTCACTCGGCGCTTAATCGACAACTTCTGACTTCGCCAAATTGAACTCGCCTTCTGCTGCCCCAAACCCTAGAAGAGACTCTTCGCCGATGTCGGTCTTCGTCCACTTTCGATCGACCGATGCGGAGCGCTACAGTGAATTCGCTAACGGAAATAGTAAAATGATTTACCTTTTGAACCTTCTTATAGTTTTCTACTTCTCGCCTCCTCACGTGTAAGGTTCCGACCGCGAAGGACTGCTTCTTTCCTGTTTTGGTGCTTCTTCTTCTTTGAGTCATAACTTCGTCGTCCGATGTCCGTTCTCAACAAGTGAGGTATCCCTGGAAAGCTCTTCGTCTGGAGAATGTAGCTAGATTATTAATCCAAAGAAATACACTTCACAGGTTCGTATTCTGGTTCAGCATCATCCTTCGGCTAAGAAAGCTCTATACTACACTAAACTTATCTTCTCTATCATTTATACTAACTAATCTACTGTTTTGTTTATCAAAAACAAAAATTTTCTAGCAAACTGGAAATCCAAGCCTTCACATACTCCCCCTCTCAATTGTGAAGCGTCCTCGCGAACATATCAGCTGTAATACCGCTTGATTCTTCCTCCATTTACTCGAGTAGCGAAGAGATTTCCTTCCAGGTCTTTAAGTTGGACTGAACCATTACCATAACATTGTGCGACTATGTATGGTCCCATCCATCGTAGCTGTAACTTCCCTGGAAATTTAATATGTCTACTATCATATAGCAAGACCAAGTCTCCATCATTCACTTCTACTTTTCTTAACCTCTTATCATATACTTCCTTCCGCTTCTCTTGTATGTCCTTAGTTAACTCCAGAGATGCCTCGCGATCTTCTTCTAGTGCCATCAAACTTTGCAATCTGACGAGATGACTATCTTCTGCAGACAGTCTATCCTGTGACAGAATCCTGTAAGTAGGGGTTTCGAACTCAATAGGCATAATGAGATGCATTCCATACGCTAAGAAGAACGGCGTCTGACGTGTGGTTATCTTCTCTGTATTTCTGAACGTCCACAACGCTACATCCAGCTTGGTGTCCCAATCATAGGCATGATTGACAGTCACTTTGTTCAGAATTTTACACAGTAATCCATTACTTTTCTCAGTAAGTCCATTCGCCTTAAGATTATACGGAGTAGTCTTTCGATGTTTGATATGAAAGTACCCTGTCAATGCCTCTATGGTATTGTTCAAAAAATGTGTACCCCTATCACTCACCAGTTCCAATGGACATCCAAACCTGGTGATGATATTCTTGTGTAGAAAGGCCGCCACTGTAATCGCATCATCTTTCTTTGTTGCTTCAGCTTCCACCCACTTGGTTGCATAATCTGTAGCCACCAAGATGTATCTTCTGCGTGTCTTCTTCGTTGCTGGCTGAATAGGTCCCACAAAGTCAATTCCCCACTTCTCGAATGATGCAAGAGGTAAGATAGGATGAAGTGGCCACTGAGTAGTTCGAGTAGGCTTACCCACACGCTGGCAACTGTCACATCTCTTAATGATCGCGTGTACATCCTTGTACATGGTGGGCCACCAGTATCCTGCATTCAAAATCTTCTTCATTGTGTTGCGAAGGGCATAATGTCCTCCTGCGGATTCGGAATGCATGGCATCCACCACTCTTCCTACTTCTTCTTCTTCTAGACATCTTCGTAGTTCATCATCGATCCCTCTTTTGAACAGAATACCGCTCTTCAGCTCGTACGGTCCAACCTTGTGTATGAACACCGTACGCTGTTCCACATCCATTCCTTCAAGACACTGCAACGTATACAAATATATGTATATCTCATGGTACCTACTTGTGGGAGTAACTGTGAGCTGGAAAAGTTCTTCATCTGGAAAGTCGTTTGCTACATTATCTTGACGCTCTCCCGTCCTCAATAGAGACAAGTAGTCGGCATTCTCATGATGCTTTCCTGCTCGGATTTGAACTGTGAATTTGAACTCCTGCAATAACAACATCCATCCCGCTATTCTTCCCGACAGATCAGATTTTTGCACCAGATGTTTTAAAGCATAGTGATCCACGTAGAATACAAACTCGCATCCCAACAAGTAATGTCGAAATTTTCTGACAGAATACACCATCCCTAGTGCTTCCCGCTCTGTAGTGGAGTAGTTCTTCTCTGCAGTGGATAGCTGTCTACTCGCATAGTAAATCGGATGGTCCCTCTTTTCTCTGTCTTTCTGACTCAACACCACTCCAATAGCGAATGCTGAAGTATCCACATACACTTGAAAAGGTAGATTCCAATCTGGTGCCTTCATGACTGGAGCTTCAATCAACTTTGTCTTCAGCGTTTCAAAGGCCTTCTGTCTCTGTTCCTGCCAGATGTACTCAGTAGTCTTCTTCAACAATTCGGTTAGTGGTGCTGCCAGGGTTGCATAGTTTTTGATAAACCTCCGATAGTAACCCACATGTCCTAAAAATCCACGCAACTCGCTAACATTTGAGGGAGGTTCCAAAGCTACTATAACTTGAACTTTGTCTACGTCTACTTCAATGCCTCGCTGCGAGACTCTATGTCTTAATAAAAGACCTTCTGACATGGCGAAGAAACACTTTTCTGGATGCAATGTCAACTGAGCATCTCTACAACGCTGAAAAACTACTGCCAAGGAATTTATGTGTTCTCCCCTTGGACCAAAAACGCAAAAGTCATCTATAAAAATTTCTAAGAAATTCCTAAGATACTCCTGGAAAATGTTTGTCATCATTCTTTGGAATGTGGCAGGAGCATTACATAAACCAAAGGGCATCTTATGATATGCAAAAGTACCCCAGTCAGTGATAAAAGTAGTCTTATCTTTGTCTTCTTCTCTGATGGATACTTGGTTATATCATGAGAATCCATCGAGAAAGCTATAGCATTCGTGACCAGCTACCCTGTCCAAAATAGAATCTGTAAAAGGTAAAGGGTGATGGTCCTTCCTAGTTGCTGCATTCAGTTTTTGAAAATCTTGACATACTCTGATTTTACCAGTCTTTTTCTTGGGTACTATCACAATGGGTGATACCCATTCACTGCTAAGGACAGGAAAACTAATACCAGCGCTTAAGTACTTATCGATCTCATCCTTGACCAAGAGAGAGTACTTCGGGTTTAACCGATACTGTCTTTGACGTATAGGAACAGAATTTTCCAGTAGATCAATTCGATGTTGATCCCACTTCGCAGGAATACCCTTCATATCTTCAATCTTCCAGGCGAAGACATCTTGATAGTAAGTTAACATGTCATGGTACACCTCCAATTCTGCTCCCTGTAACTTCGCTGCGATCTTCAAGACTTTCCCTTCGTCGAGAATCAAATCCACTGTCGCTGACTTCAGTACCATTCCTTCTGTGTGGCTTACCTCTGAACTTCCCTGTCCCAACTGTGATTGCTATTCTTCCTCATTCCCCTCGCACTCTTCTTCATCTTCTATCTCATAGCATTGCAAGTAGTTCACAACTATGTAAGGTCCTGATTTCTCATTTTCCGAGCTAGTACCCGAAGATGAAGAGTCATCATCCGAAGTGTACCCTGAATCTGTCGAAGATGTTTCGCCCTGATGTGACATCTTCTTCCAGGATACTGAGACACTTTTCTCCTTGGGTTTCATCGGATCATTTAAGGACAACTTCTGCTTATACCAATCAGTGATTACCTTAGCACCGTATAGCCAAGGTCTCTCTATAAGCACTCCATAGCCAGACTTAACCAATGGCCTTAGTACAATATATGTAAGTTTGAAAATTATCCCACCAATTGTTGTAAGAATATCTCGTAGTACCCCCAAAGGTCTTCGCCGACTCTGATCCGCCATCCTCAACACCCTTGGTGTCGATTCGAATTGTGTGTAACCTAAACCATGCGCTGTATCCTCTGTAATGATATTCACGCTAGAACCAGAGTCTATAGACACATGTTTTATTAGACATCCATCTATCTCGATGTCTACTTCTGGAGATCCTAAGTCCTCCAGTCCAACTTGAAACAATGAAGGCAGATTCTTCGACTTAGCCTTCGCTGGTTTTCTCAAGGCTGCCAATAACAGTTTCCTGTACAGCCTATTGTCTTCGACCAACTGCTTGATGGTTATATTAGCTTGTTGGTTCAGCAAGTCTTCTACTACGTTGTAATGAGGGCTCACCACTGGAACAACCCTCTTAGTTTGTTCTGCCACCAGCTTGCGCAGTTCGGATGGTCGTTCGACTTCGGACGAAGAGACTTCGGCCCGCACCTTCCCGAGCCCTTCTTGGCTAGGTTCCACCTCCTTGGCTTGCTTACTCAGTTCCTTACTGAGTAGTGCCCTCACTTCTTCGGAAATATCCGCAGGCAATACTCCTGAGGCCTTCTTCGTTCTCGGTTCTTCCTTACGATTATATGCCTGTGCCGATTTCGTCTGTTTCTCTACAACGTCGCGCACCTGTTATGTCAAGGATTTATGCGTTTTCTTCTCCTTCTTCAATTGTTTTCGCTCAGTCTTTTTAAGGTCCTTCGCCTCCTGAGCTGCGGCTTCTGCTAAAGTCTCTCCCTTTCGAAGTAGTCTCTTTCCTTTGAGTCTCCACTTTGTTTACCAGAATTTCCTTGTCTTCTGGCCAACCATATCCATCGTCGTTTGACAGAATACAAACTTTCAGATCTTCGACCAACTCGACCATGTTTACTCCTGCATCTGCTCGTTGTTGGTTGGGTGGCGGTTGAAATCTCAGTCCGGTCTTCTGAATTGGTTCATTCGTACAATCCGTAGCTCCATGACCGGGCTTATCACACTTCCCACATAGTGGTATATATCCCACTTGTTTTTTTGGATGAGGACAAGAAGGAGCCCAATGACCATTGGCGGCACAATTAAAACATGATGTACCAAGAGATGGTGATCTTTCCTGGTAACCTGCAGGGGCAAACTTTCGTTGGGTAACGTTAGTTGCCATTTGTCTAGGTACAAAGCGTTGGATATGTACAGAAGGAATGGGCGTGAATTGCTGAGGCTGAGCGGGTATCATAGCTCCATCTTGAGCTTGTACTCCATAGACCTCATCTTCACACTCTACAAAGTAATTGGGCTCGTATAATGGCGCCCACTCCACTGCATGGGTGTTATAGGATGATTTACTGTTAAAACATTCCGTATTGGCATGTCCAGGTTTACCACAGTTAGTACACCACAAATTTGGACGTGAAGTAGTTGGCGATTTTTACCTCTCGGGTGTTCTGACCAATTGCACCTTGAGGTCTTCGAACTTCTTGAGAAGATCATCAAGTGTAGTATCCTTAGATGGCTGTGTCCTCCTCACCATCGGAAGTCTGGACTTCGTCATTCTTTTCCGCTTCTTATGCTTTTCCTCTTCGTCCGAAGATGAGGAAGCTTCGTCTTCCGATGTTGAGCTTTCATTCGAAGACTCTTCTGAAGATTCTTCCGAAGATGAATATTTTCTATGTTTCCGTTTTAACTTCTTCTTCTTCTTCTTCTCATCCTTTGCACTCTTCTTCGATTTTCTGAAATCCTTCTTCTTTCTCGACTCTGAAGCTTTTTCCCGATCTCTGCTGAGGATATTTGAGGACTCATAGTTCTCAGCAGAATCGATGGCTCGTTCTAAGGTTGACGTATCGAATCGTCTAACCCATGTCTGTTGCTTCGAAGGCAATCCTTTCACAAACCACTCCACTGCCTGTGGTGGTGTGTAGGCTGGGTGTGTCCCATTAGCAGGTAGTCTATCCAAGATATCGTAAAATCTCTGAACATAACTCTTCAAAGATTCTTTCCTCTTCCGTTTAACGCTGTTTACTTTGTGCAGTACATGCCTGTTATAGTTCAGTTCCCTGAATCTTTTGAGGAATTCATTTTTCATCAAATCCCAAGTAGATAAGATTGTTGGGGTTAGATTGGCATGACTGTACCATTTTCCAGCTGCATGTTTCAACAGACTGGGAAAAATTCTCGTTCGATCGAGATCATTGTCTTCTTTGTTTGCAAGAGATACCGCTTCGAATTGTTTAACAAAAGAATCGGCACCTTCTCCATCTCCATCACTGTCAGAATCTTCCCCACCAAATTTTGGATAATTCTGACGAGTGAAGGGTGGCGTTCCTGACGGAAGTGGTACTCCTGTCACTGTATGCGGTAGTGTAGAATATGAAACTGCTGACTGCTGTCTTTGACTCTGTCTTGTTGGCACCATCAAGTTTGAAATCCTCATTGATCCTGAATTCGACAAATTGCTTAATGGTCGAAGAGTCAGTTTGGCAAGTGCATCCACAACTGCGGTTCCCACTCGGATATTTGGGAGGTTCACTTCGGGTAAATTTGCTTCGGCCGAAGTGTCTTCAACTGAGTGAATATTTCCTCGTCTTATTTCATGTTCATTCTTGGGTGAAGACGAGGTAGAGGCCTCCTGACTTCGTATCTTAAAGAGCGATACTCCTGGAGTACCCTGAGGTCTAAGATTTGGGATTCGAAGAGCAGGTGATCCCAATGGTAATAATTCGAATTAATTCTTGTCCTCTTTGTTTCTTCAAAAGTTCTACAAAGCTTGTGATCTCTGGCCCATGTCTGATGATCAGCTCCAAGGCCGCTTCCGCTTTCGGATTTGGATCTTCCGCAAGAGTGTCAAAATGTTGGATTCTGACTGTGCTGATCCTGAAGATGAAGACGAAGATGAAGATTGAAACAACTCCACTCTTCGAAGTGAAGGTGATTCTTCTCTATTTGTCTCCTCTTCTTCAGCTTGAATACCCTCTGTTTTTCTCGTTGCTTCAAACAAAGATTCATGTAAATTTGTGGTCCTTGAAGGAAATGATAACCATGATGCGTCTTTAGGTGAACTCTCTCCACTCCGAACGCTCGAGTATGGAGATTCGATATCTCCCTTCTTCTTCCAGTATGTGCGCTCGTCTTTCTCGTAACGCGTCCGTGGTGAGATAGGTACTGAACTCCTTTCAAGTGAAGATGAAGTCCCTTCAGAGAGATTTTTCACTTCTTGCCACTTCTGAGCCGCTTGACGTCTTCGCTCCCTCGTTGTCTCTTTCTGGCGTAGAACTTCTTCCAACAGTTGTTCACGGACCAACCTTCTTTTCAGCGCTCGCCTGGTCCTTCCCGTCTTCTGATCTTCTTCAGAAGGCGCTTGTGCTCCTCCTGACATACATGTCAACGGTTACAACTTACTGGATTCAAAGTAAAAGTTAAATCTGTATCCCTGGCAGCGGCGCCAAAAGTTTTAATGTTTCTATATGAAACAACCCAGAGAAACACAAAGTATCGGAAATAGTAAATAAAGGATCGTTCTCACGAAGATACAGTTAACAATTACACAAAACACAGTACTACAACATCACAATGATAATTCAGATAGTTTTCTGTTATTCTCACGGAATGGAATAATATCCGGATGAGAGTTTAAGTCTGATAAGAAACCAAACCCAAGCAAAACTTGATAAATCAAATACAAACAACAATGAAATAGTTCTTTGATCAGGGACCCTTCCAACAACATATAAAAGATTCGAGAAGATAGATGTATGAGTAAATGAGGTAGCAAAATACTGCTGAAATGTTACTAGTCTTCTTCTGAAAAGACAGAAGAATACAGATTTCACATCAAGGTTCAAAGAATAAGCCCCTACTCTTCCTAAGAAGTGTTCTTCTTACTAAATCCTCACTCTTAAGAATCCCACTTATTTGAAGAAGTCAAACTTAAGACAAAGCCACCATGTTCCGAACTCTTCTTACAATTTAACTTATGCTCTTCCACTTCACAGTAACTAATATGTTCTCAGATTCTCGAAATGTCCTTCACTTAAAATAGCTCGAAGACTCTCTTCGCCGAAGGTCAACTTCGCTCATATGCATCAATCAGATTTACACCTGCGACAGCAAACTACGTCCTTCGTAGGTAAATTTACCTTCGCCCACTTTTCTCACACTCTCACTCCGCAATCTTGCGCAATTGAAAATTAAGAAACAAAAACTGAAAACATGGAAAAGGTAAAATGTCAGAGACTCGCATCGCTTATATAGTCCTTCGCCCTAAGATGGCGGATCTCATTTCCTACAAAAGATGATTACATCTGAATCGTACGATCACGTCCCCCTAGTTGGCAGAACCGCAGTATCTACTCTATCTAACTGTAAAGAGTGTCCTATACTGGCTAAGGTAAACTTAACTGTCTCCTTAAGCTCCTTCAAATCTCGTATGATTCTAACTATCCTACTCTTCGCCGAAGGATCCGACGATACTGTTAACTCTGTTCGAAGCCGCTGGAGAAGCTCGAGCTCTGTCCCGTTAAGCTCGGTGGCGAAGTCTTCTCTTTGAGGAGTTGGCTCCATCACACGCTCATCTTCCGATATCGTTCTTCGGTCGAACTTCTCCTCTTCTTCTGGGGATAACAATTTCATTCCTCGATAGAAGAACACTGCAAACGCTGCAAAGTAGGTAGATCCACCATCCTCAAAGTTGGCATACATCTTCTGAACGTGATTGTGGAAGATCTTCGCCCAATACGCTCTCCTTCCTTCGAGGATCTTCTCGATGAAGTTAATCTACCAATTGGCCAGATAAGAAGTACGTTGCGGTTTGAAGATGGTGTTAAGGGCGATCGCGACATCACTCTTGAAAGGATCGATATAACTGTGCACCTTGAACCCATTCGATCCTATCGGTGACGTTGAGAAAAGTTCTTCGTACTTCGCCACTTCGTCCGAAGACGGCTTGCAGGTGCTATCGTACATCAAGTCGCCTGGCTTTCCTGCATCATCGGTTCCTAGGGCGTAACTCCAATTATCCAAAGTCCAGTTGTTCGGCCTCGTCCGAAGGTCGTCAGAGGGATGTCCCTTACAGATGAGTATCTCCTGTAACAGCTCTGAAGAGATCACTCCCCAGTTTTCGAGCAGGAACGCCATCCCCATCTCTTCGAGTCGTTCTCGATACGGACGGAAGTCCGGCCACTTCGTCGCAATGGTCTTCAACTTCGGCTTCTTTGCTGTCTGCATTCCCCTCATCTTCGCCAAAGTTCAGAGTTCCTTCACCTGCTTGCGACTACAACACTCCTCACTCGGCGCTTAATCGACAACTTCTGACTTCGCCAAATTGAACTCGCCTTCTGCTGCCCCAAACCCTAGAAGAGACTCTTCGCCGATGTCGGTCTTCGTCCACTTTTGATCGACCGATGCGGAGCGCTACAGTGAATTCGCTAGCGGAAATAGTAAAATGATTTACCTTTTGACCCTTCTTATAGTTTTCTACTTCTCGCCTCCTCACGTGTAAGGTTCCGACCGCGAAGGTCTGCTTCTTTCCTGTTTTGGTCCTTCTTCTTCTTTGAGTCATAACTTCGTAGTCCGATGTCCGTTCCCAACAAGTGAGGTATCCCTGGAAAGCTCTTCGTCTAGAGAATGTAGCTAGATTATTAATCCAAAGAAATACACTTCACAGGTTCCGTATTCTGGTTCAGCATCATCCTTCGGCTAAGAAAGCTCTATACTACATTAAACTTATCTTCTCTATCATTTATACTAACTAATCTACTGTTTTGTCTATCAAAAACAAAAATTTTCTAGCAAACTGGAAATCTAAGGCTTCACAATCATCACCAGGTTTGGATGTCCATTGAAACTGGTGAGTGATAGGGGGCACACATTTTTTGAGCAACACCATAGAGGCACTAACAGGGTATTTTCAGATCAAGCATCGAAAGACTACTCCGTATAATCCTAAGGCGAATGGACTGACTGAGAAAAGCAATGGGTTGCTGTGTAAGATTTTGAACAAAGTGACTGTCAACCATGCTTATGACTGGGACACCAAGTTGGATGCAACGCTGTGGGCATTGAGAAATACAGAGAAGATAACAACGCGACAGATGCCGTTCTTCTTAGCGTATGGAATGCATCCATTATGCCTATTGAATTTGAAACCCCTACTTATAGGATTCAGGATAGATTGTCTGCAGAAGATAGTCAGCTCATGAGACTGCAAAATCTGATGGCACTTGAAGAAAATCGCGGGGCATCTTTGGAGTTAACTAAGGATATACAAGAGAAGCGGAAAGAGATATATGATAAGAAGTTGAGGAAAGTGGATGTGAACAACGGAGACTTAGTCTTACTATATGACAGTAGACATATTAAGTTTCCAGGGAAGTTACAGCTATGATGGATGGGACCATACAAAGTCTCAAAATGTTACGGCAATGGTTCAGTCCAACTTGAAGACTTGGAAGGAAATCTTTTGTGACTCGAGTAAATGGAGGAAGAATCAAGCGATACTACTGCTGATGTGTTCGCGAGGTCGCTTCACAATTGAGAGGGGGAGTATGTGAAGCCTTGGATTTCCAATTTGTTAGAAAGTTTTTATTTTTGTTAGATAAAACAGAAGATTAATTAGTATAGATGATAGATAGGATAAGTTTAGTGTAGTATAGAGTTTCTTAGTCGAAGGATGATGCTAAAAAAATATACGGAATCTGCGGAGTGTATCTCTTTGGAATAATAACCTAGCTGCATTCTTCAGACGAAGAGCTTTCCAGAGATACCTCATTTGCTGAGAACGGATGTCGGACGACGAAGTTATGGCCTAGAGAAGAGGATCAAAGTAGCACAGAAATTCACGCAACTTCGCGCTCGAGAAACAAGAGGGACTTCGCATGTGAGGTGACAAGAGGAAAAGCTATAAGAAAAGTCAAAAAGCATTTCAGCACACTTTACTATTTTATTTGGCCGCATATGTTTTGACCAATGACGTACGTAGTATGTAGCTTAAGCGTGTCACACATTGGCGTTCCGCTCGCGAGTTTACTGTAGCGCTCCGCATCGATCAAACGAGAGTGAGCGAAGGCTATCTTCGACGAAGAGTCTCTTCTAGAGTTTTGTGCGGAAGAGTGGCGACATCTGCCTTCGATGAAGTCTCAAATCGAGATTCAGTTGACGAAGTCTGAAGTCTGCGCTTTTCACGATCAAGTGCCGAGTGAGGAAGTGTCGTAATCGCAGAAGAGCGAAGGAACTTTGGATCTTCGGTGAAGATGAGAGGGATGCAGACGGCGAAGAAGCCGAAGTTGAAGACTATAGCAACGAAGTGGCCGGACTTCAGTCCGTATCAAAGAAATGGGAATGGCGTTCTTGATGGAGAACTTGGGAGTGATATTTCCGAAGATCTTCGGGCAAGACCGAACAATTGGAATCTATCGCATTGGAGCTTCACCTTGAGAATCGATGACGCAGGAAGGCCAGGTGACCTTATTTATGATAGCACTTGCAAGCTGTCTTCAGAGGAAGTGGCGAAGTACAACGAGCTCTTCTCGACGATGCCGGTGAGGTCGAACGGATTTAAGGTACACAGCTATATCGACCCGTTCAAGAGAGATGTGACGGTCGTGCTCAACACGATCTTCAAGCCACATCGTACTTCGTATCTGACCAATTGGCAGATACACTTCATTAAACAGATCTTCGGAGGTAGGAAGGCGTATTGGATGAAGATCTTCCACGATCACATGCAGAAGCTGTACAATACCTTCGATGATGGTGGGTCGACATACTTCGCGGTCTTCGCGGTGTTCTTTTATCAGGAAATGAAGTTACTTTCTCCGGAGGAAGAAGAGAAGTTCGAAAGAAGAACGACGTCCGAAGATGAACTTCTGGTAGAATCAACTCCTCGAAGGGAAAAATTGAGGAATTTACACCAAGTGGCGCGACTTCAAGAAGGAAGAAGAAAGCGAGAAGAATGACAATGACGACTTCAGACGAAGGAGCCAAAGGCGTGCGATCTCCAGTGAAGTCATCTTCTGTAGAGATAGTAGGAACCTCGAGTCCGAGAAGAGACCAAGGAGAGTCGAGTTTAAGAAGAGTACCTTCGGGTGTGCAAGCAGTCGAGACGAAAGTCCCTCAACAAGAACTTCGGACTTCGTCCAGATCGGAAGAGGTTACGACTTCGAGACCGAGTGACTCGAATTTCGGAAGAGAGTTGAAGATGTTTGAACAGACTCTGGAATTCTTAAGCGGTACAGCGTTGCCGATCATGGCGCAGTTGGACATGCAAAGGCATGTCTACGGGAAGGAGACGAAAGAGTCAATTTCATTGAATGATCTTCTCAGTGCGGTGTACTTCGGGCGACAAGGATGGATCAAGGAGAAGGACGCTCTGACGGAGAAGCTTGCGGACACTTCGGACGAAGTCAAGAAGTTAACTTCGGAGCGAGATGCATTGCTCGTAGCGCAGGCAGAAGAACAAATGAGAGTTTCGAAAGAACTTCAGGATTGGCAGGCGAAGCTCAATCTTATGACTTCGCGCTTCCACGACTTGAAGTCAGAGAGGGATGCTACTTTGGAACAGTCAGCGACTAAGGACGAGCAGTTGGCTGCGAAGGATGAGGAGCTAGCGAAGGTTCTAAAGGCGAAGGAGATAACAGAAGTGAACGCCGAAGAACTTTAGACAAAGGTGGACGAGGTTGCGACGACGTACTTCGCCACCGAACTCAACGCGACAGAGACGGAGCTACTCCAACGACTTCGAGCAGAGTTAACGATAGCACCAGATCCTTCGGCGAAGAGTAGAATAGTTAAGATAGCGGAGAGGATCATTAGAGATTTGAAGGAGCTTAGGGAGACGGTTAAATTTTCATTATGGAGTATAGGACAGACGTTACAGTTTGGTAAAGTAGACACTTCGGTTCCGCCAAGTGGATGGACGTGATCATACGGTCTAGATGTAATCATCTTTTTGTACGAAATGAGATCCGCCATCTTAGGGTGAAGAGCTATATAAGCGATGCAATTATCAAGTATTTTACCTTTTTCATATTTTCAGTTTTTGTTAGTTAATTTTTGATTGCGTAAGGTTGCGGAGTGAGAGTGTGAATGAAGTGGACGAAGGCAATTATCTATGAAGGATGTAGTTTGCTGTCGCAGGAGTAAATCTGATTGATGCAAATCTCCGAAGTTGGTCTTCGACGAAGAGAGTCTTCAGGCTATTTAATTGAAGGACATTTCAAGGAATCTGAGAACATATTAGTTAATGTGAAGTGGAGAAGTATAAGTTAAATTGTAAGAAGAGTTCGGAACATGGTGGCTTCTTCAAATAAGTGGAATTCTTAAGAGTGAGGATTTAGTTGGAAGAACACTTCTTAGGAAGAGTAGGGGCTTATTCTTTGAGCCTTGATGTGAAGTCTGTATTCTTCTGTCTTTTCAGAAGAACACTAGTAACATTTCAGCAGTATTTGCTATCTCATTTATTCATACGTCTATCTTCTTGAATCTTTTATATGTATTGTTGGAAGGGTCCCTGATCAAGAACTATTTCATTATTGTTTGTATTCGATTTGTCAGGTTGTGCTTGGGTTTGGTTTCTTATCAAACTTAAACTCTCATTCGGATATTATTTCATTCCGTGAGAATAACAGAAAACTATCTGAATTATCATTGTGACGTTGTAGTACTGTATTTTGTGTAATTGTTAACTGTATCTTCGTAAGAACGATCCTTAATTTATTATTTTCGATACTTTGTGTTTCTCTGGGTTGTTACACTCAATCATACTTTTTCGTCCACTTGAAACTTCACTTGCCGCCGATGTTTGTTTACCTGCTTCGTGTAACGTTGCTGCGCCTTCTTGAGGTTCTTCTTCACTTGGTCCTCGTGCCGCTGCATTTCCACCATCAACTCTCCAGCTGATGTTTATCGTGTTCTTGATCGTGTCAATAGAACTTCCTCCAAGAGTCAAGTCAAGAGCTCTTTTGGCTCACGTCTGTAAACCAGCAAGAAAGACGATTCGCCGGTTGCTGAATACTTTATGGAATTGTAGCAATACTCCGCAAAACTGAGTCACTCCGCCCAATCACTTTGGTCAGCGCTGACATAATTCCTCAAGTATTGATTCAGAACCGAGTTAACTCGTTTCGTTTTGTCCATCCGTTTCGGGATGAAAAGCGATACTGAATTCAAACTTAGTTCTCAACTTTTGAAACAAGTGTTTCAAAAAGACACTTGTGAACTTAGAATCTCGATCTGAAATAATACTCCGAGGTAATCCATGTGAACGCTACCAAGTATCTAGGAACAACCGAGAAGTTGTGAACGCTGTTGTGGTATCCAAGGTCAGGAAAAACTCCACTAGTTTGCTAAACCAATCAACTCTCACAAAGATTGCATTGTATCCTGTTGAGTCAGGTAGAGAGGTAATGAAGTCCATGCTCATGCTTTCCCAAGGTCTGGTCGGAATCGACAAAGGATGAAGCAACCCTTGTTTCTTCTCATAAGAAACGCGGTTCGCTTGACAGGTTACACAGATTTTCACAAAGTGGACCACATCGTCTTTCATGTGGACCAATAAAATTTTTTAGCTATCACTGCTAAGTGGACTTTTCTCCTTTATGGCCTGATAAGGGCGCATCATGACATTCTTTGAGAAAATTAGTCCTAAGTTTTCCTTGTCCCACTGCTTGGGGTGATCTTGCTTTGCGGTTTTCTAACTGCAAAGTAAACTTAGTCGTACGTCTAAGTCAAATCAGATTGCAACCAGAAAGTGAGTTTCGAGGGACCTCGTAAGTAGGTGTGAATACTTATAGTTAGCAAGTTAGAGTCTTAAGTAGAAAGTTTATAAGTTGTCAACTAGTTTTGTTTAGGGTGGGCCAAAAAGGTAAAGCTTTTCCCTAGACTAGATGAAATTTTCTAAGTGTTCTAGCGACAACTTAACACTCAAGCCAAGAAGAGAATTGCGGGTTAGCTACTAGAACGCAATTCTGACGCCAAGGGGTTGGCTACTCATTTTGAACTTGGTGTTAACTTAAAGGATCATTGTTGATGAGGGCATCTCATCAACTGAGTTGGACCTATACTTTGAGGCACAACAGGCTAAGAAATCTGACAAGGTGAGAGTGGCGGTTACGTTCCTAAAGGACCATGTGCTTCTCTGGTGGACTACATACAGGGATGAGCATGCCTTGACCGTCTCGGCGCTTGGTTGGAAGGAGTTCAAGGAGTTGCTCGCGGGACGATTCACTCCGGAGTATCAAAGGATTCGGGACGGTGTTGAGTTGGTGAGACTGAAGCAGACAGGGACCTTAAGTGCTCATCTCATTAATGAGGGCACAAGATGGAAAACCTGTAGCGTACGAAAGCAAGAAGCTATCTAAGATAGAGAGTCGATGGCCGACTCACGAGAAAGAATTGTTTGCGGTGGTTCATTGCTTGAGGAAATGGCGGTATTACTTGGGACTCCACAAAACCCAAGTGTACACCGACAATATTCGCTCAAGTACTTTGAGACACAAGATCAGGTGACCCCAAAGCAACTACGATGGCATGATATCTTGGCGTTCATGAATGTGGAATTAATCCACAAAGCTGGAAAAGACAATGTGGTTCCTGACGCCTTGAGTCGCAAAGAAGAATATCTTTCATCGTCAACACAGATTTTGCGAGTTATGTATCCTAAGGAGTCAGACTTGGAGAGACGAATACATGAAGGTTACATGGGCGATGAACAAGCGAAGGAGTACCTAGAATAGCTCAAGCGAGGAATGAAGTTACAGAACATGTAGCTGAGACATGAATTACTCATGTTCAAGCAAAGTCGAGTTTATCCAAACCAGCTCGCTTCCTTTGAGTGTGCTTCGTTCCTCCTCTTGACAACATCCTAGGCATCTAATCAGAACTAATCATAGCCATGCACTACCAATACACTTAGACAAATTTTCCAGAAATAAAATCTTTATTTCCAAACACAAGTCAAAGCTACAAGGTTCATCGGCCCAAATCACCTCAAGTTGCTACTCGTATGGTTCGTCGTTCCTTCACTCCTCGTTGGAAGGAGACGTCCTCATCTTGCTAACGCCCTTGTTGTCCTTGTCACCGTTTGAAGAGGTCCAATACTTCACTTGCATGTGTTAGCTCTTCCTTTGGCACCCAAGTTGCGTCCTTCAAATGATAGCCACGTCATTTGACCAAGTAACCCATTCAGTTAGATTTACGCCGTGATCGCAAATGGTCTCTACCTCGTATTCTGCTTCACCTTGCACGACATCAGGTTGAGGCCTGAGAACCTGTTTGCGATCCGGTCGCAAATCGTCCTTGAAGTATTTCTTTAGTAAAGAAACATGGAAAGTCGGATGCAACTGCCACTCGCGAGGAAGGTCTAACGTATAGACATCTTCATGCGGATTCTTGACTATGACAAAAGGTCTCGCAAACTTCGATGAAAACTTCACCGATATCCTCTCCGGAAGGGTGAAGTTCTTTGCACTTAACCATACCTCTTCGTCCACTTGAAACTTCACTTGCCGCCGATGCTTGTTTACCTACTTCGTGTACCGTTGCTCCGTCTTCTCGAGGTTCTTCTTTACTTGTTCCTCGCGCCGCTACATTACCGCCACCAACTCTTCAGCTGATGTTTGCCGTGTTCTTGGTCGTGCCGATGTAGAACTCCCTGCAAGAGTCAAGTCAAGAGGTCCTTCTGGCTCACGTCCGTAAGCCAGCAAGAAAGGTGATTCACCGGTTGCCGAATGCTTCGTGGAATTGTAGCAATACTCCGCAAGACTGAGCCACTCCGCCCAATCACTTTGGTCCGCGCTCACATAATTCCTCAAGTATTGATTCAGAACCGAGTTAACTCGTTCCGTTTGTCCATCCGTTTCGAGATGAAAAGCGATACTGAATTTTGAAACAAGTGTTTCCAAAAGACACTTGTGAACTTAGAGTCTCGGTCTGAAATAATACTTCGACGTAATCCATGTGAACGCCACCAAGTATCTAGGAACAACCGAGAAGTCGTGAACGCTCTTGCAGTATCCAAGGTCGGAGTAAACTTCGCTAGTTTGCTAAATGGATCAACTATCACAAAAATTGTGTTGTATCCATTCGAGTCAGGCAGAGAGGTAATGAAGTCCATGCTAATGCTTTCCCAAGGTCTGGCTGGAATCGGCAGAGGATGAAATAACCCTTGTTTCTTCTCATAAGAAACGCGGTTCGCTTGACAGGTTACACATGTTTTCACAAAGTGGGCGACATCGTCTTTCATGTGGGGCCAATAAAACTTTTTAGCTATCACTGCTAAAGTGGACTTTTCTCCTTTATGGTCTGATAAGGGCGCATCGTGACATTCTTTTAACAACTTGGTCTTAAGTTTTCCTTGTCCCACATAAACCCGACTTTGCTTGAACATGAGTAAACCATGTCTTAGCTGCATGTTCTGCAACTTCACTCCTCGCTTGAGTTGTTCCAGGTACTCCGTCGCTTGGTCATCGGCCATGTAACCTTCCCGTATTCGTCTCTCCAAGTCTGATTCCTTAGGATACATAGCTCACAAAATCTGTGTTGACGATGAAAGATATTCCTCCTTACGACTCAAGGCGTCAGGAACCACATTGTCCTTTCTCGCTTTGTGAATCAATTTCACGTTCATGAGCGCCAAGGTATCATGCCACCATAGTTGCTTTGGCGTCATCCGATCTTGTGTCTCAAAGTACTTGAGCGAAATATTGTCAGTATACACTTGGGTTTTGTGGAGTCCCAAGTAATGCCGTCATTTCCTCAAGCAATGAATCACCGCAAACAGTTCTTTCTCGTGAGTCGATCATCGACTCTCTGTCCTAGATAGCTTCTTGCTTTTGTACGCTACAGGTTTTCCATCCTGCACCAACACTCCGTCAATCGCATAGTCGCTCGCGTCGATATGCACTTTGAATGGTTTATCGAACTCCGGCAGCTTCAAAACTAGCGCCTTTGACAAAATAGCTTTGATCGTCTGAAATGCATTATCCACCTCCTTGGTCCAACTTACCTGTGCGTCAGCGATCTTTGAAAACCCTTTCACATACTTGCGGTAGAACTGCACCAATCCTAAGAATCACCGCATCCCCTTCATAATAGTCGAGGCTCCCAAGTCACAATCGCGTCCACCTTTTGCATATCCGGGCCGACTCCTTCTGCACTAATGACATGTCCCAAGAAGTTAATGCGCTCCAAACCACTCACTCTTATCAATGTTGGCAAACAGCTTATGCTCCCGCAGCTTCGTCAACACCACCCTTAGCTGCTCCGCGTGCGATTCCAAGGTTTTGGAGTAGATCAAGATGTCGTTGATGTAAACGATGACAAACTCATCCATCTCCTCGCAAAAAATTGTGTTCATCAATGTAGTGAATGTCTAAGGGGCGTTGTAGAGTCCAAATGACATCACCACGAATTCAAACGATCCGTATCTGGTTCGACAAGCGGTTTTCTCAACATCTGGATCAGCTATCCGGATCTGATAATATCCTGACTTCAAGTCTATCCTGCTGAAGTACTTTGCGCCCGTTAGCCTATCAAAGAGGTCGTCTATCCTTGGCAAAGGATAATTATTCTTCACCGTCATCTTATTGAGTGCATGATAATCTACGCAGAGTCGTAACTTCCCATCCTTCTTCTTTGCGAAAAGAACTAGGGCTCCATAAGATGACTTACTGGTTCGAATATATCCCCACGCTAATAGCTCACCGATGTGTCTTTTCAACTCAAGGAGTTCCACCTGATTGAGTCGGTAAGGGGCTTTGGAAGCTGATTCTGATCCTGGTAAGACTTCAATCTTGTGATCCACCACCCGCCTTGGAGGTAACTCAGCAAGGAACTCATCCGTCAAGACATCCGTCAAGACATCCTCAAACTCTTTAATCACTTTGCGAAGCACCTCCGGAAGTTTAGTCGCGTCTCTTGATGTTTCCTCTTGTCTGTCACCCGCCATCAAATCTGCAACCCGCATCAAACACATGACTCCGTCGTTGAAGTCCATCTGTTTGCCTTTGATCAAATTCACCACAAAGTCATCAATTTTCCGCGCCTTCCGGATCAGCCTCACTCCTAGCTTCCGTCCTTTAACTCTAACGTTCAGTCTTAAAGGTTTCCGTCTAAGTTCCACTTCAAACCTGTCCAAGAAAGTGTTCTCCAAAACCGCATGGATATCATCCATCTCGCACACCGTGAAGTTCTTTGTGAATTCCAACTTCCCACACGTAAATCGTACGTCCAAGGCCACTTCAGAAGTTTGGTACGTCTTGCTCTTGGCAAAGCGTACATGAATAGGCTTGTCTGCCTTGGAGGTAGACAAGCCCAACTTCTTCATCAACTTCGGACTTATGAAGGAGTGGATCGCTCTTGTGTCCACAAGAAAAATAACATCACGGTTAGCAACCTTAGCTTGTAGAAACATCAATCCCGGCGTCTTCTTCGTGGTTCTCAAGGTCACACTCATCTGGCCCTCCAACAAGTCCTTTGCAACAAACGCATTCATGCTACAGTTACTAACCTTAAGTTTCGTGCACCCCTAGCAATATGACGCGCCTCGCCACAATTGTAGCAAGTAAACCTAACGCCATTGTCCTTCTGAGGTGTTTGCCCCTTAGGTTTCGATCTTGTTTGCTGTCGCTTTGCTGCCGGGGCAGAAGGATCTTTCTGATCCTTCTCACTCCCATCCCACTGTCGCTTGAAGCCCTTGTTCTTCTTCTGGAACTTGTCCGTGCAAAAGATTTTTGTTGCTGGACTTCATTGTCCTCAATTCGCTCCGCTAGCTTCAAAAGTTCAGCACATGTCTCAGGTAGCTTCGGCATCTGAAAGAGAGCCTTCTCCGAGCTGGACTTGAGTCCCCCAATGAATATACATATCTTGGTCTCCTCAATCCACTTAGAGAACGAGTCTAGTTTGGCACTGAACTCTCGCACATAAGCACTTAAGGTCCCCGTCTGCTTCAGTCTCACCAACTCAACACCGTCTCAAATCCTTTGATACTCCGGAGTGAATCATCCCGCGAGCAACTCCTTGAACTCCTTCCAACCAAGCGCCGAGACGGTCAAGGCATGCTCATCCCTGTATGCACTCCACCAGAGAAGCACATGGTCCTTCTGGAACGTAACCGTCACTCTCACCTTGTCAGATTCCTTAGCCTGTTGTGTCTCAAAGTATAGGTCCAACTCAGTTAAGAAATCCTTAACCTTACGAGCTCATCCTATACCTGAAAACAGGATCGGCAAATTCATCTTACAAAGCTTCCTGGTAGACGAAGAGCTTCCTTTGCCTATCTCAAGCTCAGCGATACGTTTATCCCTAGAGGTCATACCCTCCTGCATGGTCTTCATGATCTTGATGAGTTTCGCATACAAAGCTCCTTGACTTCCCGTGCTTGAATCGTTGGGCACCGTTGGCAAGACTCCGTCTTGCTGCATCGATACCGCAGCTGGTACAGGGCTCCCTTGACGTTGGGACGAAGGTTGTCGGTTGTCTTCTCCTGACTGTGCCTCGGGGCTAGCTCGAGTCGATCTGCTCTCGTTGGCCGCTCCTCGTTTCTTGATCTTCCTCTTGGAACTTTGTTTGTCGTCGATCATCGCTCCAAGTGTTCACCTAGAAACGTTGATCCACTTTGTATCTCGCGTCTCTCGTTAAACGTCCAGCCTTTAGCTGCTACCTCAAGTTCTCGCTCACCGAAGCGTCCGCTCTGATACCACTTTTCGCGCACCTACCGCTAACCTGCTGTCGCGCCCCTCATTGTCAAGATCGGGCGCAGACGCGAACAACAGAACCCTAACGGACTTGCGCTAGGTTGTGAACGCTGCGAGTAGGACTTAACGGCTTGGCCGGGAAGTCGGGATCAGAAGAACCCTAAGTGGTTCTCTGAACCAAGGTTAGAACCTTGGGTTAGGACATAAGGGCCTACCCAAGAGGGCCCCAGACGAACGCTGACCTAAGGGGGCGAGTCTGAGAACGGGCTGAAACATGAGTCTCAGACATAGGTCTGAGACGTGGGTCCGAGACGCAGACGAACCACAGGGTTCGACCCTGGGTCTGGACCACAGGTTTTCGGAAAAACTGCTAAGTGTTGGAGCTCCAGGGACGTTTTAGGTCGTGGACGGAGCTCCACGTAAGATCTCGAGGCGAGTGAGGTATCATTGGAAAGGTCTCGTCGAGAGCTTTCCAGTGATATATAACACTCCTCGATCTGACCTCCGAGCTGGAAGTTATGGCCGAACCACAATCGGGTTGTGGTATAATTTTCAGGGACCAAAGAGGAGGGCGGGGCCGCCGATCCCCAGAAGTATATATGAGGGGGGCTCGATGCCTGGGTGGGCCAGGACGAGTCACCCGACCCCAGGGTTCGGCGGGCGGACTCTGGGGGCATGAGGTGATGGCTGGGCCAGTTCCAAGGCACGTTCCGATCTAGACTTGGACGGCTAGACTTAGGAACGATGTAAGGGCTGGGGCAAGACTAGGGAACGAGTCGGCGGGTTAGACCGCCGTTCGGGAGCCTGGACCCAGACGGACATCACGGGCGGTTGGGCCGCTAGGTGTGCTGGAGGCACCGTTTAGGACCCTGGACTTTATGGGAAGTCCGCCCCAAGTCATATTGTGACTTGCTCATGTTTGGGACCGACTTAGGCGGATCTAAGTCGGGACTTAGGATTGCTGAGCTTGATGATTAGGGAGACGGTCCGGCTCCGGTCCGGACCAAACAGAACTAAGGTAAGTGGTGCATGGACGCTAACTTGTGATTGTGTTTGTAGGTTAGCGGTTTGAATTTCGGGACCTACTGAGCAAGAGCTTCCGCTGGCGCAACAAGGCGGTAGGTGCGCGAAAAGTGGTATCAGAGCCGACGCTTCGATGAGCGAGAACTTGAGGTAGCGGCTGAAGGCTAGACGCTTGAGGAGGGACGCAAGACACGAAGCGGATCAGCGTTTCTAGGTGAATACTTGGAGCGATGGCCGAAGAAGGACAGAGTTCCAGGAGGAAGACCAAGAGACGGGGAGCGGCGACTGACACCGGGACCAGATCGACTCGAGCTAGCCCCGAGGCACAGTCAGGGGACGATAACCGACAACCTTCGCCCCAACGTCAAGGAAGCCCAGTTCCAGCTGTGGCACCGCTGCAGCAAGATGGAGTCTTGCCAACGGTGCCCAACGATGCAGGCGCGGGAAGTCAAGGAGCCTTGTATGCGGAACTCATCAAAATGATGAAGACCATGCAGGAAGGGATGGCCTCGAGGGATAAACGTATCGCTGAGCTTGAGGCAGGCCAAGGAAGTTCCTCGTCTACCAGGAAGCTTTGTAAGACGAATTTGCCGACTCCGTTTACAGGTATAGGACGGGCTCGTAAGGTTAAGGATTTCTTAACCGAGTTAGACCTATACTTTGAAGCGCATCAGGCTCAGGAGTCAGACAAAGTGAGAGCGGCGGTTACGTTCTTGAAGGACCATGCGCTTCTCTGGTGGACCGCATACAGGGATGAGCATGCCTTGACCGTCTCGGCGCTTGGTTGGAAGGAGTTCAAGGAGTTGCTCGCAGGACGATTCACTCCGGAGTATCAGAGGATTCGGGACGGTGTTGAGTTAGTTCGGCTGAAGCAGACAGGGACCTTAAGTGCTTATGTGCGCGAGTTCAGTGCCAAACTGGATTCGTTCTCCAAGTGGACTGAGGAGACCAAAATATGTATATTCATTGGGGGACTCAAGTCCAGCTCGGAGAAGGCTCTCTTTCGGATGCCGGAGCTACCTACGACAAGTGCCGAACTTTTGAAGCTAGCGGAGCGAATTGGGGACGATGACGTCCAGCAACAAAAACCTTTTGAACCTCGCAGCACGGACAAGTTCCAGAAGAAGAACAAGGGCTTCAAGCGACAATGGGATGGGGGTGAGAAGGATCGGAAGGATTCTTCTGCCCCGGCAGCAAAGCGGCAGCAAACAGGAGTGAAACCGAAGGGGCAGACACCTCAGAAGGGCAATGGGGCTAAGTTTACTTGCTACAACTGTGACGAGGCGGGTCACATTGCTAAGGGGTGCACGAAACCTAAGGTTAGTAACTGTAGCATGAATGCGTGTGTTGCAAAGGACTTGTTGGAGGGCCAGATGACTGTGACCTTGAGAACCACGAAGAAGACGCCATGACTGATGTATCTACAAGCCAAGGTTGCTAACCGTGATGTTACTTTTCTTGTGGACACAGGAGCGACTCACTCCTTCATAAGTCCAAAGTTGGTGAAGAAGTTGGGCTTGTCTACCTCCAAGGCAGACAAGCCTATTCAGGTACGCTTTGCCAAGGGCAAGACGTACCAAACTTCTGAAGTGGCCTTGGACGTACGATTTGTGTGTGGGAAGTTGGAGTTCACAGAGAACTTCACGGTGTGCGAGATGGATGATATCCATGCGGTTTTGGGGAATACTTTCTTGGACAGGTTTGAAGTGGAACTTAGGCGGAAACCTTTAAGGTTAAACGTTAGAGTTAAAGGGCGGAAGCTGGGAGTGAGGCTGATCCGGAAGGCGCGGAAGATTGATGACTTTGCGGTGAATTTGATCAAAGGCAAACAGATGGACTTCAACGACGGAGTCATGTGTTTGATGCGGGTTGCAGATTTGATGGCGGGTGACGGACAAGAGGAAACATCAGGAGACGCGACTAAACTTCCGGAGGTGCTTCGCGAAGTGATTAAGGAGTTTGAGGATGTCTTGACGGACGAGTTACCTGCTGAGTTACCTCCAAGGCGGGTGGTGGATCACAAGATCGAGGTCTTGCCAGGATCAGAACCACCTTCCAAAGCCCCTTACCGACTCAATCAGGTGGAACTCCTTGAGTTGAAAAGACAACTCGGCGAGCTATTAGCACGGGGATATATTCGAACCAGCAAGTCACCTTATGGAGCCCCAGTTCTTTTTGCAAAGAAGAAGGATGGGAAGTTACGACTCTGCGTAGATTATCGTGCACTCAATAAGGTGACGGTCAAGAATAATTATCCTTTGCCAAGGATAGACGACCTCTTTGATAGGCTAGCGGGCGCAAAGTACTTCAGCAGGATAGACTTGAAGTCAGGATATTACCAAATCCGGATAGCTGACCCAGATGTTGAGAAGACCGCTTGTCGAACCAGATACGGATCGTTTGAATTCGTGGTGATGCCATTTGGACTCTGCAACGCCCCTTCGACGTTCACTACATTGATGAACACAATTTTTCGCGAGGAGATGGATGAGTTTGTCATCGTTTACATCGACGACATCTTGATCTACTCCAAAACCTTGGAGTCGCACGCGGAGCAGCTAAGGGTGGTGTTGACGAAGCTGCGGGAGCATAAGCTGTTTGCCAACATTGACAAGAGTGAGTTTGGTTTGGAGCGCATTAACTTCTTGGGACATGTAATTAGTGCAGAAGGAGTCGGCCCGGATATGCAGAAGGTGGATGCGATTGTGACTTGGGAGCCTCCGACTACAGTGAAGGGGATGCGGCGATTCTTAGGATTGGCGCAGTTCTACCGCAAGTATGTGAAGGGGTTTTCAAAGATCGCGAAGCCGCTGACGGACAGGACGGGCAAAGACGCACAGGTAAGTTGGACCAAGGAGGTGGATGATGCGTTTCAGACGATCAAAGCTATTTTGTCAAAGGCGCCAGTTTTGAAGCTGCCGGAGTTCGACAAACCATTCGAGGTGCACACGGACGCGAGCGACTATGCGATTGGCGGAGTGTTGGTGCAGGATGGGAAACCTGTAGCGTACGAAAGCAAGAAATTATCTGGGACAGAGAGTCGATGGCCGACTCACGAGAAGGAACTGTTTGCGGTTGTCCATTGCTTGAGGAAATGGCGGCATTACTTGGGACTTCACAAGACCCAAGTGTATACTGATAACATCTCGCTCAAGTACTTCGAGACACAAGATCGGGTGACGCCCAAGCAACTACGGTGGCATGATACCTTGGCGCTCATGAATGTGGAATTGATCCACAAAGCGGGAAAGGACAATGTGGTTCCTGACGCCTTGAGTCGCAAGGAGGAATATCTTCCATCGTCAACACAGATTTTGCGAGCTATGTATCCTAAGGAGTCAGATTTGGAGAGGCGAATACGTGAAGGTTACATGGGCGACGATCAAGCGAAGGAGTATCTGGAACAGCTCAAGCGAGGGGTGAAGTTGCAGAACATGCAGCTAAGACATGGTTTACTCATGTTCAAGCAAAGTCGGGTTTATGTGGGACAAGGAAAACTTAGGACCAAGTTGTTAAAAGAATCTCATGATGTGCCCTTATCAGGCCATAAAGGAGAAAAGTCCACTTTAGCGGTAATCGCTAAAAAGTTTTATTGGCCCCACATGAAAGACGATGTTTCCCACTTTGTGAAAACATGCGTAACCTGTCAAGCGAATCGTGTTTCTTATGAGAAGAAACAAGGATTGCTTCATCCTTTGCCGATTCCAGCCAGACCTTGGGAAAGCATTAGCATGGACTTCATTACCTCTCTGCCTGACTCAAATGGATACAATGCAATTTTTGTGATAGTTGATCGGTTTAGCAAACTAGCGAAGTTTGCTCCGACCTTGGACACTGCAACAGCGTTCACGACTTCTCGGTTGTTCCTAGATACTTTGTGGCGTTCACATGGATTACCTCGGAGTATTATTTCAGATCGGGACTCTAAGTTCACAAGTGCCTTTTGGAAACACTTGTTCCAAAAATTGGGGACTAAGTTAAAATTTAGTACCGCCTTTCATCCAGAAACAGATGGGCAAACAGAACGAGTTAACTCGGTTCTGAATCAATACTTGAGGAATTATGTGAGCGCGGACCAAAGCGATTGGGCGGAGTGGCTCAGTCTTGCGGAGTATTGCTACAATTCCACGAAGCATTCGGCAACCGACGAATCGCCTTTCTTGCTGGCTTACGGACGTGAGCCAGAAGGGCCTCTTGACTTGACTCTTGCAGGGAGTTCTACATCGGCACGACCAAGAACACGGCAAACATCAGCTGAAGAGTTGGTGGCGGCAATGCAGCGGCGCGAGGAGCAAGTTAAGAAGAACCTCGAGAAGGCGCAGCAACGGTACACGAAGCAGGTAAACAAACATCGGCGGCAAGTGAAGTTTCAAGTGGGCGAAGAAGTATGGTTAAGTGCGAAAAACTTCACACTTCCGAAGGATATATCGGCGAAGTTCTCATCAAAGTTCGCGGGACCTTTTGTCATTGTCAAGAATCCGCACGACGACGTCTATACCTTAGACCTTCCTCGCGAGTGGCAGTTGCATCCGACTTTCCATGTTTCTTTACTAAAGAAACACTTCAAGGATGATTTGCGACCGGAGCGCAAACAGGTTCTTAGGCCTCAACCTGATGTCGTGCAAGGCGAAGCAGAATATGAGGTGGAGTCCATTTTGCGATCTCGGCGCAAATCAAACCGGATGGAGTACTTGGTCAAATGGCGTGGTTACCATTTGAAGGAAGCAACTTGGGTGCCAGAGGAAGATCTCGCACATGCGAGCGAAGTATTAGACCTCTTCAAACGGAGGCAAGGACAACAAGGGCGTTAACAAGATGAGGACATCTCCTTCCAGCAAGGGGTGAAGAAACGACGAACCATACGAGTAGCAACTTGAGGCGAATTTGGCCGATGGACTTTGTACTTTACTTGTGTTTGGAAATAAAGATTTTGTTTCTTGAAAAATTGTCTAAGTGTATTGGTAGTGCATGGCTATGACTAGTTCTGATCAGATGCCTAGGATGTTGTCAAGAGGAGGAACGAAGCACACTCAAAGGAAGCGAGCTGGTTTGGATAAGCATCTAAATCAAGACTAAGTCTTGATGTCAAGACTTAGGTTTGCCGTAGCGTTGGCAAAGCAAGTATGAACTTTCATACTTGTCTTGGGGCTTGGGGTGATCTTGCTTTGTGGTTTTCTACAAAGTAAACTTAGTCTCGCGTCTAAGTCAAATCAGATTGCGACCGGAAAGTGAGTTTCGGGGGACCTCGTAAGTAGGTGTGAATACTTATAGTTTGCAAGTTAGAGTCTTAAGTAGAATGTTTAGAAGTTGCCAACTAGTTTTGTTTAGGGTAAGCCAAAACGGTAAGGCTTTTCCCGAGACTAGTTGGAATTTTCTAAGGGTTCTAGCGACAACTTAAGACTCAAGCCAAGAAGGGAATTGCGGGTTAGCTACCAGAACGCAATTCTGGCGCCAAGGGGTTGGCTACCCATTTTGAACTTGGTGTTAACTTAAAGGATCATTGTTGATGAGGGCATCAACCTCCAAAGTGGGGGTGAGTGTCGCGCCTCTCATTCTCAAGATCGGGCGCAGACGCGAACAACAGAACCCTAGCGGACTTGCGCTAGGTTGTGAACGCTGCGAGTAGGACTTAACGGCTTGGCCGGGAAGTCGGGATCAGAAGAACCCTAAGTGGTTCTCTGAACCAAGGTTAGAACCTTGGGTTAGGACATAAGGGCCTACCCAAGAGGGCCCCAGACGAACGCTGACCTAAGGGGGCGAGTCTGAGAACGGGCTGAAACATGAGTCTCAGACATAGGTCTGAGACGTGGGTCCGAGACGCAGACGAACCACAGGGTTCGACCCTGGGTCTGGACCACAGGTTTTCGGAAAAACTGCTAAGTGTTGGAGCTCCAGGGACGTTTTAGGTCGTGGACGGAGCTCCACGTAAGATCTCGAGGCGAGTGAGGTATCATTGGAAAGGTCTCGTCGAGAGCTTTCCAGTGATATATAACACTCCTCGATCTGACCTCCGAGCTGGAAGTTATGGCCGAACCACAATCGGGTTGTGGTATAATTTTCAGGGACCAAAGAGGAGGGCGGGGCCGCCGATCCCCAGAAGTATATATGAGGGGGGCTCGATGCCTGGGTGGGCCAGGACGAGTCACCCGACCCCAGGGTTCGGCGGGCGGACTCTGGGGGCATGAGGTGATGGCTGGGCCAGTTCCAAGGCACGTTCCGATCTAGACTTGGACGGCTAGACTTAGGAACGATGTAAGGGCTGGGGCAAGACTAGGGAACGAGTCGGCGGGTTAGACCGCCGTTCGGGAGCCTGGACCCAGACGGACATCACGGGCGGTTGGGCCGCTAGGTGTGCTGGAGGCACCGTTTAGGACCCTGGACTTTATGGGAAGTCCGCCCCAAGTCATATTGTGACTTGCTCATGTTTGGGACCGACTTAGGCGGATCTAAGTCGGGACTTAGGATTGCTGAGCTTGATGATTAGGGAGACGGTCCGGCTCCGGTCCGGACCAAACAGAACTAAGGTAAGTGGTGCATGGACGCTAACTTGTGATTGTGTTTGTAGGTTAGCGGTTTGAATTTCGGGACCTACTGAGCAAGAGCTTCCGCTGGCGCAACAAGGCGGTAGGTGCGCGAAACCTGCAAACACAATCACAAGTTAGCATCCATGCACCACTTACCTTATCTCAGTTTGGTCCGAACCGGAGCCGGACCGTCTCCCTATTCATCAAGCTCAGCATTCCCTAAGTCTCGAACTAGACCCGTCTAGGTTGGTCCCAAACATGAGCAAGTCACAAGATGACTTGGAGCGGACTTCCCATAAAGTCTAGGGTCCTAAACGGTGCCTCCAGCACACCTAGCGGCCCAACCGCCCGTGTCTGGGTCTAGGCTCCCGAACGGTGGTCTAACCCGCCGACTCGTTCTCTAGTCTTGCCCTAGTCCTTACATCGTTCCTAAGTCTAGACGTTCAAGTCTGGATCGGAACGTGTCTTAGGACCGGCCCAGCCATCATCTCATACCCCCAGAGTCTGCTCGCCGAACCCTGGGGTCGGGTGACTCGTCCAGGCCCACCCAAGCATTGAGCCCACCTCCTATATACTTCTGGAGATCGACGGCCCCGCCCTCCTCTTTGGTCCTTGAAAATTATACCACAACCCGATCCTGGTTCAGTCATAACTTCCAGGTCGAAGGTCAATTCGAGGAGTGTTATATATCACTTGAAAGCTCTTGACGAGACCTTTCCAATGATACCTTACTCGCCTCGAGATCTTACGTGGAGCTCCGTCCACGACCTAAAACGTCCCTGGAGCTCCAACACTTAGTCATTTTTCGGAAACCTGTGGTCCAGACCGAGACTCGAACCATGTGGTTCAGACCAGCGTCCGAGTCACAGTCCGTCTGCGTCTCGGTCCCACGTCTCAGACTTATGTTTCGGTCCGTTCCCAGACTTGCCCCCTTAGGTCAGTGTTTGTCTAGGGTCGTCTTGGGGTAGGCCCTTAGGTCCTAGCCCCATGTTCCAACCTTGGTTCAGAGAACCACTTAGGGTTCATCTGATCCCGACTTCTCGACCAAGGCGTTCAGTCCCACTCACAGCGTTCGCAACCTAGTGCAAGTCCACTAGGGTTCTGTTGCTCGCATCAACGCCCGATGTTGAGATTGAGGGTCGCAATACAAGGCATGCTCGTCCTTGTATGTAGTCCACTAGAGACTTCAGGAACGTAACCGCCGCTCTCACATTGTCTGACTCCTTAGCCTCATGCACTTTAAATTATAGATCTAACTAAGTTAAGAAATCCTTAACCTTGTGAGCTCGTCTTATACTTTGAAATGGGGTCGGCAAATTCGTCTTACAAAGCTTTCTGGTAGACGTAGAACTCCCTTGACTTGCCTCAAGCTCAGCGATATGTTTATCCCTGGAGACCATATCCTCCTGCACGGTCTTCATCATCTTGATGAATTTTGCATATAAGGCTTCTTGACTTCCCGCGCTTGAATCGTTGAGCACCGTTGACAAGACTCCATCTTGCTGCACCGGTACCGCAGTTGGTACTGGGCTCCCTTGACGATGTCGTGTCGTGGACCGACTCTTAACTGAAATTCAGTCTTCGATGCTTGTCGCTCCAAAGCCACTCATAGGGAAGACAAGCTAGGTCCCAGCTTATGAGCTTTTGGCACGACTTTGGATTTCCACTTTCATCGCATAAGTGGATAGAGCTCTTTGTTAGCACTCCATAGGCACTTCGTCTACTTCGGACGCCTAGTGGAGAAGTTAAAAGATCCGAAAGATGGGTAAAATAAGCTAGATCCTAGCTTACGGACTTTTGACACGACTTCGGATCTTCACTTTCATCGCATCGATGAGTAGAGCTCATTGTCAACTTTCCATGGGCACGTTGTCTATTTCATTTGGACGTCTAATGGAGAAGTTACACGACTCGAAAGAAGAGAAAATCAAGCTAGGCCAGTCGCGACCCTCAATCTCAAGATCGGGCGTAGACGCGAACAACAGAACCCTAGCAGACTTGCGCTAGGTTGTGAACGCTGCGAGTAGGACTTAACGGCTTGGCTGGGAAGTCGAGATCAGATGAACCTTAAGTGGTTCCCTGAACCAAGGTTAGAACATTGGGTTAGGACATAAAGGTCTACCCCAAGACAACCCCAGACGAACGTTGACCTAAGGGGGCAAGTCTAAGAACGGACTGAAACATGAGTCTGAGACATAGGTCTGAGACGTGGATCCAAGACGCAGACGGACTGTGGTTCGGAAGCTGGTCCGAACCACAAGGTTCGAGTCTCGATCTGGACCACAAGTTTCCAAAAAATGGCTAAGTGTTGGATCTCCAGGGACGTTTTAGGTCGTGGACGGAGCTCCACATAAGATTTGGAGACGAGTGAGGTATCATTGGAAAGGTCTCGGCGAGAGTTTCCAGTGATATGTAGCACTCCTCGATCTGACCTCCGAGTTGAGAATTATGACCGAATCACGATCGGGTTGTGGTATAATTTTCAAGGACCAAAGAGGAGGACGGGGCCGCCGATCCCTAGAAGTATATATGAGGGGGGCTCGATGCCTGGGTGGGTCACGACGAGTCACCCGACCCCAGGGTTTGGCGGACGGATTCTGGGGGTATGAGGTGGTGGCTGGACCGGTTCCAAGACACGTTTCGGTCTAGACTTGGACGTCTGGACTTAGGAACGATGTAAAGAGTGAGGCAAGACTAGGGAACGAGTCCGCGGGTTAGACCACCGTTCGGGAGCCTAGACCCAAACGGATATCACGGTGTCGTGTTGTGAGACGTCTCACATGTAAATTCAGTACAAAACGTGTGTTGTGTTTCTTTTGTGTGCCTCGAACCTTTCGTGTAGTTCGCATGAGAGCGTATTAGGTGTTGCGTTCATGGAGATCTAGATGTGAGATCGCATGATAACAAGATGTGCTGACACAGATGATGTGCACGATAACAAGATGTGTGATCCGTGAACATTCGCGTGAGTGGCTCTTGTTGTCAAACTTAGGTATAAGATAGTGGGTCGGGGTTTGTGAGGCATTCTTATTGGGAGTTTCATGAGTGTATCTTAGTGTCTTACGTGATAACTGAGGAACTGCAAGAGTTGCATTTATGGATGGAGGACTAAATCGAGTTCCGAATCTTTCATTTCCAAACCCGTTTCATATCAAGCTTCACTACATCCACCGCGATCACTTTGGACAGTGGTTTGTCGCTTACTTTGGAGAAGAGTTCATGGGGAGGATGATGGACTCGCCTACTCCGGTGGTCTTACCAATTGTCATATAAGGGGAGAATTGGGACTTGACAGTGTATATCTTACTTTGACGAGGAGCGAATGGACCTGAATTATCCAGCCAACATCCCTTTCAACGTCTGGGTGGATGTTCGATATCATTGTCGGCGGAAGATCAATCATCGTGTATGGATCACAAGGAACTTTGACGAGGAGTACTGTAATCAAGTGATGGCTTCTCCATTCTCTTTTGTAGTACCTTTAATCATAGATCGGTTCCAAGTCGTCATCTTGACTTTGTATTGAATCTTAAGTGTTAAGTATGATCTCTATAGTTTGACGAGTGTAATTACCCTAAGGTTAGGGCCGATGCCTTGAAGGCATGAGAGGGTATTAGGGTTATAGTGGTTCTAGGGTACCAAGTAGAGGACAAAAGTGGTTTCCAGATCTGATTTCTTATTGGTCTACTTTCGATCAATCAACTCCATTCAAGATCTGCAGATGGCTTTAGGGTTTTGGAGGTCTTTCCGGGGGTCATTTGAGGAGTGAGTGGTCTTGTTGGAAAGCTCTCGAGACGGGCTATACTCTGCAGACAACGATGGGGCGATTTGGAGTTCTGAGGAGAGAGTGATGGACGTTGAAAGTCAGGGGATCAAAATCGGTAACCCGAGCCACGTTTTGGAGTGATCCGAGAGTTTGAGAGGTGATCTTTAGGATCTGTCAAGGGGATCGAGTAGTTCACTCTGTGCTGGTTACATTGATGTAAAACAATCCTACATTTGGGTTGGATTTGCCCCTGAAATGATCAATTGAAGTTGGCAAGGCCGAGGAGTTGAAGAACGTGAGTTCGGAGAAAGAAACTCTTCTTTGCAGAAGTTGGACCAGGAGAAAGAGCATGAGAAGGTTCTTTCTCTAACGAAAAAGGAGTTAGACGAGATGTGCGTTCAGAGGAACCGAAACCAGGACATCGTCGCAAAGATGACGAATTTAAAGCGACGATTAGTGAAGACCGAGGACTGAGCGCTCAACTTTGAAGTAGAGTCGAGCCAACGCTGAAGAACTATTTGTCATAGATTTGGATTCTTCGGAGCTGGCATTTCTTCGGCAGATTCGACAAGAGTTAGAAGCAGCAGATGTAGAGAGTTCTTCGACGAAGAACCGCGTAGCTAGATTAGGACAACGGGTAGTTAGAGAGCTTAGGGAGGTTAGAGCGACCGTTGAATTTTTAGTTAGTGAGATAGCTAGGGACTTAACACTAGGAGCTGGTGTTGTTCTTGGTGTCGTTTTGGACACAAGACCTTCATCCGACGGATCAGATGTACACTCGACTTCTTAGGAAGAAGTCGAGTGTACATATATAAGCATTGTGTTGTTCGTGCTCAGTACCTCTATGTGTTTGTTATTTTGGATTTTCTATTTCTTGAGTTTACGGAGCTATTGTGTTTGTCAACTTCGGAGATTTACCTACAAAGTATCATAGTTTGTTGTGGTAGGAATTAGTCTGGGTGATGAAGACCTTGCTGTCTGACATCTGAAATCAGAGTAGGAGTTTGAAGCGAAGTCTGAGAATAGACCAACACCTGCGAGGTTAGTTTACTACGAAGAAGTTTTTGGACGAAGTTGAGTTTGGAGGAAGTTGTTCTTTAGTGAAGAGACTTTGGAAGAAGTTGAACTTGGTACTTCGGCGGAAGAAGAGTCTTCTTCGTCAGAGTTTTCCGAGAGCAGTAGTAGTAGAAATAACTTAGTGTGAAGCCCCAGTTCTTTTCGCAAAGAAGAAGGATGGGAAGTTACGACTCTGCGTAGATTATCATGCACTCAATAAGGAGACGGTGAAGAATAATTATCCTTTGCCAAGGACAGACGACCTCTTTGATAGGTTAGCAGGCGCAAGATACTTCAGCAGGATAGACTTGAAGTCAGGATATTATCAGATCCGGATAGCCGATCCAGATGTTGAGAAGTCCGCTTGTCGAACCAGATACAGATTGTTTGAATTCGTAGTGATGCCTTTTGGACTCTGCAACGCCCCTTCGACGTTTACTACATTGATGAACACAAATTTTTGCGAGGAGATGGATGAGTTTGTCATCGTTTACATCGACGACATCTTTATCTACTCCAAAACCTTGGAGTCGCACGCGGAGCAGCTAAGGGTGGTGTTGACGAAGCTGCGGAAGCATAAGCTGTTTGCCAATATTGACAAGAGTGAGTTTGGTTTGGAGCGCATTAACTTTTTGGGACATATCATTAGTGCAGAAGGAGTCGGTCTGGATATGCAGAAGGTGGATGCGATTGTGACTTGGGAGCCTCCGACTACAGTGAAGGGGATGCGGCGATTCTTAGGATTGGTGCAGTTCTACCGCAAGTATGTGAAGGGGTTTCAAAGATCGCAAAGCCGCTGACGGACTAGATGGGCAAAGACGCATTGATAAGTTGGACCAAGGAGGTAGATGATGCATTTCAGACGATCAAAGCTATTTTATCAAAGGCGCCAGTTTTGAAGCTGCCAGAGTTCGACAAATCATTCGAAGTGCATACCGACGCGAGCTACTATGCGATTGGCAGAGTGTTGGTGCAGGATGGAAAACCTATAGCGTACAAAAGCAAGAAGTTATCTGGAACAGAGAGTCGATGACCGACTCATGAGAAGGAATTGTTTGCAGTGGTTCATTGCTTGAAGAAATGGCGGCATTACTTGGGACTTCACAAAACCCAAGTGTATACTGATAATATTTTGCTCAAGTACTTTGAGACACAAGATCGGGTGACGCCAAAGCAACTACGGTGGCACGATACCTTAGCGCTCATGAATGTAGAATTAATCCACAAAGCGGGAAAGGACAATGTGGTTCCTGACGCCTTGAGTCGCAAAGAGGAATATCTTTCATCGTCAACACAGATTTAGCGAGCTATGTATCATAAGGAGTCAGACTTGGAGAGACGAATACGTGAAAGTTACATGGGCGATGACCAAGCGAAGGAGTACCTGGAACAACTCAAGCGAGGAGTGAAGTTGCAGAACATGCAGCTAAGACATGGTTTACTCATGTTCAAGCAAAGTCGGGTTTATGTGAGACAAGAAAAACTTAGGACCAAGTTGTTAAAAGAATGTCACGATGCGCCCTTATCAGACCATAAAGGAGAAAAGTCCACTTAGCAGTGATAGCTAAAAAGTTTTATTGGTCCCACATGAAAGACGATGTTGCCCACTTTGTGAAAACATGTGAAAACATGTGTAACCTGTCAAGCGAACCGCGTTTCTTATGAGAAGAAACAAGGGTTGCTTCATCCTCTGTCGATTCCAGCCAGACCTTGGGAAAGCATTAGCATGGACTTCACTACCTCTATGTCTGACTGGAATGGATACAACGTGATTTTTGTGATAGTTGATTGGTTTAGCAAACTAGCGAAGTTTGCTCCGACCTTGGATATTGCAACAGCGTTCACGACTTCTCGGTTGTTCTTAGATACTTGATGGCGCTCACATGGATTACCTCGGAGTATTATTTCAGATAGAGACTCTAAGTTCACAAGTGTCTTTTGAAAACACTTGTTCCAAAAATTGGGGACTAAGTTAAAATTTAGTACCGCCTTTCATCCGGAAACAGATGGGCAAACGGAACGAGTTAACTCGATTCTGAATCAATACTTGAGGAATTATGTGAGCACGGACCAAAGTGACTGGACGGAGTGGTTCAGTCTTGCGGAGTATTGCTCCAATTCGGCAACCGGCGAATCATTGTCATTGTCCTTAAAAGAGTGTCACGACTAACTGAGACACGACTTCCCATAACTTGGAATTTCTCTGAAGGAACATGACTTCTTATTTTCTCTCGTGTAAGTATTCCTCTCTTAACTATCACTCTTGTCCTGATTTTACCTAACTTAACCAGGTTAGGAAGGTTACTCTTGTCGCATGCAGATCTCTCTGAGTGACCTCCTCCTTGCTCTCTCATGCTCCTTGAATGCTATGCCTCTCTCTCTCTCTCTCTCTCATATCCTTCTGGATCTCTTCTTTGATTGAACTCCTTAGATAGTTCTCTTTAGATGCATTTCTGGAACCTTCTGAAGGTCTACCATGAACCCTTCTTGGTCACTCTTAGGATACACTCCTTTTCCCTATGCCATGAGGTTCGCAGGGTATTGTCCTCTTCCTTGAGTATCTTCACGGCTATAATATCTTTGATAGCTTTTCAGAGAACACTTCGTTTCTTCACTAAACTAAAGTCGTGGTCTTCACCACTACGATAATGAGGAGAGCTAAACTGCATACTTTGACAAAGTATGCATATATACACACACACACACACAACCTTGCACGTAACAGACATGATAATAGATATGATGATATGTCCACTCTTGATTCTCATGATGGTTTTCTACATGATAATACATAAACTTGACGAGTGTATGCTCCTATTCTCGATGGAATTGCTCCTAACATTGGTGCCTGGGATGATCAGAGATACAGTCCTCAATAGAACCTTAATTTCTTAACTAAACCTCGACGACAGCGACCATGGACTGTATCTTCCATTATACTCTAATTATAATACACTCATCTATGTATAGGAGTGCATCAGCGACTCCTTCTCTTAGGTGTATGTTGGACCACGTCTTCATCAAAGGTCCTACATGGAGGACCTATCATGATCTTGGCCCTTGTAGAGATCTTAGGTTAGAGGTCGAGACGGACGTTTGCATGTATATGACGTAGCTCCACTATAAGACGTTTGTCTGTCGCGAACAAACCTTTACTTCCCTTTGTAAGACTATACCTTTCTTGCTTTCCAGAATTCTGCTTCTCGACTCGGGTGTTGTCATCCAGAAATTTGTGGCTAATGTGTCATAAGAAGTCATCCATTATTGCTAACTCTAGGGCATGACCAGTTTGATGTCCATAGTACATTCCACGTGAGAGGAGCAAGATTATGAGCCTGAGATGTTGATTCTAATTGAGGTCAAATCAAACCTACGAGGGTACTTCTTCAAGGTATGATAAAATATACGATAGTAGATAGTAATCATGAATATTACTACATCTTGTGTGTCTTTATGTCTATCTCAAAACCTAATTAGACTCTCTTGGATACCTCCAAGATCATTAAATATCTCTGAAGTCTTAGACCAAGAGAAGTAACAAACCTGTAATGATCGTGACTTAGTTGACATCTTCATGGTATCTTAGGGTCGAAGGTTGGACGCTGCAGCAAGGTGGTAGGAATGTCATCCAACGGGAGAAGATACTTCATGTCAATGTACGCGTCAAGACTCAAGGTATGTGGTCTGGGACGTCGATGAGACATGAAAAGCTAGAAGTTTAAGAGATCCGAGGGATAGAAGATATCATCTATGACTTCCTCCTGAAGATGTTATGGGAGCACAATGCCGTAGGTTAAGACACACTATTCTTGGAATGGGGGTGCTCGGCAAGGAGGAATCTGAAAGTCATGTATCAAAATCTTCAAGGAGAGAGAGCGTGTTCCATCCTACCCCTCTTGTGTCGTGTAATCTCATCTAGGCATCCTTCGTCGTTTGATTCCTTGTTTATCTCATCGGTATCTGATTTATTCATCGGTTTGGCATGGAGAGCACATACTACGAGAACGTCGTAAGAGAAGGAGTATTCTAGTGTCGTAACTTCTCCGACTGTATCTTCTTCTTCAAGGACGCAATATGTCCTTCTAGTTGGGGTCAGGCTACCTTGGTTTTGATATTAGTAGACTGATCTTCTATTTGACCTCTGCTACTAAGTTCCCCATTTGGATTCTTGCCACGTTCTCCAACCCTTCTATTGTAAATTTTTGGACTTCCCTAAGAGTAATATCACTTTTGATGCGAGCCTTTGTTTTTACGGATATAGATAGATGCATTGGGTAGGTCTTAGGAGCGATCAAGGACATCCTCTTTGAGCAGGTGATCCTAGTTTTCTTCAGATAGTGTAAGAAATATCTCAAGGTTAATGCATATAGATTAACCACCACGTAGGTCAGTTCGTATGAATTGACTACGGTGAGGTCTCCACACAAGATTGACTCGCATAGAAATTCCTTAAAGTAGATAATGTCCAAATCTTACAGACCTCTACTCCAAATATGTGTGAACACCTCCGTAATGAGTGGTTCCTTCACATTAACATACCACTCTAACACACTGAAATTAATAAACAAGGTTCTATTTGGCATGTACATATGTTATATCACACATAGTTGTCTGCACATTCTCACTAGTCCGTGTGTATTAACCGTGTTGAGAATCAATTTATTGTTCAAGGTAGTCCTCGGCATGAAGGAATAATTTGCTGCTTCTGAATTCTTGAGCACGTATTCCCTGGTCTTCTCTTCGGTCGCTCAAAGGTCTCTATACGTTCTCTTTTGAACAGTCGAAGTAGCTCAATTATTATCGAACTGATCGAGCTAAAGTGGTGCTCCCCTAATAGTTTGGATATGCATGGGTGCCATCCGTCACATCTTTAGGGAGTGTATAATCTCCCAATGCTCTCTCTGTCGAGTATGGAATGGCTGCATACTTGAAGGAAGACATCGCTAGGACTTTCTCCATGAAGAAGACGATAACTCTGGGTTTAGAGTTTGGTCATCTTCCTTGATTTCTGCTTCCTCTGCGACCTTCTTCTTTATGAATCTAAGGTGCTTCTTCTTTGTACTAAAACTACCTTCCTAGGACTGGACAAACGGAGGTCCTTCGCTGTCAAGGGTGTTGATCTTGGTGCACGAAGGGATGTCATCTATGAAACTGCCATACTCGTTGATCTGTTTCATGGAGATGACAGATGACCACAATCCACTCGGCTCAACTTGCCCGTTAAAACCCCTCTCAGCTTGATTCTCAATCCTTGTGCCATAAGTTCCAGCTTCCACCATTGCAGCTGCTTGCGCTGATAGGTGGTCCTCAACCAACTTCTTCATCCCTCCTCTACCGAAGTTGGTCTGAAGAAGTACACCAGTATCCCTCAGCGTTACCTTCCCATCTTTCTAGAAGATCACCCCTTGCTGTAAGATATCAGTGAACTCCTTACAATCTCTGCGTGGATGATCGGTACCATCGCACCAGATACAACGCTGGATCCAGCCTTGCTTCTCAACAGGTCTTGCTCCGCTTGTAGACCTTTTCTCTTCCAATCTTGTGAGCTTGATCTGCAGATCTTGCATTCCACGCAAAATCTCCTCAAGGTTTGAATCATCCTTCTTCGGAGATACTATAGGTGCCTGAACAACTGGAACAGTTGGAGCAACTTGTACTACTTGTCTAGCAACAGGAACCACTGGTCAGACTACAAGAACATGTGTTACAGCTGTAAGTGTTGGCGCCAGTCTCCTAACAAGAACCTTCTCTCGTCTCCGCTCCCTCTTGGTAAGCAGACCAACAGCTTCCTCAACCTTCTTTAAACTACTGGTCAATTCATCGTCCTCCTCCCGGTCTTCCAGAAGTACCTCTAGCTTCTCCTGCAAATTCTCATCTGCAGCCCGAAGAAATAGCTCTGTCTTGTTGGATTGCAACGTCAACTTCTCCATCCTGGTCAGCCATGAAAATTGCTTCTCAAACTCTCTGAGCAACTCAGTAGCTTGTAAATCCTTCCTTGGTTGCTCAACCCACTCCAAGAATGACTTCTTGGTGACTCGATCAGAGTCCTCCAAGAAGTACTCATCCATCAAGGCACGAGCAAACGTCTCTCAATCCTTGTTAAAATGCTTCGTTAGCATTTTAACATGATCTCTAATCTCTAGAGCTGCTGCTAACTCAAACGTCTCAATCATCTCATCTTCTGAGACCCGGTTCAGCTCCATCTCTTTCACATAATGCCTCAGATATCTTGAGACATCTCTTCCATCACACTAGTCAATGTAGCGCCTTTGTTGCCAAAGCTTCCTTCCGCTCATCAAACTATTGCTGCCGTAAGAACATAGTGAAAGCTTGGAACATCGATGCAGTCGCCGGATCCAACTGCACCTTCGGCAACCCACCTGAACCACTAGATCCATCTCCATCACCTTTCTCATCCCCACTCATGACTGCCAATCTCTTCTTCAAAGTTCACACACAGAAGAAATCTCCACCCAGACCTTCACGTCGAGTTCACCACCGTATCGTGTCGGATATTGCGTGAATGATGTCTAGGAAAACGCGAGGCTGTGGAGATGCTGTGTGCTGAACAGAGACAAGACAGAGAAAGACAACCACGAAAACGAGTGCTGCAATATATTCCAACTCCAAATGTATGTGCACAGCCGGATCTTTCTCCTAAGAGCACAAAACTGAGAAACAGACCAGAGCGGTCTGTAACCTGCTTCAAAGCCCCTAAACAAACCCCTGAATCACAACCCTGATCCAAAACCACCGAAGCATAGCTCAAAGCAAGAGAAACTTCTCTTTGCTAACAAAAAGAGTTGCACCTGTATCACACGATTGAAACCCAAGTCCAAACCACATCCATGTACAAGCTCTTAGCCAAAGCTAGCTACCACAAGCTGTATATAGCCAACTAGATCTCTATCGAACTCAAAAGAGCAAAATCCGTAGCGAAGAAACTGAAAAAGACCTATCTGAGAACTTTCTCCTTTCGTCAAACAGTCTTCAGATGTCGATACGGTCTCCTTCCTTGACTCCGTTGGTCCAAGAAACCTTCAGATCCAACTCTCGACAATCGAGATATCGTCAGTTTTCGGTCGTAGATGATCGAACCTTCAAAAACTCCTTCCTATGGTTTAAAACCGCACACACCGCTCAAACGAATCGCTTGATCTGATATCTGTCTTCTCAGGCAGATAGATCTAGCTATCATGAATCCAACGAGACTCCAAACAAGCCGTTTGGAGTTCCCCTTGCAAAACAACGCAAGAAATTTGGTCGCAGGTTGTAAAAAACTTACGTAAATGGACTCCCTGCGGCTCAAACTCGCTCTCCTCACCCAACCCAACAATCTAATCCACGTACTGTCTTCTCCTATGCGTAGATGAAGACTCCCTGGTCGCGTAAGCATCAACAACGAAGAGCTTGGCTCACAAAAGAACAACTCAATCTCAGGTCGCAGACGTTGAAAACTTGACGCAAGCGCTTCCTTGCGAGCCAATTTCACTCCGAACTCCCAAACCGCCCGATGAAACTTGGTATCGTCTTCAATTTCCTGAAGAACTCGTTGTTCTGATCCCAATGGATCCAAGGACAACAAGTTTGGACTTCAGAACAGCCCGAACGGTCCAACTCTCCTTCACCGGTCACTGAAGCTCCCCAAAATATTTTCTCTACGTCTCAATTTCCCCTTGTACACACACCCCGGTCCGTCTCTTCAAGAATTGTCTTAACCCACACGTAGCCTGCACAGATCTGAACCCAATGACACCTTGCGCGCGTGTATTGGACTTCCCAATTCTCCAAAACGTCCACCGACAGACCGTAGAAACAAGCTGACCCCTTAAGCTGCCCCCTTACGTCAGTCTCTGTACGTACCAGTTCTCTTCAATAATGAGGAAGCAGGCCCCTTGTGTCTTTAATATAACGTCTGGGGCTGCAAATACCTAGTCAGCAAGTAAACTCAGGCCTAGCTTGATTTTCCCTTCTTTCGAATCGCATAACTTCTCCAGTAGGTGTCCAAATGAAGTAGACAAGATGCCCATGGAAAGCTGACAACGAGCTCTACCCATCTATGTGATGAAAGTGAAGATCAGAAGTTGTGCCAAAAGTCCATAAGCTAGGACCTAACTTGTTTTCTCCATCTTTCGAGTCTTGTAACTTCTCCACTAGGCGTCCAAACGAAGTAGACAAAATGCATATGAAAAGCTGGCAAGGAGCTCTATCCACTGATGCGATAAAAGAAAAGATCCGAAGTTGTGCCAAAAGCCCGTAAGCTAGGACCTAGCTTGTTTTCTCCATCTTTCGAGTCTCGTAACTTCTCCACTAGGCGTCCAAACGAAGTAGACAAAGTGCCTATGAAAAGCTGACAACGAGCTCTACCCATCTATGCGATGAAAATGGAGATCCAAAATGATGCCAAAAGCTCGTAAGCTAGGGCCTAGCTTGTCTTTCTCATGAGTATCTTTGGAGCGACAAACATCGAAGTCTGAATTTCATATAAGAGCTGGTCCACGACACGACAACAGCCTTATCGCGACTAACGACTACGCACTCGATCAACCTAACCGATGTGCTAAATTGACGTGATAGCTGTCGTGCATATACACATTGCTACACAACATACATCGCTGTCAGAGTTACACCACACATAGACATAACACATGGACGATGCCATACACATACACAAGTGTACCACTATCATCTTCCTAATTGACGGTTAGGTCCTTCTAACTCCAAATAACTCCGTATCTCAACTACGGGTTATACATCTTCGTGGGTGCAACGATCAGGAGGTCGAGTGCTACATTGCCTCATTGTTAGTCGCATGTCTGCAATCCATACCACACAAAGATCTAATCGGCTATCCTTGCTATATACATCGAGAGCAAACCCACCGTTCAATAAGAATGACACTAAGAGGTGAAGTCAAACACGACATGTGCCAACCTCTCGAACAACTATCACACACCAACATACGGGCTGCTCCACCAGCAGACCCACACAACATACAGGTCAAACCCGCACGTACAACAACCGCTAAGCTTGGATCAACGATACCATCGATGTTTAAAAGATGACATGGTACGCAATTTTGCATGGTCCTTCCAAACAACACCATCACGGCCCTCTAACATGAGTACTCTAGAAAATAACACCTCATGCACTCGTAAATACATCCAATGTCAATGGTGCAGTCTGCTTCATATAGATATAATCACCAAGATGAAACCTGCAAATCGATGGTCGATAACCTCTTCCTTGAATAGTCACATATCACAACGTGTCTCTATGTTGAGCAGTCGTTAGGTTCTCAAAGCCATAGGCATAACCTCTCTAAAATATCTCGGCTCATTGAGAACATGCTCTCATCCACATATCCGGGTTATCAAGATTTAGCACCTTAACCACGAGAATCACTGAAGATAGATCTAGATCTCGGTCATACAATAGATAATACGGTGAAAAAGAAGTCAAAGACGCTTGCCGATTAAACCGATAGTCCATAGCCAATCATAGTAACTGCACATCTTAATCTCTCAAGTGGCCCTTCTGCAAGACATACTTGCGCAATCCTCTCTTCACCGTCTGAACAACTCTCTCCGCCAAACCATCCGCCTCAGGATGATCTCGAGATGTAGTCCGATGATCAATCAACGCTTGATCACACAAGGCCTAAAACTCACCAAGAAACTCTGTACCTTAGTCCGTCAGCACTTCAACTGCTGCTCCAAAAAGACTCAACATTTGATCTAAGAATGTATACACTGTCTCCTCACTCGTCTTGTCTGGTAATACCACCAGCTCAATCCACTTGAAGAAGTACTCCACCATCACCAACACACATAATCGATAAGAGGTGTACACGAGAACCAACCCCATAATCGATAAGGGTGTAATTGTGGAGTAGGAGCATTAAACGATGCTTGTACTCGATCACAAATCACACATCGTGTGACAAACAGCTGCACATTGAATCATCCGGGCACACCAGAGATCAGTGTACGCAGGATCAAGCTGTCAATTGGACAGGCTGGGAAGAAGACGACGAAGGATATCTACACGATCCTAGTGGAGAAACCTGCTATAGGATCGAGACGATACAACCATTCACTCCTACTCCTCCCGCCCAATATAATCGTTATGTACCTAGGGATAGAGCTAGTAATGTACAGATCAGGACGCCCTGGCAACCTTCTTCATCACAACGACCTCTAAACTCTCTTCTTGGAGCGTGCAATAATTGTGGAGAAACAGGACACTGGTGGTCCACCTGTCCTCATCCGAAAAGATAGATTGGGCAAGTGCCCTTGTGTGAGAACTATAAGGAAGCAGGTCATTTCACAGTAAATTGTCCTCAGACCTTACGGCCACGACAAATGGTTAGATTTGCAGAGACCACGCCTCCTGCAAAAGCTGCACCAACTTCTAAACTCGAGTTAGCAGTGGTACAGCACATCACGGTAGAAGAAGAAGATCATGGGGATTGTACGGATTGTCTCTATATCGAGGAAGACGAACCAGACCCCGGGAAGCGCGAAGGGAAGGAACCTCAGCTGCAGAAGACGACTGCAGCTCAGAAGACGAAGTTACTTGAGGCAACTTCCTCTTTCACTTTGGCGGACGGCACTGTTTGGAGCCCTTGCCCGGATTCAGACAGCTGGTCTCCATAAGAAGTCTTGGATGAAGCGGTGTTCAAGATAAGTACCAGAAGCCAAGGGAAGTCAAAATCCCGTCAGAAGGAGATCAAGAAGAAGAAGCAGCGAAAGGAGAGGTCATCTTCCCTTGAGCGACCTTCTTCTCCTACTTACGACCGAGAAGATCCGAAGTACTTTACTCCTGACATTAGGCAAGAAGTTGAAGCGATCATGCAAGAAGAGCTAGAGAAGTGACGGAAGATAGTACAGCAGCTTCCTCCACCGACTACGGCAGCCCTTGTCTCACGAGAACAGCCTCCAGTCGAGAGAAGACACCATTCTGGTCTTCAACCTCAAGAAGCAGCTACTACATCTTCTTTGTTGGAAACACCAGTCACTCTTCTGAAGCGATCCCCTTACGACTTCTTGAGAGACTTGTGGAATCAGAAGACGGATGTAACCTTCCAACAGCTGTTGGATGACAACGCTGGTTATAGGAAGTTGTTACAATCCGTACCTCGAGGATCGAGGAAGAGGAGGACAACTAAACTTCCCTAGAGCACCCCGATCCTAAGGATAGAGCATGAAGACTTGAGAGCCCCAGAACTTGATGTGGAGATCCATGGCTGTCTTCTGAAGAAGGTACCCATTGATTCCGGCTCCAGAGTTAACATCATGACTGAAGAAACGGCGCATGTCCTAGGCTTCACTGAGTTCCAGCCTACTCCGAGAATCCTCAGAATGGCAGACCAGACCAGAAGACGACCTTTGGGGCAATTGAAAGATGTCTTGACGGTAATTGGGGGAGTATCTTTTTACCTCACTTACATCATTTTGCGACCTGTAGCTAGGGTTGGATATCAGGTGTTGATAGGAAGACCATGGTTGTATGCTGCACATGTAAATACCGATTGGAGAAGACATCGTTTGAGATTTCTCAATCCTACACCCAAGCCAGGTGAGAAGACCAAGGTCTCGCTTCCTTGAATCAAGATTGGACACCAAGGTGAAACTCCTTCTACGACAGAGGGGTACACTTCAGAAGACTCAGCTGCGTCTTCTGACATGGATTCAACGATACAATGAGTTTGTGGTGAATAACTTGTGTACTACAGAAGTAGCAGAGATAGCAGAAGATGTGATCTGTGGATACATTGAGTGCTACGAAGTTGCAGAAGAAGAGCTTCCAGAAGACGAAAGTACCGTCTTCCCTTCGAAAGATCCGATAGTTGGTCTTCCAGAAGACGAATCTGAACAGGAAGAAGCTCCCAAACCGGAATACTTTGGTGCCAGTGAATACAGTCACACTGAAGGAATGCTTCCGGATGATCTGCAAGAAATGGAGGTTGCTCCTGGGAAGAAGTTGAAGCTTTCCAAGGTGATCAAGGATCAGCAGTTGGAAGACTTTAGAGAACTTCTGATGGAGTTCCAAGATGTCTTCGCATGGACCATAGAAGACATGAAGGGCATACCTCGAGAGTTGGGAGAGCATCGCATTGACTTGCTGGAAGGCGTTGTTCCTGCACTGCAGAGGCAGTATCGGCTCAACCCCAAGTACTCGCTTCTGGTGAAGGATCAGATCGACCAATACTCGAAGGCGGGAGTCATCTTCCCAGTACTTAGTAGTGAATGGGTAGCTCCTATTGTCAACGTGCCGAAGAAGCAGACAGGGAAGATCCGAGTGTGTCAGGACTTCCGGAAGCTGAACTTGGTCACGAAAAAGGATCATCATCCTTTACCGTTCACCGATTCTTTGTTAGAGCAGGTAGCAGGACATGAGTTCTATAGCTTCCTGGATGGGTATTCTGGGTACAACCAAGTTTCAATCAGAGAAGAAGACAAGTTGAAAACCACTTTCACTACTGATTGGAGCACGTACGCGTATAATCAAATGCCGTTTGGTTTATACAATGCGCCCGCCACATTCCAGAGATTGATGATTACAATCTTCAAGGAGTATCTTCGCACTTTCATGGAGATCTTCTTGGATGATTTCTGTCTGTTTGGATCGAAAGAAGACCACCTGATATTTCTAAGGAAGTGTTTTTTGAAGTGTAGAGAACATCATTTGGCTCTTCACCCTGAGAAGTGCTTCTTTGGTATGTCAGAGGGAATTTTGCTAAGACATAGGATTTCTGGAAGAGATATAGAAGTCGACTGTGCTAAAGTAGAAGTCATCATGAAACTTCACCCACCTGCTAACCTGACTCAGTTGAGAAGCTTCTTAGGCAACGTAGGATACGACAGGAGGTTTATTGACAGGTACGCAGAGGTAGCAGGAAGACTTACCAAGTTGCTGAAGAAGGACGAACCTTACATTTGATCTTCTGAACAGCAGGAAGCATTCGAAGAAATGAAGAGGCTTCTGTCGGATTCCCTTGTCCTAAGGCCACCTGATTGGAAGAGAGTCTTCCATATTTATGTTGATGTTTCTGCTTTCGTCATAGGGGTGGTATTGAGTCAGAAAGATGAGAAGAAGAAGGATTATCCCATCTACTATGCGGGAAGACAACTCAGTGATGCAGAGAAGCAGTACTCTACAACTGAAAGGGAGTGTCCCGGCATGATTTACTCCTGTAGAAAGTTTAGGCACTATCTTCTAGCCAACCCGTTTGTCTTCTATGTGGATCATTTTTCTTTGAAACATCTTGTGAAGAAAGCAGATTTATCTGGTAGGATAGCTAGGTGGATTCTTCTACTCTAGGAATTTACTTACACAGTTGAGTACATGTCTGGAAGACAACATGTTAATGCTGACTACCTATCCAGATTGGAGACAAAACGACGAGAAGATGAAGTGGAAGACGAGTTCTCTGACGAGAATCTATTTTCAGTTTTCACAGAGACACTTTCATCTGAGGGGGGGGCGTACCGCCTGCTTCCCAGAAGACGAGACTAGATCTTCTGATCCAGTCTTTGTGACTTCCACAAAAGAGTCGATCTTCAAGGACTGGAGGAAGTTCTTGGAAGACCAACAGTATCCTGAGGGATTGGATGCGGAGCAGAAGGCTGTCTTCTTACACAAGGTAAGTCCCTATGCCATCTTCCAGGGTATCCTGTTTAGGAAAGGACATGACGAGAAGCTAGGAGATGCCTTGAATCTTCAGAGATTAAGCCAGTGATCACGGGTCTTCACTACGAAGATGCTGGGGGTCACTACGGGCTGAAGATCACAGTGAAGAAGATGTTGGACGCCGGTTACTAGTGGCCGACCATGTACAGATACACTTTTCAGGAGATCAAGAAATGTGATGCGTGCTAGAGGGTGGGAAGACCAAGAGCTACTACTAGGTGGCCTCTTACTCCCATTCTTCCGCTTGCTCCTTTCAAAAAGTGAGGAATCGACTTTGTTGGGTCTATCGTCCCGGTGGCTAGAAGAACACGAGCACGGTATATTTTGATAGCTACCGACTATGCTACCAAGATGGTGAGAGACAAAGCCACAAGGAAGAACGACGTCGCAGTGGTAGCCAAGTTCCTCTGGCACAACATTATCACTCGATACGGATGTCCGCTGGAATTGGTATCAGATAGGGGTACTCATTTCTTAAATGAGACTATTTCCCTCCTGATCCAATACTTCAGGATAAAACATCGGAAGACGACGCCGTACAATCCGAAAGCGAACGGACTGACAGAGAAGTCGAATGGTCTTCTATGTAATATCCTGAATAAGGTAACTGTTAACCATACGTATGATTGGGACACAAAATTGCCATCTGTGTTATGGGCTTTCAGGATTTCACCCAAAGTCACGACCCAAAAGACACCCTTCTACCTAACTTATGACATGACATCTATTGTGCCCATCGAGTTAGAGATCCCTACTTACAGGTTAGCCGTGACCGAACGCATGGAAGAAGAGGAAAGCCAGGAGCAGCGTCTTCTGAACTTTGTAGAGTTCGAAGAAGACATGAATGCAGCTTTGGAGAAGACGTACGAAGTACAAGCGCAACGTAAGGTGAACTATGATGGCAAGCTGAAGAAGGTGACCGTCGTAGATGGGGACTTGGTTCTTCTCTATGACAATCGACATCTTAAGTTCCCTGGGAAACTTCATCTTCGCTGGATGGGTCCTTACCGCATCTTGGAGGTCTTCACCAATGGTTCCTTGCAGTTGGAAGAGTTAGACGGTACGTTGATGACCACTCGTGTAAATGGGTGGTGTGTCAAGAAGTACTGGACGTGAACAGAAGTGCTAAAGCACTGATGTTTGCGGGGACGCAAACATGTGAGGGTGGGTGTATGTGGTGTCCATAAATTACAGGATTCACGAATTTTTGAAATTTTTAAGAATAATAACTTGTTTGTATAACTGAAGAAGCGTTGTTACTTAAGATTACGGCTTCCTTAGAAGGAAGATGATCTTACGAGCTTTTTGTAATAAGAAGTTGACTTCTTTGGAAGACGACCGTCTTTCAGGAAGCGTCTTCTCGGTTATGTCTTCCAAAGACGAAAGATGGCGGAAGACACGTATCTTCCGGAAGACGGCAACCGCGGAAGCTTCACCACGTAAGAAGTAGGTGCACCTACCAAGTAGCACCGAATAGGTTAGGTAGGTTGAGAGGGTCGAAATCTCTAAACTGCGAGGAAGAGACGCAAGAAGCGCATTAGCAGATTGTGACTTCCCGTAGCAAGAGCGCTTCTTGGTTAAGAAGATCGATTCAAGAGTGATTGATTTGAGTGAGGAAGGCAGCGAGGTGAAATTGAGTGAGGTCAGGATCGATTCGAAGCTAGAAGGAAGGCGAGGTCGAAATATTGAGAGAAGAAGCATATCGAGCTGAAGGAGTTTTTTGTGAACTCCCAGAAGCTGACATTGGAGGACGGCTGAGTGGAATCGAAGGTGGACGGCTCGATCGATTGAGGCGTAGTAAAGAGCTGACGGCGGAAGCAGCTTTGTGGGGTCGCATTGGAGCTGAGACCAGAGCCGGAAGCGCGCAAAAGATCAAAGACAACTCGGGAAGCAGACAGAAGATAGTAGAGGTTCTTCCCATGTTCTTTTTCCTTCCCCACTACTTCTCGCCTTTGTTTGGTATCCCCTGCTCTTCCCCAGTTATTTGCAGACAACCTGATCGATCAATCCTCCCATCCCTATTTTCTTATTGTGACATTCGGTGCGGAAGCGCTGCCCAAATTCCGTCAGACATCTTCTTGCTTCTTCCCGAGTTCAATTCGAGCTTCCCTGCCCATCGTCCTCAAATTAGAGATCCTAGTTACCAATTTTCCTACCCTACCACCCCTCTACTCTCGAAACTTTGAACAGAAGACGCTTCGGAAGATCTGAACATCTTTGGAAGACACTTCTGAAACCTGACTGTCTTCGGAAGACGCTTCAGAAGCCTGACTGTCTTCGGAAGACGACTGTATACAATTCGTATCAAGAGTGGATTTGCTTTGCTTTGGTGTTAAGAGAGGCTTGGTACGAATTCCGAATGGCTTGATGATTTGTTTTGTTATTTCGAGAAGTTGGAAGTCGGGAACTAGGCCTGTGCCTCATGGTCTTCCAAGCTTCTCAAATCCACATCTTCCTAGAGAGACTAGAAGACTGGAAGGGCTGACAAAATACGCGAGAAGACGAGAGGGTCCATTTTGGGTCTCTTCTGTCCGACTCATAGTAGCTCATTCCTTCTTCTTCTCGAACTTAGAAGAGAGTTGTGAGAAGTCTTGCTGGCAGAATCTGGAGAGAATGGTCGAGGGTCATGTCTTCCCACCGAGCAGCAAGCTTCTTCTGAGTGTGTATGAGAGGTGAGAAGTCAGAAGAACAGAGTGCAAATGTCTTGAGTCTGTTGTGAGGATAGATTGCACGTAGGAAGAAGAAGACAAGTGAGACCAGTGAAAGGAAGCTTGACTTCGGGAGGTCTTCCGAGAAAGACATTGAATCGGAAGCTGTCCCGGGAGTCTTCCCAGAGGCCACTGTCACCACAGGAGCCGCGATCGTCTTCTGGAACTTGTTCATACGTTTTGCTTCTCGCACATTTTTCATCTTCTGATAGGAAGTAGGATGTAATGCAAGGTGGGTTGTCTTCTGAGGAATCCATGCGAGACCTTGCTTAGTTAGGATTGTTTAGATATAGCTCGGAAGGCGAGAGCTATCTAGGAAGCACTGTTAGAATCCCGGAAGACGGAGTAGCTGTCTTTTGGAAGACTAGTTTCGTCTTCTGAGAGGTAGAAGCTAGACTGTGGGCACTTGGGAAGGACTGAGCCTTCAGCTCACAGTAAGTGCGTGTGGCTTAGTGCAACAGATTTTCAAGTATGTCGATGCATCCTCGAGGGTTGGTGTTACCCACAGCAGAGTTGACCGAGGTCAAACCTTTCCTCAAGGAGTTGGGTCTCGACTTCTTCCTGTGGGATTGGAACCTCGCCGACTAGGGTCTTCTGGAGGAGGTTTGGGCAGCTTTACCGCCTCGCAACCGTGTACCTGCAAAGGTAGGAGTACCTCGAGGAAGACCATCTTCCTAGACTGAAGATTGGTGGCGCAGGGCCTTCAACAGGTCAGAATCCGAGGACCGAGGTTATTAGCTCGAGAAGATCTTACCCAGGATCGTGAGTGAGTGGCATGTGCATAGAAGCACAACTTGATTCTTCATGGAGGACAGGCAGGGAAGGAACGGATGGAAGATAGAATCTTACCGAGAGCCGAAGAAGCGACTTCTAGCAAAGTTGTTTCTGCATCTCTTCCCCAAGGAGAAAGCGCAGAAGACGAGGTACCTTGGAGATCAGGACGTGGAGTTCCTGGAAGCAGTATGCGTGGAAAGAGTGCCCGTCAACTGGGCGCATTCTTCCACGTATATGTACAGACGGAGCTAGCGTACTTAGGTACCCCGGCAGGAGGACACTTGACACCTTTTCTCTGTTACTTGTACATAGCCATGGGGGATCTCACGGAAGATCAGTTGGTGAAGTATGGGCCAACAGGGCAACATGAGACGAAGGAGAAGACCTCGGAAGAAGACGACCGAGCAGCAGCTATAACTCCCCCTCCCACTCTGATGCCACAGCTGAGGCCCGGCACTCATCAGAAGACGCTTCTGGTGAGAGAAGACGACTCCAGTGGGTCGGAAGACGCCACGCCTCCGAGGAAGATGGGTCCTAGAAGTGTACCTAGGAAGACCACCTCCCTCATTCATTCGGGATCAGAGTCTGACTCGCAGGAAGAGCCGCTGAGTACCCGACCGGAGCAGAAGACCGCTTCTGCCACACCAGGGAGTCTTTCGAAGACTCCAGAAGACGAAGGATGGATGGATACTCCTACTGCGATGCGAATAAGCGCAGTAAAGAGGAGCGCTTCTACCATGGAGAGAGATCTTCCACCTCGGAAGATGAGAAGAGTAGCTTCTTCCCGTGCGCAGAAGCTGAAGATCATAGTGGTGGAAGAGGCATCCTTGTCTCTAGAAGACAAGGTCGACACCTCCGATCGGATTGTGGAGATGAACTTGTCTTCCGCAGGAAGAAGACTGGAAGAGTTTAGTGTCTTCTTCCACTCAGAGATCCAGCCAGCTATGGAGTTGCTGGAGAAGAGAGTGAAGGCTCAGGAGAAGCCCTGTCACGTCAGTTTGGTACCTCAGCTAGGTTGACAGAGTGCGAAGTGGCGCGTCTCGGTAAGGCCGTTAGTGCCGTTAGGGCGAGTTGGTGGGAGAGCCCACTAGGGGTATACTTCGCATGTAGGGCTTGGAGGCCTTAGTTCTTCGAGTTGAGCCTTCAAGCTCCAAGCTATGATGGATAGTCTAGTTGAGTGTAACCCAGATTCTTTTCGTGTTTAGAGTGGGTTTGGCTTGACCGCTTGTGAGTAATCTTTGTTGTAGTGTTGGAGATGGTAATTTCTCGATGCAGATTACTCGAAGAACTGAGTGTAGGTCGAGATGGAGTTCAGTAAGAACCCGTTGATCTGAAATCGTACGCTGGTATCTTCGGGCGTTGTCGTTCGTGGTTGATTGTTTGGAGCTGTGATCGAGGTGTGTGGGCGCATGCTACATTGCTGGTCGCAGATTGATTGCTGTTGTTGGGGTCGAGTGGAGAAGTCATGCATTTTTTTTCTGTCATGCGGAAGCGCTGCAGAAATTTTGCGGAATGTTCTTGAAGTGACTTGTCGGAGCCGGATTGCGTATTTGGGCGTGGCAGCTGAAATACTTGTCAATGTCGGGCCGGAGTGGGCTCTTTGGAAGCGCATTGGAGAGACGATTCTAGTGCACTAAGTTTCGTGGAGTTTGGCCAAGGATTGAAGAAGTTATGGCATGTCGAAGTTCGCTGCCGTGACACCCGCAAGTACAAAAATGCTAGTTACGTCAGATTTTGGTGCAATTTTGTGTGGAAACTCGAGTTTAGGAGTTTTGTTGTGTGTGTGTGCATTCGCGAAGTGTGTCTTGTGCATTCGCGAATCTGTTGTGGTGGTGTTCGGGTTGGATTTGGGTGTTCTTGCTGTTTTACGTCAGATTTTGATAACCCGTGTGCAGAGGTGCGTGAGTGCGGAGGCGTGAGAGCGGAGTGCGAGAGTGCGGAGGCGGAGCTGAGCTGAGCCTGAGCCTGAGCCCGAGCCCGTGCCCACCGCAAGCCAGCTTGTTGGCGTGCGTGAGAGAGGTATCCAAGCTTCAGTTGTGTGGGAAGGGTAAAACCAGCTGGTCACCCATCCCAACACTATTCCTGGACCTGGACTCCTAACTCTGTAGTCTTAGCTTTGGCTTTACCACTAGACCAATAGCTCTTGGTGTCCTACAGGGATACGTGCAAGTACTTATGGACTTGTATAAGGTAGTAGGAGACCTCGCACGTCCCTAGAGGAGTGGTAGGGCGACCCCATAGTATTAGGGGTAAGCTATAGTTGTGGTAGTGCTTGCCTATACCGTAGAGACGTGTATAGAGGCAATTGGTGGCAGTTGTCTTGGGTGAGCTAGTAGAGCTACCACGTGGATGTTTTTGGAGCTACTAGAGGTGTGGACATCTAGTTAGTGACCTGAAGTGTCAGTTACGACAGTTGGTGATCATGTATTGTGCATGTGGTCATCGACGAGGAGACGTCAGTCCGGGTGGGGCTGGGTTTCTCTTTATGTGAATGTTTGAGTGGAGGATTATCGTTTGGACTTCTTGTGGTTGGAACCCCTCCATATTCTGCTTCCTATTTGTGCGCCGCGTTTGCTTGTGTTGGCGCTTGATTTCCGGAGTGAGTTCACTCCATTGTGCTGTCGATAGTGAGGTTGGAGTTGCGGACCAGTCAGACTATCTTTGTCTCTCTCACGGTGCGGTTGGAGTGACGACCAACAGATCGTGAGAGGCTGCCTGTGGTGATGGCAGGTACATGTTGTCTTTACCTTGACCGTCTTAGTAGGGGATAGGTGAACTCAGTAGGAGCGAGGTTAGGCAAGTGGTGGTTACGGTGGTGACGGAGATTGCGACATTCGGTTGAGGAGTGTGTTAGCGAGATTCTCTCATCACGGAGTTCTCGGGAGGTTCTGGTGGGGACTTCTTGGACAGTGGGTATACATGGAGTGGGGTGAGATACCGACTATCTACACCATTGCCGTCGATTGTTCCAGAGGACGAGTCAGACGCAGACAACGCGTTTTCTGGTGGTGAGTCTAGTGTCGCCACACTGTTGTTGTGAGACATGGACGAGATCTATGGGACCACGAAGGGGCCTCGACGTTACTCGGGTACAGTTTGGTATCATTGAGCTGGATGACTTCATCCAGGAGTTCGACAGTTGGTGCGATCTGCAGCAGATGCGGAACCCACAGCTGTTTACACCCTTCATGGCGTGGAAGGGTTTGTTCCAGCACTTGGAGGGACCGCCGATGGACGATTATCATGAGTTCAGGCAAGATAACAGTGTTGAGATCGAGTTGTGGAGACAACATTGGTCTCCCAACTACGTTTCTATCACTACTGGTGCAGTTTCAGGAGGCATAGCACCTGCGAGTTCGGGTGCCAATAGCAGTGGTACAGTCACAGGTGGCGGAGTGTCTACTACCAGCGGTGCGTCCACAAGTAGTGGAGCAGGTGGTAGTGTGAGCGGGATACCACCTGGGTTTAACCCTGTGGTTCAATTCTTTCAATGTTTGAGGAAGAACTATCAAGGTGTGCGTATCGACAAGTTGAGGAGTCTGCAGGAGTTCCAGCGGAAGACTGGAGAGAGCCTACGCGAGGTGTTTACTCGCATGAGGCGGTTGATCAGCGTTACCCAAGGGGTGACGGAAGCACAGGCAGTTCAGTTCTGGTATGGGATACTAGACCGAGAGCTGCGTAGGAGAGTTAGAGATGCTACTCTCCTTAGAGATACCGCTCCGACGTTGACTGTTGTCTTTGGTCTGGCTGAGCGGATTGAGCTCAACATGGTGGAGGAGAGGGTGGTGGTTGCTGGGTTCAGCAAGGAGACACCACATGGAGCGACCACCTCTTCTCGAGGATCACATGTTACGCAACAACGTGGTGGTGGTGGTGGTAAAAGATCGTGCGGAGCAGTCACGATCGCCGAGAGGTGTTGGAGGATCTGGTGGGCAGAAGCCCATGCCATCCTTCTCTAGTCAGCAGCAAGCGGGTCCTTGTTGGACGTGTGATGGTCCTCATCAGCAGAAGGACTGTCCATAGAAAAGAGATTATGAGACGTCAGGGACGCCAGGGACGCCAGGGACGTCTCAAGCAGTACCTAGACAATGTGAGCATTGCTCATTGCGGACGACCTGGTCACAATAGTGACCGTTGTTTTGATCTCCATCTCGAGTTGCGGCAAAGGAAGGCTGATCGTTTGGTGCAGAGATATCCTGAGTTGTTGCCCATATCAGCTGTTAGAAGATACCAGCAAGCATTACCGTCGGATATTTCGCTGTTGGGGGCGCAGGATCTTACGTTTGTTGGCACCATTCACTTAGTGATAGCCGGATGGTCATGTGAAGGTCACACGCGTGTTGGGAGAGGTCAGGGTTTAGATGACCCGCGATCTAGGATGTTCTGGAAGATGTTACGGATCTTACGACATCTCCAGATGCATCAAGTGGATTCTCCAGCGTACATCTTGGAGAACGTTCCTTTGTTGGGTGATGCTCGTACACAGATGATGACGAGTGTGCACCAAGTGCGGTCTTGGATTGGACCAGCAGTGTTGTTGGATGCAGCGAGAGTAGGATCTCGTGCACATCGTCCACGGTTGTGGTAGACGAACTTGTTACCGAGAGAGGTGCTTAAGCGAGCACACGATGGAGTGAGACAACCAACACATCTCACAGTTGATAGCATCTTGGATGCATGACGACGATCTCAAGTAGTGAGAGCCGTCGATAGGTCACCCATGGCAGTGGTGAACCTAGTGGGACGGCCCATGGTAGCATTACCTACTTTGGTAAGCTTTCCAGCGTCACATGCTTATAGAGATGGAGGACCTGGGCTTGTGTGGGATGCTCAATTACGGCAGTTGATGGAGCCCAATGCCGATGAGAGAGAGCGAGCGATGGGTTTCGCTACGGGTACGACGGCAGTAGCTTCCGTGTCGGAGGCTTCACGTCGTCAAGTATTGGATCAAGCAATGGACTTGAATTGCTTGACATGGATTGTTAGCCTTGGATTGGCTGAGCAACGTCGGATGCGATCGACGGGTGTTATTGCTCGAGCACTCTTGAACTCTTTGCCTACCGGGTCGGTGGAGGCAAAGGTTGGAGGCGAGGCACGTGGAGTTCGTCATCCTTGGACATCATGGGATGTCATAGGAGAGAGTGTGGAGCTTGCAGCTAGAACTGCAGAAGTTTTACGCACAGTAGCGGTGGAGTTTGTTGGTGGTGAGCAGAAGGAAACTGCTCCAGAGGCTGCAAGATAGCAGTCAATGACTTCGTCTTCTACCTCTAGCATGGTGACAGAGGATACTTGGAAGCCGGAGATTGGACCCAAGCTTATAGGAGAGGAGAGACGAAGAGTCCAAAGATTCTTGAAGAGCTACAGGAATTGTTTTGCCTTCAGTATGAAGGATTTGGGTACCTTGAAGGGACATGGTATACGGATCGACTTGACTAATGACACGCCAATCTTTCGATGTCCTTACAAGTACAGTGACATGGAGAGACCCTTGATCCAGAGTCGGACTCAAGACTTGTTGGAGGCTGGGTTGGTGGAGATGTCACATGGAGAGTATGCATCTGCCACAGTTATGCCAGCCAAGAAAGATATGTATGGCAACTACACTGATAGACGGATGTGTGGGGACTACCGTTCTGTCAATCGGCAGACGAAGTCTGATAAGTATGCCATGCCGACACCTGAGGAGATCTTTGATGCAGTGGGGCATGTGAAGGTCTTCAGTACTTTGGATCTTCGAGCAGGGTATCATCAGTTGCCAGTGAGAGAAGAAGATAAGTCCAAGACAGCATTCTGGAGAATTGACTCTCACGGCAAACATTGTTTATATCAGTGGCGATTCTTATCATTTGGGTTGAAGAATGCTCCTGCTGAGTTCCAAAGGGTGATGGATAGAATCCTAGCAGGATTGGATTTTGTCAGATGTTATATTGACGACATCTTAGTCTATAGTGCTACAGTGGAGGAGCACGAGAGACACTTACGGGATGTGTTTGAGCGGTTGAGAGCTCATAGGTTGAAGTTACACTCTGGGAAGTGTAAGTTCTTCCAAGAGTTGGTAGAGTATCTGGGCCACACCATCTATCCAGGTGGATTGGGTGTTCAACAGACGAAGGTTGAGGCTATTGCACGTATTCCACGTCCCACATATGTGAGTCGAGTTCGAGCATTTGTTGGTTTGGTGAACTTTTATCGTCGATACGTGAAGGGATTTAGTGCAATTGCGAAGCCGTTGACCAAGCTGATGAAGGTGGACCAGGAGTGACAATGGGAAGATGAGCAGGAGCGAGCTTTCATAGAGCTCAAGGATAAGTTGACATCTGTTCCCATCTTGAGGAGACCCGTAAGAGGGCGTCCTTTCCAACTGCACACCGATTGGAGTATGTTGGGACTTGGAGCAGTGCTGACTCAGCATGATGATGAGAAAAAGGAGTTCGTGGTGGCGTATGCCAGTCGCTCCAATAATTCAGCAGAGGCGAGGTATAGTTCGTATGAGAGAGAGTGTTTGACGGCAGTGTGGGCTGTTGCACACTTTCGATGTTATCTGTTTGGGAAACCCTTTACTCTCATCACTGATCACCAGCCGCTCAAGTGGTTGATGGAGTCCGATAAGCTTACAGGGAAGCTTGCACGATGGGCTCTGATCTTACAGGAGTATGACTTCTAGGTAGTACATAGACCAGGAGTTGCAAACCTAGATGCCAATGGGTTGAGTCGCAACCCATGCACGAGTCAGCAGGATCAGACTGGGGCTCGATGGCATGACGAGGTTGATGAGGAGATAGTGCTAGGGTGGCATGCATCTGCCTTTCTTTGTGTGTTGGCCATGAACTCTAGTATGGAGGATCAAGTCGTATCTTTCTCTGGTCAGAGAGTAGATGACGAGTCTCTAGATCCTGAGGGTGGAGATGGTGTTCCAGATCAGCGAGATATCCATGATGATGTGATCGTGATGGAGTATCTACGTATTGGTGAGGTAGTAGGCACAGTAAGTGCCAAGGAGCGAGAACTGTATTCTTCAACGAGCGAAGAGATTTCGATGAGAAGGACGACATTTACTTCGAGTGTGGGGTGATGAGAGGGTACGGATAGTGCCACACCCATCCTAGAGGGCACCGTTAGTACGACATGCCCATGAGGAGTTGGGACATTTTGGAGTGAAGCGTACACATAGCTTACTCGAAGGACAGTATTGGTGGCGTGGTATGCACATCGATGTGCAACAGTTTGTCGCACGATGTGTGGTTTGTGATCGAGTACGAGCACCGTTTAATGCTCCTACTCCACAGTTACACCCCTTACCAATTATGAGGTTGGGTTACCATTGGAGTTTGGATTTTACGGGACCCTTACCGTTGACCGTACGTCACCATCGGTATGTGTTGGTGATGATGGAGCACTTGCTCAAGTGGATTGAGTTGGTGGCATTACCAGACAAGGCGAGTGAAGGGACGGCATACGCGTTCTTAGATCGAGTATTGAGTCGTTTTGGAGCACCAGCTGAAGTGCTGACAGACCAAGGTACAGAGTTCCTTTGTGAGTTTCAGGCCTTGTGTGATCAGGCGCTGATTGATCATCGGACTACATCTCGAGATCATCCTGAGGCGGATGGTTTGGCGGAGAGGGTAGTTCAGACAGTGAAGAGAGGATTGCGCAAGTATGGCTTGCAGAAGGGCCACTTGGGAGACTGGGATATGCAGTTACCATGGTTGGCTATGGGCTACCGTTTTAACCGACAAGCGTCTTTGGCTTCCTTCTCACCGTATTTTCTATTATACGGTCGAGATCCAGATCTACCTTCGGCCATTCGTCGTGATTCTGCTGAGGTGCTGGATCTTGATGACCCGGATATGTGGGTGAGAGCATGTTCTCAACGAGTAGAGACATTTCGGAGAGTTATGCCTATGGCTTTTGCGAACCTAGCGATTGCCCAGCATAGAGACACGTTGCGATATGCGACTATCCGAGGAGGAGGTTATCGATCGTCGATTCGCAGGTTTCATCTTGACGATAATATCTATCTACAGCAGACTGCACCGACGACGTTGGACGTGACCGTAGGGCGCACTATTTTACGAGTGCGTGAGGTGTTACCTTCTGGAGTACTCATGTTAGAGGGCCGTGATGGTGTTGTTTGGAAGGACCATGTGCGTAATTGCGCACCATGTCATCTTCCCAACATCGATGATATCGTTGACCCAAGCTTGGCAGTTGTACGCGTGGGCTTGAGATGTATGTTGTGTGGGTCTGCTGGTGGAGCAGCCCGTATGTTGGTGTGTGATGGTTGTTCGAGAGGTTGGCACATGTCATGTTTGACTCCACCTCTCAGTGTCGTTCCTACTGGATGGTGGGTTTGTCCTCGATGTATATAGCAGGAATAGCCGATTAGATCTTTGCGTGGTATGGATTGCAGACAGGTGTCGCGCCCCTCATTCTCAAGATCGGGCGCAGACGCGAACAACAGAACCCTAGCGGACTTGCGCTAGGTTGTGAACGCTGCGAGTAGGACTTAACGGCTTGGCCGGGAAGTCGGGATCAGAAGAACCCTAAGTGGTTCTCTGAACCAAGGTTAGAACCTTGGGATAGGACATAAGGGCCGACCCAAGAGGGCCCCAGACGAACGCTGACCTAAGGGGGCGAGTCTGAGAACGGGCTGAAACATGAGTCTCAGACATAGGTCTGAGACGTGGGTCCGAGACGTGGGACCGAGACGTGGGTCCGAGACGCAGACGAACCACAGGGTTCGACCCTGGGTCTGGACCACAGGTTTTCGGAAAAACTGCTAAGTGTTGGAGCTCCAGGGACGTTTTAGGTCGTGGACGGAGCTCCACGTAAGATCTCGAGGCGAGTGAGGTATCATTGGAAAGGTCTCGTCGAGAGCTTTCCAGTGATATATAACACTCCTCGATCTGACCTCCGAGCTGGAAGTTATGGCCGAACCACAATCGGGTTGTGGTATAATTTTCAGGGACCAAAGAGGAGGGCGGGGCCGCCGATCCCCAGAAGTATATATGAGGGGGGCTCGATGCCTGGGTGGGCCAGGACGAGTCACCCGACCCCAGGGTTCGGCGGGCGGACTCTGGGGGCATGAGGTGATGGCTGGGCCGGTTCCAAGGCACGTTCCGATCCAGATTTGGATGTCTGGACTTAGGAACGATGCAAGGGCTGGGGCAAGACTAGGGAACGAGTCGGCGGGTTAGACCACCGTTCGGGAGCCTGGACCCAGACGGACGTCACGGGCGGTTGGGCCGCTAGGTGTGCTGGAGGCACCGTTTAGGACCCTGGACTTTATGGGAAGTCCGCCCCAAGTCATATTGTGACTTGCTCATGTTTGGGACCGACTTAGGCGGATCTAAGTCGGGACTTAGGATTGCTGAGCTTGATGATTAGGGAGACGGTTCGGCTCCGGTCCGGACCAACCAGAACTAAGGTAAGTGGTGCATGGACGCTAACTTGTGATTGTGTTTGCAGGTTAGCGGTTTGAATTTTGGGACCTACTGAGCAAGAGCTTCCGCTGGCGCAACAAGGCGGTAGGTGCGCGAAAAGTGGTATCAGAGCCGACGCTTCGGTGAGCGAGAACTTGAGGTAGCGGCTGAAGGCTGGACGCTTGAGGAGGGACGCAAGACACGAAGCGGATCAGCGTTTCTAGGTGAATACTTGGAGCGATGGCCGAAGAAGGACAGAGTTCCAGGAGGAAGACCAAGAGACGGGGAGCGGCGACTGACACCGGGACCAGATCGACTCGAGCTAGCCCCGAGGCACAGTCAGGGGACGATAACCGACAACCTTCGCCCCAACGTCAAGGAAGCCCAGTTCCAGCTGTGGCACCGCTGCAGCAAGATGGAGTCTTGCCAACGGTGCCCAACGATGCAGGCGCGGGAAGTCAAGGAGCCTTGTATGCGGAACTCATCAAAATGATGAAGACCATGCAGGAAGGGATGGCCTCAAGGGATAAACGTATCGCTGAGCTTGAGGCAGGCCAAGGAAGTTCCTCGTCTACCAGGAAGCTTTGTAAGACAAATTTGCCGACTCCGTTTACAGGTATAGGACGGGCTCGCAAGGTTAAGGATTTCTTAACCGAGTTAGACCTATACTTTGAAGCGCATCAGGCTCAAGAGTCAGACAAAGTGAGAGCGGCGGTTACGTTCTTGAAGGACCATGCGCTTCTCTGGTGGACCGCATACAGGGATGAGCATGCCTTGACCGTCTCGGCGCTTGGTTGGAAGGAGTTCAAGGAGTTGCTCGCAGGACGATTCACTCCGGAGTATCAGAGGATTCGGGACGGTGTTGAGTTAGTTCGGCTGAAGCAGACAGGGACCTTAAGTGCTTATGTGCGCGAGTTCAGTGCCAAACTGGATTCGTTCTCCAAGTGGACTGAGGAGACCAAAATATGTATATTCATTGGGGGACTCAAGTCCAGCTCGGAGAAGGCTCTCTTTCGGATGCCGGAGCTACCTACGACAAGTGCCGAACTTTTGAAGCTAGCGGAGCGAATTGGGGACGATGACGTCCAGCAACAAAAACCTTTTGAACCTCGCAGCACGGACAAGTTCCAGAAGAAGAACAAGGGCTTCAAGCGACAATGGGATGGGGGTGAGAAGGATCGGAAGGATTCTTCTGCCCCGGCAGCAAAGCGGCAGCAAACAGGAGTAAAACCTAAGGGGCAGACACCTCAGAAAGGCAATGGCGCTAAGTTTACTTGCTACAACTGTGGCGAGGCGGGTCACATTGCTAAGGGGTGCACGAAACCTAAGGTTAGTAACTGTAGCATGAATGCGTTTGTTGCAAAGGATTTGTTGGAGGGCCAGATGACTGTGACCTTGAGAACCACGAAGAAGACGCCAGGACTGATGTATCTACAAGCCAAGGTTGCTAACCGTGATGTTACTTTTCTTGTGGACACAGGAGCGACTCACTCCTTCATAAGTCCAAAGTTGGTGAAGAAGTTGGGCTTGTCTACCTCCAAGGCAGACAAGCCTATTCAGGTACGCTTTGCCAAGGGCAAGACGTACCAAACTTCTGAAGTGGCCTTGGACGTACGATTTGTGTGTGGGAAGTTGGAGTTCACAGAGAACTTCACGGTGTGCGAGATGGATGATATCCATGCGGTTTTGGGGAATACTTTCTTGGACAGGTTTGAAGTGGAACTTAGACGGAAACCTTTAAGGTTAAACGTTAGAGTTAAAGGGCGGAAGCTGGGAGTGAGGCTGATCCGGAAGGCGCGGAAAATTGATGACTTTGCGGTGAATTTGATCAAAGACAAACAGATGGACTTCAACGACGGAGTCATGTGTTTGATGCGGGTTGCAGATTTGATGGCGGGTGACGGACAAGAGGAAACATCAGGAGACGCGACTAAACTTCCGGAGGTGCTTCGCGAAGTGATTAAGGAGTTTGAGGATGTCTTGACGGACGAGTTACCTGCTGAGTTATCTCCAAGGCGGGTGGTGGATCACAAGATCGAGGTCTTGCCAGGATCAGAACCACCTTCCAAAGCCCCTTACCGACTCAATCAGGTGGAACTCCTTGAGTTGAAAAGACAACTCGGCGAGCTATTAGCGCGGGGATATATTCGAACCAGCAAGTCACCTTATGGAGCCCCAGTTCTTTTTGCAAAGAAGAAGGATGGGAAGTTACGACTCTGCGTAGATTATCGTGCACTCAATAAGGTGACGGTGAAGAATAATTATCCTTTGCCAAGGATAGACGACCTCTTTGATAGGCTAGCGGGCGCAAAGTACTTCAGCAGGATAGACTTGAAGTCAGGATATTACCAAATCCGGATAGCTGACCCAGATGTTGAGAAGACCGCTTGTCGAACCAGATACGGATCGTTTGAATTCGTGGTGATGCCATTTGGACTCTGCAACGCCCCTTCGACGTTCACTACATTGATGAACACAATTTTTCACGAGGAGATGGATGAGTTTGTCATCGTTTACATCGACGACATCTTGATCTACTCCAAAACCTTGGAGTCGCACGCGGAGCAGCTAAGGGTGGTGTTGACGAAGCTGCGGGAGCATAAGCTGTTTGCCAACATTGACAAGAGTGAGTTTGGTTTGGAGCGCATTAACTTCTTGGGACATGTAATTAGTGCAGAAGGAGTCGGCCCGGATATGCAGAAGGTGGATGCGATTGTGACTTGGGAGCCTCCGACTACAGTGAAGGGGATGCGGCGATTCTTAGGATTGGCGCAGTTCTACCGCAAGTATGTGAAGGGGTTTTCAAAGATCGCGAAGCCGCTGACGGACTGGACGGGCAAAGACGCACAGGTAAGTTGGACCAAGGAGGTGGATGATGCGTTTCAGACGATCAAAGCTATTTTGTCAAAGGCGCCAGTTTTGAAGCTGCCGGAGTTCGACAAACCATTCGAGGTGCACACGGACGCGAGCGACTATGCGATTGGCGGAGTGTTGGTGCAGGATGGGAAACCTGTAGCGTACGAAAGCAAGAAGTTATCTGGGACAGAGAGTCGATGGCCGACTCACGAGAAGGAACTGTTTGCGGTGGTTCATTGCTTGAGGAAATGGCGGCATTACTTGGGACTTCACAAAACCCAAGTGTATACTGATAACATTTCGCTCAAGTACTTTGAGACGCAAGATCGGGTGACGCCAAAGCAACTACGATGGCATGATACCTTGGCGCTCATGAACGTGGAATTAATCCACAAAGCGGGAAAGGACAATGTGGTTCCTGACGCCTTGAGTTGCAAGGAGGAATATCTTCCATCGTCAACACAGATTTTGCGAGCTATGTATCCTAAGGAGTCAGACTTGGAGAGGCGAATACGTGAAGGTTACATGGGCGATGACCAAGCGAAGGAATACTTGGAACAACTCAAGCGAGGGGTGAAGTTGCAGAACATGCAGCTAAGACATGGTTTACTCATGTTCAAGCAAAGTCGGGTTTATGTGGGACAAGGAAAACTTAGGACCAAGTTGTTAAAAGAATCTCATGATGTGCCCTTATCAGGCCATAAAGGAGAAAAGTCCACTTTAGCGGTAATCGCTAAAAAGTTTTATTGGCCCCACATGAAAGACGATGTTTCCCACTTTGTGAAAACATGCGTAACCTGTCAAGCGAATCGTGTTTCTTATGAGAAGAAACAAGGATTGCTTCATCCTTTGCCGATTCCAGCCAGACCTTGGGAAAGCATTAGCATGGACTTCATTACCTCTCTGCCTGACTCAAATGGATACAATGCAATTTTTGTGATAGTTGATCGGTTTAGCAAACTAGCGAAGTTTGCTCCGACCTTGGACACTGCAACAGCGTTCACGACTTCTCGGTTGTTCCTAGATACTTGGTGGCGTTCACATGGATTACCTCGGAGTATTATTTCAGATCGGGACTCTAAGTTCACAAGTGCCTTTTGGAAACACTTGTTCCAAAAATTGGGGACTAAGTTAAAATTTAGTACCGCCTTTCATCCAGAAACAGATGGGCAAACGGAACGAGTTAACTCGGTTCTGAATCAATACTTGAGGAATTATGTGAGCGCAGACCAAAGCGATTGGGCGGAGTGGCTCAGTCTTGCGGAGTATTGCTACAATTCCACGAAGCATTCGGCAACCGGCGAATCGCCTTTCTTGCTGGCTTACGGACGTGAGCCAGAAGGGCCTCTTGACTTGACTCTTGCAGGGAGTTCTACATCGGCACGACCAAGAACACGGCAAACATCAGCTGAAGAGTTGGTGGCGGCAATGCAGCGGCGCGAGGAGCAAGTTAAGAAGAACCTCGAGAAGGCGCAGCAACGGTACACGAAGCAGGTAAACAAACATCGGCGGCAAGTGAAGTTTCAAGTGGGCGAAGAAGTATGGTTAAGTGCGAAAAACTTCACACTTCCGAAGGATATATCGGCGAAGTTCTCATCAAAGTTCGCGGGACCTTTTGTCATTGTCAAGAATCCGCACGACGACGTCTATACCTTAGACCTTCCTCGCGAGTGGCAGTTGCATCCGACTTTCCATGTTTCTTTACTAAAGAAACACTTCAAGGATGATTTGCGACCGGAGCGCAAACAGGTTCTTAGGCCTCAACCTGATGTCGTGCAAGGCGAAGCAGAATATGAGGTGGAGTCCATTTTGCGATCTCGGCGCAAATCAAACCGGATGGAGTACTTGGTCAAATGGCGTGGTTACCATTTGAAGGAAGCAACTTGGGTGCCAGAGGAAGATCTCGCACATGCGAACGAAGTATTAGACCTCTTCAAACGGAGGCAAGGACAACAAGGGCGTTAACAAGATGAGGACATCTCCTTCCAGCAAGGGGTGAAGAAACGACGAACCATACGAGTAGCAACTTGAGGCGAATTTGGCCGATGGACTTTGTACTTTACTTGTGTTTGGAAATAAAGATTTTGTTTCTTGAAAAATTGTCTAAGTGTATTGGTAGTGCATGGCTATGACTAGTTCTGATCAGATGCCTAGGATGTTGTCAAGAGGAGGAACGAAGCACACTCAAAGGAAGCGAGCTGGTTTGGATAAGCATCTAAATCAAGACTAAGTCTTGATGTCAAGACTTAGGTTTGCCGTAGCGTTGGCAAAGCAAGTATGAACTTTCATACTTGTCTTGGGGCTTGGGGTGATCTTGCTTTGTGGTTTTCTAACTGCGAAGTAAACTTAGTCGCGCGTCTAAGTCAAATCAGGTTGCGACCGGAAAGTGAGTTTCGGGGGACCTCGTAAGTAGGTGTGAATACTTATAGTTTGCAAGTTAGAGTCTTAAGTAGAATGTTTAGAAGTTGCCAACTAGTTTTGTTTAGGGTAAGCCAAAAAGGTAAGGCTTTTCCCGAGACTAGTTGGAATTTTCTAAGGGTTCTAGCGACAACTTAAGACTCAAGCCAAGAAGGGAATTGCGGGTTAGCTACCAGAACGCAATTCTGGCGCCAAGGGGTTGGCTACCCATTTTGAACTTGGTGTTAACTTAAAGGATCATTGTTGATGAGGGCATCAACCTCCAAAGTAGGGGTGAGTGTCGCGCCCCTCATTCTCAAGATCGGGCGCAGACGCGAACAACAGAACCCTAGCGGACTTGCGCTAGGTTGTGAACGCTGCGAGTAGGACTTAACGGCTTGGCCGGGAAGTCGGGATCAGAAGAACCCTAAGTGGTTCTCTGAACCAAGGTTAGAACCTTGGGATAGGACATAAGGGCCGACCCAAGAGGGCCCCAGACGAACGCTGACCTAAGGGGGCGAGTCTGAGAACGGGCTGAAACATGAGTCTCAGACATAGGTCTGAGACGTGGGTCCGAGACGTGGGACCGAGACGTGGGTCCGAGACGCAGACGAACCACAAGGTTCGACCCTGGGTCTGGACCACAGGTTTTCGGAAAAACTGCTAAGTGTTGGAGCTCCAGGGACGTTTTAGGTCGTGGACGGAGCTCCACGTAAGATCTCGAGGCGAGTGAGGTATCATTGGAAAGGTCTCGTCGAGAGCTTTCCAGTGATATATAACACTCCTCGATCTGACCTCCGAGCTGGAAGTTATGGCCGAACCACAATCGGGTTGTGGTATAATTTTCAGGGACCAAAGAGGAGGGCGGGGCCGCCGATCCCCAGAAGTATATATGAGGGGGGCTCGATGCCTGGGTGGGCCAGGACGAGTCACCCGACCCCAGGGTTCGGCGGGCGGACTCTGGGGGCATGAGGTGATGGCTGGGCCGGTTCCAAGGCACGTTCCGATCCAGATTTGGATGTCTGGACTTAGGAACGATGCAAGGGCTGGGGCAAGACTAGGGAACGAGTCGGCGGGTTAGACCACCGTTCGGGAGCCTGGACCCAGACGGACGTCACGGGCGGTTGGGCCGCTAGGTGTGCTGGAGGCACCGTTTAGGACCCTGGACTTTATGGGAAGTCCGCCCCAAGTCATATTGTGACTTGCTCATGTTTGGGACCGACTTAGGCGGATCTAAGTCGGGACTTAGGATTGATGAGCTTGATGATTAGGGAGACGGTTCGGCTCCGGTCCGGACCAACCAGAACTAAGGTAAGTGGTGCATGGACGCTAACTTGTGATTGTGTTTGCAGGTTAGCGGTTTGAATTTTGGGACCTACTGAGCAAGAGCTTCCGCTGGCGCAACAAGGCGGTAGGTGCGCGAAACAGGCAACTAACGATGGGACGATGTAGCACCCGGCCTCCTGATCCTTGCACCCATGAAGGTGTATATCACGTAGTTGGGATATAGAGCTATCTGGAGTTAGAGGGACCTAACCGTCAATTAGGGGGACGATTGTGGTACACTTGTGTATGTGTATGACATCGTCCATGTGTTATGTATATGTGTGATGTACCTCTGACAACGATGTATGTTGTGTAGCGATGTGTATGCGCACGACAGCTGTCACGTCAGTTTGGTACCTCGGCTAGGTTGACCGAGTGCGAAGTGGCGCGTCCCGGTAAAGCCGTTAGTGCCGTTAGGGCGAGTTGGTGGGAGAATCCACTAGGGGTATACTTCGCAGGTAGGGCTTTGAGGTCTTAGTTCTTCGAGTTGAGCCTTCAAGCTCAAGGCTATGGTGGATAGTCTAGTTGAGTGTAACCCGTATTCTCTTCGTGTTTAGAGTGGGTTTGGCTTGACCGTTTGTGAGTAATCTTTGTTGTAGTGTTGGAGATGGTAATCTCTCGATGCAGATTCCACCGCTACTGTGCGTAAAACTTCTGCAGTTCTAGCTGCAAGCTCCACACTCTCTCTTATGACATCCCATGATGTCCAAGGATGACGAACTCCACGTGCCTCGTCCTCAACCTTTGCCTCCACCGACCCGGTAGGCAAAGAGCTCAAGAGTGCTCGAGCAGTAACACCCGTCGATCGCATCCGACGCTGCTCAGCCAATCCAAGGCTAACAATCCATGTCAAGCAATTCAAATCCATTGCTTGACCCAATACTTGACGACGTGAAGCCTCCGACACGGAAGCTACTGCCGTCGTACCCGTAGCGAAACCCATCGCTCGCTCTCTCTCATCGGCATTGGGCTCCACCAACTGCCGTAATTGAGCATCCCACACAAGCCCAAGTCCTCCATCTCTATAAGCATGTGACGCTGGAAAGCTTACCAAAGTAGGTAATGCTACCATGGGCCGTCCCACTAGGTTCACCACTGCCATGAGTGACCTCTCACTACTTGAGATCGTCATCCTACATCCAAGATGCTATCAACCGTGAGATGTGCTGGTCGTCTCACTCCATTGCGTGCTCGTTTAAGCACCTCTCTCGGTAACAAGTTCGTCCACCACAACCGTGGACGATGTGCACGAGATCTTACTTCCGCTGCATCCAACAACACTGCTGGTCCAATCCAAGACCGCACTTGGTGCACACTCGCCATGTGTCAAGCAATTCAAGTCCATTGCTTGACCCAATACTTGACGACATGAAGCCTCCGACACGGAAGCTACTGCCGTCGTACCCGTAGCGAAACCCATCGCTCGCTCTCTCTCATCGGCATTGGGCTCCACCAACTGCCGTAATTGAGCATCCCACACAAGCCCAAGTCCTCCATCTCTATAAGCATGTGACGCTGGAAAGCTTACCAAAGTAGGTAATGCTACCATGGGCCGTCCCACTAGGTTCACCACTGCCATGAGTGACCTCTCACTACTTGAGATCGTCATCCTACATCCAAGATGCTATCAACCGTGAGATGTGCTGGTCGTCTCACTCCATTGCGTGCTCGCTTAAGCACCTCTCTCGGTAACAAGTTCGTCCACCACAACCGTGGACGATGTGCACGAGATCCTACTCCCGCTGCATCCAACAACACTGCTGGTCCAATCCAAGACCGCACTTGGTGCACACTCGCCATGTGTCAAGCAATTCAAGTCCATTGCTTGACCCAATACTTGACGACGTGAAGCCTCCGACACGGAAGCTACTGCCGTCGTACCCGTAGCGAAACCCATCGCTCGCTCTCTCTCATCGGCATTGGGCTCCACCAACTGCCGTAATTGAGCATCCCACACAAGCCCAAGTCCTCCATCTCTATAAGCATGTGACGCTGGAAAGCTTACCAAAGTAGGTAATGCTACCATGGGCCGTCCCACTAGGTTCACCACTGCCATGGGTGACCTCTCACTACTTGAGATCGTCATCCTACATCCAAGATGCTATCAACCATGAGATGTGCTGGTCGTCTCACTCCATTGCGTGCTCGCTTAAGCACCTCTCTCGGTAACAAGTTCGTCCACCACAACCGTGGACGATGTGCACGAGATCCTACTCCCGCTGCATCCAACAACACTGCTGGTCCAATCCAAGACCGCACTTGGTGCACACTCGTCATCATCTGTGTACGAGCATCACTCAACAAAGGAACGTTCTCCAAGATGTACGTTGGAGAATCCACCTGATGCATCTGGAGATGTCGTAAGATCCGTAACATCTCCCAGAACATCCTAGATCGCGGGTCATCTAAACCCTGACCTCTCCCAACACGCTGTCGGAGTGTGATCCGTCTACCTAGGAAAGCGCCGGGCTTCTGGCTGTGGTTGTTTACTCAAGAGGTTGGCTTTCAGGTCACAACAGGCCACATCCAGGGTTGTGTAAGGTCCTCTAATATGCTCAAAAAGCGAAATTTAGGTTTAACTAGTAGTAATAGGTTTAAGCGGTGAACTTTGACACTCAAAGAGAGGAAAACTATGAAGGTTTAGACTTCTAAACTTCCCCTACATGTAAATGAGGCACTACTGAACACACACACGAAGTTTCAGCCTGAGATTGAATTCTAGCACCGAGATGTTGACAGAAAAGTTCTGAATAAGAGAATTATGGCAATTTCTGGTACCTAGACAGCTATTCAAACATAGAACAGAGAATTGGCTCGATGAATTTCAAATCTTCTCACAGTATTTGAAGTCTACAGGATGCTGAACATCCCTGTGAAGTTGGGACTCCTGATTGTTTGTAGAACTCCAGATCTCCTTCTCTAAAGTCGCTGCTCTAGATTAAGAGCTTTTCAGACCCCCTCTGCTTCAGCGGCCGCCCTGAATTACTCAGTTACTCAAATGATTCGAAACTTGTTGGACAGTCGTAGCACTCCTGACAGTGAACGCAACCACGAAGTTTTGAAGTGATTTCCTCAATTCTGCTGCAATTGGCACCGAAAACCCCAAAATCAACAAAAGTGATGCAGTTTTGGCACAATCCGAACTTCAATTGGGCATAACTCCTTGTTTATTGATCCAAATCGAGCAAAAATTTCACTGACAGTGCTTGGCACGACGAGCTGTCTCTTCTTGTGCTCTCAGATTTCGAAGATACCTCACCAATTGCTCGAACTCTCCTCTAGAGCTCTGTTTCTAAACTTAGAGTTTTACAAAAGACAAAAATGGACCAATGGGAGTTCATAGCTCCACTTGACTGTCCTTTTGTGCCTTAAACTACCTGGTAGCTTATCTACACTCATAGGCTACCACGTCAAGCCCCCTAGAGTGCCAGCGTAAAACTTAAACTACCTAAAATGACATATAGCCCTGAAAAATAACTTAAATTAGCTAGAAAGCGTGCATGGGCGACAAGTAAGTACAACCCATGAGCTCAAACCCCTATCAGCATGGAAACCCTAAGTTATGTACATTGAACATCATAGACAAGTAAGAAGTCACTTGCACAAGCGCACAAATGCTTGAACAAGATAACTAACATACTATCAGCCTACTAGGACTCAAAATAGTATTAACACCGTATGCAAAGGTGTCAAACATATACATAAAGGACTAGAAGTAGTATGAGCTAACTAGAACTACTAAACCTAAGCGTCGGAGTAGAAGTCAAGCATGTAGTCGCCAAGTAGCGCGACATCCACCCCCTCTGAACCTGCACATCCTCCGGTATGTGCCAGATCAAGATCAAGACTCTTTAGCTTCAGCTTCAAATTCATCTTCAACCTCCATTGAGTCTTCAGCTTCATCCTCAGTAAGCTCTGCAATGTTCTGGTCGTCCCCTCTCCTTCTAAAGAGCTTGATTCTCTTCCCTGCGACTGGTATCTTGAGCACTGCACCATCTAACTCTCTCAAAGAGTATGTGGCATTATCATAAACTTCTAACACCACATAAGGTCCGAACCATCTCTTGGAAAACTTTCTGATAGCGCTATGCTGATTATCAAGACTACTATCATAGACTAACACCCAATCACCTTCCTTAACTGGTTTGGGTCGTAATCTATGCGTTCTATCAAATCTGCCTTTGTTTCTCTCTCTAGCAGTCTTTAACCTTTCCACAACTTTGGCAACATCCTCAGGTCTTCGTTCTAACTGCTGGATCCTTAATGCAAGAAGATCCTTCGTACTTCTACCATCTTCCCATGGCAAAACATTCAAAGTAGGCACAACCTCCTCAATCGGCATCACAGGTTTTTGCCCTAGTATCAACTCTGCTGGCATGTAACTTGTAACGGTACTATGAGTTGTACGATCTGCCCACAAAGCAAATGGTAGCAGTCTAGGCCATTCACGGATCTTACCCTTGCAAGCTTTTACCAAAGCTTTGATGATTGACGGATGACCTCTTTCGCTCTTGCCATTTCCTTCAGGATTGTAAGCAGTGGTTAACGCCAACTTGATTCCCAATCGCTTGAAGAACTCAACTGCTTCTTGTGAATCCAGCTCACCCCTATCTGCAGTGATCTTTCCCACACACCCATACCTACAAATAACATCTTCAAGCAGAAAGCGGCAGACACTAGCAGTGGTCTTCGTCCTCAGAGCACGGCCTTCGACTTGGTTAGATAGATCTTCTCTAGCCAAGACTAGATACCTCATTTGTCCAAGTCCAAATGGCATAGTTACCAGATCAACTACCCATTTGTAATGAATGGCTAAAGGATAAGTAGGATGCAATCCATCACGATGGCGTACATTGGAGTACATCTGGCAGGGTATACAGGATGAAACAAACTGTACTACATCCTTATACATACCCTTCCACCAATACTTTTCCTTCATCTTGGCAAATGTAGCCCAAACTCCTCTATGACCAGCCCATAAACTCTCATGGAACTCCTTGATCAGCTTTTGCTGCAATTCCAAGTCACATACTACCCGCTGCGGTATACCTCCTTGTAGCTTAGGGCGCTTCCATAGATGTCCTCCATGTAAAAAGTAACCATAAGCTGTTCTACGGATCCTCTTGAAATCTACATCAGACCAGCCTTCATGCCTTTCCAGTGAACTTAAATAGCGTCCAAGATCCAACCACTCGCCATCATACACAGTCTCCTCAAAAAACTCCAACGGGACTACAAAATAGCTTCTATCTCTTCTAGCAAGAGCACTAGAATAGAACTCTGTTCCCACATCCTCCTGGTCATCTATCATTTCCTTCTCATCGTAATACCTAGCCCTTGATAACATATCTGCCACAGGATTGTCCTTCCCTGCAATATGTCTAAACTCTGGGTTCAAGGACTTGATATATGCTATCCACCTCAACATAGCAATATCTGGAGTTGTACAGCTAGTGATCATTCCCAAGAGAGATAAACAATCTGTCTCCACAATCACAAGTGCTCCTATCAAGTATTCCTTATCACTCTTCATCGCAGTAACTACTCCCCATAGCTCTCTCTTGACTTGAGGGTAGTCTCTCTGCCGTGAACTTAACACCTTAGCACCAAAACGCACCACATATCTATTTCCATTCTCATCGTCTTGTCCTACATCCCATCCAATGCCAATAGGACTAGTATCAACAGTAAGGATAGCAGATCTGCCCAACTCATATGTTACCTTCCGTAGAGTTGGTGGTGAAGCCAAAAGATCCTTCAACTTCCTCATAGACTCGCTTTGCTCCTCTTGCCACTGAAATCTTTGCCCCTTCCTCAGCAACTTGTACAGCGGATCTGCTACATGTGCAAAGTGTGGAATCCATATATGATAAAACACACATGCACCTAGAAACCTTCTCACCTCGGTAACCGATCCACACGTCTCCTTCATTCTTCGAATGGCATCAACCTTGTTTGGACAAGGTTTCCGACCATAAGATCCACATAGGTGCCCCACAATCAACACCTCATGTTCTCATGTTCTCGCTTTGCTCCTGATAAAGTCAAATGAACCTCCTCCAGTCGACTCAATATCTTATCGCAGTCAACTATATGATCTGCAACAAACTTACGGCACCCCCTCTGATCCATTACCTCATTCTTCTCCTCCTCAGCACATCCTTTGATCGGCACATCATCAAGGAATGGCATAGTTTTTTCAGGAATGAAATCCCTCAAAACTTTATTCATGCCATTCATCATATGTGCTACAGAATTAGTAGCACCTTGCGGCAAGGTGCACATCCTTAGTAACCCCAAAGGTGTCCTCATTGTAGTCAAGTCTCTACTCTCAGAGGATAATTGAAGCTGATCATAACCTGAATATAAGTCTCCCATTGAATAGATAGCACGACCAGCAAAAGCCTCTGCAAACTCGTCTACAATAGGTCCTATACCCATATTCCTGATAGTCACTTTGTTAACTGGCTGCATATCTTGAATGAATCTCAAAGCTCCACTCTTCTTCGGAACAATAAACCATCTGCTAGAGTATGGAGCTATAGATGGTTCCAAGATACCCATTCTAATCCTCTCATTGAGCAAGTCTATCAGCTTTGGTAGATGAGCTCTAGGCACAGGAATAGGACGTAGATTCCAAGGCACATGCGGTATAGTAAAGATTACCATAGGTGCAACTACACTTGGATCTACACACCCTACTTCATGTGACTCAAACGCAAACGCCTTACCATGCCTAGATAGCATCTCCCTGAAGCTCTTCTTCTCTTGCTCAGTAAGAAATCCATCACCTCCAATCCTCAGCTCCTTCAGTGTTGTTTCTGTGAACTGGTGCCCAATTCTTCTCGGTCCTCTGAGCGTCGGTTCTCGTGCAGCTTGCTCCATCTTCTGATTGTAATCGAGTGGTAAAGGCAAAGCCACTGGTTTGACTTTCTTCGCCACTGACTTGTACTTGGTCTCCACATACACCTCTTGTCGATCTATAAACTTATCAATTACATCATAAAGCTCCCTCACTCTCACCACTCTATCTACACCATCTATGGAACTTTCTACTATAGATTTCAACTCCCCTATAGTATCTACCAAATACTGCTCTTCAAACACTCCAGATATGTATTCATCTCCTGCTAACTCTCCACTGTCCCACAAAGACTGCTGTACACACTTCACATGTTGCCTCTCAAACCTCTTCAGATTCTCAACCTTCCTATAACACACTGATCCGCATGACGTCAATCCTAAGAAGCCAGTGGATAAAGCCTCATGCTCTACTGGATCAGACGAGAATCCTAGCTCTACTGTATCGTTGAAGTCTCGCTCTTCAATGGTACTCTGCCAAAACCCCTAGACTCTCTAAACTCCTGAGTAATCTTAGGTAGTGGACGGTCTCTCAAGCTGTCACGATTCCTCTCATGTTCTGCAGCAACGGTCAAAAACTGAACAGCTCTTTTGCCGTCTCTACTACGTATCCTAGCATAAGCTGAACCATCATCCATAACTCGTGTCTTCATTCTAACAGCAATAATGTAAGGCTGTCCTAGAATGATAGGATAGGTTGACATATCTTGCACAAAGAAATTCTGAACATCACTAATGTCACCCACAGTTACCTTGATGTTGGGGCAAGCACCATAGAGTTCTCCCCGCTGGTTGTTGGCAGCACGGATAAGCCACCCATGGTCGGTGTCTATGGGCCACCTCCCACGCTTGTACAGCTCCTTAGACATCAGATTAATCTCTGAGCCGTGATCAATCAATACCACCACAGGTTCCTCCAGATCTCCCAACTTCACCAAGGTCTCAGTGGTTGCTCTTGCGCAATGGTTGTGAGAGTAATGGCTCTTCTGCGATGCTTCCACCTCATCTTCAAACCTCACGTGCTGATCTGATCTCCCCTCTGATACTTGAGAGCAGTAACCAGCAATCTCATCTTCCTCATCCTCCGACAGTTTGGTCCCTAGAGCGTTAAGCGTAGCTGCTTCACCCAAAATCTGACGTTTCCTCTTGATGATATCTATGATAACCTCATGGAACTCACGCTTTGCAATCCCAAGAATCTCACCCAAGGTAAACTCAACCTTCCCATTCAAGATACGATTCTCTAACACCTACAAGTCTGTAGCAATCTCAATGTCAGACTGAAGTTTGTATGCAGGCATCTTACCCTTCTCCTTGCTTCTCTCCTTCTCCTTTGGTGTTGTAGGTGATAGATCCTCCATAGTTTCCTCCCGAGTAGGTGTTGTCTCATGCCTTGCCTCTGGTCTAGCCCTTTCACTCCTTGTAGCAGGTCGTTTGGCTGTAGAAGCCTCACCTGCATCCTCCCTCCTGCGTTTTTCTTCTAGTACAGCTTCATGCTGACTTCTTGCAACATAAGCATGCACTGACATAGTATTCACAAGGTCATTCCATCCTGTAGTTTCTCGAATTGAGTTGCCAACCCTTCGTAGCACATCCTTGTCTAGCTCTGTTCTAGCTACGGACCGCACTACATCAGACCACAACCCAGTAGTCCCTTTCTCTCTCTCCATCTCCACTTTCACTCCACAGGTAGCAGCATTCACAAGAGAAACAACATGTGATGCTGATATTTCATTCAGAAGCATCTTCATACCACCCTTGCCAAAGTTGGTTCCCAACATCATCCCAGTCTCTCTCAGATGGATCTTACCATCTTTGAAGAAGATCAGATCCTTCCTCAATGCATCTGAAAACTCTCCACAATCTCTTCTTACATGGTCTAGGCTATCACACCATATACAACGATGAACAAAGCCCTCTCTCATCTGAGGTCTCTACATAGCAGGCTGTACATTCTGCTCTTTCTCTTCTAACCTAGTGAGCTTAAGCTTAAGCTCCTTCGTACCCTTAATCAACTTATCAAGCGGTGAGTCTTCCTCTCTAGCAATTACCAAAGCAGGCTTAGTAGGCAACTGCTTGCCAGGAATTATCAGAGGTGCTGCTTCACTTACCACCACCTTGTCCCTTCTTCTCTGTCTCTTGGTCAGCAAAGAGACAGTCTCTTCAACCTCCTTCCAATCAGTCTTCAATCCTCTCTCCTCACTCTTGTCTTCCAGCAACAGCTCAAGCTTCTCCTGAATAGTCACGTCCGCTGCTTGTAGGAAAAGCTCGGTCTTCTCAACCTCTAGTGCAAGCTTCTCTGTCCTAGAAAGCTGAGCATATTGACGATCAAACTCCCTTAACAACTCATTTACAGACAAACCTTTGTTAGGCTTCACCACCCACTCCAAGAATGTTCTCTTGGTCACCCTCTCTGAGTCTTCAGTGTAGTACTCCTCCTTCAAAGCTCGCATAAAGCTCTCCCAACTCTGTCCTTGCTGCTGCTTGAGCTCCTTCACACGCCCACGAATCTCAGGGACAACAGCAAGCTCAAAGTTCTCCACCATCTCCTTCTCAGGTACCTTATTCACCTCCATTTCCCTAGCATAGTATCGCACATACTTGGAAATATTTGTACCCTTGAACTGGTCCATCTGGTGCACCACAGATTGCAACGCCTTGGTTGCTAACACCTCCTTCCTCTCTGTGCTCTGTTGCTGCTGCATAAACATGGAAAAAGCTTGGAACATCTTCATCGTAGCAGCATCCAACTGAACAGGTTGCTGAGCAGCAGCACCTCCACTTGATGATCCTTGGTTGGCCATGATATCTGATCCTGTAACACTCTCAAGAAAACTCCCACCCTAGGTGTTTCACGTTGAGTTCACCAAAAAGAGAGTATGTCGGAGTGTGATCCGTCTACCTAGGAAAGCGCCGGGCTTCTGGCTGTGGTTGTTTACTCAAGAGGTTGGCTTTCAGGTCACAACAGGGGCCATAAACACTCACACAGTTGTGTAGGGTCCTCTAATATGCTCAAAAAGCGAAATTTAGGTATTACTAGTAGTAATAGGTTTAAGCGGTGAACTTTGACACTCAAAGAGAGGAAAACTATGAAGGTTTAGACTTCTAAACTTCCCCTACATGTAAATGAGGCACTACTGAACACACACACGAAGTTTCAGCCTGAGATTGAATTCTAGCACCGAGATGTTGACAGAAAAGTTCTGAATAAGAGAATTATGGCAATTTCTGGTACCTAGACAGCTATTCAAACATAGAACAGAGAATTGGCTCGATGAATTTCAAATCTTCTCACAGTATTTGAAGTCTACAGGATGCTGAACATCCCTGTGAAGTTGGGACTCCTGATTGTTTGTAGAACTCCAGATCTCCTTCTCTAAAGTCGCTGCTCTAGATTAAGAGCTTTTCAGACCACCTCTGCTTCAGCGGCCGCCCTGAATTACTCAGTTACTCAAATGATTCGAAACTTGTTGGACAGTCGTAGCCCTCCTGACAGTGAACGCAACCACGAAGTTTTGAAGTGATTTCCTCAATTCTGCTGCAATTGGCACCGAAAACCCCAAAATCAACAAAAGTGATGCAGTTTTGGCACAATCCGAACTTCAATTGGGCATAACTCCTTGTTTATTGATCCAAATCGAGCAAAAATTTCACTGACAGTGCTTGGCACGACAAGCTCTCTCTTTTTGTGCTCTCAGATTTCGAAGATACCTCACCAATTGCTCGAACTCTCCTCTAGAGCTCTGTTTCTAAACTTAGAGTTTTACAAAAGACAAAAATGGACCAATGGGAGTTCATAGCTCCACTTGACTGTCCTTTTGTGCCTTAAACTACCTGGTAGCTTATCTACACTCATAGGCTACCACGTCAAGCCCCCTAGAGTGCCAGCGTAAAACTTAAACTACCTAAAATGACATATAGCCCTGAAAAATAACTTAAATTAGCTAGAAAGCGTGCATGGGCGACAAGTAAGTACAACCCATGAGCTCAAACCCCTATCAGCATGGAAACCCTAAGTTATGTACATTGAATATCATAGACAAGTAAGAAGTCACTTGCACAAGCGCACAAATGCTTGAACAAGATAACTAACATACTATCAGCCTACTAGGACTCAAAATAGTATTAACACCGTATGCAAAGGTGTCAAACATATACATAAAGGACTAGAAGTAGTATGAGCTAACTTCTAGAACTACTAAACCTAAGCGTCGGAGTAGAAGTCAAGCATGTAGCCGTCAAGTAGCGCGACAACGCGTGTGACCTTCACATGACCATCCGGCTATCACCAAGTGAATGGTGCCAACAAACGTAAGATCCTGCGCCCCCAGCAGCAAAATATCCGACGGTAATGCTTGTACTGGGGTCAATGTATCCCTCCACTGACGGAGCGGAGCTGAGCTTGAGCCTGAGTCCGCGCCCGCCGCAAGCCGGCTTGCTGGCGTGCGTGAGAGAGGTATCCAAGCTTCAGTTGTGTGGGAAGGATAAAACCAGCTGGTCACCCATCCCTACACTATTCCTGGACCTGGACTCTTAACTATGTAGTCTTAGCTTTGGCTTTACCACTAGACCAATAGCTCTTGGTGTCCTATAGGGATGCATGCAAGTACTTATGGACTTGTATAAGGTAGTAGGAGACCTTCTCGCACGTCCCTAGAGGAGTGGTAGAGCGACCCCATAGTATTAGAGGTAAGCTATAGTTGTGGTAGTGCTTGCCTATACCGTAGAGACGTGTATAGAGGCAATTGGTGGCAGTTGTCTTGGGTGAGCTAGTAGAGCTATCACGTGGATGTTTTTGGAGCTACTAGAGGTGTGGACATCTAGTTAGTGACCTCCAGTGTCAGTTACGACAGTTGGTGATCATGTATTGTGCATGGGGTCACCGACGAGGAGACGTCAGTCCGGGTGAGGCTGGATTTCTCTTTATGTGAATGTTTGAGTGTGGAGGGTTATCGTGTACTCTGATACATTGATTGGGGGCTCTGATATACTGGGGGCGATTGTGGTACACTTGTGTATGTGTATGACATCGTCCATGTATTATGTGTATGTGTGGTGTACCTCTGACAGCGATGTATGTTGTGTAGCGATGTGTATGCGCACGACAGCCCTTACAGCCTGGATTCGGTCTGCGCACCTTGATGCGTCAGGAAGAAGGCCAGAAGAAGACAGAAGCGCTAGAAGCTAGTCTCCGCACCACGGAGAAGCTCACAGCGAGGTTCAAGACGGAAGCAGCCGCTTCTGCCAAGGAGCTGACCCAACTGAGGAAGAGCAACCAGGAGTTGCAGGCGCGTTTACAGCAGTGCGACCAAGAGGTTCTCCGAGTGCAGGGGAAGATCACCGCCCTCGCAGAGGAGAAGACAAGACGCAGCGAGAAGCCGCAGAAGCGCGAGTTGCAGCCGAGAAGATGCAGCGAGAAGCAGCGGAAGCTCGTGCGCAGGAGATGCTAGCACAGTCGGTGGAAGCGCTTCGGAAGAAGTTCAACTTCAACGCGGGTAGGAAGTTGCTTACCTTGGCTAGAGAGTGGGACGATGAGTCCAAGGCGATGTTGGTACAGTGCAAGGAGAGTATGTTCCGGTACTTGGATAGGCAGATAGAGGGAGTGAAGACACTCTATGGACTTCTCTCGACTCCGCCACCGGTAACTACATCTTCCCAAGCCCTAGTACCATCGATCGGTGCCGACATGGAGAAGGAGGAGTTCGACCTCACTGTGCACTTGGTAGTGACAACGTTGGAAGCTGAGAAGACTCCGGAAGAAGCCCCGGAAGACAAGATGTCTTCTGAAAGACAAGAAGAAGAACCGTCTTCCCAGGTATTCCGCGTGGAGGAAGCGACTTCCTCGGATCCCTATGAGGTCGCCATGGTCCCTAGTACCGAACTAATGCTCCATAAGAGCGAGGAAGCATCACTCGACTTTGCTTCCCAGAAGACCTTCCGTCTTTCGAAGCCGAAGCAGAAGCCGAGGAAGAAGCAGCAGCAGCGACAGCAGGGCCAGCGAAGAACGATGAGGAGGAAGCCACCTCAGTGTTACCCGAGGTGTTCGCAGGGCTTCCTAGCTTATCAGAAGCCGCGTTAGGAGCTCCGTTAGGAGCAGATCAGGAAGAGATTGCAACCAAGCAATCAGAGTAGATAGTAATCACAACCGAGGTTGACATTTCTAAACTTAGTAAGACCGAACATACTATCTTAAGGATGGCAGTTTTCAGTATAAAATTAGTTAGGATACCATGTGGCAGCATAGGTAGCGTAGGAATAGCAAAGTAGAGGGCTAAACCGGAAAAGAAAACGGCTTGCATGTGGGGTGGCAGCCTTCTGACAGCGCCCATCTCTTCCTGGTGGTCGTCTCCTCTGTTTTCTCGTGGCAGACACATAAGTAGGATCGAAGAGTAGAAAATTCAGTTCTTCACACACACAAACATTTTACGGTGTAGACTCATCACATATTAGACAGAGTGTACACATTTGAGGGGCGCATTAAGTATGTTGTTGTGTATTGTGCGCACACACACTACACCCGATGTTTGAGACATACGAATAGACTGGGATTATATCGGAGGGGTCTGCATGCTCGTTACCAGCAGTGGTTCAAAGATGTAGATAGAGGTAGTGGACAGTTTAGGAACAGGGAACGACATCCTCGTGCAGTCTTGTTGGTTAGACTGGTGTGTCGAGGAGTAGGTGCAGGAAGTAGAGGGAGTGAGCTTCCCAATGCCAATGTGACTTCTTCTCGGGGAATGGATTGCTGATTTGAGTGCAGAAGCTTTGTCCATGTCTTCTGGGTGGGAGGTTTTCTTGGATTCACTCTCGATTGTGCATGAGAAGCGTTCTTCTTGAGTGACGGTGACTGTCAGCAGTTGTGGAATTGCAGCTTGGCTCGTCCAGTAGAGCACTTCGGATCTACATACGGACGGTCTTATGGATAAGGGATCCCAGAAGACAGAGTAGTCGGAGCAGCGAGAGAAGAAGAAAGAAGCCTTCTTCCCACAGCAGAAGACGACATCCTCAAGTAGAAGACGGTGCAACTGTACACATGTTTGTTGTCTTCCTCCCCAAACTATTACAAGCAGGGATGGCTTGTTAGTCAGGATCCGGACTAGAAGCCTGTCGGAATCTTAATTTCTCCTTTTCATCTTGTTTTCTCTTGTTTGGATTTTCCCTTCTTCCCCATCTTCTCTCATCTTCCCCATCTTCTTACCTTCTTCTAGTGAGCTTCCGTGAAGTTGAATGTCGTTGTAGTGCTGCAGGAAGACCATTTCCGTAGGCAGAAGCCTGGGAAGGCTACAGGGGGCATACACCCTGTGATTAATCTAATCCGTTGGAATGAGAGAGAGAGTAAAGTGTAACAGCCGTTGCTAGTCGACTTCTGCGAAGCAGAAGCAGTCTTCTGGAGGTGTGAGAAGCCGAGTTGAACCCCTAGAAGCCGAGAATTGCTTCGGGAAGACGATACTGAGAAGACCGGAAGAAGCGACCTGGAAGCAGGAAGCGTCTTCCCAAGCTTCTCTGTGAATAGTTGTGTGATATTTTAGTTAGTAGTTGTTTGTTTAGGTCCAGAGCACCTTTTGGCGAGTCTGGAAGACGCGTGGTTTTGTGAGAAGAGGAGATTTCTAGACAAAACCCGTGTGTTTGTGTGTTTGAACAGATCTTAGAACTTAAAGCAGCGTTACTTGTGCAAATCCTCTGTGGGAACGTTATCTTGTATACTAAATGGACAAAAGAAGTAATCATACGACACTACAGTTACACCCCTTATCGATTATGGGATTGGGTTACTGTTGGAGCTTGGATTTTGTGAGACTCTTATCGTTGACTGTACGTCATCATCATTATGTGTTGGTGATGGTAGAGCACTTCTCCAAGTGGATTGAGATGGTGGTATTACCGGATAAGGAGAGTGAGGGAATAGCATATGCGGTCTAAGATAGAGTGCTAAGTCATTTTGGAACACCAGCTGAAGTGCTGACGGACCAAGGTATAGAGTTTATTGGTAAGTTTCAGACCTTGTGTGGTCATGCGCTGATTGATCATCGGACTACATCTCGAGATCATCCTGAGACGGATGGTTTGGCTGAGAGGGTTATTCAGACGGTGAGGGGAGGATTGCGTAAGTATGGCTTGTAGAAGGACCACTTGGGAGATTAGGATTTGCAGTTACCATGGTTGACTAGGAGCTACCGATTTAACCGGCAAACGTCTTTGGCTTCTTTCTCACCGTATTTTCTATTGTATGATCGAGATCCAAATCTACCTTCGGCCATTCATCGTGATTCTGCTGAGGTGCTAAACCTTGATGATCTGGATATGTGGGTGATAGCATGTTCTCAACGAGTCGAGACATTTTGGAGAGTTATGCTTATGACTTTTGAGAACCTAACAATTGCTCAACATAACGACACGTTGTGATATACGATTGTTCGAGAAGGAGGGTTATCGATCATTGATCGCATGGTGCACTATTTTACGAGTGTGTGAGATGTTATTTTCTGGAGTACTCATGTTAGAGAGCCATGATGATGTTGTTTGGAAGGACCGTGTGCATAATTGTGTGCCATGTCATCTTCCAAACGTCGATGATATTGTTGACCCAAGCTTAGTGGTTGTACACTCGGGCTTGAGGTGTATGTTGTGTGGATCTGCTGGTGGAGCAGTCCGTATACTGGTGTGTGATGATTGTTCGAGAGGTTAGCACATGTCGTGTTTGATTCCACCTCTCTGTCGTTCCTACTGGACGGTCGGTTTGCTCTCCGTGTATATAGTAGAGATAGCTGATTAGATCTTTGCATGGTATGGATGCAGACAAGTGATTAACGATGGGGGCGATTTAGCATCCGGCCTCCTGATCCTTGCATCCACGAAGGTGTATATCACGTAGTTGAGATATGGGGCTATCTGGAGTTAGAGAGACCTAACTGTCAGTTAGAGAGACCTAACTGTCAGTTAGAGAGGCGATTGTGATATACTTGTGTATGTGTATGATATCGTCTATATGTTATGATATGTGTGGTGTACCTCTGACAGCGATGTATGTTGTGTAACGATGTGTATGAGCACGACAGCAGTTATGTCAGTTTAGCACCTTGGCTAGTTTAACCGAGTGCGTAGTGATTAATCCCGGTAGGACCGTTAGTGCCGTTAGGGTAGGTTCTTGGGCTAGCCCCACTAGGGTATACTTTGTAAGTAAGACTTGTAGGTTGCAGTTCTTTGAGTTGAGCCTCCAAGCTCTTGGCTATGGTAGATAGTCTTGGTGAGTGCAATCTGGATTCTCTAATACGTAGAGTGGATGTGGCTCGACTTTTGTGTTTGTGTAATGCCGGTTGGCATGATGGAGTGAGTACAAATCTTTAGTACTGTGATATACTTATGTATGTGTATGACATCGTTCATATGTTATGTGTATGTGTGATATATCTTTGACAATGATGTATGTCGTGTAGTGATGTATATGCGCACGACATGGTTCACATAACTCATAGTCACACCCAGCAAAGCTTGTTGGGTGCTCGAAGCAAACCGAAGCTTCACACAATTCACACTATAGATAGAACACTTGCTTTCGACAAGAAAAAATATATTATATGTACATGTTCATATTCCTCATGAGGATCTTATATGGTTCTAGCTTTTGTGAGCTATCCAGATCCTATGAGGTCTAAACCATAAACGTCGAGCACAAGGCTCTCGTGCTGGTGTCACAAACCATTACGTCTCTCTCAAACGACGACCGGTACCGCTCTTGTATTCATCCGACGATAATACTATTACTACTACTTTGAGCTACTCTAGAGCCATTGCCACGATAAGACTCTGATCTATGATAACCTCCGGAGCCTCAGCATGAAAAGTCTTTTGAACGTGAGCTACAGTCTCAACTACCACTGGATCGAGAGGTCTCTATTCTTCGATAAGCTTTGGAGCTACGATGTTAATATCCCCTTGTGACGGATCAGAGATCGGTGGTACCCCGAGTTCCTTCTCAAGATAGACAGCAAGGTGATCATCCTTAAACAAGTTTCTTCCACATCTCGCAACTCTTCCATAACAAGCTGGATGTCATCGAGGTAATGACAACCAATGGAGCTCATCGTACACTCCTCGCTTGTCTCACCAAAGCAGAGGATCACCTCACTTTGGAAACGTGATCTTGACCTTGCTAAGATCAGACATTTATTGGTCACGGCTGATGCAGTAAGGTATTCTTGTGTGAATATAGGCAGAAATTTTATTGAGACGTCACATTTTCTTCACAATGATAATTCTAGAAGTTTTCTGTTATTCTCACGGAGTAGAATAATATCCGGATGAGAGTATAAGTTTGATAAGAAACCAAACCCAAGCACAACTTGTTAAATCGAACACAAACAACAACAAAACAATCTTGATCAAGGACCCTTCCAACAACACAGATAAAAGATTCAAGAAGACAAATGTATGGATGAATGAAAAATGCAAAATACTACTGAATGTTACTAATCTTCTTCCGAAAAGACAGAAGAACACAGACTTCACATTAAGGCTCAAGAATAAGCCTCTACTCTTCCTAAGAAGTGTTTTTTCCAACTAAATCCTCAAGTCTTAAAGACCCACTCTTATTTGAAGAAGTCGTCTTCAAGAAGAAGCAACCATCTTCCAAACTCTTCTTACGATTTAACTTATATCTTCAACTTCACAATAACTGATTTATTCTCAAATCTTCGTCATAATCTTCATTCACGTACCGCGGATTCTCTCTTCGTCGAATATCATTCGCCGAAGTCTAACTACAAAGATCTTCGTCACTCAGATTTACTCTTGCGACAGCAAACTCCAAATATTCGGAGGAAATCATCTGTGAAGCCTTGGATTTCCAGTTTGTTAGAAATTTTTTGTTTTTGTTAGATAAAACAATAGATTAGTTAGTATAGATGACAAATAGGATAAGTTTAGTTGTAGTATAGAGTTTCTTAGCCGAAGAATGATGTTGAGTAAGACTACAGAACCTATGAAGTGTATATCTTTGGAATAATAACCTAGTTGCATTCTTCAGACGAAGAGCTTTCCAAGGATACCTCATTTGCTGAGAAAGGACGTCGGACGACGAAGTTATGACCTTAGGAAGGAGGATCAAAATAGCACAGGAGTTCACGCAACCTGGCGATCGAGGGACAAGAAGAACTTCGCACGTGAGGAGGCGAGAGGAAATATGTATAAGAAGAGTCAAAAGCAATTCACTTTTACTATTTTCACTTGCGAGTTTACTGTAGCACTCCGGAACTATCGATACAAAAGAGGCGAAGAGTGTCTTCAGCGAAGTGAGTCTTCATAAGGTTTAGTTCGACAAGAGAGGCGAAGACAAACTTCATACAAAGAGAGGCGAAGGACTTCGACCTTCAACTGCGAACAGATGAGAGGAATGCAGACTACAAAGAAGCCGTCGGTTAAATTGAAGACCATCACGACGAAGTGACCAAACTTCCAGCCGTATCAAGAGCGATTGGGAGGAGATGGGTATGACTTTCTTAATGCAGAATTGGGGTGTTATATCTTCGGATCTGGTACAGGAGATTCTTGTCTGTAGAGGACACTCTTCAGACGATCTTCAGAGAAGACCGCAGAACTGGACTCTGTCACATTGGAGTTTTTCACTCGGGATTGACGATGCAGGACGACCGGGAGATCTTCTTTACGACAGCACCTGCAAGCCATCTTCAGAGGAGGTGGTGAAGTATAGTGAACTATTCTCTGCGATGCCGATAGGGTCGAATGGCTTCAAGGTGCACAGTTACATCGAGCCGTTCCGAAGAGATGTCACCATTACCTTGAATATGATCTTCAAGCCGTACCGGACTTCGTACTTAGCAAACTGACAAATACATTTCATCGAACAGATCTTTGCAGGGAAGAAGACATATTGGGCGAAGATCTTTCATGATCATGTCTAGAAGCTATACAGTACCTTCAACGATGGTGGATCTATGTACTTCGCGGTCTTCGCAGTCATCTTTTATCGAGGAATGAGGTTACTATCTCCGTCAGAAGAGGAGAAGTTTGGACAGAGAATGACGTCCAAAGATGAATTGTTAGTGGAATCGACTCCTCAACGAGAAGAGATGGCAACTCTTGTAACTTCGGTGGGACCTAGTACGAGAGCGAAGAGGAAGATGGTAGAAGAACGAACACCAGATGACGTAACTTCGAGGAAGAAGAAGAAGACGAGGAGAACGACGATGGAGACTTCGGACGAAGGCACCGAAGAGGTTCAGATATCCACGAAGTCGTCCTCAGTCGAGATTGTTGGAGAATCAACTCCACGAGGATATCAAGCCAATGTGGACCAAGAAGAGTTTGTTCTCAGGAGGGTACATTCAGGAGCGACTAAAATTCAAGAGGAAGATCCTCGAGAAGTTCTTCGGACTTCACCTCGATCCGATGAAGCCACGACTTTGGCACAGCGAGATCCGAGTATAGGGAAGGAGTTGCGAATGTTTGAGAAGACTTTGGAGTTTCTTAGCGGTACCGCGTTACCAATCCTAGCACAATTAGACATGCATCGTCATGTGTATGAGAACGAGACGAAGGTACCTTTATCATTAACCGATTTTCTTAACGCAGTGCACTTCGGTCGACAAGGATGGCTCACGGAGAAGAATGTTTTGATGAAGAAGCTAGAGGTCTCTTCTGACGAAGTGAAGAAGTTGACAACGGAGCGCGATGCTTTGGTGGTCGTAAGGTCTGAAGATCAGGTGAAGGCTTCACAAGAGATACAGGATTGGCAGGCTAAGCTCAATCTCATGACTTAGTGTTTTCATGATATGAAGTCAGAGAAGGATGCTTTGCTGAAGCAGTTGGTCACAAGAGATGAGGAGCTAGCGAAAGCTCAGAAGGCGAAGAAAATTGCAGATGCGAAGACCGAAGAGCTTCGGATCAAGGTGGAAGAGGTTACGACTACGTACTTCATCACCGAACTCGACTCAACAGAAAAGGAGCTTCTTCAACGACTTCGGGCAGAACTGACGATTGCACCAGATCCTTCGGCTAAGAGTAGGATAGTTAGAATAGCCGAGAGGATAATACAAGATTTGAAGGAGCTTAAGGATACAGTTAAGTTATCATTATGGAGTATAGGACAGACTTTACAGTTAGGTAGAGTAGAAACTTCGGTTCTGCCAAGTGAGGAGACGTGATTCAACGTTCTAGATGTAATCTCTTTTTGGTAAGAAATGAGATCCGTCATCTTCGGGCAACAGACTATATAAGTGATGCGATTCTCAGCCATTTTATCTTTTTCATGTTTTCAGTTTTTGTTAGTTAATTTTTGATTACGCAAGATCACGGAGTGAGAGTGTGAATGATGTGGACGAAGATAATTACCTACGAAGGACGTAGTTTGCTGTCGCAGGTGTCAATCTGATTGATGCAGACCCCCCGAAGTTGACCTTCGGCGAAGAGATTCTTCGTGCTATTTGAGTGAAGGACATTACGAGGATCTGAGAACATATCAGTTATTGTGAAGTGGAAGAGAACAAGTTAAACTGTAAGAAGAGTTCGGAACATGGTGACTTCGTCTTAAGTCTGTCTTCTTCAAATAAGTAGGATTCTTAAGAATGAGGATTTAGTTGGAAGAACACTTCTTAGGAAGAGTAGGGGTTTATTCTTTGAGCCTTGATGTGAAGTCTGTATTCTTCTGTCTTTTCAGGAGAAGACTAGTAACATTTCAGCAGTATTTGCTATCTTCATTTGTTCACACGTTTATCTTCTTGATTCTTTTATATGTATTGTTGGAAGGGTCCTTGATCAAGAACTATTCATTATTGTTTGTATTCGATTTATCAGGTTGTGCTTGGATTTGGTTTCTTATCAGACTTAAACTCTCATCCGGATATTATTCTATTCTGTGAGAATAACAGAAAACTATCAGAATTATCATTGTGACATTGTAGTACTGTGTTTTGTGTAATTTTTAACTGTATCTTTGTGAGAACGATCCTTAATTTCCTATTTCTTATACATTGTGTTTCTCTGGGTTGTTACATCATCTTCGTCCAAAACATTCACAACATTTGCTCCGCAATCTCAAGAAACGTAAATTAATTTATAAAGAACTAAAAACATGGAAAAAAGCACATGTTCAAAAGTTCGGGTCGCTTATATACTCATCTTCCTAACCTAATTGCTTTTCTTCCTAAGAAGACAGAAGACCTTCACTACCCTACGATCTATCTTCATCTTCAATGAATCTACAATCCTAAGCCTAACTATGCTCTAAACTCTTCTAACTGCACCTCCGCGTTCGCTCGTATCTCTCTTAACTCCCTATCTACTTTCTGTCGAAGTCTAGAAAGGCGCGCTTTCACACCATCGGGGTTTGTCTCCACCAGCACTATCTTCGCCTTCAACGCTCGCAGAAGACCAAGTTCCTCCGAATCCAATCCCGAAGTCACGTATGCGGACAACACGGGCATCAGCTTCTTCCGAAGGTCTTCAGACTCTTCCACCTTCGCCCAAAGATCTTCCTTCTCTTTGGTGAGTTCAGCAACCGTTACTTGGTACTCTTCACGACTTCGCTGCAGATCTACCTTCTGGTTTGCTAAGTCCTTGAGTCGGTCGGAGAAGCTCTTCATCGAAGTCTTCAACTCCTCTTCACGCGTCTTCACGGTCGCCTTCAACTTGTCACTCTGGCACCGAAGATCTTCGGTCTCCTTCTCGGCTTCCAGTCTCAACTTAGTCGCATTCCTCGCCTCTTCGTGAAAATTGTTCTTCTCTTCCCACCAGTTCTCTTTGGTGAAGTGTACAAAGACAATAATCTCCATCAGAGACATCTTCTTCCCTACCTCCTCTTCATACTCAGCCCGGTTCTCCTCCAAAAGACGTAGCATCGGTACTATCACCTCATCGTTGAAGAGCATAACCCTCCGAAACATGTCCACATCACCAAGTGCTGGTCCATCTGAAGTCCCTTCGTCGAAGATGGCAGCACCCTTCCTCTTCACTTCCGAACAACTTAGCTCGATAGTCTCCTTCTTCGTGTCCAAGGAAGATGAGTCTTCCTTGGGCATGTTAGGAAGACTCATCTTCCTCTTGCTCCTACGCTTCTCCTGGTCTTCGTCCGCAGCTACGGTTACGTCCATCGCTGATTCCGCAGTCTCCCGTGTGACTTCCTCTGGAGCCTTCGGCGAAGTCTCATGTGGCTGTGCACCTTCGCTCGGTACCTTCTCTCCTTCCACTCGAACAGACAAAAAATCTTCTCCTTCACAATCTTCGTCTTCATCTAGACCAAATCCCAACTGCTTCTGCTCGCTCTCGTTCAGCCAGCCCATTTTGAAGTAGAAGACAGAGATAAAATTGCCCAAGTAAACATAATCTTGCTTATCCCAAAGACGTTGCACTTCGTCATGGAAGATCTTCGCCTAGTGCGTTCTCTTCTCTGCGAATAGGTTCTCGAAGAAACAAACTTCCACATCGACAAGTATGTTGTGCGCCTCGGACTTAGGATCAGCATCACAACTTCGACGATCTCTCTCTTCACCGGGTCTTTGTAATCGGTCAACTTGTAGTCATTCGTCAGGTGAATCAAGTTGACAAAGAGTTCCCCGTAGTCTTGGTCATCGATCACGTGGCTCTTCATTGACGAATGGTTGAAGAGCATATCTCCTTTCTCGCCAGCTTCGTCCAGCAAGATCTTCGTCCAGTTCTCCAATGTCTAGTTCTCCGAACTCGCATATCTCTCTTCGGCCGCATGGTCTTCACACATCCTGATCTGACTGATAAACTTGTTAGAAATGCGAGTCCATCCTCCCCATGTTAAGAAGAAAATCCTAACTCTCTCAACTTCGGTCAAAGACGCCGAAGTTCATCCTGGTTCAACTCAAACTCTTTGATCTTCGGTAACTTCAACGTTACTGACATCGTACCCTACAAAGATAGCTGAATTCTCTCTCCGGGATAGACTTCATCTAAATACGCTACGACTTCACCCGAGATAGTCTTCGCCTAAATGCGCTAGATTTCGTCTGAATTTGCTCTCTTCTTCTAAACTCTCTCTCCGAGAACAGAAAATCATTGTGCGCTAAAAGTAGATTTGGATAATGAACTGATTTTCCGAGTATATAGTTGGTTCGGACGTCCCACACGTGCGGAAGTCGCCTCTCCTTCATCGCTACAAGTCTGACAAGGAGGTACGCAGGCCGTCTTCACCTTCGCCTCTAGCGGTTCCTGTCAATCTTCGGTAAGGTAGTCTGCCCTAACCTACTACTTCTAATAACTGCTCTTGAAGAGACTAGAAGTATTCCTTCTCTTCATATTCTATCTAGAGAGACGTTCCTGCAAAGGTCTTCTTCCGAAGACTTCTCCTTCTTGAGAATTCTCTTCTTCTGAAGACTCTTCTTAAGAAGGCTCTTCTCTTCACAAATGATCTTCTTCACTAAAACTAAACTATTTTTCTTCTAACTTCATTGTTTCTTCTATGAACATCTACATTTCAAGCATATTCTATCAAAAATCGAAAAAATGAGCTCTACAGCATAAATCTCCTCTACTTCACTCAAATCGCAGAGGATTACTTGCATATATTTTGACACACCATGAGAACTTGAGAAAGTCATTGCTGGATTGAAACTAGACGCTTGGAAGAACTTTAGGACCACGCTGTTGCGTTACATTCGAAACTCTTACATGACGAGAGAACCACAAGAGTTGAGATGAGTCATTAGATCTCATCCATCATTATATAGTGTAAGATCTCTGATCACACAACCATACGGTGTTGAGTTTAAATGCGGCTGAACATGAGCTAGCATTCGATCCTCATGTGCAAACAACATCATGGATATTTCATGTGAAATCCACAGCTTGTTCTCTGACGGCACATTCAAACATCACAACTGTGTTCACGCGTGCGATAGAATCCATTCGAGCTCGCTAGTTGGACAAAACAAGCATCTAAAATAACTCTTCTTTCCACATAAGGTCTTTTTTATAGCTACTCGGCAACTTCACCAGATTTGTAATGATATGGAAGAATTTTCTCTTTGTCCAACTGGCAAGCTTGTTGGGTGGGTCAAAATGATGCAACATTTATCTGATATCAAGAACTTTTCCATCCGGCTTAGCATCGAGCAGTACAAGCTGGAAAGGCCTTATCAAATTGAGGACTATAGTCTCAAAAGATCGTGCTCGTTGGCAAAAGAACTCAAAAGTTGAGGAGGAAAATATAACAAAGCTGTATCGCCGCTACATGATTCGACACAGAAGTTACAAGCGGTCAGGACAAAGCATTAAATCCTCGTCAAGGACTTCTAGCATGATCTCGATCAGCTAAAAGCTGAAAACTCCTTGCTCCAATCAAAGTCAAACAAAAAAAGAAATTGTATTGTAGAGCTCGAATCCGAGCTCCTCACTATCAGCCATTAACTAAAAGTGCCCAATATTGATGACCAGAGCAAGAAGGAATAACTTGCAAAGTCAAGTGCAATGATCCTCAAATTACAAGCTGACCTAAAGCGCAAAAGAGTCAACCAAAGACAACTGGTCCACAAGAAAAACAAGCTACGTCAACCATTGGACAAATTGTTGGTCATATTAGAGGAATCATCAATACAACCTTCATTCAAAGAGGATGATGAGGATCAAGAACCAGAAACAAACAACGGTTTTTCATACGATGAAGCATCAGACGAGCAGATACCGCCGCCACCACCAAGGCAACCTGCTCAAGACCTTCGCATATATGCAAAGGAGGTCCCTACAAATAATAGTGTCAATGATGTTCAAGCCACGGAGATCTCTGTCCCTAAACACCTACGTAAGAATCAGTTGATCAACTCATCCATACAAAAGATACTTCATATAAGTGCGATCACAACACGAAGATCAATATCAGAATATCGCCACGAAAAATAGACAAGAGTCGCGGCTAGATCTGAGAGACAGCGATCAAACTTACGACTAAGTCGATATCTTGATTGAACGTAGTAGAAATTGTCAATGACATCAAATCCAAGTGGGTTTTGATCTAGAAGCATCTCGTCCAAGTCTCGCATGACTACTAGCACCATGAAGTCCATGACCAAGATCATCATTAACGCACATGATGACCCTCGGTGCCGACTTACGATACCTTGTAGTACACAACACTCACCTTGAAGAAGGTCGTCCTATACGGATGAATTTCTATGTTTGGAACTAACATCCCCCTACAAAAACACTTCATCCAAGATTTTTTCACATCTCTTTTTCACATTTTCCTCCATACGCATATCGGTAAGATTTTATCGACAGAATGGCTATACCAACAGATCTCATGTTATTATAGCTCTTGCTCAGACGTGCATACGACAAGCCCATACACCATGCGGATCTCTTCAGCACTCCATAGACAAAGCCCTTCGACGTAATCTTTTGATCAGTCTTATAATATGTGACCTATGTACTAATCTCATGTCACAACTGCATACTACACGATGATTATGGGCACATTCCTTCGTCCTTCTCTATCATCTTGAGATACTTCAAGATTACAAGAACATGCATCATTTCACTTGATGTACTATCACGTCTCATCTTGATACAACTGGTTTTGTTGTTTATCTTGCTGCATACTACTGTAGAATACTCAGCTTTCTTCTTTCTCAAGGAGTTTCAAAGAACACTTACTTAGCGTTCCACCCAAATGTTTTGCTGCACACTCACTACTAGCTTATCTCTTTTGGCTTGCTTCCATGCAATCACATCGGATGACAAGAGTCTTAGAACATATGGTTTCAAATCATTTCTTAGTCTATTCCTTAGATTGCTATGATGATCATACTTCCAATTCCAGATATGGCATTTTCTTCACATGTCAAGCTCGATACATCTTAAATGCCTCCATCTATCGATGACATTGACTAAGATCATTGTCTATCAAGAATTAGATTTAAGTTACAGTCTTTTGGTCTTGTATCTTAAAAGTGTATTTTATGTTTAGTCGCCTCTTGGTGTAAATATCATAAAAACCTAGATCTTTTGTATTCTATTTGTTATCCTCTCTCTAGAAAACTATATAAAAGAGCTATCATTCTTTGGAGTGAGGATCAATCAATCAATGGTTATCACTCTTCATATGTATGTTTATTTAAGACAACTTTGGTACACTTAGTTATCCATAGAGCTCTTGAGCTCTTGAGCTCTCTTCAATCCTTTTCCTAGGTGCTCCATGAGCATTACGATTTTTGAAGATTTTGATCCATCGACCATAAAAATCTCAATATATTATAAAACTTATCCCTCCTTGGGGGCACAAACCATACTGATGTGTTCAGTTCTTGAATGTTGAAAGATTCCATGATTGAGTATCTTGTTAGAGGTTTCATGACTCCTTTCTTATTATCAGTGTATCACCGTTGACTATGTGTATCGATGCCATGTTCTCTTGTTTAATTATCAGTTCAGTGGAGGATCATCGCTCGAGATTGGTATAGTTCATTCCTAAATCTCGATATAGGTCTTCCGACCAAGTGATATTTTCTCATATCATCTTTGATTTATCACTTAAATGTAGATATTGTGTAAAGCTTCATCATGGTTCAAGAGGGTTGAAGTAAATAGACTCAGTATGATATCTCTTCAGTACCAGATCTGCTACAATGATTGAATTTTTACACAAAACTCTTATAAGTATCTTGGTCACACCATCTATCTAGGGAGTCTTAGAGTATAGCAGACAAAAGTGAAAATGCTTTCACACATTTCATGTTTTACAAGTTAGACGAGGCTGTGCTTTCCTTGGATTAGTAAACTTCTATCAACGGTATGTCATAGAGTTTAGTGAAACCTAAACTTGTCTTGAAAACTATCCGAGGCAGGTTTAGGTTTCACTAAACTCTATGACATACCGTTGTAAGCCGCCACTATGAATTGTGAAAGTTCTAACCAAACTGACAAAGATGGACCAAGAATGACAATGGAGAGAAGTTGCAAAAGATAAAGGGTGGTTGTACTGATGGACCGTCAGAGCTCGACAATGGTGAAACTTCATGCAAGAGATACTTAGGAAAACACAACCCTTTAGCACTCAATCATCCTCGTCGAGCCTCGTTATGTATGATATTTATGAGATCAATGCTTTATTGATTGTTCATATAGTTTACATTAATTCCTATGCATGGTTCTTTTATTGAGCAGAATGCCTCATGCCAAACAAACTATTTTGAATCTATCTATGTTGCTTGACGTAAATCCGTCTTCTCTCATAAACAATCTCTCCTATGAGTAATTATGGAGGACAAAGCTAAGGCATTTCACAAGGTCATGCTTTCAAAATGGGTAGGACACACAAAAGATGACCATTGTTCTTGGAAATGTATCTCAGAGCAGCAGATCAAATAGATAAAACAGACGCGTTTGAGAGGGCTTGTAACTCGATGGTAGAAAATATGTCTTAGAAGGGCATTCCTCTCAAGTTGAACAGCGATTTCTATTCAAAGTCGATCGAGTGCAAAGGAGTTGCAGACTGAATATACGTTTGGAAGACACCCACCGACATGACAAGATCCTCTGGACTGAACAGAATGTGAGGTTCACTTCCTCCACTTCCGAATCGGTCCAACAACCAATGCAGGATATATCCCTTGATGGGGTCTTTTCATCCGTTGCCTATTCATTGCGTCGTGTGTTTATTATGATATACCTTGCCAGATGATGTTTGTTTAGAGGATAATCAGGTGAACGAAGCTCCACATGTGAGACCTCCAATAAAACAGACATATGATTTGACTCCAAATCATGTTCTTCGGATTCCTCCATCCACGAACCTGAGATTATTAACATAAGTGATTCATCACAGATACGAGTCACATGAGTTTTCCGTTGACGCCGTCTCCCACAAATCTCAGACTTCAACATTCAGAGAGAATGTGATCCTTCCATGTCACCAGACACTTGTTGAGGAACGTCAAACATGAGTTTCTTAGTTCAGCCACTCGTAGATCAGATTTTAGACCAAAAACTCTGGCATCTTTCACGCATAAACAACCATGGCCAACGAACAGCTTGTTTTGCTGTTCAGCTTTTTATCACGATTTTCCACTACTACTATGCAAGAACCTCTTTAAAATGTTCGTTTGTAGCGTGAGAGCACGAGGATCACTTAGTGTAGAAGTCCAAAACCATTTGCATCCGATGACTAATAAAAAGTAGTATTTTAAAAGATTTATATTTAGAATAGTTTTCTTTTCAAAAATTAAATAAATAATATTCTATTTAAAAATATATTTTTTGAATAATATAAAATGCCATATTTTTATTTAAAGTATATAAAAATTCAAAACCTAATTTATATATAAATAATGAAACTTTTTGATAAAAATCTAGATTTTAAAATAGAAATCAGTATTTATAAGTGATATGATTATTAAAAATAGCTTTATTTAGAATCTCTTGACTTAAAAAGTTTTGCTAAAATGATAGAAATACTCTTCTTTTGGACTCATGTGTTTTAAAAGAATGAGAGTGTACCTTGTGCGTGAGAGGCAAAGATCCAGTTACACCAAACTTCTTGAGGACTTCACTATATGGCTCCATCCAGAGACCTCAGCAGTTCTGGTTCTGCCCAAATAATATCTTCCCTCGTGGATCATGTGCACGAGTTTGCAAGCTTCAAATGCGTCTTCCTCCCTATCAGTGTTAATTGGAACATGCTTGCTCTAGGAAGAAATGGACCACTTTACTTCTCAAGGAATCAACTTGTGGTTCAATCAACGTCCAATGCAAGTATAAGTGAGCAATTTGCTCCATCTGTGATTTAAAACAAGGTGAATGTCGATGCTTATCCTCAGAAGGTTCAAGTACATCCTTTGTCATATAGATTTGATCGGAGGGAAAACAAGAGATGTCGGCAAAAAGGGACTCCCTCTAGAGCAAGAGTGAAGAGGTTTGATAGTGGGAGGACTTCTATAATGCGAATAAGCCAGAGTATCAATGTGCGGGAGGGAAATAGATATGAGAAAGTACTGAGGGTAGTAAGCCACAAACACGATCAACAGGGCCCCAAACACTATGTTGTACAAATCTTTGCTTTCCTTCACGCTCCCGCCCTGATTTCTGGAATTGATAGATCCAACTAAAAATGTATTGTGGCTACAAATACTTGTATTGGGTGTAACATGAATGTTTTTTGGCTAACACCACAGAAAAAGTACTTTAGTTCATCAACCGATCTTGACTTTGGAGGAGGTAGAGCGGCTTCTTCAGGTGCAGACAATATCTCTGATAAAAAGAGATGCCATCATTATGTACTAGATGTGTTCTTTCCAATATTGTAATTTTTGTAATAAATGGCTAAAACTTTACAACTATCAACGCCTACGTCTCTTCTCTCTCACAAGCAGATCGGTTATAGTAAGACATCCGACAAGAAAATATCAATGCAATGATTTGGTTCAGGTGTTGGTTTAGGGTTTAGGACCTAAACCCTAAACTCTGGAACAGGTATCACATATCTATCATGTTAGTGAAAGGACATCTTGTTAGATGGTCATCTCTAGACTGTTGTCTATCCATAATCTCAGATTGTAAATCGTTATTTCAGGAAAATATTTAGATTTTATCACTTTTGGATCACTTCTTTAATATATCCTTAGGCTACTCTTTCACCTCCTTGCACTTATTTTAATGAAACGTATTCGTGTGGACAGGGTTGTTTCAAAATTCTCCGCATGCATTTCTTAAATTCCTCGGTATGCATCCAGAAACAATCATGTGGTTGTCAATTACAAAACCTCAGTATTCAGCTTCTCTCATAAGATCATCGAGAAACATATTCGATTAATGACAAAAGATCTATGGGAAAAGAAAGAACACTGATCTCTTTAAAGGTGTTACTCTGTCGCGTAGCAACAACAAGCTACGCTTGCAATAAAATTGAGGGGTTATGCATTAACGATTTATCCGTATCTAACATAACAATTTTTTGGGTTTTACAGTCACTCCGCCTTCCTTTCTGTCCCTCTCTTCTTTTTCCTTCTTTTTCTTAACCGTCTGATGGTAAGAGAAAATATGCTACGCGGCCAAAACAAAGGAAGTTACCCTTGCAAGCATAACTGTTGGGCTATGCATTAGCGATTAATCCTTATCTAACCCAATTCTTTTTTGGGTTTCACTGCTATTCTTCTGTTCAATTTTCCTTCTCAGTCAGTTAACCGTCTGCTAATATGAAAAAATAAGTTACACTGCAAAAAATCCCCCCTCTCCTTCCTTTCCTGTTCTCACAATCTACCTATAACTACGCTAACAAACAGAAAAAAAATAGTATTCCCCTTTTCCTTTGGGGCTTCACAGTCACGAATAAATATGATAACGCATAGGAATAAACTAACAGTAATATGGAAGTAGTTGAGCATTCGGTCCTGGTTGCAATACTACTTCTAGAAATTAATATGTTTCTAAGAACCACTCGCGTGTGAATACCTAATACCTAGAAAAAATTGGTTTTGCTCGACGACAGAGAAAACTTCGTGCGATGTTGTGTTTAAGCTATGTGCTTTGCTCTGCGACAAACGGGAAGAATCCACGATGACCGAGCAGGACTTTCTAGAATATATGCTCCAACGGTATCCTGCATCTAGTAAATTCTTCTAGCCGGAATCTTCTGGTAGAGGCTTTACTCGCTCTCTAAAATGACGAGACAACGTACATAACCAGTTGTGTGGCCAGTCAACTGGTTATGTACGTTGCCGGGACCATTTAGTTCGATCTCTGAAGACTATAATAATCGACGTGCTCGAAGTGTTTTTCAAGGATGAATGTTCTCCTGGAAGGTTATCTCAAATGCAGAAATCTAGCACATTTTACCGCATGGAGAGAACGTTATTTCTTACTCCAAGATTGTGGAGACCTGCTTTCTTTCATATCCCACAAGAAGCTCGCTAAAGTCGCTAGTCGATTGAATATGAAAGACGTCAAATCTGCTGAGATCATACACCAACAACACGGAGCTAGTCTTCTGGAGATCTGTCTTGTTCATCGAAAACATCAAACGAAATTTCTGCTCCTCGCTAGCAATAAAGCAGACGCAAGAACCTGGATGATTACCATTCAGGAGTTGAGAAGACAACTGCAGACTATAGAGTATAGTCATGAGGTAAATACAAAAGCCATTGCCGACAGCATCTTATGTATTACAGGGTGTTTTATTAAGCAAACCTCAGTACCGTGATTTTCAGTGCTGTAAAACAGAATCTAAACAGATAACATAAAATCTAGTTAGCCGCACATTCACTAACCTGGATACTGGTGAGTGATGGTCCACAATAAAAATCGCGAAGTTGTTCGAGACAAAATTAGTGGATCGTGAAACAATTCAGAGTTTTTGGCAACTGTTTATTCACTGGCTGCTAATGTTTGAGTCTCCTCCTTCCAGTACGGTGATCAACTCTGATAGTAATGTTTTCAGAACCAAAGCGCGAAGCGCAGACGGCACCGATTGATTACCATCATTTTAGTAGGAAGGCACATTGAGGTGGACAGCTTCGTGTAACTCAGACACAATCAATTACAGTAAGCTCAGTTGCAATTATAACTGAGAGGGTTAACATTTCTGTTTATATCCTATAGCTAATTTATGCATCCAAACTGCTAAGAAGAAGGAGGAAAAAGACAAATGTTTAACAGAGAACCAAAATAATCATGGGTAATTGGGTGACGACAGCCTTCGGAAATAATTTGATGAAAAATACAATGTACTGAACGGCACAGTTACCAGGAAAATACAGGGTCGACAGGGTATTGTGTCAGACTTATAAATTAACTTCACTAAAATTGCAATGCTAAATTTAAATCATAAAATTTAGACCCCTCTTGATACCTTCATTACACATGCTCATTCCACTTCAAAACCCATAAGTGACTCAAGTGAACAAAAACTGTCTTTGGTATAAAAAACTGTCACTCCACCAGTAAATTTGTTTCTTATTGGTGAACTTTAATTTATAGCCTAACCCTTCTAGCAAGAAAGATCAAGATAAAAATTAAAGGTCTTTGCATATTCCCCTCTTCCGAACTTGGAAGAAGGTGAATATCCATACAAGATAAACTTATAGCTAATAACAAATTCCAGAGGTTACTTTTTTCTTAGTACCATATTAATACTGGAAAAAGCCCTTCCGCGGATTCCTCAGGCAAAAAGCGTGTCATCAACAGGCGGGAGAAGAGGAGTTTACAACCTAAGTAACACAATATTTCGGACTAAATACAAGACGTACAAAAATTTCTTACTAATGTTCAGAACAGCGTCCACTTGGTTTTGCAGGAAATGTACTGTATCAGAGAACTATACAGACTACAAGGAACATCTTAGATAGTCCATTAGAGAGTCTAGGGTAGAATAGTTCCCTGTCCATCCGCTTTTCTTTGATGTTGCTCATGATACGCACACCTTTTTTTCACTGCGTTTTTTAATTAAGCACAAAAGACGAATATTTGCTCTTCAGGACAAATTTATAACTTCTGTTGTGAACGAGTGGAGTGGACGTATAAGTAGAAGAAGAACTGCCAGGAGCACCAGTTCCTGATCCACTCGACGTATCAAGCCTAAAAGGAAAACACAAAAATCTGAATGATAGCATTGTTGTAAAAGCATGTACAAGAGTGAGAGCTTGAGATTTCTTACGAGTGTTAGAGCATATTCGTACAACGACGTGCATACTACAACACATGGGACAGATACAGATTTAAGATATGAAGTCTCACATATGGTGTTAGTCTTTCACCAGGATACGATCTAGATCTAGTGATAGGTCGTAATCTATGTTAGCAAGTCAGTGCTCAAGTTGGTCTGGTTTCCTATGTATAATATGGTGGTACTTGTAACAGAAAACCAAGCGTGTATTCTGAATCACTCAGTCCGTCACTGTGTTTCATGTCTATGTTCATAGTTTCCAGGTTATAGGCCCATGACTATTCACTAGAAGTCCGCCATTTCAGGGATCAGACCGTTTATCTGATCCACTCCTGATCCACATCTTGTTCATCATAGTAGTCTTCGGCGATCAGTCCGTTCACTCCGTAATCCAACGTTTTGGTTATTCCAGTACTCCAGTCTCTTCACTACTCACCTCATATTCGTTGCAGTATCATTTCAATCTTGTTCGGTATCTTCTGATATCTGCATTTTCCTACATCATGGATCCAAGTACCAATGGGTCAATAATCTCTGTCCAGAAACTGAATAGTGATAATTACTACCTTTGGAGTAGTAAACTGAAAACTAGTCTTAAGATGAGTGGTCTCTAGACCTGGTGAGCTCATCGTCTTGACGATGAAGATGATGATGCGTCAATTGTCTCATCAGTAGATATCTCTACTTGGGAACAACAAGACCATATAGCTTATGGATTAATCCATCTAAATCTAGAAGACGATCAAATACGACATATAATTGTCATGTAGTACTGCAGCTGAAGCGTGGAATAATCTTGCCAACGTTCATGCGTTCTCTTCTCTGAAGGCGTACCTATTGAGAAGAAGAATATCAACTCGTCAATTCTAATGTTCAAACAATCATGCAATGTTCACATGAGATCTAGACTAGTGGATCCAGGTTTAAAGGGACGTGTCACGACTGCAAAATACCTAGACACATGAGCAGGGATTGCAAAAAATGATTACGAGCTAACGCACGACAAGGAAGCAATGATCATAGCGACAAGCCAGAGCATGACCTCATGTCTCATCATCCAATGTCTCTTAATAGTCATGCTTGGTACATCGACTCTGCAGCTTCTAGCCAACTCAGTCCATTACGAGATATTTTCATCAATTTTCAGGAGATCCTTCCAAAGACCATCTACACTTGCAAAGGAGATCACAGAATGAGGAACATACAACTATGACTCAAAGCCGATCAGGTACCATCCAGTGTCATCATCCAAAAGGTTTTGTACTCTACCAAAGCATCAGTCAACTTATCTGTGAGTAAAATCACTTTTACAGGAAAAGAAAGAAGAGCTTGACCCACTGATCATGAAGAACAACCCAACTTTAAGTCATAGGTGAACAAAAATCTAACATAAAAGTCTCTCTACGAGCCAATTCTCAAACATCTCCCAAATCGTGCGATGGAACTTCGTATCGTCTTCAATTTTTGTAAGAATTTGGTGGATCTAAGGACATCAAGTTTGGACTCTGGAACGGTCAGAACGGTCCAACTCTCTTGCGCATGTTAGTGAAGCACACCAGTCCTCTTCCCTACGTCTCAATTTCTTCTAGAACACATCCTCTCGATCCGCCTCTTCACGAACTATGGAAGTCTTATCTGAGGAAGAGATGTCATCGTCCATGTTTAATTTTCTTCCAAGGATTTCAACTATGATTAAATAGCATTCTTCCATGCTTCAGAGCTTTCTAACTTGAGTACGGCCTAGAACGTGCTCGGTTCTGAGTCAGTGCTTTCAAGATGAGCTAACCATAAGAATTCTAGGAGATGAGTGTTAGCAGCAAGTTTGGAAAAATATTTTTCCCATGACCTTTGTTTAATGGTTGTGTCGATGCACTATGTGACAATAGCAGCAGAAGCAAATAAGTACAAACATCTGTACGAAGAGGTCACAATGGAAAATGATGACCTCATCCAGAGGATGTCCAAACTCAAGGAGCTGACCAACAAAGATCTGGAGGAGAAGGAAGCCAAAATCAAGGAGAAGGAAGCAGATAATGAGCTCTCCCAATCAGACATAGCAACACTACAGAGCAACATCGTGACACTGCAGAAGCAATGGAGGAATCCTGAAAAGTCCAAGAGGAGTTGAAGGAAAGCACGAAAAGATCCTTGGAGGAGAGCGTGACGATGCAACAACAGCCGTCACAACAAGCACAAGAGATACACGACAAATTAAGAGCCCTAGAAGCTGAGTTACAAAGAGTAACCTCAGGAAAAGAAGAGATGAAGAAACTACTCGACAAGGAAAAGAGTAGCAAACTTTAGGAAGTCCTAAGCATGCAGGATCAAATGATCACAAAGGAGAAAGAATTACAGGAGGTCATCAACAGCCAAGACACCTACGCTAAAGAGGTCCATGATCAAGAGAGGCTTAGGAGACAAATACAACAGGAGACTACAAAGCTTCATGGAAAGATCAAAAAGCTCATAGAAGAGGAGGACGTTGACAATGAAGACGAAGAAGAGGATAATGATCAAGATGACCAAAAAAGATCCAACGAGAAAGATGATACCTCTAGAGACGATCCACCTCCAAAGGACGATCCTCTCTAATCCATCGCCTTTAGGTATACCAGAGACGTCTCAAGAAAACAACAATGGAGGGACCATGAAATAGCTCAACCATGACAGATATCAGAGAAGAGTCCACCGAAGAGGACAGGGGGACAAAAGTATGCATCGGAAGGAGAAGTCAATAAGGAGATATAGATCACTCTAGAGATGATGATCACTCGAAGGAACAACAGCCTACCCAAAGATCTTAACATCTCATTCTTGATAATCACCAAGGGTCCCGCAAACTTGGATAAGAACTTATTGATATTCCTTCTAGAAGGGTGAAGTTCTTCATACTCAACCATACTTTTTCACCCACTTGAAACTTCACTTGCCACCGATGCTTGTTTACCTACTTCTTGTAATGTTACTGTGCTTTATCGAGGTTCTTTTTCACTTGTTTCTCGTGCTGCTGCATTTCAGCCACCAACTCCGTAGCTGATATTTGTCGTGTTCTTGGTCGTGTCGATGTAGAACTCACTGCAACAGCCAAGTCAAGAGGTCCTTTTGGCTCACGTTTGTAAGCCAACGAGAAAAGAGATTCGTTGGTTGCTGAATGCTTCTTGGAGTTGTAGCAATACTCTGCAATATTGAGCCACTCTGCCCAATCACTTTGGTACGTGCTCACATATTTCCTCAAGTATTGATTCAAAATTGAGTTAAGTCATTCTGTTTGTCCATCCGTTTCAAGATGAAAGGCGGTACTAAATTTTAACTTAATCCTCAACTTTTAGAACAAGTGTTTCAAAAAGCACTTGTGAACTTAGAGTCTCGGTCTGAAATAATACTTTGAGGTAATCCATGTGAACGTCACCAAGTATTTGTGAACAACCAAGAAGTCGTGAATGTTGTTGCGGTATCCAAGGTCGGAGTAAACTTCGCTAGTTTGCTAAAATGATCAACTATCACAAAGATTGCGTTGTATCTGTTTGAGTCAGATAGAGATGTGATGAAGTCCATGTTGATGCTTTCTTAAGGTCTGACTGGAATTGACAAAGGATGAAGCAACTCTTGTTTCTTTGCATAAAAAATCCGGTTCGCTTGACATATTACGCATGTTTTCACAAAGTGTACAACATCGTTTTTCATGTAGGACCAATAAAACCTTTTAGCTATTATTGCTAAAGTGGACTTTTTTCCTCCATGATCTGATAAAGGTGCATCATGACACTCTTTAAGCAACTTAATCCTAGTCCTATATAAATACAACGTTGTTTAAACATGAGTAATCCATGTCTCAACTGCATGCTCTGCAACTTCATTCCTCGCTTGAGCTATTCCATGTACTCCTTTGCTTAGTCATTGTCCATATAACCTTCACGTATTCGTCTCTCCAAGTCTAACTCCTTAGGATACATAGCTCACAAAATCTATGTCAAAGATGGAAGATATTCCTTCTTGCAACTCAAGACATCGAGAATCACACTGTTGTTTCTCGCTTTATGGATTAATTCTACATTCATGAGCCCCAAGGTATCATGCCATCATCGCATGACACCGTTGCTGAAGTCCATTCGTTTGTCTTTGATCAAATTCCTCAATTTTTTGCATCTTTCGGATCAACCTCACTCCCAACTTCCGTCTTTTAACTTTGATGCTCAACCTCAAACGTTTTCGTCTAGGGTTCCACTTTGAACCTATCCAAGAAAATGTTTCCCAAAATTGCATGGATGTCATCCATCTCGCACACCGTGAAGTTCTCTATGAATTCCAACTCCTCCACATGCAAATCGTATGTCCAAGACCATTTCAGAAGTTTGGTACGTCTTGCTCTTAACAAAACACACATGAAGAGACTTGTCTGCTTTGGAGGTAGACAAGTCCAACTTCTTCGTCAACTTCTGACTTATGAAGGTGTAGTGTCCCAGGATTTCTCCTCTAGCTCATTGTAGCATAAAAGATTTTGTTCCCCAAGAAGATTTACACTAGTATCGCTGCTCTAAGTTCTAAGATCTGTCCAAACTCACAAACACGCGAGATTTGTCTAGAAATCACGTCTTCTCACAAAACCACACGGCTTACAGACCCTTCAAAAGGTGCTCTAGACCTTCTGGGAAGACGATTACTGTTTCCAGGCTACGGCTTCCAGTCTTCCCGCGACAGTCTTCTCGAAGCAGTTCTCGGCTTCCGAGGATTCAACTCGGCTTTTGACACCTCTAGAAGACTGTCCATGCTTCGTAGATGTCAAATTACTACTCCCTATCACACATTACTCTTACAATTTCAAACAAGGTTAGATGAATCATAAGGTGTATGCCCTCTGTAGTCTTCCCAGGCTTCTGCTTACGGAAAGGGTCTTCTTGTAGCACTACAACGACATTCGCATTCATTGCTACTCAATAGAAGTCTCGGAAATTAAATAGAAGAAGGTGGGAAGATGAGAAGATGGGAGAAGATGGAGAAGAAGAGAAAATCCAAACAAGAGAAAACAAGAGGAAAAGGAGAAATTAAGATTCCGACAAGCTTCTAGTCCGGATCCCGACTAACAAGCCATCCCTGCTTGTAGTAATTTGGAGAAGAAGATAAAAAATCTGCTTAATATTTAGGGTGTATACCTCCTCTTATAATCTTTCAATCAAGGATGTCGTCTTCTGTTGTGGAAAGAAGACTTCTTTCTTCTTCTGTCTTTGCTCCGAATACTCAGACTTCAAGGACCAATCTCTCATAGGACAGTCCGTACGGATCAAAATGCTCCACTAGATGAGACAAGCTTAGACTCTGCACAGCTTCTAACAATCACCGACACTCAAGAAGAAGGCTTCTCATGCACAACTAGGTATGAATTCGAGGAAACCCACTGCTCAGAAGACACAGATAAAGCTTCTACAATCAAATCTGAAATCCAATCCTCGAGAAGAAGTTACATTGGCTTCTGGAAGCTCACTCCATCCGCTTTCTGTTATTACCCCTCGAGACACCAGCTTAGAAGCAAGACGGCATGATGATGTCGTTCCTTGTTCTATACTGTCTACTCCTGTTCTACATCCTTTCGATCTCCTGTTGGGAGCGGAGGTGCAGACCTACTGTAAAACTCTACGCACTACCACCTGTGAGTGTGCGTTCGCATGTGTGCAGAAATGTGTTTCTTGAAATCCTACCTAGGTATCTACTTTATACAATTGCCTTGAGTCGCAGGAGGGAGATCCCTTCCAATCACAACTCACAACCAAGACAAATGGGGTATTGTTAGAAGACCACCACCTCTCAAGGCTTCGGTTCTCTTCTCAGTTTGAAAACTGCTTTCTACTACCTACCGTTGCTTATCCTGCCACATGGACAGTCACCTAAAAATAAAGTGAGAGTTGTCTCTCTTAAATTAACAGGCTCCGATTCTTATCAAAATTAGTCATGTCAACTGACTACCTATCTCTATTGCCTACTCCTGATCGTCAAGTATAGTCCTCATGGGATCCGCACTTGCTTGATCTCCTAATTCGGCTTCTAATATCATGGGAAGCCCTGCTGGTACCTCTGGTGCGGCTGAGGTGACATCCTTCTCAGTGCACGTAATGTGGTCTTCCACCATGGCTTCGGAAGCCAAAAGTGACTTCTGGGAAGCTGAGTCCACCTGCGCTTCCTGACTCTTCTGCTCCACCTGCTCAACGCTGGGAGCTATGGTGACCTCACAGTGGTAAGAGGTAGTCACCTCCTCCACCCTTAACACCTGGAAAGACATTTTGTCTTCCGGTCTTTCAGAAGACACCTTGTCTTCTGGGACTTCTGTGCTCTTCTTGTCGGCTTCAGCGGTGTCATCACCAAGTGGACAGCGAGGTCGAACTCCTCCCTGTCGAGATCTTTCCCAATCGTTGGTCTTGGTGCACGAGAAGACATAGTTGCATGTTGAGGAACCGAGGAAAGACCGTAAAGAGTATTCAGGTCCTCAATCCGTCAATCCAGGTAGCGGAACATGCTCTCCTTGCAGTCAACTAACATCTCCTTAGAAGCGTCATCCCATTCACGAGCCAGGGTTAGAAGCTTCCTTCTCGCATTGAAGTTGAACTTCTTCCAAAATGCTTCTTTCATCTGTGTCATGATCTCCTTGGCTCGGGCTTCTGCTTCTTACCGCTGCTTCTTCTTTGCTGCGGCATGAGCTTCTGTGGCTTCCTGCAGTGCACTCCAAGTCGTCTTCTCTTCTGCGAGACCAGTCAACTTACCCCTGATCCATAGAACCTCCTGCTCGTGCTACTAGAGTCACGTCTACAACTCCTGGTTGCTCTTCCGCAGCTGTGCCAACTCCTTAACAGAAGCATAAACTTCCGTCTTATACTTCGTTTGATCTTCTCCGTGGTGCGGAGCTTCCAGAGCTTCCAACTTCTGCTTTTGGACTTCCTCCTGCTGCATCAAGGTTCGAAGACCAAATCCAGGCTGCAGTGACTTATCTTGAGCCATCGTGCACCTTCTCCACCAACTCCATGGCTGGCTGAATCTCCAAACTGAAAAAGACCTTGAACTCTTCCAGTCGTCTTCTCGCAGAAGACAAGTTCATCTCCACGAATCGATCTGAGGCGTCTTCTTTGTCTTCCAGAGGCATGGATGCCTCTTCTACCACCGTGGTATTCTCCTTCTGCGCACAGGAAGACGCTATCCTCAATGTCTTCTGGGATGGAAGCTCTCTTCCCACCGCAGAAGTAGCCCTCTTCGCTGCGCTTCCTCTAGTCGCAGTCGGTACATCGATCCATGTCTTGGCTTCTGGAGTCTTCGGAAGACTCTTTGTAGTCGCAGAAGCTGTCTTCCGCCATCCTGGTGCTAGGCGTGTCATCTTGTGAATCTCGGATCCAGAGTGGATGATCGAGAAGGATGTACTCTTCCGAGACACACTCTTATGTCTCATCTTTCTCAGTGACGGTGCGTCTTCTGTGTCGTCGGAGCTCGTCTTCCCGCACCGTGATCGACTTCTCTGAGTGCTTGGTCCTGCTTGAGACACTAGAATGGGAGGAGAAGACATGGCAGTTGTCCGGTCTTCTTTCTCCGATGTCTCTTTCTTCAACTCAACTCTCGCCGTCTTGCTGGTCCATACTTGGCCAACTGATCTTCCTTCAGGTCTCCCTTGGACACATATAGATAATTGAAGAAGGGAGTAAGATGTCCTCATGCTGGAATGCCTAAGTACACTAACTCGAGTTGAATGTAGGTGTGGAAGAAGGCACCCCAGTTGACGACCTATCCTTCCTAGATAACTTCTAGGAACTCCACGTCCTGGTCTCCAAGGTATCTCACCTTCTGGACCTTTCCTTTGGAGAAAAGATGAAGGTACAACTTCCCCTGAAGACGCTTCTTCAACTCCCGGTAAGCTTCCATCTTCCATCCAGTTCTTCCCATCTCTGTCTTCTAGAAAGAGGCATGTAGTACTTCGAGGTACATACCACTTCTCAGAGATCATCGATAGGATCTTCTTCTCCAGCTCGTACCCGCGGTTCTCTACTTTTGGCCGGTGGAAAGCTCGGCGTTACCACTCCATCATCCATAAAGATGGTCTTTCCCGAGCGATCCTTTCCTTGACAGATTCACAGTTGCGAGGAGGCAACGCTACACAGACCTCCTCCAGAATACCTTGGTCCGTGAGGTTCCAATTCCACGTGAAGAAGTCGAGATCCAACTCCTTGATGTAAGGTTTGACCTCGACCAACTCTGCATGCGATAACACCAATCCTCGAGGATGCATCGACTACTCTCAGAAGACGAATCTAGTCTTCCAGAAGACAGCTATTCCGTCTTCCAGAATTCTAATAGTACTTCCTAAGTACATCCCGTCTTCCGAGCTACATCTAAGCAATCCTAACTAAGCAAGGCATCATATGGATTCCTAAGAAGACAATCCACCTTGCACTTCATCCTACTTCCTAACAGAAGATGAGAAGATATGTGAGAAGTATAGTCTACGAAAGGTTCAGAAGAAGACTGAAGACTCCTACGGTGACAATGACCTCCAAGAAGACTCCTGGGACAGCTTCTGATGAATTGACGTACTCAGAAGACTTCCCGCAGCTAAGCTTCTCATCACTGATCTCACATGTCTTCGGCTTCTTACACACAATCTAGCCACACAACAGACACGGAACATTCACACTCTGTTTTCTGACTCCTCACCTCGCATAAAATCTCAGAAGAACCTTGCTGCATAACGGGAAGACATGACCCTTGACCATTCTCTCCAGATTTTGCCAGCAAGGCTTCTCACAACTCTCTTCTAAGTTCGGGAAGGAGAAGGAACAGACTGCTATGGATCAGACAGAAGAGACCCGTAAAGGACCCTCATGTCTTCTCGTGCATTCTGCCAGTCTTTCCAATCTTCTAGTCTCTCTAGGAAGATGTGGATTTGAGAAGTTAGGAAGATTGGGAGGCACAAGCCTGATTCCTATTTTCCTGCTTCTCGAAACAACAATCAACTCTCAAGCTCACTCTGGATTCGCATCAAGCTTTTCTTAACACAAATTCCAATCCAATCCAATCACTTGATACGAATTGTAAACTTTTGTCTTCCGAAGATGTTCAGACATTCTGAAGTGTCTTCTATTCACGAGTTTTGAGATAGAAACGCAGTAGGGTAGGAAAATTGATAGTCAGACCATCGAATTTAGGTATGTGAAGAAGGAAAGCTCAATTCCAATTCGGGAAGAAGTGAGAAGATGGCTGACAAAATTTGGACAGCGCTCCCGTGTCCAATTTTCTCAGGAGAAATTCAGGATAGGGAGAATGATCGATGGACTTTTTGCATACGATTGGAGAAGTGCGGAAGACATCGAAACAGAGGACGGAAGTAATGAGGAAAGAGAAAGAACATGGGAAGAACCTTACTACTGCTTCCAACTGCGCTTCTGGTTGGTCCTTTAGTCTTCTACATGTTTCAGCACTTCAATTTTGTCTTCAATGTCCTATCACGATCCTGCTTCTGTCTCCAATCTCGAGGTTCTGCTAACTGCTTCCACAATCGAGCTCGTTCTGCTGCAATTCGAAGCTTCTCTCTTGATATCTTACTCGACCTTCAGTTTCCGATCTTCTAATCTCGTGGAGATCCCTCACTCTTCCACCTCAAGTGCGCTTCTTGGCTGAAAGACGCCGTCTCTAATTCACTCTCTCCAATTCACTTCCGCGCGCTTCCAATGTTCTCTCCAATTCCTAGTTCGAAGTTAATTCCCAACTTGAGAAGCATCAAGAGAGCTCTGTGCTAATGTGCCTCCAGCTTTCGTATCTTCTTTTGCGCGATTAAGGAAATGGCTTCGATTATCCTAGTCCTATCTACTACAGCCGTGATTACATGTTAGGTACACCTACTCCTTATCTAGTCGGTGTGTGGTTGGTACCTCCGCGTGGTTACAATCATTGTCTTCTCGAAAGCGTCTTCCGACTTCGAAAGAAGTCAACTTCTTCCCCCAAATTCTCTTAAGATCATCTTCATTTAAGCAAGGTGTAATCTTAAGTAATAAGGTTACTTCAATTATATAGACATGTCATTAACTTAAATTTTTTGAAAAAATCTCTAGTCTTGCAAATCGTGAGCACCACATACGTCCACTTTCACATGTTTGCATCCTCGCAAACATCGAAGCTACTGTCTAAGCCCAATATTTCTTGACACGTATTTCATCAAGGTACCATCTAGCTCTTCCAGTTGTAAGGAACCATTGTCGAAGACCTCCAAGACTCTGTAAGGACCCATCCAGCGAAGATGAAGCTTCCCATGGAATTTCAGATGCATGTTGTCGTATAGAAGAACCAGGTCTCCATCCTTGATAGTCACCTTCTTAGCTTGCCATCATAGTTTATCTTTCGTTGTGCTTGTACTTCGTAAGTCTTCTCTAAAGCTGCATTCCTTTCTTCCTCGAACTCCACAAAGTTTAGAAGACGCTGCTCCTAGCTTTCTTCTTCTTCCATGCGTGCAGTAACAGCCAACCTATAGGTCGGGACCTCCAACTCAATGAGAACAACGGGTGTCATTGTAGTGTCGCAGGATTACTCCTTTTGTCCATTTAGTATACAAGATATCGTTCCCACAGAGGATTTGCACAAGTAATGCTGCTCTAAGTTCTAAGATCTGTTCAAACACACAAACACACGAGTTTTGTCTAGAAATCTCGTCTTCTCACAAAACCACGCGTCTTCCAGACTCGCCAAAAGGTGCTCTGGACCTAAACAAACAACTACTAACTAAAATATCACACAACTATTCACAGAGAAGCTCGGGAATACGCTTCATGCTTCCAAGTCACTTCTTCCGGTCTTCTCAGTACCGTCTTTCCGAAACAATTCTCGACTTCTGGGGGTTCAACTCGGCTTCTCACACCTCCAAAATACTGCTCTTGCTTCGGAGAAGTCGACTAGAGTCGGCTGTTACACCTTACTCTCTCTCTCACACATTCCAACGGATTAGATTGATCACATGGTGTATGCCCCCTGTAGCCTTCCTAGGCTTCTGCCTACGGAAACTGTCTTCCTGCAGCACTACAACGACATTCACCTTCACGGAAGCTCAATAGAAGTCTCGGAAGCTCACTAGAAGAAGGTAAGAAGATGGGGAAGATGGGAGAAGATGGGGAAGAAGAGAAAATCCAAACGAGAGAAAAACAAGATAAGAATAAGAAATTAAGATTCCGATAGGCTTCTAGTCCGGATCCTGACTAACAAGCCATCCCTGCTTGTAATAGTTCGGGGAGGAAGACAACAAACGTGAGTACAGTTACACCGTCTTCTACTTGAAGATGCCGTCTTTTGTTGTGAGAAGAAGGCTTCTTTCTTCTTCTCTCGTTGCTCCAACTACTCTGTCTTCTGAGATCCCTTATCCATAAGACCGTCCGTACGTAGATCCGAAGTGCTCCACTGGACGAGCCAAGCTGCGAATCTGCACAACTGCTGACAGTCACAACAAGAAGAATGCTTCCCATGCACAATCGGGAGAGAATCCAAGGAGATTAGAGATCACCACCCAAAAGACATGGATAAAGCTTTTGCACTCAAATCAGCAATCCATTCTCCGAGAAGAAGTCACATTGGCATTGGGAAGCTCACTCTCGTTACTTTCTGCTCCTACTCCTCGACACACCAGTCTAGCCAACAGGATTGCATGAGGATGCCGTTCCCTGCTCCTAAACTGTCCACTACCTCCATCTACATCTTCGAACCACTACTGGTAACGAGCATGCAGACCCCTCCGATATAATCCCAACCTATTCGTATGTCTCTAACATCGGGTGTAGTGTGTGTGCGCACAGTACACAACAACGTACTTAGTGCGCCTCTCAAGAGTGTATACTGTGCTCAGTGTTAATGTGTGTTATGTGTGTCCAAAATCCTACTCTTCGATCCTACTTATACATCTGCCTTGAGATGTAGAGGGGATCCGCTCCAATCCTCGACTACAACTAGGGAGAGATGGGTGCTGTCAGAAGGTTGCCAAACCACATGCAAGCGGTTCCTCTTCCTAATTAGCCATCCACCTTACTACTCCTGCGCTGCCTACTCTGCCACATGGTCACCTATCTAATATTACACTAAACTGCCACCTCCCAAGATAGCATGTTCGGTTCCTACTAAGTTTGGACAAGTCAACTTGTCTTCTGCGCTTTGCTATCTACTCCAACTGCTCCGATGCAATCTCTATTGGATCTACTCCTACCTGAACTACTAGCTCTGATAAGTTGGGAAGCCCTGCAATTACCTCGGGTGTCACTGAGATGACTTCCTCCTCGACATTCGTTGCTGGCTCTGCTGCTGCTGCTTCGGCCTCTGCTTCTGCTTCTGCTTCGGAAGACGGAAGCGTCTTCAGGGAAGTTGGGTCGACTTGTGCTTCCTCGCTCTTCTGAGACACTAGTTCGACACTGAGAGGCCATGGTGACCTCATAGGGGTCCGGGGTAGTCGCTTCCTCCACTCGGAATACCTGAGAAGACAGCTCTTCTTCCTATCTTCCAGAGACATCTTGTCTTCCGAGGCTTCTTTCGGGATCTTCTCGGCTTCCAACGCTGTCACTACCAAGTGGACAGCGAGGTCGAACTCCTCCTTCTCCAAGTCGGATCCAGTCGATGATGCTGGGGCTTGGGAAGATGCAGTTGCGGGTGACGGAATCAAGGGAAGACCATAGAGTGTCTTCACTCCCTCTATCTACCGATCCAAATACCTGAACATGCTCTCCTTGCACTCTATCAACATCGCTCTGGACTCGTCGTCCCATTCTCTAGTTAAGGTAAGAAGCTTCCTACCCGCAGTGAAGTTGAACTTCTTCCGAAGCACTTCCACCGACTGAACTAACATCTCCGGCGCACGAGCTTCCGCTACTTCCCGCTGCGTCTTCTCGGCTGCAGTCTGCACTTCTGCGGCTTCTCGTAGTGTCTTCCATGTCGTCCTCTCCTCTGCAAAGGTGGTGATCTTACCCCGCACTCGCAGAACCTCCTGGTCACGCTGCTGTAAACGCACCTGCAACTCCTGGTTGCTCTTCCTCAGTTGCGTTAGCTCCTTGGCAGAAGCGGCTGCTTCCACCTTGTACTTCGCTGCAAGCTTCTCCGTGGTGCGGAGGTTGGCTTCCAGCGCTTCTACCTTCTTCTGGCCTTCTTCCTGCTGCATCAAGGTGCGCAGATCGAATCCAAGCTGTAGCGGCTTCTCCTGAGCCTTTGCTCTCTTCTCCAGCAACTCCATAGCTGGCTAGATCTCTGAGTGGAAGAAGACACTGAACTCCTCCAGTCTTCTTCTCGCGGAAAACAGATTCATCTCCACAATCCGATCGGAGGTGTCGACCTTGTCTTCCCGAGGCAAAGATGCCTCTTCCACCACTATGGTCTTCTGCTTCTACGCGCGAGAAGAAGCTACTCTTCTCATCTTTCGGGGTGGAAGATCTCTCCTCAGAGCAGAGGCGGTCCTCTTTACTGCGCTTCCTCGCATCGCAGTAGGGGTATCCATCCATCCTTTGTCTTCTAGAGTCTTCGGAAGACTCCCTGGTGTTGCAGAAGCGGTCTTTTGCACAGCTGGGATACTCAATGACTCATCCGGTGAGTCGGACTCCGATCCAGAGTGAATGATCGAGAAGGAGGTAGTCTTCCTAGGCACGTTCTTAGGACCCATCTTCCTTGGTGGTGTCGCGTCTTCTGATCCACTGGAGTCGTCTTTCCTCATCAGAAGCGTCTTCTGATGAGTACCGGGTCTCATCTGCGACATCAGAGTGGGAGAGGGAGTCATCGCTGCTGCTCGGTCGTCTTCTCCCGAGGTCTCCTCCTTCGTCTCATGCTGCCCTGTTGGTCCATATCTCGCCAACTGATCTTCCGTGAGATCCCTCTTGACCACGTACAGGTAACAGAAGAATGGAGTAAGATGTCCTCCTGCCGGGGTACCTAAGTACAGCAACTCTGTCTGTACATAAGTGTGGAAGAACGCACCTCAGTTGACATTCTCTCCCACGCACACTGCTTCCAAGAACTCCATGTCCTGATCTCCAAGGTATCTCGTCTTCTGCGCCTTCCCCTTAGGAAAGAGGTGAAGGAACAGCTTCGCCAGAAGACGCTTCTGCGGCTCCCGGTAAGATTCGACCTTCCAGATGTTTCTTCCCTGCCTGTCCTCCAGGAATTGACAAGTTGTGCTTCCAGGCACATGCCACTTACCCGAGATCATGGGTAAGATCTTCTTCTCGAGCCAACAACCTCGGTTCTCGGATTCTGGCATGTGGAAGGCCCTGTGCCACCAATCTTCGATCCAGGAAGATGGTCTTCCTCGAGCTACTCCTGCCTTCGTAGATACACGGTTGCGAGGCAGTAAGGCTGCCCAAACCTCCTCCAGAAGACCCTAGTCGACGAGATTCCAATCCCACAGGAAGAAGTCGAGACCCAACTCCTTGATGAAGGATTCGGCCTCGACCAACTCTGTTGCCGGTAACACCAACCCTCGAGGATGCATCGACATACTTGAAAGTACGTGTTGCACTAAGCCACACGTACTTACTGTGAGTCGAAGGCTCAGTCCTTCTCAAGTTCTCACAGTCTAGCTTCTACTCTCAGAAGACGAATCTAGTCTTCCAGAAGACAGCTACTTCGTCTTCCGAGATTCTAACAGTGCTTCCTAAATAGCTCTCGTCTTCCGAGCTATATCTAAACAATCCTAACTAAGCAAGGCCTCGCATGGATTCCTAAGAAGACAACCCACCTTGCATTACATCCTACTTCCTAACAGAAGATACAAGATTTGCGAGAAGTAGAGTGTGTAACAGGTTCAGAAGATGACTGCGGGCTCCTGCGATGACAGTGGCCTCTGGGAAGACTCCCGGGACAGCTTTCGATTCAATACCGTTCTCGGAAGACTTCCCGAAGCTAGGCTTCCCTTCACTGGTCTCACCTGTCTCTGCTTCCTACGCGCAATCTATCCTCACAACAGACTCAAGACATTTGCACTCTGTTCTTCTGACTTCTCACCTCTCATACACACTCAGAAGAAGCTTACTGCATGATGGGAAGACATGACCCTCGACCATTCTCTCCAGATTCTGCCAGCAAGACTTCTCACAACTCTCTTCTAAGTTCGGAAAGAAGAAGGAATAGGCTGCTATGGGTCAGACAGAAGAGACCCGTAACGGACCCTCACGTCTTCTCGCTCATTCTGCCAGCCTTTCCAGTCTTCTAGTCTCTCTAGGAAGATGTGGATTTGAGAAGCTTGGAAGACCGGGAGGCACAGGCCTAGTTCCCGACTTCCAACCTCTCGAAATAACAACCAACTCCCAAAGCCACTCGGGATTCGTATCAAGTCTCTCTTAACACAAAAACAAATCCAATCCACTTCTTGATACGAATTGCACACAATCGTCTTCCGAAGACTGTCAAGCTTCCGAAGCGTCTTCCGAAGAGGTTCAGGTTTCAGAAGCGTCTTCCGAAGATGTTCAGATCTTCTGAAGCGTCTTTTGTTCAAGGTTTCGAGAGTAGAGGGATGGTAGGGTAGGGAAATTGATAGCTGAGATCTTCAATTTGAGGGCGATGGTGTGGTGTCCACAAATTACAGGATTCACAAATTTTTGAAAATTTTAAGATTAATAACTTGTTTGTATAACTGAAGAAGCGTTGTTACTTAAGATTACTGCTTCCTTAGAAGAAAGATGATCTTATGAGCTGTTTGTTATAATAAGTTGACTTCTTCAGAAGACGACCGTCTTCTCGATGATGTCTTTGGAAGACGGAAGACGGCGGAAGACACGCATCTTCCGAAAGACGGTGAACCGCGAAAGCCTAACCACGGATTTTTCAAGTAAAGGAGTAGGTGTACCTACTAGGTAACACCAAGACGGTAGGTAGGTCAGGTAAGTCATCTAGGGTCGAAACCCCTAAACTGCGGGGAAGATGCGCAGGAAGCGTATTAGCAGATTTTCAGCTTCCCACAGCAGGAGCGCTTCTTGGTTGAGAAGATCGATTCGAGAGATTGATTCGAGTGAGGAAGGCAGCGGGGTGAAATTGAGTGAGGTTAGGATCGATTAGAAGCTAGAAGCACTGTTAGAATCCCGGAAGACGGAGTAGCTGTCTTCCGGAAGACTAGTTTCGTCTTCTAAGAAGTAGAAGCTAGACTGTGGTCACTTGGGAAGGACTGAGCCTTCAGCTCACAGTAAGTGCGTGTGGCTTAGTGCAACAGATTTTCCAGTATGTCGATGCATCCTCGAGGGTTGGTGTTACCGGCAGCAGAGTTGGCCGAGGCCACACCCTTCCTCAAGGAGTTGGGTCTCGACTTCTTCTTGTGGGATTGGAACCTCGCCGACCAGGGGCTTCTGGAGGAGGTTTGGGCAGCATTACCGCCTCGCAACCGTATACCTGCGAAGGCAGGAGTAGCTCGAGGAAGATCATCTTCCTGGACTGAAGATTGGTGGCGCAGGGCCTTCCACAGGCCAGAATCCGAGGACCGAGGGTATTGGCTCGAGAAAAAAATCTTACCCATGATCGTGAGTGAGTGACATGTGCCTGGAAGCACAACTTGCCTCTTCATGGAGGACAGACATGGAAGGAACGGGTGGAAGATGGAATCTTACCGGAAGCCGAAGAAGCGACTTTTGGCGAAGATGTTTCTGCATCTCTTTCCCAAGGGGAAAGCGCAGAAGACGAGGTACCTTGGAGATCAGGACGTAGAGTTCCTGGAAGCAGTGTGGGCTGAAGGAGTGCCCGTCAACTGGGGCTTATTCTTCCACATATATGTACAGGCGGAGCTAGCGTACTTAGGTACCCCGGCGGGAGGACACTTGACACCTTTCCTCTGTTACTTGTACGTAGCCATGAGAGATCTCACGGAAGGACAGTTGGTGAAGTATGGGCCAACAGGGCAATATGAGACGAAGAAGGAGACCTCAGAAAAAGACGATCGAGCAGCAGCCGCAACTCCCCCTCCCACTCTGATGCCGCAGCTGAGACCCGGCACTCATCAGAAGACGCTTCTGGTGAGAGAAGATGACTCCAGTGGGTCGGAAGACGCCACACCTCCGAGGAAGATGGGTCATAGAAGTGTACCTAAGAAGCCCACCTCCCTCATTCATTCGGGATCGGAGTCTGACTCGCAGGAAGAGTCGCTGAGTACCCGACCGAAGCAGAAGACCGCTTCTGCAACACCAGAGAGTCTTCCGAAGACTCCAGAAGACGAAGGATGGATGGATACTCCTACTGCGATGCGAGGAAGCGCAGTAAAGAGGACCACTTCTACCATGGAGAGAGATCTTCCACCCCGGAAGATGAGAAGAGGAGCTTCTTCCCGTGTGTAGAAGCTGAAGACCATTGTGGTGAAAGATGCATCCTTGCCTCTGGAAGACAAGGTCGACACCTCCAACCGAATTGTGGAGATGAACCTCTCTTCCGCAAAAAAAAGACTGGAAGAGTTCAGCGCCTTCTTCCACTCAGAGATCCAGTCAGCTATAGAGTTGCTGGAGAAGAGAGCGAAGGCTCAGGAGAGGCCCTTACAGCCTGGATTCGGTCTGCGCACCTTGATGCGTCAGGAAGAATGCCAGAAGAAGACAGAAGCGCTGGAAGCTAGTCTCCGCACCACGGAGAAGCTCGCAGCGAGGTACAAGACGGAAGCAGCCGCTTTTGCCAAGGAGCTGACCCAGCTGAAGAAGGGCAACCGGGAGTTCTAGGCGCGTCTACAGCAACGCGATCAAGAGGTTCTCCGAGTGTGGAGGAAGATCACCACTCTCGCAGAGGAGAAGACAACATGGAAGACGCAGCGGGAAGCCGCAGAAGCGCGAGTTGCAGAGGAGAAGATGCAACGGGACGCAGCGGAAGCTCGTGCACAGGAGATGCTAGCATAGTCGATGGAAGCGCTTCGAAAGAAGTTCAACTTCACCGTGGGTAGGATGTTGCTTACCTTGGCTAGAGAGTGGGACAATGAGTCCAAGGAGATGTTGGTAGAGTGCAAGGAGAGTATGTTCAGGTATTTGGATCGGCAGATAGAGGGAGTGAAGACACTCTATGGTCTTCTCTTGATTCCGCCACCTGCAACTGCATCTTCCCAAACTCAAGCACCATCGACTAGATCCGGATTGGAGAAGGAGGAGTTCGACCTCGCTTTCCACTTGGCAGTGACAGCGTTGGAAGCCGAGAAGACAACGGAAGAAGCCCCGGAAGACAGGAAGAAGAACCGTCTTCCCAAGTATTCCGCATGGAGGAAGCGACTTCTCCGGACCCCTATGAGGTCGCCATGGTCCCTAGTACCGCACCAATGCCTCAGAAGAGCGAAGAAGCGCAAGTCAACCCAGCTTCCCAGAAGACGCTTCCGTCTTCCGAAGCAGAAGCAGAAGCCGAGGAAGAAGCGGCAGCAGCGACAGCAGGGCCAGCCAAGAACAATGAGGAGGAAGCCACCTCAGTGTTACCCGGTAGAGGTTGCCTCCGAGCAATCAGAGTAGATAGTAAACACAACCGACGTTGACATTTTCCAAATTTAGTAGGACCGAACATGCTATCTTAAGGATGGCAGTTTTCAGTGTAAAATTAGTTAGGATACCATGTGGCAGCATAAGTAGCGTAAGAAACAACAAGGTGGATGGCTAATCAGGAAGGGAAATGGTTTGCATGTGGAGTGGCAGCCTTCTGACAACGCCCATCTCTCCCTGGTGGTCATCTCTTCTGTTTTTCTCGTGGTAGAAGGCATAAGTAGGATCGAAGAGTAGGAAATCTAGTTAGTTACACACACACTACACACGACTTCTATACCTCTTCCAAAAATCCTATGTCCTAGCAAAATTCCCTCGGACATACCAAAGAAGCACTTCTCAGGGTGAAGAGCCAAACGATGTTCTCTACACTTCAAAAAACACTTCCTTAGAAATATCAGGTGGTCTTCTTTCGATCCAAACACACAAAAATCATCCAAGAAGATCTCCATGCAAGTGCGAAGATACTCCTTGAAGATTGTAATCATCAGTCTCTGGAATGTGGCGGACGTGTTGCATAAACCAAACGGCATTTGATTGTACGCGTACGTGTTCCAGTCAGTAGTGAAAGTGGCTTTTGACTTGTCTTCTTCTCTGACTGAAACATGGTTGTACCCAGAGTACCCATCCAGGAAGCTGTAGAACTCATGTCCAGCTACCTGATCTAACACAGAGTCTGTGAAAGATAAAGGATGATGATCCTTTTTCGTGACCAAGTTCAGCTTCCGGAAGTCCTGACACATTCGGATCTTACTTGTCTGCTTCTTCGGCACGATGACAATAGGAGCTACCCATTCACTACTAAGTACTGGGAATATGACTCCCGCCTTCAGATATTGGTCGATCTGGTCCTTCAGCAGAAGCGAGTACTTGGGGTTGAGCCGATACTGCCTCTGCCGTGCAAGAACAACGCCTTCCAGCAAGTCAATGCGATGCTCTACCAACTCTCGAGGTATGCCCTTCATGTCTTCTATGGTCCAAGCGAAGACATCCTGGAACTCCGTCAGAAGTTCTCTAAAGTCTTCCAACTGTTGGTCCTCGATCATCTTGGAAAGCTTCAGCTTCTTCCCCGGAGCAACCTCCATTTCTTGAAGATCATCCGGGTTTACCATTCCTTCAGTGTGACTGTACTACTGGCACCAAAGTATTCCTGTTTGGGAGCTTCTTCTGGTTCAGATTCGTCTTCTGGAAGCCCAACTGTCGGATCTTCTGAAGAGAAGACGGTATCTTCGTCTTCTGGAAGACCAACTGTCGGATCTTCTGAAGGGAAGACGGTATCTTCGTCTTCTGGAAGCTCTTCTTCCGCAACTTCGTAGCACTCAATGTATCCACAAATCACTTCCCCTGCTGTCTCTGTTACTTCTGTAGTACACAAGTTATTCACCACAAACTCATTATATCGTTCATCCATACGCAGCTAAGTCTTCTGACGTGTATCCCTCTGTCGTAGAAGGAGTTTCACCTTGGTGTCCAATCTTGATCCAAGGAAGGGAGACTTTGGTCTTCTCATCTGGTTTGGGTGTAGGATTGGGAAATCTCAAACGATGTCTTCTCCAATCGGTACTTACATTTGCAGCATACATCTATGATCTTCCTATCAACACCTGATATCCAACCTTAGCTACATGTCGCAAAATGATGTAAGTGAGGTAAAAAGATACTCCTCCAATTATCGTCAAGATATCTTTCAGTTGCCCCAAAGGTCGTCTTCTGGTCTGGTCCGCAATTCTGAAGATTCTCGGAGTAGGCTGGAACTCAGTGAAGCCTAGAGCATGCGTAGTTTCTTCAGTCATGATGTTAACTCCGGAGTCGGAATCAATGGGTACCTTCTTCAGAAGACAGCCATGGATTTTCATATCAAGTTCTAGGGCTCCCAAGTCTTCATGCTCTATCCTTAGGATCGGGGTGCTCTGAGGGAGTTTAGCTGTTCTCCTCTTCCTCGATCCTCGAAGAACAGATTGTAACAGCTTCTTGTAACCAGCGTTGTCATCCAATAGCTATTGGAAGGTTACATCCGCCTTCTGATTCCACAAGTCTCGCAAGAAGTCATAAGGGGATCGCTTCAAAAGAGTGACTGGTGTTTCCAACAGAAGATGTAGTAGCTGCTTCCTTGGGTGGAAGACCAGAATGGTGTCTTCCCTCGACTGGGGGTTGTTCCCATGAGATAGGGGCTGCCGTAGTAGGTGGAAGAAGCTGCTGTACTATCTTCCGTCGCTTCTCTAGCTCTTCTTGCATGATAGCTTCAACTTCTTGCTTAATGTCAGGAGCAAAGTACTTCGGATCTTCTCGGTCGTAAGTAGGAGAAGAAGGCCGCTCATGAGAAGATGCCCTTTCCTTACGCTGCTTCTTCTTCTTGATCTCCTTTTGGTGAGATTCTGACTTCTCTTTGCTTCTGGTACTTACCTTGAACACCGCTTCATCCAGGACTTCTTCTGGAGGTCAACTGTCTGAATCCGGGCAAGGGCTCCAAACAGTACCATCCGCCAAAGTGAAAGAGGAAGCTGCCTCAAGTGACTTCTTCTTCTGAGTTGCAGTCGTCTTCTGTAGCTGAGGTTACTTTCCTTTGCGCTTCCCGGGGTCTAGTTCGTCTTCCTCGATATGGAGACAATCTGTACAATCCCCAGGATCTTCTTCTTCTACCGTGATGTGCTGTAGGCAACCCGGTCGATTTATTCCCTCCCCACGTTTTTCTTTCTGAGACATTGGTGCGGAAGCGCTGTCCAATTTTTGACAGCCCTCTTCTTGCTTCTTCCCGAGTGTAATTCGAGCTTCCCTACCCATCACCCTCAAATTGGAGATCCCAACTATCAATTTTTCTATCCTACCATCCCTCTACTCCCGAAACCTTGAACAGAAGACGTTTCGGAAGATCTGAACATCTTCGGAAGACGCTTCTGAAACCTGAATCTCTTCAGAAGACGCTTCGGAAGCCTAACTGTCTTCGGAAGACGAATGTGTGCAATTCGTATCGAGAAGTGGATTGGATTTGTTTTTGTGTTAAGAAAGACTTGATACGAATCCCGAGTGGCTTTGGGAGTTGGTTGTTATTTCAAGAGGTTGGAAGTCGGGAACTAGGCATGTGCCTCCCGGTCTTCCAAGCTCTCAAATCCACATCTTCCTAGAGAGACTAGAAGACTGGAAAGGCTGACAGAATGAGCGAGAAGACGTGAGGGTCCGTTACGGGTCTCTTCTGTCTGACCCATAGCAGCCTATTCCTTCTTCTTTCTGAACTTAGAAGAGAGTTGTGAGAAGTCTTGCTGGCAGAATCTGGAGAGAATGATCGAGGGTCATGTCTTCCCATCATGCAGCAAACTTCTTCTGAGTGTATATGAGAGGTGAGAAGTCAGAAGAACATGTCTTGAGTCTGTTGTGAGGATAGATTGCGCGTAGGAAGCAGAAGACAGGTGAGACCAGTGAAGGGAAACCTGGCTTCGAGAAGTCTCCGAGAACGGTATTGAATCGAAAGCTGTCCCGGGAGTCTTCTCAGAGGCCACTGTCACCGCAGGAGCCCGCAACCATGTTCTGAACTTGTTACACACTCTACTTCTCGCAAATCTTATATCTTCTGTTAGGAAGTAGGATGTAATGCAAGGTGGGTTGTCTTCTTAGGAATCCATGCGAGGCCTTGCTTAGTTAAGATTGTTTAGATATAGCTCGGAAGACGAGAGCTATTTAGGAAGCACTGTTAGAATCTCGGAAGACGGAGTAGCTGCTTCTGGAAGACTAGATTCGTCTTCTGAGAGTGGAAACTAGACTGTGAGAACTTAGGAAGGACTGAGCCTTCGGCTCACAGTAAGAACGTGTGGCTTAGTGCAACAGAGTTTCAAGTATGTCGATGCATCCTCGAGGATTGGTGTTACCGGCAGCAGAGTTGGCCGAGGCAAACCCTTCATCAAGGAGTTGGGTCTCGACTTCTTCCTGTGGGATTGGAACCTCGCCGACCAGGGTCTTCTGGAGGAGGTTTGGGCAGCCTTACCGCCTCGCAACCGTGTACCTGCGAAGGCAGGAGTAGCTCGAGGAAGATCATCTTCCTGGACCAAAGATTGGTGGCGCAGGGCCTTCCACAGGTCAGAATCTGAGAACCGAGGTTGTTAGCTCGAGAAGAAGATCTTACCCATGATCTCGGATAAGTGGCATGTGCCTGGAAGCACAACTTGTCTCTTCCTAGAGGACAGGCAAGAAAGAAACGGCTAGAAGGTCTAATCTTACCGGGAGCCGCAGAAGCGTCTTTTGGCGAAGCTGTTCCTTCACCTCTTCCTTAAGGGGAAGGCGCAGAAGACGAGGTACCTTAGAGATCATGACATGGAGTTCCTGGAAGCAGTGTGCGCGGGAGAGAATGTCAACTGGGGTGCGTTCTTCTACGCTTATGTACAGGCAGAGTTGGTGTACTTAGGTACCCCAGAAGAAGGACATCTTACTCCATTCTTCTGTTACCTGTACGTGGCCAAGGAGGATCTCACGGAAGATCAGTTGGCGAGATATGGGCCAACAAGGCAGCATGAGACGAGGGAGGAGACCTCGGGAGAAGACGACCGAGCAGCAGCGATGACTCCCCCTCCCACTCTGATGCCGCAGATGAGGTCCGGTACTCATCAAAAGACGCTTCTGGTGAGGGAAGATGACTCTTGTGGATCGGAAGACGCGACACCACCAAGGAAGATGGGTCCTAGGAATGTGCCTAGGAAGACCACCTCCTTCTCGATCATTCACTCTAGATCGGAGTCCGACTCACCGGATGAGCCATTGAGTACCCTAGCTGCGCAGAAGATCGCTTCTGCACCACCAGGGAGTCTTCCGAAGACTCCAGAAGACAAAGGATGGATGGATACCCCTACTGCGATGCGAGGAAGCGCAGTAAAGAGGACCGCCTCTATCTTGAGGAGAGATCTTCCACCTCGGAAGATGAGAAGAGTAGCTTCTTCTCGCGCGCAGAAGCAGAAGACCATAGTGATGGAATAGGCATCCTTGCCTCGAGAAGACAAGGTCGACACCTCCGATCGGATGGTGGAGATGAACCTGTCTTCCGCGGGAAGAAGACTGGAGGAGTTCAGTGCCTTCTTCCACTCAAAGATCCAGCAGCTATGGAGTTGCTAGAGAAGAGAGCGAAGGCTCAGGAGAAGCCGCTACAGCCTGGATTTGATCTGCGCACCTTGATGCAGCAGGAAGAAGGCTAGAAGAAGGTAGAAGCGCTGGAAGCCAACCTCCGCACCACAGAGAAGCTCGCAGCGAAGTACAAGGTGGAAGCAGCCGCTTCTGCCAAGGAGCTAACGCAGCTGAGAAAGAGCAACCAGGAGTTGCAGGCGCGTTTACAGCAGCGTGACCAGGAGGTTTTGCGAGTGCGGGGTAAGATCACCGCCTTTGCAGAGGAGAGGACGACATGGAAGACACTGCGGGAAGCCGCAGAAGCGCAGACTGCAGCCGAGAAGACGCAGCGGGAAGCAGCGGAAGCTTGTGCGCAGGAGATGTTAGTTCAGTCGGTGGAAGCACTTCGGAAGAAGTTCAACTTCACTGCGGGTAGGAAGCTTCTTATCTTAGCTAGAGAATGGGACGACGAGTCCAGAGCGATGTTGGTAGAGTGCAAGGAGAGCATGTTCAGGTATTTGGATCGGTAGATAGAGAGAGTGAAGACACTCTATGGTCTTCCTTTGATTCCGCCACCCGCAACTACATCTTCCCAAGCCCCAGCACCATCGACTGGATCCGACTTGGAGGAGGAGGAGTTCGACCTCGCTGTCCACTTGGTAGTGACAGTGTTGGAAGCCGAGAAGACCTCGGAAGAAGCCCCCGGAAGACAAGATGTCTTCTGGAAGACAAGAAGAAGAGCTGTCTTCTCATATATTCCGAGTGGAGGAAGCGACTTCCCCGGATCCATATGAGGTCACCATGGCTCCCAGTGTTGAACTAGTGCCTCAGAAGAGCGAGGAAGCACAAGTCAACCCAACTTCCCAGAAGACGCTTCCGTCTTCCGAAGCAGAAGCAGAAGCAGAGGCCGAAGCAGCAGCAGCAGAGCCAGCGACGAATGTCGAGGAGGAAGCCACCTTAGTGACACCCGAGGTAATTGCAGGGTTTCCCAACTTATCAGAAGCCGAGCTAGTAGTTCAGGTAGGAGTAGATCCAATGGAGATTGCATCGGAGCAGTTAGAGTAGATAGCAAAGCGTAGAAGACAAGTTGACTTGTCCAAACTTAGTAGGAACCGAACATGTTATCTTGGGAGGTGGCAGTTTAGTGTGATATTAGATAGGTGACCATGTGGGAGAGTAGGCAGCGCAGGAGTAGTAAGGTGGATTAGGAAAGGGAACCGCTTGCATGTGGGTTGGCAGTCTTCTGACAGCGCCCATCTCTCCCTGGTTGTAGTCGAGGATTGGAGAGGATCCCCTCTGCATCTCAAGGCAGATGTATAAGTAGGATCAAAGAGTAAGATTTTGGACACACATAACACACATTAACACTGAGCACAATATACACGCTTGAGAGGCGCTCTAAGTACGTTGTTGTGTACTGTGCGCACACACACTACACCCGATGTTAGAGACATACGGATAGATTGGGATTATACCGGAGGGGTCTGCATGCTCGTTACCAACAGTGGTTCGAAGATGTAGATGGAGAGAGTGGACAGTTTAGGAGCGGGGAACGGCATCCTCGTGTAGTCCTGTTGGCTAGACTGGTGCGTCGAGGAGTAGGAGCAGAAAGTAACGGGAGTGAGCTTCTCAATACCAATGTGACTTCTTCTCGGAGAATGGATTGTTGATTTGAGTGCAGAAGCTTTGTCCATGTCTTTTGGGTGGTGGATTTCCTTGGATTCCCTCCCCATTGTGCATGGGAAGCGTTCTTCTTGAGTGGCGGTGACTGTCGACAGTTGTGCAGATTCGCAGCTTGGCTCGTCCAGTGGAGCACTTCGGATCTACGTACGGACGGTCTTATGGGTAAGGGATCCCAGAAGACAGAGTAGTTGGAGCAGCGAGAGAAGAAGAAAGAAGCCTTCTTCCCACAACAGAAGACGACATCCTCAAGTAGAAGATGATGTAACTGTACTCACGTTTGTTGTGTTCCTCCCCGAACTATTACAAGCAGGGATGGCTTGTTAGTCAGGATTCGAACTAGAAGCCTGTCGTAATCTTAATTTCTTATTCTTATCTTGTTTTTTCTCGTTTGGATTTTCCCTTCTTCCCCATCTTCTCTCATCTTCCCCATCTTCTTACCTTCTTCTAGTGAGCTTCCGAGACTTCTATTGAGCTTCCGTGAAGGTGAATGTCGTTGTAGTGCTGCAGGAAGACAGTTTCCGTAGGCAAAAGCTTGGGAAGGCTACAGGAAGCATACACCATGTGATCAATCTAATCTGTTGGAATGTGTGAGAGAGAGAGAGTAAGGTGTAACAGCCGACTCTAGTCGACTTCTGTGAAGCAGGAGCAGTCTTCTGGAGGTGTGAGAAGCCGAGTTGAACCTCCAGAAGCCGAGAATTGTTTTGGGAAGACGGTACTGAGAAGACCGGAAGAAGTGACCTGGAAGGAGGAAGCGTCTTCCCGAGCTTCTCTGTGAATAGTTGTGTGATATTTTAGTTAGTAGTTGTTTGTTTAGGTCGAGAGCACCTTTTGACGAGTCTGGAAGACGCGTGGTTTTGTGAGAAGACGAGATTTCTAGACAAAACCCGTGTGTTTGTGTGTTTGAACAGATCTTAGAACTTAGAGCAGCGTTACTTGTGCAAATCCTCTATGGGGAACGATATCTTGTATACTAAATGGGCAAAAGGAGTAATCCTGCGACACTACATATAGTGAGCATCATTTTTGGCGTCGCTGCCGGAGATTTCATCTTAGTTACTTCTGTTCTAAGCTTCCTGGATCTGTGTGCCAGTAGTTAGTTTCATTTCGAACTAACTTCGATTGTAGTTGAATGTGTTGTGGGACTCTATCTTGCTAGAAGACAGGAATCGCAACCAGAAGCTGATAAGATACATCAGGAGGAACTGGAAGAAGTCGCTTCCCCGCTTCCAAGAGTTTCTTGGAAGACTTGATCTTGGAAGACTGCAGTGAGTACAACAGGAAGCATTAGAAGAAGACGTTCCGAACCTGTGATTGGTTGTTCAGACATTCAGTCTGCCGGATCTAGTATTAGAAGAAGAGTGACATCTCTCCTCAGCACTCTGGTGGATGCCTCCGACTAGAGGAAGAAGCAGAAGACGCACGGGTAAAGATCCTGAGTGGATACATTCACCCCAGCGAACCGCTTCTAGAGAGCAGCGGATATCCCTGAGACACCAAAGGAAAGAAGAAGAGCTCAGGAAGATCCGATCAGTAGAGTTGGAAGAGCCTTCCATCTCGAGCATAATCTTTGGAGAAGACAGAAGCCAACCGAGTGATCACGTGTATAAAGTAGATTTTGATACTGGTTACTCAAAAGACGTCTTCCCAAGTGCGGAAGAAGCTTCTCAAGGTGAAGAAAGACTAGAGGAGATCGTTCCAGACGTCTCAGAAGGCGACAGCGACAATAGTTCTGACTCAGAAGACGACCTTCTTGATTCAGACAGGCCTGGACCTTCGAGAAGACCATCTCCACCACCTGGGCCTGAGGGAGAAAGAAATTGGCAGTCGTACCAGCCGGCAGTCGACATGGCTTCCCACACTCGACAGAAGTACCATCCGTACGACGATGATGCTGACGCGGACGACTTCATCACGATGTTCAAGACCATCTCTCGATCCAACAAGGAAGACTCGGATGTCGACAGACTCCGTGTATTTCTAAGTTTGATTGTAGAGAAGGGAAGGAAATGGATGAGTAAAATGTTGGATGATGGGTTAGTAATGGCCGCTTAAGCTACTCTGAAGGAAGCTTTTCTGAAGAGGTTCAGAGGAGTGGGCTATGATCGGATGACCCTCATAGAACTTCAGAGGCTCGAACGGAAGAAGAAAGAGACACTGCGGGATTACACCGAGAGGTTTGAAAACCTCCTGGATCACATCCCTCAGAACCAAGGAAGACCCGGTTATTGTGCCCAGCAAGCTGTGGACTGGTACTTGGGAGGATTGTCTCATGATATGGAGTTGTACTGCAGGAGAGGAGGAGGTGATGATTTAGTAGAAGTACAGAAGCATACCGAGCAGTATGAAACCTCGAGCATCACTCGGAATATGACGAAAGACAGAGGGAAGACCTCGAAGAAGTCGAAGAAGTCTTCTAGGAAGTCCAAGAGGAAGTCCAAGTCCACTGAAACTGATAACAGTGATTCGGAAGCATCCTCTACTTCTGAAGAGTCTACTATCGAAAGTTCAGAATCAGAATCTGAACAAGAGAAGAAGACACGGAAGAAGAAGAAGGAGAAGACACGATCAAGGAAAGAAGTTGTGCAGAAGATGCCTCATGTAGTGTCGCAGGATTACTCCTTTTGTCCATTTAGTATACAAGATATCGTTCCCACAGAGGATTTGCACAAGTAACGCTGCTCTAAGTTCTAAGATCTGTTCAAACACACAAACACACGGGTTTTGTCTAGAAATCCCGTCTTCTCACAAAACCACGCGTCTTCCAGACACGCCAAAAGGTGCTCTAGAACTAAACAAACAACTACTAACTAAAATATCACACAACTATTCACAGAGAAGCTCGGGAAGACGCTCTTCCTGCTTCCAGGTCACTTCTTCCGGTCTTCTCAATACCGTCTTCTCGAAGCAATTCTCGGCTTCTAGGGGTTGAACTCAACTTCTCGTACCTCCAGAAGACTGTCCTGCTTCGTAGAAGTCGACTAGCACGGCTGTTACACCTTGCTCTCGCACTCACATTCCAACGGATTAGATTGATCACAGGGTGTATGCCCCTGTAGCCTTCTCAGGATTCTGCCTACGGAAATGATCTTCTTGCAGCACTACAACGACATTCACCTTCACGGAAGCTCAATAGAAATCTTGGAAGCTCACTAGAAGAAGGTAAGAAGATGGGGAAGATGGGAGAAGATGGGGAAGATGGGGAAGCTGGGAAAATCCAAACAAGAGAAAACAAGATGAAAAGGAGAAATTAAGATTCCGACAGGCTTCTAGTCCGAATCCTGACTAACAAGCCATCCCTGCTTGTAATAGTTTGGGGAGGAAGACAACAAACGCGTTTATAGTTGCACCGTCTTCTACTTGAGGATGTCGTCTTCTGTTGTGAGAAGAAGACTTTTTTCTTCTTCTCTTTGCTGCTCCGACTACTATGTCTTCTGGGATCCCTTATCCATCAGACCGTCCGTACGTAGATCCGAAGTGCTCTACTAGACCAGCCAAGCTGCAATTCCACAACTGCTGACAGTCACCGCCACTCAAGAAGAACACTTCTCATGCACAATTGGGAGTGAATCCAAGAAAACCCACCATCCAGAAGACACGAATAAAGCTTCTGCACTCAAATTCACAATCCATTCCCCGAGAAGATGTCACATTGGCATTGGGAAGCTCACTCCCTCTACTTCCTGCGCCTACTCCTCGACACAACAGTCTAGACAACAAGACTGCACAAGGATGCCGTTCCCTGTTCCTAAACTGTTCACTACCTCTATGTACATCTTCGAACCACTGCTGGTACCGAGCATGCAGATCCCTCTGGTATAATCCTACTCTATTCGTATGTCTCGAACATCGGGTGTAGTGTGTGTAACTAACAAACTGGATTTCCTACTCTTCGATCCTACTTATGCATCCACCACCAGGGAACAGAAGGAACCACCACCAGGGAGAAAAAAGCTGCCCCTCCACATGCAAACGGTTTCTCTTTTCCTGTTCTTGCGCTTCCTACTCTGCCACATGGCTGCCTAACTAATTTTACACTGAAAACTGCCACCCTTAAGAGATAGCATATTCGGTTCCTACTAAATCTGGAGATGTCAACGTCGGTTACTATCTACTCTGATTGCTCGGTGGCAATTTCTACCTGATCTGCACTTATCAGAGCTCCTAATGCGGCTTCTGATAAGCTAGAAAGCCCTGCGATTACCTCGGGTGTCACTGTGGTGGCTTCCTCCATAGTCGTCGCTGACCTTGCTGTCGTTGCTGCTGCTTCTTCTTCGGCTTCGGCTTCGACTTCCGACTCAACTTCTGCTTTTGCTTCGGAAGACGGAAGCGTCTTCTGGGAAGCTGGGTCGAGCGGTGCTTCCTCGCTCTTCTGAGGCACTGGTGCGGTACTAGGGACCATGACGACCTCATGGGGGTCCGGGGAAGTCGCTTCCTCCATGCGGAATACCTTGGAAGACGGTTCTTCTTCCTGTCTTCCATAAGACATCTTGTCTTTCGGGGCGTCTTCCGGTGTCTTCTCGGCTTCCAACGCTGTCACTACCAAGTGGACAGCGAGGTCGAACTCCTCCTTCTCCAATCCGGATCCAGTCGATGGTGCTGGAGCTTGAGAAGATGCGGTTGCAGGTGGCGGAATCAAGGGAAGACCATAGAATTTCTTCACTCCCTCTATCTGCCGATCCAAATACCTGAACATACTCTCCTTGCACTCTACCAACATCTCCTTGGACTCATTGTCCCACCCTCTAGCCAAGGTAAGCAACTTCCTACCCGCGGTGAAGTTGAACTTCTTTCGAAGCGCTTCCACAGACTGTGCTAGCATCTCCTGCGCACGAGCTTCCGCTGCGTCCCGCTGCATCTTCTCAGCTGCATCTTCTCAGCTGCAACTCGCGCTTCTGCGGCTTCCCGCTGCGTCTTCCATGTTGTCCTCTCCTCTGCAAGGGCGGTGATCTTCCCCCGCACTCGGAGAACCTCTTGGTCACGCTGCTGTAAACGCGTCTGCAACTCCTGGTTGCTCTTCCTTAGTTGGGTCAGCTCCTTGGCAAAAGCGGCTGCTTCCGCCTTGCTCCTCGCTGCGAGCTTCTCCGTGGTGCGGAGACTAGCTTACAGCGCTTCTATCTTCTTCTGGTCTTCTTCCTGACGCATCAAGGTGCGCAGACCGAATCCAGACTGTAACGGCTTCTCCTGAGCCTTCGCTCTCTTCTCCAGCAACTCCATAGCTGGCTGGATCTCTGTGTGGAAGAAGGCACTGAACTCTTCCAGCCTCCTTCCTGCGGAAGACAAGTTCATCTCCACAATCCGATCGGAGGTGGCGACCTTGTCTTCTAGAGGCAAGGATGCCTCTTCCACCACTGTGGTCTTCATCTTCTGCACACGGGAAGAAGCTACTCTTCTCATCTTCCGAGGTGGAAGATCTCTCTCCATGGTAGAAGCGGTCCTCTTTACTACGCTTCCTCGCATCGCAGTAGGAGTATCCATCCATCCTTCGTCTTCTGGAGTCTTCGGAAGACTCCCTGGTGTGGCAGAAGCGATCTTCTGCTCCGGTCGGGTACTCAGCAGTTCTTCCTCCGAATCAGACTGTGATCTCGAATGAATGAGAGAGGTGGTCTTCCTAGGTATACTTCTAAGGCCCATCTTCCTCAGAGGCGTGGCGTCTTCCGACCCACTGGAGTCGTCTTCCCTCACCAGAAGCGTCTTCTGATGAGAGCCGGGTCTCAGCTGCGGCATCAGAGTGGGAGGGGGAGTTGCGGCTGCTGCTCGGTCGTCTTCTTCCGAGGTCTCCTCCTTCGCCTCAGGTTGCGCTGTCGGCCCATACTTCACCAACTGTCCTTCCGTGAGATCCCCCATGGCTACGTACAAGTAGCAGAGGAAAGGTGTCAAGTGTCCTCCCATCAGGGTACCCAAGTACGCTAGCTCCGCCTGTACATATATGTGGAAGAATGCGCCTCAGTTGACTAACACTCCTTCATCTCACACTGCTTCCAGGAACTCTACGTCCTGATCTCCAAGGTACCTCGTCTTCTGCACTTTCTCCTTGGGAAAGAGATGCAGAAACAACTTCGTCAGAAGTCGCTTCTTCGGCTCCCGGTAAGATACAATCTTCCACCCGTTCCTTCCCTGCCTGTCCTCCAAGAAGAGGCAAGTTGTGCTTCCAGGCACATGCCACTCACTCACGATCTTGGGCAAGATCTTCTTCTCGAGCCAATACCCTCGGTCCTCGGATTCTGACCTGTGGAAGGCCCTGCGCCACCAATCTTCAGTCCAAGAAGATGGTCTTCCTTGAGCTACTCCTGCTTTCGCAGGTACACGGTTGCGAGGCGGTAATGCTGCCCAAACCTCCTCCAGAAGTCCCTGGTCGGCGAGGTTCCAATCTCACAAGAAGAAGTCGAGACCCAACTCCTTGAGGAAGGGTGTGGCCTCAGCCAACTCTGCTGCCGGTAACACCAACCCTCGAGGATGCATCTGTTGCACTAAGCCACACGCACTTACTGTGAGCTGAAGGCTCAGTCCTTCCCAAGTGCTCACAGTATAGCTTCTACTTCTCAGAAGACGAAACTAGTCTTCCAGAAGACAGCTACTCCGTCTTCTGAGATTCTAACAGTACTTCTTAGATAGCTCTCGTCTTCTTAGCTATATCTAAACAATCCTAACTAAGCAAGACCTCGCATGGATTCCTAAGAAGACAACCCACCTTACATTACATCATACTTCTTATCAGAAGATACAAGATTCACGAAACGTAGAGTGCATAACAGGTTCAGAAGATAGTTGCGGGCTCCTGCGGTGACAGTGATCTCTGGGAAGACTCCCAAGACAGCTTCCGATTCAATGTCTTTCTCGGAAGACCTCCCGAAGTCAGGCTTCCCTTCATTGATCTCATCTGTCTTCTTCTTCCTACGCGTAATCTATCCTCACAACAGACTCAAGACATTTGCACTCTGTTCTTCTGACTCCTCACCTCTCATACACACTCAGAAGAAGCTTGCTGCTTGGTGGGAAGACATGACCCTCGACCATTCTCTCCAAATTCTGCCAGCAAGACTTCTCACGACTCTCTCCTAAGTTCGGGAAGAAGAATGGGCTGCTATGGGTCGGACAGAAGAGACCCAAAATGGACCCTCACGTCTTCTCGCGCATTTTGCCAGCCCTTCCAGTCTTCTAGTCTCTCTAGGAAGATGTGGATTTGAGAAGCTTGGAAGATCGGGAGGCACAGGCCTAGTTCTCGACTTCCAACTTCTCGAAATAACGAAACAACTCACCAAGCCACTCGGAATTCGTACCAAGCCTCTCTTATCACAAAAGCAAAGCAAATCCACTCTTGATATGAATTGTGCACAGTCGACTTCCGAAGACAGTCAAGCTACTGAAGCGTCTTCCGAAGACAGTCTTCCGAAGATGTTCCAATCTTCCGAAGCGTCTTTTATTCAAGGTTTCGGGAGTAGAGGGATGGTAGGGTAGGGAAATTGATAGCTGGGATCTTCAATTTGAGGGCTAGGAGTAGGGAAGCTCGAATTGAACTTGGGAAGAAGCAAGAAGATGTCTGACAGAAATTGGGTAGCGCTTCTGCGCCCAATGTCACAATAGAAAAATGGGGATGAGGGAATCGATCGATCAGGTTGCCTGCAAACCACCGGGAAGTGCGGGAGATATCGAACAAAGACGAGATGCAGTGGGGAAGAGAAGAGAACATGGGAAGAACCTCTACTGTCTTCTGTCGACTTCCCGAGCTGTTTTCGATCTTCCGTGCGCTTCTGGCTCTGGTTCCAGCTCCAATGCGACCTCACAAGGCTGCTTCCGCTGTCAGCTCCTGGCTACGCCTCAATTCCACCTTCGATTCTACTCAGCCACCCTCCAATGTCAGCTTCCGGGAGCTCACAGAAAACCGTCTTCAGCTCGACACTCTTCTACGCTCAGCAATTTGACTTCGCCTTTCTTCTAGCTTCGAATCGATCCTAACCTCACTCGATTTCACTCGCTGCTTTCCTCACTCAAATCAACTCGCTGCCTGAATCGATCTTCTCAGTCTCCAATCTCTCGATGCGGGAAGCAAGTAAGTTTCTGTGCTAATGCGCTTCCTGCGCAACTTCCCCGCAGTTTAGGGGTTTCGACCCTCCTGACCTACCTAACCTATTTGGTGCTACTTGGTAGGTGCACCTACTCCTTACGTGGTTAAGCTCCCATGGTTGCCGTCTTCCGAAAGATGCATGTCTTCCGCCGTCTTCCGTCTTCCGAAGACACCACCCAGAAGACGCTCTTCGGAAGACGGTCGTCTTCCGAAGAAGTCAACTTATTATTACAAACAGCCCTTAAGATCATCTTCCTGCTAAGGAAGCCGTAATCTTAAGTAACAACGCTTCTTCAGTTATACAAATAAGTTATTAATCTCAAAAATTTCAAAAATTTGTGAATCTTGTAATTTGTGGGCACCACATACGCCCACCCTCACATGTTTGCATCCCCGCAAACATCAGCGCTTCAGCACTTCTGTTCACGTCCAGTACTTCTTGACACGCCATCCATTTACACGAGTGGTCATCAACGTACCGTCCAGCTCTTCCAACTACAAGGAGCCGTTGTCGGAGACTTCCAAGACCCGGTAATGACCCATCCAGCGAAGATGAAGCTTCCCAAGAAACTTAAGATGTCGATTGTCGTAGAGAAGAACCAAATCTCCATCTACGACGGTCACCTTCTTCAGCTTGCCATCATAGTTCTCCTTACGTTGCGCTTGTACTTCGTACGTCTTCTCCAAAGCTGCATTCTTGTCTTCTTCGAACTCTACGAAGTTTAGAAGACGTTGCTCCTGGCTTTCTTCTTCATCCATGCGTTCGATTACTGCTAACCTGTAAGTAGAGACCTCTAACTCGATGGGCACAATAGGTGTCATGCCATAAGTTAGGTAGAAAGGTGTCTTCTGGATCGTGACTTTGGGTGAAATCCTGAAAGCCCATAACACAGATGGCAATTTTGTGTCCCAATCATACCCATGGTTACTTTATTCAGGATGTTACACAGAAGACCATTCATCTTCTCTGTCAGTCCGTTCGCTTTCGGGTTGTACGGCGTCATCTTCCGATGCTTTATCTTGAAGTATTGGGTCAGGAGGGAAATAGTCTCATTTAAGAAATGAGTACCCTTATCTGATACCAATTCCAGCGGACATCCGTATCGAGTGATGATGTTGTGTCAAAGGAACCTGGCTACCACTGCGACATCGTTTTTCCTTGTGGCTTCGTCCTCCACCATCTTGGTAGCATAGTCGGTAGCTATTAAAATGTATCGTGCTCGTGTTCTTCTAGCCACCGGGGCGATAGACCTCATAAAGTCGATCCCCCATTTTTCAAAAGGAGCAAGCGGAAGAATGGGAGTAAGAGGCCACCTAGTAGTAGCTGTCGGTCTTCCCACCCTCTGGCACGCATCACATTTCTTGATCTCCTGAAAAGTGTCTCTGTACATGGTCGACCACTAGTACACCCAACATCTTTTTCATTGTGGTCTTCAGCCCGTAGTGACCCCCAGCATCCTCGTAGTGAAGACCCGTGATCACTGGCTTAATCTTTGAGGGCTCAAGACATCCTCTTAGCTTCTCGTCATGTCCCTTCCTGAACAGGATACCCTGGAAGATGGCATAGGGGCCTGCCTTGTGTAAGAAGACAGCCTTCTGCTCCCCATCCAATCCCTCAAGATACTGTTGGTCTTCCAAGAACTTCCTCAAGTTCTTGAAGATCGACTCTTCTGTGGAAGTCGCAAAGACCTGATCAGAAGATCTAGCCTCGTCTTCTGGGAAGCAGGCGGTACGCCCCCCTCAGATGAAAGTGTCTCTGCGAAAACTGAAAATAGCTTCTCGTCAGAGAACTCGTCTTCCACTTCATCTTCTCGTCATTCCGTCTCCAATCTGGATAGGTAGTCAGCATTAACATGCTGTCTTCCAGGCCTGTACTCAACTGTGTAAGTAAATTCCTGGAGTAGAAGAATCCACCTAGCTATCCTATCAGACAAATATGCTTTCTTCACAAGATGTTTCAAAGAAAAATGATCCACATAGAAGACAAACGGGTTGGCTAGAAGATAGTGCCTAAACTTTCGACTGGAGTAAATCATGCCGAGACACTCCCTTTCAGTTGTAGAGTACTTCTTCTCTGCATCACTGAGTTGTCTTTCCGCATAGTAGATGGAATAATCCTTCTGCTTCTCATCTTTCTGACTCAACACCACCCCTATGGCGAAAGCAGAAACATCCACATAAATATGGAAGACTCTTTCCCAATCAGGTGGCCTTAAGACATGGGATTCCGACAGAAGTCTTTTCATTTCTTCGAATGCTTCCTGCTGCTCAAAAGACCAAATGTATGGTTCGTCCTTCTTCAGCAACTTGGTGAGTCTTCCTGTTACCTCTGCGTACCTATCAATAAACCTCATGTAGTATCCTACGTTGCCTAGGAAACTTCTCAACTGAGTCAGGTTAGCAGGTGGGTGGAGTTTCATGATGACTTCCACCTTAGCACAGTCGACCTCTATGTCTCTTCCAGAAATCCTATGTCCTAGCAAAACTCCCTCTGACATACCAAAGAAGCACTTCTCAGGGTGAAGAGCCAAACGATATTCTCTACACTACAAAAAACACTTCCTTAGAAATATCAGGTGGTCTTCTTTCGATCCAAACACATAGAAATCATCCAAGAAGATCTCCATAAAAGTGCGAAGATACTCCTTGAAGATTGTAATCATCAATCTCTGGAATGTGGCGGCGCGTTGCACAAACCAAACGGCATTTGATTGTACGCATACGTGTCCCAATCAGTAGTGAAAGTGGTTTTTGACTTGTCTTCTTCTCTGATTGAAACTTGGTTGTACCCAGAATACCCATCTAGGAAGCTGTAGAACTCATGTCTAGCTACCTTGTCTAACACAGAATCGGTGAACGGTAAAGGATGATCATCCTTTTTCGTGGTCAAGTTCAGCTTCCGGAAGTCCTGACACACTCGGATCTTCCTTGTCTGCTTCTTCGGCACGATGACGATAGGAGCTACCCACTCACTACTAAGCACTGGGAAGATGACTCCCGCCTTCAGGTATTGGTCGATCTGGTCTTTTACCAAAAGTGAGTACTTGGGGTTGAGCCGATATTGCCTCTGCCGTGCAGGAACAACGCCCTCCAGCAAGTCGATGCGATGCTCTCCCAACTCTCGAGGTATGCCCTTCATGTCTTCTATGGTCCATGGGAAGACATCCTGGAACTCCGTCAAAAGTTCTCTAAAGTCTTCCAGCTGCTGACCCTCGATCATCTTGGAAAGCTTCAGCTTCTTCCCAAGAGCAACCTCCATTTCTTGAAGATCATCCGGGTTTACCATTCCTTCAGTGTGACTGTACTCACTGGCACCAAAGTATTCCAGTTTGGGAGCTTCTTCCGGTTCAGATTCGTCTTCCGGAAGACCAACTATCGGATCTTCCGAAAGGAAGACGGTATTTTCGTCTTCTCGAAGATCAACTGGCTGATCTTCCGAAAGGAAGACGGTATTTTCGTCTTCTAGAAGCTCTTCTTCCGCAACTTCGTAGCACTCAATGTACCCACAGATCACTTCCTCTGCTATCTCCGGTACTTCTGTAGTACACAAGTTATTCACCACAAACTCATTGTATCGCTCATCCATGTCAGAAGACGCAGTTGAGTCTTCTGAAGTGTACCCCTCTGTTGTAGAAGGTGTTTCACCTTGGTGTCCAATCTTGATCCAAGGAAGCGAGACCTTGGTCTTCTCACCTGGCTTGGATGTAGGATTGGGAAATCTCAAACGATGTCTTCTCCAATCAGTATTTACATTTGCAGCATACAACCATGGTCTTCCTATCAACACCTGATATCCAACCCTAGCTATAGGTCGCAAAATGATGTAAGTGAGATAAAAAGATACTCCCCCAATTACCGTCAAGACATCTTTTAGTTGCCCCAAAGGTCGTCTTCTGGTCTAGTCCGCCATTCAGAGGATTCTTGGAGAAGGCTGGAACTCAGTGAAGCCTAGGGCATGCGTAGTTTCTTCAGTCATGATGTTAACTCCGGAGCCGAAATCAATGGGTACCTTCTTCAGAAGACAGCCATGGATCTCCATATCAAGTTCTGGGGCTCCCAAGTCCTCATGCTCTATCCTTAGGATCGGGGTGCTCTTGGGAAGTTTAGCTGTCCTCCTCTTCCTCGATCCTCGAAGCACGGATTGTAACAACTTCCTATAACCAGCGTTGTCATCCAAAAGCTGTTGGAAGGTTACATCCGTCTTCTGATTCCACAAGTCTCGTAAGAAGTCGTAAGGGGATCGTTTCAGAAGAGTGACTGGTGTTTCCAACAGAGAAGATGTAGTAGCTGCTTCCTTGGGTGGAAGATCAGAATGGTGTCTTCTCTCGATTGGAGGCTGTTCTCGTGCGATAGGGGCTGCCGTAGTCGGTGTAGGAAGCTGCTGTACTATCTTTCGTCGCTTCTCTAGCTCTTCTTGCATGATCGCTTCAACTTCTTGTCTAATGTCAGGAGCAAAGTACTTTGGATCTTCTCGGTCGTAAGTAGGAGAAGAAGGCCGCTCAGGGGAAGATGACCTCTCCTTTCGCTGCTTCTTCTTCTTGATCTCCTTCTGACGAGATTCTGACTTCCCTTTGCTTCTGGTACTTACCTTGAACACCGCTTCATCCAGGACTTCTTCTGGAGGCCAACTGCCTGAATCCGAGCTAGGGCTCCAAACAGTGCCATCCGCCAAAGTGAAAGAAGAAGCTGCCTCAAGTGACTTCGTCTTCTGAGCTGCAGTCGTCTTCTGCAGCGGAGGTTCCTTTCCTTTGCGCTTCCCGGGGTCTGGTTCGTCTTCCTCGATATGGAGACAATCCATACAATCCCCAGGATCTTCTTCTTCTACCGTGATGTGCTGTACCACTGCTAACTCGAGTTTAGAAGCTGATGCAGCTTCTGCAGGAGGCGTGGTCTCTGCAAATCTAACCATTTGTCGTGGTCGTAAGGTCTGAGGACAATTTCCTGTGAAATGACCTGCTTCCTTACAGTTCTCACACAAGGGTACTTGCCCAATCTGTCTTCTCGGATGAGGACAGGTGGACCACCAGTGTCCTGTCTCTCCACAATTATTGCACGCTCTAGGAAGAGGGTTTAGAGGTCGTTGTGATGAAGAAGGTTACTAGGGCGTCCTGGTCTGTACATTACTAGCTCTATCCTTAGGTACATAATGATTATATTGGGCGGGAGGAGTAGGAGTGAAGGGTTGTATCGTCTCGATCCTATAGCAAGTCTCCCCACTGGGATCGTGTACACATCCCTCATCGTCTTCTTCCCAACCTGCCCAATTGACAGCTTGGTCCTGCGTACACTGATCTCTGGTGTGCCCGGAAGAGTTACAAAGGTTGCACCAAAGGTTTGGTCGGGAAAGTCGTAAGTTGCTTCTGCTTGTCCTTCTGGTTCAGAAGATGAACTTTCAGGTCGGCAAACTGCTTCAGCACTTCATCGATGCGGAGATCAAGTGCAGACTGAATGATCTGAGTCTGAGGCATCTTCTGCACAACTTCTTCCCTTGCTCGTGTCTTCTCCTTCTTCTTCTTCCGCGCCTTCTTCTCTTGTTCATATTCTGATTCTGAACTTTCGACAGTAGACTCTTCAGAAGTAAAAGATACTTCCGAATCACTGTTATCAGTTTCAGTGGACTTGGACTTCCTCTTAGACTTCCGAGAAGACTTCTTCGACTTCTTTGACTTCTTCGAGGTCTTCTCTCTGTCTTTCGTCATATTCCGAGTGATGCTCGAGGTTTCATACTGCTCGGCATGCTTCTGTACTTCTACTAAATCATCACCTCCTCCTCTTTTGCAGTACAATTCCATATCCAGAGACAATCCTCCCTAGTACCAGTCCAAGGCTTGTTGGGCACAATAACCGGGTCTTCCTTGGTTCTGAGGGATGTGGTCCAGGAGGTCTTCAAACCTCTCGGTGTAATCCCGTAGTGTCTCTTTCTTCTTCCATTCGAGCCTCTGAAGTTCTATGAGGATCATCCGGTCATAGCCCACTCCTCTGAACCTCTTCAGAAAAGCTGCCTTCAGAGTAGCCCAAGCGGCCATTACTAACCCATCATCCAACATTTTACTCATCCATTTCCTTCCCTTCCCTACGATCAAACTGGGAAATACACGAAGTCTGTCGGCATCCGAGTCTTCTTTGTTGGATCGAGAGATGGTCTGGAACATCGTGATGAAGTCGTCTGCGTCAGCATCATCGTCGTACGGATGGTACTTCTGCCGCATGTGGGAAGCCATGTCGACTGCCGGCTGGTGCGACTGTCAACTTCTTCCTCCCTCAGGTCCAGGCGGTGGAGATGGTCTTCTCGAAGGTCCAGGCCTGTCTGAATCACGAAGGTCGTCTTCTGAGTCACAGCTACTGTCATTGTCGTCTTCTGAGACGTCTGGAACGATCTCCTCTAGTCTTTCTTCACCTTGAGAAGCTTCTTCCGCACTTGGGAAGACATCTTTCGAGTAACCAGTACCAAAATCTACTTTATACACGTGATCATCCGGTTGGCTTCTGTCTTCTCCAAAGATTATGCTCGAGATGGAAGGTTCTTCCAACTCTATTGATCGAATCTTCCTGAGCTCTTCTTCTTTCCTTTGGTGTCTGTCGTGCGCATACACATCGCTACACAACATACATTGCTGTCAAAGGAACACCATACATACACATAACACATGGACAATGTCATACACATACACAAGTGTACCACAATGATAACAAGATATGTACTCACTCCACCATGCCAACAGGCACTAGACAATCACTACAGTCGAGCCAAATCCACTCTGTGCTCGCAGAGAATCCAGATCTCACTCTCAAGACTACCCACCATAGCCAGGAGCTTGAAGGCTCAACTTGAAGAACTGAGGTCTCCAAGCCCCTACCTGCGAAGTATACCCCTTGTGGACACTCTCACCAACTTGCCCTAACGGCCTTACCGGGGTCCGTCACTTTGCACTCGGTCAACCTAGCCGAGTTACCAAACTGACGTGATAGCTGTCGTGCGCATACACATCGCTACACAACTTACATCGCTGTCAAAAGAACACCATACATACACATAACACATGGACGATGTCATACACATACACAAGTGTACCACAATCGCTCCCCTAACTGGCAGTTAGGTCCCTCTAACTCCATATAGCTCCATATCTCAACTACGTGATATACACCTTCATGGGTGCAAGGATCAGGAGGCCGGGTGCTACATTGCCCCATCGTTAGTCGTCTGTCTGCAATCCATACCACACAAAGATCTAATCAGCTATCCTTGCTATATACATCGAGAACAAACCCACCGTCCAATAGGAATGACAGTGAGAGGTGGAGTCAAACATGACATGTGTCAACCTCTCGAACAACCATCACACACCAACATACGGGCTGCTCCACCGGCAGACCCATACAACATACACCTCAAGCCTGCTCGTACAACTGCCAAGCTTGGGTCAACGGTACCATCGATGTTGGGAAGATGACATGGCGCGCAATTACGCACATGATCCTTCCAAACAACACCATCACGGCCCTCTAACATGAGTACTCCAGAAGGTAACATCTCACCCACTCGTAAAATAGTACGTCCTGCGGTCACATCCAACGTCGTCGGTGCAGTCTACTGCAGATAGATATAATCGCCAGGATGAAACCTACGAATCGATGACCAATAACCTCCTCCTCGGATAGTTGCATATCCCAACGTGTCTCTGTGCTGAGCAATCACTAGATTCTCAAAAGCCATGGGCATAACTCTCCAAAATGTCTCTACTCGTTGAGAACATGCTCTCATCTACATATCCGGGTCATCAAGGTTCAGCACCTCAGCGGAATCACGACGAATGGCCGAAGGTAGATCTGGGTCTTGACCGTATAATAAAAAATACGGTGAGAAGGAAGCCAAAGACGCTTGTCGGCTAAAACAATAGCCCATAGCCAACCATGATAACTGCACATCTCAGTCTCCCAAGTGGCCCTTTTGCAAGCCATACTTACGCAATCCTCTCTTCACCGTCTGAACTACCCTCTCTGCCAAACCATCCGCCCCAGGATGATCTCGAGATGTAGTTCGATGATCAATCAGCGCCTGATCACACAAGATCTGAAACTCACCAAGGAACTCTGTACCTTGGTCTGTCAGCACTTCAGCTGGTGCTCCAAAATGACTCAACACTCGATCTAAGAATGCATACGCTGTCGCTTCACTCGCCTTGTCTGGTAATGCCACCAACTCAATCCACTTGGAAAAGTGCTCCACCATCACCAACACATATCGATGGTGACGTACAGTCAACGGTAAGGGTCCCGCAAAATCCAAACTCCAACGGTAACCCAACCCCATAATTGGTAAGGGGTGTAACTGTGGAGTAGGAGCATTAAATGATGCTCGTACTCGATCACAAACCACACATCGTGCAACAAACTTTTGCACATCGACGTGCATACCACGCCACCAATACTGTCCTTGGAGTAAGCTATGCGTGCGCTTCACTCCAAAATGTCCCAACTCCTCATGAGCATGTCGTATTAACTGTGCCCTTTGGGGTGGATGTGGCATTATCCGTACTCTCTCATCATCCCACACTCGAAGTACATGTCGTCCTTCTCGTCGAAATCTCTTCGCTCGTTGAAGGACATGATCTCGTTCCTTGGCACTTACTGTGCCTACCATCACGCCAATACGTAGATACTCCATCACGGTCACATCGTCATGGATATCTCGCTGGTTTGGAACACCATCTCCACCCTCAGGATCTGGAGACTCGTCATCTACTCTCTCACTTGAGGAAGATACGACTTGGCCCTCCATACTAGAGTTCATGGTCAACACACAAAGAAAGACAGATGCATGCCACCCTAGCACTATCTCCTCATCAACCTCATCATGCCATCGAGCCTCAGTCTGATCCTGCTGACTCATGCACGGGTTGCGATCCCCATCGGCATCTAGGTTTGCAACTCCCGGTCTATGCACTACCTGGAAGTCATACTCCTGTAAGATCAGAGCCCATCGTGCAAGCTTCCTTGTAAGCTTGTCGGACTTCATCAACCACTTGAGCGGCTGGTGATCAGTGATGAGAGTAAAGGGGTTCCCAAACAAATAACATCGGAAGTGTGCAACAGCCCACACTGCAGCTAAACACTCCCCCTCGTACGAATTGTATCTCGTCTCCGCCGAATTGTTGGAACGACTGACATACGCCACCACAACTCCTTTTTCTCATCATCATGCTGAGTCAGCACTGCTCCAAGTCCCAACATACTCCAATCAGTGTGCAGTTGGAAAGGACGTCCCCTAACGGGTCTCCTCAAGATGGGAGCAGATGTCAACCTATCCTTGAGCTCCACGAAAGCTCACTCTTGCTCATCTCCCTACTGCCACTCCTGGTCCACCTTCATCAGCTTGGTCAATGGCTTCGCAATTGCACTAAATCCTTTCACGTATCGACGATAAAAGTTCGCCAAACCAACAAATGCTCGAACTCGACTCACATCTGTGGGACGTGGAATACGTGCAATGGCCTAGACCTTCGTCTGTTGAACACCCAACCCACCTGGGTAGATGGTGTGACCCAGATACTCTACCAACTCTTAGAAGAACTTGCACTTCCCAGGGTGTAACTTCAACCCATGAGCTCTCAACCGCTCGAACACATCCCGTAAGTGTCTCTCGTGCTCTTCCACTGTAGCACTATAGACTAAGATGTCGTCAATATAGCATCTGACAAAATCCAATCCTGCTAGGATCCTATCCATCATCCCTTGGAATTCAGCAAGGGCGTTCTTCAACCCAAATGGTAAGAATCGCCACTGATACAAACAATCCTTGCCGTGAGAGTCAATCCCCCAGAATGCTGTCTTGGGTTTATCTTCCTCTCTCACCGGCACTGATGATATCCTGCTCGAAGATCCAAAGTACTGAAGACCTTCACATGCCCCACTGCATCAAAGATCTCCTCAGGTGTCAGCATGGCATACTTATCGGACTTCGTCTGCAGATTGATAGGACGGTAGTCTCCACACATACGCCTATCCGTGTAGTTGCCATACATATCCTTCTTTGCTGGCATAACTGTGGCAGATGCATACTCTCCATGCGACATCTCCACCAACCCAACTTCCACCAAGTCTTGAGTCCTACTCTGGATCAAGGTTCTCTCCATGTCATTGTACCTGTAAGAACGTCGAAAGATTGGCGTGTCATTAGCCAAGTCGATCCGTATACCCGGTCCCTTCAAGGTACCCAAATCCTTCATACTAAAGGCAAAACAATTCCTGTAGCTCTTCAGGAATCTCTGAACTCTTCGTCTCTCCTCTCCTATAAGCTTGGGTCCGATCTCCGGCTCCCAAGTATCCTCTGTCACCATGCTAGAGGTAGAAGACGAAGTCGTTGACTGCTATCTTGCAGCCTCTGGAGCAATTTCCTTCTGCTCACCACCAACAACCTCCACCGCTACTGTGCGAAAAACTTCTGCAGTTCTAGCTGCAAGCTCCACACTCTCTCCTACGACATCCCATGATGTCCAAGGATGACGAACTCCACGTGCCTCGCCTCCAGCCTTTGCCTCCACCGACTCGGTAGGCAAAGAGCTTAAGAGTGCTCGAGCAGTAACACCCGTCGATTGCATCCGACGCTGCTCAGCCAATCCAAGACTAACAATCCATGTCAAGCAGTTCAAGTCCATTGCTTGACCCAACACTTGACGACGCGAAGCCTCCGACACCGAAGCTATTGCCGTCGTACCGTAGTGAAACCCATCGCTCGCTCTCTCTCATCGACATTGGGCTCCACCAACTGCCGTAATTGAGCATCCCACACAAGCCCAGGTCCTCCATCTCTATAAGCATGTGACACTGGAAAGCTTACCAAAGTGGGTAACGCTACCATGGGCCGTCCCACTAGGTTCACCACTGCCATGGGTGACCTATCGACGACTCTCACTACTTGAGATCGTCGTCCTGCATCCAAGATGCTATCAACCGTGAGATGCGCTGGTCGTCTCATTCCATCATGTGCGCGCTTAAACACCTCTCTCGGTAACAAGTTCGTCCACCACAACCGTGGACGATGTGCACGAGATCCTACTCCCGCTGCATCCAACAATACTGCTGGTCCAACCCAAGACCGCACTTGGTGCACACTCGCCATTATCTGTGTACGAGCATCACCCGACAAAAGAACGTTCTTCAAGATGTACGCTGGAGAATCCATCTGGTGCATCTGGAGATGTCATAAGATCTGTAACATCTCCCAGAACATCCTAGATCGCGGGTCATGTAAACCCTAACCTCTCCCAGCACGCGTGTGACCTTGACATGGCCATCCGGCTATCACCAAGTGAATGGTGTCAACAAACGTAAGATCCTGCACACCCAGCGGCGAAATATCCGACGGTAATGCTTGCTGGTATCCTCTAACAGCTGATATGGGCAACAACTCAGGATATCTCTGTACCAAACGTGCCACATGTCGCAATGAGATGCGTCTCGTAATCTCATCTCTCTCCACATACAAGTATCGCTGTACTTGTATGCCTGCCTGCAATACCGCAGCCAAACCTGTGCTGATCCCTCTAAATAGCTCCAGCACACACATACCCTCCTCTGGATATTGCCATACAATGGGAGTCGTATCCAGCGGTGTTAAGGTCACAGGGTCAGTAACAGAGACATCCCGATGTTCCTCTACTGGCGGTACAAATACTTCACTCCAAGCCTGCTGCACCAACTGATCAACATACTGCTGCAACTCTCCGCTCGAACTCCAAAGTGGAACATCTAAGACAGATGATACTAACGTAGACATGCTAAGCATGTCCTCCACCTCCTCAAAGACCGGAGTATCCTCCGCATGGACATTGCCCTCTAACAACTCACACGGCCAAGTTATGACCGAACTGAACCCTGCAACGGATGCCATCGTCTCTGATGTACGCTCCGTTGTCCCAACTCTAGCACTGAACTGCACTGGTAAGCGGCTCACTCGTCCCTCACCGGACTGCCAACCCGGTCTGTAAGATGTTGTCTCTGTCCAATAGTCGATCACGAACCCCATAGGGTATAATATAGCACCTCCAACCAATACATCATAAGACTCCGCGGCCGTAACGATAGCCTTGGCCCTCACCATGGAACCATCTGTGGGATGATCTGGTCTAACTCTCACCGTCAGCAACTCGCGTGTCATGTGTAGAGTTGTACCTCCTGATCCCCCTAGAGATGTTTGTAGCTGGAATGGATATCTCTGTACTTCGGACTTCCTCAGATCCAAACCGATACACGCCGCCTTCCCCAACATCAACGGTTGAGCTCCAGAGTCTAACAACACTTTCTGTGGTCGATACACCTTCCCTGAAGGTGCCACCAAACAGAAGATACCACTTCTGTTGTCCAACAACACCACACCTGGTGCAAATCCAGCACGGTCAATTGCCGGCCTAGCTGGTAACTCATCTAGTCTGGCAGCCGCTGCTTGCCAAGTACCACTAGTAGCTGTCCTGATCTTCGACTCCATGGACACATCTACCGTCTCTTGCTGAACCACTTCGCTCTCATTAAGCGTGGCTGCCAACTGGAACACTGGAGCCAAGCTGACTCCCAATGCCCTCATATCCGTGGCTGAAAATAGTAGGGCTCGCAAAACTACTGTAGCCGCCTCCAACATCAGATTCGACGTTGCATCCACAGACATCGAGGGTTGACTCGCATTATCCTCACTCTTGGATGTCGATGCCTCCAACTCCACTGCACCATCGGTAGGCCGTTTAGGAACCATAGAAGTGGTCCTCAATACCTTTGATAGCATGAATGATTGAGGAAGTCTGGCCTGTCTACCAGCCTCCCCGCGTTGTGGATCCAACTCCACTGACGCACTTCGTGGCTCAGAGATACGTACTGCACTCCGAGTCACTGCTGCAGATGCCTCAATCTGCGCCACACCAGCCATGAAGTCGAAGTCACCTCCTTCTCCTCCATAAGACGTGGAAGCTTCTGTTCCACCAGATCTCTGCTGAGCCATAGCCATACTAGCTATCCTCTGCTCCAACTGCTCAATCCGAGCAGCCATACCTGCTTCTGACGTTGTAGCAGACAGTGGACCAACTGGTCCTCTCCCAAGTGTTGGATCTCTACCTCCAGCTCGACCACCACGGCCTCCTTGAGCTCCTCCGTCTCGTCCACGATCAACCTTCCGTTGCCGTAGCTCAGGATGAAGATCAAAACAACGGTCACTACTGTGACCTGGTCGTCCGCAATGCTCACACTGCCTAGGTACCGCTTGAGACGTCCCAGACGTCTCATAACCACCTCTCCTTTGTGGACAATCCTTTTGCTGATGAGGACCATCACAAGTCCAACAAGGACCTGCTTGTTGCTGACTAGAGAAAGACGGCATGGGCTTCTGCCCACCAGATCCTCCAGCACCTCCATGAGATCGCGAGCGTTCAGCACGATCCTTCCCACCACCATCACCACGCTGTTGCGTAGCTTGTGATCCTCGAGAAGAGGAGGTCGCTCCATGTGATGCGTCCCTGCTGAACCCAGCAGTCACCACCCTCTCCTCTACCATGTTGAGCTCTATCCGCTCAGCCAAACTAAAGACAACCGCTAATGTCGGAGCGGTGTCTCTAAGGAGAGTGGCATCCCTGACTCTCCTACACAGCTCCCGATCTAGTATCCCATACCAGAACTGGACTGCTTGTGCTTCTGTCACCCCTTGGGTAACACTGATCAACCGCCTCATGCGAGTAAATGCCTCGCGTAGGCTCTCTCCAGTCTTCCGCTGGAACTCCTGCAGACTCTTCAACTTGTCGGTCCGTACACCCTGATAATTCTTCCTCAAACAGTGGAAGAACTGAACCACAGGGTTAAACTCTGGTGGTATCCCGCTCGCACTACCACCTGCTCCACTACTAGTGGACGCACCGCTGGTAGTAGGGACTCCACCACCTGTGGATGTACCACTACTACTAGCACCTGATCTCGTAGGTCCCGAAACTGCACCAGTAGTGATAGAAACGTAGTTGGGGGGCCAATGTTGTCTCCACAACTCAATCTCAACACCGTAGTCTCGTCTGAACTCGTGGTAATCGTCCATCGGCGGTCCCTCCAAGTGCTGAAACAAACCTTTCCACGCCATGAAAGGTGTGAACAACTATGGGTTCCGCATCTGCTGCAGATCGCACCAACTGTCGAACTCCTGGATGAAGTCATCCAGCTCAATGGTACCCACCGTACCCGAGTAACGTCGAGGCCCCTTCGTGGCCCCATAGATCTCGTCCATGTCCCACAACAACGATGTGGTGACACTAGACTCACCACCAGAAATCGCGCTGTCTGCGTCTGACTCGTCCTCTAGAACAACCAACAAGAATGGTGTAGGTCGTCGGTATCTCACCCCACTCTGTGTATACCCACTGTTCGAGAAGTCCCCACCAGAACCTCCCGAGAACTCCGTGGTGATAGAATCTCACGGACACACTCTCTAACCAGAATGTCAAAATCCTCGTCACCACAGTAACTACAACTTGCCTATCCTGGCTTCTACTGAGCTCACCTATCTCCTACTAGGACGGTCAAGATAAGGGCAACCTGTACCTGCCATCACCACAAGCAGCCTCTCACGGTTTGTTGATCGTCACTCCAACTGCACCGTGAGAGAAACAAAGGTAGTCTGACTGGTCATCACTCCAGCCTCACTACCGACAGCACACTAGAGAAAACTCACTCTGGAAATCAAGCGCTGTCGCGCCATTTGGCGACTACATGCTTGACTTCTACTCCAACGCTTAGGTTTGGTAGTTCTAGAAGTTAGCTCATATTACTTCTAGTCCTTTATGTATATGTTTGAGACCTTTGCATACGGTGTTAACACTATTTTGAGTCCTAGTAGGCTGATAGTATGTTAGTTATCTTGTTCAAGCATTTGTGCGCTTGTGCAAGTGACTTCTTACTTGTCTATGACGTTCAATGTACATAACTTAGGGTTTCCATGCTGATAGGGGTTTGAGCTCATGGGTTGTACTTACTTGTCGTCCATGCACGCTTTCTAGCTAATTTAAGTTATTTTTCAGGGCTATGTGTCGTTTTAGGTAGTTTAAGTTTTACGCTGGCACTCGAGGGGGCTTGACGTGGTAGCCTATGAGTGTAGATAAGTTACCAGGTAGTTTAAGGCACAAAAGGACAGTCAAGTGGAGCTATGAACTCCCATTGGTCCATTTTTATCTTTTGTAAAACTCTAAGTTTAGAAACAGAGCTCTAGAGGAGAGTTCGAGCAATTGGTGAGGTATCTTCGAAATCTGAGAGCACAGGAGGGTAGAGCTCGTCATGCCAAGCACTCCCAGTGAAATTTTCGATCGATTTGAGTCAATAAAGACGAAGTTATGACCAATTGAAGTTCGAATTGTGCTAGAATTGAATCACTTTTGTTGGATTTAGGGTTTTCAGTGTCACTTGCAGCAGATTTGAGGAAATTGCTTCAAAACTTCGAGGTTATGTTTTCTGCCAGCAGGGCTACGATTTCCCAAAAAGTTTCGCGTCGATTGAGTGACTGAGTAATTCAGGGCAGCCGCTGAAGCTGGAGGGGTCTGAAAAGCTCTTAATCTAGAGCAGCGACTTCAGAGGAGGAGATCTGGAGTTCTGTGTACAGTCAGGAGTCCCAACTTCACAAGGGTGTTCAGCATCCTGTAGACTCCAAATCCTGTAAGAATATTTGAAATTGATCGAGCCAATCTTCTGTTATAGGTCGGAATAGCCAGCTAGGTACCAGAAATTGCCGTAGTTTTCTTGCTCAGAACTTTTCTGTCCATATCTCCGTGTCAGAATTTGATCTCAGGCTGAAACTTCGTGTGTGAGTTCAGTAGTACCTCATTTACATGTAGGGGAAGTTTAGAAGTCTAAACCTTCATAGTTTTCTTCTCCGTGAGTGTCAAAGTTCGCCGCCGGATCCTATTACTGCCAGCTAGACCTGAATTTCGCTTTCCGAGCATATTACTAGATCTTAGACATGTGTGTGAGTGTTTATAGCCCTATTGTGACATGAAAGCCAACCTCTTGAGTAGACAACCACAGCCAGAATCCCGGCGCTTTCCTAGGTAGACGGATCACACTCCGACATACTCTCTTTTTGGTGAACTCGACGTGAAACACCTAGGGTGGGAGTTTTTTTGAGAGTGTTACAGGATCAGATATCATGGCCAACAAAGGATCATCAAGTGGAGGTGCTGCTGCTGCTCAGCAACCTGCTCAGTTGGATGCTGCTACGATGAAGATGTTCCAAGCTTTTCACATGTTTATGCAGCAGCAGCAGAGCACAGAGAGGAAGGAGGTGTTAGCAACCAAGGCGTGTTAGCAACCAAGGCAATCTGTGGTGCACCAGATGGACCAGTTCAAAGGTACAGATATTTCCAAGTATGTGCGATACTATGCTAAGGAGATGGAGGTGAACAAGGTACCTGAGAAGGAGATGGTGGAGAACTTTGAACTTGCTGTTGTCCCTGAGATTCGTGGGCGTGTGAAGGAGCTCAAGCAGCAGCAAGGACAGAGTTGGGAGAGCTTTATGCGAGCTTTGAAGGAGGAGTACTACACTGAAGATTCAGAGAGGGTGACCAAGAGAACATTCTTGGAGTGGGTGGTGAAGCCTAACAAAGGTTTGTCTGTAAATGAGTTGTTAAGGGAGTTTGATCGTCAGTATGCTCAGCTTTCTAGGACAGAGAAGCTTACACTAGAGGTGGAGAAGACAGAGCTTTTCTTACAAGCATCGGACGTGACTATTCAGGAGAAGCTTGAGCTGTTGCTAGAAGACAAGAGTGAGGAGAGAGGATTGAAGATTGATTGGAAGAAGGTCAAAGAGGCTGTCTCTTTGCTGACCAAGAGACAGAGAAGAAGGGACAAGGTGGTGGTAAGTGAAGCAGCACCTCTGATAATTCCTGTCAAGCAGTTGCCTACTAAGCCCACTTTGGTAATTGCTAGAGAGGAAGACTCACCGCTTGATGAGTTGATTAAGGGTATGAAGGAGCTTAAGCTTAAGCTCACTAGGTTAGAAGAGAAGGAGCAGAATGTACAACCTGCTATGCAGAGACCTCAGATGAGAGAAGGCTTTGTTCATCGTTGTATATGGTGTGATAGCCTAGACCATGTAAGAAGAGATTGTGGAGAGTTTTCAGATGCATTGAGGAAGGATCTGATCTTCTTCAAAGATGGTAAGATCCATTTGAGAGAGACTGGGATGATGTTGGGAACCAACTTTGGCAAGGGTGGTATGAAGAGACTTGTGAATGAGATATCAGCATCACATGCTGTTTCTCTTGTGAATGCTGCTACCTGTGGAGTGAAAGTGGAGATGGAGAGAGAGAACGGAACTACTGGGTTGTGGTCTGATGTAGTGCGGTCCGTAGCTAGAACAGAGCTAGATAAGGATGTGCTACGAAGGGTTGGCAACTCAATTCGAGAGGCTACAGGATGGAATGATCCTGTGGATACTATGTCAGTGCATGCTTATGTTGCAAGAAGTCAGCATGAAGCTGTACTAGAAGAAAACCGCAGGAGGGAGGATGCAGGTGAGGCTTCTACAACCAAACGACCTGCTACAAGGAGTGAAAGGGCTAGACCAGAGGCGAGGCAGGAGACAACACCTACTCGGGAGGAGAATATGGAGGATCTACCACCTACAACACCAAAGGAGAAGGAGAGAAGCAAGGAGAAGGGTAAGATGCCTGCATACAAACTTCAGTCTGACATTGAGATTGCTACAGACTTGAAGCAGGTGTTAGAGAATCGTATCTTGAATGGGAAGATTGAGTTTACTCTCGGTGAAATTCTTGGGATAGCAAAGCGTGAGTTCCATGAGGTTATCATAGATATCATCAAGAGGAAACGTCAGATTTTGGGTGAAGCAGCTACGCTTAACGCTCTAGGGACCAAACTGTCGGAAGATGAGGAAGATGAGATTTCTGGTTACTGCTCTCACGTATCAGAAGGGAGATCGTATCAGCACGTAAGGTTTGAAGATGAGGTGGAAGCATCGCAGAAGAGCCATTACTCTCACAACCATTGGGCAAGAGCAACCACAGAGACCTTGGTGAAGTTGGGAGATCTGGAGGAACCTGTGGTGGGCCATTGATTGATCACGGCTCAGAGATTAATCTGATGTCTAAGGAGCTGTACAAGCGTGGAAGATGGCCCATAGACACCGACCATGGATGGCTTATCCGTGCTGCCAACAACCAAAGGGGAGAACTCTATGGTGCTTGTCCCAACATCAAGGTAATTGTGGGTGACATCAGTGATGTTCAAAATTTCTTTGTGCAAGACATGTCAACCTATCCTATCATTCTAGGGCAGCCTTACATTACTGCTGTTAGAATGGAGACACGAGTTATGGATGATGGTTCAGCTTATGCTAGGATACGTAGTAGAGATGGCAAAAGAGCTGTTCAGTTTTTGACCGTTGCTGCAGAACATGAGAGGAATCGTGATAGCTTGAGACCGTCCACTACCTAAGATTACTCAGGAGTTTAGAGAGTCTAGGGGTTTTGGCAGAGTACCATTGAAGAGCGAGACTTCAACGGTACAGTAGAGATAGGATTCTCGCCTGATCCAGTAGAATAGGAAGCATTATCCTCTAGCTTCTTAGGGTTGACGTCATGTGGATCAGTGTGTTATAGGAAGGTTGAGAATCTGAAGAGGTTTGAGAGGCAACATGTGAAGTGTGTACAACAATCTTTGTGGGATAGTGGAGAGTTAGCAGGAGATGAATACATATCTGGAGTGTTTGAAGAGCACTATTTGGTAGATACTATAGGGGAGTTGAAATCTGTAGTAGAAAGTTCTATAGATGATGTAGATAGAGTTGTGAGTATGAGCTCCAAGGAGCTTTATGATGTAATTGATAAGTTTATAGATCGACAAGAGGTGTATGTGGAGACCAAGTACAAGTCAGTGGCAAAGAAAGTCAAACCAGTGGCTTTGCCTTTACCACTCGATTACAATCAGAAGATGGAGCAAGCTGCACGAGAACCAACGCTCAGAGGACCGAGAAGAATTGGGCACCTGTTCACAGAAACAACACTGGAGGAGCTGAAGATTGGAGGTGATGGATTTCTTACCGAGCAAGAGAAGAAGAGCTTCAGGGAGATGCTATCTAGGCATGGTAATGCGTTTGCGTTTGAGTCACATGAAGTAGGATGTGTAGATCCAAGTGTAGTTGCACCTATGGTAATCTTTACTATACCGCATGTGTCTTGGAATCTACGTCCTATCCCTGTGTCTAGAGCTCATCTGCCAAAGCTGATAGACTTGCTCAATGAGAGGATTAGGATGGGTATCTTGGAACCGTCTATAGCTCCCTATTCTAGCAGATGGTTTACTGTTCCGAAGAAAAGTGGAGCTTTGAGATTCATTCAAGATATGCAGCCAGTTAACAAGGTAACTATCAGAAATATGGGTATAGGACCTATTGTAGACGAGTTTGCAGAGGCTTTTGCTGGTCGTGCTATCTATTCGATGGGAGACTTATATTCAGGTTATGATCAGTTTCAGTTATCCTCTGAAAGTAGAGACTTGACTACAATGAGGACACCTTTAGGGTTACTAAGGATGTGCACCTTACCACAAGGTGCTACCAATTCTGTAGCACATATGATGAATGGCATGAATAAAGTTTTGAGGGACTTCATTCCTGAAAAAACTATGCCATTCCTTGATGATGTGCCGATCAAAGGATGTGCTGAGGAGGAGAAGAACGAGGTAATGGATCAGAGGGGGTGCCGTAAGTTTGTTGCAGATCACATAGCTGACTGTGATAAGATACTGAGTCGACTGGAGGAGGTTCATTTGACTTTATCAGGAGCAAAGTCTGTATTTGGAGAACAGGAGGTGTTGATTGTGGGGCACCTATGTGGATCTTATGGTCGGAAACCTTGTCCGAACAAGGTTGATGCCATTCGAAGGATGAAGGAGACATGTGGGTCAGTTACCGAGGTGAGAAATTTCTAGGTGCATGTGTGTTTTATCATATATGGATTCCACACTTTGCTCATGTAGCAGATCCGTTGTACAAGCTGTTGAGGAAGGGGCAAAGATTTCAGTGGCAAGAGGAGCAAAGCGAGTCTATGAGGAAGTTGAAGGATCTTTTGGCTTCACCACCAACTCTACGGAAGGTAACATATGAGTTGGGCAGATCTGTTATCCTTACTGTTGATACTAGTCCTATTGGCATTGGATGGACTGTAGGACAAGACGATGAGGATGGAAAGAGATATGTGGTGCGTTTTGGTGCTAAGGCATTAAGTTCACGGCAGAGAGACTACCCTCAGGTCAAGAGAGAGCTATGGGGAGTAGTTACTGCGATGAAGAGTGATAAGGAATACTTGATAGGAGCACCTGTGGTTGTGGAGACAGATTGTTTACCTCTCTTGGGAATGATCACTAGTTGTACAACTCCAGATATTGCTATGTTGAGGTGGATAGCATATATCAAGTCCTTGAACCTAGAGTTTAGACATATTGCAGGGAAGGACAATCCTGTGGCAGATATGTTATCAAGGGCTAGGTATTACGATGAGAAAGAAATGATAGATGATCAGGAGGATGTTGGAATAGAGTTCTATTCTAGTGCTCTTGCTAGAAGAGATAGAAGCTATTTTGCAGCCTCGTTGGAGTTATTTGAGGAAACTATGTATGATGGCGAGTGGTTGGATCTTGGGCGCTATTTGAGTTCACTGGAAAGGCAAGAAGGTTGGTCTGATGCAGATTTCAAGAGGATCCGTAGAATAGCTTATGGTTACTTTTTACATGGAGGACATCTATGGAAGCGTCCTAAGCTACAAGGAGGTATACCGCAACGGGTGGTATGTGACTTGGAATTGCAGCAGCAGCTGATCAAGGAGTTTCATGAGAGTCTATGGGCCGGTCATAGAGGAGTTTGGGCTACATTTGCCAAGATGAAGGAGAAGTATTGGTGGAAGGGTATGTATAAGGATGTAGTACAGTTTGTTTCATCCTGTATACCTTGCCAGATGTATTCCAACGTACGTCATCGTGATGGATTGCATCCTACTTATCCTTTAGCTATTCATTACAAATGGATAGTGGATCTGGTAACTATGCCATTTGGGCTTGGACAAATGAGGTATCTAGTCTTGGCTAGAGAAGATCTATCTAATCAAGTCGAAGGCCGTGCTCTGAGGACGAAGACCACTGCTAGTGTCTGCCGCTTTCTACTTGAAGATGTTATTTGTAGGTATGGGTGTGTGGGAAAGATCACTGCAGATAGGGGTGAGCTGGATTCACAAGAAGCAGTTGAGTTCTACAAGCGATTGGGAATCAAGTTGGCGTTAACCACTGCTTACAATCCTGAAGGGAATGGCAAGAGCGAACGAGGTCATCCGCCAATCATCAAAGCTTTGGTAAAAGCTTGCAAGGGTAAGATCTGTGAATGGCCTAGACTGCTACCATTTGCTTTGTGGGCAGATCGTACAACTCATAGTACCGTTACAGGTTACATGCCAGCAGAGTTGATACTAGGGCAAAAACCTGTGATGCCGATTGAGGAGGTTGTGCCTACTTGGAATGTTTTGCCATGGGAAGATGGTAGAAGTACGGAGGATCTTCTTGCATTAAGGATCCAGCAGTTAGAACGAAGACCTGAGGATGTTGCCAAAGCTGTCGAAAGATTAAAGATTGCTAGAGAGAGAAACAAAGGAAGATTTGATAGAACGCATAGATTACGACCCAAACCAATTAAAGAAGGTGATTGGGTGTTAGTCTATGATACTAGTCTTGATAATCAGCATAGCACTATCAGGAAGTTCTCCAAGAGATGGTTTGGACCTTATGTGGTGTTAGAAGTTTATGATAATGCCACATATTCTTTGAGAGAGTTAGATGGTGCAGTGCTCAAGATACCAGTGGCAGGGAAGAGAATCAAGCTCTTTAGAAGGAGAGGGGACGACCAAAACGTTGCAGAGCTTATTGAGGATGAAGCTGAAGACTCAATGGAGGTTGAAGATGAATTTGAAGCTGAAGCTGAAGCTGAAGAGTCTTGATATGGATCTGGCACATACCGGAGGATGTGCAGGTTCAGAGGGGGTGGATGTCGCGCCATTTGGCGACTACATGCTTGACTTCTACTCCAACGCTTAGGTTTGGTAGTTCTAGAAGTTAGCTCATATTACTTCTAGTCCTTTATGTATATGTTTGAGACCTTTGCATACGGTGTTAACACTATTTTGAGTCCTAGTAGGCTGATAGTATGTTAGTTATCTTGTTCAAGCATTTGTGCGCTTGTGCAAGTGACTTCTTACTTGTCTATGACGTTCAATGTACATAACTTAGGGTTTCCATGCTGATAGGGGTTTGAGCTCATGGGTTGTACTTACTTGTCGCCCATGCACGCTTTCTAGCTAATTTAAGTTATTTTTCAGGGCTATGTGTCGTTTTAGGTAGTTTAAGTTTTACGCTGGCACTCTAGGAGGCTTGACGTGGTAGCCTATGAGTGTAGATAAGTTACCAAGTAGTTTAAGGCACAAAAGGACAGTCAAGTGGAGCTATGAACTCCCATTGGTCCATTTTTGTCTTTTGTAAAACTCTAAGTTTAGAAACAGAGCTCTAGAGGAGAGTTCGAGCAATTGGTGAGGTATCTTCAAAATCTGAGAGCACAGGAGGGTAGAGCTCGTCATGCCAAGCACTCCCAGTGAAATTTTCGATCGATTTGAGTCAATAAAGACGAAGTTATGACCAATTGAAGTTCGAATTGTGCTAGAATTGAATCACTTTTGTTGGATTTAGGGTTTTCAGTGTCACTTGCAGCAGATTTGAGAAAATTGCTTCAAAACTTCGAGATTGTGTTCTCTGCCAGCAGGGCTACGATTTCCCAAAAAGTTTTGCATCGATTGAGTGACTGAGTAATTCAGGGCGGCCGCTGAAGCTGGAGGGGTCTGAAAAGCTCTTAATCTAGAGCAGCGACTTCAGAGGAGGAGATCTGGAGTTCGGTGTACAGTCAGGAGTCCCAACTTCACAGGGGTGTTCAGCATCCTGTAGACTCCAAATCCTGTAAGAATATTTGAAATTGATCGAGCCAATCTTCTGTTATAAGTCGGAATAGCCAGCTAGTACCAGAAATTGCCATAGTTTTCTTGCTCAGAACTTTTTTGTCCATATCTCCGTGTCAAAATTTGATCTCAGGCTGAAACTTCGTGTGTGAGTTCAGTAGTACCTCATTTACATGTAAGGGAAGTTTAGAAGTCTAAACCTTCATAGTTTTCTTCTCCGTGAGTATCAAAGTTCGCCACCGGATCCTATTACTGCCAGCTAGACCTGAATTTCGCTTTCTGAGCATATTACTAGATCTTAGACATCTGTGTGAGTGTTTATAGCCCTATTGTGACATGAAAGCCAACCTCTTGAGTAGACAACCACAGCCAGAAGCCCGGCGCATTCCTAGGTAGACGGATCACACTCCGACAGCGCCAACACAAGCAAACGCGGCGCACAAACAAGAAGCAGAATATGGAGGGGTTCCAACCACAAGAAGTCCAAACGATAACCCTCCACACTCAAACATTCACATAAAGAGAAACCCAACCCCACCCGGATTGACGCGTCTTCTTCGGTGACCACATGCACAATATATGATCACCGACTGTTATAACCTGTACCTAAGGTCACTAACTAGATGTCCATACCTCTAGTAGCTCCAAAAATATCAACGTGATAGCTCTACTAGCTCATCCAAGACAACTGCTACCAACTGCCTTCATACGCGTCTTTTCGATGTAGACAAACACTACCACAACAGTAGCTTCCCCCTAGTACTCTGGGGTAGCCCTACCACTCCTCTAGGAACGTGCGAGCAGGTCTCCTACTACCTTAAACCAACCCCTAAGTACTTGCACGCATCCCTGTAAGACACCAAAAGCTATTGGTCTAGTGGTACAGCTAAAGTTGAGACTACAGAGTTAAGCGTCCAAGTCCAGAAATAGTGTTGAGATGGGTGACCTACTGGTTTTACATTCCCACACAACTGAAACTTGGATACCTCTCTCACACACGCCAGCAAGCTGACTTGCGACGAGCGCGGGCTCGAGCTCCGCCTCCGCACTTCGCTCTCACACCTCTGCTCCTCGAAGCCTCTAAACGCCTCCTAACACGCACTCCACACCTCGACACTCCCGCTCACTCTCCGCTCCGCTCCGCTTGGAGAAGAGTAGAACTCGGGCCAAACACCACAAAGCAGGACGAGTACGACGAGAAAACACCCGAAACAGCAACTAAGGGTCGAAATTGCACCAAATTGTCGAAATCAGCCAATTTGGAACTCGCATACGGGATTTACGTCAGATTTTGACCAACCCGCGACCTTCTTCGGCTTGTAACTTCGTCGATCCTTCACCAAATCGAACGATTTTGGTTGCGTTGGAATCGTCTTCCCGGCGCGCACCTACTGCACTCCTCAGTTCCAAAAATTATCGACCCAATCCAACCTGACACTCCCTAACGCACTTCTGCTGATCTAAAACCCGTCACAAAACCCGTCACCAGAAATTTCGACTTCTCAAACGGCTCGATCAAACTTCGTGAATCTTCCTGCACTAGGACCGTCTTCCCAGCGCGCTTCCAACGAGCCCACATCGGTCTGACATTGTCGACTATTTTGTCTGCCACGCCCAAATGCGCACTTCAGCCGGAAAATGGTCACTTCAACACATTCCGTGAAATTTCAGCAGCGCTTCCGCACTACCTCACCACCAAATCGACTGCGAACAAGTTCAGACGACACCCATACACACAGCGATCGATCACAACATCAAAACAAGCCACTCCACGCACGCGCGCACTCGCAAACCGAAGATACCAACAATCTGTCAACTCCGGAGATACCACCGGCAGCAATCCGCGACCTGAAATCCCTAAACCAGACCTCGCAATCCGAGTTCTTCAAGTGATAACAAGGTATGTACTCACTCCACCATGCCAACAGGCACTAGACAATCACTACAGTCGAGCCAAATCCACTCTGTGCTCGCAGAGAATCCAGATCTCACTCTCAAGACTACCCACCATAGCCAGGAGCTTGAAGGCTCAACTTGAAGAACTGAGGTCTCCAAGCCCCTACTTACGAAGTATACCCCTTGTGGACACTCTCACCAACTTGCCCTAACGGCCTTACCGGGGTCCGTCACTTTGCACTCGGTCAACCTAGCCGAGTTACCAAACTGACGTGACATGTCTCAGGGATATCCGCTGCGCTCTAGAAGCGGTTCGCTGGGGTGAATGTACCCACTCAGGATCTTTACCCGTGCGTCTTCGGCTTCTTCCTCTGGTCGGAGGTATCCACCAGAGTGCTGAGAAGAGATGTCCCTCTTCTTCTAATACTAGATCTGGCAGACTGAATGACTAAACAACCGATCACAGGTTCGAAACGTCTTCTTCTCCTGCTTCCTGTTGTCCTCACTGCAGTCTTCCAAGATCGAGTCTTCCAAGAAGCTCTTGGAAGCGAGGAAGCGGCTTTTTCCAGTTCTCCCTGATGTATCTCATCAGCTCCTGGTTGCGGTTCCTGTCTTCTAGCAAGATAGAGTCCCACAACACATTCAACTACAATCGAAGTTAGTTCGAAATGAAACTAACTAATGGCACACACATCCAGGAAGCTTAGAACAGAAGTTACTAAGATGAAATCTCCGGCAGCGGCGCCAAAAATGGTGCTCACTATATGTAGTGTCGCAGGAATACTCCTTTTGCCCATTTAGTATACAAGATATCGTTCCCACAGAGGATTTGCACAAGTAACGCTGCTCTAAGTTCTAAGATCTGTTCAAACACATAAACACACGGGTTTTGCCTAGAAATCTCGTCTTCTCACAAAACCACTCCTCTTCCAGACACGCCAAAAGGTGCTCTGGAACTAAACAAACAACTACTAACTAAAATATCACACAACTATTCACAGAGAAGCTCGGGAAGACGCTCTTCCTGCTTCTAGGTCACTTCTTCCGGTCTTCTCAATACCGTCTTCCCGAAGCAATTCTCGGCTTCTGGGGGTTCAACTCGGCTTCTCGTACCTCCAGAAGACTGTCCTGCTTCGCAAAAGTCGACTAGCACGGCTGTTACACCTTGCTCTCGCACTCATATTCCAACGGATTAGATTGATCACATGGTGTATGCCCCCTGTAGCCTTCCCAGGCTTTTGTCTACGGAAATGGTCTTCCTGCAGCACTACAACGACATTCACCTTCACGGAAGCTCAATAGAAATCTCGGAAGCTCACTAGAAGAAGGTAAGAAGATGGGGAAGATGAGAAAATCCAAACAAGAGAAAACAAGATGAAAAGGAGAAATTAAGATTCCGACAGGCTTCTAGTCCGGATCTTGACTAACAAGCCATCCCTGCTTGTAATAGTTTGGGGAGGAAGACAACAAACGCGTTTATAGTTGCACCGTCTTCTACTTGAGGATGTCATCTCCTGTTGTGGGAAGAAGGCTTCTTTCTTCTTCTCTTCGCTGCTCCGACTACTCTGTCTTCTGAGATCCTTTACCCATCAGACCGTCCGTACGTAGATCCGAAGTGCTCTACTAGACGAGCCAAGCTGCAATTCCACTACTGCTGACAGTCACCGCCACTCAAGAAGAACACTTCCCATGCACAATTGGGAGTGAATCCAAGAAAATCCACCACCCAGAAGACACGAATAAAGCTTCTGCACTCAAATTCGCAATCCATTCCTCGAGAAGATGTCACATTGGCATTGGGAAGCTCACTCCCTCTACTTCCTGCGCCTACTCCTCGACACAACAGTCTAGACAACAGGACTGCACGAGGATGCCGTTCCCTGTTCCTAAACTGTCCACTACCTCTATCTACATCTTCGAACCACTGCTGGTACCGAGCATGCAGACCCCTCCGGTATAATCCTACTCTATTTATATGTCTCTAACATCGGGTGTAGTGTGTGTAACTAACGAACTGGATTTCTTACTCTTCGATCCTACTTATGCATCCACCACCAGGGAACAGAAGGAACCACCACCAGGGAGAGAAAAGCTACCCCTCCACATGCAAACGGTTTCCCTTTTCCTGTTCTTGCGCTTCCTACTCTGCCACATGGCTGCCTAACTAATTTTACACTGAAAACTACCACCCTTAAGATAGCATGTTCGGTTCCTACTAAATCTGGAGATGTCAACGTCGGTTACTATCTACTCTGATTATCGGTGGCAATTTCTACCTGATCTGCCCCTATCAGAGCTCCTAACGCGGCTTCTGATAAGCTAGAAAGCCTTGCGATTACCTCGGGTGTCACTGAGGTGGCTTCCTCCATAGTCGTCGCTGGCCTTGCTGTCGCTGCTGCTGCTTCTTCTTCGGCTTCGGCTTCGGCCTCGGCTTCGGCTTCCGACTCAACAGCTGCTTCTGTTTCAAAAGACGGAAGCGTCTTCTGGGAAGCTGGGTCGAGCAGTGCTTCCTCGCTCTTCAGAGGCACTGGTGCGGTACTAGGGACCATGGTGACCTCATGGAGGCCGAGGAAGTCGCTTCCTCCATGCAGAATACTTGGGAAGACAGTTCTTCTTCCTGTCTTCCGGTGTCTTCTCGGCTTCCAACGCTGTCACTACCAAGTGGACAGCGGGGTCGAACTCCTCCTTCTCCAATCCGGATCCAGTCAATGGTGCTGGAGCTTGGGAAGATGCGGTTGCAGGTGGCGGAATCAAGGGAAGACCATAGAATGTCTTCACTCCCTCTATCTACTGATCCAAATACCTGAACATACTCTCCTTGCACTCTACCAACATCTCCTTGGACTCATTGTCCCACCCTCTAGCCAAGGTAAGCAACTTCCTACCCGCGGTGAAGTTGAACTTCTTTCGAAGCGCTTCCACCGACTGTGCTAGTATCTCCTGCGCACGAACTTCCGTTGCGTCTCGCTGCATCTTCTCAGCTGCAACTCGCGCTTCTGCGGCTTCCCGCTACGTCTTCCATGTTGTCCTCTCCTCTGCGAGGACGGTGATCTTCCCCCGCACTCGGAGAACCTCTTGGTCGCGCTGCTGTAAACGCGCTTGCAACTCCTGGTTGGTCTTCCTTAGTTGGGTCAGCTCCTTGGCAGAAGCGGCTGCTTCTGCTTTGCTCCTCGCTGCGAGCTTCTCCATGGTGCGGAGACTAGCTTCCAGCGCTTCTATCTTCTTCTGGCCTTCTTCCTGACGCATCAAGGTGCGCAGACCGAATCCAGACTGTAACGGCTTCTCCTGAGCCTTCGCTCTCTTCTCTAGCAACTCCATAGCTGGCTGGATCTCTGCGTGGAAGAAGGCACTGAACTCTTCCAGCCTCCTTCCTGCGGAAAATAGGTTCATCTCCACAATCCGATCGAAGGTGGCGACCTTGTCTTCTAGAGGCAAGGATGTCTCTTCCACCACTGTGGTCTTCATTTTCTGCACACGGGAAGAAGCTACTCTTCTCATCTTCCGAGGTGGAAGATCTCTCCCCACGGTAAAAGCGGTCCTCTTTACTACGCTTTCTCGCATCGCAGTAGGAGTATCCATCCATCCTTCGGAAGACTCCCTGGTGTGGCAGAAGCGATCTTCTGCTCCGGTCGGGTACTCAACAATTCTTCCTCCGGGTCAGACTCTGATCTCGAATGAATGAGGGAGGTGGTCTTCCTAAGTATACTTCTAGGGCCCATCTTCCTCAGAGGCGTGGCATCTTCCGACCCACTGGAGTCGTCTTCCCTCACCAGAAGCGTCTTCTGATGAGAGCCGGGTCTCAGCTGCGGCATCAGAGTGGGAGGGGGAGTTGCGACTGTTGCTCAGTCGTCTTTTTCTGAGGTCTCCTCCTTCGTCTCAGGTTGCACTGCCGGCCCATACTTCACCAACTGTCCTTCCGTGAGATCCCCCATGACTACGTACAAGTACCAGAGGAAAGGTGTCAAGTGTCCTCCCGCCGGGGTACCCAAGTACGCTAGCTCCGCCTGTACATATATGTGGAAGAATGCGCCCCAGTTGACAAGCACTCCTTCATCCCACACTGCTTCCAGGAACTCTACGTCCTGATCTCCAAGGTACCTCGTCTTCTGCGCTTTCCCCTTGGGAAAGAGATGCAGAAATAGCTTCGTCAGAAGTCGCTTCTTCGGCTCCCGGTAAGATTCGATCTTCCATCCGTTCCTTCCCTGCTTGTCCTCCAGGAAGAGACAAGTTGTGCTTCCAGGCCCATGCCACTCACTCACGATCCTGGGCAAGATCTTCTTCTCGAGCCAATACCCTCGGTCCTCGGATTTTGGCCTGTGGAAGGCCCTGCGTCACCAATCTTCAGTCCAGGAAGATGGTCTTCCTAGAGCTACTCCTGCTTTCGCAGGTACACAGCTGCGAGGCGGTAATACTGCCCAAACCTCCTCCAGAAGTCCCTGGTCGGCGAGGTTCCAATCCCACAAGAAGAAGTCGAGACCCAACTCCTTGAGGAAGGGTGTGGCCTCGGCCAACTCTGCTGCCGGTAACACCAACCCTTGAAGATGCATCGACATACTAGAAGATCTGTTGCACTAAGCCACACGTACTTACTGTGAGCTGAAGGCTCAGTCCTTCCCAAGTGCTCACAGTCTAGCTTCTACTTCTCAGAAGACAAACCTAGTCTTCCAGAAGACAGCTACTCCGTCTTCCGGGATTCTAACAGTACTTCCTAGATAGCTCTCGTCTTCCGAGCTATATCTAAACAATCCTAACTAAGCAAGGCCTCGCATGGATTCCTAAGAAGACAACTCATCTTGCATTACATCCTACTTCCTATCAGAAGATACAAGATTCGTGAAACGTAGAGTGCATAACAGGTTCAGAAGATGGTTGCGGGCTCCTGCGGTGACAGTGGCCTCTGGGAAGACTCCCAGGACAGCTTCCGATTCAATGTCTTTCTCGGAAGACCTCCCGAAGTCAGGCTTCCCTTCACTAGTCTCACTTGTCTTCTTCTTCCTACGCGCAATCTATCCTCACAACAGACTCAAGACATTTGCACTCTGTTCTTCTGACTCCTCACCTCTCATACACACTCAGAAGAAGCTTGCTGCTTGGTGGGAAGACATGACCCTCGACCATTCTCTCCAAATTCTGCCAGCAAGACTTCTCACGACTCGCTCCTAAGTTCGGGAAGAAGAAGGAATGGGCTGCTATGGGTCGGACAGAAGAGACCCAAAATGGACCCTCACGTCTACTCGCGCATTTTGCCAGCTCTTCCAATCTTCTAGCCTCTCTAGGAAGATGTGGATTTGAGAAGCTTGGAAGATCGGGAGGCACAGGCCTAGTTCCCGACTTCTAACTTCTCGAAATAACGAAACAACTCACCAAGCCACTCGGAATTCGTACCAAACCTCTCTTATCACAAAAGCAAAGCAAATCCACTCTTGATACGAATTGTGCAAAGTCGACTTCCAAAGACAGTCAAGCTACTGAAGCGTCTTCCGAAGATGTTCTAATCTTCCGAAGCGTCTTTTATTCAAGGTTTCGGGAGTAGAGGGATGGTAGGGTAGGGAAATCGATAGCTGGGATCTTCAATTTGAGGGCTAGGAGTAGGGAAGCTCGAATTGAACTTGGGAAGAAGCAAGAAGATGTCTGACAGAAATTGGGCAGCGCTTCCGCGCCCAATGTCACAATAGGAAAATGGGGATGGGAGAATTGATCGATGAGGTTGCCTGCAAACCATCGGGGAAGCGCGGGAGATCCCGAACAAAGGCGAGAAGCAGTGGGGAAGGGAAGAGAACATGGGAAGAACCTCTACTGTCTTCTGTCGAATTCCCGAGTTGTCTTCGATCTTCCGTGCGCTTCTGACTCTGGTTCCAGCTCCAATGCGACCTCACAAGGCTGCTTCCGCTGTCAGCTCCTAGCTACGCCTCAATTCCACCTTCGATTCCACTCACCCACCCTCCAATGTTAGCTTCCGGGAGCTCACAGAAAACCGTCTTCAGCTCGACACTCTTCTGTGCTCAGCAATTCGACTTCGCCTTTCTTCTAGCTTCGAATCGATCCTAACCTCACTCGATTTCACTCGCTGCTTTCCTCAGTCAAATCAACTCGCTGCCTGAATCGATCTTCTCAGTCTCCAATCTCTCGATGCGAGAAGCAGGTAAGTTTCTGTGCTAATGCGGTTCTTGCGCATCTTCCCCGCAGTTTAGGGGTTTCGACCCTCCTGACCTACCTAACCTATTCGGTGCTACCTGGTAGGTGCACCTACTCCTTACGTGGTTAAGCTTCCATGGTTACCGTCTTCCGGAAGATGCGTGTCTTCCGTCGTCTTCCGAAGACACCACCGAGAAGACGCTCTTCGGAAGACGGTCGTCTTCCGAAGAAGTCAACTTATAATTACAAACAGCCCTTCAGATCATCTTCCTGCTAAGGAAGCCGTAATCTTAAGTAACAACGCTTCTTCAGTTATACAAACAAGTTATTAATCTCAAAAATCTCAAAAATTCGTGAATCTTGTAATTTGTGGGCACCACACCTCAGACTCAGATCATTCAGTCTGCACCTGATCCTCGGATCGATGAAGTTTTGAAGCAGTTTGCCGACCTGAAAGTTCATCTTCTGAACCAGAAGGACAAGCGGAAGCAACCTACGGCTTCCCGGCCAAACCTTTGGTGCAACCTTTGTAACTCTTCCGGGCACACCAGAGATCAGTGTATGCAGGACCAAGCTGTCAATTGGCCAGGCTGAGAAGAAGACAATGAGGGATATCTACACAATCCCAGTGGGGAAACCTGCTATAGGATCGAGACGATACAACCGTTCACTCCCACACCTCCTGCTCAGTATAATCGTTATGTACCTAGGGACAGGGTTAGTAATGTACAGACCAGGATGCCCTGGCAACCTTCTTCATCACAATGACCTCTAAATCCTCTTCCTGGAGCGTGCAATAATTATGGAGAGACAGGACACTGGTGGTCCACTTGTCCTCATCCGAGAAGACAGATTGGGCAAGTGCCCTTGTGTGAGAACTGTGTGGTGCCCACAAATTACAGGATTCACAAATTTTTAAAATTTTTATGATTAATAACTTGTTTGTATAACTGAAGAAGCGTTGTTATTTAAGGTTACGTCTTCCTTAGTAGGAAGATGATCTTACGAGCTGTTTGTAACAATAAGTTGACTTCTTCGAAAGACGACCATCTTCAGAAGAGCGTCTTCTCAGTGAATGTCTTCGGAAGACGGAAGACGGCGGAAGATGGAAGACGGCGGAAGACATCCATCTTCCGGAAGACAGCGACCGCGAAGACTTAACCACGGCTTTTTCAGTAAAGAAGCAGTTGTACCTACTAGGTTGCACCGAACAGGTAGGTAGGTTAGGTAGGTCATCTAGAGTCGAAACCCCTAAGCTGTGGGAAGATACAGAAGCGCATTAGTGAATTCTCAGCTTCTTGCAGCAGGAGCACTCTTGGTGGAGAAGATCGAATTCCGAGAGTGAGCTCCGTGAGAGAAAATCGAGTGACGAAATCGAGTGAGGAAATCGAGAGAGGAAAGCGAGCGATGTGAGGATCAGTTGGTAGGGCGAGACCGAATTGTTGAAGCGCGGAAGGTAGGGAGCAAAGGCGTTTCTGTGAGCTCCCCGGAAGCTGACATTGGAGAGTAGCTGAGTAGAATCGAAGGTGAAATTGAGGCGTGGCCGGAAATTGAACAAGCGGAAGCAGCCGTGAGAAGTCGCATTGGAGCTAGGACCAGAGCCAGAAGCGCGCAGGAGGTCGAAGGCAACTCGGGAAGCAGAAGAAGACTGTAGAGGTTCTTCCCACGTTCTTTCCCCTTCCCACTTCTTCTCGCCTTTGTCTGGTATTCCCCGCGCTTTCCTAGTTGTGTGCAGGCAGCCTGATCGATTACCCCCACCCCCATTCTTTCTATTGAGACATTGGGTGCGGAAGCGCTGCCCAATTTCTGACAGACATCTTCCTACTTCTTCCTAAGTTCAATTCGAGCTTCCCTACACCTCCCTCAAATTGACGATCTCAGCTATCAATTTCCCTACCCTACTACCTCTCTACCCTCGAAACCTAGAACAGAAGACACTTCGGAAGATGGGAACATCTTCGGAATACGCTTCTTAAACTTGACTGTCTTCGGAAGACTATCTTCTGAAGTCGACTATAACCAATTCGTATCAAGAGTGGATTTGTGTTGCTTTTGTGTCACGAGAGGCTTGGTACGAATCCCGAGTGGTGTGGTGAGTTGTTTTGTTATTTCGAGAAGTTGGAAGTCGGGAACTAGGCCTGTGTCTCTCGGTCTTCCAAGTTCTTAACTCCACATCTTCCTAGAGAGACTAGAAGACTGAAAGGCTGGCAAAATGAGAGAGAAGACGTGAGGGTTCGTTTCGGATCTTTTCTGTCCGACCCATAGCAGCCATTCCTTCTTCTTCCCCGTGAAGGGAAGCCTGACTTCGGGAGGTCTTTCGAGAAAGACATTGAATCGGAGACTGTCTCGGGTGTCTTCCCAGAGGCCACTGTCATCGCAAGAGCCCGCAACCATCTTTTGAACATGTCATGCACTTTATGTTTCACGAATCTTGTATCTTCTGATAGGAAGTAGGATGTAATGCAAGGTGGGTTGTCTTCTTGGTAATCCATGCGAGGCCTTGCTTAGATAGGATTGTTTAGATATAGCTCGGAAGATGAGAGCTATCTAAGAAGTACTGTTAGAATCCCGGAAGACGGAGTAGCTATCTTCTGGAAGACTAATTTCGTCTTCTGAGAAGTAGAAGCTAGACTGTGGGCACTTGGGAAGGACTGAGGATAGTAGTAGTAGTAGTAGGTGCTTGTGGCTTAGTGCAACAGATCTTCCAGCATGACGATGCATCCGCGAGGCTTGGTGTTACCAGCGGCAGAATTGGCCGAGGCCGCTCCTTTCCTCAAGGAGTTGGGTCTCGACTTCTTCTTGTGGGATTGGAACCTCGCCGATCAGGGACTTCTGGAGGAGGTGTGGGCAGCGTTACCACCCCGCAACCGTGTACCTGCGAAGGTATGAGTAGCTCGAGGAAGACCATCTTCCTGGACTGAAGATTGGTGGCGCAAGGCTTTCCAGAGACCAGACTCCGAGGACCGAGGATATTGGTTTGAGAAGAAGGTTTTGCCCAAGGTCGTGAGTACATGACATGTACCTGGGAGCACCACCTGTCTTTTCGTGGAAGACAGGCAGGATAGGAATGGGTGGAAGATCGAATCTTACCGGGAGCCGAAGAAGCGACTTCTGGCGAAGCTGTTTCTGCATCTCTTCCCCAAGGGGAAAGCGCAGAAGATGAGGTACCTAGGAGATCAGGACGTAGACTTCCTGGAAGCAGTGTGGGATAAACGAGTACCCATCTACTGGGACGCATACGTCCACAACTATGTATAGGCGGAGCTAGCGTACTTGGGTACCTCGGCGGGAGGACAGTTGACACCTTTCCTCTGCTACTTGTATGTAGCCATGGGAGATCTTAGGAGAGATCAGTTGGCAGAGTATGGGCCAACAGGGCAACAGGAGGAGAAGGAGGAGACCTCGGAAGACGATGACCGAGCCGCATCCGCATTCCCCTCCCACTCTGATGCCACAGCTGAGGCCCGGCTCTCACCAGAAGACGCTTCTGGTGAGGGAAGACGAGTCTAGTGGATCGGAAGACGCCACGCCACCGAGGAAGATGGGTCCTAGAAGTGTACCTAGGACACCCATCTCCCTCATTCATTCAGGATCGGAGTCAGACTCGGAGGAAGAACTGCTGAGTACCCGATCGGAGCAGAAGACCGCTTCTACAACATCTGGGAGTCTTTCGAAGACTCCAGAAGACAAGAGAAGAAGGGATACTCCTACTGCGATGCGAGGAAGCGCAGTGAAGAGACCCGCTCCTGCCATAAGGGATCTTCCACCCCGGAAGATGAGAAGAGTAGCTTCTTCTCGTGCGTAGAAGATGAAGGTCATTGTGGTGGAAGGAGCATCCTTGCCTCTGGAAGACAAGGTCGATATCTCCGAGCGAGTGGTGGAGATGAACCTGTCTTCCGCAGGAAGAAGGCTAGAAGAGTTCAGCGCCTTCACAAGGAGATCCAGCCAGCGATGGAGTTGCTGGAGAAGAGAGCGAAGGCACAGGAGAGGCCCTTGCAACCTGGATTCGGCCTGCGCACCTTGCTGCGACAGGGAGAAGACCAGAAGAAGACGGAGTCGCTGGAAGCTAGTCTCCGCACCACGGAGAAGCTCGCAGCAAGATACAAGGCGGAAGCAGCCGCTTCTGCCAAGGAGCTGGTGCAGCTTTGGAAGAGCAACCAAGAGTTGCAGGCGCGTGTACAGCAGCGCGATCAGGAAGTCCTCTGAGTGCGGGAGAAGATCACCACCCTCGCAGAGGAGCAGACCACTTGGAAGACGCAGCGAGAAGCCGCAGAAGCGCGAGTTGCAGTTGAGAAGACGCAGCGGGAAGCAGCGGACCTCGTGCACAGGAGATGCTAGCACAGTCGGTGGAAGCACTTCGGAAGAAGTTCAACTTCACCGCGGGTAGGAAGTTACTTACCTTGGCTAGAGGATGAGACAGCGAGTCCAAAGCAATGTTGGTGGAATGCCGGGAGAGCATGTTCAGGTACTTAGATCGGCAGATAGAGAGAGTGAAGACACTTTATGGTCTTCCCTCGCTTCCGACACCTGCAACCGCATCTTCCCACGCTCCAGCACCATCGACTGGATCCGGAATGGAGAAGGAGGAGTTCGACCTCGCTGTGCACTTGGTAGTGACAGTGTTGGAAGCCGAGAAGACTCTAGAAGACGCACCGGAAGACAGGAAGACGAGCCGTCTTCCCAGGTATTCCGCATGGAGGAAGCGACTTCCCCAGACCCCTATGAGGTCTCCATGGTCCCTAGTACCGCACCCGTGTCTCAGAAGACCGAAGACGCACCACTCAACTCTACTTCCCAGAAGACGATTCCGTCTTCCGAAGCAGAAGCCGAAGCCGAGGAAGACGCAGCCGTAGAAACAGCAGGACCAGCGAAGAGCGAGGAGAGGGAAGCTACCTCAGTGACACCCGAGGTAAGTGCAGGGCTTCCCTGCCCATCAGAAGCCGAGATAGTAGCTCCGATAGGAGCAGATCAGGTAGAGATTGCCACGGAGCAATCAGAGTAGACAGCAACCGAAGTGACACACTTCCAGATTTAGTAGGACCGAACATGCTATCTTAAGGGTGGCAGTTTTCCATGTAAAAATAGTTAGCACACCATGTGGCAGCATAGGTAGCGTAGGAGCAACAAGGTGGATGGCTAATTAGGAAGGGGAACCGCTTGCATGTGGGGTGGCAACCTCCTGTCAGCGCCTCTCTCTCCCTGGTGGTCGTCTCCCTTGGTTCTCATGGCAGCGACATAAGTAGGATCGAAGAGTAGGAGATAGAGTTCGGTAGCTACTGCACACACACATCGATTCTATGGTGCAGGCAGACGAGACACATTAGAGCAGAGACACAGGATAGACAGTTCTTCGCACACTACACCCGTTGTTGGAAACATACGAATAGTCTTGGAATACACAGGAGGGGTCTGCAGACTCGTACCAGCAGTGGTTCGGAGATGTAGATAGAGGTAGTGGACAGTCTAGGAACAGGGAACGGCATCCTCGTGCAGTCCTGTTGACTAGACTGGTGTGTCGAGGAGTAGATGCAGGAAGTAGAGGGAGTGAGCTTCCCAATGCCATTGTGACTTCTTCTCGGGGAATGGATTGTGGATTTGAGTGCAGAAGCTTTGTTCATGTCTTCTGGGTGGTGGGTTTCTTTGAATTCGCTCCCAATTGTGCATGGGAAGTGTTCTTCTTGAGTGGCGGTGACTGTCAGTAGTTGTGGAAGTGTAGCTTGGCTCGTTCAGCAAAGCACTTGGGATCTACGTACGAACGGTCTTCTGGGTAAAGGATCTCAGAAGACAGAGTAGTCAGAGCAGCGAAGTGAAGAAGAAAGATGTCTTCTTCCCACAGCAGAAGACGACATCCTCGAGTAGAAGACGGTGCAACAGTACTCACATTTGTTGTCTTCCTCCCCAAACTATTACAAGCAGGGATGGCTTGTTAGTCAGGATCCGGACTAGAAGCCTGTCAGAATCTTAATTTCCTCTTTTCATCTTGTTTTCTCTCGTTTGGATTTTCTCTTCTTCCCCATCTTCTCTCATCTTCCCCATCTTCTTACCTTCTTCTAGTGAGTTTCCGAGACTTCTATTGAGCTTCCGTCAAGGTGAATGTCGTTGTAGTGCTGCAGGAAGATTATTTCCGTAGGCAGAAGCCTGGGAAGGCTACAGGGGGCATACACCCTATGATTAATCTAAACCGTTGGAAGGTGAGTGTGAGAGTAAGGTGTAACAGCCGTGCTAGTCGACTTCTGCGAAGCAAGACATTCTTCTGGAGGTGTGAGAAGACGAGCTGAACCCCTAGAAGACGAGAATCGCTTCGGGAAGACGGTACTGAGAAGACCGGAAGAAGCAACCTGGAAGCAAGAAGATCGTCTTCCCGAGCTTCTCTGTGAATAGTTGTGTGATATTTTAGTTAGTAGTTGTTTGTTTAGTTCCAGAGCACCTTTTGGAGTGTCTGGAAGACGCGTGGTTTTGTGAGAAGACGGGATTTCTGAGCAAAACCCGTGTGTTTGTGTGTTTGAACAGATCTTAGAACTTAGAGCAGCGTTACTTGTGTCAAATCCTCTGTGGGAACGATATGTTGTATACTAAATGGGCAAAAGGAGTAATCTTGCGTCACTACAAACTGTAAGGAAGCAGGTCATTTCACGGGAAATTGTCCTCAGACCTTACGACCACGACAAATGGTTAGATTTGCAGAGACCACGCCTCCTGCAGAAGCCGCATCAGCTTCTAAACTTGAGCTAGCAGTGGACTGGGAAGCGCGGGGGATACCAAGCAAAAGGCGAGAAGCAGTGAGAAGGAAAGAGAACATGGGAAGAACCTCTACAGTCTTCTGTCTTCTTCCCGGCCTTCCTTCAATCTTCTGCGCACTTACGACTTCGACCCCAGCTCCAATGCGACCCCACTAAGCTGCTGCCGCTGCCAATGCCTCGCCACTCCTCAATCGAAAGGTTCCTCCTCTGATTCCTCACAGCTGCCCTTCAATGTCTGCTTTTGGGAGTCTCCAGAAGACTCCTTCAGCTCGATGTGATTCCTACTCTCAACGATTTGCCTCGCCTTCTTCCTAGTTGTGAATCGATCCTAGCTCCACTCAATTTCACTCTGCTGCCTTCACTCAACTCGATTACCTTCCAATTCGATCTTCTAAGTCAAAGCAACCTCGATGCGGGAAGTGGTAGTGTTTTGCGCTAATGCGCTTCCTTCGCATCTTCTCGCGCAGGTTAGGAGTTCTCAATCTAGATGATCTACCTGACCTACCTAACCTACTCGGTGTTATCTGGTGGGTACACCTACTTCTTTACTTGGAAATACGTGGTTAGGCTTCCGCGGTTGCCATCTTCCGGAAGATACGTGTCTTCCATCTTCCGCCATCTTCCGTCTTCGGAAGACACAACCGAGAAGACGCTTCTCAGAAGATGGTCGTCTTCCGAAGAAGTCAACTTCTTATTACAAAAAGATCGTAAGATCATCTTCCTTCTAAGGAAGCCGTAGTCTTAAGTAACAAAGCTTTTTCAGTTATACAAACAAGTTATTAACCTTAAAAATTTCAAAAATTCGTGAACCCTATAAATTGTGGGCACCACAGTCATCTCGTAAGTTAGGTAGAATGGTGTCTTCTGAGTGGTGACCTTAGGTGAAATCCTAAAAGTCTACAACACAGATGGCAGCTTCGTGTCCCAATCATGAACGTGGTTTACAGTTACCTTATTCAAAATATTGCAGAGAAGACCATTTGACTTCTCTGTCAATCCATTAGCCTTCGAGCTGTACGGTGTTGTCTTTCGATGCTTGATCCTGAAGTACTTTGTCAAGAGGGTGATAGTCTCATTCAGAAAAGGAGTTCTTTTGTCTAACACTAGTTCTAGCGGGCATCCGTATCGAGTGATGATGTTGTGTCAAAGAAATCTGGCAACCACTGCAGCATCATTTTTCCTTGTGGCTTCGTCTTCTACCATCTTCGTGGCGTAGTCTGTAGCTATCAGTATGTACCGTGCTCGTGTTCTTCTAGCTGTAGGAACGATGGGTTCAACGAAGTCGATTCTTCACTTTTCAAAAGATGCTAGAGGCAAAACGGGAGTAAGAGATCACCGAGTGGTAGCTGTAGGTCTTTCCATCCTCTGGCATGCATCACATCTTCTGATCTCCTGAAAAGTGCTCTGTACATGGTTGGTCACCAGTAACCGACGTCCAACATCTTCTTCACCGTCGTCTTCAGTCCATAGTGACCCCTAGTGTCTTCGTAGTAAAGACATGTGATCACTGTCTTAATCTCTGAGGGCTCGAGGCATCTCCTCAGCTTCTCGTCATGTCCCTTCTTAAACAGAATACCCTGGAAGATATCATAAAGGCATGCCTTGTGTAAGAAGACGGCCTCCTGCTCGACATCCAATCCTTCTGGATATTGTTGGTCTTTCAAGAACTTCCTCATGTCCTTTAAGATAAATTCTTCTGTGGAAATCACGTAGATAGAGTCAGAAGACCTCATCTCGGCTTTTGAAGAGTGGACGGTGTGCCTCCGTCAGACTGTGACGTCTCTGTAGAAACTTGGAACAGCTTCTCATCAAGGAACTTGTCTTCCACTTCGTCTTCTCTACTTTCTGTCCCCAATCTGGATAGATAGTCAGCATTAACATGATGTCTTCCAAGCTTGTATTCAACCGTGTAAGTGAATTCCTGAAGTAGTAGAATCCACCTAGCAATCCTATCTGACAAATCTGCTTTCGTCACTAGATGCTTGAAAGAAAAATAATAAACATAACGGATTAGCTAGAAGATAGTGCTTAAACTACCTACAGGAGTAAATCATACAAATACATTCTCTTTCAGTTATCGAGTATTGCTTTCCGGCATCACTGAGTTGTCTTCCTTCTTCTTCCTGAATTTAGAAGAGAGTTGTGAGAAGCCTTGCTAGCAGAATTTGGAGAGAATGGTCGAGGGTCATGTCTTCTTGTCATGCAGTAAGCTTCTTCTGAGCGTGTATGAGAGGTAAGGAGTTGGAAGAACAGAGTATGAATGTTCCGTGTCTATTGTGAGGCTAGATTGCGTGTCGGAAGTGGAAGACATGTGAGACCAGTGATGGGAAGCTTGGCTGCGAGAAGTCTTCCGAGTATGTTAGTTAATAAGAAGCTGTCACGGGAGTCTTCCTGGAGGTCACTATCATCGCAGGAGTCCGCGACCATTTTTTCGTACACTCTACTTCTCACAATCTTGTATCTTTTGTTAGAAAGTAAGATGAAATGCAAGGTGGGTTGTCTTCTTGGGAATCCATGTGATGCCTTGCTTAGTTAGGATTATTTAGATATATCTCGGAAGACGAGAGGTACTTAGGAAGCACTGTTAGAATCCCGAAAGACAGAATAGCTGTCTTCTGAGAGTGGAAGCTAGATTGTGAGGACTTGGGAAGGACTGAGTCTTCGGCTCACAGCAAGTACGTGTGGCTTAGTGTAATAGAGGCTCGAAGCATATCGATGCATCCTCGAGGGTTGGTGTTGTCAGTCGCAGAATTGGCAGAAGCCAAACCCTTCATCAAGGAGTTGGGTCTCGACTTCTTCCTGTGGGACTAGAACCTCATAGACCAAGATCTTCTGGAGGAGGTTTGGGCACTGCCTCCTCGCAACCTTGTACCTGCAAAGGCAGGGGTTGCTCGGGGAAGATCATCTTTCTTGACGACGGAGTGGTGACGCAGGGCCTTTCACACGTCAGAATCCGAGAACCGAGAGTACGAGCTCGAGAAGAAGATCTTATCTATGATCTCAAGGAAGTCGCATGTGTCTGGAAGCACGACTTGCCTCTTCTTGGAAGATAGACAGAGGAGGAATGGATGGAAGATAGAAGCTTACCGAGAGCCGCGGAAACGCCTTCTGGCAAAGCTATTTCTTCACCTCTTTCCCAAGGGGAAAGCATAGAAGACGAGATACCTTGGAGATTAAGACGTGGAGTTCCTAGAAGCCGTCTAGGAGGGACTGTCCATCAATTGAGGTGACTTCTTCCACGCTTACGTTCAGGTAGAGTTGGTGTACTTGGGCACCCCAGCAGGAGGGCACCTCACCCCGTTCTTCTATTATCTGTATGTGTCCAAAGGGGACTTCACAGAAGATCAGTTGGCAAGGTATGGGCCAACAAGACAGTGCGAGGTGAAGGAAGAAACCTCGGGAGAAGACGAGCAGCAGCCGTAACTGCCCCTCCCACTTTAGTGCTTTAGACGAGACCGGGCACTCATCAGAAGACGCTTCTGGTGCGAGAAGACTACTCTAGCGATACGGAAGACGCTTCACCGCCGAGGAAGATGAGGCCTAGGAGTGTGCCTAGGAAGACCGCCTCTTTCTGGATTGGAGTCAGATTCTCAGGAGGAGACGTTGAGCACCAGAACCGCACAGAAGACAATTTTTGCAACTACAAGGAGTCTTCCGAAAACTCCAGAAGCTGAAGTATGGGTTGACATTCCGACTGCGACTCGAGAAAGCACATCGAAGAGAACCGCTCCTGCAGTGAGAAGAGATCTTCCATCCCGAAAGATAAGAAGAGTAGCGTCTTCTCGCGTGCAGAAGCAGAAGATCACAGTGGTGGAAGAGGCATCTTTGCCTCTGGAAGACAAGGAAGACACCTCCGATCGGATTGTGGAGATGAACATGTCTTTTGCGAGAAGAAGATTGGAGGAATTGAACGTCTTCTTTCATTCAGAGATCCAGCCAGCCATGGAGTTGGTGGAGAAACGCGCGATGGCTCAGGAGAAGCCACTGCGACCTGGATTCGGTCTGTGCACCCTGATGCTGCAGGAAGATGTCCAGAAGAAGGTGGACGTGCTGGAAGTCAACCTCCGCATCACGGAGAAGCTTGCAGTAAGGTACAAGACGGAAGCAGCCGCTTCTGCCAAGGAGTCAGCACAGTTGAGGAAGAGCAACCAAGAGTTGCAGACACGTCTACAGCAGCGTGACCAGGAGGTCCTGCGGGTCAGAGGTAAGATCACCTCTCTCGCAGAAGAGAAGACGACATGGATGGCATTACGGGAAGCCGTAGAACCACAAGCTGTAGTAGAGAAGACTGCAGCGGGAAGAAGTAGAAACCCGAGCGAATAGACTTATGGCGTAGACGGTAGAAGCACTTCGCAAGAATTTTAACTTCACCGCGGGTAGGAAGCTTCTCACCCTAGCTAGGGAGTGGGATGACGATTCCAGGGCGATGTTAGTGGAGTGCAAGAACAGCATGTTCCGCTACCTAGATCGGTAGATTGAGGGCTTGAAGACGCTTTACGGTCTTTCCTCGATCCCACGACCAGCAGCTATATCTTCTCATGCTCCAGGACCAGCGATCGGGACAGATTTGGAGAAGGAGGAGTTTGACCTCGCTGTCTACTTGGTAGTGACAGTGTTGGAAGCCGAGAAGATCACAAAAGAAGCCCTAGAAGACAAGATGTAATTTCAGATCAAAAAAGAAAATACAAAATTCTGGAAGACGGGAAGTAGAGTTGTCTTCCCAGGTGTTTCGAGTGGAGGAGGTGACTTCCTCTGACCACTGTGTAGTCATCCCAGCTCCCAGCGTTGTCGTGATGTGAATCATTTCACATAGTAAATGATTCACCTCTCTACTAGGAGTTAGTCTCTATGAGTGAAGGTTAAGACGTCGGAGAAGTTGATTCTGGAGGCTGTGGACATTGGCGGCTACGGGTTACGCTTCTACTCCGACACTTGGGAGTTAGTAGCAGTAGAAGTTAGCTTAATGTTACTCCTAGTCCTTCATATATATATTAACACCGTTGTGTTATACATTTTAAGTCCTAGTAGGCTGATAGTATGCTACTTATCTTGTTCAAGCATTTGTGCGCTTGTGCAAGTGACTTCTTACTTGTCTATGATGTTCAATGTACATAACTTAGATTTACCATGTTGATAGGGGTTAAGCTCATGGATTGTACTTACGTGTTGCCCATGCACGTTTTTTAGCTAATTTAAGTTTACTTTCAGGGTTGCGTGTCATTTTAGGTAGTTTAAGATTTACGTTGGCATTTTAGGGGAGCTAACGTGGTAGCCTATGAGTGAAGTTAAGTTACCACGTGGATTAGCGTACTAAAGTACAACCAAGTGGAGCTATGAACTCCCATTGGTCCATTTTTGTCTTTTGTAAAACTCTAAATTTAGAAACAGAGGTCTAAAGGAGAGTTTGATCATTTGGTGAGGACACTGTGAAATCTGAGAACATAGGAAGATAGAGCTCGTCGTGCCAAGCACTGTCAGTGAAATTCTTGATCGATTTGCATCAATAAACAAGGAGTTATGCCAATGTGAAGTTTGAGTTGAGTCAGAATTGCATCACTTTTGTTGGATTTGGGGTTTTCAGTGTCAATTGCAGCAGAATCAAGGAAATCGCTTCAAACCTTCGTGGTTGCGTTCACTGTCAGCGGGGCTACGACTATCCAAAAAGTTTCAAGTCATTTGAGTGAGTGAGTCATTCAGGGCGGCCACTGAAGTAGAGGGGGTCTGAAAAGCTCTCAATCTAGAGCAGCAACTTCAGAGAACGAGATCTGGAGAACAGTGTACAATCAGGAGTCCCAACTTCACAAGGGTGTTCAGCATCCTCTAGACTTCAAATCCTATAAGAATCTTTGAAAGTGATCAAGCCAATTTTCTGTTATAGGTCGAAATAGCTGTCTGAGTATCAGAAATTGCCGTAATATCTTTACCCAGAACTTTTCTGCCCATATCTTGGTGCCAGAATTTGATCTGAAACTGAAACTTCGTGTGTGTGCTCAGTGAGGCCTCTTTTACATGTAGGAGAAGTTTAGAAGTCTAAACATTCACACATTTCTCAATCCTGAGTGTCAAAATTCGCCGTCTGATCTTATCATTGCTAGTTAAGCCTAAACTTTGCTTCCTGAACATATCAGAAGAGCCAAGAGACCTGTATGAGTGTTTTACAGTGTCGCCTTGTAACCTGAAGCCTATCCTTTGAGTAAACCAGCCACGGCTAGAAACCTAGTGCTTCCCTAAGTAAACATATCACAGCATTCACGATCATAACACAACCAGAAGGTTCCGCCCTTCCCAAGAAAACTCTCACCTCGACATCTGGTGCTTCCACTGAGAGCTCTTGGGGTGATTGATTGAGAAGGTTGAGTTTACTACAAGGAGAAGAGATGGATCGCAAGGGCACTGCTGCTACTACTTCTACAGATGCTGCATCTACGTCTACTGCAGTACCTTCTGTAGCACCAGCGGCTACAGCAACACCTACATCTGGTCTGGATACGGCTGAGATTCTGAAGACACTTGCGGCCCTGGTCCAACAGCATCCGATCATTGGAGGGGGTGAGTTAAAATCCACCAAGGCTTTGCAAGCGATAGTGAATAGGTGTGGAAGGTTTGAAGGAAGAGATATTTCTAGATATCTACGTGAATATAGAGGAGAGATGGAGCTGGTTAGACTTACTGATGTTGAGATGATAGCAAGTTTTGAGTTGGCTGTCATTCCTGAGTTGCGGGACCAAGTTAGGGATGTACAGAGAAGAAACCTTAGAATTTGGATGAGTTTTGAATGACCTCTTCGAGAGGAGTTTCTTGAAGAAGATTCAGATAGAGTTACTAGGAGGACGTTTTTGGATTGGGTTGAGCAGCAACCTGGTCGTATGATGAGCGTAAATGAGTTGTTGAGAGAGTTTGATCGGAGATACACCTTTCAACTCTTGAGCGCATAACCTTAGATGCTAGGAGAACAGAGCTTTTCCTGCAAGCTACCGATGATGTTATGGCAGATAGATTATGCTTCATGTTAGCAGATCGATCGGCTGAAGGAGGTGTTACTAAAGATTGGAGGAAAGTTGAGGATGCTGTGGCTGTACTGACGAGGCAGAGGAAGGGAAGAGTGGCTGTGAGAGGACGTCCGCTTGCAGAAGTGGTCACTCAGTCTTATGTTGCTCCTCAAGTACAGCAGCCTTTGGCTCCTGCTCCGAGACTTGTTGTCCCAGCTGCAGTTTCTTTGATGCTAGTTGTGCCAGTTCCTACACAAAGGGCACCTGTTCAGAGACATGCGGAGAACCATGATCAGCAGAATCAGATTGAAGATCTTATCTGGCAGATGCGAGAACTGAAGGTGGAGCTAGCTGGCTTGTAGAGGGAGCAACCACCGGCGCCTGCTGCTGCACTTCCAAAAGGTGCTCCTGTTCGTAGATCTGTATGGTGTGATAGTCCTGATCATTTCCGAGGAGACTGTCAAGAGCTCACAACTGCTTTGCGAGATGGTGTGATTCGCTATCAGAACGGTGAGATTCCCAAAACCAATGTACCTTCTTCTCGGAGAATTAATTTCAGATTTGAGTGCAGAAGCTTTGTCTGTGTCTTCTGGGCAGTGCGTTTCCTCGAATTCACACCCAATTGTGCATGAGAAGCCTTCTTCTTGAGTGGCGGTGATTGTTAGAAGCTGTGCAGAGTCGAAGCTTGTCTAATCTAGTGGAACACTTAAGATCCACGTACGGACAGTCCTATGGATAAGCAATCCCAAACGACAGAGTAGTCGGAGCGACGACAGAAGAAGAAAGAAGCCTTCTTCCCACAGCAAAAGACGACATCCTCGAGTAGAAGACTATGTAACTGTAAGCCAGTTTGTTGTCTTCTTCCCCAAATTACTACAAGCAGGGATGGCTTGTTAGTCAGGATCCGGACTAGAAGCCTGTCGGAGTCTTAATTTCTCATTTTCATCTTGTTTCATCTTGTTTGGATTTTCTCTTCTTCCCCATCTTCCCTCATCTTCCCATCTTCCTATCTTCTTCTAGTGAGCTTCCGAGACTTCTATTGAGCTTCCATGAAGATGAATGTCATTGTAGTGCTGCAAGAAGACCGTTTCCGTAGGCAGAAGCCTGGGAAGGCTACAGGGGGTATACACCTGTGATTGATCTAACCCCATTGGAAATTGGAAGAGCAATGTGTGATAGATAGTGGTAATTTGACATCTACGAAGCAAGAGCAGTCTTCTGGAGGTACGAGAAGCCGAGTTGAACCCCCAGAAGCCGACAATTGTCTAAGGAAGACTGTCATGGAAAGACTGGAAGCCGTGACCTAGAAACAGGAAGCGTCTTCTCGAGTTTCCCAGTAGATATTTGTGTGATATTTTAGGTTGTAGTTGTTTGTTTGGATCCAAGGCACCTTTTGAAGGATCTGAAAGCCGTGTGGTTTTGTGAGAAGACGAGATTTCTAGGTAAAACTCGTGTGTTTGTGTGTTTGAACAGATCTTAGAACCTAGAGCAGCGATACTTGTGCAAATGCTCTATGGGAACGATATCTTTTACGCTAAATGGGCTAAAGGAGAAATCCTGCGACACTACATCTCATGTTCAGACTTTGAGTCTGAACTTTCGACACTAGATTCTTCAGAAGTAGATGATACTTCCAAAGCACTATTGCCAGTTTTAGTGGACTTGGATTTCCTCTTGGACTTCCTAGAAGACTTCTTCGACTTCCTGGATTTCTTCGAGGTCTTCCCTCTATCTTTTGTCATATTCCGGGTGATGCTCGAGATTTCATACTGCTCTGCACACTTTTGTACCTCTACTAAATCATCATCTCCTTCTCTTCTACAATACAACTCTCTTGAGACAATCCTCCCAAATACCAGTCCACGGCTTGCTGAGCACAGTAACCGGGTCTTCTTTGGTTCTTAGGGATGTGATCCATGAGGTTTTCAAACCTCTCGGTGTAATCCCGCAGTGTCTTTTTGTTCTTCCATTCTAGCCTCTGAAGTTCTATGAGAGTCATCAGATCATAGCCCACTCCTCTGAATCTCTTCAGAAAAGCTGCCTTCAAAGTAGCCCAAGTGGTCATAACTAAATCATCATCCAACGCTTTACTCATCCATTTCCTTCTCTTCTCTACGATTAGGCTAAGAGATACACGGAGTCTGTCGGCATCAGTGTCTTCCTTGTTGGATCGAGAGATGATCTCGAACATCGTGATGAAGTCATCAGCATTGACATCATCGTCGTACGAATGATACTTCTGCCGAGGGTGGGAAGCCATGTTGACGACCGGCTGATGCAACAGCCAACTTCTTCCTCTGTCACGCCCAGGTGGTGGAGATGATCTTCTCAAAGAACAAGGTCTGTCTGAGTCGAGAATGTTGTCTTCTGAGTTAGAGCTGCTGTCGCTTCCACCCTCTGAGATGTCTAGAGCAATCCTCTCCAGTCTTCCTTCATCTTGAGAAGCCTCTCCCGCACTTGGGAAGACGTTTTCTGCGTAACCAGACCTAAAATCTATCTTGTAAATGTGGTCCCTTGGTTGGCTTTTGTCTTCTCCAAAAATAATCCTCGAGATGGAAGGCTCTTCCAAATCTACTGTTAGGATCTTCTTGAGCTCTTCTTCTTTCTTTTGGTGTCTTAGGGATACCCTCTGCTCTCTAGAAGCGGTTCACTGAGATGAATGTACCCACTCAGGATCTTTACCCGCGTGTCTTCTACTTCTTCCTCTGGTCGGAGATATTCACCAGAGTGATGATCTGGCAAGTCCTAAACAACTGTCCACATTTTTGGAACGTCTCCTTCTCCTGCTTCATGTTGCGTTCGACTGCAATCTTCCAAGATCAAGTCTTCCAAGAAGCTCTTGGAAGTGAAGAAGCGGTCTCTTCCAAAACCCCTTGATGTCTCTCATTAGCTTCTGACTGCGGTTCCTGTCTTCTAGTAAGATAGAGTTCCACAGCACACTAAAATACAATCCAAGTTAGTCCCAAATGCAACCAACTACTGGCACACAGATCCAGGAAGCTTAGAACAATCATTACTAAGGTGAAATCTCTGACAGCGGCGTAAAATATACGAGGTTATTATATATAGTATCTCAGGATTTCTCCTTAAGCCCATTGTAGCATAAAAGATTTCCTTCCCCAAGAAGATTTACACTAGTATCGCTGCTCTAAGTTCTAAGATCTGTCCAAACTCACAAAACATGCAAGATTTGCCTAGAAATCCTGTGGTGCCCACAATTTACAAGATGTACGGATTTTTGAAATTTTTGAAATATGTGGGAAGACAACTCAGTGATGCAAAGAAGAAGTATTCTACAACTGAAAAGGAGTGTCTTGGCATGATTTACTCTTGTAGGAAGTTTAGGCACTATCTTCTAGCTAATCCGTTTGTCTTCTATGTGGATCATTTTTTTTTGAAACATCTCGTGAAGAAAGCAGATTTGTCTGGTAGGATAGCTAGGTGGATTCTTCTACTCTAGGAATTTACTTACACAGTTGAGTACAGGCCTGGAAGACAACATGTTAATGCTGACTACCTATCCAGATTGGAGACGGAGCGACGAGAAGCTGTTTTCAGTTTTCTCAGAGACACTCTCATCTGAGGGGGGGGCGTACCGCCTGCTTCTTAGAAGACGAGACTAGGTCTTCTGATCCAGTCTTTGCGACTTCCACAAAAGAATCGATCTTCAAAGACTTAAGGAAGTTCTTGGAAGATCAACAGTATCTCGAGAGATTGGATGCCGAGCAGAGGGTTGTCTTCCTACACAAGGCAGGTCCCTACGCCATCTTCCAGGATATCCTGTTTCAGAAGGGACATGACGAGAAGCTAAGGAGATGCCTTGAGCCTTCAGATATTAAGCCAATGATCACGAGTTTTCACTACGAAGATGTTGGGGGTCACTACGGGCTGAAGATCACGGTGAAGAAGATGCTGGACGCCGGTTACTGGTGGCCAACCATGTACAAAGACACTTTTCAGGAGATCAGGAAATGTGATGCGTGCTAGAGGGTGGGAAGACCGACAGCTACTACTAGGTGGCCTCTTACTCCCATTCGCTCGCTTGCTCCTTTTGAAAAGTGGAGAATCGACTTTGTTGGGCCTATCGCTCCGGTGGCTAGAAGGACGCGAGCACAATACATTTTGATAGCTGCCGACTATGTTACCAAGATGGTGGAGGGCGAAGCCACAAGGAAGAATGACGCCGCAGTGGTAGCCAAGTTCCTCTGGCATAACATTATCACCCGATACGGATGCCCGCTGGAATTAGTATCAGATATGAGTACTCATTTTTTAAATGAGACTATTTCTCTCCTGACCCAGTACTTCAAGATAAAGCATCGGAAGACGACGTCATACAACCCAGAAGCTAACGGATTGATAGAGAAGTCGAATGGTCTTCTTTGTAATATCTTGAATAAGGTAATTGTTAACCATGCGTATGATCGGGACACGAAATTGCCATCTGTGTTATGGGCTTTCAGGATTTCACCCAAAGTCACGATCCAGAAGACACCTTTCTACCTAACTTATGGCATGACACCTGTTGTTCCCATCAAGTTAGAGGTCCCTACTTACAGGTTAGCCGTAACCGAACGCATGGAAGAAGAGGAAAGTCAGGAGCAACGTCTTCTGAACTTTGTGGAGTTCGAAGAAGACAGGAATGCAGCTTTGGAGAAGACGTACGAAGTGCAGGCACAACGTAAGGTGAACTATGATGGCAAGTTGAAGAAGGTGACCGTCGCAGATGGAAACTTGGTTCTTTTGTACGACAACCGACATCTTAAGTTCCCTGGGAAGCTTCATCTTCGCTGGATGGGTCCTTATCGAGTCTTGGAGGTCTTCACCAATGACTCCTTGCAGTTGGAAGAGTTAGATGGTACGTTGATGACCACCCACGTTAATGGGTGGCGGGTCAAGAAATATTGGGCGTGAACCAGCTCTGATGTTTGCGGAGACGCAAACATATGAGGGTGGACGTATGTGGTGTCCACAATTTACAGGATGTACGAATTTTGAAATTTTTGAAGTTAATCACATGTCTGTGTAATTGAAATAACCGTGTTGCTTAAGAATACATCTTGCTTAGAAGGAAGATGGCCTTAAGAACGTTTTTGTAAGAGAAGTCGACTTCTTCCGAAGACGGAAGAAGGAAATCTTCCGAGAAGACGTCTTCCCGACCAGGTCTTCGGAAGACGAAAGACGCGTGTCTTCCAGAAGACAGTGACAGTGACAGTGACTACAAAGGTCTAACCGCGCACCACCCAGTAGGAGGATAGGTGTACCTACCAGGTAGCCAAGGTAGTAGGTAGTAAGTAGGTCAGCTAGGTCGAAGAACCCCTAACTGCGCGAGAAGATACGAGAGAAGCGCATTAGCGCAGAATCATCACCTGCTTCTCACATCGAAGGCATTAGCACAGAAGATCGAGTTAGGAGGTGCCGCATTGAATCAGGAGGTGTCGAATTGAGTGAGGAGGGTCAGCAGAGTGAAATCGAGGTCAGCTAGGATCGAATTGCAGCTAGAGAGAAAGCGAGGATGAATTTCTGAGAGTAGGAAGCACCATCGAGCTGAAGGAGTCTCCTATAGATTTCTTGGAAGCAGACATTGAAGGGCGATTGAAGAAGAATATGAGGTGGAGCCCTGATCGACTGAGAAGCAGCAGGACATTGACGATAGAAGCAGCTCTGTGGGGTCGCATTGGAGCTGAGATGGAGCCAGAAGCGCGTAGAAGACTGAAGGCACTACGGGAAGCAGACAGAAGACTGTTTGAGATTCTTCTCATGTTCTCTCTTCCCACCACTTCTCGCCTCTTGTTTAGTATCTCCCGCGCTTCCCCGGTTGTTTGCAGAAAACCCATCGATCGCTTTTCTCCATCTCGCATTTTCCTTCTGTGAAATTGGGCGCGAAAGCGCTGTCCAATTTTCGACAGTCATCTTCTAGCTTCTTTCCAAACTATAATCGAGCTTTCTTGTTCGTCGTTCTCAAATTCGATCCCGTAGCTATCAATTTCCTTATCCTATCGCCCCTCTACTCCCGAATCCCTAGACAGAAGACGTTTCGGAAGATCTGAACATCTTCGGAAGGCGCTTCTGGATGTCTGAAGTCTTTGGAAGACGACTGTGGGCAATTCGTATAGAGAGTGGATTGGATTTCCTTTTGTGTTAAGAGAGGCTTGGTACGAATCCTGAGTGACTTAGTGAGTTGTTTGTTGTTTCGAGAAGCTGGGAGTTGGGAACCAGGCCTGCGCCTCCCGATCTTCCGAGCTTCTCAAATCCACATCTTCCTAGAGAGACTAGAAGACTGGAAAGGCTGGCAGAATGCGTGAGAAGACATGAGGGTCCTTTACGGGTCTCTTCTGTCCGACCCATAGCAGCCTATTCCTTCTTCTTCCCGAACTTAGAAGAGAGTTGTGAGAAGTGTCACGTCAGTTTGGTACCTCGGCTAGGTTGACCGAGTGCGAAGTGACGCATCCCGGTAAGGCCGTTAGTGCCGTTAGGACGAGTTGGTGGGAGAGCTCACTAGGGGTATACTTCGCAAGTAGGGCTTGGAGGCCTTAGTTCTTCGAGTTGAGCCTTCAAGCTCCAGGTTATGGTGGATAGTCTAGTTGAGTGTAACCCGGATTCTCTTCGTGCTTAGAGTGGGTTTGGCTTGACCGTTTGTGAGTAATCTTGTTGTAGTGTTGGAGATAGTAATTTATCTGCTCAGATTACTCGAAGAACTGAGTGCAGGTCGAGATGGAGTTCAATAAGAACCCGCTGATCTGAAATCGTCCGCTGGTATCTTCGGGCGTTGTCGTTCGTGCTTGATTGTTTGGAGCTGTGATCGAGGTTTGTGGGCGCATGCTACATTGCTGGTCGCAGATCGATTTGCTGTTGTTGGGGTCGAGTGGAGATTTCTGTCATGCGAAAGCGCTGCAGAAATTTTGCGGAATGTTCTTGAAGTGACTTGTTGGAGCCGGATTGCGCGTTTGGGCGTGGCAGACGGACTACTTGTCAATGTCAGGCCGGAGTGGGCTCTTTGGAAGCGCATTTGAGAGACGATTCTAGTGCACTAAGTTTCGTGGAGTTTGGCCAAGGATTGAAGAAGTTATGGCATGTCGAAGTTCGCTGCCGTGTCACCCGAAAGTACAAAAAGGCTAGTTACGTCAGATTTTGGTGCAATTTCGTGTGGAAACTCGAGTTTAGGAGTTTTCTTGTGTGTATGTGCATTCGCGAAGTGTGTATGGTGCATTGGCGAATCTGTTGTGGTGGTGTTCGGGTTGGCTTTGGGTGTTCTTGCTGTTTTACGTCAGATTTTGGTCACCCGTGTGCACCCGCAAGCTGTTTTTGCTGTGAGGAGCAGAGGTGCGTGAGTGCGGAGACGTGAGAGCGGAGTGCGAGAGTGCGGAGGCGGAGCGGAGTTGAGCCTGAGCCTGAGCCCGAGCCCGCCGCAAGCCAGCTTGCTGGTGTGCGTGAGAGAGGTATCCAAGCTTCAGTTGTGTGAGAAGTGTAAAACCAGCTGGTCACCCATCCCAACACTATTCCTGGACCTGGACTCTTAACTATGTAGTCTTAGCTTTGGCTTTATCACTAGACCAATAGCTCTTGGTGTCCTACAGAGATGCGTGTAAGTACTTATGGACTTGTATAAGGTAGTAGGAGATCTTCTCGCACGTTCCTAGAGGAGTGGTAGGGCGACCCCATAGTATTAGGGGTAAGCTATAGTTGTGGTAGTGCTTGTCTATACCATAGAGACGTGTATAGAGACAATTGGTGGCAGTTGTCTTGGGTGAGCTAGTAGAGCTATCACGTGGATGTTTTTGGAGCTACTAGAGGTGTGAACATCTAGTTAGTGACCTCAAGTGTCAGTTACGACAGTTGGTGACCATATATTGTGCACGTGGTCACCGACGAGGAGACGTCAGTCCGAGTGGGGTTGGGTTTCTCTTTATGTGAATGTTTGAGTGTGGAGGGTTATCGTTTGGACTTCTTGTGGTTGGAACCCCTCCATATTCTGCTTCTTGTTTGTGCGCCGCGTTTGCTTGTGTTGGCGCTTGACTTCCGGAGTGAGTTCACTCCAGTGTGCTGTCGATAGTGAGGCTGGAGTTGCGGACCAGTCAGACTACCTTTGTCTCTCTCACGGTGCAGTTGGAGTGACGACCAACAGACCGTGAGAGGCTGCCTGTGGTGATGGCAGGTACAGGTTGTCCTTACCTTGACCGTCCTAGTAGAGGATAGGTGAGCTCAGTAGGAGCGAGGTTAGGCAAGTGGTGGTTACGGTGGTGACGGAGATTGCGACATTCTGGTTGGGGAGTGTGTTTGCGGGATTCTCTCATCACGGAGTTCTCGGGAGGTTCTGGTGGGGACTTCTCGGACAATGGGTATACACGGAGTGGGGTGAGGTACCGACTATCTACACCATTGCCGTCGGTTGTTCCAGAGGACGAGTCAGACGGTGAGTCTAGTGTCATCACACCGTTGTTGTGAGACATGGACGAGATCTATGGGGTCACGAAGGGGCCTCGACGTTACATGGGTACAGTTGGTATCATTGAGTTGGATGACTTCATCCAGGAGTTCGACAGTTGGTGCGATCTACAACAGATGCGGAACCCACAACTGTTACACCCTTCATGGCGTGGAAGGGTTTGTTCCAACACTTGGAGAGACCGCCGATGGACGATTATCATGAGTTCATGCGAGATTACAGTGTTGAGATCGAGTTGTGGAGACAACATTGGTCTCCCAACTACGTTTCTATCACTACTGGTGCAGTTTCGAGAGGCGTAGCACCTGCGAGTTCGGGTGCCAGTAGCAGTGGTACATCCACAGGTGGCGGAGTACCTACTACCAGCGGTGCGTTCACAAGTAGTGGAGCAGGTGGTAGTGTGAGCGGGATACCACCAGGGTTTAACCTTGTGGTTCAGTTCTTCCAATGTTTGAGGAAGAACTATCAGGGTGTGCGGACCGACAAGTTGAGGAGTCTACAGGAGTTCCAGCGGAAGACTGGAGAGAGAGCCTACGCGAGACGTTTACTCGCATGAGGCAGTTGATCAGCGTTACCCCAAGGGGTGACAGAAGCACAAGCAGTCCAGTTCTAGTATGAGATACTAGAACGAGAGCTGCGTAGGAGAGTTAGAGATGCTACTCTCCTTAGAGATACCGCTCCGACATTGGCGGTTGTCTTTGGTCTGGCTGAGCGGATTGAGCTCAACATGGTGGACGAGAGGGTGGTGGTTGCCGGGTTCAGCAAAGAGACACCACATGGAGCGACCACCTCTTCTCGAGGATCACAGGCTACGCAACAGCGTGGTGGTGGTGGTGGTAAGGATCGTGTAGAGCAGTCACGATCTCAAGGAGGTGTTGGAGGATCTGGTGGGCAGAAGCCCATGCCGTCCTTCTCTAGCCAGCAGCAAGCGGGTCCTTGCTGGACGTGTGATGGTCCTCATCAGCAGAAGGACTGTCCACAGAGGAGAGGTTATGAGACTTCAGAGACCCCTCAAGCAGTACCTAGACAATGTGAGCATTTCGGACGACCTGGTCACAGTAGTGACTGTTGTTTGGATCTCCATCCCGAGTTGCGACAAGGGAAGGCTGATCGTGGACGAGGCGGAGGAGCTCAAAGAGACCGTGGTGGTCGAGCTGGAGGTAGAGGTCCAACACCTGGGAAAAGACCGGTCGGTCCACCGCCTACTACGACGTCAGAAGCCGGTATGGCTGCTCGGATTGAGCAGTTGGAGCAGAGGATAGCTAGTATGACTATGGCTCAGGTGGAATAGAGGCTTCCACATCTTATGGAGGAGAAGGAGGTGACTTCGACTTCATGGCTGGTGTGGTGCAGATTGAGGCATCTGCGGCAGTGACTAGAGGTGCAGTACATGCCTCTGAGCCACGAGGTGCGTCAATGGAGTTGGATCCACAACGTGGAGAGGTAGACAAGCTGGTAGACAGGTCAGGCTTCCTCAATCGTTCACGTTATCGGAGGCGTTGAGGACCACATCTATGGTTCCTAAACGGTCTATCGATGGTGCAGTAGAGTTGGAGGTATCGACATCCATGAGTGGGTGTGGATGCGACGTCAAACTCGATGTTGGGGGCGGCTACAGCAGTTTTGCGAGCCCCACTATTTTCAGCCACGGATATGAAAGCACTGGGAGTCAGCTTAGCTCCAGTGTTCCAGTTGGCGGCCACGCTCAGTGAGAGCGAGGATGTAGTTACCTCTACTGCTGAAGTAGTTCAGCGAGAGACGGTAGACGTGTCCATGGAGTCGAGGATCAGGACAGCTACCAGTGGTACTTGGCAAGCGGTGACTGCTAGGTTAGATGAGTTACCAGCTAGACCGGCGATTGACCGTGCTGGTTTGGCATCAGGTGTGGTGTTGTTGGACAACAAAAGTGGTATCTTCTGTTTGGTGGCACCTTCAAGAAAAGTGTATCGACTCCATAAGGTCTTGTTAGACTCTGGAGCCCAACCGTTGATGTTGGGAAAGGCGACGTGTATTGGTTTGGGTCTAAAGAAGTCCGAGGTGGAGAGATGCCCATTCCAGTTGCAGACATCTCTAAGAGGATCAGGAGTTACGGCTCTACACATGACACGTGAGATGTTGACGGTGAGAGTTCGGTCAGATCATCCCACGGATGGCTCTATGATGAGAACCAAGGCCATCGTTACAGCCGCAGAGTCTTATGATGTATTGGTTGGAGGTGTTGTGTTGTATCCTATGGGGTTCGTGATCGACTATTGGGCAAAGACATCATCTTACAGACCAAGTTGGCAGTCCGGTGAGGGACGAGTGAGCCGCTTACCAGTACGGTTCAGTGCTAGAGTTGGGACAACGGAGCCTACACTAGGGACGATGGCATCCGTTGTAGGGTTCAGTTCGGTCATCACTTGGCCGGACGAGTTATTGGAGGACAATGCTCATGCGGAGGATACTCCGGTCTTTGAGGAGGTGGAGGACATGTCTAGCATGTCTACGTTAGTACCATCTGCCTTGGATGTTCCACTCTGGAGTTCGAGTGGAGAGTTGCAGCAGTATACTGATCAGTTGGTGCAGCAGGCTTGGAGTGAAGCCTTTGTACCACCAGTAGAGGAACAAAGGGTTGTTCCTGCTACTGACCCTGTGACTTTATCACCATTGGATACGACTCTCATTGTGTGGCAGTATCCAGAGGAAGGTGTATGTGTGCTGGAGCTGTTTGGAGAGATAAGCACAGGTTTGGCTGCGGTATTGCAGGCAGGTGTACAAGTACAACGATACTTGTATGTGGAGAGAGATGAGATTGTGAGATGCATCTCATTGCGACATGTGGCACGTTTGGTGCAGAGACATCCTGAGTTGTTGCCCATATCAGCTGTTAGAGGATACCAGCAAGCATTACCGTCAGATATTTCGCTGCTGGGGGCGCATGATCTTACGTTTATTGGCACTATTCACTTGGTGATAGCCGGATGGCCATGTCAAGGTCACACGCGTGCTGGGAGAGGTCAGGGTTTACATGACTCGCGATTTAGGATGTTCTGAGAGATGTTACGGATCTTACGACATCTCCAGATGCATCAGGTGGATTCTCCAACGTACATCTTGGAGAACGTTCTTTTGTTGGGTGATGCTCGACACAGATGATGACGAGTGTGCACCAAGTGCAGTCTTGGGTTGGACCAGCAGTGTTGTTGGATGCAGCGAGAGTAGGATCTCGTGCACATCATCCACGGTTGTGGTGGATGAACTTATTACCGAGAGGTGCTTAAGCGCACACACGATGGAGTGAGACGACCAACGCATCTCACGGTTGATAGCATCTTGGATGTAGGACGACGATCTCAAGTAGTGAGAGTCGTCGATAGGTCACCCATGGCAGTGGTGAACCTAGTGGGACGGCCCATGGTAGCGTTACTCACTTTGGTAAGCTTTCCAACGTCACATGCTTACAGAGATGGAGGACCTGGACTTGTGTGGGATACTCAATTACGGCAGTTGGTGGAGCCCAATGTCGATGAGAGAAAGCGAGCGATGGGTTTCGCTACGAGTACGACGGCAGTAGCTTCGGTGTCGGAGGCTTCACGTCGTCAAGTATTGGGTCAAGCAATGGACTTGAATTGCTTGACATGGATTGTTAGTCTTGGATTGGCTGAGCAGCGTCGGATGCGATCGACGGGTGTTATTGCTCGAGCACTCTTGAGCTCTTTGCCTACCGGGTCGGTGGAGACAAAGGCTGGGGGTGAGGCACGTGGAGTTTGTCATCCTTGGACATCACGGGATGTCATAGGAGAGAGTGTAAAGCTTGCAGCTAGAACTGTAGAAGTTTTTCGCACAGTAGCGGTGGAGGTTGTTGGTGGTGAGCAGAAGGAAACTGCTCCAGAGGCTGCAAGATAGCAGTCAACGACTTCATCTTCTACCTCTAGCATGGTGACAGAGGATACTTAGGAGCCGGAGATTGGACCCAAGCTTATAGGAGAGGAGAGACGAAGAGTCCAAAGATTCATGAAGAGCTACAGGAATTGTTTTGCCTTTAGTATGAAGGATTTGGGTACCTTGAAGGGACCTGGTATACGGATCGACTTGACTAATGACACGCCAATCTTTCGACGTCCTTACAAATACAATGACAGAGAGAGCCTTGATCCAGAGTCGGACTCAAGACTTGTTGGAGGCTGGGTTGGTGGAGATGTCGCATGGAGAGTATGCATCTGCCACAGTTATGCCAGCCAAGAAAGATATGTATGGCAACTACACGGATAGGCGGATGTGTGGAGACTACCGTCCTATCAATCGGCAGACGAAGTCCGATAAGTATGCCATGCCGACACCTGAGGAGATCTTTGATACACTGGGGCATGTGAAGGTCTTCAGTACTTTGGATCTTCGAGCAGGGTATCATCAGTTGCCAGTGAGAGAAAAAGATAAGTCCAAGATAGCATTCTGGGGAATTGACTCTCACGGCAAGGATTGTTTGTATCAGTGGCGGTTCTTACCATTTGGGTTGAAGAACACCCCTGCTGAGTTCCAAAGGGTGATGGACAGAATCCTAGGAGGATTGGATTTTGTTAGATGTTATATTGACGACATCTTAGTCTATAGTGCTACAGTGGAGGAGCACGAGAGACACTTACGGGATGTGTTCAAGCAATTGAGAGCTCATGGATTGAAGTTACACCCTGGGAAGTGTAAGTTCTTCTAGGAGTTGGTAGAGTATCTGGGCCACACCATCTATCCAGGTGGATTGGGTGTTCAACAGACGAAGGTTGAGGCTATTACACGTATCCCACGTCCCACAGATGTGAGTCGAGTTCGAGCATTTGTTGGTTTGACGAACTTTTATCGTCGATACGTGAAAGAATTTAGTGCAATTGCGAAGTCGTTGACCAAGCTGATGAAGGTGGACCAGGAGTGGTAGTGGGGAGATGAGCAGGAGCGAGCTTTCGTAGAGCTCAAAGATAAGTTGACATCTGCTCTCATCTTGAGGAGACCCATTAGGGGGCGTCTTTTCCAACTGCACACGGATTGGAGTATGTTGGGACTTGGAGCTGTGCTGACTCAGCATGATGATGAGAAAAAGGAGTTCGTGGTCGCGTATGATAGTCGCTCCAACAATTCAACGGAGGCGAGGTATAGTTCGTATGAGAGAGAGTGTTTGATGGCAGTTTGGGTTGTTGCACACTTTCGATGTTATCTATTTGAGAACCCCTTTACTCTCATCATTGATCACCAGCCGCTCAAGTGGTTGATGGAGTCCGACAAGCTTACAGGGAAGCTTGCACGATGGGCTCTGATCTTACAGGAGTATGACTTCCAGGTAGTACATAGACATGGAGTTGCTAACCTAGATGCCGATGGGTTAAATCGCAATCCGTGCACGAGTCAGTAAGATCAGACTGGGGCTCGATGGCATGACGAGGTTGATGAGGAGATAGCGCCAGGGTGGCATGCATCTGCCTTTCTTTGTGTGTTGACCATGAACTCTAGTATGGAAGGTCAAGTCGTATCTTTCTCTGGTCAGAGAGTAGCTGATGAGTCTCCAGATCCTGAGGGTGGAGATGGTGTTCCAGACCAACGAGATATCCATGATGATGTGACCGTGATGGAGTATCTACGTACTGGTGTGGTAGTAGACACAGTAAGTGCCAAGGAGCGAGATCGTGTCCTTCAACGAACGAAAAGATTTCGACGAGAAGGACGACATGTACTTCGAGTGTGGGATGATGGGAGAGTACGGATAGTTCCACATCCGTCCCAGAGAGCACAGTTAGTACGACATGCTCATGAGGAGTTGGGACATTTTGGAGTGAAGCGTACGCATAGCTTACTCCAAGGACAGTATTGGTGGCGTGGTATGCACGTCGATGTGCAACAGTTTGTCGCGCGATGTGTGGTTTGTGATCGAGTACGAGCATCGTTTAATGCTCCTACTCCTCAGTTACACCCCTTATCGATTATGGGGTTGGGTTACCGTTGGAGTTTGGATTTTGCGGGATCTTTACCGTTGACCGTACGTCACCACCGGTATGTGTTGGTGATGGTGGAGCACTTCTCCAAGTGGATTGAGTTGGTGGCATTACCAGACAAGACGAGTGAAGAGACGGCATACGCGTTCTTAGATCGAGTGTTGAGTCATTCTGGAGCACCAGCTGAAGTGCTGACAGACCGAGGTACAGAGTTCCTTGGTGAGTTTCAGGCCTTGTGTGATCAAACGCTGAGTGATCATCGGACTACATCTCGAGATCATCCTGAGGCGGATGGTTTGACAGAGATGGTAGTTCAGACGGTGAAGAGAGGATTGCGCAAGTATGGCTTGCAGAAAGACCACGTGGGAGACTGAGATGTGCAGTTATCATGGTTGGCTATGGGCTACTGTTTCAGCCGACAAGCGTCTTTGGCTTCCTTCTCACTGTATTTTCTATTGTATGGCCGAGATCCAGATATACTTTCGGCCATTCGTCGTGATTCTACTGAGGTGCTGGACCTTGATGACCCGGATATGTGGGTGAGAGCATGTTCTCAACGAGCAGAGATATTTCGGAGAGTTATGCCTATGGCTTTTGAGAACATAACGGTTGCTCAGCATAGAGACACGTTGTGATATGCGACTATCCGAGGAGGAGGTTATCGGTCGTCGATTCGCAGGTTTCATCCTGACGATTATATCTATCTACAGCAGACCGCACCGACGACGTTGGACGTGACCGCAGGACGTACTATTTTACGAGTGCGTGAGGGGTTACCTTCTGGAGTACTCATGTTAGAGGGCCGTGATGGTGTTGTGTGGAAGGATCATGTGCGTAATTGCGCGCCATGTCATCTTCCCAACATTGATGGTACCATTGACCCAAGCTTAGCAGTTGTACGCGCGGGCTTGAGGTGTATGTTGTGTGGGTCTGCTGGTGAAGCAGCCCGTATGTTGGTGTGTGATGGTTGTTCGAGAGGTTGGCACATGTCATGTTTGACTCCACCTCTCAGTGGCGTTCCTACTGGACAGTGGGTTTGTCCTCGATGTATATAACAGGGATAGCCTATTAGATCTTTGCGTGGTATGGATTGCAGACAGGCGACTAACGATGGGATGATGTAGCACTCGGCCTCCTGATCCTTGCACCCATGAAGGTGTATATCACATAGTTGGGATATGGAGCTATCTGGAGTTAGAGAGACCTAACCGTCAGTTAGAAAGGCGATTGTGGTACACTTGTGTATGTGTACGACATCGTCCATGTGTTATGTGTATGTGTGATGTACTTCTGACAGCGATGTATGTTGTGTAGCGATGTGTATGCACACGACAGCTGTCACGTCAGTTTGGTACCTCGGCTAGGTTGACCGAGTGCAAAGTGGCGCATCCTGGTAAGGCCGTTAGTGCCGTTAGGGCGAGTTGGTGGGAGAGCCCACTAGGGGTATACTTCGCAGGTAGGGCTTGGAGGTCTTAGTTCTTCGAGTTGAGCCTTCAAGCTCCATGCTATGGTGGATAGTCTAGTTGAGTGTAACCCGGATTCTCTTCGTGCTTAGATTGTGGGGCTGGGGACGATTGTGGTACACTTGTGTATGTGTATGAAATCGTCCATGTGTTATGTGTATGTGTGATGTATCTCTGACAGCGATGTATGTTGTGTAGCGATGTGTATGCGCACGACAGCAGTCTTGCTGGCAGAATTTGGAGAGAATGATCGAGGGTCATGTCTTCCCACCGTGCAGCAAGCTTCTTCTGGGTGTGTATGAGAGGTGAGGAGTCGGAAGAACAGAGTATGAATGTCTTGTGTTTGTTGTGAGGGTGGATTGCGTGTCGGAAGCAGAAGACAGGTGAGACAAGTGAAGAAAAGCCTGGCTGCGGGACGTCTTCCGAGAACATTACTGAATCGGAAGCTGACTCGAGAGTCTTCCTGGAGGTCACTGTCTCCGCAGGAGTCTGCGATTGTCTTCTGAACTTCTCGTACAACTCTACTTCTCGCATATCTTCTATCTTCTGTTAGGAAGTAGGATGTAATGCAAGATGGGTTGTCTTCTTAGGAATCCATGCGATGCCTTGCTTAGTTAGGATTGTTTAGCTATAGCTCGGAAGACGAGAGGAGCTTAGGAAGCACTATTAGAATCCCGGAAGACGGAGTAGCTGTCTTCTTGAAGACTAGATTCATCTTTTGAGAGTGGAAGCTAGACTGTGAGAACTTGGGACGGACTGAGCCTTCGGCTCACAGTAAGTACGTGTGGCTTAGTGCAGCAAAGCTTCAAGTATGTCGATGCATCCTCGAGGGTTGGTGTTACCGGCAGCAGAGTTGGCCGAGGCCAAACCTTTCCTCAGGGAGTTGGGTCTCGACTTCTTCTTGTGGGATTGGAACCTCGCCGACCAGGGTCTTCTGGAGAAGGTTTGGGCAGCATTACCTCCCCGTAGCCGTGTACCTGTGAAGGCAGGAGTAGCTCGGGGAAGACCATCTTCCTGGACAGCAGAATGGTGACGTAGAGCTTTCCACATACCAGAAGTAGAGAACAAGGACTATGAATTAGAGAAGAAGATCCTACCGATGATCTCGAGGAGTGACATGTGTCTGGGAGCACATCTTGTCTCTTCCTAGAGGACAGACAGGGAAGAAACGGATGGAAGGTTGAAGCTTATCAGGAGCCGCAGAAGCGTCTTCTGGTGAAGCTATTCCTCCATCTCTTTCCCAAGGAGAAGACGCAGAAGACGAGGTACCTTGGAGACCAAGACGTAGAATTCCTGGAAGCCATTTGAGAAGGGCTGTCCATCAACTAGGATGTGTTCTTCCACGCATATGTGCAGACAGAGCTGGTGTACTTAGGCACCCCAACAGGAGGACATCTTACTCCGTTCTTTTGTTACCTGTACGTGACCAAAGAGACCTAACGGAAGATCAGTTGGTGAGATATGAGCCAACAGGGCAGCACGAGGCGACGGAAGAGACCTCAGGAGAAGACGACCGAGCAGCAGTAATGACTCCTCCTCTCACTCTGATGCCGCAGATGAGGTCAAGTACTCATCAAAAGACGCTTCTGATGAAGAAAGACGACTCCTGTGGGTCGGAAGACGCGACATCACCAAGGAAGATATGTCCTAAGAGTGTGCCTAGGAAGACCACCTCCTTTCCGATCATTCACTCTAGATCAGAGTCCGACTCTCAAGAGGAGCCTCTGAGTACTCGAGCTGCGCAGAAGACCACTTCTGCAACACCAGGGAGTCTTCCGAAGACTCCAGAAGACGAAGGTTGGATGGATACTCCTACTGCGATGCGAGGAAGCGCAGTAAAGAGGACCGCTTTTGTCATGGGGAGGGATCTTCCACCCCGGAAGATGAGAAGAGTAGCTTCTTCTCGTACGTTGTCGGAGTGTGATCCGTCTATCTAGGAAAGCGCCGGGCTTCTAGCTGTGGTTGTCTACTCAAGAGGTTGGCTTTCAGGTCACAATAGGGCTATAAACACTCACACAGATGTCTAAGATCTAGTAATATGCTCAGAAAGCGAAATTCAGGTCTAGCTGGCAGTAATAGGATCCGGCGGCGAACTTTGACACTCACGGAGAAGAAAACTATGAAGGTTTAGACTTCTAAACTTCCCCTACATGTAAATGAGGTACTACTGAACTCACACACGAAGTTTCAGCCTGAGATCAAATTCTGACACGGAGATATGGACAGAAAAGTTCTGAGCAAGAAAACTACGGCAATTTCTGGTACCTAGCTGGCTATTCCGACCTATAACAGAAGATTGGCTCGATCAATTTCAAATATTCTTACAGGATTTGGAGTCTACAGGATGCTGAACACCCCTGTGAAGTTGGGACTCCTGACTGTACACAGAACTCCAGATCTCCTCCTCTGAAGTCGCTGCTCTAGATTAAGAGCTTTTCAGACCCCTCCAGCTTCAGCGGCCGCCCTGAATTACTCAGTCACTCAATCGATGCGAAACTTTTTGGGAAATCGTAGCCCTGCTGGCAGAGAACACAACCTCGAAGTTTTGAAGCAATTTCCTCAAATCTGCTGCAAGTGACACTGAAAACCCCTAAATCCAACAAAAGTGATTCAATTCTAGCACAATTCGAACTTCAATTGGTCATAACTTCGTCTTTATTGACTCAAATCGATCGAAAATTTCACTGGGAGTGCTTGGCATGACGAGCTCTACCCTCCTGTGCTCTCAGATTTCGAAGATCCCTCACCAAATGCTCGGCCTCTCCTCTAGAGCTCTGTTTCTAAACTTAGAGTTTTACAAAAGACAAAAATGGACCAATGGGAGTTCATAGCTCCACTTGACTGTCCTTTTGTGCCTTAAACTACCTGGTAACTTATCTACACTCATAGGCTACCACGTCAAGCCCCCTAGAGTGCCAGCGTAAAACTTAAACTACCTAAAACGACACATAGTCCTGAAAAATAACTTAAATTAGCTAGAAAACGTGCATGGGCGACAAGTAAGTACAACCCATGAGCTCAAACCCCTATCAGCATGGAAACCCTAAGTTATGTACATTGAACGTCATAGACAAGTAAGAAGTCACTTGCACAAGCGCACAAATGCTTGAACAAGATAACTAACATACTATCAGCCTACTAGGACTCAAAATAGTGTTAACACCGTATGCAAAGGTCTCAAACATATACATAAAGGACTAGAAGTAATATGAGCTAATTTCTAGAACTACCAAACCTCAGCGTTGGAGTAGAAGTCAAGCATGTAGTCGTCAAATGGCGCGACATCCACCCCCTCTGAACCTGCACATCCTCCGGTATGTGCCAGATCCATATCAAGACTCTTCAGCTTCAGCTTCAGCTTCAAATTCATCTTCAACCTCCATTGAGTCTTCAGCTTCATCCTCAGTAAGCTCTGCAACGTTTTGGTCGTCCCCTCTCCTTCTAAAGAGCTTGATTCTCTTCCCTGCGACTGGTATCTTGAGCACTGCACCATCTAACTCTCTCAAAGAGTATGTGGCATTATCATAAACTTGTAACACCACATAAGGTCCGAACCATCTCTTGGAAAACTTTCTGATAGCGCTATGCTGATTATCAAGACTACTATCATAGACTAACACCCAATCACCTTCCTTAACTTGTTTGGGTCGTAATCTATGCGTTCTATCAAATCTGTCTTTGTTTCTCTCTCTAGCAGTCTTTAACCTTTCCACAGCTCTGGCAACATCCTCAGGTCTTCGTTCTAACTGCTGGATCCTTAATGCAAGAAGATCCTCTGTACTTCTACCATCTTCTCATGGCAAAACATTCCAAGTAGGCACAACCTCCTCAATCGACATCACAGGTTTCTGTCCTAGTATCAATTCTGCTGGCATGTAACCTGTAACGGTACTATGAGTTGTACGGTCTGCCCATAAAGCAAACGGTAGCAGTCTAGGCCATTCACGGATCTTACCCTTGCAAGCTTTTACCAAAGCTTTGATGATTGGCGGATGACCTCTTTCGCTCTTGCCATTCCCTTCAGGAATGTAAGCAGTGGTTAACGCCAACTTGATTCCCAATCGCTTGAAGAACTCAACTGCTTCTTGTGAATCCAACTCACCCCTATCTGCAGTGATCTTTCCCACACACCCATATCTACAAATAACATCTTCAAGTAGAAAGCGGCAGACACTAGCAGTGGTCTTCGTCCTCAAGGCACGGCCTTCAACTTGGTTAGATAGATCTTCTCTAGCCAAGACTAGATACCTCATTTGTCCAAGCCCAAATGGCATAGTTACCAGATCCACTACCCATTTGTAATGAATGGCTAAAGGATAAGTAGGATGCAATCCATCACGATGACGTACGTTGGAATACATCTGGCAAGGTATACAGGATGAAACAAACTGTACTACATCCTTATACATACCCTTCCACCAATACTTCTCCTTCATCTTGGCAAATGTAGCCCAAACTCCTCTATGACCGGCCCATAGACTCTCATGAAACTCCTTGATCAGCTGCTGCTGCAATTCCAAGTCACATACCACCCGTTGCGGTATACCTCCTTGTAGCTTAGAACGCTTCCATAGATGTCCTCCATGTAAAAAGTAACCATAAGCTATTCTACGGATCCTCTTGAAATCTGCATCAGACCAGCCTTCTTGCTTTTCCAGTGAACTCAAATAGCGCCCAAGATCCAACCACTCGCCATCATACATAGTTTCCTCAAATAACTCCAACGAGGCTACAAAACAGCTTCTATCTCTTCTAGCAAGAGCACTAGAATAGAACTCTGTTCCAACATCCTCCTGATCATCTATCATTTCTTTCTCATCGTAATACCTAGCCCTTGATAACATATCTGCCACAGGATTGTCCTTCCCTGCAATATGTCTAAACTCTGGGTTCAAGGACTTGATATATGCTATCCACCTCAACATAGCAATATCTGGAGTTGTACAACTAGTGATCATTCCCAAGAGAGGTAAACAATCTATCTCCACAACCACAGGTGCTCCTATCAAGTATTCCTTATCACTCTTCATCGCAATAACTACTCCCCCTAGCTCTCTCTTGACCTGAGGGTAGTCTCTCTACCGTGAACTTAATACCTTAGCACCAAAACGCACCATATATCTATTTCGATCCTCATCGTCTTGTCCTACAGCCCATCCAATGCCAATAGGACTAGTATCAACAGTAAGGATAACAGATCTGCCCAACTCATATGTTACCTTCCGTAGAGTTGGTGGTGAAGCCAAAAGATCCTTCAACTTCCTCATAGACTCGCTTTGCTCCTCTTGCCATTGAAATCTTTGCCCCTTCCTCAACAGCTTGTACAACGGATCTGCTACATGAGCAAAGTGTGGAATCCATATATGATAAAACACACATGCACCTAGAAACCTTCTCACCTCGGTAACTGACCCACATGTCTCCTTCATCTTTCGAATGGCATCAACCTTGTTCGGACAAGGTTTCCGACCATAAGATCCACATAGGTGCCCCACAATCAACACCTCCTGTTCTCCAAATACAGACTTTGCTCCTGATAAAGTCAAATGAACCTCCTCCAGTCGACTCAGTATCTTATCACAGTCAGCTATGTGATCTGCAACAAACTTACGGCACCCCCTCTGATCCATTACCTCGTTCTTCTCCTCCTCAGCACATCCTTTGATCATCACATCATCAAGGAACGGCATAGTTTTTTCAGGAATGAAGTCCCTCAAAACTTTATTCATGCCATTCATCATATGTGCTACAGAATTGGTAGCACCTTGTGGTAAGTTGCACATCCTTAGTAACCCTAAAGGTGTCCTCATTGTAGTCAAGTCTCTACTTTCAGAGGATAACTGAAACTGATCATAACCTGAATATAAGTCTCCCATCGAATAGAAAGCACGACCAGCAAAAGCCTCTGCAAACTCGTCTACAATAGGTCATATACCCATATTTCTGATAGTTACCTTGTTAACTGGCTGCATATCTTGAATGAATCTCAAAGCTCCACTCTTCTTCGGAACAGTAAACCATCTGCTAGAATAGGGAGCTATAGACGGTTCCAAGATACCCATCCTAATCCTCTCATTGAGCAAGTCTATCAGCTTTGGCAGATGAGCTCTAGGCACAGGTATAGGACGTAGATTCCAAGGCACATGCGGTATAGTAAAGATTACCATAGGTGCAACTACACTTGGATCTACACATCCTACTTCATGTGACTCAAACGCAAACGCCTTACCATGCCTAGATAGCATCTCTCTGAAGCTCTTCTTCTCTTGCTCGGTAAGAAATCCATCACCTCCAATCTTCAGCTCCTCCAGTGTTGTTTCTGTGAACTGGTGCCCAATTCTTCTCGGTCCTCTGAACGTTGGTTCTCGTGCAGCTTGCTCCATCTTCTGATTGTAATCGAGTGGTAAAGGCAAAGCCACTGGTTTGACTTTCTTTGCCACTGACTTGTACTTGGTCTCCACATACACCTCTTGTCGATCTATAAACTTATCAATTACATCATAAAGCTCCTTGGAGCTCACACTCACAACTCTATCTACATCATCTATAGAACTTTCAACTATAGATTTCAACTCCCCTATAGTATCTACCAAATAGTGCTCTTCAAACACTCCAGATATGTATTCATCTCCTGCTAACTCTCCACTATCCCACAAAGATTGTTGTACACACTTCACATGTTGCCTCTCAAACCTCTTCAGATTCTCAACCTTCCTATAACACACTGATCCACATGACGTCAACCCTAAGAAGCTAGAGGATAACGCTTCTTGTTCTACTGGATCAGGCGAGAATCCTATCTCTACTGTACCGTTGAAGTCTCGCTCTTCAATGGTACTCTGCCAAAACCCCTAGACTCTCTAAACTCCTGAGTAATCTTAGGTAGTGGACGGTGTCGTGTTGTGGTTCAGCTCCTGTGTGAAATTCCTGTGTAACCTATGTTGTGTTTCTTTTCCGTGTTTCGTGAACCGTATCGCGTAACTCGCCGAACGGTGTGATGAGTGCCACGTTTGTGATTATCTGTTTAAGTGATCGCACGGTAGAGGAACGTGTCAAGTCATCGATCTGTGCACGTTCACTTTAGTGGTCCTTGTCGCCGCATTTGTGTATAAACTGGTGGGTCGAAGGTTCATACGACATTCTCTCTCAACGGGTGATTCGTAAGGGTTCTCGGTGGTCTGCATGGAGGAGTGAGGAACTGCAAGAGTGGTGGTTATGGACGGAGGTGTGTTACCGGCTCCGGATCTTCCTTTCCCGAATCCGTTTCACATCAAGCTTCATTGCATCCACCGCGATCACTTTCGACAGTGGTTAGTTGCGTACTTTGATGATGAGTTCATGGGGAGGGTGATGGAGTTACAGCTTCCGGTGATCCTTCCAATCGTAACATACGGAGAGACTTGGGATATGACGGTGTACATTTTGTTGTGAGGAACAATGGATCTCAACTATCCATCGAACGTTCATTTCAATCTTTGGGTCGATGTCCGGTGCCATTGCAGCCGAAGATCAATCATGGGGCTTGGATCGTGAGAAACTTCGAGCAAGAATATTACAATCGAGTGATAGCTTCACCGTTTCCTTTTGTCATACCTTTTATTGTAGAACGTTTCCAAGTTGTAATATTGACGTTGTATTAGTCTACGGCTCACTGGTTTCAATCTGGTTGAGCGCTTCTGTGTAGTTACGGACCGCGAAGAATCCATCGACATATCTGAAGGATTTTTTGAGGTCTTAGAGTGTTGTTGATGTCTTGTGTCTCCTTGGAGAGTAAAAATTTGTTCTAGGGGAAAAAGTTGAGTGGAGAAAAGACAAAAGTAAAGATCTTTTTGCTCTTATTGGTCCATTTTTGGACCAATGGTGTTCTAGCTGATCCTCGCAACGTTTCTGTGGTTTCTGGAGGCTTCAGAGGTCCATTCGCAAAACGAAGGGTATGGTTGGAGAGCTCTCGACCGGGGCTACAATCGGGGCTGAAGAATCGATCGATTTGATGAAAGTATGAGCGCGTTATGATCGATTGAGTGGAGGGGGCTGAAAATCGTACCTACTGCTACGTTTCTGGTTGTTCCGAGAGACTCGCGAGGAGTTTTGAGGAGCTGTCTGTTGGGTTGGAGAGCTGACGACGTGCTGGTCATTTTGATATCAATTTCGTCAGGTTCTTGATCGATTTGGATTCTGAACCGACCGATTGAAGTTGAGAAGTGCAGATGGGATAAGACGGGGACAGCGAACTGTGATAGCCATGGATAGTTTGCTATTGCTTAAGATCTGAGTCGAATTTCTGAGTGAAACTTTCCAGGATTTAAGAATGTCTTATCAGTAAGATACTTGGGAAGTTTCACCTCAAATGGTCGAGTAGTTTGTTCAGAATCTTGGATCAAATGTACCTGGGTCTGTAAAGCTCTAAAGTTAGCACAGATTACGGTTTGATCCATATCTGAGAATTGGTTTGAGATTTCGAACTGAAAATTGTTCAGGGTCCAATCAAGCTTCCTGTGAAGTTTGATCATCATTGGTCAAGTGGTTTGGAAGGACTGAGGTCTCAAAGTTCGAAAATACTTCTGTTATTAGTAGTTTCGGGTTTTTCGGTATCATCTATTGTCAATTTGATCATTTTCGAGCAATTTGGAGAGGAGTTTGTTGCTGAAACTGCCATACCTGCATACAACTCGACATTGGAAGGTGTGGGGCTGATTTCAGCTCTTGGTGATGAAGGAGAACGGAGCCACCATGAGTCTTAAGCCGCTGTTTGGGTTCTCGGAGCTGCCAAGTACTACCGCCGTTGGTGCTATATTGAGATCTGAATAGTGTTTTGGAGTATGCATGTTTTACCTTGCTGGAATACTTGATAGACCAGGGTGTACAGCAAGTTGTATCGATACTCTATCAAGTTGATTGAGTGATCTTAGTATCTTCTGATTGTACTATGAAGTTGTGATAGTTGGATTGATGGCTAGTTAGCGTCGTTGGGGAGCTATTCAGAAGTCAGGCTTCCAGTGATATAGATGAATAACTTCAGTTAGATAATACAGATCTGAGTATTTTTAGTTAGAATACAAAAGATCTGTTTGTAACACAAGTTTACGCAACCTATACGTAACCTTGGATCGTAGCAAGCCTTAAACTTGAGACGAGCGGATACAAGGTCACTCAGGCTAGAAGAGTAGATAGTGAAACATTTGAGTGGAAACATCCAGATCTAGATCCAACCTTGTCAATCCACATACCTCTGCACAGCCATATACCCCGTGTATTCCTAGACAGAAAAACACGTTATACGATAACGGTCTCTCAAGCTATCACGATTCCTCTCATGTTCTGCAGCAACGGTCAAAAACTAAACAGCTCTTTTGCCATCTCTACTACGTATCCTAGCATAAGCTGAACCATCATCCATAACTCGTGTCTCCATTCTAACAGCAGTAATGTAAGGCTGCCCTAGAATGATAGGATAGGTTGACATGTCTTGCACAAAGAAATTCTGAACATCACTGATGTCACCCACAGTTACCTTCATGTTGGGACAAGCACCATAGAGTTCTCCCCTTTGGTTGTTGGCAGCACGGATAAGCCATCCATGGTCGGTGTCTATGGGCCATCTTCCACGCTTGTACAGCTCCTTAGACATCAGATTAATCTCTGAGCCGTGATCAATCAATGCCACCACAGGTTCCTCCAGATCTCTCAACTTCACCAAGGTCTCTGTGGTTGCTCTTGCCCAATGGTTGTGAGAGTAATGGCTCTTCTGCGATGCTTCCACCTCATCTTCAAACCTTACGTGCTGATACGATCTCCCTTCTGATACTTGAGAGCAGTAACCAAAAATCTCATCTTCCTCATCTTCCGACAGTTTGGTCCCTAGAGCGTTAAGCGTAGCTGCTTCATCCAAAATCTGACGTTTCCTCTTGATGATATCTATGATAACCTCATGGAACTCACGCTTTGCTATCCCAAGAATTTCACCGAGAGTAAACTCAACCTTCCCATTCAAGATACGATTCTCTAACACCTGCTTCAAGTCTGTAGCAATCTCAATGTCAGACTGAAGTTTGTATGCAGGCATCTTACCCTTCTCCTTGCTTCTCTCCTTCTCCTTTGGTGTTGTAGGTGGTAGATCCTCCATATTCTCCTCCAGAGTAGGTGTTGTCTCCTGCCTCGCCTCTGGTCTAGCCCTTTCACTCCTTGTAGCAGGTCGTTTGGCTGTAGAAGCCTCACCTGCATCCTCCCTCCTGCGTTTTTCTTCTAGTACAGCTTCATGCTGACTTCTTGCAACATAAGCATGCACTGACATAGTATCCACAGGATCATTCCATCCTGTAGCCTCTCGAATTGAGTTGCCAACCCTTCGTAGCACATCCTTATCTAGCTCTGTTCTAGCTACGGACCGCACTACATCAGACCACAACCCAGTAGTTCCTTTCTCTCTCTCCATCTCCACTTTCACTCCACAGGTAGCAGCATTCACAAGAGAAACAGCATGTGATGCTGATATCTCATTCACAAGTCTCTTCATACCACCCTTGCCAAAGTTGGTTCCCAACATCATCCCAGTCTCTCTCAAATGGATCTTACCATCTTTGAAGAAGATCAGATCCTTCCTCAATGCATCTGAAAACTCTCCACAATCTCTTCTTACATGGTCTAGGCTATCACACCATATACAACGATGAACAAATCCTTCTCTCATCTGAGGTCTCTGCATAGCAGGTTGTACATTCTGCTCCTTCTCTTCTAACCTAGTGAGCTTAAGCTTAAGCTCCTTCATACCCTTAATCAACTCATCAAGCGGTGAGTCTTCCTCTCTAGCAATTACCAAAGCGGGCTTAGTAGGCAACTGCTTGACAGGAATTATCAGAGGTGCTGCTTCACTTACCACCACCTTGTCCCTTCTTCTCTGTCTCTTGGTCAGCAAAGAGACAACCTCTTCGACCTCCTTCCAATCAGTCTTCAATCCTCTCTCCTCACTCTTGTCTTCCAGCAACAGCTCAAGCTTCTCCTGAATAGTCACGTCCGCTGCTTGTAAGAAAAGCTCTGTCTTCTCCACCTCTAGTGTAAGCTTCTCTGTCCTAGAAAGCTGAGCATACTGACGATCAAACTCCCTTAACAACTCATTTACAGACAAACCTTTGTTAGGCTTCACCACCCACTCCAAGAATGTTCTCTTGGTCACTCTCTCTGAATCTTCAGTGTAGTACTCCTCCTTCAAAGCTCGCATAAAGCTCTCCCAACTCTGTCCTTGCTGTTGCTTGAGCTCCTTCACACGCCCACGAATCTCAGGGACAACAGCAAGTTCAAAGTTCTCCACCATCTCCTTCTCAGGTACCTTGTTCACCTCCATCTCCCTAGCATAGTATCGCACATACTTGGAAATATCTGTACCTTTGAACTGGTCCATCTGGTGCACCACAGATTGCAACGCCTTGGTTTCTAACACCTCCTTCCTCTCTGTGCTCTGCTGCTGCTGCATAAACATGTGAAAAGCTTGGAACATCTTCATCGTAGCAGCATCCAACTGAGCAGGTTGCTGAGCAGCAGCAGCACCTCCACTTGATGATCCTTGGTTGGCCATGATATCTGATCCTGTAACACTCTCAAGAAAACTCCCACCCTAGGTGTTTCATGTCGAGTTCACCAAAAAGAGAGTATGTCGGAGTGTGATCCGTCTACCGAGGAAAGCACCGGGCTTCTGGCTGTGGTTGTCTACTCAAGAGGTTGGCTTTCAGGTCACAATAGGGCTATAAACACTCACACAGATGTCTAAGATCTAGTAATATGCTCAGAAAGCGAAATTCAGGTCTAGCTGGCAGTAATAGGATCCGGCGGCGAACTTTGACACTCACGGAGAAGAAAACTATGAAGGTTTAGACTTCTAAACTTCCCCTACATGTAAATGAGGTACTACTGAACTCACACACGAAGTTTCAGCCTGAGATCAAATTCTGACACGGAGATATGGACAGAAAAGTTCTGAGCAAGAAAACTACGGCAATTTCTGGTACCTAGCTGGCTATTCCGACCTATAACAGAAGATTGGCTCGATCAATTTCAAATATTCTTACAGGATTTGGAGTCTACAGGATGCTGAACACCCCTGTGAAGTTGGGACTCCTGACTGTACACAGAACTCCAGATCTCCTCCTCTGAAGTCGCTGCTCTAGATTAAGAGCTTTTCAGACCCCTCCAGCTTCAGCGGCCGCCCTGAATTACTCAGTCACTCAATCGATGCGAAACTTTTTGGGAAATCGTAGCCCTGCTGGCAGAGAACACAACCTCGAAGTTTTGAAGCAATTTCCTCAAATCTGCTGCAAGTGACACTGAAAACCCCTAAATCCAACAAAAGTGATTCAATTCTAGCACAATTCGAACTTCAATTGGTCATAACTTCGTCTTTATTGACTCAAATCGATCGAAAATTTCACTGGGAGTGCTTGGCATGACGAGCTCTACCCTCCTGTGCTCTCAGATTTCGAAGATCCCTCACCAAATGCTCGGCCTCTCCTCTAGAGCTCTGTTTCTAAACTTAGAGTTTTACAAAAGACAAAAATGGACCAATGGGAGTTCATAGCTCCACTTGACTGTCCTTTTGTGCCTTAAACTACCTGGTAACTTATCTACACTCATAGGCTACCACGTCAAGCCCCCTAGAGTGTCAGCGTAAAACTTAAACTACCTAAAACGACACATAGTCCTGAAAAATAACTTAAATTAGCTAGAAAGCGTGCATGGGCGACAAGTAAGTACAACCCATGAGCTCAAACCCCTATCAGCATGGAAACCCTAAGTTATGTACATTGAACGTCATAGACAAATAAGAAGTCACTTGCACAAGCGCACAAATGCTTGAACAAGATAACTAACATACTATCAGCCTACTAGGACTCAAAATAGTGTTAACACCGTATGCAAAGGTCTCAAACATATACATAAAGGACTAGAAGTAATATGGGCTAACTTCTAGAACTACCAAACCTAAGCGTTGGAGTAGAAGTCAAGCATGTAGTCGTCAAATGACGCGACATCCACCCCCTCTGAACCTGCACATCCTCCGGTATGTGCCAGATCCATATCAAGACTCTTCAGCTTCAGCTTCAGCTTCAAATTCATCTTCAACCTCCATTGAGTCTTCAGCTAAGAGCTAACTTCTAGAACTACCAAACCTAAGCGTTGGAGTAGAAGTCAAGCATGTAGTCGCCAAATGGCGCGACAACGTAAAAGCAGAAGGCCACAGCAGCATAAGAGACATCCTTGCCTCCGGAAGACAAGGAAGACACCTCCGTCTAGATCATGGGGATGAGTCTGTCTTCCGCGAGAAGAAGACTGGAGGAGTTCAGTGCCTTCTTCCACTTGGAGATCCAGCCAGCTATGGAGTTGGTGGAGAAGAGAGCAATGGCTCAGGAGAAGCCACTACAGCCTGCATTCGATCTGCGCACCCTGATGCGGCAGGAAGAAGGTCAGAAAAAGGTAGAAACGCTGGAAGCCAACCTCCGCGCCACGAAGAAGCTCGCAGCGAAGTACAAGATGGAAGCAGCCGCTTCTGCCAAGGAGTTAGCGCAGCTGAGAAAGAGCAACCAGGAGTTGCATGCGCGTTTACAGCAGCGTGACTAGGAGGTTTTGCGGGTCAGAGGTAAGATCACCATCCTCGTAGAGGAGAAGACGACGTGGAAGAAACTGCGAGAAGCCGCAGAAGCGCAGACTGCAGCAGAGAAGACGCAGCGAGAAGCAACATAGGCTCGTGCGCAAGGGTTGCTAGCTCAGAAGGTGGAAGCGCTTCGGAAGAAGTTTAACTTCATCGCGAGTAGGAAGCTTCTTACCTTAGCTAGGGAGTGGGACGACGAGTCCAGAGCGAGGTTAGTGGAGTGCAAGGAGAGCATGTTTCGTTACTTAGATCGGCAGATAGAGAGAGTGAAGACACTCTACGATCTTTCCTCGATTCCGCCACCTGCAATTACATCTTCCCAAGCCCCAAGACCATCGATCGGATCAGACTTGGAGAAGGAGGAGTTCGACCTCGCTGTCCCTTGGTAGTGATAGCGTCGGAAGCCGAGGAGACCACGGAAGAAGCTCCGAAAGACAAGGTGTCTTCTGAAAGATAGGAAGAAGAGCTGTCTTCTCAGGTATTCCGAGTGGAGGAAGCGACTTCTCTGGACCCCTATGAGGTCACCATGGCTCCCAACCTCGAACCAGTACCTCAGAAGAGCGAAGAAGCGTAGGTTGACCCAGCTTCCCAGAAGACACTTCTGTCTTCCGAAGCAGCACTAGGCGAGCCCACTATGAATGTTGAGGAGGAAGCCACCTCAGTGACACCCGAGGTATTCGCAGGGCTTCTCAGCTTATCAGAAGCCGAGTTAGGAGTTCAGGTAGGAGCAGGTCAAATGGAGATTGCATCCAAGCAATTAGAGTAGACAACAAGCGCAGAAGATAAGTTGACTTGTCCAAACTTAGTAGGAACCGAACATGTTATCTTAAGAAGTGGCAGTTTAGTGTAATATTAGATAGGTGACCATGTGGCAGAGTAGGCAGCGCAAGAGTAGTAAGGTGGATGGCTAAACAAGAAGGGGAACCGCTTGCATGTGGGGTGGCAGCCTTCTGACAGAGCCCATCTCTAGATGTAGTTGAGGATTGGAGGGGATTCCCTCTGCGTCTCAAGACAGATGCATAAGTAGGATCGAAGAGTAGATTTTCAAGCACACATACACATCATTGTGAGTAAGGACACATTACACACTAGAGACGCATACGCACAATGCACACTACATCCGATGTTAGAGACATACGAATAGATTGGGATTACACTGAAGAGGTATGCATTCTCTCGTTGTCGGCAGTGGTTCGAAGATGTAGATAGAGGTAGTGAGCAATTTAGGAGCAGGGAACGGCATCCTCGTGTAGTCCTGCTGGCTAAACTGGTGTGTCGAGGAGTAGGAGCAGAAAGTAGAGGGAGTGAGCTTCCCAACACCAATGTGCCTTCTTCTCGGAAAATGGATTGCTGATTTGAGTGCAGAAGCTTTGTCTGTGTCTCGTGGGTAGTGGGTTTTCTTGAATTCACTCCCGATTGTGCATGGGAAGCATTCTTCTTGAGTGGCGGTGACTGTTAGTAGTTGTGCAGATTCACAGCTTGGCTCATCCAGTAGAGCACTTCAGATCCACGTACGGACGGTCCTATGGATAAGAGATCTCAGAAGACAGAGTAGTCGGAGCAGCGAGAGAAGAAGAAAGAAGTCTTCTTCTCACAGCAAAAGACGACATCCTCAAGTAGAAGACTGTGTAACTATACGCATGTTTGTGGTCTTCCTCCTCAAATTATTACAAGCAGGGATGGCTTGTTAGTCAGGATCCGGACTAGAAACCTGTAGGAGTCTTAATTTTTCATTTTCATTTTGTTTTTCTCTCGTTTGGATTTTCCCTTCTTCCCCATCTTCTCATCTTCTTACCTTCTTCTAGTGAGCCTCCGAGACTTCTATTGAGCTTCTGTGAAGATGAATGTCGTTGTAGTGCTGTAGGAAGACCGTTTCCGTAGACAGAAGCTTGGGAAGGTTACACCATGTGATTGATCTAACCTGTTGGAATATGGGAGAGCAAGATGTAACAGCGTTTGCTAGTCGACTTCTACGAAGCAGGAGCAATCTTCTGGAGGTGTAAGAAGTCGAGTTGAACCCCCAGAAGCCGAGAATTGCTTTGGGAAGACGGTACTGAGACGACCGGAAGAAGTGACCTAGAAGCAGGAAGCGTCTTCCCGAGCTTCTCTGTAGATAGTTGTGTGATATTTTAGTTAGTAGTTGTTTGTTTAGGTCTAGAGCACCTTCTGAAGGGTATGAAAGCCGTGTGGTTTTGTGAGAAGACGGAAATTCTAGATAAAACCCGTGTGTTTGTGTGTTTGAACGAATCTTAGAACTTAGAACAGTGTTACTTGTGCAAATCCTCTGTGAGAACGATATCTTTTATACTAAATGGGCAAAATGATTAATCATGCGACACTACAAATCTCATTTTCTCAAAAAACCACACGGCTTCCAGACCCTTCAGAAGGTGCTCTTGACCTAAACTTACAACTACTACTTAATATCACACAAATACCCACTGAGAAGTCCGGGAAGACGATTATTGCTTCCAGACCACATCTTCCAATCTTCTCACGACGGTCTTCCCGAAGCAGTTCTCGGCTTCCGGAGGTTCAACTCAGCTTCTGACATCTCCAGAAGACTGTCCCTGCTTCGTAGATGTCAAATTACTGCTCCCTATCACACATTGCTCTTACGATTTCTAACGTGGTTAGATGAACCACATGGTGTATGTCCCCTTAGTCTTCTCAAGCTTCTGCCTACGAAAACGATCTTCTTGCAGCACAACAACATTCACATTCACTGCTACTCAATAGAAATCTGGGAATCAAATAGAAGAAGGTGGGAAGATGGGAAGATGGGAGAAGATGGAGAAGAAGAGAAAAACCAAACAAGAGAAAACAAGAGGAAAATGAGAACTTAAGATTCCGACATGCTTCTAGTTTCGGATCCTGACTAACAAGCCATCTCTACTTGTAGTAATTTGGGTAAGATGATCAAAAATCTGCTTACAGTTACACAGTCTTCCAATCGAAGATGTCGTCTTCTACTGTGGAAAAAAGGTTTCTTTTTTCTTTTGTCTTTGCTCTGACTACTCTGACTTCATGGACCAATCTCTCATAGGACAGTCCGTACGTTGTAGTGTCGTGGACCGGCTCTTACCTGAAATTCAGACTTCGATGCTTGTCGCTTCAAAGACACTCATGAGAAAAGCAAGCTAGGTCCTAGCTTATGAGCTTTTGGCACAATTTCGGATCTCCAATTTCATCGCATTAGTGGATAGAGCTCTTTGTCAGCACTCCATAGACACTTCGTCTACTTCGTTTGGACGCCTAGTGGAGAAGTTAACTCAAAAGATGGGTAAATCAAGCTAGGCCTCAGCTTACGGGCTTTTGGCACAACTTCGGATCTTCATTTTCATTACATTGATGGGTAGAGCTCATTGTCAGCTTTCCATGGACACTTCGTCTACTTCATTTGGACGCTTAGTGGAGAAGTTATGAGACTCGAAAGATGGATAAAACAAGCTAGGCTCCAGCTTACGGGCTTTTGGCACAACTTCAGATCTTCATTTTCATTACATCGATGGGTAGAGCTCATTGTCAGCTTTCCATGGGCACTTCGTCTACTTCATTTGGACGCTTAGTGGAGAAGTTACGTGATTCGGATGATGGGAAAATCAAGCTGGGCCCTAGTTTACTTGCTGATTGGGTATTTGCAGCTCCATGCACGATACTAAGGACGCAAGGGGCCTGCTTCCTCATTAAGTGAAAAAATTGGTATGTATTGTGACTTACGTAAGGGGCGACCTGTAAGCGGACGGTTTGGGAGATTTGGAGGTCCAATGCAAATGCGCAAGGCGCGTTCGGTTCAGATCTGTGCAGGCTACGCGTTGGTTAAGACGGTTTGGGAAGAGACGGGTCGGGGATGTGTTCTAAGAGAAATTGAGACGCAGGGAGAGGATTTGAGGAGCTTCAGTGATCTGTGAAGGAGAGTTGGACCGTTCGAACCGTTCCGGAGTCTAAACTTGTTGTCCTTGGATCCATCGGGATTAGAACAACGAGTTCTTCAGGAAATTGAAGACGATACGAAGTTTCATCGGGCGGTTTGGGAGTTCTGAGCAAAATTCGTTCGTCTGCGACTTGAGATCGGGTTGTTCTTCGCAATCGGTGAGCCAAGCTCTTCGTTCTTTGTGTCTACGCAACCAGGGAGTCTTCATCTACGCATAGGAGAAGACAGTACGTGGATTGGATTGTTAGGTTGGGTGAGGTGAGCAATTTTGAGCCACAGGGAGTCCATTTACGTCAATTTTTGCAACCTGCGACCAAATTTCTTGCGTGGTTTTGCAAGGAGAACTCCAAACGGCTTGTTTGGAGTCTCGTTGGGTTCATGATAGCTAGATATACCTGCCAGAGAAGACAGATATCAGATCAAGCGATCCGTTTGAGCGGTGTGCGCGGTTTTAAACCATAGGGAGGAGTTTTTGAAGGTTCGGTCACCTGCGACAAAAAATAAGTGATATCTCGGCTATCGAAAGTCGGATCTGATAGTCCCTGAGGTCAACGGAGTCAGGGAAGAAGACCCTTTCGACATCTGAAGTCCGTTTGGTGAAAAGAGGAAGTTCTCAGATAGGTCTTTTTCGATTCCTTCGCTACGGTTTTCATCCTTTGGAGTTCGTTAGAGTTCTGGTTGGTTATGTACAGCTTGTGGTAGCTAGCTTTGGCTAAGAGCTTGTACATGGATGTGGTTTGGACTTGGGTTTCAATCATGTGATAATGGTGCAGCGCTGTTTGTTAGCAAAGAGAAGTTTCTCTTGCCTTGAGCTACGCTTCGGTGGTTTTGGGTCAGGGTTGTGATTTAGGGGTTTGTTTTAAGGGTTGTGAAGCATATTACAGACCGCTCTGGTCTGTTTCTCAGTTTTGTGTTCTTAGGAAGAAAGAACCGGCAGTGTACATACATTTGGAGTTGGTATATATTGCAGCATTCAGTTTCGCAATTGTTTTTCTCTGTCTTGTCTTTGTTCAACACAATACATCTCCACATCCAGGAACCTCGTATTTTCCTGGACATCCTTCACGTAATATCCGACATGATAATGTGGATCCGAAGTGCTCCACTAGATGAGACAAGCTTGGACTCTGCACAGCTTCTAACAATCACCGACACTCAAGAATAAGATTTCTCATGCACAATTAGGTATGAATTCGAGGAAACCCACTACCCAGAAGACACAGACAAAGCTTCTGCAATCAAATCTGAAATCCAATCCCCGAGAAGAAGTTACATTGGCTTCTGGAAGCTCAATCCATCCGCTTCCTGTTACTACCCCTCAGCATATCAGCTTAAAAGCAGGACTGCACGATGATGTCATTCCCTGTTCTATGTTGTCTACTCTTGTTCTACATCCTTTCGATCCCCTGCTAGGAGCGGAGGTGCAGACCTACTCTAAAACTCTACGCACTACCGCTTGTGAATGTGCGCTCGCATGTGTGTAGAAATGTGTGTCTTGAAATCTTACCTAAGTATCTACTTTATACAATTGCTTTGAGTCGCAAGAGAGAGATCCCTTCCAATCACAACTCACAACCAAGAAAAATGAGACGCTGTCAAAAGACCACCACCTCCCAAAGCTTCGGTTCCCTTCTCAGTTTGGAAACTGCTTTCTACTACCTATCGTTGCTTATCTTGTCACATGGACAGTCACCTAAAAATAAGATAGGAGTTGTCTCTCTTAAATTAGCAGACTCCGATTCTTACCAAAATTAGCCGTGTCAACTGACTACCTACCTCTACTGCCTACTCCTGATCGTCCTCTGGTGCGGCTGAGGTGACATCCTCCTCTATAAGTAGTGCAACTCCATTTATGTAAATAAGTGCAACTCTAATAGTTTTAAAGGAGCTACATCTAAAAGATTCAATAAAAGATAAATAAGAAAAAGTTTGAATGTTAGATTTACGGTTCAAATGATTGGATTTTCAATCATTCGGACAACAACTTACTGATTTTTTAGCAATAAAACATATGGTTTAAATTTATTTTTATTAATAAATTGAAATATTAGAATTTATAATATCTAAAACTATTAAATTTAAAAATAAAATACTCAATCATTTGCTAGCAAATGACTACTCTCTTCTCTTTTTAACCCATCCTTGGTAGTAAGTAGTTGTACACTCAAATAACCTAATATACTACAAATTACACCTAGAATATGTATGCAAGTAAAGCACACATACACCATGACTTCATCAGAACCTAGAAGAGACCTCATAATATAGATGCAGTAGGAAAAATGATCAATTGAAATTGAAGAAATTTCTAATTCGATAAGAATTCGTGGTTCATGATTTTCTATCTAGTTCCGAGACATCTAAAATTTTATATATAATAGTAAAACATATTATTAGTAATATAAATATCATGATTTTTTAGTTTCAATTAATATCCTTTTATATTTAAATTACCTAAACTAATTATATTGTTTTATTTTATTATTAATCTATTCTCAAAAATTATCACAGACATCTAAAACATGATTCTTATCACATTTTTAATGTTATTATTGTTACATTGCATGCTTAGTTATTTTTATGCTTAAACATGTGTATGCTATACAAAATTTCAATTCTTTAGCAAAAATATCTTATATGCCAAAAACGTCATCTCTATGTTTTTTTTTCTCATCATTAAAATGATAAAATCTCATGTTGAGTTTCCAAGTCTCATGTAAAGTGTCGTGCGCATACACATCGCTACACAACATACATCGCTGTCAGAGGTACATCACACACACACAACAAATGGACGATGTCGTACACATACACAAGTGTACCATAATGATAACAAGGTATGTACTCACTCCATCATGCCAACAGGCACTAGACAATCACTATAGTCGAGCCAAATCCATTATGTGTTCGTAGAGAATCCAGATCTCACTCACAAGACTACCCACCATAGCCATGAGCTTGAAGGCTCAACTTGAAGAACTGAGGTCTTCAAGCCCTATCTGCGAAGTATACCCCTTGTGGACACTCCCACCAACTTGCCCTAACTGCACTAACGGCCTTACCAGGATTCCTCACTTCGCACTCAATCAACCTAGTTGAGTAGCCAAACTGACGTGACAGCTGTCATGCGCATACACATCGCTACACAACATATATTGTTGTCAGAGGTACATCACACACACACACAACACATGGACGATGTCATACACATACACAAGTGTACCACAATTATCCCCCTAACTGACGGTTAGGTCCCTCTAACTTTAGATAGCTCCATATCGCAACTACGGGATATACACCTTCATGGGTGCAAGGATCAGGAGGCCGGGTGCTACATTACCCCATCGTTAGTCGTTTGTCTGCAATCCATACCACGCAAAGATCTAATAGGCTATCTATGCTATATATATCGAGGATAAACCCACCGTCCAATAGGGATGACAGTGAGAGGTGGAGTCAAACATGACATGTGCCAACCTCTCGAACAACCATCACACACCAACATATGGGCTGCTCCACCAGCAGACCCACACGACATACACCTCAAGCCCGCATGTACAACTGCCAAGCTTGGGGATACCATCGATGTTAGGAAGATGACATGGTGTGCAATTACGCACATGGTCCTTCCAAACAACACCATCAAGACCATCTAACATGAGTACTCCATAAGGTAACACCTCACGCACTCGTAAAATAGTGCATCTTGCGGTCACATCCAACGTCATAGGTGCAGTCTGCTGCAGATAGATATAATCGTCAAGATGAAACTTATGAATCGATGACTGGTAACCTCCTCCTCGGATGGTTGCATATCGCAATGTGTCTCTATGCTGAGCAATCGCTAGATTCTCAAAAGCCATGGGCATGCTCTCCGAAATGTCTCTGCTCGTTGAGAACATGCTCTCACTCACATATCCGGGTCATCAAGGTTCAGCACCTAAGCAGAACCACGATGGATGGTCGAAGGTAGATCTGGATCTCGACCGTATAATAGAAAATACGATGAGAAGGAAGTCAAAGACGCTTGTCGACTAAAATGGTGTCCCATAGCCAACCATGGTAACTGCACATCCCAGTCTCCCAAGTGGCCCTTCTGTAAGCCATACTTGCGCAATCCTCTCTTCACCGTCTGAACTATCCTCTCCGCCAAACCATCCGCCTCAAGATGATCTCGAGATGTAGTTCGATGATCAATCAGCGCCTGATCACACAAGGCCTGAAACTCACCAAGGAACTCTGTACCTTGGTCTGTCAGCACTTCAGTTGGTGCTCCAAAACGACTTAGCACTCGATCTAAGAACGCATACGCCGTCCCTTCACTCGCCTTGTCTGATAATGCCACCAACTCAATCCACTTGGAGAAGTGCTCCACCATCACCAACACATACCGATGATGACGTACCGTCAACGATAAGGATACCGCAAAATCCAAACTCCAACAGTAACCCAACCCCATAATCGATAAGTGGTGTAACTGTAGAGTAGAAGCATTAAACGATGCTCGTACCCGATCACAAACCACACATCGTGCGACAAACTATTGCACATCGACGTGCATACCACGCCACCAATACTGTCCTTGGAGTAAGCTATGCGTGCGTTTCACTCCAAAATGTCCCAACTCCTCATGAGCATGTCGTACTAACTGTGCCCTCTAGGATGGATGTGGCACTATCCGTACTCTCCCATCATCCCACACTCGAAGTACATGTCGTCTTTCTCGTCGAAATCTCTTCGCTCGTTGAAGGACACGATCTCGCTCCTTGACACTTACTGTGCCTACCACCACGCTAGTACGTAGATACTCCATCACAGTCACATCGTCATGGATATCTCACTGGCTTGGAACACCATCCCCACTCTCAAGATCTGGAGACTCATCATCTACTCTCTGACTAGAGAAAGATATGACTTGGCCCTCCATACTAGAGTTCATGACCAACACACAAAGAAAGGAAGATGCATGCCACCTTGACACTATCTCCCCATCAACCTCGTCATGTCATCGAGTCCCAATCTGATCCTGCTGACTCGTGCATGAGTTACGACTCAACCCATCAGCATCTAGGTTTGCAACTCCCGATCTATGCACTACCTGGAATTCATACTCCTGTAAGATCAAAGCCCATCGTGCAAGGTTTCTTGTAAGCTTGTCGGACTTCATCAACCACTTGAGCGGCCGGTGATCAGTGATGAGAGTAAAGGGGTTCTCAAACAAGTAACATCGGAAGTGTGCAACAGTCCACACTGCAGCTAAACACTCCTCCTCGTACGAACTATACCTTACCTCTGCCGAATTGTTGGAGCGATTGGCATATGCCACCAAGTCCTTTTTCTCATCATCATGTTGAGTCAGCACTGCTCCAAATCTCAACATACTCCAATCAGTGTGTAGTTGAAAAGGACGTCTCCTAACGGGTCTCCTCAAGATGGGAGCAGATGTCAACCTATCCTTGAGCTTCACAAAAGCTCGCTCCTGCTCATCTCCCCATTGTCACTCCTGGTCCACCTTCATCAGCTTGGTCAATGACTTCGTAATTGCACTAAACCCTTTCACGTATTGACGATAGAAGTTCGTCAAACCAACAAATGCTCGAACTCGACTCACATCTGTGGGGCGTGAGATACGTGCAACGACCTCGACCTTCGTCAGTTGAACACCCAATCCACATGGGTAGATGGTGTGACCCAGATATTCTACCAACTCTTGAAAGAACTTGCACTTCCCAGGGTGTAACTTCAACCCTGGGAAGTGCCCCGCTCGAACATATCCCGTAAGTGTCTCTCGTGCTCTTCCACTGTAGCACTATAGACTAAGATGTCGTCAATATAACATCTGACAAAATTCAATCTTGCTAGGATCCTATCCATCACTCTTTGAAATTCAGCAAGGGCATTCTTCAACCCAAATGATAAGAACCGCCACTGATACGAACAATCCTTGCCGTGAGAGTCAATCTCCCATAATGCTGTCTTGGGCTTATCTTCTTCTCTCACCGGCAACTGATGATACCCTGCTCAAAGATCCAAAGTACTGAAGATCTTCACATGCCCTACTGCATCAAAGATCTCCTCAGGTGTCGACATGGTATACTTATCGGACTTCGTCTGCTGATTGACAAGACGATAGTCTCCACACATGCGTCTATCTGTGTAGGTGTCATACATATCCTTCTTTGCTGACATAACTGTGACAGATGCATACTCTCCATGCGACATCTCCACCAACCCAGCTTCCACCAAGTCTTGAGTCCTGCTCTAGATCAAGGTTCTCTCCATGTCACTGTATCTGTAAGGACGTCGAAAGATTGACGTGTCATTAGTCAAGTCGATCCGTATACCCGGTCTCTTCAAGGTACCCAAATCCTTCATACTGAAGGCAAAACAATTCTTGTAACTCTTCAAGAATCTATGAACTCTTCGTCTCTCCTCTCTTATAAGCTTGGGTCCAATCTCTAGCTCCCAAGTATCCTCTGTCACCATGCTAGAGATAGAAGACGAAGTCGTTGACTGCTATCTTGCAGCCTCTGGAGCAGTTTCCTTCTGCTCATCACCAACAACCTCCACTGCTACTGTGCGAAAAACTTCTGCAGTTCTAGCTGCAAGCTCCAAACTCTCTCCTATGACATCCCATGATGTCCAAAGATGACGAACATCCCATGATGTCCAAGGATGACGAACTCCACATGCCTCGCCTCCAGCCTTTATCTCCACCGACCCGGTAGGCAAAGAGGTCAGGAGTGTCCGAGCAATAATACTCGTCAATCACATCCGACGTTGCTCAGCGAATCTAAGGCTAACAATCCATGTCAAGCAGTTCAAGTCCATTGCTTGACCCAACACTTGACGACGTGAAGCCTCCGACACCGAAGCTACTGCCGTCGTACCGTAAGAAAACCCATCGCTCTCTCTCTCTCGTTGGCATGGAGCTCCACCAACTGTTGTAACCGAGCATCCCATACAAGCCCAGGTCCTCCATCCCTATAAGCATATGACGCTAGAAAGCTCACCAAAGTGGATAACGCTGTCATAGGTCGTCCCACTAGGTTCACCACTACCATGAGTGACCTATCGACGACTCCCACTACTTGAGATCGTCGTCTTGCATCCAAGATGTCATCAACTGTGAGGTGCGCTGGTCGTCTCACTACATCGTGTGCGCGCTTGAGCACCTCTTTCGATAACAAGTTTGTCCACCATAACCGTGGACGATGTGCACGAGATCCCACTCTTGCTACATCTAACAACACTGCCGATCCGATCCATGACTATACGTGATGCACACTCGTCATCATATGTGCACGAGCATCATCCAACAAAGGAACGTTCTCCAAGCTGTACGTTGGAGAATCCACTTGATGCATCTGGAGATGTCATAAGTTCCATAACATTTCCTAGAACATCCTAGATCGCGGATCATGTAAACCCTGACCTCTCCCAGCACGCGTGTGACCTTGACATGGCCATCCGGCTATCACCAAGTGAATGGTGTCAACAAACGTGAGATCTTGCGCCCCCAGTAGCGAAATATCTGACGGTAATGCTTGCTGGTATTCTCTAACATCTGATATAGACAACAACTCAGGATATCTCTACACCAAACGTGCCACGCGACGCAATGAGACGTGTCTTGCGACCTCATCTCTCTCCACATACAAGTATCGCTGTACTTGTATGTCTGCTTGCAATACCGCAGCCAAACCTGTGCTGATCTCTCCAAACAGTTCTAGCACACACACACCCTCCTTTGGATACTGCCATGCAATGGGAGTCGTATCCAATGGTGTTAAGGTCACAGGGTCAGTAACAGGAACATCTCGGTGTTCCTCTACTGGCGGTACAAAGGCTTCACTCCAAACTTGTTGCACCAACCGATCAGCATCCTACTGCAAATCTCCACTCGAACTCCAGAGTGGAACATCCAAGGCAGATGGTACTAACATAGACATGTTAGGCATGTCCTCCATCTTCTCAAAGACTGGAGTATCTTTCGCATGGGCATTGCCCTCTAACAACTCGCCAGGCCAAGTGATGACCAAACTGAACCCTGCAACGGATGTCGTCGTCTCTGATGTAAGCTCCATTGTCCCAACTCTAGCACTGAACCGCACTGGTAAGCGGCTCATTCGTCCCTCACCGGACTGCCAACCCGATCTGTAAGATGTTGTCTCCGTCCAATAGTCGATCACGAACCCCATATGGTATAATACGGCACTTCCAACCAATACATCATAAGACTCCGCGGCCGTAACGATAGCCTTGACCCTCACCATGGAGTCATCCATAGGATGATCTGGTCGAACTCTCAACGTCAACAACTCGCGTGTCATGTGTAGAGTTGTACCTCTTAATCCCCCTAGAGATGTCTGTAGCTGGAATGGACATCTCTCCACTTCGGACTTCCTCATACCCAAACCGATACACGCCGCCTTTTCCAACATCAACGGTTGGGCTCCAGAGTCTAACAACACTTTCTGTGATCGATACACCTTCCCTGAAGGTGCCACCAAACAGAAGATATCACTTATGTTGTCCAACAACACCACACCTGGTGCCAATCCAGCACGGTCAATTGTCGGCCTAGCTAATAACTCATCTAGCTTGGCAGTCGTCGCTTGTCAAGTACCACTAGTAGCCGTCCTGATCTTCGACTCCATGGACACATCTATCATCTCTCGCTGAACCACCTCAGCACTAGAAGTAACCACATCCTCGCTCTCACTGGTCGTGGCTGCCAACTGGAACACTAGAGCCAAGCTGACTCCCAATGCTCTCATATCCGTGGCTGAAAATAGTGAGGCTCACAAAACTATTGTAGCCGCTCCCAACATTGGGTTCGACGTTTCGTCTACATACGTCAAAGGTTGACTCGCATCACCTCCACTCCTGGATGTCGATACCTCCAACTCCACTACACCATCGGTAGGCTGTTTAGGAACCATAGAAGTGGTCCTCAATGTCTCTGATAGAGTGAACGACTGAGGAAGCCTGGCCTGTCTATCAGCCTCCCCGCGTTGTGGATCCAACTCCACTGATGCACCTCGTGGTTCAGAGATACGTACTGCACTCCGAGTCACTGTCGCAGATGTCTCAATCTGCGCCACACCAGCCATGAAGTCGAAGTCACCTCCTTTTTCTCCATAAGACGTGGAAGTTTCTGTTCCACCAGATCTTCACTGAGTCATAGCCATACTAGCAATCCTCTGCTCCAACTACTCAATCCGAGCAGCCATACCTGCTTCTGACGTCGTAGCAAGCAATGGACCGACTGGTCCTCTCCCAGGTGCAGGACCTCTACCTCCAACTCGACCACCACGGCCTCTCTGAGCTCCTCCGCCTCGTCCACTATCAGCCTTCCCTTGCCGTAGTTCAGGATGGAGATAAAAACAACGGTCACTACTGTGACTTGATCATCCGCAATGCTCACAATGTGTAGGCATCGCTTGAGACGTCCCAGATGTCTCATAACTACCTCTCCTTTGTGGACAATCTTTCTGTTGATGAGGACCATCACACGTCCAGCAAGGACTTGCTTGCTGTTGACTAGAGAAGGACGGCATGGGCTTCTGTCCACCAGATCCTCCAGCACCTCCATGGGATCGTGAGTGCTCAGCACGATCCTTACCCCACCACCACCACGCTGTTGCGCAGCCTGTGATCCTCGAGAAGAGGAGGTCGCCTCATGTGATGCGTCCCTGCTGAACCCGGCAGTCACCACCCTCTCCTCTACCATGTTGAGTTCTATCCGCTCAGCCAAACCAAAGACAACCGCTAAAGTCAGACCGACTTTGACGGTGTCTCTAAGGAGAGTGACATCTCTGACTCTCCTACGTAGCTCTTGGTCTAGTATCTCATACCAGAACTTGACTGCATGTGCTTCTGTCACCCCTTGGGTAACGCTGATCAACCGCCTCATGCGAGTAAACGCCTCGCGTAGGTTCTCTCCAGTCTTCCGCTGGAACTCATGCAGACTCCTCAACTTATCGGTCCGCACACCTTGATAGTTCTTCCTCAAACAGTGGAAGAATTGAACCACAGGGTTAAACCCTGGTGGTATCCCGTTCGCACTACCACCTGCTCCACTACTAGTGGACGCACCGCTGGTAGCAAGTACTCCGCCATCCGTGGATGTACCATTGCTACTGGCACCCGAACTCATAGGTGCTACGCCTCCCGAAACTGCACCAGTAGTGATAGAAACATAGTTGGGAGACCAATGTTGTTTCCACAACTCAATCTCAACACCGTAGTCTTGCCTGAACTCGTGATAATCGTCCATCAGCGGTCCCTCCAAGTGCTGAAACAAACCCTTCCACGTCATGAAAGGTGTGAACAATTGTGGGTTCCGCATCTGCTGCAGATCGCACCAACTGTCAAACTCTTGGATGAAGTCATCCAGCTCAATGGTACCCACCGTATCCGAGTAACATCGAGGCCCCTTCGTGGCTCCATAGATCTCGTCCATGTCCCTCAACAACGATGTGGCGACACTAGACTCACCATCAGAAAACGTGTTGTTTGCGTCTAACTCGTCCTCTGGAACAACCAACGGCAATGGTGTAAGTAGTCGGTATCTCACCCCACTCCGTGTATATCCACTGTCCGAGAAGTCCCCACCAGAACCTCCCGAGAACTCCGTGGTGATAGAATCTCGCAGACACACTCTCTAACCAGAATGCCGAAATCCCCGTCACCACCGTAACTACAACTTGCCTATCCCCGCTCCTACTGAGCTCACCTATCTCTTACTAGGACGGTCAAGGTAAGGGCAACCTGTACCTGCCATCACCACAAGCAGCCTCCCACGGTTTGTTGGTCGTCACACGAACTGCACCGCGAGAGAAACAAAGATAGTCTGACTGGTCATCACTCTAGCCTCACTGCGGACAGCACACTAGAGTGAACTTACTCTAGACATCAAGCGCCAACACAAGCAAACACGGCGCACAAACAGGAAGTAGAATATGGAGGGGTTCCAGCCACAAGAAGTCCAAACGATAGTCCTCCACACTCAAACATTCACATAAAGAGAAACCCAGCCCCACTCGGATTGACGCGTCTTCTTCGGTGACCACATGCACAATATATGGTCATCGATTGTCATAACCTGCACCTAAGGTTACTAACTAGACGTCCACACCTCTAGTAGCTCTCAAAATATTAACATGGTAGTTCTATTAGCTCACCCAAGACAACTACCACCAACTGTCTCCATACGCATCTTTACGGTATAGACAAACACTACCACAACAGCAGCTTCCCTCTAGTACTCTGGGGTCGCCCTACCACTCCTCTAGGAACGTGCGAGCAGGTCTCCTACTACCTTAAACTAGCCCCTAAGTACTTGCACGCATCCATGTAAGACACCAAGAGCTATTGATCTAGTGGTACAGCCAAAGCTAAGACTACAGAGTTAAGCGTCCAAGTCCAGAAATAGTGTTGGGATGGGTGACCTACTGGTTTTACACTTCCCACACAACTGAAACTTGGATATCTCTCTCACGCACGTCAGCAAGCTAGCTTGCGGCGGGCACAAGCTCAAGCTCAGGCTCCGCTCCGCCTCCGCACTCTCGCACTCTGCTCTCACGCCTCTGCACTCACGCACCTCTACTCCTCGAAGCCTCCCGACGCACTTCTGCCGACCTAAAATCCGTCACAAAACCCGTCACCAGAAATTTCGACTTCTCATAACTCACAAACGGTTCGACCAAACTTCGTGAAACTTCGTGCACTAGGACCGTCTTCCCACGAGCCCACATCGGTCTGACATTGTCGACTATTTCATCTGCCACGCCCAAATGCGCACTTCAGCCCGAAACATGTCACTTCAACACATTCTGCCAAATTTCAGCAACGCTTCCGCACTACCTCACCACCAAATCAACTGAGAACAGGTTCAGATGACACCCATCCACACAGCGATTGATCACAACATCAAAACGAATCACTCCATGCACGTGCGCAACTGCAAATCTAAGATATCAACGATTTGCCAACTCCGGAGATACCACCGGCAGCAATCCGAGTTCTTCAAGTGATAACAAGGTCTGTACTCACTCCACCATGCCAACAGGCACTAGACAATCACTACAGTCGAGCCAAATCCACTCTGTGCTCGTAGAGAATCCAGATCTCACTCACAAGACTACCCACCATAGCCAGGAGCTTGAAGGCTCAACTTGAAGAATTGAGGTCTCCAAGCCCTACTTGCGAAGTATACCCCTTGTGGACACTCCCACCAACTTGCCCTAACTGCACTAACGGCCTTACCGGGATTTCCCACTTCGCACTCGGTCAACCTAGTTGAGTAGCCAAACTGACGTGACAAAAGAATCTTGCTTAATATGTCTTTTTTGTGTCGTTCTATTCATTTAACGATTAATTAAGTCTAATAATTGATAGATTAAAGTCTAATATAAAAGTAAGCTTGTTTTTATCTATCGCTAATAACTTAAGTAAGAATATCATGTAAAACTCTAATATGAAAATAATGTTGTATATATTTCATTAATAAGTTATAGTATATAGTGGAATATAAATATAATATCCCGATATCATTATGAGTTACTTTAATATTAAAATGTTATATATTATTTCTTTCATTATAAATATACTGCGAATTTGATAGCATACGAAGGGGTGTCACCGTGTTTGTAGAGTCCTTACATCAGCATAAACCTTCACAAATACAGGTTGCAAATCTTCACGATATAGTTTTATATCTTCAATGTTTTTGCAATTGTACTTATATCTAATGTTTCTGCTTGTCTTCAGGAAACGGATAAAGTCCTCCGGGAAGATTCACGACATTTAACTTTGATAAGGTAATAAGGTAAAAAATGAAGAAGTTATATTAGAGCAAATAGAGTAAACGGAAAAAGTTGGTTGGTGATATGTGTTCAACTTCGCATAAAGAAAGTAAAATTTCGTAAGCAAATGAGTAAAAGGATGTATGGAACTATAAGAAGAGCATGTGAGTTTATAAACCTAGTTGTAAGATTACTGATGATGTTGAACTTATTTTCAGAAGGTTGTGTGGAATATTAGATGCATGCATCATTACCTACCCGAAGTTGGAATTCAGTTGAACTAAAGTTTAAACATATCAAGTACATATCAATTCTGCTGGACATGTAATGTAAGAAAATAACACCAATCTCATTTTAGTTATTCCCAAATAAGGAAAACATGTCACATGTCGTGCAAACTCGACTCAATGAGATTTATTAAATTACTATATAGAAGCTTTGCTTTACACCTATAACTGCTTTAGAAAGCTCAAAATGGAATAGATATATCGAAAATTTCTCTCCGATGTTTCCCAGTTCAGCTTTAGAAAGGATCTAGTGAGGAGAAGAGCCAGCGCCGAGATCCATAGAGTAGGAAATACAAAGAGAAGCTTTATTTATTGTTGCTTGATATATCTACGTTATCAATTTAGATAGGAAAAATTGAGATAACAGTAACATAATGATATCCCCTTTCGAAATGTACAAAACTGCTACTTGTTCATGTTTATGTTGTCCTCATCCTATTAAGGTCAAAGGGTTATTCCACGACAATTACACTTTGAGCATGATTTTCCGGCAGTATGTCTAGCTGAGCAGACTAACCTACTTGTTATTGGTAATCGTGGAAAATATGCATCCGAAGTGAGTAGATGGTTGGAAATACAATATTACACTATGCCATTGGTTTTGACATGATTAAGTTTAATATATTACCACTACTGAATTGGTGCAACTTAGAAAACAGAACCCATAAACGGTAAGATAATTTTGTGTCGTCTAAATAAACTGTCAGAGTACTACTGACGGTAATTCCTGAAAGTATCAGAATAATGAATTACAAAGAACTTTTGTTCTTGTACTAATGTTTAACTTGTTTACATAACAATGGACTCAACAAGCCAAACATGTACAAACAGATCATAATCGTTTTTACTCCCGAATCAAAGTCGATGGTGCATGAACTGCCTTCATGCTTACTTGAACACGACTTTTCCCTTTTGAGTTGTAGTAATTTCTGTCTGAATTTACTAATTCTCAAAATAGGAATATATTATACAAAGGAAAGACTATACAACGTTCATGCCATGATTCTACTCACTTCCCTTCATTTCTTTCACAAGTAAGAAAATGTGAGTAGAGAAGCGAAATTTATCACACATGATTGTTAGGTGACCAAAAAGCATAATGAGGTTGTTAAGAGTTGAATATGGTATTCATAATGTTATCCCAAATTTAAGAGAAATCATGAGATATGCACCAACTCAATAATAATTTTCGGTTCATAATTTTAATGAGATACATGAAGCTTTGAGATATCTTTGAAATAACCGTGAAATATATATTGAAAAGATACTTGTGTATGTCACTATGAATGCAACAAGTAGTTCACTAGGGCATATCAGTCTCCACTTAGTCACTCTTTCTCCCTCAACATACGGGATTTCTTGGTAATCGCGTCGCTATTTAGTCGAGCAAGTAAGCAACACGTTCGATGCAGTAGATGCGCTGCAAACATGTGTTTTCCTCAGTTTCAGTTGTCAATTCAAATTGCTGATTATTCAATTCAGGATTCTGCTTAGATTACTGCTTCTTTTCACACAAATCGGTACCAACGTGTCCTCATCTTATAGGCATGACGGAACTTCCACGTCAGGCGATACAGCGACAAATGAGTATTATGATCAGTTACAAGAAGGAGAACGTGATACTTATCAACATGCAAGAGTGAAGTGTCAATGCTATGGACCAGACGGACTGTCCACCTTTATGATGATTGTGGAAGGTGATTTCTCTTGATATAGATTGAACTTCCATTGGTGGTGAAACAATTTTGATTTCATAGAAATGAGTTTTTTCTTATGACAACGGTAACTTAATTGTCAGCTTCAAGAGCTTTAGCACCTTGAGTTCCACTAGATGGCTCAGCATCTAAACACTATAACAACTAACAGGAAAAAGTTGGAATAATTATTAGGGGAGTCAAAGTTAAGCAGGAAGATTTCCGGACGTTAGAGAGCACAAAAACCGTAAAATAATAACAGACAACTCTGTATGCGGTCCTTGAGAGGTGTGGTTTTGAACTAACAGAATTATTTTTTCACTATTTACTTTCTCTTACCCACAACCAGAACGGGCAAGAAACGACCAAGAAGAGGTCTGCAGTGTTTTCCTATGGGCACCCCTAGGTATGTCCGCAGAAATCATCCGTGGAAGTTTTACCGTAGTCGTAACTTCAGCCCGCGGGAAAGAATATTAAAAAAAAATTCCAACTTTGATTCCCCCTATTGACAGAATTCACATGCAAAGTACAACCAAGGAAAAGAAAAACAGAGTTAGAATCATCTAAGATATTTCCAATGACAAGCTTAATCAGTATGTATGTAACATACGTACATAGAAGCGAATTGTGTGGATTAAAAGAAATATTAAAACTGAATGCGCGGGTACATGGAAACTTTACTGAGTTGAGATACAAAGTACAATAGGAGACTGAAGACTAGCATCCTGTAGGAGACCAGTGGTTCTACCAGGAAGGTTTATTAGCGAGAAGTCACCAGCAGTAGAACAAGCGCAAAGGATCAACAACCAAACGCAGCTATGGTCCGGTGGAAACACTTGGTTGAGAGAGCAGCAAAAAGGGTAGCAGAGCGAACAACAGACTTTATGTAGAGGTAGTAATAAATGTTGATATAGTACCAGCAGGATTAGTTAGGATTATTAAGTGAAACTAGTATAGTTAGTTAGAAGACTAATCCATCGTTTGGATATCCCTTGTACTCTCTTTGTACATGTAGGATGAGTAGAGTAGTATACATGGAGAGGAGAAACCTTCAGTTCATTTCTTATTTACTTCCTTAATGGTTGTCAAGCGGATCCTCCGCTTTGTGAAGTTCTTGACGCAGTATGAACTTCACTGTCAATTGATGGATCATTGTTGTTACACGTGCTGATTGGACAAGGAGTGTCGACATGAGATCCACATCAAATTACACTTTTGGACTTGGAAGCAGTGCTATAAGAAGAGCTTCTAAGAAACAACATACTATTGCTTTGTCATCCACAGAGATGGATTATCGAGGAGCAACGAACGTTACGTATAAATTAATTTGGTTTTGGTGTTTGCTATATTATATGAGTGTGGAGCATATACATCAAGTTGTTACATATATTGACGACATTAGAGACCTGAAGTTAGCTAGTAAAATCTTGTTAGGACAAACCACATTGAGATGCACTATCATTTCATTAAGGAGAAGGTCCTTGCAAGAAAATTTGAGCTCAGTTAGTCTTATGTTTGACTTGAAAAAATCTAAAGAATTTTCTTGAATAGATATAAGAGCACAGGAGATCAGGTTGCCGATATAATCACTAGAGATTATCTAGAAATAAGCTTGATATTTTCAAACATTATCTAGGAGTAGAGTCGAGCTTGAAAGTGTTAATATAATTCCAAGCTCTCATAGATCGATGGTTGATAGAAGTTGGAGTAGTCAGGGTTGTTACACACAACTATTACAGTTAGTTAGATGACTAACTTGCCATTAGGATTTCTTTATACACAACTTATATATACATGGAGAGATGAAATCTCTTTCATCTCATTTCTTATATATTTTTTGTCTAGACTCTTTCTCTTCTTAGGGTATTTAGAGGATATATATCTTTCTTCTTTCTAATAAAGACTCAAAGCTTAGTAAAAGACTATAGAACTGAAACTAGAGAGACTGATGCATAACATACATGGCAGTTTGAAGCTATCAATGAAGAGAAGTGTTAACGTTGAGAAGTAGTCAATATCGTAGGATAGAGAACGGTTGAAGGAGCAAAACAAGTAGAAAATTGTGAGCAATATTCTAAAGGTTGAAAGACACGACATGCATCGAGAGTCTTGGAAAAAGAACATAAAATCTATATTCAAAGCTTAACACCAATAGATCACAAGCTTGGGAATTCACTAGAAACACGTGCAAGGAAAAATAGGATATTTAAAAAAATATAGTAAAATTTTTGAAAATTAATAAAACTAAAATATGTTATTTTAATCCTTAACGAGTTTTTAAGTAAAAATATAATATTTTTATATACAGAAAAAGGAATTTTTTGAGAATATTTCTTTTTATTTATAAAATAAGATATTTAAAATTATTATTTTTAGAAATAAAATAGAGGTATTAAAATTCTTGTTGACTCGCACATATTATCAGCAAAATAAAAAGAGATGTCCCTCGAGATCACAAGCCACATGAGAGAAACTGTTGAGAGACGTTAAGTAATAAGAGGAGCTAAGAAAATTGATGGAGAGTGCACTACCATGTGAAACTTGATGTAACATCAAAGTCCATTCACTTGTCTTTTCTAGTAATAACACCAACTTAGTCTACTTGGAGAAATGCTTCACCATCACCACACATATCGGTGATTACATGTAAACAACAATAAGTATCCCTCAAGATCCAAACTCCAATTGTCACCAAACCTCATAATGGATAAGAAGTGTACTTATGCATTAAGAGTACTGAATGATGTTCGTAATTGATTACAAACCATACATCATAATAAACTACAGCATGTCGATATGCACACCGTTCCATCCGTACTATCATGAGAGTAAGCGTCTCTAGAGTGGTCCGTATCTCAAAGCTGACCTCCCTCTATGGTGTGTGCTTCCATCACCTTGATCCCTTATGGAGACTCTTTGATCCTCCCAATATCTGCCGCGGTTGAGCCTTGGACGGGGGTTTCATGGTCGCTCCACTGTTATTTCTTTGAGGCACTGCTGGTGGTCCTGATGGTGGTGGATCGGAGAGGATCGTCCCCAGAAGCATCTTCTTTCTCGTTGGGTCTTTTCTCATTCTAGTCACTGGCTTATTCTTAGTCCTCGTACTTTGTCCTCCCCCTCTATAAGCTTTTTGATCTTTTTCTGAAGCTTCATAATCTCCTGTTGCATCTGCCAACTTAACTATTCATGATCTTGGACCTTCTTAGCGTAGGTGTCCCGGCTGTTGGTGATCTCTTGTAGGTCCTTCTCTTTTGCGATCACTTGGTCTTTCAGTTTTTGGACCTCTTGAAGTTTGCTACTCCTCTCTTGGTTGAGTAGTTTCTTCAATTCCTCCTTCTTTGAAGCTATCCTTTGTACTTCAACTTCTAGGACTATCAATTTTTCTTCTGATGCCGTTAATTTGGCATGCAAATCTCGTGCTCGTTGCTCCTATAGTTGCTGAACTATCGTCTTCTTGTCCAAGGACTTCTTCCATCTCTTTGTAAGCTCCTTCTGGGTCTTATGAATTTCATTCAGTTTCTTCTACAATGTTGTAATGTTGTCTTGCAGAGTGATGACGGAGAGTTCATTCTCCTTCTCCTTCTCCTTGATCTCGGTCTTCTTCTCCTCTAGGAGCCCCTCGTCTGCTCTCTGAGCTCAGACATCTTCTCGGTGAGACCATTGTTCACTTTTGTCGTAGCTCCCTCTGCTATTTCTTGGAGTTTGACCATCATGAGAAGTATGGCGTTTAGTCTTCTTGTGGATGTCTGCTCCAGTGAAGTTCTATGAGGATGTTGTTCGTGTGCCATGTCACCTCATCTACTCTGTCCATGTTCAGCACGCACTTCTTGATCTCGTCCAACGTCCAAGCTCAAGGTACCTATCCAAAGGTTAACCATACCACCAATGTACACAATTGGAATATGATTCTCTTCGAGGGAGATCCACAATTTCCTCTTAGGGGGGCTTCTCATTCTGTGTTGCCGTTTTCTCTATCTCTTTTCCTTGAATTGGTTGGGTGACTTGAGGATCGAAATAGTTCTCGAATCTCAGCTGTTGAACTCAGCTGTTAAATCTCAACTGTTGACTCAGCGAATCGAACTTGTTCCTGAACTGTTTGAATGTGATTCCAATCCCTGTATCATGTGAGTCATCATCCTCCTCCTCCAAGACTGATCTCTTAAATAAGCTATTCTGGAGTGTCGACAAACCATAGAATCTCTACCTAATTCTTTCTTCCTCGTCATCTGTTGGAGAAAGATGGTGTTTTTTCTCATATGTGATGTGTGAGGACGAGTTTGCTTCTTCATCTCCTTCTATCTTGCCTATTGGGCTTGGAGATCATGCTTGAACTTTCTTGGTAAGGGCTGGTGCTTGAGGAGTCGGTTTAGGCGACTTCTCTTTTGTTGGCCCCTCTTCCCTAGACTCTTGACTGTAGTGGCTCCTGTGGGAGCTACTACCAATGTTGGAGATTTTGTCCTCTCCCCCTTGTTGTTCTCGTAAGGGGTGTTGTTGTTGCTGGTTTTTATTCTGCGTTTTTTGCCACCTTCCATCTAGGTCTCGTGGAGGGTGCTTCTCCCTATTTCGAAGTTCTAGGGATAGACCATGTTAGGAGTGTGATTCTCTCACTCTCTTTCTCTTGAGCATTTTTCTTCTTCTCATCTATCTTCTGTCTTTTGTCGGACCAAGAGAGGGTACTTTCTCCATAGGCTTCCTCTTCTTCTGTTTGCTCGAGGCTTGTTGATATGATGGCCATGCAACCCCTTTTAAGCGATTGTAGGAGTGAAGTAGTCAATCTCTTCTGCAGAAATTTTCCCTTCTCTCCATCCGTACAACTTTTGATTCTTTCTAGTAGAACCGGAGGTGATGTATGGTCCTACGTGGATGACCTTAATCTGCTTGAGTATAGTATCATTTATATAATGATAAATTCTCATAGATAAGTGTTGGAGTCGATGGGTGGGCCTTGCTTGGGTTATAACTCCGTCCATCTCGCTTCAACTAGCTTAGCCAACACAGGGTGCATGATGAACGTCTTGACATTGTCTCTCAACTTCGTGGGTGCATGTGGTGTCTAGAAACACATGATGCTGGATTGCAGTTTTGTGAAGACGAACGGTGTGAAATTGGTGGAGGTTCCGTACATGGTCACCTTGAACACAGCCTCGGTGATGTTTTTGTACAAGTAGGTGAGGTTGCTCACGCTTCTTGTTAGCCATAAGAAACTTTTGGCTATGCAATAGAGCGGTGCTCAAATAATCTAGTTGACAGGGAATCCCTACATGTCCATCATCTTGTCTTTTCTCAGAATGAACGGCATGACTCCTGGAAATAGTTCCTTGCTCCACTACCACAGTCGCTCTGCTATCTCTACCGAGGTTTTGAACTAGAACAGCCAATGTGTTTGGTACAATGGTTCATTTGTCCTTGCTTGGTAGATTGATGACATTCATCTTCTCACCTCGACTATCTCTAGTAATTGCTACCATTCATCCGAGTTGTCGCGAAGGTTGTAATTGGCTTCCATGAATTCATACAGCCCTGCTGATTTCAGATTCTCTATCGTCTCGACTGTGAGATTATCCAGAGAATACAAGGTTCCCTTGGTGAGGTATACCCCTAGTGAATTTGTGTATAGTGTCCTCTCTAGAGATCTTCTTCTTTTTTGATGCCATGCTCTATCTAATATACAAATCTTCTCATTGACTACACGTATGAACACAATTTTCATGAGGAGATGGACGAGTTAGTAATTGTTTACATTGATGACATCTTGATCTATTAAAAAACCTTAGAGTTGCACGTGGAGCAGCTAAGAGTGGTGTTGACGAAGCTATGGGAGCATAAGTTATTTGCCAATGTTGACAAGAATGAGTTTGATTTAGAACGCATTAACTTCTTGAGACACATCATGGCAAATAGAGTCGGCATTGATATGTAGAAGATGGACGCGATTGTGACTTAAGAACCTGCGACTATAGTGAAAGAGATGCAGTGGTTTAAAACCCAAGATTGAGTAACGTCAACGCAACTATGATGGCATGAGCGCTCATGAATGTGGAATTAATCCACAAAATAAGAAAAGATAATGTGGTTCTGGACACCTTGAGTCACAAGGAGGAATATCTTTCCTTGTCAACACATATTTTATGAGCAATGTATCCTAAGGAGTCAGGACTTGGAGAGAAAAATACATGAAGATTACAATGATGACCAAGCAAGGAGTACTTGGAACAGCTTAAGCGAGGAGTGAAGTTGCAAAACATGCAGCTGAGACATGGATTATTCATGTTCGGGCAAAGTCGAGTTTATATGAGATAAGAAAAGCTTATGATTAAGCAATAGAGTTTCATGATCTATCCTTATTAGATCATAAAGAGGTAAAATCCACTTTAGAAGTGATAGCTAAAAAGTTTTATTGGCCTTACATGGAAGAAGAAGATGTTGACCACTTTGTGAAAACATGTGTAACTTGTTAAGCGAACCATGTTTCTTATGCGAAGAAACATGGATTATTTCATCATTTGCCGATTCCAGCTAGACCTTAGGAAAGTATCAGCATGGACTTCATAACATGACTTACTCAAATGGATACAACACAATCTTTTCGATAGTTGGTCGGTTTAACAAACTAACAGAGTTTACTCTGACCTTGGATACCACAACAACGTTCAAGACTTCTCAACTCTTCTTAGATACTTGGTGGCGTTCACATGGATTACCTTGGAGTATTATTTCAGACAGGGACTCCAAGTTCACAAGTGTCTTTTGGAAACACTTGTTCCAAAAGTTGAGGACTAGATTAAAATTCAGTATTTGTTTTCATCTTGAAACAGATGGACACACTATATGAGTTAACTCTGTTATGAATCAATACTTGAGGAATTATGTAAGCATAGACCAAAGTGATTAGGCAGAGTGGTTCAATCTTGCAAAGTATTGCTATAATTCCACAAGGCATTCAACAATAGACAAATCGCCTTTCTTGCTAGCTTACAGACGTGAGCTAGAAGGGGCTCTTGACTTGACTCTTGTAAGGAGTTCTATATCGGCATGATAAAAAATACAACAAACATCAGCTGAAGAGTTGGTGGCAGAAATGCAGCGGCACAAAGAACAAGTGAAAAAGAACACCAACAAAGCACATCAATGTTACACAAAGTAGGTAAATAAACATCGATGAGTGAAGTTTCAAGTAGACAAAGAAGTATGGTTGAGTACGAAAAACTTCACCCCTTTGGAAAGAATATCGACAAAATTCCCATTAAAGTTTACGGGATCTTTTATGATTGTCAAGAATCCGCACGAAGATGTCTATATTTTAGACCTTCCTCTCGAGTGGTAGTTGCATCCTACCTTCCATGTTTCTTTATTGAAGAAGTACTTCAAGGATATTTTGCGATCTGAGTACAAATCGGTTCTCATGTGTCAACGTGATGTCATACAAGACAAAGTAGAATAGAAGGCGGAGATCATTTTGTGATCGTGATGCAAATCCAACCGAATGGAGTACTTGGTCAAAAGATGTGAATATCATTTGAAGGAAGCAACTTGGGTGCTAGAGGAAGATCTAGAACATGAAAGTGAAGTATTGGACCTCTTCAATCAGCGACAAGGACAAAAATGACGTTAGTAAGATGAGGACATCCCCTTACAGAGAGGAGTGAAGGAACGGCGAAGCATACAACTAGCAACTTAAGGTGATTTGGACCGATGGACTTTGTAGCTTTGACTTATATTTTGTGGAAATAAAGAATTTGTTTTTTGAAAATTGTTTTAGTGTATATTGATAGTACATAACTATGACTAGTTATGATCAAATGTCTATGATGTTGTCAAGAGGAGGAACGAAGCACACTGAAAGAAAACGAGCTTGTTTGGATAAGCAACTAAATCAAGACTAGTCTTGATGTCAACACTTAGGTTTGCCTTAGCGTTGGCAAAGCAAGTGTGAATTGTTTACACTTGTCTTGGGACTTGGGGTGATCTTGCGTTGCAATTTTCAAACTGCAAGCTAAACTTAGTTGTGCGTCCAAGTCAAGTCAGGTTGCAACCAGAAAGTGAGCTTTAAGAGACCTAGTAAGTAGTAATCAACAAGTCTGTCTAAGTGTTTTAGTGACAACTTAAGACTCAAGTCAAGAAGGAAATTGGTGGTTAGCTACTAGAATGCAGTTATGGTGACAAGGAGTTGGCTACCCATTTTGAACTTGGCGTTAGTTTAAGGATAATTATTGATGAAGGCATCAACCTCCAAAGTGGAGGTGAATGTCGCAATCCTCAATATCAAGATTGGATGTAGACTCAAACAACAAAATCCTAGCAGACTTGCACTAGATTATGAACGATGCGAATATGACATAACGGCTTGATCGAGAAGTCAGGAACAGATGAACCTAAGTGGTTCTTTGAACCAAGATAGGAACATTGGGTTAGGACGTAGGGGCCTAACCCAAGGAGACACCAGACAAACGTTGACTTAAGAAGGCAAGTCAAATGGATCAAAAAGTTAGTCTGAATGTGAGTTCGAGTGGATTGAGAAGTAGGTTTGGTGCAGACAAGTACTGGTCGGATGCTGGTCCAAACCACATGGTCCTAGTCTAGCACCGGACCATGGTTTCTCAGATAAAACATGAAGTATTGGAGCTCTAGCAACATTTTGGGTTGTGGACTGATCTTCACATATGATCTCGAGGCTAGTGAGGTATCATTGGAAGAGTCTCAGCGCGAGCCTTCCAATGATACCAAGAACTCTCCAAACTAATATCAAAGTTGAGAATAATGACCGATCTCGTGATCAAGTTGTGGTATAATTCTCAAGGATCAAAGATGAGGACATGGTCGCCGATCCTCATAAGTATATATGAGGGGGCTCGATGTCTGGGTGGGTCAGACCGTGTCACTTGATCCCAAAGTTTGGCGGACGGACTTTGAGGGCACGAGGTGATGGTTGGATCAATACCAAAGCGTGTTCTGGTCTAGACTTGGACGTTTGGGATTGGGAACAACCCAAGGACTGACGCAAGACTAGGAAATGAGACGACGAGTAAGATCACATTTGGAAGCATAGACCTAGATGGACATCATTGGAGGGTTGAACCGCACTAGGTGTGTTGGAGGCACCGTTTAGGACCTTGGACTTTATGAGAAGTCCGCCCCAAGTCGCATAATGAGAAATCCAAATGTGATAGAATACGCATTGTGAAGCCTTGATTTTTCATTTTGTTAATTAATTGATTAGTTGTAAAGTAAATAAGAAGAATAGATAATAAAAGATAAAAGATATTAGTAGAATAGTGTTAATTAGAAGTTTAGTGAAGAATCTCTGTTCTGGAGGAACCTATTGAACTTATGAAAACATCTGGGATAGGATTTTCTTCATAGTTGAATTCCTCGAGCGAAGAGCTTTCTAACGGTATGTAGTGTAAAGCAAATAGACGTCGAATAACGAAGCTATACTAGGATGAAAATGTGACAAAGTTGGAGAAGAAGAACATCGCCGCACTACGAGCGCCGAAGAACATCAGTCGAAGCTGAACCAACCCTAACTTCGGCACGTGTGAAAGAGTCATCGCGAGATATAAATAGGAAGTTTCAAATCATTTGTCGTATCGTTAAACACTATTTAGAGGGACGGAGCGCAGCGCAGTCTGTTATCGACAAAGAACCCTTACTTCGTCAAAGTCAGTTAGTGGCGAAGTACTCACTCATTCTTCGTACCTCGTTGTAGCTGAACAGATTGGAAATCTAGGTCTTCGGCTTATGAGAGAGATGCAGACATCCAAAACGCCGAGGATTCGAGCACTAGATGTCAACCGAACGGCTCTTTGTCGCTATGAGAAGGAGCTCGAGGAGATGGATTTGTCATTCCTACTACTTCCTTGGTGGGGGATGGTCTCTTCGAAGTTGATACACGAGTTGAAGGTATGCAGGTAGCACCTCGCAGATGCATCTTATGGAAGACCTTGCAATTGGACCGAAGCACACTAGTCCTTTATCTTGGGGATAGACGATGCAGGTAAGGAGGGCGATCTTCTTTTTGACAGCACTTCGGCGGCGGCTTCGGCAGAAGCAGTGAAGAACTTCCCGAAGCTCTTCAAGGAATTGCCTCAGGGGAGGAATGGTTACAAAATGAGTGATTACTGTAATCCGAAGAAGAGGGAGGTTGCAAATGCGATTATGACGATCTTCCAGCCAAGAAGAACGACATACATGTCGAACTGACAGATCAATTTCATCAAACAGCTCTTCGCTGAAAGAAGAGCTCATTGAGCGAGGATCGTTCATCTCCATGTGCAAAAGCTCTGGGCCGACGAAGATCTAGTGTACATCGGAGCATTTGTTTCAGTTTTCTACATGGGTGATGGGACTCTTATCGGAAGCTGATCAGAAGAAGTTGGGTTTCACAGCAGCAGCCGAAGAAGAAGAGTTCCATGTCGCACCGACTCTAGTTCAAGATGTACAACTGGAGAAGTTCTTTGACGAGGTAGTCGTCAAAGACGCAGCGATCGAAGAAGCAAAGAAACAGACTAAGTCTACTTCAGAGGCAGTTCCAGCAAAAGCGCCTGAGACGGTAACCCAAGAGGAGGACGAGGATGTAGTTGAGGTACCTCTATGTGTTTGTTATTTTGGATTTTTCATTTCCTGAGTTTACGGAGCCATTGTGTGTGTCAACTTCGGAGATTTACCTATGAAGTATCATAGTTTGTTGTGGTAGGAATTAGTCTGAGTGCCGAAGGCTTTGCTGTTTGACATCTGAAATCAGAGTAGGAGTTTGTGACGAAGTCTAAGAATAGACCAGCACCTGCGAGGTTAGTTTGCTATGAAGACGTTTTTGGACAAAGTTGACTTTGGAGGAAGTTGTTCTTTAAGGAAGACACTTCGGAAGAAGTTGAACCTGGTACTTCGGCAGAAGAAGAGTCTTCTTCGTCAGAGTTTTACGAGAACAGTAGTAGTAGAAATAACTTAGTGTGAAGATACTTAGCGTTTATGGTGTTAGAGGTTACTGAGTAGCACTTCAGCAATACTTCCTTATGTGACATTTTCATCCGTGGCTCTGTTTCTTTGTTGTTTATCTTTTTCTCGAGGTCCCTGACTTGTTTTCTCTATGGGTTCGATCCTTAAATTACTACTTTCGAGCATCTTGTGGTTTTCTTGTGTGGTACATATAGAAAACTGAATAAATTTTGGCGCCACTGCCGGGGATGCGAATGCTGAAATTATCCAAGATCATTGAACAGAAGTCTAGAGACATGTATGTCGACGGGCAAGCCGTGAGAGAGACAGGAGGCGTGAAATCTAAGAGAGACATGAGCCGTGAAAGACGAGGAGAATATCGAGAACAGATTCTGGAAGAAGCTCGTCGGTTAAAAGAAGAGCATAAGAAAAGAGAACGAGGTTGGAGAACCGTCTAACTCAAAAGAATGGAAGAAGAAGGAACCAAGCTTTGGTGAATCAAGTTCACCTCGGACACCAAAGTCACTACCTCCAACTCCTCTCGAATCTACTCAGAGAGAACTTGACTTCAAAGAAGTTACCACTCGGCTAAGTGCTAAGACCGAACATCCAGAAAGTGAAGTAGGGTGGAAACCTTTTCCAGAAGTCAATACTGTTTTATATCCGTAGCTGTTTACTCTTGACCCGGAGGTAGGAAGTACTTCTGCAGATCAAGATCAGTTTACTTCTTCGAACGAAGAAGCTGCAACTAAGGCAGTAGAACCTGTTACTACCTTAGTGGAACTTTTACAGGCGTAGGTACTTATTCCTCAAACATTGGTACAGGAACTTCTTCCGTTAACTCCAGTAGCTCAGAAGGACAGTGCTGCTCCTTACTTACAGCCGACCACAAGATCGTCCATATTCAAGAAGAGACAAGCCCAAGCAGCTGCTGCTGCAGGTATTGCCTATGCTGTCCTTGTTCAAGTTGCAGTACCAGCGCCGATTCCAACTCCTGCCAAGATAACAACTCAAGTTCCAAGGGCTTCATTTGTTCGAAGTATGGCAGGCCAACCCATCACAAAACATGGTTATCCGAAGTTCAAGGGAGGATCTTCAGATGACGATGAGGATGCAGATGCTTACATTAAACTGTTTGAATATGTATCTGTCACTAATAAGGAAGACGCTGAACCAGATCGTCTGTGGATCTTTCCAAGTCTTCTCAAGAAGAGAGTGCGCAGCTGGTACAACCACGCAAACAGAGTACCAGGAGACATCGATACTTGGGACAAGCTGAAGACGAAGTTCTTAGAGCGGTTCTAAGAAACATCATTGGGTACAATCGCCAAGTGTTGGGGAAGCTGACCAGACTGGTCAGAGGAAAGAAAGAAAGCCTAAAAGATTATGTCCAAAGATTTTACAATCTACTGGATAGAATTCCGAGGATGGGTACAGCCAACCCATACTCTATGGATCAAGCAACGGAATGACTAGTTACAAGCTTACCTATTGAAATGGAGATTTGGTGTCGTCGAGGAAAGATGGACGCCATCGAAGAGGTTGTTGCTTCAGCAGAGGCATTTGAGGCATCCACCCTCGGAAGTAAGGGAGGATGGATAAAAGAAATAAAGAAGGGGAAGAAAGAAAGAAGGAGAAGAAGGAAGAGAAGTCGACTCGAAGGAAGAAGCATAAGAAGAGTCGCAGAGAACCCTCTTCCTCCGAAGAATCTTTTGATGATGAGTCGTCTTCGGCCGAAGTTGAAGAATCTTCCTCAACGAGCTCATCTTCTTCGAGCGAAGAAGAACGAAGAATGAAACGAAGTTCTTCGTCGAAAGAAAAGAAGAGTTCGAAGGAGAAGAAAAGCAAAGCCAAAGAGGATACTAATCACCTTATGGAGGAGATGATTAAAGGGTTTGCAGATCTGAAAGTGCAAATGATAGGAACTCCTAACAGAAAGAAATCATCGTCTTCATCTCGACCAAGCTTATGGTGTACAACTTGCGAGAAACAAGGGCATGCCAATACAGAATGTACTCACGCACGGACGTTTCAGACGCAACAAGTAGAATGGGCGCCCGCGTTCGAGTCGTATTATAGTTCAATTTTATAGAGACCCCGGATACATCTATGAAGTACAGTCAGTACCGCAAGTTACACCACCTCAAACATCCAGACCTTCCCAACCATCACCGATAACTCTTATCCAACCCATACCAATTCAGAGATTTGTACCAAGAGAGAGGGCTCAAAATGTGTCCCTGAAACACTTAATGAGTCCAGCAGGAGCAAATAAACCACCACCCCATGGGTCTTGTTTCAATTGTGGTAGTACAGAACATTGGTCACCCAACTGCCTACATCCGAAGAAACATTTGGGCTATGTAGCACTTTGTGCAAAGTGTCATCAACCAAGACATGCCACGGCAGATTGTCCCAATCCGCCAGTGGAGAAAAGAGGGGTTTGGTTTGATCCCAAAACAGAACGTCCTGTGGAAGCACAACTGCACAAGGTAGATTTAGAAGAATGGAAAGCCGTTGGAGATGAAGGATGACCACCAGAAGAAACTTGGGTTTGCAAAGTGGACACCCGAAGCTTTTTCAAGACAAAGAGGAAGGCAGAGGAAGCACCTCTAAAGACTCAATCGAAGAAAGAGTAGAAGAAGTAGAAGAAGGCAAAGGAGAAAGCCAAGAAGAAGACAGTTGTTGAGGAGGATACTGAGGAAGAGGAAGAAGAAATACTGAAGAGTGTAAACCCTCGGAGACTACCAGTTGATATTACGACGAAGTCCGTGAACTCCTAAAGAAGGAGTTACTACGAGCAGGAACTTCGACAAAGGGAGCCGATACAACTTCGGCCGAAGTTTCAGAATGATCAACTTCACCCGCACCACCAATTTTTCGTACTTCGGCCACTGAAGTCAGAACTTCGGCCAAGAACGAGGAGGTTTCGAAGAAGCACAGTCGATCGGAACCTGTGAAGAAAGAACCTGTGGCGATATCACACTATGATGTGGTAGCTGATCTAGAAACACAGAAGACTAACATAAGTTTCAAACAACTGAATGAAGATAACAAAATTTACAAGAAATTGTTACTTCAAGCACTGAAGAAACCTACTAAAGTAAGAAGATCAAAGTTACCTTCTCTATTTCACATCGAGGCAGAAGACCTGGGGTCTCCAGAAGTAGAAGTGGAGGTTGCAGGTTGTGTAATTAGGAAAATACCAATTGACTCCGGATCAAGAGTCAACATAATGACAGAAGACACGGCACACGTGTTGGGTGTCAGTAAGTTTGAAGAAACTCAGCGAGTATTACGATTGACAGACCAGACAAGAAGACGACCACTGGGGATACTGCGCAACATTCCCACCTTAATAGGCGGGATTTCTTTTAAACTCACTTATGTTGTATTGCGCCCTTTGGTTAAGTCTGGTTATCAAATTTTGATTGGGAGGCCGTGGTTATATGTTGCCAAGGTACTAATGGACTGGTACCGGCACCGTTTATAGTTCAAAGATCCACAGAAACCAACTGATAAGGCTGTGATGGTTTCCTGGAAGAAGATAACACATCAGGGTGAAACAGATTCGACTGATGCAGGTTATACTTCAGGATCTGATTCATCGACAAGCAGCGTAGGTGAAAGGAAAGGAGACCCTTTTCAATGGTCAACTATCTACGGTGCTATGAAGTTGATGAAGAAGAAGATATGAACGAGGCTGAATAGCAATCACAGCTAGGTCACGAGAGTGCAGAGACTAGTCATATAGATGGTATAGCCCTTCCAGGAGCATCCCAAGACCTAGTGATAAGCAAAGGTAAGAGCCTAAAGATTTCTGTTGTAGTACAAGGAGAAGAGTTGGAAGTGTATCGTCAGATGCTGATCCATTACCAAGATGTCTTCGTCTGGACTGTGGAGGACATGAAGAGGATACCTGCACAGTGGAGAGAACATCGTATCGATCTCATTGAAGGATCAGTACTTGTGCGACAGCGACAATACCGACTCAACCCAAAATACTCTTTGTGGTTAAAGACGAGATAGATAAGTACTTGAAGGCAGGTATTATTTTTCCTGTGTTAAGCAGCGAATGGGTAGCACCTATAGTAGTGGTACCTAAGAAGCAAACAGGAAAGATAAGAGTCTATCAAGATTTCAGAAAGCTTAATGTAGCAACGAAGAAAGATCATCACCCTTTACCTTTTACTGATATCATTTTGGATCATGTATCTGGAAAGGAATGTTACAGTTTTCTGGATGGGTTTTCAGGATATAACCAAGTGTCCATTAGAGAGCAAGATAAGGACAAGACTACCTTCACTACAGATTGGGGCACTTATGCGTATCACAAGATGCCTTTTGGACTATGCAATGCACCAGCTACCTTTCAGAGGATGATGACTTCAATTTTTCAAGATTATTTGCAAAAATTTTTAGAGATTTTTATAGATGATTTTTGTGTTTTGGCACGCGTGAAGAACATGCAACGTGTTTAGCCAAAACCTTTCAGAAGTGTAGGGAAGCCAGACTTGTATTACACCCTGAGAAGTGTTTCTTCGTGATGACTAAAAGAATACTTCTTGGACATAGAGTATCAGATCGAGGCATAAAAGTAGATGTAGAGAAAGTTCAAGTAATACTCTCCCTGCAACCCCCTACTGACATCAGCGAGTTGAGAGCCTTCCTAGGACATGTTGGATATTACAGAAGGTTCATCAAAGACTACGCCATGCTTGCTGCGCCACTGACAGAACTGCTGAAAAAGACGATAGAGTACCATTGGCACGAGAAGCAGCATGAGGCGTTTGAGACGCTGAAAAAGAAGTTGACAGAAGCACATGTCATGCGACCACCAGATTGGGAGAGATCTTTTCAAGTGTATGTAGACACTTCTGCGTTTGCTATTGGAGTGGTGCTCAGTCAGAAAGATGATGAGAAGAGAGACCACCCAATCTACTATGCGAGTAGACAACTTTCAGCAGCAGAAAAGAACTACACCACTACTGAACGTGAAGCGTTAGGAATGATGTACTCAGTAAAGAAGTTTAGACATTACCTCCTTGGCTATGAGTTTGTTTTTCATGTGGATCATTATGGGTTGAAGCATCTGGTACAGAAGTCAGACTTGTCAGGACGGATAGCAAGATGTATGTTGTTACTTCAGGAGTTTACCTTCACAGTTCAGACCAGACAAGAAATTCATCATGAGAATGCTGATTACTTGTCTCGACTGAGAACGGGAGAACGAGTGGATACATTTGCAGATGATTTTTCAGATGAGGAATTGTTTCAGCTGACAGTAGCACATGCTACGAAGTACTATGATCTGTACAGATATTTACAGACTTTGCATTGCCCAGAAGAAATGGATGCTGAACAGCGAACAGTTTTCATACATCAGGCGAGATCCTACGAGTTGAAGAACGGGATACTGTTCAAAAGAGGACCTGATGAAGAACTTCGAAGATGTCTGGAAGTGCATGAAATACCACAAGTGGTAGGTGCACTACACTCGGAACCTGAAGGTGGACACTAAGCACTGAGAAACACTGTGAAGAGGATCCTCTCAGCTGGATACTGGTGGTCAATGATGTACAAGGATGTTCATGAGATCATCAAAAAGTGTGATAACTGTCAACGAGTGGGTAAGCCTACGCCAACCACTCAGTCGCCGTTACATCCGATACTTCCATTAGCACCATTCGAGAAGTGGGGCATTGATTTTGTAGGACCTATACAACTTGCAACACGCCGCACTAGAAGAAGGTACATACTGATAGCTACTGATTATGCAACGAAGATGGTTGAAGCAGCAGCTATCAAGAAAGATGACTCAGCCACTGTGGCTGAGTTTCTGTACACACAAATCATTACTCGATATGGATGCCCACTGGAGTTGATGAGTGACCGAGGTACACATTTTTTGAATAAGATGATAGAGGAACTGACAGACTACTTTGGTATAAAACACCGGAAGACAACACCATACAATCCAAAAGCTAATGGATTGACAGAGAAGTCTAATGGAGAGTTGTGCAAGATTATGAACAAGGTGACAGTGAATCATGCATATGACTGGGATACAAAATTACCGGCTGTCTTATGGGCGTTTCGGAATGCAGAGAAGATAACGACCCGTCAGACATCTTTTTTCCTAACATATGGTATGACACCGATCATACGAGTTGAATTTGATGTACCTACTTACAGAATCTTGTCTGAAGATAGATTGTCAGTGGAAGAGAGCCAACTGTTACGACTCAAGAATCTGATGACACTTGAGGAAGACCGTGAAGAGTCTAAATGACTAACGGAGATCATTCAAATGAAGCGGAAAGAGAAGCACGATAAGAAGATCCGCAAAGTGGACATCAAAGATGGCGATTTAGTACTGCTGTATGACAGTAGGTACACTAAATTTCCAAGGAAGTTACACTTACGTTGGATGGGCCTTTATAAAGTAACGCGTCGTTATAGTAATGACTCGGTTCATTTAGAAGAACTCGATGGAACATTGTTAGCCACCCAAGTCAATGGGTGGAGAATCGAGAGATACTACTCTTAAGTGTTCGTGGGGTCGCTTCACAATTGAGAGGAGAGTATGTGAAGCCTTGATTTTTCGTTTTTGTTAATTAATTGATTAGTTGTAAAGCAAATAAGAAGAATAGATGATAGAAGATAAAAGATATCAGTAGAATAGTGTTAATTAGAAGTTTAGTGAAGAATCTCTGTTCTAGAGGAACCTACCGATCTTATGAAGACATATGGGATAGGATTTTCTCATAGTTGAATTTCTCGGGCGAAGAGCTTTCTAACGGTATGTTGTGTAAGACAAATAGACGTCGAATGACGAAGTTATACTAGGATGAAAATGTGACGAAGTTGGAGAAGAAGAACATCGTCGCACTGCGAGCGCCGAAGAACATCAGTCGAAGCTGAACCAACCCTAACTTCGGCACGTGTGAAAGAGTCATCGCGTGATATAAATAGGAAGTTTCAAGTCATTTGTCGTATCGTTAAACACTATTCAGAGAGGCGGAGCGCAGTGCAGTCTGTTATCGACGAAGAACCCTTACTTCGCCGAAGTCACTTAGTGGCGAAGTACTCACTCATTCTCCGTACCTCGTTGTAGCTGAACAGATTGGAAACCTAGGTCTTCGGCTTATGAGAGGGATGCAGACATACAAACCGCCGAGGCTCCGAGCACTAGATGTCAACCGAGCGGCTCTTCGCCGCTATGAGAAAGAGCTCGAGGAGATGGGTTTGTCATTCCTACTACTTCCTTGGTGAGGGTTGGTCTCTTCGAAGTTGATACACGAGCTGAAGGTATGCCGACAGCACCTCGCAGATGCATCGTATGGAAGACCCTGCAATTGGACCGAAGCACACTTGTCCTCTGTCTTGGGGATAGACGATGCGGATAAGGAGGACGACCTTCTTTTTTACATCACTTCGGCGGCGACTTCGACAGAAGCAGTGAAGAACTTCCTGAAACTCTTCAAGGAATTGCCTCATGGGAGGAATGGTTAAAGAACGAGTGATTACTATAACTCGAAGAAGAGGGAGGTTGCAAACGCGATTATGATGATCTTCCGACCAAGAAGAACGACATACATGTCAAATTGGCATATCAATTTCATCGAACATCTCTTCGCCGGAAGAAGAGCTCATCGGACGAGGATCGTTCATCTCCATGTGTAAAAGCTCTAGGTCGACGAAGATCTAGTGTACATCGGAGCATTTGTTTCAGTTTTCTACATGGGCATGGGACTCTTATCGGAAGCTGATCAGAAGAAGTTGGATTTCACGGCAGCAGTCGAAGAAGAAGAGTTCCAGGTCGCACCGACTCTAGTTCGAGATGTACAACTGGAGAAGTTCTTTGACGAGGTAGTCGCCGAAGACGCAGCGACCGAGGAAGCAAAGAAACAGATTGAGTCTACTTCAGAGGCAGTTCTAGCAAAAGCGCCTGAGACGGTAATCCAAGAGGAGGACGAGGATGTAGTTGAGGTACCTCCACCAGTGAGAAGGAGCGAGAGGAAAAAGATCTTAGAGGAAACTCCAAGATCGACGCAGAAGTCTCGCAAGAAGATGAAGATGACAAAGACAGTCTGTGTCGATGGAGAGGAGGTCAAAGAAGAAGTGACCGAAGAAGCCAAAGACGAGGATATTCCTCGGGAGAAGAAGGGAGAGGATACCACACTGAGAGCTACTTTGACAGTCAAGAAAGTAGTGCAACTCGTTTCTTCGGCGAAGTACCTTCAAGAAGTGGTCGTACCGTTGTTGTATGCCTTGGAAGGTAACCGAGGATCTTATGAGGAAGTCGTCGGGAGGAAACTGAACTTGACAGAGCTAGTGCAGACGATGCACTTCGGCCGAGGAAATTGGCAGCAAGAGAAAGACAACTTACGTGTGGCAGTCCTCACAGCGAAGAAGAAGACTCAAGCGAAGGCCGAGGAGTTGAAGGAAGTGAGTTCGGAGAAAGAAACTCTTCTTCGGCAGAAGTTGGACCAGAAGAAAGAGTATGAGAAAGTTCTTTCTCTAACGAAGAAGGAGTTGGATGAGATGCGCGGACAGAGGAATCAAAATCAGGACATCGTCACGGAGATGACGAAAGAGATCGAGGACTTGAAGCGACGATTGGTGAAGGCCGAGGAACAGAGCACTCAACTTCGGAGTAGAGTCGAGCCAACGCTGAAAAACTACTTCGTCACCGATCTGGATACTTCGGAGCTGACGATTCTCCGAGATATTAGACAAGAATTCATAGCTGCAAATGTAGAGGGTTCTTCGATGAAGAACCGCATAGCTAGATTAGGACAACAGGTAGTTAGAGAGCTTAGAGAGGTTAGAGCAACCGTTGAGTTCTCGGTTAGCGAGATAGTTAGAGAATTAGCGATAGGAAGTGGTGTTGTTCCTGGTGTCGTTTCAGGCACAGGACCTTCATCCAACGGACCAGAAGTACACCCGACTTCTTAGGACGAAGATCCATCATCTTCGTAGAAATCTGTATATAAGCGTTGTGTTGTTCGTGCTCAATACCTCTATGTGTTTGTTATTTTGGATTTTCCATTTCCTGAGTTTACGGAGCTATTGTGTGTGTAAAACTTCGGAGATTTATCTACGAAGTATCATAGTTTTTTTGTGGTAGGAATTAGTTTGGGTGTCGAAGGCTTTGCTGTTTGACATCTGAAATCAGAGTAGGAGTTTGTGGCAAAGTCTGAGAACAGACTAGTACCTGCGAGGTTAGTTTGCTACGAAGACGTTTTTGGACGAAGTTGACTTTGGAGAAAGTTAACTTTGGAGGAAGTTGTTCTTTAGTGAAGACACTTTGGAAGAAGTTGAACCTGGTACTTCGGCGGAAGAAGAGTCTTCTTCGTCAGAGTTTTCTGAGAACAGTAGTAGTAGAAATAACTTAGTGTGAAGATACTTAGCGTTTATGGTGTTAGAGGCTACTTAGTAGCACTTCAGCAGTACTTCCTCGTGTGACATGTTCATCCGTGGCTCTGTTTCTCTCTTGTTTATCTTTTTCTCGAGGTCTCTGACTTGTTTAGTATATGTTATGTTATCTGTCAGGATTATCAACTCTATCTTGTTGGATAAACCTGAGTTTGATCTCTACCGAGACTGATTTATGCCCGTGAGAATAAAAGACAACCATAAAGAATCACCTTTGTCACATGTTTACTACTTTTGGATGATCTTTACTTGTATCTCTGTGGGTTCGATCCTTAAATTACTACTTTCGAGCATCTTTTGGTTTCTTGTGTGTTACACGCATGCACCTAAGAATCTTCTTACTTTGTCAAGGAGTTGCAAACCTCCTTCATGTTCTCAATCGCATCTATTTTGCTAGGGTTTGACATTTGATCAAATGATCCGCACAAATGATCAATGATCAAAACTTCTCTAAACCCAAATGTAGATTTCGCACTTGATAGGGTGAGATGAACTTCCTCAAGTCGAGATAAGATCTTCTCATAATATGTGATGTGATCGATGATGTATCTCTGATATCTTTTTTGATCTAACGCTTCATCCTGAGTTTACGGAGCTATTGTGTGTGTAAAACTTCGGAGATTTACCTACGAAGTATCGTAGTTTTTTGTGGTAAGAATTAGTTTGGGTGCCGAAGGCTTTGCTGTTTGACATCTGAAATCAGAGTAGGAGTTTGTGGCAAAGTCTGAGAACAGACCAGTACCTGCGAGGTTAGTTTGCTACGAAGACGTTTTTGGACGAAGTTGACTTTGGAGGAAGTTGTTCTTTAGTGAAGACACTTTGGAAGAAGTTGAACTTGGTACTTCGGCGGAAGAAGAGTCTTCTTCGTCAGAGTTTTCTGAGAACAGTAGTAATAGAAATAACTTAGTGTGAAGATACTTAGCGTTTATGGTGTTAGAGGCTACTTAGTAGCACTTCAGCAGTACTTCCTCGTGTGACATTTTCATCTGTGGCTTTGTTTCTCTCTTGTTTCTCTTTTTCTCGAGGTCTCTGACCTGTTTAGTATCTATTATGTTATCTGTCAGGATTATCAACTCTATCTTGTTGGATAGACCTGAGTTTGATCTCTACCGAGACTGATTTCTGCCCGTGAGAATAAAAGACAACCATAAAGAATCACCTTTGTCACATGTTTACTACTTTTGGATGATCTTTACTTGTATCTCTGTGGGTTTGATCCTTAAATTACTACTTTCGAGCATCTTTTGGTTTCTTGTGTGTTACACGCATGCACCTAAGAATCTTCTTACTTTGTCAAGGAGTTGCAAACCTCCTTCATGTTCTCAATCGCATCTATTTTGCTAGGGTTTGACTTTTGATCAAACGATCTGCACAAATGACCAATGATCAAAACTTCTCTAAACCCAAATGTAGATTTCGCACTTGATAGGGTGAGATGAACTTCTTCAAGTCGAGATAAGATCTTCTCATAATATGTGATGTGATCGATGATGTATCTCCGATATCTTTTGTGATCTAACGCTTCATCCTTCTCATCCTCCATACATCCTTTGATGAGAATGTCTCCAAGAATGACATCATCCTCTCAAGGATGAAGTTTCTTAGAACTATATTCATCATGTTTATCATGTGTGCTACCGAATTGGTACCTCTCTGTGGTAAGGTACACATCTTAATCAATCCCAAAGGTGTCCTCATTGTCATGAAGCTTCTACTAGTTGAAATTGATCATATCTTGAGTAAAGATGTAGTGTCTCAAGCCCATTTAGCATAAAAAGTATCGTTCTCACAGAGGATTTGCACATTTGACTTGCTCTAAGTTTTAAGATCTGTTCAAACACAAAAACACATGGAATTTACCTAGAAATATCGTCTTCTCACAAAACCACACGGCTTCTAGACACTTCAGAAGGTGCTCTGGACCTAAACAAACAACTACCACCTAAAATATCACACAAATATCTACAGGGAATCTCGAGAAGACGCTTTCTGCTTCCAGGTCACGACTTCTAGTCTTCTCATCACGGTCTTCCTGAAGCAATTCTTAGCTTCTGGGGGTTCAATCCGGCTTCTCGCACCTCCAGAAGACTGCTCTTGCTTCGTAGACGTCAAATTAACAATGTCTATCACACATTGCTCTTCCAATTTCTAACTGCGTTAAATCAATCACAAGGTGTATGCCTTCCTGTGTAGCCTTCCCAGGCTTCTACTTACGGAAACGGTCTTCTTGCAGCACTACAATGACATTCACCTTCACGGAAGCTCAATAGAAGTCTCAGAAGCTCACTAGAAGAAGATAGGAAGATGGGAAGATGAGAGAAGATTAGGAAGAAGAGAAAATCCAAACAAGAGAAAACAAGATGAAAATGAGAAATTAAGACTCCGACAGGCTTCTAGTCCGGATCTGACTAACAAGCCATCCCTGCTTGTAGTAATTTGGGGAAGAAAACCACAAATTTACTTACAGTTACACAGTCTTCTACTCGAGGATGTCGTCTTCTGCTGTGAGAAGAAGACTTCTTTCTTCTTCTGTCGTTGCTCCGACTACTCTTTCGTCTGGGACCGCTTACCTATAGGACTGTCCGTACGTGGATCTTAAGTGCTCCACTAGATGAGACAAGCTTCGACTCTACACAACTTCTAACAATCACCGCCACTCAAGAAGAAGGCTTCTCATGCACAATTGGGTGTGAATTCGAGGAAACCCACTACCTAGAAAACACAGACAAAGCTTCTGCACTCAAACCTGAAATCAATTCCTCGAGAAGAAGGTGCATTGGTGTTGGGAAGCTCACTCTCTCTACTTCCTGCTCCTACTCCTCGACACAGCAGCTTAGAAATAGGACTACACGATGATGTCATTCCCTGCTCTAGGCTGTCCATTACTTCTATCTACATCTTCGATCCACTGCTGGAAGTGAGAATGAAGACCCCTCTTGTGTAATCCAAATCTATTCGTAGGTCTCTCTTAACGGGCGTAATGTGTGTATAATATGTCTCTCACATGTGTGTCTAATGTGTGCACCGTAAAAGTGTATGTGTGTGTGTGTGTCCAAAATCTTACTCTGTATCCTAACTTGTATATCCGCCTTGAGACGCAAGGGAGATCTCTTCCAATCCTCAATTTGCAATCAGGAGAGATGAGGGGTTGTCAGAAGGCCACTACCTCACATGCAGTCAGCTCTCTGCCTTGGTTTAGAAACTTACTTTCTACTCATGCGCTGCCTACTCTGCCACATGGATAGTTATCTAAAATTACAAGAGAAACTGTCACTTCCCAAGATAGTAAATTTTGACTCCTATCAAAATTAGTAAGTCAACTGTCTTCCTAACTTGCTGCCTACTCTAATTCGTGGGGTGTGATCTCTTCCTGATCTACTCCTAACTCGGCCTCTGATAAGATGGGAAGCTCTGCGAGTACCTCGGGTGTGACTGAGATGACTTCCTCCTCTTTGTTCGTGGCTTGCTCTTCTGGGATGGCTTCAAAAGACGGAAGCGTCTTCTGGGAAGCTGAGTCCACCTGCGCTTCCTCGCTCTTCTGTGGCACTGGTTCGACAGTGGGAGCTGAGGTGACTTCGCAGTGATCCGAGGAAGTCACCTCCTCCACTTGAAACACATGGGAAGACAACTCTGATTCCTGTCTTCCAGAAGACACCTTGTCTTCTGCGCTTCTTCTGCGGTCTTCTCGGCTTTCAGCGCTATCACTACCAAGTGGACAGAGAGGTCGAACTCCTCCTTCTCCAAATCTGTCCCGATCGCTGATCTTGGAGCATGGGAAGATCGAGGAAAGACCGTAAAGTGTCTTCTAGTCCTCAATCTGTCGATCTAGGTAGCGGAGCATGTTGTTCTTGCACTCCACTAACATCGTCCTGAAATCGTCATCCGACTCCCTAGCTAGGTGAGAAGCTTCCTACCCGTGACGAAGTTGAACTTCTTGCGAAGTGCTTCCACCGACTACGTCATGAGTCCATTCGCTCAAGCTTCTGCTTCCTCCCGATGCGTCTTTTCTGCTGCAGCCTGTGCTTCTGCGGCTTCTCGCAATGCCTTCCATGTCGTCTTCTATTTTGCGAGAGAGAGGTGATCTTACCTCTGACCCGCAGAACCTCCTAGTCACGCTGCTGTAGACGTGCCTACAGCTCTTGGTTGCTCTTCCTCAACTGTGCTGACTCCTTGGCAGAAGCGGCTGCTTCTGTCTTGTATCTCGCTGCAAGCTTCTCCGTGGTGCGGAGGTTAGCTTCCAACGCGTCCACCTTCTTCTGGACATCATCAAGGTGCGCATACCGAATCCAGGTCGTAGTGGCTTCTCCTAAGCCATCGCGCGCTTCTCCACCAACTTCATGGTTGACTAGATCTCTGAATGGAAGAAGGTGCTGAATTCCTCCAATCTTCTTCTCGCAGAAGACAGGTTCATCTCCACAATCCGATAAGAGGTGTCTTCTCTATCTTCCAGAGGCAAGGATGCCTCTTCCACCAATGTGATCTTCTGCTTCTGCACGCGAGAAGACACTACTCTTCTCATCTTCCGGGGTGAAAGATCTCTTTCCACTGCAGGAGCGGTTCTCTTCGCTGCGCTTCCTCGAGTCGTAGTCGGAATGTCAACCCATACTTTGGCTTCTGGAGTCTTCGGAAGACTCCCTGTAGTTGCAGAAGCGGTCTTCTGTGCGGTTCTGGTGCTCAGCGTCTCTTCTTGAGAATATGACTCTGATCCATAATGAATGATCAAGAAAGAGACGCTCTTCTTAGGCACACTCCTAAGCCCCATCTTCCTCGGTGGTGAAGCGTCTTCCGTACCGCTGGAGTCGTCTTCTCACACCAGAAGCGTCTTCTGATGAGTGTTCGGTCTCGTCTGAGGCACTAAAGTGGGAGGGGGAGTTACGAATGCTGCTCGGTCGTCTTCTCCCGAGGTTTCTTCCTTCTCCTCGCACTGTCCTGTTGGCCCATACCTTGCCAACGGATCTTCTGTCAAGTCCCCCTTGGACACGTACAGATAACAGAAGAACGGGATGAGGTGTCCTCATGCTGGGGTGCCCAAGTACACCAACTTTGCCTAAACGTAAGCGTGGAAGAATGCATCCCAATTGATGGGCAGTCCCTTCCAGACGGCTTCCAAGAACTCCACGTCCTGATCTCCAAGGTATCTCGTCTTATGTGCTTTCCCTTGAGAAAGAGATGAAGAAATAGCTTCGCTAGAAGACGCTTCCGCGGCTCTCGGTAAGCTTCTACCTTCCACTCATTCCTTCCCTATCTATCTTTCAGGAAGAGGCAAGTCGTGCTTCCAGACACATGCCAGTTCCCTGAGATCATAAGTAAGATCTTCTTCTCGAGCTCGTACCTTCGGTTCTCAGATTCTGGCCTGTGAAAGATCTTGCGTCACTACTTCGTCGTCCAGGAAGATGGTCTTCCACGAGCGACTCCTGTCTTCGCAGGTACAAGGTTGCAAGAAAGCAGTGTTGTCCAAACCTCCTCCAGAAGACCCTGATCCGCGAGGTTCTAGTCCCACAGGAAGTAGTCAAGAGCCAACTCCTTGATGAAGGATTTGACATCTGCCAACTCTGCGACTGGCAACACCAATCCTCAAGGATGCATCGACATGCTTCGAGCCTCAGTTACACTAAGTCATACGTACTTACCGTGAGCCGAAGGCTCAGTCCTTCCCAAGTCCTCACAGTCTAGCTTCCACTCTCAGAAGACGAATCTAGTCTTCCAGAAGACATCTATTCCGTCTTCTGGGATTCTAACAGTGCTTCCTAAGTACCTCTCATCTTCCGAGCTATATCTAAACAATCCTAACTAAGCAAGGTATTGCATGGATTCCCAAGAAGACAACCCACCTTGCATTTCATCTTACTTCCTAACAGAAGATACAAGATATGTGAGAAGCAGAGTGTACGAAAAAAGGTTTAGAAGATGGTCGCGGACTCCTGCGGTGACAGTGGCATCCAAGAAGAGATAAGGCATGTTGCATGATGAGAAGACATGACCCTCGACCATTCTCTCCAGATTCTGTCAGCAAGATTCTCACAACTCTCTTTTAAATTTGGGAAGAAGAAGAAATAGGCTGCTATGGGTTAGATCGAAGAGACCCGTAAAGGACCCTCACGTCTTCTCTCGCATTCTGCCAGCCTTTCCAATCTTCTAGTCTCTCTAGGAAGATATGGATTTGAGAAGCTCGGAAGATCGGGAGGCACAAGCCTGATTCCCAACTTCCAGCTTCTCGAAATAACAATCAACTCACCAAGTCACTCAGGATTCGTACCAAACCTCTCTCAACACAAAACCCAATCCAATCCAATCTTGATACGAATTGAACACAGTCGTCTTCCGAAGACGTTCAGACATTCAGAAGCGTCTTCCGAAGATGTTCAGATCTTCAGAAGCGTCTTCTGTCTATGGGTTCGGGAACAAAGGTGCAGTAGGGTAAGAAAATTGATAGTCAGGTGATCGAATTTAAGAATGAGAGGTGGGGAAGCTCGATTCCAACTTAAGAAGAAGTGGGAAGATGGTTGTCAAAAATTGGACAGTTGTTCTACGACCAATTTTCGTAGAAGAAAGTTCAGGGTAAGGAAATCAGGGAAGCGCGAGGGACATCAAATTAGAGACGTTGGCTAAACTAGTGGAGGCAAAATGGAAGGGTTTGTATCCAAGCCAGCCCACCCCTTGACTCTGGCACTTATCTTTGAGAATTTACCATTATACAAATGGTATTATACTCAAGCAGATAAGCTCATCCACATAAGACCTCACATGACTCCGGTTCTACTAGAGAGGTCTAGGATAATGGTTCTACTAGAGAGATCTAGGAGTTGGACGGAAGGGGAGAAAGGTAAGTTTTTGCAGAAAAGATTAACTATCCCACTCCTTGCAATCACTCAAAAAAGGTTGCATGAACCATCACTTCAGCAAGCCCCGAGCAAACAGAATAAGAGAGAGTCTACATACAAGATATATTTTCTATGTAAGCTCAACACACTGACAAGAGATAAATGATAAAGGAGAAGAGGAAAAGCGCTCAGGAGCAAGACGTTGAGATGATCACACTCCTTAAAGTGTCCATCCCTGGACTTCAATACAGGAAAAACACCTCTAGCTGGATATGTAGCGAAGATAACAGCTCATCCGAAGGACGCCAACAATGGCACTCCACACGGGAACAACAAGAGAGAAGAGAGCACAATCTCCAACAGCGGTGGTGACTCCTATGAGAGTCATGACAGTCAGAGAGTCTAGAGATGAGGCACCAACAAAAGAGAAGTCGCATGCATCGACTCCTCAAGCACCAGTCCTTGACAAGGAAGCTCAAGCACAGATTCCAAGCCCAATAATCAAGGTACAAGGAGACGACGAAGCAGAGTCACCCTCGCGCACCATCAATGAGGAAGAGTACTTGAGTGTAGATGAGAAAGAAGACGGAATCAAGCAAAGATTTCATGGACGATTGACACTCCATGACAACTATTTCGGATATCAATTGTGGTGTCCACAATTTACAGGATTTACGATTTTTTGAAATTTTTCGAGTTAATGACATGTCTATGTAATTGAAATAACCTTGTTACTTAAGATTACACCTTGCTTAGAGGATCTTAAGGTCTTTTTGTAAGAAGAAGTCGACTTCTTCCGGAAGACGGAAGATGGAAGACGAGGGTCTTCCAGAAGATGATGACTGTGTCTTCGGGGATACCAACCACGTGTCACATCACCCAAGAGTAGGTGTACTACCTAGTAGTAGGTAATTCGGGATAACCGAAGACATTAACCTAAATCACAAAAAAGATACGGTGCGAGACACATGAGATCAGTCGCTTGCTTCTCGCACTGAAGGACAACTGCGCTTTGAGAGGTCGATTGCAATCGGGATATCGAATTGAGTCGTGGAAGCAAGGAAAGTAGAATTGAGAACTCATAACATCGAATTGAGGCAAGAGAGAGAGAGTAAGGTCGATTTTGTTGAACTGGAAGCACAGTCGAGCTGAAGGAATCCCTGTGGATTTCAGGAGGTTGACACCGAGGGTTGATTAGAGAGGTTTCGAAGGAAGAGTAAGAATCGATTGTAGCAGCAAAGAGACGCAACTCCAGATTGACAGCAGAAGCAGGATCGTCGTGCCACATCAAAGATGGAATTGAAGGTTGCAAGCGCACAGAAGACTGACGATGCAACAGAAGCAGCCAGAAGCAGTACTGAGGTTCTTCCCGTGTTCTTTTCCCTTCTCACCGTGGTGAATGTCTTGACACTTTCCCTTAACTTCATGGGCGCATGTGGTGTCTAAAAATGTATGAGGCTGGACTGTAACTTGATGAAGACGAATGATGCAAAATTGGCAAGGTCTCGTACATGACCGTCCTGAACACTACTTCGGTGATGTTTTTTTAGAGATAGGTGAGGTTGCTCACGCTTCATAAGAATCAGACATAAGAAGTTCTTGCCTAAATAATTTGATTGATAGGGAACCTTGATGCATCCACTATCTCGTCTTTCTTTGAATTGAACGCCAAGACTGTTAGAAACAGATCAATGCTTCACTACCACGTGCTCTTTGCTATCTCCACCAAAGTTTTGAATTGGAATATTTGTACCAAGATGTTTGGTACAATGGTCCAAAGTCCAAATGGCATCACTACGAACTCAAATAATATGTATCTGGTTTGACAAGCAGTCTTCTCAACATTCGATCAGCTATCCAAACTTGATAACATCTTGACTTCAAGTCTATCATGCTAAAGTACTTCGCACCCGCTAACCTATCAAACAAATCATCTATCATTGACAAGGGATAATTATTATTCACCGCCATCTTATTGAGTGCATGATGATCTACGTAGAGTCACAACTTCCCATCCTTCTTATTTACAAAAAGAACCAGGGCTCCATAAGGTGACTTGCTGGTTCGAATATATCTCCTCGCTAATAGCTCGTCGAGTTGCCTTTTCAACTCAAGAAGTTCCATCTGATTGATTCAATAAGGAGCCTTAGAAGATGATTCTGATCTTGGCAAGACCTCGATCTTGTGGTCCACCACCCGTCTTGGAGGTAATTCAACAGGTAGCTCATCTGTCAAGACATCCTCAAACTCCTTAATCACTCTGTGAAACGCCTTCAGAAGTTTAGTCGTATCTCTTGATATTTTCTCTTGTCTACCACTCTCCATCAAATCTGCAACTCGCATCAAATACATGACTCCGTCGTTGAAGTCCATCTCTTTGTCTTTGATCAAATTCAACACAAAGTCGTCAATTTTTCATACCTTTCGGATCAGCCTCACTCCCAACTTTCGCCCTTCAACTTTGACGCTCAACCTCAAAGGTTTTTATCTAAATTCCACTTCGAACTTATCCAAGAAAGTGTTTCCTAAAACCGCATGGATGTCATCCATCTCGCACAGCATGAAGTTCTTTGTGAACTACAACTTCTCACACGCAAATCGTACATCCAAGGCCACTTCAGAAGTTTGGTACGGGTTTACCTCCAAGATAGACAAGCATATTCAGGTAAGCTTTGCCAAGGACACAAAGCTTACCTGAATATGCTTGTCTATCTTGGAGGTAAACAACCTCAACTTCTTCACCAACTTCGAACTTATGAATGAGGAGGTCCCTCCTGTGTCCACAAGAAAGATAAATCACGATTAGTAACTTTAGCTTGTAGAAACATCAGTCTTGGAGTCTTCTTCGTGGTTCCTAAGGTCACTGTCATCTAGCCCTCCAACAAGCATTCATGCTACAGTTACTAACGTTAAGCTTTGTGCATTCCTTAGCAATATGGCGTATCTTGTCATAGTTGTAGCAAGTAAAACTTAGAACCATTGCCTTTCTGAGGTATTTTCCTCTTTGGTTTCTATCTTGTTTGCTGCCGCTTTGCTTTCGATCCTTCTCACCCCATCCTATTGTTGCTTGTTCTTCTTGTGAACATTGTCCATGCTACACGATTCAAAGGGTTTCAGTTGTTGGACTTCATTGTCCTCAATCCGCTCTGCCAGTTTCAAAAGTTAGGCATTTGTCTCGAGTAGCTTTGCCATCCGAAGAGAGCCTTCTACGAGCTAGACTTGAGTCCCCCGATGAATATACATATCTTGATTTTCTCAGTCCATTTAGAAAATACATCTAGTTTGGCATTAAACTCAGACACATAAGCACTCAAGGTCCTCGTCTGCTTCAACCTAACTAACTCGACATCATCTCTAATCCTTTGATACGCTGAAGTGAATATTCCTCCTAGTAACTCCTTGAACTCTTTCCAACCAAGCACCGAGACGAACAACGCATGCTTGTCTTTGGATGCAGTCCATCAGAGAAGCGCATGGTCCTTTAGAAACATAACCGACATCCTCACCTTATCGCACTTTTTAGCCTATTGCGTCTCAAAGTATATGTCTAACTCAGTTAAGAAATCCTTAACCTTGCGAGCTCGTCCTACACCTAAAAACGAGATCGACAGATTTGTCTTACAAAGCTTTCTAGTAGACGAAGAATTATCTTTGCCTGCTTCAAGCTCGGTGATACGTTTATCCTTAGAGGCCATGTCCTCCTACATGATCTTTATCTTCTTGATGAACTCTACATACAAAGCTCCTTGATTTTTTTTACTTCTCATGCCTGAATCCTTGGATATCGCTAGTAATACTCCATCCGGTTGCACATGTATCGTAGCTGATACTAGGCTTCTTTGACGTCGAGGTGAAGGTTGCTAGTTACCGCCATTGACTATGACTTGTGGCTAGCTCGAGTTGATCAGATCCTAGATTCAACGTCACTAATTTCTTGAACTTCCCTTGGAACTCTATCTAGTGTCGGTCATTGCTCCAAGCGTTCACATAGAAGCATTGATCCACTTCTCAAGCATCCAGTCTTCAGCCGCTACCTTGAGTTCTCGTTCATCGAAATGTTGGCTCTAATACCACTTTTTGTGAACTTGCCATCTTGTCGCGCTAGCGGAAGCACTTACTCAGTAGGTCATAAAATTCACAATGCTAACCTACAAATCACAAGCACATGTTAGCATCCATGCATCACTTATCTTTATCTCATTTGATCCAGACCAGAGTCAAACCATCTCTCTAGCTCTCAAGCTCAACATTTCTTACGTCTCGACATAGACCCGGCTAGGTCAGTCCTAAAACATGAGCAAGTCATAATGTGACTTGAGGCGGACTTCCCATAAAGTCCAAGGTCCTAAATGATATCTCCTCGGCTAAGTTGACCGAGTACGGAGTGACAAATCTCGGTAGAGCCGTTAGTGTCGTGAAGGGTGTAAACAGTTGTGGGTTCTGCATCTGCTGCAGATTGCATCAATTGTCGAACTCCTGGATGAAGTCATCTAGCTCAATGATACCCTACCATATCCGAGTAACGTCGAGGTCATTCGTGGTCCTATAGATCTCATCCATGCTTCACAACAATGGTGTGACGACACTAGACTCACCACCAGAAAACGCACTGTCTGTGTCTGACTCGCCCTCTGAAACGACGAGAATGGTGTAGGTAGTCGATACCTCACCCTACTCCGTGTATACCCACTGTCCGAGAAGTCTCCACCAGAATCTCCCAAGAACTCCATGATGATAAATCCTCGTGAACACTCTTCAGTCAGAATGTCGAAATCTCCGTCACCACCGTAACCACAACTTGCCTAACCCCGCTCCTACTGAGCTCACCAATCCCCTACTAAGACGGTCAAGTTAAAGGCAATCTGTACCTGTCATCACCATAGACAGCCTCTCACAGTCTGTTGGTCGTCAATCCAACCGCACCGTGAGAGAACAAAGATAGTATGACTTATCCGCAACTCCAGTCTCATTACCGACAGCACATTGGAGTGAACTCACTCCGAAAATCAAACGCCAACACAAGCAAACTCGGCACACAAACAAGAAGCAGAATATGAAAAGGTTTCAATCACAAGAAGTCCAAACGATAACCCTTCACACTCAAACATTCACATAACGAGAAACACAATCCCATCTGGACTGACGACTCCTCTTCGGTGATCACATGCACAATATATGAGCACCAACTGTCATAACTTGTACCTAAGGTCACTAACTAGATGTCCACACCTCTAGTAACTCCTAAAGTATCTCCGTGGTAGCTCTACTAGCTCATCCAAGATAACTGCCATCAACTACCTCCATACGCGTCTCTACGGTATAAGCAAACACTACCACAACAACAGCTTCCTCTTAGTACTATGAGGTCATCCTACTACTCCTCTAGGAACGTGCGAGAATATCTCATACTGTCTTAAACAAGTCCATAAGTACTTGCACGCATCTCTAGAAGACACCAAGAGCTATTGGTCTAGTGGTAAAGCCAAAGCTAAGATTACAGAGTTAAGTGTGCAAGTTCAGGAATAGTGTTGGGATGGGTGACCTACTGGTTTTACACTTCCCACACAACTGAAACTTGCATACCTCTCTCATCAGCAAGCTAGCTTACGGCGGGCTCGGGCTCCGCTCCGTCTCCGCACTCCGCACTCACGCACCTCTACTCCTCGAAGCCTCCTAACAGACACTCCCGCTCACTCTCCGCTCCGCTATGCTTGGAGTAGAGTAGAAACTCGAGCCAAACAACACAAGAAGGACTCGCATGAAGAGAACACACCCAAAACAGCAACTTCGAGGTCGAAAACACAATCCACGAGGTTGAAAATCTACCAAATTGGCACTTGTAGGCGAGATTATGTCAAACTTTGGACCACCCGCGACCTTCTTCTCCTTGTAACTTTTTCGATCCTTCACCAAATTGAATGATCTTTTGTGCGTTGGAATTGTCTTCTCAACGCGCACCTACTGCACTCTTCAGCACCAGAGATTGCTGATCCATGCCAACCTGATATCCGTCGACGCACTTCTACCAACCTCAAATTTATATCAAAAATCTGTCATAGGAAATTCTAGCAGCGCTTCCGCACTACCTCCCCACCAAATCCGACCAAGAACTGGTCCAACCACCAATAATCCACACAGCGATCAATCCTACAACAAATACCAACGATCTGCAACCTCCAGAGATACCACCGGCAGAAATCTATGACCTGAAAGCTCTCAATCAGAACTCGCAATTTGAGTTCTTCGAGTGATAAATGATATGTACTCACTCCACCATTCCAACGGGCATTAAACAATCACTAAATCGAGCCAAATCCACTATGTGCTGATAGAGAATCCATATTACACTCACCAAGACTATCCACTATAGCCAGGAGCTTGAAGGCTCAACTCGAAGAATTAAGACCTCCAAGCTCTACCTGCGAAGTATACCCCTAGTGGGCTATCCCACCAACATTGGTCTCCCAACTACGTTTCTATCACTACTGCTGCAGTTTCAGGAGACATAGCACCTACGAGTTCAGGTGCTAGTAGCAGTGGTACATCCACGGGTGGTGGAGTATCTACTACCAGCGGTGCATCCACTAGTAGTGGAGCAGGTGGAAGTGTGAGCAAGATACCACTAGGGTTTAACCTTGTGGTTCAGTTCTTCCAGTGTTTGAGGAAGAACTATCATGGTGTGCGGACCAACAAGTTGAGGAGTCTACAAGAGTTCCAACAGAAGACTAGAGAGAGCATACGCGAGGCGTTTACTCACATGAGGCGATTGATCAACGTCACCCAAGGGGTGATGGAAGCACAGGAAGTCCAGTTCTGATATGAGATACTAGACCGAGAGCTGCGTAGGAGAGTCAGAGATGCCATTCTTCTTAGAGACACCGCTCCGACATTGACGGTTGTCTTTGATCTGGCTGAGCGGATTGAGCTCAACATGGTGGAGGAGAGTTGGGTTCAGCAGAGAGACACCACATGGAGCGACCAACTCTTCTCGAGGATCACAGGCTACGCAACAGCATGGTGGTGGTGGTGGTAAAGATCATGCTGAACAGTCATGATCCCAAGGAGGTATTGGAGGACTTGGTGGGCAGAAGCCCATGCCGTCTTCTCTAGTCAGCAGCAAGCGGTCCTTGCTTGACGTGTGATGTCCTCATCAACAGAAGGATTATCCACAAAGGAGAGGTGGTTATGAGACGTCTGAGACGTCGCAAGTGGTCTCTAGGCAATGTGAGCATTGCGGGTGACTAGGTCACAGTAGTGATAATTATTTTGATCTCCACCTCGAGCTACGACAAGAGAAGGCTGATCATGGACGAGGCAGAGGAACTCAGGGAGGCTGTGCTGGTCGAGCTGGAGGTAGAGACCTAGCACCTAAGAGAGGACCAGTCGATCCATCGTCTACTACGATGTCAGATGCGAGTATGGCTACTTGGATTGAGCAGTTAGAGCAAAAGATAGCTAGTATGGCTATGGCTCAGCGGAGATATGATTCAGGAATAGATGCTTCCATCTCTTATAGAGGAAAAGGAGATGACTTCGACCTCATGGCTGGTGTAGCGCAGATTGAGGCATCTACAACAGTGACTCAGAGTGCAGTACGTACATCTGAGCCACGAGGTGCGTCAGTGGAGTTGGATCCAAAATGCGGTGAGGCTAGTAGACAGACCAAGCTTCCTCAGTCGTTCACACTATCAGAGGCGTTAAGGACCATGTCTATGGTTCCTAAATGATCTACTGATGATGTAGTGGAGTTGGAGGCATCGACATCCAGGAGTGGAGGTGATGCGAGTCAACCTTCCGCGTCTATGGATGCGAGGTCAAATCCCATGTTAGAGGCGACTACAGCAATTTTGCGAGCCCCAGTGTAGTTGTAGTACGGTGTTTTGTGTAATTGTTATGTATCTTCATAGGAACGATCCTTAATTTATTATGTCTGATACATTGTGTTTCTCTGGGTTGTTACATATAGAAACATACAAACTTTTGGCGCCGCTGCCGGGGATACAAATTTTAACTTTTATTTAAATTCAGTATGTTGTAACCGTCGACATGTATGTCGGGGGAGCACGAACGCCTTCTGAAAAAGACCAGAAAACGAGAAGGGCCAGGCGAGTGCTGAAAAGAAGATTGGTTCGTGAACAATTGTTGGAAGAAATTCAACGCCAGAAAGAGACCAGAAAGGAGCGAAGACGTCAAGCAGATCAGAAGTGGCAGGAAGTGAAAAATCTATCTGAAGGAACTTCATCTTCGCTTGAAAGAAGCTCAGTACCTATTTCATCACGAACTTGCTACGAGAAAGACGAGCGTAAATACTGAAAAAAGAAGAGTGACATCAAATCTCCAAGCTCGAGTGGACCAAGTGGAGAGAGTTCGCCTAAAGACGTCTCATGGTTATCATTCCCTTCAAGGACCACAAGTTTACATGAATCTCTGTTTGAATCAACGCAAAAGGACAAAGGCATCCAAGCTGAAGACGAAGAGACTGATATAGAAGAAACTCCTTCCCTCTGAAGAGTGGATCTATTTCAATCTTCATCTTCATCGTCAGGTTCTGACAAGTCGGAACCCAATATTTTGACCTCTTTTGCAGAAGATCCAAATCCGAAAGCGGATACGGCCTTGGAACTGATCGTTAAACATGAGCCAGAGATCACAAGTTTTGTAGAACTCTTGAAGAAACAAAGAGGACAAGAATTAATTCAAGAATTGTTGCTGTTGGGATCACCTGCCCTTCAAATCCTGAATCTTAGACCTCAAGGTACTCCAGGAGTATCGCTCTTTAAGCTACGAAGTCAAGAGACTTCCACCTCGTCTTCGTCCAAGAAGGAGAATGACGTAAGACGAGAAGACATTCATCCAGCTGAAGACACTTCGGCCAAAGTATCTTTGCCTGAAGTGAATCTTCCGGACATCAGAGCAAGCATCGCAGTTGTGAGCGCTCTTGCTAAGCTGACCTTTCGACCATCAAGTAATTTGTCCAATACAGGACCAGTGCGGATTTCAAATTTGACGGTACCAACAATATACAGTCGGGGACAGGACTCAGCAGTTCCATCCTCTACAGTACCTCATACAATGACAGGGGTACCACTTCCGTCAAGAGCACCACCTTTCACTCGCCAAAACTACCCAAAATTTGACGGTGAAGATTCAGACAGTGACGGAGAGAGTGCCGACTCCTTTGTTAAACAATTTGAGGCGGTATCACACGCGAACAAAGAAGACAATGATCTCGATCGGACGAGGATTTTTCTCAGTTTGTTGAAACACGCAGCAGGAAAATGATACAGTCATGCTAATCTGACACCTGCAATCATATCTACTTGGGATTTAATGAAAAACGAATTCCTTAAGAGATTCAGAGATACGAATTATAACAAGCATGTACTGCATAAAGTAAATAGCATTAAATGCAAGAGGAAAGAGTCCTTGAAGAGTTATGTCCAAAGATTTTACAGAATCTTGGATAGACTACCTGCCAACGGAGCACACCCAGTCTACACACCGGCACAAGCAGTAGAGTGGTTTGTGAAGCAGTTGCCTTCAAAGCAACAAACATGGGTTAGACGGTTCCATACCTCAACCTTAGAGCGAGCCGTTGATTCTGCTGAGAATTATGAGTCCTCAAATATCCTCAGCAGAGACCATGAAAAGATCTCAGAGTCGAAAAGAAGAAGGACTTCAGGAAGTCCAAGAGCAGTCGGAAAGAGGAGAAGAATAAGAAGAAGAAGTTGAAGCGAAAGAGGAGAAAATTTTCATCCTCGGAAGAATCTTCAGAAGAGGAGACTTCGGATGAAAATTCAACATCGGTGTCGAGGCGAGAGTTTCCTGGGAAGGGCGAACCTTCTAGCTGTGATACGATCGTGAAACGGAGGACAAAAAAATCACACACGAAATACGGATTGCAAGAAATCACACCACCGCGTTCTCGATCTGGCCAGGATAAAACACACGGCGTGCAAGTAGATCTTCAACTCCAGATCATGCAGATTGAAAAGCTCACGCTCAATAACTCAGAATATCAAAAAACTGCTCCTGTGAAGCACCAGCGCGTTCACCTAGAAGCTTCCCGTTTTCTTTTCAGAAAGACGTGCGTACAAGTTGTAGGTCTCCTATCTACTCGATTCTGTTCTTTACTCTCAATCCCTCGATATCAAAATTTTGATCAGACAAAAGTTCTCTTCAGACGTGACCTCTGTAAAATCTTCTCCTCAGCTCTACTGTTTCTCTCTACTCGATAGCTCTCGCACGGTAAACTCTACATTGCTCGATGATCGACAAACTGCGATAATGCGATAATGGACAATGCCATCAGAATTCTCCCTCTCCGGAGTACACCCCTCTGGGTTTTCCTCCAGTGGAACGTAACCTTCAGTGTCACCTGGCAGGGGTAAAAGACGCCCTAAACAGATGGCAGCAGAAAAAATAAATCACTGATAAAAAATCTACACGTAAGAAGACTATTTCACTAAGCTTCGCAGATTCATCTGTACGGACGGCCACCGTTTCGGCCGTACAGTCAGCATCTACCACGTTCATCCGAAGTAACTCCACCACGGCTACCTCTGGCCACCGGAATCACCTCGTTCTGACACGTGGAGCCCGAGTTATCACCATTGTCGTTTTCCGGCCCTTTTAAACTTCGAAGTGCCGTAAGTATGGCCTCAGGTATCAGTTTCACTTGATTTTTCGAGTGAATAGTATTTCGTACTCTACATTTTTCTACAAAAGAATTGGTACCGACTTGGAGTATCTTTGATGCCATCTCGCTACCCCAGGACTTAGAGGGCCGCAACCGAATTCGTACTAATTACCCCGACAACCCGAAGGTGTGAGATCCATTTCGAAACCCGGTGGTAATCTCCCTCTAGCATCCACACTAGGTGACTGCACTAGTGCAGGGGTAGACAGAGGCGTCCTGCATTCACGGTACGTTTAAGGGACATCTAGTGTCCCGCCCCTAGGCAACTTGGTGCCCCTCATATTCCCCCGAAGGGGCCAGCCTACTCCAAGCCGGTTGTGAGTCTGAAGGGATTTGATCCGGAGACCTCCTCCCTTCAAGTTTCTCAGCTACACCACGGAAGCTGATCTCACAACTGGTTTTGACGACCAGTTTCTAAGCTAATATGCTAGAAAGCTGTGGTATTTCGTCTTTCCTTTGCTAACACGAAGTGCCATAACTTTCTCTATACATGCTTTTTTTGTACATTTCGAATTTTAAACAAGTACTACATACTACAATCTACATGAGAAAAATCTAAAAAGTATTTTTCGAACTCACTCAGATTTATGATAAATTTCCCGGTATAAGAAATCTTGTAGAAGAACTCCAAGTAACTTTTCGCTTGCAACTCCGTTTGTAACTTTTGAATATACCACGGTGATCAGCGCGACGAGACCTACGCCGTGGTGTTTTCAGATTTTTGAATGCTCACTTCTTCCAGAATCGACTTCTCTGAGGTCTTAACTTCACTCAGAGAGACTAACTTCTAACTGAGAGGTGAATTATTCACTATGTGGAATAATTCACATCACGACATCCACCCCCTCCAAACCTGCACATCCTCTGGCATGTGCCAACCTCTTCATTCTTCTGTCTGCTCTTCATCATCATCGCTCTCGTCCGTCTCAACCTCTTCAGTAGCCGAGACGTCTTCATCTCTTGTCATCCTCTCAGACTCCAGAAAGTTGAACAAATCTACTGATTCTCCACGTTGTTTGAACAACTTCACTCGCTTGCCGGCCACAGATAGTTTCAAAGGAGTACCATCCAGCTCACGTAAACTATAAGTGGCATTCTCGTAAACATCTAACACAACATAAGGCCCGAACCATCTTCGCGAGAACTTACGAAGTGTAGAATGCTGGTTCTCCAGCGTGCTATCATACACCAGAACCCAATCACCAACACGTATTGGCTTTGGTCGTAGTCGGTGAGTCTTGTCGAAACGCTCTTTGTTTCTGACTCGAGCCACCTTCAGTTTCTCTTGCGCCTCAGCAAGATCCTCCTCCCTTCGCTCCAACTGCCTAGTTCGTAAAGCAAGGAGTGAAGTATGATCTATACCATCTTCCCATGGTAGCGTAGCCCACGTAGGAAAGTCCTCCTCAGCAGGCATGATCGGTTTCTGCCCCAACATAAGCTCAACTGGCATATAACCAGTCGTGGTACAGTGTGTAGTTCTATCAGCCCATAAAGCAAATGGAAGTAGTCTCGGCCATTCTCTAGGCCTACCATCACATGCTTTTACTAAAGCGTGAACAATAGAAGGATGTCCTCGTTCACTCTTACCAATGCCTTCTGGATTCATGGCAGTAGTAAGCCGAAGCTTTACTCCATAGCGAGCAAAGAACTCCTTCGCTTCTGCACCTCTCAACTCGCCCCTATCTGCTCGTAGTCTTCCAACAGATCCATAACGACAGATAATATCTTCCAGCACGAATCTACATATGTTCTCTGTAGTCTTCGTTCGCAGTGCTCGTCCCTCCACGTAGTTGGAGAGATCTTCCCGAGCTAACACCAAGTAGCGCATCCCCCACAGTCTCGGTGGCATCATCACAAGATCAAGGACCCACGAAAAATGAATACTAGGTGGGTAGGTAGGTACAAGTCCATCTCTGTAGCGGACTTTAGAGTAGAACTGGCAGTGCAGACACGACCCTACAAAATCCACTACGTCTTGATACAAACCCTTCCACCAGTATCGCTCCTTCATCTTTGTGTACGTAGCCCAAACTCCACGGTGTCCAGCCCACAAGGTGTCATGAAACTCCTTCAGCAGATTCAGCTTCGTCGGTTGATCATCCACTACTCTAGCCAACATCCCATCTCTTCTCTTCGGACGTTTTCACAGATAACCTTCACGTAGAAGGTAACCGTACGCCTTTCGTCTGATCTCCTTAAACTCTGCATCACTCCATCCTTCTCTTCTGCATAATAAACTCAGATAGTATCCGATATCGCAGAACTTTTCCGTGTAGAACTCCTCGTAGAACGGCAGTGGTTCCAAGTCTGAAGTCTGTTGACCAACTTGGCACCAAACGTCTCTCTTTTCTTCATCTTCGACTTCTGCAATCATCTCTTCCTCATCTGTATAACAAGCCCTAGATAACATGTCTGCAACAAGATTATCCTTTCCTGCTATATGCTTCAGCTCAGGATTCATACTCCGGATATAAGCAATCCATCGTAGCATTGCTATGTCTGGAGTATTACAGTTTGCTATCATACCTAGCAAAGGCAAACAGTCTGTTTCTAGTATCACACGGGCACCTATCAAGAACTCTCGATCTACCTTCATAGCAGTAACAGCTCCCCACAACTCACGCTTCACTTGAGGATAGTTACGTTGTCTATCTGTTAAGATTCGAGCTCCAAACCTAGAAACAACCCGCACGCCTTCTGCATCTTCTTGACCAACTGCCCATCCAATCGCCATTGGACTCGTGTCAACAGTCAGTATGATAGGTCTTCCGCTCTCGTAGCTAAGCCTCCTTAGTATAGGTGGAGACTTCAGAATCTCTTTCTGCTGCTCCATCGTCTCGTGATGTTCTTGCCGCCAAGTAAACCTCTTTCCCTTCCTCAGAAGTGCATACAGAGGCTCGGCAATGTATGCATAATGAGGAATACTCACACGAAAAAACACACAAGCTCCTAAGAATCGTCGAACCTCAGTGATGTTGGTACAGTCTGCTATCCTTGCTATAGCATCTACCTTCTCTGGGTTCGGCCGTCTTCCAAAAGTACCGCATAAGTGACCAACCACCACAATCTCTGACATTCCAAAACGAGATTTGGTACCTGACAGAGTGAGGTGTACCTCTTCCAAGCGCATCAGAATCTTCTCCACATCTCGGATGTGGTCTGCAACGAACTTTCTGCAACCATCAGCAGTCATAGTTTCGTCCTTGTCCTCCACCGGACAGCCTTTCATGGGGATATCATCAAGAAATGGGATGGTAACCTCAGGTACAAACTCTCGTAACACCTTATGCATCGCGTTTTGCATATGAGCTACTGAGTTTGTCGCACCCTGAGGAAGAGTACACATCCGCATCAACCCCAAAGGTGTACGCATGGTAGTCAAGTCTCTACTCTCCAAAGCAAGCTGAAACTGATCATAACCTGAAAACAGATCTCCAATAGAATAGATAGATCTTCCAGCAAATGCCTCAGCTACTTCATCAACTACAGGTCCTGTTCCAACATTTCGAATCGTGATGTTGTTAGCAGGCTGTAAGTCTTGGATGAAGCGTAAAGCTCCTGTCTTCTTAGGTACTGTGAACCATCGGCTAGAGTACGGAGCCATAGATGGTTCAAGAATACCCATCCGCATCCTCTCCTTCAGTAACTCGATAACCTTCGGTAGCAAGGCACGAGGGACTGGAATCGGCTTCAAGTCCCAAGGTACGTGAGGAACAGTGAAGATAACCATCGGAGCTATCACACTAGGATCCACACAACCAATCTCTCCAGCTGAGAAAGAAAATGCCTTACCATGGCTAACTATCATCTGCTCAAAAGCTCGTTTCTCCACTTCAGTCAAGAAGCCACCCCCTCCTATCTGGAGCTGCTCGAGTGTCTCTTGAGTAAACTCGTGTCCTATCTGTTTAGGATCTCTCAGTACAGGCTCAGTGGCCGCTAACTCCATCTGCTGCTGTGAATCAACAGGTAACTAGGTCGCCACTGGTTTCACCTTCTTTGCTACAGTTTTGTATTTGGTGTGAACCTCCACTTCTTCACGAGAGCCACACCAGCAGATTGCATCCTTCCATCCACTCTCCAGTCTCGGATGAGGACGAGATTGCAAGCACGAGGCAATCTCCTCATAGACCTTACGAGAGTGGATGGGGATCACCACCCTTCCTCCCATCTGCTCCATCAACCTATCTACATCATCCAGCCAATGAACAAAAGACTGTACACCTACAAACTCCTCGTAAACACCAGAAATCATCTCATCTTCACTCAGAACTCCTGTACAGTGCAGATTTTCTGCATACTTCTCCATCTCTACTCTTCTCGGTCAGATCCTCTACTCGCGTGAACTCACTCCAATCATCAGAACTGAAAGCCATCAAACCAGATTTCCAACTATGTACAGTGTAGCAGTTTTCAGAATCTTGAGCAACCTCTTCATCAGTCTGCTGTGACCCCACAGGCTGCTCAAGCGGGATCATAGTAGTATCAGATCCATCACTCTTGATATCCCGTCCTACAAGAGTGGTTTCAGAAAACCCTTGCTCCTATAGATAGGAGAATCTCTCAAAGTTTGTCTGTTTCGTTCGTGGTTCGTACGAACGGTCAAAAACTGCACAGAACGTCTATCATCTGGACTACGGATCCTAGCATAGTGAGATCCATCATCCATCACCTTTGTCTCCATTCTAACTGCCGTGATATAAGGTTGACCAAGAATCACAGGATAAGAAGCAGAAGACTGCACGAAGAAGTGCTGATCTACCTCCACATCACCCAGCTTCACTCTCACGTTGGGACAAGCGCCGTATAACTCACCCTTCTGGTTGTTTGCAGCTCGTAGCACCCAACCATGGTTCAGTTCGATAGGCCACTGACCTCTCTCGTACACCTCTCGTGACATGATGCTGATCTCTGAACCGTGATCAACTAACGCAGCAACAGGTTCAAGACTTCCAAGACGAACCCGTGTAGCCGTCGTAGCACGAGCCCAGTGTCTCTTCCTGAAGTCACTATCAGTAGCTGGACTCTCATCGCCAGCTTCATCATCATCGAATTCAGCAGTATTGGTACCAGCAACCAATGCTTCTTGCTGATACTCTGTATCATCAGCCTCCTGAAAATGCACCTTCCCGAATTCTGCATCATTAACAGAAGCTCCTACCATCTCTATCATCTGGCTTTCTACTTGTTCAGACATCACCTGTCTCTTCCGCTTGATGATGTCGATGATCAGCTCGTGAAACTCCCTCTTCGCAATACCAAGAACCTCCCGAAGAGAAAACTCGATTCGTGCGTCAAGTATTCTCTGCTCCAGGATGCTCTTGAGATCAGTTGAAGTCTCAATATCAGCTGCCAACTTGTAAGCCGGTCCCTTCCCCTTCTCTTGGGCAGTAAACCGTCTACCAGCAGTCGTTGGCTCCTGCTGGGATCTCTGCACGTCTTCCATCGGACCTGGTGCAGGTGGAGGAGTTGCAGAAGTAGATGGGACGTCTTCTAGAGGGGCTGCTCGCCTCCTTGTGACTCTCCGTCTATCTCCAGTCTCTTCTGGAACTCCAGTATCAAGTTCAGAGGCTTCTCGCCGCCTCTTCTCCTCCACAGAAGCATCCTGCCAGTGAACGTGTCTATCCACGTCCAAGAATGCTTTGATAGACGCAGCATCAACAGGATCTCCCCACCCTGTGACCCTACGGATAGTTTCTGCTCCTCTCTTCAGTACTTCAGAAGGAACTTGAACAGATTTCTTCTCAGTAGTCCTATCTAGCAACGTAGGACTAGAAGAAACCTCAATATGTCCGGCATATACATCAGGATTTACCGGTGGTGCCATCAACGCATGTACAGTTGCAGCAGCTGTAATCTGAGGTAGACTCCTCATGCCTCCTCGTCCAAACTGCGTGCTTAGCGGCTCTCCAGTAGAAGAAAGGTGCAGCCTACCGTTCTGGTAGCGAACCACACCATCTCGCAGAGCAGCCGTGAGCTCTTGACAATCCCCTCGAAAATGATCTTGACTGTCACACCAGATACATCTACGAACAGGAGCACCTCCTGGACATGCAGCAGCAGGCGCCGGTGGCTGCTCTCTCTGCAGACCAGCTAACTCCACCTTCAGTTCTCTCATCTGCCGAATCAGATCTTCGATCTGGTTCTGCTGTCCATGGTTCTCTGCAGGTCTCTGTACCGGTGCCCTTTGTGCAGGAACTGGCACAACTAGCATCAAAGGTACTGCAGCCGGGACAACAGGTCTAGGAGCCGGAGTCGGAGGTTGCTGTACTTGAGGAGCAGCACGAGGTTGAAAGGCCACTTCTGCAAGCGGACGTCCTCCCACGGCCACTCTTCCTCGCCTCTGTCTTGTTAGTACAGCAACGGCGTCCTCGACTCTTCCCCAATCCATAGTAACTCCTCCTTCAGCAGATCGATCATCCAACATAAAGCATAACCGATCTGCCGTAGCATCATCGGTAGCTTGCAGAAAAAGTTCAGTTCTCCTAGCATCTAGAGTTATGCGGTCTAGAGCTGAAAGTTGTCGGTATCTCCGATCAAACTCTCTCAGCATCTCATTCAGACTCATCATACGACCAGGTTGCTGCTCAACCCAGTCCAAAAACGTTCTTCTAGTGACCCTCTCTGAATCTTCTTCAAGAAACTCCTCTCGAAGAGATCGCTCAAAACTCATCCACACACCTAGATTTCTTCTCTGCACATCCCTAACTTGGTCCCGCAACTCAGGGATTACAACTAGCTCAAAGCTGGTTATCATCTCTATGTCAGTAACTCTAACTAGCTCCATCTCTCCTCGGTACTCACGCAGATATCTAGAAATATCTCTACCTTCAAACCTTCCACATCTATTAACTATCGCTTGCAAAGCTTTGGTAGATTTCAACTCACCCCCTCCAACGATCGGATGCTGTTGGACCAAGGCCGCAAGCGTCTTCAGGATCTCAGCTGTATCGAGACCAGATGCAGATGTCGCAGCAGTCGCAGGTGCAACAGCAGGTGCTGCAGCAAACGTAGATGCAGCAGCCGTAGAGGTAGCACCAGCAGCGCTTCCGCTCTTCCGATCCATCTTCTTCTTCGTCTTAGAACTCAACTCCACGATCAATCACCCCAAGAAGCCTCTCAGTGGAAGCACCAGATTGTATGTCGAGGCGAGAGTTTCCTGGGAAGGGCGAACCTTCTAGCTGTGATACGATCGTGAAGCGGAGGACGAAAAAATCACACACGAAATACGGATCGCAAGAAATCACACCACCGCGTTCTCGATCTGGCCAGGATAAAACACACGGCGTGCAAGTAGATCTTCAACTCCAGATCATGCAGATTGAAAAGCTCACGCTCAATAACTCAGAATATCAGAAAACTGCTCCTGTGAAGCACCAGCGCGTTCACCTAGAAGCTTCCCGTTTTCTTTTCAGAAAGACGTGCGTACAAGTTGTAGGTCTCCTATCTACTCGATTCTGTTCTTTACTCTCAATCCCTCGATATCAAAATTCTGATCAGACAAAAGTTCTCTTCAGACGTGACCTCTGTAAAATCTTCTCCTCAGCTCTACTGTTTCTCTCTACTCGATAGCTCCCGCACGGTAAACTCTACACTGCTCGATGATCGACAAACTGCGATAATGCGATAATGGACAATGCCATCAGAATTCTCCCTCTCTGGAGTACACCCCTCTGGGTTTTCCTCCAGTGGAACGTAACCTTCAGTGTCACCTGGCAGGGGTAAAAGACGCCCTAAACAGATGGCAGCAGAAAAAATAAATCACTGATAAAAAATCTACACGTAAAAAGACTATTTCACTAAGCTTCGCAGATTCATCTGTACGGACGGCCACCGTTTCGGCCGTACAGTCAGCATCTACCACGTTCATCCGAAGTAACTCCACCACGGCTACCTCTGGCCACCGGAATCACCTCGTTCTGACACGTGGAGCCCGAGTTATCACCATTGTCGTTTTCCGGCCCCTTTAAACTTCGAAGTGCCGTAAGTATGGCCTCAGGTATCAGTTTCACTTGATTTTTCGAGTGAATAGTATTTCGTACTCTACATTTTTCTACAAAAGAATTGGTACCGACTTGGAGTATCTTTGATGCCATCTCGCTACCCCAGGACTTAGAGGCCCGCAACCGAATTCGTACTAATTACCCCGACAACCCGAAGGTGTGAGGTCCATTTCGAAACCCGGTGGTAATCTCCCTCTAGCATCCACACTAGGTGACTGCACTAGTGCAGGGGTAGACGGAGGCGTCCTGCATTCACGGTACGTTTAAGGGACATCTAGTGTCCCGCCCCTAGGCAACTTGGTGCCCCTCATATTCCCCCGAAGGGGCCACCCTACTCCAAGCCGGTTGTGAGTCTGAAGGGATTTGATCCGGAGACCTCCTCCCTTCAAGTTTCTCAGCTACACCACGGAAGCTGATCTCACAACTGGTTTTGAAGACCAGTTTCTAAGCTAATATGCTAGAAAGCTGTGGTATTTCGTCTTTCCTTTGCTAACACGAAGTGCCATAACTTTCTCTATACATGCTCTTTTTGTACATTTGGAATTTTAAACAAATACTAAATACTACAATCTACATGAGAAAAATCTAAAAAGTATTTTTCGAACTCACTCAGATTTATGATAAATTTCCCGGTATCAGAAATCTTGTAGAAGAACTCCAAGTAACTTTTCGCTTGCAACTCCGTTTGTAACTTTTGAATATACCACGGTGATCAGCGCGACGAGACCTACGCCGTGGTGTTTTCAGATTTTTGAATGCTCACTTCCTCCAGAATCGACTTCTCTGAGGTCTTAACTTCACTCAGAGAGACTAACTTCTAACTGAGAGGTGAATTATTCACTATGTGGATTAATTCACATCACGACATCGGAGAACGGATATTCTTCATCTTCGGACGAAGAGTTTAAACATAAGAAGAAAAAGAAGATAACAAAATAGAGACCCCCGATGGTGAAAAGAACACCACCACCTAAAGATCACGCACTTGATGACCTTCTTAAGAAGTTAGAGGACCTCAAAGTACAGTTGGTAAGAACACCAGAAAGATGAAAGTCATCATCTGGTTGTCGTCTGAATCTATGGTGTACTAGCTGTGGGAAACTTGGACACGCCAACACGTAACGTTTTAACACTAAACCGTCTTACAATACACATTCAGTGGAATGAGCACCAGTATATGAGTCCAACTACTTCGTAAAATGTGAAGATGGAGTCTATGGAATACAAGCTCACTCGACCCCAACAATTCATCCCCATTCCTGCAGTACACATCCAACGTTTTGTACCCAGGCAAATGACTACTAACGTCTCCCAACGGAAGTTTGCGTCTGCAGGTTACCAAGGGCCACCAACTCTTGGCACGTCATGTTTTAATTGTGGAGCCGTTGGTCATTGAGCTCCTTCTTGTCCTCATCCAAAGAAACAAGTAGGATATATGCCATTGTGTGAGAAGTGTGATAAGCTCGAACATGGAGCCACGGATTATACGAACAAATCAGCCCAGAAGACCGGTGTGAGGTTTCAACCACCTCCCAACCAACAACTACCAGATGCAGGAGTGAACATGATCGATTTGGTGGAAGATCTGAAGACTTGTAATCTTTCAAAAGATGATGGATATGGTTGGCCAGAAGACAAAGAAATTCTGGTGAACAAAGTCGAGACTCGAAGTGTAAAGAAGATACTTCGGAAAGGAGAGACTCTGGCGGAAGCTGAAGCTCAGGAAGCGAAGGACCTGAAGAAGACTGAGCGGAAGGAGTTGAAGAAGAAAAAAAGAGCGCATCAGATTTTGTCAGAACAAGTGCGTGAACTGGCAGGGAAGCGAGCAAAGTTGGGTTCGGTCAAAGTTCGCAATGAAGAGGAGAGAACGAAGAAGACCTCAGCAAGACTGCCTGCTGACATTTCCGAAGAAGTGAAAGCACTACTCAGTAAGGAACTGAGTAGAGAAACAAATGAAGTAGAACCTGACCAGGAAGGGCTTGGGAGGGTCAAGACCAAAGTCTCATCATCCGAAGACAATCGAGTACCTGAACTTCGAAACCAGACGGCTGAGCGGACTAAGAAGACTGCTCAAGTGGTAAACTCTCACTATAATGTAGTGGAGGACTTACTGAACCAACATGCTAACATAACAATAAAGCAGTTGGTCGAAGACAATAGACTGTACGGGAAGTTGTTGTTGACAGCCTTGAGAAAACCAGCGAAGGCTAAATCGAAGAATCTGCCTTCATTGTTTCAAGTGGGATTGGAGGACTTAGGATCTCCAGAAGTAGACATCGAAATAGATGGATGTCTAATAAAGCATGTGCCTATAGACTCTGGTTCTAGCGTGAACATTATTACAAAAGATACAACGCATGGATTGGGTTACACAAAGTTCGAATCAACACCAAGAGTGTTGAGGATGGCGGATCAGAGTCGACGAAGACCTTTGGGAGTACTGCGAGATATCTCTACGACAATCGGTGGGATAATCTTCAAACTTATCTATATTGTACTAAGACCATTGGTTAAGTCTGGCTATGAAGTGCTTACAGGCCGGCCTTGGTCATATGGTGCTAAGGTAATCACTGACTGGTATAAGCAGAAGCTATCCTTCAATGATCCAACGAAACCTACAAAAAAAGGTGTCTCTGTAAGCTGGAAGAAGGTGTCACACCAGGACGAAACATCTTCAACAGACTCAGGATAAACTTCGGACGAAGACTCTTCATCTTCAAGCACTAGCTCGGATAATGAAAGATCATGATCTACATAGTTGTGAACTACTTGCAATGCTATGAGATAGAAGAAGAAGAAGAGTGCGAAGGGCCTGATGAAGAATAGCAATCACTGTTAGGACATAAAAGTTCAGAGGTAAGTCACACCGAAGGAACGATACTGAAGTCAGCAACAGTGGATTTGGTCCTCGAAGAAGGGAAGGTCTTGAAGATCGCAGCGAAATTACAGGGAGCAGAATTGGAGGTGTACCACGACATGTTAACTTACAACCAAGATGTCTTCGTACGGAAGATAGAAGATATGAAGGGTATTCCTGCGAAGTGGGGTCAACATCGAATTGACCTGCTGGAAAACTCTATACCATAGTCGATTATGAACATAGTGTTGTACTGATCTTTCAACACAATGATGATTTGGTTGTAACCGCTGAAACCAATCCATGAAATTGAACCTCTGACTTCTCACCACATCATCTAGGAACATATCTGTGAATGGAATTGGAAATGGGTCTGACATAGTTTTTTTTGTTGAGGGTATGAAAATCCACACAAATCCAAATTTCCCAAATTCTTCTTTTGAACCACCAAGATGAGAGATATCCATTATGATTCTTTGTTGGGGGTAGATGAATATGCAATCCAAGAGTTTTGATAACTCTTTTTGAACCATCCTTGAGTTTTTCAAATTGAGCAGATATGGCTTGTGTGATATCAGAGATTGGTACGACACAAGCCATATCCGAGATTGCTCCTACCTTGAGTGGGATCCGATGTTGACAACATGCAGGATTTACTCCCCAGTAGTTCAAAGTAGTTGTATGCAAATACATCCTTGAACTCTCAAAACAGTTGCTGAAATGATGGTAATTCATCTTCGTGGACGTCCATCGATACCTTGACGTAATTGAGGTCCTCTTCTTCCTTGGAGATATCAACTTCTTGGAACTTGTCCTGGATTGGAGGATGTAAGGGGATTTGATCTACAACTGCTTCCAATGGCTTTGTCAAAAAGAAGTTCTTAATTACATTCTTGAGTTTGTTCGTCCGACACAAGCCTTGGGAATGTGAACTCTACGTTTTGATTAGGTTGGGAGAGATGATCCTTTCCTTGAGAGTCTGAGATGGATACAATGTCTTCTAGTCTGAACAAGTTTTCTTGACTAGAAAAGAATATTTCATTACCAAACTAAGGGTCTTGAACCTCTATACTTTTTGCTGCATGAACGCTAAGTCCTTCTAGCGATAGCACCCTTGGTTCTTCCAAAATATCTTTAGGGAGATATTTCTTGACAGATGAAGGTTCCTCCTGACTTAATAAGATACATGCGACTTGGATGCGGATGAGTGAGGTAGGAATGATTTCATGAGGTACCTGATATAAAGATCCTCTTGTGAAGGTGCTTTCACAAGATTTCTCGAGGGGTTATCTTTGTGTAATCTGTCTAACCTTCGAGTGTTAGGATGGTGTACTCGTACTAGTCCCTACAGTTTCATATCGCATGGTGCTACTTATATAGTCTGACTATCTGAGCTTGAGGTGAAAGAATCTCATTCCTGGGCCCTAGGTGATAGTTTGCACTATCACTGGTCCGTAGAATTGGAGTGTCATCCAAGAATGGGCTTTGATCAAACCAAGCGTCATCCAGATCACTCTTAGAGAACTCTTCATATTTGGAGTTTATCATATGGTAAGGTAACTCCGAGATAAATGATTATTACTGGATTCTATCTAGCGAGACTTCCTCTTCTTTCTTAGTGGTGATGCAGAAGCAGCTAGCTAGTCGATGCACTAGTTCATCATCGTTGTCATACATCAGGTATCATTGACTGAGATCATCTTGAAGATGCAAGACTCTCTCTCCTTCCTTGTACAAATATTCTTTCCATCGCTATTGTACATTTTCATAGTAGACTAGTCTTACTTGGGATCAAATGTGAGTTTCCTTGAGCATCATTTTGTATGTATATCAGCATCACGTAATCACAGAGTCCCTAGTAATATTGAGAACTGTGCTGGTGGTAACATCTCCATGACAACATAGTCGACCGGAAGGTGCATTCTCTTATCAGAATAGATACTCGTCTCAACTCTTCGAGGAGTCAAAATTTTCTATCATCTGTCATTTTGAGAATGACAATAGTACGGATGAGTTGCTTGAGACCTAAGGATTTCATTACTTTTTTGGTCATCCTGTTGACTGAGGATCTTGAGTCTATTTGACAATCAGGGAGAAAATGACCCTCTATGGTAACAGAGATTATCGGGTCTTATCATTTGATGAAGAAGATGATCTCTAGTTGGCTTGGTGTTGTAGAGTGGATGTAATGTTTTCTGTTGCTTACGATCATCTAGAGAGCGATGGTCTCTATGGATGTAGCCCGTCTTCTTTGTTAAGAAGTCTTCGTATCGTATTTTTGCAAAATGGAGATACTTCCAGCAGTTGTTTGATTGAAATCTTAGCCTTGAAAGCTAAAACATCTGCCAAGATGTCGTAACCAAAGATTATACTTTGAGCTGGTTGTTTGGTCGATGTGTCAAACATGAGGATTGCTCTCATGTACATGTTGAGAATAGGATCATCTACTCATGCTTGTGTCGGGGTCACTTTTTCCTCATCTTCGCCGTTGAATGTTGAAGATGATCCTATGTGATCGCTCCTTTCTGCTGGTGTTTTGACATACTGCCTTGCTCTAGTTGTGATGAGGACATCCGCTTCCTGACCCGCTAAAACATGGTGGACTTCATTCTCCCTCTCTTCCTCTTTTTTCCTTCTTTAAGATCTATTCCAATGAAGTGAAGGTTTTGTTCCTGGCGAGTTTCTTGTGGTGGTGCATTGTGCTATCCTCCCCTTTGAACTTCGTGAAGGAGTGCACAGAACTGTGGACACTCTACCAAGATATGTTCCTGGTAACAGTTTGAATAACGTGGAAGTCTGGGTAGGTGACACTGATTAGCAAAATCTGATCCTTGACAATGGTGGTAGCGCAATGGCCCTCTACCTTGATCTTGATCTTGACCTTGTTGTTTAGGGGGTGGGTCCATCAGGTGTGCATTGTACTGCGGTTGTGCTGCATGTTGTGCCTCTTCTTGTAACAAATGTACCAACGTTTCTCGAAGAGCTTGTCGTCTGATTCAATTGCGATTGATCGATTCGTGACTTGTCCTTCTGCGGTGTTCGTAGTAGTTGACTGTTGTCTAGTTCATACACTCCATGTTGGTGTGTCCGTGTCTCTGCAACGGGTGCATGTAACCTCTCCTCTTGCTGCAATGTTGATTGCGTTGCAAATGATGTCTTCTCGAGTCCGCTATAACTCTTCCTATTTCATCAAACAATTCGTTAAATTCAGAAGATGTTGTAGTCAGGAGTGATGAACTACCTCAACTTGATTCTCTCTACCTTTGTTTCAGGGTTTCAGCTTGAAATGGAGGTGCTACATGCTAAACTCACCCATATCCCTTTTTGGCTCACGGTGAGCTTCTCTCTTTCTCTATCATCTCGATCTTCTCGATCTTCTCTTGAATTTTCATTCACGACAAAAATAATCACGTCATTGTTTGAATTCAGATTGAGCTCAAAATGATCTCAATCGAAAGCTTTTGTTTAGAACTTTTAGAGCATATAAGTTTAGCCAGTTTCGAGTTATACTCTCCAAGGTATGGCCATTATTCTCTGTAATGCTATGAAACATCTCAAGAAGCATTCAAAAGACAAAAATGTTCATTATTTGTCTATTTCACAAACTAGTAGTACGCATGTATAGTTCAGATAATCTGTTATTTATATAATGAACCTCATGCTTCACGACATCTGTACTAGTAACTTTTTTTTTTACGAGTACTCTCTGGGGCTCGATGATATTTTGGCTGCTATGTGCTCTGTTATCCACCACGTTGTTTTTTTATTTGTCTGGTAATACAATTCTCATGGACGTACCATCGCTCTTTGAAAAAGAAGAAGAATGATATACAAACTAGTGTTTACTCTCATATAACACTTACTAGTGATATGTTCAGCAGTTCTAGATGCTTGTGAGACAAAATTTTATTTCCTAATTATAAGTCCGATGTGTGATTTCCTGAACACCAATATGAGCAAATGTCTCTACTGATATCATGCATTACAGTGGGGAAACGAAAGGTGGTCTACTGAATGAACTGATTGACAAAATGAAAGTTAGTAAAAAAAACTATGTTTTAAATGAAGAAATGTCTTTTCCCTTTTCATTCTTTTCACGTGTGGAGGAAGGCTCCGAGAGAGCCGTTCCGTGAAATAAGGTCCTCCCAACCAGGCGTGAGCCGAAGGGAGTCCACACTTCCCAAGAAGCGACGATCCTCACAGTTTTTCACGACGTCGGGGCTCGATAGGATTATGTATACATTTTGTATTTTCAAATGACGATGCTGGTGCTACGAAACCTGTAAGACCAGCCCTCTCCTTACGAGTACTGTAAGTATTTGGAGTAAACCCCTCTGTACTGCATGTCAACGTGGTAGAAGCAGTACTATAATTCTGGAGCAATGCCATTGCAAATACATACTGTTACGGTTCAGTTTATGTAGGCACATGGTTATTTTGCTATCCTGATCAGGAATCCGTGTTCTGCCCTTCAGGTAAAAGTCCGATGCAAGATATTCATGAAAGACTGCAAAATACCTTTTGTCCTACAGACCAAGACAACAAAAGCACTTCCAGTAGATACTCACTGAAACTGGTGAGATGATAACAGATAAGTAGATCTGATTGAAATCTTAATGGAAGATAATAAATATAAGCTGAAAATTAGAGATGAAAAACTCGCTTTTCTTTTGTAGCGGAAACTTCTGGTCGAGTGATGTATTGGATAGTTCTAATGCTACCCGACACTATCAAAATTGATAGTGTCAGGTTTCAGTTCTCTGATAAGCCTAACATCAATTGTATTAACGTTCACCTTCTGATGCAAAAAAGTCTCCAGTAATGCATTAAATTTGGTAAGTCCAAATAGCATTGCGGTTCTTTCCTGTACTTGAAATCTGGGTGAGTAGGAACGCTAGGTAATGTTATTTTGGCCCAATTGAAGAGAATCCCTCTTCCATCCTATGCGGAAAGATTCCTCGCTGGCTTTTATACCCACACGGGGGGTTTTAAGTGTTTTTTTTTAATTCTCAGTTCTGGTGATTCTAGAGCCTCTTATTTACTGTTTACTATTTAACTCCCAGCTCTGCATTTGCAACGACATCATCTTCATGTGTTTTTTAAGGAAGTTCGAGGGGCATCTGTATACAGATCGAATAGTTTGGTGCAAGTCACAATATCAAATGTTTTCTCATCGATTTTATAGCTCCATCTCATCTGAAAGCGCAATTATCTTAACCTTACGCGGTATGCTGAACTAAGCCCATTTGTAAGGTAATCAGGTTGTCGCTTTCCTTCTCGTCTTCTTGTTGCGGCGCCGACATGCTATCTTCACTCCTCTTTGATGTACCACATTTTGAGAGTTTCCTCTGAATGGAACTTAATTTTGCAGGGTTGCAAGGAGAAGTTCATAATAGTGCGCGAAGAAGAGAAAAATATCTACATAGAAAGGTAATTTTACCACCATAGATTTAAGCACAAGAATGCATCACCAAATGAGACATATTTTGTTAGTGTGGAAATTTTGCGCTTTATCAAGCACCGTTGTAATTCTAGTGTGCGTTAGGGATGGGTTCGTGTATGTTTGAATTTTGCGTTCCGTTGTTTTTCTTGACAAGTTTTACTGTAACGATTTCCTTGTACTTCTTTATACATTGTTTTGCTTCTGCATTCTTTTTATTTTCGCCGATTTAGAATTTCATAGCTTTATGCTCAAATGGGTTGAGGTTACGATATTCCATTACGAAGGGTCCTTATTCCTTATTAGGCCGCAAATACACTACGGTCATCTAATTTCACTGTAAAATATATCAGTGAAACCTCCAGAAAAAGAAAGGTTTTGGTAAAACTTTATATTGAAGTTAATTATTCGTTTTCTTTGAGGGCTTTTTCCATTCATTGCGTCGCATCGGTTGCTTATAGGTTCCTTGGCTTCTTCAACCATAATGTTTCCTGTTCTCGTGTTTGGACATAAAGTTCATTCTAACTAACAAAAGTCTTGGTTCTTGGTTAAATCATTTGGAAATATTGTAAGAAGATGAATCTTTAATTTTTTTTCTTGTGATTAACGTTGGTTAGGCCCACGACTTCATTATTTAAATTTTTTCTCATTACTTCATTATTTAAGTTTCTTTTCACCCTGAGGTTGCTGCCCTTGCACGGACTGAGCACTTCTGGCGAGAAGACTCGATCCCACACTGTTCCGTCTATGGATGGATGAGGCTGCCAACAAGCGAATGCTCGTTGGTCTAAGAACATGAATTCTATCATCTTTCATGTGTCTCCCTTGGTCTAATCCATTTCAGCATTTATGAAATATGAACTCTATCATTATCTTTGGTATGCATTCTTGTCCAATCCATCCCAAGACACGTGAGAATATTAACAGTATCACCTATATCTATTGGGAGCATTGGTGAATTGTCATATTCATCAAGACCTGGACTTGGTGTCTCCGAGTCTTCCTTACTAAGTAGAGGGGGCATCACACAAACCTTCATCATGTCTTCAGAGAGGAACTCGTGAAGTGCATAGGACTGTACTTCATGCATTTGATCTATCGTTTATGGATCTTCTTGATCTAGGACCAACACGCATCGAGCTGTTGTTGAATCGACTACCATTTAGTGATCACGTCGTTGATGACGTCCATCTTGTCATGTATGGCAGAAGTTTTTGCGGTCTGTCGAATCCACACACAGTCTTCAATTGGGCATCTTTGATTGGAAAATGACCCATGACGACGCTCTTCACGTAGTATTCGTAGGTTGTTATGAATCTCAATTAAGGCCGTCTGCTGCAATCGGACCACATAGAGGGAGAGATGAGAAGAGATGTAGATCATCTCATAAGATTTCTGCAATCACATATCTCCTCAAACAAATGTGATATCTGTTGAAGTAGTACCTTTTGTTGTTAGTGTATTCTTGGTTGGTGTGTTTCTATTCAGTACTGTTGGTCTTCCTATTCCTTGTTGAGCAATTTTCTTACTTTTTCTTACAGGAGGGCGAAACTTCCAAAGTTGTTTGATAGAGATGTTTGCTTTGATGGACGAGATATCTGTTAGGGTGTGATAGAAAGAAATCATGTTCGGGGTGGATTGCCTCGTCAAACTATCAAACATGGAGATTATCGTCTTGTACATATTTACAGTGAGGTTATCCACTTTTGCTTCATCTTCGATGCTGGAAGAGGATGAAGTCCCCCGTTGGACAATGTTTCTAGATGAGGTCCGAATATGATTACAAGAATATCTCCATGCTCGAATAGTGATTAGTACTTCCACCTCTTGATCTGTTCAGACATGAAGGACTTCATTTTTTTCTCCTCCTTCTGCTACTATCTCAATGAAGTGGAGGTTCTACTCCTGGTGGTTTTTCTGTTGGGTGCATTGTGAGTTCTCCTCTCTTAACTTCTTGGAGAAGTGCTTGAAACTATGGGCATTCTTCCAGAGTGTGTTGTTGATAGCAGTTCAAACATCATGGTGGTCGATGGTTGATTGCATTCGTTAACAAAAGTGGACCTTGACAATGATGGCAACGTTGTCGAGACGAGTCTCTTAGGAAGGACGAGATCCTCTAATTGTGATCGATATTGAAAGATTAAACTGAACATTGAAGACTTGACACATATGGTCAAAACTAACTAGACCCTATGTGGTGCTTTCATGCTCACAATCTTCTCCTTTGTTAGATTCCATCTTGAACTGAACTCTCAAAGTAAAGTTGCGCTCAGAAACATGAATTTTAATACTTCTCGTCTCTCTAATCTCTCTTTATGCAATCTCTCTCAACTCAACAGTGCTAGAACTCACAATGTGTGAAGACTTCAAGATCACAATCACATCCATGACATCGTGACCAAATCTAGTTTACGGATCTCTTGGTATCGGGTGAGGAAGCTACAATGCATATATTGAGAGTTTTTTGAACCTCTATCACTTCATTCCTCAGTAACTCTTGATCTAACCATCCACTCTTTCTCAAACTTCACAAATGCGCCAAAGGCACGAGACTATAAGAAGAGTCTCGTCTGTCTAGCGGTAAACATGCTCTATAATAGTTCACTCAGATCCGATTCCTCACTCAGCCGCCACAGCCGGTACTCAGAAATCAGAAAACATACTTCTATGGAAGTAAAATTATATTTCCTTTGATAGCTCGTACAGTCACAACTTACTTAAAACACGCTCAAACTTCAGAATTCTTCAGCCTAACTCTATTTGCTCGTTGAGAGCTCTCTACTCGTCATCTCTGATCTTTGTCTTCCCGCACTGAATGCCTAGCTCTCGATATACCCCTTGTTAGGATTTACATGTGTTTACACTAACTACAAAAGTACCATAATAAGTGTGATTACCTTATTAAACCATGGATAGGTGTAGACACCTCCTAAGACCAACCCTAGATTATGTACAAAGATGAATCACTGTTTTATAGTTGGCTTGCATCCTAGCGTAGCCACAATAGCGGCTATCAACCTAGCCATATGGCTCCCATGTGACAAATCCAAGTGTAGTCATACAGCTATTGACACCGCACTTAAAAGTATACATTTACTTTATATGTACACACACTACATACAACTCAAATTAAATGGAAGTCTACATTTGATCTACTAAACATATAGGCTTACTCATAGTTCTCCTCTTTCATTCATTGCAGCAGAAAACAACAATGTGCAGCAAAGACCTGTCCGCAGGTAGCACAGTCTTTGTTATGAGTCTTTGTTTCCTCTTGGCATCTCTCGTAGCATTTACTTTTATTTCTTTCACCATCTTTTATAATTATTCGCATGTATCCTTTGGTAACCATCGCTTGAACTTCACTCCATGCAGAGACGCCGTCCATTTCAAGCTACATTCAAGAAGAATGTCATCTCCCGCCCTTGGGTTCAGCTGAAGTCCCACCCATCGTAATCCCCGCACCTCTTCAAGCTACATTTTAAGAAAAATGTCATCTCCCTGTTGATATAGTCCCAAGCTCTAAAGATTAACGACTAATGTTAGTCGGAGTGATTAGATAGTTACGTACAGTTAGTTAGAGGGCTAACTCACCACTACGGTTTTCCTTGTTCTCTACTATATATACATGAAGAGGCAAAGCCTCTCTCATCTCATTCCTATTTTACTTCTTTATCTACTCGCTCTCTCTTCTTAGAGTGTCTTCTTAGAAGTATGGATCTTTCTACATGGTATCAGAGCAGTAGAGAGCGTGTGTCCCTTGCTGATGAGCAAGATGGAGTTTGTGCATGAAGAAGTACAAGAGAGAGCAGCTGGAGTTGTGCCTGATGTCGAGCACTATCCAGCTGATGCGTTCTGATGAGACGAAACCGTTTCTTCCTTCACCAAAAACTTTGAATGCAATTTCAGAGGCCTAGATCATTTTTTCTCGTTGAAATCTGTCGACCAGTCCTATAAGGGTTGTCTTGTTCAGAAGGTGTGAATCACATACTCGGTCAAATTTCAGCCGATTTGGAGCTTCCCATCGGTAAATTTTCAATCGGATCTTTTTTGACCAAAACAAAAGTTTTAGGACTTGAGTCCAAAAGAAATACTGGTCTGATTAGGATACTCCAATAGCATATTGGTCCAATTAGGTTGAAAAATTTGCAGAATTTCAAGGTATCACGTGTCCATTTTTTTACCTCATTTGGTCCAGTTTTGACCTTTCTTGATCAGTTCTTCCGACGTTTTTGTCTTGTTTTGTACACCTATAGATCGCGGATGGATTCTTCTTCATTCTCGCTTGGGAGGAGTGCGTGAAGTTGCCATTGTTGTGACTTGAGATGAATTCTTCATCACGATGTGTGGGTTGACCAGTTTCGTGGAGGTTTTGTAGATTTTCCACACATATAACAATGCAATTTCTAATTGCAACTATGGCGGAGTCCGTGTCTTTGATCATTGGAGAGAAACTCGACAAGAACAACTACCAAGTATGGAAGTACGGATGATGACCTTCCTGCACATCAGTCGCTTCTTGTCCCTGCAGAGGAGGAGAAAGCGCTTGATGCACCCGTTTTTGATGCGAAATTCAAGGAGTAGAAGAAGCAATCATACCAAGCGATTCACTACATCACGCTGACAGTTTCAGCATCGACGACTGGTCACATCCAAGATTGTGATACGTCCAAGAAAGCTTGTGATACACTCGCACGTCTGTTTCAATCATGAACAGAGGCACGAAAGCTGTAATTGCGGCAACAGCTCAACATTGTGAAGGAGGGGTCGATGTGCATCAATGACTATGTTAACCATGTCAAAACAACTCGTAGATCAATTATCTTCTGTCAAAGTTGAGATTGATCCCACTATCTTGATCGGGGTCACATTGCAGGGACTGCTTACTGAGTAGAAGCAGTTCATTACTTCAATTTCAACCAGAGAACCCCTTCTACAGTTTGATGAACTTCTTCATATGATGTTAGGAAAGGAGGTACGCCTACTAGGAAGTACTACTTCAAAGGGTCAGCAAGAATCTGTCTATTTTGCAAGTTCTGGAGGATCACGAGGTATGGGTCGTAGACGGGATCACGGACAGCAGCAGCATTCGTAGCAGCACCAATAGCAGAATCAGCAAAAGGTTAGTTCTTCCAACAATCAGAGACGTGCGTCTGGTTCTTGCAACTGCAAGAAGCAAGACTACAACGCAAATCAATGCTACAAGCGACAGAACAACCAAAGACAATATGACAACAACTCCGAGCAAGATAACATCAACCAGCAAGGTTATGTAGTAACCAGCAAGTCTATTCAGAATAGTTGTTGATTACAACACATCAGAGTTTAGGACCACAGATTGACTGGATGATCGACTCCGGCGCCACCAATCACATGACATCTCATCGAGAGTGGTTCAGTTCACTCGAATCTGTGAAGACTCCTCAATTTACGGTGACAAACGATGACACCAAGCACCAGATCCAACACAAGGGTAACATTCCGTTTGACATTCCTGCTTCAATAGTATACGAAATGTCTTGCATGTATCCACATTTACTAGAAACTTGCTATATGTAAGATAGTTGATAGAGCAGGGTCTGCAAGTGCGCTTCAATAAAGATGGATGCTTTATTGAAGATTATAATAGCACAGTCATAGCTCGGGGTAGCAAGAGTGATAGGCTGTTTAAACTAGATGCCTCTACGTCTAAGTTACTAGTGTCTGATATTGACATCTGATACAAGCAAATTGGGCACATGAACTTTCAGAGGTTGAAAAATCTTCTGAGTTCTGACCTGGTTACAAGTCTGCTCAAATTCGAATCCAGTGAACCCATTGGAGTCTGTGCAGCATGTTAGTCCAGCAAGTAAACTAGATAGCCCTTTAAGAAATCAAGTAGCAATGTATGGACTGCTTCTCAGCCAAATATGACTGATTTCTAGTACTTTATGTCGTTCATTGATGATCATTCGTGTTATACTTGAAACAAGTCCTCTGCCGAAGTACTATCAACATTCCAGACTTTCTGCAAGTTGATGGAGAAACAGTCTGGAGAATCTATTCTCTATTTGAGATCTGATGGTGGAGGTGAGTTTCTTTCTGAAGAGTTCGATGCGTAGCTGCGTGAGCATGACATCCGACGTCAGAAGATATGCAGTTATAGTCTGCAGCAGAACGGGGTCGAGAAGCGCAAGAATTGACACATAGCAGAAATTGCTCGTGCGATGTTGAATGAGAAGATCATGCCTAGACCTTACTGGACAAAAGTTGGTTCATGTGCTATGTATCTGATGAATCGGACGCCTACAGCGATAGTCCACAGCCAAACCCCGATGGAGGTCTTCACAGACAGTAAGCCTGATTACTCTTTTCTTAAAGTTTTCGGATGTATCTGTTACGTGCACATACCTTATGAGAGATGTAAGAAATTAGATCCGAAAGCAGATATATGTATCTTCCTTGGATATGCTTCTGATATGAAAGGATATAGATGTTCGAATCCTTCGTCGAAGCAATTCTATATAAGTAGAAATGTTGTTTTTGATGAGCTACAGTCTTGGTTTGCTCCTGCACCTATCGTAACCATCACTCTACCTACTGTAAAACCAAGGAGTCATTCTACTGTAGTACCTCAGAGTAGTACGTTAATTGGAGGATCTGAAGAAGTTACGCATTCTAGATCAAAATTAGTTCCTCATAGAACTTGTTGTTAACGCTGGAGTCTACATAACACAACCTAGTAGAACTAATGTAGTTTCTACACAAGACGAGAGAGTACTATTACAGCGTATGTTTGACTCGTCCAGATATTTGGATCTTCCCATCCCTTGGATACTTTGTCTCAGACCTTGGCATCTATGTCAGATCAGTTGCAAGAGGAGGTGACTAGTGCATCGATTACCTCTCGCAGATCTGAACGGACAAAACATCTAGTGAGTAGATAATGCATGAAGATTTCCTTGCTGCACATCATGCATATATGGGTAATGTTCTTCAGGAACAAGAACCGAGTTCACTTGAGGAGGTGATGCACAAAGCCTAATGGGTGAGTGTTATGGAAGCTGAACTTGCTGCACTTCACCACCAATAGACTTGGGAGTTGGTAGACTCACCTGAGGGTAAGAAGGAGACTGGTTGCAGATGGATCTTCAAGGTCAAGTGCAACTCGGATGGTACCGTGTGTCGATACAAGACCAGATGGTTGTAGATGCTTTCCAAGCAGTGTAATAACTTGCAGCCTTGAACTGTACGACGATTGGAACTATATAACTCCTTGATGATGCAATTTGGACACACGACGCAATGAAGCCAACGCATGGAAAGACCCCATCAAGCATGATGCAATTGCTTCATGACTTGCAACCAAAAACTATTTTATCACACTAAAACTTTGATATATGGAATTGAGTTGGTAGCCAAGGACTACCCACAGCAACATGGAGTGGATTTTGAGGAGACCTTTGCTCTAGTTGCGAAGATGGTGACTATTCGAACCGCAGTTGCAGTTGCAACTCAAAAAGGTTAGAAGATGTACCAGATGGACTTCAAGAACACCTTCCTCAACGATGATCTTGAGGAGGAGTCTACTTGCAACAACCTCTAGGTTATGAGGATCCTAAGTTCCCTTCTCATGTATGTAAGTTACAGAAGGCCTTCTATTGTCTGAAACATGCACCAAGAGCATGATATGCAAAGATCAATTCTTGTTTGCAGTCTCTTGGTTTCCATCTTTGTAGTTCAGACTCCACATTGTATTCATTAAGAATACAAGATTGGATTGTTGTGATCACCATCTATGTTGATGACTTGATCATTGCTGACAACTATGAGGAGCTTATTTTCCAGATCAAGGATCACTTGAAATCCGAGATTGAGATGATGGACTTAAGAGTGCTCAAGTACTTCTTTGTTGTGTAGTTCATTAGAGATGGGAAGAATGTTTAGCTTGTACAATGACAGTAACCTCTCAGTATGCTTGAGAGATTTGGTATGCTTGACTGCAAACCCATTGTTACGTCATTAGAGCAAGGGGTAAAGCTAGGAGTAGGGTTTGGTGAATTACTTGATGATCCGTGCATGTACAGATGGTTGGTAGTCTTATCTACCTGACTATCACCAAACTAGACTTGAGCTATGTCGTCGGTCTGATCAATCAGTTTATGCAATCACCACGGAGATCACATTTAGAGGCTATCAAATGGATCCTCCGTTACGTGAAGTTCTCGATGCAATACGGACTTCACTATCGATATGGTGGACCATTGTTGTTACATGGCTACATTGATGCTGAATGGGCAAAAAGAGTCGACATGAGATCCATGTCAGGTTAAGCTTTTGGACTTGGAAGCGTTGCTATAAGTTGAGCTTCTAAGAAGCAACCTACGGTTGCTTTATCATCCACAGAAGCAAAGTACCGAAGAGCAATCAACGCAACATGCGAATCAATTTGACTTTGGTGTGGAGTGTACAGATCATGTTGTTGTATATGCTGATAACATTAATAGCATGAAGTTAGCTAGTAATCCTATTTTCCATGCTAAGACGAAGCACATTGAGGTGCACTATCATCTCATTAGAGAGAAGGTCCTTGCAGGAGAGATTGAGCTCAGTTATGTGAGCACAGGAGATCAGGTTACCGATATCTTCACTGAGGCATTGCCTAGAGATAAGTTTGATACTTTCAGACACTGTCTAAGAGTACAGGATGTAGAGTCGAGCTTGAAGGGGAGTGTTAATATAGTCCCAAGCTCTAGTAGATCGACAACTAATGTTAGTCGGAGTGGTTAAGGTAGTGACGTATAGTTAGTTAGAGTGCTAACCCATCATTAGGGTTTTCCTTGTTCTCACCTCCACTATATATATACATAGAAAGATGAAAACCTCTCTCATCTTCTCATTCTTATTTTACTTCCTTGTCTACTCATTCTCTCTTCTTGAAATGTCTTCTTAAAAATACTACACTCCCACAGCTGAAGTCGCACCCATCGTAATCTTCACTCTACAGTTCTATCTCAACTGTGTGTGAATAGCCCGGTGATCCAGTATTCAGAAGCAGAGATGTTCTAAGGAGATTTGAACCCCTAACCTCGTGTTTACCATAAGACAGAGCTATCCAACTCTCCCCACTCAACACACGTTCAGAAAGAAGAATACAAAGGTTATATGGTTTCTTTTGTTTCTCTTTTCTCCCTTCATTGCTTCAAAGCTGCATATCTTCATCATAATAGATCAGTTTCTGATAATTGAAGTTTTTGGACTATACTACGCACCGCAATATACCCATTGGTATACTGCGATTTCCATTCCAACCATACCTCCAATTCCCACTAAGTTCCTCTTCATATTTTGTATCTAGTCCAAGTCAAATATCTTTGTCATGACAATCTCATTCGCTTCGATTCGAGTCTTGCTCGGCTCAGCTCAATGAGCTCTACAACACGGTATCATCAGTTTTATGCTTCCAAAAAACTGCTTGTTTTGGCCGCAACTTAACCTCAGGCTTAGTTTACATGAGGTGTAGCTTAACCTGTAGTCTAGCTTATTTGAGCCTTAACTTAACCTCAGACCTAGCTTACCTGAGCCCTAGCTTACTTGCAGCACAGCTTACCAAGCAAAGGGTTAAACCTTTCTCACTACAAAACAATCCTTAACACGACAACGTACTTGTCCTCTCTTGCGATCTTGACCCTGTCCTCCTGGAAGAAGGTCCATTAGGTGTGTGCTTACTATGTTCTACTACAGTTTTCTCTTCTTCTAGTAGTAAGTGTATTGTAGCTTCTCTAGGTGGGTGTCTCTTGACACGATTGTAGTTGATTATCTCGCGACACGTCCTCCTGCAATCATCGTAATAGTCTGGTTGGAGCACTTCGTGTTGGTGTGACCGATGTCTCTGCATCAAGTGCAAATGACTTCTCCTCTTGCTTTCATGTTGAATGCATTACGAGTGATTTCTTCCTATGTCACCTATAATTGTTCTGCTTCACAGTTAGATTGTTGAACTCGAGAGATGGACTACTTGAAGTTGAAGGTCCTTACCTCTGTTTCGGAGCTTCTGCTTAGAATGGAGGTGTCATGAATGCTAACAAGATTTGTTGTGTTAGTAGCTATGATGGCTGCATAAGAGTTTGTGTCATATAGGAAAAAAAGCGTTGATTGTGGGTTGTCCATATGCCAGTGGGTTCATCCTATAGAGGATGAGGCATATGGATTTATCATCATCCCATCCTTATATCTAGGTATGATACAGCAAGAATTATGTCTCTAAAAGTCCTTTCTTTTGCACGGACGTAGATCTTGACCTCGATCATAGCTGTTGATAGATCTTTGAAATTTGATATTTGCCACTTTTGATAGATCTTTGAAATTTGATTCAGCCATTTCTGCACTACATCTTGTAGACCCCTCTTGAATCAATTCAAGAGTTGTACATCCTTAGTTTTCGAAGAGACTTCATGATTAGTTCTCATGTGCTTTCAAGTAAGACTCCGTGAACTATCCTCTTGAACTCTAAAGAATGCTTTATAGACCACTCTCCTGAGTTCTCGATGAGACTTTTTGACTAGTTGTCATAATCTCTCAAGAAGGACTCCTTGAACTATCCTCATGTACTCTCAAAATAGATATCTTAAATTATTCTCTTGAGCGATTATCGAAAATATAGGAATGACTTCCTAAGCTACTCTTCTCCGCAAGATGAGACTTTTCTAAACTAGAGTAGAGTTCGTGATCCTTTTCGTGGATTTGGACTCCTTCCTATCTTGCTTTTTTTTCCTCCTTGGGATTCTAACCTTCTCCTTGAAGTGATAATCTCTCTCTCTCTCTCTCCTGAAATGAAAAAGACTCAATGGAACTCTATACACACACATTCACAAGATTAGAACATGAAATAAGATGGTATGCCAACTCTTGAACTCCCGGAGGGTTTTCTAATATGATTCAACTAGTAAAAAAATGAGTGTGCAAGTGTCTACATTTGTTCCTTGCATGTACTGCTTTTAACATTAGCGCTTGAGAAGAGATGGCAGCCAAACTATATATAATCCTACCTGAATCCTAACTCTATCTATCTTACATAGACATCGACCGTGAGTAACATACAGCGTGATGCTAGTCATTCTTTGGAACTATGGTGTTTTTATCTTTAGCTAATACTATAGCAGTCTATCAAGTCTCCACGTCTTTGTGTCCTATCGTGCTCTTCCTGGTGGTCATCACCCTTCTCTTTTCGTGTCGATAGTATGAATCTCTTGGATGCTGAAGGGCTCGTCCTGAATCTTTCAAGAATGGATAATTATATACATGACATGAATGCCAAACTCGTGTGGCCAGCGTAGGATAAGAAGAAATGAACTGTGTTCAAGCAGTGAGTATAAGTAGTTCAAACAATCGTGGCATGATGTTTCATCTTTTTACTCACAACCATGAAGGAGGCTTCACACATCACCATATATGTAGATCCCAACTTGCTCTTGCTCAGACTTCTCCGTGAGACAAGAAAATGCTCTTATAAGCTTGTAAGCATATCTATTGGGTGTTCAAAATGACTTTCAAGCTTGCCTTGGAACGTAGTAGTAGTACATCAACCTATGCTTACTTATAACGAAGTTACACAGATACTGGTTCTGGAAGAAATTATTGGCAACAATATGTCATGTTTTCCTTGTAGAACCTCTAATTCGTACTACATGCGCTCTTGTTTCTTTGTCAGTATATATCAGATTTATATCATTTGATCGAGTATTCATATTCACCACCATGCATTCGTACTCATCATCATGCACCAACTCTTCAGTTATATGTAGTATGCTAAACTATGAACATTATCATCCATTATTTTCAAGGTTTAGGTTTTCAAGCTAGCAAAGTTAGCTAGTGTTCAAGGTGAACTGAACCTTCTCATGTTGGACCACACCCTTAAGCTAGTGACTTCGCTAACTACTTCTAATGGTCATAAATCCAAACTCACTTGTAGCTAGCAAACTTTGCTAGCTCTGATACTGACCTTATCATATTGCTTCTAACAGCTAACGATATCACTAGTAATGACAAAGTATCTCTTCTCTCATTCTAAATTGCACCTGTTCGATTTTGTGAAATTCTATCATTAGCTTTGAAGTTAGAGACCCTTATAACTAAAATAGCATATTCACTAGCTTTTTACTGATATCAGTTTCATTGTTTACTTGCCCCTCCTCCTTCGAGTGGATGCCTAGTTTGGTTCCAGAAACCTCAACCATGATTTCAAAAAAGATAAAAAATGTGAGATCAAAAGAATCATTTTGGACAAATCAGACAGCATCCTACTGAACGATATATCATCTTCGTCCACATAATATGGCAGTCATGTTCGTCTCAAAATTCTGCTAGAAATGATCTATTTTTTATCTCATTCTTACTACTTGTCAATTTGAGATCGAAAAACTTTCTAAATTAAATTAACCTCGTACTCTATGGAGCATAAAACTTCACACCACTAGGGCTCTTCGAAGCTCGAATGAAGATTCGCTGGTGGTTTCCGACTAGAGACTAGAGAGAAGTTATTTGGTGGAAATTAACTGAAGAGTTATTTTGGAGTTTACTGCATTTTTTGAGATTTTGTTTGTTAAAGCTTTTTTGAAGGAGTACAAGTGACAATTTTTGATCCCTCGGGTTCATCTTGACTTAAGATTTCCAAAGTTCAGTTTGGATCATCTATCCTAGAGAAAACTTCGGCCCGTCAATTCTTCTTGACGTACGTACTTAAGATGTTTTAGGCTCAAAAAAACATATTTGGCATAGAAGAACTTAGAAATTGTGTGTGAGAGAGAGAGCTCTTATCAGAGAAAATTGTACTTTCTTGGAGTTTCTAAGTAATAAAACAAGTGGTTAAAACATGTTTGTTTGTAGTCGATCACAGCTAGAAGTTTCACGCTTTCTCTAGAAAACACCTTCTTCACGACAGAGACTACTTGATCCATGACGTCTTGATTGCCTACCACTAAGTCTTTTGAAACAGATTGTCCTTAAAGTTATGATCCGATAAACAAAGACCTTGAGGACCAAAATATTTAAATAGCGTTGGATATCTCTCATTTCATTTTGTCGTCAAATCTATAGATAATCAACGGTCTCAATGCTTTGAGACAGCTAGGTTGTTGGTGACTCGAGGTGAAGATCTTTCTTTCAAAGCTCCGACGATCAAGATTCAGAGAAAAGTCCAAATGTTTGTTTGTCTTTTTAGTATAGAAAATATCTTGACATGTTATCTGGTTTTCTACAAAAACCTGTTATTTTGTGAAACATCCAAAATCTGAGAGGTTCAGTCTGGCCCTGTCCAAAATTTCATCAAAATTTCACGTGAACCTTTTCTTGACTATGTAGACAACCATGGTAACATTAATATGCAGTGACAAATATCGTGATTTTATGACAATCACTTCCATCATGCTAAGTGACGAAGAAAAAGGACAACATACATGGTAAAATGTCAAGAAATATATTTATATATTTATATTTTAACATGATTAGGATATATCAGTTAGGAGTGGAGTCAAGAAGTTCCTCAGATCTTTGGCAATCCAATCTTGTATATAAGTGAGATCTTTTAGTGACGATTGTTCATATTAGGAATGAACCAACTAGTCACTTAGTCCAAGCTTGTGTTATTTTCAGAGGAGACTAAGTTCATCTATAAGTCTTCTTCTTATTATAGAAAGCTATATTTCCTTGATGGAATCTATAAATCTTATGACTCTGATGTCATTATGTGTTCAGGCAAGTGTTACAACTATTCCTACATCGAGACCAGATGTTTATTTGTTCACTCATATGTCATTCGTACTATTCACCTTGTCTTATTACATCAAATTTATCTCAATTTTGACGAGCAGATGATTCAAGATATATTGTCTAAAGTGTTGGGTCTGATTTGTTGATGCATGTGAGTTTAAGTTCTTGCTAAATCACAATATTGTGGTTGTATGTGCATATCATTAGACATAGCTCTCACCTTATGACATTCGTAAGATGAGAGTGGTTGTGACTTGACAAAGCAACTATGAGTAATATATATGTCTTTTATGTTGCAATATGAGCTTCACTTTTGTGATGAGAAACAAGTGTTGTTATATGAATACATTGATGGTAACTAAAAGAAAAATGAGTGTTTCCAACAAGAGATATGCGTCACGTTACAATTTTGGACTTGGAAGTGCTATCGTGGACTGAGCTTTTAAAAAACAACTAACAATGATCAAGCAAGCAACTAACAAGAAGTTTTATGACCTACATATGTGTAATAGTGAAAAGAAATGAACATTGCATGAGAATCTATTTGACTTTGAGTACTTATTCGTTATTTTGAGGTGAGGTGTATTAATCATGTTGACATATATTCATCACATTAGTAGCATGAACTTAACTAGTAATCTATGATGAATCACATTGAGGTGCATTATCATTTTATTGTATGCAAAATATGTGCGTGTAATATTGAGCTCAAATATCTGAACGCAAGAGCCAAATCACTTATATTTTAACCAATGCAGTACTTAGAGATAAATTTGATATTTTTCGAGTATGTCTAAGAGTTCAAGATGATTATAAATCTTGACTCTGAAGTAGATTGAAGGTTGATACTAGCCAAGGTTGTTATGATAGTTATATTTATCAATTACAACTAGTTAGAAGACTAATCCACTTTGTATTTTGCTTGTTGAGAGGCAAAGCCTCCAACTCTTATTTGATTATATCATTGCCTACTCGTGTTCTCTTCTTGGAGTGCTAGTATTTCCTTATTCATCTTTGTACATGAATTCTACATTCACGTAATCAAGATTTATATGAGACAATTGAAATGAATGATAAATTCACGTGGAATTCATGTCCAATAACAAAGAAAGAAGTTGAAGCTACTCTTGATAGCATGAATGTGTTAATTCCTTGTTACTTAATTTTAATCCTTAATTTTCTAAAGAAAATAATAGATTTATGAAGAATACCAATCTAGTATAGATTTAATATGTGTCAGGCAAGTACATGTATATATGGGTGTACATACCAATAAATTGTTACCATCCTGCAAGCTCAAATCAAGCTTTCTGGTTTGAATAAATAATATATATAAAATGACTATTCGAACATATTAAATCTAGTATAGATTTAATATTTGTCAGGCAAGTACATGTATATATGGGTGTACATACCAATAAATTGTTACCATCCTGCAAGCTCAAATCAAGCTTTCTGGTTTGAATAAATAATATATATAAAATGACTATTCGAACAAATTGTTAGTTTCCTAGGTTAGCGTAATAAAGGCATGAGAATCAAAGTGATTATAAATCATCAGTCTTGTTCACATTTGGAACTATTTTACTTCCCTTGCAGGTTATTCCAATGTTGCGTCGATCAAGAACGGATGCTAGTTATTCAGCTGGTTCTTTCACACTCTGTTCACAACGAACTTTCTGAAGAAGAGAACGAGGATTTCAAAATGGTATTTACTCATGTTATGATTCTTTTCAACACGTTCTTGCTCTTTATCATCTAGTATCCAGAAACATGTGGAACCAGATGAATGGCTGCCGCAGCCAGATTCTTCCAGTTGTGTTCACATTTAAAATCCTGTATGGAGATGTTGTATCACGAATGGTTCTGTTGGAGTTCAGTGCAGTTTTCAATCACAGTTCGTATATCTCTCTTAAGTTCGGTGAAGTATTTGAAAGAATCAAAATTATATAAAAGAGCCGCCGAGTTTCTACTTATCAAACTTGTGAGGAAACATTTTACCTAAATATTTACAATGAAATGTCCACCTTGCATGCTGTAAATATGCACAAATTTCCTAGTGTCTTGAAGGAACACGATTAATTAATTTGCAAAGTGCATACTTTCTTACTTGATATATGTCCACGGATAGGAGTTAATATTTATTTACAAGAAAGAGTGTAACGTACTTATTCATACACATATATGTATAGTATATAATGCACAGTTATACAATTTAACTCGTTTCCAAGTTAAGAAGTGGGTTAGCCCACGAGGTTAGTCTTTAGGACTAGGTCAAGATTTGACACAAGTTTGAGAACTCTACTGACTCTCTTACAGATTATCCTTTTGCAAAGTTAAGAGTGGATTAGGCCCCGCTGCTGCCTTTGTACAGACCAAGCACTCCTTGCATGAGGACTCTGAACCCACGCAGTCCCAGCTAATATATAATGCGGGCTAGTTGACTAATGTGAATTTACTGGTAAACTAAACTAAATATAATATAATATACATCAAAAGCGTACATCTGGCCGGAGAAAGGCAAAAGACGAGCGAGGAAAGCGGTGATTTTAAATCCTGTGATAGGGCAAGTTGGGGATGATCTTGGAGGGGAGTGTATAGTGGTCCGCGGGAGGCCATGCAAGAGACAAACATTTTGCCTTGCTGCCGCGGGGCTTGCTTACTTCGGCCGTGCTCTTGCTGCCGTCGGCTCCTAGTTCCATGAGGCTCTTCCGTCCGCTGCCCTTGAGGATTTTTCTATTAATTTTGCTATTACGCCCTTCCGTGGACTGCCCTCGAGGATTGTTGTTTTATGTCTTTCCGTTGGCTGACCTCGAGGATTCTTCATTCACTTGCTGCCGCTAGGCTGCTTAGTTCGGCGACGGTCTTTTGTCAGCTGCCCTCGAGGATTACTCATTCGCTTGCTGCCGCTGGGCTGCTTAGTTCGGGCACGCTCTTTCTGCCGGCTGCCCTGGAGGATTTGGGCTCCTTAGTTCGGCCATGCTCTTCCGCCGGCTGTCCTCAAGGATTCTTGTATTGCACCCTTCTGTCACATGTCCTCGAAGATTCAATGTCCGTCATGGCTGTCCTCCTTCATTCGGAGCTTCCTCATTCGCTTGCCGGTGTGGGTTATTTATTCTTTGCTATACGTAGTCATCGTTATTCCGGCTGCCCTCTCTCATTCAGAGCTCCGGACCTCATTCGCTTCGCATTACATATGCCGACGGACAAGAACGCAAGACAAAAGTACCATCGGCTCGATGTAAATTACAATGAGGAAGTCGTTTCATTTTGCAACTTACGTTCTCATTCCTGTTTCTTGCATTTTGCAAATCGTTTAATTTTGTATTTCAGTACTTACGTTTTGTCTCCTATTTTTTGTATTTCTCTATTATCTTTCCGTCTGTCGTTCATGCAAATGTGTCACGTCGGTTTAGCACCTCAGTTAGGTTGACCGAGTGCGGAGTGGCTAATCTTGATAGGGCCGTTAGTGCCGTTAAGACGAGTTCTTGGGATGGTCCACTAGGGGTATACTTCACAGGTTGGGCTTGGAGGCCTTAGTTCTTCAAGTTGAGTCTTCAAGCTCATAGATATGGTGGATAGTCTTGGTGAGTGCAATCTAGAGTCTTTGCGAGCACAGAGTGGATTTGGCTCGACTTTAGTGATTGTTTAGTGTTTGTTGGCATGATGGAATGAATACATACTGTTTATCATTTGAAGAACTCGAATTGCAAGGTCTGATTGAGAAGTTTCAGGTCACGGATTTCTACCGGCGGTATCTCTGGAGTTTGTAGATCGTTGATATCTTCGATTTGTGAGTGCACGCAGGCGCGGAGTGGTTCTTTTTGGTTGTGTGATCGATCGCTGTGTGGATTACTACTGTTCAGATCTGTTTTTGGTCGGATTTGGTGGTAAGGTAGTGCGGAGGCTTTGAGGAGTAGAGGTGCGTGAGTACGGAGGCGTGAGAAGCGGAGTGCAAGAGTGCGAAGGCGGAGGCGGAGTAGAGCTTGAGCTCTAGCTCGAGCCCACCGCAAACCAGCTTGCTGACGTGCGTGAGAGAGGTATGCAAGTTTCAGTTGTGTGGGAAGTGTAAAACCAGTAGGTCATCCATCCCAACATTATTCCTGGACTTGCACACTTAAACTCAGTAGTCTTAGCTTTGGCTTTACCACTAGATCAATAGCTCTTGGTGTCTTACAGGGATGCGTGCAAGTACTTATGGACTTGTTTAAAGTAATAGGAGACCTTCTTGCACGTTCCTAGAGGAATGGTAAGGCGACCCCACGCGTCTCTACGATATAAGCAAAGATTGCTTATATCATAGAGACGCGTATGGAGGCAGTTGATGATAGTTGTCTTGGGTGAGCTAGTAGAGCTATCACATAGATATTTTTGGAGCTACTAGAGGTGTGGACATCTAGTTAGTGATCTTAAGTACTAGTTATGATAGTTGGTGATCATATATTGTGCATGTGGTCACCGAAGAAGAGGCGTCAGATCGGATGGGACTAGGTTTCTCTTTATGTGAATGTTTGAGTGTGGAGGGTTATCGTTTGGACTTCTTGTGGTTGGAACCCTCCATATTTTGCTTCCTGTTTGTGCACCGTGTTTGTGTTCACTCCAATGTGCTGTCGATAGTGAGGCTGGAGTTGCGGACCAGTCAGACTATCTTTGTTTTTTCTCACGGTGCGGTTGGAGTGACGACCAACAGAACGTGAGAGGCTGCTGCCTGTGGTGATGGCAGATATAGGTTATCCTTACTTTGATCGTTCTAGTAGGGGATAGATTAGTTCAGTAGGAGCGGGGTTAAGCAAGTTGTGGTCACGGTGGTGATGAGGATTTCGACATTTTGGTTGGAGAGTGTTCACGAGGTTCTATCATCACGGAGTTCTCGGGACTTCTCCGATAGTGGGTATACACGGAGTGGGATGAGGTAGCGACTACCTACACCATTGTCGTCGGTTGTTCCGGAGGACGTAGACAGTGCGTTTTCTGGTGATGAGTCTAATGTCGTCACACCATTGTTGTGGGACATGGACGAGATCTATGGGATCACGAAGGGACCTCAACGTTACTCAAATATGGTGGGTACCATTGAGTGGGATGACTTCATCTAGGACTTTGACAGTTGGTGCGATCTGCAGCAGATGCGGAACCCACAGCTGTTTACACCTTTTATGACGTGGAAGGGTTTGTTCTAACATTTGGAGGGATCGTCGATGGACGATTATCATGAGTTCATGCGAGATAACATTGTGGAGATTGAGTTGTGAAGACAATATTGATCTTCCAACTACGTTTCTATCACTACTGACGCAGTTCCAGGAGGCATACCACCTACGAGTTCGGGTGCCAGCAACAGTGGTACATCCATAGATAGCGGAGTATCTATTACCAACGGTGCGTCTACTAGTACTGGAACAGGTGGTAGTGTGAGCGTGATACCACCAGGGTTTAATCGTGCGGTTCAATTCTTCTAATGTTTAAGGAAGAACTATCAGGGTGTGCGGACCGACAAGTTGAGGAGTCTGCAAGACTTCCAACGGAAGACTGGAGAGAGCTTTCGCGAGGCATTTATTCGTATGAGGCCGTTGATCAGAATTACCCAAGGGGTGACTGAAGCACATGCAGTCCAGTTCTGGTATGGGATCCTAGATCGAGAGATGCGTAGGAGAGTTAGAGATGCGACTCTTTTTAGAGACACCGCTCTGACGTTGGCCGTTGTCTTTGGTTTGGCTGAGCGGATTGAGCTCAACATGGTGGAGGAGAGGGTGGTGACTGATGGGTTCAGCAAGGAGGCACCACATGGGGTGACCACATCTTCTCGAGGATCACAAGCTGCGCAATAGCGTGGTGGTAGTGGTGGTGGTGATAAAGATCGTGCTGAACAGTCATGATCCCAGGGAGGTGTTGGAGGATCTGGTGGACAGAAGCGCATGCTGTCTTTCTCTAGTCAACAACAAGCGGGTCTTTGCTAGACGTGTGATGGACCTCATCAGCAAAAGGACTATCCATAAAGAAGAGGTGGTTATGAGATGTCTGGGACATCTCAAGCGGTACCTAAGCAATGTGAGCATTGCGGACGACCAGGTCATTGTAGTGACCGTTGTTTGATCTCCATCCCGAGCTATGGCAAGGAAAGGCTGATCGTGGACGAGGCGGAGTAGCTCAAGGAGGCCGTGGTGGTCGAGCTGGAGGTAGAGATCCAGCACCTGGGAGAGGATCAGTCGGTCCACCGTCTGCTACGACTCAGAAGCAGGTATGACTACTCGGATTGAGCAGTTGGAGCAGAGGATAGCTAGTTGGCTATGGCTCAGCGGATATCTGGTGGAACAAAGACTTCCACGTCTTATGGAGGAGAAGGAGTTGACTTTGACTTCATGACTAGTGTGGCGCAGATTGAGACATCTGCGGTAGTGAGTAGAGGTGCAATACGTGCCTCTGAGTCTTGAGATGCGTCTGTGGAATTGGATCCACAACACGGGGAGGCTAGTAGACAGACCAGGCTTCCTCAGTCATTCACATTATCGGAGACGTTGAGGACCACGTCTATGGTTCCTAAACGACCTATCGATGATGTAGTGGAGTTAGAGACATCGACATACCAAGAGTGGGAGTGATGTGAGACAATCCTCGACGTCTGTGGATGCGATGTCAAACCCGATGTTAGAGGCAGCTACAGCAGTTATCCGAAATCCACTATTTTCAACCATGGATATGAGAGCTTTGGGAGTCAGCTTGGCTCCAGTGTTCCTGTTGATGACCACGCTCAGTAAGAGCGAGGATGTAGTTATCTCTAGTGCTAAAATGGTTCAGCGAGAGGCGATATATGTGTCCATGGAGTCGAAGATCAGGATAGCTACCAATGGTATTTGACAAGCGGCGGCTATCAGGTTAGATGAGTTACCAGCTATGTTGGCGATGGACCGTGCTGGTTTGGCACCAGGTGTGATGTTGTTGGACAACAGAAGTGGTATCTTCTGTTTGGTGGCAGCTTTAGGGAAGGTGTATTGACCACAGAAAGTCTTGTTAGACTCTGGAGCCCAACCGTTGATGTTGGAGAAGGTGACGTGTAACGGTTTGGGTCTGAAGAAGTCCGAGGTGGAGAGATGTCCAGTCCAGCTGCAGATATCTCTAAGGGGATCAGGGGGTACAACTCTACACCTGACACGCTGTCGGAGTGTGATCCGTCTACTTAGGAAAGCACCGGGCTTCTGGCTGTGGTTGTTTACTAAAGAGGTTGGCTTTCAGGTCACAACTGGAGCTATAAACACTCACACAGGAGTGTAGGATCCTCTGATATGCTCAAAAAGCAAAATTTAGGTCTCACTGGTAGTAATAGACTTAAGCGGTGAACTTTGACACTCAAAGAGAGGAAAACTATGAAGGTTTAGACTTCTAAACTTCCCCTACATGTAAATGAGGCACTACTGAACACACACACGAAGTTTCAGCTTGAGATTGAATTCTAGCATCGAGATGTTGACAGAAAAGTTCTGAATAAGAGAATTATGGCAATTTCTGGTACCTAGACAGCTATTCAGACATAGAACAGAGAATTGGCTCGATGAATTTCAAATCTTCTCACAGTATTTGAAGTCTACAGGATGCTGAACATCCCTGTGAAGTTGGGACTCCTGATTGTTTGTAGAACTCCAGATCTCCTTCTCTAAAGTCGCTGCTCTAGATTAAGAGCTTTTCAGATCCCCTCTGCTTCAGTGGCCGCCTTGAATTACTCAGTTACTCAAATGATTCGAAAATTTTTGGACAGTCGTAGCCCTCCTGACAGTGAACGCAACCACGAAGTTTTGAAGTGATTTCTTCAATTCTGCTGCAATTGGCACCGAAAACTCCAAAATCAACAAAAGTGATGCAGTTTTGGCACAATCCGAACTTCAATTGGGCATAACTCCTTGTGTATTGATCCAAATCGAGCAAAAATTTCACTGACAGTGCTTGGCACGACGAGCTCTCTCTTCCTGTGTTCTCAGATTTCGAAGATACCTCACCAATTTCTCGAACTCTCCTCTAGAGCTCTATTTCTAAACATAGAGTTTTACAAAAGACAAAAATGGACCAATGGGAGTTCATAGCTCCACTTGACTGTCCTTTTGTGCCTTAAACTACCTGGTAACTTATCTACACTCATAAGCTACCACGTCAAGCCCCCTAGAGTGCCAGCGTAAAACTTAAACTACCTAAAATGACACATAGCCCCAAAAAATAACTTAAATTAGCTAGAAAGCGTGCATGGGCGACAAGTAAGTACAACCCATGAGCTCAAACCCCTATCAGCATGGAAACCCAAGCTGTACATTGAACGTCATAGACAAGTAAGAAGTCATTTGTACAAGCGCACAAATGCTTGATCAAGATAACTAACATACTATCAGCCTATTAGGACTCAAAATAGTGTTAACACCGCATGCAAAGGTGTCAAACATATACATAAAGGACTAGAAGTAATATGAGCTAACTTCTAGAACTACCAAACCTAAGCGTCGGAGTAGAAGTCAAGCATGTAGTCGCCAAGTAGCGCGACATCCACCCCCTCTGAACCTGCACATCCTCCGGTATGTGCCAAATCCAGATCAAGACTCTTCAGCTTCAGCTTCAAATTCATCTTCAACCTCCATTGAGTCTTCAGCTTCATCCTCAGTAAGCTCTGCAATGTTCTGGTCGTCCCCTCTCCTTCTAAAGAATTTGATTCTCTTCCCTGCGACTGGTATCTTGAGCAGTGCACCATCTAACGCTCTCAAAGAGTATGTGGCATTATCATAAACTTCTAACATCACATAAGGTCCGAACCATCTCTTGGAAAACTTTCTGATAGCGCTATGCTGATTATCAAGACTACTATCATAGACTAACACCCAATCACCTTCCTTAACTGGTTTGGGTCGTAATCTATGTGTTCTATCAAACCTGCCTTTGTTTCTCTCTCTAGCAGTCTTTAACCTTTCCACAGCTTTGGCAACATCCTCAGATCTTCGTTCTAACTGTTGGATCCTTAATGCAAGAAGATCCTCCGTACTTCTACCATCTTCCCATGACAAAACATTCCAAGTAGACACAACCTCCTCAATCGGCATCACAGGTTTTTGCCCTAGTATCAACTCTGCTGGCATGTAACATGTAACGGTACTATGAGTTGTACGATCTGCCCACAAAGCAAATGGTAGCAGTCTAGGCCATTCACGGATCTTACCCTTGCAAGCTTTTACCAAAGCTTTGATGATTGGCGGATGACCTCTTTCGCTCTTGCCATTCCCTTCAGGATTGTAAGCAGTGGTTAACGCCAACTTGATTCCCAATCGCTTGAAGAACTCAACTGCTTCTTGTGCATCCAGCTCACCCCTATGTGCAGTGATCTTTCCCACACACCCATACCTACAAATAACATCTTCAAGTAGAAAGCGGTAGACACTAGCAGTGGTCTTCGTCCTCAAGGCACGGCCTTCGACTTTGTTAGATAGATCTTCTCTAGCCAAGACTAGATACCTCATTTGTCAAAGTCCAAATGGCATAGTTACCAGATCAACTACCCATTTGTAATGAATGGCTAAAGGATAAGTAGGATGTAATCCATCACGATGACGTACGTTGGAATACATCTGGCAGGGTATACAGGATGAAACAAACTGTACTACATCCTTATACATACCCTTCCACCAATACTTCTCCTTCATCTTGGCAAATGTAGCCCAAACTCCTCTATGACCGGCCCATAAACTCTCATGGAACTCCTTGATCAGCTTCTGCTGCAATTCCAAGTCACATACCACCCGTTGCGGTATACCTCCTTGTAGCTTAGGGCGCTTCCATAGATGTCCTCCATGTAAAAAGTAACCATAAGCTATTCTACAGATCCTCTTGAAATCTGCATCAGACCAGCCTTCTTGCCTTTCCAGTGAACTCAAATAGCGCCCAAGATCCAACCACTCGCCATCATACATAGTTTCCTCAAAAAACTCCAACGAGGCTGCAAAACAGCTTCTATCTCTTCTAGCAAGAGCACTAGAATAGAACTCTGTTCCCACATCCTCCTGATCATCTATCATTTCTTTCTCATCGTAATACCTAGCCCTTGATAACATATCTGCCACAGGATTGTCCTTCCCTGCAATATGTCTAAGCTCTGGGTTCAAGGACTTGATATATGCTATCCACCTCAACATAGCAATATCTGGAGTTGTACAGCTAGTGATCATTCCCAAGAGAGGTAAACAATCTGTCTCCACAACCACAGGTGCTCCTATCAAGTATTCCTTATCACTCTTCATCGTAGTAACTACTCCCCATAGCTCTCTCTTGACCCGAGGGTAGTCTCTCTGCTGTGAACTTAACACCTTAGCTCCAAAACGCACCACATATCTATTTCCATCTTCATCGTCTTGTCCTACAGCCCATCCAATGCCAATAGGACTAGTATCAACAGTAAGGATAACAGATCTGTCCAACTCATATGTTACCTTCCGTAGAGTTGGTGGTGAAGCCAAAAGGTCCTTCAACTTCCTCATAGATTCGCTTTGCTCCTCTTGCCACTGAAATCTTTGCCCCTTCCTCAGCAACTTGTACAACGGATCTGCTACATGTGCAAAGTGTGGAATCCATATATGATAAAACACACATGCACCTAGAAATCTTCTCACCTCAGTAACCGATCCACACGTCTCCTTCATCCTTCGAATGGCATCAACCTTGTTTGGACAAGGTTTCCGACCATAAGACCCACATAGGTGCCCCACAATCAACACCTCCTGTTCTCCAAATACAGACTTTGCTCCTGATAAAGTCAAATGAACCTCCTCCAGTCGACTCAGTATCTTATCGCAGTCAACTATATGATCTGCAACAAACTTACGGCACCCCCTCTGATCCATTACCTCATTCTTCTCCTCCTCAGCACATCCTTTGATCGGCACATCATCAAGGAATGGCATAGTTTTTTCAGGAATGAAATCCCTCAAAACTTTATTCATGCCATTCATCATATGTGCTACAGAATTGGTAGCACCTTGCGGCAAGGTGCACATCCTTAGTAACCCCAAAGGTGTCCTCATTGTAGTCAAGTCTCTACTCTCAGAGGATAATTGAAACTGATCATAACCTGAATATAAGTCTCCCATTGAATAGATAGCACGACCAGCAAAAGCCTCAGCAAACTCGTCTACAATAGGTCTTATACCCATATTCCTGATAGTCACCTTGTTAACTGGCTGCATATCTTGAATGAATCTCAAAAGATGAGCTCTAGGTACAGGGATAGGACGTAGATTCCAAGGCACATGCGGTATAGTAAAGATTACCATAGGTGCAACTACACTTGGATCTACACATCCTACTTCAAGTGACTCAAACGCAAACGCCTTACCATGCCAAGATAGCATCTCCCTGAAGCTCTTCTTCTCTTGCTCAGTAAGAAATCCATCACCTCCAATCCTCAGCTCCTTCAGTGTTGTTTCTGTGAACTGGTGCCCAATTCTTCTCGGTCCTCTGAGCGTCGGTTCTCGTGCAGCTTGCTCCATCTTCTGATTGTAATCGAGTGGTAAAGACAAAGCCACTGGTTTGACTTTCTTCGCCACTGACTTGTACTTGGTCTCCACATACACCTCTTGTCGATCTATAAACTTATCAATTACATCATAAAGCTCCTTGGAGCTCACTCTCACCACTCTATCTACACCATCTATGGAACTTTCTACTATAGATTTCAACTCCCATATAGTATCTACCAAATACTGCTCTTCAAACACTCCAGATATGTATTCATCTCCTGCTAACTCTCCACTCTCCCACAAAGATTGTTGTACACACTTCACATGTTGCCTCTCAAACCTCTTCAGATTCTCAACCTTCCTATAACACACTGATCCGCATGACGTCAATCCTAAGAAGCCAGTGGATAAAGCCTCATGCTCTACTGGATCAGGCGAGAATCCTAGCTCTACTGTACCTTTGAAGTCTCTCTCTTCAATGGTACTCTGCCAAAACCCCTAGACTCTCTAAACTCCTGAGTAATCTTAGGTAGTGGACGGTCTCTCAAGCTGTCACGATTCCTCTCATGTTCTGCAGCAACGGTCAAAAACTGAACAACTCTTTTGCCGTCTCTACTACGTATCCTAGCATAAGCTGAACCATCATCCATAACTCGTGTCTCCATTCTAACAGCAATAATGTAAGGCTGTCCTAGAATGATAGGATAGGTTGACATATCTTGCACAAAAAAATTCTGAACATCACTGATGTCACCCACAGTTACCTTGATGTTGGGGCAAGCACCATAGAGTTCTCCCCGCTGGTTGTTGGCAGCACGGATAAGCCACCCATGGTCGGTGTCTATGGACCACCTCCCACGCTTGTACAGCTCCTTAGACATCAGATTAATCTTTGAGCCGTGATCAATCAATGCCACCACAGGTTCCTCCAGATCTCCCAACTTCACCAAGGTCTCAGTGGTTGCTCTTGCCCAATGGTTGTGAGAGTAATGGCTCTTCTGCGATGCTTCCACCTCATCTTCAAACCTCACGTGCTGATACGATCTCCCCTCTGATACTTGAGAGCAGTAACCAGCAATCTCATCTTCCTCATCATCTGACAGTTTGGTCCCTAGAGCATTAAGCGTAGCTGCTTCACCCATAATCTGACGTTTCCTCTTGATGATATCTATGATAACCTCATGGAACTCACGCTTTGCAATCCCAAGAATCTCACCCAAAGTAAACTCAACTTTCCCATTCAAGATACGATTCTCTAACACCTGCTTCAAGTCTGTAGCAATCTCAATGTCAGACTGAAGTTTATATGCAGACATCTTACCCTTCTCCTTGCTTCTCTCCTTCTCCTTTGGTGTTGTAGGTGATAGATCCTCCATAGTTTCCTCCCGAGTAGGTGTTGTCTCCTGCCTTGCCTCTGGTCTAGCCCTTTCACTCCTTGTAGCAGGTCGTTTGGCTGTAGAAGCCTCACCTGCATCCTCCCTCCTGCGTTTTTCTTCTAGTACAGCTTCATGCTGACTTCTTGCAACATAAGCATGCACTGACATAGTATCCACAGGGTCATTCCATCCTGTAGTTTCTCGAATTGAGTTGCCAACCCTTCGTAGCACATCCTTGTCTAGCTCTGTTCTAGCTACGGACCGCACTACATCAGACCACAACCAAGTAGTCCCTTTCTCTCTCTCCATCTCCACTTTCACTCCACAGGTAGCAGCATTCACAAGAGAAACAGCATGTGATGCTGATATTTCATTCACAAGCCTCTTCATACCACCCTTGCCAAAGTTGGTTCCCAACATCATCCCAGTCTCTCTCAGATGGATCTTACCAGCTTTGAAGAAGATCAGATCCTTCCTCAATGCATCTGAAAACTCCCCACAATCTCTTCTTACATGGTCTAGGCTATCACACCATATACAACGATGAACAAAGCCTTCTCTCATCTGAGGTCTCTGCATAGCAGGCTGTACATTCTGCTCCTTCTCTTCTAACCTAGTGAGCTTAAGCTTAAGCTCTTTCATACCCTTAATCAACTCATCAAGCGGTGAGTCTTCCTCTCTAGCAATTACCAAAGTAGGCTTAGTAGGCAACTGCTTGACAGGAATTATCAGAGGTGCTGCTTCACTTACCACCACCTTGTCCCTTCTTCTCTGTCTCTTGGTCAGCAAAGAAACAGCCTCTTCAACCTCCTTCCAGTCAGTCTTCAATCCTCTCTCCTCACTCTTGTCTTCTAGCAACAGCTCAAGCTTCTCCTGAATAGTCACGTCCGCTGCTTGTAAGAAAAGCTCGGTCTTCTCCACCTCTAGTGTAAGCTTTTCTGTCCTAGAAAGCTGAGCATACTGACGATCAAACTCCCTTAACAACTCATTTACAGACAAACCTTTGTTAAGTTTAACCACCCACTCCAAGAACGTTCTCTTGGTCACCCTCTCTGAATCTTCAGTGTAGTACTCCTCCTTCAAAGCTCGCATAAAGCTCTCCCAACTCTGTCCTTGCTGCTGCTTGAGCTCCTTTACACGCCCACGAATCTCAGGGACAACAGCAAGCTCAAAGTTCTCCACCATCTCTTTCTCAGGTACCTTGTTCACCTCCATCTCCCTAGCATAGTATCGCACATACTTGGAAATATCTGTACCCTTGAACTGGTCCATCTGGTGCATCACAGATTGCAATGCCTTGGTTGCTAACACCTCCTTCCTCTCTGTGCTCTGCTGCTGTTGCATAAACATGTGAAAAGCTTGAAACATCTTCATCGTAGCAGCATCCAACTGAGCAGGTTGCTGAGCAGCAGCAGCACCTCCACTTGATGATCCTTGGTTGGCCATGATATCTGATCCTGTAACACTCTCAAGAAAACTCGCACCCTAGGTGTTTCACGTCGAGTTCACCAAAAAGAGAATATGTCGGAGTGTGATCCGTCTACCTAAGAAAGCGCCGGGCTTCTGGCTGTGGTTGTTTACTCAAGAGGTTGGCTTTCAGGTCACAACTGGAGCTATAAACACTCACACAGGAGTGTAGGATCCTCTGATATGCTCAAAAAGCAAAATTTAGGTCTCACTGGTAGTAATAGACTTAAGCGGTGAACTTTGACACTCAAAGAGAGGAAAACTATGAAGGTTTAGACTTCTAAACTTCCCCTACATGTAAATGAGGCACTACTGAACACACACACGAAGTTTCAACTTGAGATTGAATTCTAGCATCGAGATGTTGACAGAAAAGTTCTGAATAAGAGAATTATGGCAATTTCTGGTACCTAGACAGCTATTCAGACATAGAACAGAGAATTGGCTCGATGAATTTCAAATCTTCTCACAGTATTTGAAGTCTACAGGATGCTGAACATCCCTGTGAAGTTGGGACTCCTGATTGTTTGTAGAACTCCAGATCTCCTTCTCTAAAGTCGCTGCTCTAGATTAAGAGCTTTTCAGACCCCCTCTGCTTCAGTGGCCGCCTTGAATTACTCAGTTACTCAAATGATTCGAAAATTTTTGGACAGTCGTAGCCCTCCTGACAGTGAACGCAACCACGAAGTTTTGAAGTGATTTCTTCAATTCTGCTGCAATTGGCACCGAAAACTCCAAAATCAACAAAAGTGATGCAATTTTGGCACAATCTGAACTTCAATTGGGCATAACTCCTTGTTTATTGATCCAAATCGAGCAAAAATTTCACTGACAGTGCTTGGCACGACGAGCTCTCTCTTCCTGTGTTCTCAGATTTCGAAGATACCTCACCAATTTCTCGAACTCTCCTCTAGAGCTCTATTTCTAAACATAGAGTTTTACAAAAGACAAAAATGGACCAATGGGAGTTCATAGCTCCACTTGACTGTCCTTTTGTGCCTTAAACTACCTGGTAACTTATCTACACTCATAAGCTACCACGTCAAGCCCCCTAGAGTGCCAGCGTAAAACTTAAACTACCTAAAATGACACATAGCCCCGAAAAATAACTTAAATTAGCTAGAAAGTGTGCATGGGCGACAAGTAAGTACAACCCATGAGCTCAAACCCCTATCAGCATGGAAACCCTAAGTTATGTACATTGAACGTCATAGACAAGTAAGAAGTCACTTGTACAAGCGCACAAATGCTTGAACAAGATAACTAACATACTATCAGCCTATTAGGACTCAAAATAGTGTTAACACCGCATGCAAAGGTGTCAAACATATACATAAAGGACTAGAAGTAATATGAGCTAACTTCTAGAACTACCAAACCTAAGCGTCGGAGTAGAAGTCAAGCATGTAGTCGCCAAGTAGCGCGACAACGCGAGATGCTGACAGTGAGAATTCGACCAGATCATCCCACGGATGGCTCCATGGTGAGGACCAAGGTCATTGTTACGGCCGCAAAATCTTATGATGTATTGGTTGGAGGTGCTGTGTTATACCTATGAGGTTCATCATCGACTATTGGGCGGAGATAGCATCTTTATCGCGACCCTCAGTCTCAAGGTCGAGCGCAGACGCGAACAACAGAACCATAGTGGAGTTGAGTTAGGTTGTGAACGCTACGAGTAGGACTTAACGGCTTGACCGGGAAGTCGAGATCAGATGAACCCTAAGTGGTTCTCTGAATCAAAGTTAGAACATTGGATGAGGACATAAGGGCCTATCCCAAGATGACCCCAGACGAACGTTGACGTAAGGGGGTAAGTCTGGAAACAGACCGAAATATAGATATGAGACATGGGTCCAAGACGCGGGATCGAGACGTGGGTCCGAGACGCAGACGGACCGTGGTTCGGACGCTGATCCAAACCACAGGGTTCGAGTCTGGATCTGGACCACAAGTTCTCAAAAAACGGCTAAGTGTTGGAGCTCCAGTGACGTTTTAGGTCGTGAACAGAGCTCCACTTAAGATCTCGAGGCGAATAAGGTATCATTGGAAAGATCTCAACAAGGGCTTTCGAATGATATGCAGAACCCCTCGAACCGATCTCTGAGCTGAGAATTATGACCGATTATCGAGATGTGGTAAAATTTTCAGAGACCAAAGCGGAGGGCGGGGCCACAGATCTCCATAAGTATATATGAGGGGGACCCGATGCTTGGGTGAGCCAGGACGAGTCACTTAACCCTAGGGTTCGGCGGACAGACTCTGGGAGCATGAGGTGATGGCTGAGCCAGTTCCATGGCATGTTCCGGTCCAGACTTGGACGTTAGGACTTAGAGACGATGTAAGGACTGGAGCAAGACTAGGGAACGAGTTGGCGGGTTAGACCATCATTCAGGAGCCTAGACCCAGACGGACATCATGAGCGGTTGGGCCGCTAGGTGTGCTGGAGGTATCGTTTAGGACATTGGACTTTATGAGAAGTCCGTCCCAAGTCATCTTGTGACTTGCTCATGTTTTGGGACCGACCTAGGCGGGTCTAGGTCAGGACTTAGGGATTGTTGAGCTTGATGATTAGAGAGACGGTCCGCCTCTGATCCAGACCAAACAGAGTTAAGATAAGTGGTGCATGGACGCTAACTTGTGATTGTGATTTGCAGGTTAACGGTGTGAATTTTTTGACCTACTGAGTAAGAGCTTCACTGGCGTAACAAGACGGTAGGTGCACGAAAAGTGGTATCAGAGCCAACGCTTCGGTGAGCGAGAACTTGAGTTAGCGGTTGAAGGCTAGACGCTTGATGAGCGACGTAAGACACCGATCAACGTTTCTAAGTGACACTTGGAGCGATGACCGACGTAGGACAAAGTTCCAAGAGAAAGATCAAGAGACGAGTGACGGCTGACACTCGGACCAGATCGACTCGAGCTAACTCCGATGCACAGTCAAGAGATGATAACCGATAACCTTCACCCCAACGTCAAGAGAGTCTTGTACCAGCTGCGGCACCGGTGCAGCAAGATGGAGTTTTGCCAACGGTGCTTAACAATTTAGGCGAGGGAAGTCAAGGAGCCTTGTATGCGAAACTCATCAAGATGATGAAGACCATGCAGGAGGGTATGGTCTCCAGGGATAAACGTATCGCTGAGCTTGAGACAAACCAAGGGAGTTCTTCGTCTATCAAAAAGCTTTGTAAGACGAATTTGCCGACCCCGTTTTCAGGTATAGGACGGGCTCGCAAGGTTAAGGATTTCTTAACTAAGTTGGACCTATACTTTGAAGCGCATAAGGCTAAGAAGTCAGACAAGGTGAGAGCGGCGATTACATTCCTGAAGGATCATGCACTTCTTTGGTGGACGGCATACAGGGACGAGCATGCCTTGATCGTCTCGGTGCTTGGTTGGGAAGAGTTCAAGGAGTTGCTCGCGAGACGATTCACTCCAGAGTATCAAAGGATTCAGGATGGTGTTGAGTTGGTAAAACTGAAGTAGACGGGGACCTTAAGTGCTTATGTGCACGAGTTCAATGCTAAACTGGATTCGTTCTCCAAGTGGACCGAGGAGACCAGAATATGTATATATATTGGGGGACTCAAGTCTAGCTCGGAAAAGGGTCTCTTTCGGATGCCGAAGCTACATGAGACATGTGTCGAACTTTTGAAGCTGGCGGAGCGGATTGGGGACGATGAAGTCCAGCAACAGAAACCTTTTGAACCACACAGCATGGACAAGTTTCAAAAGAAGAACAAGGGCTTCAAAGGGGGTGAGAAAGATCGGAAGGATTCTTCTGTCCCGGCAGCAAAGCGGCAACACACAAGGTCGAAACCTAAAGGACAAACACCTCAGAAGGGCAATGGTGCTAAGTTTACTTGCTACAACTGTGACGAGGTGGGTCATATTGCTTAGGAGTACACGAAACTTAAGGTTAGTAACTGTAGTATGAATGCGTTTGTTGCAAAGGACTTGTTGGAAGACTAGATGACTGTGACCTTGAGAACCACGAAGAAGACTCTGGGACTGATATTTCTACAAGTCAAAGTTGCTCACCGCGATGTTACTTTTCTTGTGGACACAGGAGCGACCCACTCCTTCATAAGTCCGAAGTTGGTGAAGAAGTTGAGCTTGTCTATCTCCAAGGCAGACAAGCCTATTCAGGTGCGCTTTGCCAAGGACAAGATGTACCAAACTTCTGAAGTGACCTTGGACGTACGATTTGTGTGTGGGAAGTTGGAGTTCACAGAGAACTTCACGGTGTGCGAGATGGATGATATCCATGCGGTTTTGGGAAACACTTTCTTCGACAAGTTTGAAGTGGAACTTAGGCGGAAACCTTTAAGGTTGAACGTTAGAGTTAAAAGACGGAAGCCGGGAGTGAGGCTGATCCGAAAGGCGTGGAAAATTGACGACTTTGCAGTGAATTTGATCGAAGGTAAACAGATGGACTTCAACGACGGAGTCATGTGTTTGATGCGGGTTGCAGATTTCATTGTGGGTGGCGGACAAGAGGAAACATCAAGAGACGCGACTAAACTTCCGAAGGTACTTCGCGAAGTGATTAAGGAGTTTGAGGATGTCTTGACGGATGAGTTACTTGATGAGTTACCTCCAAGGCGGATGATGGATCACAAGATCGAGGTCTTGCCAAGATCAGAACCACCTTCCAAAGCTCCTTACCGATTGAATCAGGTGGAACTCCTTGAGTTGAAAAGGCAACATGATGAGCTATTAGCGCGGGGATATATTCAAACCAGCAAGTCACCTTACGGAGCCTCAGTTCTTTTTGCAAAGAAGAAGGATGGGAAGTTACGACTCTGCGTAGATTATCATGCACTCAATAAGATGACGGTGAAGAATAATTATCCTTTGCCAAGGATAGATGACCTGTTTGATAGGTTAGCGGCCGCAAAGTACTTCAGCAGGATAGACTTGAAGTCAAGATATTATCAGATCCGGATAGCTGATCCAGATGTTGAGAAGACCGCTTGTCAAACCAGATACGGATCGTTTGAATTCGTGGTGATGTCATTTGGACTCTGCAACGTCCCTTCGACGTGCACTACATCGATGAACACAATTTTTCGTGAGGAGATGGATGAGTTTGTCATTGTTTACATCGACGACATCTGGATCTACTCCAAAATCTTGGAGTCGCACACGGAGTAGCTAAGGATGGTGTTGACGAAGCTGCGGGAGCATAAGCTGTTTGCCAACTTAACTTCTTGGGACATGTCATTAGTGCAGAAGGAGTCGACCCGGATATGTAGAAGGTGGATGCAATTGTGATTTGGGAGCCTCAGACTACAATGAAGGGATGCGGTGATTCTTAGGATTACCGCAGTTCTACTGCAAGTACGTGAAGGGGTTTTCAAAGATCACGAAGCCGCTGACGGACTGGACGGGAAAAGATGCATAGGTAAGTTGGACCAAGAAGATGGATGATGCGTTCCAGATGATCAAATCTATTTTGTCGAAGGCGTCAGTTTTGAAGCTACCGGAGTTCGACAAACCATTCGAGGTGCACACGGACGCGAGCGACTATGCGATTGGCTGAGTGTTGGTGCAGGATGAAAAACCTATAGCGTATGAAAGCAAGAAGTTATTTGGGACGGAGAGTCGATGACTGACTCACAAGAAAGAACTATTTGTGGTAGTTCATTGCTTGAGAAAATGACGACATTACTTGGGACTTCACAAAACTCAAGTGTATACCGACAATATTTTGCTCAAGTACTTTGAGACACAAGATTGAATGACGTCAAAGAAACTACGGTGGCATGATACCTTGACGCTCATGAATGTGGAATTAATCCACAAAGCGGGAAAGGATAATGTGGTTCCTGACGTCTTGAGTCGCAAGGAGGAATATCTTTCATTGTCAACACAAATTTTGCGAGCTATGTATCCTAAGGAGTCAGACTTGGAGAGACGAATACGTGAAGGTTACATGGATGATGACCAAGCAAAGGAGTACTGGAACAGCTCAAGCAAGGAGTGAAGTTGCAGAACATGCAACTGAGATATGGCTTACTCATGTTCAAGCAAAGTCGGATTTATGTGAGACAAGGAAAACTTAGGACTAAGTTGCTCAAAGAATGTCATGATGCGCCCTTCTCAGATCATAAAGGAGAAAATTATACTTTAGCAGTGATAGCTAAAAAAAATTTGGTAATGAGCATGCAGACCCCTCCGGTATAATCCCAGTCTATTCGTATGTCTCTAACGTCGGGTGTAGTGTGCACTGTGCGTAATGTATATCATGTGCCTCAAAATCCTACTCTTCGATCCTACTTATGCATCTGCCACGAGAAAACAGAGGAGACGACCACCGCACTCGGAGAACCTCTTGGTCGCGCTGCTGTAAACGCGCCTGCAACTCTTGGTTGCTCTTCCTCAGTTGGGTCAGCTCCTTGGCAGAAGCGGCTGCTTCCGTCTTGTACCTCGCTGTGAGCTTCTCCGTGGTGCGGAGACTAGCTTCCAGCGCTTCTGTCTTCTTCTGGCCTTCTTCCTGACGCATCAAGGTGCGCAGACCAAATCCATGCTGTAAGGACTTCTCCTGAGCCTTCGCTCTCTTCTCCAGCAACTCCATAGCTGGCTGGATCTCTGAGTGGAAGAAGGCACTGAACTCTTCAGGTGAACCTGCGGAAGACAGGTTCATCTCCACAATCCGATCGGAGGTGTCGACCTTGTCTTCTAGAGGCAAGGATGCCTCTTCCACCACTATGGTCTTCATCTTCTGCACACGGGAAGAAGCTACTCTTCTCATCTTTCGGGACGAAAGATCTCTCCCCATGGTAGAAGCGGTCCTCTTTACTGCGCTTCCTCGCATCATAGTAGGAGTATCCATCCATCCTTCGTCTTTGGAGTCTTCGGAAGACTCCCTGGTGTTGCAGAAGCGGTCTTCTGCGCAACTCAGGTACTCAAGAACTCCTCCAGTGAGTCGGACTCCGATCCATAGTGAATGATCAGGAAGAAGGTGGTCTTCCTAGGCACGCTCCTAGGACCCATCTTCCTTGGTGGAGTCGCGTCTTCCGATCCACTGGAATCGTCTTCTCTCACCAGAAGCGTCTTCTGGTGGGTACCGGGCTTCAGCTACAGCATCAGAGTGGGAAGGGGAGTTGCGGCTGCTGCTCGGTCGTCTTCTTCCGAGGTCTCCTCCTTCGCCTCATGTTGCCTTGTTGGTCCATATTTCACCAACTGATCTTCCGTGAGATCCCCCATGGCTACGTACAAGTAATAGAGGAAAGGTGTCAAGTGTCCTCCTGCCGAGGTACCTAAGTACGCTAGCTCCGCCTGTACATATACGTGAAAGAATGCGCCCCAGTTGACGGGCACTCATTCATCGCACACTGCTTCCAGGAACTCCACGTCATGATCTCCAAGGTACCTCGTCTTCTGCGCTTTCTCCTTGGGAAAGAGATGCAGAAACAACTTCGCCAGAAGTCGCTTCTTCGGCTCCCGGTAAGATTCTACCTTCCATCCGTTCCTTCCCTGCCTGTCCTCCATGAAGAGACAAGTTGTGCTTCCAGGCACATGCCATTCACTCACGATCCTGTGTAAGATCTTCTTCTCGAGCCAATAACCTCGGTCCTCAGATTCTGGTTTGTGGAAGGCCCTGCACCACCAATCTTCAGTCCAGGAAGATGGTCTTCCTCGAGCTACTCCTGCCTTCGCAGGTACACGGTTGCGAGGCGGTAAGGCTGCCCAAACCTCTTCCAGAAGACCCTGGTCGGCGAGGTTCCAATCCCACATGAAGAAGTCGAGACCCAACTCCTTGAGGAAGGGTTTGGCCTCGGCCAACTCTGCTGCGGGTAACACCAACCCTCGAGGATGCATCGACATACTTGGAAATCTGTTGTACTAAGCCACACGCACTTTCTGTGAGCTGAAGGCTCAGTCCTTCCCAAGTGCCCACAGTCTAGCTTCTACTTCTCAGAAGACGAAACTAGTCTTCCAGAAGACAGCTACTCCGTCTTCCGGGATTCTAACAGTGCTTCCTAGATAGCTCTAGTCTTCCGAGCTATATCTAAACAATCCTAACTAAGCAAGGCCTCGCATGGATTCCTCAGAAGACAACCCACCTTGCATTACATCCTATTTCCTATCAGAAGATGGAAAATGTGCGAGAAGCAAAGCGTATGAACAAGTTCCAGAAGATGATCGCGGCTCCTGCGATGACAGTGGCCTCTGGGAAGACCCCCGGGACAGCTTCTGATTAGGTAACGGTCTCGGAAGACCTCCCGCAATCAAGCTTCCCTTCACTGGTCTCACCTATCTTCGGCTTCCGACTCGCAATCCTTCATACTCTGTTCTTTCGACCCCTGCCTCTCATACACACTCAGAAGAAGCTTGCTGCATGATGAGAAGACATGACCCTCGATCATTCTCTCCAGATTCTGCCAGCAAGACTTCTCACGACTCTCTCCTAAGTTCGGGAAGAAGAAGAAATAGGCTGCTATGGGTCGGACAGAAGAGACCCGTAACGGACCCTCACGTCTTCTCGCTCATTCTGCCAGCCTTTCCAGTCTGCTAGTCTTTCTAGGAAGATGTGGATTTGAGAAGCTTGGAAGACTGGGAGGCACATGCCTAGTTCCCGACTTCCAACTTCTCGAATTAACAAACAACTCACCACGCCACTCAAGATTCGTACCAAACCTCTCTTAACACCAAAGCAAAGCAAATCCACTCTTGATACGAATTGTATACAGTCGTCTTCCAAAGACAATCAAGCTTCCGAAGCGTCTTCCGAAGACAGTCAGGTTTCAGAAGCGTCTTCCGAAGATGTTCCAATCTTCCGAAGCGTCTTCTGTTCAAGGTTTCGGGAGTAGAGGGATGGTAGGGTAGGGAAATTGATAGCTGGGATCTCCAATTTGAGGGCTAGGGGTAGGGAAGCTCGAATTGAACTCGGGAAGAAGCAAGAAGATGTCTGACAGAAATTGGACAGCGCTTCCGCGCCCAATGTCACAATAGGAAAATAGGGATGGGGGATTGATCGATCAGGTTGCCTGCAAACAACCGGGGAAGCGCGGGGGATACCAAACAAAAAGTGAGAAGCAGTGGGGAAGGAAAAAGAACATGGGAAGAACCTCTACTATCTTCTGTCTGCTTCCCGAGCTGTCTTCGATCTTTCGCGCGCTTCCGGATCTGGTTCCAGCTCCAATGCGACCCCACAAAGCTGCTTTCGCCGTCAGTCCTTACTACGCCTCAATCGATCAAGCCGTCCACCTTCGATTCCAGTCAGCCGTCCTCCAATGTTAGCTTCCGGGAGTTCACAGAAAAACTCCTTTAGCTCGATATGCTTCTGCTCTCAGTATTTCGACATTGCCTTCCTTGTAGCTTCGAATCAATCCTGACCTAACTCAATTTCACCTCGCTGCCTTCCTCACTCGAATTAATCTCTCTTGAATCGATCTTCTCAACCAAGAAGCGCTCTTGTTGCGGGAAGCTGAAATGTGCTAATGCGGTTCCTGCGCATCTTCTCCGCAGTTTAGGGGTTTCGACCTTCCCGACCTACCTAACTTAATCGGTGCTACCTGGTAGGTGTACCTACTTCTTACGTGGTTAAGCTTCCACGGTTGCCGTCTTCCAGAAGATACGTGTCTTCCGCCTTCCGAAGACACCATCGAAAAGACGCTTTCTGGAAGACGGTCGTCTTCCGAAGAAGTCAACTTCTTATTACAAAAAGCTCGTAAGATCATCTTCCTTCTAAGGAAGCCGTAATCTTAAGTAACAACGCTTCTTCAGTTATACAAACAAGTTATTATTCTTAAAAATTTCAAAAATTCGTGAATCCTGTAAATTGTGGGCACCACAAGCCTCTGGAGCAATTTCCTTCTGCTCATCACCAACAACCTCCACCTGCACTGTGCGAAAAACTCCTGCAGTCTTAGCTGCAAGCTCCACACTCTCTCTTACGACATCCCATGATGTTCAAAGATGACGAACCACACACGCCTCGCCTCCAATCTTTGTTTCCAGCGACTCGATAGACAAAGAGCTCCGAAGTGTCTGAGTAGTAACATCCGTCGGTCGCATCCGACGCTGCTAAGCCAATCCAAGACTAACAATCCATGTCAAGCAGTTCAAGTCCATTGATTAACCCAACATCTGACGACGTGAAGTCTCTGACATCGAAGATACGGCCGTCATACTTGTAGAGAAATCCTTCGCTCGCTCTCTCTCGTCTGCATTGAGCTCCACTAACAATTGTAATAGAGCATCTCACACAAGCCCAGGTCCTCCATCTCTGGAAGCATGTGACGCTGAAAAGCTCACCAAAGTGGACAACGCTGTCATGAGCCGTCTCACTAGGTTCACCACTGTCATGGATGACCTGTCGACGATTCTCACTACTTGAGATCGTCGTCATGTATCCAAGATGCCATCAACTGTGAGGTGCGCTGGTCTCTCACTGCATCGTGTGTATGCTTCAGTACCTCCCTCGGTAACAAGTTCATCCACCACAACCGTGGACGATGTGCATGAGATCTCACTCTCGCTCCATCTAACAACACTATCGATCCGACTCAAGACCGCACCTAGTGCACACTCGTCATCATCTATGTACGAGCATCACCCAACAAAGGAACATTCTCCAAAATGTACGCTGGAGAATCCACCTGATGCATCTGGAGATGTCGTAAGATCTGTAACATCTCCCAGAACATCCTAGATCGTGGATCATGTAAACCCTGACCTCTCCCAGCACGCATGTGACCTTGACATGATCATCCGATTATCACCAAGTGAATGGTGCCAACAAACGTAAGATCTTGTGCACCCAACAGCGGAATATCCGACGATAATGCTTACTTGTATTCTCTAACGGCTGATATGGACAACAACTCAGGATATCTCTGCACCAAACGTGCCACATGACGCAATGAGATGCGTCTTGTAACCTCATCTCTCTCCACATACAAGTATCACTGTGCTTGTATGCATGCCTGCAATACCGCAACCAAGCTTGTGCTGATCCCTCCGAACAGCTCCAACACACACACACCCTCCTCTAGATACTGCCATACAATGAGAGTCGTATCCAACGGTGATAAGATCACAGGGTCAGTAGCAAGAACAACCCTTTGTTCCTCTACTGGTGGTACAAAGGCTTCACTCCAAGCCTGCTGCATCAATCGATCAGCATACTGCTGCAGCTCTCCACTCGAACTCTAGAGTGGAACATCCAAGACAGATGTCTCCAGAGTCCACCCGCCGAACCCTGGGGTCGGGTGACTCGTCCTAGCCCACCCAGGCATCGAGCCCCCTTCATATATACTTCTGGGGATCCACGGCACCGCCCTCCTCTTTAGTCCATGAAAATTATATCACAACTCGATCACGAGATCGGTCATAATTCTCAGTTCAGAGATCAGTTCGAGGAGTTCTGCATATCATTGGAAAGCCCTCGCCGAGATCTTTCCAATGATTTTACTTGTAGCTCCGTCCACGACTTAAAACGTCGCTGGAGCTCCAACACTTAGTCATTTTTTGAGAACTTGTGGTCCAGACCCAGACTCTCAGTCTCGCGTCTCGGACTCACGTCTCATACCTATGTCTCAGACTTATGTTTCGATCCGTTTCTAGACTTGCCCCCTTAGGTCAGTGTTCATCCCGGGTCGTCTAGGGATAGGCCCTTATGTCTTAACGGAATGTTTCAACGTTGGTTCAGATAACCACTTAGGATTCATCTGATCCGACTTTCCGGTCAAGCCGTTAAGTCCTACTCGCAACGTTCAAAACCTAGCTCAAGTCCATTAGGGTTCTGTTGTTCGCGTCTGCGCTTGACCTTGAAATTGAGGATCGCGACACTCACCCCCACTATGGAGGTTGATGCCCTCATCAACAATGATCCTTAAGTTAACGCCAAGTTCAAAATAGGTAGTCAACCCCTTGGCGCTAGAATTGCATTCTGGTAGTTAACCCGCAATTTTTTTCTGGGCTTGAATCTTAAGTTGTCACTAGAACACTTAGAAAATTTCATCTAGTCTCGGAGAAAGCCTTACCTTTTTGACCACCTCTAAACAAAACTAGTTGACATTTTCTAAACATTCTACTTAAGATTCTAACTTGCTAACTTATAAGTATTCACACCTACTTATGAGGTCCTCCGAAACTCACTTTCTGATCGCAACCTGATTTGACTTAGACGCACGACTAAGTTTACTTTGCAGTTACTAAAACCGCAATGCAAGATCACCCCAAGCCCCAAGACAAGTATGAAAATTCATACTTGCTTTGTCAACGCTACGGCAAACCTGTCTTGACATCAAGACTTAGTCTTGATTTAGATGTTATCCAAACCAGCTCGCTTCCTCTGAGTGTGCTTCGTTCCTCCTCTTGATAACATCTTAGGCATCAGATCAGAACTAGTCCTACCCATGCACTACCAATACACTTAGATAAAATTTCAAGAAATAAATTCTTTATTACAAAAGACAAGATAAAGCTACAAAGTCCATCGGCCCAAGTCGCGTTAAGTTGCTACTCGTATAGTTCGTCGTTCCTTCACTCCTCGCTGGAAGGAGATGTCCTCATCTTGCTAACACCCTTGTTGTCATTGTCGCCGTTTGAAGAGGTCCAATACTTCACTTGCAAGTCCTAGCTCTTCCTTCAAATGGTATCCACGCCATTTGACCAAGTACTCCATCCGGTTAGATTTGCGCCGCGATCGCAAAATGATCTCTACCTCATATTCTGCTTCGCCTTGCACAACATCATGTTGAGGTCTGAGAACCTATTTACACTCCGGCTGCAAATCATCCTTGAAGTATGTCTTTAATAAAGAAACATGGAAAGTCTGATGCAACTGCCACTCGAGAGGAAGGTTTAAGGTATAGACATCTTCGTGCGGGTTCTTGATAATGACAAAAGGTCTTGCGAACTTGGATGAGAACTTAGCCGAAATTCCTTCTGGAAGTGTGAAGTTCTTCATACTCAACCATACTTCTTCGTCCACTTGAAACTTCACTTGCCACCGATGCTTGTTTACCTGCTTTGTGTGAAGTTGCTGTGCCTTCTAGAGGTTCTTCACTTGTTCCTCGTGTCGCTGCATTTCCACCACCAACTCTTCAGCGAATGTTTGCCGTGTTCTTGATCGTGTCAATGTAGAACTCCCTGCAAGAGTCAAATCAAGAGGCCCTTCTGACTCACGTCCTTAAGTCGCAAGAAAGGTGATTCACCGGTTGCTGAATACTTCGTGGAATTGTAGCAATACTCCGCAAGACTGAGCCACTCTGCTTAATTACTTTGGTCCGTGTTGACATAATTCCTCAAGTATTGATTCAAAATCGAGTTAACTCGTTCCGTTTGTCCATCTGTTTCAGGATGAAAGGCGGTACTAAATTTTAACTTAGTCCTCAATTTTTGAAACAAGTGTTTCCAAAAGGCACTTGTGACTTAGAGTCTCGTTCTGAAATAATACTCTGAGATAATCCATGTGAACGCCATCAAGTATCTAGGAACAAGCGAGAAGTCGTGAACGTTGTCGCGGTATTGAAGGTCGGGACAAACTTCACTAGTTTGCTAAACCGGTCAACTATCACAAAGATTATGTTGTATTCATTTGAGTCAGGCAGAGAAATAATGAAGTCCATGCTAATGCTTTCCCAAGGTCTGGCTAGAATCGGCAAAGGATGAAGCAACCATTGTTTCTTCTCATAAGAAACACGGTTCGCTTGAAAGGTTACGCATGTTTTCACAAGTGGGCAACATCGTCTTTCATGTGGGACCAAACTGAAGATGTAGATAGAGGTAGTGGACAATTTAGGAACAGGGAACGGCATCCTCGTGCAGTCCTGTTGGCTAGACTGGTGTGTCGAGAAGTAGGCACAGGAAGTAGAGGGAGTGAGCTTCTCAATGCCAATGTGACTTCTTCTCGGAGAATGGATTGCTGATTTGAGTGCAGAAGCTTTGTCCATGTCTTCTGGATGGTGGGTTTTCTTGGATTCACTCCTGATTGTGCATGGGAAGCGTTCTTCTTGAGTGGCGGTGACTGTCAGCAGTTGTGCAGATTCGCAGCTTGGCTCGTCCAGTAGAGCACTTCGGATCTACGTACGGACGGTCTTATGGATAAGGGATCTCAGAAGATAGAGTAGTCGGAGCAGCGAGAGAAGAAGAAAGAAGTCTTCTTCCCACAGTAGAAGACGATGCAACTGTACGCACGTTTGTTGTCTTCCTCCCCAAACTATTACAAGCAGGGATGGCTTTTAGTTAGGATCCGGACTAGAAGCCTGTCGGAATCTTAATTTCTTCTTTTCATCTTGTTTTCTCTTGTTTGGATTTCCTCTTCTTCCCCATCTTCTCCCATCTTCCCCATCTTCTTACCTTCTTCTAGTGAGCTTCCGAGACTTCTATTGAGCTTCCGTGAAGGTGAATGTCGTTGTAGTGCTGTAGGAAGACCATTTCCGTAGGCAGAAGCCTGGGAAGGCTAAGGGGCATACACCCTGTGATTAATCCAACCCGTTGGAATGAGAGAGAGAGAGAGAGTAAAGTGTAACAGCCGTGCTAGTCGACTTCTGCGAGGAAGGAGCAGTCTTCTGGAGGTGTGAGAAGCTGAGTTGGACCCCCAGAAGCCGAGAATTGCTTCGGGAAGATGATACTGAGAAGACCGGAAGAAGTGACCTGGAAGCAAGAAGCGTCTTTCCGAGCCTCTCTGTGAATAGTTGTGTGATATTTTAGTTAGTAGTTGTTTGTTTAGTTCCAGAGTACCTTTTGGCGTGTCTGGAAGACGCGTGGTTTTGTGAGAAGACGGGATTTCTAGACAAAACTTGTGTGTTTGTGTGTTTGAACAGATCTTAGAACTTAGAGCAGCGTTACTTGTGCAAATCCTCTGTGGGAAAGATATCTTGTATACTAAATGGGCAAAAGGAGTAATCCTGCGACACTACAAGGCTGCAAGATAGCAGTCAATGATTTTATCTTCTATCTCTAGCATGGTGACAGAGGATATTTGGGAGCTGGAGATTGGATATCTTCGGCCATTTGTCGTGATTCTGCTGAGGTGTTGAACATTGATGATCCGGATATGTGGGTGAATGCATGTTCTTAACGAGTAGAGATATCTCGGAGAGTTATGCCTATGGCTTTTGAGAACCTAGCGATTGCTCAGCATAGAGACACATTGCAATATGTGATTATTCGAAGAGGAGGTTATCGACCATCGATTCACAAGTTTCATCTTGACGATTATATCTATCTACAGCAGACTGCACCGATGATGTTGGATGCCGCAGGGCGCACTATTTTACGAATACGTGAGGTGTTATCTTCTAGAATACTCATGTAAGAGGACCGTGATTGTGGTGCCCACAAATTACAGGATTCACGAATTTTTGAAATTTTTAAGATTAATAACTTGTTTGTATAACTGAAGAAGCGTTGTTACTTAAGATTATGGCTTCCTTAGCAAGAAGATGATCTTACGAGCTTTTTGTAATAATAAGTTGACTTCTTCAGAAGACGACCGTCTTCCAGAAGCGTCTTCTTGATGACGTCTTCGGAAGACGGCGGAAGATACGCATCTTCTGGAAGACGGCAACCACGGAAGCTTAACCACGTAAGGAGTAGGTGCACCTACCAGGTAGCACCGAATAGGTGAGGTAGATCAGGCGGGTCGAAAGCCCTAAACTGCAGGGAAGATGCGCAAGAAACGCATTAGCACAGAAACCTACCTGCTTCTCGCATCGAGAGATTGGAGACAGAGAAGATGGATTTAAGCAGCGAGTGAAATCGAGTGAGGACAAGATCGATTCGAAGATAGAAGGAAGACAAAATCGAACTACTGAGCGCAGGAAGCATAGTGAACTGAAGGTGTTTTCTGTGAGCCCCCAGAAGCTGACATTTGGGGGGTGGCTGAGTGGAATCGAAGGTGGGATTGAGGCGTAGCCAGGAGCTGACAGCAGAAGTAGCATTGTGAGGTCGCATTGGCGCTAGAACCAAAGCCAGAAGCGCGCAGAAGATCGAAGACAGCTCAGGAAGTCGACAGAAAACAGTAGAGGTTCTTCTCATGTTCTCTTCTCTTCTCCACTGCTTCTCGCCTTTGTTCGGTATCCCCCGCGCTTCCCCGATTGTTTGCAGGCAGCCTGATCGATCAATCCTCCATCCTTATTTTCCTATTGTGACATTGGACGCAGAAACGCTGTCCAATTTCTGTCAGACATCTTCATGCTTCTTCCCGAGTTCAATTCGAGCTTCCCTACTCCTAGCCCTCAAATTGGAGATCCCAACTATCAATTTCCTTATCCTACCATTCCTCTACTCCCGAAATCTTGAACAGAAGACGCTTCGGAAGATTGGAACATCTTCGGAAGACTGTCTTCGGAAGACGCTTCAGTAGCTTGACTGTCTTCGGAAGTCGACTGTACACAATTCGTATCAAGAGTGGATTTGCTTTGCTTTTGTGTTAAGAGAGGCTTGGTACGAATTCTGAGTGGCTTGGTGAGTTGTTTCATTATTTCGAGAAGTTGGAAGTCGGGAACTAGGCCTGTGCCTCCTGGTCTTCCAACCTTCTCAAATCCACATCTTCCTAGAGAGACTAGAAGACTGGAAGGGCTGGCAAAATGCACGAGAAGACGTGAGGGTCCATTTCGGGTCTCTTCTGTCCGACCCATAGCAGCTCATTCCTCCTTCTTTCCGAACTTAGGAGAGAGTCGTGAGAAGTCTTGCTGGCAGAATCTGGAGAGAATGGTCGAGGGTCATGTCTTCCCACCAAGCAGCAAGCTTCTTCTGAGTGTGTATGAGAGGTGAGAAGTCAGAAGAACAGAGTGCAAATGTCTTGAGTCTGTTGTGAGGATAGATTGCACGTAGGAAGAAGAAGACAGGTGAGACCAGTGAAGGGAAGCCTGACTTCGAGAGGTCTTCCGAGAAAGACATTGAATCGGAAGCTGTCATGGGAGTCTTCCCAGAGGCCACTATCACCGCAGGAGCCCGCAACCATCTTCTGAACCTATTATGCACTCTACGTTTCGCGAATCTTGTATTTTCTGTTAGGAAGTAGGATGTAATGCAAGGTGGATTGTCTTCGTGGTAATCCATGCGAGGCCTTGCTTAGTTAGGATTGTTTAGATATAGCTCGGAAGACGAGAGCTATTTAGGAAGCACTGTTAGAATCCCGGAAGACGGAGTAGCTGTCTTCTGGAAGACTAGTTTCGTCTTCTGAGAAGTAGAAGCTAGACTGTGGACACTCGGGAAGGAATGAGCCTTCAACTCACATTAAGTGCGTGTGGCTTAGTGCAACAGATCTTCTAGTATGTCGATGCATCCGCGAGGGTTGGTGTTACCCGCAGCGGAGTTGGCTGAGACCACACCCTTCCTCAAGGAGTTGGATCTTGACTTCTTCCTGTGGAATTGGAACCTCGCCGACTAGTGACTTCTGGAGGAAGTTTGGGCAGCATTACCGTCTCGCAACCGTGTAACTGCGAAAGCAAGAGTAGCTCGAGGAAGACCATCTTCCTGGACTGAAGATTGGTGACGCATGGCTTTCACATGCTAGAATCCGAGGACCAAAGGTATTGACTCGAGAAGAAGATCTTGCCCAGGATCGTGAGTGAGTGGCATGTGCCTAGAAGCACAACTTGCCTCTTCCTGGAGGACATGCAGGGAAGGAACGGGTGGAAGATCGAATCTTACCGGGAGCCGAAGAAGCGACTTCTGGCGAAGCTGTTTTTGCATCTCTTTCCCAAGGGGAAAGCGTAGAAGACGAGGTACCTTGGAGATCACGAAGTAGAGTTCTTGGAAGCAGTGTGGATGAAGGAGTGCCCGTCAACTGGGGCGCATTCTTCCACATATATGTATAGACGGAGCTAGCGTACTTGGGTACCCCGGCGGGAGGACACTTGACACCTTTCCTCTGCTACTTGTACGTAGCCATGGAGATCTCACGGAAGGATAGTTGGTGAAGTATGGACCAACAGCGCAACCTGAGACAAAGGAGGAGACCTCGGAAGAAGATGACCGAGCAACAGCCGCAACTCTCTCTCCCACTCTGATGTCGCAGCTGAGGCCCGGCTCTCATCAGAAGACGCTTCTTGTGAGGGAAGACGACTCCAGTGGGTCGGAAGACGCCACGCCTCTGAGGAAGATGGGCCCTAGAAGTATACCTAGGAAGACCACCTCCCTCATTCATTCGGGATCGGGAGTCTGACTCGGAGGAAGAACTGCTGAATACCCGACCGGAGCAGAAGATCGCTTCTGCCACACCAGGGAGTCTTCTGAAGACGCTAGAAGACGAAAAATGGATGGATACTCCTACTGTGATGCGAGGAAGCGCAGTAAAGAGGACCGCTTCTACCATGGAGAAAGATCTTCCACCTCGGAAGATGAGAAGAGTAGCTTCTTCCCGTGTGCAGAAGATGAAGACCATAGTGGTGGAAGAGGCATCCTTGCCTCTAGAAGACAAGGTTGCCACCTCCGGTCGGATTGTGGAGATGAACCTGTCTTCCGCAGGAAGGATGCTGGAAGAGTTCAGTGCCTTCTTCCACGCAGAGATCCAGCTAGCTATGGAGTTGCTGGAGAAGAGAGCGAAGGCTCAAGAGAAGCCGCTACAGTCTGGATTCGGTCTGCGCACCTTGATGCATCAGGAAGAAGACCAGATGAAGACAGAAGCGCTGGAAGCTAGTCTCTGCACCACGGAGAAGCTCGCAGCGAGGAACAAGGCGGAAGCAGACGCTTCTGCCAAGGAGCTGACCCAACTGAGGAAGAGCAACCAGGAGTTGCAGGCGCGTTTACAGCAGCGCGACCAAGAGGTTCTCCGAGTGCGAGAGAAGATCACCGTCCTCGCAGAAGAGAGGACAACATGAAAGATGCAGCGGGAAGCCGCGGAAGCACAAGTTGCAGCTGAGAAGATGCAGCGAGAAGCAACGGAAGCTCGTGCGTAAGAGATGCTCGCACAATCGGTGGAAGCACTTCGGAAGAAGTTCAACTTCACCGCGGGTAGGAAGTTGCTTACCTTGGCTAGAGAATGGGACGAGGAGTCCAGAGCGAGGTTGGTCGAGTGCAAGGAGAGCATGTTCAGGTATTTGGATCGGCAGATAGAGGGAGTGAAGACACTCTATGGTCTTTCTTTGATTCGCCACCTGCAACTGCATCTTCTCAAGCTCTAGCACCATTGACTGGATCCGAATTGGAGAAGGAGGAGTTCGACCTCGCTGTGCACTTGGTAGTGACAGCGTTGGAAGCCGAGAAGACTCCGGAAGACACCTTGGAAGACAAGATGTCTTCTAGAAGACAGGAAGAAGAACCATCTTCCCAGGTATTTCGCGTGGAGGAAGCGACTTCCCCGGACCCCTATGAGGCCGCCATGGTCCCTAGTACCGCACCAGTGACTCAGAAGAACAAGGAAGCACCACTCGACTCTGCTTCCCAGAAGACGCTTCCGTCTTTCGGAGCAGAAGCAGAGGCAGAAGTAGAGTCGGAAGTCGAAGCCGAAGCCGAAGAAGAAGAAGCAGCAGCGACAGCAGGGTCAGCAATGACTGTGGAGGAAGCCACCTCAATGACACCCGAGGTAATCGTAGGGCTTTCTAGCTTATCAGAAGCCGCGTTAGGAGCTCCGATAGGGGCAGATCAGATAGAGATTACCACTTAGCAATCAGAGTAGATAGTAATCGACGTTGACATCTCCAGATTTAGTAGGAACTGGACATGCTATCTTAAGGGTGGCAGTTTTCAGTGTAAAATTAGTTAGGCAGCCATGTGGCAGAGTAGGAAGCGCAAGAACAAGAAAGGGAAACCGTTTGCATGTGGAGGGGCAGCTTTTCTCTCCCTGGTGGTGGTTCCTTCTGTTCCCTTGTGGAATTGCAGCTTGACTCGTCTAGTAGAGCACTTCGGATCTACGTACGGACGGTCTGATGGGTAAGGGATCTCAGAAGACAGAGTAGTCGGAGCAGCGAAGAGAAGAAGAAAGAAGCCTTTTTCCCACAACAGAAGACGACATCCTCAAGTAGAAGACGGTGCAACTGTACACATGTTTGTTGTCTTCCTCCCCAAACTATTACAAGCAGGGATGGTTTGTTAGTCAGGATCCGGACTAGAAGCCTGTCGGAATCTTAATTTCTCTTTTTCATCTTGTTTTCTCTTGTTTGGATTTTCCCTTCTTCCCCATCTTCTCTCATCTTCCCCATCTTCTTACCTTCTTCTAGTGAGCTTCTGAGACTTCTATTGAGTTTCCGTGAAGGTGAATGTCGTTGTAGTGATGCAGGAAGATCATTTCCGTAGGCAGAAGCCTGGGAAGGCTACAGGGGACACACACTCTGTGATTAATCTAATCCGTTGGAATGTGAGTGAGAGAGTAAGGTGTAGCAGCCATGCTAGTCGACTTCTGTGAAGCAGGACAGTCTTCTGGAGGTACGAGAAGCCGAGTTGGACCCCCAGAAGCCGAGAATTGCTTCAGGAAGACGGTACTGAGGAGACCAGAAGAAGTGACCTGGAAGCAGGAAGCGCATCTTCCCGAGCTTCTCTGTGAATAGTTGTGTGATATTTTAGTTAGTAGTTGTTTGTTTAGGTCCAGAGCACCTTTTGGAGTGTCTGGAAGACGTGTGGTTCTGCGAGAAGACGGGATTTCTAGACAAAACCCGTGTGTTTGTGTGTTTGAACAGATCTTAGAACTTAGAGCAGCGTTACTTGTGCAAATCCTCTGTGGGAACGATATCTTGTATACTAAATAAGCAAAAGGAGTAATCCTGCGACACTACCGTGATGGTGTTGTTTGGAAGGACCATTTGTGTAATTGCACGTCATGTCATCTTTCCAACATCGATGCGATCGTTGATCCAAGCTTAGTCGTTATACGCGCGGGCTTGAGGTGTATGTTGTGTGGGTCTGCTGGTAGAGCAGCAGCAGCCCGTATGTTGGTGTGTGATGGATGTGGATAGAGGTAGTGGACAGTTTAGGAACAGGGAACGGCATCCTCGTGCAGTCCTTTTGGCTAGACTGTTGTGTCGAGGAGTAGGCGCAGAAAGTAGAGGGAGTGAGCTTCCCAATGCCAATGTGACATCTTCTTGGAGAATGGATTGCAAATTTGAGTGCAGAAGCTTTATTCGTGTCTTCTGGGTGGTGGGTTTTCTTGGATTCACTCCCAATTGTGCATGGGAAGTGTTCTTCTTGAGTGGCGGTGACTGTCAGTAGTTCGAGAGGTTGGCACATGTCATGTTTGACTCCACTTCTCATTGTCGTTCCTACTGGACGATGGTTTGCCTTCGACATATATAGCAGGGATAGCCAATTAGATCTTTGCATGGTATGGATTGCAGACAGACGACTAACGATGAAGCGATGTAGTACCCGACCTCTTGATCCTTGCACCCACGAACGTGTATATCACATAGTTGGGACATGAGGCTATCTGGAGTTAGAGGGACCTAACCGTCAGTTAGGGGGCGACTATGACATACTTGTGTATGTGTATGACATCGTCCATGTGTTATGTGATGTGTGGTGTACCTCTAACAGCGATGTATGTGGTGTAGCGATGTGTATGCGCACGGTAGCTGTCACGTCAGTTTAACATCTTGGTTAGGTTGACCGAGTGCGGAGTGGCTTCTCTGTAGAGCTGTTAGTGCCGTTAGGACGAGTCCTTGGGATGACCCACTAGAGATATACTTCACAGGTTGGGCTTGGAGGCCTTAGTTCTTCAAGTTGAGCCTTCAAGCTCCTAGCTATGGTGGATAGTCTTGGTGAGTGCAATCTGGAGTCTCTGCGAGCACAGAGTGGATTTAGCTGGACTTTAGTGATTGTTTAGTGACCGTTGGCATGGTGGAATAAGCACATATCGTTTATCATTGTGGTACACTTGTGTATGTGTATGATATCGTCCATGTGTTTTGTGTATGTGTGGTGTATCTCTGAGAACGATGTATGTGATGTAGCGATATGTATGCACATGACAAGTGGTTACAACATGCACCATTGCATGTTACTCTCTTTCGCACCACCGGTGGCGAGAGGAATGATTCGCTCACTTGGAAGAAGAGACCATCGACATCGTAGGTACGGTCCCGTTTCATCTTCTCAGCTTTTCCTATGTCATAAATGAACCAGACAGACCATAGCTCCGAAACAGTTGAGAAAACCGACGATGCAAGCGATACGATAAGTACTATCCTAAGCAATTCACCTCTCCAGAGTATTCAAGACTTCGAATCTTAGACGTGACTGGTGCTACACCACGTTTCTCTCTTCTCTCGAGTGACATACCTATGATTTTGGTCGATGGTCGCTTCTTGGAACTAACACGAGCTTACGTATACTTACAGCTAGTGTGGTGCCCACAATTTACAGGATTGGAGATTTTTTGGAATTTATAAAATTAATGACATGTCTATGTAATTGAAATAACCTTATTACTTAAGACTACACCTTGCTTAGAGAGAAGATGATCTTAAGGTCTTTTGTAAGGAGAAGTCGACTTCTTCGGAAGATGGAAGACGGACATCTTCCGAGAAGATGTCTTCTCGATCATGTCTTCCATAAGACAAAAGACGGAAGATGGAAGACGGGTGTCTTCCAGAAGACAGAAGACAGAAGACAATGACCGCGACTGTAGGGATACCAACCACGCGCCACATAGATAAGGGATAGGTGTACCTATCAAGTAGCCACCGTTGTAGTAGGTAGGTCAGGATAGTCGAACTCCTAATCACGCAGGGAAGACACGGGCTAAGAACGCGTTAGCACAGAATCAGTCGCTTGCTTCTCGCACTGAAGGACGACTGCACCTTAGGGGTCGATTGCAATCAGGGTATCGAAGGATGTCGTGGAAGCAAGAAGAGTGAAATTGAGAACTCATAGGATCAAATTGAGACAAGAGAGAACGGGGTCGATTTTACTAGCTATAAGCACAGTCGAGCTGAAGAAATCCTTGCGGATTTCAAGAAGCAGATATCGAGGGCCGATTAGGAACCAGAGAGAAGCTTAGACGGAGGAGCAAGAACTGATTGTAGCAACAGAGGGGTGCAGCTCAAGATTGACGTCAGGAGCAAGTTTGTGATATCACATTGGAGTTGGGATTGACGACCGGAAGCGCACAGAAGACTGAAGGCGTAACAGAAGCAGCCAAAAGCAGTACTGAGGTTCTTCCCGTGTTCTTTCTCTTTTTCTCACTGCTTCCCGCCTCTGATTTGATGTCTCCCGCGCTTCCCTGCTTGTTGTAAGAAGCCCATCGATCGATTTCTCCTACCCTGAACTTTCTTCTATGAAAATTGGACGCAGAAGCACTGGCCAATTTTTGACAGTCATCTTCTCACTTCTTCCCAAGTTGGAATCGAGCTTCCGCCTCTCTCATTCTTAAATTCGATCACTTGACTATCAATTTCTCTATCCTATCACACCTTTGTTCCCGAACCCATGGACAGAAGATGCTTCTGAAGATCTGAACATCTTCGGAAGACGCTTCTGAAGCTCTGAACATCTTCGGAAGACGCTTCTGAAGCTTTGAACATCTTCGGAAGACGCTTCTGAACGTCTTCGGAAGACGACTGTTTGCATTTCGTATCAAGATTAGATTTGATTGGAATTGGTGTTGAGAGAAGCTTGGTACGAATCCTGAGTGACCTTATGATTGTTGTTTCGAGAAGCTGGAAATTGAGGATCAGACCTGTGCCTCCCAATCTTTCCGTCTTCTCCTGATAGCGTGAGCGTGTAGGTGTTCACAAATACTATAGTTTTGACTCCTTGTTCATTAAAAATGAAGTTGTATAGAGAAGTTAGCGTAGGAAAGGCTAGTAAAGACTTTACAGGAAAATTTCTTCAGGAAAACATATGTATAAAAGTTTATACTTTCTTGAACGGAACCAAAGGCCATCCCAGTGATAGGGCGTCTGCCTAGGAGGGAAGAGGTCTCAAGATCAATCCCCCCTGGCCTCTGGTTCCTATTCCGGCATGTTGGCCTCCTGGAAGGGAGTCTATGTTGGATATGCAGCCATGTCCTGCATATCTAGGGGCGGGAGACCGATATCTCCCTTAATCGTGGGCTTCCTGGCCTAAGCCTCTGCATGCCATCCTGAATATACTATGGGAGATACCTGGTGCGCATATGGGGGGCTGTAAGCCCTGTGGGGCAGCCTCATAAGTGTTGGGGCTTCGGCCTACATTGGATGGCTTGTAGTATATTCAGGGTGGCATCAAGATGGCATCGAGGGCACGAGAAACTTTTGCTGATTATTATGTACGTATAAGGACAGCAGGGGAGCAGTTTAGCTGGGGCCTTAAAACTGAAGCGGAAGTGGACATTTTTCTGAGAAATGTTTCTTAGGGAGCGGAAGCGGAACTCTGTACGCATAAGGACAACAGGGGGGCAGCTTAAGCTGGGGGCTTAACTTTTAGGTTAAATACCTGCGGTGGCTTGGGATCGGGAAGAGTTTTTTGCAAAGGATTTTTTCAGAGAGAGCTGAAGCGGAAGGAGGAGGATTAGGGATTGGGGGATCGAGGACACGCAAGAGAAGCTAGGAGGCTGGGGAAGATCAAATTGCTGACAGATTGAGTTGGGAGATCATCGTAGGGAGAGGGGCAGGAGTTTTAAGCTTGAACGTTGTCTAATAAACTGTTCTGAGGAGAAATTATTCTCAGGAGGCAGTTCTATTGAGAGAGATCATTTGAAAATCTACAGAGGACTTTTGATCGATGCTGGATCAAATTTTTGAGAGTTTCAGTTGGGGCAAAGAGAGGAATAAGATTCAGGGGTCTGAATTTCACTATTAGGTTCGGATTGAGACGTACTTAGTAGAATTTTGGCTGAGAGATGATTGACGAGAGAGAGAGAGAGGCACGCAGGAGAGGAAGAGAGATAGATTTTCTTTACAGTTGAAGAGATTGATGATGCAGTGACACTGAAATAAAGTTGTTTGAATCTTGAGAGGTCTATCTGTATACCCAAGGTGTGTTGGAGTGCTTGTTTTTGTAATCGGTGGACGCAAGAAGCAGGATTTTGGAGATCTCATCGTCGGCAGCAACCTATTTTCTTTTCTGGTCGTTTTTCTCTGATCGGTCACAGTCAGGAGGTCCGCCCTCCCCAAGAAAAACTCTCAACTCGACAACACACTCCACACCTCGATACTCCCGCTCACTCTCCGCTCCGCTCCGCTTGGAGTAGAATAGAACGGATACAACACACCAAAAGAGACTCGGCTCCACCTCGAATTGCACAAGATTGCACCGAAAGAGACTCCAAAACAGCAAAAACAGCTTGCGGGTGCACACGGGTAATCAAAATCTGACGTAAAACAGCAAGAACACCCAGAGCCAACCCGAACACCACAACAACAGATTCGCGAATGCACAATACACATTTCACGAATGCACACACACACAACAGAACTCCTAAACTCGAGTTTCCACACGAAATTGTACCAAAATCTGACGTAACTAGTCTTTTTGCACTTTCGGATCACACGGCAGCGAACTTCAACATGCCATAACTTATTCGATGCTCGGCCAAACTCCACGAAACTTGATGCACTACAATCGTCTCTTCAATGCGCTTCCAAAGAGCCCACTCCAGTCTGACATTGACAAGTACTCCGTCTGCCACGCCCAAACACGCACTCCGGTCCGAACAGGTCACTTCAAGAACATTCCGTAAAATTTTCCGCATGACAGAAAATCTCCACTCGACTCCACAACAGCAATCAATCTGCGAACAGCAAGGTACCATGCGTCCACACACACCTTGATCGCAGGTCCAATCAATCAAGCACGAACGAGAACGTCCGAAGATACCACCGGACGATTTCAGATCAGCGAGCTCTTACTGAATTCCGCCTCGACTTGCACTCAGTTTTTCAAGTAATCTGAACAGAGAAATTACCATCTCCAACATTACAACAAAGATTACTCACAAACGGTCAAGTCAAACCCACTCTAAGCACGAAGAGAATCCGGGTTACACTCAACTAGACTATCCACCATAGCCTGGAGCTTGAAGGCTCAACTTGAAGAACTAAGGCCTCCAAGCCCTACCTGCGAAGTATACCCCTAGTGGGCTCTCTCACCAACTCGCTCTAACGGCTCTAACGACCTTACCGGGATTCGTCACTCCGCACTCGACCAACCTAGCCGAGGTGCCCAAACTGACATGACAAAGAAGACGTCGATCCAACGAATGAAAGAGTTGATGAAAGAAAAAGATCATCATTTTTCTCGTCAAAAAATGATGCTCTTGGGAATGATCCACCTCCAAAGGATGATTCTTCTCCTGACCCACCACCATTAGGACCACCAATGGCACCTCAAAGAGATAACGATGGAGAAAACACGAAACCATCATCTAGGTCTCACCCACGGCAGAAGTAAAGAGGGTCGAAGAACCCATCAAAAAGATCAAAGGGTCACAAGCATGCGACAGAGGGTGAAATCAGTGAGGAAGTACATGTCACCTTGAAGGCACTACTTACGAGGATGAATGATAGCTCACTCAAGGACCTCAACATCTCAATAAACGAGTATAGCAGCTCCATGAGCGACACTTCTTCTCTCATCAAGAATTGGCATCCTTGACAGCGAAGGACCACCACTTGTCCCGTTCCAAAGAAGGTACATTCTCAAACAATCAGGAAAATAAAACCACACGAAGAAGGTCATAGAAGAAGCAGAGTTCATGGAAGAGGATCAAGCTCTGGCCTAACCAAAGGTGATCGTCTCATTTATGAAACAAGTGCCGTGGATGTCATCAAGAGGGTTCACGGCATAAGAGCGTGATATGAGCAGCGTGTCCTAACGCCCCCCCTCTCGAAGCTTCTGATACATGACATTCAGATTTGCCGAGCACTCTCATTCCAAGAGCAATGTGTCTTAACGCACGGCACTGTGCTTCCAACACATCTTCAGAGAGAAGTCATGGATGACATCTTCTATCCTTCAGATCTTCTTAACTTCTGGCTTTCCATGTACCATCAGCATATGAGACCACCTATCTTGAGCTTGGATGTCTACACTGACATCAAGTTTTCTCCCTTGCTGGACGCCATCCCCATCACCTTGCTGAACCATCCAACTTTTGACCTCAAGGTATGATGAAAATGTTGATTGAATCACGATTGTTATAGGTTATATCTCTATTCATGGGTTGTATTTCCTTTTCATCAAAAACCTAGGGATATTTAATGATCTAGTAGACATTCATGAAAGTTTATCCATTTGGTTCTAGGATAAGTACAAGGATACATATGATGTTGTGGTATTCAGGGCTGCTATTTGTTGTCATCTATTCTATCATACTCAGAAGAAATGTCCTCCCAGTGCTCGATTCGACCCTAACTACAATCAATCGTTCACGCTTATTGTCTTGTTTCTTTCTAAAAGAAAGTACTATGGACATCGAATTGACCGAGCCTTAGAGTTAGCACTCATGGATCACTTCTTGCAGCACAACAGTGACGAATTCGTGGACGACAATATCCGGAGCCGAGAAGCAAAATTCTGGAATGTCAAGAAAGCATATTCGTATAAAGGGAAGTGAAGGTTTATCCAAGGCAGACAAACATCTTACAGTGGGATTATGTCATAAGCATGTCAAACGATCTCTAGCCTAGGATCCATGTAAGGATCAAGACCAAAGTGGGTCTCTTCACGTAAGACTCTTAACGACGGTGACAAGACGACAAGAAGAACGACCCCACTTATACCAAGGAAAGAATCATTGGTGCCCTCTTGTACGTATGATTAAATGTACTATAATTAGAATAGAAATGACTAGCATCACAGAAGGTCAGTCCATGACCACTACCGTCGAGGATTAGTTAGGAATTTAGAGTTACAATTTAGACTAAGATCCCTAACCATTCCAGACACCAATATTAGAGAGCAGTCTCTGTGGGGTTAGAGATTTATCTTTAGAAGATTCAGGGATCACTCATAGAAGTCAGTCAAGGAATTGATCACTCTGGGAGTCTAGTTCAAAGAAGAGATCTTCATGGATATTAGAGAAAGAGAGAAGTTACAGAGAAGTGACACAAAGAGAAACCCCATAGAGAAGAGAGGACTTAGCGAGAGCGGTGTCTCGTGGAAGCATAACTCCTTTACCCTGGTCAAGATAGGATAGAGGTTGTGTAGTGACGCAGGATTACTCCTTTTGCTCATTTAGTATACAAGATATCGTTCCCATAGAGGATTTGCACAAGTAACGCTGCTCTAAGTTCTAAGATATGTTCAAACACACAAACACACGGGTTTTGCCTAGGAATCCCGTCTTCTCACAAAACCATGCGTCTTCTAGACACTCCAAAAGGTGCTCTGGAACTAAACAAACTACTACTAACTAAAATATCACACAACTATTCACAGAGAATCTCGGGAAGACGATCTTCCTGCTTCCAGGTTGCTTCTTCCGGTCTTCTCGATACCGTCTTCCCGAAGTGATTCTCGTCTTCTGGGGGGTTCAGCTCGTCTTCTCACACCTCCAGAAGCATGTCTGCTTCGCAGAAGTCGACTAGCAACGGTCGTTACACCTTACTCTCACACTCACATTCCAACGGGTTAGATCAATCACAGGGTGTATGCCCTCTGTAGCCTTCCTAGGCTTCTAACTACGGAAATAGTCTTCCTGCAGCACTACAACGACATTCACCTTCACGGAAGCTCAATAGAAGTCTCGGAAGCTCACTAGAAGAAGGTAAGAAGATGGGGAAGATGAGAGAAGATGGGGAAGATGAGAAAATCCAAACAAGAGAAAATAAGATGAAAAGAGGAAATTAAGATTCCGACAGGCTTCTAGTCCGGATCCTGACTAACAAGCCATCCTTGCTTGTAATAGTTTGGGGAGGAAGACAACAAATGTGAGTACTGTTGCACCGTCTTCTACTCGAGGATGTCGTCTTCTGCTGTGGGAAGAAGGCTTCTTTCTTCTTCACTTCGCTGCTCTGACTACTATGTCTTCTGGGATCCCTTACCCATAAGATCGTTCGTACGTAGATCCCAAGTGCTCTACTGAACGAGCCAAGCTACACTTCCACAACTGCTGACAATCACCGTCACTCAAGAAGAACACTTCCCATGCACAATTGGGAGCAAATTCAAGGAACACACCATCCAGAAGACACGGATTAAGCTTATGCACTCAAATCAACAATCTATTCCCCGAGAAGAAGTCACATTGGCATTGGGAAGCTCACTCCCTCTACTTCCTGCGTCTACTCCTCGACACACCAGTCTAGTCAACAGGACTGCACGAGGATGCCGTTCCCTGCTCCTAAACTGTCCACTATCTCTATCTACATCTTCGAACCACTGCTGGTACGAGCATGCAGACCCCTCCTGTGTATTCCAAGACTATTTGTATGTTTCCAACGACGGGTGTAGTGTGCCAAGAACTATCTGTCATGTGTCTCTAATGTGTCTAGTCTGCCTGCACCATAGAATCGATATCGGTGTGCAGCAGCTAGCTCCATTCCTATGCTGCAATCCTACTTATGTCGCTGCCGTGAGAATCAGAGGAGGCGACCACCAGGGAGAGAGAGGCGTTGACAGGAGGTTGCCACCCCACATGCAAGCGGTTCTCCTTCCTAATTAGCCATCCACTTTGTTGCCTACGCTTCCTATGCTGCCACATGATGTCCTAACTAATTTTACACTGAAAACTGCCACCCTTAAGATAGCATGTTTGTTCCTACTAAATCTGGAATTGTCAACCTTCGGTTACTAGCTACTCTGATTGCTCTGTGGCAATCTCTACCTGATCTGCTCCTATCGGAGCTACTAGCTCGGCTTCTGATGGGCTGGGAAGCCCTGCACTTACCTCGGGTGTCACTGAGGTAGCTTCCCTCTCATCGCTCTTCGCTGACCCTGCTGTTGCTGCGGCTGCGTCTTTCTCGACTTCGGCTCCTGCTTCGGAAGACGGGAGCGTCTTCTAGGAAGCAGAGTCGAGTGGTGCGTCTTCGGTCTTCTGAGGCACGGGTGCGGTACTAGGGACCATGGCGACCTCATAGGGGTCCGGGGAAGTCGCTTCCTCCACGCAGAATACCTAGGAAGACGGCTCGTCTTCCTGTCTTCCGGGGCGTCTTCTGGAGTCTTCTCGGCTTCTAGCACTGTCACTACCAAGTGCACAGCGAGGTCGAACTCCTCCTTCTCCATTCCGAATCCAGTAGATGGTGCTGGAGCTTGAGAAGATGCAGTTGCAGATATCGGAAGCGAGGGAAGACCATAAAGTGTCTTCACTCCCTCTATCTGCCGATCCAAGTACTTGAACATGCTCTCCCTACATTCCACCAACATTGTCTTGGACTCGCTGTCCCATCCTTTAGCTAAGGTAAGTAACTTCCTACCCGCGGTGAAGTTAAACTTCTTCCAAAGCGCTTCCACCGACTATGTCAGCATCTCTTGTGCACGAGCCTCCGCTGCTTCCCGCTGCGTCTTCTCAACTGCAACTCGCGCTTGTGCGGCTTCTCGCTGCGTCTTCCATGTGGTCTTCTCCTCGGCGAGGACGGTGATCTTCTCCCGCACTCAGAAGACCTCCTGATCGCGCTGCTGTACACGCGCTTGCATCTCATGGTTGCTCTTCCGAAGTTGCACCAGCTCCTTGGCAGAAGCGGATGCTTCCGCCTTGTATCTGGCTGCGAGCTTCTCTGTGGTGCGGAGACTAGCTTCCAGCGACTCCGTCTTCTTCCAGTCTTCTTCTTGTTGCAGCAAGGTGCGCAGACCGAATCCAGGTTGCAAGGGCCTCTCCTGAGCCTTCGCTCTCTTCTCCAGCAACTCCATAGCTGGCTGGATCTCCTTGTGGAAGAAGGCGCTGAACTCTTCCAGTCTTCTTCCTGCGGAAGACAAGTTCATCTCCACTACTCGCTCTGAGGTGTCGACCTCGTCTTCCAGAGGCAAGGAAGCCTCTTCCACCACAATGGCTTCATCTTCTGCGCACGAGAAGAAGCTACTCTTCTCATCTTCCGGGGTGGAAGATCCTTCGTGGCAGGAGCGGTTCTCTTCACTACGCTTCCCCGCATCGCAGTAGGAGTATCCCTTCTTCTCTTGTCTTCTGGAGTCTTCGGAAGACTCCCAGGTGTTGCAGAAGCGGTCTTCTGCTCTGATCGGGTACTCAGCAGTTCTTCTTCCGAGTCGGACTCCGATCTTGAATGAATGAGGGAGGTGGGCTTCCTAGGTACACTTCTAGGACCCATCTTCCTCGGTGGCATGGCGTCTTCCGACCCACTAGACTCGTCTTCCCTCACCAAAAGTGTCTTCTGGTGAAAGCCGGACCTCAGCTGTGGCATCAGAGTGGGAGGGAGAGTTGCGGCTGCTGCTCGGTCATCGTCTTCCGAGGTCTCTTCCTTCTCCTCCTGTTGCCCTATTGGTCCATACTCCGTCAGCTGATCTCTCCTAAGATCCTCCATGGCTACGTACAAGTAGTAGAGGAAAGGTGTCAAGTGTCCTCCCGTCGGGGTACCCAAGTACGCTAGCTCCATCTGTACATAGTTGTGGATGTAGGCGCCTCAATAGATGGGTACTCTGGTATCCCACACTGCTTCCAGGAACTCTACGTCCTGATCTCCCAGGTACCTCATCTTCTGCGCTTTCCCCTTGGGGAATAGATGCAGAAACAGCTTCGCCAGAAGTCGCTTCTTCGGCTCTCGGTAAGATTCGATCTTCCACCCATTCCTACCCTGCCTGTCTTCCACAAAAAGACAAGTGGTGCTCCCAGGCACATGCCACGTACTCACGACCCTGGGCAAAATCTTCTTCTCAAACCAATACCCTCGGTCCTCAGAGTCTGGTCTGTGGAAAGCCCTGCGCCACCAATCTTCAGTCCAGGAAGATGGTCTTCCTCGAGCTACCCCTGCCTTCGCAGGTAGACGGTTGCGGGATGGTAACGCTGCCCACACCTCCTCTAGAAGTCCCTGGTCTGCGAGGTTCCAATCCCACAGGAAGAAGTCCAGACCCAACTCCTTGAGGAAAGGAGTGGCCTCGGCCAATTCTGCCGGTGGTAACACCAAGCCTCGCGGATGCATCGTCATACTGGAAGATCTGTTGCACTAAGCCACAAGCACCTACTATGAGCTGAAGGCTCAGTCCTTCCCGAGTGCCCACAGTCTAGCTTCTACTTCTCAGAAGACGAAACTAGTCTTCCAGAAGACAACTACTCCGTCTTCCGGGATTCTAACAGTACTTCCTAGATAGCTCTCGTCTTCCGAGCTATATCTAAACAACCCTATCTAAGCAAAGCCTCGTATGGATTACCAAGAAGACAACCCACCTTGCATTACATCATACTTCCTATCAGAAGATACAAGATTCGTGAAACATAAAGTGCATGACAGGTTCAGAAGATGGTTGCGGGCTCCTGCGGTGATAGTGGTCTCTGGGAAGACACCCGGGATAGTTTCCGATTCAATGTCTTTCTCGAAAGACCTCCCGAAGTCAGGCTTCCCTTCACTGGTCTCACCTGTCTTCTTCTTCCTACATGCAATCTATCCTCACAACAGACTCAAGACATTTGCACTCTGTTCTTCTGACTTCTCACCTCTCATACGCACTCAGAAGAAGCTTGCTGCTCGGTGGGAAGACATGACCCTCGACCATTCTCTCCAAATTCTGCCAACAAGTCTTCTCACGACTCTCTCCTAAGTTTAGGAAGAAGAAGGAAGGGCTGCTATGGGTCGGACAGAAGAGACCCGAAATGGACCCTCACGTCTTCTCGCTCATTTTGCCAGCCTTTCAGTCTTCTAGTCTCTCTAGGAAGATGTGGAGTTGAGAAGCTTGGAAGACCGGGAGGCACAGGCCTAGTTCCCGACTTCCAACTTCTCGACATAACAAAAGAACTCACCACACCACTCAGGATTCGTACCAAGCCTCTCTTAACACAAAAGCAACACAAATCCACTCTTGATACGAATTGATTACAGTCGACTTCCGAAGACAGTCTTCCGAAGATGTTCCAATCTTCCGAAGCGTCTTCTGTTCTAGGTTTCGGGAGGAGAGGAGTAATCGGGTAGAGAAATTGATAGTTGGGATCGTCAATTTGAGGACGAGGGGTAGGGAAGCTCGAATTGAACTCAGGAAGAAGTAGGAAGATGCCTAACAGAAATTGGGCAGCGCTTCCGCACCCAATGTCACAATAGGAAAAATGGGGATGGAGGTAATCGATCAAGCTGTCTGCAACCAACCGGGGAAGCGCGAGGGATACCAAACAAAGGCGAGAAGAAGTGGGAAGGGGAAAGAACGTGGGGAAGAACCTCTACAGTCTTCTTCTGCTTCCCGAGTTGCCTTCGACCTTCCACGCGCTTCTTGCTCTGATCCCAGCTCCTAATGCGACCCCACTGAGCTGCCTCCGTCGTCAGCTCTAGTCTACGCCTCAATCGATCGAGCCACCCACCTCTGATTTCACTCAGCTGCTTCCACTGTCAGCTTCCAGGAGACTCTCAGGAAACGCGTTTCACTCAATATGTGTCATGCGCTTTAGCAATTCGACCTCGCCTTCTTGCTAGCTTCTAATCGCCATGTCCTCACTCAATTTCTCCTTGCTGATTTCCTCACTCGAAGCTCACCTCGCTTATTTCGATCTTCTGGAGAGCGTGCTTGTTGCGGGAAGTTGGAATGCGCTAATGCGCTTCTTGCGCATCTTCCCCGCAGATTAGGGATTTCGACCCTAGGTGACTTACCTAACCTACCTACCTGTTCGGTGCGACCCAGTAGGTACAACTACTCCTTTACTGAAAAAGCCGTGGTTAGGCCTTCACGGTCGCTGTCTTCCGGAAGATGGATGTCTTCCGCCGTCTTCCCGTCTTCCGCCGTCTTCCGTCTTCCGAAGACGCAACTGAGAAGACGCTCTTCCGAAGATGGTCGTCTTCCGAAGAAGTCAACTTATTATTACAAACAGCTCGTAGGATCATCTTCTTGCTAAGGAAGACGTAACCTTAAGTAACAACGCTTCTTCAGTTATACAAACAAGTTATTAATCATAAAAATTTTAAAAATTCGTGAATCTTGTAATTTGTGGGCACCACATACGCCCACCCTCACATGTTTGCGTCCCCGCAAACATCAGTGTCTCAGCACTTCTGTTTACGTCCAGTACTTCTTGACACGCCACCCATTAACACGAGTGGTCATCAGTGTACCGTCCAACTCTTCCAACTGCAAGGAGCCATTGTCGAAGACCTCCAAGACGCGGTAAGGACCCATCCAGCGAAGATGAAGTTTCCCGGGGAACTTAAGATGTCGATTGTCATAGAGAAGAACCAAGTCCCCATCCACAACGGTCACCTTCCTCAGCTTGCTATCGTAGTTCACCTTACGTTGCGCTTGTACCTCGTATGTCTTCTCCAAAGCTGCATTCTTGTCTTCTTCAAACTCTACAAAATTCAGAAGACGCTGCTCCTGGCTTTCTTCTTCTCTCATGCGTTCGGAAACGGCTAACCGGTAAGTTGGGACCTCTAACTCAATGGACACAATAGGTGTCATGCCATAAGTTAGGTAGAAAGGCGTCTTCTGGGTTGTGACTTTAGGTGAAATCCTGAAAGCTCATAACACAGATGGCAATTTCGTGTCCCAATCATACGCATGGTTAACAGTTACCTTGTTCAGGATGTTACACAGAAGACCATTCGACTTCTCTGTCAGTCCATTCGCTTTCGGGTTGTACGGCGTCGTCTTCCTATGCTTAATCCTGAAGTATTGGGTCAGGAGAGAGATAGTCTCATTTAAGAAATGAGTACCCTTATCTGATACCAATTCCAGCAGACATCCGTACCTAGTGATGATGTTGTGCCAAAGGAACCTGGCTACCACTGCGGCATCGTTTTTTCTTGTGGCTTCGCCTTCCACCATCTTGGTAGCATAGTCGGTGGCTATTAGAATGTACCGTGCTCGTGTTCTTCTCGCCACCGGGACGATAGGCCCCACAAAGTCGATCCCCCACTTTTCGAACGGAGCAAGCGGAAGAATGGGAGTAAGAGGTCACCTTGTCGTAGCTATCGGTCTTCCCACCCTCTGGCACGCATCGCACTTCCTGATCTCCTGAAAAGTGTCTCGGTACATGGTCGGCCATCAGTATCCGGCGTCTAACATCTTCTTCACTGTGGTTTTCAGCCCGTAGTGACCCCCAGCATCTTCGTAGTGAAGACCGGTGATCACTGGTTTAATCTCTGAAGGCTCAAGGCATCTCCTTAGCTTCTTGTCATGTCCCTGCCGAAACAGGATACCCTGGAAAATGGCATAAGGACCTACCTTGTGTAAGAAGACAGCCTTCTGCTCCGCATCCAATCCTTCGGGATACTGTTGGTCTTCCAAGAACTTCCTCAAGTCCTTGAAGATCGACTCTTCTGTGGAAGTCACGAAGACTGGATCAGAAGATCTAGTTTCGTCTTCTGAGAAGCAGGCGGTACGCCCCCCTCAGATGAAAGTGTCTCTGCAAAAACTAAAAACAACTTCTCGTCAAGGAACTCGTCTTCCACTTCATCTTCTCGCTGTTCCGTCTCTAATCTGGATAGGTAGTCAGCATTCACATGCTGTCTTCCAGGTTTGTACTCAACTGTGTAAGTAAATTCCTGGAGTAGGAGAATCCACCTAGCTATCCTACCAGACAAATCTGCTTTCTTTACAAGATGTTTCAAAGAAAAATGATCCACATAGAAGACAAACGGGTTGGCTAGAAGATAGTGTCTAAACTTCCTACATGAGTAAATCATGCCAAGGCACTCCCTTTCAGTTGCCGAGTACTTCTTATCTGCATCACTGAGTTGTCTTCCCGCATAGTAGATGGGATAATCCTTCTTCTTCTCATCTTTCTGACTCAACACCACCCCTATGGCGAAAGCAGAAACATCCACATAGATATGGAAGACTTTTTCCCAATCAGGTGGCCTTAGGACAGGGGATTCCGACAGAAGCCTCTTCATTTCTTCGAATGCTTCCTGCTGCTCGGAAGACCAAATGTATGGTTCGTCCTTCTTCAGCAACTTAGTGAGTCTTCCTGCTACCTCTGCGTACCTGTCAATAAACCTCCTGTAATATCCTACATTGCCCAGGAAGCTTCTCAACTGAGTCAGGTTAGTAGGTGGGTGAAGTTTCATGATGACTTCCACCTTAGCACAGTCGACTTCTATACCTCTTCCGGAAATTCTATGTCCTAGCAAGATTCCCTCTGAGATACCAAAGAAGCACTTCTCAGGGTGAAGAGCCAAACGATGTTCTCTACACTTCAAAAAACACTTCCTCAGAAATATCAGGTGATCTTCTTTCGATCCAAACACACAAAAATCATCCAAGAAGATCTCCATAAAAGTGCGAAGATACTCCTTGAAGATTGTAATCATCAATTTCTGGAATGTGGCGGGTGCGTTGCATAAACCAAACGGCATTTGATTATAGGCATACGTGCCCCAATCAGTAGTGAAAGTGGTTTTCGACTTGTCTTCTTCTCTGATCGAAACTTGGTTGTACCCAGAATACCCATCTAGGAAGTTGTAGAACTCATGCCCTGCTACCTGGTCTAACACAGAGTTGGTGAATGGTAAGGGATGATGATGCTTCTTCGTGGCCAAGTTCAACTTCCGGAAGTCCTGACACACTCGAATCTTCTCTGTCTGCTTCTTCGGCACGATGACGATAGGAGCTACCCACTCACTGCTGAGCACTGGGAAGATGACTCCTGCCTTCAGGTATTGGTCGATCTGGTCCTTCACCAGAAGCGAGTACTTGGGGTTGAGCCGATACTGCCTCTGCCGTGCGGGAACAACGCCCTCCAGCAAGTCAATGCGATGCTCTCCCAACTCTCGAGGTATGCCCTTCATGTCTTCTATGGTCCACGCGAAGACATCTTGGAACTCCGTCAGAAGTTCCCGAAAGTCTTCCAACTGCTGGCCCTCGATCACCTTGGAAAGCTTCAGCTTCTTCCAGGGAGCAACCTCCATTTCTTGAAGATCATCCGGGTTTACCATTCCTTCAATGTGACGGTACTCACTGACATCAAAGTATTCCGGTTTGGGAGCTTCTTCTAGTTCTGATTCGTCTTCTGGAAGACCAACTGTCGGATCTTCCGAAGGGAAGACGATACTTTTGTCTTCTGGAAGCTCTTCTTCCGTAATCTCGTAACACTCAATGTATCCAAAGATCACATCTTCTGCTCTCTCTGCTACTTCTGTAGTACACAAGTTATTCACCACAAACTCATTATACCGTTCATCACTGTCAGAAGACACAGCTGAGTCTTCTGAAGTGTACCCCTCTGTCGTAGACGGAGTTTCACCTTGGTGTCCAATCTTCTTCCAAGGAAGCGAGATCTTAGTCTTCTCACCTGGCTTGGGTGTAGGATTGGGAAATCTCAAACGATGTCTTCTCCAGTCGGTATTTACATTTGCAGCATACAGCCAAGGTCTTCCTATCAACACTTGATATCCAACCTTAGCTACAGGTCGCAAAATGATGTAAGTGAGGTAAAAAGATACTCCATCAATTACCGTCAAGACATCTTTCAGTTGCCCCAAAGGTCGTCTTCTGATCTGGTCCGTCATTCTGAGGATTCTCGGAGTAGGCTGGAACTCAGTGAAGCCTAGGGCATGCGCCGTTTCTTCAGTCATGATGTTAACTCCGGAGCCAGAATCAATGGGTACCTTCTTCAAAAGACAGCCATGGATCTCCATATCAAGTTCTGGGGCTCCCAAGTCCTCATGCTCTATCCTTAAGACCGGGGTGCTCTGGGAAAGTCTAGCTGTCTTCCTCTTCTTCGATCCTCGAAGCACAGATTGTAACAACTTCCTGTAACCAGCGTTGTCATCCAACAGCTGTTGGAAGGTTACATCCGCCTTCTGATTCCACAAGTCTCTCAAGAAGTCGTAAGGAGATCTTTTCAGAAGAGTGACTGGTGTTTCCAACAGAGAAGATGTAGTAGCTGCTTCCTTGGGTGGAAGACCAGAAGAGTGTCTTCCCTCGACTGGGGACTGGTCCCGTGAGACAGGGGCTGCCGTAGTCGGTGTAGGAAGCTGCTGTACTATCTTCCGTCTCTTCTCCAGCTCTTCTTGCATGATCGCTTCAACTTCTTGTCTAATGTCAGGAGCAAAGTACTTCGGATCTTCTCGGTCGTAAGTAGGAGAAGACGGCCGCTCAGGAGAAGATGACCTCTCCTTTTGCTGCTTCTTCTTCTTGATCTCCTTCTGAGGAGATTCTAACTTCCCTTTGCTTCTGGTACTTACCTTGAACACAGTTTCATCCAAGACTTCTTCGGGAGGCCAACTGTCTGAATCCGGGCTAGGGCTCCAAGCAGTGCCATCCGTCAAAGTGAAAGAAGAAGCTGCCTCAAGTGACTTCGTCTTCTGAGCTCCAGTCGTCTTCTGCAGCTGAGGTTCCTTTCCTTCGCGCTTCCCGGGGTCCGGTTCGTCTTCCTCGATATGGAGACAATCCGTACAATCCCCAGGATCTTCTTCTTCTATGGTGATGTGCTGTACCACTGCTAACTCGAGTTTAGAAGCCGATGCAGCTTCTGCAGGAGGCGTGGTCTCTGCAAATCTAACAATTTGTCGTGGCCGTAAGGTCTGAGGACAATTCCATGTGAAATGACAGGCTTCCTTATAGTTCCCACACAAGGGCACTTGCCCAATCTGTCTTCTCGGATGAGGACAGGTGGACCACCAGTGTCCTGTCTCTCCACAATTATTGCACGCTCCAGGAAGAGGGTTAAGAGGTCGTTGTGATGAAGAAGGTTGCCAGGGTGTCCTGGTCTGTACATTGCTAGCTCTATCCTTAGGTACATAACGATTATATTGGGCGGGAGGCGTAGGAGTGAAGGGTTGTATCGTCTCGATCCTATAGCAGGTTTCTCCACTCGGATCGTGTAGATATCCCTCATCGTCTTCTTCCCATCCTGTCCAGTTGACAGCTTGGTCCTGCGTACACTGATCTCTGGTATGCCCGGAAGAGTTACAAAGAGTGCACCAAAGGTTTGACCGAGAAGCCATAGGTTGCTTCCGCTTGTCCTTTTGGTTCAGAAGACGAACTTTCAGGTCAGCAAACTGCTTCAGAACCTCATCGATGCGGGGATCAGGTGCAGACTGTATGATCTGAGTTTGAGGCATCTTCTGCACAACTTCCTCCCTTGCTCGCGTCTTTTCCTTCTTCTTCTTCCGTGTCTTCTTCTCTAGTTCAGATTCAGATTCTGAACTTTCGACCGTAGACTCTTCAGAAGTAGAGGATGCTTCCGAATCACTGTTATCAGTTTCAGTGGACTTGGACTTCCTCTTGGACTTCCTAGAAGACTTCTTCGACTTCTTGGACTTCTTCGAGGTCTTCCCTATGTCTTTCGTCATATTCCGAGTGATGCTCGAGGTTTCATACTGCTCGGCATACTTCTGTACTTCTACTAAATCATCACCTTCTCCTCTTCTGCAGTATAATTCTATATCTTGAGACAATCCTCCCAAGTACCAGTCCACGGCTTGCTGAGCACAGTAACCGGGTCTTCCTTGGTTCTGAGGGATGTGATCCGGGAGGTCTTCAAACCTCTCGGTGAGAGGTTTGAAGACCTCTTGAGAAATGTAATTGTAATCTCGCAGTGTCTCTTTCTTCTTCCGTTCGAGTCTCTGAAGTTCTATGAGGGTCATCCGATCATAGCCCACTCCTCTAAACCTCTTGAGAAAAGCTGCCTTCAGAGTAGCCCAAGCGGCCATTATTACACCATCATCCAACATCTTACTCATCCATTTCCTTCCCTTCCCTACGATCAGACTAGGAAATACCCGGAGTCTGTCGACATCGGCGTCTTCCTTGTTGGATCTAGAGATGGTCTCGAACATCGTGATGAAGTCGTCCGCGTCAGCATCATCGTCGTACGGATGGTACTTCTGGTCAGTGTGGGAAGCCATGTCGACTGCCGGCTGGTGCAACGACCAACTTCTTCCTCCCTCAGGTCCAGGTGATGGAGATGGTCTTCTCGAAGGTCCAGGCCGGTCTGAATCACGAAGGTCGTCTTCTGAGTCAGAACTACTGTCATTGCTATCTTCCGAGACGTCTGGAACAATCTCCTCCAGTCTTCCTTCACTTTGAGAAGCTTCTTCCGCACTTGGGAAGACGTCTTCCGAGTAACTAGTACCAAAATCTACTTTATACACGTGATCACCCGGTTGGCTTTTGTCTTCGCCAAAGATTATGCTCGAGATGGAAGGCTCTTCCAACTCTACCGATCGGATCTTCCTGAGCTCTTCTTCTTTCCTTTGGTGTCTCAGGGATATCCGCTGCTCTCTAGAAGCGGTTCGCTAAGGTGAATTTACCCACTCAGGATCTTTACCCGTGCGTCTTTTGCTTCTTCCTTCTTGTCGGAGGCATCCACCAGAATACTGAGAACAATTGTCCCTCTTCTTCTACCACTAGATCCGGCAGACTGAATGTCTAAACAACCGATCACAGGTTCGGAACGTCTTCTTCTCCTGCTTCCTGTTGTACTCACTGCAGTCTTCCAAGATCGAGTATTCCAAGAAACTCTTGGAAGCAGGGAAGCGGCTTCTTCCAACTCTCCCTGGTGTATCTTATCAGCTTCTGATTGCAGTTCCTGTCTTCTAGCAAGATAGAGTCCCACAACACATTCAACTACAATCGAAGTTAGTTCAAAATGAAACTAACTACAGGCACACAGATCCAGGAAGCATAGAACAAAAGTTACTAAGATGAAATCCTCGGCAGCGGCGCCAAAAATGGTGCTCACTATATGAAGTGACGTAGGATTACTCCTTTTGCCCATTTAGTATACAAGATATTGTTCCCACAGAGGATTTGCACAAGTAACGCTACTCTAAGTTCTAAGATCTGTTCAAACACACAAACACACGGGTTTTGCCTAGGAATCCCGTCTTCTCACAAAACCACGCGTCTTCCAGACACTCCAAAAGGTGCTCTGGAACTAAACAAACAACTACTAACTAAAATATCACACAACTATTCACAGAGAATCTCGAGAAGACGATCTTCCTGCTTCCAGGTTGCTTCTTCCGGTCTTCTCGATACCGTCTTCCTGAAGCGATTCTCGTCTCCTGGGGGTTCAGCTTGTCTTCTCACACCTCTAGAAGAATGTCCTGCTTCGCAGAAGTCGACTAGCAACGGTCGTTACACCTTACTCTCACACTCACATTCCAACGGGTTAGATCAGTCACAGGGTGTATGCCCCCTGTAGCCTTCCCAGGCTTCTGCCTACGGAAATAGTCTTCCTGCAGCACTACAACGACATTCACCTTCACGGAAGCTCAATAGAAGTCTCGGAAGCTCACTAGAAGAAGGTAAGAAGATGGGGAAGATGAGAGAAGATGGGGAAGATGAGAAAATCCAAACAAGAGAAAATAAGATGAAAAGAGGAAATTAAGATTCCGACAGGCTTCTAGTCCGGATCCTGACTAACAAGCCATCCTTGCTTGTAATAGTTTGAGGAGGAAGACAACAAACGTGAGTACTGTTGCACCGTCTTCTACTCGAGGATGTCGTCTTCTGCTGTGGGAAGAAAGCTTCTTTCTTCTTCACTTCGCTGCTCTGACTACTATGTCTTCTGGGATCCCTTACCCATAAGACCGTTCGTACGTAGATCCCAAGTGCTCTACTGAACGAGCCAAGCTACACTTCCACAACTGCTGACAGTCACCGCCACTCAAGAAGAACACTTCCCATGCACAATTGGGAGCGAATTCAAGGAACCCACCATCCAGAAGACATGGATTAAGCTTCTGCACTCAAATCAACAATCTATTCCCTGAGAAGAAGTCACATTGGCATTGGGAAGCTCACTCCCTCTACTTCCTGCGTCTACTCCTCGACACACCAGTCTAGTCAACAGGACTGCACGAGGATGCCGTTCCCTGCTCCTAAACTGTCCACTACCTCTATCTACATCTTCGAACCACTGCTGGTACGAGCATGCAGACCCCTCCTGTGTATTCCAAGACTATTTGTATGTTTCCAACGACGGGTGTAGTGTGCCAAGAACTATCTGTCATGTGTCTCTAATGTGTCTAGTCTGCCTACACCATAGAATCGGTATCGATGTGTAGCGGCTTCTGATGGACTGGGAAGCCCTGCACTTACCTCGGGTGTCACTGAGGTAGCTTCCCTCTCATCGCTCTTCGCTGGCCCTGCTGTCGCTGCGGCTGCGTCTTCCTCGACTTCGGCTTCTGCTTCGAAAGACGGGAGCGTCTTCTGGGAAGCAGAGTCGAGTGGTGCATCTTCGGTCTTCTGAGGCACAGGTGCGGTACTAGGGACCATGGCGACCTCATAGGGGTCCGGGGAAGTCGCTTCCTCCACGCGAAATATCTGGGAAGACAGCTCGTCTTCCGAGGTGTCTTCCGGAGTCTTCTCGGCTTCCAGCGCTGTCACTACCAAGTGCACAGCGAGGTCGAACTCCTTCTCCATTCCGGATCCAGTAGATGGTGCTGGAGCTTGAGAAGATGCAGTTGCAGGTATCGGAAGCGAGGGAAGATCATAAAGTGTCTTCACTCCCTCTATCTGCCGATCCAAGTACCTGAACATGCTCTCCCTGCATTCCACCAACATTGTCTTGGACTCGCTGTCCCATCCTCTAGCTAAGGTAAGTAACTTCCTACCCGCGGTGAAGTTAAACTTCTTCCGAAGCGCTTCCACCGACTGTGCCAGCATCTCATGTGCACGAGCCTCCGCTGCTTCCCGCTGCGTCTTCTCAACTGCAACTCGCGCTTCTGCGGCTTCTCGCTGCGTCTTCCATGTGGTCTTCTCCTCGCGAGGACGGTGATCTTCTCCCGCACTCGGAAGACCTCCTGATCGTGCTGCTGAACACGCATTTGCATCTCCTGGTTGCTCTTCCGAAGTTGCACCAACTCCTTGGCAGAAGCGGCTGCTTCCGCCTTGTATCTGGCTGCGAGCTTCTCCGTGGTGCGGAGACTAGCTTCCAGCGACTCTGTCTTCTTCCGGTCTTCTTCCTGTCGCAGCAAGGTGCGCAGATCGAATCCAGGTTGCAAGGGCCTCTCCTGAACCTTCGCTCTCTTCTCCAGCAACTCCATAGCTGGCTGGATCTCCTTGTGGAAGAAGGCGCTGAACTCTTCCAGTCTTCTTCCTGCGGAAAACAAGTTCATCTCCACTACTCGCTCTGAGGTGTCGACCTCGTCTTCCAGAGGCGAGGATGTCTCTTCCACCACAATGGCCTTCATCTTCTGCGCATGAGAAGAAGCTACTCTTCTCATCTTCCGGGGTGGAAGATCCTTCGTGGCAGGAGCGGTTCTCTTCACTGCGCTTCCCCGCATCGCAGTAGGAGTATCCCTTCTTCTCTTGTCTTCTAGAGTCTTCGGAAGACTCCCAGGTGTTGCAGAAGCGGTCTTCTGCTCCGATCGGGTACTCAGCAGTTCTTCTTCCGAGTCGGACTCCGATCCTGAATGAATAAGAGAGGTGGGCTTCCTAGGTACACTTCTAGGACCCATCTTCCTCGGTGGCGTGGCGTCTTCCGACCCACTAGACTCGTCTTCTCTCACCAGAAGTGTCTTCTGGTGAGAGCCGGGCCTCAGCTGTGGCATCAGAGTGGGAGGGAGAGTTGCGGTTGCTGCTCGGTCATCGTCTTCCGAGGTCTTCTTCTTCTTTTCCTGTTGCCCTGTTGGCCCATACACCGCCAGCTGATCTCCCTTAAGATCCTCCATGGCTACGTACAAGTAGTAGAGGAAAGGTGTCAAGTGTCCTCTCGTCGGGGTACCCAAGTACGCTAGCTCCGTCTGTACATAGTTGTGGATGTAGGCGCCCCAGTAGATGGGTACTTTGGTATCTCACACTGCTTCCAGGAACTCTACGTCTTGATCTCCCAGGTACCTCGTCTTCTGCGCTTTCCCCTTGAGGAAGAGATGCAGAAACAGCTTCGCTTGAAGTCGCTTCTTCGGCTCCCGGTAAGATTCAATCTTCCACCCATTCCTACCCTGCCTGTCTTCCACGAAAAGACAAGTGGTGCTCCCAGGCACATGCCACGTACTCACGACCCTGGGCAAAATCTTCTTCTCAAACCAATACCCTCGGTCTTCGAAGTCTGGTCTGTGGAAAGCCCTGTGCCATCAATCTTCAGTCCAGGAAGATGGTCTTCCTCGAGCTACCCCTGCCTTCGCAGGTACACGGTTGCGGGATGGTAACGCTGCTCACACCTCCTCCAGAAGTCCCTGGCTTGCGAGGTTCCAATCCCACAGGAAGAAGTCCAGACCCAACTCCTTGAGGAAAGGAGTGTCCTCGGCCAATTCTACCGGTGGTAACACCAAGCCTCGCGGATGCATCGTCATACTGGAAGATCTGTTGCACTAAACCACAAGCACCTACTATGAGCTGAAGGCTCAGTCCTTCCCGAGTGCCCACAGTCTAGCTTCTACTTCTCAGAAGACGAAACTAGTCTTCCAGAAGACAGCTACTCCGTCTTCCGGGATTCTAACAGTACTTCCTAGATAGCTCTCGTCTTCCGAGCTATATCTAAACAACCCTATCTAAGCAATGCCTCGCATGGATTACCAAGAAGACAACCCACCTTGCATTACATCATACTTCCTATCAGAAGATACAAGATTCGTGAAACATAAAGTGCATGACAGGTTCAGAAGATGGTTGCGGGCTCCTGCGGTGATAGTGGTCTCTGGGAAGACACCCGGGATAGTTTCCGATTCAATGTCTTTCTCGAAAGACCTCCCGAAGTCAGGCTTCCCTTCACTGGTCTCACCTGTCTTCTTCTTCCTACATGCAATCTATCCTCACAACAGACTCAAGACATTTGCACTCTGTTCTTCTGACTTCTCACCTCTCATACGCACTCAGAAGAAGCTTGCTGCTCGGTGGGAAGACATGACCCTCGACCATTCTCTCCAGATTCTTCCAGCAAGTCTTCTCACGACTCTCTCCTAAGTTTGGGAAGAAGAAGGAAGGGCTGCTATGGGTCGGATAGAAGAGATCCGAAATGGACCCTCGCGTCTTCTCGCTCATTTTGCCAGCCTTTCAGTCTTCTAGTCTCTCTAGGAAGATGTGGAGTTGAGAAGCTTGGAAGACCGAGAGGCACAGGCCTAGTTCCCGACTTCCAACTTCTCGAAATAACAAAAGAACTCACCACACCACTCAGGATTCGTACCAAGCCTCTCTTAACACAAAAGCAACACAAATCCACTCTTGATACGAATTGATTACAGTCGACTTCCGAAGACAGTCTTCCGAAGATGTTCCAATCTTCCGAAGCGTCTTCTATTCCAGATTTCGGGAGGAGAGGAGTAATCGGGTAGGGAAATTGATAGTTGGGATCGTCAATTTGAGGACGAGGGGTAGGGAAGCTCGAATTGAACTCAGGAAGAAGTAGGAAGATGCCTAACAGAAATTGGGCAGCGCTTCCGCACCCAATGTCACAATAGGAAAAATGGGGATGGGGGTAATCGATCATGCTGCCTGCAACCAACCGGGGAAGCGCGGGGGATACCAAACAAAGACGAGAAGAAGTGGGAAGAGGAAAGAACGTGGGGAAGAACCTCTACAGTCTTCTTCTGCTTCTCGAGTTACCTTCGACCTTCCACGCGCTTCTTGCTCTGATCCCAGCTCCTAATGCGACCCCACTGAGTTGCCTCCGTCATCAGCTCCAGTCTACGTCTCAATCGATCGAGCCACCCACCTCCGATTTCACTCAGCTGCTTCCACTGTCAGCTTCCGGGAGACTCTCAGAAAACGCGTTTCACTCAGTATGCGTCTTGCGCTTTAGCAATTCGACCTTGCCTTCTTGCTAGCTTCTAATCGCCATGTCCTCACTCAATTTCTCCTTGTTGATTTCCTCACTCGAAGCTCACCTCGCTAATTTTGATCTTCTGAAGAGTGTGCTTGCTGCGGGAAGTTGGAATGCGCTAATGCGCTTCTTGCGCATCTTCCCTGCAGATTAGGGGTTTCGACCCTAGGTGACTTACCTAACCTACCTACCTGTTCGGTGCGACCCAGTAGATACAACTACTCCTTTACTGAAAAAGCCGTGGTTAGGCCTTCGCGGTCGTTGTCTTCCGGAAGATGGATGTCTTCCGCCGTCTTCCGTCTTCCGAAGACGCAACTGAGAAGACGCTCTTCCGAAGATGGTCGTCTTCCGAAGAAGTCAACTTATTATTACAAACAGCTCGTAAGATCATCTTCCTGCTAAGGAAGACGTAACCTTAAGTAACAACGCTTCTTCAGTTATACAAACAAGTTATTAATCATAAAAATTTTAAAAATTCGTGAATCCTGTAATTTGTGGGCACCATAGGTTGTACTGCAAGAAATGAGACGCTGCCGAGGAGATAAATTAAAGTTCAAACCTTGAGAGAAGTTCCAAGACCAAGTAGTAAAGTTCATTCAAGTATTCATGACTCATTCAAGGTATTCCAGTTTCAGAGAATCGTGTCTCAGTTGGTCGTGACACTCTTCTAGTGACAGTGAAAGTAAACCTCAAGGTAAGCTATCATGTTCAAGAAAGTGGACTAACCGATGACCAAAACGTCTGGTATGATATCGTATGCAAAGATTGTACTTTGAGCTGGTTGTTTGGTCAAGGTGTTGAACATGAGGACTGTTGTATACATGTTGAGAGTAGGACTCTTGCTTGTGTTGGGTTGGCTTCTTCATCATCTTCGCTCCTGGATGTTGAGGATGTTTGTCTCTACACAATCTCTGATGTTGGTGTTCTGATGTAGTCTCTAATGTATTATCTTGCTCAAGTTGTGATGAGGACATCCCCCTCTTGACTTGTTGAAATGTGGTGGACTTCTTTCTCCCTCTTTTCCTCCTCTTTTCCTTCTTCAGAATCTATTAGAATGAAGTGAAGGTTTTGTTCCTAACGAATTTCTTGTTGCGGTGCATTATGCAGTCCTCCTCTTTGAACTTCCATGAGAAGTGCACGAAACCAGGGTGTGTTCATAGTAGCAGTTTGAACAACATGGGATCTAGGTTTTTACATTGATTAGCAAAGTGTGGTCCTGCATATACTGTGGATGTGCTGTTTGTTGTTCTCCTTCATGCAATAATTGTATCGTGGCCTCTCGAGGAGCTTGTCTTCTAATTCTATTGCAGTTGATCCATTCATGGGCCGTCCTTCTACTATGTTCATAGTAGTTCACCGTGGCTTGATTCAGACGTTCCATATTGATGTGTTGTGTGTCTCTACAATGTTGCATTTGGTGATTTCTCTACCTAAGCTTGATGTCCATACCTCTATTTTAAGCTTTAGTTTGAAATGGAGATGCCATGAATGCTAGCAAGACTTGCTACATCAAATGTATGTGGGTTGCGTAGGATTTTGTGTTGCAAGGGTGTGAAGTCTTGATTTTTTGTTTTTGCTAATTAATTGACTAGTTGTAAAGTCAATAAGAAGAATAGGTAGTAGAAGATAGAAGATAGAAGTAGAACAGTGTTAATTAGAAGTTTGGTGAAGAAGGTCTGTTCTTGAAGAATCAATTGAAGTTGTGAAGTCAGTTTGGATGGAAGTTCATCATGGATGGATTCTTCGGATGAAGAGCTTTCAAACGATATGTTGTGCGAGACAAACAGAGTTTGAATGACGAAGTTACAAAGGATTGAAGTATTGACAAAGTTGCTGAAGAAAACTTATTTGTACTTCGGCTGACGAAAAACATTGGCGGAACTACGAAACCTTAATTGTGGCACGTCCGTTTAAAGTCATCGTGATGTATAAGAATAGCAAGTTAGGTCATTTGTCGTATTGCATCAATAGTGTTAGGAAGGACGGAAAGACTTGTAGAAGTTTATCGGTGAAAAAGCTTATCTTCGACGAAGACTGTTTAGAAGAAGAAGTTCCCTTCTTTGCACTTCACTCCCTTCTTCGTACTTCATTTTCACCCTTCAAGCTTTATCCCTACTTTTTTCTTCTTCGAATGCGCGTGATGCAGATGTCAAAGCCACCATGACTTTGAGCATTGGATGTGAACTACATTCGTCTTCGTCAGTATGAGAAGGATCTCGAAGACATGGGTTTGTCGTTCCTTCTTCTATCCTGGTGGTCGGTGGTATCGATGAAGTTGGTACATGAGCATCGTGTATGCAGAGAACACTTTTTGGATGAACCCTATGGAAGACCTAAGAATTGGATTGAAGACAATACTAGGATCGACGAAGCAGGAAAGGACGGAGATCTACTATCCAATAGTACTTCATTGCATGCTCCAGTGGAGGCGATCTGAAGTTTTCCTCGGCTGTTCTGAGAGCTACCACAGAGAAGAAACGACTATCACATCAGAGACTTCCTCGATGCGAAGAAGCGAGAGATAGCGGACATGATAATGATGATTTTCAAGCTGAAGAGGACCACATACATGTTGAATTGGCAAATCTACTTCTTTGAAGAAATCTTCACCAAGAAACGAACGCACTGGGCGAGGATTCTTCCGAGTCATGTGCAGAAATTATAGACCAAAAATGACATGGTCTACATTGGTGTCTTCGTCTCAGTTTTCTACATGGGTATGCGCTTGATCACGGAGGACGACAAGAAGAAGTTGGACTTCGTCAATCAAGCTGAAGAAGATGAATTTGTGGTGGAGCCAACTCCATGGAACGACGTATCGATTGAGAAGTTGTTCGATGAAGCCACGAATGAAGAAGTAGCTACCGAAGAAGTTATGATGGGAGGAGCTACCAAGGAACCTGAGATCATCAACTTGGACGAAGGTGACGATATAGAGGAAGTCACAACACCGGTCCGAAGAAGCGGAAAAAGAAGAATCTTGGAGGATACACCAAGGTCAGACTTCAAGGAAGAAGATGAAGAGAAAATGTATTATGTGTGCAGAAGAAGTCGATGTTGAGGAAGTCGATATGGAGTCTGACGTCATCACAATAGAAGAGAAGAAGGAAGAGGGTGGTGAAATACAAGTAGGTTCGTCTTTGATCAAAGATGTACACCGCCTGAGTTCTTCGGCGAAGTACTTGCAAGAAATGGTGGTACCTTTACTCTTCACCTTGGAGAGTAATCGAGGAACATACAAGCAAGTAGTTGGATGGCATTTGAACTTAGCCAAACTTGTGCAGATGATGAACTTCGGATGAGGTAATTGGCATGAAGAGAAGGAGAACATGCGAGCTACGACTTGGCGCCAAAGAGAGAGATCACTTCAAAGTCTGAAGAGGTTTGCAGATTAATTTCAGGAAGCCGACGTGAGAAGACTTGAAGCTATGACTTTGAAGCAGTAATCGTCTTCTCATACTTCTAAGTGGGTATTTGTCTGGTATTTTAAGTAGTAATTGTATGTTAGGGTTCATAGCACCTTCTGAAGGATCTGGTAGCCGTGTGGTTTTGTGAGAAGAAGAGATTGCTGAACAAAACCTGGGTGTTTGTGCGTTTAAACATATTAGAACTTAGAGCAGCGTAACTAATGTAAATCTTCTTGGAGAATGAAATCTTTTATGCTACAATAGGCTAAGTTGCAATCATGGGACACTACATGGATTCAACTTCCCAGGGACCTCTTCTGGCTTCCGAGTCAATTGCAGAAGCGCACATGGCTTGCATTGAGGCGGATGTCACCTCAGCCGCGTCAGAGGTATCAGCATGGTCACCCACGGTACCAGAAGCTGAGTTAGATGGTCAGACAGATGCGGATCCCATGGAGGTCACACCTGGTGGTCATCAATAGGCAGTAGACTAGTTAGCTATTTATACCTTGCTATTTTGTAAGAAATCGAAGTTAGCTATTTTAAGTTGGGCAACTCTCTCTTTTATATTTTTAGGTTACTGTCCATGTTGCAGATTAGTTACGGTAGGAGTAGGAAATACTTTCCAAACTCAGAGGAACCGAAGTCTAGGAGAAGGTGGCCCTCTGACAGTGCCTCATTTTATCTCTGGGCTGTGGTTGCGATTCAAAGGAATCTCCCTCCTACGACTCGAAACAACTATATAAGATCGATGTTGATGTAGAAATTAACAAACACACGCTACACATGAGGTTACACACAAGGTTTGGTTACACATAGAGTAGATCTGCACCTCCGTTCCCAAGAAAGGATCGTGGGAATGTAGACAGGAGTAGACAACATAGACATGGAACGACATCCTCGTGCAGTCTTGCTTCTAGGCTGATGTGCCAAGCAGTAGTGACATAAAGCTGAAAGAGTAGCTCCTAGAAACCAATGTAACTTCTTCTCAGGGATTGGATTGCAGATTTTGTTTACAAAAGCTTTGTCAATGTCTTCTGGGAGTGAGTTTCATCGTATGCATATCCAATTGTGCATGAGAAGTCTTCTTGTTGAGTGGCGGTGATTGTTAGAAGTTGTGTAGAGTCTAAGCTTGTCTCATCCAGTGGAGCACTTCGGATCCACGCACGGACACTCCATGGGAGATTGGTCCCCTGAGTTAGAGTAGTCGAAGCAAGGGCAGAAGAAGCTAGAAGCCTTCTTTCCACAGTAGAAGACATCATCCTCAACCAGAAGATAGTGTGACTGTAAGTAGATATTTGGTCTTCTTCCCCAATTTACTACAAGCAGAGATGACTTGTTAGTCACGATCCGGACTAGAAGCCCGTTGGGACATTAATTTATCTCTTTTCTTTTATTTCCTCTTGTTTTAATTTTTTCTTTTTCGTTCTCTTCTCTCATCTTCCCATCTTCATTCTTTTTTCTATTTGGTTTCAGAAGCTTCGTATGAGTATCCGTGAATGTGAATGTCGTTGTAGTGCTACTATAAGATCGTTTCAGCATGCAAATGCATGGGAAGACTATAGGGGCATACACCTTATGATTAATCTAACCCGTTGGAGATCATAAGAGTATTTTGTGATATGGAGTAGTAATCGACATCCGTAAAGCAGAGATAGTCTTCTGAAGGTGCCAGAAGCCGAGTTGCCCCTCAGAAGTCGAGAATTGCTTTTGGAAGCCGACATGAGAAGACTGGAGGTCGTGATCAGGAAGCAATAATCTTCTTCCCGGACTTCTCAGTGGGTATTTGTGTTGTATTTTAAGTAGTAATTGTATGCTAGTGTCTAGAGCGCCCTCTAAAGGGTCTAGAAGACGAGTGGTTTTGTGAGAAGAAAAGATTTCTGGACAAAACTCGGGCGTTTGTGAGTTTGAACAGATCTTAGAACTTAGAATAATGTAACTAGTGTAAATTTTCTTGGGGAACAAAATATTTTATGCTACAATGGGCTAAAGAAGAAATCTTGGGATGCTACACACCTCTCCTCTTCAAATATCCAATACTGCGCACTCTTCTAACTAGCAAAGTTGTTACACATGACAAGTAGATGACAAAAAATGAAGCTTGTATGTCTGGCTCTCGAGTCCTCATATTAAGAGAGTCGGTTTTGTTTGACTGTTCTGTGTAAAGATAGTTCTTGAAATAGAAACCTTAAGAAGGAAAATATCTTTGTACGGTATCTTCAAGAGGAGAACTTGCCACATTAATTCCTCCAAGACCACATTAAAATTTTGGAGCAAGTAGATTTTGGAGCACTTACTGAGTGGAAAAACTCATAGTGCAATTTATTTCAGCCTCGATTTATTAAGAAAGAAAAAGCTCTTTGTACGGGATCTTCAAGAGGAATTTGCCACATATTAAAATCGTACGTAATTCCGTTATACTATCTTAAACAGAAAGATTAACCATGAATTCTTTATTCTATAAAATCTTGACTAGGAGTCTGGTAGAGTGAATAAAAATAAGAGCCAGCTTCGACTCACTAACGGGGAAAACAAGTTCTGTTAAATCAATACCCGAGGAATTGCTTGCGTAACTTCTTGTACAGTTTTTTATACAACATGGTTTGTTTTTTGCCTATATCACGTCACACACCAAAAGGAAATCATTTCCGCATAAAGGTAGCAATGAATATTTGAGGAGACATGTGACGTGTATTTCCAAGAGCAAGAAGTAGTTGATACTATTTTCTTTGAACAAATTTTTCTTTTTCTTTTACTCAGCAAGCGGAAGCCGATTAGATAAGTATGTGGATAACAATATGATTCTACATTATGTGGGTTAAATACATTATCAACTGAAACTCTTGCTCTCACTGAGTTGGACAAGTGCTAGAAGATGACGAATATTGGTCTCCTTCTTGCAGCTAAGGAATCTACACCGGAGTAGATCTCTTCTTCATACACGAGTGCTTGCTTGTCACCTCAAAACAGAAATCTCCGTGAATATCAAGGATAACTGGAGTTCATATTATCACACCGTCATAACCTTGTATCCTCTTCATATTGATCATGTTGATTGATTCTCATCTCATGTTCTGAATGTCCTGGTTAACTAAATCACAGAGCGCCTGGTTGCATTACACTAATAAACTATGATATATAGGTAGTACGTAAACATAATAACTCTAACTTGAATCTTACGTAAGTACATAGGTAAAATCTTACTACGCTTACACAATATCCCAAGTGCAGCAAGGTATGCTTATTTTATATCTAGAGAACTAAATCAACAACTCTTTGTTTCACAAGCCCAATATATCATCATTGTGAAAGACAAGACCTTATTTTATTTCCAGTGAGTTGCAAGGACACTTGTGAAGATAATAAGTGGATACACTATATTGATGCACTTGGGAGAAAATTCTTTTTTACTGTTTCTAACATGACAAATGTTCTGAGCGAAATATTCCTAAGAAGATATTATCGTCTTACGTTATCACATTACAAGGTGTCAACTTCTCGAACTGAAAATTACTATGGGACAAGTATGAGCATGAGCTCTTACTGATTCGGGCTAGTAACGTGTCAATTACTTGTAAATGTTTTCACTGATATCGATATAATTGTTAACATCGAAAGTTATCATTAAAGTTATCCATGTCAATTTTATTAGTACTGATAACTTTGGAGAAAGAGAGTGCAAAGGTGTTACTGCAGTGCAAGAGGCTCAGTTTTGGTTGTGGATGGTGTAATGGTTTTGCATAAGGAAAGAATAAAGCTTAAGCTCGAGAAGGCAGCGAGTAAGTAAGGATAGGAATGATAGTGATGAGTAATAAAAATCACGATGCTATGATGTTATCCATCAAATGTTTATGATATACAAATGTGACGGTTTAGAGAATTGGTTTGATTACAATATGATGTATGGTGCATGTCAAAAAGCTCTGCCGGTAGATGTTACCGACAGATGACAGTCAAATGACGCATACATTATCCTGACGTCTGAGGAATAGTTTAGAGTTCAAAGGGTTAAGGACAGTATGTAAAAGAAGAAGACGTTGTAAAAGATATGTATCTGAATTGGTTTACTCAGGGTGCACTTAGCGGATTTAGCCAGATGTGCTGTAGAGTAAAATTTCACAATCACGATATTATTTGCAAAGTAGAAGTTGGGAAAATGGACACGTTATAATCAACAAACTATAGAAAGTACACTGTGCACTTAGTGTCCAAAATACACATTGCTCAAAAGCACCTGAAAATTTGTAGATAAAACTTCGTTTAAAGGTCACATTGTTTAAATTCTAATGCATTACAATACCAGCTATATCATACGGTGACATGTTCTCCAACTTCACTAGAAGATCTGCATCCAAGGTCAAGATTGGTTGATGGACCAATGTATTTTGTTTCGGGTCTAAACTGAAGACAGCAAGGAAGATCCAGTAGATGTGCTTGCAAACATAATGCTTTAGCTGCAGCACCGCTGTTAAAAAAGCCTGCACGAAACACGAAGGAAAACAGAAAATCTGCACAACATATTATTAGGTGGCGAGACTATAGTGTTGAGTCTCATTAGTTTGCCATACTCCTTATGTTCATAAATCGAGATTTCGGTTAACTCATATAATCATGGTTTGAGGACTCTAGAATTTCTTCATGTATTCTCCTGATGGAGATCAATGACATTTTTGTTCTTTTTTGTCGAACCAGTAATTTGAAGGTCAAGTATGCATGTTTTGTGAATAGGAATCAATGTTTACCTTCTTCTCAACTAGCCAGGGAGCAGGCAGCAGACCTCTTGAAGATGTTGAAGGTGTGACATTGGACACTAGTTTGATTCTTGCACGGTGAGAAAATATACTTCTTTTTATTCTCAACAACACTACATACACATAAATCATAAGACACTACATATAGGAATATATGTAATGTCTCATGATTTCTCCTTTAGCCCATTGTAGCATAAAAGATTTTCTTCCCCAAGAAGATTTACACTAGTATCGCTACTCTAAGTTCTAAGATCTGTCCAAACTCATAAACACTCAGGATTTGCCTAGAAATCTCTTTTTCTCACAAAACCACACGGCTTCTAGATCCTTCAGAAGGTGCTCTGGACCTCAACATACAACAACTACTTAAAATATCACACAATTACCCATTGATAAGTCCAGGAAGACGACTTTTACTTCCAAATCACAGCTTCCAGTCTTCCCACGATGGGTTTCAGAAGCAATTCTCGGCTTTTGGAGGTTCAACTCAACTTTTGACACCTCCAGAAGACTGTCTGTGCTTCGTATATGCCAAATTATTAATTCCTATCACACATTGCTCTTACAATTGTCCAACGGGTTAGATTAATCATAAGATGTATGTCTCATGTAATCTTCCCAGGCTTTTGCATGCGGAAACGGTCTTCCGGCAGCACTACAACGACATTCACATTCACTGATACTCAAGAGACGCTTCGGAAATCCAATAGAAGAAGATAGGAAGATGAGAAGATGAGAGAAAAGGGGGAAGAAGAGAAATCCAAACAAGAGTAAACAAGGGAAAAGAGAGAAATTAAGATTCTGATAAGCTTCTAGTCCGGATCCTGACTAACAAGCCATACTTGCTTGTAGTAAATTGGGGAAGAAGACCAAAGATCAGCTTACAATTACACTGTCTTTCAATCGAGGATGACGTCTTTTGTTGTGAAAAGAAGGCTTCTAGCTTCTTTTGTCGTTGCTCCGACTACTCTGACTCAAGGGACCAATCTCCCATGGGACAGTCCTTGTGTGGATCTGAAGTACTCCATTGGAGAGACAAGTTTGGACTCTGCGCAGCTTCTAACAATCCCGCCACTCAACAAGAAGACTTCTCATACACAATTGTGTATGAATTCGATGAAACCCACTCCCTAGAAGACAAACAAAGCTTCTGCAATCAAATCTGAAATCCAATCTCCGAGAACAAGTTACATTGGCTTCTGGAAGCTTACTCCATCCACTTCCTGTCACTTCTTCTTGACACACCAGCTTAGAAGCAAGACTGCACGATCATGCCGTTCTCTGTCTATGATGTCTATCACTATCTACATCCATGCGATCCCCTGCTGGGAGTAGAGGTGCAGACCTACTCTATGTAACTAAACTCTACACTCGTAGTGTTTGTGGGTGTGTGCCCACATATGTGTGTAAAATCTTACATTGACATCGACTTTATACAATTGTCTTGAGTCGCAAGAGGGAGATCGCTTCCAATCGCAACTCACATCTCAGGGAAAGATGGGGCGCTGCCAGAAGACCACCACCTCTCGGTTTCCTCTCAGTTTGGAAAATATTTTCTTACTCCTACCGTTGCTTCTCTTGTCACATGGACAGTCACCTAAAAATAAAGAGAGAGTTGCCTATCATAAAATAGCAGACTCTGATTCTTACAAAATAGCCAGGTAATTAATAGCTAACTACCTCTACTACCTACTACAATGGTGACTGCACAGTAGGTACACCTACCCCTTACCTATTTGGTGCACGGTTGGTACCTCCGTGGTTGTAATCACTATCTTCTCGGAAGCGTGCTCTGTCTTCCGACTTCCGCCTTCCAGAAGACATCCTTCGGAAGACGTCGACTTCTTCCCACAAATTCTCTTAAGATCATCTTGTCAGAAAGATAGATACTTCGAGGAAACTCCAAGAAGAGAGAGCGAGTAGACAAGGAAAGTAAAATAGGAATGAGATGAGAGAGGCTTTGCCTCTCCACGTATATATAGTGGAGGTGAGTACAAGGGAAACTCTAATGGTGGGTTAGCCCTCTAACTAAATGTAACTACCCTAACCACTCCGATTATACTCGAGCTTAGAACTATATCAACACTCCCCTTCAAGCTCATCTCTACATCCTGTACTCTTAGACAATGTCTGAAAGCATCAAACTTATCTCTAGGCAATGCTTTAGTGAAGATATCGACAACCTGATCTCTTGTGCTCACATAACTGAGCTCAATCTCTCCTGCAAGGACCTTCTCTCTAATAAAGTGATAGTGCACCTCAATGTGCTTCATCCTAGCATGGAAAATATGATTACTAGCTAACTTCATGCTGCTAATGTTGTCTGTATATACAACAACAGGATCTGTACACTCCACATCAATATCAGATAGCAGACATCGAAGCCAAATTGATTCGCATGTTGCATTCGGTGCTCCTTGGTACTTTGCTCTTGTGGATGACAAAGCAACTGTGGGTTGCTTCTTAGAAGTCTTGCTTATAGCAGCGCTTACAAGTCCAAAAGCATAACTTGACGTGGATCTTCTGTCGTCACTTCCTGCCCAATCAGCAATCTATGTAGCCATGTAACAACAATGGTCCACCGTATCGGTAGTGAAGTCCGTACTGCATTGAGAACTTCATGTAGCGGAAGATCCGCTTGACATCCTCAAAATGTGGTCTCTGTTGTGACTGCATGAATTGACTAATCAGACTAACGGCATAGCTCAAATCTGGTCTAGTGATGGTCAGGTAGATAAGACTCCCAACCATCTGTCTATACATGCGTGGATCATCAAGTAACTCACCATCATCTGCTCCTAGCTTTACCCCTTGCTCTAATGACGTAGCAATGGGTTTGCAGTCAAGCATACCAAATCTCTCAAACATATTGAGAGCATACTGTCGCTGTACAAGCCAAACATCCTTCCCATCTCTAATGAACTCCACAGCAAGAAAATACTTGAGTTCTCCTAAGTCCATCATCTCGAACTCGGATTTCAAGTGATCTTTGATCTGGGAAATGAGCTTTTCATAGTTACCGATAGTGATCAAGTCATCAACATAGATGGTAATCACAACAATCTGGTCTTGTATTTGCAATGAATACAAGGTAGAGTCTGAACTACAAAGGTGGAAACCAAGAAACTGCAAGTAAGAATTGATCTTTGCATACCATGCTCTTGGTGCCTGTTTCAGACCATAGAAGACCTTCCGTAACTTACACACACGAGAAGGAAACTTCGGATCCTCATAACCTGGAGGTTGCTGCATGTAGACCTCCTCCTCAAGATCGCCGTTGAGGAAGGCGTTTTTGAAGTCCATCTGGTGCATCTTCCAACCTTTCTGGTCGCAACTGCAACTGTTGTTCGAATAGTCACCATCTTTGCAATAGGAGCAAAGGTCTCCTCAAAATCCACTCCATGTTGATGTGCGTAGTCCTTAGCTACCAATCTGACCTTGTACCGACATACGATATCATCCGAGTTGCACTTGACCTTGAAGACCCATATGCAACCAATCGCTTTCTTACCCTGAGGTAAGTCTACCAACTCCCAAGTCTATTGGTGATGAAGCGCAGCATGTTCAACTTCCATAGCACTTACCCATTGGACCTTGTGCATCGCCTCTTCAAGCGAACTCGGTTCCTGTTCTTGAAGAATATTGGTCATATATGCATGGTGCGCAACAAGAAATCCTTCATGCATATATCTACTCACTGGATGTTTTGCCCGCTCAGATCTACGAGAGATAATCGGTGCACTAGTCACCTCCCCTTGCAACTGATCTGACGTAGATGCCAAGGTCTGGGACAAAGTGTCATGTGGATGTGGAAGATCCACATATCTGGAGGAGTCAAACATACGCTGCAATAGCACGTGCTCATCATGTGTAGAAACTACACTAGTTCCATTAGGCTGTGTTACGTGGACTCTAGCGTTAACAATAGCTCTATGTGCAACAGATTCTGATATGGAATCATGACTTCTCTAGATCCTCCACAGAACATACTACTCTGAGGTACTACAGTGAACTGACTCTTTGGTTCTACAGTAGGTACAGGGATGGTTACGACAGGTGCAGATGCAAACCAAGACTGTATCTCATTGAAAACACCCGTCGAAGTAGAACTCCCCAGTAGGCGCACCTCCTCTCTTAACATCATAGGAACAAGTTCATCAAACCGCGGAAGAGGTTCTCTGGTTGAAATCGATGTTATGAACTGTTTGTACTCTGCAGGCAATCCCTTCAATGTGGCTCCGATCAAGACAGTGGGGTCAATCTTGACTTTGACAGGAGATAGCTGATCCGCGAGCTGCTTGACATGATTCACGTAGTCGTTGATGCACATCGATCCTTTCTCCACGATGTTGAACTGTTGCAACAATTGCAGCTTCCGCGTCTCTATTCCGGATTGAAACAGACGTGTGAGTGCATCCCAAGCTTTCTTGGGCATATCGCAATCCTAAATATGACCGATCATCGATGTTAAAACTGTCAGCGCGATGTAGTGAATCGTCTGATACGAGCGCTTCTTCCACTCCTTGAATTTTGGGTCTGAAATTGATACTTCAAGCGCTTTCTCCTCCTCAGTGATAAGATTTCATAGATCTTGTCTCTGCAGGAAAGTCATCATCCGGAACTTCCACACTTGGTAGTTGTTCTTGTCGAGCTTCTCTCTAGTGATCAAAGACACGGACTCCGCCATAGCTGCAATGTCGCAATTGCTCTGTTCTATACGCTGAAAAACTCACAGAACCTTCACGAAACTCGTCCGCCCACACCACACGATCAAGAGTTGTCACAAGTCACAACAAGGTAACTCCGTGAACTCCTACTGCAGCGAGAATGAAGAAAGAAACTGTCCGCGAACTGTAGGTGTACAAAACACGACGGAAACGTCGAAAGAACACACCAAGAAAGGTCGAAACTATACCAAATGAGGTCAAAAATAGACGTGCGACCCCTCAAAATTTATCAAATTTTTCAAAGTGCTAGCCACTCATATTCGAAACAGTATTTGTTTTAGACTCAAGTCCTAAAAGTTTCATTTTGGTCGAAAAAAGATCCAACTGAAAATCTGCCGCTAGAAACCTCCAAATCGACTGAAACTTGGCCGAGTACTCAATTCACACCTTCTGAACTAGACAGCTCTTAAAAGGGCTTGAGGACAGATTTCAGCGAGAAAAATCGTCTAGGCCTCCGAAATTGCATTCAAAGTTTCTGGTGGCGAAAGAAACGGTTTCGCCTCACTCGAACGCATCAGCAGGATAGTGCTCGACATCAGGCACACCTCCAGCTCCTCTCTCCTGTACTTCTCCATGTATGAACTCCATCTTGCTCATCAGCAAAGGACACACGCTCTCTACTACTCTGATACCATGTAGAAAGATCGATACTTCGAGGACACTCCAAGAAGAGAGAGCGAGTAGACAAGAAAAGTAAAATAGGAATGAGATGGGAGAGGCTTTGCCTCTCCATGCATATATAGTGGAGGTGAGTACAAGGGAAACCCTAATGGTGGGTTAGCCCTCTAACTAATTGTAACTATCGTAACCACTCCGGCTAATGTTAACCGTTGATCTACTAGAGCTTGGGACTATATCAACACATTTTCTCGCTAAGCAGGGTGTAGTCTTAAGTAATAAGGTTACTTCAATTATATAGACATGTCATTAACTTAAAATTTTCGAAAAAATCTCCAATCTTGCAAATTGTGGGCATCACAATATAACGTTTGGGTCTTACATGCTGTAGCATAATCACCATGATTACAGATGTTATTCAGACAAAACTAGTATTGTGTGGTAACCACATTCCGCATAGAGGATTTTCTATTTAGAATTTTCTTGAATTTGCTTCCTTTATGGAGTAATAAGTGTAAAATATTGGCAAAATGGCAGAGTTTAAGAGAAATATCGTGTGTAACACTCCAAGGTTTTCTTTTTACATTATTATAGCATAAAAGAATCAATCTCTTACAGTATTAAGGACAAAGATAATGCAAATCAATGTGAATACTTGGTAAAATTATGAAATAAAAGAACACAAGTCTTTTCTCCTTGGTTTTCCTAAAAAAACTCACGAGAACATCACATTATAAACTTCAGACGTCATCTTCCAAACATCACCTTCTAGAAATAACTTTCTGGATGTATCCTCTAGATGTCATCATCTAAACACAAACCCACACAACTTCTCAGTGTACATGATGTGCATAGGTCAGACTAGTCTCCGGGGACCTCCCTTTCCATGAGGTATATGTGAATCGCCTCATACCGGATACATAATAACACTTTGCAGGATGTTTGTCTCTTATCGCTTGGTTTTGGTGTAGTCTGGCATACAGTCTGGTAGAAACAAAAATCAGTGAACAGCAAGGACAACTCTCACCTCACAGTTAGCTCTCTCTCTCTCTAATTGGTTCTTATGTGTATGTCTAGATGTCAAAGATGCTTCGCTATGATAAAGGACTTAGTGAATTGTCTCTATGCTTTCCGTGAGAGTCATGTATAAAATGACAGCTCTCAGAAAGCATTTTCTCATGAAAACCTGTTAAAGGTGGTAGAAGATGAAAATGGTACTACTTTGTACATGATAATCCGTCCGTCAGCATTTCTCAGTCAGCCAAGATGGTACTGATGCCACTCCCTTTGGAGGTTGTATGCATAGTCCTTGTTGTGGGTCCTCGTTACTTAGTTTCCCAAACGACTCAGGTTTACACCTCAACATTCCTCTTCAACTCCTTCATATGTGATGAACACTAACTATACCTGCAAACCTACCCCTCATGACATAGGCGTCATTGACGTTCGGTATGGTAGCCCACATAAAATACTAATTCATTTTATTATTTTAAAATGAATCTAATGATAGAAGAGATATCTCAACAAACCTCGAGTACTATCTCTAGTAACACATGAACTGGACCCATAGGATATAACATAGGTCGAGCTACCAACCGAGAAGAGAAGAGTATAGTTTGAATTAAAGGAGGGGTAGTTGTAGAGATCACTTTTCAACTTCTATATTTCAATGTTCGAAATATAGAAGTTTGTAGAAGAAACAATGAAATTAGAAGAAGAATAGCTTAGTTTTAGTGAAGAAGATTGTTTGTGAAGAGAAGAGTCTTAGGAAGAAGAGGAAATCTTCGAAAGCCTTCGCAGGAAGATCTCTGTAGAAAGAAGATGAGAAGGAAGACTTCTTAAGAATGGACTTCTTAAGAGTAGTCTCTTCAAGAGTAGTTAGTAGAATTCACAGAGGAGTACTACGAAATAAGAATATGTTAGGATAGACTACCTTACCAAAAAGTAACAAGAACCGCAAGAGACGAAGATGAAGATAGTATGCGCACTCTCTTGTCAGGCCTGTAGCGATGAATGAGAAGAGACTTCAGCAAGTGTGGGGTCATTATTCAAAATCTGTTTTGAGTGTGCGGTGAATTTTAGATTCGGAGAGAGTGTTTTGAAGAAGAGAGAAAGTTCAAGCGAAGTCTATTATATTCAGACGAAGTCTATTACGTTAGTGTGAATTCGACAATCTTCGCAGAATACGATGACAATAGCGGCGAAGTTGCCAAGGCTCAGAGCCTTTGAGAACCAAGAAGAACTTCAGAACTTTCAGCCAAAGTTGAAGGAGCTAGGGTTGACCTTCTTGACATAGGGAGGATGGACGTGTATTTTTGGAAAGTTCATCAGTCAGATTCGATGCGCTCAGATCATACGGCCGAAGAAGAGTACGCGAGACTAGGAAACTAGACGCTGGACAATTGGACAAAGGGCTTGAGGGACGAAGTTGGTGACAAGGGTGATATGATCTTCAACCATTCGGCGATAAATGTCCATGCAATCGAGGACAATGACTATGGAGAACTCTTTGCTCATCCTGTTCATCCGACGAATGGATACAAGCTAACCGATTACAAAGATCCAGTGAAGAGAGAGATAGCCGAAGCTGTTATGCTAATCTTGAGTCCGAAGAAGACAATGTACTTGTCGACTTGGAAGGTCTACTTCTTCGAGAACTTATTTGCAGTGAAGAAGGCGCATTGGGCGAAGATCTTCCACGACGAAGTGCAGCGACAGTAGGTGAAACAAGACTATGTGTACTTGGGAGGTTTTGTGTCTATGTTCTACTTCGGAATGGGTTGGATCAGCGAGAACGAACAGAAGCAGCTGGGTTCGGTTTGGACGAAGACAAAGATCGCGAAGATGAAGACCGCTTGTCAGTTCGTTTGGAAGAAGACAAGGCACCAAGCGAAGGTGTAGCGTCAGTGGAGACTTCAGCAAAGGCTCTAGAGGAAGAGGAAGTACGAAAGGAGAGAGAGTTACCAGCAGACGCAGTACCAGTTCTTGAAGAAGCACCGGAGGTACACCAAAGTAAGAAGAAGAAGAATCTACCAACCACTTCACAAGAGAAGCCGAAGACACGGAAGAAGATAAAGTCGACGAAGAAGGAGACGATCGAGTTGAGTAGCGAAGAGGCGAAGATGGAAGGTGCAGCTATCTTCGACGAAGAGACTTCGGAACCAGCAGCACACAACGACATTGATATTTTCTGAGGGCGATGCTCTATGACGAAGAGATGATAGTTCCGGTGTTGTGACTTCTGGAAGAGAACCGGATCGAGTGTGAAGAAGAAGTAGGGAGGAAGATGTCTTTGGAGGAGATGACGATATTCGTGCATTTCAGCAAGGACAACTGGAGAGAAGAGAAGCACAATCTTCGTCAGGAGGCACGGAATCCGACGAAGACAAGATTGGACGTGGAGAAGGAGAGTGAAAACCTTTGAAGACAGTGCGAGGAGCTGAAGGTAAATATTAGGAAGCGTGAGAAGGAGCTAAAGGTGTCGATGAAAGACTACACGGACCCACTCAAGGAGTTAGCGATCCGAAAGACAGACATTCTTCATAGCAGAGATGAATATCAGAGGATAGTTGATACATTGACCAAGTAGAAGAACGATCTTCATACGAAGGTGGATGAGGGCGAAGATCTTCGGAAGAAGTTGATGCCGATGGTGACTGCATACGTGACTTTGGGGTTGGATACAGAGGACCTTGGTCTTCTATGATTTTTGTAGACGGAGACGGTGCAAGCGGAGACGAATCCGGACGGTGTGAGAGCAAGACTCTCGCGACTTAGGCAGAAAATAGATAGAGAGGTAGGCAAGATTAGAGCGAACGATGAAGTTCAATTAGAAGAGATCTGAATACAGTTAGGAGTGTAGATCAGTGAAGATGAAGATAGATCGTAGAATAGAGAAGGTCTTCCGCCTTCTTAAGAAGGAGATCCATTAGATTCGGGAGTAGGAGTATATATACTACCCAACTTTAAAAAGATGTACCTTCCATGTTTTCAGTCTTTGTTAATTAATTTTCGTTACTCAAGATTACGGAGTGAATGTGTGGAATGATTTGGACGAAGACAATTTCTTATGAATATTCATAGTTTGCTGTCGCATGAGTAAAGCTGGTTGACAAAGATCTTCTCAATTGAACTTCAGGGGAAGGAGTCTTTGTAGTACGTGAATGAGAGATATGACGAAGATCTGAGAACAAACTAGTTACTGCGAAGTTGAAGAGAGTGAGTTAAATTGTAAGAAGAGTTTAGAAAATGGTTGCTTCTTCTTGAAGACGGCTTCTTCAAATAAGAGTGGGTCTTTAAGACTGAAGATTTAGTTAGAAAAACACTTCTTAGGAAGATTAGGGGCTTATTCTTGAAGCCTTAATGTGAAGTCTTTGTTCTTTTGTCTTCACGGAAGAAGATTAGTAACATTTTAGCAGTATTTTGCATTCTTCATTCATTTGTAGAGCCTACTTTTTCAATTTTTTTACAGAAAATGCTTGAAATGTAGAAGTTCGTAGAAGAAATAATGAAGACAGAAGACGAATAGATTAGTTTAAGTGAAGAAGAGTAATTGTGAAGAGAAGAGCCTTCTTAAGAAGAGTCTTCGGAAGAACACCTTCACAGAGAAATATCTGGAAATAAGAAGATACGAAGAAAGAAGACTTCTTAAGAATGCATTCCTTGAGTATAATCTCTTCACGAATGGTCAGTGGGAATCATAGTAGAGTAGTACGAAGTCTGAGTAGGATAGAAGAAGCTATCTACCCGAAGAGGGACATGAACTGCAAGCGGCGAAGACGAAGACGGTCTGAGCATATCCTTGTCAGGCCTGTAAAGAGGAATGATTGACGACTTCGGCACGTGTGGAAATGAACCTGTCTTCTGCGAGAAGAAAGTTGGAGGAATTCAGCGTCTTCTTCCAGTCGGAGATCCAACCAGTCGTGAAGTTGGTGGAGAAGCGTACGATGGTTCAAGAGAACCCATTGCGATCTGGATTCGGGTCTACGCGCACTGATGCAGTAAGAAGAGGTCCATAAGAAGGTGGACACGTTGGAAGCCAACCTCCGCACCACGGAGAAGCTTGCAGCGAAGTACAAGACAGAAGCAGCTGCTTCTGCCAAGGAGTCAGCACAGTTAAGGAAGAGCAACCAGGAGTTGCAGGCACGTATACAACCGCGTGAACATGAGGTTCTGCAGTTCAAGGATAAGATCACCTCTCTCGCAGAAGAGAAGATGACATGGAAGACACTGCGGGAAGCCGTGAAAGCATAAGCCGCAGCAGAGAAGCCGCAGCGGAAAGAAGCAGAAGTCCGAGCAAAGAGACTTATGACGAAGACGATATGTATGTATGTGCACATAACAGATACATCCCAAAACTAAGAAAAGAGTAATCATGCTTACTGCCTGTGAAGACCTCCATCGATGTCTTGTTGTGGACAACCGCTGTAGGCATCCAGTTCATCAGATATAGCGCACATGAAACAGCTTCTGTCCAGTAAGGTCTAGGTATGGTTTTCTCGTTCAACATCGCATGAGCAGCTTCTGCTATGTGTCGATTCTTGCGCTCCACAACCCCGTTCTGCTGCGGATTGTAACTACAGGTCTTCTGACGTCGAATGCCATGCTCACGCACATATGCATCGAACTCTCCAGAAAGAAACTCGCCTTCTCCATCTGATCTCAAACAGAGGATAGATGCTCTAGACTATTTCTCCACCAACTTGCAGAAAGTCTAGAATGCTGACAATACTTTGCAAGAAGTTCAACTTCACCACGGATAGGAAGCTTCTCATCCTAGCTAGGGAGTGGGATGATGATTCCAGGATGATGTTAGTGGAGTGCACATAGTCACAACCCAGGAAAAAAGTTGTGCAGAAGATTCCTCAAACTCAAATCATTCAGTCTGCACTTGACCTCGGATTGATGAAGTGTTGAAACAGTTTGCCGACTTGAAAGTGTATCTTCTGAACTAGAAAGAAAGCGGAAGCAACCCATGGCTTTCCGATCAAATATTTGGTGCAACCTTTGTAACTCTTCTGGACACACCAAAGATCAGTGTACGCAGGATCAAGCTGTTAATTGAGCAGTCTGGGAAGAAGACGATGAGAGATATCTATCGATCCCAGTGGAGAATCCTGCTATAAGATCGAGACGATACAACCATTCACTCCTACGTCTCCTGCTCAATATATCATTATACTCCTAGAGACAATGCTAGTAATGTACAGACCAGGACGCCCTGACAACCTTCTTCATCACAACGGCCTCTAAATCCTCTTCCTGGAGCATGTAACAATTGTGGAGAGATAAGACACTGGTGGTCCATTTGTCCTCATCCGAGAAGACAGATTGGGCAAGTGCCCTTGTGTGGGAATTGTAAGGAAGCTGGACATTTCACACGAAATTGTCTCCAGACCTACATCTGCGGCAAATGGTTAGATTTGCAGAGACCACACCTCCTGCAGAAGCCGCATTAGCTTCTAAGCTCGAGCTAGCAGTGGTATAGCATATCTCTATAGAAGAAGAAGATCTAGGGGATTGCACGGATTGTCTACACATAGAGGAAGACGAACCAGACCTTGGGAAGCGCTTAGGAAAGGAGGTTCAGCTGTAGAAGACGACTGCAGCTCAAAAGACGAAGCCACTTGAGGAAGAATCATCTTTTACTTTGGCGGATGGCATTGTTTGGAGCCCTTGCCCGGATTCAGATAGCTGACCTCCAGAAGAAGTCATGGATGAGGTAGTATTCAAGGTGAGTACTAGAAGCAAAAAGAAGTCCGAATCCCGTCGAAAGGAGACTAAGAAGAAGAAGCAGCGTAAGGAGAGGTCACCCTCCCATGAACGGCCTTCTTCTCCTGCTTACACGGGGAAGATCCGAAGTACTTTTCTCCTAACATTAGGAAAGAAGTTGAAGTGATCATGCAAGAAGAGCTGGAGAAGCGACGGAAGATAGTGCAGCAGCTTCCTCCACCGACCACGGCAGCCCCTGTCCCACGGGAACAGCTTCCAGTCGAGAGAAGACATCATTCGGATCTTCCACCCAAGAAAGCAGCTCTTACATCTTCTCTGTTGGAAACACTAGTCACTCTTCTGAAGCGATCCCCTAATGACTTCTTACGAGATTTGTAGAATCAGAAGGCGGATGTAAGCTTCCAACAGCTTTTGGATGATAATGCTGGTTACATGAAGCTGTTACAGCCTGTCCTTCGAGGATCGAGGAAGAAGAGAACAGTGAAACTTCCCCAGAGCACCCCGATCCTGAGGATAGAGCATGAGGACTTGGGAGCCCCAGAACTTGATATGGAGATCCATGGCTGTCTTCTGAAGAAGATACCCATTGATTCCGGCTCCGGAGTTAACATCATGACTGAAGAAACTACGCATGTCCTAGGCTTCACTGAGTTCTAGCCTACTCCAAGAATCCCCAGAATGGCGGACCAGACCAGAAGATGACATTTGAGACAACTGAAAGATGTCTTGACGGTAATTGGGAGAGTATCTTTCTAGCTCACTTACATTATTTTACGACTTGTAGCTAAGGTTGGATATCAAGTTTTGATAGGAAGGCCCTGGTTGTACGCTGCGAATGTAAATACCGATTGGGGAAGACATCGTTTGAGGTTTCTCAACCTTACACCCAAGCCGGACGAGAAATCCAAAGTCTCACTCTCTTGGATGAAGATTGGACATCAAGGTGAAACTCTCTCTACAACTGAGGGATACACGTCAAAGGACTCAGCTGCATTTTCTGACAGTGATGAGAGATATGACGAGTTTGTGGTGAATAACTTGTGTACTACAGGTGCATCCGAAGAGGCAGAAGAAGTGAACAGTGGATACATTGAGTGCTACGAAATTACGGAACAAGAGCTTCCAGAAGATGAAAGTACTGTCTTCTCTTCAGAAGATCAGTTAGTTAGTCTTCCAGAAGACGAAAGTACTGTCTTCTCTTCAGAAGACCAGTTCGCTGATCTTCCAGAAGAGGAACTGAACCTGGAAGAAGCTCCCAAACTGGAATGTTTTGGTGCCAATGAGTACAGTCACACAGAAGGAATGGTGAACCCTTATGATCTTCAAGAATGAAGATTGCTCCTGGGAAGAAGCTGAAACTTTCCAAGCTGATCGAGGACCAGCAGTTGGAAGACTTGCAGAGAACTCCTGATAGAGTTCTAGGATGTCTTCGCATGGACCATAGAAGACATGAAGGGCATACCTACAGAACTGAGAGAGCATCGAATTGACTTGCTAGAAAGCGTCGTTCATACACGACAAAGCAGTATCTACTCAACCCCAAGTACTCGCTTCTGGTGAATGATCAGATCAATCAGTACCTGAAGGCATGAGTCATCTTCCCGGTGCTTAGCAGTGAGTGGGTAGCTCCTATTGTTATTGTGCCGAAGAAGCAGACGGGTAAGATCCGAGTGTGCCAGGACTTCCGGAAGCTGAACTTGGCTAGGAAGAAGGATCTGTTGATATAGTCCCAGGCTCTAGTAGATCGACGGCTAACATTAACCGGAGTGGTTAGGGTAGTTACAGTTAGTTAGAGGGCTAACCCACCATTAGGATTTCCCTTGTACTCACCTCCACTATATATACATAGAGAGGCAAAGCCTCTCCCATCTCATTCTTATTTTACTTTCCTTGTCTACTCGCTCTCTCTTCTTGGAGTCTCCTCGAAGTATCGATCTTTCTACATGGTATCAGAGCAGTAGAGAGCGTGTGTCCCTTGCTGATAAGCAAAGATGGAGTTCGTGCATGGAGAAGTACAGGAGAGAGCAGCTGGAGTTGTGCTTGATGTCAAGCACTATCCTGCTGATGCATTCGGAGTGAGGTGAGACTGTTTCTTTCACCACCAAAAACTTTGAACTCGATTTCGAAGGCCTAGACGATTTTTTCTCGCTGAAATCTGTCAACAAACCCTTTTGGGCCATCTTGTTCAGAAGGTGCGAATTGAGTACTCGTCAAGTTTCAGTCGATTTGGAGGTTTCCAGCGGCAGATTTTCAATTGGATATTTTTCGACCAAAACAAAACTTTTAGGACTTGAGTCTGAAACAAATACTGTTTCAAATATTTGGAAAATTTCAAGGGGTCACATGTCCATTTCTGACCTCATTTGGTCCAGTTCCGACCTTTCTTGGTGTGTTCTTTCGACGTTTCCGTCGTGTTTTGTACACCTACAGTTCATGGACAAGTTCTTTCTTCATTCTCGCTGCAGGAGGAGATAGCGAAGTTGCCTTGTTGTGGCTTGTGACAACTCTTGATCGCGGGGTGTGGACGGACGAGTTTCATGAAGGTTCTGTCAGGTTTTCGGCGTACAGAACAAAACAATTTTCTACATTGCAGCTACGGCGGAGTCCGTGTCTTTGATCACTGGAGAGAAGCTCGACAAGAACAACTACGAAGTGTGGAAGTTCGAGATGATGACTTTCCTGCAGGGACAAGATCTATGAGATCTTATCAATGAGGAGGAGAAAGCGCCTGAAGCACCAATTTCTGACCCGAAATTCAAGAAGTGGAAGAAGCGCTCGTATCAGACGATTCACTACATCACGCTGATGCTGAAACTGTTTACAGCATCGATGACAGTTTCAGCATCGATGATCAGTCACATTCAAGATTGTGATACGCCCAAGAAAGCTTGGGATGCACTCGCGCATTTGTTTCAATCCGGAACAGAGGCGCGGAAGCTGCAATTGCTGCAGCAGTTCAACACCGTGAAGGAGGGATTGATGTGCATCAACGACTACGTAAACCATGTCAAGCAGCTCGCAGATCAGCTATCTTCTGTCAAAGTCAAGATTGATCCCACTGTCTTGATCGGAGCCACATTGCAGGGACTGCTTGTAGAGTACAAACAGTTCATAACATTGATTTCAACCAAAGAACCTCTTCCGCAGTTTGATGAACTTGTTCCTATGATGTTAGGAGAGGAGGTGCGCCTACTAGAGAGTTCTACTTCGATGGGTCAGCAAGAATCTGTCTATTTTGCAGGTTTTGGAGGATCTCGAGGTAGGGGTCGTGGCAAAGGTGCTGGACGTGGACGAGATCACGGACAGCAACAGCAGTCGTAGCAGCAGAACCAGCAGAACCAGCAATAGTCTGGTTCTTTCAACAACCAGAAACTAGCTCATGGTTCCTGCAACTATTGCAAGAAGCAAGGTCACAATGCGAATCAGTGCTCTAAGAAGCAGAACGACCAAAAACACCAATACGACAACAATCTCGCAACAAGATAACAGCAACCAGCAAGACTATGCAGTCATTGAGCAAGTCTATTCGGAGCAGTTGCTGATTACAATGCATCAGAGTTATGCGGCTTTTGAGTCACAGGCTGACTGGGTGATCGACTCCGGTGCCACCAGTCACATGACTCCTCATCGGGAGTGGTTCAATACACTCGAGCCTGTGGAGACTCCACAGTTCATGGTGACAGGAGATGACACAAGCACAAGATCCAACACAAGGATAACATTCCACTAGACATTCCTACTTCAACGTTTACTGATATACAGAATGTCTTACATGTACCCACGTTGACTAGAAACATACTATCTGTAGGATAGTTGATAGAGCAAGGTCTGCAAGTGCGCTTCAGTAAAGATGGATGCTTTATTGAAGATTTGAACAGCACTGTTGTAGTGAAGCAGGATTACTCCTTTTGTCCATTTAGTATACAAGATATCGTTCCCACAGAGGATTTGCACAAGTAACGCTGTTCTAAGTTCTAAGATCTGTTCAAACACACAAACACACGAGTTTTGTCTAGAAATCCCGTCTTCTCACATACCCACGCATCTTCCAGACACTCCAAAAGGTGCTCTGGAACTAAACAACCAACTACTAACTAAAATATCACACAACTATTCACAGAGAAGCTCGGGAAGACGATCTTTCTACTTCCAGGTTGCTTCTTCCGATCTTCTCGATACCGTCTTCCTGAAGCGATTCTCGTCTTCTAGGGTTCAACTCGTTTTCTCACACCTCAAGAAGAATGTCTTGCTTCGCAGAAGTCGACTAGCACGGCTGTTACACCTTACTCTCACACTCACATTCCAACGGGTTAGATCAATCACAGGGTGTATGCCCCCTGTAGCCTTCCCAGGCTTCTGCCTACCGAAATGATCTTCCTGCAGCACTACAACTACATTCACCTTCACGGAAGCTCAAAAGAAGTCTCGGAAGCTCACTAGAAGAAGATAAGAAGATGGAGAGGATGAGAGAAGATGGGGAAGAAGAGAAAATCCAAACAAGACAAAACAAGATGAAAAGAAGAAATTAAGTTTCCGACAGGCTTCTAGTCCGGATCTTGACTAACAAGCCATCACTGCTTGTAATAGTTTGGGGAGGAAGACAACAAACATGGGTACAGTCGCACCGTCTTCTACTCGAGGATGTCGTCTTCTGCTGTGGGAAGAAGGCTTCTTTCTTCTTCACTTCGCTGCTCTGACTACTCTGTCTTCTGGGATCCCTTACCCATAAGACCGTTCGTACGTAGATCCCAAGTGCTCTACTGAACGAGTCAAGCTACACTTTCACAACTGCTGACGGTCACCGCCACTTAAGAAGAACACTTTCCATGCACAATTGGGAGCGAATTCAATACAATCCACCACCCAGAAGACATGAACCAAGCTGCTGCACTCAAATCCACAATCCATTCTCTGAGAAGAAGTCACAATGGCATTGGGAAGCTCACTCCCTCTACTTCCTGCGTCTACTCCTCGACACACCAGCCTAGCTAACAGGACTGCACGAGGATGCCGTTCCCTGTTCCTAGACTGTCCACTACCTCTATCTACATCTTCGAACGACTGCTGGTACGAGCATGCAGACCCCTCATGTGTATTCCAAGACTATTCGTATGTTTCCAACAACGGGTGTAGTGTGCGAAGAACTGTCTATCCTGTGTCTCTGCTCTAATGTGTCTCGTCTGCCTGCACCATAGAATCGATGTGTGTGTGCAGTAGCTACAGAACTCTATCTCCTACTCTTCGATCCTACTTATGTCGCTTCCATGAGAACCAGAGGAGACGACCACCAAGGAGAGAGAGGCGCTGACAAGAGGTTGTCACCCCACATGCAAGCGGTTCCCCTTCCTAATTAGCCATCCCCCTTGTTGCTCCTACGCTACCTATGCTGTCACATGGTGTCCTAACTATTTTTACATGGAAAACTGCCACCCTTAAGATAGCATGTTCGGTCCTACTAAATCTGGAAGTATCACTTCGGTTGCTGTCTACTCTGATTGCTCCGTGGCAATCTCTACCTGATCTGCTCCTATCGGAGCTACTATCTCGGCTTCTGATGGGCTGGGAAGCCCTGCACTTACCTCGGGTGTCACTGAGGTAGCTTCCCTCTCCTCGCTCTTCGTTGGCCCTGCTGTTTCTGCGGCTGCGTCTTCCTCGGCTTCGGCTTCTGCTTCGGAAGACGGAATCGTCTTCTGGGAAGCAGAGTCGAATGGTGTGTCTTCGGTCTTCTGAGGCACGGGTGCGGTACTAGGGACCATGGTGATCTCATAGGGGTCCGGGGAAGTCGCTTCCTCCACGTGGAATATCTGGGAAGACGACTCGTCTTCTTGTCTTCCAGAAGACATCCTGTCTTCCGGGGCGTCTTCCGGAGTCTTCTCGGCTTCCAACGCTGCCACTACCAAGTGCACAACGAGATCGAACTCCTCCTTCTCCATTCCAAATCTAGTCGATGGTGTTGGAGCGTGCGAAGATGCGGTTGCAGGTGTCGGAAGCAAGGGAAGACCATAAAGTATCTTCACTCTTTCTATCTGCCGATCTAAGTACCTGAACATGCTCTCCCGGCATTCCACCAACCTTGTCTTGGACTCGCTGTCCCATCCTCTAGCCAAGGTAAGTAACTTCCTACTTGCGGTGAAGTTGAATTTCTTCCGAAGCGCTTCCACCGACTGTGCTAGCATCTCCTGTGCACGAGCCTCCGCTGCTTCCCGCTGCGTCTTCTCAATTGCAACTCGCGCTTCTGCGACTTCTCGTTGCGTCTTCTAAGTGGTCTGCTCCTCTGCGAGGATGGTGATCTTTTCTCGCACTCGGGATCTTTTCCTGATCGTACTGCTGCACGCGCGCCTGCAACTCCAGGTTGCTCTTCCGAAGCTGCACCAGCTCCTTGGCAGAAGCGGCTGCTTCCGCCTTGTATCTGGCTGCGAGCTTCTCCGTGGTGCGGAGACTAGCTTCCAGCGACTCCGTCTTCTTCTGGTCTTCTCCCTGTCGCAGCAAGGTGCGCAGGCCGAACCCAGGTTGCAAGGGCCTCTCCAGTGCCTTCGCTCTCTTCTCCTGCAACTCCATAGCTGGCTGGATCTCCTTGTAGAAGAAGGCGCTGAACTCTTCCAATCTTCTTCCTGCGGAAGACACGTTCATCTCCACCACTCGCTCGGAGGTATCGACCTTGTCTTCCAGAGGCAAGGATGCCTCTTCCACCACAATGGCCTTCATATTCTGCGCACGAGAAGAAGCTACTCTTCTCATCTTCCGGGGTGGAAGACTCCTCATGGCAGGAGCGGCTCTCTTCGTTGCGCTTCCTCGCATCGCAGCAGGAGCGTCCATCCATCCTTCGTCTTCTGGAGTCTTCGGAAGACTCCTAGGTGTTGCAGAAGCGGTCTTTTGCTCTGATCGGGTACTCAGCAGTTCTTCCTCCGAGTCTGACTCCGATCCTGAATGAATGAGGGAGATGGGTGTCATAGGTACACTTCTAGGACCCATCTTCCTCGGTGGCGTGGCGTCTTCCGACCCACTAGACTCGTCTTCCCTCACCAGAAGCGTCTTCTGGTGAGAGCCGGGCCTCAGCTGTGGCATCAGAGTGGGAGGAGGAGTTGCGGCTGCGGCTCGGTCATCGTCTTCCGAGGTCTCCTCCTTCTCCTCCTGTTGCCCCGTTGGCCCATACTCTGCCAACTGATCTCTCCTAAGATCCCCCATGACTACATACAAGTAGCAGAGGAAAGGTGTCAAGTGTCCTCCCGCCGGGGTACCGAAGTACGCTAGCTCCGCCTGTACATAGTTGTGGACGTATGCGCCTCAGTAAGTGGGTACTCGTTTATCCCACACTACTTGCAGGAAGTCTACGTCCTGATCTCTCAGGTACCTCATCTTTTGCGCTTTCCCCTTGGGGAAGAGATGCAGAAACAGCTTCGCCAGAAGTCGCTTCTTCGGCTGTCGGTAAGATTCGATCTTCCACCCATTCCTACCCTGCATGTCTTCCACGAAAAGACAGGTGGTGCTCCCAGGTACATGCCATGTACTCACGACCCTGGGCAAAACCTTCTTCTCAAACCAATACCCTCAGTCCTCGGAGTCTTGTCTGTGGAAAGCCCTGCGCCACCAATCTTCAGTCCAGGAAGATGGTCTTCCTCGAGCTACTCTTGCCTTTGCAGATACACGGTTGCGGGGTGGTAACGCTGCCCACACCTCCTCCAGAAGTCCCTGATCGGCGAGGTTCCAATCCCACAGGAAGAAGTCGAGACCCAACTCCTTGAGGAAAGGAGTGGCCTCGGTCAATTCTACCGCTGGTAACACCAAGCCTCGCGGATGCATCGTCATGCTGGAAGATCTGTTGCACTAAGCCACAAGCACCTACTATGAGCTGAAGGCTCAGTCCTTCCCAAGTGCCCACAGTCTAGCTTCTACTTCTCAGAAGACGAAACTAGTCTTCCAGAAGACAGCTACTCTGTCTTCCGGGATTCTAACAGTACTTCCTAGATAGCTCTCGTCTTCCGAGCTATATCTAAACAATCCTATCTAAGCAAGACCTCGCATGGATTACCAAGAAGACAACCCACCTTGCATTATCCTACTTCCTATCAGAAGATACAAGATTCGCGAAACATAAAGTGCATAACAGGTTCGGAAGATGGTTGCGGGCTCCTGCGGTGACAGTGACCTCTGAGAAGACACCCGGGACAGTTTCCGATTCAATGTCTTTCTCGGAAGACCTCCCGAAGTCAGGCTTGTCTTCACTGGTCTCGCCTGTCTTCGTCTTCCTACGCGTAATCTATCCTCACAACAGACTCAAGACAACTGCACTCTGTTCTTCTGACTTCTCACCTCTCATATGCACTCAGAAGAAGCTTGCTGCTCGGTGAGAAGACATGACCCTCGACCATTCTCTCCAGATTCTGCCAGCAAGTCTTCTCACGACTCTCTTCTAAGTTTGGGAAGAAGAAGGAATGGCTGCTATGGGTTGGACAGAAGAGACCCGAAACGGACCCTCACGTCTTCTCGCTCATTTTGCCAGCCTTTCAGTCTTCTAGTCTCTCTAGGAAGATGTGGAGTTAAGAAGCTCGGAAGACCGGGAGGCACAGGCCTAGTTCCCGACTTCCATCTTCTCGAAATAACAAAACAACTCACCACACCACTCGGGATTCGTACCAAGCCTCTCTTAACACAAAAGCAACACAAATCTACTCTTGATACGAATTGGTTATAGTCGACTTCCGAAGACAGTCTTCCGAAGATAGTCTTCCGAAGACAGTCAAGTTTAAGAAGCGTCTTCCGAAGATGTTCCCATCTTCCGAAGTGTCTTCTGTTCCAAGTTTCGAGGGTAGAGAGGTAGTAGGGTAGGGAAATTGATAGCTGAGATCGTCAATTTGAGGACGAGGTGTAGGGAAGCTCGAATTGAACTTAGGAAGAAGAAGGAAGATGTCTGACAGAAATTGGACAGCGCTTCCGCACCCAATGTCTCAATAGAAAGAATGGGGGGGGGGTGGGGGTAATCGATCAGGCTGCCTGCACACAACTAGGGAAGCGCGGGGAATACCAGACAAAGGCGAGAAGAAGTGGGAAGGGGAAAGAACGTGGGAAGAACCTCTACAGTCTTCTTCTGCTTCTCGAGTTGCCTTCGACCTCCCACGCGCTTCTGGCTCTGGTCCTAGCTCCAATGCGACTGCACACGGCTGCTTCCGCTTGTTCAATTCCCGGCCACGTCTCAATTTCACCTTCGATTCTACTCAGCTACTCTCCAATGTCAGCTTCCCGAGAGCTCACAGAAACGCCTCCGCTCGTTGTCTTCCGCGCTTGAATAGTTCGGTCTCGTCCTTCGCCTAGCTGCCAACCGGTCCTCACCTCGCTCACTTTCCTCTCTCGATTTCCTCTCGTGATTTCCTCACTTGATTTCTTCTCGCGAAGCTCACTCTCGGAATTTGATCTTCTCCACCAAGAGTGCTCCTGCTGCGGGAAGCTGAGAATTCACTAATGCGCTTCTGTATCTTCCCCGCAGTTTAAGGGTTTTGACCCTAGATGACCTACCTAACCTACCTACTTGTTCGGTGCAACCCAGTAGGTACAACTACTTCTTTACTGAAAAAGCCGTGGTTAGGCTTCGCGGTCGCTGTTTTCCGGAAGATGGATGTCTTTTGCCGTCTTCCATCTTCCGAAGACGAAACTGAGAAGACGTTCTTCCGAAGATGGTCGTCTTCCGAAGAAGTCAACTTATTATTACAAACAGCTCGTAAGATCATCTTCCTGCTAAGGAAGACGTAACCTTAAGTAACAGCGCTTCTTCAGTTATACAAACAAGTTATTAATCATAAAAATTTTAAAAATTCGTGAATCCTGTAATTTGTGGGCACCACATACGCCCACCCTCACATGTTTGCGTCCTCGCAAACATTAGTGTCTCTGCACTTAATCTCCGAAGGCTCAAGGCATCTCCTTAGCTTCTCATCATGTCCCTTCCGAAACAAGATACCCTGGAAGATGACATAAGGACCTGCCTTGTGTAAGAAGACAGCCTTCTGCTCCGCATCCAATCCCTCGGGATACTGTTGGTCTTCCAAGAACTTCCTCAAGTCCTTGAAGATCGACTCTTCTGTGGAAGTCGCAAAGACTAGATCAGAAGATCTAGTCTCGTCTTCTGGGAAGCAGGTGGTACGCCCCCCCTCAGATGAAAGTGTCTCTGCAAAAACTGAAAACAGCTTCTCGTCAGGGAACTCGTCTTCCACTTCATCCTCTCGTTGTTCCGTCTCTAATCTGGATAGGTAGTCAGCATTAACATGCTGTCTTCCGGGCTTGTACTCAACGGTGTAAGTAAATTCTTGGAGAATAATCCACCTAGCTATCCTACCAGACAAATTTGCTTTCTTTACAAGATGTTTCAAAGAGAAATGATCCACATAGAAGACAAACGGGTTGGCTAGAAGATAGTGTCTAAACTTCCTACAGGAGTAAATCATGCCAAGACACTCCCTTTCGATTGTCGAGTACTTTTTCTCTGCATCACTGAGTTGTCTTCCCGCATAGTAGATGGGATAATCCTTCTTCTTCTCATCTTTCTGACTCAACACCACCCCTATGGCGAAAGCAGAAACATCCACATAGATATGGAAGACTCTTTCTCAATCAGGTGGCCTTAGGATAGGGATTCCGACAGAAGCCTCTTCATTTCTTCGAATGCTTCCTGCTGCTCAGAAGACGAAACGTATGGTTCGTCCTTCTTCAGCAACTTAGTGAGTCTTCCTGCTACCTCTGCGTACCTGTCAATAAACCTCCTGTAGTATCCTACGTTGCCAAGGAAGCTTCTCAACTGAGTCAGGTTAGCAGGTGGGTGGAGTTTCATGATGACTTCCACCTTAGCACGGTCGACTTCTATACCTCTTCCGGAAATCCTATGTCCTAGCAAGATCCCCTCTGACATACCAAAGAAGCACTTCTCAAGATGAAGAGCCAAACAATGTTCTCTACACTTCAGAAAGCACTTCCTTAGAAATATCAAGTGGTCTTCTCTCGATCCAAACACACAAAAGTCATCCAAGAAAATCTCCATGAAAGTGCGAAGATACTCCTTGAAGATTGTAATCATCAATCTCTGGAATGTGGCGGGTGCGTTGCATAAACCAAACGGCATTTGATCGTACGCGTACGTGCCCCAATCAGTAGTAAAAGTGATTTTCGACTTGTCTTCCTCTCTGATTGAAACTTGGTTGTACCCAGAATACCCATCCAGGAAACTGTAGAACTCATGCCCTGCTACCTGGTCTAACACAGAGTCGGTGAATGGTAAAGGATGATGATCCTTCTTTGTGGCCAAGTTCAGCTTCCGGAAGTCCTGACACACTCGAATCTTCCCTGTCTGCTTCTTCGGCACGATGACGATAGGAGCTACCCACTCACTGCTAAGTACTGGGAAGATGACTCCTGCCTTCAAGTATTGGTCGATCTGGTCCTTCACCAGAAGCGAGTACTTGGGGTTGAGCCGATACTACCTCTGCCGTGCAGGAACAACGCCCTCCAGCAAGTCAATCCGATGTTCTCCTAGCTCTCGAGGTATGCCTTTCATGTCTTCTATGGTCCATGCGAAGACATCCTGGAACTCCGTCAGAAGTTCTCGAAAGTCTTCCAACTGCTGGCCCTCGATCACCTTGGAAAGCTTCAGCTTCTTCCCAGGAGCAACCTCCATCTCTTGAAGATCATCCGGGTTTACCATTCCTTCAGTGTGACTGTATTCACTGGCACCAAAGTATTCCGGTTTGTGAGCTTCTTCTAGCTCCGATTCGTCTTCCGGAAGACCAACTGTCGGATCTTCGGAAGGGAAGACGATACTTTCGTCTTCTGGAAGACCAATTGTCGGATCTTCCGAAGGGAAGACGATACTTTCGTCTTCTGGAAACTCTTCTTCCGCAATCTCGTAGCACTCAATGTATCCACAGATCACATCTTCTGCTCTCTCTGCTACTTCTGTAGTACACAAGTTATTCACCACAAACTCATTATACCGTTCATCACTGTCAGAAGACGCAGCTGAGTCTTCTGAAGTGTACCCCTCTGTTGTAGACGGGGTTTCACCTTGGTGTCCAATCTTGATCCAAGGAAGCGAGACCTTATTCTTCTCACCTGGCTTGGGTGTAGGATTGGGAAATCTCAAACGATGCCTTCTCCAGTCGGTATTTACATTTGCAGCATACAACCATGGTCTTCCTATCAACACATGATATCCAACCTTAGCTACAGGTCGCAAAATGATATAAGTGAGGTAAAAAGATACTCCACCAATTACCGTCAAGACATCTTTCAGTTGCCCCAAAGGTCGTCTTCTGGTCTGGTCCGCCATTCTGAGGATCCTCGGAGTAGGCTAGAATTCAGTGAAGCCTAGGGCATGCACCGTTTCTTCAGTCATGATGTTAACTCCGGAGCCGGAATCAATGGGTACCTTCTTCAGAAGACAGCCATGGATCTCCATATCAAGTTCTGGGGCTCCCAAGTCCTCATGCTCTATCCTTAGGATCGGGGTGCTCTTGGGAAGTTTAGCTGTCCTCCTCTTCCTCGATCCTCGAAGCACAGATTGTAACAACTTCCTGTAACCAGCGTTGTCATCCAACAGCTGTTGGAAGGTTACATCCGCCTTCTGATTCCACAAGTCTCGCAAGAAGTCGTAAGGAGATCTTTTCAGAAGAGTGACTGTGTTTCCAACAGAGAAGATGTAGTGGCTGCTTCCTGGGGTGGAAGACCAGATGAGTGTCTTCCCTCGACTGGAGGCTGTTCCTGTGAGACAGGTGTTGCCGTAGTCGGTGTAGGAAGCTGCTGTACTATCTTCCGTCTCTTCTCCAGCTCTTCTTGCATGATCACTTCAACCTCTTGTCTGATGTCAAGAGCAAAGTACTTCGGATCTTCTCGATCGTAAGTAGGAGAAGACGGCCGCTCAGAAGAAGATGACCTCTCCTTTTCGCTGCTTCTTCTTCTTGATCTCCTTCTGACGAGATTCTAACTTCCCTTTGCTTCTGGTACTTATCTTGAACACCGCTTCATCCAAGACTTCTTCGGGAGGCCAACTGTTTGAATCCGGGCTAGGGCTCCAAACAGTACCATCCGCCAAAGTGAAAGAAGAAGCTGCCTCAAGTAACTTCGTCTTCTGAGCTGCAGTCGTCTTCTGCAGCTGAGGTTCCTTTCTTTCGCGCTTCCCGGGGTCCGGTTCGTCTTCCTCGATATGGAGACAATCCGTACGATCCCTAGGATCTTCTTCTTCTACCGTGATGTGCTGTACCACTGCTAACTCGAGTTTAGAAGTTGATGTAGCTTCTGCAGGAGGCGTGGTATCTGCAAATCTAACCATTTGTCGTGGTCGTAAGGTCTGAGGACAATTTCCTGTGAAATGACCGGCTTCCTTACAATTCTCACACAAGGGCACTTGCCCAATCTGTCTTCTCGGATGAGAACAGGTGGACCACCAGTGTCCTGTCTCTCCACAATTATTGCACGTTCCAGGAAGAGGGTTAAGAGGTCGTTGTGATGAAGAAGGTTGTCAGGGCGTCATGGTCTGTACATTGCTAGCTCTATCCCTAGGTACATAACGCTTATATTGGGCGGGAGGCATAGGAGTGAAGGGTTGTATCGTCTCGATCCTATAGCAAGTTTCCCCATTGGGATCGTGTAGATATCCCTCATTATCTTCTTCCCATCCTGCCCAGTTGACAGCTTGGTCCTGCGTACACTGATCTCTGGTGTGTCCGGAAGAGTTACAAAGGTTGCACCAAAGGTTTGGCCGGGAAGCCGTAGGTTGCTTCTGCTTGTCCTTCTGGTTCAGAAGATGAACTTTCAGGTCGGCAAATTGCTTCAGAACCTCATCGATACGGGGATCAGGTGCAGACTGTATGATCTGAGTCTGAGGCATCTTCTGCACAACTTCCTCCCTTGCTCGCGTCTTCTCCTTCTTCTTCTTCCGTGTCTTCTTCTCTTGTTCAGATTCGGATTCTGAACTTTTGACAGTAGACTCTTCAGAAGTAGAGGATGCTTCCGAATCACTGTTATCAGTTTCAGTGGAGTTGGACTTCCTCTTGGACCTCCTAGAAGACTTCTTTGACTTCTTGGACTTCTTCGAGGTCTTCCCTCTGTCTTTCGTCATATTCCGAGTGATGCTCGAGGTTTCATACTGCTCAGCATGCTTCTGTACCTCTGTTAAATCATCACCTCCTCCTCTTCTGCAGTACAATTCCATATCCTGAGATAATCCTCCCAAGTACCAGTCCACGGCTTGCTGAGCACAGTAACCAGGTCTTCCTTGGTTCTGAGGGATGTGATCCAGGAGGTCTTCAAACCTCTCGGTGTAATCCCGAAGTGTCTCTTTCTTCTTCCGTTTGAGTCTCTGAAGTTCTATGAGGGTCATCCGATCATAGCCCACTCCTCTGAACCTCTTCAGAAAAGCTGTCTTCAGAGTAGCCCAAGCGGTTATTACTACACCATCATCCAACATCTTACTCATCCATTTCCTTCCCTTCCTTACGATCAAAATGGGAAATACACGGAGTCTGTCAACATCAGCGTCCTCCTTGTTGGATCGAGAGATGGTCTCGAACATCGTGATGAAATCGTCCGTGTCAGCATCATCGTCGTATGGATGGTACTTCTGCCCAGTGTGGGAAGCCATATCGGCTGCCGGCTGGTGCTACTGCCAACTTCCTTCTTCCTTAGGTCCAGGTGGTGGAGATGGTCTTCTCGAAGGTCGAGGCCTGTCTGAATCAAGAAGATCGTCTTCTGAGTCAGAACTACTGTCACTGCTATCTTCCGAGACGTCTGGAACGATCTCCTTTAGTCTTCCTTCACCTTGAGAAGCTTCTTCCGCACTTGGGAAGACGTCTTCCGAGTAACCAGTACCAAAATCTACTTTATACACGTGATCACCCGGTTGGCTTCTGTCTTCTCCAAAGATTATGCTCGAGATGGAAGGCTCTTCCAACTCTACCGATCGGATCTTCCTGAGCTCTTCTTCTTTCCTTTGGTGTCTCAGGGATATTCGCTGCTCTCTAGAAGCGGTTCGCTGGGGTGAATTTACCCACTCAGGATCTTTACCCGTGCGTCTTCTGCTTCTTCCTCTGGTCGGAGACATCCATCAGAGTACTGAGAACAGATGTCCCTCTTCTTCTACCACTAGATCCGGCAGACTGAATGTCTAAACAACCGATCACAAGTTCGGAACGTCTTCTTCTCCTGCTTCCTGTTGTACTCACTGCAGTCTTCCAAGATCGAGTCTTCCAAGAAACTCTTGGAAGCAAGGAAGCGGCTTCTTCCAACTCTCCCTGATGTATCTCTTTCAGCTTCTGGTTGCAGTTCCTGTCTTCTAGCAAGATAGAGTCCCACAACACATTCGACTACAATCGAAGTTAGTTCGAAATGAACCTAACTAATGGCACACAGATCCAAGAAGCTTAGAACAGAAGTTACTAAGATGAAATCTCCGGCAGCGGCGCCAAAAATGGATGCTTACTATATGTAGTGACGCATGATTACTACTTTTGCCCATTTAGTATACAAGATATCGTTCTCATAGAGGATTTGCACAAGTAACGCTGCTCTAAGTTCTAAGATCTGTTCAAACACACAAACACACGAGTTTTGTCTAGAAATCCCGTCTTCTCATAAACCCACGCGTCTTCCAGACACTCCAAAAGGTGCTCTGGAACTAAACAACCAACTACTAACTAAAATATCACACAACTATTCACAGAGAAGCTCGGGAAGATGATCTTCCTGCTTCCAGGTTGCTTCTTCCGGTCTTCTCGATATCGTCTTCCCGAAGCGATTCTCGTCTTCTGGGGTTCAGCTCGTCTTCTCACACCTCCAAAAGAATGTCCTGCTTCGCAGAAGTCGACTAGCACGGCTGTTACACCTTACTCTCACACTCACATTCCAACGGGTTAGATCAATCACAGGGTGTATGCCCCTTGTAGCACTGCAACGACATTCACCTTCACGGAAGCTCAATAGAAGTCTCGGAAGCTCACTAGAAGAAGATAAGAAGACGGGGAGGATGAAAGAAGATGGGGAAGAAGAGAAAATGCAAACAAGACAAAACAAGATGAAAAGAAGAAATTAAGTTTCCTACAGGCTTCTAGTCCGGATCCTGACTAACAAGCCATCCCTGCTTGTAATAGTTTGGGGAGGAAGACAACAAACATGGGTACAGTCGCACCGTCTTCTACTCGAGGATGTCGTCTTCTGCTGTGAGAAGAAGGCTTCTTTCTTCTTCACTCCGCTGCTCTGACTACTCTGTCTTCTGGGATCCCTTACCCATAAGACCGTTCGTACGTAGATCCCAAGTGCTCTACTGAACGAGTCAAGCTACACTTCCACAACTGTTGACGGTCACCGCCACTCAAGGAGAACACTTCCCATGCACAATTGGAAGCGAATTCAATACAATCCACCACCCAGAAGACATGAACCAAGCTGCTGCACTCAAATCCACAATCCATTCTTCGAGAAGAAGTCACAATGGCATTGGGAAGCTCACTCCCTCTACTTCCTGCGTCTACTCCTCGACACACCAGCCTAGCTAACAGGACTGCACGAGGATGCCGTTCTCTGTTCCTAGACTGTCCACTACCTCTATCTACATTTTCGAACCACTGCTGGTACGAGCATGCAGACCCCTCATGTGTATTCCAAGACTATTCGTATGTTTCCAACAACGGGTGTAGTGTGCGAAGAACTGTCTATCTTGTGTCTCTGCTCTAATGTGTCTCGTCTGCCTGCACCATAGAATCGATGTGTGTGTGCAGTTGCTACAGAACTCTATCTCCTACTCTTCAATCCTACTTATGTCGCTGTCATGAGAACCAGGGGAGACGACCACCAGGGAGAGAGAGGCGCTGACAAGAGGTTGTCACCCCACATGCAAGCGGTTCCCTTACCTAATTAGCCATCCACCTTGTTGCTCCTACGCTACCTATGTTGCCACATGGTGTCCTAACTATTTTTACATGGAAAACTGCCACCCTTAAGATAGCATGTTCAGTCCTACTAAATCTGGAAGTATCACTTTGGTTGTTGTCTACTCTGATTGCTCCGTGGCAATCTCTACCTGATCTGCTCCTATCGGAGCTACTATCTCGGCTTCTGATGGGCTAGGAAGCCCTGCACTTGCCTCGGGTGTCACTGAGGTAGCTTCCCTCTCCTCGCTCTTCGTTGGCCCTGCTATTTCTGCGGCTGCGTCTTCCTCGGCTTCGGCTTCTGCTTCGGAAGACAGAATCGTCTTCTGGGAAGCAGAGTCAAATGGTGCGTCTTCGGTCTTCTGAGGCACGGGAGCGGTACTAGGGACCATGGCGACCTCATAAGGGTCCGGGGAAGTCGCTTCCTCCACGTGGAATATTTGAGAAGACATCTCGTCTTCCTGTCCTCTAGAAGACATCCTGTCTCCCGGGGCGTCTTCCAGAGTCTTCTCGGCTTCCAACGCTGCCACTACCGAGTGCACAGCGAGATCGAACTCCTCCTTCTCCATTCTAGATCCAGTCGATGGTGTTGGAGCCTGGGAAGATGCGGTTGCAACTGTCGGAAGCAAGGGAAGACCATAAAGTGTCTTCACTCCTTCTATCTGCCGATCTAAGTACCTGAACATGCTCTCCCGGCATTCCACCAACCTTGTCTTGGACTCGCTGTCCCATCCTCTAGCCAAGATAAGTAACTTCCTACCCGCGGTGAAGTTGAATTTCTTCCGAAGCGCTTCCACCGACTGTGCTAGCATCTCCTGTGCACGAGCCTCTGCTGCTTCCCGCTGCGTCTTCTCAACTGCAACTCGCGCTTCTGCGGCTTCTTGTTGCGTCTTCCAAGTGGTCTGCTCCTCTACGAGGGTGGTGATCTTCTCCCGCACTCGGAGGACTTCCTGATCGCGCTGCTGCACGCGCGCCTGCAACTCCTGGTTGCTCTTCCGGAGCTGCACCAGCTCCTTGGCAGAAGCGGCTGCTTCCGCCTTGTATCTGGCTGCGAGCTTCTCCGTGGTGCGGAGACTAGCTTCTAGCGACTCCGTCTTCTTCTGGTCTTCTCCCTGTCGCAGCAAGGTGCGCAGGCCGAACCCAAGTTGCAAGGGCCTCTCCTGTGCCTTCGCTCTCTTCTCCAGCAACTCCATAGCTGGCTGGATCTCCTTGTAGAAGAAGGCGCTGAACTCTTCCAGTCTTCTTCCTGCGGAAGACACGTTCATCTCCACCACTTGCTCGGAGGTATCGACCTTGTCTTCCAGAGGCAAGGATGCCTCTTCCACCACAATGGCCTTCATATTCTGCGCACGAGAAGAAGCTACTCTTCTCATCTTCCGGGGTGGAAGACTCCTCATGGCAGGAGCGGCTCTCTTCGTTGCGCTTCCTCGCATCGCAGCAGGAGCGCCCATCCATCCTTCGTCTTCTGGAGTCTTCGGAAGACTTCCAGGTGTTGCAGAAGCGGTCTTCTGCTCTGATTGGGTACTCAGCAGTTCTTCCTCCGAGTCTGACTCCGATCCTGAATGAATGAGGGAGATGGGTGTCTTAGGTACACTTCTAGGACCCATCTTCCTCGGTGGCGTGGCGTCTTCCGACCCACTAGACTCGTCTTCCCTCACCAGAAGCGTCTTCTGGTGAGAGCCGGGCCTCAACTGTGGCATCAGAGTGGGAGGGGGAGTTGCGACTGCGGCTCGGTCATCGTCTTCCGAGGTCTCCTCCTTCTCCTCTTGTTGCCCCGTTGGCCCATACTCTGCCAACTGATCGCTCCTAAGATCCCCCATGGCTACGTACAAGTAGCAGAGGAAAGGTGTCAAGTGTCCTCCCGTCGGGGTACCCAAGTACGCTAGCTCCGCCTGTACATAGTTGTGGACGTATGCGCCTCAGTAGATGGGTACTCTTTTATCCCACACTACTTCCAGGAAGTCTACGTCTTGATCTCCCAGGTACCTCATCTTCTGCGCTTTCCCCTTGGGGAAGAGATGCAGAAACAGCTTCGCTAGAAGTCGCTTCTTCGGCTCTCGGTAAGATTCGATTTTCCACCCATTCCTACCCTGCATGTCTTCCACGAAAAGACATGTGGTGCTCCCAGGTACATGCCATGTACTCACGACCTTGGGCAAAACCTTCTTCTCAAACCAATATCCTCGGTCCTCGGAGTCTGGTTTGTGAAAAGCCCTGCGCCACCAATCTTCAGTCTAGGAAGACGGTCTTCCTCGAGCTACTCCTGCCTTCGCAGGTACACGGTTGCGGGGTGGTAACGCTGCCCACACCTCCTCCAGAAGTCCCTGATTGGCTAGGTTCAATTCCCACAGGAAGAAGTCGAGACCCAACTCCTTGAGGAAAGGAGTGGCCTCGGCCAATTCTGCCGCTGGTAACACCAAGCCTCGCGGATGCATCGTCATGCTGGAAGATCTGTTGCACTAAGCCACAAGCACCTACTATGAGCTGAAGGCTCAGTCCTTCCCAAGTGTCCACAGTCTAGCTTCTACTTCTCAGAAGACGAAACTAGTCTTCTAGAAGACAGCTACTCCGTCTTCCAGGATTCTAACAGTACTTCCTAGATAGCTTCGTCTTCCGAGCTATATCTAAACAATCCTATCTAAGCAAGGCCTCGCATGGATTACCAAGAAGACAACCCACCTTGCATTACATCCTACTTCCTATCAGAAGATACAAGATTCACGAAACATAAAGTGCATAACAGGTTCGGAAGATGGTTGCGGGCTCCTGCGGTGACAGTGGCCTCTGGGAAGATACTCGGGACAGTTTTCGATTCAATGTCTTTCTCAAAAGACCTCCCGAAGTCAGGCTTCTCTTCACTGGTCTCATCTGTCTTCGTCTTCCTACGCGTAATCTATCCTCACAACAGACTCAAGACAATTGCACTCTGTTCTTCCGACTTCTCACCTCTCATACGCACTCAGAAGAAGCTTGCTGCTCGGTGGGAAGACATGACGCTCGACCATTCTCTCCAGATTCTGCTAGCAAGTCTTCTCACGACTCTCTTCTAAGTTTGGGAAGAAGAAGGAATGGCTGCTATGGGTCGGACAGAAGAGACCCGAAACGGACCCTCACGTCTTCTCGCTCATTTTGCCAGCCTTTCAGTCTTCTAGTCTCTCTAGGAAGATGTGGAGTTAAGAAGCTCGAAAGACCGGGAGGCACAGGCCTAGTTCCCGACTTCCATCTTCTCGAAATAACAAAACAACTCACCACACCACTCGGGATTCGTACCAAGCCTCTCTTAACACAAAAGCAACACAAATCCACTCTTGATACGAATTGGTTATAGTCGACTTCCGAAGACAGTCTTCCGAAGACAGTCAAGTTTAAGAAGCGTCTTCCGAAGATGTTCCCATCTTCCGAAGTGTCTTCTGTTCCAAGTTTCGAGGGTAGAGAGGTAGTAGGGTAGGGAAATTGATAGCTGAGATCGTCAATTTGAGGACGAGGTGTAGGGAAGCTCGAATTGAACTTAGGAAGAAGAAGGAAGATGTCTGACAGAAATTGAGCAGCGCTTCCGCACCCACTGTCTCAATAGAAAGAATGGGGGGGTGGAGGTAATCGATCAGGCTGCCTGCACACAACCAGGGAAGCGCGAGGAATACCAGACAAAGGCGAGAAGAAGTGGGAAGGGGAAAGAACGTGGGAAGAACCTCTACAGTCTTCTTCTGCTTCTCGAGTTATCTTCGACCTCCCACGCGCTTCTGGCTCTGGTCCTAGCTCCAATGCGACTGCACACGGCTGCTTCCGCTTGTTCAATTCCCGGTCTCGCCTCAATTTCACCTTCGATTCTACTCAGCTACTCTCCAATGTCAGCTTCCCGGGAGCTCACAGAAACGCCTTCGCTCCTTGTCTTCCGCGCTTCAACAGTTCGGTCTCGCCCTTCGCCTAGCTGTCAACTAGTCCTCACCTCGCTCACTTTCCTCTCTCGATTTCCTCTCGTGATTTCCTCACTCGATTTCTTCTCGCGAAGCTCACTCTCGAATTTGATCTTCTCCACCAAGAGTGCTCCTGCTGCGAGAAGCTGAGAATTCACTAATGCGCTTCTGTATCTTCCCCGCAGTTTAGGGATTTAGACCCTAGATGACCTACCTAACCTACCTACCTGTTCGGTGCAACCCAGTAGGTACAACTACTTCTTTATTGAAAAAGCCGTGGTTAGGCCTTCGCGGTCGCTGTCTTCCGGAAGATGGATGTCTTCCGCCGTCTTCCATCTTCCGCCGTCTTCCGTCTTCCGAAGACGAAACTGAGAAGACGCTCTTCCGAAGATGGTCGTCTTCCAAAGAAGTCAACTTATTATTACAAACAGCTCGTAAGATCATCTTCCTGCTAAGGAAGACGTAACCTTAAGTAACAACGCTTCTTCAGTTATACAAACAAGTTATTAATCATAAAAATTTTAAAAATTTGTGAATCCTGTAATTTATGGGCACCACAACTGTCATAGCTCGAGGTAGCAAGAGTGATAGGCTGTTTAAACTAGATGCATATGCGCCTAAGTTACAGGCTGTCATGTATGGACAGAGTGGTCCAGTAGTGTCTGACATTGACATCTGACACAAGCAAATTGGGCACATGAACTTTCAGAGACTGAAAAGCCTTCCGAGTTCTCATCTGGTTACAAGTCTGCCCAAATTTGAATCCAGTGAGCCCACTGGAGTCTGTGCAGCATGTTAATTCGGCAAACAAGCTAGACAGCCCTTTAAGAGATCAGGTAGTAGAACAAGCTTCTGGAGCTTGTTCACACAGATGTATGGATTGCTTCTCAGTCAAGTATGACCGGTTTCCAGTACTTCGTGTCGTTCATTGATGATCTAGATTCGAAAGCAGATAGATGTATCTTCCTTGGCTAGGCTTCTGATATGAAAAGATATAGATGTTACAATCCTTCGTCCAAGCAATTCTATATTAGTAGAGATGTTGTTTTTGATGAGCTACAGTCTTGGTTTGCACCTGCACTTGTCGTAGCCATCTCTGTACCTACTATAGAACCAAGGAGTCAGTCCATTGTAGTATCTTAGAGTAGTACGTTGAGTGGAGGATCTGGAGAAGTCACTGATTCCAAATCAGAATCAGTTGCACATAGAGTTGTTGTTAACGCTGGAGTCCATGTAACACAACCTAGTAGAACTAGTGTAGTTTCTACACAGGATGAGCGTGTGCTATTGCAACGTATGTTTGACTTATCTAGATATGTGGATCTTTCACATCCACTAGATACTTTGTCCCAGACCTTGGCGTCTACGTCAGATTAGTTGCAAGAGGAGGTGACTAGTGCACTGATTATCTCTCGCAGATCTGAGCGAGCAAAACATCTAGTGAGTAGGTATATGCATGAAGGTTTTCTTGTTGCGCACGATGCATATATGGCCAATGTTCTTCAGGAATAGGAACCGAGTTCGCTTGAGGAGGCGATGCACAAAACCCAATGGGTAAGTGCTATGGAAGCTGGACTTGCTGCGCTTCATCACCAACAGACTTAGGAGTACTTACCTCTTGGTAAGAAAGCGACTGGTTGTAGGTGGGTGTTCAAGATCATGCGCAACTCGGATGATACCGTGTGCCGGTACAAGGTCAGATTGGTAGCCAAGGACTACGCACAGCAACATGGAGTGGATTTTGAGGAGACCTTTGCTCCTATTGTGAAGATGGTGACTATTCTAACCGCAGACGCAGTTGCAACTCAGAAAGGTTAGAAGATGCACCATATGGACTTCAAGAACGCCTTCCTCAACGGTGATCTTGAGGAGGAGGTCTACATGCAGCAACCTCCAGGTTATGAGGATCCGAAGTTTCCTTCTCGTGTGTGTAAGTTAGAGAAGGCCCTCTATGGTATGAAACATGCACCAAAGATCAACTCTTACTTGCAGTCTCTCGGTTTTCACGTTTGTAGCTCAGACACTATCTTGTATTCATTGCGAATACAAGACCGGATTGTTGTGATCACCATCTATGTTGATGATTTGATCATTATCGGTAACTATGAGGAGCTTATTTCCCAGATCAAGGATCACTTGAAATCCGAGTTCGAGATGATGGACTTAGGAGAACTCAAGTATTTTCTTGCTGTGGAGTTCACTAGAGATGGAAAGGATATTTGGCTTGTACAGCGACAGTATGCTCTCAATATGCTTGAGAGATTTGGTATGCTTGACTGCAAACTCATTGCTACGTCATTAGAGCAAGGGGTAAAGCTAGGAGCAGAGGATGGTGAGTTACTTGATGATCCACGCATGTACAGACAGATGGTTCGGAGTCTTATCTACTTGACGATCACCATACCAGACTTAAGTTATGTCGTCGGTCTGATTAGTCAATTCATGCAGTCACCACGGAGATCACATTTTGAGGCTGTCAAGCGGATCCTCCGCTACATGAAGTTCTCAATGCAGTACAGACTCCACTATCGATACGATGGACCATTGTTGTTACATGGCTACACAGATGCTGATGGGACAGGAAGTGTCGACAGGAGATCCACGTCAGGTTACGCTTTCGGACTTGGAAGCGCTGCTATAAGTTGAGCTTCCAAGAAGCAACCCATAGTTGCTTTGTCATCCATAGAAACAGAGTACCGAAGAGCAACGAACGCAACATGCGCATCAATTTGACTCCGATGTCTGCTATCTGATATTGGTGTGGAGTGTACAGATCTTGTTGTTGCATATACAGACAACTTTAGTAGCATGAAGTTAGCTAGTAATCCTGTTTTCCATGCTAGGACGAAGCACATTGAGATGCACTATCACTTCATTAGAGAGAAGGTCCTTGCAGGAGAGATTGAGCTCAATTATGTGAGCACAGGAGATCAAGTTGCCGATATCTTCACTAAGGTATTGCCTAGAGATAAGCTTGATGCTTTCAGACATTGTCTAGGAGTACAGGATGTAGAGATGAGCTTGAAGGGGAGTGTTGATATAGTCCCAAGCTCTAGTAGATCGACGGTTAACATTAGCCGGAGTGGTTAGAGTAGTTACAGTTAGTTAGAGGGCTAACCCACCATTAGGGTTTCTCTTGTACTCACCTCCACTATATATCCATGGAGAGGCAAAGCCTCTCCCATCTCATTCCTATTTTACTTTCCTTGTCTACTCAAACTCTTTCTTGGAGTGTCTTCGAAGTATCGATCTTTCTACAGATCATCATCCTTTATCATTCACCGATTTTGTGTTAGACCAGGACATGAGTTCTACAGCTTCTTGGATGGATATTCTATATACAACCAAGTTTCAATCAGAGAAGAAGACAAGTCGAAGATCACTTTTACTACTGATTGGGACACGTACGCGTATAATCAGATGCTATTTGGTTTATGCAACGCACTTGTCACATTCTAGAGACTGATGATCACGATCTTTAAGGAGTATCTTCGTACTTTCATGGAGATCTTCTTAGATGATTTTTGTGTGTTTGGATCGAAGGAAGATCATCTGATATTTCTAAGGAAGTGTTTTTTGAAGTGTAGAGAGCATCGTTTGACTCTTCATCCTAAGAAGTGCTTCTTTGGTATGTCAGAAGAGATTTTGCTATGTCATAGGATTTCTAGAAGAGGCATAGAAGTCGACTTCATCGACCTGCTAACCTTACTCAGTTAAGAAGCTTCTTGAGCAACGTAGGATACTACAAGAAGTTTTATTGACAAGTATGGAGAGGTAGTAGGAAGACTTACCAAGTTGCTGAAGAAGGATGAACCTTACATTTGGTCTTATGAGCAGCAGGAAGCTTTCGAGGAGATTAAAAGACTTCTGTCAGAATCTCCTATCCTAAGACCACCTGATTGGGAAAGGATCTTCCACATTTATGTGGATGTTTCCGCTTTCGCCATAAGGGTGGTACAGAGCCAGAAAGATGAGAAGAAGAAGGATTGTCTCATCTACTATGCGGGAAGACAACTCAGCGATGCAGAGAAGAAGTACTCGACAACTAAAAGGGAGTGTCTTGGCATGATTTACTCCTGTAGGAAGTTTAAGCACTATCTTCTAGCTAATCCATTCGTCTTCTATGTGGATTATTTTTCTTTGAAGCATCTAGTGAAGAAAGCAGATTTGTTTGGTAGGATAGCTAGGTGGATTCTTCTACTCCAGGAATTTATTTACACGGTTGAGTATAGACCTGGAAGATAGCATGTCAATGCTGACTACCTATCCAGATTGGAGACAGAACGTCGAGAAGACGAAGTGGAAGGCGAGTTCTTTGATGAAAAGCTATTTCTAGTTTCTATAGAGACGCTACCATATGAGGGGACGTACCACCTACTCCTCAGAAGTCGAGACTAGGTCTTCTGACACGGTTTATGTGACTTCCACAGAGGAATCTATCTTCAAGGACCTGAGGAAGTTCTTGGAAGATCAATAGTACCCCGAGGGATTGGATGCCGAGCAGAAGGTTGTCTTCTTACACAAGGCAGACCCCTACGCCATCTTCCAGCGTATTCTGTTTAGGAAGAGATATGACGAGAAGCTAAGGAGATGCCTCGAGCCCTCAGAGATTAAGCCAGTGATCACAGGTCTTCACTACGAAGGTGCTGGGGGTCACTATGGACTGAAGACGACGGTGAAGAAGATGTTGGACGTCGGCTACTGGTGGCCAACCATGTATAGAGACACTTTTCAGGAGATCAGAAGATGTGATGCATGCCAGAGGATGAGAAGACCGATAGCTACTACCAGGTGGTCTCTTACTCTCATTTTGTCTCTAGCACCTTTTGAAAAGTGGAGAATCTACTTTGTTGGGTCAATCGCTCCTGTAGCTAGAAGAACACGAGCACAATATATCCTGATAGCTACAGATTACGCCACAAAGATGGTAGACGACAAAGCCACAAGGAAGAATGACGCTACAGTGGTTGCCTGATTTCTTTGGCACAACATCATCACTCGATATGGATGCTCGCTAGAACTAGTGTCAGATAGAAGCATTCATTTTCTGAATGAGACTATTTCTTTCCTGACCCAGTACTTCAAGATCAAGCATCGGAAGACGACATCGTACAACTCAAAAGCTAATGGGTTGATAGAGAAGTCGATGGTCTTCTTTGTAATATTTTGAATAAGGTAATTGTTAACCACACATATGATTGGGACACGAAGCTTCCATCTGTGTTGTGGGCTTTTAGGATTTCACCTAAGATCACCACTCAGAAGACACCATTCTACCTAACGTATGAGATGACACCCATTGTTTCAGTCGAGTTAGAGGTCCCTACTTATAGGTTAGCTGTTACAGAACGCATGGAAGAAGAGGAAAGCTAGGAGCAGCGTCTTCTGAACTTTATGGAGTTTGAAGAAGACAGGAATGCAGCTCTAGAGAAGACTTACGAAGTACAAGCACAGCGCAAGGTTAACTATGACGAGAAGATGAAGAAGGTGACTGTCAAGGATGGAGACTTGGTTCTTCTATACGACAAAGTGAGGATGGGCGTATGTGGTACCCACAATTTACAGGATTGGAGATTTTTTGAAAATTTTAAAGTTAATAACATATCTATGTAATTGAAGTAATAGTGTCTTGTCTCTCCACAATTGTTACATGCTCCAGGAAGAGGGTTTAGTGGTCGTTGTGATGAAGAAGGTTGCCAAGGCGTCCTGGTCTGAACATTACTAGCCTTGTCTCTAGGAGTATAACGATTATATTGAGCTGGAGGCGTAGGAGTGAATGGTTGTATCGTCCCGATCTTATAGCAGGATTCTCCACTGGGATCGTGTATATATCTCTCATCGTTTTCTTCCCAGCCTGTCCAGTTAACAGCTTGGTCCCGCGTACACTGATCTCTGGTGTATACAGAAGAGTTACAAAGGTTGCATCAAATATTTGGTCGGGAAGCCATGGGTTGCTTCCGCTTGTCTTTCTGGTTCAGAAGATGAACTTTCAGATCGGCAAACTATTTCAACATTTCATCAATCCGGGGATCAGGTGCAGACTGAATGATCTGAGTTTGAGGAATCTTCTACACAACTTCTTCCCTGGGTCGTGACTTCTCTTTTTTCTTCTTCCGTGTCTTCTTCTCCTATTCAGATTCTGATTTTGAACTTCCGACACTAGACTCTTCAGAAGTAGAGGATGCTTCCGAAGCACTGTTATCAGTTTCAGTGGACTTGGACTTCCTCTTGGACTTCCTAGAAGACTTCTTGGACTTCTTGGACTTCTTCAAGGTCTTCCCTCTGTCTTTCGTCATTTCCGGATGATGCTCGAGGTTTTATACTGCTCTGCATGCTTCTATACTTCTACTAAATCATCACCTCCTCCTCTTCTACAGTACAACTCCATATCCTGAGATAATCCTCCCAAGTACCAATCCACGGCGTGTTGAGCACAATAACCGGATCTTCCTTGGTTCTGCGGGATGTGATCCAGGAGGTCTTCAAACCTCTCAGTGTAATCTTGCAATGTCTCTTCCTTCTTCCGTTTGAGCCTCTGAAGTTCTGTGAGGGTCATTCGGTCATAATCCACTCCTCTGAATCTCTTCCGAAAAGTTGCCTTCAGAGTAGTCCAAGCGGTCATAACTAACTCATCATCCAACGCTTCACTCATCCATTTCCTTCTCTTCCTTATGATCAAACTAGGAAATACACGGAGTCTGTCGGCATCAGTGTCTTCCTTGTTGGATCGAGAGATGATCTCGAACATTATGATGAAGTCATCAGCGTCAGCATCATCGTCGTACGGATGATACTTCTGTCGAGTGTGGGAAGTCATGTTGACTGCCGACTGGTGCGACTGCCAACTTCTTCTTCTATCAAGCTCAAGTGGTGGAGATGATCTTCTCGAAGGCCCAGGTCTGTCTGAGTCGCGAATATCATCTTCTGAGTTAGAGCTGCTGTCGCTGCCACCTTCTGAGATGTCTAGAGCGATCCTTTACAGTCTTTCTTCACCTTGAGAAGCCTCTCCCGCACTTGGGAAGATGTATTCCGCGTAACTAGAACCAAAATCTACTTGATAAACGTGGTCACCCGGTTGGCTTCTGTCTTCTCCAAAGATAATGCTAGAGATGGAAGGCTCTTCCAAATCTACTGATCGGATCTTCCTGAGCTCTTCTTCTTCCTTTGGTGTCTCAAGAATACCCGCTGCTCTCTAGAAGCGATTCGCTGGGGTGAATGTACCCACTCAGGGTCCTTACCCACGCGTCTTTTGCTTCTTTCTTTGGTCGGAGACATCTACTTGAGTGCTGAGAAGAGATGTCTCTCGTCTTCTAATACTAGATCTGGTAGGCTGGAGGTCTGAACAATCTGTCACAAGTTCGGAACGTCTCCCTCTCTTGCTTAATGTTGCACTTACTGCAGTCTTCCAAGATCGAGTCTTCCAAGAAGCTCTTGGAAGCGAAGAAGCGACTTCTTCCTCTTTCTCCCTGATGTCTCTCATCAGCTTCTGGCTACGGTTCATGTCTTCTAACAAGATAGAGTTCCACAACACACTCAAAGTTAGTCTCAGATGCAACTAACTACTGACACACAGATCCAGGAAGCTTAGAACAGTCGTTACTAAGATGAAATCTCCGGAAGCAGCGACAAAAATACGAGTGTTACTATATGTAGTGTCTTAAGATTTCTCTTTTAGCCCATTATAGCATAAAAGATATCGTTCTCACAGAGGATTTGCACAAGTATCGCTGCTCTAAGTTCTAAGATCTGTTCAAACGCACAAACACACGGATTTTATCTAGAAATCCCGTCTTTTCACAAAACCACACGGCTTCCAGACCCTTCAGAAGGTGCTCTGGACCTAAACAAACAACTACAACCTAAAATATCACACAGAAATCTGCTGGGAAGCTCAGGAAGACGCTTCCTGCTTCCATGTCACAGCTTTCAATCTTCCCACGACAGTCTTCTTGAAGCAATTCTCGACTTCTGGGGGTTCAATTCGACTTCTCACACCTCCAGAAGACTGCTCCTACTTCGTAGATTCCAAATTAACAATGTCTGTCACGCATTGATCTTCCAATTTCCAACGAGGTTAGATCAATCACAGGGTATGTGTCTTCTGTAGCCTTCCCATGCTTCTACCTACGAAAACGGTCTTCCTGCAGTACTACAACGACATTCACCTCCACGGAAGCTCAATAGAAGTCTCGGAAGCTCACTAGAAGAAGGTAAGAAGATGGGAGATGAGAGAAAATGAGGAAGAAGAGAAAATCCAAACAAGAGGAAACAAGAGAAAAATGAGAAATTAAGACTTCGACGGGCTTCTAGTCCGGATCCTGACTAACAAGCCATCCATGCTTGTAGTAATTTGAGGAAGAAGACCACAAATTGACTTATAGTTACACAGTCTTCCACTCGAGGATGTCGTCTTCTGCTGTGAGAAGAAGTCTTCTTTCTTCTTCTGTAGTCACTCCGACTACTCTGTCGTCTGAGATCGCTTTCTCATAGGACTATCCGTACGCGGATCCAAAGTGCTCCACTGGATGAGACAAGCTTCGACTCTGCACAACTTCTAACAATCATCACCACTCAAGAAGAAGGCTTCCCTTGCACAATTGGGTGTGAATTCGAGGAAACTCACTGCCCAGATAACACAGACAAAGCTTCTGCACTCAAATCTGAAATCAATTCTCCAAGAAGAAGGTTCATTGGTTTCGGGAAGCTCACTCCCTCCACTTCCTATTCCTATCCCTCAACACACCAGCTCAGAACAGGACTACACGATGATGCCGTTCCCTGCTCTAGGCTGTCCACTACCTCTATCTCATCTTTGATCCACTATTGGAAGTGAAAGTGCAGACCCCTCCGGTGTAATCCAATTCTATTCGTATGACTCCAGCATCAGACGTAATGTGTGTACTATGCGAAGATGTGTAACCATATGTGTGTCAATCTGCACAGTAAAATGTGTCTCTCACATGTGTGTCAAATCCTACTCTGTGTTCTACTTTATACTTATGCACTTGAGTCGCAAGAGGGAAACTCTCCTCCAATCCTCAACTTGCAATCATGAGAGATGGCGCGTTGTCAGAAGGCCACCACCTCACATGCAGTCGGCTCCCTGCTCTAATTGGAAACTTATTTTCTATTCCTATCGCTGCCTATCCTGTCACATGAACAGTCATCTAAAAATACAAGAGAAATTGCCACTTCTCAAGATAGCAGATTTCGCTTCCTACCAAAATTTGACAAGTCAACTTGTCTTCTTAACTTGCTGCCCACTCCTAATCGCAGGGTGCGATCTCCTCTTGATTGATTCCTATCTGAACTCCTAAATCGACTTCGGATAAAGTGAGAAGCCCTGCGAGTACCTCGGGTGTGACTTAGGTGACTTCCTCCTCGATGTTCGTGGCTTGCTCTTCTACGACAGCTTCGAAAGACAGAAGTGTCTTCTGGGAAGCTGAGTCCACCTGCGCTTCCTCGCTCTTTTGTGACACTGGTTCGACACTGGGAGCTGGGGTGACCTCACCTCCTCCACTCGAAACACCTAAGAAGACAACTTTGTTTCCTGTCTTCCAAAAGACACCTTGTCTTTCGGGGCTTCTTCTGGGATCTTCTCGGCTTCCAGCGTTGTCACTACCAAGTGGACAGCGAGGTCGAACTCATCCTTCTCCAAATCTTCTCCCATCGCTGGTCCTGGAGCATGAGAAGATGTAGCTACTGGCTATAGAATCGAGGGAAGACCGTAAAGCGTCTTCAAGTCCTCAATCTGTCGATCCAAGTAAAGGAAAATGCTCTCCTTGCACTCCGCTAACATCGTCTTGGAATCGTCATTCCACTCCCTAGTCACGATGAGAAGCTTCCTACCCGCGATGAAGTTGAACTTCTTGCGAAGTGCTTCCACCGTTTACACCATAAGTCTCTTTGCTCGGGCTTCTGCTTCTTCCCGCTGCGTCTTTTCTGCTGCAGCTTGTGCTTCCGCGGCTTCCAGTAGTGCCTTCCATGTCGTCTTCTCTTTTGTGAGAGAGGCGATCTTACCCCTGACCCGTAGAACCTCTTGTTCACGCTGTTGTAGACGTGCCTGTAACTCTTGGTTGCTCTTTCTTAACTGTGATGACTCCTTGACAAAAGCATATGCTTCTGTCTTGTACTTCGCTGCAAGCTTCTCCGTGGTGCGGAGGTTGGCTTCTAACGTGTCCACCTTCTTCTGGACCTCTTCAGGCTGCATCAGTGTGCGCAGATCAAATCCAGGTCGCAGTGGCTTCTCCTAAGCCATCGCACGCTTCTCCACCAACTCCATGGCTGGCTGGATCTTCGATTAGAAGAAAGCGCTGAATTCCTCCAACCTTCTTCTCGTAGAAGACAGGTTCATCCCCACGAATCGATCGGAGACGTCTTTCCTGTCTTCCAGAAATAAGGATGCCTCTTCCACCACTATGATCTTCTGCTTCTCCGTGCGGGAAGACACTAAACTTCTCATCTTCCGGGATGGAAGATCTCTTCCCACTGCAGGAGCGGTTCTCTTTGCTGTACTTCCTCGAGTCACAGTCGAAATGTCAACCCATACTTTGACTCCTAGAGTCTTCGAAAGACTCCATGTAGTTGCAAAAGTTGTCTTCTGTGTGATCTTGGTGCTTAGCGTCTCCTCTTGAGAATCCGACTCCGATCCAAAATGAATGATTCGGAAAGAGACGCTCTTCCTAGGCACACTCCTAGGCCTCATCTTCCTTAGCGGTGATGCGTCTTCTGTACCGTTGGAGTCTTCTCGCACCAGAAGCGTCTTCTGATGAATGCCCGGTCTCGTTTGAGGCACTAAAGTGAGAGGGGGAGTCACGGCCGCTGCCCGGTCTTCTTCTTCGAAGATCTCTTCCTTCACCTCACATTGTCTTGTTGACCCATACCTCGCCAACTGGTCTTCTGTCAGATCCTCCTTGGACACGTACAGATAGCAGAAGAACGGGATGAGGTGCCCTCCTGCTAGGGTGCCCAAGTACACCAACTCTGCTTAGATATAAGCATGGAAGAAGACGCCTCAGTTGACGAGCAGTCTCTCCTAGATGGCTTCCAAGAACTCCACGTCTTGATCTCCAAGATATCTCGTCTTCTACGCTTTCCCCTTGGTAAAGAGGTGAAGAAATAGCTTCGCCAGAAGACGCTTCCGCAGCTCCCTATAAGCTTCTACCTTCCATCCATTCCTTCCTTGTCTATCTTCCAAGAAGAGGCAAGTCGTGCTTCCAGACACATGCCACTTTCGTGGATCATCGGTAAGATCTTCTTCTCGAGCTCGTACCCTCAGTTTTCAAATTCTGGCTTGTGAAAAGCCCTACGTCACCACTCCACCGTCCAAGAAGATGGTCTTCCACGAGCGACTCCTACCTTCATAGATACAAGGTTGCGCGAAGGTAGTGCTGTCCAAACCTCCTCCAGAAGACCCTGGTCCGCGAGGTTCCAGTCCCACAGGAAGAAGTTGAGACCCAACTCCTTGATGAAGAGTTTGGCCTCTGTCAATTCTATGGCTGGTAACACCAACCCTCGAGGATGCATCGACATGCTTCGAGCTCTGTTACATTAGCCACATGTACTTGCTGTGAGCCGAAGGCTCAGTCTTTCCCAAGTCCTCACAGTCTAACTTCCACTCTCATAAGATGAATCTAGTCTTCCTAAACAACTATTCCGTCTTCCGGGATTCTAACTGTGCTTCCTAAGTACCTCTTGTCTTCCGAGCTATATCTATTAATCCTAACTAAGCAAGGCATCGCATGGATTCCCAAGAAGACAATCCACCTTGCATTTCATCCTACTTCCTAACAGAAGATACAAGATACGTGAGAACTAGAGTATACGAAAAGGTTCAGAAGAGGATTGCAGACTCCTGCGGTGATAGTGATCTCCAGGAAGACTCCCATGACAACTTCCGATTTAACTGACGTACTCGAAAGACCCCCTGCAGTCAGGCTTCTCGTCATTGATCTCACCTGTCTTCAGCTTCCTACACGCAATCTAGTCTACGGAACGTTCATATTTTATTCTTCTGACTCCTTATCTCTCATACATGCTCAAAAGAAGCTTGCTGCATGACGAGAAGACATGACTCTCGACCAATCTCTCCAGATTCTGCTAGCAAGACTTCTCACAACTCTCTTCTAAGTTCGGGAAGAAGAAGAAATAGGTTGCTATGGGTCAGACAGAAGAGACCCGTAAAGGACCCTCACGTCTTCTCGTGCATTCTGCCAGCCGTTCCAACCTAGGAAAATGTCTCTCTAGTCTCTCTAGGAAAATGTGGATTTGAGAAGACGAGAAGATTGGGAGGCACAAGCCTGGTTCCCAATTTCTAGCTTCTCGAAACAACAATCAACTCACCAGTTCACTCAAGATTCGTACTAAGCTTCTCTCAACACAACACAAAACCCAATCCAATCCAATCTTGATATGAATTGCAAACAGTCGTCTTCCAAAGACGTTCAGACATTCAAAAGCGTCTTCCTAAGATGTTCAGATCTTCAGAAGCATCTTCTGTCCATGGATTCGAGAACAAAGGCGCGGTAAGGTAGAGAAATTGATAGTCAGGTGATCAAATTTGAGAATGGGAGATGAGGAAGCTCGATTCCAACTTGAGAAGAAGTGGAAAGATGGCTGTAGAAAATTGGACAGCGCTTCCGTGCCCAATTTTTGCAGAAGGAATTTCATGATAGAAAAATCGATCGATGGGCTTCCTGCAAACAAGCGGGGAAGCACGAGGACATCAAATCAGAGACGGGAAGCGGTGGGAAAGAGAAAAAAACACGAGAAGAACCTCAGTACTGCTTCTTACTACTTCTGTTGCATCGTTAGTCTTCCACGCGCTTCCAATCTTCACTTCCATCTTTGATGTGGTACCACGATCCTGCTTCTGTCGTCAAGAGATGCGCCTCTCTACTGCTGCAATCGATTCTCGCTTCTGTCCCGAAGCTTCTCTCTGGTTCCTAATCGACCCTCGATTTCTACTTCTTGAAATCCTCAATGATTTCTTCAGCTCGAATGTGCTCCTAGTTGGTAAAATCGGCCTCGCTTTCTCTCTTGCCTCAATTCGATCTTGTGTGCTCTCAATTTCAACTCTCCTTACTTTCACGACCTACTTCAATACCCGGGTTGCAATCGATCCCTAAGGCGCAGTCGACCTTCAGTGCGGGAAGCAGGCGATCGTTTCTGTGCTAATGCGTTTCGTCCCGTATCTTCCTTGCGATTTAAGTTAATACCTCTGGTTACCCCAAATTATCTACTACTGGATAGTACACCTACTCCTTGATGATGTGACGCGCGGTTGGTACTCCTGAAGACATAGTCACCGTCTTCTCGGAAGATGTCCGTCTTCTATCTTCTGTCTTCTGTCTTTGATCTTCGGTCTTCTGGAAGACACAATTGAGAAGACGTCTTCCCGGAAGATGTCCGTCTTCTAGCTTCGGAAGAAGTAGACTTCTCCTTACAAAAAGCCCTTAAGATCATCTTCTCTCTAAGCAAGGTGTAATCTTAAGTAACAAGGTTACTTCAATTACATAGATACATTATTAACTTAAAAAATTTCAAAAAATCTCCAATCCTGTAAATTGTGGGCACCACACCACACCTCTAGTAGCTCCAAAAATATCTACGTGGTAGCTCTACTAGCTCACTCAAGACAACTGCCATCAATTATCTCCATACGCGTCTCAACAATATAGGCAAACACTACCACAACTATAGCTTCCCCCTAATACTGTGGGGTCGCCTTACCACTCCTCTAAGAATGTGCGAGAAGGTCTCCTATTACCTTAAACAAGTCCATAAGTACTTGCACGCATCCCTAGAAGACACCAAGAGCTAGTGGTCTAGTGGTAAAGCCAAAGCTAAGACTGTAGAGTTAAGTGTGCAGGTTCAGGAATAGTGTTGGGATGGGTGACTTGCTGGTTTTACACTTTCCACACAACTGAAACTTGCATACCTCTCTCACGCACGCTAGCAAACTTACTTGCGGTGGGCTCAGGCTCCGCTCCGTCTCTACACTCCGCTCTCACGCCTTCGCACTCATGCACCTCTGCTCCTCGAAGCCTCGAAATGTCTCTTAACACGCACTCCACATCTCGACACTCCTGCTCACTCTCCGCTTCGTTCCGCTTGGATTAGAATAGAAACTCGAGCCAAACACCACAAGAAAGATAAGTAGAAGAGAACACATCCAAAACATCAACTTAGAGGTCGAAAACACACTCCAAAAGGTCAAAATCTGTCAAATTGACACTCGCAGACGGATTTACGTCAGATTTTGGACCACCCGTGATCTTCTTTGGCTTGTAACTCCTTCGATCCTTCACCAAATCAAACAATTTTTGGTACTTTGGAATTGTCTTCCCAGCGCACACCTAATGTACTCTTCAGCACCAGAAATTGCTGACTCATGCCAACCTGACACTCGCCGACGCACTTCTGCCAACTTCAAATTGACATCAAAATCTGTGACAGGAAATTCCAGCAGCGCTTCCGCACTACCTCACCACCAAATCCGACCAAGAACAGGTTCAAATAGTAGTATTCACACAGCAGTCTATCACACAACCAAAAAAGATCAGTCCGTGCACACGTGCACCCGCAAATCAAAGAGTATCAACGAACTACAAACTCCGGAGATACCATCGGCAGAAATCCGCGACCTGAAACCTCTCAATCAGACCTCGCAATTTGAGTTCTTCAAGTGATAAATGATATGTACTCACTCCACCATGCCAACCGGTACTAAACAATCACTAAAGTCGAGCCAAATCCACTCTACGCTCGCAGAGATTCCAGATTGCACTCACCAAGACTATCCACCATAGTTAGGAGCTTGAAGGCTCAACTTGAAGAACTAAGGCCTCCAAGCCCTACCTGCGAAGTATACCCCTAGTGGGTCATCCCAAGAACTCGTCCTAACGACACTAACGGCCCTACCGAGATTAGCCACTCCGCACTTGGTCAACCTAGCCGAGGTGCTAAACTGACGTGACAAACACTACAGTGAAACACACTCTCTCGTATGATCTGCTGAATTGTTTATGTGACTCGCATACGTCACAATGAACTCTCTTTTCTCCTCATCCTTTTGTGCCAACACCGCTCCAAGTCCCAACATACTCCAATCATTGTGTAGTTGGAACGGATGTTCCTTACAGGTCTCCTCAAGATTAGAGCAGATGTCAACCTATCCTTGAGCTCTAGAAAAGCTTGCTCCTACTCATCTCTCCACTGCCACTCTTGGTCCACTTTGGTTAACTTGGTCAAAGGCTTTGCAATTGCACTGAATCTTTTCACATACTGACGATAGAAGTTCACCAAACCAACAAATGTTCAAACTCAATTCACATCTGTGGGATGTGGAATGCGTGTTTTATTCATTGATAACAAAAGTCTGGTGGGCGGTTTATGGTGTTTGAGTGCTCGTTAGGAGAGGCTTGCTGGGGTGCTCATTCTTGTGAAAATCAAGGATTTTCTCATTGTTGTCCGTGACATTTTTATTGGTTGTGAGGCTTGCTGTTGAGAGAGCGAGGTTGTTTGCTGGTTGGTGGTGGAACTCACTGGATTCTAGTTCACAGGAGTGTCTTGTGAGTTACTAGTTGCTGCTCGTCGGTGATTGTTTGCTTGTGGGTATAGGCTGCATTGATGGATACATGTCGAATATGGATCGAGTGTGATCGAGGAACTGAATAACCTTGAGCAGCTATTACATCGTTTACTTGATCACATACCTCCAATCCTTGAACATGTGCATGAATCGATCAGAAAAACGCTTGAGATCTAACTAGTTCAACAAGTTGAGCAACTGCAAGCGAAGCATCACGATGAAGTTCAAATTTAAATTGTGTTGCTCTTTGATGAGGATGAAATTGATGGAACGAATGGTCGTCATAAGATTCTATCACTTTGTGGTTCTACTCGTGGTCCTCCGCGTATTCTTCTAACGCAAGCTACAACAGATTAGAAACGAAAGGCTCTTTGAATGAAGGCCCAACATTTAGCATGTACAGATTTCTTTTAAATAAAGTGCTACCTTCTTACCAAATGTAAATTCATGCAAGCTAGTGGAGTTAGCTAGCTTGCAACATCCAAGTGATGGTGATGCTCCACATGTTTCTGTTCTTGTACAACTGATGGTTTCACCTTGGACTCCGCTAGCTTGTTTGATTTCCATGTAAATCCAAAAGTTGTTTCCAAGCTAGCATTCTCCGCTAGCTTGTTAATGTAAAAGAAAGAAAAGGCAAATTTAGTATGGTCCACTATTTTCCAGCTCCTCACAACCTACACTAAAAATATAATCAACTAATGTTCTTGAAAAAGAGAGTGAACTTATGACAATATCCATCTTGATGCAAGGTACAAAAAGCAAATAGAATTCTTTCTTGTCCCATGGAGTCCTTAAACCATTAAGGCTTTTTCTCGTTCACGAGTCTTAAACCGCAACGGATTTATTATTATCCTATTGTAGGATTCTCTTAAGTCACTTGTTACTAACATTTAGCTGGATATAGACACAATAGGCTCAGGTCATCCACTAATATTTAAGTGTTCTTTTCCATATTGTTTCCAACTACTTCTAGAAATCTTCTAACATTTTTTCCAACAGCTACTTAAATAAATAGAACTCGAACAGTAACTTGCAGACCATACATATGAGCAGATACTCTTCTGTCTTTTCTTATAGATCCTTCTCACTAAATCCAAACGTGAAGTTGTCAAGTTGTCATTTCAATCTAAGTCTTTTTTAGTATGAATCTTCCATATCCGACTTGTAAGAAGATGACTGATCCTTCAGGAGCTGTTTGCATACAATATGCATTGTCTGGGCAATGCGAATACAAGAAATGTACTGCAGAGACACACACATTCATTGTGACATATCAATTCTTGACTGTTTGCTTTTCTTTGGAGGTTCAATTCTAGTTAACCAACAATTCATGATAGATGTTAGCACCCTTGCAACTATGTTGGTGATAGCTGATGAGAATACTGTCATTGATTAGTCCAACTTTATGAAATGTGAATTCACCCTGAGGTTTAATCTCAAAGGTCCTTGAAAGAAGTATCATGACTAATCGAAGCATGACTTTTTGTAACTAGGATGTATCTTGGAAATTGTATCTCTCTCTGAATTGCTTGTATTCAAATCACTCCCAAAAGGTAACTTCTTGTAGAATACCTCCTGAGCCGACGGACACCTTGTGAAGACTCAAGGAATCTCTTGTAAAGATTTCTCAGAATAGTTCTCCTCTGATTCCACGTACTCCTTGGATACTCTCCCTGGATTATCTCTTTCTCTCTCTCTAGTCTATCTCTATCTCTGGTTGAACTACTTCTCCTGTGAGACTCTCCTTGACTAAACTTTCCATGAGGTGATCTCTCTATTAGTCCTTGAACATTACAAAAGAGTAACATGAGTTTCTTCTTTGAACTCTCTGGGAAGACTTCTTGAAATTCTTTCTTGGATCCTTCCGGATGGACTCTCTTTCTCTTTCTATAGGGACAACAGCTTCTCTCAGGAAATTGAACCTTTTCTGGAGTCACTCTCGTCTCGTAACTATATTATCGACTCACTCTTTCTACTCCGAATGACTCCAAGTTCCTCCTTGAGCTCTGTCTAGTAAGATACTTATCACCTTGATAGCATGAGAAATCTAGTGTTTTAACAGGCATACATACACTTACATCCACAGCTTTACACTCAATGATAAGATGGCATCCGACTCTTGAACTGCAAGAGGGCTTTCCACTATGGATTAAGATTGGTATAATACACAAATGTGAGGAGTGTGTACTCCTAGTCCCCTCGAGGACTGCATCTAATCTCGTGGGAGTTAGATCCGCTCGAGGATTACCTCTAATGTGCATGAAAATTTTTCCTAGAGCGCTTTTATTTTACTGGTACTAGAGCTCGCGCTCCCTCTCCAATACTTTTTCTTGCTGTCTTCACTAGATGCTTGTATCAGAAAAATACATAGCATCATCCAGGTGGATCATGCAAACTGACATACAAAAGAGACATTCATACTCTCTTTGGAACTCTTTCATCAGACCCGAAGAAGTCACCTCGTAGAATATAAACAACATTTTATTTTACATATATAACAAGCATTGTCCGAACTGTAAGAACAATTTTGGAAGCGGCGAAAAGAGAGAAGTAGAGGCAACCAACGGCAGTCCAGACGTCGAGAATGAGAAGGAACAACAAGAAGATCAAGAAGGCAATGAGCGGACCAATCCACAACCTACAGAAGGACTTCTAGAATTCATTCTACTTGCCGAGACCCACTCAGATATACAGACTCTGAAAGAAGAAACCTGATACAAGTAGTGTGCAGTTAGCACAGTATTTTTGAATGCGTGTACTTTCATCTTTGGAGTAGTTATTGCCATCATATACAGAAGATACTACTTCGTACGTACCACTCCAGAAGTGGACTATATCACATAAATTTGCTTGATCAGACCCCCAAAACGTTTGTTGATCTTGATCAGACTCTCCTTAATGTTTCATCAGTTGATCAAGTCCCTGACTTGCTGCAGTCTGTAATTCCGGTATATAGATATCTGATGTGTGCTTATGGCCTGTTGAAGTTACAAATCGACAGAGCTACTGCAACATCCAATGCAGTATTTTGAGAACACGCACTTGAAGTCATCATCACCTGGCTTCCGCAAACATTAATGACAGTTTGACATGGCTCGGGTACTGGAACTACAAGCTGTAGCCAGTCAGAGATCTGATCAAATAAAAAAGGTCTGAAAAAACTTTGCAAACGTATTGAAGGGTTGATCAAGCAAATTTCTGACTATATCATGGATATTATTAGAAATAAAGCGCAGAGTGTTTATACAAACATGCATCTACTAGAGTAGTGGCCTATATGCATCCAAAGTGCCCTTTTGGCTGAGAAAAAGAAAACGACAAACATCAAAACAAACTACAAAATTTTCATAAATGATCGGTTGAAATCTGGTTTAAAAATTGGATAGTGAAAAATACATTGACAGTACTTACAGATAATAGTGGTGCTTGTTTGAATTTAGAGAGAACATGAAGAGGTGCATTTTTTGACAGTAAAACTTTTCTAAATTTAAATTTCACAATGCTTCGTTTGAATACAGTTGTCACTACAATCACTGAAAACTCATAAACAGCACCTCGAGACTGAAGCTCTTTCTGATATTAATGCTTGTGTTTTTCAACTTTTAATTATAGTCTAACTCTTCCAAAAAAAATATTAAGTTATAAATTATAGCTATGTATATTCTCCCTCTTCCGAATTTAGAAGAGGTGAATATGCATACATCAGTAAAAGATACCGGTATTATCTTTCTCCGGCAAAGCAGTCCGCAGTCGACGAGCAGACCATATTGTACAGTCTCAAGGGGCGTTCACAATACAAATTTAGAGTAACTGTGCAGTTCTGCAGTATGAGGAAAGAAGACGTAAAATAGATTCTCGAAACTGCACTATTTGCACAGTATTCCACCTTGACTGTGATAAGAGCACCGTCACAGTTGTCTGCACAGATAATAACCACAAGAACAGGTATAGTCAAATCAAATTTTCAGTAATCTAAAACGGTTACGTGCTTTTCCTTCAGACCTAAGATGCGTCCAGATAGAGCTTTAGTAAATGATAGTTGTATCTGAGAATATTTGCCCGTAACATGCATGAACGGGTGCGAAATAGCCCTTGAACTGTGCAGCACCTGCGAGCGTAGAAAACGAATTTTCTTTTTCGCTTAGTCCGATTTCAGTTCTTTTCGGGAAAAACTTTTCTTTTCATACCCCAGTAATAAACTGCGGATGTAGTTTATTGTCAATGGCCCCTCAGTCGGACAGTGTCTCCCCCTACCAATAAATTACCGCACTACGTTTATATGCACATAGGTCGTTTTCAAAGGAAACCACATTTTTGTTTCCCCGGTAAAGAGGTCCGCACCCGAAAGAACTGCCCTCAAGGCGGACAGCTACTGGACCAGTGGAAAAGTACTGCAGAGAAGAAAATAATCGGCCCTCGCCGGCAGCTCTAGTGGTGTAGGTTATACACCTACACCACGATATACGTATATGGATATATGCACGTGTAACGTTCGACCGCAGATCTCGGAATAGATTCCTTAATCTCTAACCAATGAACTGCCGAACGTGAACCTCCCTAGAGACCTGTATACTTTATTTGTGTCTCCAGATCCAGTTCGTTAAACTATCCGCTAATGAGCACCGAGGATTTGATAACTGTGGAACGGGTTTCGAATAACCAATTAGTCTTTTGTAGGTCTCTGGTCAATCTTAGGTTGCTAAATACAGGTGGAACTATTCTAGACCTGGGTTGCATAAAATTTGGGCAGCGCTTCCGCTACTGGTGATCAAGTCGGAACGCCAGGACCCACAAGGAGCAACCGCCAAGACTAGGAGACCTAGTAGATGCTAGGAAGTAGGAAGGCAAAGCAATTACACCGAAATAAAGTCAACACGACACCAGATGCGCCCAACTCAGTTTTGGCACACAACTCAAGCCTACTTATCAGAATGGAGAAAGTCACGGGCTCATATACATTACATGGCATTACTTGCTGACAAGGTCACGCAGCGCTCTTGGACCAGCAATCCTTCACTACTCAGCAACTCCGGAACTAAGACTTCACCAGAGAACCTAATTTCACTCTGAACGCCCTGATTTCTGTTACTCAACAGATCAGACCCCAAGTCAGCGATCTCATCAACACCCCAAGTCTGCTCTCCAGATCTGCTCTCTAAGTCTACACTCCAAGAAATCTGATTTGCACGGTTCTAGCTCCTGATTTCTGACCTCAAAGACAATATACACTACACTGGAAAATACAGTCTTCTCTCCTCATCACCAAGAGTGCTCTTCTCCCAAAACTGAAACTGAGAATGGTCTCCTTTAGGGCTCGCGACACTCTTTTATCTAGTCTCTTGAGCCTTCTTTATGACCATGCAGCTGCCACGTTTGGGTTAATCACTGCCCGAATGCCATCTGGTTTGGGGAAAAAGCAAAAGGTGTTACAATCGCCCCAACTAGCAAAACGCAGTTCTTCCACTGAACTGCGGAATCTACAATACCACATTAGAAACAACACTTCCTCAAATCCAGAGGAACAGTACCCCATCCAGGGTAAGATTAAGCTCTTTCTCAAGGCTATGCTCCATTACCGAGCATCCGTTGAAGCTTTCGGGTGAGACAGAACCCTAGCTTCCAGGTGGTGAACTCGTCAGTTTCTTTTTATCCACCTCCTTACTATGATACATCATAGTAGCGTCAGCCTAAACCTGATTGACATCCGACAGTCATAAGAAGTCAGCAGACCACAACTCCACCTTTAGACGAGCAGATTGGCTAGATCTACTCGGTTCCAGTGTCCTTGAAGGGCCCTTTGCATGACTCTTCTGACTCGATTCAATCCACCGCTTAGCTGGAAGAGACCACTGCGGACTGTCGTCTCACAAAGTATTTACGCAGTGGTTCTTGGAACTTGTACAATGCTAGATCATCTAGATACTCCCAAGCTTCACTTACCAATCCCGGAACTCTATCTGTCCAACGACATAGGTATTGAGTAACGGGTTCTCCAGCTCCATCTGGATTCGGTGATGCTCGATGATCTACTATCTCAATCAACTCAAGATCATCAGCTCTTGGTAATGCTTCTAACACTGGATGCCATTTCTGATATCTTCCAGGCAACAATTCTAGTTCTTCACGAAACATTTTCAAATTAGAAACATGAATGATGGGGTGATAATGTTTCATGCTAGCTGGAAAACGTAACTTATAAGTCACAGGACCTAACTTCTTCTCAATCAGGAATGGTCCTGCCCACTTCGGAAGAAGCTTCTTGGCTAAATCCACCCCTGCTGGTATTCTGAAGTTCTTGGTTCTCAACCAGACCCTCTGCCCTTCTTCGAACTGTACGTCTTGCCTACCACGGTTTGCATACTTGGCATACCGTTGTTGTGCCTTCTCCATGTGTTTCTTGGCTTCTTGAAACACAGTACCCTGAACACATATGAAAGTCTCTAGATCTGGAGGATCCTGGTTTGACCTTCCTGTGTTTTCATGCCCCTTGGTAGCCAGAGCTATAGGAGTCCAAGGTGCATGAGAGCCCCGATAAACCACTTCAAATGGTTTAAATCCTGTACTCGAGTGCTTGGTGTTGTTATATGTAAACTCCACCAAGTCCAAGTGCTCGCTCCAATCACTCTGATCTCGCATGATATAGTTTCTCAACCCTTGTTCTACTATCTGGATCGTCCTTTCCGTCTGACCATCAGTTTCAGGATGATAAGAGGAACTGAACTTGAGGGTAGTTCCGAGCCTTCGAAACAAACCCTTCCAAAAATCAGCTACAAACCTCCTATCCAGATCTGAAACAATGTCTTTAGGCATCCCATGATACTTAAAAACATATCGTATAAACAGTTCAGCGGCACCTCTTGACGTCACTGCTTCCCTACAAGGGATGAGGTGAGCTTGCTTGCTGAAACGATCTATAACAACTAACAGAGCATCAAAACCTCCTAATTCGGGTAAACCTGTGCATAAGTCCATACTTATGCTCTCCCAAGGCCCATCAGGTATTGGCAATGACCTCAGCAACCCTGCAGGTCTCCTTCGCTCCGTTCGTTGTTGTTGGCATGTCAAGCAAGTCTGCATGTACTTGACAACATCTTCCAACATGGACGGCCAATAGAACTGCTCTTTAACTCGTTGCAACGTTCTATTCTGCCCTCCATGTCCAGCTAGTTCACAATCATGACATTCTTGCATGACTAGTGTCCTTAGAGCTCCAGCTGGAACATAGACCTTGGTTTGCTTATAAAACCAAAGACCATTGCGAAATGAGAGATTACGTACCAATGGATCTCTCTCTTATTGGCTGGTCCAACGTTGAGCCTGAGGATCATCTGGCAATGCTTGTCTGATTCGATCCAAAAGCTCTTCACTTGTGTCTTGGGTTGTTAACGCCTGTACACGTCTGCTTAACACATCCGCTGGAATATTTTCCTTCCCCTTTTGATATCGCCATTCGATATCAAAACGTGCAAGCTCCACTTGCCATCTCTGCTGTTTGCGGGACAAACGGGGTTTACTCTGAAAGTATGTATTACCCTCGCAGTCCGTCACAACAGTAACCTTGCTTGGTAACAAATAATGCTCCCAACGCTTCAGACAATGAACAACTGCGAACATCTCCTGTTCATGAGCAGGCCATTCCGCCTCAGTCTCTGAGAACTTGTGACTTTCGTAAGCCACCGGATGCTTTCCTTGCATCAACACTCCTCCAATGGCCCATTGGGAAGCATCTGTGTGAACCTCGAAAGGTTCTCCCATCTTGGGAAGAGCTAGCACGGGCATCTCTGTCAGTGCTTGTTTCAATCCTTGAAACGCTCGTTCAGCTGCTGGATTCCAAACAACTTTGGAAGCCTTGCGCAATAAGCCAAACAAAGGTGCGGCTTTATGCGCATACTGATAAACAAAGCGTCGAAAATATGTGGCTAATCCAAGAAAAGATCTGAGCTCATGAACACTCTCAGGTCTCTTCCATTCAACAATGGCTCGAATCTTAGCCCTGTTAGGATGAATGCCTTGCGCATCGATCAAGCATCCTAGAAACACTACACTCTCTTGTCCAAAAGAGCACTTGCTCTTCTTGAGATAGAGTTGATGTTCTTCTAGGCGCTTAAACACCATTTCAACATCTACTAGATGCTGATCCCAAGTGGATGAGAAGATGATGATATCGTCTAGGTACACGATAACACTCTCATCCAAGAGATCTCTGAAGATCTCGTTCATTAGCCTGCAGAAAGTACCAGGTGCATTGGACAATCCAAACGGCAACACTGTATACTCAAACAAGCCATACCTCGTCCTTACAGCTGTCTTTTCTTCATCACCTTCTTTGATCCGGATTTGATGATATCCAGAACGCAGATCCAGCTTGGTGAAATACCTTCCTGTGGCCAACCGATCGGTGGTTTCATCCATGAGAGGAAGAGGGTACTTGTTCTTGACAGTAACCTTATTGAGTGCACGATAGTCCGCACACATGCGAATACCACCATCCTTCTTGGCCACGAACAACACCGGGGCAGCATAAGGTGATATACTAGGTCGTAAGATACCCTGAGCTACCAACTCTTTCAACTGAGTCTTCAGCTCTGTCAGCTCATCAAACGACATCCGTCTTGATGGCACTACAGTAGGGGTAGCCCCAGGAACCAGATCAATAGCATGATCCAAGGCTCTCCTCGGCGGAAGTCCTGTTGGTACCTGGTCCGGCATTAGGTGAGAATACCTCTCAATCAATGCCTGCATATCAGGATGTATGGGAAGAGCAGCAACACGTTCTTCCTCATCCGTCTCCACCTTGGGTTTAGACATCACTGCAACCCAAGCTTCGTCTACCAACTTGATCTGCTTTCCAAACTGTCTAGCTGTGCAGATCTGAAATGCCACCTTGGCTCGTTGGAACTTACGAGCAGCGTGGTTTGGCTCCTTGGGTCTCTCTTTGATGATCAAAGGATGTGGTTGACCCAAGCCCCATCGATCCATGACAATGACATTCCCTTCTTGAACATCTAGCTTTGCCTTGGTCTCTTGTAACCAGGACCAGGACAAGATACCTTCCATCGTGTCACCTAAGCTCATAACTAAAAACTCGTGCTTCCTAGTTACCCCTCCAACAGTAACAGGAACACTCATGAGTTTTTCTGTAACGGTTGTGCTACCTTGCACAAACCTTACCAACAACGGGCTCATGATCTTGGTTCTAGTCACCCCTAAGGTCCTGACTAGTTTTTCATCCAAGACATTCACATCTGCTCCAGTATCAATAAGCAAACAACACCGGTGGTTTCCTATTTTCACTTCAATCCACGGCAGAAAATCCCCATGCTCTACCAAATGCTCACCAGCACATACCTCTGCTTCAGTAGTCGCCTCAACTGGTTCTTCAATACTGGTTGTCTCTTCAGCTGTCAACCCACGCACGTTGCTCGTTGTTGAACATTGAGGACAATCACGAGCGATATGACCGTCCCGTCCGCATTGAAAACAGATGATTGTCCTTGAAGGTGTAGCACTGCTAGCTCCACTGCTCCTAGCACCTGAAGTTGAAGCTTGGTTGGATCCTGCATTGGATGCATAAGATCCAGTAGGTCGGGTCTGAGTAGGACCACGAGTAACTCCTTGCTGTTGAGACCCACGAGGAAACCTCCTTCCCGCTGCACCAAATCTTCCACCACCACGTCCTCTACCACCTCTACTCTGAGAGGACGCTATCTGTCCTTGAGGATTGCGCCAAAATCCTCTACTAAGCTCGCTACCACTTGTTCCACGTTGAAACTTGGAGGTCTGCACGGTGTAGTTACGTTCCCTAGTGTTCTCTGCTGCTTCCAGAATGCAAACAAGTCTTGCATGTCCTCAGACTTGTGAAACATAACCCAACTATCAAACACACTAGCATAGAAACCCTGCAGACCTTTCTTCAAGTGAAACAGCAAGTCGGTGCGATCCACCATGTGCAAACGAGTAACCAACTCAGAAAATCGCTGGAGGTATTGTCTAATACTCCCTGTCTGTCTCAGATGAATGAGCTCCAGCCGAAACTGTGTAGCTTCATCCACTGGTACCAGATGTCTTCTGAGTTCATCCTTCAGCTCCGGCCAAGTGGACATAGGAGTTGTACCGTTCAAACTCCTCATCCGCTGTTGACCTCCATACCATTCCTTAGCCTCTCCTTCCAGTCTACTAACAGCATAGGTGAACCAACTGCGCTCATCGAAATTCTCCAAGTAATTCTCCATTTCAGTAATCCATAACTCAAACCTGGAAAAGCTTTTCTCACCGTTGAAGACTGATGGTGTCGCTGGTTCAGCCCACTTCACTTTCCGCTTGTGCCCTTCTTTGGCTGAGCTGCCTTCCGCAACATTCTCTTGCGCCTTCTGTGACCCATCTTCATTCTTATCTGCTTGAGTAGCATCAACTGATCCTTCACCCAGCAGTGCTAAATCCTTGACTTGCTCAGTTTGTAGTACAGGGACCTCTGCTTCTTTCTCTTGTGTCGCTTTTGCTTGAGCTAAATCTGCCTTAAGCACCTTGTTCTCAACTTCCACTTGCTCAAGTCGGCCTTCCAACTTCTTCAGAAACGCCTGCATCTCGTCCATCCCAGTCGGCACGGCTTCCATTGTCGATGGTGTTCAGCAAAGATTCAACCTGAACCTGCTCTGATACCAATTGTAACGTTCGACCGCAGATCTCGGAATAGATTCCTTAATCTCTAACCAATGAACTGCCGAACGTGAACCTCCCTAGAGACCTGTATACTTTATTTGTGTCTCCAGATCCAGTTCGTTAAACTATCCGCTAATGAGCACCGAGGATTTGATAACTGTGGAACGGGTTTCGAATAACCAATTAGTCTTTTGTAGGTCTCTGGTCAATCTTAGGTTGCTAAATACAGGTGGAACTATTCTAGACCTGGGTTGCATAAAATTTGGGCAGCGCTTCCGCTACTGGTGATCAAGTCGGAACGCCAGGACCCACAAGGAGCAACCGCCAAGACTAGGAGATCTAGTAGATGCTAGGAAGTAGGAAGGCAAAGCAATTACACCGAAATAAAGTCAACACGACACCAGATGCGCCCAACTCAGTTTTGGCACACAACTCAAGCCTACTTATCAGAATGGAGAAAGTCACGGGCTCATATACATTACATGGCATTACTTGCTGACAAGGTCACGCAGCGCTCTTGGACCAGCAATCCTTCACTACTCAGCAACTCCGGAACTAAGACTTCACCAGAGAACCTAATTTCACTCTGAACGCCCTGATTTCTGTTACTCAACAGATCAGACCCCAAGTCAGCGATCTCATCAACACCCCAAGTCTGCTCTCCAGATCTGCTCTCCAAGTCTACACTCCAAGAAATCTGATTTGCACGGTTCTAGCTCCTGATTTCTGACCTCAAAGACAATATACACTACACTGGAAAATACAGTCTTCTCTCCTCATCACCAAGAGTGCTCTTCTCCCAAAACTGAAACTGAGAATGGTCTCCTTTAGGGCTCGTGACACTCTTTTATCTAGTCTCTTGAGCCTGCTTTATGACCATGCAGCTGCCACGTTTGGGTTAATCACTGTCCGAATGCCATCTGGTTTGGGGAAAAAGCAAAAGGTGTTACACACGCTATGAGTAAGTGAGTATGAGTAGACAGCTAAAGAAGCGCTCCTTTAGTTGTCTTCTACACAGAAGGCAGTGCACCCAACTTTACTATTTACTATTGGCATTCCCATTCCACGAGGTGGAACTTTCGATTGCAAAGGCCCAGGCCACCAGTACTTCCCCGCACGAACAATGACAGTGCATGCCCGATGAACTCTGAGAACTTTTTTTCATTTATTATTATCAAGAAAATATATAAATACTAAATGAAAAATATATACTAAGTAGATGTATAAAATTAAAAAAATCTATAAACATTATTTGTTAGCCTGTGCCTGGAAACACGAGGAGAACAAAAGAAAAATCATAAACGTTGAGTCAGCTCTCGCACTTCAGACGATACAAGACCGAGAACCTGTACTCATGTATCATTATTTTACTGAGGCGTTTAATTTAATACCTAACCCTTCCGGCAAAAAGGGTTAGGTATTAAATTAAACGAACATGCATTTCCCTTCTTCCTAACTCGGAAGAGGGTGAAAATACATGCTTCTCAATAATTAACCAATAACATATAGAATTCATTTTCTACTTTCTGTGGGAAGAAGATTAAAGTTGCTGATTATGCTTCCAGGACTTCGAGTTATGGTGGAATAGTTCCCGCTGGTAGAGATCATAAGTAGTTATTTGCAATCACTTAGAAAGTAAAAAAGGAAATATACTTCACAAAGTATAGATCTTTATCTGTTGCGACTTATGAATTTGCTACTATATCATAGAGACTGAACCTTTGCTCACAAAATTACATAGTGTATAGAAGTATTACTTCGATTGAAAATTTCAGTAAGTATTCTAATAACTTAAGTATAATCTTACAGTGTTAATACTTTATTGAGATAACAATATTCTGTTGGTTCACATATTTCTATGGCTTTTTGAGGATGAGAAAAGTTGACAAAACTGAGTAGAAACAGAAATTACATTGTACGCATCAAGATAATTGGCCAATAAAATATATAAATTCATTTCTTTAATGACTACTTTAAATGATCCGTTTTACTTTGTATTATTTGATCATTCCTCCATAAGCCTATTCTCATGTTACCTCTACTACACGAGCAGATATCATGGAGCAGAGCAATTAGGTAGACTTTATGAATGCTCAACTTCATTAGTTCCATGTTGCGGAAATCCTCGATGGAATGAGCTGTTAACATTTCCACTTCTTCATGCTAATTTACCTCAGGTATGGAGTATGGATACAAGTAGCCTTGCTATATAGAGAAGCTTTTATATGTTTTTTTGTGTATTTTAAACTTCTATTTCTACATTAGTTCCTATAAATGTTCTTAACAGAAGAATTTATGCAGAGTTGGTTCTTCCAAATCTATCGAATCTGTCGTTAATATCGTGTGATCATTGATAGGTAATTTCTACTGTGTGATACATTTATTGAGTTTCTCCTAATGGTTATTTGGTAAGCTTTTCCATCACATTTTTTATTACTACACAACTTTCAAAAAAGGAGACAAGGAACAACATCAATAATTCAGCAACTGGTAGGCTGATATCAGTAGAATCTTGTTCTGATATAAATAATATATTAGACAATTTTAAAGAAAAAAGTTAATTTAGTCAATAGAGCATTAAAGATTACTAATATTTTATGATAATTGAAGTTTGATTTATATAGTGTAAGATAGAAATTAAACACTTTAATGGTAATCCAAGTCTAATACTACAATATTTTTTAAAAAAAATCGATTATTGTAACCACTATACTATTTGACCTTGAGTGAGTATGAGTAAAAGCTTAAAGAGTGATAACATTTTTATGGTAATCCAACTTTGGCTTCTATATTGTGATATATAAAAGAAACAAACTATAGTAATCAAGTTCTATTATTATAGTGTTCACAGAAATTGAAATGAATTTATTATAATCATTATAATAATAGACCTCAATTACTATAAGCACATATAATAAACAATAATATCAAACTTTGTGTAACACACAACAAACCAAAAGATGCTCACAAGTAGTAATATTAAGATGAAAGCCATAGAGATGTAAGTAAATATCATCCAAACACAACGAGAAGGTCACAATGATGATTCTCTATAGTTGTATTTTAGTGTCACAAGCAAGAATCATTCTCAGTAGAGTTAAAAATCAACTCTATTCAACAAGACAAAGTTAATAATCTTGACATACAACTAACAAATACTAAACAAATCAAAGAACTCCTCAACATAGAAACATAATAAGAAACAGAGCCACAAATAACATGCATTAATAAAAATGATATTGCTGAAGTGCTACTAAGTAGCTTCTACCAGCATAAAAGCTAAGTATCTTCAGACTCAGTTACTTTGACCTACTATTGTTCTCGGACAAATGTAATGAAGAATCACTTCTAAACTTCCTAAGAAGAATTCACCCCCAAAGAAACTTCCGTAGAAGAAAACTTCCATAGAAAATTTTTGACCTAAAACTTCTTTGTAGTAAACTAACTTCGCAATTGCTGGTCTATTCTCAACCATCGTCTCTTACTCACATTTTGGATGCAAACAACAAAGAAATTTGTCATCCAAACTAACTATTATCCCAATACACTACAAAAGTAGTATGCTGTGAGAAGAGTGTTACCAAATTCGTAAGTAACACTATGAAGAAGACAAACACAAAATTACTTTGTAAACTTTGGATAAACACAGAATTATATAACAAACAACAAGATAATCAAAGTACAAACAACCAACGCTTATGTACTACTTCACTAAAAATTGATGAATCTAACTTCTTAAGAAATAAGAAGAACATCTAGTTCAACTGATAGAACTCTTGGAGCTGAAGCTACACTAGGAACTACTCCACTACGTTCTAATCCTCTAACTATTTCACTAACGGAAAAGTGTACTGTAGCTCTAATTTCCCTAAGCTCTCTAACCACTCGCTGCACTAGTTTAGCTACTCGATTCTTCGTTGAGAACTCTCTATATCCTATAAAGCACAATGTTTGTCCTTTTGCATCATTAGAGATATAAAGAGTATCATTCCACAAGAGGTTGTAGTCAAACCTATGCAATTTGCGCTAATACTGATCATAATTCTCGCCAAAGGGCAACTTCCTAGATCTCTCCAAAAATATGGAGGCTAAGTTTTTGTAGATTTAAAACTTTTTTCAGTTATTCTTGTTCGAGTAAGTAATACTTGTTCAAGATGTGAAGTACTTGTCCTAATTAGGAGTACTTCATCAAGCTAGCATAGGACTTAGTAAATATATCAGGACCGTGAATAACCTGATGAAGTCCTTAAGATTCATAAGTAGAAAGATGACATCAAACACACAGAGTCAGAAGCAAGTCATGTGTCCATATAGGGCCCAGCGAGGACAAGGAGCAGCGTGCAAAAAGTTAAGTAGAAAATGGAGTAAGACGTGTGAAGAGGTCAAACACAACAATACACATTTCATAACCATCGATATATTTTAGCACCTGCTCAATGAATTTGACATTGAGAGAGAAGTTGATGAGAAAACGCCGCACACCAAGGTCATCAAAGGATGGAAGCAAGACGATAGTTCTACATGAGTCAACCTGTTCCCACAACAAGTGCATGTAGAAGTTGCCCGTATGTCCTTTTTGTTGTGGAAGTGAGTTACATACATGGATTTCTGATTATTGAGCTGCACGATGGATGACGAGATGGTAGTAGCCCAATTAGTGATTGTGTGCACAAGTGGACATGAGCAATGTGAGTCCAACTATTCAAACAGGAAGCGAGCACAATGGACGGGCTCGTTTTTTATAGCACTAGTACGGAATCGAGGAAAGATGAACTAACGGGCAAGATGATATTCACAGAACCCAAGTACGGCATGATACACGTTTGTTACTTACATCAAGAGTGTTTGTTAAGTCATTGATGACGTTCTTCATTTCATGGAGACTAAGTCATATTATGGGATGGACGATCACTTTCAGTGCAACTTATGCATGGCAGATCAATCAATTGAGCGACGACATTCCACCGAAGTATTCAATAGATGATGGAGTTGCTAGACACCAATCTAATGATATACTTGACCACAAGCTAAACCTATTTAGAGAAGTGAAGGTACCACTCGTATTGAAGCATTTGACTACGAGATAAATGGTGATGTTCTTAGCAGCGGGAGAGAGTGACAAACCTGAGCAAGAGGAGCAACTGGAGGAGATGAGTGTGGGACTTGCATACGCTGTAGAAGGAATACAACATGAGGAAGTACATGACGAGTTGACACCTGATGCAGCAGCGATGTAAGTCCCTGATCCAATTACCACCAGGCGAAGGAAGTACTTGTAGAAGTTCATGGACGAGCAGAATTGACTTAAGTAGCACCATCGAACTCTACATCAGTAGCACTGACAGAAGTGAAATCTGACCAAGTTGATGTCACGAGAGAGAAATGAAGATATGTGCTCTTAGAACTGATTCCAATGGATGAGCTTGAGGAAACTGAACAAGTTGGAGAGGAATCAAGAGTGGAGAGATGTGTGATGGAAAGACCAGCGAGTGAGGCACAGATAGGACTTGCACAAGACTCATCCGTACATGAGGCAATGGAGACAACGAGGAAGGAACCTACAGTGCAGTAAGAAGTGCCTAGAGAGATTGATCAAGCTATATAAGTATCAGAACTTCCATCTCTTTGTGGTGCCCACAATTTATAGGATGTACAAATTTTTGAAATTTTTGAAGTTAATCACATGTCCGTGTAATTGAAATAACCTTGTTGCTTAAGAATACATCTTGCTTAGAAGGAAGATGGTCTTAAGAACTTTTTGTAAGAGAAGTCGACTTCTTCCAAAGATGGAAGAAAGACATCTTCCCGACCAGGTCTTCGGAAGACGTTATCGTGTTGGATATTGCGTGAAGGATGTCCAGGAAAACGTGAGGTTCCTGGCTGTGGAGATGTTGTGTGCTGAAACAGAGACAAGACAGAGAAAAACAACCACGAAAACGAACACTGCGATATATACCAACTCCAAATGTATGTACACTGCCGGTTCTTTCTCCTAAGAGCACAGAACTGAAAAAAACAGACCAGAGCGATCTGTAACCTGCTTCAAAGCCCTTAAAAACAACCCCTGATTCTCAATCCTGACCCAAAAACACCGAAGCGTAGCTCAAAGCAAGAGAAACTTCCCTTTGCTAACAAGCAAAACCACAGCAGTATCACGCGATCCAAACCCAAGTCCAAACCACATCCATGTACAAGTTCTTAGCTAAAGCTAGCTACCACAAGCTGTATATAGCCAACCAGAACTCTAACGAACTCAAAAGAGCAAAACCCATAGCGAAGAAACCAAAAAAGGCCTATCTGTGAACTTCCTCCTTTCGCCGAACGGACTTCAGATATCGATAGGGTCTCCTCCGCTGACTCCGTTAACCCAAGAAATCTTCAGATCTGACTCCCAACAGCCGAGATATCGCCGATTTTCGGTCGTAGATGATCGAACTTTCAAAAACTCCTCCCTGCGGCTTAAAACCGCACACACCGCACAAACGGATCGTCTAAACTGATATCCGTCTACCCTGACAGATAGATCTAGCTATCACGAACCCAACGAGACTCCAAACAAACCGTTTGGAGTTCCCCTTGCAAAACCACGCAAGAAATTTGATCGCAGGTTGCAAAAAACTGACGTAAATGGACTCCCTGCGGCTCAAACTCGCTCACCTTACCCAAACCAACAATCCAATCCATGTATTGTCTTCTCCTATGCGTAGATGAAGACTCCTTGGTCGCGTAGGCACCAAGAATGAAGAGCTTGGAACACCGATCGCGAAGAACAACCCAATTTTAGGTCGCATGCGATGAAAAACTTGACGCAAGCGCTTCCCTGCTAGCCAATTTCACTCAGAACTCCTAAACCGCCTGATGAAACTTGGTATCATCTTCAATTTCCTATAGAACTCGGTGTTCTGATCCCGATGGATCCAAGGACAGCAAGTTTGGACTCCGGAACGATCCGAATGGTCCAACTCTCCTTCACAGATAACTGAAATCTCCAAATCCCTTCCTGCGTCTCAATTTCTCTGAGTACACATCCCCCGATCCGTCTCTTCAAGAACCGTCTTAACCTGTGCGTAGCTTGTACAGATCTGAACCCAACGACGCCTTGCGCGTTTACATTGGACCTCCAAATCTCTTGAATCGTCCGTTGACAGGTCGCAGACGCAAGCTAGCCCTTAAGCTGCCCCCTTGTCACAGTCCTTGTACGCACGAAGTTCTCTCAGAATAATATGAAGCAGGCCCCTTGCGTCTTTGATATAATGCTTGAAGCCTCAATTACCCAGTCAGCAAGTAACTAGGGCCTAGCTTGATTTTTCCTTCTTTCGAGTCACATAACTTCTTCACTAGACGTCTAAATGAAGTAAACAAGGTACCTATGAAAAGCTGACGACGAACTCTATCCATGGATGCGATGAAAGTGGAGATCCGAAATTGTGTCAAAAGTCCGTAAGCTAGGGCTTAGCTTGTTTTACCCATCTTTCGAGTCTTGTAACTCCTCCACTAGGCGTCCAAACGAAGTAGACGAAGTGCCTATGGAGTGTTGACAAAGAGCTCTTTCCACTGATGCGATGAAAGCGAATATCCGAAGTTGTGCCAAAAGTCTAAAGTAACTGGGGCCTAGCTTGATTTCTCCATCTTTCGAGTCATGTAACTTCTCCACTAGGCGTCCAAACGAAGTAAACAAAATGCCCATGGAGTGCTGACAATGAGCTCTATCCACTAATGCGATGAAAGTGGAGATCTGAAATTGCGCCAAAAGCCCGTAAGCTGGGGCCTAGCTTGTTTTTCCCATGAGTGTCTTTGGAGCGATAAGCATCGAAATTTAAATTTCAAATAGGAGTCGGTCCACAACACGACAACGGAAGACAGAAGATGGAAGACGCGTGTCTTCCAGCGACCGCGACTACATAGACCTAACTGCGCACCACCTAGTAGGACGGTAGGTGTATCTACCAGGTAGTCCAAGGTAGTAGGTAGGGCAGGTAGGTCAAAAAACCCCTAACTGCGTAAGAAGATACGGGAGAAGCGCATTAGTGCAAAATCATCACCTGCTTCCTGCATCGAAGGCATTAGCACAGAAGATCGAGTTAGGAGGTGCCGAATTGAGTGAGGAGAGCCAACAAAGTGAAATCGAGGTCAGCTATGATCGAATTGCAGCTAGAGAGAAAGCAAGGACGAATTTTTGAGAGTAAGAAGCACCGTCGAGCTGAAGGAGTCTCATGTAGATTCTTGGAAGCCGACATTGAAGGGCGATTGAAGAAGACTCGGAGGTGGAGCCCTGATCGACTGAGAAGTAGCAGGACATTGACGATAGAAGCAGCTCTGTGGAGTCGCATCGGAGCTGAGGTGGAGCTAGAAGCGCGCAAAAGACTGAAGGCACTACGAGAGGCAGGCAGAAGACTGTTTGAGGTTCTTCTCATGTTCTCTTCCCTTCTCACCGCTTCTCGCCTCTTGTTTAGTATCCCTCGCGCCTCCTCGGTTGTTTGCAGGAAATCCATCAATCGCTTTCCCCATCCCGTATTTTCCTTCTGTGAAATTGGGCGCGGAAGCGCTGCCCAATTTTTGATAGTCATCTTCTCGCTTCTTCTCGAGCTATAATCGAGCTTCCCTGTCCATCGCTCTCTAATTCGATCCCTCAGCTATAAATTTCCCTATCCTACCGTACCTCTACTCCCGAATCCTTGGAGAAAAGACGCTTTAGAAGATCTGAACATCTTCGGAAGATGCTTCTGAAACCTGAATATCTTCAGAAGACGCTTCTGATGTCTGAAGTCTTCGGAAGACGACTGTGTGTAATTCGTATCAAGAGTGGATTGGATTTGTTTTTGTGTTGAGAGAGGCTTGGTACGAATCCTGAGTGACTTGGTGAGTTGTTTGTTGTTTCGAGAAGCTGAAAGTTGGGAACCAGACCTGTGCCTCCCGATCTTTCAAGCTTCTCAAATCCACATCTTCCTAGAGAGACTAGAAGTCTAGAAAGGCTGGCAAAATGCACGAGAAGATGTGAGGGTCCTTTACGGATCTCTTCTGTAAGACCTATAGCAGGCTATTCCTTCTTCTTCCTGAACTTTGAAGAGAGTTGTGAGAAGTCTTGCTCGCAGAATCTGGAGAGAATGGTCGAGGGTCATGTCTTCCCGTCATGCAGCAAGCTTCTTCTGAGTGTGTATGAGAGGTGAGAAGTCGGAAGAACAGAGAATGAATGTCTTGTGTCTGTTGTGAGGCTAGATTGCGTGTTGGAAGCAGAAGACATGTGAAATCAGTGAAGGGAAGCCTGGCTTTAGGAAGTCTTCCGAGAACGTTATTAAATCAAAAGCTGTCCCGGGAGTCTTCCCAGAGACCACTGTCACAGTAGGAGCTCACGACCATCTTCTGAACTTTTCATACACTCTACTTCTCGCATATCTTTTATCTTATGTTAGGAAGTAGGATGAAATGCAAGGTGGGTTGTCTTCTTAGGAATCCATGCGATGTCTTGCTTAGTTAAGGTTGGTTAGATATAGCTCGGAAGACGAGAGGAACTTAGGAAGCAATGTTAGAATCCCGGAAGACAGAATAGTTATCTTCCGGAAGACTAGATTCGTCTTCTGAGAGTGGAAGTTAGATTGTGAGGACTTGGGAAGGACTGAGCCTTCGGCTCACAGTAAGTGCGTGTGGCTTAGTGTAACAGAGCTTCAAGTATGTCGATGCATCCTCGAGGGTTGGTGTTACCGGCAGCAGAGTTGGTCGAGGCCAAACCCTTCATCAAGGAGTTGGGTCTCGACTTCTTCCTGTGGGATTGGAACCTCGCCGACCAGGGTCTTCTGGAGGAGGTTTGGGCAGCATTACCTCCCTTCAACCGTGTACCTGCGAAGGCAGGAGTTGCCCGAGGAAGACCATCTTCCAGATAAATGGCGTATGGCTTTCCACAGGCCAGAAGTAGAGAACAAGGGGTACGAGTTAAGAAGATCCTACCCGTGATCTCGGAGAAGTGGCATGTGCATGAGAGCACAACTTGTCTCTTCCTGGAGGACACGCATGGAAGAAACGGATGGAAGGTCGAAGCTTACCGGGAGCCGCAGAAGCGTCTTCTGACGAAGCTGTTCCTTCACCTCTTTCCCAAGGAGAAAGCGCAGAAGACGAGGTACCTTGGAGACCAGGACGTGGAATTCATAGAAGCCATTTGGGAAGGACTACCCATCAACTGGGGTGCGTTCTTCCACGCATATGTGCAGGCAGAGCTGGTGTACTTGGGCACCCCGGCAGGAGGACATCTTATTCCGTTCCTCTACTATCTGTACGTGGCCAAGGAGGACCTCACAGAAGATCAGTTGGCGAGGTATGGACCAACAAGGCATCACGAGATAAAGGAGGAGACTTCAGAAGAAGACGACCGAGCAGCGGTCACGACTCTCCTTCCCACTCTGATGCCGCAGATGAGACCAAATACTCATCAGAAGACGTTTCTGGTGAAGGAAGATGACTCCAGTGGGTCGGAAGACGCGACATCACCAAGGAAGATGGATCCTAGGAGCGTGCCTAGGAAGATCATCTCCTTCCCGATCATTCACTCTGGATCGGAGTCCGACTCTCAAGAGGAGCCACTGAGTACCCGAGCTGCGTAGAAGACCGCTTCTGCAACACCAAGGAGTCTTCCAAAGACTCCAGAAGACGAAGGTTGGATGGACACTCCTACTGCGATGCGAGGAAGCGTAGTAAAGAGGACCGCTTCTGCCATGAGGAGAGATCTTCCACCTCAGAAGATGAGAAGAGTAGCTTCTTCTCGCGCACTAAAGTAGAAGGTCACAGCAGCAGAAGAGGCATCCTTGTCTTTGGAAGACAAGGAAGACACCTCTGTCTGGATCGTGGGGATGAGTCTGTTTTCCGCGGGAAGAAGACTGGAGGAGTTCAGTGCCTTCTTCCACTCGGAGATCCGACCAGCTATGGAGTTGGTGGATAAGAGAGAGATGGCTCAGGAGAAGCCACTACAGCTTGGATTCGGTCTGCGCACCCTAATGCGGCGGGAAGACGGTCAGAAGAAGGTAGAAGCGCTAGAAGCCAACCTCCGTGTAGTGTCGTAGGATTACTCCTTTTGCCCATTTAGTATACAAGATATCGTTCCCACAGAGGATTTGCACAAGTAATGCTGCTCTAAGTTCTAAGATCTGTTCAAACACACAAACACACGGGTTTTGTCTAGAAATCCCGTCTTCTCACAAAACCACGCGTCTTCCAGACACGCCAAAATGTGCTTTGGACCTAAACAAACAACTACTAACTAAAATATCACATAACTATTCACAGAGAAGCTCGAGAAGACACTCTTCCTGCTTCCAGGTCACTTCTTCCGGTCTTCTCAGTACCGTCTTCCCGAAGCAATTCTCGGCTTCTCGTACCTCCAGAAGATTGTCCTGCTTCGCAGAAGTCGACTAGCATGGCTGTTACAGCTTACTCTCGCACTCACATTCCAACGGATTAGATTAATCACAGGGTGTATGCCCCCTGTAGCCTTCCCATGCTTCTGCCTACGGAAATGGTCTTCCTGCAGCACTACAACGACATTCACCTTCACGGAAGCTCAATAGAAATCTCGGAAGTTCACTAGAAGAAGGTAAGAAGATGGGGAAGAGGAGAGAAGATGGGGAAGAAGGAAAAATCCAAACAAGAGAAAAACAAGATGAAAAGGAGAAATTAAGATTCCGACAGGCTTCTAGTCCGGATCCTGACTAACAAGCCATCTCTGCTTGTAATAGTTTGGGGAGGAAGACAACAAACATGTGTACAGTTGCACCGTCTTCTACTTGAGGATGTCGTCTTCTGTTGTGGGAAGAAGGCTTCTTTCTTCTTCTCTTCGCTGCTCCGACTTCTCTGTCTTCTGGGATCCTTTATCCATCAGACCGTCCGTACGTAGATCCGAAGTGCTCTACTAGACGAGCCAAGCTGCAATTCCACAACTGCTGACAATCACCGTCACTCAAGAAGAACACTTCCCCTACACAATTGGGAGTGAATCTAAGAAAACCCACCACCCAAAAGACGCGAATAAAGCTTCTGCACTCAAATTTGTAATCCATTCCCCGAGAAGATGTCACATTGGCATTGGGAAGCTCACTCCCTCTACTTCCTGCGCCTACTCCTCGACACAACAGTCTAGACAACAGGACTGCACGAGGATGCCGTTCCCTGTTCTTAAACTGTCAACTACCTCTATCTACATCTTCGAACCACTGCTGGTACCGAGCATGCAGACCCCTCATAGAGGTTCGGAGAAGTCGCTTCCTCCACGCGGAATACCTGGGAGACGGTTCTTCTTCCTGTCTTCCAGAAGACATCTTGTCTTCCGGGGCATCTTCCGGTGTCTTCTCGGCTTCCAATGCTGTCACTACCAAGTGGACAGCGAGGTCGAACTCCTCCTTCTCCAATCCGGATCCAGTCGATGGTGCTGGAGCTTGGGAAGATGCGGTTGCAGGTGGCGGACTCAAGGGAAGACCATAGAGTATCTTCACTCCCTCTATCTGCCGATCCAAATACCTCAACATACTCTCTTTGCACTCGACCAACCTCGCTCTAGACTCCTCGTCCCATTCTCTAGCCAAAGTAAGCAACTTCCTACCCGCGGTGAAGTTGAACTTCTTCCGAAGCGCTTCCACCGACTATGCTAGCATCTCCTGCGCACGAGCTTTCGCTGCATCTTCTCAGCTGCAACTCGCGCTTCTGCGGCTTTCCGCTGCATCTTCCGTGTTGTCCTCTCCTCTGCGAGGGCGGTGATCTTCCCCCGCACTCGGAGAACCTCTTGGTCGTGCTGTTGTAAACGCGCCTGTAACTCCTGGTTGCTCTTCCTCAGTTGGGTCAGCTCCTTGACAGAAGCGGCTGCTTCCGCCTTGCTCCTTGCTGCGAGCTTCTTCGTGGTGTGGAGACTAGCTTCGAGCACTTCTGTCTTCTTCTGGTCTTCTTCCTGACGCATCAAGGTGCGCAGACCGAATCCAGACTATATCAGCTTCTCCTGAGCCTTCGCTCTCTTCTCCAGCAACTCCATAGCTGATTGGATCTCTACGTGGAAGAAGGCATTGAACTCTTCCAGCCTCCTTCCTGCGGAAGATAGGTTCATCTCCACAATCCGATCAGAGGTGGCGACCTTGTCTTCTAGAGGCAAGGATGCCTCTTCCACCACTGTGGCCTTCATCCTCTGCACACGGGAAGAAGCTACTCTTCTCATCTTCCGGGGTGGAAGATCTCTCCCCATGGTAGAAGCGGTCCTCTTGACTGCGCTTCCCCGCATCGCAGTAGGAGTATCCATCCATCTTATATCTTCTAGAGTCTTCGGAAGACTCCCTGGTGTGGCAAAAGCGATCTTCTGCTCCGGTCGGGTGCTCAGCAGTTCTTCCTCCGAGTCAGATTCCGATCCCGAATGAATGAGGGAGGTGGTCTTCCTAGGTACACTTCTAGGGTCCATCTTCCTCAGAGGCGTGGCGTCTTCCGACCCACTGGAGTCATCTTCTCTCACCAGAAGCGTCTTCTGATGAGAGCCAAGCCTCAGCTGCAGCATCAGAGTGGGAGGAGGAGTTGCGGCTGCTGCTCGGTCGTCTTCTTCCGAGGTCTTTTCCTTTGCCTCAGATTGCACTGTCGGTCCATACTTCACCAACTGTCTTTCCGTGAGATCCCTCATGACTACGTACAAGTAGTAGAGGAAAGGTGTCAAGTGTCCTCCCGCCGGGGTACCCAAGTACGCTAGCTCCGTCTGTACATATATGTGGAAGAAGGCGCCCCATTTGACGGGTACTCTTCATCCCACACTGCTTCCAAGAACTCTACGTCCTGATCTCCAAGGTACCTTGTCTTCTACGCTTTCCCCTTAGGAAAGAGATGCAGAAATAGCTCCGCCAGAAGTCGCTTCTTCGGCTCCCGGTACGATTCGATCTTCCATCCGTTCCTTCCTTGCCTGTCCTCCAGGAAGAGACAAGTTGTGCTTCCAGGCACATGCCACTCACTCACGATCCTGAGCAAGATCTTCTTCTCGAGTCAATACCCTCGGTCCTCGGATTCTGACATGTGGAAGACCCTACGTCACCAATCTTCAGTCCAGGAAGATGGTCTTCCTCGAGCTACTCCTGCTTTCGCAGGTACACAGTTGTGAGGCGGTAATGCTGCCCAAACCTCCTCTAGAAGTCCCTGGTCAGCGAGGTTCCAATCCCATAGGAAGAAGTCGAGACCCAACTCCTTGAGGAAGGGTGTGGCCTCGGTCAACTCTGCTGCGGATAACATCAACCCTCGCGGATGCATCGACATACTGGAAGGTCTGTTGCACTCTATTGTCTTCTTTCGACTTCCCAAGCTGTCTTCGATCTTCCGTGCGCTTCTAGCTCTGGTTCCAGCTCCAATGCGACCTCACAAGGCTGCTTCCGCGGTCAGCTTTTGGCTACGCCTCAATTCCACCTTCAATTCCACTCAGCCACCCTCCAATGTCAGCTTCTGAGAGCTCACAGGAAACCGTCTTCAGCTCGACACTCTTCTGCGCTCAGCAATTCGACTTCGCCTCTTTTCTAGCTTCGAATCGATCCTAATCCTCACTCGATTTCACTCGCTGATTTCCTCACTCAAATCAACTCGCTGCCTGAATCGTTCTTCTCGGTCTTCAATCTCTCGATGCGAGAAGCAGGTAGGTTTCTGTGCTAATGCGCTTCCTGCGCATCTTCCCCGCAGTTTAGGGGTTTAGACCCTCCTGACATACCTAACCTATTTGGTGCTACATGGTAGGTGCACCTACTCCTTACGTGGTTAAGCTTCCATGATTGCCGTCTTCTGGAAGATGCGTGTCTTCCGTCGTCTTCCGTCTTCCGAAGACACCACCGAGAAGACGCTCTTCGGAAGACAGTCGTCTTCCGAAGAAGTCAACTTATTATTACAAACAGCTCTTAAGATCATCTTCCTACTAAGGAAGCCGTAATCTTAAGTAACAACGCTTCTTCAGTTATACAAATAAGTTATTAATCTCAAAAATTTCAAAAATTCGTGAATCCTGTAATTTGTGGGCACCACATATGCCCACTTTCACATGTTTGCGTCCCCGCAAACATCAGCGCTTCAACATTTCTGTTCACGTCCAGTACTTCTTAACACGCCATCCATTTACACGAGTGGTCATCAACGTACCGTCCAGCTCTTCCAACTGCAAGGAGCCGTTGTCAAAGACTTCCAAGACTCGGTAAGGACCCATCCAGCGAAGATGAAGTTTCCCAAGAAACTTAATATGTCGATTGTCATAGAGAAGAACTAAGTCCCCATCCACGACGGTCACCTTCTTCAGCTTGCCATCATAGTTCACCTTACGTTGCGCTTGTACTTCGTACGTCTTCTCCAATTTGCATTCCTGTCTTCTTTGAACTCTACGAAGTTTAGAAGACGTTGCTCCTGGCTTTCTTCTTCTTCCATGCGTTCGGTTACTGCTAACTTGTAAGTAGGGACCTCTAACTCGATGGGCACAATAGGTGTCATGCCATAAGTTAGGTAGAAGGGTGTCTTCTGGGTCGTGACTTTGGGTGAAATCCTGAAAGTCCATAACACAGATGGCAATTTCGTGTCCCAATCATACGCATGGTTAACAATTACCTTATTCAGGATGTTACACAGAAGACCATTCGACTTCTCTGTCAGTCTGTTCGCTTTCGGGTTGTACGACGTCGTCTTCCGATGCTTTATCCTGAAGTATTGGGTCAGGAGGGAAATAGTCTCATTTAAGAAATGATTACCCTTATCTGATATCAATTCTAGCGGACATCCGTATCGAGTGATGATGTTGTGTCAAAGGAAACTGGCTACCACTGCGACGTCATTCTTCCTTGTGGCTTCGCCTTCCACCATCTTGGTAGCATAGTCGGTAGCTATTAAAATGTACCGTGCTCGTGTTCTTCTAGCCACCGGGGCGATAGATCCCACAAAGTCGATTCTTCACTTTTCAAAAGGAGCAAGCGGAAGAATGGGAGTAAGAGGTCATCTAGTAGTAGCTGTCGGTCTTCCCACCCTCTCGCACGCATCACATTTCCTGATCTCCTGAAAAGTGTCTCTGTACATGGTCGGCCACTAGTATCCAGAGTCCAACATCTTTTTCACTGTGGTCTTCAGCCCGTAGTGACCCCCAGCATCCTCGTAGTGAAGACCCGTGATCACTGGCTTAATCTCTGAGGGCTCAAGACATCTCCTTAGCTTCTCGTCGTGTCTCTTCTTGAACAGGATACCCTGGAAGATGGCATAGGGACCCGCCTTGTGTAAGAAGACAGCCTTCTGCTCCGCATCCAATCCCTCAAGATACTGTTGGTCGTCCAAGAACTTCCTCAAGTCCTTGAAGATCGACTCTTCTGTGGAAGTCGCAAAGACATGATCAGAAGATCTAGTCTCGTCTTCTGGGAAGCAGGCGATACGCCCCCCCCCCTCAGATGAAAGTGTCTCTGCAAAAACTGAAAACAGCTTCTCGTCAGGGAACTCGTCTTCCACTTCATCTTCTCGTCGTTCCGTCTCCAATCTGGATAGGTAGTCAGCATTAACATGCTGTCTTCCAGGCCTGTACTCAACTGTGTAAGTAAATTCCTGGAGTAGAAGAATCCACCTAGCTATCCTATCAGACAAATCTACTTTCTTCACAAGATGTTTCAAAGAAAAATGATCCACATAGAAGACAAACGGGTTGGCTAGAAGATAGTGCCTAAACTTTCGATAGGAGTAAATCATGCCGAGACACTCCTTTTCAGTTGTAGAGTACTTCTTCTCTGCATCATTGAGTTGTCTTCCCGCATAGTAGATGGGATAATCCTTTTTCTTCTCATCTTTCTGACTCAACACCACCCCTATGGCGAAGGCAGAAACATCCACATAAATATGAAAGACTCTCTCCCAATCAGGTGACCTTAGGACAAGGGATTCCGACAGAAGCCTCTTCATTTCTTCGAATGCTTTCTGCTGCTCAGAAGATCAAATGTATGGTTCGTCCTTCTTCAGCAACTTGGTGAGTCTTCCTGCTACCTCTGCATACCTGTCAATAAACCTCCTGTAGTATCTTACGTTGCATAGGAAGCTTCTCAACTGAGTCAGGTAAGCAGGTGGGTGGAGTTTCATGATGACTTCCACCTTAGCACAGTCGACTTCTATGCCTCTTCCAGAAATCCTATGTCCTAGCAAAATTCCCTCTGACATACCAAAGAAGCACTTCTCAGGGTGAAGAGCCGAATGATGTTTTCTACACTTCAGAAAACACTTCCTTAGAAATATCAGGTGGTCTTCTTTCGATCCAAACACACAGAAATCATCCAAGAATATTTCCATAAAAGTGCGAAGATACTCCTTGAAGATTGTAATCATCAGTCTCTGAAATGTGATGGGCGCGTTGCACAAACCAAATGGCATTTGATTGTATGCGTACGTGCCCCAATCAATAGTGAAAGTGGTTTTCGACTTGTCTTCTTCTCTGATTGAAACTTGGTTGTACCCAGAATACCCATCCAAGAAGCTGTAGAACTCATGTCTTGCTACATGGTCTAACACAGAATCAGTGAATGGTAAAGGATGGTGATCCTTTTTCGTGACCAAGTTCAGCTTCCGGAAGTCTTGACACACTCGGATCTTCCTTGTCTGCTTCTTCGGCATGATGACGATAGGAGCTACCCACTCACTACTAAGCACTAGGAAGATAACTCTCGCCTTCAGGTATTGGTCGATCTGGTCCTTCACTAGAAGCGAGTACTTGGGGTTGAGCCGATACTGCCTCTGCCGTGCAGGAACAACGCCCTCCAGCAAGTCGATGCGATGCTCTCCCAACTCTCGAGGTATGCCCTTCATGTCTTCTATGATCCATGCGAAGACATCCTGGAACTCCGTCAGAAGTTCTTGAAAGTCTTCCAACTGCTGACCCTCGATCACCTTGGAAAGCTTCAGTTTCTTGGCAGGAGCAACCTCCATTTCTTGAAGATCATCCGGGTTTACCATTCCTTCAGTGTGACTGTACTCACTGGCACCGAAGTATTCCGGTTTGAGAGCTTCTTCCGGTTCAGATTTGTCTTCTTGAAGACCAACTATCGGATCTTCCGAAGGGAAGACGGTATTTTCGTCTTCTGGAAGATCAACTGGCTGATCTTCCGAAGAGAAGACGGTGTTTTTGTCTTCTGGAAGCTCTTCTTCCGTAACTTTGTAGCACTCAATGTACCCACAGATCACTTCTTCTGCTATCTTCGATACTTCTGTAGTACACAAGTTATTCATCACAAACTCATTATATCGCTCATCCATGTCAGAAGACGCAGCTGAGTCTTCTGAAGTGTACCCCTCTGTCGTAGGAGGTGTTTCACCTTGGTGTCCAATCTTGATCCAAGGAAGCGAGACCTTGGTCTTCTCACCTGGCTTGGGTGTAGGATTGGGAAATCTCAAACGATGTCTTCTCCAATCGGTATTTATATTTGCAGCATACAACCATGGTCTTCCTATAACCACCTGATATCCAACCCTAGCTACAGGTCGCAAAATGATGTAAGTGAGGTAAAAAGATACTCTCCCAATTACCGTCAAGACATCTTTCAGTTGCCCCAAAGGTCGTCTTCTGGTCTGGTCCGTCATTCTGAGGATTCTCGGAGTAGGCTGGAACTCAGTGAAGCCTAGGGCATGCGCCGTTTCTTCAGTCATGACGTTAACTCCGGAGCCGGAATCAATGAGTACCTTCTTCAGAAGACAGCCATGGATCTCCATATCAAGTTCTGGGGCTCTCAAGTCCTCATGTTCTATCCTTAGGATCGGGGTGCTCTTGGGAAGTTTAGCTGTCCTCCTCTTCCTCGATCCTCAAAGTACGGATTGTAATAACTTTCTATAACCAGCGTTGTCATCCAACAGCTGTTGGAAGGTTACATCCGTCTTCTGGTTCCACAAGTCTCGCAAGAAGTCGTAAGGGGATCGCTTTAGAAGAGTGACTGGTGTTTCCAACAGAGAAGATGTAGTAGCTGCTTCCTTGGGTGGAAGACCAGAATGGTGTCTTTCCTCGACTGGAGGCTGTTCTCGTGAGACAAGGGCTGCCGTAGTCGGTGTAGGAAGCTGCTGTACTATCTTCTGTCGCTTCTCCAGCTCTTCTTGCATGATCACTTCCACTTCTTGTCTAATGTCAGGAGCAAAGTACTTTGGATCTTCTCGGTCGTAAGTAGGAGAAGAAGGCTGCTCAGGGGAAGATGACCTCTCCTTTCGCTGCTTCTTCTTCTTGATCTCCTTCTGACGGGATTCTGACTTCTCTTTGCTTTTGGTACTTACTTTGAACACCGCTTCATCCAGGACTTCTTCTGGAGACCAGCTGTCTGAATCTGAGCTAGGGCTCCAAACAGTACCATCCGCCAAAGTGAAAGAAGAAGCTACCTCAAGTGGCTTCGTCTTCTGAACTGCAGTCGTCTTCTGCAGCTGAGGTTCCTTTCCTTCGCACTTCCCGGGGTCTGGTTCGTCTTCCTCGATATGGAGACAATCCGTACAATCCCCAGGATCTTCTTCTTCTACCGTGATGTGTTGTACCACTGCTAAGTCTAGTTTAGAAGCTGATGCGGCTTCTGCAGGAGGCGTGGTCTCTGCAAATCTAACCATTTATCGTGGTCGTAAGGTCTGAGGAGAATTCCCTGTGAAATGACCTGCTTCTTTACAGTTCCCACACAAGGGCACTTGCCCAATCTGTCTTCTCGGATGAGGACAGGTGGACCACCAGTGTCCTGTCTCTCCACAATTATTGCACGCTCCAGGAAGAGGGTTTAGAGGTCGTTGTGATGAAGAAGGTTGCCAGGGCGTCCTGGTCTATACATTACTAGCTCTATCCCTAGGTACATAACGATTATATTGGGCGGGAAAGTAGGAGTGAAGGGTTGTATCGTCTCGATCTTATAGCAAGTCTCCCCACTGAGATCGTGTAGATATTCCTCATCGTCTTCTTCCCAGCCTGTCCAATTGTTAGCTTGGTCCTGCGTACACTGATCTCTGGTGTGTCCGGAAGAGTTACAAAGGTTGCACCAAAGGTTTGGTCGGGAAGCCGTAGGTTGCTTCCGCTTGTCCTTTTGGTTCAGAAGATGAACTTTCAGATCGGCAAACTGCTTCAGCACTTCATCGATGCGAGGATCAGGTGCAGACTGAATGATATGAGTCTGAGGCATCTTCTGCACAACTTCTTCCCTTGCTCGTGTCTTCTCCTTCTTCTTCTTCCGCGTCTTCTTCTCTTGTTCAGATTCTGATTCTGAACTTTCGACAGTAGACTCTTCAGAAGTAGAAGATACTTCCGAATCACTGTTATCAGTTTCAGTGGACTTGGACTTCCTCTTGGACTTCCTAGAAGACTTCTTCGACTTCTTGGACTTCTTCGAGGTCTTCTCTCTGTCTTTCGTCATATTCCGAGTGATGCTCGAGGTTTCATACTGCTCGGCATGCTTCTGTACTTCTGCTAAATCATCACCTCCTCCTCTTCTGCAGTACAACTCCATATCCTGAGACAATCCTCCCAAGTACCAGTCCACGGCTTGCTGGGCACAATAACCGGGTCTTCCTTGGTTCAGAGGGATGTGATCCAGGAGGTCTTCAAACCTCTCGGTGTAATCTCGTTGTGTCTCTTTCTTCTTCCGTTCGAGTCTCTGAAGTTCTATGAGGGTCATCTGATCATAGCCCACTCCTCTGAACCTTTTCAGAAAAGTTGCCTTCAGAGTAGCCCAAGCGGCCATTACTAACCCATCATCCAACATTTTACTCATCCATTTCCCTCCCTTCCCTACGATCAAACTGGGAAATACACGGAGTCTGTCGACATCTGAGTCTTCCTTGTTGGAACGAGAGATGGTCTCGAACATCGTGATGAAGTAGTCCGCGTCAGCATCATCGTCGTACGGATGATACTTCTACCGAAAGTGGGAAGCCATGTCGACTGCCGGCTGGTGCGACTGCCAACTTCTTCCTCCCTCAGGTCCAGGTGGTGGAGATGGTCTTCTCGAAGGTCCAGGCTTGTCTGAATCACGAAGGTCGTCTTCTGAGTCAGAGCTACTGTCACTATCGCCTTCTGAGACGTCTGGAACGATCTCCTCCAGTCTTTCTTCACCTTGAGAAGCTTCTTCCGTACTTGGAAAGACATCTTCCGAGTAACCAGTACGAAAATCCACTTTATACACGTGATCATCCGGTTGGTGTCTGTCTTCTCCAAAGATTATGCTCGAGATGGAAGGTTCTTCCAACTCTACTGATCGGATCTTCCTGAGCTCTTCTTCTTTCCTTTGGTGTCTCAGGGATATCCGCTGCTCTCTATAAGCAGTTCGCTGGGGTGAATGTACTCACTCAGGATCTTTACCCCTGCGTCTTTTGCTTCTTCCTCCGGTCGGAAGCATCCACCAGAGTGCTGAGAAGAGATGTCCCTCTTCTTCTAATACTAGATCCGGTAGATCGAATGACTGAACAACCGATCACAGGTTCGGAACGTCTTCTTCTCCTGCTTCCTGTTGTACTCACTGCAGTCTTCCAAGATCGAGTCTTGCAAGAAGCTCTTGGAAGCGGGGAAACGGCTTCTTCCAGTTCTCCCTGATGTATCTCATCAGCTTCTGGTTGCGGTTCCTGTCTTCTAGCAAGATAGAGTCCCACAACACATTCAACTACAATCGCAGTTAGTTCGAAATGAAACTAACTAATGGCACACAGATCCAGGAAGCTTAGAACAAAAGTTACTAAGGTGAAATCTCCGGCAGCGGCGCCAAAAATGGTGCTCACTATATGTAGTGTCGCAGGATTACTCCTTTTGCCCATTTAGTATACAAGATATCGTTCCCACAGAGGATTTGCACAAGTAACACTGCTCTAAGTTATAAGATCTGTTCAAACACACAAACACACGGGTTTTGTCTAAAAATCTCGTCTTCTCACAAAACCACGCGTCTTCCAGACACGCCAAAAGGTGCTCTGGACCTAAACAAACAACTACTAACTAAAATATCACACAACTATTCACAGAGAAGCTCGAGAAGACACTCTTCTTGCTTCCAGATCACTTCTTTCGATCTTCTCAGTACCGTCTTCCCGAAGCAATTCTCGGCTTCTCGTACCTCCAGAAGATTGTCCTGCTTCGCAGAAGTCGACTAGCACGACTGTTACACCTTGCTCTCGCACTCACATTCCAACGGATTAGATTAATCACAGGGTGTATGCCCCATGTAGCCTTCCCATGCTTCTGCCTACGGAAATGATCTTCCTGCATCACTACAAAGACATTCACCTTCACAGAAGCTCAATAGAAATCTCGGAAGCTCACTAGAAGAAGGTAAGAAGATGGGGAAGATGAGAGAAGACGGGGAAGAATGGAAAATCCAAACAAGAGAAAAACAAGATGAAAAGGAGAAATTAAGATTCCGACAGGCTTCTAGTCCGGATCCTGACTAACAAGCCATCCCTGCTTGTAATAGTTTGGGGAGGAAGACAACAAACATGTGTACAGTTGCACCGTCTTCTACTTGAGGATGTCGTCTTCTGTTGTGGGAAGAAGGCTTCTTTCTTCTTCTCTTCGCTGCTCCGACTTCTTTGTCTTCTGGGATCCCTTACCCATCAGACCGTCCGTACGTAGATCCGAAGTGCTCTACTAGACGAGCCAAGCTGCAATTCCACAACTGCTGACAGTCACCGCCACTCAAGAAGAACACTTCCCATGCACAATTGGGAGTGAATCCAAGAAAACCCACCACCCAAAAGACACGAATAAAGCTTCTGCACTCAAATTTGCAATCCATTCCCCGAGAAGATGTCACATTGGCATTGGGAAGCTCACTCCCTCTACTTCCTGCGCCTACTCCTCGACACAACAGTCTAGACAACAGGACTGCACGAGGATGTCATTCCCTGTTCTTAAACTATCCACTACCTCTATCTACATCTTCGAACCACTGCTGGTACCGAGCATGCAGACCCCTCTAGTATAATCCTAGTCTATTCGTATGTCTCTAACATCGGGTGTAGTATTTGTCACTAACGAACTACATTTCCTACTCTTCGATCCTACTTATGCATCCACCACAAGGGAATAGAAGGAACCACCACCAGGGAGAGAAAAGCTGCCCCTCCACATGCAAACTGTTTCCTTTTCCTGTTCTTGCGCTTCCTATTCTGCCACATGGCTGCCTAACTAATTTTACACTGAAAACTGCCACCCTTAAGATAGCATGTTTGGTTCCTACTAAATCTGGAGATGTCAACGTCGGTTACTGTCTACTCTGATTGCTTGGTGGCAATCTCTACCTGATCTGCCCCTATCGGAGCTCCTAACGCGGCTTCAGATAAGCTAGAAAGCCCTGCGATTACCTCGGGTGTCACTGAGGTGGCTTCCTCCATAGTCGTCGCTGGCCTTGCTGTCGCTGCTGCTGCTTCTTCCTCGGCTTTGGCTTCGGCTTCTGACTCAACTTCTGCTTCTGCTTCGGAAGACGGAAGCGTCTTCTGGGAAGCGGAGTCGAGTGGTGCTTCCTCGCTCTTCTGAGGCACTGGTACGGTACTAGGGATCATGACGACCTCATAGGGGTCCGGGGAAGTCGCTACCTCCATGCGGAATACCTGGGAAGACCGTTCTTCTTCCTGTCTTCTAGAAGACATCCTGTCTTCCAGGGCATCTTCTGGTGTCTTCTCGGCTTCCAACGCTGTCACTACCAAGTGGACAGCGAGGTCGAACTCCTCGTTCTCCAATCCGGATCCAGTCGATGGTGCTGGAGCTTGGGAAGATGCGGTTGCAGGTGGCGGACTCAAGGAAAGACCATAGAGTGTCTTCACTCCCTCTATCTGCCGATCCAAATACCTGAACATACTCTCCTTGCACTCGACCAACCTCGCTCTGGACTCCTCGTCTCATTCTCTAGCCAAGGTAAGCAACTTCCTACCCGCGGTGAAGTTGAACTTGTTCCGAAGCGCTTCCACCGATTGTGCTAGCATCTCCTGCGCACGAGCTTCCGCTGCATCTTCTCAGCTGCAACTCGCGCTTCTGCGGCTTTCCGCTGCATCTTCCATGTTGTCCTCTCCTCTGCGAGGGCGGTAATCTTCCCCCGCACTCGAAGAACCTCTTGGTCACGCTGCTGTAAACGCACGTGCAACTCCTGGTTGCTCTTCCTCAATTGGGTCAGCTCCTTGGCAGAAGCGGCTGCTTCCGCCTTGCTCCTTGCTGCGAGCTTCTCCCTGGTGCGGAGACTAGCTTCCAACGCTTCTGTCTTCTTCTGATCTTTTTCCTGACGCATCAAGGTGCGCAGACCGAATCCAGACTATAGCGGCTTCTCCTGAGCCTTCGCTCTCTTCTCCAGCAACTCCATAGCTGGCTGGATCTCCGCGTGGAAGAACACACTGAACTCTTCCAGCCTCCTTGCGGAAGACAAGTTCATCTCCACAATCCGATCGGAGGTGGCAACCTTGTCTTCTAGAGGCAAGGATGCCTCTTCCACCACTGTAACCTTCATCTTCTGCACATGGGAAGAAGCTACTCTTCTCATCTTCCGGGGTGGAAGATCTCTCCCCATGGTAGAAGTGGTCCTCTTCACTGCGCTTCCCCGCATCGCAGTAGGAGTATCCATCCATCTTACGTCTTTGGAAGACTCCCTGGTGTGGCAGAAGCGATCTTCTGCTCCGGTCGGGTGCTCAGCAGTTCTTCCTCCGAGTCAGATTCTGATCCCGAATGAATGAGGGAGGTGGTCTTCCTAGGTACACTTCTAGGGCCCATCTTCCTCAAAGGCGTGGCGTCTTCCGACCCACTGAAGTCGTCTTCTCTCACCAGAAGCGTCTTCCGATGAGAGCCGAGCCTCAGCTGTGGCATCAGAGTGGGAGGGGGAGTTGCGACTGGTGCTCGGTCATCTTCTTCCGAGGTCCCCTCCTTCGTCTCAAATTGCGCTGTCGGCCCATACTTCACCAACTGTCCTTCCGTGAGATCCCCCATGGCTACGTACAAGTAGTAGAGGAAAGGTGTCAAGTGTCCTCCCGCCGGGGTACCCAAGTACGCTAGCTCCGTCTGTACATATATGTGGAAGAAGGCGCCCGAGTTGACGGGCACTCCTTCATCCCACACTGCTTTCAGGAACTCTACGTCCTGATCTCCAAGGTACCTTGTCTCCAAGGTCCTTTCCCCTTGGGAAAGAGATGCAGAAACAGCTTCGCCAGAAGTCGCTTCTTCGGCTCCCGGTAAGATTCAATCTTCCACCCGTTCCTTCCCTGCCTGTCCTCCAAGAAGAGGCAAGTTGTGCTTCCAAGCACATGCCACTCACTCACGATCCTGGGCCAGATCTTCTTCTCGAGCCAATACCCTCGGTCCTCGGATTCTGACCTGTGGAAGGCCCTGCGCCACCAATCTTCAGTCTACGAAGATGGTCTTCCTCGAGCTACTCCTGCTTTCGCAGGTACACGGTTGCGAGGCGGTAATGCTGCCCAAACCTCCTCCAGAAGTCCCTGGTCGGCGAGGTTCTAATCCCATAGGAAGAAGTCGAGACCCAACTCCTTGAGGAAAGTTGTGGCCTCGGCCAACGCTGCTACGGATAACACCAACCCTCGCGGATGCATCGACATACTGAAAGATCTGTTGCACTCTATTGTCTTCTGTCGATTTCCCGAGTTGTCTTTGATCTTCCGCGCGCTTCTGGCTCTGATTCCAGCTCCAATGCGACCTCACAAGACTGCTTCCGCGGTCAGCTTTTGGCTACGCCTCAATTCCACCTTCGATTCCACTCAGCCACCCTCCAATGTCAACTTCCGAGAGCTCATAGGAAACCGTCTTCAGCTCGACACTCTTCTGCGCTCAGCAATTCGACTTCGCCTCTCTTCTAGCTTCGAATCGATCCTAATCCTCACTCGATTTCACTCGCTGATTTCCTCACTCAAATCAACTCGCTGCCTGAATCGTTCTTCTCGATCTCCAATCTCTCGATGCGGGAAGCAGGTAGGTTTCTGTGCTAATGCGCTTCCTGCGCATCTTCCCCGCAGTTTAGGGGTTTAGACCCTCCTGACATACCTAACCTATTCGGTGCTACATGGTAGGTGCACCTACTCCTTACGTGGTTAAGCTTCCATGATTGCCGTCTTCTGGAAGATGTGTGTCTTCCGTCGTCTTCCGTCTTCCGAAGACACCACCGAGAAGACGCTCTTCAGAAGACGGTCATCTTCCGAAGAAGTCAACTTATTATTACAAACAGCCCTTAAGATCATCTTCCTGCTAAGGAAGCCGTAATCTTAAGTAACAACGCTTCTTCAATTATACAAATAAGTTATTAATCTCAAAAATTCCAAAAATTCGTGAATCTTGTAATTTGTGGGCACCACACTCCGCACCACGGAGAAGCTCGCAGCGAAGTACAAGACGGAAGCAGCCGCTTCTGCCAAGGAATTAGCGCAGCTGAGGAAGAGCAACCAGGAGTTACAGGCGCGCTTACATCAGTGTGATCAGGAGGTTCTACGAGTCAGAGGTAAGATCACCACTCTTGCAGAGAAGAAGACGACGTGGAAGACACTGCGGGAAGCCGCAGAAGCACAAACGGCAGCCGAGAAGACGCAACGAAAGCAGCAAACGCTCATGCGCAAGGGTTGCTAGCACAGACGGTTGAAGCACTTCGCAAGAAGTTCAACTTCACCGCGGGTAGGAAGCTTCTCACCCTAGCCAAGGAGTGGGACGATGAGTCCAGAGCGATGTTAGTGGAGTGCAAGAAGAGCATGTTCCGTTACTTGGATCGGCAGATAGAGGGAATGAAGATGCTTTACGGTCTTCCCTAGATTCCGCCACCAACAACTACATCTTCCCAAGCCCCAGGACCATCGATCACATCAGACTTGGAGAAGGAGGAGTTTGACCTCGCTGTCCACTTGGTAGTGACAGCGTTGGAAGCCGAGAATACTGTGGAAGAAGCCCCGGAAGACAAGGTGTCTTCTGGAAGACAGGAAGAAGAGTTGTCTTCCTAGGTATACCGAGTGGAGGAGGTGACTTCCCCGGACCATTGTGAGGTCACCATGGCCCCCAACGTCGAACTAGTGCCTCAGAAGAGTGAGGAAGCGCAGGTCGACCCCGCTTCCCAGAAGACGCTTCTGTCTTCCGAAGCAGCACAAGGCGAGCCCACTACAAATGGTGAGGAGGAAGCCACCTCAGTGACACCCGAGGTATTCGCAGGGCTTCCCAGCTTATCAGAAGCCGAGTTAAGAGTTCAGATAGAAGCAGATCAGATGGAGATTGCATCCGAGCAATTAGAATAGACAGCAAAGCGCAGAAGACAAGTTGACTTGTCCAAACTTAGTAGGAACCGAACATGCTATCTTAAGAGGTGATAGTTTCAGTGTAATATTAGATAGATGACCATGTGGCAGAGTAGGCAGCGCAGGAGTAGCAAGGTAGATGGCTAAACAGGAAGGGAACCGCTTGCATGTGGGATGGCAGCCTTTTGACAGTGCCCATCTCTCCTTGGTTGTAGTCGAGGATTGGAGGGGAACTTCCCATGCGCATCAAGGTGGTAGTATAAGTTAGAAGACAGAGTAGGATTTCATGCACATTAAGCACATTATACACACAGCACATGAGACGTATTTGTGCACACACTACTGTGCGCACACACCATACTGTATACACACTACACCCGATGTTAGAGACATACGAATAGATTGAGATTACACCGGAGGGGTCTGCATGCTCGCTGCAAGTAATGATTCGATGATGTAGATAGAGGTAGTGGACAGTTTAGAGTAGGGAACGGCATCCTCGTGTAGTCATGTTGCTAAGCTGGTGTGCCGAGGAGTAGGAGCAGGACGTAGAGGGAGTGAGCTTCCCAACACCAATGTGTCTTCTTCTCGGGGAATGGATTGCTGATTTGAGTGCAGAAGCTTTTTTTGTGTGACCGGTTGTTCAGACATCCTGTCTGTCAGATCTTGTTTTAGAAGAAGAGGGACATCTCTCCTCAGCACTCCGATGGATGCCTCCGACCAGAGGAAGAAGCAGATGACACACAGGTAAAAACCTTGAGTGGGTACATTCACCCCAGCGAACCACTTCTAGAGAGCAGCTGATATCCTTGAGACACCAAAGGAAAGAAGAAGAGCTTTGGAAGATCCGATCAGTAGATTTGGAAGAGCCTTCCATCTCGAGCATAATCTTTGGAGAAGACAGAAGCCAACCGGGTGATCACGTGTATAAAGTAGATTTTGATACTGGTTACTCGGAAGACGTCTTCCCAAGTGCGGAAGAGGCTTCTCAAGGTGAAGGAAGACTAGAGGAGATCGTTCCAAACGTCTTAGAAGACGAGAGTGACATGGCTCAGACTCAGACGACACTCGTGATTCAGACAGATCTGGACCTTCGAGAAGATCATCTCCACCACCTGGGCCTAAGGGAGGAAGAAATTGACAGTCGCATCAGCCGGCAGTCGACTCACACTCGGCAGAAGTACCATCCGTACGATGATGATGCTGACGCGGACGACTTCATCACGATGTTCGAGACCATCTCTCGATCCAACAAGAAAGACTCTGATGTCGACAGATTCCGTGTATTTCCTAGTTTGATCGTAGGGAAGGGAAAGAAATGGATGAGTAAAATGTTGGATGATGAGTTAGTAATGACCGCTTGGACTACTCTGAAGGAAACTTTCCTGAAGAGGTTCAGAGGAGTGGCTATGATTGGATGACCGTCATAGAACTTCAGAGACTCAAACGGAAGAAGAAAGAGACACTGCGAGATTAGACCGAGAGGTTTGAAGACCTCTTGGATCACATCCCTTAGAACCAAGGAAGACCCGGTTATTGTGCCCAACAAGCCGTGGACTGGTACTTGGGAGGATTGTCTCAGGATATGGAGTTGTACTGCAGAAGAGGAGGAGGTGATGATTTAGTAGAAGTACAGAAGCATGCTGAGCAATATGAAACCTCGAGCATCACTCAGAATATGACGAAAGACAGAAGGAAGACCTCGAAGAAATCCATGAAGTCGAAGAAGTCTTCTAGGAAGTCCAAGAGGAAGTGCCTAAGTGCCTAAGTACACTTAGGCACCTCTCCTGCTGGGGTGCCTAAGTACACTAGCTCTGCCTGCACATATGCGTGGAAGAACGCACCCCAGTTGATGGGCAGCCCTTCCTAAATGACTTTCAGGAATTCCACGTCCTGGTCTCCAAGGTACCTCGTCTTCTGCGCCTTCCCTTTGGGAAAGAGATGGAGGAATAGCTTCACCAGAAGACGCTTCTGCGGCTCCCGGTAAGCTTCAACCTTCTATCCATTTCTTCCATGTCTGTCCTCCAGGAAGAGACAAGATGTGCTCTCAAGCACATGTCACTTCCCCGAGATCATGGGTAGGATCTTCTTCTGTAACTCGTACCCTTTGTTCTCTGCTTCTAGTCTGTGGAAAGCCCTACGTCACCATTCTGCTGTCCAGGAAGATGGTCTTCCCCGAGCTACTCCTGCCTTCTCAAGTACACGGTTGCGGGACGGTAATGCTGCCCAAACCTCCTCCAGAAGACCCTGGTCGACGAGGTTCCAATCCCACAGGAAGAAGTCGAGATCCAACTCCTTGAGGAAAGGTTTGGCCTCGGTCAACTCTGCTGCCGGTAACACCAACCCTCGAGGATGCATCGACATACTTGAAACTAACTCTATAACACTAAGCCACACTTACTTACTGTGAGCCGAAGGCTCAGTCCTTCTCAAGTTCTCACAGTCTAGCTTCCATCTTCAGAAGACAAACCTAGTCTTCCAGAAGACAGCTACTCCGTCTTCCGAGATTCTAACAGTGCTTCCTCAGCTCCTCTCGTCTTCCGAGCTATAGCTAAACAATCCTAACTAAGCAAGGCATCGCATGGATTCTTAAGAAGACAACCCACCTTGCATTACATCCTACTTCCTAACAAAAGATAGAAAATATGCGAGAAGTAGAGTTGTACGAGAAGGTCAGAAGACGGTCGCGGGCTCCTACGGTGATAGTGGCCTCCAGGGAAGACTCCCGGGTCAGCTTCCGATTCAGTAACATTCTCGGAAGACTTCCTGCAGCCATGCTTCTCTTCACTGGTCTCACTTGTCTTCTGCTTCCGACACGTAATCTATCCTCACAACAAACACAAGACATTCATACTCTGTTCTTCCAACTCCTCACCTCTCATACACACTCAGAAGAAGCTTGCTGCACGATGGGGAGACATGACCTTCGACCATTCTCTCCAGATTCTGCCAGCAAGACTTCTCACAACTCTCTTCTAAGTTCGGGAAGAAGAAGGAATAGGATGCTATGGGTCGGACAGAAGAGACCCGTAAAGGACCCTCACGTCTTCTCGCGCATTCTGCTAGCCCTTCCAGTCTTCTAGTCTCTCTAGGGAGATGTGGATTTAAGAAGCTCGGAAGATCGGGAGACGTAGGCCTGGTTCCCAACTTCCAGCTTCTCGAAGCAACAAATTGCACACATTCGTCTTCCGAAGACTTCAGACATCTAGAAGCGTCTTCCGAAGATGTTCAGGATTCAGAAGCGTCTTCCGAAGCGTCTTTTGTCTAGGGATTCGGGAGTAGAGGTGCGGTAGGGAAGGAAAATTGATAGATGCGTGATAGAATTTGAGAACTACGGACAGGGAAGCTCGATTATAGTTTGGGAAGAAGCTAGAAGATGACTGTCGAAAGTTGGACAGCGCTTCCGCGCCCAATTTCATGGAAGGAAAATGCGAGATGAGAAAAGTGATCGATGGATTTCCTGCAAACAACCGGGGAAGCGCGAGGGATACTAAACAAGAGGCGAGAAGCGGTGAGAAGGGAAGAGAACATGGGAAGAATCTCAAACAGTCTTCTGCCTGCTTCCCGTAGTGCCTTCAGTCTTCTACGCGCTTCTAGCTCCACCTCAACTCCAATGCGACTCCACAGAGCTGCTTCTACCGTCAATGTCCTGCTGCTTCTCAATCGATCAGGGCTCCACCTCAGATTCTTCTTTAATCGCCCTTCAATGTCTACTTCCGGGAATCTACAGGAGACTCTTTTAGCTCGATGGTGCTTCCTACTCTCAGAAATTCGTCCTCGCTTTCTCTCTAGCTGCAATTCGATCCTAGCTGACCTCGATTTCACTCTACTGGTCCTCCTCACTCAATTCGACACCTCCTGATTCAATGTGGCACCTCCTAACTCGATCTTCTGTGCTAATACCTTCGATGCGGGAAGCAGGTGATGATTCTGCGCTAATGCGCTTCTCCCGTATCTTCTCGCGCAGTTAAGGATTCTTCGACCTACCTGATCTACCTACTACCTACTACCTTGGCTATCTGGTAGGTACACCTACCCTCCTATTGGGTGATGCTCGGTTAGGCTTATGTAGTCATTGTCTCTGTCACTGTCATTGTCTTCTGGAAGACACGCGTCTTCTGTCTTCCGTCTTCCGAAGACCTGGTCGAGAAGACATCTTCTCAGAAGATGCCCTTCTTCCGTCTTCCGAAGAAGTCGACTTCTCTTACAAAAACGTTCTTAAGGTCATCTTCCTTCTAAGCAAGATGTATTCTTAAGCAACAAGGTTATTTCAATTACACGGACATGTGATTAACTATAAAAATTTCAAAAATTCGTACATCTTGTAAATTGTGGACTTCACACTCCTATCGATATTTACATTTGCAGCATACAACCATGGTCTTCCTATCAACACATGATATCCAACCTTAGCTACGGGTCACAAAATGATGTAAGTGAGGTAAAAAGATACTCCTCCAATTACCGTCAAGACATCTTTCAGTTGTCCCAAAGGTCGTCTTCTGGTCTGGTCCACCATTCTGAGGATTCTCGGAGTAGGCTGGAACTCAGTGAAGCCTAGGGCATGCGCAGTTTCTTCAGTCATGATGTTAACTCCGGAGCCGGAATCAATGGGTACCTTCTTCAAAAGACAACCATGGACATCTTACTCCGTTCTTCTGTTACCTATACGTGGCCAAGGGGGACCTAACGGAAGATCAGTTGGTGAGATATGGACCAACAGAGCAGCACGAGACGAAGGAGGAGACCTCAAGAGAAGACGACCGAGCAGCAGCAATGACTCCCCTTTCCTCTCTAATGCCACAGATGAGACCAGGTACTCATCAGAAGACGCTTCTGGTGAAGAAAGATGACTCTAGTGGGTCGGAAGATGCGACACCACCAAGGAAGATGGGTCCTAGGAATGTGCATAGGAAGACCATCTCCTTCCCGATCATTCATTCTGGATCAGAGTCCGACTCTCAAGAGGAGCCACTGAGTACCCGAGCTGCACAAAAGATCGCTTTTGCAACACCAAGGAGTCTTCCAAAGACTCCAGAAGACGAAGGTTGGATGAATACTCCTACTGCGATGCGAGGAAGCGCAATAAAGAGGACCGCTTCTTCCATGGGGAGGGATCTTCCACCCCGGAAGATGAGAAGAGTAGCTTCTTCTCGCGCGCAAAAGCAGAAGGCCACAACAGCAGAAGAGACATCCTTGTCTCTGCAAGACAAGGAAGACACCTCCGTCCGTATCGTGGAGATGAGTCTGTCTTTCGCGGGAAGAAGACTGGAGGAGTTCAGTGTCTTTTTCCACTCGGAGATCCAGCCAGCTATGGAGTTGGTGGAGAAGAGAGCAATGGCTCAGGAGAAGTCACTACAGCCAGGATTCGATCTGCGCACCCTGATGCGGCAGGAAGAAGGGCAGAAGAAGGTAGAAGCGTTGGAAGCCAACCTCTGCACCACGGAGAAGCTCGCAGCGAAGTACAAGATGGAAGCAGCCGCTTCTGCCAAAGAGTTAGCGCAGCTGAGGAAGAACAACCAGGAGTTACATGCGCGTTTACAGCAGTGTGACCAAGAGGTTCTATGAGTCCGAGGTAAGATCACCGTCCTCGTAGAGAAGAAGATAACGTGAAAGACACCGCGTGAAGCCGCAGAAGCACAGACTGCAGCCGAGAAGACGCAGCGGAAGCTCGTGCGCAGGGGTTGCTAACTCAGACGGTGAAAGTGCTTCGGAAGAAGTTCAACTTCACCGCGGGTAGGAAGCTTCTTACCTTAGCTAGGGAATGGGACGACGAGTCCAGAGCAAAGTTATTGGATTGCAAGGAAAGCATGTTATGTTACTTGGATCGGCAGATAGAGAGAATGAAGACACTTTACGATCTTTCTTCGATTCCGCCACCAACGACTGCATCTTCCCAAGTCCCAAGACCATCGATCGGATCAGACTTGGAGAAGGAGGAGTTCGACCTCGTTGTCCACTTGGTAGTGACAGCGTTGGAAGCCGAGAAGACCACGGAAGAAGCCCCGGAAGACAAGGTGTCTTCTGGAAGACAAGAAGAAGAGTTGTCTTTCCAAGTGTTTCGAGTGGAGGAAGCGACTTCCCCGGACTCCTATGAGATCACCATGACTCCTAGCATCGAACCTGTACCTCATAAGAGCGAGGAAGCGCAGATCGACCCAGCTTCCCAGAAGACGCTTCTGTCTTCCAAAGCAGCACTAGGCGAGCCAACTACGAATGTTGAGGAGGAAGCCACCTCAGTGACACCCGAGGTATTCGCAGGGCTTCCCAGCTTATCAGAAGCCGAGTTAGGAGTTTAGGTAGGAGCATATCTGTAAACCCTCCGCGGTCCTATCGATCAACTACCCCCCGATCTCTCAACCTCCACGATCGTCATCCACGAATCTGCAACATGTCGGGCCTGTCTCTCACTCAGGGGTCACCTCTGATGGCTTTGATGGAAGCACACCATGAACTTGAAGGGAAAATGCTGAGTTCACTCATTCATACACCCACAAACTTATCAACTAAAATCTCCTCAAACACATCAACTAAAATCCTCCATTCTAACGACGTCTCTCAAGTTCTCACATGCTAAAAATATCTCACATTCTCTATATTACTCAAGTTGTCATTACGACAATGTGAAAACAAGGATGAGGAGCTCTTCTCTACTCCTCTATTTATACATTCTAGGTTTTTACTTTGGTACCCCCGGTAACTCAGCCGTAACTACTTTTACCGGGTTTTACTAAGATATTACTTAAGGTAAAAGCATTGATCACATGGGCTTTTTACCTTTTCACATGGGCTTATTCCTTCAAAGTCAACAACTTCTAGAAGGATTCTGGAATATTCTCAAGGAATCTCGAATTTCCACCCCCCCTCTACACTAGGACCCACTAAAAAGGAAACATGTGGAATCTCTTCTTGTTTTTAATGCCCACAAAGTCCACAACTTTAATCCAACCACTAATATCAAGTCAAAAAGGAGACAAGGGATACTTTCCACCTCCTTTCTACCTTTTAGACAAGATGACAAGATAGTAGTGCTCACTCTTTAGCAAATATCTGAATTCTGCCAAAAGTACAGCTAAGTTTAACCATAACTAACTTTTAGCTAGTCATGACTAACTTGATACATCCTTAAAGTACTTTGGCAGCCAATAAACATTCTCAACACTTAGTTATAACTAAACACCTTACTAATAGACAAACTTCCTATGTGTAACATAGGTCGTTACATTTTACCCCCGGACTAAATTTTCGCTCCGTCCTCGGAGTGAGGAGAGAACTTTCGTCGATGAAACAACTTCAACTTGTCATGATTTACTCGATCAAATCTCCTTCCTCCCAGCTCCTGAAGGTCATATGTGAAGTTGCTCCACACCTTATCTACAACAAAAGGACCAAAATATCTCGGAAGAAACTTCTTCCTAGCCCTCTTGAATCTGATAGCATCATACAACATAACCCAATCTCCGACTTGAAAAGGTTTTACCTCTCTCTTGCCCAACCGTTTGTCGTAACTCTTCTTTTGATACGCCTGAGCTCGTTCCATCCGGATCATTGCTACCGCTCGGGTCTCTTTCAACTCCATGAGTTGCTCCCTTCTTGATCTTACCACGTCTTCTCCTCTCGACCTCTTCAACTTTCGTTGAATAGTTTGAAAAGTATCCAATTCGAATTGGATCGGCAACTTGGACTCCACTCCATAAACCAGTCGAAATGGGGAGTATCCAGTAGAAGTCTTTGTTGTCGTTCGGTACTCCCATAAGATGGCATGTAGCCTCTTATCCCAAGTATGTTTCGCAGTTTCAACACCAGCATCTTTGGCGAGCATCATACAAAGTGTAAGATTGGTCTTCTCCGCAAGACCATTAGCATTTGGTTTGTATGAGGTCGTTACTCGTGGCTTGATAGAAAAGTGTTGTAGCATAGCAGTAGTCATGCTCCCTACAAACTCTCCTCCTCTATCTGAGACCAACTCTAACGGACATCCAAATCTCGTGATGATCCTCTCCCATAGGAATCTACCGACTTCTGTTTCATTGGTCTCTCTCAAAGGTCTAGCCTCTACCCACTTGGTACAATAGTCAGTGGCGACTACAATGTATCTATTGCCTCGAGGTGTCTTATTAAGAGGACCTACAAAGTCAATACCCCATTTCTCAAACGGCCCTAATACTGGAATTGATCTTAACGGAGGTGTTCTAGTAGACTTTAGAGCAAATGCTTGACATACGTCACAAGTTTTGCAATAGTCTAAACACTCTTTGAAAATCCCTCTCCAGTGATAACCCGCATCCAAAATCTTGAAGGCTGTTATCTTACCAGCAAAGTGACCTCCGCAAACAGTTCCGTCGTGAAACTCGTGCATTAGCTTGAATGCCTCCTTCTGACCAACTGCTCTCCTTAGTAACCCATCTGCTCCTTGATGAAACAGAATTCCCTCCACCATGGTGTAAGGTTTGCATCTCTTGATCAACGCGTTACGTTCTCGGGTATGCATACCTTCTGGAAAAGAGCCATCTACAAGAAAACTCCAGATTTCCTTGTACTCGTCCGGTATCTCCTCGATGCTTGTGATGGTCATCAGATGCTCGTCTGGAAATGAATCATCAAACGGTTCTTCTCCCTCATCATCATAAGCCCTTGACAAAAGATCAGCATTCGCATGCTTCTTCCCTGGTCTATCTTCGATCACATAATCGTATTCTGTTAGAAGGATCTTCCAACGAGCAATACGACCTTCGGCATTAGGCTTATTAAAGATATACTTTGAAGCCTTGTGATCTGTGACTATGGAAAATTTCCCTCCTAGCAAGTAGTGTCGAAATTTCTTCAATCCAAAGATCACCGCTAATCCTTCTCGTTCAGTCACGGAGTAATTCTTCTCCGCTGGAACCATCTGCCTACTAGCATAAGCTATAGGATGATCATGCCCATCTTCATCTAACTGACTTAATGTACATCCGATTGCTACATTGGAGGCATCCGTATACAAAATAAATGCTTTACTCCACTCAGGTTTAGCAAGTATAGGAGCTGTCACTAATGCCTTTTTCAGTTCCTCAAATGCTTCTTTTGCCTTCTGATCATGCACTATCAAGTCAAAATCAACTCCCTTCTTCATGTACATAGTCAAAGCTATTGCTTTGTTTGAGAAGGAAAAGACAAACCTACGATAATATCCAACCATGCCAAGAAACTGCCTCAACTTTGTCAAGTTGATCGGAAATGGAAGATCCACAATCTTCTTCACCTTCTCAGGATCTACCGCAATCCCATTCTTGGAAATGATGTGCCCTAACAGCAGACCTTCTTCGCAGCCAAAGATGCACTTCTCTGGATTTAGAGAAGCGTTGGCTTGCTCCAACCGCTGCAAAACTTTGATCACATGATCAAAGTGGTCCTCTTTTCGTCCGTACACACAGAAATCGTCAATGAAATCCCGAACAAACTTCCCTATGAATGGTTCAAACACCTTGTTCATGAACCTTTGAAACGTGGCCGGAGCATTACACAATCCGAATGGCATCACCCAAAATGCAAATGTTCCCCAAGGAGTAGTGAAAGTAGTCAACTGTTGGTACTCCTGTGCTATCTTGATCTGGTTATACCCACTATAACCATCACCAAAGCTGTACCACTCATGACCAGCAACTTCCTCCAAAATCTCATCTATAAATGGTAGAGGATAATAATCCTTCTTGGTAACTACATTCAGCTTCTTATAGTCTATGCACACTCGCAGCTTACCATTCTTCTTCTTGACAATCACAATGGGTGAAACCCATTCTGAGTTCTCCACCTCATAGATGAAACTCGCCTCCTTCAACTTGTCTATCTCCTCCTTGACCATCATTGCCGTTGTGGGATTGACCCTTCTCTGCTTCTGTCGAACTGGTCTTGCGTGCTCCTCCAATTCGATTCGATGAGTCTCAAGAGTCACCTCCTTCAAATCCTTGTAGATGAAAGCAAACACATGGATATATTTTCGAAATATATCTAGGAATCTACTTTTCTCTTCTTGAGTGACATTGATACCAAACTTCAGGGTAGAGAGTCTTCTCACAATCTCTGCCTCACTCAACTCTTCTTTGTCAGGATCTTTCTCCACTGCTGGTCGAGGCAACAAGTCAATAGCACTAAGCTGATGTAATGATTCATCTCGACCAAATCCTTCGTCCTCAGACGAGGATTCTTGATCGTAAGAATCTCCGGTATCTACTTCTGATACACTCTGATCATCCTCCGTATCAGATTCCCAATAGTCACTAGTGGGTCTATCAGAGTCAGAAGTCACAACTCCAACACCCGAGAGAGGAACTATCACTCTATGATCTCTAGGCCCAATCCGTAAGTATCTCTTGTGCCACCTATCAGTGGTGCGTACAGCTCTCAACCAAGGCCTACCTAGGAGCAAATCATAACTAGAGTCCTTTAACACTTGAAAGGACATCAACGTTTGAACTCCCATCACAGACACGACCACCTTCTCTAACACACCAAGAGGTCTTACCCGTTGCTTGTTAGCCATCCCCGCGACAATGCTAGCCGGGCGAGTTGGTTCCATCCCCAACTTCTTCATCAACCTCTCCGATATGGCGTTTACAGCCGACCCTCCATCCACCAATACGTCAGAGACGTAGTGACCATTCAACCGGACTTCAATCTTTGAAGCCCTAGTGCATACCTCTGAAGCATGCACATCCACCACACCAACTCCCACAGACTTTGATGTCTTGCTCTTGGGTTTCTTCTTCTTGCTTCTCTTAGAACTCAGTCCTCCTCTGAGTTCCCTTCGTAAGTTGGGATTAAGTGCGATCAGTTGTCCAACAGTGATGTTGGCTTTCTGAGCACCCACATCTTCAACCACATCATATCCCGCTTGGGAAGATGAAATGGTGAAATCCGCCATCCCTAGCTTCCTTCTTGGCTCCCTTGGTGTACTCGAAACATTACTCGAACGAGTACTTCTACTTGCTGACTCCTCCATGAAAACCGGTTCATCAGAAAATCGAGTTTTTTTCCTTTCTTGAGCTAAAAGCTCCACCGGTGCATGAGAAGAGTTTGAACTCTCTCCTTTCTCGTAGATGGGATCTCGCACGACATCGATGGTAGCCACCCCCTTGTCTCGTCCTTGTGATGAATTTCCTCCACCCACATTCATTCTGATAGCTTCGGCACCTCTTGCTCCGTTGTTAGGACAATTTCGCTAGAAATGAGAACCTCCACACGTCCAACAAGTGATTCCTCCAAAGTTACCTTGGTTGCCTCCAAAGTTACCTTGATTTCCTCGGTTGGGATTGTTGTCGTAACCTCTTTGACCTCCTCCTCCACCTTTGTTCCTCCATTCTCGTAACTACACCACGTTTATCTTGAGATCCGCAAGAGTATCTGTGATGCTCTTCAACTCAGCATGGAAATCAGAGGTGGCAGTAGACATCGCTGTAGGGATAAATGGTCTTGGCACCACCGTTAGAGTAGGAGCTGACGTTGAAGCAATCACCAATTGTGATGGTGCAGATGCTACCGTTGTGGTTACACCAAGAGTCGGAGTAGACACCAAAGCGGCATGATGTGGTTGGATGATATCCCCTTCATCCAAACTCTCTTCCATATTTGTCGCAATCTTGATGGCCTCCGCTTTGGTTGTTGGCTTCTCGTACCTCACTTGGGTTCGAATTGAAGGTCTCAACCCTCCCACCAAGTTCTTGGTCAGCACTGCTCCAATCCCCGCCATCGTTAGCTCCACATTGTCTCCACTCTTCCGTAGGACCGTCCGAAATCGTTGCTCCAACTTATCCACCCTTTCGGCATATTGCCGAACTTTCTCGTCGTCCCGTTGCTTCAAATGAGTAAGCTCCACCATGAGCTTCTCATAACTCTCTTCTGGAAGAAATTCTTCGATGAGTGCATTACTCAACGTCTCCCATGTGTCCTCAACTGCACCAGGTGTCTTGCTCTTCACTCGGTCGTCATACCACGTAAGAGCAAAATCTTCTAAAAACTCTGGCAGTAACAACACCCATTCTTCCTTCCTTCTCACGTTGTTTCCGATGCAACCCCTTTTGAAGTCTCGTACAAATGGTTCTACATCTTCATTGTCCTTCCCATGAAACACTGGTAACTTCCCCATCTTGTAACTATTCTTTCTACCCTTCTAATTTTTGTGCAATAACTACTCGCTAAAAGAGTACGAACATCACCAATTCCATTCGCGAATAATCTACCATAGGTAAAATGAAAGGAAATGGTTGTAACAACACCTCTTGTGCCATCTCTTCTCCCAAGGTAATCATGAGCCTGAGTCGCATCACCGCCTTCTCCACCATCCGAATGACGATCTCCATCACAACTCAGCTGAGTCCTCTTTTGAAGTCGACAACTTCTCCGTCTCAGCTCTTTGAGTCTCGTCCAACTTCTCGACTACTGACGTAAGTAGGGCGGCCACATCGACGCACTTGTGTCCTCTGGATAGATCACCCACTCCACAACTTGGACAAGGATCTTCGCCTAGAAGATGAATTGACGCTGGTGACGATGGACCCACTCGAAGACTTAAATCAGTAAACTCCCGCTTCCCTTTAGCTCTCTCGGTTCTGATTCTAGTTGGACAATTCACGACTTTGTGTCCCAACCCTCTACAGAAATAACACCACAAGTCGGTTTCTACTCTTCTCCTCGGAGATTCTACTTGAGGTTTAGTACTAGGGTTTTCAAACTCGACGATAATCTCTCTCGAACTTTCTTCGACACTTACTATGACATCTAAACCTTGAGGAAGGTTTCTAAGTCTAACTTTCCAATCTTTTGAATTTCCACTCATGTTGCACCTTCTCAACCATTAAGTGGACAAAATATCCTAGAGGAAAATAATTCTACATCACTTTCTTAACTCTTCCGAGCTTTATATTAGAAATCGTGTATTATACATGCTATACACGAAATAAAATCTAATCTAAAATTAACTATCGAAGATATGATCCTCCTCACCATCATTTGTACTAATCACAACAGACATCTTGAACTCACTCTTGTAAGGATCCAACTCTACATCACCAGGAGCATTCGTGGCCTCCACAGTGAATGATGCTTTAAACTCGGCTTTCTTTAATTCTGTGTCAATGGTCGCGGAAGCTTCTTCGTATAAGATAAAGAGGGCACCCCAAGTGCTATAGATGCGGGTTCGTAACTCATCTATACTTAACTTCGGCTTCTCCGTCTCAGTTTGAACTCCTAAACGTCTCTTCTTCCACCTCGTCATTCGAACTGGATTCCTCATGAAGTATCTTCAAGACCTCCTTGTATGCCGAAACGTATATCTCTTAGTTGGTAAGAGATCTCTCCAAGATTTTTGTGGTCTCCAGTAGCTCAACCTCCAAGCTACTAAATCATGAAGTTTCAACAGAAAATTCCCTAATCAGAAGAGATGGTGATGACTGTACAAATTTTCAGAGAACTGAAATTTGTATATTTTCACTTCCCTTATGGTTGTCAACCCACTCCACTTTGAAAAATTCTTTCTCTCTCTTCAGACCTCATCTTCTCATGATTTCTTTTGTCCTGGATAGCTTATCAGCCACTCTAAAACACTGGAAAGTTTCTCAGGAAAATAAAATTCACAGAAAATCTGACAATGACTGTAAATGTTTTTCAGATAACAGAATTCCTCAACTCTCACGAATAGACCCCCTCAACTTTGAAAATTCATTGCTTCCTCTCTAGACCACCTTTTCCTATGATTTCTTTTGTCTTAGATAGGTTATCAGCCAATCTAAAACACTGGAAAGTTTCACAGGAAAATAAAATTCACAGAAAAGTTGACAGCGACTGTACAAATTTTCCAGAGAGCAGAATTTCTATACTCACAAATTTATCTCCTCTAATAACTTTTCTCTCCTCCTTTCTCTACAACTCTTGTTGCACCCTCTTTCAACTCTCCTCAAACCCTTTCTAAGTGAACAAGATGTAAAGAATGACTTCGAACGCGTCATATATCACTACGGGATACACGAAAGGTTCTAACGTTGCTAACATCGCGTTAGCTCTCTCTCCTCTCAACGTTCTCTCCATGTGCTCTCTCATAATCTCCTTTTGTCGAATATAGAACTGAACTCTAAACATCGTTCAACGATCCCTTCAAGTGAGGTCCCGGCAACGGAACCAAAAATGTAAACCCTCCGCGGTCCTATCGATCAACTACCCCCCGATCTCTCAACCTCCACGATCGTCATCCACGAATCTGCAACATGTCGGGCCTGTCTCTCACTCAGGGGTCACCTCTGATGGCTTTGATGGAAGCACACCATGAACTTGAAGGGAAAATGCTGAGTTCACTCATTCATACACCCACAAACTTATCAACTAAAATCTCCTCAAACACATCAACTAAAATCCTCCATTCTAACGACGTCTCTCAAGTTCTCACATGCTAAAAATATCTCACATTCTCTATATTACTCAAGTTGTCATTACGACAATGTGAAAACAAGGATGAGGAGCTCTTCTCTACTCCTCTATTTATACATTCTAGGTTTTTACTTTGGTACCCCCGGTAACTCAGCCGTAACTACTTTTACCGGGTTTTACTAAGATATTACTTAAGATAAAAGCATTGATCACATGGGCTTTTTATCTTTTCACATGGGCTTATTCCTTCAAAGTCAACAACTTCTAGAAGGATTCTGGAATATTCTCAAGGAATCTCGAATTTCCACCCCCCCTCTACACTAGGACCTACTAAAAAGGAAACATGTGGAATCTCTTCTTGTTTTTAATGCCCACAAAGTCCACAACTTTAATCCAACCACTAATATCAAGTCAAAAAAGAGATAAGGGATACTTTCCACCTCCTTTCTACCTTTTAGACAAGATGACAAGATAGTAGTGCTCACTCTTTAGCAAATATCTGAATTCTGCCAAAAGTACAGCTAAGTTTAACCATAACTAACTTTTAGCTAGTCATGACTAACTTGATACATCCTTAAAGTACTTTGGCAGCCAATAAACATTCTCAACACTTAGTTATAACTAAACACCTTACTAATAGACAAACTTCCTATGTGTAACGTAGGTCGTTACAGATCAAATGGAGATTAGAGTAGGCAGCAAAGCGCAGAAGACAAGTTGACTTGTCCAAACTTAGTAGGAACCGAACATGCTATCTTAAGAGGTGGCAGTTTCAATGTAATATTAGATAGGTGACCATGTGGGAGAGTAAGCAGCGCAGGAGTAGTAAGGTGGATGGCTAAACAGGAAGGGGAACCGCTTGCATGTGGAGTGACAGCCTTCTGATAGCGCCTATCTCTCCCTGGTTGTAGTTGAGGATTGGAGGGGATTCCCTCTACGCCTCAAGGCAGATGCATAAGTAGGATCGAAGAGTAGATTTTCAGACACACATATGCATCACTGTGAGTAAGGACACATTACACACTAGAGACGCATACGCACAGTGCACACTACATCCGATGTTAGAGACATACGAGTAGATTGGGATTACACCGAAGGGGTCTGCATTCTCTCGTTGCCAGCAATGGTTCGAAGATGTAGATAGAGATAGTGAGTAGTTTAGGAGCAGAGAACGGCATCCTCGTGTTGTCCTGCTGGATAACTGGTGTGTCGAGGAGTAGGAGCAGAAAGTAGAGGGAGTGAGCTTCCCAACACCAATGTGCCTTCTTCTCGGAGAATGGACTGCTGATTTGAGTGCAGAAGCTTTGTCTGTGTCTCGTAGGTAGTGAGTTTCTTTGAATTCACTTCCGATTGTGCATGGGAAGTATTCTTCTTGAGTGGCGATGACTGTCATCAGTTGTGCAGATTCGTAGTTTGGCTCATCCAGTGGAGCACTTTGGATCCACGTACGGACGGTCTTATGGGTAAGGGATCCCAAAAGACAGAGTAGTCGGAGCAGCGAGAGAAGAAGAAAGAAGCCTTCTTCCCACAGCAAAAGACGACATCCTCAAGTAGAAGACTGTGTAACTGTATGCATGTTTGTGTTCTTCCTCCCCAAATTATTACAATCAGGGATGGCTTGTTAGTCAAGATCCGGACTAGAAGCCTGTCGGAGTCTTAATTTCTCATTTTCATCTTGTTTCTCTCTCGTTTGGATTTTCCTTTCTTCCCCATCTTCCCCATCTTCTTACCTTCTTCTAGTGAGCTTCCGAGACTTCCATTGAGCTTCCGTGAAGGTGAATGTCGTTGTAGTGCTGCAGAAAGACCGTTTTCGTAGGCAGAAGCCTGGGAAGACTACAGGGGGGCATACACCCTGTGATTAATCTAACCGGTTGGAATGTGGGAGAGCAAGGTGTAACAGCCGTTGCTAGTCGACTTCTACGAAGCAGGAGCAGTCTTTTGGAGGTGTGAGAAGTCGAGTTGAACCCCCAGAAGCCGAGAATTGCTTCGGGAAGACGATACTGAGAAGACCGGAAGAAGTGACCTGGAAGCAGGAAGCGTCTTCCCGAGCTTCTCTGTAGATAGTTGTGTGATATTGTAGTTAGTAGTTGTTTGTTTAGGTCGAGAGCACCTTCTGAAGGGTCTGGAAGCCATGTGGTTTTGTGAGAAGACGATTCTGGTGTGTAATTCGTATCAAGAGTGGAATGGATTTGCTTTTGTGCTGAGAGAGGCTTGGTACGAATCTTGAGTGACTTGATGAGTTGTTTGTTATTTCGAGAAGCTGAAAGTTTGGAACCAAGCCTGTGCTTGCCGATCTTCCAAGCTTCTCAAATCCACATCTTCCTAGAGAGACTAGAAGTCTGGAAAGGCTGGCAAAATGTGCAAGAAGACGTGAGGGTCCTTTACGGATCTCTTTGTCAGACCCATAGCAGCCTATTCGTTCTTCTTCCCGAACTTAGAAGAGAGTTGTGAGAAGTCTTGCTGGCAGAATCTGGAGAGAATGGTCGAGGGTCATGTCTTCCCGTCATGCAGCAAGCTTCTTCTCAGTGTGTATGAGAGTGAGAAGTCAGAAGAACATAGTATGAATGTTTTGTGTCTGTTGTGAGGTTAGATTGCGTGTCGGAAGCAGAAGACAGGTGAAACAAGTGAAGGGAAGCCTGGCTTCAGGAAGTCTTCTGAGAACGTTATTGAATCGGAAGCTGTCTCGGGAGTCTTCCCAGAGGTCACTGTCACAGGAGGAGCTCACGACCATCTTCTGAACTTTTCATACACTCTACTTCTCGCATATCTTGTATCTTTTGTTAAGAAGTAGGATGAAATGCAAGGTGGGTTGTCTTCTTAGGAATCCATGCGATGTCTTACTTAGTTAAGATTGGTTAGATATAGCTCGGAAGACGAGAGGAACTTAGGAAGCACTGTTAGAATCTCGGAAGACGGAATAGTTATCTTCCGGAAGACTAGATTCGTCTTCTGAAGATGGAAGCTAGACTGTGAGAACTTGGGAAGGACTGAGCCTTCGGCTCACAGTAAGTGCGTGTGGCTTAGTGTAACAGAGCTTCAAGTATGTCGATGCATCCTCGAGGGTTGGTGTTACCGACAGCAGAGTTAGCCGAGGCCAAACCTTTCATCAAGGAGTTGGGTCTCGACTTCTTCCTGTGGGATTGGAACCTCGCCGACCAGGGTCTTCTGGATGAGGTTTGGGCACCATTACCTCCCTGCAACCGTGTACCTGCGAAGGCAAGAGTTGCTCAGGGAAGATCATCTTTCAAATTGCTGGCGTATGGCTTTCCACAGGCCAGAAGTAGAGAACAAGGGGTACGAGTTAGAGAAGAAGACCCTATCCATGATCTCGGAGAAGTGGCATGTGCCTGGGAGCACAACTTGTCTCTTCCTGGAGGACACACAGGGAAGAAACGGATGGAAGGTCGAAGCTTACCGGGAGCCGCAGAAGCGTCTTCTGGCAAAGCTGTTCCTTCATCTCTTTCCCAAGGAGAAAGCGCAGAAGACGAGGTACCTTGGAGACCAGGACGTGGAATTCCTGGAAGTCATTTAGGAAGGGCTGCCCATCAACTGGGGTGCATTCTTCCACGCATATGTGCAGGCAGAGCTAGTGTACTTAGGCACCCCAGCAGGAGGACATCTTACTCCGTTCTTCTATTACCTGTACGTGGCCAAGGGGGACCTAACGGAAGATCAGTTGGCGAGATATGGACCAACAGGGTAGCACGAGACGAAGGAGGAGACCTCGGGAGAAGACGGCCGAGCAGCAGTCACGACTCTTCCTCCCACTCTGATGCGGCAAATGAGACAAGGTACTCATCAGAAGACGTTTCCAGTGAGGGAAGACGACTCTAGTGGATCGGAAGATGCGACACCACCAAGGAAGATGGGTCCTAGGAGCGTGCCTAGGAAGACCATCTCCTTCCCGATCATTCACTCTGGATCAGAGTACGACTCTCAAGAGGAGCAATTGAGTACCCGAGCTCCGCAGAAGATCGCTTCTGCAACACCAGGGAGTCTTCCGAAGACTCCAAAAGGCGAAGGTTGGATGGACACTTCTACTGCGATGCGAGGAAGCGCAGTAAAGAGGACCGCTTTTGTCATGGAGAGGGATCTTCTATCCGAAAGATGAGAAGAGTAGCTTCTTCTTGCGCGCAGAAGCAGAAAGTCACAGCAGCAGAAGAGGCATCCTTGCCTCTGGAAGACAAGGAAGACAGCTCTGTCTAGATCGTGGGGATGAGTCTGTGTTCCGCGGGAAGAAGACTGGAGGAGTTCAGTGCCTTCTTCCACTCGGAGATCCGACCAGCTATGGAGTTGTTGGAGAAGAGAGCGATGGCTCAGGAGAAGCCACTACAGCTTGGATTCAATTTGCACACCCTGATGCAACAGGAAGAAGGCCAGAAGAAGGTAGAAGCGCTGGAAGCCAACCTCCGCACCACGGAGAAGCTCGCAGTGAAGTACAAAGCAGAAGCAGCTGCTTCTGCCAAGGATTTAGCGCAGCTGAGGAAGAGCAACCAGGAGTTGCAGGCGCGTTTACAGCAGCGTGACCAGGAGGTTCTGCGGGTCATAGGTAAGATCACCACCCTCGCAGAGAAGAAGATGACGTGGAAGACACTACGGGAAGCCGCAGAAGCACAAACGGCAGCCGAGAAGACACAGCGGGAAGTAGCAGAAGCTCATGCGCAGGGGTTGCTAGCACAGACGGTGGAAGCACTTCGCAAGAAGTTCAACTTCACCGCGGCTAGGAAGCTTCTCACCCTAGCTAGGGAGTGGGACGACGAGTCCAGAGCGATGTTAGTGGAGTGCAAGGAGAGCACGTTCTGTTACTTGGATCGGCAGATAGAGAGAGTGAAGATGCTTTACGGTCTTCTCTCGATTCCGCCACCAACAATTGCATCTTCCCAAGCCCCATGACCATCGATCGGATCAAACTTGGAGAAGGAGGAGTTCGACCTCACTATCCACTTGGTAGTGACAGCGTTGAAAGCCGAGAAGACCGTGGAAGAAGCCCCGGAAGACAAGAAGAAGAGTTGTCTTCTCAGGTATTCTGAGTGGAGGAGGTGACTTCTCGGACCACTGTGAGGTCATCATGGCCCCAACGTCGAACTAGTGCCTCAAAAGAGCGAGGAAGCGCAGGTCGACCCAACTTCTCAGAAGACGCTTTCGTCTTCCGAAGTAGCACCAGGCGAGCCCACTACGAATGTGAGGAGGAAGTCACCTCAGTGACACCCGAGGTATTCGCAGGGCTTCCTAGCTTATCAGAAGCCGAGTTAGGAGTTCAAGTCGGAGCAGATCAGATGGAGATTGCATCCGAGCAATTAGAGTAGGCAGCAAAGCGCAGAAGACAAGTTGACTTGTCCAAACTTAGTAGGAACCGAACATGTTATCTTAGGAGGTGGTAGTTTCAGTGTAATATTAGATAGGTGACCATGTGGTAGAGTAGGCAGCGCAGGAGTAGCAAGGTAGATGGCTAAACAGGAAGGGAACCGCTTGCATGTGAGGTGGCAGCCTTCTGACAGTGCCCATCTCTCCCTGGTTGTAGTCGAGGATTGGAGGGGAACTTCCCCTACGCATCAAGGTGGTAGTATAAGTTAGAAGACAGATTAGGATTTCATGCACATTAGGCACATTATACACATAGCACATGAGGCGCATTTATGCACACACTACTGTGCGCACACACCATACTGTATACATACTACACCCGATGTTAGAGACACATGAATAAATTGGGATTACACCGGAGGGGTCTGCATGCTCGCTGCCAGTAGTGGTTCGAAGATGTAGATAGAGATAGTGGACAGTTTAGAGCAGAGAACGACATCCTCATGTAGTCGTGTTGCTAAGCTGGTGTGCCGAGGAGTAGGAGCAGGACGTAGAGGGAGTGAGCTTCCCAACACCAATGTGTCTTCTTCTCAGGGGTTGGATTTTGGATTTGAGTGCAGAAGCTTTGTCTGTGTCTTCTGGACAATAGGTTTCTTTGAATTCACACCCAGTTGTGCATGAGAAGCCTTCTCTTTGAGTGGCGGTGATTGTTAGAAGTTGTGTAGAGTCGAAGCTTGTCTCATCCAGTGGAGCACTTAGGATCCATGTACGGACGGTCTTATGGGTAAGCGATCCCAGAAGACGAAGTAGTCGAAGTAACGACAGAAGAAGAAAGAAGCCTTCTTTCCACAGCAGAAGACGACATTCTCAAGTAGAAGACTGTGTAATTGTAAGCGAATTGTTGTCTTCCTCCCCAAATTACTACAAGCAGGGATGGCTTCTTAGTCAGGATCCGGATTAGAAGCCTGTCGGAGTCTTAATTTCTTATTCTTATCTTGTTTTTCTCTCGTTTGGATTTTCCCTTCTTCCCCATCTTCCTCATCTTCCTACCTTCTTCTAGTGAGCTTCCGAGACTTCTATTGAGCTTCCGTGAAGGTGAATGTCGTTGTAGTGCTGCAGGAAGACCGTTTTCGTAGGCAGAAGCCTGGGAAGGCTACAGGGGGTATACACCGTGTGATTAATCTAACCTGTTGGGACTTGGAAGAGCAATGTGCGACAGACATTGCTAGTTCGACTTCTACGAAGCAGGAGTAGTCTTCTGGAGGTGTGAGAAGCCGAGTTCAACTCCCAGAAGCCGAAGATTACTCTGGGAAGACTGTGTTGAGAAGACTGGAAGAAGTGATCTCGAAGCAGGACGCGTCTTCCCGAGCTTCCCTGTAGATAAGTGTGTGATATTTTAGGTGGTAGTTGTTTGTTTAGGTCCAGAGTACCTTCTGAAGGGTTTGGAAATCGTGTGGTTTTGTGAGAAGACGGGATTTCTAGACAAAACCCGTGCGTTTGTGTGTTTGAACAGATCTTAGAACTTAGAGCAGCGATACTTATGCAAATCCTCTGTGGGAACGATATCTTGTATACTAAATGGGCAAAAGGAGAAATCTCGCGTCACTACACTCTTGAACTTACACAAGACCGTTCAGCAGCACGTGAAGATCAGCCGGAGACTTCTACACGTACAACAGTTTGATCGAAGAGAGCATGAGCTACAGAAACACCAAGACAACAGAAGAAGCAAACAGCGAGCCATACTGAAGAGCGTAGAGAAGCACCAATCAAGGTGGAAGACAATGAAGTACTGAGGACTGGTGGACATGAGATTAAAGTACCTTGCCAAGATAACCACACCTAGTGGATGGAGAAGGATGTTTTGTCTTTGCTAAAATAAAATGACATGATCCACTCAGTGTCCAATCTGGATTAGGGACACTCTGAGTGTTATCTTAACTTGGTGAGGATGTTGCGATATCCTTGCTGTGAAAGGAGTCAATAGCGAGATAGCTTAATGAGAACTAAGACACGAGAGGCAGCATTGATGGCTAACATGGAATACATCGTTGGAGATTTGACTTGGAGTCTTAGAAACTTATATCATAGAGTTGACTAGCAAACTTCGTCAAATTCATGACCAGCTAAGACAAGTGGACAAGAAATTGGAGGACTTGTTGCAAGAAACAGATGCTAATGAATGCGTCAAGGTGAGAGAAGAGATTAAGTCATAACTTGCACGAGTTACTCAACAACTTAATGAGACACTAACCATGACGGTATGAAAATGCAAGTTTGACTCCTTAAGTAACACAAGAGATGGCTGCAACCGAGAAAGAACTTCTACTGGATACACACGACTTTCAAGAGGAAGTACAGAGAGCATGATCGTCACTAGTGCACTACGTGGAGTTGAAGACAATTGTAGACAAGTACTTAGTAGAAGAAAAAGAGGGAGAAGAAATCATAAGACAAAAATGACTACATCATGGCATAGTAGGACTTCATCGAGATAGTAGGAGTAGCACTTGTTCAAGTTAGAGTTAATCCGCACATTCGTACTTCACTTTATTGTGAGATTTCTGATGTTTGTGAAGCAGCTTGAGTTGTAAGGATGTGTTCGTTGGAAGTGAGTGTGATATATATGTAAGTAGAGGATATGCTCATTTTGTAGAGTCAATCCATGTTGAATAAAGCAAAGGCACAAGCCTTGTCATTTTTCAGAACATTCTATCATTATAGTGTGTCAGTGTGTTGAAGCATTCTTACTCGTCAATGTGAGTGTAACTTGTTGAAGTATCATTTCTATGTAGTCGTAACTTGACGAGATAACGACGTAACATGTGCAAGCTTGTCGACACCCTTGGCAATCACGAGAGGTCGATTGGAGACCTGGTTTTCACGAGGTCCCTTGACCCAAAGTACTTTTCTATACCACTCAATGTGCGACTGAATCCAAGATAGTGTTGATTCATCTCAGAACATTGAGATATCACATAGTTTATGATTAACTATTGTATCTAGCAAGTCATGACGATATGTTTGTCTTGGGATTGTTTCACCCAAGAGTTAAAAAAGAATAGTATCCAAATTGTGTATTGTCATTTTGTTTATACGTGTTTTCATCGGTATCTCTACGAGAATGATCTTATTTACTACAATCATCTATTATTTGGCTCGACCACTGTGTTACAGTAACACATCAAAACCCACACAAAAACAAATCTTTTGTTAGAAGAACTTACTGGTCTACCCAACAAACACACTTTGCTGAAACTAGTGCCCTAAAAGCACCTTGTAGTAGATGCTTCCATCTAGATGTCTTTGATTACTTTAGGTGAGAACTTCAGGTTTTGAGATGAATTTTTCATTAAATCACAAGATTAAGTTCCTAGATCACACTGATATCGGTACAGAATTGAGAATCATCATTGTTTGAGAGTACACTGATACAGTCACTACACGTGCCATTCATACAGACGATGATGTGTTATAATAGATGAGATTCTGAGAGCCCAAGCTCTCTAATTGAATAATAAAAAGAGTGAATGTGTGTACAACAAGGTAGAGATCTTGATCTGAAATCTAAGTTGATCATGTGTCTATCTCAGTATGGAGGACTCAGTATCTGGAGACTACTCTGAGCTAATCGTAGAATTCTATTATCACAAGATCTGCCTCCCAGCAAGGGACAGAGAGCTTAAATAGCACAACAGAGAACAAAGGGAAAACATCAAACCCCCACTGCCAACGAGCAGGACCGCACTTAGAAGTAACAAATACAGCTGCTCAATGATAGACTAATCAAAAAGTAAAGCGCCAGATACAAATATCTTAACAGACTATCGTCATGCGACGGCATAAATTGGAAGATAGTGATTTAACTCCTCTAGTGCTCCTAAGTGGTGATTTAAATTTTTTATTTTTATTTTTATTTTTTATTTTTATTTTTTTTATTGAAGGAGCGGCAGTACGCTCACGAGAACTTTATTAAGGATCGAGGTCGAAAAAAACCTGGAACACCACACCCGGGTCCCAGTTCTTACTGCTCCTAGTTTGACACGTCAGATCGCCAGCCTCCGGCAGGGAGCGGCTAACGCCGTACGTGCAAATCTCACTACTCTCTAACTTGGTTCTACTCTCGCGGTTCGCCAGCCTGGTCGAGATCTTCGCCTCCAGAATCACGACCCCGCCGAAATCCAGGCTAGCACTAGCGTTTTTTTCTCTACGCCTCCTCGAAACCATCGCGCGTAAGCGCGCGGTCGAGCACCACGGAGAGGCAGCCTCCCCTTCACTACTAGCTAACCTAGCGATCGAATTCCCCTTCTCTGGGATCTTTACCAGGCTAGCCTCTTTGTTGTCACCCTCGTGCCATCCGCGATTGTTGTCCTCCTTGCGACCCCCGTGGTGGAGATCTATGTTCGTGGGCTTTGCAAGGCCGCCCCCATCATTGCTCTTGTGCGGCCTGGTTATCTCGATGTAGAGGAGAAGGAAGCTTCTCCTTGGTTTGCCGATCTCACCCTCCTGAGCCTTCAATTGGTGTTTATGCGTGATGTTACTCTTCTGTCTCTTGTTGCTGACGATCGCTTCCATTATGAGAGGTTGACTGCAATTCTGCAGCCTCTTGTCATCGTTCACCTGCAGAAGACAGTCCTGGGTCCCAGAGAGGAGCCGCCTTCTGGGCCTCGATCTCCCCTGCAGACAAAAGGCGTAGGGGTGGGGTCCCTGCTTCCCAAGGAGAGACTTTTCTGCACCATCAATTCTGCGGATCCCGAGGTCTCTGGTGTCAGGTTTGGCCGTTGTCCTGTAGCCATTTCATCTCTGTCCACTTGAGTTCATTGTTCGCTCCTTTGTTCTTCAGTGAGGGGGTAGGTCTCAAAATCCACCTCATGCTGGATCTCGCCACCTCTTCCTCCTTCTCTAGTTGCGCCTCGATTTAGGTGTCTTTGTACGTTCGCGATAGTTTGCATAGCTCTCATCCAGGCCTGCTTTCGCTCTTCGCACGCCTCTTCCTTCAAGGTAGCCCAAACTAATTTGACCACCTCTGCCACTATTCTCGCGGCTGGCCTGTCAGATCTGGTGTTCCAGAAGACCACATCTGCCCTTTCCGCCCACGCAACTTGGGTGTGCTCTATGGTGAAGTAGAGAAGGGCAGGGTTATCGGAGCGGATTTGCAACGCTTTGTCTATGGTGCTGAGCAACCCTTCTCCCTCCTGGTAGGCAATCCCGCAATCGCTGCCATTCATATTGAGTCGGTCCCATCTTCGCCTTACAATATGGCAATCCCATAGCAGGTGCTCCAAAGTCTCCTCCTCTCTTCTGCATCTAGGACAGATTCCCTCGCCAATTCCCATCTGTAGGGCCCTCTTGTTAGTAAAAAAACCCCTGTTAAGGACTCTCCAGAGCCATAGATTGGTCCTAGGCGTGTCCCCTTTACTCCATACTTCTTTCCACCTTCTTATCCACTTCTCCCTTGAATCGGTGTTCCCCCACCTGCGACTAGGGTGGGTATTCCTGGAGAGCGTCTTAGGTAGTAGCTTCTTCCATGAACTGAGACTCAGTGACCACCCTCTTTGTATAGTGTCCCTGTCAATCCATCCCCAGCTTGGGCTCATTTGTAGACTCTCCGCAGTCAGTACCGCCTCTCCTCCCCATCTGACCAGGGTTTGCAATGCAGTAGCTGAACTACCAGCCTCCGGGTCCGTACCTCCTCCCAGCCTGCAGTTCTCCAGTCCTTGGATAAGATCGAGGTTTTTAATGCATCTAATAGTCCCAAGTTTTTGCTTCCTGGCTTCCTTGAGGGCCTCACCTTTTTCCCTGTCGCTAATTTTGGTGTGACGTTGCCACAGCTCGACAGTTTGTTCTATCTTCAGATCCTCCCTTAAGATCAGCGGGGTCCCCGTAAGGGTAAGCTTCCCATATATCTTTTTCCAACCCTTTAGAAGCGAGTTCAAGGTAGGGAGCGTCCTGCAGTGCAAATTCGATACAGTGAGTAACCCCTCTTCTGGAGTCCATCCTTGGCGTCGTTGTTTGTGGGTCCCTTTCATCAAGGTGTCTTTTATTCCCCATCTGGCGATGTTTTTCCATTCCTGTTGACCCCCCATCAACAGCTTGCCGATGTACTTAACTTTCAGGGCTTGTGCCACTTCGGCAAAAGGAGGTATGCCCAGACCCCCTTCTTCCTTGCTGTTCGTGATCGTCTCTCACGCGATAAGAGGTGTTTTGTTTCGCCCCTCTTCGTTTCTTCCCCATAGGAAAGCTCGGCAGACCCCTTCCATCTTTTTGAATCCTTCAAGTGTACAGTTTAGGCAGGTGAGCTGGTAAGCCGGAATGCTCCTGAGGACGTGGCGAAGGAGGATAACTCTACTCGGCCAGGATAGAAGGCGATTAGACCAGTGTTGGAGCCTCTTTTGTAGTTTTTCCACTAGGGAGTCTACAATCTGTCCTTCCGTCAGCCCAACTCCAATCGATACTCCTAAGTACTTGAAGATTTGACCTGGACGTGCGATGACGCAGCCAGTCTCCTCCAGCCAGGTTGGGATGTCGGCCATGCCCAGGGGTATTACCAGAGATTTGCTCAGGTTGAGGGCGGCACCAGAGACTTCTTCGTATCTTTTGATAACCTCTTGAGTTTCCGCAAAGCACTCTTCCGTACCTTTTATCATTAAGCCGGTATCGTCAGCGAATAATTGATGGAGCAAGTTCTGTTCTTCGCTGAGTTTGATGCCTTGAACCCTTCCAGTTCTTTGAGCTTCGTTGAACATGTTCATGAGTGGTTGGGTGGCGATAGCGAACAGGTAGGGTGCTACCGGGCAACCCTGGCGGACACCTCTGCTTAGATTGACTGTCTCAGTGAAGGCGCCATTGACGTGGATCTTGGAAGTGCCCCTCAGCGTCAGCCCTTTCAACAGAGTTATGAAGTGGCCGTCGAAGCGCATGTGAGTCATTGTATCCCACAGGTAGTCGTGTGAAACCCTGTCGTACGCCTTCATGAAGTCAACTTTGAAGAATAGAGCTTGTTGTCCTGTGTTCTCTATCATTTCCTGTCCTAGTTTGAAACTGAGTATATTGTCGAAGATGTCCCGGTCTTGTATAAAACCAGTCTGCTGCTCATCCACCACCGACCCAACAACTCTTTTTAGTCTTTCGGCTAGTAGCTTACTCAAGATCTTGTAGGTGGCCGTGAGGAGGGAGATCGGCCTCCAGTTGCCTAGGTCGGCCCTATCCCCTCCTTTTTTGATTAGCTTAATAACTCCTTGGAGAGTTTTCTCGTCTATCAGCCCGCTTGCCCAGTACGCCTTGACCATATCAGAGCAGTCAGCCTTGATAAAAGGCCAGCACCTTTGGAGCATTTCGTAGGTGACTCCATCTACGCCAGGCGACTTTTCTTTTGGGAAGCTCATGATAACTCCTTCGATCTCTTCCTCCGTCGGAGTAGTTCTCAGGTGCACGTTTTCTTCCTCTGTGACGAACTTCGAGGTCAGGTTTAGGATGGCCTTCCTTTGTTCCTTATTTGCCGTCGCTAAAGTATCCTCCTCGTATAGGGTTGTGTAGAACCTGTGAATCCTGTGCAGAATCTCTTCATGGTCCTCTGTTATGCTTCCTTCCTCTAACTGGATCGCCTTTATTTCCTCCCTGCTATGTTTTGCTTTCAGCTGCGCGAAGAAGTATCTAGATGGAGCCTCTCCTTCTTGCAGCCACCTAATTCTACTTCTCTTCCGCCATAGGCTGGCATCCTGATGCTCTCTTTTCCGTAGATAGCATTCTTTTTCACTTAGCTCTAAGTGAAGAGCTGTCGAGGTGTCAGTGGCTGCTCTACTCCGAAGTCGAGCTAGTTCCTCCTCCAGTTTGGACCTCGGTTGAAGCCTCTTAGCTCTTTCCCGTTTCTCCTTCATCAGAGTCTTTCGTACCCTTCCCCAGGCGAGCACCCATCTGGTTCTCGGGTCTTCTTGCGCTGTGGGGTGGCTTAGCCACGCCTTTTTCACCTCTTCACTGACCTTGGGCTCTTTCAGGTATTCGGCATCCATTTTGAAGTAAGTTGATTTTTTAACCTGAGTTCTGTCTTCTTCCGCCTTCAGTTTCAACTCCAAAATGACAGGTATGTGATCTGACAGCGTTTGTCTGCCGTCGTGGAGCAGTCTTGAGACCGTATGGCACCATTCCGCTCTATCGTTGAGGTAAATCCTGTCTAGCCGAGCTTGGTCGAATCTGGAACCCGTTCTGACCTGCCTTGTGTATATTGGTCCTTCCTTCGCCACTGCGCAGAAGTACGCGTCGACAAGATCCGTCTGCAGGAGGGTGTTTCGCCATAACCTCAGTTCACTCCCGTGCAGCAGGGGAGAAGGCCCTATGCTGTCGTCGGGGAGCTCGACCATGTTCCAATCTCCCATTAGAACCCAAGGGCCGTTCCTTGTTTTGTTCCCTATCCATTCCCAGAGTTGCCTCCTTTTTTCTCTGTTGTTGGGTGCGTACACCGCAGCGACTCCTAGGGGCCCGATCGCCGACGCAACAATGGCCCAGGCTACAGTTCCGTCACCTCTGGTCCCTATTTCCTCGACCTGTATGTGTTGTCTTATCAGTAGTGAGGCTCCACCCCTTCCTTCCTCGTTGTAGTCAGTAACTTTAGTGCCCTGCGGTAGGATAGCGTTTAGGTTGTGCTCTAACCTGTTTTCCACTGTCTTTAATTCCTGTAGGGCGATGATGTCCACCGGTATTCTTTCTCTTCCCATCCAGCGGCGTACGATCGAGGTCCTGTGAGGGTCCCCCAATCCTCTGACGTTCCATGTGGCCAACTTTATGTTTGTCTGCATTTGGTAGGTTTTCTACGATTCAGAGTGACCTCCAGTTGGCTGTTGTGTCTCCTTTCGGACGTTGTGCCCTCGTTGGCTTCCTGATTTTCCCTTTAATTTCAATCGCTCTTCCTCCAGGACATGTGAAGCTGCTACTCGAGGTAACGGGTGCGAAAGGAGTACTGACCTTTTTCGAGAATCTTCTTTTTGTCATGGCATTCAGATCGATTTCTCTCAAGGCATCACGTTCTAATCCCTGTAGGGGAGAGACAAGGAGGAGGGTCCCCGTTGTTTCTTCGTTGGGTGTGGAAACTCGCCTCTCCTGTGTACCTATCTCGCAGCCCCATCGTATTTCTATGTTTGGTGCTCGAGCTTGATCCTGTATGTCTGGCGGGTCGACCTCCTGTTCTTTTTCGGACTCTTCGTTTTCCTGCCCCATTTCCTCTTCCTGCTGTTCACCTTGGTTCCTGCTCTCTGAACAAAGTAACATCTCATCGCTTCCCTTCCCCAGCGGGCCTTCCAGTGGCTGACTCCCCTCTTGTGCTTGTGACAAGCTTGTAGTCGCTTCCTGTTGCCTGGTCTCCTCCCTTCCTGTTTTGTTGTAACTCGTCAGCGGGCTCTCTTCCCTTGTCTGAACCTCCTGCGCTTTCTTTCCTGCCCTTGTATCAGTTTCTTCGCTCGCGTCCCGATCGTTTTGGTTTGTAGCGTTCAGGTCTGGGATACCCTTCTTCTCTTGATCGTGCCGTTTGGGTTCCCGAGAAACCATTGTTTGCTTGCTTTGGATCGTTGGTGCATCCTGCAGCGATGGAACGAGAGTAGCTTCGATGGATGGAGGAGAAAGAGTACCCTTTCTGAGCCCCCCTTCCTTCTCCGACGTGCTTATGTGCTTAGATAGAGATGTCTGGGAGTCTTGCTCCTCCGACTCTAAACTCAAAGCTGCAAAGCGATTGTTAGCCGACGTAACCTCGACCCATTTCCCAATCGACTTACCTCCTTTGTTTTGCTTCCCTGTTACCTGTGTAAAGCCATCTCCCTTGTTAGGCTCTGCTCCTTTAGCACCTTTGTTTCTTCCTTCAGCTATCTCCTGTTGGTTCCCTGTTGGCTGTTGCGACCCTTCCGCAGGTGGGATCTTTGTCACTTTACGGCTGTCAGGGCAGTTTTTGGCGAAGTGTCCCTTTTGTTTGCAGACGAAACAGGAGTCGGGAAGCGAGTGATATGTGATTGGTTGTATTATGGGATCACCTACGCCGATGCGGATTATGATGTGATCTTTTAGTTCCGCTTCCGGGTCCACCAGTATACATCCCCTTATATGGGGATAACCATTAGTAGACTTCGTTGTAGTCCTGTACAGCACCGGCCCTATTGCACCCAACAGCTCGTCTGCCCCAATCTCGAGCGTGGGGTCGACCAGAGGTAAGTCTATCCATACAGCGGCCAATCTCGAGTTGTCTGCATGAATTTTGAACCCTGGTGTCCAAGGTGCTGCAAGAACAATTCGTTTGTTGTAAAAGAGAGGTGATCTTTGTAGCAGCAACTTCTTTTGCTCTTCTCCTTTTAACACCACTAGGAAGTGCTTCCTGCTAAGCATTCTTAGTTGTATCACGTTGACTCCAAGATTCGGTTCTAAACACTTTGTGACCCAGAGCTCAAAGGCGTCCCTCGATGGGCTACAATCTACCGTGGAGAGCACAACTGCCGCCTTGTTCAGCTGCGCCAGTCTGCTTGCCACCAGGTCCCTGTTCAGCTCCACTGTCACACCATTTTTGCACTCGCCCAACTGCTGGTTCTTTTTGATGTTGCTTAGTGCCTCCAGCAGTTCCTCGTCAGGCAGGTTTTGGCCATCTTTGAGGTCGAGTCCTTCAAGGTATGGGTTCTTTCTTCCTTGAAAGAGAGATTTTATCGGCCTTGACCAGCAGTTGGGTTTAGATTGCTCTTCTTCTTTCCCTTTCTCCTTGGGTACTGGGCTCTGTGCTGTGGAAGGAGTTTTAGCGATTGTAGCGGCTTCAGGTTCCTCCTTTCTTTCTGTGCCAGCTCTCGGTCTTTGGTCATCTTCCCTTGATCCTGAAATTCTCCCATCCAGCGTCTGAGCTCCTGAGACCTCCTTCGAACTTGGCTCATCCTCGTTTGACTTTTCCTTCCTTGAAATTTGCAGGATCTCTTCTTGCTCCTGTTCCCTGCGATTTCCCTGGGGGATCTCCTTATCGATGGAGACCTGTCGTTTCTTCGTGCACTGAGCCGGCGATCCCCCCGAGGTCTTCATCCGGCAATCGTTTCCTATCTTGCTCTTCTCGGGGTCCTGTTTAGCTGGGGACCTGCTCCGTTTTTTTTCGGCTTCGACTTCTATCGAGAGGATTCCCTGTGCTCTGCTATCTCCTTCGGCCATTTCGATGTTTTGGCCTTCTTGACCTTCTTGGAGAGTTCCTCCTTCGTAGTTCCGTAGTCCTTTGCCTTGCATCTTGATCAAGAAAACTCGCTCCAAAGAGCAAAAATTGGACAAATAAAGGAAAAAAATATTCTAATCTACTCTCTCGCAATATCTCACTGTTCGCTCTCCTCCTGTGTACTCTCCTCGACCCCCCTCCCGTTCTCAGCTCTTGAAAGAGTCAAAAGGCCCACGCAGCGCTGTTGCACGCCTCCTCCGCGCTCTCGCCGCCCTCGCCATCGTAACTCCGTAGGTCTTGCGGATATGTATCTGTCGATAGATTAATCCAGTGGTGATTTAATACGCATGTTTAAATGCTTTAACTAGACTTGATAAGGAGCTGTGTCTCAAGAGATCCTCATAGAGGTATCTTGACTTTGGTTGACTTAAACTCGTCTAGTCATTTCCCGAGATTGCTAATCCGTGTACTTCTTTGATCGGATGGAATCTTTCTTGTCCGTAATTGGTCCGGGAGCTTCTTGGAATAATTGTGCATTCTCAGTCCGAGGACTTTCTTCGTCTGGATACTTTTATGAGGTTACTGCGTAGTTTTGGTCTGGGGTCTTCCTTGGTCCAGGTACTTTCCCGGGGTCGTTGGTCCGTGTGCTCCCAATCCAGGTAACTTACTTTCCGAGGTCTTCCTTGGTCTGGGTACTTTCTTGGAGTCGTTGCTCTGTGTGCTCCTGATCTCGGTAACTTCCCCCCGTAACTTCTCAGGGTCATCATGTAGTTTCTGTTTGGGGTCTTTCTTGATCTTATTACTTTCCTGGGGTCGCTGGTCTGTGTTCTCGATCCGGGTCACTTCTTAAGGTCACTACGTAGTTTTCAAGATGATTGTCGATTGATCTTTTCGACATAGCTCTTTTGCTAAATAGAGCCATGTCGAGAGATTACGCCTCATGTCTGATGTTTATATTTGGACCGTGAGTTCAAAAATAAAGATCATGTCAAGAAGCAATGGTCTTGTCACGGTAGCAATCCAAGTCCACGATGAGGAACATGTCTATGATCATCTGTTCAAGAACACGAGTATAACGATGGCTATGCATTAAAGCGATCAGAATAAATAAGTGATAAGAAAATTGGGATTAGAAGTAGTAAAGTCCAACGTGAGGACATGGCATTTAGTAGTGGTCTCCTTGAAGAGAAAGGTCAAGATATGGCAATAAACAGCTACACGAAACATGACAATATTTTGAGTGGACAAATATTTGTTAGCAAAGGACCAAAGATCTTACTGTCCGACAACCTTGGGGTTAAAGAGAAACACATGGAATGAGAATGGAAAATGATCATAGTGGTAGTGTGTGATGGATAGCCTGCACGGTATGGTAAGAAAATTCTTATACTTAAAGATATATGACAGAACAACATCAAGGAATGCTAGGTGCTTAGTCTTTACAAGATCCTCTTGAGGTACTTGAGATGGTGCAGGGAAAGCTTGTTCTAAGGAGAGCTAGAAGACTCAAGTCTTATGAAGGACAAATAGGAGCCACATGATGCTCCATTTCTCCTCGATTTGACAGAAATGACCTCCTCTTAAGCCCTTCATTGAAATTTGGGTCAACAAGGCAGAACATTGCCCAACAGCATTCATTGACAAAGTTTTGCTCTCCTGCATACTCTTGCGGCAAGCGACAAGTCGTCTGATGTTTCTACTGGTGATCAGGATAGCAAATATGATATGGACATTCAGATACCTGAACGTATGATTCCACCGGTTTGTCATGAAATCCATGATACTGACCAAATTCCACCTCGTGTATTTATTTCAGATTATGCCTCGACTCATCAAGGATTTTACACCTCCGCAATTCTCAATTCCAAGACCTACATTCAGAGGCTTGAGATTTTGCTACATTCCCAATTACAGATAGGAGCAGGTAGAACAGAAGTTAGCAATCTTGCATCTTGAGCTTGAAGACGCCCGCCGGGAAGCAACAACAAAGACAGAAGCAGCAATAGCTACGGCATTAGTGGACTTGCAGAATGCAGACAAGTACCAATCCCTCCTCGAAGAAGAAAAGCTTATTTGTGCTACAGTGGAGGACAAACTCAATTCTTTTATCGAGTCAGTCTCTCAGCTCGAGAAGGACCTCACTGCCAATAAGACCGACCTTGCAACGCAAATCGCCAACCTTTCTGCCGCTCATATCGAGCTCGCTCAGCCACGAGCAGAGAATTAGATTTGCAACATAAACTGACTGCAGAAACGACTCAAAAGGATGCACTCAAGGAAAGATAGAGGAGCTCATACTTTTGTTGACATGCGTAGAAGTACAAGCTCCTGAAGTCTTGTAAGACTTTGGGCACAAGTCCTGTAAGACTTTGGGCACAACTATGTTACGGAGACCCAAACCCAAAAGTCTTTTGACTCTCTCTATATATTGAGAAAGGGCTCTGCCCCCAAGTCAGTCTCTTTAGTGATACTCTGTTCCTTCTTTTTTTCCTGTGAAGGCGGCGAGAGCCTCCTTCCTTGTTAGAAGGTTTTCTTCCCTGTTGGAGTGGTGCTATGAATTGGGTTCTTGCTGCCATACATCCTGACATGGTATCAAAGTTTGAGTGAAGGAATTAGAGATTGGAGTCATACGGAGGACTCAAATTGCAAGTGGAGGTGCTGCAATTTTTTGCACATGGAGATTTCTCTTGAGGCGAAACTCTAATAGGCGTCCTTGTTGTTTGGAGCTACTTTCGAAAGTCCAGACATCATTTTTTCTGGTATAGCAAGGAATGACAGCGTTGGTGACAGATTCTGAATTTTCGAATTGTCCCTCTGCAGTGTTTGTTGTGTTGTTTTTGTGAGAGTTTTCACAATTCTAGTCAGTCAACAAGCTTTGACTGCATTTTTTAGGGTCTTCTACTCATTTTTAGCCAAAACGGATGAAATCATCAGGTATCAAAAGGCATTGCTTTTTGGTAAAGATCTTTTATTCTGCCTTTAGAGTAAAGATTCCGCAATATCTACCCAACGAAATTTTTCTGGACTCATTCCGAGCTATTTCATTTTAGGACATACATTCAACTATACTTTGACCATGTTTTTGAAGATGTAAAAGACATCTTTTAGACATTCTGACAGTTTGTGTCACACAGACCTACATCCAGACCTACATCTATATAACCCTAAAATCAACATTTCTATCACTGTGTAAAATTCCGATCTGTTCATAGACATTGTCTGTATCTTCGTTTCTTACGTCTAATCCATCATGAGTAGAATAGATACGTTTTCAGCCATTACCGGTGAGCCTTTAGACAAAAACAACTACTTCATATGGAAGTATCGCATGTTCGCCTTCTTGAAAGACCAAAGCCTGTTTGGCTTGGTCACCGAGACAGATGCGAAACCCGTTGGAGTTGATACAGATCCTGATGTTGATGCATGGAACAAACGAGCTTGTCAAGCTGTGCATTATCTTTTTTTGTGTGTCTCACCTTCCATGTTTGGTTACATACAGTCTGTTGATACCCCCAAGAGGTCTGGGATGCACTAACTAATGTTTTCCAGACATCTACCAAAGCTCGTAAGTTACAACTCAAGCATCAACTCTTGGATGTTAAGAAGGATTCATTGAGCATTACAGATTATGTTTATCAAGTGCGAGGTCTAGTTGAGTAGCTTAACAGCATAGGGGTGAAAGTCGAGGATGATGATCTCATCCTACACACTATCAATGATCTTGGGAAAGAGTACAAACCTTTTGAGACTTCCATTGCTGTCAGGGATACTTTTTTCAAGTTCGATGAGTTATTCCTATGTTAGTGTCAGAAGAGATTTGTCTTCAGGGCAATGGTGGTTCTATCTCATCACAAGAGCAAGCTTTCTTTGCTGGAGGTAGAGGCAGAGGACGAGGAAAGAGCTTTGGTGGTAGAGATAAGAACCGATTTGGTTCTTCTGGTCGAGGTCAGTTCTCTCAGCAGCAACAGAATCTTCGACCTGACCATCAGCAACAGCAAGCTAAAGGCGGGGTGAGCAACGGTTTTGTGCATACTGCAAAGCCAAAGGTCATGTGATCAAGACCTACTTCAAGAGGCAAGCAGAAATCAGATCTGGTAAGCTTCCACAGCAAAACTATGTGTCGACAGAGGAACCTTTTTCAGATGGCAGTCTTCTAACGATGGCACATGTCATGGGTTCCATGAGCAAACCTGCTGATGAGTGGTTTATTGATTCTGGAGCTTCGAACCACATGACAGCACATGGTGAATGGTTCAGCCAGAAGGAGCCACGGAAGACACCAGCAATAGTCTATACTGATGATGATACCCATCACACATTACACATATGGGTACAGTTCTTCTGTCTGTTGCATCTTCAAACATTTCTGCTTTGGGAGATGTACTGTATGTGCCCACCATTACTAAGAATCTAGTTTCAGTAGGTCAGATGGTGGAGCAGGGTTATCAAGTTCGGTTCAACAGCAAGGGATGTATTGTTGAAACCAGCGATAACAATGTAGTTGCCAGAGGGTCAAGAGTAGGAAGGTTGTTCAAATTGGATGCTGTTCAACCTCAACTTCAAGCCGCGATGTTTGTTCATACATCTGGAATCTCAGATTTGGAGATGTGGCATAAGAGAATAGGCCTTATGAACTATCAGCGGTTAAAGACCTTACCTATGTCAGAGTTAGTTACAGGTCTTCCCAAGTTCACATCTCCTATCCCATCTCAGATTTGTGAAGCTTGTCAGTTTGGCAAGCAAGCTAGGCAGCCATTTCGCCATCAGGGCACTAGAGCCTCTAGGGTGTTAGAGTTGATACATTCTGATGTATGGACTGCATCTCAAGCAAGCTTGAATGATTCTCAGTACTTCATCTCGCTCATAGATGACTTCTCGTGATTTACGTGGGTCTACTTCCTCAAGGTCAAGTCAGACGTCTTTGCTGTGTTCCAATCATTCAAGACCCTAGTTGAGAAACAGTATAACCATTGCATCTTATGGAGGAGGTGAGTTCATCGCTCGTCACTTTGACACTTTTTTGCAAGAGCAGGGGATCAAGAGAGAGGTCACGTGCAGCTACAGCCCGCAACAGAATGGTGTAGCAGAGAGGAAGAACAGACACATTGCAGAGTCAGCACGTGCGATACTGAATGAGAAGTCTATGCCTAAGTGTTATTGGGCACAAGCTGTTGCATGTGCTGTCTACCTCATGAACCGTGCACCAACTGCAGCGGTACATAAGAAGACCCCCTACGAGGTATTAGTAGGCAAGAAATCAGACCTCTCATGTCTCAAAGTGTTTGGTTCTATATGTTTTGTACATGTATCAGATGAAAGACGCAGCAAGCTAGACCCGAAAGCTGAGAAGTGTATTTTCTTAGGCTATGCTTCTGATACTAAGGGATATAGGTGTTATATCCCAACTTCGAGGAGATTGTTCATCAGTAGAGATGTTGTTTTTGATGAGTTGTTATCTTGGTATCATGCTACGTCAGGCTCTGTTGCTATTTCACCTATTCTATCCTCTGTCCAACCAGTTCAGGTTGGTTCTACAATCACTCAAGCCACTAGTTCAGGTAGTGGTAGTGCTGTATTTCATCCAATGCGCATGAGAGCTCCTTGGTCTGACCAAGTCCCTGTAGTTGCTGTACCTACGGTTCAGGTCCCTCCACCTGTTGTTCAACCTATACAAGTTGCACATTCCAACAGCTCTCTAGTGTTGCAGCAGATGATCAATTAGCAACGCAGTGCAGATATTGTGCATGCTTTTGACGACCACATCAGCAGCTCTCAGCCAAATCAGGGATCTGAAGCTGGACCATCAGGTCAATCTAATCTGCGAAGGTCCACCAAAGCGAGACATCCTGTCCAACTTTTTCAGTGTGAAGGTTTCTTGGCTGAACATCATGCCTATATGATGAATGTCGTACATGAACAAGAACCAAATTCTCTTGAGGAGGCGATGCATCTGACAAAATGGGTGTAAGCCATGCAAAATGGGTGCAAGTCATGCAAGTTGAGCTTTCAGCTTTGCAAAATCAACAGACTTGGGAGCTGGTTGATTTACCTTATGGTAAGAAAGCTATTGGTTGTAGATGGGTTTACAAGGTCAAGAGAAATTCGGATGGTTCAGTCCATAGACATAAGACGAGACTTGTGACTAAAAGATACGCGCAGCAGTATGACCTTGACTTTGAAGAAACCTTCAGTCCGGTAGCCAAGATGGCTTCCATACGCACCCTGTGGCATTAGCTACAAGTAAAGGGTGGCAACTGCATCAAATGGACTTCAATATGCTTTCTTGAACGTAGATCTGCAAGAGGAGGTCTACATGATGCAACCCCTTGGATATGAAGACCAGAGGTATCCAAATAAAGTTTGTAGACTCCAGAAGTCCTTGTATGGACTTAAGCAAGCTCCAAGAGCTTGGAATGCCAAGATTAACTCGTTTCTACTATTGCTTGGCTTTCGTCTGTGTAGTTCAGACTCCTCATTGTACTCTCTGCAGGTCGATGATAACATAATACTGATCATCATCTATGTAGATGATCTTGTTATCACTGGTATCTCTAAGAGCTTTATCAAGCAAGCGAAAGATCAGTTGAAAGGAGAGTTTGATATGAAAGATCTAGATGAACTGAAGTACTTTCTAGCTATTGAGTTCATCAAGGATGGAGGTGATACATAGTTGTTACAGAGACAGTATGCTCTGAATAAGCTAGAACAGTTTGGGATGACAGCTTGTAAGTCTATCTCAATCCCTCTTGCGTCTTCTCTGAAGTTGAATGTTGAGGATGGTGAGCTATTAGGAGATCCTAATTTCTATAGACAGATTGTAGGCAGCTTGATCTACTTTATCATTACTAGACCTGATCTAAGTTATGTTGTAGATCTAGTTAGTCAGTTCATGCAGGCACCTAGGAAACCTCATCTTGATGCAGTTCGACGGATTCTATGATACGTGAAGTTCACAATCCAGTATGGACTTCACTACGCAGTGGGTGGTCCTCTCTTGTTACATGGTTTTACTGATGCAGACTAGGCAGGAAGTGCTCAAGATAGAAGATCTACGTCAGGTTTTGTCTTCAGCCTTGGAGACTCTGCTGTTAGCTGGCAGTCGAAGAAGCAACCTACAGTTGCTCTGTCATCGACTGAAGCAGAATACAGAGCTGCCACTAATGCTACTTGCGAATCCGTTTGGCTTCATACCTTACTGAAAGATATGAGTGTGGAATTTTCTGACCCTGTTGTTTTACACACAGACAATATCAGCAGTATTATACTTGCTTCTAATCCTGTTTTCCATGCTAGGACCAAGCATATAGAGGTTCATTATCACTTTATTCGAGAAAAAGTATTGGCTGGAGAGATAGATCTGAGATATGTACCTACATGTGAACAAGTTGCTGATATATTCACTAGAACTTTACCTAGAGATAAATTTGATATTTTCAGATATGTCTAGGTGTTAAGGATATTGATATGAGCTTGAGGGGACTGTTGACATGCGTAGTAGTACAAGCTCCTGAAGTCTTGTAAGACTTTGGGCACAAGTTCTGTAAGACTTTGGACACAACTATGTTACGGAGACCCAACCCCAAAAATCTTTTGACTCTCTTTATATATTGAGAAGGGGCTCTGCTCCCAAGTCAGTCTCTTTAGTGATACTCTGTTCCTTCTTTTCTTCCTCTTGTGAAGGCTGTGAGAGCCTCCTTCCTTGTTAGAAGGTTTTCCTCCCTTGTTGGAGTGGTGCTATGAATTGGGTTCTTGCTGCTATACATCGTGACAACTTTCTATAGAGACGGCAAACAAATCTACTATTGATTAATCTGCTCAAATTCACCAAAGGGTTACAAATCACACTAAAGAACTGGAGGAGGCAGAAATTTGTCTACAACGCAAAAAATCCAATCAATGTCAACTTATTCAGAAAAACTCAGTTCCTCTAGTGAGTGGATCAACTCATTGCTGTTTTACAAGACCATGGTCTTGATATTTCCGATGAAGAAGAGGATGATGACGAAGAAAATGTACTTACATCTCATTTGCAAGATGCACCCCCAAAGACCGACATGATGATGATGAAGATCCGTCCTTAGAGGTTTTGCTTTCAGCACTAGTTGATGCTCCAAAATGAACTATCACAATGACTGTGGAAACAACATCTGAAAGAGAAAAAAATGCTCCAAAAAGTCTTCCTACCATCACCAAATCAGCGACTCCAGTCACTGCAGCCGTCCATCACTCTCACACTGAAGAGCATTCCCTCATGGGAATTCCTTAGGAACCGACCTCTCCCTTGCATGACATCTCCGACAAAGGACCTGAGCAACAACTGATGATCGATCAGTACCAAAATACAACAACAGTCCAAAGAGCTCCATCGCCTCCAAATCTGCAGCACGTGTCCTCACCTCAAGCACATATGGACGTGGAATCCCATGGCTCGACGGTTCCACAAGAATCGGTCCAAGAGAGAATACTTGGATTAGACGCCTCCACTTTAGAACAACCGGTTGTAATCCAACCGGTTAAGATACATTGGTTAAATCAAGCTCTGAGGATTCGTTGCCTGTATAAGAGGTCTACTAACAAGATTTGACGGCTATCATAGGCATGTCAAACGATCTTGACCTAGGATCCCTGTAACGGTTAGGACCAGGGTGGTTAGGAGCAATTCCTCAGGGAATAGGAGCAGACACTCATCAAAGTTTATATATTTCCAATCATTAGTAGAAAATCCTCTTGAGGAAGGTAGGCATATCAAGTTACTTATACATGCAAGTGTGTTTGTTTAAGTGTGGTGTATGCATATGTGAGTGTTTGTCAAGAGCTGTTGTTTATCTTCAGAGTGAAAGAGACCACCACATAGTTCAGAGAAAAATGGAGGTCTTCCATGAAAAGTGGAAGGTCTTCCACGACCGTGGTTCGGACCAGCGTCCGAACCACGATCCGCCTGCGTCTCGGATCCACGTCTCGGACCCACGTCTCAGATCTATGTCTCAGACTCATGTTTCGGTCCATTCTCAGACTCGTCCCCTTATGTCAGCGTTTGTCCGGGGTCCTCTTGGGGTAGGCCCTTATGTCTCAACCCAAGGTTCCAACCTTGGTTCAGAGAACCACTTAGGGTTCATCTGATCCCAACTTCTCGGCCAAGCCGTTAAGTCCTACTCGTAGCGTTCACGACCTAGCGCAAGTCCGCTAGAGTTCTGTTGTTCGTGTCTGTGCCCGATCTTGAGAATGAGGGTCGCGACACGTTCTCACCCCTTGACACTTACTGTGTCTATCACCACGTCAGTACATAGATTCTCCATTACGATCACATCGTCGTGGATATCTCATTGGTCTAGAACACCATCTCCACCCTCAAGATCTGGAGACTCATCATCTACTCTCTGATCTGAGAAAGATACGACCTGACCCTCCATGCTAGAGTTCATGACCAACAAACAAAGAAAGACATATGCATGCCACCTTGACACTATCTTCTCATCAACCTCGTCATGTCATCGAACCTTAGTTTGATCTTGCTGACTCGTGCATGGATTGCGACTCAACCCATTGAGATCTATATTTGCAACTCCAGGTCTATGCACTACATGGAAGTCATACTCGTGTAAGATAAGAGCCCATCGTGCAAGCTTTCTGGTAAGCTTGCATTGCTAAGCTCACCTTTTTTACTCTCATCACACATCACCAGCCGCTCAATCACTTGAGCGGCTGGTGATGTGTGATGAGAGTAAAAAAGGTTCTCAAACAGATAACATCAAAAGTGTGCAACGGTCCACACTGCTATCAAACACTCTTCCTCATACAAACTATACCTCGTCTCTGTCAAATTGTTGGAACGACTAGCATATGCCACCACGAACTCCTTTTTCTCATCATCGTGTTGACTCAGCATTGCTCCAAGTCCCAACATACTCCAATCAGTGTGCAATTGAAAAAGACACCTCTTAACGGGTCTCCTCAAGCTGAGATCAGATGTCAACTTATCCTTGAGCTCTACAAAAGCTCACTCTTGCTCATCTCTCCACTGCCACTCCTGATCCACCTTCATCATTTTGATCTACAGCTTCGCAATTACACTAAATCCTTTCAAGTATCGATAATAAAAGTTCACCAAATCAACAAATGCTCGAACTCGACTCACATCTGTGGGTGTGAGATACGTGCAATAGTCTCAATCTTCATCTGTTGAACATCCAACCCATCTGGGTAGATGGTGTGACCTATATATTCTACCAACTCTTGGAAGAACTTACACTTCTCAAGGTGTAACTTCAACCCATGAGCTCTCAATCGCTCAAACATATCCCGTAAGTATCACTCGTGCTCCTGCACTGTAGCACTATAGATCAAGATGTCATCAATATAACATTTAACAAAATCCAATCCTACTAGGATCTTGTCCATCACCCTTTGGAACTCAGCAGGGGCGTTCTTCAACCCAAATGGTAAGAACCGCCACAGATACAAAAAATCATTGCCGTGAGAGTCAATCCCCCAGAATGTTGTCTTGGACTTATCTTCTTCTCTCACCGGCAACTGATGATACCTTGCTCGAAGATCCAAAGTACTGAAGACTTTCACACATCCGTCTCCGTGTAGTTGCCATACATATCTTTCTTTGCTGGCATAACTGTGGCAGATGCATACTCTCCATGTGATATCTCCACCAACCCAACCTCCAACAAGTCTTGAGTCCTACTCTGGATCAAGGAGGAAGGTAAGGACCAAGAGGAAGGATGGCCAAAAGATTGACGTGTCATTAGTCAAGTCGATCCGTATACCTGGTCCCTTCAAGGTACCCAAATCCTTCATACTGCAGACAAAACAATTCCTGTAGCTCTTCAAGAATCTTCAAACTCTTCGTCTCTCCTCTCTTATAAGCTTGGGTCCAATCTCCGACTCCCAAGTATCCTCTATCACCACGCTAGAGGTAGAAGATGAAATCGTTGACTGTTATAGTGTAGTCTTTGGAGTAGTTTCCTTCTGCTCTCCACAACAACCTCCACCTCCACTGTGTGAAAAACTCCTGCAGTCCTAGCTGCAAGCTCCACACTTTCTCCTACGACATCTCATGATGTCCAAGGATGACGAACTCCACATGTCTTGCCCCCAGCCTTTACCTCCACCGACTCGATAGAAAAAAAGCTCAGAAGTATCCGAGCAGTAACACTCGTCGATCGCATTCGACGTTGCTCAACCAATCCAAGGTTAACAATCCACGTCAAGCAGTTCAAGTCCATTGCTTGATCCAACATCTGTTGTGAAGCCTATGACATTGAAGCTATTGCCGTTGTACCTGTAGAGAAATCCATCGCTCGCTCTCTCTCATCGGCATTGAGCTCCATCAATTGTTGTAACCGAGCATCCCACACAAGCCCATGTCCTCTATCTCTGTAAGCATGTGACGTTAGAAAGCTCACCAAAGTGGACAACGCTATCATGGGCCGTCCCACTAGGTTCACCGTTCTCATGAGTGACCTATCGACGACTCTCACTACTTGAGATCGTCGCCCTGCATCCAAGATGTCATCAACTGTGAGGTGAGCTGTTTCTTTGATTTCTATGTTACAATAGAAATCAAAGACAGATTACTATAAAAAAATCTAATTTTCTCTTTAAAAGTATCCAATAACTTGCTGATATTAGAAAATAATCTACTTATATCAAATAAAAATTCTCCTAATATCAGCATATTAGTTGCTGATGATTGATTTTGCTCCCCCACCCAGCTGTCTTAACACCACCTCTTGTACATACCATACGGACAACTTGCAATAGGAGATTTACATCTTACAATAAGATACACATAGAACACAAAGGCGTATCAGAATAGAGGCAACTCGTCACAAATCAAGTACACATGGAGGTCTAGAGTGTTATTTTTCTCCAGCGTTGGTTAGACGGATCACAAATAGCAATGAGACGATACATTGTATGCACAAGATGATGATATGTTTGGATGTGTTGTTAGATGGCAATTGAAAGGCAAGAAGTTGGATCATGAGGGAAGCAAAAAGAAAGATCCTCTGAGCGTTTAAGCTCTATGGCAGAGTGTTGGTCATAGATATGACGCAAGGGAATTTAGGTGAGGAAAATAGTCAGAAAGAAGGGTAATATATATTTCTTAGTAAATTTACCATGTTAGGCAGTAAGATCTCAGCAAGTCAATCCCAATCCTCTAGGGGTACATTTTATACTAATATGGTGTAAAAACATACCTTGTCCGTTATAGTAATCAGAAAATTTATATCAGCAAAATTTTCCACATCAAGAACACTCTTCGACTTTGCTCAATACTAACCTCAACATGTGAAATAATAGTATATTGTTATTATATATCTAGGTAGAGTGACTCAGTGTGCAAAATATATATTATTTTTAATATCTGATGAAGTTCTCACACCTAGCGATCATAGATTTAATGTGTGCAATATAATAATTTGTCATTTGATATCTAACAAGGGTCGCCAAGAGTTGGAAACTCACTAAGTGTGCAAAAGAAACTTTCAATATCATTAAACAAAATCTTATTATCTGATATCAATCCAATTCTCTATCGGTTTTAATAAAATGTTAATCGATGCTTGTAAATAGAAATTATATCGGGTTTGTAACAATACAATCCTGTTTGTAACAATGCTTGTAAGTAAATGTTATTTCTACCGAAGTCATCATTACTCTGTGTAACCTTCCGCAATAGTTATGCGATGTGAGTGCAACCTCGGCCTGTTTCTCTGTATACGTTTCTCCTGCTTCTGTTATCCTCTAACTTTAGGACTGCTATCAAGGCTGTATACGCATAAACAGTTCGTATTTAAAAGCTTCTCTGCCGCGTTTGCTGTAAACATACCAATCGTGACTTCTCTTCTCTTTGTTGCTTATCTTGTCTAGGTGATTACTCTAAATTTTGCTATCTATCAGTCACATGTTCATGATAAGGAAGGATATCTCTCCGCCAAGCTCTTTGGATGGTCAAATCTCCATCTAGCGCCCTCCGACAACAAAAGCAGATTCCATTTGCAACTATGGCAACAAGAACCAACATATTCTTGCGGTACGGAAACTTTATGTTAAATTATTCGCCTTTGTGATATAATCAGCTAAAGATATTATCGTTTGAGAAAAGAACAGAAATAAAACCTAGAAATTCTCCACATAAACATGGATGATGTCGATAATGAAATTTCGTGTTTCTACATTAATCTGAGTTCAGGCACAATCACGCAAAGTTCAAATGCCGAGAGTATGGGGATGTTAATTGTCGACATTGATTATCAGTGTCATCAAATTGACAAGCAAAACAAAGCTGAAACACACTTCAGACCAGATGCCGAAGGTAAGAACCTTAGTTCACGAAGATTATATGTGGTTGGTTAAGCCCCTTCTAAAGAATTTGATATTTTATCCTATTGAGCTAGAGACCTCATTCTTCAACTTGCCATTAAACCATGTTCCAACCGTGAGAGTAGAACATATATATGAGTCGCGTGTCACGAGACGCCTACTTGTTCGTCTGACTGTAATTAGAACGAATATTTTCTGGAACAAGCTGGTTGAGTAGTAGAAGGTCCACTGCAATCAAAGCACAATATGCAACTTTATACCGGAACTCATGTTTTACAAGGTAGCTATTGCAGTGAGTGCATATCTAAACCAAAGTCTAAGAGAAAAATGTCTACTTAGGAGTGCGTCAGCCTATTTGATTGCACATAAGTAACTCTATATATAACGTTCAGTGTCTCCTTAAATTAGTTCCAAAAGGCTTTATCTATTTTATTGAAAAATTAGGATGCATAAGCAGGCTCGAGAGATTCTAACCATATTGTTTATTTACTTATCTTATTTGGAACGCTTTCATAAACGAAGCTTAAAAGAAACTTAAACCCCACAATTTACTGAATAGACTTCCGCATGGTCTATTTTAGGAGCAATGGGAGTTTTGGACATAATAACAAACGCACAAAAGAACCCACATAGTATACGCTGTTTCTTAATTATTATCACCTTCCAGCATTTCAAGTGTTTCTCATCTTGCTGAATAGGGTGGGACTCTTGTCCTCTTTAGGTCAAGACTCCCACCTTTGACATCCGGTTCCCGTGCTTTGAGGCTAAGTACACAATTTTATTCTGTTAGGCAATCGACCAGGTAAAGAGAAATCATTTGCTGGTATTTTTTATGCACACTTTCGGTATTGATGTGTCCTTTGTCTTTTCACTAGCTATGTATATCTCTCTGGATTTTGTGCTACTCGATAATGAGTTGGGTTCTTAAGTTTGTCCATGTCTTTGGAATTTTATTTATACACGAACTTGATCTAGTATTAATAATCTTTAATCATTTGGTTCTGTTTTCAGTTCCTGTACCATCTCCTACTTGCAATGAAAATTTAAGAAAAGCTTTAAACTTTAAAACTTAAATATTTTTCTCACTCAAGCATTTCTAAAGATGATAGTCTCTCTAAACTAATCACAATTTATGAGAAAAATATCTGCTGGACGTGGAGTACCCCACAAGTGTGATTGAACTTAGAACTTGGAAAGTTTAGAAAGAACAAATTATTATTAATTAATTTTATTTATAAGATTATGAAGTCTCTCCTCTTGAGCAATTTGGAAGTTTGAACCACTAGCTTGGATGAATTTTCCTCCGCCACTGCCTCGGACTATGAGGATTTCGTTGTTGCTTCTTGAATTATAGACATTGGCAAGATTCATCGATGGACTTGAGAGGATGTGTTGTCTCTTGAGTCGATTTTTTCTTATGCGTGTTATTCATCAATTCTACTCATTTCTTCGCAGTAGTCATTCCACTCTACTTGTTTTCTCTCCTCTACTTCTTGTCTACATGTATTGTCATGGGGAGGGTGCTTTTTCTATAGGTTCTCATTTCTTCTGCTTGGTTGGTAAATGTTGATACATTGCTTTAGGAAGAGATTTATGTACTCCTTCAGGAACGGTGATCTTAACTCTCAAACTGAGAAATTTTGATTCCTCAAGCTTTGTCTAGTCCTTGAACCTCTCCAATAGCACTAGCGTAATATGCGTTTCGACATTTGTGATATTCTCCTTTGTATGAAATACCATTTGAACATCACCAGATCTTCATGAGTAACTAGGAGAGTTGGTGGATGCATTTTACTTGAGATCGGCTCGAGGCCGCTCTGCTTATACTAACTTAGTCACCTCGTAGAGCATGGTGAATGTCTTCATTGTACCTCTTTGTTTGATTGGTTGCTTGTGGTGCCAGGAAGTGACAGATGCTAGTTTGAAGCTTGTTGAGAATGAACAATACAAAATTTCTAGAGTACCAGATATTTTCTCTTTGAAAATAACTGTTGACACTTCTCTACATGTATGTGAGATTGCTTACACTTCTTGTCAGCCAAAAGAAGTTCTTTGTCGCACAATACAATGATGCCCAGATGATCTAAATCCCGAGAAATATTGCTATTTCGTTATATTATCCTTCTCTGGACTGAAAGTCAATATAGCTAAGTGTTGATATAGTCCCAAGCTCTAGTAGATCGATGGCTAATATGAGTCGGAGTAGTTAGGATTGTACGTACAATTAGTTAGAGAGCTAATCCACCATTAGAGTTTTCCTTGTACTCACCCCCACTACATATACATGAAGAGACGAAGCCTCTCTCATCTCATTCCTATTTTATTTTCTTGTCTACTCGCTCTCTCTTCTTAGAGTGTCTTACTAGAAGTATCGATCTTTCTACATGGTATTAGAGCATTAGAGAGCGTGTGTCCTTTGCTAATGAGCAAGATGAAGTTTGTGCATGGAGAAGTACAGGAGAGAGCAGCTGGAGTTGTGCCTGATGTTGAGCACTATCTTGCTGATGCGTTTGGTTGACACGAAACCATTTCTTTCGCCACTAGAAACTTTGAACACAATTTTGGAGGTCTAGATGATTTTTTCTCGTTGAAATCTGTTGACCAGCCTTATAAAGGTTGTCTTGATCAGAAGGTGCAAATTGTGTACTCGTTCAAGTTTCAATCGATTTGGAGCTTTCCAGCGACAGATTTTCAAATGATCTTTTTCGATCAAAACAAAAGTTTTAAGACTTGAGTCCAAAACAAATACTAGTCTGATTAGGATGGACTTCAAAATATTTGTGAAATTTCAAAGTGTTGCACATCCATTTCTGAACTCATTTGGTCTAGTTTGACCTTTCTTGGTTAGCTCTTTTGACATTTTTGCCTTGTTTTGTACACCTATAGTTCACGAACAGGTTCTTTCTTCATTCTCGCTGGGGAGAAGTACGCAGAGTTGCGGTTGTTGTGAGTTGTGACAAACTCTTGATCACGAGATGTGGACGGATGAGTTTTATGGAGGTTTTGTGAGATTTTTTGCTTACAAAACAGTGCAATTTCTCGATTGTAGCTATGGCGGAGTTTGTGTCTTTGATCACCGGAGAGAAACTCGACAAGAACAACTACCAAGTGTGGAAATTTCAGATGATGATTTTCCTGCAGGGACAAGATCTATGGGTTTAGGGTTCTTCCAATAGTCAGAGACCTACGCTCGATTCTTGCAACTACTGCAAGAAGCAAGACCACAATGCAAAATCAATGCTACAAGCGACTTAACAACCAAAGACAGTATGACAACAACCAGCAAAGCTATGCAGCAACTGAGCAAGTCTATTCAGAACAACACATCAGAGTCACAGATTGACTAGTTCTGACGCCACCAATCACATGACACTCCATCGGGAGTGGTTCAGTTCACTCGAGTCTACTCCTCAGTTTATGATGACAGACGATGACACCAAGCACTAGATCTAGCACAAAGGTGACATTATGTTAGACATTCCGGCTTCAACGTTTATTTGTGTAGGAAATGTCTTGCATCTACTCACATTGACTAGAAACTTGCTATCTATAAGACAGTTGATAGAGTAGGGTCTGCAAGTGTGCTTCAATAAAAATGGATGCTTCATTGAATATTTTAATAGCACTATCATAGCTCGAGATAGCAAGAGTGGTAGGCTGTTCAAACTAGATGCATGTGCGCCTAAGTTACAGGCTGCCATGTATGGACAGAGTGGTCCAATAGTGTCAGATATAGACATATGACACAAGTGAATTGTGCACATGAACTTCTAGAGGCTGAAAAGTCTTCCGAGTTCTGACCTGGTTACATGTCTGACCAAATACGAATCCAGTGAGCCCATTGGAGTCTGTGCAGCATGTCAGTTTGGCAAGCAAGCTAGACAACCCTTTAAGCGATAAGGTAGCAGAGCGAACAAACTCTTAGAGCTAGTTCATACTGATATATGGACTGCTTCTCAACCAAGTATGATCGGTTTCCAATACTTAGTGTCCTTCATTCATTCATGATGATCATTCACAGTTATACTTGGATCTATTTGTTGAGAAACAAGTCATCTACCGAAATACTGTTCACATTCTAGATTTTTTGCAAGTGGTGGAGAAATAGTCTAGAGAATCTATCCTCTGTCTGAGATCTGATGAAGGAGGTGAGTTTCTTTCTAGTGAGTTTCTAGTTCAATGCATATATGTGTGAGTATGACATTCGACATCAGAAGACCTGCAGTTACAGTCTACATCAAAATGAGGTTGCAGAGTGCAAGAATCGACACATAGTAGAAGTTACTCGTGCGATGTTGAATGAGAAGACCATACCTAGACCTTATTGAGTAGAAGCTATTTCATGTGTGGTGTATCTGATGATCGGATGTCTACAGCAGTAGTGCACAGTCAGACATCGATGGAGGTCTTCATAGGTAATAAGCTTGATTACTCTTTCCTTAAAGTTTTTGATTGTATATGTTATGTGTACATACATGATGAGAGATGTAAGAAACTAGACCCGAAAGCAGATACCCCCCAAGACTTTGGATATGTTTCTGATACGAAAGGATATAGATGTTACAATCCTTCATCGAAGCAGTTTGTCTTTGATGAGCTACAGTCTTGGTTTGGTCCTGCACTTGTCGTAGCCATCCCTGTACCTACTATAGAACCAAAGAGTCAGTCAACTGTAGTACCTTAGAGTAGTATGTTGAGTGGAAGATCTAGAGAAGTTACTAATTTCATATCAGAATCAGTTTCACATAGAGCTGTTGTTAACGCTGGAGTCCACGCAGCACAGCATAGTGGAGCTAGTGTACTTTCTACACAAGACTAGCGAATGCTATTACAGCGTATATTTGACTCATCCAGATATATGGATCTTCCACATCCCTTGGATACTTTATCTTAGAGCTTGACGTCTACGTCAGATCGGTGGCAAAGAGAGGTTATCAATTATCTCTCGCAGATCTGAATGGACAAACTAACTGTATGCATGAAGGTTTTCTTACTGCACATCATGCATCTATGGTCAATGTTCTTCAGGAACAAGAACCGAGTTCACTTGAGGAGGCGATGCACAAAGTCCAATGGGTGAGTGTTACGAAAGCTGAGCTTGTTGTGCTTCACCACCAATAGACTTCGGAGTTGGTGGACTTACTTGAAGATAAGAAGACGATTAGTTGCAAGTGGGTCTTCAATGTCAAGCGCAACTCAGATGATACCGTGTACCGATACAATGTCAGATTGGTTGCCAAGAGCTACGCACAGCAACATGGAGTGGATTTTGAGGAGACCTTTGCTCTAGTTGCAAAGATGGTGACTATTTGAATCGCAGTAGTAGTTACGACTTAGAAATTTTGGAAGATGCACCAGATGGACTTCAAGAACACTTTCCTCAATTGTAATCTTGAGGAGGAGGTCTACATGCAGCAACCTCCAGGTTATGAGGATCTTATGTTCTTTTCTCATGTGTGTAAGTTACGAAAGATCCTTTATGATTTGAAACATGCATGCTCTGTATGCAAAGATTCATTCTTACTTGCAGTCTCTTGGTCTCCATCTTTGTAGTTCAAACTCTACCTTGTATTCATTAGGAATACGAGATCAGATTGTGGTGATCACCATATATGTTGATGACTTGATCATTATCTGTAACTATGAGGAGCTTATTTCGCAGATCAAGGATCACTTGAAATCTGATTTCGAGATGATGGACTTAGAAGAGCTCAAGTACTTCCTTGTTGTGGAGTTCATTAGAGATGGAAAGGATATTTGACTTGTACAGCGTCAGTATGCTCCGAGTATGCTGAGAGATTTGGTATGCTTGACTACAAACCCATTGCTACACGGATAAAGCTAGGAGCAAAGGATGATGAGTTACTTGATGATCTCTGCATGTATAGATAGATGGTTGGGAGTCTTATCTATTTGACTATCACCATATCAGACTTGAGCTATGTCGTCGATATGATCAATTAGTTTATGCAATCATCACGAATATCTCATTTGGAGGCTGTCAAGCGGATCCTCCACTACGTGAAGTTCTTGATGTAATACAGACTTCACTATCGATACGGTGGACCATTGTTATTACATGGCTACACTAATGTTGATTGGATAAGGAGTACCGATAGGAGATCTATGTCAAGTTACGCTTCTGGACTTGGAAGCGCTGCAATAAGTTGGGTTTCTAAAAAGCAACCTATGGTTGCTTTGTCATCCACAGATGCAGAGTACCGAGGAGCAACGAACGCAATATACGAATCGATTTGGCTTCAATGTCTGCTATCTAATATTGGTGTGGAGTGTACAAATCTTGTTGTTGCATATACTGACAACATTAGCAGCATGAAGTAAGCTAGTAACAATGTTTTCCATGCTAGGATGAAACACATTGAGGTGCACAATCATTTCTTTGGAGAGAAGTTCCTTGCAAGAGAGATTGAGCTCAGTTATGTGAGCACAAGAGATCAGGTTGCCGATATCTTTACTAAGGCATTACCTCGAGATAAGTTTGATGCTTTTAGACATTGTCCAGGAGTACAAGATGTAAAGTCGAGCTTGATTGAAAGTGTTGATATAGTCTTAAGTTCTAGTAGATCGAAGACTAATATGAGCCGAATTAGTTAGGGTTGTTACATATAGTTAGTTAGAGGGCTAATCCACCATTAGGGTTTCTCTTGTACTCACCCCCACTATATATATATGGAGAGACAAAGCCTCTCTCTTCCTATTTTACTCATTCTTATTTTACTTCCTTGTCTACTCGCTCTCTCTTCTTAGAGTATCTTCTTAGAAGTATCGATCTTTCTAAACTGAGAACATATCATCCATCCATTTGCATCCTTTGTTTGCTAATGGGGTTATCATTTCCATTCCAAACACTTGTGTTAAAGCATGTGCTTGAACCATCACACTCTCTTTCGTTTTGTGCGAATGTTATAATATGATATTATGCTCGTTTACTTTGATTGCTTTGGTCCTTGTCACTCGTTTGGATCTCTAGGTAGATTGTGTGATGCCTCCACAAATTTGAATAATATTGCACTTGAGATCTTGTATTATCTCAAGAGCGAGATACAAATGAGTAGAGTGATCCTCTTGTGATGTACACCCATGGAGTGTTCATCACTTCTTGATCTCATGCCTTTTTTCATGATATCACGATGAATTGTTCCTCAAGTAGTGAATCAAAAATCTTCTTGAAATCTCGGATGCAAGATGAATATCGAGGGTTTAGGTGATTCTTAAATCTCTTCACCTCCTCATTTGATTTGTTTTGTGTGTACTCCTTCCACAAAGATTGATTTCACGGTCTGGTAGATTTGGATTTCTTACTCTTTGAGTTATGTGACATGACATGAATAATGACATGCATGTTGAGTGTGTTGAGTGTGTCATTTCATTGATTGGTTTGAGTGATTGCTCAAGTTATCGCTTGCAGTGTGATGGTTTGACTAAAACAACAAGGTTTTGTCTATTGTTAAGTTCTCAGTCTGTTTGACGACATGTCTTTAACTTCCATCTACTGCGAAAAAATAAGTTTCATATGTACGTGTGTGAAGCCTTGAATTTTAGTTTTTGTTTATTAACTGATTAGTTGTAAAATAAATAAGAAAAATAGATAGTAGAAGCTAGAAGATAGAAGATAGAAGTACAATAGTTGTAATTAGAAGTTTAGTGGAGAAGATCTGTTCTTGAAGAATCAATTGAAGTTGTGAAGTCAATTTGGATAGAAGTTCATCATGGATGGATTCTTCGGATGAAGAGATTTCTAACGATATGTTGTGCGAGACAAACAGAGTCCGAATGACTGAAGTATCGATGAAGTCGGTGAGGAATGACTTCTTTGTACTTCGGTCAACGAAGAACTTTGGCAGAACTGCGAAACTCTAACTGTGACACGTGTGCATAAAGCTATCATGATGTATAAGAGCATCGAGTTAGGTCATTTGTCGTATTGCGTGAACAGTATTAGAAGGGGCGGAAGGATCGGTAGTAGTTATCAACCAAGAAGTTCATCTTCGCCGAAGACAGTTTTAGAAGAAGAAGTTCTTTTCTTTCATCCTCCACTTCCTTCTCTATACCTCACTCTCAACTTCACTCTCAACTTAGATCTTTTACGAATGCGCGGGATGGAACCATCCAAGCCATCTCGACTTCGAGCGTTAGATGTGAATTATGACAGTCTTCGCTGGTATGCGAAGGATCTTGAAGATATGAGATTGTCGTTCCTCCTGCTACCTTTGTGGTTGATGATATCGATGAAGTTGGTACAAGAGTTACGCGGCTGCATGGAACTGGACCGAAGCGAATTGGTCCTTCGTCTTGAGAAGCGGAGAAGGATGGAGATCTTCTCTTTGACAATACTTTATCGCATGCACCAATAGAGGTGGTCCAAAGTTTTCCTCAGCTGTTCAAGGAGCTACCACATGGGAGAAACGATTATTGCACCAGTGACTTCCTTGATGCGAGAAAGAGAGGGGTAGCTGATACGATCATGACAATCTTCAGGTCGAAGAGGACGATCTACATGTCGAATTGGCAGATTCTCATCGAGAAGCTCTTCACTGAAAAACGAACGTACTGGACGAGGATTCTTCATCGACATGTGCATAAGTCATGGACCAAAGATGACATTGTCTACATCAGAGCCTTCGTGTCAATCTTCTACATGGAAATGGTTTTGTTGACCGGAGACGACAAGAAGAAGTTGGACTTCCTCGATCAAACCGAAGAAGATGAATTTGTGGTCGAGTCAACTCCGCAGCGAGATGTGCCGATGGAGAAGTTGTTTGACGAAGTCACGAACGAGGAGATATCCACCGAAGAAGTGATGACGGCGGCAGCAGCAAAGGAGCCTAAGATCGTCAATTTGGACGAGGATGAAGATGTTGAAGAGATTTCAACACCGGATCGAAGAAGTGGTTGAAGGAAGATCAATCGGAGATATATCAAGATTTGCGTCATCGAATTCAAAGAAGAAGATGAAGAGCAAGCGGCCTGTGTGCATCGAAGGAGAGGATGCATCGGAAGTCGGTATGGAGGACGAAGATAATCCGATGGAAGAGAAGAGGAAAAGTGTGACGAGATGCAAGTAAGTTCTTCCGTGATCTAAGAAGTACATCATCTGAGTTCTTCGACGAAATACTTACAAGAAGTAGTAGTATCGCTACTCTTCGTCTTGGAGAATAACTGAGGAACATACGAGCAAATAGTCGGACGATAACTGAACTTAGCCGAGCTCGTGTAGATAATGAACTTCGGGCGAGGAAGCTAGATGGAAGAGAAGGAGAACTTGTGCGCTGTGATCTTGGCGGTGAAGAGAAAGAATACGGTGAAGTCCAAAGAGATTCAAAGGTTGACTTCGGAATAGGAGGAGCTACTTCGTCAGAAGGTGGATCTCGGTAAGGAGCATGAGAAGATATTTTTGCTGGTGAAGAAGGAGTTGATCGAGATGAGACAACAACGAGGTCGATACCAAGACACTGTAGCTGAGATGACGAAAGAGATCAAGGATCTGAAGAAGAGGTGTACTTCGGAAGAAGAGCAAGTCGTGCGTCTTCATAGCAGAGTGGAGCCGACGTTGAAGAACTACTTCACCATCGACTTGGATACTTTGGAGCTGAAGATTCTTCAATATATTATATAGGAGTTAGATGTAGTAGATGTGGAAAGTTCTTCGACAAAGAATCGAGTAGCTAGACTATGCCACCGGGTAGTCCGGATACTTTGCGAGGTCAGAGTGACTGTGGAGTTCTCGGTTAGCGAGATAGCTAGAGATTTAGTGTTAGGTTTCAGTGTGGTAATTGATGTCGTTTCAGTCGAAAGATCTTCATTGATCCGTACCAATGTTCATCCTACTTCTTAAGAAATAAGATCTGTCATTTTAGAGCGAAGTTGTATATAAGAAGTTGTGTTGTTCGTTTTCAAGACCTCTATGTGTTTGTTATTTTGGATTTATACTTTTCTGAAGTTTACAGAACCATTGTGTTGTGGTAAGAGTTAGTTTGGATGATGAAGTTCTTTGTCAGTTACAACTGAAATCAGAGTAAGAAGTTTGTGACGAAGTCTGAGAACAAACCAACAACTACGAAGTTAGTTTACTGCGGAATAGTTTTAGGGCGAAGTTACTTTGGAGAAAGTGTTCTTCTTAAGAAGTATCTTCGTGGTGAAGTTCTTCTTAGGTAGCAGTTCAGAAGGAGTGTACTTCTTACTTCGGCGGAAGAAGAGTCTTCTTCGTCAGAGTTTTTGGGAATAATAGTATTGACGATTATTTAGTATGAAGATACTTAGCGTTTATGGTGATAGAAGCTACTTAGTAGCACTTCAGCAGTACTTCTCTATTGAGACTTGTTATCCGTGGCTCAATATTCTTGTTGTTTATCTTTTTCTTGAGGTCCATGACCTGTTTAGTATATGTTATGTTATTTGTCAGGATTATCAACTCTGTCTTGTTGGATAGACCTGAGTTTGATCTCTACCGGGACTGATTTTTACCTATGAGAATAAAAGACAACTATAAAGAATCACTTTTGTCACTTGTTTACTACATTTGGATGATATTTACCTGCATCTCTGTGGGTTTGATCCTTATATTATTACTTCGAGCATCTTTTGATTTTCTTGTGTGTTACAACGTGTGCCATGTGCTTTGATTCGGATGATTGACACGTGGCTCTTGTACCCACTTTGAGTTGCTACATGTTGGCTACATGATTCATGTTGGTTGGTCGTTCGTAAAGGTCATTACTTCTGGCAAGGGCTCTTCTTCCGGCAAGGGCTCTTCTTCCATAAGAATTTGCTCTTGAGCTTGTTGCTTTTATCACCACAAGTTTCTCTTTTTGAAGAAGATAGCTTCATGAGGGATTATAATCTTTTTCCTTCTTGTCTTTCTCCTCTTCTTCATGTTTGCTAAGGAAGGATGATCAAGCGTCTTCTGATGGTTCTCCTCTTGTTGTGATTTGTTCCTAAGGAGACAATCATCTGGTTTGTCATGCTGGGAAATTTCTTCTTGGATACAGAAAACACCCTTGGTGTTTAAAGTGAGTTCTGACTATACTGCTCATGGGTTGTACATGCATCATGTGTTCTACTTGCCTATTTTCTTATGGGTGTTAGGGTATCGTTTGACAAAGTTTGATATTATATGCTGCTTTTAGTTTGACGACAACAGTATGGCAAAATGTGATCCATTGTCCGAGAAATGTTAAGGATGTTCCATAATGAGATCCGATAACATATAGTTGTCCGTACTGTGAATTATTGATATCCATGGATAGTTGTCGACGTAGATAATGACATCGATAACTACCTTGCTATTTAATTATTGATGTATAAACTTTATGCAACAAAGTATGATAGATATCAAAGTTTGATATTTACCAAACTAATCAATCATTATCGACATCTAAACTTTGTTGTGAAAGCATCCTTCTATATATATCAAAAATTGATATCTATACACGACGTGCATGACATGCCTAACATGCATAGTACTAAAATTCTCATTAGAATTTCTTTGTGATAACACCTTCTAAGATGACTATCAGTTTACAGATATCAGAAAATTTATACATATATCAGTAATGTATTTTACAGATATATTGATATCTGTCACATATAACTGATGATATGTGGTGATGATTGAGATGACGGATGATGTCTACTACGACACTTGAGTCACAAACCTCGACGGTGAGATTCAACTAGATGGATGGGAGGTGTTTCTATGGTATGATGGTTTACTCCTTCTATGTCTCCGCATATTGAAAGATGTGTAGATTTAGAGGGTGATATTGGGTGGGAGCTTGAAGATGAAGTCGATGAGCATGAACTCATGGAAGATCATGACAAGGTAGCAACTTCAAGATGACAATTAGGTTGTAACTTTGATGGTGAGGTTGACTAAGATGGGAAGTAGGACGACAAGATGAGGTGCGTGTCGGTCCACTCCTTGGTTGGTATCTCTGATGCATACCGGAGGATACACAAGTTTAGAGGGGGTGGATGTCGTGTCGTGGACCGACTCCTACCTGGAAATCTGTTTCGATACTTATCATTATCGCTCCAAAGATACTTGGACGCATAGTAGAGAAGTTACGAGATTAGAAAGATGAGAAAAGCAAGCTAAGCCATAGCTTATGAACTTTTTACACAACTTCGGATCTTCACTTTCATTACATCAATGGGTAGAGCTCGTTGTCAGCTTTATATGGACACTTTGTCTACTTCATTTGGACGCCTAGTGGAGAAGTTACGAGACTCGAAAGAAGGAAAAATCAAACTAGGCCCTAGCTCACTATTGCTGATTGGGTATTTACGGCTCTTGACGCTATACTAAGGACGCAAGGGGTTTGCTTGTTCATTATCTGCGAAAACCTTTGCGTACGTGACTGACATAAAGGGGTAGCTTAAGAGGTTAGTTTGCATCTGCGATCTGTCGACGAACGATTCGGGAGATTTGGAGGTCCAATGCAAATGAGCAAGGCGTCACTGAGTTCAGATCTGTGTAGGCTATGCACTAGTTAAGACGGTTCGTGAAGAGGCAGATCGAGGAGTGTGTTCTGGGAGAAATTGAGACGCATGGAAGGTTTTTGGAGTGTTTTAGTGTGAAGAGGAGTTGGACTGTTCGGGCCGTTTCGGAGTCCAAACTTGATTTCGTCGGATCCATCAGGATCAGAACGCCGAGTTCTTCAGGAAATTGAAGACGATACGAAGTTTCATCGGGCGATTTGAAAGTTCTGAGTGAAATTGACTCGAAGAGAAGCACTTACGTCAGTTTTTCATCGTTAGCAACATGAGATTGGATTGTTCTTCGCAATCAATGAGTCAAGCTCTTCGTTCTTGGTGCCTACGTGATCATGGAGTCTTCATCTACGCATAAGAGAAGACCGTATGTGGATTGGATTGTTGGTTTAGGTGTGGTGAGCGAGTTTGAGCCGCAGGGAGTCGATTTACGTCAGTTTTTTGCTTCCTGCGATCAAATTTCTTGCGTGGATTTGCGAGGGGAGCTTTAAATGGCTTGTTTGGAGTCTCGTTAGATTCAGGATAGCTACCTATCTGAGAAGATGGATATCAGATCAGGCGATCTGTTTGGACGGTGTGCATGGTTTTAAGTCGTAGGGAGGAGTTTTTGAAGGTTCGGTCGCCTACGACAGAAAATAGGAGATATATCAGCTGTCGAGAGTTGGATCTGAAGGTTTCTTGGGCCAACGGAGTCAGGGAAGAAGCCCTTATCGACATCTGAAGACCGTTTGAAGAAAGAAGAAAGTTCTCATATAGGTTTTTTCCGATTCCTTTGTTATGGTTTTCGTCTTTTTGAGCTCGTTAGAGATCTAGTTGGTTATGTACGACTTGTGGTAGCTAGCTTTAGCTAAGGGCTTGTACATGGACGGTGTTTGGACTTGGGTTTGAATCTTGTGATATTGATGCAGCTCTTTTTGTTAGCAAAGAGATGTTTCTCTTGCTTTGAGCTACGCTTCGATAGTTTTGGGTCTGGGTTGAGATTCAAGGGCTCGTTTTAGAGGGGTTGGTGCATATTACATATCGCTCAGGTTTGTTTCTCTGTTTTGCATTCTTAGAGAAGAAGAATCAGGAGTGTATATAAAGTAAGAGTTAGTATACCTTGCAACGTGTGTTCTCGTGGTTTGTCTCTGTCTTGTCTTCGTTCGACACACTACATCTTCACAGCCAGGAACTTCACATTTTCCTGGACAACCTTCACGTAAAATCCGACATGATAGCGTACTTGTCAATTGTAGCAATATCAAGCGAATCATAAAGAAATAGAATACATTAACATCGTCAGTGTAGACGTCGTTATCATCTAACAACCATAGATGTGGTTCAAGAAATTTGATTTTCCAAATCCTGAAGACGTTCAAAGAAGAGCACGATAACATATCAATTATCAAAAACTGAAATCAGGAGAAATCTGCTGATATCAGTAAATCAAAAGATAAATATCGAGCTTGGTAATTATATTTGAGATAATTATAGAGATTGATAACTATTTCAGATATAGTTATAGAGATCGATAACTATTTCAGATATAGTTATAAAGGTTGATAACTATTTCAAATATAATTATTGAGGTGGAAATCTGTCTCTTGATATCAATAAAATTTTCTTTATATCAGGAGATTTTTCTTGATATCAATTCCTGATAATTGATATCTTTCTCTTGCTCTTCAAAGGCTATGTGTTGATATCTCCTCCTAATAAAGTTGTTACTTGTGGACTCGTATGATCACCACATTTGCAAGAGTATAAAGGAGGTAAGCATTCGATGTGAGCACTGCCACATGTGTTTAACTTGAACTGTGTTTGACAAGCTCATCAGTATATAATTTGGAGATTCCAAGTATCGATCCAAAAAAATGTTTGAAAAGCAAAGGTGCATTAGGACGTGATCTTCACCCCTCTGATTCACACTAACCAGAAAAAGAGGAATGCACCCAAGATAGGATTCATGAAGTTCCTCGGTGATCCCTTTTATAGTCGAATTAACCTCTTCTCCAACAAGAGCTCCCTTCGTGTCAAACAAAACCGCATCAGATGACGTTGCTGAATGTGTTATGGACATACTTCAGTCGCAAGTTCAATTGAACCTCTAGTGATCAGTTTTGATAATGATATAGACTCCAAAGAATCTGATGTGGAGGAGATAAAAGAACCTACGACATGGATAGACAGAAGCTAATGACTTCACTAATCTAGTGATAAAGCTAGCGGATTCGGAGCTAGCAAATCTGCTAACTATACTAACGGGTTTACTAGATTTTTACTGGTATCAATATTACTAATATCAGTTTCACTGTTATCTTACCCGACCCCGTTCTATGTGATGTATCATCAACTTTCACGGTTATCTTACCCGACCCCGGTCTATATGATGTATTATCTTGTTTAGAAGTATAGGAATTCAAGCAACAAATTGTCGCCCAGTCTTACCTCACATCCTCACTTTGAGCCATAGTGTTTTAGCTTGGCAAAGTAATTAAGAACATCTACTTCGACTGGGTGTACAGATTTAGACTGTATAAGTAACGCTAAGAGAAAAAGATGGAAAGAATAGTAGTAGTTAGAATTCGTCGTGCAATAACAACATTTCGACAACACTTGCTTTTGGTATTTATATATGTTGTACATTGCAAGTCATTGCTTTGAAGCAATTGCTCCTAACAATGACAATATCCATCAGTCATCTGCTCATTTCATTTCGAAGGAAACCTTCTTAAAACCTTTGACAGAGTTTATAGTTTTCCTTTAATCCAGGTAATTTCCACTCGGATGCAAGCAAGCGGTAGACAACAAACACTGCAAATAACACTCACTTCAATCCACACCATTCAGGCGTAATCCGTGACTATGATAATCGATGTAAGACTGCGTCGATTACATCGATCATCGACAGGATGATCGCTCAGCGTTCTTTCTCTCGGAACCATTCGTAGCACTATTTCCTTCAGCAATAACTTGGTGGTGTTTTTTCTCTGCTCATGGTAGTTTTTAAACCTTAATGTGATGTTCTCATCCGTATCAATATTTCCTTCAAATAACTTAGTTTTTATTTTGTGCTCATGGCCTCTCAAGATGATGTTCTCATAGTTGGCAGCGCAATATGATTAGGAGGTTAAAATCAGATGGTCTCGCATGATAATTTCTGAATGTTCTCCATTGCCAGGCTTTGGGATTAGACTACATGCAATAGATTGGAATTGAACATGCGAAGTAAGCACTAGGATAGTACATCGGGTTAGATTTAGTTGCGTCAAATCGGGTGAAATCAATCATACGCCGAGTATCTGAAACAATAGCTCTTCAATCGTCCGAGTGGGATTAGTGAGGCTTATTCATTTACTGCTTATGTAACTTTTCTGGTCCATGCAGAACATGTCATGATATCTCCCAGCATCAAAGATATGCAAAAGATAAACATCCTCATCAGTGATATCGGTAAGAGTAACGATCCGTTTTCTTAGTTCCATTAATTTGCTTTTTCCCTGTAATCCGAAATGATTAGACAAGTACCACTCTTGTCGTTGTAAGTACAAGTTGCTGGACATTTGTTGGCATTATTCACATCGTTATTTGGAACGGGAGTACTATACTCTTCAGTTTCCTAGTAGTGAACTACAGTTGATTACGTTTAGGTATGACGTACTAGTAAAAGATTCTGTAACTTCAGCTCCAATACAATTTGAAATTTTCTTGAAGGCTGCTTGTCTTAAATTTTCATCCATGAACTTCTATAGTTCACATATTTCTATTTTAAAGTATGTTATCAAGAACTAAATTCTATAGGAAATGTTAACCTACAAACTATTTCCTTCAGCAATCAAAGATGAAGACAAGTAACTTAGAAAAGTTTTGTAAATTCAAAGTCAAACAGAAACCTTGCGGGTCGCTTAGATTAATTTTAGGTATCAATTATATTTATTTTTCAACTGTGTGAGTCAAAATATTAAACAAAATTATATAATTTTTAAATAAACCTAATTTTTTTATTTGTTAGTCTTCTTAGTTTCGAAAGGTCATAAAATGATATTACATAGCATTTTTATTTACTATAAATATCAACATGTCATCAAAATGCCTTTTAAAATAAAATATCATATCATATCATATTGCTACCAACATTTAAAATAGTATTTATTGCTTGATTGCCGCAAATCACATCAGTGATACCGAGAAAGAAACATAAAATTCATACATGTTTGTTTTAGTTCAAAAATCAAGTTCACTAAACTGTTAAGGCCTTATCAAAGAGTCCGTGAGAACTGGGTACGTGTAGTGGAAGAAGGGAGGAAGAGATTTCGTTCACTTCAAGAGTGGGTTCAAGACTCCATTGACAATTTATAGAGGCAATAAAGAACTTGATGAAAAATTGTACTTATTTTTTCGTCTTTATGTCACACAACAACATGCAAGGATGGACGAGAAAATCATACTCAAGTACTGTACCAAGGAAAGCATTTGAATAGGTAATGATGAGCCACTGTAAGAACTTATCCAGTTTCTCCATTGTGAATGTCAAGGATAGCACTCTCAACCTTTTATCATCATGAAGATACTATCGAGATGAAAGTTAAGGCGGTTTTTAGTACCGCTTTAACTTTCATCTTCATACGGAGATTCCTCTCATATATTTGTTTCTAGGTAAACATTTTGTAATGAAAAGCATTTTAATTTTACACCGTATTAGCATAAAAGAATATCGTTCCCTTAGAGGATTAGTGCTAATTTATTTGGATCTATGTTTTAGCTTGGCACTACCTCCGATAAGTTAACCAATTTATTCTTTCATGATCACTTTCCTCAAATATATAACTATTTATCTTGGATCTACGATCGGCTCTCTATCACAAGGTCTTAATGCTCACAAATCTCCCATCGCACGGTCTTCTTGGGAAAAAAGTAGAGTAACAGTAAGACCGTTATCAGTAACAAGTTAGCGAATCCGCTAGCTAGCAAAGAAAAACCAATGCCAAGCGGATCATCAAGCTAGCGAAGTACGCTAGCCTACCACTAGAGGTGCTAAAAATATATGACAGACGTAAAAAAGGTCTCAAGCAATACCAAAAAACATCACAAATCAGTTTTATTTGAGTCGGACTTACTAAAGGCTGTTGAAGGACTAAGTTCTCACTCTGGTAGTCAAACATTGACTGTATAGTCAAAATTTGGAAAACTTCGTTCTATGTATGCATAGGCTGGTGTACTACACTACTGCGCTGTAAATCTAGCTTGAAAATCTTCTTGAACACCCAATAGATGTGCTTACAAGCTAAATAAGATTGTCTTCTTACTGCAAATCTGAACTATGCACCCACGAGAACTACCACTGAATATTCTGAAAACTTATCTCGATTATTGGAAGTGGCGATAGCTAGTTCTTGGTTACAACTCATCTCTTCACTCTCGACACTTGCCATGCCAGCTCGACATGAATCTGATGGCATTAATTTTCTATGACAATTCTTGGACTCTCATTTGGTGAAGCTAAAAGTGTGGTCCACCTCTTCTATCTTCTCAGGGTACAAGTGTACGTCAATCTTGATCTCTTGCATTGTAGAAAAACTGTAGTCAATTAATCCTTTGCGCACATTGTTTTGTAGAGGTACAAGATAGATGTATAGAGCATGCATTTGCAGTCTATAATATTAAGCTCTCAAATCCAGTTAGCTTCAATCTCAAGTGGAATTTCAGACTTGACTAATATTCCACATGAAAAAGTAAAGCAAGTAAACTTTGCTAGCTTTGAATAAATAAAAGAATTTAAAAAAAGCAGAAAAAGTTTTTAAAATATGTTCAACAACAATAACATTTCAAGCTATCGAACTTTGCTAGCTTCCTTAAAATATAAAATTCGAGAAAAATACAAAAATAAGGAAAATATTTACAAAAATATTTTTCAAACACCAATCAATTCCATTGCAAAGCAAGCTAGCAGCTTTCGCTAGATTCTAAGAAATATAAAAGTGTGAAAAGTTCTAGAGAAACTGAGTATGAATAGATGGAAAACAAATTCAAGCTAAAGAACATTTATTTAGCTATCAAGCAAGCTAAATAAAATCTAACATGATAGAACATATTTTTAAAATACAAATAGATTTTCTTAGAAAAAAAATTTTGAAATTTAAAAAATATTTTCCAAAACTATTCTTAAAAGCAGATCAATTATAGTGCAAAACAAGCTAACGAACTTTGCTAGCTTCCAGCAAATAAAAGAATTCAAAGATAAAACTTAATTTTTTGTTAAGTTTGATATATTCCACTACAAAACAAGCTAGCAGACTTTGCTAACTTCAATAAAATATGAGAATTCTAGAAATGAAGAATTACCATTGATAATCAATTTCTTTTCACGAACCGATCATTTCCACTACAAAGCAAGCTAATAAAGTTTGCTAGCTTCCAAAACATATAAAATTTTAAATGATTCTTACAAAAGTTGACAACTTATTTTCCTAAAAATAGGTAAAATCCTACTTCAAAACAAGTTAGAGAAGTTTGCTAGCTTCAATAAATATGGGAATGGGATGAGTTTAGGGTTTAGGGTTTAAACACTAAACCTTAAACCCTAACTCAGTAATCAGGAATTGATATCAGGAGATTTTTCCTGATGTCAGTAGAATTTTCTTGATGTTAGGGTAAAGATGTCGAGCTCGATATGTATTTGAACAAGGATATCAAAGTAGACATACTGCAATCACAGAGGTAATCAGGAAGGAAATAATATATAAATTTGAGTGTGCAAATACAGTATTATAGCTCTTGATACAACAATGTTAGGACCAGAGACGTTTGTTGGAATCACAAACTGTAGAGCTGAACTGCGTCGGTCCTTACAAGGTTTCAGGTGTTGTGTAACAAAGCCAATTTTGGGTGTTGTATAATGATGTTGAGTTTAGTGGTAGGAAGATAATACCGATAGTTTGTTGTAGGCATGTGGTGTAAGTTTTATCACATTTTCCAGCTGCGATAAGGTGTAATGCATGCTCCAATGAGAATTAAACACCTCAGTGACAAATTATGAGCAAGGTCTCGATCTAGAAAGCAATCCTTTTCGTCATGCATCCTGGTTGATTCTTGATTTATACCGATGTATAATTGTTCACTGATTCATGAAACCTTGGAATCATGAACATGGTATCAGTTGTTAAAACTACCTCATGTAAAACATGAGCATGCATGTATTAAAGATGTCAAACCTCGACAAGTCTATCGCAAAAGTGGCAGAAGTTACCAAACAGATGATAGATGTCGAACCAAGACATCTATATCCACAAAAGGGACAAAAGGAGTTGCAAAATATTTAAAGAACCCAAGGCTTTGGTATTTCAGATGACAAAGGGTTTTGCCACGGAAAGTAGTCATGCTGCTAAATATTGGCCCCTGCTCGCTTATTATAGATATATAACAAAAGACCTAGACAAAAATTGTGAAGGCATAAAGCTTCTGTCTTTGCTGATGTGTCAATTGTTGTCAAAAGGATGGATCAACAAAGGATCTCCTGGCCGAAGACTTATTTCCCCCTCAAGAAGACATCATAGAAACAGCAAGCCCATCGATCCTTCTCCCTACCTTGGATTTTCTCTGAGAAGATTGGGCGCGGAAGCGCTGTCCAATTTTTGTCAGCTGTCTTCTCCACCTTCTCGAATTGAAATTGAGCTTCTCTTTCTTCCCATGCCCAAATTCGATGGTTTGACTATCAATTTCCCTACCCTACTGCACTTCTATCCCAGAATCCATGGACAAAAGATGTGTCTGAATGTCTGGACATTTCCAGAAGCCGAATATTTGTAATTCGGACCAAGTAGTTGGAATTGGAATTGGATTGGAATTGGATTGATGAGAAGCTTGATGTGAATCCAGAGTGAGTTGATTGTTGTTTCGAGAAGCAGAAAACTGGGAATCAGGTCGTGTCTCCTAAGCTTCCTGACTTCTCAAATCCACATCTTCCTAGAGAGCTAGAAGATTGGAAAGGTTGGCAAAACGTGCGAGAAGATGTGAGGGTCCTTTACTGGGTCTCTTTTATTTGACCCATAGCAGCATGTTCCTTCTTCTTCTTGAACACTAGAAGAGCGTTGTGAGAAGCCTTGCTGGTAGAATCTAGAGAGAATGATCAAGGGTCATGTCTTCCTATTACGCAACAAGCTTCTTCTGAGAGTGTATGCGAGGTGAGGACAAAAAATGAAGTACGAATGTTCCGTGTCTATTGTGAGGCTAGATTACGTGTAGGAAGCTGAAGACAAATGAGATCAATGATGAGAAGCCTGGTTGCGGGAAGTCTTCTGAAGACGTCAATTAATCAGAAGTTGTCCCGAGAGTCTTCTGGAGATCACTGTCACCGCAGGAGTCCTCAAGCTTCTTCTGATCCATTCGTAGACATTGCTTCTCACATATCTTGTCATCTTCTGTTAGGAAGCATGAGAATTATAAGATGGATTATTTTCTTAGGAATCCATGCGATGCCTTGCTTAGTTAGGATTGCTTAGATATATCTCAGAAGACGTGATGTACTTAGGAAGCACTGTTAGAATTCTGGAAGACAAAATAGCTGTCTTCTGAAAGACTAGATTCGTCTTCTGAGAGTGGAAGCTGGACTGTGAGGACCTGGTAAGGACTGAGCCTTAGGCTCATAGCAAGTATGTGTGGTTTAGTAACAAAAGCTTGAAATGTCAATGCATCCTCGAGGGTTGGTGTTATCGCAAGCCGAGTTGACCGAGACCAAACTTTTTATCAAGGAGTTGGGCCTTGATTTCTTCACATGGGACTGGAATCTCGCGGACCAAGGTATTCTGGAAGAGGTCTGGGCAGACTTGCCTCCTCGCAACCGTGTATCTGTCAAGACAAGGGTCGCTCGAGGAAGATCATCTTCGTTGACGATGGAGTAGTGACGTAGAGCTTTTCACCGGCCAGAAGTAGAGAACCGCGGATACGAGCTGCAGAAGAAGATTCTGCCGATGATCTCAAAGAGTGGCATGTATCTGAAAGTATTACATGTCTCTTCTTGGAAGACAGACATGAGAGGAACGGATGGAAGATGGAAGTTTATTGGAAGCCGAAGAAGCGTCTTCTGAGGAAGCTGTACCTTCACCTTTTTCCCAAGGGAAAGACCCAGAACCAAGACGTGGAGTTCCTAGAAGCTATCTGGGAGAGACAGGTCGTCAACTGGGGCGTCTTCTTCCACACCTACGTCCAAGCCCAGCTAGTGTACTTGGGCACTCCAGTAGGAGGGCATCTCACCCACTTCTTCTGCTATCTGTACGTGTCTAAGGAGGATCTGAAGGAAGACCAGTTGGTCAAGTATGGACCAACGGGACAACAAAAGGTGAAGGAAGAGATCTCGGAGGAAGAAGACCGGTCAGCTGCCATGTCTTCCCCTCCCACTTGAGTGCCTCAGGCGAGACCAAGCACTCATCAGAAGTCAATTATGGTGCGAGAAGACGATTTCAGTAACACAGAAGACGCGTCATCACTGAGGAAGATGAAATCTAGGAGTGTACCTCGGAAGAGTACATCCTTCTAGATCATCCACTCTAGATCCGAGTCGGATTCACAAGACGACACGCCCAGCACCAAGATCACCAGAAAGACAACTTCTACGATCACAGGGAGTCTTTCGAAGACTCCAAAAACCAAGACATGGATTGATGTTCCGACTGCGACCAAAGGAAGCGCAGCGAAGAGGAATGCTTCTGCGGTGAGAAGAGATCTTCCACCCCGGAAGACATTGAGGTTAACGTCTTCCCAGACACCAAAGGAAAAGATCATTGTGGTAGAAGAGATATCCATGCCATGATACCTCTGGAAGACAAGGAAGCCGTCTCAGATTGATTTGTGAGCATGAACTTGTCTTCTGCGAGAAGACGATTGGAAGAGTTCAACGTCTTCTTCAGTTCGGAGATCTAGCCAATGATGGAGTTAGTGGAGAAGCACGCGATGGCTAAGGAGAAGCCGCTGCAGTCTAGATTCGGTATTTGGACCTTGATCCAGCAGGAGGAAGTCCAGAAGCTGAAGCTCTAAAACCTCCGCACCACGAAGAAGATTGCAACGAAGTATAAGACAAAAGCTTTTGCTTCTGTCAAGGAGTTGGAAAGAAGAGCCCCGGAATGAGTGAAAAGAGTGCTTCAGAAGACAGGAAACAGAGTATCTTCCCAAGTGTTTAGAGTGGAGGAGGTGACTATCTCTGACCCCTATGAGATCACCCCAGCTCCGAGTGTCGAGCAGGTGGCACAGAAGAGTCAGAAAGCGCAGATGGATTCAGCTTCCCATGGACCTCTTTAGGCTTCCGAAGCCATGGTGGAAGCACACACGATGAGTATTGAGGAGGATGTAACCTCAGCCGCACCAGAGGTACCAGCAGGGCCACCCACAGTGCCAGAAGTAGAATTAGGAGGTCAAGCAGGTGAGGAACTCATGGAGATCACACCTGACGATCAGGAGTAGGTAGTAGAGGTAGTTAGCTATTAATTACCTTGGCTATTTTGTAAGAATCAGAGTCTGCTATTTTAAGATGGACAACTCTCTCTTTATTTTTAGATGACTGTCCATGTGGCAAGATAAACAACAGTAGGAGTAATAAGTACTTTCCAAACTGAGAGGAAACCGAAGCTTGGGAGGTAGTGGCCTTCTGACAGCGCCTCATCTTTCCTTAGGCTGTGAGTTGCGATTGGAAGGGATCTCCCTCTTGCGACTCAAGGCAATTGTATAAAGTCGATGTCAATGTAAGATTTTACACACACATGTGGAAGCACACTCACAAACACTGCGCTGTCGTAGTATGTGACGTTCAAGATGATGAAACAGAGCTTCAGAAGACACTCAACCAGTATTTGTTCAGGAAGCTGTGCCCTAGCTTATCAAGCTGGGCAGGAGCTAAGCTGGGGCCATGCTTGGCAAGCTGCCCCCTAGCTTGGATTGGAATATCATCCTAAAGAGGTCGAAAAGCACCAGAATGTAGAGCTCGACGAGGAGGGCGACTTCATACCAGTTTTGATAGAAAGTGTTTTAAGTAATAGTTAGCACGGGTTCTAGTTTGAGAAATATGCGAAAGAGTGAAATCCGTCGATTCTGGCTCGTGGCTCCAACTCTGAATCTGATAGCGTGAGTGTGTAGGTGTTCATGAATACTATAGTTTTGACTCCTTATTCATTAAAAATGGAGTTGTATAGAGAAGTTAGCAGAGGAAAAGCCAGTAAAGACTTTTACAGAAAATCTTCTTCAGTAAAAGCATATGTACAGATTTTTTAACCTTTTAGAACGGAACCAAAGGCCATCCCATCGATAGGGCGCTTGCCTAGGGAGAAAGTGATCTCATGATCAATTCCTCCTAGCCTCTGGTTCCTATTCTGACATGTTGACCTCCTGGAAAGGAGTCTATGTTGGATATGTAGCCACGTCCTGCATATCTAGGGACGGGAGACCGGTATCTCTCTTAATCGTGGGCTTCCTGGCCGAAGCCTCCGCATGCCATCCTTAATATACTATGGGAGATACCTGGTGTGCATATGAGGGGGCTGTAAGCCCTGTGGGGCAGCCTCATAAGTGTTGGGACTTCGACCTACATTGGATGGCTTGTAGTATATTCAGGATGGCATCAAGATGACATCAAGAGCACGAGAAACTTTTGTTAATCAGTTAATTAATCATCGAGTCAGCTTAGCAGCAAAGAAAGCTATGAGACCTTTAGTAATGAAGGAGTCGGCTTTGTAAAGACAGCTGTGAAGCTTTTATTAAAAAAGGAGCTGGTTTAGAAATTAAGGTTATGTACGTAAGGACAGCAAGGGGGCTGCTTAGCTAGGAGCCTGCTTGTGATAAGTAGTTCTGCTTATAAAGACAGCAGGGGGCAGCTTAACTGGGGACTTATCTTTTAGGTTAATTAACCTGCGGCCGCAGGAGATGGGGACTTTTTTACAGAGAGCGGAGAGAGAAGCCATCGAGATGCGCAGGAGAAGCTTGGGGGTAGAGGAGATCAGATTTCTGAAAGAATTGAGTTGGGAGGTCGACGCAAAGGAGGAGACAAGTGTTTAGAAGCTAAAACTTTGTCTATTATACAGTTTGGAGGCAGAATTACCTTCGGAACGCACAGGAGACAGTCTTTTGAGGAAAGATCAGTTTGATGATCTGTGAGAGGCTTTTGATCGTTGTTGAATCAAATTTCAGAGAGTTTTCAGTTGGGAGGTTGACGCAAAGGAGAGGAATAAGAGTCAGGGGCCTGAATTTCACCTACTAGATTGAGATTGAGGTGAACTTGGTAGATTTTTGACAGAAAAGTGATAGACTGAGAGAGAGAGCTGCACAAGAGAGGGGAGAGAGATTTTCTTTACAGTTGAAGAAATTGGTGGTGGAGTCGGCACTGAAATAAAGTTATTCTGAATCTTGAAAGATCTCTCTGTGCACCTGAGTGTCTGCTGGGTGTCTATTTGAGTGTTTTTCTTGTAATTGGTGACGACAAGAAGTGAGATTTTGAGGTCTATCGTCAGCAGCAACCTATTTTCCCTTTAGGTCGTTTCTCTGATCAATTACAGCCAGGAGGTCCGTCCTCACCAAGAAAGACTCTCGTCGCGACATCTGGTGCTTCCACTGAGAGCTATTGGGATGATTGATTTAGAGAATTGACGAGATTGGGTGGAAAATGACTCACAATGCTACTGTACAGGGTGTGGCTGCTGCTCAAGGTGCTCCTGTCCAAGGGACTCCTGGTCAGGATGGAATTGGCTCTCAAGGAGGACCTACGGTGGTTCCAACAGCAGCAGCACAACCTGCCATAGACACGTCTCAGATTCTTCAGACGTTGGCTTCCTTGATTCAGCAGCAGCCTGCAATTGGGAGAGCTGAGCAGAAATCCACAAAGGCGTTACAAGCAATTATGGGTCGATGTGGGCGATTTGATGGAAGAGATGTTACTAGGTACTTGCGGGAGTATGTAGGTGAGATAGAGTTGGTCAGGGCACCTGAAGTTGAGGTAATTCTAAGCTTTGAGTTGACTGTTGTCCCTGAACTGAGAGAGAAGGTTAGAATTTTACAGAGAAGACATCTAGGTGGGTGGACTCTGTTTGAACGTGCTCTGAGGGAAGAGTTTCTAGAAGAAGATTCAGAAAGAGTCACCAGAAGGACTCTCATGGATTGGATAGAGCGTTGTCGAGTTGAGAGTCTTTCTTGGGGAGGACGGACCTCCTGACTGTGACCGATCAGAGAAAAACGATCAGAAAGAAAAATAGGTTGCTACCGACGATGAAATCTCAAACCACAACCTCTTGTGCCCACCGATTGCAAAAACAAAACCCTCAAACACACACTCAGGTACACAAATAGGTCTCTCAAGATTCAAATAACTTTATTTCAGTGTCGCTGCATCATCAATCTCTTCAACTGTAAAGAAAATCTCTCTCTCTTCCTCTCCTGCGTGTCTTTCTCTCCCGTCAATCAGTTCTCAACCAAAAAAGTCTACCAAGTACGTCTCAATCCGAATCTAATAGTGAAATTCGGACCCTTGAATCTTATTTCTCTCTTTGCCCCAACTGAAACTCTCAGAAACTTGATCCAGCATCGATCAAAAGTCCTCTGTAGATTTTCAAACGATCTCTCTCAATAAAACTGCCTCTTGAGAGTAATTTCTCCTCCGAACAATTTATTAGACAACGTCCAAGTTTAAAAATCCTGCCCCCTCTCCTTACGGTGATCTCCCAATTCAATCTCCGCAATTTTCTTTCCCAAGCCTCTTAGCTTCTCCTGCGTGTCCTCAACCCCTAATCCCTTTTAGGCTTCCGCTTCCACTCTCTAAGAAATATTTTTCAGAAAAATGTCCGCTTCCGCTTCAGGCTTCCGCTTCTGCTGTAATCTTCCGCTTCAAGCTTCCGCTGTAATCTTCCGCTTCCGCTGTCTAAGAAACATTTTTCAGAAAAATGTCCGCTTCCGCTTCAGGCTTCCGCTTCCGCTGTAATCTTCCGCTTCCGCTTCAATTTTAAGGCCTCAGCTAAGCTGCTCCCCTGCTGTCCTTATGCGTACATAATAATCAGCAAAAGTTTCCTGTGCCCTTGATGCCATCTTGATGCCACCCTGAATATACTACAAGCCATCCAATGTAGGCCGAAGCCCCAACACTTATGAGGCTGCCCCACAGGGCTTACAGCCCCCTCATATGCGCACCAGGTATCTCCCATAGTATATTCAGGATGGCATGCGGAGGCTTAGGCCAGGAAGCTCACGATTAAGGGAGATACCGGTCTCCCGCCCCTAGATATGCAAGACGTGGCTGCATATCCAACATAGACTCCCTTCCAGGAGACCAACATGCCGGAAAAGGAACTAGAGGCCAGGGGGGATTGATCCTGAGACCACTTCCCTCCTAGGCAGGCGCCCTATCACTGGGATGGCCTTTGGTTCCGTTCAAAACTGTTAAACTTCCTGTAGATATGCTTTTGCTAAGAAGTTTTCCTATAAAATCTTTACTAGCCTTCTCTATGCTAACTTCTGCATACAACTCCGTTTTTTACAAATAAGGAGTCGAAACTATAGTACTTGTGAACACCTACACACTCACGCTGTCAGATTCTGAGTTCGAGTCACGAGGCAGAATCGAAGGATTTCTCTCTTTCACACATTTCTCAGTCTAAAACCCGTGCTAACTATTACTTAAAACACTTTCTGTCAAGACTGGAAGCATGAAGTCGCTCTCCTCGTCGAGCTCTGCATTCTGATGCCCTTCGACCTCTTTCAGGGTGATATTTCAGTCTAAGCTAGGGGGCAGCTTGTCAAGCATGGCCCCAGCTTAGCTCCTGCCCAGCTTGATAAGCTAAGGCGCAGCTTCCCGAACAAATGCAGGTTGAGTGTCTTCTGAAGTTCCGTTTCATCATCTTGAACACCACGCACTACGACAACATCAGCCTAGACGTTCCATGGGATTGAATGAGGTGATTCGTGAATTTGAGAAGAGGTACTCTCAGCTTTCTGGTCTAGAGAGATTAACGTTGGATGCTAAGAAGACAGAGTTGTTCTTAGGAGCTCTAGATGAGTTCACAGCAGACAGAATTTGCTTCATGTTAGCTGATCGTGGAGCTGAAGGAGGCGTTACATCTGATTGGAGGAGAGTGGAGGAAGCAATATCTACTCTTGCTAGACAGCGTGGTAGGATGGCACTGCAGCTAGAGACCTTGCTAGAGCAGAGAGTAGCTCCTCAGGCTCCTATAATACCTCGTAGCACCTATAGTGATTCCTCAAGCACCTGCGGTAGTTCCTCAAGCGGTTCCTCGAGCGCATGCAGTACCTATCCCAACACAGAGAGGGCATAGACAGCAGCAACGACCTGTTGAGAACCGAAATCAAAATAACCTGATTGAATAGCTCACCCAATAGTTGAGAGATTTGAGGGTTGAGATGACTGATTTGAGGAGAGACCAACGACCAATTGTGCCAGGTGCTCGATCTGTAGGAGGAACCTTTACCAGGAGATGTATTTGGTGCGACAGCTCAGATCATCTCAGAGGAGACTGTCAAGACTTAGCGGTTGTCTTGCGAGAGGGTGTAGTCAACTATCAGAATAACAGGTTGTATCTAACCGCCACTAGGCAGCCTCTGAACACATATTTTGGAAGAGGAGGAATGAGGAGTTCCCTTCCAGCACTTACTGGTGCGAACACTACATCGATGACTGCGGGTTCTGCGGAGGCTGATGTATATACTGGGAGAGTTGAGGTGCGCTCTAATCCAACTATGGTTGAGCAGGCTGTTGAGGTTTCGGTTGAAATGATGAAGAGAGGTGTTGAAAGCATTAGGAGAGCTACTGGATGGAGAGACCCAGTAGATGCAACTTCTATTCGAGCGTTTTTAGAGACGAGTGGTGAACAAGATGCCATGATCGAAGACAAAAGAAGACGGGATGCTTCTGATTTAGATGCAGGAGTACCAGAGGACACTGACCGTCGGAGGGTTACGAGGAAGAGAGCAGCGGAACCATCACCATCTGTACTACTCCAGAAATCCTATGTCCTAGCAAAATTTCCTCTGACATACCAAAGAAGCACTTCTCCGGGTGAAGAGCCAAACGATGTTCTCTACACTTCAAAAAACACTTCCTTAGAAATATCAGGTGGTCTTCTTTCGATCCAAACACACAAAAATCATCCAAGAAGATCTCCATGAAAGTGCGAAGATACTCCTTGAAGATTGTAATCATCAGTCTCTGGAATGTGGCGGGCGCGTTGCATAAACCAAACGGCATTTGATTGTACGCGTACATGCCCCAATCAGTAGTGAAAGTGGTTTTCGACTTGTCTTCTTCTCTGATTGAAACTTGGTTGTACCCAAAATATCCATCCAGGAAGCTGTAGAACTCATGTCCTGCTACCCTTCTGTGGTCTTCGTCCTTAGAGCTCGTCCTTCCACAAAGTTGGAGAGGTCTTCTCGAGCCAACACCAAGTACCTCATACCCCATAACCCAGGAGGCATTGCTCCTCTTCTTCCTCAGCTTCTGAAAACATGACATTCTCATCTACAAATCGAGCCCTTGACAACATATTTACGACCACATTCTCCTTTCTTTTTATATGTTTCAGCTCTGGATTCAAGCTTCTAATATAAGCAATTCAACGTAACATCGCTATGTCTGGCGTGTTACAGTTGAATATCATGCTTAGTATAGGTAGACAATCCGTTTCTAGGACTACATGAGCACCAATCAGAAACTCACGGTCTGCCGCTCCCCACAACTCACGCTTCACTTGGGAATAATCTCGTTGCCTGTCCGTCAAGATCCTAGCTCCAAACCTAGAGATAAGCCGTATACCATCCGCATCATCTTGACCTATCGCCCAACCAATCGTCTTTGGACTAGTATCTACTGTGACAATGACAGGTCTCCCACACCCGTAGTCTACTCTTCTCAAAACAGGTGGAGACTGTAGAGCCTCCTTCAGCCTATTCATAGCTTCTCGATGGACTGAGGTCCATACATACCTCTTACCCTTCCTCAATAATACTTACAAAGGCTCAGCAACATGAGCATAATGAGGAATGGATAAACGATAAAACACACAAGCACCTAGAAAACGTCGAACCTCCGTGATATTCTTACAGTCTGCCATCAACTATGACAAGCTATGACTTCAACCTTCTCCGGATTTGGTCGCCTTCCAAAAGCACCACATAGATGTCCAACCACTAAAATCTCAGACACACCAAACTTGGACTTAGCTCCTGACAGGGTGAGATGTACCTCCTCCAAACGAGTTAAGATACGTTCTACATCCTTGATATGATCTGCAACAAACCTCTTACATCCGTTCGCAAGTACTGCTTCATCCTTGTCTTCAACCGCGCAACCTTTTATAAGAATATCATCTAGAAATGGAATGGTAACTTCAGGCACAAATTCCCTTAGTACCTTATGCATTGTATTCTGCATATGAGCCACCGAGTTTGCCGCTCCTTGTGAAAGAGTACACATCCGCATCAATCCCAGGGGCGTACGCATGATAGTTAGATCTCTACTCTCTACAGCCAGCTGAAACTGATCATAACCAGAATATAGATCTCCTATCGAATAGATAGCTCTCCCTGCAAATGCCTCCGCTATCTCCTCAATCACAAGACCCGTCCCAACATTACGAATGGTTACGTTATTCGCAGGCTGTAGGTCTTGAATAAAACACAAAGCTCCTGACTTCTTGGGTACAGTGAACCACCTGCTAGAATATGGCCCCATAGACGGCTCAAGTATCCCCATCTGTACCTTCCTTTTCAACAACTCGATGAGTTTAGGCAACAAGGCACGAGGAACTGGGATCGGTTTCAGATCCCAAGGCACATGAGGGATTGTGAATATAACCATAGGCGCTATAACCTTTGGGTCCACACACCGTGATCTCCGATCCGTGATCCACAAGTGCAGGTACTGGTTCAGAAAGTCCTCCAAGCCGAACCTGCGTCTCTGTTGTCGCTCGTACCCTGTGCTTCTCTTTGAAATCGCTGTCTGTACTTGACCTATCCTCCTCAAAGTCTTCATCTTCATTCTCAATAACAGCTGGACCAGCAACCCATGCCTCATACTTATCACCTCTGAACCGATCAACATCAATAGCATCTACTGCTCCAACCATCTGACTACTTAGTTGTTCAATCAATACATGTCTCTTTCTCTTCATGATGTCTATTATCAACTCATGAAACTCTCTCTTTGCGATACCAAGCACTTCACGAAGAGTAAACTCAACTCGAGCATCCAAAATGCGTTGCTCCAGAACAGCACGCAAGTCTGTTGCTGTTTCGATGTCTGTAGCTAACTTGTAAGCTGGAGCTTTTTCTTTTTCCTTGTTGTAAATCTCTTACCCCGTACTCTATATGTAGCAGTAGTCTCTTGTGACAAATCCTGTACACCTTTCATAGGATCTATTGTAGGTGGTGGAGCTGTAGAGGTAGAGGTATATCCTTTTGTAAGTTTGTTCTTGAAGATATTATCTGTAGGTACGGATCTATAGGGAGATTATGTATAGACAGAGGAGAGTTGCGTGGTACGGAAGCGAAGGAGTTCTTCGTCCAACACGGAGTGAAACTCAAACTCACTACTGCTATGAATCCGGAAGGAATGGTAAGAGCGAGAGAGGGCATCCGTCGATTGTTCAAGCTCTAGTAAAGGCATGCGATGGTAGGCGTAGACAGTGACATAGGTTGCTCCTCTTTGCTCTGTGGGCTGACAGGTCGACTCATTGCACTACTACTGGGTACATGCTCATTGAATTGATGTTGAGTCAGAAGCCGATTATGTCGGCAGAGGAGGATTTCTCTACATGGGTTACTTTACCGTGGGAAGAAGAAATGGATCGTGTACAACTTCTTGCATTTCGAATCAGGCAGTTGGAACACATGGAGGAGGATCTTATAGAGGCACAACAAAAACTGAAAGAGGTCCGTCTCAAGAACAAGGACATGTTTGACAAGACCCACCGGCTCCGATCGAAGCCCATACATGCTGGAGATTGGGTTTTGGTGTATGACAGTACGTTAGAGAATCAGCACTCTACGATTCAGAAATTTTCCAGGAGGTGGTTTGGTCCGTATGTTGTCTTAGAAGTGCATCAGAATGCTACTTACTCTTTACGGGAGCTCGATGGTACACCTCTAAGAGTTCCTGTTGCTGGTAAGCGTATCAAGTTGTTTAGAAAAAAGGGAGAGACCGTTGAGCTAGATGAATTTTTGGAGTCAGATCAGATGATGGATGCCGATGCAGATCTGCTATCAGAAGAAGACGCAGAGGACGTTGAAGAGGACGTTGACAATTTAGAGAACCTTGGAGACTAGAGGAAAGGTTGGCACATACCGGAGGATGTGCAGGTTTGGAGGGGATGAATGTCGTAGTACGTGACGTTCAAGATGATGAAACAGAGCTTCAGAAGACACTCAACCAGTATTTGTTCAGCAAGCTGTGCCCTTGCTTATCAAGCTGGGCAGGAGCTAAGCTGGGGCCATGCTTGGCAAGCTGCCTCCTAGCTTGGATTGGAATATCATCCTAAAGGGGTCGAAAGGTACCAGAATGTAGAGCTCGACGAGGAGGACGACTTCATTACCAATTTTGACAGAAAGTGTTTTAAGTAATAGTTAGCACAAGTTTTAGACTGAGAAATATTCTGGTCATGCTGCTTTAGACGTGCCTGCAACTCATGGTTGCTCTTCCTCAACTGCGCTAACTCCTTGGTAGAAGCGGCTGCTTCCGTCTTGTACCTCGCTGCAAGCTTCTCCGTGGTGCGGAGGTTGGCTTCCAGCGTGTCCATCTTCTTCTGTACCTCTTCCTACTGCATCAATCTGCGCAGATCGAATCCAGATCGCAGTGCCACTTCTCAGAGATCATCGGTAAGATCTTCTTCTAGAGCCTGTACCCTCGGTTCGGATTCTGGCCTGTGAAAAATCCTGCGCCATCACTCCTCTGTCTAGGAAGACGGTCTTCCTCGAGCGACCCCTGTCTTTGTAAGCCACACGTACTTGATGTGAGCTGAAGGCTCAGTACTTCTCAAGTCTTCATAGTCTAGCTTCCACTCTCAGAAGATGAATCTAGTCTTCCAAAAGACAACTATTCCGTCTTCCAGGATTCTAACAGTGCTTCCTAAGTAGCTCTCGTCTTCCGAGCTATATCTAAACAATCCTAACTAAGCAAGGCATCGCATGGATTCCCAAGAAGACAACCCACCTTGCATTTCATCCTACTTCCTAACAAAAGATATAAGATACGTGAGAAGCAGAGTATATGGAAAAGGTTCAGAAGATGGTTGCGGACTCCTGCGGTGACAGTGGCCTCCAGGAAGACTCTCGAGACAACTTCTGATTAACTGACGTACTCGGAAGACTTCCCGCAGTCAGGCTTCTCATCACTGATCTCACCTGTCTTCGGCTTCCGACGTGCAATCTAGCCTCACAACAGACACGGAACGTTCATACTCTGTTCTTCTGACTCCTTATCTCTCATACACGCTCATAAGAAGCTTGCTGCATGACAAGAAGACATGACCCTCGATCATTCTCTCCATATTCTGCCAGTAAAGCTTCTCACAACTCTCTCCTAAGTTCGAGAAGAAGAAAGAATAGACTGCTATGGGTTGGACAGAAGAGATCTGAAAAGGACCCTCGCTTCTTCTCGCGCATTCTATCAGTCTTTCAACCTTCTAGTCTCTCGAGGAAGATGTGGATTTGAGAAGACGGGAAGATTGAGAGGCACATGCATGGTTCTCAATTTCCAGCTTCTCGAAATAACAATCAACTCATAAGGTCACTCAGGATTCGTACCAAGCTTCTCTCAACACCAATTCCAATCAAATCCAATCTTGATACGAATTGCAAACGGTCGTCTTCCAAAGGCGTTCAGACATTCAGAAGCGTCTTCTGTCCATGGGTTCAGGACCAAGGTGTGGTAGGGTAAGGAAATTGATAGTCAGATGATCAAATTTAAGAATGAGAGATGGGAAAGCTCGATTCCAACTTGGGAAGAAGTGGGAAGATGATTGTCAAAAATTGACCGGCGCTTCCTCAATTTTCGTAAAAGAAAGTTCGGAATAGGGAAAATTGATCGATGGGTTTCCTGCAAACTGGCTGCTTCTGTTGTGTCTTCAGTCTTCTGTGTGCTTCCGATCGTCAATCCCAACTCCAATGTGATATCACGAACCTACTCCTGTCGTCAATCTTGAGCTGCACCCCTCTACTCCTACAATCGATTCTTGCTCCTCCGTCTAAGCTTCTCTCTGGTTCCTAATCGGTCTTCGATGTCTGCTTCTTGAAAAAGCGTGAGAAACATCAATTTAGAGACGAGAAGCGGTGAGGAAGGAGAAAAAACATGGGAAGCTCAGTATTGCTTCTAGCTTCTTCTTCAGTCTTCTGTGCGCTTCTGCTCTTCAATTCCGCCTTCAATGTGGTACCACGATCCTGCTTATGTCGTCAATTTCGAGCTACGTCTAACTGCTTCTGCATTGCTACTGCACTCCACAGCTTCTCTACCGATTTTCTACCTCGACCCTTGATTTCTGATTTCCCAACTCGTCAGAGATTCCTTACTCTCCAATTCGATCCTACGTGCTCCCAATCTTGACCCTCAGTGCTTGAATCAAAGCAAAATGAAAGCGAGAAGCAGCGAATGTGCTATGTGCTAATGCGCCTCCGATCTGTCTCTTCCCTACGTGATTTAAGTAATAGAGTTCGATTACTTCGACCTACCTACTACTATACTACGGTGACTACTTGGTTGGTGCACCTACCCCTTACCTATGTGGCGTGTAGTTGGTACCCCCGAAGTCGTAATCACTGTCTTCTGGAAAGATGTCCGTCTTCCGACTTCCAGCTTCTGTCTGCCATCTTCAGTCTTTCGTAAGACACTGTCCAAAAGACGTCTTCTCGGAAGACGTCAATCTTCCGGCTTCGGAAGAAGTCGACTTCTCCTTACAAAGTCCTTCAAGACCATCTTCTCACTAAGCAAGGTGCAATCTGAAATAATAAGGTTATTTCAATTATATAAATCTACCAGTAACTTTAAAAATCTCAAAAAATCTCTTATCCTGCAAATTGTGGGCACCACAGGTTGGGATGGAGTAGAAAAGAAGAAAAAAATGATTTTGAACAGAAAACCTCCACACTCATTTTAGACTGAAGGGATGAAAGATGAGGTTGTTTCAAGGCTTGCGAGACAAAAGCTTGCACGCCCATGGAACCTTTTGGTTGAGAAGTAACATTTTAGGAGAGGGTTTTTGGTCTCAACTTGCAAAAGGCTTGCACGGCCGCGTAAGCTTTTTCTTGGGAAGAGCTAGTTTAGGGTAGTTTGACCGGATGCAACTCTCTGCAAACAGCTTGGTTTTGGGAGGTTTTGGTCTCATTGGAAAGCTTACAAAAAGGACTTTTTGGAGCAATTGAAATCACCAATTTGAACTTGTGGTTGAGACTTGAAAGAGGTTTGAAGTTCGCTGACTTTCTAAGGGTTTTTGAGAGATGAGGATTTACACGTGAATCAACTCTAACCTTTGACGGGCCATAACGAGGTGTATATGTGTCCGCTTGAGACTAAATTAGTGTCTTTTTGAAGGATTTTCAATGGCAATGGCAACTATGTGCATAGTTTGAGGGTCAGATCTTGGTAGAATTCGCAAAAAGCCTGCAAAAAGCCTGCAAAAAGCATGCACAAGCTTTTTGCTAAGAAGGACATTTTCAGATAAATTTGTCTGACCGCAGAAGAGACTACAATGCTCCGTTTGAGAAGTTTTGTGTATCGCCAGAAACCTTGTAGCTAGGGCTTTCTACTGCACCTGAGAGTATAGATTTGGAGAATGGATGCTGAACTACGGGACGTTCAAATTCGACTGTTCAATTAAAAGCTTCCGCAACCGCGGAAGCTTTTTTCACATAAAAGCATTTGTGTGAAACTTAGAAGGGTCATAACTAGGGCTATTGGTGTCCTTTTCAGATGTCCATTAGAAATAACATTTACAGGGCTATCTATCTGAGTGCTCAGAAGTTGGAGAAGAAATTGCTGAGTGTAAAAGAAGCTTCAGTGTCCGTGTAAGCTTTTCATGTGTAGAGAGTGTTTTGTGGACTTTGAGTGGCCATAGTAGTGGCTATAGAGCTCGGTTGAGGGTGTTCTTTGTACCATTTGAGAGCATTTGGAAAGGGCTTTCCAACAAGATATTAATCATTGGATTTAGAGATGGGAGGAGAAAACTGGAAGTGTTTGAGTTAGCAAAGGAGAAAGAATGATTTTAAGATTTTACACAGCAAAGTTTTGGGTAGAAACTTGACACTAGCTTAACTCGAGCTCCAAACCTCAGTTTGGAGAGTTTGAGGTACGGTTGAATTGGGTTTGCAAGTGTAAATAAAGAAGAAATTTACACTTAACATTGGGTTTTTAACTTGATTACACGCTTCCTGACACGCCTCTTACTGACACAAGAACTTCACAGCTAGGAACAACATGTTTTCTTGGACAACCTTCATGCATAAAATTAGTATGGTACAATACGGTTGTGAACCGACGTGAAAGTCCGAGATGGAGAATCTTGTTAGAGGAAGAAACAAGAAGTAATCATGAGTGAAGATGGAGATGGTGCAAGCGGTTCTATAACACTATCGAAGGTATAACTTGACTCGGCAACCGCATCAATGTTTCAAACCTTCATGTTTTTCCTGCAATAACAACAATCGAATGAGCGGAAGGAGGCATTGGCTACAAAGGCATTGCATGCGGTTGTGACGAAGTTGGATCAATTTGATGAAAAAGATGTGTAGAAATACTTGAGATATTATGCGAAGGAGATGGAGCTGAATCGAGACTAGAGAACAAGATGATCAAGGAGCATGTAAAGGGTATTAAGGAGCACTATGGGAAAGATTAGGAGGATTCTCGAGGACGATGAGAGATGAATATTTCTTAGAAGACTCGGATAGAGTTACTACAAAATCATTTTTGAAATGGGTGGAGAGACACAACAAAAGATCCACAAGCAACGGAGCTGTTCAGAGAATTTGAGAAACTGTTCTCAAGACTTACAAGGATGGAGAAGCTTATATTGCACGGAAACAAAACAGAGCTATTTCTCCGAGTCGTAGATGAGAAGTTGCAGGAAAAACTGGAGGTTCTTCTTGAAGATAAAGAAGAAGACGGGGGTTTGACAACTAGCAAGAAGGAGGTCCAAGAAGCTGTTGGACTTCTTATGAAGGGAAAACATAGAAATGAGAAGGTTCTCGTGAGGAGGTTCATGCCGACTCTGACTACAACACGTCTCTTCTTGCCACTCTAACTGTACCGATGGTTCCTGGGTGTCAATGAAGAACTTGGGCTCGATGATATCATGCGAGGGATGAGGGATTTCCAAATCAAGCTTATGAAACTTGAGGAGTGAGGGTCGACAAGCGAGACGAGGCCTGCACCGAAACAAGCTTGGGCTCAGAGGTGCATATGATGTGATGTCGAAACACTATGGAAGTGTAACATATTAAGGAAGGACGAGAATGTAGCCTTGAAGGACGATCTCCTTCAAACCAACTTTCGAAAGGGAGGCAAGAAAAAGTTTATAGAGGAGTATTTAATTGCACTTAATGTTGCAATAATCGATGTTTCAACATATGGCGTAAGGATTGAGGATCGAAGGAAAGATTTCAAGGAGCAAGTAGAGAAAAGCAGACTTTGATAGTTTGCTATCTCTATCCAACAAAAGGGAAAGATGTCAAGGAAGGCATTGCTGAGAACGGCGATGACAATTTGTGGAGCTACATGTTGGAAGGATCCGGTCAAGTCATTATTCATGCACATATTTATTACGAGAAGTCAATACGAAGCGTTGGTGGAGGAGAAAAGAAGACGAGAGGGGGGAAGATGCAGGAGATAGACTTGAGGAGTTGCTTGTTATGACATACAACTCATCTATACACTACTATCGCTTTCCAAACCATATGTCCTTCATAATCTGATTAGCCTTACATAAATTCCATCATATAGACAATGTCCTCACAAATATATTCATTTTTATCATCTTGATAGAATGTAAATCGCTCTTCAGCTTCGTCATCTTATTCTTGCTCACATTATCATCGCTAGTAGCTAGCTTTTTCTACATCAATTAAGTCAATCCTTTCAACTTCTCATAGAATTATGACAGATCAGGAAGCTGAAAAAAAGTTGGAGATGAAATTAAAGTGGATAAAGCCACTTTTAGAAAAAGATTTCAACCTAGATTCCAAGAAAGTGTACCATAGAAATTCAGAAAAAAAACAAATACTAAATGCTAAAGTAAAAATATTTTCAACTAATTATCAATAGGAAGTGAAATGATCTACATCATAACCATATTTTCTATAAAGTAAAACTAATAATATCTAACTAATCATAATAATATATAACTAATAATATCCAACTAATTTTAAAATTTTCTCTAGCTTTTGCTATATCCATCAATCTTGTGGAAGAAACAAGTGAATTCAAACAAAATATTATTTATCATGATTCATATACAAAATCTTGTTTGATCCGAAATTCTTAAAATGAACCGTCTGACACTTTAATATATAATAAACTCTAATACAATATACAGGGAACTTGTGATAATATACGAAATATGATCTACCTGATGGCACATCAAATTTACTTACCTAACTGCTGTAAACATATAAATTATCACTTTCATTTAAAGTCTTGTCATTAATCACTTTGTCTTGTCATTATCACTTTTTCTTTATGTTTATTTTTCACGTTCTTGCATGACCAATGATGTGATATCCAAGGATTGTGTAACAAATCCAGCCTCCATTTACGTAAAAAACAGGATGTTGGGTACAATAGGGTAGTGAAGTAATAGAGAACGGTTCAGTTCTCGGCAATTTAAACGATACCGGAGATGAGATACTTTACGTTATCTCTATTTTGGGTATATAGGAATTATGACTATAAATATGCATTATATGTTAACACCGCTTGATCACAAATAAAGTTATAATTTATAAATTACAAGAAACGGGGAAAAAAGGAAAAACATAAAAACGATGTCAAAATGGAAGAAAGAGTTAGATATCCGTATTTTTAATGAAGCAACAACTAATGATCAGTCCTTATATCTTTTGAATTAAGGGCATCTTGCATGCTGGCTTTCCAGATGTTATCATGACAACAGACGACCATGGAAAAAAACTTTTATGGCACTTTCGACACCATATATCTCAACATCCACAAGCTTTGGCCAAATTCCTACTTGGAGTTGAATGGGATCAACAAACGTGTTTTGAGGAAGCTCATAGGTTATACTTTTATCTTCGTTCAGCTTGGTCTTCTCATATATTAACTAGTGATGGATTTGACGGACGAAAAACTTAAAAGGAAATGACGACACACTTTGAATAGTTTTGCAGCAATAACTGAGATCTAGATGTATGTCTTTTTAATCTTAAATCTTGACAACAGATCACACGGAGATAAACACGTGAAATTATCATATGAATCATAATTTGTGGACTAGTTTACACCTTTTGTGCGTGTATATTTTATCATCCCACACTTACAAACATAATTTCGAGTTCTCTCATGGTGTTAAGTCTGTTGAATAAGGAGTTGGAGAGATATCGCTTAAAAGAAACCTTTCTACTGATATCAGTTCAAATTTTACTTGATATCAAAAATATTTTTCCACACTCACCAGGATCGTAAAAGTATTGACATCTCACACTCAGCAAACCTCGCTGGGAGTTAAATAACAAGAAGTTATTTTTACATTCAGCTAGATGCGTTGAGAGTGAGCTTCACACACCTAAAGAACCTCAATGAGTATTAAATAACAATGTACGGTTATTTTGACACACTTCAACATCATAGCCAGATTTATGATAACAACTTTTTGTTATTTCATAAGATGAAGATTTGGCACTGAGCGATGTCGATGTGACACCTTAGTTAGAGAGAACTTCTTTTTTAAAAAAAATTCTTTATTTTATTTCTAAATAGCAAAAATTTTATAGGAATTAAATGAATAATAGAAGAATCCTTATAGCAATATGTTAATAGGTGGTAACAGGCTTAGAAGTATTAAATTTTTTTGAGTTTAAATAGAAGGGTTCAGGATTTCCTCCGAAACCGAGGAAGTAGAAGAGAGTTAAGTAGATCTAAGAGAGTTTCCCTACTATGGTCGAGGGTAGAATGTTACCGTGGTAGATGAATTATTAGCTATAGGAGGAGATAGAGATTAGTTAACAAAGGTTTGGAGGTACAAATATGTGTTGGATCCTCTACTTTATAAGTGACGAGTGAACTAACCGTGAGGGGTAACTAACCGACTTGGTGAGCCTGCAGAAAAGGAACGGCTACCACAGCGGGGCTTGACTTTAAGTAGAAGCGGAAGAAGAGGTTAAGATTCTCTCACCTCTAACCACTAACACCAACTAGTGGTGGAGGAGGTGGTTAGAGTGGCAGACGTAAGATTGGAAGTCGCAGGTTGTGGATCCGAAACCCGCAAATCACTCTTTTGATGGAGAAGAGATTGCATGCTTCTTTCGCCCACCAGTCGGTAGGCTAACCGACTGAATAGCAGACTGGATCTGTGGTCTCTACCAACCGACCGACGGAAGCGCAAGCTAAGGCAACAGGGGTAGAGAGGACCGAGGCCATAATCTTAATCAAGACAGAAGGAGATCTGGCGACCAAACAGTTAGGAAGAATTTCAAAGCGTTTTGTCAAGTAGTCTACGTAATGAAGAGAGTGACGCGAGTGTTTCCAAGGAGTAACTCGAGGGGAGAAGAAAGTGACTCATGGAACAAGAGAAAGAGAAGTGACTCAGGTACAACTGAAACTCACTATACAAGGCTGTATATTATATTCACCCATGTACAGGTGAGTTCAGTCGGGGTTTTTTTCCTACGGTTGCAAATATTTTCGTCACTGCTTGCTGGGTACGATACTCGTGTGGTTCGAAACAAAACAATAAATAAATGCAGTGCTCCCGATCGGAACAGATTAATAAATATATCCGCTACTCCTTCGCCTTGCTCTGGACTTGTGGTAATTGAGGAAGACAATATTTCGTGCTATCAGTGGGTTTTTTTCGATCTCGGAAAGATGGAACTCAAACGGTGCAAACCGCCCGAAGACGTTGTTTTCTGTACCGCACGTTGTTTTGTGAAGAAGTCGAACGTCCGGACTGCAGAAAACAACGCCCGAAAACGTTGTTTTCAGTACAGCACGTTGTTCTCTGGACAACTCGATGAGAATTCCAGCATATACACGCTGTGCACAAGGTCGAACGTGACCAGAATTCATGTTTATTCATGGGAATTTGCAAACAGGAATAATTTTCTGTGGGAACTGGCACAGCATAAAACGCCTCACGTTGTTCTTTGCAGCCTGTACAGCAGAGAAGAAACTGCTTCTACAATACAGCAAATATTTCTCTGTGGAAACTGGTAGTGCTTAAAACGCCTCACTCAGTCTTTTGCAGTCTGTACACCACACAAGACAGTGGAAATAACACTGTAGCTGGATGTACAGTAGTAAACTGTAAACTGCTATCTAGATAAAAGCTGTAAACTGCTATGTACAGTAAATGTCGCACAGTGTTCTTCCTCCATTGCAGTCAAGGCGAGGGACGTCACCACCGCTGTACGTCTATGTACAAGAAATGACTGTCTACATGTGTCTAGAGTAAAAAACAGTGTTGCTTGATGTAAACTAGATGTGTAGTGTGTGTAGCAATGAGAACTGCTACTGTAGCCAAATGCACGGAATCGGTAGTAACTGCGAGAACAGGAACTTCTTCACGACAGCTGGGACGGACATCAACTTGCAATCTGCTGTCCTTCGACCTGTGTACCGTCTGAAACCAACGCAGGAGCGCAAATACTGTAATGCAAAACGCAAAGCAAACGGTTACCTTCTCAAACTCTGAGGTAAAGTTGCCGGTCTACAGTACACGGTGGAATAAGATCAGAATGGTGAGAGCAAACAGCCTGAAAGGAGTCGAAAGAAAACTCGTGAACGTGTTGCTTCAAATCGATACCGCGAACGGCAGACGGGTAGCGGGAACAGAAACAAGAAGGTCACCATCCAAGACAAGTTCATCATCGGTAGAAGAAACGGACGAAACGGAGTCATCGTCCTCACAAGATTTCAAAACATGCTGTGACATAACTGAAACAAGGTTTACAAGCAGAATGCAAGCATAATGTAACACTTCCCTGAGGTGGATCGTCCGGTTTTTCCTGCTCGAAAATGACGACATTGACGCCACAGAGTTCCATGCGTGACTTCACGTCGATGCCTCCAGGTAAGAGCAGCATATCGTATGGCCATGTCGGTGCTCCCATCCCGTCTCTCATTCCGCAATGAGTAAAAGAAATCAGGCAGCCGGTCACGACAGAACACAGTCGCATCGTCGAAGAACATTGTATCCCCTTCCAACAGCAGACAACAGTGACGGTGAGAAACTAAGAAGCAAGAAACAGCGATCCAACATGAGCAAAACGAAGAGAGAGTGCGCTATATGGACGGAATGACAGCAAAATCCTGGGAGCGAAGCGAAGCGAACGAATTGAGCGGTGTTGTCCAGAGGAGAAAAAGAACAATCGGTCAGTCGACGAAGAATAATCAGCGGCGGGCAAATCAACGACAGGTTTTTTCTCTAGGGCTTTCTTGCCTCCACATTTTCTGTAGACGATCGCGAGAACGCCGAAAGTACTCGAGGTCCATCTCCAGCTTACTCCCGCTCCAAGACGTTAGAGGCGGGTAACTCAGCGGCGCTGGTTTGAAACTGAAAACCACAACCTTAGGGCTACATGTGCGGTGGCCAACGGGTCATCACATTTTTCTCTATGGTTTCTCTACGCCTCTACGTTGCCTGTACAAGGCCGTGGGGAAGGATATTCATGGAGTGCTCTGACGAGTCACGGAAGTGATCAGAGAGATTTCATAGCTACAAGAGGAATATAGAAAGGACGTCAAGTTTTCTAGGGGGTTTGGAGCAAAATAGTAAAGAAATGCGAAGGGAAGATGGCACAAAAGAGCCCTGCTATATATCATGTGTTTCTGCTAAGAAAACAAACCTGCAGAGGTCTCTTTCATAAATTTCCTCCATGATGAAGCACAATGGTGCTCGAACTGTAAAATTATCTAAGGCATCGTTCATGTCGTCCAACAAACGTGGTTAAACTCTTGTCGCAGCCAGAACGTATAAATAGCCGAAGTGTCGTGATCCCGCATTTTGTTAGGGAAGTAATGGTTTCCAAAAAATTGCATGTTGTTCCTTACGAAAATCATGGAATAAATACATGCAAGTACTGTAACTAGATTAAATGAAGATCCATGCTATAACATAGTACTCTCAACCATGGTGCTATGTGTAGCAGATTCTCTGGTGGTGGAAGAAAAGATTGTTCTTCAGTTGTTAACTTTGTCCAACCTCAAAAGTCTCGTCACGTTGTCATCCTCACCTGAGGAAACAGAAGCTTACAACCTTCATGCCCTAACTCGCCATGTGGAGGATTAGGTCGAATGACCTCGAGTAACACCACTGATTCCCAATCAAGATTCTATCCAATGAGGTTCAATTGATCTTCATTCGTCTTTCATCTTTCTTTTGTAGCTCTTTGACTGCAGGGATGAGAGTGTTAAAGTCTAATTCTGACATCTGGATGATCTATGTACATGTATTTTGATAATGATTAATAATGAAATCATCCGACTCTGTCTTCAGATATTCCATGAATCATCTCAGTAAGAGATGACACTGGAGTAATAGCCATAGGCGTCTTGGAATTTACCAGGTTGATCCAATGATCAACCTGCATTATCATGCACGATCGATGGGACGATAATATCTTTGATGGAGACATCTTTCTTCGTGCCGATCTCTATGGTTGATGGACTTTTTGTAGATTTATTGGACTAAGGAGGATTCTCTCCATTGTCATCCTTGTCATGATGATAATCGTCTTCAAGTAATGTGAATTTGATCTCATGTCTTTTAAGCAATGTCACGAGTTGATCCAATTGGACTACAATAGTTGCATCTTCTTGAACAAGACCTTCTTGGCTCTTCTCTTCCAGCACGAGGTCATCTTTGAGGTCCAAAATTTCTTGATCTCTATTCTCCAACAGTAGTTTTATCTCCTCAATCCTTTCATACAGTTGGAAGACGTACATATACGCTAAAGAAACTATTATTGATCAGAATTGATCTTGTTGCGATTATAGTTTCACTTGCTCCTCTTGGAGTTTTGTTATTAATTATGTATTCTGACACGCTAGTTGTCTGCTCTCGTTCCAAGAGATTGGTGATAGTGTCCTTCTCCTCGACAATCTCTTTATATTTTATGATTTTTGAGGACATTGCACTATTGTGCTTTTACTCAACTAGTATCAATGCCTCCTTAGCCCTTAAAGCTAAGTTATCACTGTCTATCTTTGATGCGATAGCATCTTGAGCTGTTTGGTTGTTCCCCGGAGTAAATCATGAGAACAACTCAAGTAGATAAATCGAGTCTTATCAAAATGCTCAGACAATTATCCAAGAGCAATTTTGATAACATCATACTCCTTCGTTGTCCACCTTAGGGTTTTTTTCAAGATTTCCCCAAAGGCACTGTATATAGAATACACAATTCAAGCAAGGAGGAAGCAAATATTTTACAACAAGTCATCAACATCGACATTTCAGGCATGAGACCTAGTCCTGAAGTGGAACGACAAGAACTCAAGGTTTCTCACGAAATTTTCTTATCATTAGGAGCAAATCTCTAGAGCTTTTACTATTACATTCAGTTACCTACTCGCTTATGCAAAACATGTTGGCATAGATGAATATCATTGAGGTTTCTTGTCTGTCAAGAATCTGGTGCTTCACATATCATAACTTTCAGTGCATGGTCTTTTGAACAGGAACTGGAGAACAACAAGCCAGTTATCTATACTGATGATTTGAATTGTGCAAATGAGGAGATTGATATCAGCAATCTTGATGTAAGACCATACATAGTGACCGAGATGTTCGACAATAGGACCTTTGTGGTGTCCATAATTTACAAGTTCGGAGATTTTTTTGAAAATTTTAAGTTAATGATGTGTCTATATAATTGAAGTAACCTTATTACTTAACATTACACCCTACTTAGCGGGAAGATGATCTTAAGATGAATTCATGAGAAGAAGTTGAACTTCTTCTGAAGCCGGAAGACGGACGTCTTCTAGAAGATGTCTTCTGGAAGCCGGAAGCTGGAAGACAGAGTACGCTTCCAGGAAGACGGTGACTACAACCACGGGAAGTACCAACCGAGCACCAACTAGGTAAGGGTAGATATACCTACTGTACAGTCACCATCGCAGTAGGTAGAGCTAGGTTAGATCGAACCATTATCTAAATCGCGAAGAGAAGACAAAGAAGCCAGAGGCGCATTAGCACCATAGCTCTCTTTGTTGCTTCTTGAATTGAGAATTGAGGAGGACACTAGAAGCGCGCAGAAGCGAATTACAATGAGTGAGTAAGAGAGGACGTCTTCTAGCAAGAAGCGCACTTGAGGTAGAAGAGTTGGGAATCTCCACGGGAATAGAGGATTAGAAACTGAGAGTCGAAGAAAGAAATCGAGAATGGAAGCTTTGAATTGCAGCAGATCGAGTTCAATTGTGGAAGCAGCGTTGCAGCAACTCAAGGTTGGAGACAGAAGCAGGATCTTGATAAGACGAAGACATTGAAGATGAAATCGAAGCACTGAGGTGTGCAGAAGACTGAAGAAGCAATCAGAAGCGAGCACAGTGAAAGTAGTACTGAGTGTAACAGAAGCTCGAAATGTCGATGCATCATTGAGGGTTGGTGTTACCACAAATAGAGTTGATCGGGACCAAACCTTCATTCTAAGAGTTGGACCTCGACTTCTTCACATGGGAATGAAATCTCGCAGACCAAGGTATTCTGGAAGTGGTATGGGTAGCATTGTCTCCTCGCAACTGTGTACCTGTGAAGGCAGAGGTCGCCAGAGGAAGACCATCCTTGTGGACGGTGGAGTGGTGACGTAGAGCTTTTCACCGGTCAGAATCCGAGAACCACAAATATGAGCTCGAGAAGAAGAAGATCCCCACCATTATTTCAGAGAAGTGGCATGTACTTGAGAGTACTACATGTCTCTTCTTTGTCGTGCGCATACACATCGCTACATGTAGTGACGAAGGATTTCTCCTTTTGCCCATTTAGTATACAAGATATCGTTCCCACAGAGGATTTGCACAAGTAACGCTGCTCTAAGTTCTAAGATCTGTTCAAACACACAAACACACGGGTTTTGCCTAGAAATCCCGTCTTCTCACAAAACCACACAAAACCACACGTCTTCCAGACACGCCAAATGGTGCTCTGGACCCAAACAAACAACTACCAACTAAAATATCACACAACTATTCACAGAGAAGCTCGGGAAGACGAACTTCCTGCTTCCAGGTTGCTTCTTCCGGTCTTCTCGATACCGTCTTCCCGAAGCGATTCTCGTCTTCTGGGGGTTTAGCTCGTCTTCTCACACCTCCAGAAGGCTGTCCGGCTTCGCAGAAGTCGACTAGTAACAGTCGTTACACCTTATTCTCACACTCACATTCCAACGGGGTGGATCGATCACAGGGTGTATGCCCCATGTAGCCTTCCCAGGCTTCTGCCTACGGAAGTTGTCTTCCTGCAGCACTACAACGACATTCACCTTCACGGAAGCTCAATAGAAGTATCGGAAGCTCACTAGAAGAAGATAAGAAGATGGAGAAGATGAGGGAAGATGGGAAGAAGAAGAAATCCAAACAAGAGAAAACAGGATGAAAAAGGGCAATTAAGATTCCGACAGGCTTCTAGTCCGGATCCTGACTAACAAGCCATCCCTGCTTGTAATAGTTTGGGGAGGAAGACAACAAACGTGAGTACTGTAGCACCGTCTTCTACTCGAGGATGTCGTCTTCTGTTGCGGGAAGAAGTCTTCTTTCTTCTTCACTTCGCTGCTCTGACTGCTCTGTCTTCTGTGATCACTTACCCAGAAGACCGTTCGTACGTAGATCCCAAGTGCTCTACTGAACGAGTCAAGCTACACTCCACAACTGTTGACATTCACCGCCACTCAAGAAGAACACTTCCCATGCACAATTGGGAGCGAATTCAATACATTCCACCACCCAAAAGACATGGACAAAGCGTCTGCACTCAAATCCACAATCTATTTCCGAGAAGAAGTCACAATGGCATTGGGAAGCTCACTCCCGCTACTTCCTGCGTCTACTCCTCAACACACCAGTCTAGCTAACAGGACTGCACGAGGATGCCGTTCCCTGTTCCTAGACTGTCCCTGCTCTAATGTGTCTCCCCTGCCTGCCTGTAGAATCGGTGTGTATGTTCAGTTACTGCCGAATTCTACAGAACTGGCAGAGCTCTCAGAGAGCTTTTCTCCTACCATGCTATCCTACTTAACCATCTGCCTTGGGAGGCGACCACCAGAGAGAGAGAGAGAGGCGCTGACAAGAGGTTGTCACCTCACATGCATGCGGTCCCTCTTCCCAATTAGCCCTCCACTGTATTACTCTTACGCTACCTATGCTGCCACATGGGGTCCTAACTATTTTTACATGGAAAACTGCCACCCTTAAGATAGCATGTCCAATCCTACTAAATCTGGAAGTGTCGATTGAGTTTGCTAACTACTCTGATTGCTCGGTGGCAATCTCTTCATGATCTGCTCCTACTGGAGCTACTACCTCGACTTCTGATGGGCTGGGAAGCCCTGCACTTACCTCGGGTACCACTGAGGTAGCTTCCCTCTCCTCGCTCTTCGCTGGCCCTGCTATTTCTGCGGCTGCGTCTTCCTCGGCTTCGACTTCGGAAGACGGAATGGTCTTCTGGGAAGACGAGTCGAATGGTGCGTCTTGGGTCTTCTGAGGCACAGATGCAGTACTAGGGACCATGGCGATCTCATAGGGGTCCGGGGAAGTCGCTTCCTCCACGCGGAATACTTGGGAAGACGGCTCGTCTTCCTGTCTTCCAGAAGACATCATGTCTTCCGGGGCGTCTTCTGGAGTCTTCTCGTCTTCCAACGCTGTCACCACCAAGTGTACAGCGAGATCGAACTCCTCCTTCTCCATTCCGGATCCAGTCGAGGGTGCTGGGGCTTGGGAAGATGCGGTTGCAGGTGTCGGAAGTGAGGGAAGACCATAAAGTGTCTTCACTCCTTCTATCTGTCTATCTAGGTACCTGAACATGCTATCTCTGCATTCCACCAACCTCGTCTTGGACTCGCTGTCCCATTCCCTAGCTAAGGTAAGTAACTTCTTATCCGCGGTGAAGTTGAACTTCTTCCGAAGCGCTTCTACCGACTGAGCTAGCATCTTCTGTGCACGGGCCTCCGCTGCTTCCCTCTGCGTCTTCTCTATTGCAGCTCGCGCTTCTGCGGCTTCTCGCTGCATCTTCCAAGTGGTCTGCTCTTCTGCGAGAGTAGTGATCTTCTCCCGTACTCGGAGAACTTCCTGATCACGCTGCTGTACTCGCATCTGCAACTCCTGGTTGCTCTTCCGAAGTTGTATCGACTCCTTGGCAGAAGCGATTGCTTCTGCCTTGTACCTGGCTGCAAGCTTCTCCGTAGTGCGGAGACTAGCTTCCAGAGACTTTGTCTTCTGCTGGCTGTCTTCCTGTCGCAGCAAGGTGCGCAGGCCGAATCCAGGCTGTAGAGGCTTCTCCTGTGCCCTCGCTCTTCTTTCCAGCAACTCCATAGCGGACTGGATCTCCTTCTGGAAGTAGGCACTGAACTCCTCCAGTCGTCTTCCTGCAGAAGACAAGTTCATCCCCACCACTCGCTCGATGGTGTCGACTTCGTCTTCCAGAGGCAAGGGAGCCTCTTCCACCACTACGGTCTTCATCTTCTGCGCACGAGAAGAAGCTACTCTTCTCATCTTCCGGGGTGGAAGACTCCTCGTGGCAGGAGCGGCTCTCTTCTTTACGTTTCCTCGCATCGCAGTAGGAGTGCCCATCCATCCTTCGTCTTCTGGAGTCTTCGGAAGACTCCCAGGTGTTACAGAAGCTGTCTTCTGCTCCGATCGGATACTCAGCAAGTCTTCCTCCGAGTTCGACTCCGATCTTGAATGGATGAGGGAGATGGGTGTCCTCGGTACACTTCTGTGACCCATCTTCCTCACTGACGTGGCGTCTTCCGACCCACTAGACTCGTCTTCCCTCACCAGAAGAGTCTTCTGGTGAGAGCCGGGCCTCAGCTGTGGCATCAGAGTGGGAGGGGGCGTTGCTGCTGCCTCTCGGTCATCGTCTTCCGAGGTCTCCTCCTTCACCTCCTGTCGCTCCGTTGGTCCATACACTGCCAGCTGATCTTCCCTAAGATCCCCCATGGCTACATACAAGTAGCAGAAGAAGGGCGTCAGATGTCCTCCCGCCGGGGTACCCAAGTATGCTAGCTCCGTCTGTACATAGTTGTGGATGTACGCGCCCCAGTAGATTGACACTCTGTCATCCCACACTGATTCCAGGAACTCCATGTCCTGATCTCCTAAGTACCTCATCTTCTGCGCTTTTCCCTTGGGGAAAAGATGCAGAAACAACTTCGCCAGAAGTCGCTTCTTCGGCTCCCGGTAAGACCAACCGTTCCTCCCCTGCCTGTCTTCCACGAAAAGGCAGGTGGTACTCCCAGGCACATGCCATGAACTCACAATCCTAGGCAAGATCTTCTTCTCGTACCTATATCCTCGGTTCTCGGTCTCAGGCCTGTGAAACGCCTTACGCCACCAGTCTTCTGTCCAGGAAGATGGTCTTCCCCGAGCAACTCCTGCCTTTGCAGGTACACGGTTACGCGGTGGTAACGCGGCCCATACCTCCTCCAGAAGCCCTTGATCTGCGAGGTTCCAGTCCCACAGGAAGAAGTAGAGACCCAACTCCTTGAGGAAAGGAGTGGCCTCGGCCAATTCTGTCGCTGGTAACACCAGGCCTCGCGGATGCATCGACATACCTGGAAGATCTGCTGCACTAAACCACAAGCACCTACTATGAGCTGAAGGCTCAGTTCTTCCCGAGTGCCCACAGTCTAGCTTCCACTCTCAGAAGACGAAACTAGTCTTCCAGAAGACAACTACTCCGTCTTCCGGGATTCTAACAGTGCTTCCTAAATAGCTCTCTTCTTCCGAGCTATATCTAAACAATCCTATCTAAGCAAGGCCTCGCATGGATTACCAAGAAGACAACCAACCTTGCATTACATCCTACTTCCTATCAGAAGATACAAGATATGCGAGAAGTAGAGTATGAGAAAGGTTCAGAAGATGGTTGCGGGCTCCTGCGGTGACAGTGGCCTCTGGGAAGACACTTGGGACAGCTTCCGATTCAATGTCTTTCTCGGAAGACTTCCCGAAGTCAGACTTCCCTTCATTGGTCTCACCTGTCTTCTTCTTCCTACGCGCAGTCTATCCTCACAACAGACTCAAGACAATTGCACTCTGTTCTTCTGACTTCTCACCTCTCATACGCACTCAGAAGAAGTTTGCTGCATGATGGGAAGACATGACCCTCGACCATTCTCTCCGGATTCTGCCAGCAATACTTCTCACAACTCTCTTCTAAGTTCGGGAAGAAGAAGGAACGGCTGCTATGGGTCGGACAGAAGAGACCCGAAATGGACCCTCACGTCTTCTCGCTCATTTTGCCAGCCTTTCAGTCTTCTAGTCTCTCTAGGAAGATGTGGAGTTGAGAAGCTTGGAAGACCGGGAGGCACAGGCCTAGTTCCCGAGTTCCAACTTCTCGAAATAACACAACAACTCACCACACCACTCAGGCTTCGTATCAAGTCTCTCTAAACACAAAAGCAAAGCAAATCCACTCTTGATACGAGTTGTGTTCAGTCGACTTCCGAAGACAGTCTTCCGAAGATGTCTTCCGAAGACAGTCAAGTTCAAGAAGCGTCTTCCGAGGATGTTCCCATCTTCCGAATCGTCTTCTATTTCAAGTTTCGGGGGTAGAGAGGTAGTAGGGTAGAGAAATTGATAGTTGGGTTTGCCAATTTGAAGACTAGGGGTAGGGAAGCTCGAATTGAGCTCGGGAAGAAGCAAGGAGATATCTTGACAGAAATTGGGCAGCGCTTCCGCGCCCAATGTCTCAATAGGAAAGATGGGGGGTGGGGTAATCGATCAGGCTGCCTGCACACAATCAAGGAAGCGCGGGGAGTACCAGACAATGGCGAGGAGAAGTGGGAAGGGGAAAGAACAGGAGAAAGAACCTCTACAGTCTTCTTCGGCTCCCGAGTTGTCTTCGACCTCCGCGCGCTTCTGGCTCTTGTCCTAGCTTCCAATGCGACTCCTCTCGAATGCGCCTGCTGTCAATTTCGGTCCACACCTCGATTCTTCTTTCGCTTCTACTCGCCACTCTTCACTGTCAACTTCGCGGAAGCTCCACAGAAATGCCTTCGCTCTTTCTGCTGTTTGTGCTCCCGCAATCCGATTTCACCCTTCGCCTAGCTGCCAACGTACTCTCTACTACCTCGATGTCTTACTCGATTCCTCTCTCAATGCTAGCTCGAAGTTCACTCTCTCAATCGATCTTCTTCAGGCGCACTGTGCTGCGGGAAGTTGGAAGGTGGCTAATGTGCTTCCTCACGCATCTTCCCCGCAGATTAGGGGTTCTCGTCCTTGGTGTCTTCCTGACCTACCTACCTATTCGGTGCGCTCCAGTAGGTACACCTACTTGTTTACCCAAAAACTCATGGTCAGGCCTTCGTGATCGCCGTCTTCCCATCTTCCGCCGTCTTCCTATCTTCTGAAGACGCAACTGAGAAGACGGTCTTCCGAAGACGGTCGTCTTCTGAAGAAGTCAACTTCTTATTACAAACAGCTCTTAAGATCATCTTCCTGTTAAGGAAGACGTAACCTTAAGTAACAACGCTTCTTCAGTTATATAAACAAGTCATTAATCTCAAAAATTTCAAAAATTCGTGAATACTGCAATTTGTTGGCACCACACTACACAACATACATCGCTGTCAAAGATACATCACACACACACAACACATGGACGATGTCATACACATACACAAGTGTACCACAATGATAACAAGGTATGTACTCACTCCACCATGCCAACCGACACTAGACGATCACTATAGTCGAGCCAAATCCACTCTGTGCTCGCAGAGAATCCAGATCTCACTCACAAGACTACCCACCATAGTCATGAGCTTGAAGGCTCAACTTGAAGAACTGAGGTCTCCAAGCCTTACTTGCGAAGTATACCCCTTGTTAGCACTCCCATCAACTTGCCCCGACTGCACTAACGGCCTTATCGGGATCCTCCACTTCACACTCGGTCAACCTAGTTGAGTAGCCAAACTAACGTGACAGCTGTCGTGCGCATACACATCGCTACACAACATACATCGCTGTCAGAGGTACATCACACACACACACAACACATGGACGATGTCATACACATACACAAGTGTACCACAATCGCTCTCATAATTGACGGTTAGGTCCCTCTAACTCCAGATAGCTCCGTATCCCAACTACGTGATATACACCTTCATGGGTGCAAGGATCAGGAGGCCGGGTGCTACATTGTCCCATCGTTAGTCGTCTGTCTACAATCCATACCACGCAAAGATCTAATCGGCTATCCCTGCTATATACATCGAGGACAAACCCACCGTCCAATAGAGATGACAGTGAGAGGTGGAGTCAAATATGACATGTGTCAACCTCTCGAACAACCATCACCTACCAACATACGGGCTGCTCCACCAGCAGACCCACACAACATACACCTCAAGCCCGCACATACAATTGCCAAGCTTGGATCAACGGTACCATCGATGTTGGGAAGATGACATGACGCGCAATTACGCACATGATCCTTCCAAACAACACCATCACGGCCCTCTAACATGAGTACTCCAGAAGGTAACACCTCATGCACTCGTAAAATAGTGCGTCCTGCGGTCACGTCCAACGTTGTCGGTGCAGTCTGCTGTAGATAGATATAATCGCTAGGATGAAACCTGCGAATCGATGATCGATAACCTCCTCCTCAGATAGTTGCATATCGCAACGTGTCTCTATGCTGAGCAATCGCTAAGTTCTCAAAAGCCATGGACATAACTCTCCGAAATGTCTCTACTCGTTGAGAACATGCTCTCACCCACATATCCAGGTCATCAAGGTTCAACACTTCAACAGAATCACGACGAATGACCGAAAGTAGATCTGGATCTCGACCATACAATAGAAAATACTGTGAGACGAAAGCCAAAGACGCTTGTCGGCTAAAACGATAGCCCATAGCCAACCATGGTAATTGCACATCCCAGTCTCCCAAGTGGTCCTTCTGCAAGCCATACTTGCGCAATCCTCTCTTCACCGTCTGAACTACCCTCTCCGCCAAAGTATCCGCCTCAGGATGATCTCGAGATGTAGTCCGATGATCAATCAGCGCCTCATCACACAAGACTTGAAACTCACCAAGGAACTCTGTACCTTGGTCTGTCAGCACTTCAACTGGTTCTCCAAAATGACTCAGCACTCGATCTAAGAACGCATACACGGTCCTTCCACTCGTCTTGTCTGATAATGTCACCAACTCAATCCACTTGGAGAAGTGCTCCACCATCACCAACACATACTGATGATGACGTACCGTCAACGGTAAGGATCCCGCAAAATCCAAACTCCAACGATAACCCAACCCCATAATCGATAAGGGGTGTAGTTGTGGAGTAGGAGCATTAAATGATGCTCGTACTCGATCACAAACCACACATCGTGCGACAAATTGTTGCACATCGACGTGCATACCACGCCACCAATACTGTCCTTGGAGTAAGCTATGCGTACGTTTCACTCCAAAATGTCCCAACTCCTCAAGAGCATGTCATACTAACTATGCCCTCTGGAATGGATGTGGCACTATCCGTACTCTCCCATCATCCCACACTCAAAGTACATGTCGTCTTTCTCGTCGAAATCTCTTCACTCGTTGAAGAACACGATCTCGCTCCTTGGCACTTACTGTGTCTACCACCACGTCAGTACATAGATACTTCATCACGATCACATCGTCATGGATATCTCGCTGGCTTGGAACACCATCTCCACTCTCAGGATCTGGAGACTCATCATCTACTCTTTGACCAGAGAAAGATATGACTTGGTCCTCCATACTAGAGTTCATGATCAACACACAAAGAAAGGAAGATGCATGCCAATCTAGCACTATCTCTTCATCAACCTTGTCATGTCATCGAGCCCCAGTCTGATCCTGTTGACTCGTGCATGAGTTACGACTCAACCCATCAGCATCTAGGTTTGCAACTCTCGGTCTATGCACTACCTGGAAGTCATACTCCTGTAAGATCAGAGCCCACCGTGCAAGCTTCCTTGTAAGCTTGTCGGACTCCATCAACTACTTGAGCGGCTGGTGATCAGTGATGAGAGTAAAAGGGTTCTCAAACAAGTAACATCGGAAGTGTGCAACAGACCACACTACAACTAAACACTCTCCCTCGTACGAACTGTACCTCGTCTCTATCGAATTGTTGGAGCAACTAGCATATGTCATCACAAACTTCTTTTTCTCATCATCATGATGAGTCAGCACTACTCCAAGCTCCAACATACTCCAATCAGTGTGCAGTTGAAAAGGGCATCCCTTAATGGGTCTTTTCAAGATGGAAGCAGATGTCAACCTATCCTTGAGCTCCACAAAAGCTCGCTCCTGCTCATCTCCCCACTGTCACTCCTGGTCCACCTTCATCAGCTTGGTCAATGACTTCGCAATTGCACTAAACCCTTTCACGTATCGATGATAAAAGTGGACGGTGCGCCTCCCCTCAGACTATGGCGTCTCTGCAGAAACTTGGAACAACTTCTTCTTCTTCTCATCAAGGAACTCGTCTTTCACCTCATCTTCTCGAGTTTCTATCTCCAATCTGGATAGGTAGTTAGCATTGACATGCTATCTTCCAAGCCTGTACTCAACAGTGTAAGTGAATTCATGAAGTAGAAGAATCCACCTAGCAATCCTACATGACAAATCTGCTTTCTACACTAAATGTTTCAAAGAAAAATGACCCACATAGAAGATAAACGGATTAGCCAGAAGATAGTGCCTAAACTTCCTACATGAGTAAATCATGTCAAGACACTCTTCTTCAGTTGTCGAGTGCTTCTTCTCGGCATCACTGAGTTGTCTTCTTGTGTAGTAAATGGGATAATCTTTCTTCTTTTCGTCTTTCTGACTCAATACCACCTCTATGACAAAAGCAAAAACATCCATATAAATGTGAAAGACTTTTTCCAATCACACGGTCTTAGGACAGAGGGATTCTGACAGAAGCTTCTTCACCTCCTCGAAGGCTTCCTGCTGCTCAGAAGACCAAACGTATGGTTCGTCCTTCGTCTTCAGCTTCGTAAGTCTTCCTGTCACTTCTGCATATCTGTCAATGAACCTCTTGTAGTATCTTACGTTGTCCAGGAAGCTTCACAACTGAGTGAGGTTAGCAGGTGGTTGAAGTTTCATGATAACTTCCACCTTGGCACAGTCGACTTCTATGCCTCTTCCGAAAATCCTATGTCCTAACAAAGTCTCTTCTGACATTCCGAAGAAGCACTTCTCAGAATGCAGATCTGGATTCTCTGCCAGCACAGAGTGGATTTGGCTCGACTGTAGTGATTGTCTAGTGTCAGTTGGCATGGTGGAGTGAGTACATACCTTGTTATCACTTGAAGAACTCAGATTACGAGGTCTGGTTGAGGGATTTCAGATCGTAGATTGCTGCCGGTGGTATCTCCGGAGTTGGCAGATCGTTGGTATCTTTGATTTGCGGGTTGCACGCGTGCGTGGAGTGATTCGTCTTGGTGTTGTGATCGATCGCTGTGTAGATGGGTGTCATCTGAACCTGTTCTCAGTCGATTTGGTGGTGAGGTAGTGCGGAAGCGCTGCTGAAATTTGGCGGAATGTGTTGAAGTGATCTGTTTCGAGCTGAAGTGCGTATTTGGGCGTGGTAGACGAAATAGTCGACAATGTCAGACCGATGTGGGCTCGTTGGAAGCGCGCTGGGAAGACGGTCCTAGTGCACGAAGTTTCACAAAGTTTGGTCGAGCCGTTTGTGAGTTATGAGAAGTCGAAATTTCTGATGATCGATTTTATGACGGATTTTAGGTCGGCAGAAGTGCGTCGACGAGTGTCAGGTTGGCATGAGTCGACAATGTTTGGTTCTGAAGAGTGCAGTAGGTGCACGCCGGGAAGATGATTCCAATGCACTAAAAATCGTTCGATTTGATGAAAGATCGACGAAGTTACAAGACGAAGAAGGTCACGGGTTGGTCAAAATCTGACGTAATCTCGTCTGCGAGTGTCAAATTGGCTGATTTCAACAATTTGGAGTGCACTTTTGACCTCTGAGTTGCTATTTCGGGTGTGTCCTCGTCGTACTCGTTCTTCTTGTGGTGTTTGCAATTTTGACCTCTAAGTTGCTATTTCGGGTGTGTCTTCGTCGTACTCGTCCTTCTTGTGGTGTTTGGTCCGAGTTCTACTATACTCCAAGCGGAGCGGAGCGAAGAGTGAGCGGGAGTGTCGAGGTGTGGAGTGCGTGTTAGGAGGCTTCGAGGCTTCGAGGCTTCAAGGAGCAGAGGTGCGTGAGTGCGGAGGCGTGAGAGCGGAGTGCGAGAGTGTGGAGGCGGAGCGGAGCCTGAGCCTGAGCCTGAGCCCGCGTCCGTCGCAAGCCAGCTTGCTGGCGTGCGTGAGAGATTATCCAAGTTTCAGTTGTGTGGGAAGTGTAAAACTAGTAGGTCACCCATCCCAACACTATTTCTGGACTTGGACGCTTAACTTTGTAGTCTTAGCTTTGGCTGTACCACTAGATCAATAGCTCTTGGTGTCTTACAGGGATGCGTGCAAGTACTTAGGGGCTGGTTTAAGGTAGTAGGAGACCTGCTCACACATTCCTAGAGGAGTGGTAGGGCGACAGGGAGAAGCTGCTGTTGTGATAGTGTTTACCTCTACCATAAAGACGCGTATGGAGGCAGTTGGTGGTAGTTGTCTTGGGTGAGCTAGTAGAGCTACCACGTTGATATTTTTAGAGCTACTAGAGGTGTGAACGTCTAGTTAGTGACCTTAGGTGCAGGTTATGACAATCGATGATCATATATTGTGCATGTGGGCACTGAAGAAGACGCGTCAGTCCGGGTGAGGTTGGGTTTCTCTTTATGTGAAGGTTTGAGTGTGGAGGGTTATCGTTTGGACTTCTTGTGGCCGGAACTCCTCCATATTCAACTTCCTGCTTGTGCACCGTGTTTGCTTGTGTTGACGCTTGATTTCCAGAGTGAATTCACTCTAGTGTGCTGTCGGTAGTGAGACTGAGGTGATGATCAGTCAGACTACTTTTGTTTCTCTCACGGTGCAGTTGGAGTGACGACCAACAGATCGTGAGAGGCTGCTTGTGGTGATGGCAGGTACAGGTTGCCCTTACCTTGACTGTCCTAGTAGGGAATAGGTGAGCTCAGTAGGAGCGGAGATAGACAAGTTGTAGTTACGGTAATGACAGAGATTTCGACATTCTGGTTACAGAGTGTGTCCGCGAGATTCTCTCACCACGGAGTTCTCGGGAGATTCTGGTGAGGACTTCTCGGACAGTGGGTATACACGGAGTGGGGTGAGGTACCGACTACTTACATCATTACCGTTGGTTGTTCCAGAGGATGAGTCAGATGCAGACAACGCGTTTTCTGATGATGAGTCTAGTGTCATCACATCGTTGTTGTGGGACATGGACGAGATCTATGGGATCACGACGGGGTCTCCACGTTACTCGGGTACGGTGGGTACCATTGAGCTGGATGACTTCATCCAGGAGTTCGACAGTTGGTGCGATCTGTAGCAGATGCGGAACCCACAGCTGTTTACACCTTTCATGGCGTGGAAAGATTTGTTTCAGCACTTGGAGGGACCGCCGATGGACGATTACCACGAGTTCAGGTGAGACTACGGTGTTGAGATTGAGTTGTGGAGACAACATTGGTCTCTCGCCTTTCTATCACTACTGGTGTAATTTTGAGAGGCGTAGCACCTACAAGTTCAGGTGTCAGTAGCAGTGGTACATCCACGGGTGGCGGAGTACCTACTACCAGCGGTGCGTCCACTAGTAGTGGAGCAGGTGGTAGTGCGAGTGAGATACCGTCAGGGTTTCACTCTGTGGTTCAGTTCGTCCACTATTTGAGGAAGAACTATCATGGTGTGCGGACGGACAAGTTGAGGAGTCTGCAAGAGTTCCAGCGGAAGACTGGAGAGAGTCTACGCGAGGCGTTTACTCGCATGAGGCGGTTGATTAGCGTTACCCAAGGGATGACAGAAGCACATGCAGTCCAGTTCTGGTATGAGATACTAGACCGAGAGCTGCGTAGGAGAGTCAGAGATGCCACTCTCCTTAGAGACACCACTCCGACATTGGCGGTTGTCTTTGGTTTGGCTGAGCGGATAGAGCTCAACATGGTAGAGGAGAGGGTGGTGACTGCTAGGTTCAGTAGGGACGCATCACATGGGGCGATCTCCTCTTCTCGAGGATCACAAGCTGTGCAACAGCGTGGTGGTGGTAGAGGTAAGGATGGTGCTGAACACTCACGATCTCATGGAGGTGCTGGAGGATCTGGTGGGCAGAAGCCCATGCCGTCCTTTTCTAGTCAGCAGCAAGCAGGTCCTTGCTGGACGTGTGATGGTCCTCATCAGCTGAAGGATTGTCCACAAAGGAGAGGTAGTTATGAGACATCTGGGACGTCTCAAGCGGTGCCTAAGCAGTGTGAGCATTGTGACCTAGTCATCCTTGCGGACGACTAGATCACAATAGTGACCGTTGTTTTGATCTCCATCCCGAGCTACGGCAAGAGAAGGCTGATTGTGGACGAGGCGGAGGAGCTCAAGGAGGCCTTGGTGGTCGAGCTGGAAGTAGAGGTCCAGCACATGAGAGAGGATCAGTCGATCCACCGTCTGCTACACGTCTGAAGTATGACTGCTCGGATTGAGCAGTTGGAACAGAGGATAGCTAGTATGGCTATGGTCTAGCCGAGATCTGGTGGAACAGAGGCTTCCACGTCTGATGGAGGAGAAAGAAGTGACTTCGACTTCATGGCTGGTGTGGTGCAAATTGAGACATCTGCGGTAGTGACTGGGAGAGCAGTACGTGTCTCTGAGCCATGAGGTACGTCGGTGGAGTTGGATCCACAATGCAGAGAGGTTGGTAGACAGGCCAGGCTTCCTCAGTCGTTCACGCTATCGGAGACACTGAGGACCACTTCTATGGTTCCTAAACGGGCTACCAATGATGTAGTGGAGGTGGAGACATCGACATCCAAGAGTGCGGGTAATGCGAGTCAACCCTCGACGTCTGTGGGTGCGACGTCAAATCTGATGTTGAGGACGGCTACAGCAGTTTTGCGAGCTCCACTATTTTCAGCCACGTATATGAGGGCATTGAGAGTCAGCTTGGCTCCAGTGTTCCAATTGGCAGCCACGCTCAGCGAGAGCGACGATGTGGTTACCTCTAGTGTTGAGGTGGTTCAGCGAGAGGTGGTAGATGTGTCCATGGAGTCGAAGATCATGACAGCTACTAGTGATACTTGGTAAGCGACGACTGCCAAGCTAGATGAGTTACCAGCTAGGCTGACAATTGACCGTGCTGGATTGACACCAGGTGTGGTGTTGTTGGACAACAGAAGTGGTATCTTCTGTTTGGTGGCACCTTCAAGGAAGGTGTATCGACCACAGAAGGTATTGTTAGACTCTGGAGCCCAACCGTTGATGTTGAGGAAGACGGCGTGTATCGGTTTGGGTCTGAGGAAGTCTGAAGTGGAGAGATGTCCATTCCTGCTACAGACATCTCTAGGAGGATCAGGAGGTACAACTCTACACATGACACGCGAGTTGCTGACGGTGAGAGTTCAATCAGATCATCCCACGGATGGCTCCATGGTGAGGGCCAAGGCTATCGTTACGGCCGCGGAGTCTTATGATGTATTGGTTGGAGGTGCTGTATTATACCCTATGGGGTTCGTGATCGACTATTGGACGGAGACATCCTCTTATAGACCGGGTTGGCAGTCTGGAGAGGGACGAGTGAGCCGCTTACCAGTACGGTTCAGTGCTAGAGTTGGAATAAAAGAGCTTACACCAAAGACGATGGTATCCGTTGCAGGGTTCAGTTTGGTCATCACTTGGCCGGACGAGTTGTTAGAAGGCAATGCCCATGCGGAGGATACTCCAGTCTTTGAGGAGGTAGAGGACATGCCTAGCATGTCTATGATAGTACCATCTGCCTTGGATGTTCCACTCTAGAGTTCGAGTGGAGATTTGCAGCAGTATGCTGATCGGTTGGTGCAGCAAGCTTGGAGTGAAGCCTTTATACCGCCAGTAGAGGAACATCGAAGTGTTCTTGTTACTGGTCTTGCGACCTTAACATCGTTGGATACGACTCCCATTGCATGGCAGTATCCAAAGGAGGGTGTATGTGTGCTAGAGCTATTTGGAGAGATCAGCACAGGTTTGGCTGCGGTATTGCAGGTAGACATACAAGTACAGTGATACTTGTATTTAGAGAGAGATGAGGTCGCAAGACGCGTCTCATTGCGTCACTTGTCACATTTGGTGCAGAGATATCCTGAGTTGTTGTCTATATCAGCTGTTAGATGATACCAGCAAGCATTACCGTCAAATATTTCACTGCTGAGGGCGCAGGATCTCACATTTGTTGGCACCATTCATTTGGTGATAGTCGGGTGGTCATGTCAAGGTCACACACGTGCTGGGAGAGGTTAGGGTTTACATGACCTGCGATCTAGGATGTTCTAGGAGATGTTACGGATCTTACGACATCTCCAGATGCATCAAGTGGATTCTCCAGCGTACATCTTGGAGAACGTTCCTTTGTTGAGTGATGCTCGTGCACATATGATGACGAGTGTGCACCAGGTGCGGTCATGGATCAGACCGGCAGTATTGCTAGATGCAGCGAGAGTGAGATCTCGTGCACATCGTCTATGGTTGTGGTGGACAAATTTTTTATCGAGGGAGGTGTTCAAGCGCGCACACGATGCAGTGAGACGACCAATGCACCTCACAGTTGATGACATCTTGGATGCAGGACGACGATCTCAAGTAGTGAGAGTTGTTGACAAGTCACCCATGGCAGTGGTGAACCTAGTGGGACGACCCATGACAGCGTTATCCACTTCGGTGAGCTTTCTAGCGTCACATGCTTACGGAGATGGAGGACATGGGCTTGTGTGGGATGCTCGGTTACAACAGTTGGTGGAGCCCAATGCCGACGAGAGAGAGAGAGTGATGGGTTTTTCTACGGGTACGACGACAGTAGCTTCGATGTCGAAGGCTTCATGTCGTCAAGTATTGGGTCAAGCAATGGACTTGAACTGCTTGACATGGATTCTTAGTCTTGGCTTGGCTGAGCAGCATCGGATGCGATCGACAGATGTTACTGCTCGGACACTCCTGAGCTCTTTGCCTATCGGGTCGGTAGAGACAAAGGTTGGGAAGGAGGCGCATGGAGTTTGTCATCCTTGGACATCATGGAATGTCGTAGGAGAGAGTGTGGAGCTTGCAGTTAGAACTGCAGAGGTTTTTCGCACAGTAGCGGTGGAGGTTGTTGGTGGTGAGCAGAAGAAAACTGCTCCAGAGGCTGCAAGATAGCAGTCAACGACTTCGTCTTCTACCTCTAGCATAGTGACAGAGGATACTTGGGAGTCGGAGATTGAACCCAAGCTTATAGGAGAGGAGAGACGAAGAGTTTTGAGATTCCTGAAGAGCTACATGAATTGTTTTACCTTTAGTATGAAGGATTTGGGTACCTTGAAGGGACCGGGAATACGGATCGACTTGGCTAATGACACGCCAATCTTTCGACGTCCTTACAGTTATAGTGACAAGGAGAGAACCTTGATCCAGAGTAAGACTCAAGACTTGGTAAAAGCTGGGTTGGTGGAGATGTCGCATGGAGAGTATGCATCTGTCACAGTTATGCCAGCAAAGAAGGATATGTATGGCAACTACACGGATAGACGCATGTGTGGAGACTATCGTCTTATCAATCGGTAGACGAAGTCCGATAAGTATGCCATGCCGACACCTGAGGAGATCTTTGATGCATTAGGGCATGTGAAGGTCTTCAGTACTTTGGATCTTCGAGCAGGGTATCATCAGTTGCTGGTGAGAGAAGAAGATAAGCCCCAGACAACATTCTAGGGGATTGATTCTCACGGCAAGGATTGTTTGTATCAGTGGCGGTTCTTACCATTTGGGTTGAAGAACGTCCCTGCTGAATTCCAAAGAGTGATGGATAGGATCCTAGCAGGATTGGATTTTGTCAGATGCTATATTGACGACATCTTAGTCTATAATGCTACAATGAGGAGCACGAGAGACACTTACGGGATGTGTTCGAGCGGGATGTGTTCGAGCTCATGGGTTGAAGTTACACCCTGGGAAGTGCAAGTTCTTCCATGAGTTGGTAGAGTATCTGAGTCACACCATCTACCCAGGTGGACTGGATGTTCAACAGACGAAGGTCGAGGTCATTGCACGTATCCCACGCCCCACAGATGTGAGTCGAGTTCGAGCAGTTGTTGGTTTGTACGCTTCCAAGAAGACAGTGACTACAACCACGGGAAGTACCAACCGCGCACCAACTAGGTAATGATAGGTATACCTATCATACAGTCACCATCGTAGTAGGTAGAGCTAGGTTAGATCAAACCATTACTTCAATCGCGAAGAGAAGACAAGGAAGCCAGAGGCGCATTAGCACCATAGCTCTCTCTGCTGCTTCTCAAATTGAGAATTGAGGAGGACACTAGAAGGACGCAAAAGCGAATTACAGTGAGTGAGTAAGAGAGGACGTCTTTCAGCATGAAGCGCATTCGAGGTAGAAAAGTTGGGAATCTCCACATGAATAGAGGATTAGAAATTGAGGATCTAAGGAGGAAATCAAAACTAGAAGCTTTGCAGCAGATCGAGTTTGATAGGAGGATGCATAGAGAAAAAGACTGCTTCTGCGATGGAAAGAGATCTTCCATCCCAAAAGACATTGAGTGTAGCGTCTTCTCGAGCGCAGAAGGAAAAGACTATTGCGGTGGAAGAGATACATATGCCTCTGGAAGACATGGAAGCCGCCACAGATCGATTTGTGAACATGAACCTGTCTTTTGCGAGAAGACGACTGGACGAGTTAAGTGTCTTCTTCAGCTTTGAGATCCAATCAGCGATGGAGTGGTGGAGAGACGAGCGATGGCTCACGAGAAGCCGTTGCAGCCTGAATTTGGTCTTCGGACCTTGATCTAGTAGGAGGAAGCCCAAAAGCAAAAGTTGGAAGCTCTAGAAGTCAACCTCCGCACCACGAAAAAGATTAACACGAAGTATAAGGCGGAAGCTTCTGCTTCTGTCAAGGAGTTGGCCTAGCTGCAGAAGAGCAACCAGGAGTTACATATGCGACTTCAGCAGCGAGAGCAAGAAGTTATGCGGATCAAGGATAAATTAACTGACCTCGCAGAGGACAAGAAGACTTGGAATGCACTGCGGGAAGCCGTGGAAGCCCAGGCTGCGGAGGAGAAGAAGGAGCGAGTAGAAGTAGAAGCCCGAGCCGAGGAGATTCTGACACATATGGGAGAAGCGCTTCGGAAGAAGTTCAACTTCACAGCGAGAATGAAGCTTCTGACTCTAGCTCGTACATTGGATGACGCTTCTAGGGAGATGTTGGTGGATTACAAAAAGAGCATGTTCTGCTACCTAGATCGGCAGATAGAGGGTCTGAAGACTCTCTACGGTCTTCTTTCGATTCTCCGTCATGTAGCTACGTCTTCTGGTGCACCAGGACCAGACATTGTGGAAGACCTCGGCAAGGAGGAGTTCGACCTCGCTGTCCACTTGGTAGTGACAGCGTTGGAAGCCGAGAAGAAGAGTGATGAAGCTCCAGAAGACAAGACGTCTTCTGGAAGACAGGAAGAGGAGATGGCTTCCCAGGTGATCATAGTGGAGGAGATGACTGCCTTTGACTCCTGCTAGATCACCCCAACTCCCAGCGTCGAGCGGGTTGCATAGAAGAGTCAAGAAGCGTAGGAAGATTCGGCTTCTCATAGACCTCTTCTTACTTCCGAAGCGATACCACCTCAACCTCATCAGAGGTACCAACAGAGCCACACACGGTGCCAGAAGCCGTATTAGTGGGTCAGACAGATGAAGATCCCATGGACATCACACCTCGTGACCAGGAATAGATAATAGAGGTAGTTAGCTATTTAGACATGGCTATTTTGTAAGAAATCAGAGTGTGTTATTTTAAGATGGACAACTCTCTCTTTATTTTTAGATAAATGTCCATGTGGTAGGATTAGCAATGATAGGAGTAGGAAAGTACTTTCTAAACTGAGAGGGAATCGAAGCCTAGGAGGTGGTGGTCTTCTGACAGCGTCTCATTTTCCTCTGGGTTGTGAGTTGCGATGAGAAAGGATCTCCCTCATGCGACTCAAGGCAATTGTATGAAATCGATGCCAATGTAGAATTTTAGAACACACACACACTACACGCGCAGAGTTGGGTTACACATAGAGTAGGTCTATATCTCCACTCACAGTAGGAGATCGTAAGGATGTAGACAAGAATAGACAGCATAGACAGAGAACGGCATCATCGTGCAGTCCTGCTTCTAAGCTAGTGTGTCAGGGATAGTGACAAAAAGTAGATGGAGTAAGCTTCCAGAAGCCAATGTAACTTCTTCTCGAGGATTGGATTTCAGATTTGATTGCATGAGCTTTGTCTATATCTTCTGGGGAATGGATTCCATCGAATTCATACCCAATTGTGCATGAGAAACCTTCTTGTTGAGTGACAATGACTGTTAGAAGTTGTGTAGAGTCCAAGCTTGTCTCATCCAATGGAGCACTTTGGGTCCACGCACAGACTGTCCATGAGAGATTGGTCTTCCAAGTGAGAGTAGTCAGAGCAAAGACAAAAGAAGCCAGAAGCCTTCTTTCCACAGCAGCAGACGTCATCCTCGATTGGAAGACAATGTAACTATAAGTAGATATTTGGTCTTCTTCTCCAATTGACTACAAGTAGAGATGGCTTGTTAGTGAGGATCCAGACTAGAAGCCAGTTTCTCTCTCTTCTCTTGTTTCCTCTTGTTTGGATTTTCTCTTCTTCCCATCTTCACCCTTTCTTCTATTTAGTTTCCGAAGCTTCTTTTGAGTATCAATGAATGTGAATGTCGTTGTAGTGCTACAGGAAGACCGTTTTAGCAACGGTCTTCCTGTAGCACTGAACATTCGGTTCAGTGCTACGGGGAAGACCGTTGAAACGGTTCATGAAACCTTTGTCTGATTCTGTCTTCATCTTCATCAACTCCAACTCTTCTCCATCGGTGGTGCATGAGGATGACTCTATTTCGTCATCTCCATGTACCTTGCCTACTGGGCTTGGAGACCGTGCCTGAGCTTTTTTGTCATGAACAAGTGCTTGGAGAGTCAGTGTAGATGACTTCTCGTTTGCTGGTGCCTCCTCTCTAGACTCTCGGACTTAGTGACTCTCGCAAGGACTACTACCGCTGTTGGAAGTTATGTTCTCTCCTCCTTCATTGCCTCCGTACGGGGTACCTTGGCTAGCGTACTTTCCGGGTGAGTTGCTACCTTCTCTGTAGGTTTCATGGTAGGTGTTTTTCTACGTTTTGAAGTTCTAGGGATGGACCTTTTCAGGAATGTGATCATCTCATCATCTTTCTCCTCATCGCTTTTCTTATTCTCCTCTACCTTCTATCTCTTGTCGGTGTGTTGGGTACTAAGAGAGGGTATCTGCTCTATAGGCTCCCTCCTTTGTTTACTCGGGGCTTGCTGAAATGATGGTTCAGACAACCCTCTCTGAGCAATTGCAGGTAGTGGGGTAGTTAATCTCTTCTACAGAAACTTGCTTTTCTCTCTTTTAGTCCAACTCCTGAATCTCTCTAGTAGAACCAAGGTAATGTGTGATCCTACGTGAGTGAGCTTATCTGCTTGAGTATAGTATCATTTGTATAATGGTAAATTCTCAGAGATGAGCCTGAGTTGATGGGTGGGCATGACTTTGATACAAACCTTTCCATTTCACCTCCACTAGTTTAGCCAACACATAGAGCATGGTGAAGATCTTGACCTTGCTCCTTAGTTTCGTGGGCGTCTATGGTGTCTAAAAATGCTTGATGTTGGAATGTAACTTGATGAAGATAAATGGTGCAAAATTTGCTAGGGTCATGTACATGGTCATCTTGAACATACTTTGGTGATGTTTTTGTACATGTAGGTGAGGTTGCTCATGCTTCTTGTCAACCACAAGAAATTTTTGACCACACAAGAGAGTGATGTCTAAATAATCTGACTGACAAGGAACCTTGATGTGTTTATTATCTCGTCTTTCTCTAGATTGAACGTCGGACTGCTGAAAACAATTCATCGCTCCACTGCCATGGTGGTTCTACTATCTCCACCAAATTTGTGAACTGAAATATCTATACCAAGGTGTCTGGTACAATAGTCCATTTGTTGTTGCCTTGTCAATTGATGACGATCATTCTCTCCGTCATCTCGATCACCTCTAGTAATTGTTGTCATTCATCCGGGTTGTCGAGGATGTTGTAATTTGACTCTACGAATTTGTACAACCTTGCAGATTTCAGTTCTCTATTATCTCGACTGCGAGATTATACAGAGAATTGGGTTCTCTTGATGAGGTATATCCCTGGTGAATTTGTGATCCATGTTTTTCCTACTGAGACTCTTCTTTTTCGACGTCATGCTTCCTCTAATCGCAAAACTCCTTTCAAACACCTACTCGAACTTGTGTCTCGATGGAAGAAAAAGTTGGTCCATGTGTCTTCTTGACTTTCTTCTTCTTCCACCTTTTGAATCTTCTCATCTCTTTGCTCATTCGATTAATATGCTCTATGATGAGATCTTCGACCAAGAACAATGTTGTCCCTTGATAGACTTCAATCTGTTCTTTGATGAGTGACGTGACTTCATGCTCTCTCCTTGTGTCTCTTCGTCAATGATGTGTGACTCTTTATTGTGTCATTTTAAATGTGGTGCGTTGATCGACTGATTTTTGTCAAATGATTTCTTTAGACGACGCATCATTACTTTTCATCTACTATGCAGATTTATTTTTTTGCACTCGTTTATGGTGTGATTTACATGTGGCATCTCGGTATACTTTGTCTTGTGGTGTTCCTTGAAACTCTCTTCTGGTCGATGTAGTTCCGTGGATTCCTTCATTTCTCCCATGCTTTTATCTCGTTGAAGAATGATGAAATGTTGGGTCTTTCCCTGTGATCTTCTTTTTGTCGGATGTGATCCTTGAAATTGCTCTCCTTATTTTCTTCCATTTCTTGTATACTTTCTCTCTGAATGAAGAAAATACTCTTGGTATTTGTTGATATCTTGATGTCGATTTTCCTCGACGATACATTGTGAAGATTGTCCAGACGGCATATGCATACGTTAGTTTGTCTAGGGAGGATTTCTTCTTGAGAGTTTCAAACTGCAAGGTTGTAGTGTAACAGGATTTCTCTTTTAGCTCATTGTAGCATAAAAGATTTCGTTCCCCAAGAAGATTTACACTAGTTACGCTGCTCTAAGTTCAAGATCTGTCGAAAACTCACAAATACCTAAGTTTCGCCCAGCAATCCGTTCTTCTCACAGAACCACACGGCTTCCACATCCTTCAGGAGGCGCTCTAGACCTTAACATACAATTACTACTTAAAATATCACACAATTACCCACTGAGAAGTCCGAGAAGATGATTACTACTTCCAAATCATGGCTTCTTATCTTCCCCTGACGACTTCCAGAAGCAATTCTCGGCTTCTAGGGTTCAACTCAACTTTTGACACCTCCAGAAGCTATCTCTGCTTAATACAACTTATTCCGAAGATCAATCCTGGAGGTGGAGGAGGATGACTCACATGATACATGGAGAGAGATCATATTCGAATGATCCAGAACAAGTTCAAGAAACTCTCGGTGCTCAGCAAAAACAGAGCTGAGATCCAAGAATTATTCTGGTCCTCAACCACCCAGTCAGCTCAAGAGAGGAGGATAGAGAGGACGACAACATCGAGTGGATATGAGTATATCTCCTGAGAGGATATAACGGATCTCCTTCAGAAAGAACCACTGCCGAGTTGTACACATCGGTGGTCCGAGAGGTACCCCGGTCGTAGACTTTGGATGACGTCGAGAAGTGGATGGAGAACATGAAAAGGGTGGACGAAGTGGTATGGCACACGAACTACGGCCTCAGAGAACTTCATCGAAGCTGACATCTACAAGTCATTCTTTCTCATATGATCAAGCTCCAAGAGATAGGGAAAGGAGCTACGGTAGAGGTGAACAAATACCAGCAGCTATATGAAGATGTTATAGTAGAGAACAAGGGCCTCACAACGAAAATTATAAACTCAAGGAATAGACAAAGAAAGACCTAGAGGAGAAAGATGTCAAGATCAAGGAGCAAGAGAAAGCGAACGAGCTCGCCCTGATTAGTCTACGAGACAACATTACATCCTTGTAGACCAAACTGGAGGGAACTCAATAAGCTAAAAAAAGAGCTTACAGAGAGACTGATAAGTGCTTGGATGAGAATGCAACAATGCAGCAGTTGTAGAGTAACGAGCAAATGAAGAAAATGGACACGACGAGAATAACGATGCCATTGGAAACGATCCACCTCCAAAGGATGATTCTCCTTGGTCCACCATCATCAATAGCACCTCAAAGAGATAACGATAGGACACCCCCGAAATGACCGCTCAAGTCTCATCCACGACAAAAGTCATGAGGGTCGAAGAGCCCATCCAAGGGATCAAGGGGTCGGAAGCATACGACAGAAGGTGAAGTCAGCAAGGAGGTGCAGGTCATCCTGAAGATGCTGATTATGAGGATGAACGATAGCTTACTCAAAGGTCTTAGCATCTCAATCAACAAGTATGGTAGCTCCATGAGTGACACTCCTTCATTCATCAAGATTGACACCCTTGACTGCTTGTCATGTCCCAAGAAAGAGAAAGGAACTACTTAGAAGAAGCACATAAGGTTCATTAAGAAGAAGGTCACAAAAGAAGAAGAGCTCAAGGAAGAGGATCAGACTCTGGCCCAACCAAAGATGATTGCTCCATTTATGAAAAAAGTATCGAGGATGTCATCTTTCAAATATGTGACCACCTCATACACAAAGAAGAGAGCACTAGAAGACTATACTTTCCATGCAGTTACACAATGATCCACTACTTGACAAAACTATTAAGGGACCATCACTTTAGCTCGATCAGTCTGATAACGATCGAACTATAGCCGCTATTTATGAGAATTCGAAAAGGACAATACAAGGATCTTTGTACAACAAAGGAGAAGGTAAGAGAGTTCGTGCTCAAACATCCAAAAGCAGCGAACTACATTTTTTACCTAAGCCTACCATGAACAATACGTTGATTCTCAATGTGGTGAATGCATACGGACCAATGAAGATGTGAGAGCAACCATGGGTGGTGAAACATGTGTATCTCACTGACAGAGCTCTGTTTATTACCTTCAGCAAATTGGAGTGACATTTTAATGTAAGAGAAACACTAACGACAAAGGTGTTCACACAGATCTGGAGCAAAGGTTTGCAAGATTGAGATATCACTTACTTCAAAGAATTTTTATGCGAGGTAATTCTTCCTGGAGACGTCACTCTGATCAATCTGCACGAGTTTACTTATGTGACGTTAATCTCCAAGCGCTGACCTTAAATTATTTCCTGCATTGCTTGAAGAAAATCAGGATCACCAATTCCAAAAGGATGCCTCTCATCGCTCCTAAAATCTATCAAGGGCACATCCTTATATCAGCATAAGAGAAGTCTCGAATCAGAAGAGATATCACGCTAAATGAAGCCCAAAACTTCACCATAGAAGGGATGGAGAATGTGGCTAGAATCCAAATGGAGAACTTGGTAGCAGATATCAAGAAGGAGATCGGCCTACTCAGTGTCGAGATCAAGGTAGCATGGCCCCAGCTGGATTTTTCTTCAAGGACACAATGTGTCCTTGAAGAAAAAGATGGAATCAAAGAAGACACTACACTTGGACTATTCTTTGTCCTACGATGCTCTCTCAGCATATACTCTCCATATCAGGTCCAAGGATAAGTCAAACAATGATGAAATCGACGAAGAGTCTAATAAAGAATGGTGTCCAAGAGAGGCTACACGGCATAAGAGCGTGATAGGAGCAACGTGGAGTGCGCCCTTTGAAGATTTTGATAAATGACATTCAGATTCCTCCTTGTCGAGCACCCCCATTCCAGGAGCACTGTGTCTTAACGTACATCACCGTTCTTCTAGAACATCTTCAGGGAGAAGTCATCGACGACCTCTTCTATCCTTTAGATCTTCTAAACTTCTGGTTTTGGCTATCTCATCGGCGTCAGAGTCATCTATCCTAAGTTTAGACGCCTATACGGATACCTAGTTTTCTCTCCCGTTGGACGTCATCTCCAACACCTTGCTGAACCATCTATTTTTCAACCCCAAGATACCACGAAGATGTTGATTAAGTCATGATCCTTATGTGTTGTATCTTTTTTCATGGTCTAAAATCCTAGAGATATTTAATGTCCAGGAGACATTCAGAAAAGTCTAATTCTACTCTGGGATATGCACAAAGATATACAAGATGTCTTGGTGTTCAAGGCTACTATCTACTATCATGTGTTGTATCACACCTTGAAGAAATACCTTCCCAGGGCTTGCTTCAAACCTAACTATTATCAACCGTCCGTTCTGCTTCTTTCTCAAAGAATATACTATGGACATCGATTGGCCGAGCCTTGGAGTTAACAATGATGGATGACTTCTTACAGAATAGCAGCGATGAATTCCTAGACGACAACACCTTAAGCCGAGAAGCGAAATTCTGGAATGCTAGGAAATCATATTCGTAAAGGAGAAGTGAAGGTTTATCCGAGGTAGACAAACATCTTTTAGTTGGGCTATGTCATAAGCATATCAAAAGAACCATGGCCTAGGATCCATATAAGGACCAGGACCACGGTGAGACCCTTCATGTAAAGACTTGTGATGACGGTGATAGAAAGAAAGAGAGAACGATCCCACTTATATCGAGGAATGAGACGCTAGCGAATTCGTATGCATAGGATTAAGTGTGCAATGATAAGAATAAAATGACTAATACCAAGGAAGGTCAGTCCACGGCCGCTGACATTGAGGATTAGTTATGAATTTAGGGTTCTCGATTACTATTTAGGTTGAAATTTCTAGCCATTCCAGCCATCTATATTAGGAGCAATCCCTCAAAAATAGAAATAGACACTTATCGAAGTTTGTATATTTCCAATCAATAGTAGAAAACCCTCCTGAGGATAAGGAGTCAGCATATTAGCTTACTTGGTCGTGCAAATATGTTTGTCTAAGTGTGTGTTTGTGCGCATATGTGAGTGTTTGTCAAGAGCTATAATTTATCTTCAGAGTGAAGGAGACCACCACTCAGTTCAACGAAAAATGGAGGTCTTCCTTGAGAAGTGAATAGTGAGCCCAGAACTACAAAGAGCTAACAGGGAAGGGCCTGCTATCTCATAGACTCTATAGTAAAAGAAGGAGCCTTGAGAGTGACCAAACGAGGATTTTGGATTTATCCTTGGAGGATTCAAGGATCACCTATAGAAGTCAATCAGAGAACTGATCACCCTGAGAGTCTAGTTCAAGTCATCCTGAGAGATCTTCAAGGAGATCAGAGAGAAGTCAGAGAGAAGTAACACAAGGACTTCAAAGCTCCACAAGGAAAATAAGAGATAAAGGAAAGTTCAGATCCTCGTGAAAGTTCCAAGACCAAATAGTATAGATCACTTAGGATAGTCCTGACTCATTAAGGATATCCTAGAGTTTCAAGGAATCATGTTTCAGTTGGTCGTGATACTCTTCCAGGAACAATGATAATAAACCCGAAGGTAAGCTATATTGTTCAAAGAAGTTGGATAAACCGATGACAAGGACAAGACCTGGACTCTGAAGCTGTTTGTCTATGATCTATCTTCGAGCTAGAATATCTTCCTCGTTGGAGATCCCTAACATAGGGCACCAGGTCCTTCTTATAATCGGATATGCAACGGAAGGGACAAAATAAAAGCAAAATAGGGGAGGCTCTGACAGGGGTCGCAAAAAACTCTAATATTAAATACTGAAAAGATAATAACGTCTAATCACCACCTGAATTACATGAGTCATATAAGAAGACGAGACCTCTCAAATATGGGAGAAGGCTTTCATCACATCACCGTCCTCAACCTTTCTAAATAGTCCGATACACATATTTCTGCCAAGTGATGGTTCTTACTTTTGGAGTGATCAGATGCTCTTTAATTTAGATGTGGGTCCATTTAATTCAGGTAGGAGTGTCGTTAATCATCCAGACGTATCAATGCGAGGTGTCTTTTAACCTTTACTCTTCTTTGTTCATCGAAGACAACTACTCCGAGAGGTAAACTTTTAGGTTGGGTCTGTGTACTCGGACGTATCTATCCGGGGTAAACCTGATTACCGGTCTGTGGATTTCTCAGAAGAGATCTCTCGGATAAATAAAAGATTCATTTCTACCTCCCGAAGAGTTCTATGTACTCGGACGTAGCTGACTAGTGTTAACATGATTACTAACTCATGGATTTTCCAAATGAGACCTCTTGAGAAGATAAAAGATTCATTTTTACCTCTCGAGCAAGTTTATGTACTCGGACATATCCATCCATGATTAACCTAAATACCAATTTGTAGATTATTGTTGTGACGCAGGATTTCTCTTTTTGTCCATTTCGTATACAAGATATCGTTCCCACAGAGAATTTGCACAAGTAACACTGCTCTAAGTTCTAAGATCTGTTCAAACACACAAACACACGGGTTTTACCTAGAAATCCTGTCTTCTCACAAAACCACACGGCTTCCAGATCCTTCAGAAGGTGCTCTGGACCTAAACAAACAACTAATATCTAAAATATCACACAGTTATCTACAGAGAAGCTCGGGAAGACGCCTCCTGCTTCCAGGTCACTTCTTTCGGTCTTCTCAGCACAGTCTTCTTGAAGCAATTCTCAGCTTCTGGGGGTTCAACTCGACTTCTCACACCTCCAGAAGACTGCTCCTGCTTCGTAGAAGTCGAACTAGCAATGTCTGTCGCACATTGCTCTTCCAAGTCCCAACGGGTTAGATCAATCATAGGGTGTATGTCCCATGTAGCCTTTCCAGGCTTCTGCTTACGAAAATTGTCTTCCTGCAGCACTACAACGACATTCACCTTCACGGAAGCTCAATAGAAGTCTCAGAAGCTCACTAGAAGAAGGTAAGAAGATGGGAAGATGAGAGAAGATGGGGAAGAAGGGAAAATCCAAACGAGAGAAAAAAAAGATAAGAATAAGAAATTAAGACTTTGACAAGCTTCTAGTGCGGATCCTGACTAACAAGCCATCTCTGCTTGTAATAGTTTGGGGAGGAAGATCACAAACGTGCGTTCAGTTACACAGTCTTCTCCTTGAGGATGTCGTCTTCTGCTGTGGGAAAAAGACTTCTTCTTCTTCTCTCGCTGCTCCGACTACTCTGTCTTCTGGGATCACTTATCCATAGGACTGTCCGTACGTGGATCCGAAGTGCTCCACTGGATGAGCCAAGCTGCGAATCTACACAACTGCTGATAGTCATCGCCACTCAAGAAGAATGCTTCTCATGCACAATTGGGAGGGAATTCGAAGAAACCCACTGCCCAGAAGACACAGACAAAGCTTTTGCACTCAAATCTGAAATCAATTCCTCGAGAAGAAGGCACATTGGTGTCGGGAAGCTCACTCCCTCTACTTCATGCTCCTACTCCTCGACACACTAGTTTAGTCAGCACGACTACACGAGGATGCCGTTCCTTGCTCCTAAACTGTCCACTACCTCTATCTACATCTTCAAACCATTGTTGGCAACGAGAGAATGCAGACCCCTTTCCTGTGTAATCCAAAATCTATTCGTATGTCTCTTACATCGGGTGTAGTGTGCAGGTATATGTCTAGTGTGTGTAATGTGTCCCCATCCACAGTAGTGCGTATGTGTGCGTCCGAAAATCTACTCTGTAATCTTACTTATACATCTGTCTTGAGGCACATGGGAGATCCCTTCAAATCCTCGACTACAACCAGGGAGAGATGGGCGCTGTCAGAAGGATGCCACCCCACATGCAAGCGGTTCTCTTCCTGTTTAGCCATCTACCTTGCTACTCATGTGCTGCCTATTCTGTCACATGATCACTTATCTAATATTACACTGAAACTGTCATCTCCTAAGATAGCATGTTCGGTTCCTACTAAGTTTGGATAAGTCAACTTGTCTTCTGCGATTTGCTGCCTACTCTAATTGCTCGGATGCAATCTCCATCTAATCTGCTCCTACCTGAACTCCTAACTCGGCTTCTGATAAGGTGAGAAGCCCTGCAAATACCTCGGGTGTCATTGAGGTAGCTTCCTCCTCAACATTCGTAGTGGGCTCGCCTGGTGCTGCTTCGAAAGACGGAAGCGTCTTCTGAAGCTGAGTCGACTTGCGCTTCCTCGTTCTTCTGAAACACTAGTTCGACGCTGGGAGCCATGGTGATCTCACAGGGGTTCAGGGAAGTCACCTCCACTCAGAATACTTGGGAAGACAACTCTTCTTCTTGTCTTCCGGGGCTTCTTCTGCAGTCTTCTCGACTTCCAACGCTGTCACTACCAAGTGGACAACGAGGTCGAACTCCTCCTTCTCCAAGTCTGATCCGATCGATGGTCTTGGGACTTGGGAAGATGTAGTCGCTGGTGGCGGAATCGAGAGAAGACCGTAACGTGTCTTCACTCTCTCTATCTGCCGATCCAAGTAACGAAACATGCTCTCCTTGCACTCCACCAACATCGCTCTGGACTCGTCATCCCACTCCCTAGCTAGGATAAGAAGCTTCCTACCCGCGGTGAAGTTGAACTTCTTGCGGAGTGCTTCCATCGTCTGAGCTAGCAACCCCTGCGCACGAGCTTCCGCTGCTTCCCGTTGCGTCTTCTCGGCTGCAGTCTGTGCTTCTGCGGCTTCCCACAGTGTCTTCCACGTCGTCTTCTCCTCTGCGAGAGTGATGATCTTACCTCAGACCCGCAGAACCTCTTGATCACGCTGCTATAGACGCGCTTACAACTCCTGGTTGCTCTTCCTCATCTGCGCTAACTCCTTGGTAGAAGCGGCTGCTTCTGCCTTGTACTTCGCTGCGAGCTTCTCCGTGGTGCGGAGGTTGGTTTCCAGCGCTTCTACCTTCTTCTGGCCTTCTTCCTGTCGCATCAAGATGCGCAGATTGAATCCAGGCTGTAGTGGCTTCTCCTGAGCCATCGCTCTCTTCTCCACCAACTCCATAGCTGCTTGGATCTCCGAGTGGAAGAAGGCACTGAACTCCTCTAGTCTTCTTCTCGTGGAAGACAGACTCATCTCCACGATCCGAACGGAGGTGTCTTCTTTGTCTTCTAGAGGTAAGGATGTCTCTTTCACCACTGTGGTCTTCTACTTCTGCGCACGAGAAGACACTATTCTTCTCATCTTCCGAGGTAGAAGATCCCTCCCCATGACAGAAGCGGTCCTCTTTACTGCGCTTCCTCGCATCGCAGTAGGGGTGTCCATCCAACCTTCGTCTTCTGGAGTCTTCGGAAGACTCCCTGGTGTTGCAGAAGCGGTCTTCTGCGTAACTCGGGTACTCAATGGCTCCTCCTGAGAGTCGGACTCCGATCCAGAGTGAATGATCAAGAAGGAGGTGGTCTTCATAGGCACACTCCTAGGACCCATCTTCCTTGGTGGTGCTGCGTCTTCCGACCCACTGGAGTCGTCTTCTCTCATCAGAAGCGTCTTCTGATGAGTACCTGATCTCATCTGCAGCATCAGAGTGGGAGGAGGAGTCATTGCTGCTGCTCGATCGTCTTCTCCTGAGGTCTCCTCCTTCGTCTCGTGCTGCCCTGTTGGCCCATATCTCGCCAACTGATCTTTCGTTAGGTCCCTCTTGGCCACGTACAGGTAACAGAGGAACGGTGTCAGATGTCCTCCTGCCGGGGTGCCTAAGTACCCAGCTCTGCCTGCACATATGCGTGGAAGAACGCACCCCAGTTGATGGATAGCCCTTCCCAAATGGCTTCCAGGAATTCCACGTCCTAGTCTCCAAGGTACCTCGTCTTCTGCACTTTCCCCTTGGGAAAAAGATGAAGGAACAGCTTCGCCAGAAGACGCTTCTGTGGCTCCCCGTAAGCTTCAACCTTCCATCCGTTCCTTCCCTACCTGTCCTCCAAGAAGAGACAAGTTGTGCTCCCAGGCACATGCCACCTCCCCAAGATCATTGGTAGGATCTTCTTCTCTAACTCGAACCCTTGTTCTTTGCTTCTGGCTTGTGGAAAGTCATACGTCACCAATCTGCTGTCCAGGAAGATGGTCTTCCCCAGGCAACTCTTGCCTTCACAAGTACATGGTTACGGGGAGGTAATGCTGCCAAACCTCCTCCAGAAGACCCTGGTCTGTGAGGTTCCAATCCCACAGGAAGAAGTCGAGACCCAACTCCTTGATGAAGGGTTTAGGGCCAACTTTGCTGCCGATAACACCAACCCTCGAGGATGCATCGACATACTTCAAGCTCTGTTGCACTAAGCCACACGTACTTACTGTGAGCCGAAGGCTCAATCCTTCTCAAGTTCTCACAGTCTAGCTTCCACTCTCAGAAGACGAATCTAGTCTTCCAGAAGACAGCTATTCCGTCTTCCGGGATTCTAACAGTGCTTCCTAAGTTCCTCTCGTCTTCCGAGCTATATCTAAACAATCCTAATTAAGCAAGGCATCGCATGGATTCTTAAGAAGACAACCCACCTTGCATTACATCCTACTTCCTAACAGAAGGTAGAAGATATGCGAGAAGTAGAGTGTATGAAAAGTTCAAAAGATGGTCGTGGGCTCCTGCGGTGACAGTGGCCTCCAGGAAGACTCCCGGGACAGCTTCCGATTCAATAACGTTCTCGAAAGACTTCCCATAGCCAAGCTTCCTTTCACTGATCTCACATGTCTTCTGCTTCCGACACGCAATCTAACCTCACAACAGACACAAGACATTCGCACTCTGTTGTTTCGACTTCTCACCTCTCATACACACTCAGAAGAAGCTTGCTGCATGATGAGAAGACATGACCCTCAACCATTCTCTCCAGATTCTACCAGCAAGACTTCTCACAACTCTCTTCTAAGTTCAGGAAGAAGAAGGAATATGCTGCTATGGGTCGGACAGAAGAGACTCATAAAGGATCCTCACGTCTTCTCGCGCATTCTTCCAGTCTTTCCAGTCTTCTAGTCTCTCTAGGAAGATGTGGATTTGAGAAGCTTGGAAGATCGGGAGGCACAGACCTGGTTCCCAACTTCCAACTTCTCGAAAACAACAAACAACTCACCAAGTCACTCAAGATTCGTACCAAGCCTCTCTTAACACAAAAGCAAATCCAATCCAACCTTGATACGAATTACACACAGTCATCTTTCGAAGACTTCAAACATAAGAAGCATCTTCCGAAGATGTTCAGATCTTCCGAAGCGTCTTCTGTCTAAGGATTCGGGAGTAGAGGTGCGGTAGGGTAGGAAAATTGATAGCTGCGGGATCGAATTTGAGAACGACGGACAGGGAAGCTCGATTATAGTTCGGAAAGAAGCGAGAAGATGATTGTCAAGAATTGGGCAGTGCTTCTGCGCCCAATTTCACAGAAGGAAAATACGGGATGGGAAAAACGATCGATGGGTTTCTTGCAAACAACCGGAGAAGCGCGGGGGATACTAAACAAGAGGTGAGAAGCGGTGGGAAGGGAAGAGAACATGGGAAGAACCTCAAACAGTCTTCTGCCTGCTTCCCGTAGTGCCTTCAGTCTTCTGTACGCTTCCGACTCCACCTCAGCTCCAACGCGATCCCATAGAGCTGCTTCTATCGTCAATCTTGTGCTATGTCCTACTACTTCTTGATCGATTAGGACTCCACTTGCGATTCTTCTTCAATCACCCTTCAATATCTGCTTTCTGAGAATCTACAGGAGACTCCTTCAGCTCGGTAGTGCTTCCTACTCTCAGAAATTCATCCTCGTCTTCTCTCTAGCTGTGGTTCGATCCTTGCTATCTCCGATCTCACTCTGCTGGCTCTCCTCACTCAATTCGGTACCTCTTGATTCAATCTTCTGCGCTAATGCCTTCGATGCGGGAAGCAGGTGACGATTCTGTGCTAATGCACTTCTCCCGTATCTTCTTGCGCAGTTTAGGGGATCTTCGACCTACCTGACCTACCTACTACCTTGGGCTACCTGGTAGGTACCTCATACTGGATGGTGCGCGGTTAGGCCCATGTAGTCGCTGTCGCTGTCGCTGTCTTCCGTCTTCCGTCTTCTGTCTTCCGAAGACCCTGGTCGAAAGATGTTCTTCTTCCGTCTTCAGAAGAAGTCTACTTCTCTTACAAAAAGTTCTTAAGACCATCTTCTTTCTAAGCAAGATGTATTCTTAAGCAACAAGGTTGTTTCAATTACACGGACATGTGATTAACTTCAAAAATTTCAAAAACTCGTACATCCTGTAAATTGTGGACACCACAATTACCAAATAGATTCAATCGACCTACAATACTTTATTGATGTTTAAACAATTTGTCATCTATTCATACATATATTTAATCCGAATAATATTTTTATCAAATATTTGTATACAATATGTGATAATTGCTCTATATGGCACTATCCATACGAGAGATATGTACCAATCAGAATAAGATCTTGTCTATAACACTCCTTTAACGAAGAAACTTTTAATTCTTACAATTTCTCCTTCTTTTTCTTGAAACAGTTTGTTGAATGAACTTTTAGAACTTCCTATTAGAATACACTATTTCCTTGTTAGTCTTAGTTTGATATTGACATTTATGTCTTCTTGTTATTGTTGATTGTAGTGTCCTAAGATTTCTCCTTTAGCCCATTGTAGCATAAAAAATTTTGTTCCACAAGAAGATTTACACTAGTATCGCTGCTCTAAGTTCTAAGATATGTCCAAACTCACAAACACGCAGGATTTATCTAGAAATCCCGTCTTCTCACAAAACCACACGGCTTCCAGACCCTTCAGAAGGTGCTCTGGACCCAAACATACAAATACTACCTAAAATACCACACAATTATATACTGAGAAGTCCGGGAAGACAATTACTACTTCCAGGTCACAGCTTCCAGTCTTCTCACGACGATCTTCCCGAAGCAATTCTTGGCTTTTGAGGATTCAACTCGACTTCTAACACCTCCAGAAGACTGTCCCTGCTTCATAGATGTCAAATTACTACTCCCTATCGCATATTGCTCTTACAATTTCCAATGAGGTTAGATTAATCAAAAGGTGTATGCCCCTATAGCCTTCCCAAGCTTCTACCTGCAGAAACGGTCTTCCGGCAGCACTACAACGACATTCACATTCACTGATACTTAATAGAAGTTTCGGAAATCCAATAGAAGAAGGTAGGAAGATGGGAAGAAGAGAGAAGAGTGGGAAGAAGTGAAAATCCAAACAAGAGGAAACAAGAGAAAAGAGAGAAATTAAGATAGATTCCGACAGGCTTCTAGTCAAGATCATGACTAACAAGCCATCACTGCTTGTAGAAATTGGGAAAGAAGACCAAAGATTTGCTTACAGTTACATTGTCTTTCAGTCGAGGATGTCATTTTCTGCTATGGAAAGAAGGCTTCATTCTTCTTCTGTCTTTGCTTCGACTACTCTAAATCAAGGGACCAATCTCCCATGGATCAATCCGTGAGTGGATCCAAAGTGCTCCACTGGATGAGACAAGCTTGGACTCTGCACAGCTTCTTACAATCAACGTCACTCAACAAGAAGGCTTCTCATGCACAATTGGATATGAATCCGATGAAATCCACTCCCCAGAAGACATAGACAAAGCTTCTGCAATCAAATCTAAAATCCAATCCCGGAGAAGAAGTTACATTGGCTTCTGGAAGCTCACTCCATCCACTTTTTGTCACTACTCTCGACACACCAGCTTAGAAGTAGGACTGCAAGATGATGACGTTCCCTGTCTATGTTGTCTACTACTGTCTACATCCTTTCGATCTCCTGCTGGGAGCAGAGGTGCAGACCTACTCTAAAACTCTGCGTACGTAGTGTCTGTGAGTGTGTGTCCACATGTGTGTAGAAATATGTGTGAAATCCTATCTAGTCATCTATTTTATACAATTGCCTTGAGTCGCAAGAAGGAGATCCCTCCCAATTGTAACTCACAGTCAAGGAAAATGGGGCGCTGTAAGAAGACCACCACCTCCCAGGTTTCAGTTCCCTTCTCAGTTTAGAAATTGCTTTCCTACTCCTACCGTTGCTTATCTATCACATGGACAGTCACCTAAAAATAAAAAAAGAGTTGTTGTCTTAAAATAGCAGACTCCGATTCTTACAAAAATAGCCAAGTTAATTAACAGCTAATTACCTCTACTACCTACTCCTGGTCGCTAGGTGTGACTCCCATGGGTTCATCACTTGCATGATCTCATAATTCGGCTTTTGACACCGTGGGTGGCCCTGCTGGTACCTCTGGTGTGTCTGAAGTGGCATCCTCCTCAGTCATCATCATGTGTGCTTCCATCATGGTTTTGGAAGCCAAAAGAGGTCCCTGAGAAGCTGAATCCACCTACTTCCTGGCTCTTCTGTGGCATCTGCTCGACATTGGGAGCTAGCGTGACCTCTCACTAGTCAGAGGTAGTTACCTCCTCCACTCTGAACAACTGGGAAGACACCTCTACTTCTTGTCTTCCAAAAGATGTCTTGTCTTCCAAAGCTTTCGCGCTCTTCTTCTCGGCTTCCAACGCTGTCACGACCAAGTGGACAGCGAGGTCGAACTCCTCCTTGTCGAGACCCTTCCCAATCGCTGGTCCTGGTGCATCAGAAGACGTAGCTGCATGATAGAGAATCGAGAGAAGACCGTAGAGAGTCTTCAGGCTCTCGATCTGCCGATCCAGGTAGCTAAATATGCTCTCCTTGCAGTCCACTAACATCTCCATAGAAGCGTCGTCCCATTCACGAGCTAGGGTCAAAAGCTTCCTTCCAAGTGAAGTTGAACTTCTTCCGAACCGCTTCCTCCATCTGTGTCATGATCTCCTTGGCTCGGGCTTCTACTTCTATCCGCTTCTTCTTCTCCTTTGCAGCTTGGGCTTCCACGGCTTCCCGCAATGCACTCCAAGTCGTCTTCTCTTTTGCGAGATCAGTCAACTTACCCCTCATCTGCAAAATTTCATGGTTGCACTGCTGAGATCGCATCTGCAACTCCTGGTTGCTCTTCCGCAGCTGTGCCAACTCCTTGGCAGAAGCATAAGCTTCCGTCTTATACTTCGTTGTCATCTTCTCTGTGGTGCGGAGGTTGGCTTCTAGAGCTTCATGCTTCTGCTTTTGGACCTCCTCCTGCTGCATCAAGGTTCAAAGATCGAATTCAAGCTACAGTGGCTTCTCCTGAGCCATCGCGTGCTTCTCCACCAACTCCATCGCTGGCTGGATCTCCAAACTGAAGAAAGCGCTGAACTCTTCCAGCCGTCTTCTCGCAAAAGATAATTTCATGCCCACAAATCGATCTAAGTTGTCTTCTCTATCTTCTAGCACATAGATACCTCTTCTACCACCATGGTCTTCTCCTTCTGCGCTCGAGGAGACATTATCCTCAATGTCTTCCGAGGTGGAAGATCTCTTCTCACTGCAGAGGCAGTCCTCTTCGCTGCACTTTCTCTGATCGTAGTCGGAACATCAACCCATGTCTTGACTTCTAGAGTCTTCGGAAGACTCCTTGTAATCGCAAAAGCTATCTTCTTCGTGATTCTAGTGTTGGACGTGTCATCTTGTGAATCCGACTCGGATCCAGAGTGGATGGTCAAGAAAGATGTATTATTCTGAGGCACACTCCTAGGTCTCATCTTTCTCGGCAGCGACACGTCTTCTGTGTCGTTGAAGTCGTCTTCCCGCATCATAATCGACTTCTGCTGAGTGTTTGGTCTCGCTTGAGGCACTAGAGTGGGAGGCATGGCAGTTGCTCGGTCTTCTTCCTCCGGGGTCTCTTTCTTCACCTCTCGCTGTCCCATTGGTCCATACTCGACCAACTGGTCTTCCTTCATGTCCCCCTTAGACATGTACAAATAACAGAAGAACGGGGTGAGATGCCCTCCTGCTGGAGTGCCCAAGTACACTAGCTCAGCCTGGAAGTAAGTGTGGAAGAAGGTGACCCAGTTGACGACCTGTCTTTCCCATATAGCTTCTAGGAACTCCACGTCCTGGTCTCCAAGGTATCTCACCTTCTGGACTTTTTCCTTGGAGAAAAGATGAAAGTACAACTTCTCCATAAGACGTTTCCTCAGCTCTCGGTAAGCTTCTACCTTCCATCCGTTCCTCCCATGTCTGTCTTCTAGGAAGAGACACGTAGTACTTTCAGGTACATGCCACTTCTCTGAGATCATCGGCAAAATCTTCTTCTCTAGCTCATATCGCGGTTCTCTGCTTCTGACCGGTGGAAAGCTCTACGTCACCACTCCACCGTCCATGAAGATGATCTTCTTCGAGCGACCCCTGTCTTGACAGGTACACGGTTGCAAGGAGACAACGCTGCTCAGACCTCCTCCAGAATACCCTGGTCCGCGAGATTCTAGTCCTTCGTGAAGAAGTCGAGGCCCAACTCCTTGATGAAAGGTTTGGCCTCGGCCAACTCTGCTTGCGGTATCACCAATCCTCGAGGATGCATCGACATGTTCGAGCTTCTGTTACACTAAATCACACATATTTGTTGTGAGCCTAAGACTCAGTCCTTACCAGGTCATCACAATCTAGCTTCTACTCTCAGAAGACGAATCTAGTCTTCTAGAAGGCAGTTATTCCGTCTTCTAGAATTATAACAGTGCTTCCTAAGTACTTCCCGTCTTTCGAGCTACATCTAAGCAATCCTAACTAAGCAAGGCATCGCATTGATTCCTAAGAAGACAATCGACGTTGCAATTCATCCTACTTTCTAACAGAAGATAACAAGATATGTGAAAAGCTTAGTATATGAATGATTTAGAAGAGGGCTGAGGACTCCTGCGGTGACAGTGACCTCGAGAAAGACTCACGGGATAGCTTCTGATTTACTAACGTACTCAGAAGACTTCCCACAGCCAGGCTTCTCATCACTGGTCTCACTTGTCTTCGGCTTCCTACACGCAATCTAGTCTCGCAAGAGACACGGAACATTTGCACTTTATTTTCTGACTCCTCACCTTGCATACATTCTCAGAAGAAGCTTGTTGCGTAACGGGAAGACATGACCCTTGACCATTCTCTCCAGATTCTGTCAACAAGGCTTCTCACAACTCTTTTCTAGAGTTCGAGAAGAAGAAGGAACAAGCTGCTATGGGTCAGAACAAAGAGATCCGTAAAGGACCCTCACATCTTCTCACGCATTCTAGAACATTCTACCTTTCCAATCTTCTAGCTCTCTAGAAAGATGTGGATTTGAGAAACCAAGAAGATTGAGAGGCACAGATCTGATTCTCAATTTCCTGCTTCTCAAAACAACAATCACTTCTCAAGTTCACTCTGGATTCACATCAAGCTTCTCACAACTCCAATTCCAATCCAATCCAACTACTTGATGCGAATTGCAAACATTCAGTCTTCTGGAAATGTCCAAGCATTCAGACATGCCTTCTGTCCACTGATTCTGGGACAAAAGCATAGTAGGGTAGGGAAACTGATAGTCAGACCATCGAATTTTGAAATGAGAAGAAAGGAAGCTCAGTTTCAAGTCAGGAAGAAGTTGGGAAGACGGCTGATGAAAATTGGACAACGCTTCCGTGTCAAATCTTCTCAGAGAAATTTCAGGATAGGGAGAATGATCAATGGGCTTCTTGCAAACGATCGAGGAAGCGCGGGAGACATCAAAACAGAGGACAGAAGCGTTGAGAAAAAGGAGAAGATACGGAAAGAATCTCAATATGCTTCTAGCTACGCTTCTGATTGTTCCTTCAGTCTTTTGCACGCTTCATAATTTCAATTTTGCCTTCAATGACTTGCCACGATCCTGCTTCTACCTCCAATCTCGAGCTGCTACTAACACTGCTTCCACAATCGAGCTCGGTTTGCTGCACTCCGAAGCTTTTCTCTCGAGTTCCACCTCGATCCTCAGTTTCTAATCTTCTAATCCCTTGGGAATTCCTCACTCTTCCACCTTGAGTGCGCTTCTTGACTAGAAGATGGCCTCGCTTACTCACTCACTTAAATCCGCTTATGCGCGCTTCCAATGTCCCCTCCAATTCTTAATTCGAAGTCAATTCTCAACTCGAGAAGCAGCCAAGAGAGCTCTGGTGCTAATGTGCCTCCAGCTTCCGTGTCTTCTCTGCACGATTTAGGTAATGGCTTTGACTACCCTAGATCTACCTACTACAATGGTGACTATACAGCAGGCACACCTATCCCTTACCTAGTCGGTGCGTGGTTGGTACCTCCCGCGGTTGTAGTCACTATCTTCCCAGAAGCGTGCTCTGTCTTCCGGCTTCCAGAAGGCGTCTTCCCAGAAGATGTCCGTCTTCCGACTTCGGAAGAAGTCGACTTCTTCGCACAAATTTCCCTTAAGATCATCTTCGTGCTAAGCATGGTGTAATCTTAAGTAATAAGGTTACTTCAATTATATAGACACGTCATTAACTTAAAATTTTCAAAAAAATCTCCAACCTTGCAAATTATGGGCACCACATTGATTACCTATTCTCAAAGCACTTATTTGTCAAAGCACTAGAAATTAGTTCTTCCCTCCTTCAAAGAGGAACTAGTTGCTACCTTTGAATTGCTCACTTATAATTGTAGTTAATATATCTTGCTCGGTTTCTCCTTATGAATTTTTCCCTTTTTGGTTTTTATTCCTAGATTTTCATTACATGCCTCTTTTTGTTATTCCCATTGTACCAATTTTGATTCTATAAATCATCTGCCATAGATTACTCTTTAAAGTTGTTTCTATTTTTTTATCTTTTTCATGATTTAAGAAATATCCATAAAAATAATGATTATAATCTTCTAGTTTGACCATGATATAAATTTTTCAGGTTACTCAAAGTCTGGAAACCCCTCACAGCATTTCAAGCATTACAGGTATGTGGTCTTTTGCTAACAAGATGGTGATTTCAATCTTAATTGTCTTTTTTACAGTTTCTTTTGGAGCACATAGTTCATACATTTGCAACAACAAATGATGAGAATCCTGTTATCAGTAATAAAATTTGCATGAATTAACATCATAAGTTCTTATAATAAATTGTATCTTCTTGAATTTGTTATGATATATCTCAAAGCCAATTTTACCTTGGATAATTGGTATAAGTTGAACAAAACATAAATACTCAAGATGTTGTTGTAGTTCTAAGCCCAAGTAGATCTTCAAAATAGAGAAGTAGTAGTAAGTAGTGCATTAATTAATAAGATTGAAGGTGCAGTTAGAAATCTTATATAAAAAGAACATACTAAGTAAGGATAACATGTGATATAGGAGAATGGGAAAGCTATTGATTCTTCGTTGCTTGAGCCGCATGCGGGCAAACTTTAGCCAGAAATGATATTAGGAATTTTTTACCTTATAGTAGTAGCATTTCCTGATATCAGCAGATAGGAATCGAGTTCGACTTCTATATAATTAGCCAAATGAGGTTTTATATAATTTTGGAAGGGTGCAGCATGGAGGTTATGGAAGAGTCACAGAATTAAAACATCAGTCCAACCGTAGTACGATAAGAGTAGAATTATAAGTAAAACAACTTCGAGGCATACACATCTTACTTCGATAACTATAAACTTTGTATAGCAGAATGCCTGAGAAGAACTATTTGTGCAAACTGTGTAAACTAGTATGTGGTAGAAAATTCATATGGATTGTCGAGTATACAGGTCGATGAAGTGGTTGAACCTTCTGAGATCAAGGTCAAGAGCTTTTAGGTTTAATGTCACGGTGATGATTGAGAACTGGTCAAAGACTTCTCATGGGCTATAAAAATTTTAACAAGTAAGACTTTTCAGCATATTATTTTCTCCATCATCATTCGAGAAGGTTAGGGCTAATTCTTCCAGAAGCTTGTCGGAGGTGAACATTCTTTTGAGGGTTTATGTGAGGATTGTTCATATGACGTGCATAGTAACTTGGGTGTCGATTAACTAGATACCGAGTGAGTTGTGGTGTGATATCCTTTTATCTGAAAGGACAAGAAGATTGAGTTGTACTTAGATATTGCTTGGATAAGTTTTCATTAATTTTGATGAGTTCTGGACCAAGACTACAAGAAGGTGCAAGCAATGTGTGTTTTTTTAGTCTTGGACGATTGTGACCTCAGAGCTAGCGAGTGTACAGTCTAGTGACATGCGGGTTTGTGTGATGTTAACTGGTCTTAAAACTGCAGTCGAGCGTGAAGCGATTGATCGTTATACAGTCGGTAGTGTTTTCAACACCTGCTAAGTGATCTAAAAATCATAGTCGAGCGTGAAATATCCATCGTGCTCGAAGTCACCATAATGCTTGTTCGACTAGAACATCAGTCAAATTTTTCCCATGATTGGACAAAGTTGTCCAAGATCTAGATTTCATCGGGGTGAACTGCACGTGCATGCTAGAGTGTTTGCCAGTTCGAGGGACATATTTCAATAATACTCATGTGCAGCATTAGGATCCATAGATTTCTCTTGTCGGTGGATGAAATATCCTTGCTGCTAACACATACAGCAAATTTTAATCCGCAAGCTGGAGATGGGAAGTTTGTGAGGCGTAGTTGGAACTGGAAGATCTGTTGATGTAGACTATATATTTTGTATAAGAAGAATCCCTCAAGGAATATGTAGATGGAATAGTGTTTGATTTTGCATTTAGAGCAATACAAGACCTATGTATATGAGTTTGTTGTTTCGAATGGATATCTCATTTTGTAGGAATGTGGTTTGTCACATCTTCCATTATCGGTCTGAAGGATGCATGGTTTAAATCAAAATAACAGTATCATATTTGTAGTTTGGGCTGCATATATTTCCACCAGTTCTTAACCACTAGAATATCTAGAATCATATTTTTCACTAAACTGTTCAGTGTTATATTCCGATTTCAGAATAAAATATGCATGTTTGAAAGATCCATAGTTTGTGCATTTCACTCTTGTATAACCGAAGCTGCATATAGATGTCGAACCTGTTGTAAAGAGAATCTTACCGTTGTATCGGTATTGTACTTCACAAAACCCTGGATATGGATATTATCACGACTCTGCAGTTTGCACCTATTGTGTCATGTGGTTAAGCCTCCTAGGATGAGAGATGTCGGTGTCACAGTGTATAAATAATAGCTGATTTTTCTTATAGAATATTCGAAAGTTGTCATGTACTGAGGGTGTAAATGCCATCTTGCAAGCTCTTATCACACATGTGTTTGGTTTGTAGCAGTATATTTTTTTCTCAAAGAGCATGTTGTTTGGTTCAATCTGTACGTCGCAACATATACATGTAGTACGTTGAGAAGAACATATGTATTGGTTGGATACAGATTTAGATGATAATCATCGATCTTCAGTTTCTATGTTAACATTCATGAACTGAAACGCAAGTCATGTGATTATGTCAACTTTTTAAATTGTTGGGCTTAATCATTCCAGTATTTCGTTTGGTAAAAAAAGATCCGTCTGAATATCTATCTTCAAAAACCTCCAAATTGATTGAAATTTGATCTAGTACACATTTCGCACTTTCTGAACAAGATAGCCTTAATAAGTCAGGTCAAAGTCACCGAAATCACATTCAAAATTTATGATGGTGAAAGAAACAATTCGCTTCACTTGAATGCATTGACAAGATAATGCTTGACTTCAAACACCTCTCCAACTGCTCTCTCCTATATTTTTCAATGCACATTCTCCATCTTCCTCATCGGCAAAGACACATGCTCTCTATTGCTCTAATACTGTATAGAAAGATCGATACTCTAGGAAGACACTCCTTAAAAAAGAAAGCGAAAAACAATAAACATAGAAGTAAATAAAAGATAAATTGAGAGAAGTTTCCCCTCTCCATGTGTATATAGGATGAGTAGAGAGAAATCTTAATGGTAGGCTAGTCTTTTAACTAAATGTACATAACAACTCTCACTATTTCGACTGGTATCTGCAGATAATCTCCTAGACCTTTTCAAGCTCTAGAAGATTAACTATCAACAACAATGATACTGTGACGTAGAAACGTGAAACATGAGTTTCTATCTCTGTTCTTTTGAAAGTAATGCCGTGAGAGATTGTGGATGACTTCTTGTTGTCCCAAATAGAGTTGATGGTAACCTCCTGATCAACAAAAGACACATCAGAGACAAATTTTGCTGATTCACTTATACTCGATCAACAAATACACACATATACAATAATTGTGTGTATTATGATTCATGAGGTTTTCAATGATAAAACTAGAATGACGTTCTAGTACAATTGATGGACAAGTGTTACATTTTATTCTCTTTTGGGCTGCTTAGAAACTCACTGCATCTATTGTTGAAGATAATAACTAGTATGAGTTCTAATATGACTTGTCAAAGCTAATAGAGAAGATTCTCTAATGTCCAAAAGAAAAATACTATAGTTTATTGAAGAAAAACTTTGTATAAAGCCGTTATTGCTTATAGCTGTATTTGTGAACTGATATAGTTATTTCAGTTATTTACAAAAATAGAATAAACTGCTTGAATCCTAAACTACTTTACTTCCAGAACTTAAAACTGAATTCGAGAAAAAAGCAGTAAGAGACGCTTGGAGCGTCTTCCTACATGCACCTCTGGAGATGTCCGTAAAAAACGTATGGGACTTCTTGGCCGAAGTAGTAACACTCGTCTGTGGGTGAAAAATATTGGAAAAAAATTCTAGCTTTGACACGTCCTAATCTTCAATTTAACATTAGTAGTCGAGCGTAACCGTTCTACCTTAGTTGCTATTCATGCCAAAGTACGCATGTTAATCCACGTTTGCTACTTAGCTTGTCTAATTTAAAAGTTATTATCTACATGAGTAGTACGGCATTGCTCCACATCTCAAGTTCTTTGCAGTGCGCTCGTGAAATCTGCTGTTATTCTCTTTTCCGATGGAGCACTTTTGAAGGCTACCCTCCTTCAGTGGTGGACCTCCTATGGCTTAGGGTGACACTTCCTGTAACCACCGACCTTCAAAAGCTATACTGTGATCAAGAAGTGTAGTTTTTGAGGTACTTCTTGATCCTTTATCATCGCACTCCGCTTGGGACAATCTATGTGCTTTATTATGAAGGCATGGAGTCCTTCTGTTCCGGCCTCGGAGAAAAATACCATCTTGGTAAGGTCATGACATTCGGTGCCGCCATGCCCTGTTGTACCTCGTGGAGCTTTTGATCAGGACTTAACTTTGAAGGAAAACCTTTCGATGTCTAATGAAGAATAGTTTTGCTTGGAGGATACCAAAAAAGATGATGAAACTCTATGCATAGAGTAAGGTCTCAAATAAGACGGAGATGCGTCAAGTGGAGGGTGGTGGAGTAAATACTACACCTTTGTCGACAACAATTCACTTATCTATGTTGAGAAAATTGCAATTCAGCAGGCACTGATGTCTTTGTCAGATATTCAACAAACAGTCATAGACAGCTCTGTAGTACAAAGGAGATAATTAAACATATAAACGTCTGTAGAGTTATGTACGTGGAACACTGCGATGCATAGCACATGACCTATATCGATCTATATTATAATTTAAGAGAGCCAAGAAATACTAATATGTATTTCTGAGGTGTGTGAACATGTGGTTCATTGCCAGTTATGGTAAACAAGTGCCATCTTATAAATAAGGGTTGACCTTTGTAAGAATATATATTTTGAAACTCCCATTAAAGGTCATATCCCACAACGCTCATTAGACGCATAAAATTAGATGCTTTTCACGAATGTTAAGACATAAGCAATCGTCTGATCCGTTCCGCATAATTCAACCTGAACGGTGCTATTTTCTATCTCCTCCTGAATGCAATGATGTCGGACATCTATGTTTTAGATCTAGCATGAAAAATATGATCTTTTGACAATGAAATACAACTTTGATTGTCCCTATAAATCACTATAGGACCTTCTTGAGAAAATCCAAGATCATACATCAATCGTAACTACATTGGTTCTTTGGTGGTGTGAGGTGTATATGCATAGAAGTCGTCGTTCCCCAAATGATGAAGAAAAGGACAAACATCAAAGTAAAGTACAAAATTTTCATAAATGATTGGTTGAAATCCGGATTGGTGAGAAATGAAAGTGAAAAATACACAGTACTTGCTGCTCTTTTGGATTCCAGAGAAAACATGAAGGATTGATTTTTAGACAGCTAAATTTAAATAACTAAATTTAACCAAGTAGAAGTGCAGTAATACGAGAGCTCACGCTATCAGTTACCCAAGAACTGGTCCTTGCAGATTCACACGTACCCCATGTTACCCGGGCTGTACTCTACTAAATTTAGATTCACACTACGTCATTGGATTACACGTTATCATTACAGTCACTTAAACCCATAAACAATACCCCGGGACTGAAACTCTTTCTGATACTAATGCTTCTGCTTTCCACGAATAATAACATTATTAATTCTTCAACTTTTAATTTATACCGTAACCTTTCCAAGAGGTAGGGTTACGATATAAATTAAAAGCAATGTATATTCTCCCTCTTCCGAACTTGGAAGAGGGTGAATATGCAAGGAAGTTTGCAATGTGGTGTGAGGTGTATCTCTGCCTCCGTGGTCGATAAAGCCACAGTCGGTTGTTTATGATTGTTCTAGCTAATTACCCTGTTAGCTACCATAAAGACATATTCGATTATGGACCGACGCAAATCAAGATCCCCAACAAAGTCTGTATCCCCATAACCTATTGATGTCAGTCTTCCCTTTTGGACCAAGCTCCTAGTGTAACAAATCCTGTAGTTGGAAGTTTTTTTTATGTACCATAAAATCCTTTTTATGACCATCCAATGTTGAGGGTCAGGATTAGATGAGTACTGACTTATAAAGTCAGTACTCATCTAGCTCCCACAAAGTAAGAAAGCTATGGTCTCGAAGCTATCATCGTCCACATTAAACTCCCGACTGCACACTGGTAAGGTACTGACTACATCTGAAGTCTTTCAGCATCAGTTCGAGGATACATATCTTTTGACAATTTTATATTGACGTCATTGGGAGTTTGCACAGGGGTATTCTCCAATTCCTGAATCGAAGTAAATTTCTGAATCGAGAAGCAGCAAGGAGTGCTCTGGTGCTAATGTGCATCTAGCTTCCGTATCTTCTCTATGCGATTAGGTAATAGCTCGACTGTCCTAGACCTACCTACTATAGTCATGACTACACAGTAGGTATACCTATCACTTACTTAGTTGGTGTGCGGTTGGTACCTCACCGTGGTTACAATCACTGTCTTCTCGGAAGCATCTTTTGTCTTCTGGCTTCCGGCTTCCATCTTCCAGAGACACCCTCCAGAAGACAACTTCTCAGAAGACGTCCGTCTTCCGGCTTCGGAAGAAGTCGACTTCTTTCCATAAATTTCCTTAAATTCATTTTCTCAAGCAATAAGGTTACTTCAATTATATAGACACGTCATTAACTTAAAATTTTCGAAAAAACCTCCAATCTTGCAAATTGTGGGCATCACATCATTTCAGTAGGTAGAAGTTTGAGAAGGCTAAAGGGGACATACACCTTGTGATTAATCTAATAAGTTGAGCATCCGCAAAGATAATTTGCTATGTGAAGTAGTAATTGCATCTACCGAACAGCGGTAATGTTAAGGGTGTTAGAAGTCGAGTTGAATCACTAGAAGACGAGATTTACTTCTGGAAGCTGACGTGAGAAGACTAGAAGTCTAGCAAGGGATCAGTAATCGTCTTCCATGTCTTCTCAGTGTACATTTGTGTTGTATTTGAAGTAGTAGTCGTGTGTTTTGGTCCAAAACACCCTTTTTAGGATCTGGAAGCTGCATGATTGTGTGGGTTAGAAGGAACTTCTGGGCAAAACTAGTGTTTTGTGAGTTTAGACAGATCTAAGAACTTAGAATAGTGTAACTAGTGTAAATCTTCTTGGAGATAAAATCATTTATGTTCCAATGGTGTAAAAGAGAAATCCTAAGACATTAAATTATGTTAGTCGAAGTTACTTCTATGAGGGAAAATGCATGTATAGTTAAGTATAATTTTTTCAAGTGCCGCAAATAGTTCAACTAATAGATAGTCTACTATGGATGATCGAGAGTTTGGTTATTTCTTCCAGCCTCATTTCTCAACCACGAAGGGTGGAGTAAACATCAGTTGTCAAATTTGACCTACTCCGGGGTTCGACCGATTCTCTCACAATACTCCAAGGTTCACATACCCTTCCAATTAAGATTTTTTGAACTACCTTTTTTAGATTTTACATCAGTGGATGTCTCGATCTTCGACCGTAGAGCACATACTAAATTACATTCATACTCTTGGTATTGAGAGTTAAGACTGTCGATAGTGAGACTATCAAATATTTGAGTAATTTCTCTTCGAGACTTTACATGCTACACGTTATAGGAAAATCCCTCATGTTGTTGAGGACATGAAATCTGATACTGAGTCTGACGATGATACAATAGATAATGATGAGGAATCATAGTGTGTCGAGGAAGCCGAGTGTGAGGAGATGAAACCCAACCTCTTGAGAATTAGCTAAGGATATGTGTTACAGCATTACATCACATTGTCGCGCTCAGGTACCATCCGAGAAGATTGTCGATTTGCACTCTACGGATGAAATGTTACAGCCCCTTGTAGCACATGAAAATAAGTGTTTCAAGGATACTCCAATGAAGATGTGAAACTGGAAACAAGCAAGGAGCATATCATATCCAAATATCAGTCGGATTTCAAGGGGAAAACATAGCATAAAGTACCCTTGTGCAGAATCAAGACCATGTTGTTGGTTCGGTCACTCTAGAAGGACTCAAATCATATGATGAGGTTGAAAAAACGATTTGTTACGACAATATACATGAGGTGAAGTACGATATCATATATCAAGAATTGATATTTGTCAAATATTGCTGATATCAGGAACATCTGGCGAGATCACTGTGTGTAAACTACAAACACTTGGCGAGGTCACCGGATAGGAGTCAAGTTGAATATGATTAGAAATAACATACTGATGTCAGGAGTTTAGACACTCAGCATACCTAACCAGATGTCTAGAATGATGAGACCTAGAGAGCCTAGCCATTGTCTAGAATAACAACATTCAGCGAGCCTAGCCAGAAGTCATACATCACTAAGGATTGCAATGTGAACATGACATCAAGAGTCTATGTATATTAAGTATTAGAGTCCAGGTATATTAAGACTGCATTGTAGTTGTTGATAATGATCAAAATGATACAGTGTTCTTGTTTATCGATAGAAGCATAAAAGTCAGATGCTACTACTGCATCACTATAGCAGCTCTCTCAGATGGAGACATGTATTCAAGTTGAAATCTAAGCCAAATACATTCAAAATACCAGTAGATGTGCTTGCAAGCGCAATGTGTTCTCAGCTGGACTTCCATGTTCCATAAATCTTCACAAGAACACGAAGTAAAGCAGTAGATCTGTATGACGTATTCTCGAGGGCCGAGATCATCATGTTCATGGGTCATGAGTCTGATCATTTCCCGTATCCAATAGCATCGGAAGGATATTTGGTGGATGCAACATTTGAGACTTACACGATGGAGCTCCATACTCTCGATGACACTTGTTAACTGGAAAAATCAATATTGATATGGTTATTCGCGACATTGTACTTAGACGTTTCAACAAATGAGAGTGTCACTAGACCTTTTCTTCTCACTCTGCATCCAACAGCCCTTATGAGATTCTTGTAGACGAGTCTTGTGCATGTTCGGCTGCCGAGCACAACAAAACAAGACGGACTCGTCCCATGATTCTTGATTCGTGAGAGATGCTAGAACCTTGGACCGATTGCTTGCTCGATGATCATAATGTCAAACACAAGAAATCAAATTGAACTGAATGGTAGGCCCAACTAGAACATCGAGTCGCTCTAGCTCAATATCAGATTGTGATCTATTATGTCATAGCAATGGATGTCTTCCAACCTGATTGTAGCTCTAGTCGCTCCTTTCCTCTTAAAAGTCTTGGTGTGCAATTCATCATTAAGGGAGATAGGAATTTTGCTCAATGGAGTTTTCTCTACAGCTGAGTTACACGCTTTCTCGAATGCACCAACAGTACCAATCTGGTCTGCAGCTCTTAGATAGAGCTCAAACAACGATGGTCTCTTTCCACCTTTACATCCCATTCAATCAGTATGCCCTCTGGCAATCTGGATTAGAGCTCTAGCTTTGTCCTCCAGGGTTACTTAGAGAAGAGATTGTTTGCGCTTGGAAGCAGATTTCCTCTAAGTAGCATGAATCGGCTCAAAAATTGTTGAGTTCAGCATGAGGATATTTTCCTCCAAAGACTTGTCCTGAAAGGAATAAATGTACAAAAAATTATTATGACAATACAACATGAACAATATAGTGAAGAGAAATAGAATATGTACTCAGCGAAGTTCATCAAATTATGAATGATTATTTGTGGCGAACACATTCAGCGAACCTTGCTGGATGGATCGAGCTCACGGGTTGTGAGATAAAGTCGACTTGATCATCCGGCAAAGCCCGCTGGATGCATCAAAACTCACTCAATATCACATGGTCCTCTTACCTGCCACCTGGCAGTCCACTGGTGCAACCGCCAATTCATCTCTTTTATATTTCTCAGCTTCCCACCAGTTGCTGATATCTCTATCGATTTTGTAAAACTAGATCAGAGTTTTTATGTCCTTCATAACACGCCACAACTCTTTGTGTTTGTCGTGTTGGCCAAATATTACAACTGATATAGTATGTCTATGTAGCGACTTTATGAAACGGAAGACTTCTCATCTTTTGTGTTTTGAATTTCTCTTTGTTTCCCAGAACACGTTCCGCACAACCATCCATATATGCCTCTCCATTCAGTCATGAAGCCGAACGGGGCGACCGGTTTCACACCATTTTCCTCATCACATCTCGCATAAGTCTCTAAGCTTCTTCTTGGCTTCAGTGGTCCTCTCCTTTCAACTCGCAAATGAATATGTGCAAAGACTCTCAAGTGATTCGTAAACATGAGTCCCAATGTGCACAAACTGTATATTGTCCTCCAAGTAATGTCAAACAGAACCCATGCATCGTAGAGATCCTCCTATTCATCTTACCTCGACATAACATCGAACTCCGAGTTTGATCCATCCGTAGAACCAACAGACATTTTAAAGACATAGCATCAGCAATCCTGATCTGCTTGGCTAGGGAAAAAGGACCTCTGAACCAACCTGAACTAAATGTTGGATTGCAACTTTGCTATTTTGGATAGCTCTTGGGGGGTCCATGGGTTCTACGGATGGACCTTATGATGTTGGTGAACCCAATCTTCAACTCCTTGAGAGTTTCCGTCGTGAACTTGTGCCCAATCCTTGTAGGATCCCATAAGCTCTTTTCTCTCGAAGCTCATTCCATCTTCTGATTTGTGTCATCCGGTAGAGGTCCCGCAACTGGCTTCACCTTCTTGTCCACCATTTTGTATTTCGTCTCTATTCGAACTTCCAGTGCTCCCTAAACGGCTCGACCAGAGAGTAAAGTTCTCTCGAGCAAATTTGCACAATATCATCCTCCTCTCCCAATCTTATTGACATGATTTCCCTAGACGGAATTTCCAACCCATCTTCTTCATACACTCCTGAGATCCTTTCACCATTGCCCAACTCTTCACATTCGCAAATCCATTTCTATCTCAAACAAATGTTTTTTATTTTTTTCTTTTCAACCCTTCAACCCTCCTATATACAACAATCCTCCTCTTCAAAAATCCTATAAATCATGTACAAAAAGCACTTTCATCTTCCGACGAGAGTGCCAATTCTTTTATATCACAACAATCTCGCTCTATAGTGGTCCTCTCCAAAAAACAGGAACTTAGGAAGCGGATTCTCCTTCAGACGATAACGATTACGTACGTGATTAGCAAGTAGAATTAAGAATTGTAGTGCTCTCCTCCCATCTTGGTTCGGATCCGAGCATACTGTAGAGACCCTCAATCTCAAGATTGGGTGCAAACACGAACAATAGAACCCTAGTGCACTTGTGTTAGGTTGTGAATGTTGCGAGTAGGACTTAACGGCTTGGTCGAGAAGTCAAAAACAGAAGATCCCTAAGTGGTTCTATGTACCAAATTTGGAATGTTGAGTTAAGATGTAGGGCCTATCCCAAGAGGACCCAAGACGAATGCGGACTTAAGGGGCAAGTCTAGAAACGGATCGAAACGCAAGATCGAAACACATGTATGAGACGTAGGTATGAGACGTGAGACCGAGATGTAGATCGGGCGCAGATGGACCATGGTCGGATGCTGGTCCGAACCACAGGTCCAAGTTTGACGCTGGATCATGTGTTTCTCAGAAAAATCTTAAGTGTTAGAGCTCCAACAACGTTTTAGGTCGTGGACTGAACTGCATGTAAGATCTCGAGGCAAGTAAGGTATCAATGGAAAAGTCTCGACGAGTGCTTTCCAGTGATATGCAAAACTCATCGAGCTGACCTTGGAGCTGAGAATTATGACCAATCATGTAATCGGATTGTGGTATAATTTTTAAAGATCAAAGAGGAGGGCGGGACCGTCGATCCCTAGAAGTATATATGAGAGCACTCGATGCTTGGGTGGGGCAAGACGAGTCACATGACCCTAGGGTTTGACGGGTAGACTCTTGGAGCATGAGATGATGGTTGGACCAATACCAAGGCGCATTCCGATCTCTACTTGGACGTCTGGACTTAAGAACGACCTGAGGACTGAGGCAAGACTAAGAAACGAGACATCCGGAGCCTGGACCCAAACAGACATCATGGCTGTAAGACAAATTTACCGACCTTGTTTTTAGGTTTAGGACGGACTCGTAAAGTTAAGGATTTCTTAACTGAGTTGGACCTATACTTTGAGGCGCAACAGGCTAAGGATCAGGCAAGGTGAGAGCGACGGTTACGTTCTTAAAGAATCTTGCGCTTCTTTGGTGGACTACATACAAAGACGAACATGTCTTGATAGTCTCGACGTTTGGTAGAAAAGAGATGTTGCTCGTGAGACAATTCACTCCAGAGTATCAAAGGATTTGAGATGGTGTTGAGTTCGTTAGGTTGAAGCAGACGAGGGCCTTGAGTGCTTATGTGCGCGAGTTTAATGCTAAGATTGATTTGTTCTCCAAGTGGACTGAGGAGACCAAAATATGTATATTTACTAGGGGTTCAAGTCTAGCTCAAGGTTCTCTTTTGGATGCCAAAGCTACTTGAGACATGTGTCGAACTTTTGAAACTAGCGGATTGGAGATGACGAAGTCTAGCAACAAAAACTCTTTGAACCACGTAGCATGGACAAGGTTCACAAGAAGAACAAGGGCTTCAAGTGACAACGGGATGAGGATGAAAAGGATCGGAAGGAATTTTCTGCCCGAGCAGCAAAATGGCAGCAAATAGGATCGAAACCTAAGGGACAAACACCTCAGAAGGACAATGGTACTAAGTTACTTGCTACAACTGTGACGAGGCAGACCATATTGCTAAGTGGTGCACAAAACCTAAGGTTAGTAACTGTAGCATGAATGTGTTTGTTGCAAAGGACTTGTTGGAGGGCAAGATGATTGTGACGTTAAGAACCACGAAGAAGACTCCAAGACTGATGTTTCTACAAGCCAAAGTTGCTAACCGTGATATTACTTTCCTTGCGAACATAGGAGTGACGAACTCCTTCATAAGTTCAAAGTTTGTGAAGAAGTTGGGCTTGTCTACCTCCAAGGTAGACGAGCATATTCAGGTGCGCTTTACCAAGGGCAAGACGTACCAAACTTCTGAAGTGGCCTTGGACGTACGATTTGCGTGTGGGAAGTTCGAGTTCATAGAGAACTTCTCGGTGTGTGAGATGGATAACATCCATGTGGTCTTGAGAAACACTTTCTTGGATAGGTTCGAAGTGGAACTTAGGCAAAAATCTTTGAGGTTGAACGTCAGAGTTAAAGAGCGGAAGATGGGAGTGAGGCTGATCTGAAAGACGCAAAAAATTGATGACTTTACGATGAATTTGATCAAAGACAAATAGATGGACTTCAACGATGGAGTCATGTGTTTGATATGAGTTGCAGATTTGATGACGAGTGACGGACAAGAGGAAACATTAGGAGACATGACTAAACTTTTGAAGGTGCTTCGTGAAGTAATTAACAAGTTAGAGGATGTCTTGACGGATGAGGTACATGTTGAATTACTTCCAAGACGGGTGATAGATCACAAGATCGAGGTCTTGTCGAGGTCAGAGTCATCTTCTAAAGCTCCTTATCGACTCAATCAAGTGGAACTCATTCAGTTGAAAATGCAACTCAGTGAGCTATTTGCGCGGAGATATATTCAAACCAGCAAGTCACCTTACGGAACCCCTGTTCTTTTTGCAAAGAAGAAGGATGGGAAGTTACGACTCTACGTAGATTATCTTGCACTCAATAGAGTGACGGTGAAGAATAATTATCCCTTGCAAAGATAGATGACTTGTTTGATAAGTTAGCAGGCGCAACGTACTTCAGCAAGATAGACTTGAAGTCAGGATATTACCAGATCCGGATAGCTGATCCAGATGTTGAGAAGACCGTTGTCGAACTAGATACGGATCATTTGAATTCGTAATGATGCCATTTGGACTCTGCAATGTCCATTTGACGTTCACTACATTAATGAAGATAATTTTTATGAGGAGATGGATGAGTTTGTCATCGTTACATCAATGACATCTTGATCTACTCAAAATCCTTGGAGTCTCACGCGGTGCAGCTAAGGGTGGTGTTGACGAAGCTGTGGGAGCATAAGTTGTTTACCAACGTTGACAAGAGTGAGTTTGGTTTGGAACGCATTAACTTCTTGAGACATGTCATTAGTGCAGAAGGAGTCGGTCTAGATTTGTAGAAGGTGGACGTGATTGTGACTTGAGAGTGTCCGACTACAGTGAAGAGGATGCGGCAGTTCTTAGGACTAGCGCAGTTCTACCGTAAGTATGTGAAGGAGTTTTCAAAGATCACAAAACTACTGATGGACTGGACAGAAAAAGATGCACATATAAGTGGACCAAGGAGGTGGATGATCCATTTCGAATGATCAAATCCATATTGTCAAAGGCGTTAGTTTTGAAGCTGTCAGAGTTTGACAAACCATTCTAAGTGCACACAGATGCGAGCGACTATGCAATTGATGGAGTGTTGGTGCAGGATAGAAAACATGTAGCATACGAAAGCAAGAAGTTATCTAGGACGGAGAGCTGATGGTCGACTCAGAAGAAGGAATTGTTTGCAGTGGTTCATTGCTTGAGGAAATGGTGACATTACTTGAGACTTCACAAAACTCAAGAGTATACTGATAATATTTTTCTTAAGTACTTTGAAACCCAAGATCGAGTGACGCCGAAGCAACTATGGTGGCATGATACCTTGGCGTTCATGAATATGGAATTAATCCATAAAGCGAGAAAAGACAATGTGGTCGAGACACCTTGAGTCGCAAGGAATAATATCTTCTATCGTCAACATAGATTTTACGAGCTATGTATCCTAAAGAGTCAAACTTGGAGAGACGAATATGTGAAGGTTACATGGGTAATGACCAAGCAAAGGAGTACTTGGAACATCTCAAGCGAGGAGTGAAGTTGTAGAACATGCAGCCGAGACATGGCTTACTCATGTTCAAACAAAGTCGGGTTTATATGAGACAATGAAAACTTAGAACTAAGTTGCTTAAAGAGTGTCATGATGCGCCCTTATCAAATCATAAAGGAGAAAAGTCCACTTTAGCTAAAAAGTTTTATTGGCCCCACATGAAAAACAATGTTGCCCACTTTATGAAAACATGCGTAACATGTCAAGTGAACTGGATTTCTTATAAGAAGAAACAAGAGTTCTTTCATCCTTTGCTGATTCTAGTCAAACCTTGGGAAAGCATTAGCATGGACTTCATAGCATCTTTGTCCGACTCAAACGGATATAACGCAATATTTGTGATAGTTGATCGTTTAGCAAACTAGCGAAGTTTACCTCGACCTTGGATACTACAGCAACGTTCACGACTTCTTGGTTGTTCCTAGATACTTGATGACATTCACATGGATTACCTTGGAGTATTATTACAAACCTAGACTCTAAGTTCACAAGTGCATAGTGGAAACACTTGTTCCTAAAGTTGAGGACAAAGTTAAAATTTAGTACCGCCTCTCATCTCGAAACTGATCGACAAACAGAACGAGTTAACCCGGTTCTGAATCAATACTTGAGGAATTATGTGAGCGTGGACCAAAGTGATTGCTCAACCAAAGTGATTGAGCGGAGTGGCTCAGTCTTGCTGAGTATTGCTACAACTCCACGAAGCATTCAACAACCGGTGAATCACTTTTCTTGCTAGCTTACGGACGTGAGCCAGAAGGACCTCTTGACTTGACTCTTGCAAGGAGTTCTACATCGGCACGACAAAAAACACGGCAAACATATGAAGAGTTGATGGTAGAAATGTAACGGCGCGAGAAACAAATGAAAAAGAACCTCGAGAAGACACAACAACGATACCCAAAGTAGGTAAGCATCGATGACAAGTGAAGTTTCAAGTGGATGAAGAAGTACGTACGAAGGACGAAGAGTACGAAGAGAAATTTCACCCTTGAGTACGGAATGAGATTTTCATCCTTCCGGAGGGAATTTCGATGAAGTTCTCATCAAAGTTTGCGGGACCTTTTGTCATTGTCAAGAATCCTCATGAAGATGTCTATACTTTAGACCTTCCTCTTGAGTGGAAATTGCATTCGACCTTCCATGTAACTTTATTAAGAAGTACTTCAAGGATGATTTGCAACCAGAGCGCAAACAGATTTTCAGGCCTCAACCTGATGTCATTCAAGACGAAGCAAAATACGAGGTGGAGATCATTTTACGATCACGGTGTAAATCTAACCAAACAAAGTACTTGGTCAAATGGCGTGGATACCATTTGAAGAAAGTAACTTGCGTGCAAGATGAAGATCTAAAACATGCAAGTGAAGTATTGGACCTCTTCAAACGATGACAAAGACAACAAAGGTGTTAGTGAGATGAGGACGTCTCCTTCCAACGAGGAGTGAAAGGAACGACGAACCATACAAGTAGCAACTTGAGACGATTTGGACCGATGGACTTTGTAGCTTTGATTTGTATTTTTTGAAAATAAAGAATTTGTTTCTTAGAAATTGTCTAAGTGTATTGGCAGTGCATGGCTATGACTAGTTCTGACCAGATGCCTAAGATGTTGTCAAGAGGAGAAATGAAGCTCACTCAAAGGAAACGAGTTGATTTGGATAAGCATCTAAATCAAGACTAAGGTTTGCCTTAGAGTTGGCAAGCAAGTATGAATTTTTATACTTGTCTTGGGGCTTGGGGTGATCTTGCGTTGCGGTTTTCTAACTATAAAGTAAACTTAGTCGCGCGTCTAAGTCAAATCAGGTTGTGATCAGAAAGTGAGCTTCGGGAGACCTTGTAAGTAGGTGTGAATACATATAAGTTAGCAAGTTAGAGTCTTAAGTAGAATGTTTCAGATATTATCTACTAGTTTTGTTTAAGGATGCCAAAACAGTTAGACATTCTCAAGACTAGTTGGAAATTTTCTTAGTGTTCTAGCGACGACTTAAGACTCAAGCCAAGAAGAGAACTGTGAGTTAGCTACCAGAATGTAATTCTGGCACCAAGGGGTTGACTACCCATTTTGAACTTGGCGTTAACTTAAAGATCATTGTTGATGAGAGCATCAACCTCCAAAGTGGAGGTGAATATTGCTACCCTCATTCTCAAGATCAGACACAGATGCGAACAACAGAAACCTAGTGGACTTGCGCTAGGTTGTGAACGCTACGAGTAGGATTTAACGGCTTGACCGAGAAGTCGGGAATAGAAGAACCTTAAGTGGTTCTCTGAACCAAGGTTAGAACGTTGGGTAAGGGCGTAGGGTCTATCTCAAGAGGACCCTAGATGAATGTTGACTTAAGGGGGCAAGTCTCGAAACGGATCGAACCGCATGTCTGAGACGTGGGTCCAAGACGCAGGACCGAGACGTGGATCTGACATAGACGGACCTTGGTCAGATGCCGATCCGAATCGCGGGGTCTAAGTCTAGAGCTGGACCATGGTTCCTCGGAAAAATCCTAAGTGTTGGAGCTCCAGTGACATTTTAGGTCATGCATAGAGCTCCACATAAGATCTCGAGACGAGTAAGATATCAATGAAAAAGTCTCGACGAGAGCTTTCTAGTGATATGCAGAACTCCTCGAGCTAACCTTAGAACTGAGAATTATGGTCGATCCCGTGATTGGGTTGTTTTATAATTTTCAAAGACCAAAGAGGAGGACGGGGCCGCTGATCCTTAGAAGTATATATGATGGTAGCTCGATGCCTGGCTAGGCCAAGACCAGTCACCCAACCTCAAGATTCAGCGGGTGGACTCTAGGGGCATTAGGTGATGGTTGGGGTGCCAAGGCGCGTTCCGGTCCAGATTTGGACGTCTGGACCTAGGAACTATCCAAGGACTATGACAAGACTAGGGAATGAGACGACGGGTTAGACCACCATTCGAGAGCCTGGACCCAGAGGGACATTATGGACGGTTGGACCGCTAGGTGTGCTGGAGACACCATTTAAGACCTTGGACTTTATGGAAAGTCCGTCCCAAGTCATGTTGTGACTTGCTCATGTTTTGAGACCGACCTAGCCGGGTCTAGGTCAGGACTTAAGGAATGTTGAGATTGAGAGTTAGGGAGACGGTTCGGACAAAACGAGATAAAGATAAGTGGTGCATGAATGCTAACGTGTGATTGTGATTTGTAGGTTAGCCTTGTGAGTTTCGTGACCTACTAAGCAAGAGCTTCCGCTTGCGTAACAAGACTGTAGATGCGTGAAACATACACAGATCCGTTGTCAAGTACTCTCTTCTTCATTCTTATCATCGAGGGTCACTAGTTGGATGCTGGTCCGAACCACAAGGTCTTAGTTTAACATTGGAACATGGTTTCTCCAAAAAATATGAAGTATTAGAGCTCTAGCAACATTTTGGATTGTGGATGGAGCTCCACGTAAGACCTCAAGGCAAGTGAGGTATCATTGGAAGATCTCGACGAGGACTTTTCAATGATATCAAGAACTCTTTGAATGACATCGGAGTAGAGAATTATGGTCAATCCCATGATTGGATTGTGATATAATTCTAGAGGATCAAAGAGGAAGACGAGATCGTCGATCCTCATAAGTACATATGAGGAGGACTCAATGTCCGGGCCAGGACGAGTCAACTAATCCTAGATTTTGACGGGCGGACTCTAAAGACATGAGATGATGGCTGGGCTAGTACCAATGTGCGTTCTTGTCCAAACTTGGACGTCTGGACTTTGGATTGATCCAAGGACTAGGACAAGACTAAGGAACAAGACTGCGGATTATATCATCATTCGAGAGCCTAGACCCAGACAAACATCAAGGATTGTTGGACCGCTAGGTGTGCTCAAGATTATGTTTATTTTACCTTGGATTTTATGAGAAGTCCATCCCAAGTCACGTTGTGACTGCTCATGTTTTGGGGCCAAGCCTAAGTTGAGACTTCAAGAATGTTGAGCTTGAGAGTTTGGGAGATGATTCGGCTCCGATCTAGATCAAACAAGATCAAGATAAGTGTGCCTGGATGTTAACTTGTGGTCGTGATTTGTAGGTTAGCGTCGTGAGTTTCGTAATCTACTGAGTGAGAGCTTCTGTTGACACAACAAGGCGGTAAGTGCCCAGAAGAATCCAAGAGACGATGATCTTCTCTCTACATCGATGCAACCTCTAGATTTTTGTTAATGTTGTAGAGACTCACACAATAGATGGGTATCTCTTTAGGGACATTTTTGTGTTTTATTGCACATATTCTATGGCTTCTTTGGCACTCAGCCCAAAGGTTGTACAAATATACTTCCACTCGCTACCACCACTTCAACATCGAGAACAAATTGTGAATACACTCCACTTTTCCATCGATATTGTCATTCATGAGTTCTGTCCCTAACAGTCCATTCGGACTTAGTGGACACTCAGTGATCACAAAAAGCTCATTGGGGTACCAAGGACGATTGCATTCAATCCAGACTTCATCTCAATTCCACGATGTGGACCAATCATCCACTATCACTATGGTCTCTTTCTGTTTGGTTTCTCGGTGATACTAGGAAGATAAGGTTCATAGGGTGAGGGCATGACCAGCTTGATCGATTTCACTATGAACATAAGCAGACTAAGGATTTGGTGATCTTCCGGATGATATATTACTATCAAGTCTTTCAGAAGCTAATCACCAAGACCAAGACCTGAGATCAACCGATCATGGTAAACCCTAATATGCAACAACAGAACAGCATTATTTCTTACTTGTTCTGACTTGCATAGGTGACTTCTCATCGGCTGGTATGTACCTCGAACAGATGGTGATAGACCAATTCTTCATAACCACATTGGATTGCTACGCGGATCCATCGATCCTTAGATCGCACAGGTATTCATTTCACCATAGCACAAAAGTACATCAAGAAGGTATGGAGTGGAGAAACAACAACAAAGAAAGTGAAACTCTCACGTGGAGCTTGAGTCTCCTTTATGGTGTTATGTCATATAGATAGGACCATAAAGGGCAATTGCCACAGAATGTATACATACATTTGATAAAAGAATTATTCAATTCAAGGATATGTATAAACGAATGAAAACTTGTCAAAATATTGTTGGATCGATTGGATCTATTTAGTACTATATGGGCTGATAATCAAGTTAACCAAGGACGGATAAGTGCGAGTACATAAACTTACCTAAGAAGTAAAAAGAAATCTTTTACCTCCTCGAGAGGTGTCCTCAAGGAAAACACACGAGCCGGTAGTCAAGTTAATCGAGGACCGATACGTCCGAGTAAATAGACATTGCCAAAAAGTGAAAAAGAATCTTTTATCTCCCTAAGAGATATCCTCAAGGAAACTCACGCACCGATAGTCAGGTTAATCCAAGATGGATACGTCCAAGTACTAGAGATCTGTCCCTGAGATAAAAAGGAATCTTTTTTCTCCTCGAGGGGTGTCCTCAGGGAAACACACCGGCCGGTAGTCAGATTAATCAAAGACAGATACGTCCGAGTACATAGACTTGCTCTAGAAATAAAAAGAAATTTTTTATCTTCTCAAAGGGTGTCCTCAGAGAAAACCACGGACTGGTAGTCAGGTTAACCTAGGACGAATATGTCCGGGTGCATAGACTTATCCGGGATGTAAAAAAAACTCTTTTATCTCCTCGAGTAGTCTTCTCAAGAAGAAGCACAAGTCGGTTATCAAGTTAAATCGAGGTGGATACGTAAGACTAATTAGACTAATTTGGGAGATAAAATATATTTATCTTAGATAGACGCAACGAGCCAATGGTAAAAGAAAACTCCTCGACGACTATGTCTGAGGATTTTAATTCAGGTGCTCCTGTCCGAATCAAATGGACCCACATCAAAATTAGGGTATGGAGCATCCGGTTATTCCGAATTCAAGAACTGAAGGCATCGCCATCACTCAGCAGAATTAGGTATGTCATGAAATTTAGGTAGGCTAAGAATGACAATGCAATTGAATGCTTCTCCCATATTTGTCATATTTGGGAGTAGTCTTTCATCTTATATGACTTATGTAATACAGGTGGTTGTTAGGTATTATTACCTCCTTGGAGTTGAAATTAGGGTTTTTGGCAGCTCTTGTCATGGTCCTCCTATTTTGCTTTTTATTGTTCCTTCTGTTGTATCCTCGATTATAAAAGAGACCTGACGCCTTTGTTGGAGATCCCCGAAGAAGATATTCTGGTCCAGAGATTGATGTAGATAGAAGATTTTGGAGCTCGGGACCTATCTCTCTTGTAATCCATGAGTTGTTAGACCTTATTTCACTATTATAAACATTTCACTTATTCTTTCTCGGGAGCTTGTGCTCTCGAGATACAATTGACCCACTTCACTCTTTTGGTTCACATCGCCTTGATATTCTCATGTGTGTGACTTTATCTCATCAGGACATTTTCCTTCTATTTTGATTAGATTTTGTGACACTACTAGATACTATCTTCATTACGGATATCATCTCTTCAAAATGATCTTCAAGGTATTTAGCTCGATTGAGCTCTACCTCTCAATAACATCACAGCGGGCTTAATTTATCTTGATCATAAATTAATGATGATCTCATAGGAGACCACGGTCTTATGGTTTTGGTACCGCATGCTAAGATTCTATACTTATGGTTTCTCTCTAGACTCATTGCAGCTTGTGCTTATGGTAATATTTAATATTTATAAATAATTAAATTAAAATTTTAACTTACTCTAAAATTCTTATCTAGCTTATAGATTTCTCTATAACCTAAATAAAAACATTTTTTCTTTTCACTAGCACACATTTCAATGAAATGTGTGCTAGTTTTCTTTTTCTTTGAAAAGAAAAAATTGAAATAGTAGAATAGTTGTTGAGTTCATCTCATCTTCAAAAACCATCTGTTTTCTCTATTTCTTCCCTTATCCGCAACTTGTCCCTTTCCCGGCAATTCTTGGGTAAGTCACTTGGGATGTATTATTTGGCACCTCGTATGAATGTAAACTCTACCACTGCTGTAGTGAGCCTCCTGTTCCAAGCCATTTCTAGACTTGTAGAAATAAAACCTCCTGTCGTGGGGGTCGTTTTGAAGTCTATTTCGTTAAATTTGACTATATCTTGTAAACAAGAGGCTGATATAATCATGTTTAACGTTGAATTCTGACTGTTAATTTTGTCTCAGCTACTCGGGCCACAATATGGAGATCCAACCGTAAGAGATTATGCAGCAAAGAGAATAGAGTTGCTATCTTGTGACGAAATCTTGTTGGTCTTGATGCAACTTGTACAGGTGAATTCATCAATGCATGCCGATAGATGTACATGCAAGTCGATGAATGCATGTTTGCTGTTCGCAGGCTGGAAAATTGAACCCTAGCAACCTAGACTTAGAATGTATCAAAATTCATAAATCAACTTCTGGTTCAGAAAAGTATTTGGAACATGTAGCTTCCTTACTAATATATTTAATCGCTGGATTACAATCCAGTTTCCCACACATTTTTCTTTAACAAACTGATAAGTTTGATTGTGTGCTCTAAAGCTGAACGTGGGCACTGCAACATATGAGAGAGATGTAAGTAACAGTAGAGTATATAAAGCTTTAGGTACGGGAGATTTGAATGACTGGATCCTAATTACAACTCAAATTTTGTTACTGGTAGATAGTACGAAGTGTCTTGGTTGAGAGACTCACATTCATCGCACATAACGCACTGTAGCGAGTAAGTAACAGTTCAAACCACGCCTGTAGAACTGCGCGATGCATTCCTATTCCCAACAGTACATATGGGTATTAAATAGGCAGCAGAGAAGAGTCCAAGAAAATGTGTCGAGTCTTTGCAGACTTTAATCTAGCAGATTTTAAGTTTTAAATCTTGTTCATTAAACAATAAATGAAGAGTTGATGTCATGGTTAAAGATATATGTTTGAATCTACAAGACTTAGTGTAGAATTAGACTTAGTGTAGAACCACATACCTATACTTGGGAGAGAAATAACGCATTGGCATTTCTCTTTCCATTTGCGTAGTTTGAATTCTTTACTTCGACAATATGAGTTTTTCCAAAAACGTACAATCTAGAGGTGTGATCATTTGTTTGTCTTGAAGTCCGTCAAGTAGAAAAAGTGCCTGCATTACTACGTTAGGCTCTATATTATGCTACGGGATATTTCGACCAACAGTTTTGTTCAGACCTCTTTCTGGAGAGCAGAGGTATTTGTTATGCTGCATGTGCACTATGGACATCTAATTTTCAATGTAAAAATACATCACTAAAACTTTTGAGAGGAAAAGTTTCACAAAAATAAAAATACGATAAAATCTCTGAGATTTTCTGGTTCACTGCGTCGCAATCGGCACCCGCTACTTATGGGTTTGTTTAGCCTTCTCAGTTGTAGTGCTTTTTGTTGTTTGAACTTCTACAAATATTCTCACTAACAAAAGTCTAACTCCGCTCACATCCGTGGAGTGCCTAGTTAAATCATGTTAGCACCTTCTGAACTCTGTCACTTTCTCTGGTGTGCCTCCTGGTCAAAGCAATTTCCTGACTTGTAGAATTACGAACTCTATCACCTCCCTAGAGTGAATGTCGTTTCGGATTCCATTTGAACACATTTTTCTCATTACGAGGATAATTTCTATCAAAAAATCAGATGAAAGCATATTTGCTTTATGCTTGATAAACTGTCTTGCAAGTAGAAGCTTGAAGCCATATGTAATATTCTCGTGGGCCTGCCGAGAAGCACTCTAAATCGCTTTGTCAATTGTGCAGGTCTTACAGTATGACTCAGCACAGCAAGAATCAAGGTTGCTGTTGTTCCTACTAGATGTCGCTTCTACGAATTGGATAATAAGTCATCAGATGTTTTGGCATATCAGGGTATACGACGCGTTATGCTTTTACCCCTTTTGGTCTAGAAATCACATGCTCTATTCTCCTTACCTCGAAGTAGACTCCACTTTGTTTTATAGTTTATACTTGCTTTAATTTACTTAATTGCTACTTGCCAGATCTCAGTAACAACACGCACTTGCTACATGATGATAATTCTACAGTTGTATATAGGGAAGGTTTACTTTTCAAATATGAACTTCGAAATCTTGCATCAAAAGCACCAAAACGGAAAATCTTAAACCTGCATGTTTTCTCAACCAGCATCTCTCTTAATATATAACATGTGAAGAAACAAAATAGTGCATGAAAACGAATAAAACGTTTCGTTTAACAAAGAAAGAAAATTGCATGTCATAACTTAGGAAGTATGACAGCCTCTTGATTGAGTTAACAGTCAGAATGCAGCCCCTTAAGTAACAATATGGAATTAAGAGTTTAACTGGTGAGCAACAATGCTAAGAACATTTGTAGATAGATCCAGTCACAACCTATCAACACTAAGTGTCAAATATTTGAATTATCAATGAACTAGATGCACGATGCTCCGTCTCACAAGTATCCATTCATCGAATAACAAAAGAGGTGTTGATTCCCATGGAACTTTGTGGAGATTTTCACTGTGAGGTGTTCAATACACGTACATCCGGTCAGTTTTTGTAGTGATTCGGTTAGTCTTGATATCCATCTAATTGTTACAGGTGCCACAAGATTTCTCACACACGTAAAGTCACCTAGATAGCAAGATCTTAAATAGAGTATTAGTATGAAGTCTAGAGTTTAAACTAATGAATAGACGTTAATCTACATACATTAAAGATAGAGCTAGATACGATATATGATTTTGGTTACAATATAATGATCATTTCAAATAGTCTTTCCTCATTCAACAAAGTGGAGTTCTTATGGAGGTACTCTGTTTTGCAAAGTGGACTCTGTCAGATGAAGCTATGTGGCGGAGCTATTTTTCAGCAGATCCCTTGATTTGACATCTCCCTACTATCGAGTGTATGAAAATGTGTCACTGTGGTGTTCGGAAGCTGTCACTACCAACGTTGTTTTGCTCCATGTCAGAATCTTTTGTCTATGGATAACTGCATTCCATGAAGTCCTTCCTCACCTCTTGCACTTATCCGAGCAACTTGTTAATTCTACTCATATTAACTTCCTTGTCCCTTGTTACGTTGTACATTGGTTTATCATGTACAAATTTGTTAGAACGTCTATTTGTACACATACGAGTCAACAGTGTAGAGATATGCTAAATATATGATTACGGTGGTGTCTTGGACGTACTTGTATTTACATATGTGTTTTCTGCAAAAGATAATGAGACACATGTTAGAGTACTTAAGTATGTTCACTTATATATACTTCTAGAAGTTCCATTATATGTTAATGTACTATGTAAATAGACAAGACACATTTTATAATTAGTACATTAAGTAAATTATGCAAAGTAGACAAACTTGCTTGTCAAGGCTTGTAAATATGCCGACAAGTATTTTATAGTTGTAACAATAACTTAGTTGGACTCTAAACATTTATATGGTCAAAGCTGACCATGTAGGCCACTAGAAGATAAAAAATTAAATCTTAAAATTCTCATTTGATAGGTTATTTTTAGTTAAAACTCCAAAAATACTCTCTAAGGTTCAAATCGACCTCGTGGTCGCAATAGATGTGATCTTGATTAGATTCTTGATTCACGTAATAACATAAAGTCTCTTGAATAGATTAATTCAGTTGATATCATGTTCAATTTAAGTCAACATTTAATAGATAGATGTTATATAAATTTTTCCTTAGCATAGCTATATGTCGATTGTGAAAATAGAAAGAAAAAAAGAAAAGTTTTTGTCGTGTAGCGGAATTAACGAACGGAGTCGTTCTAAAAACCGAAAAGAGAAAAAAATACTGGGATATACGGACGAAAACTGGTTAGTACTTACACCTGCAATTCCATTGCAAGTGTAGTTCTTTCAAAGAATAAATTAAATTTGAAATCGTAACTAAACTATGAATGCCATTTCAGCCAAGTGATATGAGAATTGGTATAAAACTTCAAGAGCTAGCGTAAGTTATGTGAACCAACAACGGTTGGACGGTGACTCCATCGGCTGGCCTTAGGTCCTAGCCGTGGGTTCTTTATTTTCAAAATGACTGTCCAAGTACAGGCGGCAGTTTTAAAGAGTCCTCAATAATCAAGTGTTTAACTACCACTATCAAAATAAAAAAATAGCCATCGGAATCACTGTCAAAATTATACTATCAGATTCACCACAAAGAAGTTGATTTAACACATAAGATATGATTGATAAAGAAACACATATTATTTCGGGAGGAACACAAATACGACACTGAGGGGAACTCGGGACTCGTAAGAGTAAAAAGCACACCTCACAAGGAAACAATACACAATGAACAGCAAACGGATGGAAATATTTCATCACGTGATCAACTAAGAGTGCAGGAAGAACCTGCTAGAAGTGGTGCCTCGTCGAGAGGATTGCAGTCCGCAAGAACCATCAGAAGCAAAGATATCGAATCAAAGATGTACCTCACGTGTCTCAAGAGTCAAATTATCTCAGAGACACATCTGTAGTGGATAAGACACATCATCCACCTCAGTCTCAAAACTCTCTAGAATAGATCAATGAGGAAACAAGCCCACCCCGCTGCATGAAATCGGCAATGATGTTTGTCTATGCACGAGAGACCTTGTCACACACTCAAAGATCCCCGGTCCTATGATGTCATCAAAGACCCTATGATCATCTTATCAAACTCTCTAGGACACGAGATGAAGATAAGAGATGGAGGTACTATGAAAATAAATAACTTGGACGACGTGCTATGAAAGAGGAAAGGATACCAAAGACAACCCGAGGGTCCTCTAACCTAAGGAGGTCCTCAATATCCAAGACATCCTTTGTCAATGGAACATCTAAGAACTGAGAGACGAAGTCTTCTGAACCCATTCGTGCTCTCAAGATACGTCAACCATCTCTAGGTGTAACAAAGCCTTCTAGGAGTAGGAGTCTGACGATATACCTATGGGAGACCAAGTCTTGCACTTTGACACCTTCACTCTCAACCCAACCAGGGCCAATTGAGAGACGAGGTGCTCAAAGGCATCACAAACTTGATCCACCAGACCTTTGATATGCATGTCATCAGCTAGAGATGGAAAACTACAACCTATAGCAACCAAGGTGGTGATCAAGAGAACCCTATGGTGAGCTAAGGCAAAAAGAGATCCACCTAAAAGGTCTCCTTGACGAGTACACGCAGTAGAGTCAATGACTGTAACCCTCTCTATCGAAGAACCGTGCTGATAGAAAAGAGAGGAGGAAGAACCAAAGAACTAGAGAACCACTGCCATCCATGAGCTCCCTAAAGATGGAAGCGCAAGAAATACTATTAAAAATATTTTCCACGTCCATCTATAAGACCACTCAATCGGGATGGATGTATGTCCAAGAGAGCCATAATGCCAAAGGACACAGACTCACAACCTCCAAGCGTTGCAATTCTAAACGAGTATGGACAAAGGTGGTCCTGGAATGTATCTCAAAGCTGAAGAACAATGGTACGACTAATAGGTCGTTAGAGGATCTCGCTGATGGCTATAAGTCAAATCTCTCATTCATCCTTCATCATGATCAAAAGTCTAGCTGTCTCTAGTACATGAACTATAGAATGAGGAATATGTCCTTGAGCTACTACTCCCACTACCTGAAAATGCTCTGTGAAACTGCTAGAAGGATCATCTGTCTAAAATAATCACGTAAGTGCTCATAGATCATCCTAGACAGACGTGGAACTGTACACAAGACCTAGGTAAACAGAGATCTATCGAGATATAAAGACTCCTCATGTTGGTAGTCCTGAACCTCTAGTGGTGGAGGTTCATCCAGTAGGGGTTGAAGAGAACACAACGAAACAATCGTCTCCTCAATAAGACAAGCCACTGACAAAGGATGCAATGCTCTTGCAGGCCTACTATACACTCTAACCTGACCTAGCATCCTACAACATTGTATACGAGCAAAAGATGAGACACCACGTGTAGAGATAGACTCACTCTTATCTCGTGCAACACATACTGATTCTTCTTGTAGGACCACCCAATCACCAGCACGAAATCTCTAAAGACAAGTCGTCATCTCTTGATGTCTATCTCTGCCGTCTCGAGTATAACAAAGACACCAACGAGGTAGTAAGAAGAACAATAACCACGTCAACTTGTTCATGATATCTCGTGCCAACATGTGGAGTGGTAGGTAAAATGTCTGCCGTACCTCGTCATGAATAGCACGTGGTAGTTGATGGAACGAACGTAGACAAGGAAAACTCATATCAAACAACTCCATAATAGTGTAAGTGTGGACTTTCAACCACACCCATGACTCAAGAAGAACTCCATGAAGAAGAGCTAACAGTGCAGTAATGGCCGCACCCTAGACCTCCGCTCTTGGCTAACATGAGCATCCCGTGTGCTCCAATCATAGCTCTTGTGCATCTTTCTCATGTGAGACTTTATCCCTTGCGGGTAAATAACTGATCACACACCAGACATGTTATATCTTGAGTCGTCTTGATCTCATGAGAGAGATAATACCCATAGCTATAAAAGAGACGATATCCATCAAACGGTAATAAAGACATCTCAAAAATATACTCTTAGATATAAGATCTTAGTCTCCAAAAATTAGAAGAAACACAGTACATGTAGAAAAAAGAACTCTTAAAATCTCACAAAAATTCTAAAAGAAGACTCTATAATCTTAAAAACCCAAAGTATTTTATACTCACTCATTCCTCCACATAATAGAAAAAATCTAGAACCGAAAGAAGTAGAAACAAAAAGCAAGTAAAACTGTGTAAAAAAGATCCCCCTCACCCATCCCAAAATCCTCTATCCGTCTCTCTAACCTCTCCTTCCCGCATCCTCAACCGCCCGCACTCCCTTCCTCGATTCTTGATCTCTAGTGGCTGTAGCGTCTTACCTAGATCAAGAGCAACATCTGGGTAGATTTTTATGAAATCTTGTTTTTCACTCAGCTTCTTGTCTTCATTTTGGTACCCCTTTTTGTTTTAATTATCAAACCATGGTTGTAATATATACAAGGTCAGTTCTCCTCTACCTAAACTGATCATAAAGGCTTCCATAAATCTCCCTTGAGGACATGACTCGCAAGAGTAATTCTCCTCCTACCATGGAGGATAATGGATCATCTCAAGAAAGCGCGGGTGTTGATACGCATAGCATTCTTCAGCAGAATGACAATCAGTTTTGTGGTAAAGCGAGAGATGGTGGGGCTTTTCTTAGTAGGACAAAGATTTAGCCTACAGTTTGTCCTAGAGGTACATACTCGAGCCGACCGTCAGAATGTAACTTGGCTTGTTTTTACCTTTTTTCCTTTTAAATGTATCTGGGTGCAGCCATCTCTATGTTTTCATGATAAAAAATCTCTTGTAAACATAGCCTCTTTGTTTTTTGTTTATTTCAAGTAAGAAGCAGGTTATGCCAGCGTGTCATTATTTAGATCTCTTTTCGCCACGACGTTTTCTGTAGTAGAATGATGTTGCTTTTGCTGACTCTCGGACTCTTGCCTCTCGGCAAGAAGACTCGATCTCAAGACACCTCGACTACGAGCTGATTGCGCAGCCAACAAGCTAATGCTCGTTTGCAACACAACCTATTTGTAAGCTTGAGCTCCACCAAGAGTTAGCAAAGATATATGATTTCAGAGCACATAAATATAAGCCATATAATATGATTGATATAAGTGTGGAGAGGTTTGTGAGAGCAAACGTTTTGATATCTTGCTGAAGAATAGCTTTAGGTCTACGAGAAAAATTGATAAAGAAAATAAAACATGACTATAACTAGTATGAAAGCACAATTTATTATGACATAATAAATTGCTAGGAGAAACTAGGTATCATGACAACAATAAAGGAGTAATTTCAGACCACCAACCATCCAAGGTTGTAATGCAAACCTTATCCACCAAGCAAACCTTTGTCACCCAACGAGATGTTATCTACTGTCGTCCAAACAAAGGTTGATCTCCAACTGGATCAATCCTCCACTCTAGCAGTTCAGGGTACGGACTCATAACGTACAGAAGTCTTACCAACCGTGATGGCAATTCAACACTAAGAGGACATTGCTCTACTTCAATGAGATGAGACAAGTTTTTTTTGTGTCTTTTACAAGAGAGAATTCTATGGATGACCAAGTACTTCGACGTCGTCAAAACAACAACCCTCGACCACGTTCGTTTCTTGGAAAGACTTCGATATATATTCACTCATATCAAAATGTGTTGGAAAGGCACTGTGCGCCTTACAATTCACAAATGATCAGTTGATGAATTTAGCTACGTGTCACTAAGCTCACGGTCTTGCAACTCTCTCACGGTCTTGCAACCGCAACACTCCAATAGGAGACATCCACAAAGATTTCAACACTCCAAAAGGAGTTAGCACGGAGGACTCAATGTCTAGAGCAAGTTCCAACAACATCTCAACTTACTAAAACACTACTCAAGGAAAAGAATGATCAACTCAGCAAACTAGCTGGGTCTTATTCCAAAGACGTAACAAAAGCAACTTCAGAGCTCTTTGCTGCACACATATCCATTCAGGATCTTCAATCCGAGCTCAAACATGAGCAAAATAGTCAACATCAATTGGATTTGAGCAAAACAAGCTCCAACACAAGCTATACGAGCTACTCGTCCTACTTGATGAAAACTTCATCACCAACCCATTTTAAATCACTTCCTTCGGCAGATTTAGAAGACGAGGCGAATCCGCATGATAGTTCTTCAAAGAAAGTTGAGGACCACGTCCACCTGAGAATAATGCTTCTAATGATAAGCAAGCTCCGTTAGGACCGGCATCACCTACTCCTCTTGATCATGTTTCTAAAGATGCTCCATCGTAGGAGCATATTCTAGATGTGAATCTCTTGACAAGAGATCACGATGAACTGATCATCGATCAATACCAAAACACAACAACAACTTCAGACATTAAATCCATAATGGATTTATGATACATCTCCTCCATTTGAGAGTTCCAGGAAGAGGATGATCTCGCGAAACAACAACACATAATATCCACCAGTCAAATCTTCAACAGAGAGTGATAAATTTGATCTCTTACTTACCACTCTCTGTTGAAGTACTCTTTGCGCAATTCAAGCGGTTGTTACACAACCTCCTGCTCTCATTGAGCTTCCTACGTTGTTAGGACCATAGTTAGAGTTAGAAAAGTTAACGAATTAATGTAGTAGAGGAGTCATGATAGGAGATACCGGGTCTACCACTAAGGATAGCGATCCTGAGATATATGGATCTGGAACCTATAAGGAGCAGGGATAAGATGATAGCAGTAAATTAGGATAGAGATCGCCGAGTATATGAACTGACTGATCGATGAGGAAGGGACTTTTTACCAAAGAAACAATGATCCAGTACAACCATTAAGGACACATTACTGATATCTTTCTCCTCCTAGACTTAAATAGAGAACTCGAGGCATTATGAGTGCACCAGTTTAGATGCGAGAGTGAGGTGGGTCACCTTGAGGAGATCCTTTACGGACTATAAGAGATATTCAAAGGTGTCATATCAAACGTGACGTGAAGGTTGTCCAGGCTACATGAGATATGTGGCTGTGGAGGAATGATCACTTAAGAAAAATGTAACCAAATATAAACCTATACTAAAGAATAATTTACTCATACTATGGTCCTAATGTGTCCATAGAATTTACAAATGAAAATTAGAGTTGTGGTGTCAACTCTATCGTGCGCATACACATCGCTACACAACATACATCACTGTTAGAGGTACACCACACATACACATAACACATGGACGATCTCATACACATACACAAGTGTATCACAATGATAAACGGTATGTACTCACTCCACCATGCCAACGGACACTAAACAATCACTAAAGTCGAGCCAAATCCACTCTGTGCTCGCAGAGACTCCAGATTGCACTCACAAAGACTATCCACCATAGCTACGAGCTTGAAGACTCAACTTGAAGAACTAAGGTTTCCAAGCCCTACCTGCGAAGTATATCCCTAGTGGGTCATCTCTAGAACTCGCCCTAACGGCACTAACGGCCCTACTGGGATTCACCATTCCGTACTCGGCCAACTTAGCCGAGGTGCCAAACTGACGTGACAGATGTCGTGTGCATACACATTGCTACACAACATACATCGCTGTCGGAGGTACACCACACAACACATAACAAATGGACAATCTCATACACATACACAAGTGTACCACAATCCCTCCTAACTGACGGTTAGGTTCCTCTAACTCCAGATAGCTCCATATCCCAACTACGTGATATACACCTTCATGGGTGCAAGGATCAGGAGGCCGGATGCTACATCGCACCATCGTTAGTCGCATGTCTGCAATCCATACCACACAAAGATCTAATCGGCTATCCCTACTATATACATCGAGGACAAACCCACCGTCCAGTAGGAACAACACTGAGAGATGGAGTCAAACATGACATGTGTCAACCTCTAGAACAACCATCACACACCAACATACGGGCTGCTCCACCAGCAGACCTACATAACATACACCTCAAGCTCACACGTACAGCAACTAAGCTTGGGTCAATAATAACATTCATGTTGAGAAGAATGACATGGCGCGCAATTACGCACATGGTCCTTTCAAACAACACCATCACGAATTTCTAACATGAGTACTCCTGAAGGTAACACCTCACGCACTCGTAAAATAGTGAACCCTGCGGTCACGTCCAACGTCGTTGGTGCAGTCTGCTGTAGATAGATATAATCGTCAAGATGAAACCTGCGAATCGATGACCGATAACCTCCTCCTCGAATAATCGCATATCGCAATGTGTCTCTATGCTCAGCAATCGCTAGGTTCTCAAAAGCCATAGGCATAACTCTCTGAAATATCTCTGCTCGTTGAGAACATGCGTTCATCCACACATCCGAGTCATCAAGGTTCAGCACCTCAGCAGAATCACGATGAATGGTTGAATGTAGATCTGGATCTCGGCCGTACAATAAAAAATACGATGAGAAGGAAGCCAAAAACACTTGTCAGCTAAAATGGTAACCCATAGCCAACCATGGTAACTGCACATCCCAGTCTCTCAAGTGGCCTTTCTGCAAGCCATACTTGCGCAATCCTCTCTTCACCGTCTGAACTACTCTCTCCGCCAAACCATCCAGCTCAGGATGATCTCGAGATGTAGTCCGATGATCAATTAGCGCTTGATCACACAAGGCCTGAAACTCACCAAGGAACTCTGTACCTTGGTCTGTTAGCACTTCAGTTGGTGCTCCAAAACGACTCAGCACTCGATCTAAGAATGCATACGTCGTCCCTTCACTCGTCTTGTCCGATAATAACTCAATCCACTTGGAGAAGTGCTCCACCATCATCAACATATACCGGTGGTGACGTGCGGTCAACGGTAAGAGTCCTGCAAAATCCAAACTCCAACGGTAACCCAACCCCATAATTGGTAAGGGGTGTAACTGTGGAGTAGGAGCATTAAACGATACTCGTACTCGATCACAAACCACACATCGTGCGACAAACTGCTGCACATCGACGTGTATACCACGCCATCAATACGGTCCTTGGAGTAAGCTAAACATACGCTTCACTCCAAAATGTCCTAACTCCTCATGGGCATGTCATACTAACTATGTCCTCTGAGATGGATGTGGCACTATCCGTACTCTCTCATCATCCCACACTCAAAGTACATGTCGTCCTTCTCGTCGAAATCTCTTCGCTCGTTTAAAGACACAATCTCGCTCCTTGGCACTTATTGTGCCTACCACCACGCAAGTACGTAGATATTCTATTACAGTCACATCGTCATGGATATCTCGCTGGTCTAGTACGCCATCTCCATCCTCAAGATCTAGAGACTCATCATCTACTCTCTGACCAGAGAAAGATACGACTTGGCCCTCCATACTAGAGTTCACGGTCAACACACTAAGAAAGGTAGATGCATGCCACCCTGACACTATCTCCTCATCAATCTTGTCATGTCATCGAGCCCCAGTCTGATCTTGCTGACTCGTGCATGAGTTACGACTCAACCCATTGGCATCTAAGTTTGCAACTCCAGGTCTATGTACTACCTAGAAGTCATAAGAGATAAGAGCCCATCGTGCAAACTTCTCTGTAAGCTTGTCGGACTCCATCAACCACTTGAGCGGCTGGTGATCAGTGATGAGAGTAAAGAGGTTCTCAAACAGATAACATTGGAAGTGTGCAACAGTCCACAATGCAGCTAAACACTCCCCCTCGTATGAATTATACCTAACCTCCGTCGAATTATTGGAGCGATTGACATACGCCACCACAAACTCCTTTTTCTCATCATCATGTTGAGTCAGCACTGCTCCAAGTCCCAACATACTCCAATCAATGTACAGTACGTCCCTAACGAGTCTCCTCAAGATGAGAGCAGATGTCAACATATCCTTGAGCTCTACAAAAGCTCGCTCCTGCTCATCTCCTATTGCCACTCCTAGTCCACCTTCATCAGCTTGGTCAATGGCTTCGCAATTGCACTAAATCCTTTCACGTACCAACCAACAAGTTTGCCAAACTCGACTCACATCTGTGGGACGTGGGATACATGCAATAGTCTCAACTTTCGTCTGTTGAACACTCAACCCACCTGGGTAGATGGTGTGACTCAGATACTCTACCAACTCCTGGAAGAACTTACACTTCCCAAGGTGTAACTTCAACCCATGAGCTCTCAATCGCTCGAACACATCTCGTAAGTGTCTCTCTTGCTCCTCCACAGTAGCACTATAGACTAAGATGTCATCAATATAACATCTGACAAAATCCAATCCTGCTAAGATCTTGTCCATCACCCTCTAGAACTCAGTAGGGGCGTTCTTCAACCCAAATCGTAAGAACCGCCATTGATACAAACAATCCTTGCCGTGAGAGTCAATTCCTCAGAATGTTGTCTTGGACTTATCTTCTTCTCTGACTAGCAACTGATGATACCCTGCTCGAACATCCAAAGTACTGAAGACCTTCACGTGTCTCACTGCATCAAAGATCTCCTCAGGTGTCGGCATGGCATACTTATTGGACTTCGTCTGCCGATTGATAGGACGGTAGTCTCCACACATCCGTCTATCCGTGTAGTTGTCATACATATCCTTCTTTGCTGGCATAATTGTGACAGATGCATACTCTCCGTGCAACATCTCCACCAACCCAACCTCCAACAAGTCTTGAGTCCTACTCTAGATCAAGGCTCTCTCCATGTCACTGTACCTATAAGGACGTCAAAAGATTGACGTGTCATTAATCGATCTGTATACTTGGTCCCTTCAAGGTACCCAAATCCTTCATACTGAAGGTAAAACAATTCTTGTAGTTCTTCAAGAATCTCTTAACTCTTCGTCTCTCCTCTCATATAAGCTCGGGTCCAATCTCTGACTCCCAAGTATCCTCTATCACCATACTAGAGGTAGAAGACAAAATCATTGACTGCTATCTTGCAGCCTCTTGAGCAGTTTCCTTCTGCTCACCACCAACAACCTCCACCGTCACTATGCGAAAAACTCCTATAGTCCTAGCTGCACGCTCCACACTCTCTCATATGACATCCCATGATGTCTAAGGATGACGAACTCCACACGCCTCGCCTCCAGTCTTTACCTCCACCGACTCGATAGACAAAGAGCTCAGAAGTGTCCGAGCAGTAACATTCGTTGATCCATCCGACGCTGCTCAGTCAATCCAAGGCTAACAATCCATGTCAAGCAATTCAAGTCCATTGCTTGACCCAATACTTGACAACGTGAAACCTCCGACAACAAAGCTACTGCCGTCGTACTCGTAGCAAAACCCATCGCTCGCTCTCTCTCATCGACATTGAGCCCCACCAACTGCCGTAACTGAGCATCCCACACAAGCCTAGGTTCTCCATCTCTGTAAGCATGTGACGCTGGAAAGCTCACCAAAGTGGGTAATGCTACCATAGGCCGTCCCACTAGATTCACCACTGTCATGGGTGACCTGTCAACGACTCTCACTACTTTAGATCGCCGCCCTGCATCCAAGATGTCATCAACTGTGAGATGTGCTGATCGTCTCACTGCATCGTGTGTGCGCTTGAGCACCTCCCTCGATAACAAGTTTGTCCACCACAATCGTGGACGATGTGCACAAGATCCCACTCTCGCTGCATCTAACAACACTTCCGGTCCGACCCAGGATCGCACCTGGTGCACACTCGTCATCATTTGTGTACGAGCATCACCCAACAAAGGAACGTTCTCCAAGATGTACGCAGGAGAATCCGTCTGATGCATCTGGAGATATCGTAAGATCCGTAACATCTCCAAGAATATCTTAGATCACGGGTCATGTAAATCCTTATCTCTCCCAGCACGCGTGTGACCTTGACATGGCCACCCAGCTATAACCAAGTGAATGATGCCAAAAAACGTGAAATCATGCGCCCTCAGCAGCGAAATATCCTACGGTAATGCTTGCTGGTATCCTCTAACGGCTGATATGAGCAACAACTCAAGATATCTCTACACCAAACGTGTCACATGACGCAATGAGATGCGTCTCGTAACCTCATCTCTCTCCACATACAAGTATCACTGTACTTATATGTCTGTCTGCAATATCGTAGTCAAACCTGTGCTGATCTCTCTAAATAGCTCCAGCACAAATATACCTCCTCTGGATACTGTCACACAATGAGAGTCGTATCCAACGGTGATAAGGTCATAGGGTCAGTAGCAAGAACATCTTTTGGTTTCTCTATTGGTGGTACAAAGGTTTCACTCCAAGCCTGCTGCACCAACCGATCAGCATACTGCTGTAACTCTCCACTCGAACTCCAAAGTGGAACACCCAAGGTAGATGATACTACCGTAATCATGCTAGGCATGTCCCCCATCTCCTCAAAGACCGGAGTATCCTCCGCATGGATATTGTCTTCTAACAACTCCCGGCTAAGTGATGACCGAATTGAACCTTACAACGGATGCCATTGTCTCTGATGTAAGCTCCGTTGTCCCAACTCTAGCACTGAACCGCACCGATAAGCGGCTCACTCGTCCTTCATCGGACTGCCAACTTGGTCTATAAGATGTTGTCTCCGTCCAATAGTCGATCACGAACCCCATATGATATAACATAGCACCTCCAACCAATACATCATAGGACTCTGCAGTCGTAACAATGGTCTTGATCCTCAACATGGAGCCGTCCGTGGGATGATCAGGTCAAACTCTCACCGTCAACATCTCGCGTGTCATGTGTAGACATGTACCTCCTGATCCCTTAGAGATGTATGTAGCTGGAATGGACATCTCTCCACCTCGGACTTCCTCAGATCCAAACCAATACACGCCGTCTTCCCAACATCAACGGTTGGACTCTAGAGTCTAACAAGACTTTTTGCGGTCGATACACCTTCTATGTAGGTGTCACCAAACAGAAGATATCACTTTTGTTGTCCAACAACACCACACATGGTACCAAACCTGCACGGTCAATCGCCTGGCTAGCTGGTAACTCATCTAACCTGGCAGTCGCCGCTTGTCAAGTACCACTGGTAGCTATCCTGATCTTTGACTCCATGGACACATCTATGGTCTCTCACTGAACCACCTCAGCACTGGAGGTAACAACATCCTCGCTCTCATTGAGCATGACCGTCAGCTGAACACTGGAGCCAAGCTGACCCCCATGCTCTCATATCCGTAGCTGAAAATAGTGAGGCTCGCAAAACCGCTATAGCCGCCTCCAACATCGAGTTCGACATCACATTCACAGACGTCGAGAGTTGACTTGCATCACCCCTACTCCTAGATGTCGATGTCTTCAACTCCACTGCACCATCGGTAGGCCGTTTAAGAACCATAGATGTGGTCTTCAACGTCTCCGATAACATGAAGGATTGAGGAAGCCTGACCTGTCTATCCGTCTCCCCGCGTTGTGGATCTAACTCCACAGACGCACCTCGTAGCTCAGAGACACGTACTGCATCTCGAGTCACGCCCGCAGATGCCTCAATCTGCACAACACCATCCATGAAGTCGAAGTCAACCTCCTTCTCCTCCATAAGACGTGAAAACCTCTGTTCTATCAGATCTTCGTTGAGCCATAGCCATACTAGCTATCCTCTGCTCCAACTGCTCAATCCGAGCAGCCATACCTGCTTCTGACGTCATAGCAGACGGTGGCCGACTGATCCTCTCTCAGGTGCTGGACCTCTACCTCCAGCTCGACCACCACGGCCTCCCTTAGCTCCTCTGCCTCTTCCACGATCAACCTTCTCTTGTCTAGCTCGGGATGGAGATCAAACAACGGTCACTATTGTGACCAGGTCATCTGCAATGCTGACAGTGCCTAGGTACCGCTTGAGACGTCCTTGACGTCTCATAACCACCTCTTCTCTGTGGACAGTCCTTCTACTGATGAGGACCATCACACGTCCAGCAAGGACCCGCTTGCTGCTGACTAGAGAAGGACAGCATGGGCTTCTGTCCACCACATCCTCCAACACCTCCTCGGGATCATGACTGCTCTGCATGATCCTTATCATCACCACCACCACGCTGTTGCATAGTCTGTGATCCTCAAGAAGAGGTGGTCGCTCCATGTGATGTCTCCTTGCTGAACCCAACAACCACCACCCTCTCCTCCACCATGTTGAGCTCAATCTGCTCAGCCAAACAAAAGATAACCGTTAACGTCGGAGTGGTATCTCTAAAGAGAGTGGCATCTCTGACTCTCTTACGCAGCTCCTGATCTAGTATCTCATACTAGAATTGGACAGCTTGTGCTTCCGTCACCCCTTGGATAACACTGATCAACCGCCTCATGCGAGTAAACGCCTCACGTAGACTCTCTCCAGTCTTCAACTTGTCGGTCCACACACCTTGATAGTTCTTCCTCAAACACTGGAAGAACTGAACCACAAGGTTAAACCTCGGTGGTATCCCGCTCACACTACCACCTGCTCCACTACTAGTGGACGCACTGCCGGTAGTAAATACTCCGCCACCTGTGGATGTATCACTGCTACTAGCACCCGAACTCGTAGGTGCTACGCTTCTTGAAACTGCGCCTGTAGTGATGAAAACGTAGTTGGGAGACCAATGTTGTCTCCACATTGTAGTCTCGTCAGAACTCATGGTAATCGTCCATCGGCAGTCCCTCCAAGTGTTGGAACGAACCCTTCCACGCCATGAAGGGTGTAAACATCTGTGGGTTCCGCATCTGCTGCAGATTGCACTAACTGTCGAACTCCTAGATGAAGTCATCAAGCTCGATGGTACCCACTATACCGAGTAACGTCGAGGTCCCTTCGTGACCCCATAGATCTTGTCCATGTCCCACAACAACGGTGTGGTGACACTCGACTCACCACCAGAAAATGCGATGTCTGCGTCTGACTCGTCCTTTGGAACAACCGACGGCAATGGTGTAGGTAATCGGTACTTCACCCCACTCCGTGTATATCCACTGTCCGAGAAATCCCCACCAGAACCTCCCGAGAACTCCGTGATGATAGAATCTCGATAAAACACTCTCCAAACAGAATGTCGAAATCTCTGTCACCATCGTAACCATCACTTGCCTAACTCCGCGCCTAATGAGCTCACCTAGGTAAGGACAACCTGTACCTGCCATCATCACAAGGAGCCTCTCAAAGTCTGTTGGTCGTCACTCCAACCGCACCGTGAGAGAAATAAAGATACTCTGACTGATCCACAACTCCAGCCTCACTATCGACAGCACACTGGAGTGAACTCACTCCGAAAATCAAACGTCAACACAAGCAAACACGGTGCACAAATAAGAAGCAGAATATGGAGAGGTTCCAACCACAAGAAGTCCAAATGATAATCCTCCACACTCAAATATTCACCTAAAGAGAAACCCAGTCTCACCCGGACTGACGTCTCCTCTTCGGTGACCACATGTACAATATATGATCACCAACCGTCATAAATGATACTTAAGGTCACTAACTAGATGTCCACACTTCTAGTAGCTCCAAAAATATCTACGTGATAGCTCTACTAGTTCATCCAAGACAACTGCCACCAACTGCCACCAACTGCCACCAACTCCTCCATCCATGCGTCTCTACGATATAGACAAACGTTACCACAACTATAGCTTCCTCTTAATACTGTGGGGTCGTCCTACCACCCCTCTAGGAAAGTACAAGAAGTGAGGTCGTCCTACCCTCCTACTACCTTAAACAAGTCCATAAGTACTTGCACGTATCCCTAGAAGACACCAAGAGCTATTGGTCTAGTGATAAAGCCAAAGCTAAGATTGCAGAGTTAAGGATACAAGTTCAGGAATAGTGTTGGGATGGGTGACCTATTAGTTTTACACTTCTCACACAACTGAAACTTGTATACCTCTCTCACGCATGTCAGCAAGCTGGCTTGCGGCGGGCTCGAGCTCGGGCTCCGCTCCACCTCCGCACTCACGCACCTCTGCACCTCGAAACCTCTACACGCACTCCACACGTCGACACTCCTGCTCACTCTGCACTCCGCTCCGCTTGGATAGGAGAAGAAACTCGAGCCAAACACCACAAGAAGGACGCATACGAAGAGCACACACCCCAAAACAGCAACTTAGAGGTCGAAAACACACTCCAAGAGGTCGAAATCTACTAAAATTGACACTCGCAAGCGGGTTTACGTCAGATTTTGGACCACCTACAACCTTCTTCGGCTTGTAACTTCTTCGATCCTTCACCAAAACGAATGATTTCTGGTGCATTAGAATCGTCTTCCCAGCACGCACCTACTGCACTCTTCAGCTTCACAATTTGTCAACCCACGCCAACCCGACGTCCGCCGATGCACTTCTGCTGACCTCAAATTGCTCACAAAAATCCGTCACAAGAAATTTCAGCAGCGCTTCCGCACTACCTCACCACCAAATTGGTCAAGAACAGGTTCAAACGACAATAATCCACACTGTGGACGATCACCCAATCAAAAAGAAAAACTCTGCGCACGCTTGCACCCGCAAATCGAAGATATCAACGATATGTCCACCACCGGTTGAAATCCGCGACTTGAAACCTCTCAATCAGGACCTCGCAATCTGAGTTCTTCAAGTGATAAATGGTATGTACTCACTCCATCATGCCAACGGGCACTAAACAATCACTATAGTCGAGCCAAATCCACTCTGTGCACACAGAGACTCCAGATTGCACTCACAAAGACTATCCACCATAGCTAGGAGCTTGACGGCTCAACTTGAAGAACTAAGGCCTCCAAGCCCTACCTGCGAAGTATACCCCTAGTGGGTCATCTCAAGAACTCGTCCTAATGAAACTAACGGCCCTACCGAGATTCGTCACTCCGCACTCGGTCAACCTAGCCGGGGTGCCAAACTGATGTGACAACTCAAATTCCCTAAACCTGATCTTCTTTAGCTAGTTGCAACGACCTCAAGAAATGCTTCAAAATGATACCAAGAAGTCTCTCAACTAACCTTCCTAGAAATATTTATGGTCCTCTTAAAGTTTTTCCACTACTCCAAAGTTGCACCCTCTCGAAGATCTATCGAGAACCGAATGAATTACCACCAACCTCCTTTCCTCTGATCTCAAAATCCGAGTCCAACAACCAAGTTGCAAAGCCACCGAGAAAACATTTCAAAGAAATCAAATTTCTGTCCAAGCATGCATCCAAGTAAAAACCTACGGTAGCTTGAAAGTCATCGAACTGACCCTCTTCATAGACGTTACAAAAATCTACTAACGTCCATTAGCAATTCACTGCAAGTGAAAATCAACACTCTAGTCAAAAGGCCTGCAAAGAGATCTTTCCGACGCCGTCAAAGTCACATCAAACAGACATTCGAACTACAGCCTCTCAAAGTTAACCCACTACCCAAGTCCACAAAAGATTATGAAAATCCACTAACGCCGGTTACCAATTCACCACAGGTCTTCTTCAAACTGAGTCGAAAATCTGAAGACACATGAAGATAGCCTTCGACGATATCTTTTTAATGCCATAAAAATTACGTCGAACGGACATTCCTATCTCGAGATATAGCCTTCCAAAGTTTATGTACCAACCAAACTCAAAAACTACGGAAATCTATTAATGTCCATTAGCAATTCATCGCAGATTTTCTCACCTGATCCAAATCCATATATGAAAAACCAGGAGAAATCTACCGACAAGAGTTTTCCAACGACATCAAGATCGTAGAAAGCTAACACCCACGGCCAACGCTACGGTCTTCTAAACATGTCTAACTTTTTCCACTTCCTCAACCTACAAGAATCTACTAAAGCCTTGACACACCAAAAACTTCTCTCTGCCACAGATCTCTGCACCAACCCCCTAAGAAAATCTGTGAATTGATCCTTCTCGCTCAAGGCTTCGGAGATGTGTTAACGCATGTTAGCACTTCTCTGCCAAGTTATCTTTCCGAGTTGAAATTGAATCCAACCAAACCCAAAAATTCCAACCAAAAATCTTGTCAAAAAATTTGGCAGTCTAACGGCGTCAGTCCCAAAACCTCCTTGCTTTTTCAAAAAATCATCCAACTTTTATAGTTTTTGCCAAGAATCTCAAACCATATGTCGTCACAGGAGCCGTCAAATAGCACGCATGCACCTTGTCATACATCCATGTAACCAACCACGTGTCATCTTACGCGTGCCACTTCAGTCCTAAGTTGATGTCTGCAAATTTTCCTGATCAGCATTGACAACTCAACATCTTCCTTGATGACAATCTGCCATGTCCACATTTTGATCCACTCAGTATGTGCCACGTCATCTTGTATACTGCATCAGCACAAACTACCATTTCAACGTTACATTATCACATGTTAGTGTCCAATCAGCTTCGGATGGCCATGTCAACCTCCCAACTGCCACATCAGCATTCGTGATAGTGGAAACTCTAAATCCTCTGAACCTCACGACTTCTTTCTTCTAGCTCCGTTCATGCAATCCAAAAATTAATTTTGACATACTTAATGAGGTCTATACAATGATGAGATCATAATCACATTTACGACAAGTATGCAAAAGTTTGTGTCCGCCCCTTCTAGATTGCAATATGAGTTTGATCCACATTTCAACAATGTTTCAAGTAAAGTATTTACCATAAACATGTTGAGATCATTTGTATCATCAATTACCTGATCGCGTGGTTTGACTGAGTATTTGGATGTTATATGTATCAATTGTTGTGATAATCGGGAGATCTTTGAGTGGATAAGATACAAAAGTGGGTTGTGGGATCTCGAGTTGTTAATCAAAGTACATGTGTGGATTCTACCGAGAGAATCAACGTTGTGCAAAAAGTGTTCTCAGATGAGACCGACCCTGTTAACGTTCATCAAAGAGGAGCTAACACGGTTAAAACGCGTGGACATCACTCCCATCAGAAGAATTCCTGTTCGCACCACCACCAATGGATCCCAAGCATTTTATTCCATGATTCCATTCTCCACACATGAGGAGTGCAATGAATCTCAACATAGTCCACTCAACATTTGACTCTCCATATTTAAGAATGTACGACCAGATCTCTACCAAGATCTGATGGAGGTCAAGAAGACGATGTGTTTTTCTTAAGAACAAGAAAGACTCAAGAGTTTTATCTTTTTCTTCCCTGTCCGCAACTCACTCATCTTATGGTGCGCAATGTCATTTGGAGGGACTACAACATTACGGACCATGGACTTACTCATCCGACAAGATTTATCATCGAGAACGAGCATCATTTATTGTTCTTGCAACGATCCTTAATCCTTTTGAACTCATTGATACATAATAGCTCATCCATATGTTGCACCATGACTTTCCTTCTTGAGATATTTTGCACTTTTGTAGCTTCCTCTGTGAATCTTTTATTCGAGGTGATCTACGACCATAAAATCCTTATAAGATGGTCTACATCTCATCTCATCTCTCAACATTTGTTGCACGATTTCAACAAACAACTTCGACAGAGATCGATGACAACATGTGCACGCATAGAGCATATTATGCGAAACGAGTCATTATGAGACATCTATCGGTCACGGATGCCAAATTGAAAGCAATGTGTGCAAACGATCATCTCACGTCGGCTTGACAGACTCCGAGAACATCTATAAAGCTTGATCGGATTGACATCATCACGGACATCACAGCTAAATAGAAGTCAATATCTTCTAGATGCTCGTTGGCTCCAAATGGAAAAATTTCATAAAAGATGGATCAAGCATATGAAGTACATCATATGTGCACTTCACGAATCACTCTTTGAAGAACTGATGAAAGCTTGTGTTATGTCTCTACCACCCACTAGAGAGGACTTCAAGACACCAAGTCTTGGATCAAAACCATATGATTCTCCAATGCTCTCGTCAGAGACCGACTTACATGTTGTTGCAGTCACCAGTCACTATCTCAAAGACCAAAGATCCACAAGCTTTAACGTCTTCATCAAGAATTACTAACCACTAATGTCTACAATGGTTTTGTGTTTTCTCCAAGTCTTATTCTAGATCTTACTTGATCTTTCCTTACGATATGATTCACTTACGTAGGACCCATTTCTTCTGTTCTAATGATCTTTTGGTTATCTCTCGGCATATCAAATGATACGTCGTCCAAACTTCACAACAAGACTTTATTGTGACTACATGGGAAGCATCACTCGAAATTGTTTCGGCTTTTGTTGTCAATCTTTCTATCTTTGTTCCTATGAAGCGAGATGAACGATTCTTCATGATGATTATGACATGCTCTATTCTCATTTCACTCATCATCAGCCTCTTTCACAAGTCCAGACAGTGCATCACCAACTTGGATGCACTTGCGAACTAACACATCCATTACACTGATTTGTGATGTTTCTCACTGCGTTTTATTGCAAGATCTTCAACTTCTTCATCGACCTGGGGTAAGATTAATCTCAATACACACTAATCACTCTCAATGTTCTAGTCAACAACTCTACCTTGACATCTTATTTTGGCTTACCTGTCACGTCAATTTGGCACCTCGGTTAGGTTGACCGGGTGCGGAGTGACGAATCTCGGTAGGGCCGTTAGGGCCGTTAGGGCGAGTTGGTGGGATAGTCCACTAGGGGTGTACTTCGCAGGTAAGGCTTGGAGGCCTTAGTTTTTCGAGTTGAGCCTTCAAGCTCCTGGCTATGGTGGATAGTCTTGGTGAGTGCAATCTGGATTCTCTGCAAGCACATAGTGGATTTGGCTCGACTTTAGTGATTGTTTACTGTTCGTTGGCATGGTGGAGTGAGTACATATTGTTTATCACTCGAAGAACTCGAATTGCGAGGTCTGATTGAGAGATTTCAGGTCGCGGATTTCTGCTGGTAATATTCTAGAGTTTGTAGATCGTTGGTACTTTCGATTTGCCGGTGTGCGCGTGCACGGAGTGGTTTTTTTTGGTCGAATGGTTGATCGCTGTGCAGATTAGTGGTGGTTGGACTTGTTCTTGGTCGGATATGTGTTGAGGTAGTGCGAAAGCGCTGCTGAAATTTCTTGTAACGGATTTTTGTGGTCAATTTGAAGTCGGCAGAAGTGCGTCGACGGCGAGTTGGCGTGGGTCGGCAATTTCTGGTGCTGAAGAGTGGGTTCGAGGAGCAGAGGTGTGTGAGTGCGGAGGCGTGAGAAGCATAGTGCCAAGGCGGAGCGGAGCCTGAGCTTGAGTCGAGTCCGAGCCCCTCGCAAGTCAGCTTGTTGGCGTGCGTGAGAGAGATATGCAAGTTTTAGTTGTGTGGGAAGTGTAAAACCAGTAGGTCATCCATCCCAACACTATTCCTGAACTTGCACACTTAACTCTGTAGTCTTAGCTTTGGCTTTACCACTAGATCAATAGCTCTTGGTGTCTTCTACGGATGCGTGCAAGTACTTATGGACTTGTTTAAGGTAGTAGGAGACCTTCTCGCACATTTCCTAGAGGAGTGGTAGGGCGACCTCATAGTACCAGGGGGAAGCTGTTGTTGTGGTAGTGTTTTCTTATATCGTAAAGATGCATATGGAGGTAGTTGGTGATAGTTGTCTTGGGTGAGCTAGTAGAGATATCACGTAGATATTTTTGGAGCTACTAGAGGGATAGACATCTTAGTTAGTGATCTTAAGTACTGGTTACGACAATTCATGATCATATATTGTGCATGTGATCACCGCAGAGGAGGCGTCAGTCCGGATGGGGCTAAGTTTCTCGTTATGTGAATGTTTGAGTGTGGAGGGTTATTGTTTGGACTTCTTGTGGTTGAAACCCTTCCATATTCTGCTTCTTGTTTGTGCGCCGCGTTTGCTTGTGTTGGCGCTTGATTTTCGAAATGAGTTCACTCCAATGTGCTGTCAACAGTGAAGCTGGAGTCAGACTATCTTTGTTTCTCTCACGGTGCGGTTGGATTGAAGACAAACAGACCGTGAGAGGTTGTTTGGGTAATGACATATACAGGTTGTTTTGACAGTCCTTAAGAGTAACTCTTAAGTCTTTAACTTAAGATTAAGTCTTTAACTTAAGATTAAGTCTTAACTCTTAAGTTAAGAGTTAAGACTTACTTCTAACTCTTAAGTAGGAACGATGTGGTTAGTCGTCAAGATGTGATTACGATGGTGACGAGAATTTCGACATTCTGATTGAAGAGTGTTCACGATGTTCTATCATCACGAAGTTCTCGAGAGGTTCTGGTAGAGACTTCTCGGACAGTGAGTATACATGGAGTGGGGTGAGATACCGACTACCTACATCATTGCCGTATGTGGTTCTAGAGGACGAGTCAGACGCAGACAATGCGTTTTTTAGTGGTGAGTCTAGTATCGTCACACCGTTGTTGTGAGACATGGACGAGATCTATGAGACCACGAAGGAGTCTCGACGATATTCTAGTATGGTGGGTATCATTGAGCTGGATGACTTCATCCAGGAGTTCGACAGTTGGTGCGATCTGCAGCAGATGCAGAACTCATAACTGTTTACACCCTTCATGACTGGAAGGGTTTGTTCCAACACTTAGAGGGACTGCCGATAGACGATTATCATGAGTTCAGGTGAGACTACAGTGTGGAGATTGAGTTGTGGAAACAAACATTGGTCTCCCAACTACGTTTCTATCACTAGTGGCGTAGTTTCGGGAGGCTTAGCATCTGCGAGTTCAGATGCCAGTAGCAATGATACATCCACAGGTGATGGAGTACATACTACCAACAGTGCGTCCACTAGTAGTGGAGCAAGTGGTAGTATGAGCGAGATACCACCAGGGTTTAACCTTGTGGTTCAATTCTTCCAGTGTTTGAGGAAGAACTATCAGGGTGTGCAGACCGACAAGTTGAGGAGTTCCAGCGGAAGAGTGGAGAGAGCCCACGCGAGGCGTTTACTCGCAAGAGGAGGTTGATCAGCATTATCCAAGGAGTGATGAAAGCACAGGTAGTCCAGTTCTTGTATTGGATACTAGACCGGGAGCTGCGTAGGAGAGTCAAAGATGTCACTCTTTAGGGACACCGTTCCGACATTGGCAATTATCTTTGGTCTGGCTGAGCAGATTGAGCTCAATATGGTGGATGAGAGGGTGGTGGTTGCTGCGTTCAGCAAGGAGACACCACATGGAGCGACCAACTCTTCTTGAGGATCATAGGCTACGCAAGAACGTGGTGGTGGTGGTGGTGGTAAAGATCATGTAGAACAGTCACGATCTCACGGAGGTGTTGGAGGATCTAGTGGACAGAAGCTCATGCAGTCCTTCTCTAGTCAGCAGCAAGCGGGTCCTTGCTGGACATGTGATGGTCTTCATCAGCAGAAGGACTGTCCACAGAAGAGAGGTGGTTATGAGACATCTTAGACGTCTCAAGCGGTGCCTATGCAGTGTAAGCATTACGGTCGACCAGGACACAGTAGTGACCGTTGTTTTGATCTCCATCCCGAGCTACGGCAAGAGAAGGCTGATCGTGGACGAGACGGAAGAGCTCAAGGAGACCATGGTGGTCGAGCTGGAGGTAGAGATCTAGCACCTGAGAGAAGATCAGTCGGTCCTACGACGTCAGAAACAGATATAGCTGCTCGGATTGAGTAGTTGGAGCAGAGGATAGCTAGTATGACTATGGCTCAATAGAGATCTAATGAAACATAGACTTCCACGTTTATGGAGGAGAAGGAGTTGACTTCGACTTCATGGCTGGTGTGACGGAAATTGAGACATCTGTGGCAATGATTCGAGGTGCAAGTGTCACGAGGTGCGTCGATGGAGTTGGATCCACAACATGGAGAGGCTGGTAGACAGGCTAGGCTTCCTCAGTCGTTTATGCTATCGGAGGCATTGAGGACCACATCTATGGTTCCTAAATGGTCTACCAATGGTGCAGTGGAGTTCGAGACATTGACATTCATGAGTGAAGGTGATGCGAGGTAACCCTCGACGTCTGTGAATGCAACATCGGATCTCATGTTGGAGGCGACTATAGCAGTTTTGCGAGTCTCACTATTTTCAGCCATGGATATGAGGGCACTGGGAGTCAGCTTGGCTCCAGTGTTCCAGTTGGTGGTCACGCTCTGTGAGAGCGAAGATGTAGTTATCTCTAGTGCTGAGGTGGTTCAGCGAGAGACGGTAGATGTGTCCATGGAGTAGAAGATCAAGACACTATCAGTGGTACTTGGCAAGCGACGGCTGTCAAGTTAGATGAGTTACCAGCTAGGTTTGGCACCAGGTGTGGTGTTGTTGGACAACAGAAGTGGTATCTGTTATTGGATGACACCTTCAGAGAAGGTGTATCGATCACAGAAAGTCTTGTTAGACTTTGGAGCCCAGTCGTTGATGTTGAAGAAGGCAGCGTGCATTGGTTTGGGTTTGAAGAAGTCCGAGGTGGAGAGATGTCCATTCCAGCTACAGACATCTCTAAAGGGATCAGGAGGTACAACTCTACACATGATACGTGAGATGCTGACGGTGAGAGTTTGACAAGATCATCCCACGGATGCTCCATGGTGAAGGTCAAGGCCATCGTTACGGCCGTAGAGTCTTATGATGTGTTGGTTGGAGGTGCTGTGTTATATCTTATGAGATTCGTGGTCGACTATTGAACAGAGACAACATCTTACAGATCAGGTTGATAGTCCGGTGAGAGACGAGTGATCCGCTTACCAGTGTGGTTCAGTGCTAGAATTGAGACAACGGAGTCTACACCAGGGACGATGGCATATGTTGCAGGGTTCAGTTCGATTATCACTTGGCCGGGTGAGTTGTTAGAACACAATGCTCATGCGGAAGATACTCCGGTCTTTGAGGAGATGAGGGACATGCCTAGCATGACTACGGTAGTACCATTTGCCTTGGATGTTCCACTCTGGAGTTCGAGTGGAGAGTTGTAGCAGTATGCTGATCGGTTGGTGCAACAGGCTTGGAGTGAAGCCTTTGTACCGTCAGTAGAGGAACAACGGGTTGTTCTTGCTACTGACGCTATGATCTTATCACCGTTGGATACGACTCATTGTGTGACAGTATCCAGAGGAGTGTGTATGTGTGCTGGAGCTATTTGGAAAGATCAGCACAGGTTTGGTTACGATATTACAGGCAGGCATACAAGTACAACGATACTTGTATGTGAAGAGAGATGAGGTTATGAGACGCATCTCATTGCGTCATGTGACACGTTTGATGTAGAGATATCCTGAGTTGTTGCTCATATCAGCTGTCAGAGGATGTCAGCAAGCATTACCGTCGGATATTTCACTACTGGGGGCGCAGGATCTCACGTTTGTTGACACCATTCACTTGATGATAGCCGAATGACCATGCCAAGATCACACGCATGCTAGGAGAGGTCAGGGTTTACATGACCCACGATCTAGGATGTTCTGGGAGATGTTACAGATCTTACGACATCTCTAGATGCATCAAGTGGATCCTCCAGTATACACCTTGGAGAACGTTCTTTTGTTGGGTGATGCTCGTACACAGATGATGGCGAGTGTGCACCAGGTGCGGTCCTGGGTCAGATCGACAGTGCTGTTGGATGCAGCGAGAGTGGGATCTCGTGCACATCATCCACGGTTGTGGTGGACGAACTTGTTACCAAGGGAGGTGTTCAAGCGTGCACATGATGCAGTGAGACGACCAGCGCACCTCACAGTTGATGACATCTTGGATGCAAGACGACAATCTCAAGTAGTGAGAGTCGTCGATAGGTCATCCATGACAGTGGTGAACCTAGTGAGACGGCTCATGACAGCGTTGCCCACTTTGATAAGCTTTCCAGCTTCACATATGAGAGAGAGCGAGTGATGGATTTCGCTACGGGTACGACAGCAGTAGCTTCGGTGTCAGAAGCTTCACGTCTTCAGACGTTGGGTCAAGCAATGGACTTGAACTACTTGACGTGGATTGTTAGCCTTGGATTGGTTGTGCAGCGTCGGATGCGATCGACGGGTGTTATTGCTCGGACACTTTTGAGCTCTTTGCCTACTGGATCGGTGGAGGTAAAGGTTGGGGGCGAGGCGTGTGGAGTTTGTCATTCTTGGACATCATGGGATGTCGTAGGATAGAGCGTGGAGCTTGCAGCTAGGACTGCAGGAGTTTTTTGCACAGTGGAGGTGGAGGTTGTTGATGGAGAGCAGAAGGAAATTGCTCCAGAGGCTGCAAGATAGCAGTCAACAACTTCATCTTCTACCTATAGCATGGTACAGAGGATACTTGGGAGCCATAGATTGGACCCAAGCTTATAGAAGAGGAGAGACGAAGAGTTCAGAGATTCCTGAAGAGCTACAAGAATTGTTTTACCTTCAGTATGAAGGATTTGGGTACCTTGAAAGGATCTGGTATACGAATCGACTTGACTAATGACACGTTAATCTTTCGACGTCCTTATAGATACAGTGACATGGAGAGAGCCTTGATCCAGAGTAGGACTTAAGATTATTAGAGGCTAGTTGGTGGAGATGTCGCATGAGGAGTATACATCTGCTACAGTTATGTCAGCAAAGAAAGATATGTATGACAAACAACTACATGAATAGGTGAATGTGTGGAGACTACCATCTTATCAATCGACAGACGAAGTCCAATAAGTATGCCATGTTGACACATGAGGAGATCTTTGATGTAGTGAGACATGTGAAGATCTTCAGTACTTTGGATATTCGAGCAGGGTATCATCAGTTGTTGGTGAGAGAAGAAGATAAGTCCAAGACAGCATTCTAGAGAATTGACTCTCACGACAAAGATTATTTGTATCAGTGGCGGTTCTTACCATTTGGTTTGAAGGACGCCCTTGCTTAGTTCCAAAGGGTGATGGACAGGATCCTAATAGGATTGGATTTTTTCAGATGTTATATTGACGACATCTTAGTCTACAATGCTACAGTGGAGGAGCACGAGAGACACTTACGGGATGTATTCGAGCGGTTGAGAGCTCATGGATTGAAGTTAACACCCTAGGAAGTGTAGTTCTTTCAGGAGTTGGTAGAGTATCTAGATCACACCATCTACCTAGGTGGGTTGGGTGTTTAACAGACGAAAGTTGAGGCTATTGCACGTATTTCACGTCCCACAGATGTGAGTCGAGTTCGAGCATTTGTTGGTTTGATTAACTTCTATCATCGATACGTGAAAGGGTTTAGTGCAATTGCGAAATCATTGACCAAGTTGATGAAAGTGGAGCGGGAGTGGCGATGGAGAGATGAGCAAGAGCGAGCTTTTGTAGAGCTCATGGATAGGTTGACATCTACTCCCATCTTGAGGAGACCCGTTGTGAGGCGTCTCTTCCAACTACACACTGATTGGAGTATGTTTAGACTTGGAGTAGTGCTGACTCAAGATGATGAGAAAAAGGAGTTTGTGATGACGTATGTCAGTCGCTCTAACAATTTGGCGGAGGTGAGATACAGTTCGTACAATGCTCCTACTCCACAATTACACCCCTTATCGATCATGGGGTTGGGTTACCGTTGGAGCTTGGATTTTGTAGGATCCTTACTGTTGACTGTACGTCGTCACCGGTATGCGTTGATGATGGTGGACCACTTCTCCAAGTGGATTGAGTCGATGGTATTACCAGACAAGACGAGTGAAGGAACAACGTATGCGTTCTTAGATCGAGTGCTTAGTCGTTTTGGAGCACCAGCTGAAGTGCTGACGGACCAAGGTACAGAGTCTTGGTGAGTTTCAAGCCTTGTGTGATCAGGCGTTGATTGATCATCAGACTACATCTCGAGATCATCCTAAGGCGGATGGTTTGGTAGAGAGGGTAGTTCAGACGGTGAAGAGAGGATTGCGCAAGTATGACTTGCAAAAAGACCACTTGGGAGATTGGGATGTGCAGTTATCATGGTTGGCTATGGGTTACCATTTTAGCTAACAAGCGTCTTTGGCTTCCTTTTCATCATACTTTCTGTTATAAGATCGAGATCCAGATCTACCTTCGGTCATTTGTCGTGATTCTGTTGAGGTGCAGAATCTTGAGGACTCGGATATGTGGGTGAGAGCATGTTCTCAACCAGCCATGGGCATAACTCTTCGACTTCGGAGAGTTATGCCCATGACTTTTGAGAACCTAACGATTGCTCAGCATAGAGACACGTTGCGATATGCGACTACTGAGGAGGAGGTTATCGATCATCGATTCGCAGGTTTCATCTTAGCGATTATATCTATCTACAGCAGATTGCACCGATGACGTTGGATGTAACCGCAAGACGCACTATTTTACGAGTGTGTGAGGTGTTACCTTCTGGAGTACTCATGTTAGAAGGTCATGATGGTGTGGTTTGGAAGGACCATGTGCGTAATTGTGCGCCATGTCATCTTCCCAACATCGATGGTATTGTTCACCCAAGCTTAGCAGTTGTACGTGCATGCTTGAGGTGTATGTTGTGTGGGTCTACTAGTAGAGCAGCCCGTATGTTGGTGAGTGATGGTTGTTGGAGCGGTTGACACATGTCATGTTTGACTCCACCTCTCAGTGTCATTCTTGTTGGACGGTGGGTTCAGAGCTAGCCGATTAGATCTTTGCGTGGTATGGATTGCAGATAGGTGACTAACGATGGGACGATGTAACACCCGACCTCCTGATCCTTACACCCATGAAGGTGTATACCACGTAGTTGAGATATGGGACTATCTGGAGTTAGAGGGACCTAACCGTCAGTTAGGGGAGCGATTGTGATATACTTGTGTATGTGTATGACATCGTTCATGTGTTATGTGTATGTGTGGTGTATCTCTGACAGCGATGTATGTTGTGTAGCGATGTGTATGCACACAAAATACCTCATATAGTCGTATCGCTAATTCAATTCACTCCTGTGTGCTTCAAAGGTATTCTCCAATTTCTGAATCGAAGTAAATTCTTAATCGAGATGCAGCAAGGAGTGCTCTGGTGCTCTACACGATTAGGTAATAGCTCGACTACCCTAACTTACCTACTATAGTCGTGACTACACGGTAGGTATACCTACTCCTTACCTAGTTGGTGCGTGGTTGGTATCTCCTCGTGGTTACAGTCATTGTCTTCTCAGGAGCGTCTTCCGTCTTCTGGCTTCTGGCTTTCGACTTCTAGAAGACACCCTCCAAAAGACGACTTCCTAGAAGACGTCCGTCTTCCGACTTCGGAAGAAGTCAACTTCTTCTCATAAATTTCCTTAAGATCATCTTCTCGCTAATCAAGGCGCAATCTTAAGTAATAAGGTTACTTCAATTATAAAGACACATCATTAACTTAAATTTTTTGAAAAGATCTGCAATCTTGCAAATTGTGGGCACCACACTTCTCGATCTAGTATGAAGTCCAAAGATGAGGTACCTCTCCTAGGATTAATCGGACCATCAATGTGCATAACTTGGCAATGATTCTCTCTGAAAGAGATCCGCTATTTCCTCTCAAGGGAGATACCCACTTCGTATTACCATGCTCTCTATCTTCCTCTCTTGAGCTGATTGGGTGACCTGAGGATCATAACAATTCTCAGATCTCCGCTCTATTTTTGTTTTAATACTAGGAGTTTCTTGAGTTTGTTCTTGGATCACTCTTGATCCCCCTCCTTGTATCTTGAAGGTCATCCTCCTCCTCCTCCAAGATTGGTCTCCGAAATAAGTGTCTTAGAGTGTTGGTGGTTCATGAAATCTTTGCATGATTCTGTTTTCATCTTCATCTACACTTAAGTATTCTTCCTAATCGGTGGTACGCGAGTGACTCTACTTCGTCGTCTCTTTATACCTTGCCTACTAGGCTTGGAGACTGTGTCTGAGCTTCCTTGTCAAGGAGGGGTGCTTGGAGAGTCGTTATAGACGACTTCTCATTTTTTCGTGTCTCTTCTGTAGACTCTTTGACTGTAGTGATTTCCACAAGGATCACTACCGCTGTTGGAGATTGTGCTCTCTCCTCTCTTGTTGCTTCCGGAGTACTGTGACTAGCGTTCTCTTTTGGGTGAGCTCTACCTCATGGAAGGTGTTTTCTCTACTTTGAAGTTATAGGGATGAACCTTTTCGGGAGTGTGATCATCTCATCGTCTTTCTTTCTCCTAAGCACTTTTCTTCTTCTCTTCTATCTTTTACCTCTTGTCGGTGTGTTGGATACCATGAGAGGGTATCTTCTCTATAGGTCCCTCTTCTCCTATTTGGTCGAGGCTTGCTGAAATGATGGTTTAGGCAACCCTCTCTGAGTGATTGCAAGGAGTGGGGTAGTTCATCTCTTCTGCAAATACTTGTCTCTCTTCTCTTCCGTCCAACTCCCAAATCTCTCTAGTAGACTGGGATAATGTGTGGTCTTACGTGGTTGAGCTTATCTACATGAATGTAGTATCATTTGGATAATGAAAAAGTCTCATAGATGAGTGCCGAGATCGATGGATGGGCTTGGCTTGGATACAAACCCTTCCAATTTTCCCTCACTAGTTTAGTCAATATAGGGAGCATGATGAAGGTTTTTACACTGCCCTTTAGCTTGATAGGCGCATGTGGTGTTTAAAAACGCTTGATGCTAGACTGTCACTTGGCGAAGACGAATGGTGCAAAAATTGCAAGGGTCTTGTACATGACCGCATTGAACACTACTTTGATGATGTTTTTGCACAAGTAGGTGAGGTTGCTCACGCTTCCTGTCAGTCATGGATGACAAGAATTTATGTCAGCCAAGTTTCATAAACTTGACCACTACGACATTGACAAAATGAACCAATTGATACTCCGAACCAGGAAAGTATATTTCTTTGAAGAAACTGAAGAAGAAGAAGAAGAAGAAGAAGAACGAAGCATTGACCAATCTGTTTTGCTTTGGTATACCAGACCCCTGTTATCTCTTGACAGCCAAGAAGATTTACCTTACCCTACTTCTGGCCCACAGTCATCAGGAATTCACATGACTACGTCAGCATATGCGACGTCCGTCAACGACAGGGCAAATCCACTGCAAGATGCAATGCAATGTTGACACCAATTTTGACGGCATGTCCATTCTAAAAATGGAGCTTCGACTTTGTCGGATCAGTCAATCCTCCATTGAAGGTCACCCGCCATAGATACATCATAGTTACAGTAGACTATGTAATCAAGTGGGCAGAGGAAGATTCCTTCTCTAGAGCGATTGCCCAAACTACAATTTTATGGATTGCCTCGAAGAAGACAAATTTGTAGTCAAATTGACACCAAATTGAAGTATCGATGGAGCAGCTATTCGACGAAGTTGCTACCAACAAAGTTCAGAGGGAGCAAGAGATCATCGATTTGGACGAAGTTGAAGAGACTGACGAAGTCATCGCACCTGTATGAAGAAGTGTGCAAAGAAGGATACTAGGATGAACGTCAAGGTCAACGTCTTCAACTTCAAGGAAGAAGATGAAGAGAAGCGTACGGTGTGCATCGAAGAGTAGGATAAAGACAAAGTCGATGTAGAGATCAAGGACACACCAGTAGAGAAGAAGAAGAAAGAGTGTGACGAGGCACATGGACTTTCTTCTTCGGTTGTGGATGTACATCGATTGAGTACTCCGACGAAGTACTTACAAGAGGTCGTAGTGTCATTACTCTTCTCTCTAGAGAGTAATCGGAGAACGTACGAGCAGATGGTTGGACGATAGTTCAATTTAGAAGAGCTCGTATAGACATTGAACTTTGACCGAGGTAACTGGCAAGAGGAGAAGGAAAATTTACAGACTGCTACCTTAGCAGCAATGAAGAGGGAAGTCACAACTAAGAATGAAGAAGTACACATGCTGACTTCCGAGCGAGATGACTTACTTCGGCAGAAGTCTAAGCTGAGGAAGGAATACGAGAAGGTGTTATCTTTGATGAAGAAAGAATTGACAGAGATGAGATTTCAGCGGGACCAATGTCATTTTGTCGAAATGACGAAAGAAGCAAAGGAATTGAAGCTGAAGTGTACTTTGACCGAAGAGCATTATGTGCTTCTCCGTACCATGATCGAACCGATGTTGAAGAAATACTTAGCAATGGATTTGGATACTTCGGAGTTGGATCTTCTGCGACAGATTAGGAAGAAGTTAGTGACGAAGGATGTAGAGGATTCTTCAACGAAGAATCGAGTAGTTAGGCTAGGATAGAGAGTAGTGAAAGAACTTCGAGAGATTAGAGCAATCGTAGAGTTTTTGGTTAATGAGTTAGTTAAGGAGTTGACGTTAGGCTCTGGTGTTGTTCTATTGTCATTTCAAACGCAAGACCTTCATCGGTTGGTATAGATGTTCTTTTTTCTTCTTAGGAAGTCAGAACTGCCGATTTCGGGTGAAGTTGTATATAAGCGTTGTGTTGTTCGTTCTTGCGACTTCTCAAGTTGTTATTTTGTTATTTGAATTTATGTTATTTGAAGTTTACGGAGTCAGTGTGTACTTGTTTTTTTTGGAGTTTTACTTATGAAGTTTAATAGTGTGTTGTGGTAGGAGTTAGTCTGGGTGACGAAGTACTTTGTTGGTTGCATCCAAAATTTGAGTAAGAAGTTCAAGACGAAGATCAAGAACAAATCAGCAACTACGAAGTTAGTTTACTATGAAGTAGTTTTAAGGCGAAGTACTTTGGAGAAGGTGTTCTTCTTAAGAAGTATCTTTGATGTGAAATTCTTCTTAAGAAGTAGTTCAGAAGAAGTATTCTTTGTACTTCGGTGGAAGAAGATAATTCTTCGCTAGAGTTTCCCAGAACAGTAGTAGTGAAGATCACTTAGTGTGAAGATACTTAGCATTTTATATTGTTAGAAGTTACTTAGTAGCACTTCAGCCGTACTTCTCTGTGAAGACTTGTTATCCATAGGTTTGTATCCTTGTTGTTTATCTACTCTTGAGGTCCTTGACATGTTTAGTATTTGTTATGTTATTTGTCAAGATTAACAGCTCTATCTTGTTAGATAGACCCGAGTTTGAACTCCACCGGGAATGATTTCTGCTCGTGAGAATAAAAGACAACTATAAAGAATCACCTTTGTTAATGTGTTTATTGTATTCAAATAAGATTTACTTGCATCTCTGTGGGTTCGATGCTAATATTACTATTTTTGAGTATCTTTTGGTTTTCTTGTGTGTTACATGACACTCTTTTGTTCATCAAGATCGACACTATTGACAATGAAGGACCATCGCATGTACGTCCCAAGGAAGGTACTTTTTCCAAACAATCAGGAAAAAGAACTACAGAGAAGAGGCACCCTAGGTTCATCAAGAAGAAGGTCGCAAAAGAAAAAGAGTTCAGGGAAGAGGATCAAGCTTTGGTCCACCAAAGACGATCGCCCCATTCATGAAACAAGTGTAAGAGATATTGTCCTTCAAATATACGATCAACCCATACTCGCTCATCGGTACGAAAGGATACTCCTCTTGACAGTGAAGGTTGAGGTCGTCTAACAAATCATGATGATAGTGGACGGAAGGTGCTACCCTCGAAGTTTCACTATGTGACGAGTTAGACATTGGGTTTGATGGCATTAACAACGAGCTCTAGAATTACTCAAATTTGAGTTCATTAGAAGTTCAATTATGCGGTTATGGTAGTTATGCTAAGTGACAAGGTTCAATGTTTTCTATTTAGAACTTACGTAAGTCTACATTGCAAATTTCTTATAAAGAATTGTGATTTTTAGGTTAGTCTAGGTCTTATGTTCCTCGGATGTTCGATATGGGGTAACCCTCCTCTCTTCCCTCCAGTTATTTAAGCCATTTGGTTAGATTTGATCTTATTTTATGTCAATGGCAAAGATCATCTTTATCATAGTTCTATAACTGAGAAATCCTGGTCCATCGATCAGACTTCTCTCACTGGATAATGGTATTCCAACTTCTCATGGATATTGTGTTCTTTAAGGATCCTTGTGTATGAAGGACTAGATTGAGTACCATTCATTTTATGAAGCTTTACTCCACTCCCCTTTGGGAAACTCTCTCTATGTTTTGATAAGATTAAACCTGAGTTCAAGAAGAGTTCTCAGAGTGTGATGATTATTATAGAGATTTGACAAGTGACCATTCTAACATTGTTCCTCGAGTTTAATGTTACGGGTTCTTGTGTGATTCATGAATTGTGACACAACAACTGGGCTGGAGTAATGGTATCTACCATGAGAAAACCATGACAACAGCTAATGCAAAGAAATCAAAGTTTGATTTCTTAGTATATTTTGTCTTGTGCTAGAATTCATTCTGCTCCAACAACAAATATCGTTGGCTTAACGTAATCAAACCTCGATTACTATCACCAATTTATAATCATACAGTTTCACTACTCATAACGCTCTCGATCGAGATCAATATTCAATATTTGTTTCTTATAAAGAACACCATATTACTTTCTCTATTCTCTTTGAATCTTTCTTAACCTCGAGATGTTTAAGTTTGATCTATATAAATCAATAAGAATATTCGACTGAAACAATTGTGAAGAACAAGAGATAATTCAAGTACACTATCGTATCTTGAATTGTATCTCTCTCTAAGATATTTTGAGATGAAAGATGTCATATTTTTACTTCACAAATGAACTTCATCATCCAGCGGCGAATCAGATAACAACTCTCCTATTATGCATTACTTCACTTAGATTCAAAAACTAACATATAGTCATTCCTATCGAAATCGAACTTTAGATTACAATATAGTTATCGACATCAGTTTCTATTGCTGACATAGTAATCGACATCGATTACTATCTCTTGATATCAGCATATCAGTTCTCTTGATACAAGAAAAGCTACTCGTCCCCCAAGTTGAACCATTGAAATTTCAAGTTTTATCAAACAAAGAATTGACATTTCAGTCCAAACATTCAGAGTTCAAAAGTTTAAAGTTAAAACTCTCAAATTGGTTTAACTTTAATCCAACTAACATCAAGTACTTTGCAAAATTATTGTACTTTGGAATTGCAATTTTGAACAAGAGGTTTTGTTTTCTAACCAAACTTTTAGATTTTGAATGTTTTAACTCAAATGACTATGATCAGTATTTCTTATTCTCAAATTTGTTTATGTTACTTGAAATGCAAACTTTCGGAATCCACAAGTGTGGAACTAAAGTACTTGTAGTCATTTAAAATAGTATAAAGTTGAATCCTAGGTTCAGAACGGATTCAAAATTCAAAATTTTGGATTCCAAAACTTTGCACAAAAGTATATTTTACTTTTTAGTATTAAGTAATTTTATTCCACATTCAAAGTGACTCTAAACTCAAACATTTGGATCAGGAAAGTTTGACTTAAAAACTGATTTTAACCTTGCTTATTAGGAATCTTCACACAGTTTCAAACTTTCAGATTCCCAAGGTTTGACTTCAACTTTGGACTAACGGAATAATCAAAGATCCGATCTGACTTTGAATTTCTTGACTTTTAAATTTTATTCCATTTAAAGAAAATATCATTAATATCAGATTATTTGATATCTATATTTTTCAACTTTTGGAGAACATAAAAAGATTTGGTGCATTTGAGAATTATTGCTTAGAGAGTAATTTGCACAGTAAGTAGGTATCTTCACTCAATTCTAAGTCAGCTAGAAGGTTTTCAAAACTGAATATATTTTATCCAAGTTCAAGCTCCAAATTTGTTTACCAACAAAGAAGATAGGAAAAGTAGAAATATAATAGTGACATATATTTTCTTCTCAAACAAGAGCTTGATTAACCGTAAAGGATCCCAAAGTTTCTAATACCTAAGAACTACTAGACCGGATTGTTGTTAGATACTTAATAAATAAATAAACATGCTCGATCAACTTCCCCGGACTTTTGCTCTCTTTCTGTCATCATAAAAGATATAATTATTATGTACAAATACTGTACTAAGCTATTATGAAATTTTCATGTTTCTATATTGTTAAAGCGATAACGGCACCTGGACTTGAGGGAAGATCCAGAAATAACCCATAAATAAAGAAAGCATGAACTCACACGCTGTAGAAACTACAAAGCATGCTAACAAAAACACATCAAATAAATCTAGACATTAATTTACTACTTAAGCCTTTCAGAAATTGCCTAACCTTTCCTCACAGAAAGATTAGGTAATAAATAACCAAGCTTCCCCAAGACTTATCAAATTCAACCACTGACATCACAACCTATCGATGTACCTGGTAGTGTTTTCTGTAATCGACAATAACTAAAGTAAATGATCTATTGGAGGAGAGAAGGATTAGCGACTCACCTACTACACTTCACATATGTTTCAACAAATACTTGACCACAATCTTACCTACCAAAGCTAATTCAAGGTCGGGTTTTCGCAAATCTTCGTTTCATTTATTTTCGATGTCACATATAAAAGGCAAGATTAGCATGATTCGGTAATGTAAATAAGGGATCAGTAAACTTTGTCATCTTCCACCATATATAACCCACCTGCTTAGTTTTTGTGGAGTTTTAGGGGTAAGCTCATGATCAAACTGTAACATTACTCCGCTTTTGTTCTATTTCATCTTTGTTTGCATGCATAACACGTCCACCGTCATCATTTCTCCTGCCTTAGCAACGATTTATGTTGGTGGCGAAGTTTAAAGATCGAGAATCATGGCTGCAGACTCTACTTCAGATTCCGTTCTTTCGAAGGAGATACGTTATGATACTTGATAAGTTTCTACATGCGGTAAATCCATCACATCAAAAACATTTTATGGTACAAGAGACTCTAACAAAAAATTTGACAAGCATTGCATCATGTATAAAAGCTCTTACAACTCGGGAGCAACGACATAATGCGTTGTGGACATCTTTACTTGGTTTGAAGTTTCAACATCCATCGTTTCTTCCCGTGGATTCCAGGTTCGCTTACTCATCAACCGAGAACTTTGTACCATAGTTTGTTAGAAAGTCGCATAACTGCACACACACTCATATCCAGCAATCTTTGGCTGCAGACTTTAGACGACCTCATTGTGATGAGAAAGTGATATGCATCCCAACTCCTTGAGAAACGAGAGGAGAATCGGAAACTGATAGAAAGTTATAAGATCTCATAGGTTTAGCATATGAGTTAACGTCCTTTCTCGTACCAATCTATCGTGTTTCCGATTGCGTTCTATTTTCCTTATAAAAAGGAAAGAAGGCAACTTCAGGAATCAACAATCGCTATGATGATAATAGGAGAACTTTTGATTGATATCAAGAGAATGTTCTTGATATTTTTGGAAAAAAGTAAACTTAATGCGTAGTGCAATTAGGGTTGCTAATAGAATTTTATAGTAATATAAATTATAATTTTCAGTTTGACATAGGAATAAAAGGAATACTAATCAAGGTTAATTACTATAGCATTTATAAAACTCAAATCTCTATTACTATAAGCACTATAGTAATGAAATTGAGTAATATAGAGACATAATAACTGAAGATAGTAATGAAATTTTATTTTTTATAAATACTATAGGAATTGGAGTTATAATTTCCCGATATCAGTATATTATTGACTGATAACTGACAAACTACTTACTCAAACTGATAACTGACAAACTACTTACTGACTTACTACTTGTTCAAAGATCGCAATTGTGGAGCATGTCGATCCTCTAGTTCGTGACATAATATCTAGGCGGTTTTCCAACCAAAGTGATTGAAATATCTCAAAGAGACTCGCAAGACTATCTATAAAGCCTCTAGATCGAGGAACTCCTTAGCGCTGGGAATGGGAGGGTATCAATTATCAGGAACAGATATCAGCAGAAATCTCCTGATATTAAGAAATTTTATGATGTATGAATATAAATACCAAACTCTATAACTATATTTTACATAGTTATCAATTTTTATAATTATCTAAGTTATAGTTATCGACATCAATACCTATCCCAAATATACTTATCGAGTTCTATCTCCTTTAAAGTTATTGAGCACAATATCTATCTTCTGATTTTTACTTATATCAGTTCCTGATATCTGATATGTTACTCGTCCTCCTTAGCGCCATATATTTCACGTCGCTTCCTCTTTCTCTCACATGCTGTAATACCTTTTGAGCTTTCTCTTCAAGAACAATGATACTCTTTACATAAAAAATCTCATGTTGGATTATTTCATTGTTGTCCGGAGCCTCACTAGTACCAACTAGGCAGACAAGAAGGATTGCTTAAGCTGTACAATTTGTTTAGATGAAAGATCTTTGTCATACAATTATTTTCTATTATACTAAAATTTCACGTTTAAATTAACTCTAACTCTAACTTGGATAGACATTTAGTCCACAGTGGAAATTGAACATGGCTAAGGTCAAAGAAGGGCGACAGTAAACCCGAAAAACTTTATTAAGCGGAAAAGTGAAAGTACAAAGGAGCAGCCAGATCGGGGGCCAACACCGTGCAGACCCACGTGCTCCCAACCAGTTTTACTAACGAGAGACGAGGGAGAGCTACAAAGGTGAAGGCATATCCTTGAATGGACTCGAGAGCTAAAATGCCATTAAAAACGTCCATAGGAATCCATACCACCACACATAGGGAAAAGAGAAGGGGCGGGATGAACTGACATGCATCTTAACTCAAAACCAAAATCACAAGCTGAACTAGAATACCTGATGGTAGCAAGAAGAACCTCGTACACGTGCGAAAGTGAGTCCAAGCTACAGCAAGAACACGATGAAGAACGTGAAGCCGAGAGGTAGCGGGGCCTGAGTTACCGAACCGTTGTAGCGCATGTAAAGTGACAAAGGTGGAGCAGAAAATCGAAAGAAGGGAGGGGCAGGAGGCATCATGTTGGAATTGCCATACACATCTGTGTGTCCAACAAAAGCAGGCGAGGGCAGAAAGAAGGAGAAGAAAGGCTTGGGAGCATGGACAAGAAGATGCAAGAAGGGGCAGCATGACAGAAGGGAGTGGTGAACCCTGGTGCAGAGCCTCCACAAATGAAGAGAAAGCTGAGAAGCATGAACCGATTTGAATCCAGAGGCGGATGCGGATTGGACAGTGGAGAGGAATATGAATGATGTTTGCACAAGGGTACTGGCAAGCCGGACATAATTATGGAGATCTTAGGAGAAGCGCCGCTCATGAGCCGGTGAAGAAGACACGATGGATGAGACGCCATACAAAACAATGGTCTCTTTGAGGTAAAAAGGTGACCTAGAACTATCGCCAGAAGCCCCGAGGATCAGGGGCTTCTGGCGATGAATAAAGACATGAGATGGAGGTACATGCGAGATACATGGAAAAGAAAAGACTAAACTGGTGCGGTCGAAAAAGAGGAAAAAGTAGTTACAGACGATTGTGACGTGGAGTCCCATGGCGTGTTAGAAGAGAAAGTATAAGAACGGAGGGCTGAGAGAAACGTAGTGATGACCGTTGAATGACGTTCGCCAGGATGAATGAGTTGGACGATGTGTGAAATACCTTCAACCAAAAAGACATCAGAGAGAGCAGGGAAGGACAATAAGGAGATGACACCAGCTTTGACCAGAAGATGCAGGAGACTATGGAGCGGAATAGTGAGTGGTGGCTCATTAGCAGACGGAGTAAATGACAAAGAAGGAGCAAATGAAGCCCATGTGCGTACCACTCGCATGGCCAGTTGAGAGGATGGGACCCTCTCTGAGGTTGAGATAACGGTAGTTGGTTAGTAAGGGATAACATGAATGCAAAAGGAGGGGGTCAAAGAGCTACGAGATCTGCGGTTAGGAGGAAGAAAACATACTTACAGAAGAGAGCCGACTAGAATGTGGGAAGATGAAATATTCCTAATCTCTCCCTAGATCTACGGGCTATGCCAATGTCCATGCTGCGAACGGGTTTTTAGACTTCCTATCTCGAGACATGCCCCACAGGAAAGTGCGTTGCAGAGTTTGTAAGGACCGATGACGGGAGGGCCTGAGGGCAGACAAACTAAATCGAGATGTTCTAGAGAAGAAACCGTAGAAGAGTAGCATGTGCAGCAAACGTGAGATAGGGTGAAGATAGAGACTTAAGCTTGTGAGAAAGATGCTGAAAGCAGTAGGTCCAGGAATCTGCAGAGTATAAGTCAGTGGCTATGGAGATGTCTAAGTACCGAGACGGTTGGTAGCAGGATAGCAACTCGATAGAAGTTGAAAAGGTTGAGCTAGAAGCCAAGGGGACGGGAGTTGTAGCGACCAAGTAATACGAGTTTAGATTTTGCATAATTGACCACCGCCCATGTGGCAGACTGAAAGAAAACGAGGAGTGCGGAATGAAAAAGAATCATGATGGAGTAGGAGATAAAGTGCGGTATCATCGGCAAAACATGAAATTGATACTGCCAGTGTGAGAGAAAAGCGGATTATCTGTAAATGATCTACTGCCGCAGCTGAACATGCCGAGTACGATATATCTCAATTGAAGAAGAGTCAGGAGCAACACATGTTCATCAAGTATCTGAAGAGACACAGTGCCGATCTGGATGAAGTGACTACTAACTCAGAGGAGGAACCAGAAGTGACAAAAATGAGACAAAACTCGACACTTCAAAATCATTGATCAATTATCTTTATGTTGGATGTAACACACTAGCCGTACAGCCGTAATAATAGAGATCGTCGTAGTAGTCATTCTCCTCCAAGTACTTGGTCGAGTTGTCTTCAACCCCAAATAATGCGATAGTACTGGTCTTACGTCCACAACCTCCTTCTTGGAACTCAATCGCATCTCCTCTAGCAACTCCTTCTCGATTCTCTTTCTCATGGCTTCCATCTCGTGAGTCACATAAACACTTAGACTTGCGCTCAGATGACTACTCAACTTCACAAACTTTGACATCACAACCAATACCAACTCAAACCAATACCATGTTGAGTTGCTGAGTAACTTGTGCAAGTTTTGTCTTCATCTCTGTCCCTCTTTGTCGCGCGTGCACTACAACTCGATGAAGTCTCTTGCTTTAACGTCTCTTGCCACAAGTTCTCCACTCGCTCGTCCGACTGTCATAACTAATCACGAACTTGACAAAGTTCACCAGTTAACTATATAATATAATTCTCCAAAGACTCCAAATCTATTCTTTGGCGTCAACTCCTTCATCCTCATCTGCTCCACGTTCAACTCCATAAATATCAATTAAAACTTTAAAACGCGCGGGTAGAGCCATCTCTTGTGCCTTAGACCCTCACGCCTCTATATCACTGTTGACTCCTTTCGCTGTGAAGATGCGCAACATTCTCACCACCAAGTCTAGATAACATCATGTGTATCCCCAGTCTACGTTGACAACCAAACAGGTCGTCTTGCAGTACTTTAGCAAAGACAAAACATTCTTCTCCATCCAAGTAGTATGGCTATCTTGACTGAGGTACCGCGATCTTTAACTCACCAGTCTGCATCACTTCATCTTCTTCTACCTCGATCAGTGCCTCGCTACACTCTCCATGCTCTCTAGTACGGCTCGTCTTGTACCTCCGCTGCTTTGGTGTACCCTCGGCTCTTGCTCTATTCTGCCTAACTGCTGTATTTGCAGAGGTCTCCGGCTCGTCTTCTCTTGTTGCCATAGGATCTTGTGCAGGTTCAAGAGCTGGAGGTTTAGGTACTTGTGCAGGTTGCTCACTCTCTCTCTCTCTCTCTCTCTCTCTCTCTCTCTCTCTCTCTACCCACGCTTCTCGTTTCATTGTAGACTCACTCCTCGAACTTCTACCGCCTTATCTGCATACGAATCTTATGGAAGTCCAGCCAGTGCTTCACTCACTGATCCCTCCCTCACACATCCCTCTACTCTCGGTTTTGCCCCGACTTGGTCAAGTTTGTCATCCATATGGTGAGAGGGTGACATGTCCTCATCAATGTTTTCTCATGTGTCATCGGCTTGATCAGGTCATGCTTCTGTCGCTGCCACTAGAGTAGAGTCTGGAGGTGGTACTTCATCAAGTTCTACTCATCCTAGAACTTCTGGATGTAGTGATAGTGATAACTAGATCAAGTACTTGTTGTGGTGCTGCTTCAAGTGTTAACTCATCGAGTGCTTCATCACGTTGCACACCTCTAGAGACAAAGTTATATTATGAGGTGAGAAATCACATTCATAGAGCGACTCATGCGAGGTGAGCTTATAAACTAGACGATGACATCCTCCGAAGTATTCATAAGATGGTGGAATTTTTGAACACTAACTTGACTGTGTACTTGACTAGGTTCGTTGTCACTTATAGCTCAATCGATTGAGAGGGATGGAGATATAACATTCACTTAAGCATTGGACTACAAGACAGATCATGATGTTCTTAGTGGTTGGAGAGAGTGGTGAAATTAATTAAAAAAAAGTGCAACTTGAGGATACCAACGAACAGGTACCATCTTCGTTGATCTTGAAGTCACTAACGTCATCAGTGACTTCAAGATCATGCAAGTAAAATTATCGATGTATGTTGATATCTTGTATTTGAACTTAGGCTCTACGAAGAATGCCTTGCTCGCTAGCTCTTCTTTCCTCAAAGCTTTGCACGAGTTATCAAATACAAGTCCTCCTTTTGTGCTAGCTTTAGCTCTGAGGACTTGGACTGAGTTCCAATCGTCAAGAAATAGTCATGGACAAACAAGTAATGTACGTAGTACGAAGCTCCTTCGAAAACTAAAATCGTTCCTCAGAATAGGGAGGGACCATATCGTAGCAATACAATATGTAGAAGCCTGCAAATAGTAAAATACAAAATACAGCGAAAAGCAGCTGAGGAATCCAAACCCTGACACTCCGTATGTGCCAACAAAGCCAAACCACCACTCCTCTCATGTGCATCAGCAACAATAATATTGTAATCAGAGATTATCATATGCAAAAGAAAAAAAGCCAAAAAGTTGATAGGTGAGTCTCCTACAGGGCAAGAACCAATGGCCGATGTACCTTAAGAAAATGCTGCATCAAATATTTATGATAATATCCATGCAAGTCATCAATATTCTTTGTCGATAAAAGGACAAAGGATGGCTTTTGGTGCTCGCACTGAAGTGTTCATGTGAATAAGGCATGAAGAAGGAGAGGTCGACTTGGATGAGTTTAGGGTTTAGGGTTTACCCTGAATCCTAAACCCTAAAGCTTGAGAAGAAGCATGGGATAATGTTACCAAAGTGTGGTACAATTGCAAAGTAATCAAAGCACTAGAAGATGAAGTAGTGGTAGTAGATGCAGAAGGGACAGAAGGAGAAGATGACGGTCAAGAAACTGATGGAGATGATATCTGCATTGGATCTGAATTTGCTGCATCTACTAACAGTTCAAGAAAGTGCAATAAGAACTACAGTCGACGAGTTTAGGATCCTAGTTCTAACCGTATAATCTTTGGGGGTGTAACGCCATTTTCTTTTATTAACCCTCGACCATAGGCAGTGATTAACGTACACGCGGTGAGGGCTGCTGGTTCTGGAAGAGGAGGCTGAGGCAATACCAGAAGCATATAACAAGGGTCATGGACCTTAAAAGACACTTTTTCTGGTTTTCATTTCTACTGCGGAGAGGAGAGTGTTGGTGACTGGGCAGAGACTATACCTGCAGGAGTCAGAGAGAGACATACAGACTGAGGCTAGAGACCAGATTATAATGAGGATAGATAACTGATAATTTGTGATGAGCTAATGATACCAGAGGAGTTTTAGTGTTCATCAGACAGTTAATCTCATAATTAGTCCATTGAGCGAGAAATTAGTGTGTTTAGAGTGAAGAAAAGTTGTCTGGAGGAATTCTGGTTCTGAAGTACAATTCTCACTGGAGGGTTTCAATAGCAGGGAGGATGACCGGCTCGAGAGTCTTTCATGATCTTCTCTGCAAACAAACGCCGTGTAATATATATAAGCTCGTGATTTCATCTATTCTACGATAAGTAAGCTTGCATTGTGTGTTAAAGCTGAATCGGAAGCATATGATGTGGTGTTGATCTTATTTTTGTGTAATTACTTTGCCTTCCTACTTCCAAGCGTCCACTAGACCTATCTGCGACTTCTCGTGAGTCATTGCGTTCCGACTTGATTACTAGTAACGGAAGCGCTGAACAAATTTTATCCAATCCAGACCCAAAATTGTTTCTACTGTGTTCTGAAATCTGAAATTAAGATCCGAGAACTGCAGAGGACTAGTCGGTTATTCTAAACCCCTCCGACTCTTGTGCTTATTTGCGATGAGTTTGATTAATTGGATCTGGAGACAAATAAAGTATAAAAATCTTCAGGGAAGTTCACGTTTGATGACTAATTGATTAGAGATAAAGGATTTTCTTCTTTCAGCTGCGGTCGAACGTGTCAGGGGGAGGACAAGATGATCTCACAAGTTTAGATACAGTGGATAACTAAATTCTTAGTCGCAACAGGAATACACAGTAATGGTCCTACCGACTTAAAGATAGTTGAGAGGAGTTTCTTACATCAGGATGACAAGTATAACACCTTGATCCAGTTATACTTGATTGATGACGAATAATGCGAGATTTCTACCTGAGGTGCTCGAAGAAGGTGCGCAACAACACAACCGCGAAATCCATCACCAAACTAAGAGCACGATTTAGGGTTTAGGGCAACTACCACTCAAAGTGAACAATGTGAAAAAAGCCAAAGTGGCAAGTGCTTAGTACCTATAGGCAGGCTTGACGAATCCAGTTAGCCGTCATCCGGCTGATAAAAGACTATAAGGGCAACGTTTCCTTGAAGCAAAAGGTAGTCACAACTTGAGTATCATACAATAGAAGTTGGAAAAGGCTCACCTCTGTATATGGATCTGTACCGCCGACTGAGAGAAGTCATCCATACCTACTGAGAGGAGCCGGAGTTTCTAAGAAAAAACCTCATCAAACCAACCAGAAGATGGGCAGCCATTAGCGGAAGTTGAACACAAATTCTAATCGGAAAATAGAGATCGAGATATCATTCTCCACCCTGTTATCAATATAATAAGAGCTTGGTGGGTCCGAAGAGGGCAGCTGCTCCAGAACGATGGAGTGTCACATTTAGGGATGAAGGTCGGCGAAGAATACACTGCATACTTACTCTCAAGTTTCCATGGAAATAAAATCGGATGAAAGAAAAACTAGACATGCACAAAATAGATATGGAACAGAACCGAAGCCACAAAACAGGAACACGTCTAGCACGAGCACTAAAACAACTAAGAAGAATATCCTTCCCCACGGCCTTGTACAGTGAATTTCATTTTCTCTTATCAGAATACGTGTAAGTGTTATAAAAGTTTATTTTATTAAGCTATTATAAAAAATTAAATTAATTCTTAAATATTATATGTTACTCAATCCCGGAGTAGTCAACTCGTCTGGACAGAACCCATAAGTGAAAGGCGGCTTGTTGCGATCCCTGGGGTATAAGTCCGGAGCACTCCTTGTTATATCGCACCGTTTGCCAGAGGACATTAAGTAATATTCTAACACATTTTCCATCGGAAGGGTTAGAATATTAATCAATGAACCTCATGTACACTTCATGTACATGAGGTGAATATCCTCCTTCAAGAACAATTCAGTCATGTCCTAATAGCGAGATCGAGAAAAAAACAAAGTGAAAGAGAGTACGAAAGTGTATTCCTAAGACTTTTCTTTTTCTCATGAATTAGTGTTATCTTGGTTAGTATATTACCTCATCCTATCTTTTATATAAAGTTGAGCAGTTTGTTAAAAAATTGGAGTAGATTAATGGTTAGTATGTTTTGCAGCTTCGAGCATTCTAGAAGAAATCGGATGTAGTTTTACATCTCTTTGTAAATTCTTTATGTCATGCTACGGTGAGCTGAAATAAAATGTTTCATTTGTAAAGCGTGCATTACCACATGAGTCTAGTTCATTCATTGTATTTGTATCTCATTGTATTTATACATGATTTATGTCACACTCAACCAATCATGTGTTGCTATGGACGGCTTTAGTGAAAGACAAATAATAAACAGACCCCGTTAAGTCACTCTGAGAAATTCTTTTTTCTAATCAACAAAATAATACGAGATAACATGCTCTTGTGAACTGTACCCAATAGAGTTATTTTCTTCTAACAATAGGATTGAGGATTCAAACCGTACAGATGTGTCTCCAAAACCAAGGTATTGCCACTGCAGTACTCATGTTGTATAAGCAGATGTTTGTTACTTAATGTGTTTATCATAGAAAGAATGTTATATTTATAGCTCCTTCGTTCTTTTGTACTAGGGTCCAAGATAATAATATTATATTTATAACTAAAATATTCTTACGGCACTTCTATATAATATTAAGAAAGTGCTAGGTTTCTTCTTCAATCAATTACAAACTCAAATTTATCTCACACTATACGCGCTTGTCTTTTTCTCCCGTTTCAGCAAAACTCCACTTTGTATGCATAATCACATGAGTTCAATTCGCTCTTTGTATTAGAATGATATTGTATGTTCTACATATATTATTTTCATTTCCAAACGAATCATATGCGATTCTATTCAAATATAGTATTAACCAACGTATAAGCCGACTCATCTAACTCCTTTGTAATGATTCATTCTCTTTACAAATCATAAAAAAACTCATCTAACTCTTTCGGAACACTTGAAATAGTACTATCTAGTGCTATTATCTAGTCAACCCTAATCAAAAGTATTTCTGTCTTTGGGGTCCAGGATTCGAACTGAGACGGAAGAGATTTTATACATAATATTTTACCATTAAATCATTCTTTTCCAGAAGCAGAAACATTTCACTTCTACATGATAATAGCTTGAGCATTTACTTTCTCAGCATGGGCATTCACTTCTCCGTGAAAGCCCATGCTGAGATCTATTTACCAAGGATCGCATGTACATGTAATCTTTTAACTGCATGATAACGTCTGAAGGGTATTTTGAATAGATTCGAATACAAATTTAGTTTAGATTTAATAATAAAATATGTATATAATTTAAATTTAGTAAATATAAGAGGAAGTTTATTTTCAACGTGCAGATCTTTGTTTCAATATCCAAATAATCATCAAAAATCACATATTTTGTACAGATGCTATGAATATTTGACAGATATTGTAAAAAAAATCTTGAAACTAAAATTTCATATATCTTTCTATATATTAAAAATATAGTTTCAAGATATAGTTTCAATATAGTAGAGGAGATTGTTCACTATAGAGATTTAGGAAAATGTATTTTGAAGAGATGAGGACTTGTATATAGAGATTAAGGAAAAGTAAGTATTTTGTTCCCTGAAGCGAATTAACAAGAATTCTTAACTTGTAACTTGACGATTTACTGCAAAACTAAGAGTTAACTGTGGCATGGTAACAACAACGCCTCACCACACACAATGTAGATCACTCTATTTAAATACAGTTGAATCATTTCATACTACAGCAAGCTCGCTCTCCTCGACGGTCGAGGGAATCACCTCGCACTTCAACAAACGATACTACTAGATATCCACGGCCGGATGTCGCGAGCACCAGTATAGATAGGACCTTTGGATCTCTGCCACAGCAAGGCCAGGTTGTAACCCTCGTGTTACCGTGCCCGGAACCAACGAAAACTTTAAAATGACTTGAAGTTTGCTCGCAAGTATTTAGAAAACCTCAAAACCTTCAATACTGTCTTTCATCGTTTGCAGTTTCGAGATCCACGGGATTGAGATCAATAAATGCAAATATATGAGCTCCAAAAAGCTTCCATTATGGCTTGTATTTCGTGCATCTAAAGGACCAGCAAAACAGCTATTCCCGATTATTTTCAAGACAGGAGATGATTTAAGACAAGATTTGCTTGTACTTCAGTTGATGGCTATCATGGAGAAGGTACTTTTTCATCACACGAAGAGAGAGCGGTATCTAGTATAACAGAAGCTTCGATCTAGTGTCATCTAGGTCTCAAACTTCATATCGGAGCGTTTGTTTACAAATTTCCTGTTCTAACGACAAAAGATTCAAATCTTTTGTAAGAGTAAATGTGCAGATATGGTTCAGAAGTGGTTTAGATCTGCGACTGACGATTCCTAAGTGTATTGCAACGGGAGTAAGTGATGGAATGATTGAAGTGATTGAAAATGCTGAAACGCTATCCAACATATGCAAAGTTACGAAACTAAACTTTATTCCAGGAACCTTCAGTTGATGAGTTGATACTACTTATATTTATACTCTTTAATAACAAATTCATACTCTGGAAAGAAATTGACTAGAAACCTTGAATTATTAAACTCCTACGATATTTTGAATCACCTTTTGAAGCTCTTAAAGGTAAAATCCTCCAGGAAGCGGTTAAGAATAATAAAGTATAATATTTGTACTTCAAGTTTTTCGAAATAATTAGTTCTAGAATCTGATAAGAAGCACTTTAGACTTTCATCGATCATTATGTTTTCATTTGATCTATTCGTCTAAATGCACATATTTATTCAATCGACTTACTTTTATGGTGAGACTTTTGATCCCTTTTCTCTCACTTGTATAAATGCTCAACAAAACTGATGATAACACAGAATTGAATAAAATATCTGATCAAAACGGTTGATATTAATTCATACTTATTTGCATAAAGGTTGAAGTTTTTACTTCAGGATTCTTCGGAACTGCCCAGAACTGTCAGCTCAAAATGAATGTGTTACATGAACTAATAAGTGTGTGTGAAGGGTGACAGTACACCGCTTAACTTTATTCCACATCAAAACTTCAGATGGTCCCCATTAAGGGACAATAAGCAGTAGCACCAGCACTGCAGTTAGTTAATAATAATAAACTGAAATTATTTAAAATATAAAAGAATAAATCATTGGCTATTTTCTGAAGGGTTATAGAGTGAGTTTATATACCAAGGACGTACACTAGTCGAGTTTGTTCCCAGTACGTCTGTCTGTGATATATCGAATCTCAGCACCACCTCTTGAGACAAAATGAAATTTGCACCAGATCAGATCAGGTAGACGATAGCCGGACATATATGAGTACGACGTGCCTCCAAGAAGGAGATTGTCAAAAGTGAGCACCGTGCATATTATTTATTCATCTCTTCCGAAACTTCGGAAGAGGGGAATATGCCCAAGCAGTTTAATTCATTACCTAACCCTTATGTAAGGGTTATGTAATCAATTAATAAATTGATATTTTGATTATTTGAGCTAAACAGGCAGTTGCACTTTTATCCTCCAAGGCGCGTCTGGACCTTCTGCACTTATGGGATAAGTCTGGATCTTTCCGCACCTGTTGGTTCAGCTAATATATAATAATTAGAAAACAGTTTAATTATTTTACTTACTTAAGATATAATTATAATTCTAACACATATATCTTTCCCTGCATCATTAAGGGAATAAAGTTTCCCAGAAGTTCATCGAGCACGCATAATTTGTCTTTATTCCCTACCCATCCGTGATTCCTGTATCTTTATGTGTAAACCAGAAAGCTTGATCTCTAATTCTAACAACTTGATACTTGAACTTCAGTCGAGTGGAGATACTAACTAGTAGCTGACTAAGATTTGTAGGAGGCTCAAGTAAAAATGAACCCAAGTGTTGTACTATATTAAATTCAAGGAGCATAGAAATGATACATACTAACTAGTAGCTGATTAAGGTTGGTTAGTAGGAGGAGGTTCAAGTAAAACGAACCCAAGTGTTGTACTTTTCGCATGTATATCCAAGGAGCAGAGAAATGGCATGATATAGCCATCTATGATACATGCAATGAATACCCTGTAGGATAGTGGCATTCAAGGAGCATATAATTAGTAGGATACAGCAATCTACTGAGAATATTCTCAGTAGATGCATGCAAAATCCACTTCTGGCCGAGGAAAAGAATAAGAGAAATATTTATCATAGTCTACAAAATTATCAACAATAATTGGCTGATTTGGCTTGAATAGAAGTTTAATGGAAAATATATTAGACAGACTAAAATGAATACGTACGGATGCAAAGACGGATGGTCTATACATTGTAGAGAGGAGGAGCAATAAGGGACAATCGGTTACTAAATTTATAATAATAAATTTAAATGACTTCAAATCAAAATCTACACCCAATTTAGTTCGCTTCGTAACATACACTTCGTGACCGCTGCAGCTGTAAAACCCATAAGTAATTCACATAAACTGATATGTTCTTTGTATAAACACCAATGCCGTAAACGAGTACCATCATTGTTAATTTAAGAGGTTTAATTGATCGCTTAACTCTTTCAGGAGGAAACGTTACGATATACCGTTTGTGCATATTCTCCTCTTCTGAACTCACGGCACTCTCCAAACGGCATTCCTCCGTTTGGGATGCTTATTCTCTTCTTCTGAACTTGGCAGAGAGTGAATAAGCATCCCCAACGACGATAGGAAGTTTACAGTACGAGGGAGAAAATTGCATCGGCATTTTTTTCTCATGGGAGCATAGCACAAGTTTTAGATAATTTTGGTTTTCTTCGTGATGCAGGATAGACAAGTTTTCTAGGAAAAGAGGGCCTGCGATCTTTTTAGGTGAGGAGGACTCGGTAGACAGTGGATGTCTTTTTTCTCACTTCCGGTTAAAGTTGTCTTTAACTGTACATGCAAATCTGATATCTGCTCGTTGTATGACAGAAAAGCAAGGTATGTTGACTACGTACTGAACTATTAATATTCTTAGAAAGTCTCTTCAAAGGGTCATGTGTTGGAACATCATGAAACTATACTTTCCAGTGGATACTCTTCGATTGCAGTGTGAGTTCACGACAAATAGATCAACCATAAACTGATAGTTTATGCAAGCACCAATGGGAACGTTAATAGAAAACCCATCAGTGGAGTGCAAGAATATGCTGTTCAGAGGATACAAGTACGGGAGCGTACTGAACTAAAAGGATTCATTAATAAATTAAGCTTGCAGCACTCTTCCATCTTCAGATGGAAGAGATGAATAAGCAACCATAAATTATCCGAATAAGCTGTAGGATAGTTGCATTCAAGGGCAGAAACAATAGGATAAAGCAATCTATGACACATGTAGTGAATATTATGTAGGATAGTTGCATAAGCAAAAGTGTAACAAAAAACGAGTATAAAGAATGGCCTCCACTTCTAAAGGGGTGGAACAGTGGATAGTACTAGTAGTGGTCTAGAAAAAATGTACCTTAGGGTACTCTTCGTGGCAAAGGTAATGATCAGATTTTTCTTAGGAGCATACACATTGCCTTGCTTGCTATTGCGGCATACAACATCAGGTTTTATCTAGGAAATAAAGAAGAAGAAATCATTGCTAGAAAGATCTAATTAATTATTGTAGGAATGAAGATTAATTAAATGAATATTTTTCTGTATATTATTATCAATAGCAGTTTAGTATTGCTTTTAGTTCATCTTGCCATTCGATGCCTCTTAGAAATCCAGGGCTATTCTTGAGGTTCCTATCGCAAGAGTGGATAAGTGCGGGACTGGGTATCGTTTGCACATGCTAAATATGCATGCAAGATGCAGTTTTAACCAATATGAAGAAAAGAACAAGCGTCCATGTAGTTTAAAAATTATCAAAAATAATTAGTTAGAGGTTGGTGAGAAGTGACAAGGCTTCAATGCAATTTAAAATAATACTCACATACATAGTTGATGGAGAGGCAAAAGGGGAAGAAAAAATATAACCTAAATTTAACGTTCTATTTAAATAGTGAAAGTTAAATTACTAAAGTTATAATCTATAAATAAACTACATTTTTTATCATGCACTTGGTTACTGTGATTCAAAAACTCATAAATAGAAAATGAGGAAGTATCTCTTTCGTAGTATAAAGCTGAACGATGAGTTGCTTGCAACTCAACCTTGGTGTAAACATAGTTTAGCCCTTCTTAAGTAGCAAGTAAAACGACTTGTCTAATTCCGTTATGGAGCAAACCATGATCACTTTATATCATTGAGCTCAGTTATAGAAAGTAAACATAGAGGAGCACTCAGCGAGGTGGTGAAACCTCTAGGGTGTACACAGAAGGAGGTGATGCGCAATGATTAGTTATCGATCTCGTAGACTAAATAAGCCTGAAACACATGACTTCCCTTTATACTAAGATGAAGCTTCAATCTTGTTGAATACACTACTAAATTGAAATGTCATCTAAGGTGTGAGGATGACTTAAGTAGCCTTAGCAAGTTATTATCATCGCACAAAGTCCAAGCAGCCAATCGAACCAATTGTTGATATAGTCCAAAGCTCTAGTAGATCGACGGCTACCATTAGTCGGAGTGGTTAGGGTTGTTAGAGTTAGTTAGAGGGCTAACCCACCATTAGGGTTTCTCTTGTACTCACCTCCACTATATATACAGAGAGAGGCAAAGCCTCTCACATCTCATTCCTATTTTACTTCCTTGTGTACTCGCTCTCTCTCTTCTTGGAGTGTCCTCGAAGTATCGATCTTTCTACATGGTATCAGAGCTGGTGAGAGTGTGTGTCCCTTGCTGATAGGCAAGATGGAGTTTGGAGTACAGGAGAGAGCAGCCGGAGTTGTGCCTGATGTCGAGCACTATCCTGCTGATGCGTTCGGGTGAGGCGAAATCGTTTCTTTCGCCACCAGAAACTTTGAACGCAATTTCGGAGGCCTAGACGATTTTTTCTCGCTGTTTTCTGTTGACCAGTCCTTCTTAGGATGTCTTGTTCAGAAGGTGCGAATTGTGTACTGGATCAAGTTTCAGTCGATTTGGAGATTTCCAGCGGCAATTTTTCAATTGGATCTTTTTCGACCAAAACGAAAGTTTTAGGACTTGAGTCTAAAACTAATACTGTTTCGAATATGGGTGGAATACTGTTCCGAATAAGGGTGTTTCAAAATTTTGAAAATTTTGAGGGGTCGCACACCCAATTCTGACCTCGTTTGGTCTAGTTTCGGCCTTTCTTGGTGTGTTCTTTCGACGTTTCCGTCGCATTTTGTACACCTACAGTTCGCGCACAGGTTCTTTTCTCGTTGTCGCTGCAGGAGGAGTTCGCAGGGTCGCCTCGTTGTGACTTGTGACAACTCTTGATCGCGTGGTGAGGAGAGACGAGTTTCGTGCAGTTTCTAGGAGGTTTTCCGCGTACAAAACAGCGCAATTTCGACATTGCAGCTATGGCAGAGTCTGTGTCTTTGATCACTGGAGAGAAACTCGACAAGAACAACTACCAAGTGTGGAAGTTCCGGATGAAGACCTTCCTGCAGGGACAAGATCTATGGGATCTTATCACTGAGGAGGAGAAAGCGCCTGAAGTGTCAATTTCTGACCCGAAATTCAAGGAGTGGAAGAAGCGCTCATATCAGGCTATTCACTACATAGCGCTGACAGTTTCAACATCGATGATCGGTCACATCCAGGATTGCGATACCCCCAAGAAAGCTTGGGATGCACTCGCGCATCTGTTTCAATCCAGAACAGAGGCGCGGAAGCTGCAATTGCTGCAACAGTTCAACACCGTGAAGAAGGCATTGATGTGCATAAACGACTATGTGAACCATGTCAAGCACCTCGCGGATCAGCTATCTTCTGTAAAAGTCGAGATTGATCCCACTATCTTGATCGGAGCCACATTGTAGGGACTACATGCAGAGTACAAACAGTTCATAACATCGATTTCGACCAGAGAACCCCTTCCGCGGTTTGATGAGCTTGTTCCTATGATGTTAAGAGAGGAGGTGCGCCTACGGGGGAGTTCTACTTCGACGGGTCAGCAAGAATCTGTCTATTTTGCAGGTTCTGGAGGATCTCGAGGTAGGGGTCGTGGCAAAGGTGTTGGACGTGGACGGGATCGCGGACAGCAACAGCAATCGCAGCAGCAGTAGAACCAGCAGAACCAGCAACAGTCTGGTGGTTCCAACAACAATCAGAGAAGAGCGCCTGGTTCTTGCAACTACTGCAAGAAACATGGCCACAATGCGAATCAGTGCTACAAGAAGCAGAACGATCAGAGACAACACGACAACAACCCCCAACAAGGTAACAGCAACCAGCAAGGCTATGCAGTCACTGAGCATGTCTATTCGGAGCAGTTGTTGATTACTACGCATCAGAGTTATGCGGCTTTCGAGCCGCAGACTGACTGGGTGATCGACTCCGGCGCCACCAGTCACATGACTTCCCATCGGGAGTGGTTTACTTCACTCGAGCCTGTGGAGACTCCACAGTTTATGGTGACAGGAGATGACACCAAGCACAAGATCCAGCACAAGGGTAACATTCCACTTGACATTCCTGTCTCAACGTTTACTGGTATACGGAATGTCTTACATATACCTACATTGACTAGAAACCTGCTATCTGTAGGACAGTTGATAGAGCAGGGTCTGCAAGTGCGCTTCAATAAAGATGGATGCTTTATTGAAGATTCGAATGGCACTGTCATAGCTCGAGGTATCAAGAGTGGTAGACTGTTTAAACTAGATGCATCTGCGCCTAAGTTACAGGCTGCCATGTATGGACAGAGTGGTCCAGTAGTGTCTGATATTGACATCTGGCACAAGCGAATTGGGCACATGAACTTTCAGAGGCTGAGAAGTCTTCCGAGTTCTGACCTGGTTACAGGTCTGCCCAAATTCGAATCCAGTGAGCCCACTGGAGTCTGTGCAGCATGTCAATTCGGCAAGCAAGCTAGACAGCCCTTTAAGGGATCAGGTAGTAGAGCGAACAAGCTTCTGGAGCTTGTTCACACTGATGTATGGACTGCTTCTCAGCCAAGTATGACCGGTTTCCAGTACTTCGTGTCGTTCATTGATGACCATTCGCGTTATACTTGGATCTATTTGTTGAGAAACAAGTCCTCTGCCGAAGTACTGTCAGCATTTCAGACTTTCCGCAAGTTGGTGGAGAAACAGTCTGGAGCATCTATCCTCTGTCTAAGATCTGATGGAGGAGGCGAGTTTCTTTCTGGAGAGTTCGATGCATATCTGCGTGAGCATGGCATTCGACACCAGAAGACCTGCAGTTACAGTCCGCAGCAGAACGGGGTTGCGGAGTGCAAGAATCGACACATAGCAGAAGCTGCTCGTGCGATGTTGAACGAGAAGACCATGCCTAGACCTTACTGGGCAGAAGCTGTTTCATGTGCGATGTATCTGATGAACCGGACGTCTACAGTGGCAGTCCACAGCAAGACACCGATGGAGGTCTTCACAGGCAGTAAGCCTGATTACTCTTTCCTTAAAGTTTTTGGATGTATCTGTTATGTGCACATACCTGATGAAAGACGTAAGAAACTAGATCCGAAAGCAGATAGATGTATCTTCCTTGGTTATGCTTCTGATACGAAAGGATATAGGTGCTACAATCCTTCGTCCAAGCAGTTCTATATCAGTAGAGATGTCGTTTTTGATGAGCTACAGTCTTGGTTTGCACCTGCACCTGTGATAGCCATCCCTGTACTTACTGTAGAACCAAGGAGTCAGTCCACTGTAGTACCTCAGAGTAGTACGTTGAGTGGAGGATCTGGAGAAGTCAATGATTCCAGATCAGAATCGGTTGCACATAGAGCTGTTGTTAACGCTTGAGTCCACGTAACACAGTCTAGTGGAACTAGCGTAGTTTCTACACAAGATGAGCGCGTGCTATTGCAGCGTATGTTTGACTCATCCCGATATGTGGATCTTCCACATCCACTGGATACTTTGTCCCAGACCTTGGCGTCTACGTCAGATCAGTTGCAAGGGGAGGTGACTAGTGCACCAATTACCTCTCGCAGATCTGAGCGGCCAAAACATCCAGTGAGTAGGTATATGCATGAAGGTTTTCTTGCTGCGCACCATGCATATATGGCCAATGTTCTTCAGGAACAGGAACCGAGTTCGCTTGAGGAGCCGATGCACAAGGTCCAATGGGTAAGTGCTATGGAAGCTGAACTTGCTGCGCTTCATCACCAACAGACTTGGGAGTTGGTAGACTTACCTCAGGATAAGAAAGCGATTGGTTGCAGGTGGGTTTTCAAGGTCAAGCGCAACTCGGATGGTACCGTGTGTCGGTACAAGGCCAGATTGGTAGCTAAGGGCTACGCACAGCAACATGGAGTGGATTTTGAGGAGACCTTTGCTCCTGTTGCGAAGATGGTGACTATTCGAACAGCAGTTGCAGTTGCAACTCAGAAAGGTTGGAAGATGCACCAGATGGACTTCAAGAACGTTTTCCTCAACGGCGATCTTGAGGAGGAGGTCTACATGCAGCAACCTCCTGGTTATGAGGATCCTATGTTCCCTTCCCGTGTATGTAAGTTACGGAAGGCTCTCTATGGTCTGAAACAAGCACCAAGAGCATGGTATGCAAAGATCAATTCTTATTTGCAGTCTCTTGGTTTCCATCTTTGTAGTTCAGACTCTACCTTGTATTCATTGAGAATACGAGACCGGATTGTTGTGATCACCATCTATGTTGATGACTTGATCATTACCGGTAACTTTGAGGAGCTTATTTCCCAGATCAAGGATCACTTGAAATCCGAGTTCGAGATGATGGACTTAGGAGAACTCAAGTACTTCCTTGCTGTGGAGTTCATTAGAGATGGGAAGGATGTTTGGCTTGTACAGCGACAGTATGCTCTCAGTATGCTTGAGAGATTTGGTATGCTTGATTGCAAACCCATTGCTACATCATTAGAGCAAGGGGTAAAGCTAGGAGCAGAGGATGGTGAGTTGTTGGATGATCCACGCATGTACAGACAGATGGTTGGAAGTCTTATCTACCTGACCATCACCAGACCAGACTTGAGTTATGCTGTCGGTCTGATTAGTCAGTTCATGCAGTCACCACGGAGACCACATTTTGAGGCTGTCAAGCAGATCCTCCGCTACGTGAAGTTCTCAATGCAGTACGGACTTCACTATCGATACGGTGGACCATTGTTGTTACATGGCTACACAGATGCTGATTGGGAAGGAAGTGCCGACAGGAGAGCCACGTCAGGTTACGCTTTTGGACTTGGAAGCGCTGCTATAAGCTGGGCTTCTAAGAAGCAACCCACAGTTGCTTTGTCATCCACGGAAGCAGAGTATCGAGGAGCAACGAACGCAACATGCGAATCGATTTGGCTTCGATGTCTGCTATCTGATATTGGTGTGGAGTGTACAGATCCTGTTGTTGTATATATAGACAACATTAGCAGCATGAAGTTAGCTAGTAATCCTGTTTTCCATGCTAGGACGAAGCACATTGAGGTGCACTATCACTTTATTAGAGAGAAGGTCCTTGCAGGAGAGATTGAGCTCAGTTATGTGAGCACAGGAGATCAGGTTACCGATATCTTCACTAAGGCGTTGCCTAGAGATAAGTTTGATGCTTTCAGACATTGTCTAGGAGTACAAGATGTAGAGATGAGCTTGAAGGGGAGTGTTGATATAGTCCCAAGCTCTAGTAGATCGACGGCTACCATTAGCCGGAGTGGTTAGGGTTGTTAGAGTTAGTTAGAGGGCTAACCCACCATTAGGGTTTCCCTTGTACTCACCTCCACTATATATACAGAGAGAGGCAAAGCCTCTCTCATCTCATTCCTATTTTACTTTCTTGTCTACTCGCTCTCTCTCTTCTTGGAGTGTCCTCGAAGTATCGATCTTTCTCATCAATGACGGTGGTGATAAACCTTATTCTATTCCTTTTATCTAGGAGGTGATGTCTAACAACCTCTCGACTTGACAAGTTAGGTGAAAGATCTCAACATCATCCAGGTTAGGTCCTCTTCCGACTATATGGTTTTCCCTTATGATGTCTAACTCGCTAGGTATGGTAATAAGTTTTTCTTTTCATTATCTAATTTTTAGATTAATTTACCTTAAACTTTTTGAAAGTCTCATCTCAGTAGTTTGGGCTAGGGGTTCCCTTCCCCTATCTCTGCGTATTATCGGGAGTTGTTTAATGGTAGCTACACGTGTTGGGCAGACAAATCATCAAGTGAAGTAGACACTTCATGTTAACATTGGCTGAAAAACAAAAGTAGTGAGAGGAAGATGTATAGAACCTTGCAGTGATGTCACAGATTAGCAAACTAATGCACTTTATTTAACTGTTAAGCGTGTGACGGAGAGCTGTCCTCGAACTGCAGCACGGCAAATCCGGGTAGGCATGAGAAAATTCGGACAGAAGATGTAGAAGTCTAACCGATCTGTTTATTAATGTGCGGGAGAGCATTATGACGTCATCTTGTGGTGATGTGGTGGTGGTAACTCGAGTGTAGGAAGGTCTTGGGTTCAATCCTCGTGAAGTTCATTTTGACGCTGTGGTCTGCGACTGTAATCTTAGGATCCTTCAGACTCTATGGTGCGGCCCCCGGTCGTAATCTTAGGGTCCTCGTCTTAGAAAAAAAAGCTATTTTTCTTGTGTTTAGGAAATAGTGGACAGCTCTCCTGGCACTTCGCGGAAGCTCTCCGTCACTTGCTTGGTAGTTAATTAACGTTGGTCGTCACACACTTGGTAGTTAATTAAGGATGCATAGATTTGCGGAACTGTGACATCACAGCAGATTACGAGTTACATGAACCGACCCTGCAGTGATGTTACAGATTAGTAAACTAATGCACACTTAATTAACTGCTAAGCGTGTGACGAGAAGCTGTCCACGAACTGCAGCACGCGTAAATCTGGATAGACATGAGAGAAATTCAGACAGAAGATGTGGAAGTCAAACGATCTGTTTATTAATGTGCGAAAGAGTATTTTGATGTCATCTCGTGATGGCGTGGTGGTGGTAACTCGAGTGTAGGAAGGTCAGGTCTTGGGTTCAATCCTCGTGAAGTTCATTTTGACGCTGCGGTCTACGGCCGCAGTCTTAGGGTCCTTGCCTTAGAAAAAAGCCCTTTTTCATGAGTTTAGGAAATAGTGAGAAGCTCTCCTGACACTTCGCATGCAGCTCTCCGTCACTTTCTTGACAGTTAATTAAGGTTGTCAGTCACTATGACCGCGGTCTTAGGATCCTTGTCTTAGAAAAAATCTCTTTTTTCATGTGTTTAGGAAATAGTGGGAAGCTCTCCTAGCACTTCGCATGCAGCTCTCAGTCACTTTCTTGGCAGTTAATTAATGATGCATTGATTTGTGAAACTGTGACATCACTACAGGGTCCGATGTATAAAACAATAGAAGTCCGGCAAAATATTAGTGGTAATTCATTGTAAGATAACAGGTCTCGACAAGTGACTTAAGAGAAATAATAACTGATTCGAAAGAGATCCTTATTCTGTTCTAGACCTACTAATAGAAGTGTCTCCTCATCCTCCACATAAAGGATCTCCATAATCACCTCACTTAAGCTAGTTTGTTATAGCCGCTCCAACATCTTGTCCATCTCCACGCGCCAAGCTCTTATACCCGTTGGTATCTCCGGTTGTCCCACATGAACTCCCCAATCCTCAATTGCGTTTATAGTTACTCCTTATACAACAAGATCAATTCAGCCACCGTCAAAGAACCGTGTCCCTTCATGCCTTGGTCTCACTCAGCAAAGTGACAATCCAAAACAAAGAAATGTACAGTATCAAATAGCAACAATTGTTTCATAGTATCAGGAACATCTATAACCTCGTTGAGAGTTAACGTTAATCTTTAACTAACCATATGTTGTTATTATGCACTTGGTTAAGTTGGATATATATAAGAAGAGCAAACTCAACACACTCAATGAGAGTCGCTGAATATGCAAAAGAATAATATTTTGTTAGTAAGTTCCACCTGAGGTCATTGAGTATGAGTTTCTCACACTCAACTAACCTTGCTCGATGTTAAATAGCATATATTGTTATTTTGTACATTTAACCAAGTTCGTTAAGTGTGTTGAGTCTACACTTCTCACATAAGATCACCCTAGCCAAATGCATACTAACAACTTGTTATTGTTTTGCAAAAGTAAGGTCTACACTTAACGAGGTCATCGAATGTTCCAATATGAAGAACATTTTATGATATGATATTGATGTATGATATTATAATTTTATTCTCATTCAAACACTCCCCTTGAACTATGGAGACAAGGAACAACATCAATAGTCAAGAACTAATATGCTAATATCAGTCAAAATTTCTTGATATCATGAATGTCCTAGATATTTTCTAGGTGGAAAAAATGTGACATCAATAAAGCAATTGGTGTTGATAATAATATTTATAGAATTATACTTTTATTCTATAATATCGTATAAAAGGAGTGGTGTTTCGATGTCTATATATCTCTGTAAGAAGAGGAGATATATTGATCGATATTATGAGATAGTTTCCTCACACCAGCACAGACAATGTAGATTGGTGAGTTTTTAAGAAATTTGATGACCATTGCAGTTGGGTTTGCTAAGAAAATATATAATAATCTAACTTGGATTTCTATGATGTCGCAAAAATAACATGAACATATATATGATAAAGAAATTGACATTGGAATAGACATCAAAATTCGACTACAATCACACAAAAATATCATGGAACTTTATGTAAACAATAATGAACTAGCAGTTAGTCCTCAATGGTAAGTCCTCAACAATCAGTCCTCACTCTGAGTCTGGCTATGAGTTCTAAGAAAAGAAGTATTGCTTGTCTAAATAGAGGACTCAAACCGTTAAAACACTATACAGTCGTGTGAAAAAGACACAGACATTTGAACTTTGAGGTTCTTCTATTGCAGTTTTAAGTCACAAGTTTTTGTTACATTTGGTAGCAATGTATGAGCATTTCATTTGCAAGAGGTATTTTTTTCTGTATAGAAGTATGTGGAACATATGAGCGTGTATAATTCTTCCAGTGGTGTAATAGTCGATGAGTCCATGTGGTGAGAAGATTTCTTGTTAAGGAATGTGTCGTGCGCGTACACATCGCTACACAACATATATTGCTATCAAAGGTATTACATACATCTCTGTCAGGTACACCACACATACACATAACATGAACGATGTCATACACAAATACAAGTGTACCACATTAATAAGAAACAGTACTCACTCCATCATGCCAACCGGCAATACACAAACACTAAAGTCGAGCTACACCCACTCTGCGCAATAGAGAATCCAGGTTACACTCATCAAGACTATCTACAATAGCTAGGAGCTTGAAGGCTCAACTCGAAGAACTAAAGCATACAAGCCTTACCTACGAAGTATACCCCTAGTGGGACTAGCCCAAGAATCCGTCCTAACGACACTAACGACTCTATCGAGACTAACCACTATGCACTCAGTCAACTTACCTGAGGTGCTAAACTGACGTGACAGCTATCATGCGCATACATCGCTGTTAGAGATATACCACACATACACATAACACATTAAAGATGTCATACACATACACAAGTGTACCACAATCATCCTCTTAATTGACAATTAGACCCCTCTAACTCCAGATAGCTCCATATCCCAACTATGTGATATATGTCTTCGTGGGTGCAAGGATCAAGAGGCCGAGTGCTACATCACCTCATCGTTAGTCGTCTGTCTGCAATCCATACTACGCAAAGATCGAATCGGCTATCTCTACTATATACATCAAGGGTAAACTCATCGCCTAGTAAGAATGACACTGAGAGGTGGAGTCAACCACGACATGTGCCAACCTCTCGAACAACCATCACAAACCAACATACGGGTTGTGCCTCCAGCAGACTCATACAACATACTCCTCAAGCCCGCACGTACAATCGCTAAGCTTGGGTCAACAGTACCATCGATGTTTGAAAATTGACATGGCATGCAATTAGACACATGGTCCTTATGAACAACATCATCCATGGTCCTCTAACATGAGTACTCCAGAAGGTAACACCTCACGCACTCGTAAAATAGTACGTCATGCGATCACATCCAATGTTGTCAGTGCAATCTGCTGCAGATAGATATAATCGCCAAGATGAAACCTGCAAATTGATGATCGATAACCTCCTCCTGAATAATCACATATCGCAACATGTCTCTATGCTGAGCAATCGTTAAGTTCACAAAAGTCATAGGTATAATTCTCTAAAATGTCTCGGATCATTGAGAACATGCTCTCATCCACATATCTGGATCATCAAGATTCATCACCTCAGCATAATTACGACGAATGACCGACTAATAATATGATAAAAAGGAAGCTAAAGGCGTTTGTCGGCTAAACCGGTAACCCATAGTCAACCATAGTAACTACAAATCCTAGTCTCCCAAGTGATCATTCTGCAAGCCATACTTGCGCAATCTTCTCTTCATCATCTGAACCACCCTCTTCGCCAAACCATCCGCCTCAGGATGATCTCTAGATGTAGTCTGATGATCAATCAGCACCTGGTCACATAAGGCCTGAAACTCACCAAGAAACTTTATACATTGATCCGTCAACATTTCAGTTGGTGCTTCAAAACGACCGAGCACTCAATCTAAGAACGCATATGTTGTCCTCTCACTCGCCTTGTTCGATAATGCCACCAACTCAATCCACTTGGAGAAGTGCTCCACCATCACCAACACATACCTATGATGACATCCAGTCAACGATAATGATCTCATAAAATCCAAGCTCCAACGGTAACCCAACTCCATAATCGATAAAGGGTATAACTGTGAAATAAAAACGTTAAATGATACTCGTACTCGATCACAAACACACATCGTGCGACAAACTACTACACATCGATGTGCATACCACCCACCAATATTGTCTTTGGAGTAAATTATGTGTACGCTTCACTCCAAAATATCTCAACTCCTCATGTGCATGTTGTACTAATTGTGCCATCTAGGATGGATGTGGCACTATCCGTACTCTCTCATCGTCTCACACTCGAAGTACATGTCGTCCTTCTTGTCAAAATCTCTTCACTCCTTGGAGGACGCGATCTCGCTGATAGACACTTATTGTGCCTACCACCATGCTAGTACATAGATACTCCATTATTGTCACATGGTCGTGGATATCTCGCTGGTCTGGAACACCATCTCCACACTCAAGATGTGAAGACTCACTATCTCTGACCTGAGAAAAGATACGACCTGACCCTCCATAGAGTTCATGATCAACATACAAAGAAAAGCAGATGCATGTCCCCCTAACACCATCTCCTCATCAACCTCTGCCATTTAGCTTTAGTTTGATCCGCTCACTCGTGCATGGGTTGCGACTCAACCCATCAACATCTAAGTTTGCAACTCCATGTCTATGCATACCTTGAAGTCATACTCTTGTAAGATCAGAGCCTATCGTGCAAACTTCTCTATAAGCTTGTCGGAATTCATCAACCACTTGAGCGGCTGGTGATTAGAGATGAGAGTAAAAGAGTTCTCAACAGATAACATCGGAAGTGTGCAACAGCTCACATTATCACCAAACACTCTCTCTCGTACGAACTATACCTCACCTCCGTAGAATTGTTGGAGTGACTGGCATATGTCACCACGAACTCTTTTTCCTCATCATTATCCTGAGTCAACATTGCTCCAAGTCTCAACATACTCCACTCAGTTGGAAGGGACGCCCCCTAACGGGTCTTTTCAAGATGTGAGCAGATGTCAACTTATCCTTGAGCTCTACAAAAGCTCACTCTTGCTCATCTCTCCATTGTCATTCTTAGACCACATTCATCAGCTTGGTCAATGACTTTGCAATTGCACTAAAACTCTTCATGTATCGATGATAAGAGGCAAACCAACAAATGTCCGAACTTGACTCACATTTGTGAGGCATGAGATACGTGCAATAGTCTCAACTTTCGTCTATTAAACACACCTGGGTAGATGATGTGGCCCAGATACTCTACCAACACATGGAAGAACTTACACTTCTCAGGGTGTAACTTCAACCCATGAGCTCTCAACCACTCGAACATATCTCATAAATGTCTCTCGTGCTCTTCCACTGTAGCACTAGACTAAGATGTCGTCAATATAACATTGAACAAAATCTAGTCCTGTTAAGATTTTGTCCATCATCCTTTGGAACTTAGAGGGGCGTTCTTCAACCCAAATGATAAGAACCGCCACTAATACAACCAACTTTTGTCGTGAGACTCAATTCCTTAGAATGTTGTCTTGGACTTATCTTCCTCTCTCACTGGCAACTGATGATACCCTACTCGAAGATCCAAAGTACTGAAGACCTTCACATGCCCCATTACATCAAAGATCTCCTCAAGTGTCAGCATGGTATACTTATCAGACTTTGTCTGCCGATTGATAGGAAGATAATCTTCACATATCTGTCTATCCCTGTAGTTGCATACATATCTTTCTTTGATGACATCACTGTTACAAATGTGTACTCTTCATGCGACATCTCCACCAACCTAACCTCCAATAAGTCTTGAGTCTTTCTCTGGATCAAGGCTCTCTCCATGTCAATTTATCTGTAGAGACGACGAAAAATTGGCTTATCACTAACCAAGTCGATTTGTATACTTGGTCCCTTCAAGATACCCAAATCCTTCAAACTGATGATAAAATAATTCTGTTAGCTCTTCAAGAATCTCAGAACTCTTTGTCTCTCCTCTCTTATAAGCTTAGGCCCAAGCTTCGGCTCCCAAGTATCCTCTGTCACCACGCTAGAGATAGAAGACGAAGTCATTGACTGCTATGTTGCAACCTCTGGAATAATTTCCTTCTGCTCATCATCAACAAGCTCCGCCTCCACTATGCAACAACTCATGCAGTCTTAGCTGCAAGCTCCACTTTCTCCTACTACATCCCATGATGTCCAAGGATGACAAACTCCACACGTCTCGCCCCCCAGTCTTTGTCTCTTTCGACCCGATAGACAAAGAGTTCAAAAGTGTCCGAGGAGTAATATCCGTCAATCGCATCTGAAGTTGCTCAACCAATCTAAGACTAACAATCTATGTCAAGCAGTTCAAGTCCATTGCTTGACCCAAAATTGACGACGTGAAATCTCCGACACTGAAGCTACTGTAGTCGTACTCGTAGAGAAACTCACTGTTTGCTCTCTCATCGGCATTAGACTCCACCAACTATTGTAACTGAGCATCTCACACAAGCCCATATCCTCCATCTCTATAAGCATGTGACGCTAGAAAGCTCACCAAAGTGGATAACGTTACCCTAGGTCGTCCCACTAGGTTCACCACTATCATGGATGACTTATCGACAAGTCTCACTAGTTGAGATCGTCGTCCTACATCCAAGATGTCATCAACCGTGAGATGCGCTAGTCATCTCACTGCATCATGTGCACACTTGAGCACCTCCCTCGATAACAAGTTCGTCCATCACACCCGTGGACGATGTGCACGAGATCCCACTCTCACTGCATCCAACAGCACTGTCGATCCAACACAAGACCGCACCGGGTGCACACAAAGTTAGCACATGCCGGAGGATGTGTAGATTTAGAGGAGGTGAATGCGAATTTATGATTAAGACTAACAGAGAAATTAAATATGCAATGAAATATATTCTGTGAATGGATTTGTGTTTGGTCTTATGTCTCTTGGACACATGATGGCTTACAAGTTTTCTCCACCACTTCTAGAATGCATGTAATATATTATATGATAATATATTATATCAATCTATATTTGTAACTTAACACTTGCAGAATTATCACTCACACTTCGTGGAGAGGAATTAATTTCATTTGCGTTGATAAAAAGAACTAGTTCTTATCCAATTTGATACCTAACCCATGATCATATAGGACCAACTGCGCCACTAGATTCCTCTCGCTCTCCACTCTTATCTTTTTCTTTCTTCAAGAATTAATGATGAAGTGATTCAAGGGGAGGTAAACTGTCGTGCGCATACACATCGCTACACAACATACATCGCTGTCAGAGGTACACCACACATACACATAACGCGTGGACGATGTCATACACATACACAAGTGTACCACAATAATCTGCATTGAGAAATTACCATCTCCAACACTACAACAAAGATTACTCACAAACGGTCAAGCCAAACCCACTCTAAACACGAAGAGAATCCGAGTTACACTCAACTAAACTATCCACCATAGCCTGGAGCTTGAAGACTCAACTCGAAGAACTAAGGCCTCCAAGCCCTACCTGCGAAGTATACCCCTAGTGAGCTCTCCCACCAACTCGCCTTAACGGCACTAACGGCCTTACCGGGATGCGCCACTTCGCACTCGGTCAACCTAGCCTAGGTACCAAACTGACGTGACAGCTGTCATGCGCATACACATCGCTACACAACATACATCGCTGTCAGAGGTACACCACACATACACATAACACATGGACGATGTCATACACATACACAAGTGTACCACAATCGCCCCCCTAACTGACGGTTAGGTCCCTCTAACTCCCAACTACGTGATATACACCTTCATGGGTGTAAGGATCATGAGGCCGGGTGCTACATCGCCCCATCGTTAGTCGCCTGTCTGCAATCCATATCACGCAAAGATCTAATCGGCTATCCCTGCTATATACATCGAGGACAAACCCACCGTCCAGTAGGAACGACACTGAGAGTTGGAGTCAAACATGACATGTGTCAACTTCTCGAACAACCATCACACACCAACATACGTGTTGCTCCACCAGCAGACCCACACAACATACACCTCAAGCCCGCGCGTACAACTACTAAGCTTGGGTCAGCGGTATCATCAATGTTGGGAAGATGACATGGCGCGCAATTATGCACATGGTCCTTCCACACAACACTATCACGGCCCTCTAACATGAGTACTCTAGAAGATAACACCTCACACACTCGTAAAATAGTACGCCCTGCGGTCACGTCGTCGGTGCAGTCTGTTGTAGATAGATATAATCGTCAGGATGAAACCTACGAATCGACGGCCGATAACCTCCTCCTCGGATAGTCGCATATCGCAACGTGTCTCTATGCTGGGCAATCGCTAGGTTCTCAAAAGCCATAGGCATAACTCTCCGAAATATCTTTGCTCGTTGAGAACATGCTCTCATCCACATATCCGGGTCATCAAGGTCCAGCACCTCAGCAGAATCACGACGAATGGCCGAAGGTAGATCTGGATCTCGACCGTATAATAGAAAATACGGTGAGAAGGAAGCCAAAGACGCTTGTCGGCTAAAACGGTAGCCCATAGCCAACCATGGTAACTGCACATCCTACTCTCCCAAGTGGCCCTTCTGCAAGCCATACTTGCGCAATCCTCTCTTCATCGTCTGAACTACACTCTCCGCCAAACCATCCGCCTCAGGATGATCTTGAGATGTAGTCCGATGATCAATCAGCGCCTGATCACACAAGGCCTGAAACTCACCAAAGAACTCTGTACCTTGGTCTGTCAGCACTTCAACTGGTGCTCCAAAACGACTCAATACTCGATCTAAGAACGCGTATGCCGTCCCTTCACTCGTCTTGTCTGGTAATGCCACCAACTCAATCCACTTGGAGAAGTGCTCCACCATCACCAACACATACCGGTGGTGATGTACGGTCAACGGTAAGGATCTCTCAAAATCCAAACTCCAGCGGTAACCCAATCTCATAATCGATAAGGGGTGTAACTGTGGAGTAGGAGCATTAAACGATGCTCGTACTCGATCACAAACCACACATCGTGCGACAAACTTTTGCACATCGATGTGCATATCACGCCACCAATACTGTCCTTGGAGTAAGCTATGTGTACGCTTCACTCCAAAATGTCCTAACTCCTCATGGGCATGTCCTACTAATTGTGCCCTCTGGGATGGGTGTGGCACTATCTGTACTCTCGCATCACCCCACACTCGAAGTACATGTCGTCCTTCTCGTCGAAATCTCCGCTCGTTGAAGAACACGATCTCGCTCCTTGGCACTTACTGTGCCTACTACCACACCAGTACGTAGATACTCCATCACAATCACATCATCATGGATATCTCGCCGATCTGGAACACCGTCTCCACCCTCAAGATCTGGAGACTCATCATCTACTCTCTGACCACAGAAAGATACGACTTGGCCCTCCATACTAGAGTTCATGGCCAACACACAAAGAAAGGCAGATGCATGCCACCTTGGCACTATCTCCTCATCAACCTCGTCATGCCATCGAGCCCCAATCTGATCCTGCTGACTCGTGCATGGGTTGCGACTCAACCCATCGGCATCTAGGTTTGCAACTCCAGGTCTATGTACTACCTGGAAGTCATACTCTTGTAAGATCAGAGCCCATCGTGCAAGCTTCCCTGTAAGCTTATCGGACTCCATCAACCACTTGAGCGGTTGGTGATCAGTGATGAGAGTAAAGGGGTTCTCAAACAGATAACATCGAAAGTGTGCAATAGCCCACACTGCCGCCAAACACTCTCCCTCATACGGACTATACCTCACCTCCACTGAATTGTTGGAGCGACTGACATACGCCACCACGAACTCCTTTTTCTCATCATCATGCTGAGTCAGCACTGCTCCAAGTCCCAACATACTCCAATCGGTGTGCAGTTGGAAAGGACGCCCCCTAACGGGTCTCCTCAAGATGGGAGTAGATGTCAACCTATGCTTGAGCTCTACGAAAGCTCGCTCCTGCTCATCTCCCCACTGTCACTCCTGGTCCACCTTCATCAGCTTGGTCAACGGCTTCGCAATTGCACTAAATCCCTTCACGTATCGACGATAAAAGTTCGCCAAACCAACAAATGCTCAAACTCGACTCACATCTGTGGGACGGGAGATACGTGCAATAGCCTCAACCTTCATCTGTTGAACACCCAATCCACCTGGATAGATGGTGTGGCCCAGATACTCTACCAACTCCTGGAAGAACTTACACTTCCCATGGTGTAACTTCAATGGAACTCAGCAGGGGCATCCTTCAACCCAAATGGTAAGAACCGCCACTGATACAAACAATCCTTGCCGTGAGAGTCAATTCCCCAGAATGTTGTCTTGGACTTATCTTCTTCTCTCACTGGCAACTGATGATACCCTGCTCGAAGATCCAAAATACTGAAGACCTTCACATGCCCCACTGCATCAAAGATCTCCTCAGGTGTCAGCATGGCATACTTATCGGACTTCGTCTGTCGATTGATAAGACGATAGTCTCCACACATCCGTCTATCCGTGTAGTTGTCATACATATCCTTCTTGGCTGGCATAACTGTGGCAGATGCATACTCTCCATGCGACATCTCCACCAACCCAGCCTCCAACAAGTCTTGAGTCCGACTCTGGATCAAGGCTCTCTCCATGTCACTATACCGGTAAGGACGTCGAAAGATTGGCGTGTCATTAGCCAAGTCGATCCGTATACCAAGTCTCTTCAAGGTACCCAAATCCTTCATACTGAAGGTAAAACAATTCTTGTAGCTCTTCAGGAATCTTTGGACTCTTCGTCTCTCCTCTCCTATAAGCTTGGGTCCAATCTCCGGCTCCCAAGTATCCTCTGTCACCATGCTAGAGGTAGAAGACGAAGTCGTTTACTGCTATCTTGCAACCTCTGGAGCAGTTTCCTTCTGCTCACCACCAACAACCTCCACCGCTACTGTGCGTAAAATTCCTGCAGTTCTAGCTGCAAGCTCCACACTCTCTCCTATGACATCTCATGATGTCCAAGGATGACGAACTTCATGTGCCTCGCCTCCAGCCTTTGCCTCCATCGACTCGGTAGACAAAGAGCTCAAGAGTGTCCAAGCAGTAACAAACGTCGATCGCATCCGATGCTGCTCAGCCAATCCAAGACTAACAATCCATGTCAAGCAATTCAAGTCCATTGCTTGACCCAATAGTTGACGACGTGAAGCCTCTGACACTAAAGCTATTGCCGTCGTATCCGTAGCGAAACCCATCGCTCGCTCTCTCTCATCGGCATTGGACTCCACCAACTGCCGTAATTGAGCATCCCACACAAGCCCAAGTCCTCCATCCTTGTAAGCATGTGACGCTGGAAAGCTTACCAAAGTGGGTAACGCTACCATGGGCCGTTCTACTAGGTTCACCACTACCATGGGTGACCTATCGACGACTCTCACTACTTGAGATCGTCGTCCTGCATCCAAGATGCTATCAACCGTGAGATGCGCTGGTCGTCTCACTCCATCGTGTGTGCGCTTAAGCACCTCTCTCGGTAACAAGTTCGTCCACCACAACCGTGGACGATGTGCACGAGATCCTACTCTCGCTGCATCCAACAACACTGCTGGTCCAACCCAAGACCGCACTTGGTGCACACTCGCCATCATCTGTGTACGAGCATCACCTAACAAAGGAACATTCTCCAAGATGTACGCTGGAGAATCCACCTGTTGCATCTGGAGATGTTGTAAGATCCGTAACATCTCTCAGAACATCCTAGATCGTGGGTCATGTAAACCCTGACCTCTCCCAGCACGTGTGTGACCTTGACATGACCATCCGGCTATCACCAATGAATGGTGCCAACAAACGTAAGATCCTGCGCCCCGAGCAGCGAAATATTTGACGGTAATGCTTGCTGGTATCCTCTAACAGCTGATATGAGCAACAACTCAAGATATCTCTACACCAAACGTGCCACATGTCGCAATGAGATGCGTCTCGTAATCTCATCTCTCTCCACATACAAGTATCGCTGTACTTGTATGCCTGCCTGCAATACCGCAGCCAAACGTGTGCTGATCTCTCCAAACAGCTCCAGCACACATACACCCTCCTCTGGATACTGCCACACAATGGAAGTTGTATCCAACGGTGATAAGGTCACAGGGCCAGTAGCAAGAACAACCCTTTGTTCCTCTACTGGTGGTACAAAGGCTTCACTCCAAGCCTGCTGCACCAACTGATCAACATACTGCTGCAACTCTCCACTCGAACTCCAGAGTGGAACATCCAAGGCAGATGGTACTAACATAGACATGTTAGGCATGTCCTCCACCTCCTCAAAGACCGGAGTATCCTCCGCATGAACATTGCCCTCCAACAACTCGTCCGGCCAAGTGATGACTGAACTGAACCCTGCAACGGATGCCATCGTCCCTGGTGTAGGCTCCATCGTCCCAACTCTAGCATTGAACCGGACTGATAAGCGGCTCACTCGTCCCTCACCGGACTGCCAACCTGGTCTGTAAGATGCTGTCTCTGCCCAATAGTCGATCACGAACCCCATAGGATACAACACAACACCTCCAACCAATACATCATAAGACTCTGCGGCTGTAACGATGGCCTTGGCCCTCACCATAGAGCCATCTGTGGGGTGATCTGGCCGAACTCTCATCGTCAACATCTCACGTGTCATGTGTAGAGCCGTACCTCCTGATCCCTCTAGAGATGTCTGCAATTGGAATGCACATCTCTCCACCTCGGGCTTCTTTAGACCCAAACCAATACACACCGCCTTTCTCAACATCAACGGTTGGGCTCTAGAGTCTAACAAGACTTTCTGGGGTCGATACACTTTCCCTGAAGGTGCCACCAAACAAAAGATACCACTTCTGTTGTCCAACAACACCACACCTGGTGCCAAACCAGCACGGTCAATCGCCGGTCTAGCTGGTAACTCATCTAACCTAGCAGCCGCCGCTTGCCAAGTACCAATGATAGCTGTCCTGATCCTCGACTCCATGGACGCGTCTACCGTCTCTCGCTGAATTACTTCAGCACTAGAGGTAACTACATCCTCGCTCTCACTAAGCATGGCCGCCAACTGGAACACTAGAGCCAAGTTGACTCCCAATGCTCTCATATCCGTGGCTGAGAATAGTGGGACTCGCAAAACTACTGTAGTCGCCCTCAACATCGAGTTCGACGTCGCATCCACAGACGTCGAGAGTGGACTCACATCACACCCACTCCTGGATGTCGATACCTCCAACTCTACTGCACCATCGGTAGGCCGTTTAGGAACCATAGATGTGGTCCTCAACGCCTCCGATAACGTGAACGACTGAGGAAGCCTGGCCTGTCTATCAGCCTCCCCGCATTATGGATCCAACTCCATTGATGCACCTCGTGGCTCAGAGACACGTACTGCACCTCTAGTCACTGCCGCAGATGTCTCAATCTGCGCCACACCAGCCATGAAGTCAAAGTCACCTCCTTCTCCTCCATAAGACGTGAAAGTCTCTGTTCCACCTGATCTCCGCTGAGCCATAGCCATACTAGCTATCCTCTGCTCCAACTGCTCAATCCGAGCAGCCATACCTGCTTCTGACGTCGTAGCAGACGGTGGACCGACCAGTCCTCTCCCAGGTGCTGGATCTCTACCTCCAGCTCGACCACCACGGCCTCTCTGAGCTCCTCCGCCTCGTCCACGATCAGCCTTCTCTTGTCGCAACTCGGGACGGAGATCAAAACAACGGTCACTACTGTGATCAGATCGTCCGCAATGCTCACATTGCCTAGGTACTGCTTGAGACGTCTCTGACATCTCATAACCTCTCCTTTGTGGACAGTCATTTTGCTGATGAGGATCATCACACGTCCAGCAAGGACCCGCTTGCTGCTGACTAGAGAAGGACGGCATGGGCTTCTGTCCACCAGATCCTCCAACACCTCCCTGCGATCATGACTGCTCCGCACGATCCTTATCACCACCACCACCACGCTGTTGCGTAGCTTGTGATCCTCGAGAAGAGGTGGTCGCTCCATGTGGTGTCTCCTTGCTGAACCCAACAACCACCACTCTCTCCTCCACCATTTTGAGCTCAATCCGCTCAGCCAGACCAAAGACAACCGCCAACGTCGGAGCGGTATCTCTAAGGAGAGTAGCATCTCTAACTCTCCTATGCAGCTCTCGGTCTAGTATCCCATACCAGAACTGAACTGCCTGTGCTTCCGTCACCCCTTGGGTAACGCTGATCAACCGTCTCATGCGAGTAAACGCCTCGCGTAGGCTCTCTCCAATCTTCCGCTGGAACTCCTGCAGACTCCTCAACTTGTCGGTCTGCACACCCTGATAGTTCTTCCTCAAACATTGGAAGAACTGAACCACAGGGTTAAACCCTGGTGGTATCCCGCTCACACTACCACCTGCTCCACTACTTGTGGACGCACCGCTGGTAGTAGGTACTCCGCCATCTGTGACTGTACCACTGCTATTGACACCCAAACTCGCAGGTGCTACATCTCTCGAAACTGCGCTAGTAGTGATAGAAACGTAGTTGGGAGACCAATGTTGTCTCCACAACTCGCTCTCAACATTGTAATCTCGCCTGAACTCATGATAATCGTCCATCGGTGGTCCCTCCAAGTGTTGGAACAAACTCTTCCACGCCATGAAGGGTGTAAACAGCTGTGGGTTCCGCATCTGCTGCAGATCGCACCAACTGTCGAACTCCTGGATGAAGTCATCCAGCTCAATGGTACCAACTGTACCCGAATAACGTCGAGGTCTCTTCGTGGCCCCATAGATCTTGTCCATGGCCCACAACAACGGTGTGGCGACACTAGACTCACCACCAAAAGACGCGCTGTCTGCGTCTGACTCGTCCTCTAGAACAACCGACGGCAATGGTGTAGGTAGTCGGTACCTCACCTCACTCCGTGTATACCCACTGTCCGAGAAGTCCCCACCAGAACCTCCCGAGAACTCCGTGATGAGAGAATCCCGCTAACACACTCTCCAACAGGAATGTCGCAATCTCCGTCACCACCGTAACCACCACTTGCCTAACCCCGCTCCTACTGAGCTCACCTATCCCCTACTAGGACGGTCAAGGTAAGGGCAACCTGTATCTGCCATCACCACAGACAGCCTCTCACGGTCTGTTGGTCGTCACTCCAACCGCACCGTGAGAGAGACAAAGATAGTCTGACTGATCCGCAACTCCAGCCTCACTACCGACAGCACACTGGAGTGAACTCACTCCGGAAATCCGTCAACATAAGCAAACGCGGCGCACAAACAGGAAGCAGAATATGGAGGGGTTCCAACCACAAGAAGTCCAAACGATAACCCTTCACACTCAAACATTCACATAAAGAGAAACCCAGCTCCACCCGGATTGACGTCTCCTCGTCGATGACCACATGCACAATATATGATCACCAATTGTCGTAACTGACACTGGAGGTCACTAACTAGATGTCCACACCTCTAGTAGCTCCAAAAACATCCACGTGTAGCTCTACTAGCTCACCCAAGACAACTGCCACCAATTATCTCTATACACATCTCTACGGTATAGGCAAGCACTACCACAACTATAGCTTACCCCTAATACTATGGGGTCGCTCTACCACTCATCTAGGGACGTGCGAGAAGGTCTCCTACTACCTTATACAAGTCCATAAGTACTTGCACGCATCTCTGTAAGACACCAAGAGCTATTGGTCTAGTGGTAAAGCCAAAGCTAAGACTACAGAGTTAGGAGTCGAGGTCCAGGAATAGTGTTGGGATGGGTGACCAGCTGGTTTTACCCTTCCCACACAACTGAAGCTTGGATACCTCTCTCACGCACGCTAGCAAGCTGGCTTGCGGCGAGCGCGGGCTCAGGCTCAAGCTCCGCTCCGCTCCGCCTCCGCACTCACACACCTCTGCTCCTCGAAGCCTCTAAACGCCTATCCTACAACAAAGATTACTCACAAACGGTCAAGCCAAACCCACTCTAAACATGAAGAGAATACGGGTTACACTCAACTAGACTATTCATCATAGCGTGGAGCTTGAAGACTCAACTCGAAGAACTAAGGCCTCCAAGCCCTACATGCGAAGTATACCCCTAGTGGGCTCTCCCACCAACTCGTCCTAACGGCACTAACGGCCTTACCAGGATGGGTCACTTCGCACTCGGTCAACCTAGCCGAGGTAACAAACTGACGCGACAAAATATAGACATCTACACTCAGTGTTACTGAATAATAAGATGTAAGGTACCCGTGCAATAGCTCAAGGGGCATCAGTAGTTCAGCTTTTCGATCACAGTTAGACTCAGGTCCTCTTTCTACAGGGTTCCAGCGTCTATGTCCTGTGCTTGAGGTTGGGTATGCTATTCTAAACTGTTCTACTTTATGAAATTAGTGGGAGCTCTAGTACTAGTTTCTCATCAACAAAATATTTGATCGTTTGCACACTTTAGGTATTGTTGTGATGCTTGTCTCTTCATTAGATACGTGTGTCTCTCTGGTCTCATGGGAGTGAAATTCAGGCTGCCCTACAATAAAAGGTTTGGGTTATTATGCTTGTCATATCTTCAAATTTCTATTTGCTCTCGAGACTCTAATTCATACTATTTCTATAGATTATCATTTTATCTTATTTTCAGATCATGTACCCATCTCCTATGTGCAATAAAAACTCAAAGAAAAGAAAAAAGAAAGATGTAAGGTAAATTTACATATAACCTGTTTAGACGTAGAATTCCTATAATAAGAAGAAGCTGCCGTACAAAATTTAAATACTGACTGTGCTGGCCTCACTCTCTACCAGACGGCGGGAGGAGGGACCGCTTGTTTTCGAGAATCTACTCTAGCCGATTGGTTGCAGGAACATAATACAACAGGTAAGTTTACGGAAAGACAAAAAATGATTTCGAATGATTTCTCAAGAAGACAATATTTCTAGTCTTTCAAGACATTACTCGCAAGCTCACCAAGTCACTTGTGGAATACTTACATGACCATTATTCATGAGATAAACCCTTCCTTTCACATGAGCGAGTTCAAAGGAATACGTGAATATCTTTCAGTATTCATTTCATATCATTGTCTACCGTTCAGCAATTACTGTCGTCCTATAATCACCTAATGATGTAATTCACGTATAAAATTGAGTTAAAGATAATCATACATAGAATGGCATGTGCAACAATGTACAAGACACTGTACTCTCTAACATCGTCCAAAACTCAAACATCAGTGTATTACCTAAAAAGTATAATATTATCAAGTTTTGGATATTTCAAGAATATAGTGTGTATTTCCCTTTCAAGAGAATCCCTATAAAATTCAGCGGTAATTCTTTCCATATTACTAATCTACATATGCAATGTCAATGTAGAGAAATCTACTTACAATACTTGAAGAATGGACGATCGTAACAATAACAATAGAAGAATGTTGTAAACATAATATTTACCGAGTCTTATGAAAGAATAAAAAGCATTATAGTTGTTGTCTTTGTATTTGATCTATGGTATGCGAGAATGAGATTTAAAGTGAGCAACTCAAAGTAGAAATCTGTAAAATGTTCTACGGGAGTTACTGGAAGCATATTCACCTCCTCCATCTTTCGAGAGGCAAATATGCAGGCGCTAATTTAATAACTAACCCTTCCTGCCGGAAGGGTTAGGTATTAAATTCAACTCACGATTTAGTTAATGTAGTGGTGACTACATCTTCCCGGATTTGTATCTTCTGAGCCATGGCAGTCGACTCAGGATTTATGATTTATCTCTTTCCCTCCCCGTGTTTTCAGACATGGGCTAATAATTAATATTTATAAAATATATTTTGATTATTTATATTCAATTAATAAAGGATTTTTGTTTAACACTTATAAATTTCCCCGAAAACAGCAAGCAAGCAAAAATTCTCAGAAGTTCATCGAGCAAACATATTAGAATTCTTTACAAACATTCGAATCTAATATTTATAGAACACCGATAAAAATTTACAGTCATTGGACTATGTGCTGTAGCTCGTAAAAGACATCTCCTGAATACCTTTGGAAAGAATTGAATTGAATTACTATTAACGTTATATAATCCGTGACAAAACCTGAAATTTTAGACTTACGCATTCTCATCTGAACTCTGTAAATTTCGTTATTGGAGAAGGTTTGAGTGACTCTAATATCTCACAAGTTGTTTACACATCATTCTGAAACGTTAATACATATCATACTGAAAGAATAGAAAGATAATCACAATCAAAGAACAAGGAGGTTTAGAGTGGATCTAGATTCACGTTGTATCACGTGGTGGGATGTTCTCATATGTTTATGTAATGTGGTTTATTCGCCTCACGGAAACAAATGACTCTGGAAACATTCATCCTTTCCTCTCTCGCGTCAAGCATGGAATATCCTACCACGATTAGTGTTAACTATTCTCGGTCTGGTCCTCAAGATAATTAGTGTTAGTTATACTATACTAAGTTATCAGATTAATTGCGATGTCACACTATTAGCGCTGAACAGTGTAGGTGAACCATTTATGATTGGTTCTTCAAAGAGGAATACATTCTTTTTCTTTATCTGGCTCAACTGGTAACACTGATGATTGGTACGCAGAATTAATGTTACAATGAAATGACTGTTAATCACATTATTTTACGAGAGTTCTAAATTATAAGTTCTTCGCAATTAGTATTAGTCACACGAGTCGTTTTGGACAGTGTAATTACATATCATCATAGCAACAAATAATGCCTATTTAAAGAAATATTACTGTAGTATATATGTTTATTTCGGCAGAATCCAAGGATTGCAAATATACTTCAGCTTGTGTAATACCTCCGATTTGGATATAAAATCTTAGTTACAATTTAGAGAAAAACTCTATATACGTGTGGTCACTCTTACCGTGTTAATCATGAAGAAATCCTCGTTTAGTTATCAAGAGCAAGTTTCTTGGGACATTCCAGTTGCCTTGATGTTTCCTTTTGGCAAGATAAAAACGTGTTACGTCCGCAACGCCATTCAGATCTCTATTATAGCTGCTACCCGTTCTCAAAACTGGCCCCTCCCGCAGAGGAGCTCGACGCCAGGGCCCACGCCGCCCCGGCTACGGACGAAGCTTCCAACTACCCTTGAAGTTAGGAGAGAGATCAACATCAGTTCTTTAACCATCCTTATAGCTGTTCTTGTATAACCATTAAGTTAACTCCTCAACATAGAACAACATGAGGTTGCTGTAACACAAGGTGAAAGAGATAAAGGAAACACGCGACGCAATGAATAGCGAACGGATGGAAAGACCCCCTCAAACCTTACAAGGGAAAGAAGGACCCGGAGGATCAAGCAACCATCGCCCCGAAGGGAGGAAGAACAGCGAGGTTAAACTTCGCTATCAGTAGCTCGAAGGTAGCCAATCGCTTCTAAGATATCACACGGGTAAGACATAAAGCAAGGGGGGACGGTAGGTTAACAGTAGAACTGTTCTCAGTTACTGATAACATGCAGAAGCTAGCGAAATCGATTTTGCTAGCTATGAAACCGCACGATGTATGTCATAGTCTTGTAGGACCTTGGAATCCTATGAAAGCTAGAGAACTTTGCTATCTCTGAACAGTAGCTTTTGCTATATGCTATGAAGATTTTATGGTTTCAACCTTAATGCTTGGAAAAAGAATACACAAAGAAGTTCTTGCAAAAAAAGATCTAGACAGCCAGTATACACAAAACACTATCATAAAGTATAGTCAAGAAATATCCATCGATTTATATTCATTGAATGTAACCAAAACGATTTTAGAGTAAAATCCTGACTCGATCTTCGGCTGTCATGTTCTCCAAAGCTAGTATCTGCAAGATTTCATTGTAAGTAAGCATTGGTTGATGTATTACACTACAATGTTGAAAGTCAAGCTTAAACAATTTAGAGAACACGCAGTATAAATGCTTACATGCTAGATATAAGCATCTTCTTATCTCCTACTGCCAGAAGTCGTCGCAAGAGCAAGGAGGAAAGAACAAATCTTAACAAATTGTACGTGTGTCCCATCTTTCTCATGTTCATGCGTGAGAATACGAACTAAGTTACCATGATTATAGAAAGTCTCTATGATGATTGCTTGACATAATTCATATCCTCTGAACTTGTGCTTGTCATACGTGCTAGACATGTAGTTGATGGAGCAGATTTTCTACGATAGTTCTTGCACTCTCCTTTTGGTGAACTTGTAATCTGGATGAACATACTATTTTATCTTGTACAAGTTCACATCTACTCTCATGTGGAATGAGAAAACTGTAAGCTTGTGCAAATGGGGGCATAGTAGAGTCACATGGGACAAGGAAAATCTCCTTACATGTGAAATAGTCCACTTCATCCTGAATGATGAAAGTCCCTTCAACGGGGATGGGTGAAAAGAGAGAAAGAGAAGTCATTTGCTAGCGAATGATTAGATTTTTGTACTATTAAAATTCAAAATTTGTAAAAAAAATTGAGATTTGTGAGTTTAGGAAAAATAATATTTTTTGTCTTTTTCTTCTTTTGCTCCATATCCAATCATTCGTTGAACAATAATTAGATTTAGAACGCAAGAAAAATTTATCTAAAAATAAAAAAAAATCATTTTGATTTTATCTAAAGACATAAAATCTAAGTGTTTTTATTTCTTCTAAATTTATAATTTTAATAGACTAGAAATATATTCATTACTAACGAATGAATTTTCTCTTTTCTCTTCTCCTTTCTCACACTACCTCTCCCCTCAACCATTGGGTAGAAAGAAGGGAGAGGAGGAGTTACTCCAGCAATGTCATTGTGGAATTGTGATCGTTCTTGAAGACATGGTAATTCTGACCAGAACCACATGACTTGGTGGACATCTCGTCCTTTCACGTATCAAGTTGCATCAAAACAAGAGCAATGGCGCCGAACCTACTTTTTCTAGATTCATACTTGGTGAGATAGTTTTCACAATATGACATTCCTCGAGCACGAGCCTCAAGTCTACATATTGGTCTTGTTCCTTGAGTTGTTGTTCGCCGTATGTACCACATCCTCTTGTTGACTTGGACTTCTTGAATTGGACGCAAGTTTTGTTGAACTTGACGGCACACTTCCGGATGTTGTGAAGGAGTAGCAGATGACAACAATGGATATGCGAACTTTGTAGTTTCACCATGATAGTTAACTATTGTTTCATTATTTCTCGACAGGACCGCCGAACTAGTGACTCGAAATGTTTCAACACTATCTCTATTGATCCAAGGAAATTCAGGAACGTCCATCGTTCTCTATGTCTTCCACATCCAAACTAAATGGGTTCTTCTCCTTGTCACTATCAAGACTTATCACACGAGCTTCTCATGTGGTGGTTGAGAGTCCGAGATGCATGTATCCGGTTCATCGACTTCACCATCAATAGTTGTAGAATTAAGTATAACTTGAGGATTGGCAGGTGTTGCAACTCCATTCAACACAATTGGAGTGATGGGCGGAACTTCATGCATCCTAAAACCTCGTCTAAGAGTCTGTGTGGTGTGCATCACTTTATCTGGACAATGTGAGTCAGAATGACAAAGATCATGGTCGATTGGTCTCTTTCGCTTTGAACACTTAGATATCTATGTTGTTAACTGAAGATTCCAGCTTGTACAATGATGAGCTTGTCATTAAGAGATTAGCAGCTTCCTCAAAAAGCTTGATTCATCCCAATCCGGTTGGCTGCTCGAAGATGTAGTTCATGGATGGTTGGACCGGCACCATGATATTCATCTTTGGCAAAGGCGAAGCTTTTCAACACCTGCCCCAAAAGCTAACCATGGTCCTCGTTGCAAACCTCTAGTCAGGAAATCTTGAGTTTCATCATAGATCTCCACAAATTCACTCATGTTGGTCGTGGGCATCAACATACTTTCGGTCGTTGCAGAAGGAGAAGAAGCCGCTCTAGCAATGAAGGGGATTGAAATTTTGACCATCCCAAGTTAAAACAATGCAAATTGGTATAATGATATGACTAAGTATGCTATTGTCATAAACCCAACCATGGTGTTCAATTTATATCAAGCAACAATACTCAAAGAATATGAAGAACTGGGAAGTTGATCGTATGAGGACATTCGTAGCAACTCTCGCCTGCTCTGCTATACGCATCAAGCTGTTGGATTGTCACTATGCCCACCAAGACAAGATTTTGAGAAGCCAAGTGCATCATCTAGATGGTAATGACAATAACTTACAAATAAAATCTTGGTTGCAGCAATGGAGGATGTGAAAAAGCAACACAATTCTCGGTACTGTGGTAAAGTGAAGATTTTCTGATTTATGATTCAGATATCAATGGGGAAGTTGCATGTCCTTGTTGTCTGATCATTGCTAGCTTGTTTCAGTCTTTGGATAGACTCGGAGTCCCAATATTGCATGTACGATGCCGAGGACAAGATGTTCCACACAGAGAACCTGTGAGAGATCACGAATTGTCTTTGGTTTTGCGATTTCCAGTTCCAAGAAACAGAATCACCAACTCATGTGGATTTCACATCGCGAGAGGAATACATCGCTATGAGGAGAAGCAAATTCAGTTGACGTACCATCAGATTGGTTCAATCTTAGTTTGTGCGAGATTGACATGAATGAGATAGGAGATCTTGCTGACGGTGTAGATGTGGTATTGAAAGATGGCATTGACAGACCCGTTCTTGACAGACTTAGAAGGTCAAAACCTAAATTAGTGAGCAGTCTGACACCACTATTAAGGAATACGTGGAAACCACCTTCCAATCTTACGACATCACTTGGCAGAAGACAATGGAGGTCAAGTTCAAGACCCAACCAACCAACCCTGCAGATTCCACACTTGACCATACAGAAGATCCGGCAATGATACCTTTGGTCTAGAACTCTCCAGCTCCAGGACAAAACAGAGGAAGTAAGATTATCTCTTCATGTGGATTTTACCCTACATTTTCACCAGTTGTATTATAGAAATTGAGGTCCGATGTCTATTCAACGTTTATAGAAAGTGAACATCGACTTCTATTGTTGGATAGGTTACACGATGACTGATAGAAATCAGAGTTTTTCTATCCAGCATGTACAACAAAGCCGAAGAGTATGTATTTTGTATTCATCTAATTTCTTTGAGTTGTGGTTCTTGTCAGTAAAACTTCCTCCGCTAGCGAAGCCAGAAAGACCAGAACAAAGACCCCGGAGGTTTTTGATGCAAGTTATGAAGATTGTCAACCAAGTAGGAGATCTAGGAAGATGCACGTTAGGATAGATGAACTTGAGGGAGAACTTATAAGTCTCGAGGTTCTACGTCGAATGAAAATAACAACAAAAAAATAAGGAGGTTTGAGCTATAGATACAATTCTATACAACCTGAAAAGTAAAGATTGTGATCATCATCTATGTTGATGACTTTATCATTACCTGTAACTATGAGGAGCTTATTTCTCAGATCAAAGATCACTTGAAATCCGAGTTCGAGATGAGGACTTAGGAGAACTCAAGTACTTTCTTGTTGTGGAGTTCATTTAGAGATATGAAGGATGTTTGGCTTGTACAGTGACAGTATGCTCTCAATATGCTTGAGAGATTTGGTATGCTTGACTGCAAACCCATTGCTACGTCATTAGAGCAAGGAGTAAAGCTAGGAGCAGAGGATGGTGAGTTACTTGATGATCCATGCATCAACAGACAGATGGTTGGGAGTCTTATCTATCTGACGATCACCAGATCTGCTTGAGCTATGCCGTCGGTCTGATCAGTCAGTTTATGCAGTCACCACGGAGATCACATTTGAAGGTTGTCAAGCGGATCCTCCGCTATGTGAAATTCTCGGTGCAGTATGGACTTCACTATAGATACGGTGGACCATTGTTGTTACATGACTACACAGATGCTGATTGGGCAGGAAGTGCCGACATGAGATCTACATCAGGTTACGCTTTTGGACTTGGAGCGCTGCTATAAGCTGGGCTTCTAAGAAGCAACCTATGGTTGCTTTGTCATCCACAGAAGTAGAGTATTGAAGAGCAATGAACGCAACATGCGAATCAATTTGTCTTCGATGTCTGCTATCTGATATTGGTGTGGAGTGTACAGATCCTGTTGTTGTATATACAGACAACATTAGCAGCATGAAGTTAGCTAGTAATCCTGTTTTCCATGCTAAGACGAAGCATATTGAGGTGCACTATCATTTCGTTAGAGAAAAGGTCCTTGCACGAGAGATTGAGCTCAGTTATGTGAGCAAAGGAGATCAAGTTGTCGATATCTTCACTAAGACATTATCTAGAGATAAGTTTGATGCTTTCAGACATTGTCTAGGAGTACAAAATGTAGAGTCGAGCTTGAAGGGGAGTGTTGATATAATCCTAAGCTCTAGTAGATCGACGGCTAACATTAGCCGGAGTGGTTAGGGTAGTTATAGTTAGTTAGAGGGCTAACCCACCATTAGGGTTTCCCTTGTACTCACCTCAACAATATATACATGGAGAGGCAAAGCGTCTCTCATCTCATTCCTATTTTACTTCCTTGTCTACTCGTTCTCTCTTCTTGGAGTGTCTTCGAAGTATAGATCTTTCTACAATAGGCACTTCCGTTCCATCTTCTAGGGGGACGTGATCTAACGACGAAGATGTATATTTTTCTTCTTAGGAAGTAAGATCCGTCATCTTCGGACGAAGTTGTATATAATCGTTGTGTTGTTCATTCTCAAGACCTCTAGGTGTTTGTTATTTGGATTTCTATTTCTGAAGTTTACGGAGCCCATTGTGTACTTCTTTTCTTCGGAGTTTTACCTACGAAGTTTCGTAGTTTGTTGTGGTAGGAGTTAGTCTGGGTGATGAAGTTTTTTGCTGTTTAGATCCAAAATCAGAGTAGGAGTTTGAGACAAAGTTTGAGAACAAACCACCAACTACGAAGTTAGTTTACTGTGAAGAAGTTTTAAGGCGGAGTTACTTTAGAAGAAGTTGTTCTTCTTACGAAGTATCTTCGTGGTGAATCTTACGTGTGCATGAGGTGTTATCTTCTGGGGTCCTCATGTTAGAGGACCATGATGATGTTGTTTGTAAGAATCATCTACATAATTGTGCACCATGTCATCTTCCAAACATCGATGGTACATTAGATCTAAGCTTAGTAGTAATACGAGCTAGCTTGAAATGCATGTTATGTGGATCTGTTAGTAGACCAACTAGCATGTTATTGTGTGATGGTTGTTTGAGAGGATGAGATATGTCATGTTCTTCCTGTGGTACCCACAATTTACAGGATTCACGAATTTTTGAAATTTTTAAGATTAATAACTTGTTTGTATAATTGAAGAAGCGTTGTTACTTAAGATTACGGCTTCCTTAGAAGGAAGATGATCTTACGATCTTTTTGTAATAAGAAGTTGACTTCTTCAGAAGACGACCGTCTTCCGGGAAGCGTCTCTCGGTTGTGTCTTCCGAAGACGGAAGACACGTATCTTCCGAAAGACGACAACCGTGGAAGCCTAACCACGTATTTCCAAGTAAAGAAGTAGGTGTACCCACCAGGTAACACCGAGTAGGTTAGGTAGGTCAGGTAGGTCATCTAGGTTGAGAACCCCTAACCTGTGCGAGAAGATGAGAAGGAAGCGCATTAGCATAGAACACTACCTCTTCCCGCATCAAGGTTGCTTTGGCTTAGAAGATCGAATTGGAAGGTAATCGAGTTGAGTGAAGACAGTAGAGTGAAATTGAGTGGAGCCAGGATCGATTCACAGCTAGGAAGAAGGCGAGGGCAAATCGCTGAGAGTAGGAATCGCATCGAGCTAAAGGGGTCTTCTGGAGACTCCTGGAAGCAGACATTGAAGGGCAGCTGCGAGGAATCAGAGGAGGAACCTTTCGATTGAGAAGTCGCGAGGCATTGGCAGCGGCAGCAGCTTAGTGGGGTCGCATTGGAGCTGGGGTCAAAGTCGTAAGTGCGCAGAAGACTGAAGGAAGGTTGGGAAGAAGACAGAAGACTGTAGAGGTTCTTCCCATGTTCTCTTTCCTTCCCACTGCTTCTCTCTTTTTTTTTGGTATCCCCCGCGCTTCCCCAGTTGTTTGCAGGCAACCCGATCGATTTATTCCCTCCTCACGTTTTTCCTTCTGAGACATTGGGCACGGAAGCGCTGCTCAATTTCCGACAGCCATCTTCTTGCTTCTTCCCGAATGCAATTCGAGCTTTCTATCCATCGTCCTCAAATTGGAGACCCCAGCTATCAATTTTCTTATCCTACCATCCCTCTACTCCCGAAACCTTGAACAAAAGACGCTTCGGAAGATCTGAACATCTTCGGAAGATGCTTCCGAAACTTGAACCTCTTCGGAAGACGCTTCGGAAGCCTGACCGTCTTCGGAAGACGACTATATGCAATTCGTATCGAGAAGTGGATTGGATTTGCTTTGGTGTTAAGAGATGCTTGATACGAATCCTGAGTGACTTGGTGAGTTGTTTGTTATTTCGAGAAGTTGGAAGTCGGGAACCAGACCCGTGCCTCCCGGTCTTCCAAGCTTCTCAAATCCACATCTTCCTAGAGAGACTAGAAGACTGGAAAGGCTGGCAGAATGCGTGAGAAGACGTGAGGGTCCGTTACGGGTCTCTTCTGTCTAACCCATGGCAGCCTATTCCTTCTTCTTCCCGAACTTAGAAGAGAGTTGTGAGAAGTCTTGCTGGCAGAATCTGGAGAGAATGGTCGAGGGTCATGTCTTCCCATCATGCGGCAAGCTTCTTCTGAGTGTGTATGAGAGGTGAGAAGTCAGAAGAACAGAGTGCAATTGTCTTGAGTCTGTTGTGAGGATAGATTGCGTGTAGGAAATAGAAGACAAGTGAGATCAGTGAAGGGAAGCCTGGCTTCGGAAAGTCTTCCGAGAACGGTATTGAATCGGAAGCTGTCTCGGAAGTCTTCCCAGAAACCACTGTCACCGCAGGAGCCCGCAACCATCTTCTGAACTTGTTACACACTCTACTTCTCGCAAATCTTTTATCTTCTGTTAGGAAGTAGGATGTAATGCAAGGTGGGTTGTCTTCTTAGGAATCCATGCGAGACCTTGCTTAGTTAAGATTATTTAGACATAGCTCGGAAGACGAGAGCTATTTAGGAAGCACTGTTAGAATCTCGGAAGATGGAGTAGCTGTCTTCTGAGAGTGGAAGCTAGACTGTGAGAGCTTGGGAAGGACTAAGCCTTCAGCTCACAGTAAGTACGTAGCTTAGTGCAACAGAGTTTCAAGTATGTCGATGCATCCTCGAGGGTTGGTGTTACCGGCAGCAGAACTGACCGAGGCCAAGCCCTTCATCAAGGAGTTGGGTCTCGACTTCTTCCTGTGGGATTAGAACCTCGCCGACCAGGGTCTTCTGGAGGAGGTTTGGGCAGCATTACCGCCCCGCAACCGTGTACATGCGAAGGCAGGAGTAGCGCGAGGAAGACCATCTTCCTAGACCGAAGATTGGTGACGCAGGGCCTCCCACAGGTAAGAATCCGAGAACTGAGGTTGTTGGCTCGAGAAGAAGATCCTACACATGATCTCGGGGAAGTGGCATGTGCCTGAAAGCACAACTTGTCTCTTCCTAGAGGACAGATAAGGAAGAAACGGATGGAAGGCCGAAGCTTACCGGGAGCCGCAGAAGCGTCTTCTGACGAAGCTGTTCCTTCACCTCTTTCCTAAGGGGAAAGCACAAAAGACGAGGTACCTTGGAGATCAGGACGTGGAATTCCTGGAGGCCATCTGGGAAGGACTACCCATCAACAAGGGCGCGTTCTTCCACGCATATGTGCAGGCGGAGCTGGTGTACTTAGGTACCCCAACGGGAGGACATCTTACTCCATTCTTCTGTTACTTGTACGTAGCCAAGGGGGATCTCACGGAAGATCAGTTGGCGAGATATGGACCAACAGGGCAGCATGAGACAAAAAAGGAGACCTCAGGAGAAGACGACCGAGCAGCAGCGATGACTCCCCCTCTCACTCTGATGCCGCAGATGAGACCAGGTACTCATCAGAAGACGCTTCTGGTGAGGAAAGACGACTCCAGTGGATCGGAAGACGTGACACCACCAAGGAAGATGGGTCCTAGGAACGTCCCTAGGAAGACCACCTCCTTCCCGATCATTCACTCTGGATCGGAGTCCGACTCACCGGACGAGCCATTGAGTACCCCATCTGCACAGAAGACCGCTTCTGCAACACCAAGGAGTCTTCCGAAGACTCTAGAAGACGAAGGATGGATGGATACCCCTACTGCGATGCGAGGAAGCGCAGTAAAGAGGACCGCTTCTGTCCTGAGGAGAGATCTTCCACCTCGGAAGATGAGAAGAGTAGCTTCTTCTCGCGCGCAGAAGCAGAAGACCATAGTGGTGGAAGAGGCATCCTTGCCTCGGGAAGACAAGGTCGACACCTCCGAATCGGATTATGGAGATGAGTCTGTCTTCCGCAAGAAGAAGACTGGAGGAGTTCAGTGCCTTCTTCCACTCAGAGATCCAGCCAGCTATGGAGTTGATCGAGAAGAGAGCGAAGCCTCAGGAGAAGCCACTATAGCCTGGATTCGGTATGCGCACCCTGATGCAGCAGGAAGAAGGCCAGAAGAAGGTGGAAGCGCTGGAGGCCAACCTCCGCACCACGGAGAAGCTCGCAGCGAAGTACAAGACGGAAGCAGCCGCTTCTACCAAGGAGCTAACGCAGCTGAGGAAGAGCAACCAGGAGTTGCAGACGCGTTTACAGCAGCGTGACCAGGAGGTTCTGCGAGTACAGGGTAAGATCACATCCCTTGCAGAGGAGAGGACGACATGGAAGACACTGCGGGAAGCCGCAGAAGCGCAGACTGCAGCCGAGAAGACGCAGCGGGAAGTAGTGGAAGCTCGTGCGCAAGAGATGTTAGTTCAGTCGGTGGAAGCGCTTCAGAAGAAGTTCAACTTCACCGCGGGTAGGAAGCTTCTTACCTTAGCTAGAGAATGGGACGACGAGTCCAGAGTGATGTTGATAGAGTGCAAGGAGAGCATGTTCAGGTATTTGGATCGGCAGATAGAGGGAGTGAAGACACTGTATGGTCTTCTCTTGATTCCGCCACCCGCAACTGCATCTTCCCAAGCTCCAGCACCATCGACTGGATTCGACTTGGAGAAGGGGGAGTTCGACCTCGCTGTCCACTTGATAGTGACAACGTTGGAAGCTGAGAAGACCCCGGAAGAAGCCTCGGAAGACAAGATGTCTTCTGGAAGACAAGATGTCTTCTGGAAGACAAGAAGAAGAGCTGTCTTCCCAGGTATTCCGAGTGGAGGAAGCGACTTCTCCGAACTCCTATGAGATCACCATGGCTCCCAATGTCGAACTAGTGCCTCAGAAGAGCGAGGAAGCACAAGTCGACCCAACTTCCCAGAAGACGCTTTCGTCTTCCGAAGCAGAAGCTGAAGCCGAAGCAGCAGCAGCAGAACCAGCGACGAATGTCGAGGAGGAAGCCACCTCAGTGACACCCGAGGTAATTGCAAGGCTTCTCAACTTATCAGAAGCCGAGCTAGTAATTCAGGTAGGAGTAGATCCAATGGAGATTGCATCCGAGCAATTAGAGTAGGTAGCAAAGCGCAGAAGATAAGTTGACTTGTCCAAACTTAGTAGGAACCGAACATGCTATCTTAGGAGGTGGCAATTTAGTGTAATATTAGATAGGTGACCATGTGGCAAAGTATGCAGTGCAAGAGCAGTAAGGTGGATGGCTAATTAGGAAGGGGAACCGCTTGCATGTGGGTTGGCAGCCTTCTGACATCGGTCATCTCTCCCTGGTTGTAATTGAGGATTGGAGGGGAACTTCCCCTGTGTCTCAAGGCAGATGCATAAGTAGGATCAAAGAGTAAGATTTTGGACACACATTAACACACTGAGCATATTATACACTCTTGAGAGGCGCACTAAGTACGATGTTGTGTACTGCGCACACACACTACACCCGATGTTAGAGACATACGAATAGATTGAGATTATACCGGAGGGGTCTGCATGCTCGTTACCAGCAGTGGTTCGAAGATGTAGATGGAGGTAGTGGACAGTCTAGGAGCAGGGAACGGCATCCTCGTGCAGTCTTGTTGGCTAGACTGGTTTGTCGAGGAGTAGGAGCAGGAAGTAGAGGGAGTGAGCTTCTCAATGCCAATGTGACTTCTTCTCGGGGAATGGATTGCTGATTTGAGTGCAGAAGCTTTGTCCATGACTTCTGGGTGGTGGATTTCCTTGGATTCACTCCCGATTGTGCATGGGAAGCGTTCTTCTTGAGTGGCGGTGACTGTCAGCAGTTGTGCAGATTCGCAGCTTGGCTCGTCCAGTGGAGCATTTCGGATCTATGTACGGACGGTCTTATGGATAAGGGATCTCAGAAGACAGAGTAGTCGAAGCAGCGAGAGAAGAAGAAAGAAGTCTTCTTCTCACAGCAGAAGACGACATCTTCAAGTAGAAGACGGTGCAACTATACGCACGTTTGTTGTCTTCCTCCCCAAACTATTACAAGCAAGGATGGCTTGTTAGTCAGGATCCGGACTAGAAGCCTGACAGAATCTTAATTTCTTATTCTTATCTTGTTTTTCTGTCATTTGGATTTTCCCTTCTGCCTCATCTTCCCCATCTTCTTACCTTCTTCTAGTGAGCTTCCGAGACTTCTATTGAGCTTCCGTGAAGGTGAATGTCGTTGTAGTGCTACAGGAGGACGGTTTCCGTAGGCAGAAGCTTGGGAAGGCTACATGAGGCATACACCCTGTGATTAATCTAATCCGTTGGAATGTGAAAGAGAGAGTAAGGTGTAACAGCCGATTCTAGTCGACTTCTGCGAAGCAGGAGCAGTCTTTTGGAGGTGTGAGAAGTCGAGTTGAACCCCCAGAAGCCGAGAATTGCTTCGGGAAGAAGGTATTGAGAAGATCGGAAGAAGTGACATGGAAGCAGGAAGCGTCTTCCCGAGCTCCTCTGTGAATAGTTGTGTGATATTTTAGTTAGTAGTTGTTTGTTTAAGTCCAGAGCACCTTTTGGTGAGTCTGGAAGACGTGTGGTTTTGTGTGTTTGTGTGTTTGAACAGATCTTAGAACTTAGAGCAGCGTTACTTGTGCAAATCCTCTGTGGGAAAGATATCTTGTATACTAAATGGGCAGAAGGAGTTATCCTGTGACACTACACGTCCCTACAAACACAACTAGTTTGAACTACATCCCTCGATGTAGTTCCTCTAGAGCGATGGATGTGTCCATGATGTATATAGTGGGGTGGTCGATTTGACCTTCACGTGATATGGATTGTAGACAGATGACTAACAATAAGATAACATAGCACCCGACCTCCTGATCTTTGCATCCACGAAGGTGCATATCACGTAGTTGAGGTATATGACTATCTAGAGTTAAAGGGACCTAACCGCCAGCTAGTAGCGATTGTGGTACACTTGTGTATATGTATGATATTATATGTATGTTGTTTTTATGTGTCATTTGATCAGACAGTGATGTATGTTGTGTAACGATGTGTATGCGCATGTAGTTTTCACGTCATGTGTAGCAGCTCTGGTAGTTAGCAGAATGCACGGTAGCTAGTCACATGAAGATCGTTAGTGCTATTAGGAGAGGTTCTTGGTTCATATCTCTTTGGAGAGTATAATGCGAGATAAGAGCTTGAAGACCTCACTTCTTTCGAGTTGAGCCTTCAAACTCATGGATGTAGTAGATGAGTCGAGTGAGGATAACCTTGATTCTTTGATGTGCAAAGTGTATTTGGCTTGACTAGCGTGATCTTTGTATTTGCTGGTTGGTATTTCAGTATGGATGAATAGAAGATTGGCAATTATGGTACACTTGTGTATTTGTATGATATCATATGTACGTTATGTTTATGTGTCGTTTGAGCGAGCATCGATGTATGTTGTGTAGCGATGTGTGTGTGCATGACATTCTCCAAACAAGTAGTTCGGAGAAGAACTCCAAACTACTTGTTGGGATGTCGTTGAAATCAAGGTAGCAATATCTATCTACTTGAGAAGACGGATGTCAGATCAAGCCGTTTGTTTTGCGGATATATGTGGTTTAGTCACATGGAGGTAGTTTTGAAAGTTCGGTCACCTGTGACCAAAACTTGAAGATACTTGTACTATCAAGAGTCGGATCTAAAGGTTTTTGGAGCCAACAGAGTCAAGAAAGAAAACCCTACCGATATCTAAAGATCGTTTGGAGAAACAAGGAAGTTTTGATATATGTCTTCTTTGGTTTCTTTGCTATGATTTTTGTGTTTTTTAACTCGTTAGAGTTCCAATTTTTTGTGTGTGACTTGTGTTAGTTTTAGCTAAGGGTTTGTACATGGATGTTGGTTGGATCTGAGTTTGAATCGTGAGATACTGTTGCAAAGCTTTTTGTTAACAAATGAGTGTTTTCCTTACTTTGAGCTATGCTTCGGTAGTTTGGATCTAGGTTGGGATTCAAAGACTTGCTTGAAGAGGTTGGATGTAGATTATTGATCACTCAAGTCTATTTATCAGTTTTGTTTTCATAGAGAAAAGCGGGAGTGTATATAAAGTGAGGGTTGTAATATCTTGTGAAGCTTATTCTCGTGGTTGTTTTTCTCTCTCATCTTTGTTCAACACACGATATCTCCACAGCCAAGAACCTCACATTTTCTTGTACAACCTTCATGCACAATATGATAAGATATCATGCTGGCAGGAGCAAAATGTTAGGTCTGAGAAAGATTGTGACGAGACTCCCAGTTTGGCTGGTTGAAGGACTGAATGTTTGCTTTGTTTGGATAAAAGCTATCAGGTTTTTCTGCTTTAGGTTGCACAGCCGCATCCGACTGATGTGAAGTACCATCCTCAAGTGAACTACTATACTGTCGCTCTACAGTGAGTGGATATGATGATAAAGTTTTAGAGGATTTAGAGCGTTTTCAAAACATGGATGTGGAGTTACAAAAGTTACAATCCAAGTTTACTTGTGTACTAGAACATCGTGTGAAGGAGTGAGAAGCCTTCGCTCATAAATTTGAAGGTACTTGAGAGTTTTTCATATGAAGCTGTGACGACTCTCAGTCTCAAGATTGAGCACAGACGCGAACGACAGAACCTAAGGAGGCAAGTCTCGAAACGAACCAAAACATAGATTTCATACATAGGTCTGAGAATTGAGTTCGAGACATGGGTCTGACGAAGGAGGACCGTGGTTCGGACGCTGGTCTGAACCACAAGGTCCAAGTCTAACGCTGGAGCACAGTTTCTCGAAAATATCTGAAGTGGTAGAGTTCCAACGACGTTTTGGGTTGTGGACGGAGCTCCACGTAAGATTTCGAGGCAAGTAAGATATCATTGGAAAGGTCTCAGCGAGAGCTTTCAAGTGTGATGATCATCAAGCTCAAGATCGGATGACACGAACAACAAGATCCTAGTGGACTTGCGCTAGGTTGTGAACGTTGCGAGTAGGACTGAACGGCTTGGCCGGAAAGTCGATCAGATGAACCCTAAGTGGTTCTCTGAACCAAGGTTGGAACATTGAGTTATGACATAAGGGCCTATCCCGAGACGACCCGAGACGAACATTGACCTTAGAGGGCAAGTCTAGAAATGGACTGAAACATAAGTCTGAGACATAGATCTGAGAGGTGAGTCCGGCGCAGACGGACTGTGGTTTGGACGCTGGTCCGAACCACAGGGTTCGAGTCTAGATCTTGACCACAAGTTTTCAGAAAACGCCTAAGGGTTGGAGCTCCAGCGACGTTTAAGGTCGTGGACAGAACTCCACGTAATATCTCGAGACGAGTAAGGTATCATTGGAAAGGTCTCGGCGAGAGCTTTTTTTGCGAGCTGAGAATTATGGCCGATCTCGTGATGGATTGTGGTATAATTTTCAAGGACCAAAGAGGAGGACGAGACCGCCGATCCCTAGAAGTATATATGAGGGGGCTCGATGCTTAGGTGGACCAGAACGAGTCACTCGATCCTAGAGTTCAGCAGACGGACTCTGGGAGCATGAGGTGATGGTTGGGTCAGTACCAAGGTGCATTTCGATCTAGACTTAGACGTCTGGACTTAGGGACAATCCAAAGATAGTGACAAGACTAGGGAACGAGACGGTGGATTAGACCACCGTTCAGGAGCTTGGACCCAGATGGACATCACATGCGGTTGGACCGCTAGGTGTGCTGGAAGCACCGTTTAAGACCTTGGACTTTATGAAAAGTGTGCCCCAAGTCATGTTGTGACTTGCTCATGTTTTGGGATCGACCTAGCCGGGTCTAGGTCGGGACTTAAGGAATGTGGAGCTTGATGATTAGGGAGACGGTCCGGCTCCGGTCCGGACCAAACAGAGTTAAGGTAAGTGGTGCATGAATGCTAACGTGTGATTGTGATTTACATGTTAGCATTGTGAATTTCGTGACTTACTGAGCAAGAGCTTCCGCTGATGCAACAAGACAATAGGTGCACGAAAAGTGGTATCAAAGCCGATGCTTCGGTGAGGAAGAACTTGAGGTAGCGGCTGAAGGATGGACGCTTGACGAGTGACGTGAGATACGAAACAAATCAATGTTTCTAAGTGAACACTTGGAGCGATGACGGACGTAGGATAAAGTTCAAAGAAAGACCAAGAGACGAGTGGCAGCTGACTCCGGGACCAGATCAACTCAAGCTAGTCCCGAGGCACAGTCAAGAGATGATAACTGACAACTTTCGTCCCAACATCAAGGGAGCCCAGTATTAGCTACGAGATCGGTGCAGCAAGATGGAGTTTTGTCAACGGTGTCCAACAATTTAGGCGTGGGAAGTCAAGGAGCTTTGTATGCAGAGCTCATCAAGATGACGAAGACCATGCAGGAGGGTATGGTCTGTAAAGATAAACATATCGCTGAGCTTGAGGTAAGCCAAGGGAGTTCTTCGTCTACCAGAAAGCTTTGTAAGATGAATTTGCCGACCTCATTTTCAAGTATAAGACCGGTATCGTATAACGTGTTTTTCTGTCTAGGAATACACGGGGTATATGGCTGTGCAGAGGTATGTGGATTGACAAGGTTGGATCTAGATCTGGATGTTTCCACTCAAATGTTTCACTATCTACTCTTCTAGCCTGAGTGACCTTGTATCCGCTCGTCTCAAGTTTAAAGCTTGTTACGATCCAAGGTTACGTATAGGTTGCATAAACTTGTGTTACAAATAGATCTTTTGTATTCTAACTAAAAATACTCAGATCTGTATTATCTAACTGAAGTTATTCATCTATATCACTGGAAGCCTGACTTCTGAATAGCTCCCCAGCGACGCTAACTGGCCATCAATCCAACTATCACAACTTCATAGTACAATCAGAAGATACTAAGATCACTCAATCAACTTGATAGAGTATCGATACAACTTGCTGTACACCCTGGTCTATCAAGTATTCCAGCAAGGTAAAACATGCATACTCCAAAACACTATTCAGATCTCAATATAGCACCAACGGCGGTAGTACCTGGCAGCTCCGAGAACCCAAACAACGGCTTAAGACTCATGGTGGCTCCGTTCTCCTTCATCACCAAGAGCTGAATTCAATCAGCCCCACACCTTCCAATGTCGAGTTGTATGCAGGTATGGCAGTTTCAGCAACAAACTCCTCTCCAAATTGCTCGAAAATGATGAAATTGACAATAGATGATACCGAAAAACCCGAAACTGCTAATAACAGAAGTATTTTCGAACTTTGAGACCTCAGTCCTTCCAAACCACTCGACCAATGATGATCAAACTTCACAGGAAGCTTGATTGGACCCTTCACTCCTACCCAGAACAATTATCAGGTCGAAATCTCAAACCAATTCTCAGATATGGATCAAACCGTAATCTGTGCTAACTTCAGAGCTTTACAGACCCAGGTACATTTGATCCAAGATTCTGAACAAACTACTCGACCATTTGAGGTGAAACTTCCCAAGTATCTTACTGATAAAACATTCTTCAATCCTGGAAAGTTTCACTTAGAAATTCTACTCAGATCTTAAGCAATAGCAAACTATCCATGGCTATCACAGTTCGCTGTCCCCGTCTTATCCCATCTGCACTTCTCAACTTCAATCGGTCAGTTCAGAATCCAAATCGATCAAGAACCTGACGAAATTGATATCAAAATGACCAGCACGTCATCAGCTCTCCAACCCAACAGACAGCTCCTCAAAACTCCTCGCGAGTCTCTCGGAACAACCAGAAACGTAGCAGTAGGTACGAATTTCACCCCCCTCCACTCAATCGATCATAACGCGCTCATACTTTCATCAAATCGATCGATTCTTCAGCCCAGATTGTAGCCCCGGTCGAGAGCTCTCCAACCATACCCTTCGTTTTGCGAATGGACCTCTGAAGCCTCCAGAAACCACAGAAACGTCGCGAGGATCAGCTAGAACACCATTGGTCCAAAAATGGACCAATAAGAGCAAAAAGATCTTTACTTTTGTCTTTTCTCCACTCAACTTTTTCCCCTAGAACGAATTTTTACTCTCCAAGGAGACACAAGACATCAACAACACTCTAAAACCTCAAAAAATCCTTCAGATATGTCGATGGATTCTTCGCGGTCCATAACTACACAGAAGCGCTCAACCAGAATGAAACCAGTGAGCCGCAGACTAATACAACGTCAATATTACAACTTGGAAACGTTCTACAATAAAAGGTATGAAAAAAAGAAACGGTGAAGCTATCACTCGATTGTAATATTCTTGCCCGAAGTTTCTCACGATCCAAGCCCCATGATTGATCTTCGGTCTGCAATGGCACCGGACATCGACCCAAAGATTAAAAGGAACGTTCGATGGATAGTTGAGATCCATTGTTCCTCACAACAAAATGTACACTGTCATATCCCAAGTCTCTCCGTATGTTACGATTGGAAGGATCACCGGAAGCTGTAACTCCATCACCCTCCCCATGAACTCATCACCAAAGTACGCAACTAACCACTGTCGAAAGTGATCGCGGTGGATGCAATGAAGCTTGATGTGAAACGGATTCGGGAAAGGAAGATCCGGAGCCGGTAACACACCTCCGTCCATAACCACCACTCCTGCAGTTCCTCACTCCTCCATGCAGACCACCGAGAACCCTTACGAATCACCCGCTGAGAGAGAATGTCGTATGAACCTTCGATCCACCAGTTTATACACAAATGCGGCGACAAGGACCACTAAAGTGAACACGCACAGATCGATGACTTGACACGTTCCTCTACCATGCGATCACTTAAACAGATAATCACAAACGTGGCACTCATCATACCGTTCGGCGAGTTACGCGATACGGTTCACGAAACACGGAAAAGAAACACAACATAGGTTACACAGGAATTTCACACAGGAGCCGAACCACAACACGACATCCACCCCTTCTAAACCTGCGCATCCTCTGGTATGCGTCAACACTCACAAGTTGTGGTCGGCATCACACTATATCTTCATCTTCTTCACTGATGTTGTCGTTAGCAATATCTTCGTCATCCAAATCTTCTCCGTCATCATCCAAGATATCAAACTCAGCTCCGACTTCCTCCATGCTTATCCCTTCATCTCGCTTCTTGAAGAGTTTCACACGCTTGCCTGCAATGGAAACCTTGAGCTCTGCCCCATCAAGCTCTCTTAGTGAATATGTGGCATTATCAAGCACGACAAGAACCACATACGAGCCAAACCATCGCTTAGAGAATTTTCTAAGCGCACTGTGTTGGTTGTCCAAGCTACTATCGTAGACCAACACCCAATCTCCTTCTTTAATCTCCTTCGGCCTTAATCGATGACGCTTATCAAATCTGTCTTTGTTTCTCAAACGCGCCTCTTTCAACTTCTCCAATGCAATCTCTACATCTTCAGGTCTTCTCTCTAGTTGACGGATTCGGACAGCAAGAAGATCTTCTGTAGACATACCATCCTCCCAAAGTAGAACACTCCAAGTGGGTATGTGCTCCTCAATGGGCATGATAGGTTTCTGTCCCTGCATCAACTCCGCCGGCATATATCCCGTAACTGAACTATGAGTCGAACGATCAGCCCATAATGCAAACGGAAGAAATCTTGGCCATTCTCTTGCCCTCCCCTTGCAAGCTTTCACAATAGGAGGATGACCACGTTCACTCTTCGCATTACCTTCCGGATTGTAGGCTGTGGTGAGAGCTAACTTCACACCACACCTCTTGAAGAACGCTTTAGCCTCATCATTGTTCAGCTCCCCTCGATCAGCCGTGATCTTCCCAACACAACCATATCTACAAATCACATCTTCCAACAAGAATTTGCAGACTCCCTCTGTGGATTTTGTCCGTAAGGCTCGCCCTTCCACTTGGTTGGACAAATCCTCACGTGCCAAAACTAAGTAACGCATCTGCCATATACCAACTGGCATAATAACAAGATCTACTACCCACTTATAATGCATTGCAAGTGGATAAGTAGGATGTAACCCATCTCGATGCCGAATTCCTGAATACTCTTGACAAGTTTGGCATGTCTCCACAAATTGAACTACATCTCTATGCATGTTACGCCACCAATATCTCTCCTTCAGCTTTGTAAAGGTGGCATAAATACCTCTATGTCCTGCCCACAAGCTCTCATGAAACTCCTGCATGAGTAACTTCTGCATGTCAACCTTGCACACAACCCTTTGTGGCATCTTACCACTTTGCTTAGCATGTTTCCACAAATAACCACCTTGTAGCAAGTAGTTATAAGCCTTCCTCCTGATTTGTTTAAAGTGAGCATCACTCCATCCTGGCTGTCTAGTCAACAGGCTTAGATAGCATCCTATGTCTATCCATTCTCCTTCATATAGCTCCTCCATGAACGGTTTCGAATGCTCACTCTCACCTCCTTGAGCTCTACAGAAAACAGTAGTACCAACGTCTTATGTATCTTCTATCATCTCTTCCTCATCCTCATACCTCGCACGAGATAACATATCAGCTACTGGATTGTTCTTCCCCGCTATGTGTCGGAACTCAAGATTTAAGGACTTGATGTAAGCAATCCAGCGTAGCATAGCAATATCAGGAGTGTTACTGTTTGTAATCATCCCTAATAATGGTAAACAATCTGTTTCTACTATTACTGGCGCTCCAATCAAATAGTCCTTTTCAGCTTTCATAGCTGTAACTACTCCCCATAACTCTCTCTTCACTTGAGGATAGTTTCTATGTCGCTCACAACACCTTTGCTCCAAATCTGACTGCAAACCGATTCTCTTCTTCATCATCTTGTCCTACTGCCCATCCAATGGCTATCGGACTAGTATCAACAGTAAGTATCACTGGTTTGCTATCATCGTAGCTCACACGACGAAGTACAGGTGGAGAAGATAACAACTGCTTCAATCTCTGAATCGCCTCAGTATGCCGCTCCTCCCATGCAAACCTCTTGTGCTTTCTCAACAGATCGTAAAGAGGATCAGCCACATGTGCAAAATGTGGAATCCACACATGATAGAAGACACAAGCTCCAAGAAACCTTCTCACCTCTGTTGTTGAACCACAAGTATCCTTCATCGTCGTATAGCATCCACTTTACCAGGATCAGGCTTGCGTCCAAACCATCCACATAGATGCCCCACAATCACAACTTCTCGCACTCCAAATGAAGACTTAGCACCTGATAGTGTCAAGTGCGCCTCTTCAAGTCGTGATAAGATTTTATCACAATCTGAAATGTGATCAGCAACAAAGTTTCTACACCCCTTCTGATCCATTGTCTCATCTTTCTCCTCCTCAACGCATCCCTTAATTGGAATGTCATCCAACAAAGACATGGTCTTTTCAAGAATGAACTCACGGAGAACCTTGTTCATCCCGTTCATCATGTGCGCTATCGAGTTTGTTGCTCATTGTGGTAGTGTGCACATTCTGACCAACCCCAACGGTGTCCTCATGGTGGTGATATCTCTACTCTGTTCAGCAAGTTGAAACTGATCGTATCCAGAGTAAAGATCTCTTATAGAGTAAATAGCCCTCCCAGCAAACGCTTCAGCAAACTCTCCGACGATAGGTCCTATGCCTGTATTTCTGATGGTCACTTGGTTCACAGGTTGTATATCTTGGATGAACCGTAATGCACCACTCTTCTTTGGTACTGTAAACCAATGACTAGAGTATGGTGCAAACGATGGTTCCAAGATCTTCATCTGCATCTTCTCCTTCAAGAGCTTTATGAGTTTTGGTAGATGCGCTCTAGGTACAGGAATTGACCTCAAATCCCAAGGAGCATGTGGAACTATGAATATCATCATTGGCGCCACAATGCTAGGATCTACACATCCGATTTCTGAGGCTTCAAAAGCAAAAGCTTTCCCGTGCCTAGTTAACATCTCCCTAAACCTATTCTCCTCCACAGACAAAAGAAAATCTGCTGAACCAACCTTCAACTCCTTGAGCGTAGCTTCAGTGAACTTGTGACCGACCCGGCTAAGATCTCTCAAGCTTTTCTCCTTCGAAGATTGTTGGACTCCCTGGTTAGAATCACTAGGTAATGGCTGAGCAACAGGTTTTACCTTCTTGTCTACCATTTTGTACCTAGTATCAACTCTAACTTCAGGATCTACGAATGACTCTATAGCTGTATAGAGCTCCCTAGAGTGTACTTCCACCACATGATCCTCATCTTCTTGCTCATGCATAGCAAGTTCATCGATGAAATCTCCCAATCCTAACTCCAAATAAACACCTTCTATCTTATCATCCTCTTCAAGCACACCAACTCTCTTTAGATCTTTTTCAGTTTTTCGCATAACTTTCTGCTCCCACTTCAGCAAGTCAGCAAGTCGTGTATGTGTAGCAAATCCACTCCCATAAAATCTCACAACTCTTGTACAAAAAGCACTTTCTTTCTCTAGCGAGAGTACCTTCTCAAGTGTACCACTATGTCCTCGCTCTATAGCAGTACTTGTCAAAAATCCTTGAACTCCTCCGTGACCTTAGGCAAGGAGCCACCCCTCAGATAATCTCTGTTCCGCTCGTGGTTTGCTGATACAGTTAGAAACTGTACCGCTCTCTTGCCATCCTGACTTCTGATCCGCGCATAAGCAGATCCATCATCCAAAACCTTGGTCTCCATCCTCACAGCTGTAATGTAAGGTTGACCGAGTATCACCGGGTATGATGTACTATCTTGAACAAAGAAGTTTTGTTCAATAGTTACATCTCTCACCTTTACTTTCACATCAGGACAAGCTCCATAGAGTTCTCCTCGTGTGTTGTTCGCTGTTCTGATCATCCAACCATGATCTATATCAACAGACCATCCACCTTGCTTGTATATGTCCTTAGAGACAATATTGATCTCTGATCCATGATCAATGAGAGCAACCACCGGATCTGTCATCTCTCATACCTTCACTAAGGCTTCGGTAGTAGCTCTAGCCCAATGTCCTCTAGTGTAATGACTAGGGACCTTGTCATCGTTATCATCCTCAAACCGAACCTTGCGGTTGATGCAGCATTGAGCTAGTTCTAACTCTTCCTCTCTTGATATCTTTGTGTCTAATGCATTAGACACAGCGGTTTCTCCTGCCAATTGCCTTTTTCGTTTGATGGTGTCAATAATGACATCATGAAACTCCCTCTTGGCAATCCCAAGGATCTCAAGGTAAACTCGATCTTGGCATTGAGTACTCTCTCTTCTAGTACTCCTTTCAGATCCGTAGCAGCTTCAATATCAAACTGAAGCTTGTATGAAGGAGATTTACCTTTCTCCTTACCTCTGCTCTTCTCTGACTTCTCGGGAGTAGAGGATATGACCTCTTCCATAGTCTCCTCTGGTAGAAACATGATCTCCGGTCTGAACTTTTCTCCTCTTGTTTGCCTCTTGAGAGCTGTTCTCTCTTCGCTAAGGCTTGCTTCATCTCGTTTGCGCATCTCCTCCATGAGAGCCTCATGTTGACTCTTCGCCAAATAAGCGTGAACAGACATTGTATCCACGGGATCATCCCATCCAGTAGCACCCCTGATTGCCGTGGCTGTTCTGAGCAACTCCTCCCTTGCCATTTTCCCCCTTTTGTTCGTGCTTACCGCATGGCTCTACATATCAAGAGTATCTCCATCCTTCTTAGAAGCACTTCTTTCTCGTACTACCTCAACTCCATAAGTAGCAGCTTCTACCGACGCAGTAGCATGTTGAGATAGATACTCCTCCAGTACTTGCTTCATTCCTCCTTTCCCGAAGTTGGTTCTAAGAATCTCTCCATTATCCTTCAGAGCAATCTTTCCTTCCTTCCAATAGACTACTCCATCTCGTAGAGTTTTGGCACTCTCTTCGAGCATGATCAGAACTATCACACCAAATGCATCTCTGTACATAATCTTGCTTAGGAGCAAGTCTGGTATCATGTGCTCCTCCCTTCTCTTCCAACCTTGCTAACTTGATCTGCAAGTCCCTCATCCCTTTTACCAACTCTTCCATAGCATCTCTTTGCGGTGCAACTTTCGGGACAGGAATAGTAGGAAGTGGAACTTGAGGTACATGCACAATAGGTGCTTGCACATTGGGTACCATTGGTTGCCTACGAGGTACTATGATCGGTGGCGGTCTCTCTTCTTGTCTTACCATCACCTTCCCTCTTCGGTACTCTCGTTTGGCAAGTACACTCACTGCTTCAGAGACTTTTCTCCAGTCAGTCGTGAGTCCGTTGTCTTCCATCCTATCTTCCAGAAGTAGCTCCAACTCCCTTTGTAATTCATTGTTGGCTGCTTGTAGAAACAACTCCACCTTGTCGTTCTCCAATGTGAGCTTCTCCATCCGAGACAATTGAAGGAATTGTCTCTCATACTCCCGAAATAGCTCTGTGGCAACAAGCCCTTTGTTGGGTTTGTTTACCCACTCCATGAATGACTTCTTAGTCACTCGGTCTGCATCTTCTAAAGAATACTCTTCTTTCAGCTGAAGAGTAAATCCTTCCCACGTAGCACCATGAGATCGGATGATGTCCTTCATGTGCTCTCGTAGTTCAGGTACGACAGCAAGCGCAAATGTACTCACCATCTCTTTTTCAGGCACCTTGCTCAACTCCATCTCTCGAGAATAGTACTTTAGGTACTTGGATATGTTCTTCCCGTCAAACTGATCTAGCAACCCCACAACAGATTGCAAGGCTTTAGTAGCCATTGCTTCTTTCCGTTCAGTGGCTTGCTGTTGTTGCATTACTAATGCAAATGCCTCAAGCAATCGCATATCAGACCGTGAAAGCTTGGTCACCTTTGGAGCCCTCCAGACGTAGAAGCCTCATCTACGTAATGACCCAACCCTTCAACGTCCATGGTGGCAAAACCACGCACGTACCTCTCACCCCAGACTTTCACGTCGAGTTCACCAGCTATCGTATAACGTGTTTTTCTGTCTAGGAATACACGGGGTATATGGCTGTACAGAGGTATGTGGATTGACAAGGTTGGATCTAGATCTGGATGTTTCCACTCAAATGTTTCACTATCTACTCTTCTAGCCTGAGTGACCTTGTATCCGCTCGTCTCAAGTTTAAAGCTTGCTACGATCCAAGGTTACGTATAGGTTGCATAAACTTGTGTTACAAACAGATCTTTTGTATTCTAACTAAAAATACTCAGATCTGTATTATCTAACTGAAGTTATTCATCTATATCACTGGAAGCCTGACTTCTGAATAGCTCCCCAACGACGCTAACTGGCCATCAATCCAACTATCACAACTTCATAGTACAATCAGAAGATACTAAGATCACTCAATCAACTTGATAGAGTATCGATACAACTTGCTGTACACCCTGGTCTATCAAGTATTCCAGCAAGGTAAAACATGCATACTCCAAAACACTATTCAGATCTCAATATAGCACCAACGGCGGTAGTACCTGGCAGCTCCGAGAACCCAAACAACGGCTTAAGACTCATGGTGGCTCCGTTCTCCTTCATCACCAAGAGCTGAATTCAATCAGCCCCACACCTTCCAATGTCGAGTTGTATGCAGGTATGGCAGTTTCAGCAACAAACTCCTCTCCAAATTGCTCGAAAATGATGAAATTGACAATAGATGATACCGAAAAACCCGAAACTGCTAATAACAGAAGTATTTTCGAACTTTGAGACCTCAGTCCTTCCAAACCACTCGACCAATGATGATCAAACTTCACAGGAAGCTTGATTGGACCCTTCACTCCTACCCAGAACAATTATCAGGTCGAAATCTCAAACCAATTCTCAGATATGGATCAAACCGTAATCTGTGCTAACTTCAGAGTTTTACAGACCCAGGTACATTTGATCCAAGATTCTGAACAAACTACTCGACCATTTGAGATGAAACTTCCCAAGTATCTTACTGATAAGACATTCTTCAATCCTGGAAAGTTTCACTCAGATATTCGACTCAGATCTTAAGCAATAGCAAACTATCCATGGCTATCACAGTTCGCTGTCCCCGTCTTATCCCATCTGCACTTCTCAACTTCAATCGGTCAGTTCAGAATCCAAATCCATCAAGAACCTGACGAAATTGATATCAAAATGACCAGCACGTCGTCAGCTCTCCAACCCAACAGACAGCTCCTCAAAACTCCTCGCGAGTCTCTCGGAACAACCAGAAACGTAGCAGTAGGTACGAATTTCACCCCCCTCCACTCAATCGATCATAACGCGCTCATACTTTCATCAAATCGATCGATTCTTCAGCCCAGATTGTAGCCCCGGTTGAGAGCTCTCTAACCATACCCTTCGTTTTGCGAATGGACCTCTGAAGCCTCTAGAAACCACAGAAACGTCGCGAGGATCAGCTAGAACACCATTGGTCTAAAAATGGACCAATAAGAGCAAAAAGATCTTTACTTTTATCTTTTCTCCACTCAACTTTTTCCCCTAAAACGAATTTTTACTCTCCAAGGAGACACAAGACATCAACAACACTCTAAGACCTCAAAAAATCCTTCAGATATGTCGATGGATTCTTCGCGGTCCGTAACTACACAGAAGCGCTCAACTAGAATGAAACCATTGAGCCACAGACTAATACAACGTCAATATTACAACTTGGAAACGCTCTACAATAAAAGGTATGACAAAAAGAAACGGTGAAGCTATCACTCGATTGTAATATTCTTGCCCGAAGTTTCTCACGATCCAAGCCCCATGATTGATCTTCGGTCTGCAATGGCACCGGACATCGACCCAAAGATTGAAAGGAACGTTCGATGGATAGTTGAGATCCATTGTTCCTCACAACAAAATGTACACCGTCATATCCCAAGTCTCTCCGTATGTTACGATTGGAAGGATCACCGGAAGCTGTAACTCCATCACCCTCCCCATGAACTCATCACCAAAGTACGCAACTAACCACTGTCGAAAGTGATCGCGGTGGATGCAATGAAGCTTGATGTGAAACGGATTCGGGAAAGGAAGATCCGGAGCCGGTAACACACCTCCGTCCATAACCACCACTCCTGCAGTTCCTCACTCCTCCATGCAGACCATCGAGAACCCTTACGAATCACCCGCTGAGAGAGAATGTCGTATGAACCTTCGACCCACCAGTTTATACACAAATGCGGCGACAAGGACCACTAAAGTGAACACGCACAGATCGATGACTTGACACGTTCCTCTACCGTGCGATCACTTAAACAGATAATCACAAACGTGGCACTCATCACACCGTTCGGCGAGTTACGCGATACGGTTCACGAAACACGGAAAAGAAACACAACATAGGTTACACAGGAATTTCACACAGGAGCCGAATCACAACACGACACCGGCCCGCAAGGTTAAAGATTTCTTAACTGAGTTAGACTTATACTTTGAGGCGCAATATGTTAAAGAGTCAGATAAAGTGAGAGCGACGATTACGTTCTTGAAGAATCATGCGCTTCTCTGGTGGACTGCATACAGGGACGAGCATGCTTTGACCGTCTCGACACTTGGTTGGGAAGAGTTCAAGGAGTTGCTCGTGAGACTATTCACTGCAGAGTATCAAAAGATTCGGGATGGTGTTGAGTTAGTTACATTGAAGCAAACGGGGGCCTTGAGTGCTTATGTGCGCGAGTTGAGTGCTAAGCTCGATTCCTTCTCTAAGTGGACTGAGGAGACCAAGATATGTATATTTATTGGGGGACTCAAGTCCAGCTCGGAGAAGACTCTCTTTTGGATGTTGAAGCTACTTGAGACATGTGCCGAACTTTTGAAGCTGGCAGAGCGGATTGAGGACGACGAAGTCCAGCAATAGAAACCTTTTGAACCACGCAGTATGGACAAGATTCAGAGAAGAACAAGTGCTTCAAACGACAATCGGATGAAGATGAGAAAGATCAGAAGGATTCTTCTATCTCGGCAGCAAAATGGCAGCAAACAAGGTCGAAACCTAAGGGGCAAACACCTCAGAAGGGCAATGGTGCTAAGTTTACTTGCTACAATTGTGGCGAGGTGGACCATATTGCTAAGGGATGCACAAAACCTAAGGTTAATAATGATAGCATGAATATTCAAGTGTGCTTTGCCAAGGGCAAGACGTACTAAACTTCTGAAGTGACCTTGGACGTACGATTTGCGTGTGGGAAGTTGGTGTTCATAGAGAACTTCACGGTGTGCAAGATGGATGATATCCATGCGGTTTTTGGAAACACTTTCTTGGACAGATTTGAAGTGCAACTTAGGCGAAAACCTTTGAGGTTGAACGTCAAAGTTAAAGGGCGGAAGCTGGGAATGAGGCTGATCCGAAAGGCACGGCAAAATGACGACTTTATGGTGAATTTTGATCAAAGGTAAACAGATGGACTTCAACGACGAAGTCATGTGTTTGATGCGGGTTGCAAATTTGATGACGGATGACGAACAAGAGGAAACATCAAGAGATGCGACTAAACTTCCGAAGATGCTTCACGAAGTGATTAAGGAGTTTGAGGATGTATTGACGGATGAGTTACCTGCTGATTTATCTTCAAGGTGGGTGGTGGATCAACAAATCGAGGTCTTGCCAGGATGAGAACCACCTTCCAAAGTCCTTTACCGACCCTATCAAGTGGAACTCTTTGAGTTGAAAAGACAACTTGGAGAGCTATTAGCACGGAAGATATATAGTTTGCCGTCGTTTACATCGCCGACATCTTGATCTACTCCAAAATCTTAGAGTCGTACCCAGAGCATCTAATGATGGTGTTAATGAAGTTGTGCGAGCATAAGCTGTTTGCCAACATTGACAAGAGTGAGTTTGGTTTGGAACGCATTAACTTCTTGAGACATTTCATTAGTGCAGACGGAGTCGACCCGGATATGCAAAAGGTGGATGCGATTGTGACTTAGGAGCCTCCGACTACAGTGAAAGAGATGCGGCGATTCTTAAGATTGATGTAGTTCTACCGGAAGTATGTCAAGGGGTTTTCAAAGATCATGAAGCCGCGATGGACTAGACAGAAAAAGACACACAAGTAAGTTGGACCAAGGAGGTGGATAACGCGTTCTGGACGATCAAATCCATTTTGTCAAAGGTATCAGTTTTGAAGCTGTTGGAGTTTGATAAACCATTCGAGGTGCACACAAACGCGAGCGACTATGCGATTGACGGAGTGTTGGTGCAGGATGGAAAACCTGTAGTGTATGAAAGCAAGAAGTTATCTGGGGCAGAGAGTCAATGGTCGATTCACGAGAATAAACTATTTGCAGTGGTTCATTGCTTGAGAAAATGACGGCATTACTTGAGACTTCACAAAACCCAACTGTATACTGATAATATTTTGCTCAAACATTTTGAGACAAAAGATCGAGTGCCACCAAAAGCAACTACGGTGGCATGATACCTTGGCGCTCATGAATGTGAAATTAATCCACAAAGCGGGAAAGGACAATGTGGTTCTTGACTCCTTCAGTCGTAAAGAGTAATCTCTTTCATCGTCAACATAGATTTTGTGAGCTATGTATCCTAAGGAGTCAGACTTGGGAAATACGTGAAGGTTACAGGAGAGATAATCAAGCGAAGGAGTAATTGGAACAGCTCAAGCGAGGAGTGAAGTTGTAGAACATGCAGATGAGACACGACTTACTCATGTTCAAACAAAGTCGGGTTTATGTGGGACAAGGAAAACTTAGGACTAAGTTGCTCAAAGAATGTTATCATGCCATAAAAGAGAAAAGTCCACTTTAGCAGTGATAGCTAAAAAGTTTTATAGGCCTCACATGAAAGATGATGTTGCTCACTTTGTGAAAACATGCGTAACATGTCAAGCGAACCGTATTTCTTATGAGAAGAAACAAGGGTTGCTTCATCCTTTGCCGATTCCAGCCAGACTTTGGGAAAGCATCATCATGGATTTCATTACGTCTCCGCCTAACTCAAAGAGATACAACACAATCCTTGTGATAGTTGACCGGTTTAGCAAACTAACAAAGTTTATCCCGACCTTGGATACCACAACAACGTTCACGACTTTTTTTGTTGTTCCTAGATACTTGGTAGCATTCACATGGATTACCTCAGAGTATTGTTCAGACATAGACTCTAAGTTCACATGTGCCTTTTGGGAACACTTGTTTCAAAAATTGAGGACTAAGTTAAAATTTAGTATCGCTTTTCATCCCGAAACAGATAGACAGACGGAACAAGTTAACTAATTCTGAATCAACACTTGAGGAATTATGTGAGAGCGGACCAAAGTGAGTGGACAGAGTGGCTCAGTCTTGCTGTGTATAGCTACAACTTCACGAAGCATTCAGCAACCAGCAAATCGTCCTTCTTGTTGATTTACGGACGTGAGCTAGAAAGACCTGCTGACGTTGCTGTTGTACACGGCGGGTTAGACCATCATTCAGGAGCCTGGACCATGACGAACATCACGGACGGTTGGACCGTTAGGTTTGCTGGAGGTACCGTTTAGGACCTTAGACTTTATGAAAAGTCCGCCCTAAGTCTGTCCTATTGTGACTTGCTCATGTTTTGAGATCGACCTAGTCGGATCTAGGCCAGGACTTAGAGAATGTTGAGCTTGAGAGTTAGGAAGATGAGTCGACTTCGGTCCGTATCAAACAAGATTAAGATAAGTGATGCATGGACGCTAACTTGTGATTATGGTTTGCAGGTTAGCGTTGTGAGTTTTGTGACTTACTGAGCAAGAGCTTCCGCTGGTGCAACAAGGTGGTAGGTGCGCAAAAAAAACATCATAAAAGGTAAATAGTGTGGAGTTACCAAGGGTCGACATGCAGAAGTGGAAGCAAAGTATCAAAGAATGAGAGGACAACTGTTGAAGTTAAGCTTTGAGCTCAGCGAGGAGTTATAGTCTTCGGATGCCGGCATAATATAGTTTATGTGGTAGCACCTTCGGTGTTAGAAACGCAGATTGGGCATGACCAAGTGATTGATGCTTTTGTAGCATAGCTTAAATAGAAATATAGTTGTATTAGGGTTTTAGGGTTTACTTGCAATTGTGAGAGGAGGTTGAGCTTCTCGATTGGGAAAGAAGTTCAGTCTTGACTTGTAGCTATGAGGAGAAACTCACTCTGTGAAGTGTGTTCAAGGGTAGTTTTACTTGGAGTTTGCGAGGAATGGCTTACTCCGGGGAGTATCTATGAATATAGTACTTGTTCGTGAGTTGAGGTTAAGTCTTCTTGATTGGGAAGTTGTCTTTGATTCTGGTTCATGAATAAATGCTCATTAGCAGATCGAATTACGAGTTAGTTTGTACTTGTAGATTGTGAAGGAGGTCTATATCTCTATCAGGAAGTTTGACTTCGGTTCATAGTCTATGGAGAGATTTTCTCTGTAATTCCAACTCGAAGCTTGTTAATCGATATTTCAGTGGTTGAGAAGTAACAGACTATCAAAGTTTATTGTTCTGAGCTTTAAAGTCCGTATGATGATGGATATTTCGTTCTTACTATGTTTGAGTGCAAGAGTAGCTTTAAGGAGTGTTATGGTCTTTTGAAGTCAAGATTGAGTTACCTCTTCTGTTTAATGGATAGCAGTATTTCGATCGAGTGGAGAACCACCCGCGAGTGCAGATTACTTCTTGTAGAAGTCTGAGTGACAGTCACTCAGTATGATAAGCTCATCCTAGGGAGGGATTATGGAGGTGTTCAGTTTGGCAACATTGATACGATAAAATAGTCCTTCATATGACTGCATGATGTGGGACAAATATTTGGGACAAAAGGATAAAATTTGATTGGACACGGACAAGTCGTAGCACTGAAGGACATGAAGGTGTTCAGAATACTGAGTATTTCTTGACAGAACTTTGTGGATTTCCGTGGTTAAAATTATGAACTTCCATGTGCGATGGACTTTTTACTTTATTTAATTTCTGGTTTAATTCTGATCCAGTGATCTCAGCAGGAGGCATGCTGGTGGTTAAACATGAAGTAGCGCACAGATGGAATGTTATTCCATGGGTAAATACTGAACAATATCCCTTTCGTTACTATTGATTACAAGGATATGTTATTTCAAAAAAAGAAGTTGCTGTAGTAGTTAGATCGGTAGCTGAGACCAAAGATCGGTAGCTGAAATGGTTGAGTCTCATGCTTCTAAGTGAAAGGTCTGGGGTTCAAACCCTCCTGCTCTCGGTTGGAGGTGCAAAAAGTCGCTGTCGTGTGAATCTGGTCCGGGTATGCTGTGGTTACCTACAAAAGACGATCCGAGGCCTCTTGAAGGAATAAAACGGACATGGTAAAAACTTTACTTTTTATCTTTAGCCGGAGTGACCTCATCACATTGCTGGTGGATCGATCTGGAGTAGAATACGACAAGTGAAGCTATCTCAGGGGTTTACTTAGACTTATTTTTCCATACCACTTGCGAGTCAAGTTATATCAAATATTTTATTTTTACTTTTCTATTTAAATATAAAAGAATGGTATTTTTAAGTAAAGATATCACTTTTAAATTTCAGAACCTTCTTTTACTTTAAAACTTCAAAAAAAGATATAACATGCCTTGTTTTTACAAAAGTGAGCTTTGAAATTTTACTTTCGCATATGTTTAACAAAGTTAACTAGTGAACCTCCGAGGAAGTTAGTGGAGTGATTAGCTTAATTTCAGAAGTAGTTAACCGAAGTTAACCTTGTTATCTTCCTAGTGGACTACAGAGGTGAAGTATCAATGAAGTAAAGTGGAGTGTGAAGTATCATGGAGGTTGTGGTAATGTGATAATGCAGTACTTGTACGTGGTTATTGTGCTATGATAACCTCGTGAAGTGAAAGAATTGAGGTGTAGTAGTTCGAAGTCGATGAGTGACTACTAGTATCAATGAGATAGTAATCTCCCTCATTGTGAGGTTTAGTATTCTATACCTCGTGGGTAGATAAATAATACTGCAACGTCGAAAAGAGATATATAAGTCGTTGGACATGATTGTGTTAAGGAGGACCGACCTCGGATATTATGTGAGGTGTCCGACCTCATGAAGTACGTGAAGTGGAAGGCTAATCCTCAAAGAAAATCCAAATCGCGGTTTTGGTCAAGATCGGGAGGAGGACGTTCTTTGAAGACCGGTCACTAGTGCTGAAGGTTATTATTTAGAAGGGCATCTTTAGTTAATAATCCAAGCGGAAGAAATTTTTTTGCTAAAAGAGTAGAATATTCCTTGCAGCAAGAGAAAGTGAGCTGATTGTGAGGTATGATAAGTAGTGAAGTCCGAAGAGGTCTTCACGAGGTAATAACAAGTTACTTCTCTAAGCGGTAGTAAGGAAGAAACAAAAGAAGGGAGGTCCTTGTTACGTCTTGACCTCATTGTCAATTAGTGAAGTAAATTAACTAAGTCGATATTTTGAAGTTGGAGATAGCTCTGAAATTGACCATCTAGGTTGACAGCTGAGGGCTAGTTTAAAGTAAGGTCAACTTCGAGGAAGAAAATTCCTTGATTCATGAATCATGAAGTATTTTTGGTGAATTCATGCATAATAACTCTATTTACTTGTTTACAATCCTCTTGGGGAACGATTTTTCTACTAGAAAAGCATATTCTTGATATTTTGTTATGTCGGTTTGCAAGTTGTTACATCAGTTACGCTAGGAGACAAGTTTTTAAAACCGACATATCTGTATCGGGTCAATATAAATTGATGTCCCTACGTCAAATTAATACAATTAGGTTTAGTTCAGTTGTAGTCGAGCTGAGTTCGTTCTCCAAACCCTCGGTCTGGCGCTCTCTCGCGTTGTATAAAAGTGCGACTCTTTGCTGTTTGTGGCATGTCTCTCGCTTGGCAATTCTTAAGTTAAGAAGAACTTAAGAATGTTCATTTGGCACTTCAATCTGTTTTGTATTCCATTCAGAGAAGACTGAGTCCATGGACCAGCTTCTGCTTCATCTAAAAGAATCTAACCCCCCTGTTATGAGATGCAAATTTGATACCTACGTTGTGTAATCTCCGATTGATGTGAATGAATGAGGGGCTTTCTTTCATCTCTGAGTAGATCAGAAAACTATATGCAAGTGTGCAACTCGTTAATTCCATATCTCATTATTCTCAGATATATTCGAGTCCCACTATGGTCTTACGATTCTACCTCTAAGGCGGAAATAAAGCTGTCCCTCTTATACTCTTGCCCTCAGCTGATACGTGATTTATAGAGATACAATGTGTAATCCTCACAAATATGCAGGTTAACTGATTTTCTCAGATAATGTAATAGTAGTATCTTGGGATGTCTTGCCTTACACCCCTAACGACACCTCTTAGTTCATTTCCATCTCTTGCGAAAACTATTATGGTTACTCTTGCGAGTGTAGAACAATATCAGATTTTTTCATTTTATTTTATTAATATCGACTACTTTACTTTAAGCTTACTACTCAATCAGTCCTAGATTTGACGTTTTACGTCTATGATCGTGCTCAGCGGAAAGTTCTTCTTTTTTTCGCCTTTTTGGACGTCTTTTTCCTTGAAAGATTTCACATTGTAGAGACTCGGACTTGCTGTCGCCAGAACATTGCTCAAAAGTTAATGAAAGCTTATCTAGTAGTCTTCACTGCTAGGTGATGTCAGTGTGTACAGCGTTGTGACATTTCTTGCCAGAAGGATTATTTGTCGTAAGGAAATTTCTGATCGTCTTTACCGGTTTTACAGCAAATTTGTACGATCTGGCTGTCGATGCGTTCATAAGGTCATGTGCGGGATACAGTGTGGCGACATGCATCATTGGAATCGGTGATCGTCACAATGATAACATCATGCTGAAGCGGAATGGAGAGATTTTCCGTATCCTCATGTTTTGCCAGCTTATTGCAACCAACCAATATAACTTAGAATGTTCTGAAGAAGAGTCCTACTAAAAGCGAAACCTCGGATATCAAGTCTGTCAAACATAAGTACTACTCAAATATATACGAATAGCGACGCGACTTGAAATATATTAGAGTTTCAATTTCATAGGAGTGGAACGTTCATATACTCGAATCTTCAAATTCCACGCTTGTTCAGCGAATTGCACAACTTTAACTTCAAACGGTGACGAATCAAACTTTGTGCTTCGAAATATGTCGTACCTGCATTATTCAATATAACCAAAGTTCCAAGCCACGTTATTTAAACATATAAGTAATTTTGTTACGATGAAAGTTTTCATCTCGTGCTCGCTAGCGAACCATCCCACACTTGAAGGGTGGGTATGTGATTACGCAATGCCTGCGGGTATGAAAAGGAGAATATGCATCCAAAGTGGCTAGACAGAGGAAAAAAATAAACGTTTAAAGATATAATATAATAATCATCGACAATTGACTGACAATTATGTTCAAAATCATTTACTAAAAAATACAGTTATTAAACTGCAGAGTTACGGAGAAGAGTGGTGCTCGATTGGGTTTGCAAAGTGTGAGAAAGTTTACTTTACTAAATTTGCAGTGCTAAATTAAAATCCATTTGTTAAACTTGATTACAAATGATCATTTGAGTTACACAAAACCCATAAGTAACACACGCAGACAGATCCTTCTGCATGTGTAACCAGACACAGGTCTTTATACATGTGTATGGTTTAAAGACATGTGCTTTCCATGAGTAAAGTACTTTTAATTTCTAAGCTTTAATTTATAGCCTAGCCCTTAGGACATAAATTAAAGCTCTTTGTATATTTCTCTCTTCTGAAATTGGAAGAGGTGAATATGCAAAAAAATACACTATTATGACTGAGTTCCAGAGAGCTCAATAGGACTCTTCCGTATCTTACGGAGGAGGTGAATGTAGAGAGAGTTAGTCGCAAAAAGAAGTCAAAAACTGGTTAGAGCGATAGAGAGCTAGGTTAGATTATGTATCGAGGTTTTACCAATCTATGATAAGACTTATTTTATTTTAGTTATTTATTTTTGAAAACCAATCCGAGCAAAGATTCTAGACCTACCTTTCTTGTGACTATTTGCGAAAGGCCCTCTTGGTACATCCATACTCAGTGGTATCAAACCCCGTTCTACTTTCACCTAACTTCTGGTGCTAACTAACTTGATTTATAGCTCTTATGGTGATCCTTTTGGCTCCTGCAATGCCTAGATGGGGTGTTCTTCTTAGGTCTGTTCCTGCTCTGATGCTCCTTGTTCTCACTCTCATAGCAAGTCCTCCGTCTTGTGACATATGGATAGCTCTTTGATCATGCTCTTACAACTTCTCGTGATACCGTTTGATATTTTACTTCTGCTTGATCTTTTTAACCAACCTCTACGGATTCTTGATACTTTTGCTATCCATCTTATTGTCTTTCGTCTCGCCTTGTCCTCATCCTCGCATCAAGTGTTGTTCATGGCGGTTTGATACTCTGACTTTCTTGCGTTCTTCCATATCTTGTCGGGGAGTACTCATTGGCAATGGTAGTCTTTATGTTGCAATTCTTACTTACCAATTTGGCCTTGCTGGATTGCATCTACTCGTCTTCTCTATCTTCGAGATACCTGGTTGGCATGTGTTGATTCTGTTCTGGTCCAGGTTGAATCCAGGATGCAAGATCATGATTTGTGTCTTCTTTGTGCACCTCTCTAGTGAGATCTCTCGCTCTTCCACTCGAGACTAGATCTCCTTGCAGTTTTTCATCGTGACCATACTTCTTTGTCCTCGTGAGGATTCTTTCATCGTGTCTTTTCCTTGATGTCTTCTTCCGTCAGAGGATTCGGATTTCTTTTGTGCTCATCTCTAATCCATGTGAAATGATGAAGGAAGAAATGAGCTCCACATCTGTGAGTGGCTTTTGCAAATTGGTGTCCACTCTTTGATGTCTTGTCAATATATATTGTAGGAGTTTATAACTCACTCTGCTGCATTTTGGATTATAACATGAATTGAGATGTCTTTCTCTTTTCATCTGAAGACCAATTTCAGATGTTTTTTTTGTTCCAACCAGATGGTATAGAGGACGGTATAGATTTGTCTCACTAACTTCTCACCCTTGCTAGTTCCATCCGTCATTTCTAGATGCATTCTGGGTGTATTTTTTTCTAATCGTGGCTCCTTTTGTGATTAGGAAGCATTGTCTCCATTTCTTTGGTCTTCTCAACATTCTCAAAAATAGTGTGCAAAGGTCTTTTTGTGTATCTGATATCAATCATATCTCCCAAATCTGTTTTACATTTTGGCAAGTTCGTGTGCTATCGAAATCTCTTGTGGAACAATTTGCATATCCACACTTATTCTTGGATGGTAGCTCGGCACTCCATATTCGGTTTTCATCTCTTCTCCCATGTTTTCATTGAGTCCTCCATGTTTTCATTAAGTCCTCTATGTGACATTAATCGTTAAAATGATCTGTAGTATCATAAATTCCTTTCTCCAGAAATTTTCACTTCTCTTTAGTTTTTGGTCTCATTTATACCTCTTGTGTCCCTCTTGTTCCTATTGTCACCCTTCTATCTCTTATATTGCTCTCGTCGTAGGCTCCACTCTTATCTTGTTGAGTCAGTTAGACATCTTTTCTATGACATTATAGCATGCTCTCATCCTTTTGTCTCCGATCCTTCTGCACTACCTTTGGGGACCTTCGATGATTGTTTATTTAGAAGATTCATCCAATCTTGTAATGGATATAGCAGCTTCCTTTGTCATCACTTGTTTTGTCTCCGTCATCAATGTAGCTTGTACTCTCGCGTAGTCCTAACATATTTTTCTTCTTCCACTTTCCTGTTTTGATGTTATTTTGATTCATCAAATCGCATATGAAACAACTTCTGTCCAGTAAGGTCTACGTATGATCTTCTCGTTCAACATAGCATATGCAGCTTCTGTCATGTGTTGGTTCTTGTGCTCCGTAACCTCTTTTTGCTGCGGAATGTATTACATGTCTTCTGGTATTGGATGCCATGCTTACATAGATATGCATCGAACTCTCCAGAAGAACTCACTGTTCCATCATATTAAACAAAAGATAGACTCTCTACAATGTTTCTCCACCAACTTGCAGAAAGTCCATAATGCTTACAGTACTTCGGCAAAAGATTTTTTTTTCAACGAATAGATCCAAATATAACATAAATAATCATCAATGAAGAACATGAAGTACTGGAAACCTGTTATACTTGGCTGAAAAACAGTCCATACATCAGTGTGAACAAGCTCTAAGAGCTTATTCGCTCTCTTATCTGTTCTCTTAAAGGGTTATTGTTTGCCGAACTGACATGTTGCATAGACTCCAATGGACTCACTGGATTTGAATTTGAGCACATCTATAACCATGTCAAAACTTGAAAAGCTTTTCAATCTCTGGAGGTTCATGTGTCCAATTCGCTTGTGCCATATGTCAATATCAGACACTTTGTTCATACATGGTAGCTTGTAACTTTCACTTAGAAGCATCTAGTTTGAATAGTCTATCACTCTTGCTACCTCGAGCTATGATAATGCTTTTAGAATCTTCAATAAAAAATCCATCTTTATTGAAGCGCACCTGCAGACCTGCTCTACCAAATGTCTTACATATAGCAGATTTCTAGTAAATGTGGGTACATGCATAACATTCTCTATATAAACATTGAAGCAGGAATGTGTCGTGCGCATACACATCGCTACACAACATACATCGCTGTCAGAGATATACCACACATACACATAACACATGGACGATCTCATACACATACACAAGTGTACCACAATGATAAACGGTATCTACTCACTCCACCATGCCAACGGGCACTAAACAATCACTAAAGTCGAGTCAAATCTACTCTATGCTTGCACAGACTCCAGATTGAACTCACAAAGACTATCCATCATAGCTAGGAGCTTGAAGGCTCAACTTGAAGAACTAAGGTCTCCAAGCCCTACATTCGAAGTATAACCCTAGTGGGCTCTCTCACCAACTCGTCCTAACGGCACTAACGGCCTTACCGAGATTCGTCATTCCGCACTCGGCCAACCTAACCGAGGTGCCCAAACTGACGTGACAACTGTCGCGTGCATACACATCGCTACACAACATACATCGCTGTCAAAGGTACACCACACATACACATAACACATGGACGATCTCATACACATACACAAGTGTATCACAATCGTCTCCCTAACTGACGGTTAGGTCCCTCTAACTCTAGATAGCTCCATATCTCAACTATGTGATATACACCTTCATGGGTGCAAGGATCAGGAGGCCGGGTGCTACATCACCTCATCGTTAGTCGTCTGTCTGCAATCCATCTCACACAAAGATCTAATCGGCTATCTCTGCTATATACATCGAGGACAAACCCACCGTCTAGTAGGAATAACACTAAGAGGTGGAGTCAAATATGACATGTGCCAACCTCTAGAACAACCATCACGCACCAACATACGGGCTGCTCGACCAACAGACCCACACAACATACACCTCAAGCCCGCACGTACAACTGATAAGCTTGGATCAACGGTACCATCGATGTTGGGAAGATGACATGGCGGGCAATTACGCACATGGTCCTTCCAAACAACACCATCACGGCCCTCTAACATGAGAACTCCAGAAGGTAACACCTAACGCACTCGTAAAATAGTGCGCCCTGCGGTCACATCCAACGTCGTCGGTGCAGTCTGCTGTAGATAGATATAATCGTCAGGATGAAACTTACGAATCGATGGCCGATAACCTCCTCCTCGAAAACTCGCATATCGTAACGTGTCTCTATGCTGAGCAATCGCTAGGTTCTCAAAAGCCATAAGCATAACTCTTCGAAATGTCTCTGCTCGTTGAGAACATGCGTTCACCAACATATACGGGTCATCAAGGTTCAGCACCTCAGCAAAATCACGACGAATGGTCGAAAGTAGATCTGGATCTCGATCATATAATAGAAAATACGGTGAGAAGGAAGCCAAAGACGTTTGTCGGCTAAAACGGTAACTCATAGCCAACCATGATAACTGCACATCCCAGTCTCTCAAGTGGCCTTTCTGCAAACCATACTTGCGCAATCCTCTCTTCACCGTCTGAACTACCCTCTCCATCAAACCATCCACCTCAAGATGATCTCGAGATGTAGTCCGATGATCAATCAGCGCCTGATCACACAAGGCCTGAAACTCATCAAGAAACTCTGTACCTTGGTCTGTCAGCACTTCAACTGGTGCTCCAAAACGACTCAGCACTCGATCTAAGAACGCATACGCCGTCCCTTCACTCGCCTTGTCCGATAATACCACCAACTCAATCCACTTGGAGAAGTGCTCCATCATCATCAACACATACCGGTGATGACGTATGATCAACGATAAGGGTCTCGCAAAATCCAAACTCTAACGGTAACCCAACCCCATAATCGATAAGGGGTGTAACTGTGGAGTAGGAGCATTAAACGATGCTCGTATTCGATCAAAAACTACACATCGTGCGACAAACTGCTGCACATCGAAGTGCATACCACGCCACCAATATTGTCCTTGGAGTAAGCTATGCGTACGCTTCACTCCAAAATGTCCCAACTCCTCATGGATATGTCGTACTAACTATGCCCTATGAGATGGATGTGGCACTATCCGTACTCTCTCATCATCCCAGACTTGAAGTACATGTCGTCCTTCTCGTCGAAATCTCTTCGCTCGTCGAAAGACACGATCTCGCTCCTTGGCACTTACTGTGCTTACCACCACGCCAATACGTTGATACTCCATTACAGTCACATCGTCATGGATATCTCGCTGATCTGGTACACCATCTCCATTCTCAAGATCTAGAGACTCATCGTCGACTCTATGACCAGAGAAAGATACGACTTGACCCTCCATACTAGAGTTCATGGCCAACACACAAAGAAAGACAGATGCATGCCATCTTGGCACTATCTCCTCATCAACCTCGTCATGCCATCGAGCCTCAGTCTGATCTTGCTGACTCGTGCATGGATTACGACTCAATCCATCGGCATCTAGGTTTGCAACTCCAGGTCTATGTACTACCTGGAAGTCATACTCCTGTAAGATAAGCTTCTCTGTAAGCTTCTCTGTAAGCTTGTCGGACTCCATCAACCACTTGAGTGGCTGGTGATCAATGATGAGAGTAAAAGGGTTCTCAAACATCGAAAGTGTGCAACAGCCCACACTGCAGCTAAACACTCCTCCTCGTATGAATTGTACCTCGTCTTTGCCAAACTGTTGGAGCGACTGACATACGTCATCACAAACTCATTTTTCTCATCATCATGCTGAGTCAGCACTGCTCCAAGTCCGAACATACTCCAATCAGTGTGCAGTTGGAAAGGATGCCCCCTAACGGGTCTCTTCAAGATGGGAGCAGATGTCAACTTATCCTTGAGCTCTACAAAAGCTCACTCCTTCTCATCTCCTCATTGCCACTCTTGGTCCACCTTCATCAGCTTGGTCAATGGCTTCGCAATTGCACAAAATCTCTTCTAGTACCGACGATAGAAGTTCACCAAATCAACAAATGCTCGAACTCGACTCACATCTGTGGGTCGTGAGATACGTGCAATAGTCTCAACCTTCGTCTGTTGAACACTCAACCCACCTGGGTAGATGGTGTGGCTCAGATACTCTACCAACTCTTGGAAGAACTTACACTTCCCAGGGTGTAACTTCAACCCATGAGCTCTCAACCGCTCGAACACATCTCGTAAGTGTCTCTCGTGCTCCTCCACAGTAGCACTATAGACTAAGATATCATCAATATAACATCTGACAAAATCCAATCCTGCTAGGATCTTGTCCATCACCCTCTGGAACTCAGCAGGGGCGTTCTTCAACCCAAATGATAAGAACCGCCACTGAAACAAACAATCCTTGCCGTGAGAGTCAATTTCTCAGAATGTTGTCTTGGACTTATCTTCTTTTCTCACTGGCAACTGATGATACCCTGCTCGAAGATCCAAAGTACTAAAGACCTTCACATGTCCCATTGCATCAAAGATCTCCTCAGGTGTCAACATGACATACTTATCGGACTTCATCTGTCGATTGATAGGACGGTAGTCTCCACACATCCGTCTATCCGTGTAGTTGCCATACATATCTTTCTTTGCTGGCGTAACTGTGATAGACGCATACTCTCCATGCGAGATCTCCACCAACCCAACCTCCAACAAGTCTTGAGTCCTACTCTGGATCAAGGCTCTTTTCATGTCACTGTACCCATAAGGACATCAAAAGATTGACGTGTCATTAGCCAAGTCGATCCGTATACCTGGTCCCTTCAAGGTACCCAAATCCTTCATACTAAAGGTAAAACAATTCTTGTAGCTCTTCAGGAATGTCTGAACTCTTCGTCTCTCCTCTCTTATAAGCTCGGGTCCAATCTACTACTCCCAAGTATCCTCTGTCACCATGCTAGAGGTAGAAGACGAAGTCATTGACTGCTATCTTGCAGTCTCTGGAGTAGTTTCCTTCTACTCACCACCAACAACCTCCACCGCTATTATGCAAAAAACTTCTGCAGTTCTAGCTGCAAGCTCCACACTCTCTTACGACATCCCATGATATCCAAGGATGACAAAATCCACACGCCTCGCCCTCAACCTTTGCTTCCACCGACCCGGTAGGCAAAGAGTTCAGGAGTGTCCGAGCAGTAACACCCGTCGATCGCATCTGACGCTGCTAAGCCAATCCAAGGTTAACAATCCATGTGAAGCAGTTCAAGTCCATTGCTTGATCCAACACTTGACGTCTCTAACACCGAAGCTACTGCCGTCGTACTTGTAAGAAAACTCATGGCTCTCTCTCTCTCGTCGACATTGGACTCCACCAACTGCCGTAATTGAGCATCCCACACAAGCCTAGGTCCTCCATCTCTGTAAGCATGTGACGCTAGAAAGCTCACCAAAGTGGGTAACGCTACCATGGGTCATCCCACTAGGTTCACCACTGCCATGGGTGACCTATCGACAACTCTCACTACTTGAGATCATCGTCCTACATCCAAGATGCCATCAACCGTGAAGTGCGCTGGTCGTCTCACTCCATCGTGTGCACGCTTAAGCACCTCTCTCGGTAACAACTTCGTCCACCATAACCGTGGACAATGTGCACGAGATCCTACTCTCGCTGCATCCAACAACTCTGCCGATCCAATCCAAGATCGCACTTGGTGCACACTCGTCATCATCTATGTACGAGCATCACCCAACAAAGGAACGTTCTCCAAGATGTACGCTGGAGAATCCATCTGATGCATCTGGAGATGTCGTAAGACCGTAACATCTCTCAGAATATCCTAGATCACGGGTCATGTAAACCCTAACCTCTCTCAGCATGCGTGTGACCTTGACACATCCGGCTATCACCAAGTGAATGGTGCCAACAAACGTGAGATCTTGCGTCTCCAACAGCAAAATATCTGACGATAATGCTTGCTGGTATTCTCTAACGGCTGATATGGACAACAACTCAGGATATCTCTGCACCAAATGTGCCACATGACGTAATGAGATACGTTTTGTAACCTCATCTCTCTTCACATACAAGTATCGCTGTACTTGTATGCCTGCCTGCAATACCGCAGCCAAACCTGTGCTTATCCCTCCAAACAGCTCCAGCACACATATACCAACAACTCTGGATACTGCCACACAATGAGAGTCATATCCAACGGTGATAAGGTCACAAGGCCAGTAGCAGGAACAACCTTTGGTTCCTCTACTAGTGGTACAAAGGTTTCACTCCAAGCCTGCTGCACCAACCGATCAGTATACTGCTGCAACTCTCTACTCGAACTCCAGAATGACACATCCAAGGAAGATGGTACTAACATGGACATGCTAGGCATATCCTCCACCTCCTCAAAGACCGAAGTATCCTCCGTCTGGACATTATCCTCTAACAACTTGCCCGGTCAAGTGATGATGGAACTGAACCTTGCAACGGATGTCATCGTCCCTGGTGTAGGCTCCGTTGTCTCAACTCTAGCACTGAATTGCACTGATAAGTGGTTCACTCGTCCCTCACCGGACTGCCAACCTGGTCTGTAAGATGCTGTCTCTGCTCAATAGTCGACCACAAACCTCATAGGGTATAACACAACACTTCCAACCAATACATCATAAGACTCCGCGGCCGTAACGATGTCCTTTGCTCTCACCATGGAGCCATCCGTGGGATGATCTGGTTGAACTCTCATCGTCGAACTCTCATTGTCATGTGTAGAGCTGTACCTCCTGATCCCCCTAGAGATGTCTGTAGCTGGAATGGACATCTCTCTACCTCGGACTTCTTCAAACCCAGACCAATACACGCCACCTTCCTCAACATCAACGGTTGGGCTCCATAGTCTACAAGATTTTTGAGGTCGATATACCTTCCCTGAAGGTGCCACCAAACAGAAAATACCACTTTTGTTGTCCAACAACACCACACTTGGTGTCAATCCAACTCGTCTAACCTGGCAGCCACCGCTTGCTAAGTACCACTGGTAGTTGTCCTGATCCTCGACTCCATGGACACATCTACCGTCTCTCGCTGAACCACCTCAACGCTAGAGATAACAACATCCTCGCTCTCACTGAGCGTGGCCGCCAGCTGGAACACTGGAGTCAAGCTGACTCCCAATGCCCTCATATTCGTGGCTGAAAATAGTGGGGCTCGCAAAACTGCTGTAGCCGTCTCCAACATCGGGTTCGACGTCGCATTCACAGACATCGAGAGTTGACTCGCATCACACCCACTCCTGGATATCGATACCTCCAGCTCTACTACACCATCCATAGATCGTTTAGGAACCATAGATGTGGTCCTCAACACCTCCAATAATGTGAATGACTGAGGAAGCCTGGCCTGTCTACCAGCCTCCCCGCGTTGTGGATCCAACTCCACAAACGCACCTCGTGGTTTAGAGACATGTAATGCACCTCTAGTCACTGCCGCATATGCCCCAATCTGCGCCACGCTAGCCATGAAGTCGAAGTCACCTCCTTCTCCTCCATAAGACGTGGAAGCCTCTGTTCCACCAGATCTCCACTGGGCCATAGTCATACTAGCTATCCTCTGCTCCAACTGCTCAATTCGAGCAGCCATACCTGCTTCTGACGTCGTAGCAAGCGTTGGACCGATCAGTCCTCTTCCAAGTGCTAAACCTCTATCTCCAGCTCGACCATCACGGTCTCCCTGAGCTCCTCCGCCTCGTCCACGATCAGTCTTCTCTTGCCGCAGCTCGGGATGGAGATCAAAACAACGGTCACTATTGTGACCAAGTCGTCCGCAACGCTCACATAGCCTAGGTATCGCTTGAGACGTCCTTGACTTCTCATAACCACCTCTCCTCTGCGGACAGTCCTCTGCTGATGAGGACCATCACACATCCAGCAAGGACCCGCTTGCTGCTGACTAGAGAAGGACGGCATGGGCTTCTGCCTACCAGATCCTCCAACACCTCCTTGGGATCGCGACTGCTCCCCACGATCCTTACCACCACCACCACCACGATGTTGCGTAGCTTGTGATCCTCGAGAAGAGGTGATTGTCCCATGTGGTGTCTCGTTGCTGAACCTAGCAACCACCACCCTCTCGTCCACCATGTTGAGCTCAATCCGCTCAGCCAAACCAAAGACAACCGCTAACGTCGGAGCAGTGTCTCTAAGAAGAGTGGTATCTCTGACTCTCTTACGCAGCTCTTGATCTAGTATCCCATACCAGAACTGGACTACATGTGCTTCCGTCACCCCTTGAGTAACACTGATCAACCGCCTCATGCGAGTAAATGCCTCGCGTAGGCTCTCTTCAATCTTCGTTGGAACTCCTGCAGACTCCTCAACTTGTCGGTCCGCACACCTTGATAGTTCTTCTTCAAACATTGGAAGAACTGAACCACAGGGTTAAACCCTGGTGGTATCCCACACACTATCACCTGCTCCACTACTAGTGGACGCACCGCCGGTAGTAGATACTCCGCCACGTGTGGATGTACCACTGCTACTACCATCCGAACTCGTAGGTGCTACGCCTCCTGAAACTACGCCAGTAGTGATAGAAACGTAGTTGAGAGACCAATGTTGTCTCTCTACAACTCAATCTCCATATTGTAGTATCGCCGGAACTCATGATAATCGTCCATCGGCGATCCCTCCAAGTGTTGGAACAAATCCTTCCACGCCATGAAGGATGTAAACAGTTATAGGTTTTGCATCTGTTGCAGATCACACCAACTGTCAAACTCCTGGATGAAGTCATCCAGCTCGATGGTACCCACTATATCCGCGTAACGTCAAGGTCCCTTCGTGACCCCATAGATCTCGTTCATGTCCCACAACAACGATGTGATAACACTCGACTCATCATCAAAAAATGCGCTATTTGTGTCTGACTCGTCCTCTGAAACAACCGACGGCAATGGTGTAGATAGTCGATACCTCACCCCACTCCGTGTATATCCACTGTCCGAGAAGTCTCCACCATAACCTCCCGCGAACTCTGTGATGAGAGAATCTCGGTAACACACTCTCCAACTAGAATATCAAAATCTTTGTCACCACTGTAACCACTACTTACCTAACCCCGCTCCTACTGAGCTCACTTATCTCCTACTAGGACGGTCAAGGTAAGGGCAACATGTACCTGCCATCACCACAAGCAGCCTCTCACGATCTATTGATCATCACTCCAACCGCACTGCGAGAGAAACAAAGATGGTCTGACTGGTCCGCAACTCCAGCCTCACTACAGACAGCACACTGGAGTGAACTCATTCTGGAAATCAAGTGCCAACACAAGCAAACGCGGCGCACAAACAGGAAGCAGAATATGGAAGGATTCCAACCACAAGAAGTCCAAATGATAACCCTCCACACTCAAACATTAACATAAAGAGAAACCCAGCCCCATCCGTACTGACGCCTCCTCTTCGATGACCACATGCACAATATATGGTCACCAACCGTCATAACTGTTACTTAAGGTCACTAACTAGATGTCCACACCTCTAGTAGCTCCAAATATATCTACGTGGTTGCTCTACTAGCTCACCCAAGACAATTGCCACCAACTGTCTTCATACGCGTCTCTACGGTATAGACAAACACTACCACAACTATAGCTTCCCCTTAATACTGTGGGGTCGTCTTATCACCCCTCTAGGAACGTACGAGAAGGTCTCCTACTACCTTAAACAAGTCCATAAGTACTTGCACGCTTCCCTAGAAGACACCAAGAGCTATTGGTCTAGTGGTAAAGCCAAAGCTAAGACTACAGAGTTAAGTGTCCAAGTCCAAGAATAGTGTTGGGATAGGTGACCAGTTGGTTTTACACTTCCCACACAACTGAAACTTGCATACCTCTCTCACGCACGTCAGCAAGCTGGCTTGCGACAGGCGCGGGCTCGGACTCGGACTCCTCTCCGCCTCCGCACTCCGCTCTCACGCCTCCGCACTCATGCACCTCTGCTCCTCAAAGTCTCTAAACGTCTCATAACACGCACTCCACACCTCGACACTCCCGCTCACTCTCCGCTTGAGTGAGAGAAGAAACTTGAGCCAAACACCACAAGAATGACGAGTATGAAGAAGACACACCCAAAACAACAACTCAGATGTCGAAATTGCACTCCAAAAGGTCGAAATCTGCCAAATTGACACTCGTAGACGGGTTTACGTCAGATTTTGGACCATCCACAACTTTCTTCGACTTGTAACTTCTTCGATCTTTCACCAAATCAAACAATTTTTGGTGCGTTGGAATCATCTTTCCAGCGTACCTACTGCACTCTTCAGCACCACAAATTTCCGATCCATGTCAACTCGATGTCCGCCGACGCGCTTCTGCTGACCTCAAATTGACCATCAAAATCTGTGACAGGAAAATCCAGCAGCGCTTCCACACTACTTCACTCCAAATTCGACCAAGAACAGGTTCAACTACTACTAATCCACACAGAAATCAATCACACAACCAAAAAGAACCACTCCGCACACGCACGCATCCGCAAATCGAAGATAGCAACGATCTGCCCACTCCGGAGATACCACCGGCTGAAATCCGTGATCTGAAAGCTCTCAATCAGACCTCGCAATCTGAGTTCTTCAAGTGATAAATGGTACGTACTCACTCCATCATGCCAATGGACACTAAACAATCACTAAAGTCGAGCCAAATCCACTTTGTGCTCGTAGAGACTCCAGATTGCACTCACAAAGACTATCCATCATAGCTAGGAGCTTGAAGGCTCAATTTCAAGAACTTAGACCTCCAAGCCTTACATGCAAAGTATACCCCTAGTGGGCTCTCTCACCAACTCGTCCTAACGACACTAACGGCCTTATCGAGATTCGTCACTCCGCACTTGACCAACCTAGCCGAGGTGTCCAAACTGACGTGACAAATGTCTAACGGAATGTTATCCTTGTTTTACATCTTGTGCTTGGTGTCATCTCTTGTCATCATAAATTGAGAAGTCTCCACATGCTCGAGTGAACTGAACCACTCCTGATGGGATGTCATGTGACTAGTGGCGTCCGAATCGATCACTAATCAATCTATGGCTCTCAAAGTCACATAACTCTGATGTGTTGTAATCAGCAACTACTCCGAGTAGGCTTGCTCAGTTGCTGCATAGCCTTGCTAGTTGTTGTCGTACTTCTGTTGGTTGTTCTGTCGCTTGTAGCATCGATTGACATTGTGACCTTGCTTCTTGCAGTAGTTGCAACAATCAGACGCACTTCTCGGATTGTTGGAAGACCTAGTCTGTTGCTGGTTATGATTGTTATGGTTCTCTTGTTGCTGCTATTGTTGTCTGTGAACCCGTCCACATCCAACATCTTTTCCATAATCCCTACCTCGAGATCCTCCAGAACCTGCAAAATAGATAGATTCTTGTTGAGCTGTCAAAGTAGAACTCCTCAGCAGATGCACCTCCTCTCCTAACATCAAAGGAACTAGTTCATCAAAACGTGAAAAGGGTTCTCTAGTTGAAATCAAAGTGATGAATTGCTTGTACTCACTAGACAGTCCTTACAATGTGACCTTGATCAAGATAGTGATCATTCTTGACTTTGACATAAGACAATTTATCTACGAGCTGTTTGACGTGGTTCACATAGTCGTTTATGCGCACCGATCTTTTCTTCATAATGTTGAACTGTTGCAACAATTGCAGCTTCCATGCATTTATTCTTGACTGAAACATACGTGCGAGTGCATCCTAAGCTTTCTTAGGCGTATCACATTCTTGGATGTGATCGATCATCGATGTTGAAACTGTCAACATGATGTAGTGAATCATTTGATATGATCGCTTCTTTCACTCCTTGAATTTTGCATCAAAAATGGATACATCAAACACTCTCTCCTCCTTAGTGATAAGATCTCATAGATCTTGTCCTTGCAAGAAAATCATCATCCAAAACTTCCACAATTGGTAGTTGTTCTTGTCGAGCTTCTCTCCAGTGATCAACAACACGAACTCCGCTATAGTTACAATTGAGAAATTATAATTTTATATATGTGGAAAATCTCACAAAGCCTCCATGAAACTCGTCCGTCCACACCTCCGATCAAGAGTTGGTCACAAGTCACTAAAAACAACTTCGCATATCTCTCTTGTAGCGAGAATGAAGAAAGAATCTGTTCACAAATTATAGGTGTATAATGTAGAAAGATTGATACTTCGAGGACACTCCAAGAAGAGAGAGAGAGCGAATAGACAAGGAAGTAAAATAGGAATGAGATGAGAGAGGCTTTGTCTCTCTCTGTATATATAGTGGAGGTGAGTACAAGCGAAACCCTAATGGTGGGTTAGCCCTCTAACTAACTCTAACAACCCTAACCACTCCGGCTAATGGTAGCCGTCGATCTACTAGAGCTTGGGACTATATCAACACTCCCCTTCAAGCTCATTTCTACATCCTGTACTCCTAGACAATGTCTGGAAGCATCAAACTTATCTCTAGGCAACGCCTTAGTGAAGATATCGGCAACCTGATCTCTTGTGCTCACATAACTGAGCTCAATCTCTCCTGCAAGGACCTTCTCTCTAATAAAGTGATAGTGCACCTCAATGTGCTTCGTCCTAGCATGGAAAACAGGATTACTAGCTAACTTCATGCTGCTAATGTTGTCTGTATATACAACAACAGGATCTGTACACTCCACACCAATATCAGATAGCAGACATCGAAGCCAAATCGATTCGCATGTTGCGTTCGTTGCTCCTCGATACTCTGCTTCCGTGGATGACAAAGCAAATGTGGGTTGCTTCTTAGAAGCCCAGCTTATAGCAGCGCTTCCAAGTCCAAAAGCGTAACTTGACGTGGATCTCCTGTCGGCACTTCCTGCCCAATCAGCATCTGTGTAGCCATGTAACAACAGTGGTCCACCGTATCGATAGTGAAGTCTGTACTGCATCGAGAACTTCACGTAGCGGAGGATCCGCTTGACAGCCTCAAAATGTGGTCTCCGTGGTGACTGCATGAATTGACTAATCAGACCGACAGCATAGCTTAAGTCTGGTCTGGTGATGGTCAAGTAGATAAGACTCCCAACCATCTGTCTGTACATGCGTGGATCATCCAGCAACTCACCATCCTCTACTCCTAGCTTTACCCCTTGCTCTAATGGTGTAGCAATGGGTTTGCAATCAAGCATACCAAATCTCTCAAGCATACTGAGAGCATACTGTCGCTGTACAAGCCAAACATCCTTCTCATCTCTAATGAACTCCACAGCAAGGAAGTACTTGAGTTCTCCTAAGTCCATCATCTCGAACTGGGATTTCAAGTGATCCTTGATCTGAGAAATAAGCTCCTCAAAGTTACCGGTAATGATCAAGTCATCAACATAGATGGTGATCACAACAATCCGGTCTCGTATTCTCAATGAATACAAGGTAGAGTCTGAACTACACAGGTGGAAACCAAGAGACTGCAAGTAAGAATTGATCTTTGCATACCATGCTGTTGGTGCCTATTTCAGACCATAGAGAGCCTTCCGTAACTTACATACACGGAAAGGGAACTTAGGATCCTCATAACCAGGAGGTTGCTGCATGTAGACCTCCTCCTCAAGATCGCCATTGAGGAAGGCGTTCTTGAAGTCCATCTGGTGCATCTTCCAACCTTTCTGAGTTGCAACTGCAACTGCTGTTCGAATAGTCACCATCTTCGCAACAGGAGCAAAGGTCTCCTCAAAATCCACTCCATGTTGCTGTGCGTAGCCCTTAGCTACCAATATGGCCTTGTACCGACACACGGTACCATCCGAGTTGCGCTTGACCTTGAAGACCCACCTGCAACCAATCGCTTTCTTACCCTGAGGTAAGTCTACCAACTCCCAAGTCTGTTGGTGATGAAGCGCAGCAAGTTCAGCTTCCATAGCACTTACCCATTGGGCCTTGTGCATCGCCTCCTCAAGCGAACTCGGTTCCTGTTCCTGAAGAACATTGGCCATATATGCATGGTGCGCAGCAAGAAAACCTTCATGCATATACCTACTCACTGGATATTTTGGCCGCTCAGATCTGCGAGAGATAATCGGTGCACTAGTCACCTCCCCTTGCAACTGATCTGACGTAGACGCCAAGGTCTAGGACAAAGTATCCAGGGGATGTGGAAGATCCACATATCTGGATGAGTCAAACATACGCTGCAATAGCACGCGCTCATCCTGTGTAGAAACTACACTAGTTCCACTAGGCTCTGTTACGTGGACTCCAGCGTTAACAACAGCTCTATGTGCAACAAATTCTGATCTGGAATCGGTGACTTCTCCAGATCCTCCACTCAACGTACTACTCTGAGGTACTACAGTGGACTGACTCCTTGGTTCTACAGTATGTACAGGGATGGCTATCACAGGTGCAGGTGCAAACCAAGACTGTAGCTCATCAAACACGACATCTCTACTGATATAGAACTGCTTGGACGAAGGATTGTAGCACCTATATCCTTTCGTATCAGAAGCATAACCAAGGAAGATACATCTATCTGCTTTCGGATCTAGTTTCTTACGTCTTTCATCAGGTATGTGCACATATCAGATACATCCGAAAACTTTAAGGAAAGAGTAATCAGGCTTACTGCCTGTGAAGACCTCCATCGGTGTCTTGCTGTGGACTGCTGCTGTAGACGTCCGGTTCATCAGATACACCGCACATGAAACAGCTTCTGCCCAGTAAGGTCTAGGCATGGTCTTCTCGTTCAACATCGCACGAGCAGCTTCTGCTATGTGTCGATTCTTGCACTCCGCAACCCCGTTCTGCTGCGGACTGTAACTGCAGGTCTTCTGGCGTCGGATACCATGCTCACGCAGATATGCATCGAACTCTCCAGAAAGAAACTCGCCTCCTCCATCAGATCTCAAACAGAGGATAGATGCTCCAGACTGTTTCTCCACCAACTTGCGGAAAGTCTGGAATGCTGACAGTACTTCGGCAGAGGACTTGTTTCTCAACAAATAGATCCAAGTATAACGCGAATGATCATCAATGAATGACACGAAGTACTGAAAACCGGTCATACTTGGCTGAGAAGCAGTCCATACATCAGTGTGAACAAGCTCCAGAAGCTTGTTCGCTCTACTGCTTGATCCCTTAAAGGGCTGTCTAGCTTGCTTGCCGAATTGACATGCTGCACAGACTCCAGTGGGCTCACTGGATTCGAATTTGGGCAGACCTGTAACCAGGTCAGAACTCGGAAGGCTTTTCAGCCTCTGAAAGTTCATGTGCCCAATTCGCTTGTGCCAGATGTCAATATCAGACACTACTGGACCACTCTGTCCATACATGGCAGCCTGTAACTTAGGCGTAGATGCATCTAGTTTAAACAGCCTATCACTCTTGATACCTCGAGCTATGACAGTGCCATTCGAATCTTCAATAAAGCATCCATCTTTATTGAAGCGCACTTGCAGACCCTGCTCTATCAACTGTCCTACAGATAGCAAGTTTCTAGTCAATGTAGGTACATGTAAGACATTCCGTATACCAGTAAACGTTGAGGCATGAATGTCAAGTGGAATGTTACCCTTGTGCTGGATCTTGTGCTTGGTGTCATCTCCTGTCACCATAAACTGTGGAGTCTCCACAAGCTCGAGTGAACTAAACCACTCCCGATGGGGAGTCATGTGACTGGTGGCACCGGAGTCGATCACCCAGTCAGTCTGTGGCTCGAAAGCCGCATAACTCTGATGCGTAGTAATCAGCAATTGCTCCGAATAGACATGCTCAGTGACTGCATAGCCTTGCTGGTTGCTGTTACCTTGTTGGGGGTTGTTGTCGTGTTGTCTCTGATCGTTCTGCTTCTTGTAGCACTGATTCGCATTGTGGTCTTGTTTCTTGCAGTAGTTGCAGGAACCAGGCGCTCTTCTCTGATTGTTGTTGGAACCACCAGACTGTTGCTGGTTCTGCTGCTGCTGCGATTGTTGTTGCTGTCCGCGACCCCGTCCACGTCCAGCACCTTTGCCACGACCCCTACCTCGAGATCCTCCAGAACCTGCAAAATAGACAGATTCTTGCTGACCCGTCGAAGTAGAACTCCCCAGTAGGCGCACCTCCTCTCCTAACATCATAGGAACAAGCTCATCAAACCGCGGAAGAGGTTCTCTGGTCGAAATTGATGTTATGAACTGTTTGTACTCTGCAAGCACTGCAAGCAGTCCCTGCAATGTGACTCCGATCAAGATAGTGGGATCAATCTCGACTTTGACAGAAGATAACTGATCCGCGAGCTGTTTGACCCCGTTCAGTCGTTTATGCACATCGATCCCTTCTTCACGGTATTGAACTGCTGCAGCAATTGCAGCTTCCGCGCCTCTGTTCCGGATTGAAACAGATGCGCGAGTGCATCCCAAGCTTTCTTGGGCGTATCACAATCCTGGATGTGACGGATCATCGATGCTGAAACTGTCAGCGCGATGTAGTGAATAGCCTGATATGAGCGCTTCTTCCACTCCTTGAATTTCGGATCAGAAATTGGCACTTCAGGCGCTTTCTCCTCCTCAGTGATAAGATCCCATAGATCTTGTCCCTGCAGGAAGGTCTTCATCCGGAACTTCCACACTTGGTAGTTGTTCTTGTCGAGTTTCTCTCCAGTGATCAAAGACACAGACTCCGTCATAGCTGCAATGTCGAAATTGCACTGTTCTGTACGCGGAAAACCTCCCAGAAACTGCACGAAACTCGTCTCTCCCCACCGTGCGATCAAGAGTTGTCACAAGTCACGACGAGGCGACTCCGTGAACTCCTCCTGCAGCGACAACGAGAAAAGAACCTGTGCGCGAACTGTAGGTGTACAAAACACGACAGAAACGTCGAAAGAACACACCAAGAAAGGTCGAAACTAGACCAAATGAGATCAAAAATGGGCGTGCGACCCCTTGAAATTTTCAGAAATTTTCAAATAGCTAGGGGTGGGCCCATCCTCCACCCCACCCTTATTCGAAACAGGATTAGTTTTGGACTCAAGTCCTAAAACTTTCGTTTTGGTCGAAAAAGATCCGTTTGAAAATCTGCCGCTGGAAATCTCCAAATCGACTGAAACTTGGCCCAGTACACAATTCGCACCTTCTGAACAAGACAGTCTTGGAAGGACTGGTCGACAGAAAACAGTGAGAAAAAATCGTCTAGGCCTCCGAAATCGCGTTCAAAGTTTTTGGTGGCGAAAGAAACGGTTTCGCCTCACCCGAACGCATCAGCAGGATAGTGCTCGACATCAGGCACAACTCCGGCTGCTCTCTCCTGTACTCCAATCTCCATCTTGCTCATCAGCAAGGGACACACGCTCTCACCAGCTCTGATACCATGTAGAAAGATCGATACTTCGAGGACACTCCAAGAAGAGAGAGAGAGCGAGTAGACAAGGAAGTAAAATAGGAATGAGATGAGAGAGGCTTTGCCTCTCTCTGTATATATAGTGGAGGTGAGTACAAGGGAAACCCTAATGGTGGGTTAGCCCTCTAACTAACTCTAACAACCCTAACCACTCCGGCTAATGGTAGCCGTCGATCTACTAGAGCTTGAGACTATATCAACATATAAAACAAGACGAAACGTCAAAAAAATAAACCAAGAAAGGTCAAAATTGGACCAAATGAGTTAGGAATGAACGCGTTATACTTCAAAATTTCACAAATCAGACTAGTATTTGTTTTGGACTCAAGTCCTAAAACTTTCATTTCGGTCAAAGATCCATTTGAAAATCTGCAGCTGGAAAGCTTTAAATCGATAAAAAAATTGACTGAATACACAATTCACACCTTCCGTACAAGACAGTCCTTGTAAGACTGATCGATAGATTTCATTGAAAAAACCGTCAAGGCCTCTGAAATCACATTGAAAGTTTCTGGTGGTGAAAAAAACAGTTTCATCTCATCCAAAAAGATAGGATGATTGGAAGGCTGACCACAATTATCTAACTGATAAGTTGAGAAACTAACCTCCGTATGGAGGAACTTTATGTCTAAGGAGAAAGAGGTATTCTCTTAAGAAACCTACAAGCAGTACATCCGTGGAAATTCTCCACTCAGAAGAAAGCACCAAGTGGAAATTCGTAATGAAAGTATCACCATGGAAACCTTGGAGTTAGTAAGAGACTTGTCTTTGTAACTTATGCATAGGGTTATAGATTATGATAAGTTGTTTCATGGATCACGTGTTTTGCTGCTTTAGGGATGAAAACCTCAAGGCTTAGCCTACCCTGCAGACAAAAACACTCCTCTAACTAGGAGGTAAAATATCAACAAGTGGTGAAGATTTTGGGAGATATTTCCTTAGAGAAATATTCTACCGTAAGGGGTAATTAAACCTTGGAGTGACATCCAAGTGGTTACATTTTAAGGGTTTTTTTACATGTTCTAGACATTTCTTTGCATTTCCAATACTCTATTGAGATCAAACTTTAAATTATTATGACGAATAGATATGTTGTTCATAAGGATCATGTTATAGTTACCAGCAACGAAGGTGATAAAAGATAAGAAAATCCTCTCGTGGAGTCTGTCGGAGGTAGAGGTGATCAAATATATCAATTTGGGAATGATTACAGTCTCTGCACTGTCAGAATAAGAAGAAATATTTGAGATAATGAATTTGAAGAAGTTGATATAGTCTCAAGTCCCAGTATATCAACGGCTGATACCAATCGGACTAGTTAAGATTGTTACATATAGTTAGTTAGCAGACTAACCCACCATTAGAGTTTCTCTTGTACTCACCCCACTATATATACATAGAGAGGTAAAGTCTATGTCATCTCAATTCTATTTACTTCCTTGTCTACTCACTCTCTCTTCTTAGAGTGTCGTTTTATAAATCTTTTTACATGGTATCAGAGTAGTAGAGAGCGTGTGTTTCTTGTTGATGAGCAAGATAGAGTTAGTGCATGGAAAAGTATAGGAGAGAGCAGCTAGAGTTGTGCTTGATGTCGAGCACTATCTTGTTGATGGCGAGTTGTACTCAAGAACTTAAGCCAACACAACAAATCTACTCATTGAACCCCGATGAACACTTTAAAATAAAAGAAATAATATAAAATCTGCCCCGACACGTTATATTACTGAGGGTATGTAAAGAGAGAAAACAGAGAAGGAAATCCTCAAATCTATGTTGAAGGGTGTCGGCCCTCACGTACTTTCTCTAATATTCCTAGCCTTCAAATCAGCTAAGTCTAACGACCAGTTGACTCCCGGTCCAACTTAGTCTCACACAACCCCCTTGAAAGCATCAAAAATCATGCTTAAGTAGTCGGCTGAAGGAAGGAACCACCGCCCCAAGTCTTCCTCCTTGGTGGTAAATTTATCCTTTCTTTGGTTAATTAACAAGCTTCTAATCGTAACTACTCACCGGCCTTAAGCCTTAAGATAATATCCAATTGACTAACTAGCTGCATAACTGATAAGTATCTAACTCGCTGCCGTCAAGAAGTGCTAAACGTTCTTCCTCCTTCTCGAATGATGGTCTTTTTTCTGTCGGCTGGTATGACACTGCCGCATGTAAGTGCACCAACATCCCTACTATCTCCATCGGTTCTTCCTCTAAGTCGTCTGGCTGTTCAAATCCTAAAAAGGGAGTCAAAACTCTTGTCATGACTTACTTCTTCAGAACCAGCTTCTCTCGGTAGAGGTTTACTAGCTCTCCCATGACCAAGTATTATGAGCATTGGTTGCCATCAGCTCACCATGAACCATGGTATATTGTGTTTGCTGAAACCGATATCCTTCTTGTAACTACTTGAGTTGCCGAGAATGTAATTTGTCAGCCAACCCCTGCTGCACCACCACATTCAATAACTCTCACAACAGCTCCATCTGATCTGGACCTTATTTCGCTTGGTTGACCTCCTCTTCCAATATCTCAATTTCAGCCAGAATATCCTTCGCGGCTTGTAAAAGACCTCTTGATTGTAGACATGAAGCTGAACCATGAAAACTATGAAGTATTCGCAAAACCAGCTCCATTTCTGCCTTCCGGCAAGAGATGGAGTTAGCGTTGTAACCCTCAGTCGATCCTCTAGCATTCTCCATAGCTGTTAGCACAGAATGCGAGCTAACCCCATTTCCTATGTTTATCCCAAGCCCTGTGATGGGTAATCATCTCGCGCGGGGAGCAAGCCTCTTGGCTTTCGTGTAGTGTATCAACCTGCCTGGCTATAGAAATGGACACCATGTTGCTCCAGTTAACCGATGGTAACTTGAGATCGTGGTAACCTTCCCACGTCCACCACAACCAGTCCACTTGAGACCCTTGAATGAAGTCCAGTTGCTGAGGTCCTAAGAGGACTATAGTGACTCACATACTCTCTCCATATTGGGGTACCTCCTAAGACCTTCAACTTATATCATGAAGAAGAATTCTTCGGGAGCTTAATTATCCCCAACTATGTTAAGTGCTTGGTCTTAGTATAGTTGGACGATCCCTTGCTGAAAATGCTGAGGTGGCAGAAGTCCATAGCTTCCATCCAAACGGCTCCATTGTATAGTTCTGACCTCCCACAAAACTGATAATGTCAGGGACAGGTATTACACCCACAGGTATTTGCTTGGTCGGGCCCCTGCGCTGAAGTCGATCCTTGACAGGGCCCTCGTGCCAAAACCGATCCTTGGTCAGGTCCATGACGGGCTGCAGTCAGTAGATAGCTGACTAGACGGTAGGAGGAGGTAGCAAAGAGGACGTAAAGAGAATTCCATGCGTGGACCGTGGACCCACTGCTACCGTGGACCCAAAGAGATAGCAGGAGAATTCCATGCGTCCAATCTTGTGGCCGTTTTTATCTCCAGGGTCCCGGTAGAAGTTCGTGTTCGCTCGCATCTGGATTGCAAGTCCTAATGCAGAGTTCGGAGGATGTAGGCGCGAGGTTTCCGCAGCTCGAGAGAAGTCATTTTCTTGGTGGAATTCAAAATGATTTCGATTGCATCTACAGGTTCCTTCGCCGTCGCTGTACCATCGGTTTGCTACCAGGATATTGATCGACATGGAGGTATTTCTTGTCGAAATGCTGGATACGTTGGCATGAAATTTTCTCGTCCCAAGTTTTCATCCGGAATTCAGAGGTTGGGGTATCCACGCGCGATCTCGCCGGGATTGAGGAGCTTTGGTGTGTACACTGCTGGAAATTGGAGCAAAAGAAGGAATGCAAATTTCCAGGTTACCGCCGTTAGTCCTCCTGCCGTGACTGTATCGTCCACCGTGGACCGACTGCTACCGTGGACGATACAGTCATCATCCATGTTGGATCGATAAACCGTCTAGTCAGCTATCTACATACAATAGTCAGTCATGGGTCTGACCAAGGATCGACTTTGGTGCGGGGGCCCTGTCAAGAAACGACTTCTGCGCATGGGCCCGACCAAACAAATAATCGATTACACCCATGTGATACAACATTATACTGCCCGGCATAGGTTCATATCCTAAAAGTCCCAGTCACTCATGACTAGTCTGATGAGGTCCAGGAAAGCTTAATTTTCTCGGGTATAAGCGCTTTGTATTCCGCTGGGTTCATCATGGTAGTCACGTTCTCCCAGAAGGTAACAGACCTTTTGGGTCTCAAAACCTGGACAGAGGATAAGTGGGTCTAATAATACACCCCCTTAGCTACTATCTCCTGCTAGCAACTTAAGCCTTCCTCCGTTTATCCTCCTTCAACTCTAGCGGTTCTAGTCACTTCCCTTGTACCTTGTGGTTGTATCCTCTACCGAGTACAGTCACCACTGCTTGTTTGATTGCTTACCTGCATGTGGGAAGATCAACGATCACTCGGTCATGCATGGTGGGTTGACACCCCCCATCCTCTAGTACATGCGCGCGTCCAACGGTCCGTCTATGTCTTCACACTCCTGGTGGTTTGACCCACCATGTCATCATTACCCTCTCCCATCATTTAGGAGGTTCAGTTTGTACCTCTGTTCACTCGCCTCCCTTAGGTGTATCTTCCGCCATCAATTTCACATTCCGTCTCATTTTCTGCCAACCTGGTGGTTACTATCCCTGGTGAGTAGTGACTAACTGAAATATATAAAGAGTGGTTACCTTATCCTCTCTAACTAATGAGAATTTTCATGCTTCTAACTAATCTATTTACTTCTACTTCCTTATGTGATCGAGTACTAAATTCATTCTAGGTCCTTCTTCCTTCTACGTGGTAACATCTCTTCTCTCTTAAAATATTGTTGCTGCCTTAACCTTGACAACCACTCAGTATAATTCATTTCTATCGCGTAGTTACTTCCTACATGATTTACCATTTACCATAACAAAAAGGTATCACAATAACCTCTCAATAATACAGTCTGGGCTTACACACTCACACTTAGGCTTCCCGTATTAACTTGGAAGCAAAATGAATACTTCAAAGGGAAGGGAAAATATTGTCCTCACAACATTCCTCTTATTTATCTAACTCTCCCTTCTACTTAGCACTCACTATATTAACTACAAAACAAAATAATTTAACAAAAACTTGAAAACTCTTATTAACTGAGGTGTGACAGTAACTCACTAAGAGTAATAGGTTCTGATATCTCCTGAAATTATTTTGGCATATTGTCGACGGCCAACGAATCTTCCATGTAGATGTCAGGTGCTACAATCATTCGTTTAATTGGGATCATTTGTGGATCCCTTCCAGGTTCCCTTATCGTCTCTAGCAAGGGTAACGACATCATCACATACCTCAGAGAGTATTGAAACATTAAAACATGGTTTCGGTATCGTAGTCAAGTTGTCTCTAGCTACCGAGATCACCGAAGGATGATCACTACTGGTAGTTCACGCATGATATCTTTTGGTCAAACTTTCTGTCCATTTGCCACTCCGATCCAAAAAGGAGCCGGGTGAAGAGTGTGATAGGGATGCATTTTTGCAGATTTTCATTAATAAGATTAACATCTGTTCCTCCATCGACTAGTATCATCGGTATTTCCTTCCCGGATATGATAGCTATGATCAGTGAACTATTCATATCTCAATATACATAGAAAGAGCCGAATTGGGGAAGAGGCGGAAAAAGACAAGCGTGACGTCCGGGTATAAAATAGTCAACGGGGATTGGTTCGGCCGTCTGGACTTGTTTAGATGATAAATAGAAATAAACATGTCAATCTATTTCACGTACTCCCGCCACTGGTCTCATGTATTTGAATGAGTATATGAGATGAACAACTTCAAATCTTACAAATGTCTAGTTAGCCCAGCGGACAGCGGACAGGATCTGGTGCATCACGTCAGGAGTTCAAACCCGGTAGACCATCCTCCGTGCGTGGCAGATCATTTGGAGTGTTAATTTAACAAATATTTGACGTAAGAAAAATTCGTATTCTCTAAGAGGACTTAGAGGGCTAATTGAAGAATTAAAACAGAGTTAGAAGACATCTGATTGGCTGTGAAGATAAATAATGTGTTCAAGAAATACAAAAGTGCTGTAATACTTGAACTGAACTGGGCTAGGCGCATATACCCATCAATATGCATCCAAAGAGTGGTTTTGACATGAAGACAAAAAAAACAAAAGAATAGAGTAAGGAGAAAAATCTGATATAGTTATTGGTGGATACTTTGCTTGGGATAGAAAAAAAATAGTTAATATTCATCTTTTAATCTTGAAATGGACTAGTTTTTATAGTATTTCCTTGTTTACAGAAAATCAACTGGATAAGAATCGACATAAGACATTCTAAACAAAAGATGTGACTGGACATGGACACATCTCAGTTTAGATATCTAAAACTGAAATGTGTCTATGCTTGCTACGAGAGTCCTCTTTCCGCTGCGTCTTTAGATAAATGTCAACTAAAAAGAGAATCAGTTAAACGTACATGCATGCTCCAAACACTTAACTCATAAACAGAGAGAGTCCAGAGGTATCTTTCAGAATATAAGTACGATCCAACTGAACTCATATAATTATTTAATGAATGGATAAATTTAATGTTTAACTCTTCTAGATGGAAGAGTTAGATACTAAATTTAACCACTTATACATATTTCTTCTCTTCCGAACTTGGAAGAAGTGAATATGCATGCTCCTCAGATGATCAGTGAACTATTCATATCTCAATCAACCATCCGATGAACATGCGAGATTACTCTTATGGGTGTTGTTGACAGAGGGATTAGCGGTAGTGCGAGTGCGATAGATTGTTTAAGTAAGAATATTCGACAAAGTGGTGCGCCAATGCAAGCCGTTTCTGAATTGATCATGTAATTTTTTCTTTAGCAATCTGTTGACTGATCTCTTGAAACAAAATGACTCCCGAATCTGATATCTCCTCCCGAGGTGGAGTTATTGGGATGGTTGGAGGTAGACATTCTCGAACCGGGGCTTGCTTTGTTCCTGTCTCCGCTTGGACTTGTTGGAGTAACCCAACCTCCTCGATTTACCTGTTTTCTTCCTCCTTCACGTCCTTTGATAAGAGTCGTATCCGGAATGACTCCAACTACTCCTACGGTTAGTGTAGGATTCTAGTTGCTGCAGGCAGGTATTGAATATTTTTTGCTGGTGACTCCTTTGCTGGTGATAGAACTGCCGGTATGCTGTTGATTACCTTGGTCACCTTTCTTTGATCCTTTCACATACTACTTAATGGGTAATGCCGGGAATGAATATCCTTCCCCACGGCCTTGTACAGTGAATTTCGTTTTCTCTTATCAGATAATGCGTAAGTGTTATAAAAATTTATTATAATAAGCTATTATAAAATATCAAAGTAATTCATACATGTTATATATTAACTAGTTCTGGAGTAGTCAACTCATCCAAAGATAACCCATAAGTGAAGAGTGGACTGCTGCGCTCCTGGGGGTATAAGACGGGAGGTTTAGTTGTCTAATCGCGTCATTTGCAGGAGACATTAATTAATCTTCTAACCCTTCCCGCCGGAAGGGTTAAAAGATTAATTAATGGACACCCATGTACACTTCAGTGTACATGGGTGAATAGCATCCCAACGGGAATGAATAAGGAGGTGGTAATGGTGTAGGTTCCTCCTTCTTCTGTTCCTGAATCTGCAATTTTTTTACGTATATCCGACACCCTTAGTAATGCAAATATCGCCAACCATGATAGCAGGCACAATAAAATAACCTTGAATTGACTGTATCGGTCGTTCCGATGGAGAAACGCCTTTCTAAAATACATTACCAGTCCGTTTCCCATCTTTCCTCTCTCAAATCGAAATTCTTGCCAAAATGACACCGGTCTCGGTCAGCCTGCAAGGAATTTGTCCATGAGAATAGGATGCACAACAATGTATGACCTTCCAAACGGGTGTGGGACATGTAACAAGTAACAACAAGCTGATATCAGTATACCCACTAATATCAGTGGAAAATATACTGATATCAGAAAGTAATTTGTGAGGTGTATATTGTGGACAAATTTGTGATAAGCTAACGAGTTTGCCAACTTGTCCCATATAACTATTGCTGGTGACTACGCTGGTTGTAACTGGTTTACATTTACCGAGTTCGGTAACCATCATACGAGCCTTAGGAAAATATTTGGACGTGTTGTCAAGAGAGAATTACACTGATGAGCAATCAAGAAAAATGAGGAGAGATTATTCAAATAAAGGGGTATAGAGTAAGTGTAGTAAATGTTTCCATGAACATGGTCTAATGGAATGTCTCTCCGGACAATTTTGTCTTAAAAAAATTGAGAAACCTTTCCCATCCGTTGATTACTATATTACTAAGACCACATTAATAAGTATATCGCCACCAATAAACATAAGTCTTCACATAAAGGATATAAAGAACTAAAAAATTGTACAACTATCTCCAAAATTAAAGTATATTCTTTACTTGTGCTATAAGAAGATTACGACATTGATATTCATAACGGTTTTGGTAGGTATGGTATGGAAAACTGGGTTTTACATGCTTCTTATGAACGCATGCTGGATGATATTGAAATATTTTATGTGAAATATTGGACTGTGAAATGTGAAATATTAGACTTCATCTACATTATGTGATAAATAAATGTGAAATATTGGACTGCACCTATATTATTTTTCAAAATAAACAGTTAATATGATAAGTATATACTATATGACAGCTATATATATAGCTAAGATATATCTTCAGTTGCATGACATGCATATGTCTTTTGCTTATATGAAATATATTTCCTAATACAAAATGTTGATTTTCCTTACACCCTTTAATAAAAAATCAAGTTTTGAACAGCAGAATGTTAGTTTTGACATGCACTATATTAGGAAAAAGTAGCTCTTTGGAGTTTAGACCTGTGAAATTGGAAACAAGTATTTGGAGCATTATACATATATCTCGAAGTTTGGCGAGATTCGCTGCCTTCCATCATAGGAATATAATCTGGTTTTAATAGAGTTATTTTCGACATGACCGTCTTAACCTAAAATTCAAATAATATATACATATATATTAGTGATGTTTACATATATATATATATGGTCTTTTGTGTATAAGTTCAAAACTGACCTATTCCTTTGTAGTGGAGTTGACCAGTCATTGTAAAAACATGTTAATTCTTTTTAAGCTTTTAAGGATTTTTTGAATTTCTTATATTCCACGGAAGCTATACTGAGTTCGCAAGCTTGCTTTGAAGTGGAATTGATTGGGTCTTTTGAAAAAGACATTGGTAAATTTATTTCTAATCTTTCCAGTTACTTTAAAACTCTTATATTTTATGCAAGCTAGCAGCAAGTTCGTTAGCTTACTTTGTAACGGAATTCATAATATTTTGTAGTAGATAATTTTAAAACGTCTCTGATTTTTAAAATTTTCCATAGAATCTATATTTTATGTAAGATAGCAAAGTTTGCTAACTTTCTCCGAAATGGAATTAATTTGATTTTTAATATGATATTTGTAAAGTATTTCTAATCTTTTCAATTTTCTTCATAATTCGTTTATTTTATGTAAATTGGTGTGGAAATATTGTTGCGGAATTTATCAGCGTTTTAAGAAAACCATTTGTTGAATGTTTTTTGAACTTAATCAGTTTCTTCAAAATTTATATAATTTTTTGGAAGTTAGCGAAGTTCGTTAGCTTGCTCGCAAAAAAAGTGATCAAATCTTTTCAAAAACATTCTTTAAGTTCTTTTCTAATTTTCTCAGTATTGTTCTAAATTCATATATTTTATGTAAGCTAGCGAATTTCGCTAGCTTGCTTTGAAGTAGATCAGATTAGGTTTTTATGGAAACATATATTACATTTTTTCAGAGGTTCTGAAAAGTTTTCCGGATTTTGTTCTTGGACTAAGAAAGCGAAGTTCACTAGCTTGCTTTGTGATGAATCTAGCGATTTATGGAAAAAAATAAAATGTTCCTATTTTCTAAGTTTTCGATTTCTTTGAGATTTTTATATTTTATAGTGGAATTGATCTGCTTTTTAGAAAACAATAGTTAATATTTTTTGAAGTTCTTAAAAAATAAGTTTTTTGCCAGAAGCTAGCGAACTTCACTAGCTTCTAGCTTCTTGTTTTGTTATAGAATTAATCTAACAATTTCGAAAACATTTGTTGAAATATTTCTAAGTTCTTCAGGTTTTTTCAGAATTCATATATGTTATTTAACCTAGTGAAGTTCACTAGCTAGTAGCTTGCTTTGTGGTCGATCTGACTGGGTTTTCTGAAGAACAATGTTATATTTCTTTCAGAGTTTTTATAATTTCTTCAAAACCTTTATCTTTTATAGTGGGATTGATCTGTTTTTGCTAGAAAAATTCTGAGAAGCTTCTTAGTTTTACAAAACTTATCTATTTTTATAAAGCTAACAAAGTTCGCTAGCATGTTTGTTATGGAACTTATCAACTTTATCAAAGATTATGATTAATAAAAGATATTTATAATTTTTCTCTTATTTTCTTAGAAGAGAGATGGGTCTTTACCAAGGATACAGTGATCGCTTGTCGATATCTCTCTCTTCCGAGACTAGATAGCGGATCTGAGACATCTGTGAGTGCACCGGTTTAAATGCGGGAGTGAGATGGGATCGCCTCCGAGAGATCCTCGAACGGTAGACTAAGGAGATATTAATAATGTTTAAGTAATGACTTACCGAGAACCATTTGGAGATACAATGTGTCTCATCTTGTCTGATCATTTTAGTTGGACTAATTGATGTAGTTGGACTAGTTGACATATGTATTGTACTGTGTTTGTGTGTACTAGATCCGATAGAGCTTTGGTAAAGTTACCAATAAAGGATATTGATAACCGGGTTGTTAATCCAAGTACAAGTCATGACTCTTCCTGGAGAGTTAGCGTTGTGCGAGTAGTGACCCGAGGACGAGTTGGCGATATCGGCCCCGGATCTACTGAGATCACATGTAGACAGATCTATCGTACTGATGAAAGAAGTTACCGGAGGCCGAGCAGAGACTTACAATTGGCGATCATGCTGAGGAACTTGCTAAGAGATTAACACAATTGTATTGTTTTGTGAACGACTGAACGTCCGTCAAGGCTGCGAGTGTCAAGTTTAAGACGAACTCGGGAGTCCATGACTCGAGCACAAGCTAGGGGAAACTCAAGTAGGAGCATCACCGCTTAGATCCTCATCGACATCAGTGCGATCAAGAGCAGCACGGCAAACGGGAGCAGCAACTCCACCACGTCAACACTCAGTGCTCCGATGGCTAGTTCACTAGCCTCGAGCACACCTATTGGAACTTCAACTGTAGGCAAAGCCGGAGGATGGAGAACATGATATGCTACATAAGGGATGGCAGGAAGCCATCCACGAAGATTGCTAACAGCAGTGACGACATCAACCCCCTCATTCACAATGAGTGCTAACAGTCCAGGCACGTTCCAGCCTACCATGACTACCATGACTACATTTAGTTTTCAGGGAAACCTATCCGAGACTAACTCAACAGGTATGATACCCGAGATCCTACATACGGCTCCAGGTGTATATGGGAATACGAGAATAAACCCAACTGTTCTATTCCTGACTTTTTCACAACCAGTATCATTCATCTCCACCGGGGGAAAATGACAAGCTCAGAGTGTCTTTACATCGGCATCTTAGCCAACCAGTCAGATAAACACTCCTTATACACTTGCTCCAACAAGTATGGCCACAATAGGCAGCTATCAGGCATGCTAACAAGATCCCATGAAGGTAGCTTTGCAAGGTATTCTGGCTTTCATCGGAACTAAAAGAACAAACCGATCGGATTATCACTTGAAGAGTGTTGGAACCACCTTGGACACTACCGATATCTTTGATACTGACTAGTGACTAACAAGATTTTGACTAACACTCCAAGGTGAAGCTACCAAGTTTGTGGATGATCTGGATATAGAACGTATCACCAAATGTACGAAAGCGAAAGCTTGATTCATGGAGCGATACGAAGTATCCAAACAGATCTAGCGATTCACACTAATCTCCAACAGATCAGGTAGCGTCAGGAGGAGAATACCATTGCATATACTAGTCGATTCAAGAAAATCCTCAAGCACGTGAAACAACCTAGGAGAAATTCACTGATCATCATTTCGTACTATTTCTAAGGTCTCAATGAAGAATATTATCGAGACTCTACAAAACATGCAAAGACTAGTGAGTGCACTCTCTTCGAGTTGTTCCTGTATGTATAGGAGTTACAACGCACGTTCGAGATGAGTGAACCAAGGATGATCACTCAAAAGGTGTACTAAAAGAAAGGAAGATTCGGATAATCCCACCCTTCAATCTTTGTCGCAGCAGTCCATCAGCTACAACTGTCAACAACCAACATACAAGCCTCGTCTGCCAAGAAGAATGTTTGCAGTAGTTGTGCTCAAGAGGGTCATACGATAGAGACTTATCCTGACTACTATCAGATTTGTGCATCTGACTCACACGGACAACTTCATTGTCCACTTACCGGAAGTATGTAGTGTCCACAAAAGTAGTTCGATATGGTGGACAACGCAAAGAATGCACCGAGAATGTATTTTACAAAGAAATCTCTCTCTTGGAAAGACCAGTTCAACCGGTATAGGATTATTGTGCGTACTGTCATTGCTGGGGTATCTATACTATCAAGGATGCCCGACATATGTACAAACGGTCAATAATTGATAGATGCAAGGACATGGAAAAAAAGATGACCATACGTCCTTACTGCTGTCCTTAACATTTCCGGCCTTACCAGATCAACCAGAGGCTCAACAAAAACCCTCTGGTACAAGTCAAAAGAAGGGAGGCCGATACCAAAGAAATCAAGCATCCGAGAACACGATGCCCATGAATCCAGCTCTACTCGCTGGAAATCTGTTATCAGAGAATCATAATAATCCTCCCACCTCAACAGTAGGAACAGTGTCATAGTGAGATTTTTTCTTGTTCAAAACTCAAATTAGATCTTTTGCATCCACCAAGGTCAACCAAACACTCAAATCTGTGCAAATAAGCTTGTAAAGACTCAAAAAACTTATTCACATCTTAGTTTCACCATCAATGTCCTAGTAATCAAAATCTCCTCCTCTCCCTTGCGCACGCCGTCTCTTCTCTCTCTTAAATTCTCTGTAGTGTCTCCCAAACTTCCGCCACATGTCGATTTACCTAGAAAACAAACGTCATGCTAAGGAGTCTCCTAGCTAAGCTGGGGTCTTTATGTCCTTATATGCACACTTATTTATCAAGCAGCCCTCTTGTTTAATACAAAATTTTCAACCCTCGATGTCATCTTGATGCAACCCAGATTATGAGTCAAGCCACGATTTTAGAGCCTAAGCCACAACTACAAGACCACCCCACAAGACTTACAACCCTTCCATAGTTGTATCAGGTATCTCCTAACTCATAATCCCAGTTTGCATGCGGAGGCTTAAGTCAGGAAGCTCACGTTTAAGGAGGATATCAGTCCCCCGCTCTTAGATGTGCAAGACGTAGCCACACACCCAACATAGACTCTCGTCCAAGAGGTCAACATGCTAAGATAAGAAACATGAGCCACGAGGATTTGATCCAAGGACCTCTTCTTCCTAGGTGAGCACCCCTTCCACTGAGGTGGCTCTTGTTTCCATTTAATAAAGTAAATAATCTTGTACATAAGCCTCCGGAGCTTACTTTATCTCCTTTGCTAGCTTTTCAGGTGTTACTTCCACTATACATCTCCGTTTCTAGTAACAAAGAATCAAAACTATACTACTCAAGAACACCTACACGATGTTGTCATCAGATAATGAATCCGAGCCACCAGCGAATAACAACAGAATTTCCTCTTTTGTCGCTTTCTTAAACTAGAAATGATGCAAACATCTACATATAATCTTATCGCGCATAAGTGAAAACATGTGCTTACTCTAATCAAGAAGAGCTTCCACTTGGTACCTCCGTGACTTCTTAGTAGTTCTTTGGAACATAAGCTACGTGGCAGCTTGTCTAGCTTAGCCCTAGCTTAGCACCTACTCAGCTTAACAAGCTTCTGGTCAGCTTCCTTTACAACTTAATACACAATGGAAGAAAACTCCTTTTGTTATCATCTTTCACGATAGAGACTATCATGCAACACGACGTTCACCCCTCCAAACTTACAGATCCTCTTGTATGTGCCAATCCGTCACTGATCCTCGTAATTCTCCAAGTCATATTCGTTTTCCTCAACTGTCTCAAATAAAAGATCTTCATTTGCACTTGTGATCTATTCTGACCTTAAGAATTTGACCAGCGCAACTGTTCCTCCTCTCTTTCTGAACAATTTTACTCGCTTTCCAACGACAAGAAGCCTTAAAGGCATATCATCTAACTATAGCTAGGATTGCAGATATCTAGGATAGCTAGGATGACAAATATCACAGAGGTTCGATGTTTTCTAAGAGCTTGTGTATTTTATCGCTTATCCATTTCTCATTATGCTCATGTTGCAGAGCCTTTGTATCCATTATTGAGGAAGGATAAGAGGTTTGTATGGACTTCAGTCCATCAAGAGGCTATGAATAGGTTGAAGGAGACTATGAAGTCTCCACCTATGTTGAAAGAGTAGACTATGGGTGTGGAAGCTCTGTCATTGTCACAGTGGATACTAGCTCAAAGGTGATTGGTTGGACGATTGGTCAAGATGATGCGAGTGGTGTGATTTACCTCTAGATTTAGAGCTAGAATCTTGACGGACAAGCAAAGAGATTATCCTCAAGTGAAGCGTAAATTGTTTGTAGATATGGATCTATTGGGGGAGGGGACAATGAGCAGACACATGGGAATTACGTGGTGCAAAAATGAAGGTGTTATTTGCTCGGTATGGTGTGAAGCTCAAGCTTATTACTACCATAAACCTAGAGAGAATTGACAAGAGCGAACATGTACATCCATCGATTGTTCAAGCCTTGGTGAAGCCATGTGACGGTAAGCATAGAGAGTGCCCTAGGTTGATCCTTTTTGCTTTATGGAGTACGACTCACTGTACTACTACTAGGTATATGCTTGTTGAGTTGATGTTGGGACAGAAGTCGATACCACAGCAAAAGAGGACTTCTCTACTTGGGTTACCTTGCCATGGGAGGACAGTATCGATCACATACAACTTCTCTCACTTCGCATCAAACAGTTAGAACGCAGAGAAGAGGATCTTGCAGAAGCACAACAAAGGTTGAAAGCGGCTCGACATCAGAATAAGGAGAGGTTTGACAAGACCCATAGGCTTCGATCAAAACCAATACAAGTTGAGGACTAGGTATTGATATACGACAGTACATTAGAGAACCAACACTCTACAGTTTGAAAGTTTTCTAGGAGATGGTTTGGTCCATACATTGTCTCAGATGTGCATCAGAATGCTACTTATTCCTTGCAAGATGAGATGTATCTCCTCCAGACGAGTCCAAATATGTTCTACAACTCTGACATGATATTCAACAAACCTATTACATCCATTCGTGAGCACTACGTCATCCTTGTCCTCAACCGCACAACCTTTTATAGGAATATCATCTAGAAATGGAATGATAACCTCAAGTACGAACTCCCATAATATCTTATGCATCGCATTTTGCATATGAGCTATTGAGTTCGTCGCTCCTTGAGGAAGAGTACACATCCGCATCAGTCCCAAAGGTGTATGCATGGTGGTCAGATCTCTACTCTCGACAGTCAACTAAAACTAATCGTAGCCGGAATATAGATCTCCAAATCGAATAGATAGCTCTTCTTGCAAATACCTCGGTTATCTCATCAATCGCAAGACCTGTCCCAACGTTACGAATAGCCACATTATTCACAGGTTGTAGGTCGTGAATGAAGCGCAAGACTCTTGACTTCTTGGGTATAATGAACCAGCTGCTAGAATATGGACCCATAGATAGCTCAAGTATTACCATCTGTATTTTCTCTTTCAACAACTCAATGAGTTTAGGCAACAAGGCACGAGGAACTGGAATCGGTTTCAGATCCCAAGTCACATGAGAGATTGTGAATATAACCATAGGCGTTATTACCTTTGGATCCACAAAACCTATCTTTTTTGCTGAAAAAGAAAATCCTTTATCATGATCCACTAACACTGCTCAAAAACTATCTTCTCAAGCTCAATCAGGAAATCACCCCTCCTATCTAGAGCTCCTTCAACGTCTCCTCAGTAAACTGATATCATACTTGTATATGATCATGCAATATGAGCTCAGTGTCCACCAACTATACTTGCTGTTGCGAGTTAACAAGTAGTTGAGTTGCTACCGGCTTCACTTTTTTCAGTACAAATTTATATTTCGCATGGACTTCTGCCTTCTGAGGAAGTGTACATCAACAAACTGCATCTCTTTTTTCACTCTTTTGCATAGGATGGGGAAAGAATCGCAAATACATAGCAATCTCCTCATATATTTGTCGAGAGTGGATAGGAAAGTAGTAGCAATCACCATCATATCATCTTTCTCCTCCATCAATCTGCTTACACCATCCAACTAACTAGCAACTAATTGTACAGACACAAACTCCTCAAACAAGCTAGAAACTACATCATTTTCATGTAGAACTCATGCATGCCACAACTCTGATACCTATTTCATCATCCATTTTTTGTATTTTCCTCCATATCCTCAACTCTCGTAAACTAACTCCACCCATCGTTCTCGAACATCAACAACCCAGACTACCAACTATGTACACTGTACATTGTATTGTATGTCTTCAAACTCATATACAGATTTCTCATCTGTCTCTTCCACCTTGTGTATGAACCTTGGCTGGATCTTAACAGTAGGTTCTACACCTCTGTCATCCTGCTCTACAAGAGTGGACTGCAAAAATTGAGAATATCTAAGGGTTTGGCGGTTCCACCCATGTCTTGAACGTACAGTAAAAAACAGTATTGAATAGTTGTCATTATCACTCTAAATTCTAGCATAATGAGACCCATCATTCATCACCTTCGTCTCCATTTGAACTGCAGAAATGTAAGGTTGGTCCAGTATGACAAGATAAGAAACAGATGATTATACAAAGAAATGTTGTTCAACCTCTACATCTCCAATCCTTACACATATTTGGACAGGCTCCATATAACTCACCATTTTGATTGTTTGCAGCACGAAGTACCCAACCATGGTTCTTTTTGATTGACCATTGTCCTTTCTCATACACCTCCTGTGAGATAATGTTGATTTCTGACCTATGATCCACAAGTACAAGTGCCGATTTAGAAAGCTCTTCAAGTCAAACTTACGTCTCTGTTGTTGCACGTGTCCAATGATTCTGTTTGAAATCACTGTCTGTGCTTGACTTATCTTCCTCAAATTCCTCATCTTCATTTTCAACAACAGCAGGACCAGCAACCCATGCTTCATACTCGGCATCTCTGAATCCATCAACGCCAACAACATCCACCACTCCAACCATCTGACTAGTTACTTGCTCTCCCAATACCTATCTTTTTTTCATGATATCAATTATCAACTCACAAAACTCTCTTTTTGTGATACCAAGTACCTCATAAAGAGAAAATTTCACTCTCACATCTAGAATGCATTGCTCCAGAACAGTAGGGATTTTGGCAGAGTACAATTGAAGAGCGAGACAATAGAGATAGGATTCTCGCCTGATCTAGTAGAGCAGGAAGCTTTATTAACTAGCTTCTTAGGACTGACGTCATGTGGATCAGTGTGTTATATGAAGGTTGAGAATCTGAAGAGGTTTGAGAGGCAACATGTGAGTATGTACAGCAATATTTGTGGGATAGTGGAGAGTTAGCCGGAGATGAATACATATCTGGAGTGTTTGAAGAACAGTATTTGGTAGATACTATAGGGGAGTTGAAATCTATAGTAGAAAGTTCTATAGATGATGTAGATAGAGTGGTTAGAGTGAGCTCCAAGGAGCTTTATGATGTAACTGATACGTTCATAGATCGACAAGAAGTGTATGTGGAGATCAAGTACAAGTCAGTGGCGAAGAAAGTCAAACCAGTGGCTTTGTCTTTACCACTTGACTACGATCAGAAGATGGAGCAAGTTGCACGAGAACCGACGCTCAGAGGACCGAGAAGCATTGGGCACCAGTTCACAGAAACAACACTGAAGGAGCTAAAGATTAGAGGTGATGGATTTCTTACCGAGCAAGAGAAGAAGAGCTTCAGGGAGATGCTATCTAGGCATGGTAAGGCGTTTGCATTTGAGTCACATGAAGTAGGATGTGTAGATCCAAGTGTAGTTGCACCTATGGTAATCTTTACTATACCACATGTGCCTTGGAATCTACGTCCTATCCTTGTACCTTGAGCTCATCTATCAAAGTTGATAGACTTGCTGAATGAGAGGATTAGGATGGGTATCTTGGAACCATCTATAGCTCCCTACTCTAGCAGATGGTTCACTGTTCCGAAGAAGAGTGGAGCTTTGATATTCATTCAAGATATGCAGCTAGTTAACAAGGTGACCTATTGTAGACGAGTTTGCAGAGGCTTTTGCTGGTCGTGTTATCTATTCAATGAGAGACTTATATTAAGTGTATGATCAGTTTCAGTTATCCTCTGAGAGTAGAGACTTGACTATAATGAGGACACCTTTGTGGTTACTAAGGATGTGCACCTTACCACAAGGTGCTACCAATTCTGTAGCACATATGATGAATGACATGAACAAAGTTTTGAGGGATTTCATTCTTGAAAAAACTATGCCATTCCTTGATGATGTACCGATCAAAGGATGTGCTGAGGAGGAGAAGAATGAGGTAAAGGATCAGAGGGGGTGCCGTAAGTTTGTTGCAGACCATATAGTTGACTGCGATAAGATATTGAGTCAACTGGAGGAGGTTCATTTGACTTTATTAGGAGCAAAGTATGTATTTGGAGAACAAGAGGTGTTAATTGTGGAGCACTTATGTGGATCTTATGATCGGAAACCTTGTCCAAACAAGGTTGATGTCATTCGAAGGATGAAGGAGATGTGTGGATCAGTTACCGAGGTGAGAAGGTTTCTAGGTGCATGTGTGCTTTATCATATATGGATTCCACACTTTGCCCATGTAGCAGTGAAATTCTTGATCGATTTGGAGCAATAAAGAAGGAGTTATGCCCAATTGAAGTTCGGATTGAGTTGAAACTGCGTCACTTTTGTTGGATTTGAGGTTTTCAGTGTCATTTACAGCAGAATTAAGGAAATCGCTTCAAACCTTCGTGGTTGCGTTCACTGTCAGGAGGGCTACGACTGTCCAAAAAGTTTCAAGTCATTTGAGTGAGTGAGTAATTCAGGGCGACTGCTGAAGCAGAGGGGGTCTGAAAAGCTCTCAATCTAGAGCAGCAACTTCAGAGAACGATATCTGGAGAACTGTGTACAATCAGGAGTCCCAACTTCACAGGGATGTTCAGCATCTTGTAGACTCCAAATCCTGTAAGAATCTTCGAAAGTGATTGAGCCAATTTTCTGTTGTAGGTCAAAATAGCTGTCTGAGTACCAAAAATTACATCAATATCTTTGATCAGAACTTTTCTGTCCATATCTCGGTGCTAGAATTTGATCTCAAGCTGAAACTTCGTGTGTGTGCTCAGTGGGCTCTCTTTTACATGTAGGAGAATTTCAGAAGTCAGAATCATCATAGTTTTCTTCTCCTTGAGTGTTAAAGTTCACCACCTGATCCTATTACTACTAGTTAGACCTGAATTTTGCTTTCTGAACATATTAGAGGATCTTAAACACCTATGTGAGTGCTTATAGCGCCCTGTTGTAACCTGAGAGGCCTACCTCTTGAGTAAACAACCACAGCCAGAAGCCCAACGCTTTCTGAGATAGACGGATCACACTTCGACAACGGCCGTTGTCCGATCTTCTTCTCTCGAGGTCTCTTCCTTCACCTCGCACTGTCTTGTTGGCAATACCTCGCCAACTGATCTTCTGTCAGATCCCTCTTGACACGTACAGATAGCAAAAGAACGGGGTGATGTGTCCTCTTGCTGGGGTGCCCAAGTACACCAACTCGACCTTGATGTAAGCATGGAAGAAGGTGCCCCAGTTGAAGGGCATGTCTTCCCAGATGGCTTCCAGGAACTCCACGTCCTGATCTCCAAAGTATCTCGTCTTCTGCGCTTTCTCCTTGAGGAAGAGGTGAAGAAACAACTTTGCCAGAAGACGCTTCTGCAGCTCCCGGTAAGCTTCTACCTTCCATCCATTCCTTCCTTGTCTATCTTCCAAGAAGAGGCAAGTCGTGCTTCTAGACACATGCCACTTCCCAGAGATCATCGATAAGATCTTCTTCTCGAGCTCGTACCCTCAGTTTTCGGATTTTGACTTGTGAAAAGCCTTGTGCCACCACTCCACCATCCAGGAAGACGGTCTTTCACGAGGGACCCCTGCCTTCACAGGTACAAGGTTGCACAGAGATAGTGCTGCCCAAACCTCCTACAGAAGACCTTGGTCCGCGAGGTTCTACTCCCACATGAAGAAGTAGAGACCCAACTCCTTGATGAAGAGTTTGACCTCTGTCAATTCTGCGGTTGGTAACACCAACCCTCAAGGATGCATCGACATGCTTCAAGCTCTGTTACACTAAGCCACACGTACTTGCTGTGAGCCGGAGGCTTAGTCCTTCCCAAGTCCTCACAGTCTAACTTTCACTCTCAGAAGACGAATCTAGTCTTCCAGAAGACAGCTATTCTGTCTTCCGAGATTCTAACAGTGCTTCCTAAGTACCTCTCGTCTTCCGAGCTATATCTAAACAATCCTAACTAAGCAAGGCATCGTATGGATTCCCAAGTAGACAACCCACCTTGCATTTCATCCTACTTCCTAACAGAAGATACAAGATACGTGAGAAGCAGAGTATATGAAAAGGTTCAGAAGAGGGTTGCGGACGCTTGCGGTGATAGTGATCTCTAGGAAGATTCTCGGGTCAGCTTCCGATTTAACTGACGTACTCGGAAGACCCCTCACAGTCAAGCTTCCCGTCACTGATCTCACATGTCTTCATCTTCCTACACGCAATCTAGCCTCACAACAAACACGGAATGTTCATACTCTGTTCTTCTGACTCCTAACCTCCCACACACGCTCAGAAGAAGCTTGCTGCATTACGGGAAGACATTACCTTCAATCATTCCCTCCAGATCCAGCAAGGCTTCATACAACTTTCTTGTAAGTTCGGGAAGAAGAAGGAATATGTTGCTATGACGGACAGAAGAGACCTGTAAAGGACCCCATGTCTTCTCGTGCATTCTGTCAGCCGTTCCAACCTTCTAGTCTCTTTAGGAAGATGTGGATTTGAGAAGACGTGAAGATTGGGAGGCACATGCATGGTTCTCAATTTCCAGCTTCTCGAAACAACAATCAACTCACCAGTTCATTCAAGATTCGTACCAAGCTTCTCTCAACACAAAATCCAATCCAATCCAATCTTGATACGAAAAACAGTCGTCTTCCAAAGACGTTCAAATCTTCAGAAGCGTCTTCTGTCCATGAATTTGAGAACAGAGGCGCGGTAGGATAAGGAAATTGATGATCAGGTGATCGAATTTGAGAATGAGAGATGGAGAAGCTCAACTCCAACTTGGGAAGAAGTGGGAAGATGGCTTCAAAAATTGGACAGTGCTTCCACGTCCAATTTTCGCAGAAGAGATTTCATGATAGAGAAATCGATCGATGGGCTTCTTGCAAACGAGCGGGGAAGCAAGAGGGACATCAAATCAGAGGCGAGAAGCGGTGGGAAAGGAGAAAGAACACGAGAAGAACCTCAGTACTGCTTCTGGCTGCTTCTGTTGCACCGTCAGTCTTCCACGCGCTTCCAATCTTCACTTCCATCTTCGATGTGGTACCATGATACTGCTTCTGTCGTCAATCTTTAGCTACGCCCCTTTGCTGTTGCAATCGATTCTCGCTTCTGCCCGAAGCTTCTCTCTTGTTCCTAATCGACCCTCGATTTCTGCTTCTTGAAATCCTCGGTGATTTCTTGAGCTCGAATGTGCTCCTAGCTGGTAAAATCGACCTCGCTCTCTCCCTTGCCTCAATTCGATCATTGTGTGCTCTCAATTTCAACTCTTATGGCTTTCATGACCTACTTCGATACCCGGGTTGCAATCGTTCCCTAAGGCGCAACCGACCTTCAGTACGGGAAGGAGGCGACCGTTTTTGTGCTAATGCGCTTCATCTCGTATCTTCCCTGTACGATTTAGGTTAATGCCTCCGGTTATACCGAATATCTATTATTGGGTAGTATACCTACTCCTTGATGATGTGGTGTGCGATTGGTACCTCTGAAGACACAATCACTATCTTCTCGGAAGATGTCCGTCTTCCGTTCCGTCTTCGATCTTCTATCTTTCGGCTCTTGTCTTCTGGAAGACACGATTGAAAGTCTCTCAATCGTGTCTTCCAGAAGACACGATTCGCATCTTCCGACTCCGGAAGAAGTCCACTTATCCTTTCAAAAAAACCCTTAAGATCATCTTCCCTTTTAGCAATGTGTAATCTTAAGAAATAAGGCTACTTCAATTACATAGATATGTTATTAACTTTAAAAATTTCGAAAAATCTCCAATCCTGCAAATTGTGGGTACCACAAAACTCAATGCTAGCACCAATACATATGCGTTCTCATTACCTTACATATTTAATGTTGGAGGCAGTTGCAGGGAAGGAGATGTATTCCTCCATGGATGGATTTAGTGGATACAATCAGGTCACTATGGCAAAATGAAAAAGATAATTTTTATCACATAATGAGGAGCATTCGTGTACACGGTGATGCCTTTCGGGTTGAAAGAAGCACCTTCAATGTTTCAAAGAGTGGTGTCTACAGCTTTCCAAGATCATCTTAACAAATTCATGCAGACCTATTTAGATGACTTTATCGTGTACGGGACTAAGTCTAAACATTTAGACCACCTCAAAGCATGCTTTGATAGTTGTTGTCATTATCAGATTAGTCTTAATCCTGACAAAAGTGTCTTTGTAGTCACTTTTGGTTCTATATAAGGATGTTGGATCATATAATCTATAAGGATGGATCCGACAAAGATTACCGCCATCATCCAAATGGAGGCTCCGAACAAGATCAAAGGAGTTCAAGTATTTTTCAGCGTTGTGGGATTTTTTTGCCGATTCATCAAGGATTTTGTAAAAGTTACTATTCCACTCTTTTTGTTGTTATCTCAAGACACCGAGTTTTCATGGAATACTGATCACGAGATGACCTTCACACAACTTCGATCAGCATTGACCAGGGCATCCATTATGGTAATGTTGGACTGGAAAAAACCTTTTATGTCCATTTCGACACATTGACAAAAACATTGGGAGTAGTTTTAGCACAATCAGGAGATGATAAAATTGATCATCTCATTGCCTATGCTAGTTGTAAACTGACTCACCGAGCTTAATTACTTGATTACCGAGAGAGAACCATTAGCCATTATTTATACAAAGAGTTCTACCATCATCTTCTTGCCGTCAGCGTACGATTTATCATAGATCATAAGACGCTTGTTGATCTAGTAAAAGAACCGAATCCCTCTGAGAGGATGACCCGATGGATTTTGTTATTACAGGAATTTGAGTTTGACGTGTTGTACAATCTCGATAAACAACACGTTATACCTGATCTACTCTCTAGGGCTGACCAACCGGTTCCATACCAATAGTAGGTGTGGATGATGAATCGTAAACTTCACAAGATTAGAAATCAAAAATAACAAACATATAGAGGTCATGAGAACGAACAATACAATGCTTATATACAACTTCACCCGAAGATGACAAATCTTACTTCCTAAGAAGAAGGATGAACATCGATACCGTCTGATGAAGATCCTACGCCGAAAGCGACGCCTAGAACAACACCAGAGCCTAATGCTAAGTCTTTAAGTATCTCGCTAATCAAAAATTCCACTATTGCTCTAATCTCATGAAGTTCTCGTACTACTCTCTATCCTAATCTAGCTACATGGTTCTTCGCCAAAGGACCCTCTACATCCTCTGCCTCTAGTTCTTGTCTAATTTGCTGAAGAAGTTTCAGCTCCGAAGTATTCAAATCTGCTGCGAAGTAATTCTTCAGTGTCGGCTCGACTCTGCTGCGAGACTCGCGGATTGTTCCTCACCGAAGCACACTTCGTCTTTAACTCCTCCATCTCTTTGGTCATTTCAGCTACGACGTCCTGGCAGCAATCCCGTTGAAGTCTCATCTCTTTCAACTCCTTCTTTGTCACAGATAACACCTTCTCGTGCTCCTTCCTCATCTCCGACTTCTGACGAAGTAGGTCTTGTTGCTCCGAAGTCAGCCTGCGTACTTCTTCAGCCTTTGCAGTGACTTCTCTTTTCATTGCCAAGATGGCAGCTTGTCTCCTTCTCATCCTGCAAGTTACCTCGACCGAAGTTCATCATGTGTACAAGTTCGGCTAAGTTAAGTTGCCTCTCAACTACCCATTCATACGTACCTCAATTTCCTTCCAAGACGAAGAGCAAAGGCACTTCCTACATGTACTTTACCGAAGAACTCAATCGATGTAAATCTTCCATCGAAGAAGATAGTCCTTGCTTTCTCCAAGTTCGTCCTTCTTCTCTCCGATCGCCGTGTCTTTGTTTGTTATAGTGACATCTTCCGCATTGAACTCTTCGACACATACAATATGTTTTCTCTTCATCTTCTTCCTCGAAGTCGATGGCGCCGACCTTGGTGTCTCCCCCAATATTCTTTTTTGACCGCTTCTTCGTACCGGCGTTACGACTTCTTCAGTATCGTCAACTTTGTCAAGTTGACAACCTCTGACCTCTTGGTAGCTTCTCCCGTAGCGACTTCCTCAGTAGCTACATCTTCATTTGTAACTTCATCGAACAATGTCTCCTTTGGTACGTCCCTCTGACGAGTTGACTCAACCACAACTCGTCTTCTTCTAGTTGATCAACGAAGCCCAACTTCTTCTTATCGTCCTCCGTGAGCAATCCCATCCCCATGTAGAATACTGAGATGAAGGCGTCAATGTACACCATATTGTCTTCAACCCACAGCTTTCTAGACATGCCTGTGAAGAATCCTCATCCAATGTGCTCATTTCCCGACAAAGAGTTTTTCAATAAAATAAATATGTCAGTTGGACATATACGTAGTCCTCTTCGGCTTGAAGATCGTCATAATCGCACCGGCTACCTCTCGCTTCTTCGCATCAAGGAAGTCTCACGTGTGATATCCGTTTCTTCCTTGAGATAGCTCTCAGAACAGCCGAGGAAAGCGACGAAGTATTGTCGAAGAATAAATTCCTGTCCTTCACTGCTTCATCGATTCTCAAGACGAAGCACAAATTATCTTTCGTCCAATTGCCTGATCTTCTATAGAGTTCATCTGAGGGATGTTCTCAACACACACAAAGCTCATCAACTAGTTTCGTCGAAGTCATCGACCATCAAGATAGTAGAAGGAAAGACAAATCCATGTCTTCAAGATCTTTCTCATACCGGCGAAGTCCGACGTAGTTCACATTCAAGGCTCGAAGTCGTGGTGACTTTAACATCTGCATTCCGTGCATTCAAAGAACAAGATAGTAATAAAAGACAAAGAATGAAAATGGAGTATGAAGAATGGAATGAGATACGAAGAGAAAACTTCCTCTAAATTATCTTCACCGAAGTTAGTCTTCTTCGTCGATAAACTTCTATGAGCCTTTCCGTCATCCCTAACACTGTTGATACGATACGACGCTATTCTTATACGCGCTACTCTTATACATCGTGATGACTTTAATCCCAGTTAGGGTTTTGCTGTTCCGCTGAAGTTCTTCGTCAGCCGAAGTAAGAAGAAGTCATTCCTCATCGACTTCACTGATACTTCAATCCATGATAACTTTTTCGTCATTCGGACTTCGACTTCGGACATCATATAGTTAGAAAGCTCTTCACCCGAAGAGTCCATCCATGAGAAACTTCCATCCAAACTCACTTCAAAACTTCACTTGATTCCTCAAGAGTAGATCTTCTTCACTAAACTTCTAATTAACACTACTCTACTGTTGATATAGTCCCAAGCTCTAGTAGATCAACGGCTAATATAAGCCGGAGTGGTTAGGGTAGTTACATACAATTAGTTAGAGGGCTAACCCACCATTAGGATTTCTCTTGTACTCACCTCCACTATATATACATGGAGAGACAAAGCCTCTCTCATCTCGTTCCTATTTTACTTCCTTGTTACTCATTTTCTCTTCTTGGAGTGTCTTTCTAGAAGTATCGATCTTTCTACATGATATTAGAACAGTAGAGAGAGTGTGTCTCTTGCTGATGAGCAAGATGGAGTTTGTGCATGGAGAAGTACATGAGAGAGCAGCTGGAGTTGTGCCCGATGTCGAGCACTATCCTACTGATGCGTTTGGTTGAGGCAAAACCGTTTCTTTTACCACCAGAAACTTTGAACGCAATTTTGTAGGTCTAGACAATTTTTGCTTGCTGAAATCTGTCAACCAGTCCCATAAGAGCTACCTTGTTTAGAAGGTGCGAATTTTGTACTTGGCCAAGTTTCAGCTGATTTGGAACTTTTCAGCGGTTCAGTCGGATCTTTTTCGATCAAAATGAAAGTTTTAGGACTTGAGTCCAAAAAAAATACTGGTCTGATTAGCACTTTGAAAAATTTGTGAAATTTCAAGATATCACGCGTCCATTTTTATCTCATTTGGTCCAGTTTTGACTTTTCTTGGTCAGTTCTCTCAACTTTTTCGTCATTTTTTGTACACCTACAGTTCACGGACAAGTTATTTCTTCATTCTCGCTATAGGAGGAGTTCATGGAGTTGACTTGTTGTGACTTGTGACAACTCTTGATCGCGAGATGTGGGCAAACGAGTTTCATGGAGATTTTGTGAGGTTTTCCGCATACAAAACAGTGCAATTTCTTGATTGTAGCTATGATGGAGTCCGTGTCTTTGATCACTGGAGAGAAGTTCGACAAGAACAACTACCAAGTGTGGAAGTTCCGGATGATGACCTTCCTATAGGGACAAGATCTATGAGATCTTATCACTGAGGAGGAAAAAGTGCTTGATGTATCTATTTCCGATGCAAAATTTAAAGAGTGGAAGAAGCGATCGCACCCGGCGATTCACTACATCGTGTTGACAGTCTCAGCATCAATGATCGGTCACATCCATGATTGTGATACGCTAAAGAAAGCTTAGGATGCACTCACACGTCTGTTTCATTTAGGAACAGAGACGCGGAAGCTGCAATTGCTGCAGTAGTTCAACACTGTGAAGAAGGGGTCGATGTGCATCAACGACTATGTGAACCATGTCAAGCAACTCATAGATAAATTATCTTCTGTCAAAGTCAAGACTGATCTCACTGTCTTGATCGAGATCATATTCTAGGGATTGCCTACTGAGTACAAGCAGTTCATTATCTCAATTTCAACCAGAGAATCCCTTCTGCAGTTCGATGAACTTGTTTCTATGATGTTAAGAGATGAGGTGCGCCTACTGAGGAGTACTACTTCGACGGGTCAGCAAGAATCTATCTATTTTGTAGGTTCTGGAGGATCTCGAGATAGGGGTAGTAGAAAAAGTGTTGGACGTGGACGAGGTGGTGGAAGCAACAGCAGTCGCAGCAGTAGTTACTACAGAACCAGCAAAACCAACAACAGTATGGTTCTTCCAACAATCAGAGACGTGCGCCTGGTTCCTACAACTATTGCAAGAAGTAAGGACACAATGCAAATCTGTGCTACAAGCGATAAAACAATCAAAGACAATATGACAACAACTCCCAGTAAGGTAACAACAACCAGCAAGGCTATGCAGTAACTGAGCAAGTCTATTCAGAACAGTTACTGATTACAATGCTTCAAAGTTATGCGGCTTTCGAGCCACATATTGACTTGGTGATCGACTCTGACGTCATTCGTCACATGACACGTCATCGGGCGTGATTCAGTTCACTCAAGCTTGTGGAGACTCCTCGGTTTATGGTGACAGACGATGACATCAAGCACCAGAGTCAACACAAGGGTAACATTCCGCTTGACATTCATGCTTCAACGTTTACTGGTATACGAAATGTCTTGCATGTACCTACATTGACTAGAACCTGCTATTTGTAGGATAGTTGATTGAGCAGGATCTGCAAGTGCGCTTCAATAAAGATGGATGCTTTATTGAAGATTCTAATAGCACTGTCATAGCTCGAGGTAGCAAGAGTGTTAGAGTAAGTGGATGTCTATGCGCCTAAGTTACAAGTTGCCATGTATGGACATAGTGTGTCCGATAGTGTCAGATATTGACATCTAACACAAGCAAATTGGGCACATGAACTTTCAAAGGCTGAAAAGTCTTTTGTGTTTTGACATGATTACAGGTCTGTCCAAATTCGAATCATGTAAGCCCACTAGAGTCTGTGCAGCATATCAGTTCGGCACGCAAGCTAGACAACCCTTTAAGAGATCAAGTAGCAAAGCGAATAAGCTTATGGAGCTTGTTCACACTGATGTATGGACTACTTCTCACCCAAGTATGCCTAGTTTCTAGTACTTCGTGTCGTTCATTGATGATCATTCACATTATACTTGGATCTATTTGTTGAGATACAAGTTCTCTGTCGAAGTACTGTCAACATTCCAAACTTTTGGCAAGTTGATGGAAAAACAGTATGGAGAATCTATCCTCTGTCTGAGATCTGATGAAGGAGGTTAGTTTTTTCTGGAGAGTTCGATGCATATCAGCATGAGCATGACATCCGACGCCAAAAGACCTGCAGTCACAGTCTGCAGCAGAATGGGATTGCGGAGTGCAAGAATCGACACATAGCAGAAGCTGCTCGTGCGATGTTGAATGAGAAGATCATGCCTAGACCTTACTAGGCAGAAGTTGTTTCATGTGCGGTGTATATGATGAATCGGACGTCTACAGTGACAGTCCACAGCTAGACACCGATGGAGGTCTTCATAGGTAGTAAGCCTGATTACTCTTTGCTTAAAGTTTTTGGATGTATCTATTATGTGCACATACCTGATGAGAGACGTAAGAAACTAGATCCAAAAGTAGATAAATATATCTTCCTTGGATATGCTTTTGATATAGATGTTAAAATCATTCGTCCAAGCAGTTCTATATCAGTAGAGATGTTGTTTTTTGATGAGCTATACTCTTGGTTTGCTCCTGCATCTGTCACAATCATCCATGTATCTACTATAGAACCAAGGAGTCATCCCACTGTAGTACCTCATAGTAATACGTTGAGTGGAAGATCTGGAGAAGTCACTGATTCTAGGTCAAAATCAGTTGCACATAGAGATGTTGTTAATGCTGGAGTCCATGTAACACAACCTAGTAGAACTAGTATAGTTTCTACACAGGATGAGCGAGTGATATTGCATCGTATGTTTGACTCGTCCTTATATGTGAATCTTTTACATCCATTGGGTACTTTGTCTCAGACCTTGGCGTCTACGTCAGATAAGTTACAAAGGGAGGTGACTAGTGCACCGATTATCTCTCGCATATCTGAACGGACAAAACATCTATTGAGTATGTATATGTATGAAGGTTTCTTTGCAGCACATCATGCATATATGACCAATGTTCTTCAGAAACAAGAAACGAGTTCACTTGAGGAGGCGATGCACAAAGCCCAGTGGGTGAGTGCTATGGAAGCTGAACTTGTTGCGCTTCACCATCAATAGATCTTGGAGTTGGTGGACTTACCTGAGGATAAGAAAGCAATTGGTGGCAAGTGGGTCTTCAAGATCAAGCGCAACTCGGATGGTAACGTGTATCGATACAAGGTCATATTGGTAACCAAGGGCTATTGTAACAACTCAGAGAAACCAAATGTATCAAAAATAGTAAATTAAGGATCGTTCTCACAAAGATACAGTTAACAATTACATAAATTACAGTACAATAACGTCACAATGATAATTCTAGAAGTTTTCTGTATTCTCACGGAGTAGAATAATATCCGGATGAGAGTCTTTAGTTTGATTAAGAACCAAATCCAAGCACAACCTGACAAATTGAATACAAACAACAACAAAATAATTCTTGATCAGAGACCCTTCCAACAATACAAATAAAAGATTCAAGAAGACAAATATATGAATGAATGAAGAATACAAAATACTGCTGAAATGTTACTAATCTTTTTCCACGAAGACAGAAGAACACAGACTTCACATTAAGACTTCAGAATAAGCCCATACTCTTTCTAAGAAGTGTTTTTCCAACTAAATCCTCAAGTCGTAAAGATCCACTCTTATTTGAAAAAGCCATCTTCAAGAAGAAACAACCATCTTCCAAACTCTCCTTACACTTTAACTCACTCTCTTCACCTTCGCAGTAACTGATTTGTTCTCAGATCTTTGTCCTAACTCTCATTCATGTACGACGAAGACTCTCTCTTCGCCAAAATCCTACGCCGAAGATCTTCATCAATCAGATTTACTCATGTGATAGCAAACTCTGAATATTCAGAGGAAATTATCTTCGCCCAAAAAATCCATAAATTCACTCCGTAATCTCGAAAAATGTAAATTAATTAATAAAGATTGAAAACATGAAAATGGCACATCTTCAAAAAGCTACATCGCTTATATACTCTTCTTCTTAACCTAACTGATTTTCTTCCTAAGAAGGCGGAAGACCTTCACTACCTTACGATCTATCTTCATCGATCTACAATCTTAAGCCTAACTGCGCTCTAAACTCTTCTAATTGAACTTCTGCGTTCGCTCGTATCTTCCCTAACTCCCTATCTACTTTATGTCGAAGTCTAGAAAGTCGTGCTTTCACACCATCCGGGTTCGTCTCCGCTTGCACTATCTCTGCTTGCAATGTCTCCGCTTGCACTGTCTCTGTCTTCAACCCTCGCAAAAGACCAAGTTCTATCGAATCCAACCCCGAAGTCACGTACGCGAACAAAATGGGCATCAGCTTCTTCCGAAGGTCTTCGGACTCTTCCACCTTCGTCTACAAATCATCTTTCTCCTTAGTAAGCTCCGCGACTGTCACGTGATATTCTTCACGACTTCAGAGAAGATCCGCCTTCATTCGCTAAGTCCTGAAGTCTGTCAGAGAAGCTCTTTGTAGATACCTTCAGCTCCTGTTCACGCTGCTGTTTTGATGTCTGCAGTCAACTTGTAAGCTAGAGCTTCCCATTCTCTTATGTTGTAAACCTCTTTCCCTGTACTCTATCAGTAACAGTAGCATCATGTGGTGAACCTTGTACACCTTCCATATAATCTATCGTAGATGGTGGAACTATAGAAGTAGAAGGTATATCCTTTGCAGTAGGAATCCTACTAGTTGGTACAGATCCAGATGGTGATGGCTCCGCTGCTCTTCTCCTCGTAACTCTTTGACGATCATCGTCATCAGGTGCTCCTGCATCTAGATCAGAAGCATCCCGCAGTCTTTTGTCTTCTACAATTGCATCTTGTTCACTGCTTGCTTCTAAAAATGATGTTGTGTCGTGGATCGGTTCCTACTTGAAAATCTATTTTCGATACTTATCCTTATCGCTCCAAAGACGCTCATAAGACTAAAAATGAGCTTTTTTACCCAAGTTCGGATCTTCACTTTCATTACATCAACTAGTAGAGCTCCTTGTCAACTTCTCATGTGCACTTCATCTACTTCACTTGGACGCTTAGTAGTGGAGTAACAAGAATAGAAGTAGGAAAATCAAGCTAAGCCTTAGCTTACGTGCTTTTTACACAACTTCGGATCTTCATTTTCATTACATCAATCGGTAGACCTTCAACTTTCCGCACTAGCGTCGGAGATCTTCATTCGCCTTCTCGGTCTCCAGTCTTAAGTTAGTTGCATTTCGTACCTCCTTGCGAAGATTGCTCTTCTCTTCTTGCCAGTTCCCCTTGCTGAAGTGCACGAAAGAAATAAGTTCCACCAAAGACATCTTCTTCCCCGCTTCCTCTTCGTACTTAGCCCGGTTCTCCTCCAGAAGTCTTAGCACTGGTACAACAATCTCTTCGTCAAAGAGCATCGCCCTTTGAAATATGTCCACGTCGTTAAGTGCTGTCGGCTCCGAAGTCCGTTCGTCGAAGATGGCAGCACCTTCCATCTTCACCTTCGAACTGCTAAGGTCGATGGTCTCCTTCTTCGTTGATTTGACCTTCTTCCTCACCTTCAGCTTCTCCTGAGGCGTGGTAGGAAGACTCATCTTCCTCTTGCTCCTGTGCGCTCTTGGTCTTCGCCCGCTATTGGTACGTCATCCGTCGGTTGCGCACCCTCCTGTCTAACGTCTTCTTCTGCTGTAGCCTTCGGCGAAGTCTCCACTAGCTGTGCACCTTCGCTCGGTGCCTTCTCTTCTTCTAATCAAACGGGCAAACTATCTTTGCATTCACAGTCTTCTTCTTCGTCTGGACCGAACTCCAGCTGCTTTTGCTCACTCTCCGAAAGCCATCCCATCTTGAAGTAGAAGACTGATATAAAATCACCCAAGTAAACGTAATCCTGCTTTGTCCACAAACGCTGCACTGTGTTGTGGAAGATTCTCGTCCAGTGCGCTCTCTTCCCCGCGAATAAGTTCTCAAAGAAACAAACCTTCCACATCGACAAGTATGTTGTTCTCCTCGGACTCAAATCAGCATCAAAGCTTCGGTGATCTCTCTCTTCACCGGGTCCTTGTAATCAGTCAGCTTGTAGTCATTCGTTGGATGAATCAGGTAGGCGAAGAGTTCTCCGTAGTCTTGGTCTTCAATTGCATGGATCTTCATCGACGAATGATTGAAGAGCATATCTCCATTCCCGCCAACTTCATCTAGCAAGACCTTCCTCCAGTTCTCCAATGTCAATTTCTTTATCTTGCATATCCGTCTTCGGCCGTATGGTCTTCGCACATCTTGATCTGGTTGATAAACTTGCTAGAAACTCGGGTCCATCCTCCCTATGTTAAGAAGGTTAACCCTAACTCTCTCAACTTCGGCCGAAGGTGCCGAAGTTCATCTTGGTTCAACTCAAAGGCTCTGATCCTCTATAACTTCGACGTTACTGACATCTGTAGAAAGATCGATACTTCGAGGACACTCCAAGAAGAGAGAGAGCGAGTAGACAAGGAAGTAAAATAGGAATGAAATGAGAGAGGCTTTGCCTCTCTCTGTATATATAGTGGAGGTGAGTACAAGGGAAACCCTAATGGTGGGTTAGCCCTGTAACTAACTCTAACAACTCTAACCACTCCGGCTAATGATAGCTGTCGATCTACTAGAGCTTGGGACTATATCAACACTCCCCTTCAAGCTCATCTCTACATCCTGTACTCCTAGACAATGTCTGAAAGCATCAAACTTATCTCTAGGCAATGCCTTAATGAAGATATCGGCAACCTGATCTCCTGTGCTCACATAACTGAGCTCAATCTCTCCTGCAAGGACCTTCTCTCTAATAAAGTGATAGTGCACCTCAATATGCTTCGTCCTAGCATGGAAAACAGGATTACTAGCTAACTTCATGCTGCTAATGTTGTCTGTATATACAACAACAGGATCTGTACACTCCACACCAATATCAGATAGCAGACATCGAAGCCAAATCGATTCGCATGTTGCGTTCGTTGCTCCTTGATACTCTGCTTCCGTGGACGACAAAACAACTGTGGGTTGCTTCTTAGAAGCCCAGCTTATAGCAGCGCTTCAAAGTCCAAAAGCGTAACCTGACGTGGATCTCCTGTCGGCACTTCTTGCCCAATCAGCATCTGTGTAGCCATGTAACAACAATGGTCCACCGTATCGATAGTGAAGTCCGTACTGCATCGAGAACTTCACGTAGCGGAGGATCCGCTTGACAGCCTCAAAATGTGGTCTCCTGATGACTGCATGAATTGACTAATCAGACCGACAGCATAGCTCAAGTCTGGTCTGGTGATGGTCAAGTAGATAAGACTCCCAACCATCTGTCTGTACATGCGTGGATCATCCAGCAACTCACCATCCTCTGCTCCTAGCTTTACCCCTTGCTCTAATGGTGTAGCAATGGGTTTGCAATCAAGCATATCAAATCTCTCAAGCATACTGAGAGCATACTGTCGCTGTACAAGCCAAACATCCTTCCCATCTCTAATGAACTCCACAGCAAGGAAATACTTGAGTTCTCCTAAGTCCATCATCTCGAACTCGGATTTCAAGTGATCCTTGATTTGGGAAATAAGCTCCTCAAAGTTACCGGTAATGATCAAGTCATCAACATAGATGGTGATCACAACAATCCGGTCTCGTATTCTCAATGAATACAAGGTAGAGTCTGAACTTCAAAGATGGAAACCAAGAGACTGCAAGTAAGAGTTGATCTTTGCATACCATGCTCTTGGTGCATGTTTCAGACCATAGAGAGCCTTCCGTAACTTACATACATGGGAAGGGAACTTAGGATCTTCATAACCTGGAGGTTGCTGCATGTAGACCTCCTCCTCAAGATCGCCGTTGAGGAAAGCATTCTTGAAGTCCATCTGGTGCATCTTCCAACCTTTCTGAGTTGCAACTGCAACTGCTGTTCGAATAGTCACCATCTTCGCAACAGGAGCAAAGGTCTCCTCAAAATCCACTCGATGTTGCTGTGCATAGCCCTTAGCTACCAATCTGACCTTGTACCGACACACGATACCATCCGAGTTGTGCTTGACCTTGAAGACCCACCTGCAACCAATCGCTTCCTTACCCTGAGGTAAGTCTACCAACTCCCAAGTTTGTTGGTGATGAAGCGCAGCAAGTTCAACTTCCATAGCACTTACCCATTGGGTCTTGTGCATCACCTCCTCAAGCGAACTCGGTTCCTGTTCCTGAAGAACATTGGCCATATATGCATGGTGCGCAGCAAGAAAACCTTCATGCATATACCTACTCACTGGATGTTTTGTCCGCTCAAATCTGCGAGAGGTAATCGGTGCACTAGTCACCTCATCTTGCAACTGATCTGACATAGACGCCAAGGTCTGGGACAAAGTATCTAGTGGATGTGGAAGATCCACATATCTGGATGAGTCAAACATACGCTGCAATAGCACGCGCTCATCCTGTGTAGAAACTACACTAGTTCCACTAGGCTGTGTTACGTGGACTCCAGCATTAACAACAGCTCTATGTGCAACAGATTTTGATCTAGAATCAGTGACTTCTCCAGATCCTCCACTCAACGTACTACTCTGAGGTACTACAGTGGACTCACTCCTTGGTTCTACAGTAGGTACAGGGATGGCTACGACAGGTGCAGGTGCAAACCAAGAATGTAGCTCATCAAAAACGACATCTCTACTGATATAGAACTGCTTCGACGAAGGATTGTAGCACCTATATCCTTTCGTATCAGAAGCATAACCAAGGAAGATACATCTATCTGCTTTCGGATCTAGTTTCTTACGTCTTTCATCAGGTATGTGCACATAACAGATACATCCGAAAACTTTAAGAAAAGAGTAATCAAGCTTACTGTCGGTGAAGACCTCCATCGGTGTCTTGCTGTGGACTGCTGCTGTAGGAGTCCGATTCATCAGATACACTGCACATGAAACAACTTTTGTCCAGTAAGGTCTAGGCATGGTCTTCTCATTCAACATCGCACGAGCAGCTTCTGCTATGTGTCGATTCTTGCGCTCCGCAACCCCGTTCTGCTGCGGACTATAACTGCAGGTCTTCTGACGTCGAATGCCATGCTCACGCAGATATGCATCGAACTCTCTAGAAAGAAACTCGCCTCCTCCATCAGATCTCAAACAGAGGATAGATGCTCCAGACTGCTTCTCCACCAACTTGCGGAAAGTCTGAAATGCTGACAGTACTTCGGCAGAGGACTTGTTTCTCAACAAATAGATCCAAGTATAACGCGAATGGTCATCAATGAACGACACGAAGTACTGGAAACCGGTCATACTTGGCTGAGAAGCAGTCCATACATCAGTGTGAACAAGCTCCAGAAGCTTGTTGTGGTGCCCACAAATTACAGGATGCACGAATTTTTGAAATTTTTAAGAATAATGACTTGTTTGTATAACTGAAGAAGCGTTGTTACTTAAGGTTACGTCTTCCTTAACAGGAAGATGATCTTAAAAGTTGTTTGTAATAAGAAGTTGACTTCCTCAGAAGACGACCGTCTTCAGAAGATCGTCTTCTCAGTTGCGTCTTCAGAAGACGAGAAGACGGCGGAAGATGAGAAGACGGCGGAAGACACCTATTTTCCAGAAGACAGCGACCGCGACGGACCAACCACGAGTTTTCGGGTAAGACAGTAGGTGTACCTACTGGAGCGCACCGAATAGGTAGGTAGGTCAGGAAGACACCAAGGACGAGAACCCCTAATCTGCGGAGAAGATGCGTGAGGAAGCACATTAGGCACCTTCCAACTTCCCGCAGCACAACGCGTCTGAAGAAGATCGATTGAGAGAGTGAGCTTCGCGAGCTAGCATTGAGAGAGGAATCGAGTGAGACATCGAGGTAGGAGAGAGTAAGTTGGCAGCTAGGCGAAGGGCGAGATCGAATTGCGGGAGCACAAACAGCAGAGAAAGCGAAGGCGTTTCTGTGGAGCTTCCGAGAAGCTGACAGTGAAGAGTGACGAGTAGAAGCAGAGGTGGAATCGAGGTGTGGACCGAAATTGACAGCAGGCGCAGTCGTGTGGAGTCGCATTGGAAGCTAAGACAAGAGCCAGAAGCGCGCGGAGGTCGAAGGCAACTCGGGGAGCCGAAGAGGACTGTAGAGGTTTTTCCCCCTGTTCTTTTCCCTTCCCACTTCTTCTCGCCTTTTCTTGGTACTCCCCGCGCTTCCTTGATTGTGTGCAGGCAGCCTAATTGATTACCCCACCCCCATTCTTTCTATTGAGACATTGGGCGCGGAAGCGCTGCCCAATTTCTGTCGAGACATCTCTTTGCTTCTTCCCGAGCTCAATTCGAGCTTCCCTACTCCTAGCCCTCAAATTGGAGACCCCAACTATCAATTTCCCTACCCCCCTACCTCTCTATCCCCGAAACTTGGAACAGAAGATGATTCGGAAGATGGGAATATCTTCGGAAGACGCTTCTTGAACTTGACTGTCTTCGAAAGACCGTCTTCGGAAGTCGACTGAACACAATTCGTATCAAGAGTGGATTTGCTTTGCTTTTGTGTTTAGAGAGGCTTGGTACGAATCCTGAGTGCAGGGGTGAGTTGTTGTGTTAATTCGAGAAGTTGGAAGTCGGGAACTAGGCCTGTGCCTCCCGGTCTTCCAAGCTTCTCAACTCCCCATCTTCCTAGAGAGACTAGAAGACTGGAAGGCTGGGAAAATGAGCGAGAAGACGCGAGGGTCCATTCGGATCTCTTCTGTCCGATCCATAGCAGCCGTTCCTTCTTCTTCCCGAACTTAGAAGAGAGTTGTGAGAAGTCTTGCTGGCAGAATCTGGAGGGAATGGTCGAGGGTCATGTCTTTCCATCATGCAGCAAGCTTCTTCTGAGTGCGTATGAGAGGTGAGAAGTCAGAAGAACAGAGTGCAGTTGTCTTGAGTCTGTTGTGAGGATAGATTGCGTGTAGGAAGACGAAGACAGGTGAGACCAGTGAAGGGAAGTCTGACTTCGAGAAGTCTTCCGAGAAAGACATTGAATTGGAAGCTGTCCCAAGTGTCTTCCCAGAGGCCACTGTCACCGCAGGAGCCCGCAACCATCTTCTGAACCTTTCTCATACTCTACTTCTCGCATATCTTGTATCTTCTGATAGGAAGTAGGAAGTAGGATGTAATGCAAGGTGGGTTGTCTTCTTGGTAATCCATGCGAGGCCTTGCTTAGATAGGATTGTTTAGATATAGCTCGGAAGACGAGAGCTATCTAGGAAGTACTGTTAGAATCCCGGAAGACGGAGTAGCTGTCTTCTGGAAGACTAGTTTCGTCTTCTGAGAAGTAGAAGCTAGACTGTGGGCACTCGGGAAGAACTGAGCCTTCAGCTCATAGTAGGTGCTTGTGGTTTAGTGCAACAGATCTTCCAGGTATGTCGATGCATCCGCGAGGCTTGGTGTTACCCACGGCAAAATTGGCCGAGGCCACTCCTTTCCTCAAGGAGTTGGGTCTCGACTTCTTCCTGTGGGATTGGAACCTCGCAGATCAAGGGCTTCTGGAGGAGGTGTGGGCCGCGTTACCACCGCGTAACCGTGTACCTGCGAAGGCAGGAGTAGCTCGGAGAAGACCGTCTTCCTGGACTGAAGACTGGTGGCGTAAGGTGTTTCACAGGCCTGAGACCGAGAACCGAGGATATTGGTACGAGAAGAAGATCTTGCCTAGGATTGTGAGTTCATGGCATATGCCTGGGAGTACCACCTGCCTTTTCATGGAAGACAGGCAGGGGAGGAACGGTTGGAAGATAGAGTCTTACCGGGAGCCGAAGAAGCGACTTCTGGCGAAGTTGTTTCTGCATCTTTTCCCCAAGAGAAAAGCGCAGAAGACAAGGTACTTAGGAGATCAGGACGTGGAGTTCCTGGAATCAGTGTGGGATGACAGAGTGCCAATCTACTGAGGCGCGTACATCCACAACTATGTACAGACGGAGCTAGCATACTTGGGTACCCCGGCGGGAGGACATCTGACGCCCTTCTTCTGCTACTTGTATGTAGCCATGGGGGATCTTAGGGAAGATCAGCTGGCAGTGTATGGGCCAACGGAGCGACAGGAGGTGAAGGAGGAGACCTCGGAAGACGATGACCGAGAGGCAGCAGCAACGCCCCCTCCCACTCTATGCCACAGTTGAGACCCGGCTCTCACCAGAAGACGCTTCTGGTGAGGGAAGACGAGTCTAGTGGGTCGGAAGATGCCACGCCAGTGAGGAAGATGGGTCACAGAAGTGTACCGAGGACACCCATCTGCCTCATTCATTCAGGATCGGAGTCGGACTCGGAGGAAGACTTGCTAAGTACCCGATCGGAGCAGAAGACAGCTTCTGTAACACCTGGGAGTCTTCCGAAGACTCCAGAAGACGAAAGATGGATGGACGCTCCTACTGCGATGCGAGGAAGCGCAAAGAGGAGAGCCGCTCCTGCCATGAGGAGTCTTCCACCCCGGAAGATGAGAAGAGTAGCTTCTTCTCGTGCGCAGAAGATGAAGGCCGTAGTGGTGGAAGAGGCTTCCTTGCCTCTAGAAGACAAGGTCGACACCTCCGAGCAAGTGGTGGGGATGAACTTGTCTTCCGCAGGAAGACGACTGGAGGAGTTCAGTGCCTACTTCCAGAAGAAGATCCAGCCCGCTATGGAGTTGCTTGAGAGGAGAGCGAGGGCACAGGAGAAGCCCTTACAGCCTGGATTCGGCCTCCGCACCTTGCTGCGACAGGAAGACAGCCAGCAGAAGACGGAGTCGTTGGAAGCTAGTCTCCGCACCACGGAGAAGCTTGCAGCCAGGTACAAGGCGGAAGCAGCCGCTTCTGCCAAGGAGTCGATGCAACTTCGGAAGAGCAACCAGGAGTTGCAGGCGCGAGTACAGCAGCGCGATCAGGAAGTTCTCCGAGTGCGGGAGAAGATCACTGCCCTCGCAGAAGAGCAGACCACTTGGAAGATGCAGCGAGAAGCCGCAGAAGCGCGAGCTGCAGTGGAGAAGACGCAGAGGGAAGCAACGGAGGCTCGTGCGTAGAAGATGCTAGCTCAGTCGATAGAAGCGCTTCGGAAGAAGTTTAACTTCACCGCGGGTAAGAAGTTACTTACCTTAGCTAGGGAATGGGACAGCGGGTCCAAGACGAGGTTGGTGGAATGCAGAGATAGCATGTTCAGGTACCTGGATAGACAGATAGAAGGAGTGAAGACACTTTATGGTCTTCCCTCACTTCCGACACCTGCAACCGCATCTTCCCAAGCCCCAGCACCCTCGACTGGGTCCGGAATGGAGAAGGAGGAGTTCGATCTCGCTGTACACTTGGTTGTGACAGCGTTGGAAGACGAGAAGACTCCAGAAGACGCCCCGGAAGACATGATGTCTTCTGGAAGATAGAAAGACGAGCCGTCTTCCCAGGTATTCCGCGTGGAGGAAGCGACTTCCCCGGACCTCTATGAGGTCGCCATGGTCCCTAGTACTGCATCTGTGCCTCAGAAGACCGAAGATGCACCATTCGACTCGTCTTCCTAGAAGACCATTCCGTCTTCCGAAGTCGAAGCCGAGGAAGACGCAGCCGCAGAAACAGCAGGGCCAGCGAAGAGCGAGGAGAGGGAAGCTACCTCAGTGGTACCCGAGGTAAGTGCAGGGCTTCCCAGCCCATCAGAAGTTGAGGTAGTAGCTCCGGTAGGAGCAGATCATGTGGAGATTGCCACCGAGCAATCAGAGTAGTTAGCAAACTCAATCGACACTTCCAGATTTAGTAGGATCGGACATGCTATCTTAAGGGTGGCAGTTTTCCATGTAAAAATAGTTAGGACTCCATGTGGCAGCATAGGTAGCGTAGGAGTAACACAGTGGAGGGCTAATTGGGAAGAGGGACCGCATGCATGTGAGGTGAAAACCTCTTGTCAGTGCCTCTCTCTCTCTCCCTGGTGGTCGTCTCCCCTGACTCTCGAGGCAGATGGTTAAGTAGGATCGTAGAGTAGGAAATGGAGCTCTGCCAGTTCTGTCAGTTCTGTAGAATTCTGTAGTAACTGAACATACACACCGATTCTACAGGCAGGCAGGCGAGACACATTTGAGCAGAGACAGTCTTAGCGCACTACACCCGTTGTTGGAAACATACGAATAGTCTTGGAATATACAGGAGGGGTCTGCATACTCGCACCAGCAGTGGTTCGAAGATGTAGATAGAAGTAGTGGACAGTCTAGGAACAGGGAACGGCATCCTCGTGCAGTCCTGTTAGCTAGGCTGGTGTGTCGAGGAGTAGACGCAGGAAGTAGCGGGAGTGAGCTTCCCAATGCCATTGTGACTTCTTCTCGGGGAATAGATTGTGGATTTGAGTGCAGCAGCTTCGCTCATGGCTTCTGGGTGGTGGAATGTATTGAATTCGCTCCCAATTATGCATGGGAAGTGTTCTTCTTGAGTGGCGGTGAATGTCAACAGTTGTGGAGTGTAGCTTGACTCGTTCAGTAGAGCACTTGGGATCTACGTACGAACGGTCTTCTGGGTAAGGGATCCCAGAAGACAGAGCAGTCAGAGCAGCGAAGTGAAGAAGAAAGAAGCCTTCTTCCCGCAACAGAAGACGACATCCTCGAGTAGAAGACGGTGCTACAGTACTCACGTTTGTTGTCTTCCTCCCCAAACTATTACAAGCAGGGATGGCTTGTTAGTCAGGATCCGGACTAGAAGCCTGTCGGAATCTTAATTGCCCTTTTTCATCCTGTTTTCTCTTGTTTGGATTTCTTCTTCTTCCCATCTTCCCTCATCTTCCCCATCTTCTTATCTTCTCTAGTGAGCTTCCGAGACTTCTATTGAGCTTCCGTGAAGGTGAATGTCGTTGTAGTGCTGCAGGAAGACAACTTCCGTAGGCAGAAGCCTGGGAAGGCTACAGGGACATACACCCTGTGATTTATCTAACCCGTTGGAATGTGAATGTGAGAGTAAGGTGTAACGACTGTTACTAGTCGACTTCTGCGAAGCCGGACAGCCTTCTGGAGGTGTGAGAAGACGAGCTAAACCTCCAGAAGACGAGAATCGCTTCGGGAAGACGGTATCGAGAAGACCGGAAGAAGCAACCTGGAAGCAGGAAGATCATCTTCCCGAGCTTCTCTGTGAATAGTTGTATGATATTGTAATTGGTAGTTGTTTGTTTGGGTCCATAGCACCATTTGGCGTGTCTGGAAGACGTGTTGTTTTGTGTGGTTTTGTGAGAAGACGGGATTTCTAGACAAACCCCGTGTGTTTGTGTGTTTGAACAGATCTTAGAACTTAGAGCAGCGTTACTTGTGCAAATCCTATGTGGGAACGATATCTTGTATACTAAATGGGCAAAAGGAGAAATCCTACGTCACTACACTTGTTCGCTCTACTACCTGATCCCTTAAAGGGCTGTCTAGCTTGCTTGTCGAATTGACATGCTGCACAGACTCCAGTGGGCTCACTGGATTTGAATTTGGGCAGACTTGTAACCAGGTCAGAACTCGGAAGACTTTTCAGCCTCTGAAAGTTCATGTGCCCAATTCGCTTGTGCCAGATGTCAATATTAGACACTATTGGACCACTCTGTCCATACATGATAGCTTGTAACTTAGGCGCAGATGCATCTAGTTTAAACAGCCTACCACTCTTGATACCTCGAGCTATGACAGTGCCATTCGAATCTTCAATAAAGCATCCATCTTTATTGAAGCGCACTTGCAGACTCTGCTCTATCAACTGTCCTACAGATAGCAGGTTTCTAGTCAACGTGAGTACATGTAAGACATTCCGTATACCAATAAACGTTGAAGCAGAAATGTCAAGTGGAATGTTACCCTTGTGCTTGGAATGTTACTCTTGTGCTTGGTGTCATCTCCTATCACCATAAACTGTGGAGTCTCCACCGGCTCGAGTGAACTAAACCACTCCTGATGAGGAGTCATGTGACTCGTGACGCTGGAGTCGATCACCCAGTCAGTCTGTGGCTCGAAAGCCGCATAACTCTGATGCGTAGTAATCAGCAATTGCTCCGAATAGACATGCTCAGTGACTGCATAGCCTTGCTGGTTGCTGTTACCTTATTGGGGGTTGTTGTCGTGTTGTCTCTGATCGTTCTGCTTCTTGTAGCACTGATTCGCAATGTGGCCTTGCTTCTTGCAGTAGTTGCAGGAACCAAGCGCTCTTCTCTGATTGTTGTTGGAACCAGACTGTTGCTGGTTCTGCTGGTTCTGTTGATTCTACTACGATTGCTGTTGCTGTTGCTGTCCGTGATCCCGTCCACGTCCATCACCTTTACCACGACCCCTACCTCGAGATCCTCCAGAACCTGCAAAATAGACAGATTCTTGCTGACCCATCGAAGTAGAACTCTCCAGTAGGCGCACCTTCTCTCCTAACATCATAGGAACAAGCTCATCAAACCGCGGAAGAGTTTCTCTAGTCGAAATCGATGTTATGAACTGTTTGTACTCTGCAGGTAGTCCCTGCAATGTGGCTCCGATCAAGACAGTGGGGACTTTGACAGAAGATAGCTGATCCGCGAGCTGCTTGACATGGTTCATGTAGTCGTTGATGCACATCGACCCCTTCTTCACGGTGTTGAACTGCAGTAGCAATTGCAGCTTCCGCGTCTCTGTTCCAGATTGAAACAGACGCGCGAGTGCATCCCAAGCTTTCTTGGACGTATCGCAATCCTGAATGTGACCGATCATCGATGCTGAGACTGTCAGCGCGATGTAGTGAATAGCCTGATATGAGCGCTTCTTCCACTCCTTGAATTTCGGGTCAGAAATTGGCACTTCAGGTGCTTTCTCCTCCTCAGTGATAAGATCCCATAGATCTTGTCCCTGCAGGAAAGTCTTCATCCGGAACTTCCACACTTGGTAGTTGTTCTTGTCGAGCTTCTCTCCAGTGATCAAAGACACGAACTCCGCCATAGCTGCAATGTTGAAATTGCGCTGTTCTGTACGTGGAAAATCTCACAAAACCTTCACGAAACTCGTCTCTCCACACTGCGCAATCAAGAGTTGTCACAAGTCACAATGAGGTGACTCCGCGAACTCCTCCTGCAGCGACAACGAAGAAAGAACCTGTCCGCGAACTGTAGGTGTACAAAACACGACGGAAATGTCGAAAGAACACACCAAGAAAGGTCGAAACTGGACCAAAACTAGGTCAGAAATGGGTGTGCGACCCCTCAAAATTTTCCAAAATTTTCAAAATTTTCAAAATACCCACCCATATTCAGAACAGGATTTGTTTTAAGGTCAAGTCCTAAAACTTTCGTTTTGGTCGAAAAAGATCCGATTGAAAATCTGTCGCTGGAAACCTCCAAATCGATTGAAACTTAGCCCAGTACACAATTCGCACCTTTTGAACAAGACAGCCTTTACAAGACTGGTCGACAGATTTCAACGAGAAAAAAACGTCTAGGTCTCTGAAATCGCGTTCAAAGTTTCTGGTGACAAAAGGAACGGTTTCGTCTCACCCGAACGCATCAGCAGGATAGTGCTCGACATCAGACACAACTCCGACTGCTCTCTCCTGTACTCCAATCTCCATCTTGCTCATCAGCAAGGGACATGCGCTCTCACAAGCTCTGATACCATGTAGAAAGATCGATACTTCGAGGACACTCCAATAAGAGAGAGAGCGAGTAGACAAGGAAGTAAAATAGGAATGAGATGAGAGAGGCTTTGCCTCTCTCTATATATATAGTGGAGGTGAGTACAAGAGAAACCCTAATGGTGGGTTAGCCCTCTAACTAGCTCTAACAACCCTAACCACTCCAGCTAACGATAGCCGTCGATCTACTAGAGCTTGGGACTATATCAACAACATCGTACTCTACGAAGACTGTCAATTCGCTCTAACGGGGTAGACTTCGCATGAATGTACTAAACTTCACCTGAGATAGAATTTACTTGAATGCGAAAGACTTCGTCTAAACTATCACTCTTCGTCTGAACGCTCTCTCCGAGAATAATTGCTATGCTCTAAAAATGGATTAAATAACGAATCGATTTTTTGAGTATATAGTTGGTTCAAATGTCACACACGTGCAGAAGTCGCTTCTCATTCATCACCATAGGCCTGGCAAAGGAGTGCGCAGACCATCTTCGTCTTCGCCTTCTTGGTTCTTGTCACTCTTCGGTAAGGTAGTCTGCCCTAACCTACTCTCACTTTGTAGTACTCCTCTATGAATTCTACTAACTGCTCTTGAAGAGACTAGAAGTCTTCCTTCTCTTCATCTTCTATCTACAGATACCTTCCTGCGAAGGTCTTCTTCTGAGAGTTCCCCTTCTCAAGAATTCTCTTCTTCCGAAGACTCTTCTTAAGAATGCTCTTCTTTCGAAGACTCTTCTTAATAATGCTCTTCTTAAGAAGGCTCTTCTCTTCACAAACTACCTTCTTCACTAAAACTAAGCAATTCTTCTTCTAACTTCATTATTCTTCTACAAACTTCTACATTTCAAGCATATTCAATAAAAATTTGAAAAAGTGAGCTCTACAACTACGCACATCAACATGGAGTGGATTTTGAGAAGACATTTGCTCCAGTTACGAAGATGATGACTATTCGAAGCGCAATTGCAGTTGTAACTCAAAAAGGTTAGAAGATGCACCAGATGGACTTCAAGAACACCTTCTTCAACGGTGATCTTGAGGAGAAGGTCTACATAAAACAACCTCTAGGTTATGAGGATCCTAAGTTCCTTTCTCATGTGTGTAAGTTATTGAAGGCACTCTATGATCTGAAACATGCACCAAGAGTATGATATGCAAAGATCAATTCCTACTTGCAGTCTCTTGGTTTCCATCTTCTAGTTCACTCTACCTTGTATTCATTAAAACTACGAGACAAGATTGTTGTGATCACTATCTAAGTTGATGACTTGATCATTACCGGTAACTATGAGGAGCTTATTCCTCAGATCAAGGATCACTTGAAATCCAAGTTAGAGATGGAAGGATGTTTGGCTTGCACAACGATAGTATGCTCTCAGTATGCTTGAGAGATTTGGTATGCTTGACTGCAAATCCATTGCTATGTCATTAGAGCAAGGGGTAAAGCTAGGAACAGAGGATGATGAGTTACTTGATGATCCACACATGTATAGACATATGGTTGGGTATCTACCTGATTATCACCAGATCAGACTAAGCTATGTTATCGATCTGATCAGTCAGTTTATGCAATCACCACGGAGATCACATTTGGAGCTTGTCAAGCAGATCCTCCGCTACGTGAAGTTCTCTACGCAGTACGGACTTCACTATCGATACGGTGGACCATTGTTGTTACATGACTACACTGATGTTGATTGGATAGGGAGTGCCGACAGGAGATCCACATCACATTATGCTTTTGGACTTAGAAGCGCTGCTATAAGCTGGACTTCTAAGAAGTAACTTAAGGTTGCTTTATCATCCACAGACGTAGAGTATCAAGGAGCAACTAATGCAACATGCGAATCAATTTGGCTTCAATGTCTGCTATCTGATATCAGTGTGGAGTGTACATATCCTATTGTTGTTGACAACATAGCAGCATGAAGTTAGCTAGTAATCATGTTTTTCATGCTATGACGAAGCACATTGAGGTGCACTATCATCTTATTAGATAGAAGGTCATTGCAGGAGAGATTGAACTCAATTATGTGAGCACATGAGATCAAGTTGCCGATATCTTCACTAAGGGATTGCCTAGAGATAAGTTTGATGCTTTCAGACATTATCTAGGAGTACATGATGTAGAGTCGAGCTTGAAAAGGAGTGTTGATATGGTCCTAAGCTCTAGTAAATCAACGACTAATATAAATAAGAGTGGATAAGATAGTTACGTACATTTAGTTAGAGGGCTAACCCACCATTAGGCTTTCTTTTGTACTCACCTCCATTATATATACATGGAGAGACAAAGTCTCTCCCATTTCATTCTTATTTTACTTCGTTGTTTACTCGCTCTCTCTTCTTGGAGTGTCTTCCTAGAAGTATCAATCTTTCTACATCTACTTCTATCATATATCTTCTACTACATATACTTCTTATTTACTCTACAACTAGTCAATTAATTAACAAAAATGAAAATCAAGGCTTCACATACCTCCCCTTTCAATTGTGAAGCGACCCCACGAACACTCAAGAGTAGTATTTCTTGATTCTCCATCCATTCACTTGAGTGACTCACAAAGTCTCATCAAGTTCTTCCAACTGAACAGAATCATTACTATAATGACGCGTTACTTTATAAGGACTCGTCCAACGTAAGTGTAACTTCCCTGGAAACTTAGTATATCTACTGTCATACAGCAGCACTAAATCCTCATCTTTAATATCCACCTTATGTATCTTCTTATCGTGCTTCTCTTTCCGCTTCATTTGGATAGCTTCCGTCAATCTATTGGATTCCTCGTGATCTTCCTCAAGTGTCATTAGACTCTTGAGTCGTAGCAACTGACTCTGCTCCACTGACAATCTATCTTCAAATAAAATTTTGTAAGTAGGTACATCAAATTCAACTCGCATAATTGGTGTCATGCCATACGTTAAGAAAAAGGTATATAGCGTGTCATTATCTTCTTTGTATTTCGAAATGCTCACAAGACAACCGGTAACTTTGTATCTCAATCGTACGCATGATTCACTGTCACTTTATTCAAGATCTTGCATAACACTCCACTAGACTTCTCCGTTAGTCCATTAGCTTTTGGATTATACGGTGTGTCTTCCGGTGTTTTATACTAAAATAGTCGTTCTTTTATCATCTTGTTCAAGAAATGAGTACCTAGGTCACTCACCAACTCCAATGGACATCCATATCGAGTAATGATTTGAGTGTACAAAAACTCAGCTACAATAGATGCGTCATCTTTTCTGGTAGCTGTTGCTTCAACCATCTTCGTTGCATAATCAATAGCTATCAGAATGTACATTCTCCTAGTGCAGCGTGTTGCGAGTTGTATGAGCTCTACAAAATCAATGTCCCACTTCTCGAATGATGCTAATGGAAGTATCAAGTGTAACAGCCACTGAGTGGTTGGCGTAGACTTACCCACTCGAGGACAATTATCACATTTCTTGATGATCTCATGAAGATCTTTGTACATTGTTGGTCACTCGTATCCAGTTGAGAGAATCTTCTTCATAATATTCCTCAGTGCATAGTGTCCACCTTCAAGTTTAGAGTGTAACACATCCACGACTTGTGATATCTCATGAGCTTCCAGACATCTTCTTAGTTCCTTATCAGTATTTCATTCTTCAACTCGTACGGTCATGCCTGATGTATGAAGACTGAGCACTGCAACAGCTGCAAATATCTGTATAGATCATAGTACTTCGTGGCTGATGCTATGGTCAGCTGAAACAATTCTTCATCTGAAAAGTCATTTGTCATTGTTTCCGAGTACTCGTTCTCCAGTCCTTAGTCTAGACAAGTAATCAATATTCTCATGGTGAATCTCTTGTCTTGTCTGAACTGTGAAGTTGAACTCCTGAAGTAACAACATCCATCTTGTTATCCTTCCTAACAAGTCTGACTTCTGTACCAGATGCTTTAATGCATAATGATCCACATGGGAAACAAACTCATAGTCAAGAAGATAATGTCCGAACTTCTTTACTGAATATACCATTCCTAACGCCTCCTGTTCAGTAGTGGTGTAGTTCTTCTCTGCTGCTAAAAGCTATCTACTCGTCTAGTAGATTGGATGTTCTCTCTGCTCGTCATCTTTCTGAATGCGCACCACTCCAATGACAAATGCAGAAGTGTCCACATACACATGAAATGGTCTCTCCTAGTCTGGTGGTTGCATCACAGGTGCCTCTGCTAACTTCTTCTTCAGCGTCTCAAATGCCTTATGCTGCTTCTCGTACCAATGATATTCTGTTGTCTTCTTCAGCGGTTCTATCAATGGCGCAGCAAGTATGGGATAGTCTTTGATAAACTTTCTGTGTATCTGACATGTCTTAGAAAGGCTCTCAGCTCGTTGATATCAGTAGGAGGTTGTAGGAGAGTATCACAGAAACCTTCTCTACATCTACTTCTATGCCTCGACTTGATACTCTATGTCCAAGAAGTATTCCTTCAGTCATCACAAAGAAACACTTTTCGGGATGTAAAGCAAGTCTAGCTTCCCTACATTTCTGAAAAGTCTTGGCTAAACACTCTTCATGTTCCTTGCGTGTGCCAACCACACAAAAAATCATCTCTAAAAGTTTTTGCAAATAATCCTGAAAAATAGACGTCATCATCTTCTAAAAGGTCGCTGATGCATTGCATAGTCCAAATGACACGACGAAGCCATCTTCGGACGAAGTGGCAAAGTATAGTGAGCTCTTCTCCATGATGCCGGTAGGATCGAACGGATTCAAGAGGCACAGTTACATAGATCCTTTCTGAAGAGACAATGCGGTGGTTTTGAAGACAATCTTCAAACCCTATCGCACTTCGTATTTGACGAATTGACAGATTCATTTCATCGAGCAGATACTTGTAGAAAAGAAGGTGCACTTGACGAAGATCTTCCATTTATATGTTCAGAAGTTGTGCAATATCTTCGACGATGATGGATCGATGTATTTTGCAACCATTACCGCAGTCTTCTAAAAGAGGAATGCACTTGCTGACACTGGCCGAGGAAGACGGATATGGACCGAGGGGTTCGGCAGAAGATGACTTGATGTTAGAATCGACACCCCAGCGAGATGAGATGGTGACACCGGTGACTTCTGCAGGATGAAGTACTCGGACGAAGAGGAGAATGACAATGAAGGGACGTCTGGAGGAGCTACTTCGCGCAGAAAGAAGAAGACGAAGAAAATGATTGTTGAGACTTCGGACGAAGAACAGGAAGAGCCCGAAGATACTCAAGTACCAGCTAAGTCATCTTCGGTAGAGATTGTAAGAGAAATGCATCTAAGGCGAACTCGAGTGGATGTAGAGCTCAAAGAGTGTTTTACGAAGAGTAAATTCAGGAGCAATTGAGTTGCAGGTTGAGAGTCCGCGGGAGAAACTTCATACTACATCGCAGTAAGACTAAGCGACGACTTTGATCCACAATGACCGAAGTATCGGGAAAGGAGCTGTAGACGTTCGAGCAGACACTGGAGTTCTTGAGTGGTATCGCACTGTCAATCCTTGCTCAGTTGGATATGTAGAGGTAGATATACAAGGAGGAGGCGAAAATACCATTGACATTGTCTGAACTTCTTAGTGCGGTACACTTTGGACGGAAGGGATGGCTTGAGAAGAAGCACCAGCTGATGACAAAGTTGGAAGCCACTTCGGAGGAAGTGAAGAAGATGACATTGGAGCGCGATGCTCTGTTTCAAGTGAAATTCGAAGAGCAGATAAAGTCTTCGCATGACATTCAGAGCTTGCAGGTGAAGTTGAACTTGATGACTTCAAGGTTTCACGACATGAAGTCAGAGAGGGATACTTTACATGAGCAGTTGGCGACCAAGGATGAGGAACTCTTGAAGGTTACAGAGGCGAAGACTTCGGCAGAGGCGAAGACTTCGGCAGAGACGAAGGCCGAAGAACTTTGGGATAAAGTGGATGAAGTGCTAACTTCGTACTTCGCCATCGAGCTTGATTCATCAGAGAAGGAGCTTCTAAGATGACTTCAGGTGGGGATGACGACAGTGGCAGATCCTTCGGCAAAGAGTAGGATAGTTAGAGTCACAGAGAGGATAGTACGCGAGATTCGAGAGATCAGAAAGACAGTTAAACTGTCATTGCAGAGTATAGCTAGGACTTTACAGTTAGGTAGCATAGAGACTTCGGTTCCACCTACTGGAGAGACGTGATCTGACGTTAAAGATGTAAACCTTCTTCTTAGGAAGTGAGATACATCATCTTCGGCAAAAATGTATGTAAGCGTTGTGTTGTTCGTGCTCAATACGTCTATTTGTTTGTTATTTGGATTTTCTATTTTCTGAAGTTTACGGAGCCATTGTGTGTTTGTCGACTTCGGGGATTTATCTATGAAGCCTCGTAGTTTGTTGTGCTAGGAGTTAGTCTGGATGACGAAGACCTTCACATGTTTACATATGAAATCAGAGTAGGAAGTTTGAGGTAAAACCTGAGAACAAACCAGCAACTGCGAAGTTAACATTGGAGGAAGTTGTTCTTTTTGGTGAAGACACTTAGGAAGAAGTTGAACTTCATACTTCGACGGTAGAAGAGTCTTCTTCGTCAGAGTTTCCGAGAACAGTAGTAATAAAGATAACTTAGTGTGAAGATACTTAGTGTTTACGGTGTTAGAGACTACTTAGTAACACTTCAGTAGTACTTCTTCGTTGAGACATTTTCATCCGTGGCTCTATATCTTTGTTTTTATCTTTTTCTTGAGGTCCCTGACCTATTTAGTATCTGTTATGTTATTTATCAAGATTATCAACTCTGTCTTGTTGGATAGACCTGAGTTTGATCTCTACCTGGACTGATTTCTGTCCGTGAGAATAAAAGATAACTATAAAGAATCACCTTTGTCACTTGTTTACTACATTTGGATGATCTTTACTTGCATCCCTGTGGGTTTGATCTTTAAATTACTCCTTTCGAGCATCTTTTGATTTTCTTATGTGTTACAAAGTTCAAGGTCCTTTTAGAGTCAAAGTGGTAAGAAGATTAAATTTCTCATATCACATAGAGGAGGACGATATTGTTCTAACCTTTTCGCTCAGTTTTGTGAGTAGCATAGTATTCAAAGACAACTTTTCAAAATCTATACTCCACAACAAAATGATATAGCTGAAAGGAAAATTAGGATGATTGTGGCAGATCCATGTTGAAGGTAAAAAATCTTCCTAATTATTTCTAGGCTGAAACTTGCAACACACTTGTTTACGTTATGAGCGACAACAGCTATGCAACAGAAGACACCTAAAGAGATTTACAGGAGTGAAACCAGATGTGTCTCACTTCAAGATTTGTTGTTCCACAGAAGCTATATATATTGCTCTTAATGATGATTCTCTAACTTTGATATGATTAAGAAATTTACTGTTGGAGATGGGAGAAAATATATCTGGACCTAAAATATTACATGTGGATAATCAGAGTGCAAAACTTTACTGAAGATAAAAAGAAAAAAGATGTGACTTGTGACAAGACCTTGATGTGAGAGATAGTGTTACATCAGTTAAGATTAAGTCAGAGTAGAGATAGTTGTGGCTTGATCAGATGATACTGTCTATCTGGTCGCTGCTGATCTCCAACCCAACCATTTTGATGCATATTTGGCCTTGGTTTGCTCATCGGCAAATTATACCTTCTTGGTCAAGAACTTTCTTAGTTCTTTTTTTTGCAAGCGGGAGCAGTATCAAGTAAATGCTTGAAGGTAATATATGCCTTTGTGTTGGGCTAGCTTGATCGTGATATCTTATTTGAATACCTTGTTGTGAATCGGTTGTTTAGATAATCTCTCCAACATCAGTACTGTGGATATGTACATCTGGAAGGTGGGTTGTTTACTAGACAAATCAGGATACTCATCATGATCATGTTGATCACCATATACATCTTCAACTTGTTTGTCATCTGAACTGGTGGATTTCTTGAACTAGAGATGGTTCGACATTGTCCTCGTATGACTTTGCGCGTGTAGTGATGAAGATTTCTTGAGCATATGGTGTTCATGTTCTTGGACTATGTAGCTTGATATCCACTGCTAATATGAATCTTTCCTTTTGATGGATTATTTTGTCTTGCTGCTGCTGGTGACCCTAATAGATTCAGTAAGATAGTAAACGTTGGACATTCTTGCATAATATAATATCCATTGTTGCAGTGATTTCACTGGAGGCATTTGTTTGAACAGTCGCTAGGATAATGATTTGCATCATAAAATTTTCATCGAAATCTCGGTGGTGGATTCTTTATACCTCCACGTCCCTTTCTCCTTGGTGGTGGATGTTCAAGATGTGCATTATATCGGTTATGTTGCTGGGGTTGTTCTTCAACTAGCAATGGCACTTTCTTGTTGTTGGGGTCGTCAAATTCGTCATACATCAGGAAAGTGGGCTATATTATGCTCTTGCTCATGACACAAAATACAGTAATTGTCTAACTGTGAGGATGGACAATGATTGCCGGTGTGTCCACATCCTCCACACTTAGTACATAATGTATCTCTTCGGGCCGCATTGGTGACGGGTGGTGGATCTTTATATGTCTGAGCTTGAATAACCTGTTCTAGTTTGACTAGGATTGTGTCAATCCTTTTATCTATCAAGATTTGTGTGCATGGAGTAGGTAATTGTGTAGGCGTCTGTCTTGGATTTTGCTGAGTTGGAGCGAGATGTAGTTGGAAGTAGTGGTTGGATGAAATCACTTGCTGTATTGGGGGAACACTTGTTCCTATCTTTATTGTGGGGTATGATCGTAGTAGGTCTAGTCCCATCAGATGAGTTTCATTCATCGCTGCCCATCCTTTTGCTTTTTCGTATGCTGAATCCAGCATTTTGCAAGAGTTCATGGTAATCCAATCTGAAACTTCTCTAGGCCATGCGTTGGTAAAGTGTTCAAAGTAACATTTTCTCGTCTATTTTAGACTGTAATTGAGTTTCCTATAACTTGTATCGGTGAATGAATTATTTCATCAGTTCGTCTAGTTCATTGTACACTTTGTTGGTGGAGTTCTATATCTCCTGAAAGAGAGAAGGAAATTGTTTTTTGTCATTCCTCTGTGAGTTGTGGTCAATCATCACGGACGGATGTGTTTAAATTATATTTAAACCCATGATTCTTCTTTTCTTAGAAAATATGGAGATATGCTGATCGTTTTATCTCTTCTGTCAGTGATTTTCAAAATTGCCCAACTGGATTCAGATTTGTTAATGAAGGTGTTAAAATCTCTCCTTCCTTCAAAGTTGATATTGGAGATCAGCAATCCTTGTGTCGTCATAAATGTGGCTGGTGGCACATGTATCATTGGTGCTGTCGATGATACAACTGTGCTAGTAGTAGCAGCTTGAGTGGTCATATTTGGCTGTTGAGTGGTTATTAATGGCGTAGGAAGTACAATGGCAGTATTGTGCCATCCAGGAGAAGTCTGAATGCCCATGTTCAGTGATAAGTAAATACGTCCAGATCTGGTAAAGTTGGTGGTGGTGACATCCAGCTTCAAAGTCGGTTGCGGCACCAAAGTGTGATGAGATTGGAGGTAGAGCTCAATCTAGCTGATACCCTAATATGCACCAAAAGCGAACTTCCGGTCGGGGACCAGGGCTCGGGGCTAACCGGCATTCTTTGTATTTTCAACCGGTTGGAATTCTGAAAAGTCGGGTTGAAATGAGTCCCAGCCGGATAATTTGTAGGTTAAAATTTTACAAAACGACAAGTTATTCGTTAAGAAAACCGGGAAGATTAATAAATTACTGAAAAAAACCGGTTTCATTTATTACCGTCGGATAATTTCCGGTTACCGAAATTTTTTACCCCGAGCGCTGTCGGGGACGGGAAAACGCCAAGCGGAGAGTGGGCTGGTTCTCGGTTGGTGGGCCGCGCGTAGGGAGAGGTGAGATTGTTTTTTCGGAAAAAGGCGGCAGCACATACGGAGGGTGTTAAGAAGTATTAAGTGGGAGGGGGACGCTGTACGTGGAATTTTTACTTTATTCGTTTTCTGTTATTAAGGAATTTATAAGTGTTAAATTTAATATATATACTAAATATATATAAATAATTAAACTATTTCATAAACGTTATTTGTTAGTCTAACCTGGAAACACGTGGAGTGCAAAAAAGAACCCATAAGTGTTGAGTGCATCATCGCGCTTCAGGAGGTATAAGTCCGGTCTACTGTACTCGTTATTATAATATTTATTGACGCGTTTAATATAAACCCTAACCCTTCCTGCAGGAAGGGTTAGGTATTATATTAAATGCCCTTGCATTATCACCTGCTTCCGAACTTGGAAGCAGTGATAATGCAAGGAAGTCAGCATAATTGCTGACTTCCTTGCCTAAACATCACAATTGAAAAAGTGATATCCAAAAGTATGAAATGGACATGATATCCAGTGTGAAGCTTGGAATGAATCAGGAGAATGAGATCTCTCTATGGGATGAGCTCATACACATAGAAGTATCGATATATGAGGCAAGACTGTATGAAACGAAATAATCCTCCATGAGAGCCTAAGCTCCCGAGATAAGATAAGAAGATGTTTATAATTTAAGGAACAGAACTGATCAGAAGGAGAACTTTAAAAAAATAGTTTTGAAATAAAATATGTGTATTTTACTTAGACTTCAGATCTGGACGATAGAAAAGTTCTCGACTCATACCTACTGTATAAAAAATATGGATTAATATACTACCGATGCATAAATGCTGTCACCTCAAAGTGACTTATCTGACTGATGTCACACTATCTCGTGAAAATCTTGTCACAAGTAATCTCTAAAAAAAAGAGAACAACAGACGAAGAAAGGTTAACGTCATTCTGTTTTTGTCATTATAAAATTTTGTTGTGAATGTTCGCATGATTTAGAGAAAGGAGAGAATGAGAACTTTTCACAATGTTTTCCAACCTATCTCTGTCACGATTTTAGCTGCAACTTTTCTCTTAGCTTCTTCCCATCTTCCTTTCGTGGAGATCTAGAGTATATTTTGCTCTCAAAATATACAATATGAGTTTCTGGTCTGTCAATCGCAGTTGTTGTTCGAGCAAAGTAATTACTAAGTAGTCTCAGTAATGCATGCCAGTTATTTTTCCTGAGTTGATGATAACAGATATCGACTTCGGCCATATTCTTGGTCACTTCAAATCCAAGATTGGTATAAACCGCGAACGATCACGCTTCATTGTGAGTACAGGGGATTTGCATCTCTTTTTCCTTCCTTTTCTCTTTTCTTCGTAGAAACGGCGGTACGCTCGAGGTTTACTGATATGAAAGCGAAATAATACATAACCCAAATGCCATGGCGAAGGGAGCAACCGGCTGATGGCATAGAATACTTTTGTGCCGATCAGGGGTGCCCCGAACAAAACCCAAGCACGGTGATTAGTGAGTAGAGCGGAGAGAGAAAACACTTGACGGAAAAGATGTCCTCGTTTTTACTTCTCTTCTTTTATATTAAAACAATTCTGGTTGCCTTTGCACTTCTCGTCCTTAGGGGTTAGCAGATTATAAATTTCCTCATTCTCATTCGAGTAGCTGTAACGGATTTTACAACGTAAGTTGCGATTTCTGGCTTAAAACGCGGAATTCAGAGTCTAGCCAAAATTGTTTTTATTTGTTTCCGGTTATTATAACGGATATGTTACATAAACATCTCAATATTGACTATTAAATTTTTTTGCACAAGGGAGATTGCAAAATTCAGACGCTCTTTAGTAACCGTTCGAAATTCCGTTAGTTATAAACACCCTAATCAAACTGATCTGGAATATACATTGATCCTAATTCTCTCAGGGACAATTAAATTGATTGACTATTCATACTTGTTGCTTATTGATCCTCTTTCCGAATCCTATTTCAGTTCTGGTTTTTCTAGACCTTTTATTTTCTTACTGCGTTGGTATTAGCGTCTTATCCTCTTGATAGTTCGGAGGAAAACAAAATTAATTTTGGACCCAACGCACTAAGACAAATATATGACTAAAACATACGTCCTAAGCAAACGATGGAATCAAATGTCTACTTTCTTTGCGATCTTGTTTCAATTCTTTTGGTTTTTTTTCTCAATTTCTCACTGTGTTGCTATTAGCGTCTTACCCTGTTGATAGTATCGCCACATGAAAAACTCACACACCTTAGGCAAACGAAGGATTCAATCGCTTTCAGGTGTTCCTTTCGGCTGCCACCTCAGGAACCACCTTTGAGCAATAGAATTAACCGGTTCTTTTATCCTATACAAAAATCTCTGTATTTACTTGCATAGACCACATGAAGAGATAAGAATATGTATAGCAATGGCCGTTCTGGCCAGGGAGGAGAAACGGACGAGCGCGGAAGGCGCAGTTTAAATTCGCGTCGACGGTAGGGCACAGGAGATTGTCGGGAGCGGAAACGAGAGGCCGGAGAAAGCGGGGTTCAAAATAACATGGTCGCTAGGGCACTGGAGTTAGGATAATATTTTCCGAGTTGGGGGCCAGGCGTGTGATCTTCTCGTCTTGACGGTGGCGACCTCTCTCACATTCAATGGCGGGCCCTGCTGCAGACATGCATCGTGTTGCCTAGGTGCTGGCTGCTCTAGTCTTGGTCTCGCGCTCTCGCTGCTCTTGGTGAAAACTGGGACTTTTCTTGGCGAAAACTTTTTTAGAATAGAAGGTTCCATGAAGTACACGTCCAACAAGAAGAGGATCAGAACCCATAAGTTTAACGTGAAAAGATAACCTCCCGGGAGTACAAGTCGAAGACTTTCAAGACCTTCACATTCATCAATCATAAGGCAATAAATTATCTAAGCGTTAATTTATTACCTAACCCTTACCAACATGCAGGTGCTCTAGGATATGCATGCAAACGTTGTTCTTGGGAAATGTCCGGTAAAAGACGAACTAGAATTTCAGTGATAAAAATTCTTGGCAAGGATAGGGAGAGAAGTGTGCAGAGGAAGCTGGTATACGATTTTTTGTATTGACAAAAAGTTTTCTGCAGTAACAGAAAAGAAGAAGTTGTCTGCAGTAATTTTTAGATCATTGCACAAAATCCAAATCTAGATCTAAATTAAAATATCTAATATTATACAAAATTTAGACTTTTCTCAGCAGATCATAACACATAGACTGTGGAGAAGCGGAAAACCATAAGCAATAAGAGTTGAAACTAAACCCCTTGTACTATAGAAGAAGCGCTCCGGACTAGTAAAAAAATTATTTAATTAATGTGCATGCATATTTGCCTCTCCATCTGAAAGATGGAGAGGTGAATATGCATGCTCAAGAAACCATCCAAAACAGATTCGGTAGAACTTTCGATCCAAAGAGCATGCATATAATATCACCTGACTGCAAACTTTTTCCTGGAATTTGGAATATTTACGGACTCAGCCAATAGGATGCCGTTTTCACTGCTCTTTGTTTGTTCGGCATTTTCTGCAGACCCATGTAAAACTCCGGAGAAACCTGGTTTTCTTCCTTATATATAGCGATCAAGCAATTTCTCTTTTCCGCCAGGTTCTTCGTGTTCATGCCTCACGGTGCTCGTTCCAGTGGGAAAGAAAAGTTTTGCTGCAAATAGAAGAAGTACGCAGACTGTACAGGATTTCCGTTTTAAGGCGTACGAGGCACTCAGAGTAGCAGCCTGTACTTATTACAATTACATATCGGTCATAAGCTGATAAAACAGAGCAGTCACAGTCTACGGCGTCTCCTTTGCCAAGCGCTTGTGGGAAGACATTGGGCCTGTTCTTCCCTGTATACATAAGACTCTGATACATGGCTCTGATACATAAGACTGAAAAGTAGTTATCTACATCTATATCGACTGCATAGCCTGGAAGCTGACGGTGCCGGCAGTTACTTCGTCTGCGAAGTGCCGAAAACATGAACCAAAGGTGGAAGTACTATAAAGTTATGTATTGCTCTTTTCAGAGTGTCTACACCTCTATCGGACGGGCTTACATGAGATCTACTACGTGGATCTCATGTAAGCGTCGGCCAGCGGTAGAAATTCGGGTAGTGGTGACCGTTAACTCTCCTTCTCCCCCGGCTCGGCGTCCTCTCGAGCGCTTCCAGTGTGTGGTGCCGGTCCTTCTTCTGGGTGACCGCCTCTGTTGTCGAAGTAACTACGGTTACAGTGTGTAGATCGTTTGTTGTCAGTGTGAAAAATATATATTATTTATTTTGTCTGTCGTTATTTCTTCTGGTCTGATAAACGAATTCTATAAGAGTCGGACCGGATCTTCTGGATTCCAACCTGCATTATCCACTTTGACGATGTGTTGTACTTCTCTGAAATAAACATTTGACGCAAGCAGCAAGAGAAAATATTGGAAAGAGAGTGAGAACTCGTGCATCTGTTAAATTATAAGGCTCTAGGCAGAATATTCATATACGTCAGTTTGACACGATTTTTGTGTTGGCAGCACCTAACAGCATGAACAACTCCTTACCATTAGCCTCCATGCTCTCAGTAATATTCTTTCTGACGGCACGATGGTATTCTTGATTTTCAATAGCTCATCATACAGACAAATGTGTGCAACCCTTTATTCGAATACTGCTTCACGCACATTTCTCCACCTATCGGACGATTCCTGATCCCAACCAAGGGCATGTACTATGCTCTTTTTCACCTCTATAGAATATTTTACATAATACATATAACACCTTGGAAATGCAAATAGAACGAACTTCACCCTCATTCCACAGAGAAAATCCCTGACGAGCATTGCCTATGTAAGAATGTAGAAAGTAGCAGGAATAGTGAAGGATCAAGGCCGCTCCCGATCCTGCAGACAGTGACCAATAGCTCTAGACTCGGTCTCCTTGTCCTGAACTACATGCAAAGGGACATATTGACGGACGAGTTCAGTGTTGTGACGACAGATGGATCTAGTTGAGTGCAAAGACAAAATAAAGAATGAATCATGTATAGATCATAAATGATAGAACGTCTAGGAGTACCCCGATTAAAACATGCAGGATAACAAAACATCCGATAACATCTGTCATGTAAATACAATAGAAGCTCGTCCACGGAATAAGAGAAAAAATCATAAGGTCTAGCTAAGGTCACGACGAGGACGTTATGCAAGACATTCGAATGGTAAGTTTTGTCCACCTTCACGTAGTCAAACTTTAAAAGGAAACTTGCTGTAGTTTCTGAAATTGCAGGTCTAAGTAGATGTAGGTAGGGGTCAGTTGCAGCACGGAATCGTTAAAACTGATCACCGGACGCTTGCTTGAAAGAAAGAGAAATCTAAGAACAGCGAGAGAAATATGGAGGACCTCAAACCTCAGAAAATCGTCAAGATCGTCTACAATGTCAAGGCTAAAATCACTCTCCTTTTGTGATGAAAGATGTCCGTCTAGATCTTCCGTCTGTCTTATAATCTCTTTTTCTACAGATATGGTTCCGAGTAGAAAAGTACATTTCATCATCGAGGGAGATTGAAAGAAACATAGACTTCGAAGATAGACAGATTAGATGACGTATCTTTCATGAGAGTGTCCTGACATGTACAAGAACAGAAATGCAAATCCGTGAAAAAACTACGTGCAGTACAGCTCTTCTGATAAAAAACAGCGGCAACAAACAGCAGAGGATGGCAGCAGCTTCTAGTTCCTGCCTCGCAACGCACATGGTCAATAGTGATCCCACAAGCAGTAACTATTGTCAATTCCTCTGTCCGGCAAACTGTGGAGGAAGTGGTCCCAAAAGCCAAACGAATAGAAAACTCCAAGGCATACAAATGAGACAACGAGGAAAAAACAGCAAGACTGCACCGAACCTGCAACCTCAGCAAGCACAACAGAGCACCCCCACTAGAAGTAGATAGCTTCAAGTTTCTTGGCACGTTTCCGTTGTGAAGGTGCAATCCACAACTAGCAGAGAGGTCCGCTAGTGGCAGAGAAAGTGAGCTAAAGAGAGCCCTGGTAGAAGGAGAAATCTCTAGGATATGACGTCCAAGAACAATGATCAAAGCAGAAGATAAATCTTCGGATCTTCTAGCGACTCTCGCCTTCCGTCATCTACCACCTACCAAGAAAATGAATTTACGGTCCCCAAAGTTAAGCTTGTCTGTTTCTGATCTCTTGCGTAACATACAGATTGCACACATATTCGGTAGAACTTGATGGTTTGGAGCTGCAACGGAGGTGTGACACAAAAATACCACCCCTATGACAAAAGCAGAGACATCCACATAAATGTGGAAGACCCTTTTCCAATCAGGTGGTCTCGGGACAAAGGATTATGACATAAGCTTTTTCATCTCCTCGAAGGCTTCTTGCTGCTCCGAAGACCAGACGTAAGGTTCGTCCTTCTTCAGCAGCTTGGTAAGTCTTCCTGCTACTTCTGCATATCTGTCAATGAATCTCATGTAGTATCTTACATTGCCCAAGAAGCTTCTCAACTGAGTCTGGTTAGCATGTGGATGAAATTTCATGATAAGTTCCACCTTGGCATAGTTTACTTCTATGCCTCTTCTAGAAATCCTATGTCTTAACAAAATCCCTTCTGACATTCTGAAGAAGCACTTCTCAAGATGCAGAGCCAAACGATGCTCCCTACACTTCAAAAAACACTTCCTAAAAAATATCAGATGATCTACCTTAGATCCAAACACACAAAAATCATCTAAGAAGATCTTCATGAAAGTGCGAAGATACTCCTTAAAGATCATAATCATCAGCCTCTAGAATGTGACAGGGACGTTGCATAAATCAAACGGTATTTGGTTATATGCGTAAGTTCCCCAATCAGTAGTGAAAGTGGTCTTCGACTTGTCTTCTTCTCTGATCGGCATTTTGGTTGTACCCAGAATATCCATCAATGAAGCTGTAGAACTCATGTCCTGCTACCTGGTCTAACACAGAGTTGGTGAATGATAAAGGATGATGATCCTTCTTCGTGACCAAGTTCAGCTTCCGGAAGTCCTGACACATTGTGATCTTACTTGTCTGTTTCTTATGAATGATGACAGTTGGAGCTACCCACTCACTGCTAAGCACTAGGAAGATGACTCATGCCTTCAGATACTGATCGACTTGATCTTTCACAAGAAGCGAGTACTGGGGATTAAGTCGATACTTCCTCTGCCGTGCAAGAACAACGTCTTCCAGCAAGTCAATTCGATGCTCTCCCAGTTCTCTAGGTATGCCCTTCATGTCTTCTATGGTCCACGCAAAGACATCTTGGAACTCTGTCAAGAGTTCTCTGAAGTCTTCCAGCTGCTGGCCCTCGATCACCTTGGAAAGTTTCAGCTTCTTCCTTGGGACAATCTCCATTTCTTGAAGGTCGTTAAGGTTCACCATTCCTTCAGTATGATTGTATTCACTGGCATCAAAATATTCTAGTTTGGGAGCTTCTTCCAGGTCTGACTCGGCTTCTGAACGATCAGCTAAATGATCTTTTGAAGGGAAGACAATACTTTCGTTTTTTAGAAGCTCTTCTTCGAAATTTCGTAGCACTCAATGTATCCATAATTCACTTCTTTTGCTTCTTCTGAGATATATGTGATACACAAATAATTTATCACGAATTCATCATATCTTTCATCATTGTCAAAAGACGCAGCTGAGTCTTCTGATGTGTACCCCTTAGTCGTAGAGGGAGTTTCACCTTGATGTCCAATCTTCATCCAAGAGAGTGAGACTTTGGAATTCTCTCCCTGCTTGGGTGTAAGATTGAGAAACCTCAAACGATGTCTTCTCCAATCGGTATTTACATTTGCAGCATACAACCAAGGTCTTCATATCAAAACTTGATATCAAACCTTAGCTACAGGTCGTAAAATAATGTAAGTGAGATAGAAAGATACTATCTCAATTACCGTCAAGACATCTTTCAGTTGTCCCAAAGGTCATCTTCTGGTCTGATCCGTCATTCTGAGAATCCTCGGAGTAGGCTGGAACTCAGTGAAGCCTAGGCATGTGCAGTTTCTTCAGTCATGATGTTGACTCCGGAGTCTGAATCAATGAGTATTTTCTTCAGAAGACATCCATGGATCTCCATGTCAAGTTCTGAGGCTTTTAAGTCATCATGCTCTATTCTAAGGATCAGGGTGCTCTGGGGAAATTTCGCCTTTTTCCTCTTCCTCGATCCTCAAAAGACAGACTGTAACATCTTTCTGTAACCAGCATTGTCATCCAGAAGTTGTTGGAAGGTTACATCCGCCTTCTGATTCCACAAATCTCGTAAGAAGTCATAAGAGGATTGCTTCAGAAGAGTGACTGGAGTTTCCAACATGAAAGGTTTAGAAGCTACTTCTTTAGGTGGAAGACATGAATTGGGTCTTCCCTCGATTGGAAGCTATTCCTGCAAGACAGGGGCTGCCGTGGTCAGTGGAGGAAGCTTCTGCACTATCTTCCGTCGTTTCTCCAGTTCTTCTTGCATGATCGCTTCTACTTCTTTTCAGATATCAGGAGCAAAGTACTTCAGATCTTCCCTGTCATAAGCAAGAGAAGAAGGTCACTCGGGAGAGGGTGATCTCTCCTTATGCTGCCTCTTCTTCTTAGTCTCCTTGCTTCTCTTATGAAGGAATACTGACTTTCTTCTGCTTCTGGTACTCACCTTGAGCACTGCATCATCCAATATCTCTTCTGGAGGTTGAATCTGAGCAAGGGCTCCAAATAGTGCCATCTACCAAGGTAAAAAGTGATGCTTCTTCAAGTGGCTTTGTCTTCGGAGCTGTAGACGTCTTCTGCAGCTGAGGCTCCTTTCCTATGCGCTTCTCAGGGTCTGGTTCGTCTTCCTCTTTGTGTAGACAATCCGTGCAATCCCCATGATCTTCTTCTTCTACGGAGATATGTTGTACCACTGCTAACTCAAGCTTAGAAGTTGATGCTGCTTCTGCAGGAGGTGTGGTATCTGCAAATCTGACCATCTGCCGTGGTCGATGAGTCTGAGGACACTTCTCTGTGAAGTGTCCTGTTTCCTTACAATTCTCACATAAGGGCACTTGCCCAATCTGTCTTCTGGGATGAGGATAAGTGGACCACCAATGTCTTGTCTCTCCACAATTGTTACATGCTCCAGGAAGAGAGTTTAGAGATCGTTGTGATGACCAAGGTTGCTAAGACATCTTGGTCTGTACAATACCAGCCTTGTCCCTAGGAGTATAACGATTAAACTGAGCAGGAGGAGTAGGAGTGAAAGGTCGTATCGTCTCAATCTTGTAGCAAGATTCCGCACTTGGATCGTGTAAGTACTCTTCATAATCTTCTTCCCAATCTGCTCATTAACTGCTTGATCTTGCGTATACTGATCCCTAGTGTGTCCGGAAGAGTTACAGAGATTGCATCAAATGTTTGACCGAGAAGCCATGGGTTGCTTCCGCTTGTCCTTTGGGCTCAGAAGATGAGGTCCGCAAACAGTTAACACTTCATCAATCTGGGGATCAGGTGCAGACTGAATGATCTGAGTCTGAGTGATCTTCTGCACAACTTCTTCCCTAGATCGTGACTTCTCTTTCTTCTTCTTCCGTGTCTTCTTCTCTTGTTCAGACTCTGATTCTGAACTTTGGACACTAGACTCTTCAGAAACAGAGGATTCTTCCGAAGCATTGTTATCAGTTTTAGTGGACTTGGACTTTCTCTTAGACTTCCTGGAAGACTTCTTGGACTTCTTGGACTTCGTCGAGGTCTTCCCTCTATCTTTCGTCATATTCCGGATAATGCTCGAGGTTTCATACTGCTCTACACGCTTCTCTACCTCTACTAAATCATCACCTCCTCCTGTTCTACAATACAACTCCATGTCTTGAGACAATCCTCCCAAGTACCAGTCCACGGCTTGTTGAGCACAATAATCGGATCTTCTTTGGTTTTGGGGGATGTGATCCAAGAGGTCTTCAAACCTCTCAGTGTAATCTTGCAATGTTTCTTTCTTCTTCTGTTCTAGCCTCAGAAGTTCTATGAGGGTCATCCGGTCATAAGTCACTTCTCTGAATCTCTTCAGAAAAGCTGTCTTTAGAGTAGCCCAAGTGACCATAACTAAATCATCATCCAACGCTTTACTCATCTATTTCCTCCCCTTCCCTACGATCAGACTAGGAAATACACGGAGTTTGTCGACATCAGTATCTTCCTTGTTGGATTGAGAGATGGTCTCGAACATCGTGATGAAGTCATTAACATCGGCATCATCGTCATACGGATGGTACTTCTGCTGAGTGTGGGAAGCCATGTTGACGGCCGGCTGATGCAGCTGTCAACTTCTTCCTCTGTCTGGCCTAGGTGGTGGAGATGGTCTTCTCGAAGGGTCAAGTCTGTCTGAGTCAAGAATGTCATCTTCTCAGTCAGAGCTGCTGTCGCTTCCACCCTCTGAGATGTCTAGAGCAATACCTAATCTTCCTTCATCTTGAGAAGCCTCTCCCGTACTTGGGAAGACGTCTTCTGCGTAATCGAGACCAAAATCAACTTTGTAAACATGATCACCCGGTTGGTTTTTGTCTTCTCCAAATATTATGCTCGAGATAGAAGGCTCTTCCAAATCTACTGTTCGGATCTTCTTGAGCTCTTCTTCTTTCTTAAGGTGTCTCAAGGATATCCTCTGCTCTCTAGAAGTGATTCGCCTGGGTGAGTGTACCCACTCAAGGTCCTTACCCGCGTGTCTTTAGCTTCTTCCTCTAGTCGGAGTCATCCACCAAAGTGTTGAGAAGAGGTGTCACTCTTCTCTTCTTCTAGTACTTGATCTGGCAAGTTGAAGATCTAAACAATTGTCCACAGGTTCGGAATGTCTCCATTTCCTGCTTCATGTTGCGCTCGACTACAGTCTTCCAAGATCAAGTCTTCCAAGAAGCTCTTGAAAGCAAGGAAGCGGTCTCTTCTATTTCTCCTTGATGTCTCTCATCAGCTAATGGCTGCGGTTCCTGTCTTCTCAACAAGATAGAGTTCAACAGCATACTAAAATTGGATCCAAGTTAGTCCAAATGCAACCAACTACTGACACACAGATCTAGGAAGCTTAGAACAATTGTTACTAAGATGAAATCTTCGGCATCGGCACCACAAATACGGGGTTACTATATGTAATTCTCAGGATTTCTCCTTTAGCCCATTGTAGCATAAAAGATTTTGTTCCCCAAGAAGATTTACACTAATATCGCTGCTCTAAGTTCTAAGATCTGTCCAAACTCACAAACACTCGAGATTTGTCCAGAAATCCCGTCTTCTCACAAAACCACACGGCTTTCAGACCCTTCAGAAGGTGCTATGGACCTTAACATACAACTACTACTTAAAATACCACACAAATATCCATTGAGAAGTCATGGAAGACGATTACTACTTCCAGGTCACGACTTTCAGTCTTCTCACAACGGCTTCCAGAAGCAATTCTCGGCTTCCGGAGGTTCAACCGGCCTCTAACACCTCCATAAGACTATCTCTGCTTTATAGATGCCAAATTATCAATTCTTATCACATATTGCTCTTACAATTTCCAACGGGGTTAGATTAATCAAAGGGTATATGGCCCCTGTAGCCTTCCCAGACTTCTGCCTGCAGAAACGTCTTCCAACAGCACTACAACGACATTCACATTCACTGATACTCAAGAGAAGCTTCAGAAATCCAATAGAAGAAGATAGGAAGATGGGAAGATAAGAGAGGAAGGGGAAGAAGAGAAAATCCAAACAAGAAAAAAAGAGAAATTAAGATTCCGACATGCTTCTAGTCTAGATCTTTACTAACAAGTCATTTTTACTTGTAGTAAATTAGGGAAGAAGACCAAAGATCTGCTTACAGTTACATTGTCTTCCAATCGAGGATGACGTCTTTTGCTGTGAAAAGAAGACTTTCGGCTTCTTCTGTCGTTGCTCCGACTACTCTGACTCAAAGAACCAATCTCCCATGAGATGTCCGTATGTGGATTCGAAGTGCTCCACTGAATGAGACAAGCTTGGACTCTGCACAGCTTCTAACAATCACCGCCACTCAACAAGAAGGCTTCTCACGCACAATTGGACATGAATTCGATGAAACCTACTCCCCATAAGACATAGACAAAGCTTCTGCAATCAAATCTGAAATCCAATCCTCGAGAAGAAGTTACATTGGCTTCTGGAAGCTTACTCCATCCACTTTCTATCACTATCTCTCGATAGACCAGATTAGAAGCAAGACTGCATGATGATGTCGTTCTCTGTCTATGCGGTCTACTGCTGTCTACATCCTTTCGATCCTCTGTTGGAAGCGGAGGTGCAGACCTACTCTATGTGTAATCCAACTCTGCGCGTGTAGAGTATGTGGGTATGTGTGACCACATGCGTGTGTAAAATCCTACATTGACATCGACTTTATACAATTGTCTTGAGTCGTAGGAAGAAGATCCCTTCCAATCCCAACTCACAACCCAGGGAAAGATGATGCGTTGTCAGAAGGCCACCACCTCCCAGGCTTCGGTTCCTCCTCAGTCTGGAAAATACTTTCCTACTCCTACCGCTTATCCTACCACATGGATAATCATCTAAAAATAAAGAGAGAGTTGTCCATCTTAAAATAGTAGATTTTGATTTTCTACAAAATAGCATGATAATAATAGCTAACTACCTCTACTACCTACTCTTGGTCGTCAAGTGTGATCTCCATGGGATCCTCACCTACATGACCTCCTAATCGGCTTCTGACATTGTGGGTGACCTTGCTGGTACCTCTGGTGCGGCTGAGGTGGCATCTCCTCAATGCTAATCATGCGGGCTTCTGGTATGGCTTCGGAAGCCAAAAGAGGTCATTGGGAAGTTGAATCCACCTGCGCTTCCTGACTCTTCTACGCCACCTGCTCGACACTAGGAGCTGGGGTGATCTCACAGAGGTCAGAGATAATCACTTCTTCCACTCTAAACACATGAGAAAGGTGTTTAGAGTGGACAACAAGACCTCTTCTTCTTGTCTTCTAGAAGACATCTTGTCTTCCAGGGCTTCTTCATTCTTCTTCTCGGCTTCCAACGCTACCACCACCAAGTGGACAGCAAGGTCGAACTCCTCTTTGTCAAGATCCTCCATAATTGATGGTCCTGGTGCACCATAAGACGTAGCTGCATGCTGGAGAATTGAGAAAAGACTGTAGAGAGTCTTCTGACCCTCGACCTACCGATCCATGTAGCAAACATGCTCTCTTTGCAGTCCACCAACATCTCCCTAGAAACGTCGTCCCATGCTAGGGTCCGAAGCTTCCTTCCTGCTTTGAAGTTGAACTTCTTCCGAAGCGCTTCTCTCATCTGTGTCATGATCTCATTGGCTCGGGCTTCTGCTTCTACTCGCTGCTTCTTCTCTTTTGTAGCCTGGGCTTCCGCGACTTCCCGCAGTGTAGTCTCAAGTCGTCTTCTCCTCTACGAGGTAAGTTAGCTTACCCGTGATCCGCAGAACTTCTTGCTCGCGCTGCTGAAGTCGCATCTACAACTCCTGGTTGCTCTTCCGTAGCTGTGCCAACTCCTTGGCAGAAGCAAACGCTTCCGTCTTGTACTTTGTTGCAATCTTCTCCGTGGTGCAGAGGTTGGCTTCCAGAGCTTCCAGCTTCTGCTTCTAGACTTCCTCATGTTGGATCAAGATTCGAAGACCGAATCCATGCTGCAGTGGCTTCTCTTGAGCCATCGCGCGCTTCTCCACCAACTTCATTGCTGGCTGGATCTTTGAACTGAAGAAGACGTTGAACTCCTCCATTCGTCTTCTCATAGAAAACAAGTTCATGCCCACAAATCGATCTGACATGGCTTCTCTATCTTTCATAAGCATAGATACTTCTTCCACCACCATGATCTTCTCCTTTGATGTCCGAGAGACGCTGCTCTCAATGTCTTCCGAGGTGGAAGATCTCTTCTCACAGTAGAAGCAGCCCTCTTCGCTGCGCTTCCTCCGACCGCAATCATAACATCAACTCATGTCTTGGCTTCTGGGTCTTCAGAAGACTCTCTGTGGTCGTAGAAGTTGTCTTCATGACGATCCTGGTGCTGGGCGTGTCGTCCTATGAATCTTACTAGGATCTAGAATGGATGGTCAAGAAAGATGCACTCTTCCTAGGAACGCTCCTAGGTCTCATCTTCCATGACGATGACGCGTCTTCTGTGTTGCTCGAGTCGTCTTCTCATATCGTAATCGTCTTTTGATGAGTGTCTGGTCCCGTCTGAGACACAAGAGTGGGAGGAGAAGATATGACGACTGCTTGATCTTCTTCCTCCGAGGTCTCTTCCTTCACCTCTCGCTGTTCCGCTAGCCCATACTTGGCCAACTGGTTCTCCTTCAGGTCCTCCTTGGACTCATACAAATAGCAGAAGAAGGGGGTAAGATACTCTCCTGCTTGGGTGCCCAAGTACACTAGCTCGACTTGGACGTATGTGTGGAAGAAGGTGGTCCAGTTGACGACCTGTCCTTCCCAAATAGCTTCCAGGAACTCCACGTCCTGGTCTCCAAGGAATCTAATCTTCTCGGCCTTCCCCTTAGGGAAAACATGAAGGTACAACTTCCCCAGAAGACACTTTTTCGGCTCTCGGTAAGCTTCCACCTTCCATCCGTTCCTCCCTTGTCTGTCTTCCAAGAAGAGACATGTAGTACTTCCAGGTACATGCCACTTCTTTGAGATCAGCGGCAAAATCTTCTTCTCCCGCTCATATCCACGGTTCTTTGATTCAAGTCGGTGGAAAGCTCAGCGTCACCACTCCACCATCCACAAAGATGGTCTTCCTCGAGCGACCCTTGTCTTGACAGGTACACAGTTGCGAGGAGGCAATGCCGCCCAGTCCTCTTCCAGAAGACCTTGGTCCGCGAGATTTCAATCTCATGTGAAGAAGTCGAGGCCCAACTCCTTGATGAAAGGAGTTGGAGTCGGCTTGCGGTAACACCAACCCTCAAGGATGCCTCGACATTTAGAGCTTTTGTTACACTATACCACACATAGTTGCCGTGAGCCTAAGACTCAGTCCTTATCAGATCCTCACAGTCCAACTTCCACTCTCAAAAGACGAATCTAGTCTTCCAGAAGACAACTATTCTGTCTTCCAGAATTCTAACAGTGCTTCCTAATTACATCACGTCTTTCGAGCTATATCTAAGCAATCTTAACTAAGCAAGGCATTGCATGGATTCCTAAGAAGACAATCCACTTTGCAAGTCATCCTATTCCTAACAGAAGATGAGAAGGCATGTGAGAAGCGAAGTTTACGAATGGATTAGAATAAGACTGAGGACTCCTGCGGTAACAATGACCATCCAGGAAGACTCTCGAGACAGCTTCTGGTTAACTGATGTCTTCAGAAGACTTCCCCCAGCCAGGCTTCTCATCTCTGATCTCACATGTCTTTGGCTTCCTACACACAATCTAGCCTCGCAACAGACACGAAACATTCGTACTCTATTTTTTGACTCCTCACCTCGCATACACTCTAAGAAGAAGCTTGTTGCGTAACGGGAAGACATGACCCTTGACCATCTCTCCAGATTCTACAAACAAGGTTTCTCACAACTCTCTTCTAGAGTTTAAGAAGAAGAAGGAACATGCTGCTATGGGTCAGACAGAAGAGACCGATAAAGGACCCTCACGTCTTCTCGCACATTCTGCCAGCCTTTTCAATCTTCTAGCTCTCTAGGAAGATGTGGATTGGAGATCAGGAAGCTTGGGAGGCACAGGCCTGTCCCAATTTCTTGCTTCTCGAAACAACAATCAACTCTCAATTTCACTCTGGATTCACATCAAGCTTCTCACAATTCCAATTCCAATCCAATCCAACTACTTGATGTGAATTGCAAACATTTGGCTTCTGGAAATATCCAGACATTCATACACGTCTTTTGTCCACGGATTCTGGGACAGAAGAGCGGTAGGGTAGGAAAATTGATAGTCAGACCATCGAATTTTGGCATGGGAAGAAGAGAACTTCAGTTTCGATTCGGAAGAGATTGGAGAAGATGGCTGACGAATATTCAGCCTATAAAGGTATAGATGAATTCATGAAGAAGTTTATTCATTGATTTAAACTCTATTTTGTGCAACTCAATGGTAAAATAGAAATATTATGCTGCTCAAGTACATTACTAAAGAGTTACCTAGACCTTCATATGAGTGGATTACTCTCAAAAAATGCACTACTCTAGATCAAGCATATGATAAAGTAGAGGGTTGGACTTTAATGAGTTACACCTTAACCAACCAGAGATTCTGAAACCTTTTGCTCAGCAATTTGAGACAGATGATGCATAGCAACTATACACCAATTCATCAATATTTTCCAGTGCATCGCGTGCAACCAACTTCAGGATACAATGTACCACAACAAACTTATGGTTACAATGCACATATGATGATGTCAACTTTTGGCGGATTTAATCCAACACCTAATACAACTGATATGATAGGTATGGCAGTTACCTAGGAATGATGGACATTCAAAGTATGGTACATATGAATATTGTTCAATAGTATCCTCGACCGTAACCTCATGTTGTTTCACCACCAGCAGGGAATGCTAACATGGTCCGTACAAGGTGTGGAGCTGAGGGTCATACAAACCCACATGTCCAGTTATACCTACTAGCTTTTGTATATACTGCAAAAGAATCAGATACGTGATTGAAGATTGCAGAACGTTACAACCAAATCAGCTTAACAATAATCCTCAAAGACAAAAAGATATTGTGGTGGCAGTTGCTCAGCAACAAGACCAATATCAACAACCTCAACTGATTCAGCGGTTTAATTAGCATCTTCAAGATCCACCACCTAGGGATCAAGAGAGAGGAAGAGGTAATTTTCACAACTATTATGATTGTGGATAGAGATTGTCCTACTAGGTCAGTAAACTCTTTTATTGGATATCCTGTACACATTCATTATATATACATGTCTCACCCGTTGTGAGAAGTGATTTCACTTTCGTCCACAGTGTTAACCGCAGAACTGGGGGGCTTGCCACCATTGGCTTTACAAGCAAGAGTGTTGAAAGTATACTTCACATTCTCTAATGTTGCTTTGTTAGGATTAGGACATGGTCCTCTAGTCTTTGAGCAGCATGAGTGAACAATGACGGGTATATAGTTATTGCTCTTCCACATTAGTTACAATGGATTAACCAGGAGTTCAGTACTCAGGTACATCAATGTAGCAGTGATAAAATATCGATACATTTTCAGATCTTTCATGCAATTTCAATCCCTAGTTAACAGCAGACGAAAAGGTTCCTAGATATAGATGCAAGTCAGTAACATATATGCTCAGTTACGATAGAATGAAAAGATTCTGAGGATAAACTTAAAATTTGTAGTAACATAGATGACAAGCACTTCTCCAAAGATAACGTGAAACAAATGCATAACCTTTTATCTATGAAGAAATTTAGCAATGATCATAGCATAATAGTAGAATAACGAGCAAGAATGCCGGCTCCATGAGTGGATATGTGTCACTTCACGAGGAGGAATCATTGAATGGGTGTTGCAAACGTTATAAAGGAGGTCAACAGAAAACAAAGATGAATAAGCAGAGGAACAACCATGCGAGTCAAGTTTTATATCTACATGAATGAAAACAAAGATGAATAAGCTTCCAAAGCGTACATTCGGTCGAGGGACGGAAAACACCAAGCGGGAGGAGTGGGAATTTGTGGTTGATGTAAGACACGCCTAGGTAGGCGTTAGGACGATTTTTGAATTAGGTGCGGAGGCTTTAGACTACTTGGGTGCCTCAAGGTTCGTTCTTGTTCGCTTCGTCCCACCCGCTGCCTTTGGAGATTTCTCCTTCTTCTTGTTCACTTCGACCTAATTCTCTCTTTGTGGACCTGGCTACTTCATTCGTTGCTTGCTCGCATGGCTCGCTCCGATCATGGAGAGTTTACGGAGGGAAATTTTTCAATTCACTATGTTTTTGAAGTTTTGTGGATGTTGTAAGTTTCCGGTTGTTGTTTGCGATGGAGATTTTGCACCTTCGCTGTTGCTTGGTTTGTTGCTCGCTCGCAGGGCTCGTCTCGATCATGGAGGGTTTGCGGAGGAGATTTTTTCCATTCAGTTTGTTTTTGACATTTTCTGTCCGTGGTAGATTCTGAGTTGTTGTTTGTGAATTTCTACTTGAGGGGGATTGCACGGTAAGATGCCGAATATGCTTCAAGCGGACGAGCTTGGCCGACGAGGATTGTCATTTTGCGGAGGATTTCTTTGCCTCCGTCCGTCCGAAGGCTACCGTCTTTGTGTGATTTGCGGGCAGGCGACTGATTGTTTCATTGTCCGGTACCAGCTGCGGAGGATTTACCACTGTGGAGCGGATTTAACCAACGCTGACCGCTTCCATGCTTTCCTTTCAGTAAGCGGCTTTCTCTTTCATGGAGGGTAGTGGATCGTTGCTGTCCATTTTGCAGTTTTGATATCAAAACTCATGGATGAACGGGTAAGGGCTTTCACGATTGCGCCCACTGAGGACAACATGCAGAATGTCTTGACGGATAGATCTGACGCGGGAGACCAATTCACGCACCTCTGTAATTTGACTAGCAAGATAACACTTCGATTATATGAAGACACAGAGAACGTGTCATCCGTGTCAGTTGCATTGTGTTTCACTACAGACATTAGCTGGTCCTTTTCGATTCTTCTCGTACTCGGTCGATAACTTCTACCTCTGTTTGCAGGACAGACGATGTCGAATGTTTTCTTATCCTGCGCATTTCAGGCGTGCTGATGGTTCTCTCAGGTCCACTGTTCGTGCAGTTTATCGTCTCTGTTCTCATCCTTGCGTATGCAGTCAAGTCGATCTTGAAGAGAGCATTGTCCTTTGTCCTCATTTCTCTTCCATCAAACCATGTCTTTCCGATGCGAAGCCAGAGCTAGGCGTCCCAACCTAGAGCTATCTGTTACAATCTGTACCACTGGAGCTGACCTTGACACTACTTATTTTCCTTCTGTCTCCGAGTTTCTGAAAAATTATGCGTCTCTGGTATATTTTTCGTTGAGAGAGACGGATCCCTTCTTCATCTACACTTTCAAGGTGTGATATGCATATACATCCCAACTCACCTCTGGAGAAAAGAAGCGAAAAGACGTAAGAAAAATACAAAAGGAGAAAATACACTTGTGTTATTGGACCTCCGTTTGCTAGATTAGGCCAAGAAGAAAATACTGATGTTGAGGAGAAATAAAAAGACTCTTTAAAACTCCTCTTTTATAGATTAATTTAGGCACTGATAAATAAATTTAAATATCTAAATTTAAAATTCTAACTTTTTCTCAAAGCTCCACTCACGACAGTTAGAAGAGTTCTTACTTACAAAGAAGTTGGCGTGACGATGGGGCACACAAGAACACCCGGATCAACAAAATTTAGAAGAGTGCTAAATAACATCTCGTCACATATATAAAACCAATTTCCAGTAACGAATCATAATATTTTATTAATTCTGTTTGATTTAATACTAACCTTCTGGGAAGAAAGTTAAGGTTTAAATCTAACAAAATTAAATAATTAAGCTCTCCCCATCTCCAGATGGAAGCCAGGCTCATATATACAAAGCTTAATATCTTTCGGTAATGAACGGAGGAAGCATTGGTCAACCAAAAAGTTACTAAACTTCGTGTTCGAAACCGCAGTTTACTCCTGACTTTGCTTTCGTGATGGGCGGAACTCAAGATACAAGATTCAGTCTTTTCCAAAGCTTATGTGTAACGGCTTTCAACAAGATAAGAGAAAATGCAAGCTTGTTCTTGAACTTGACCAGCTTGGTACAGCACCAAACCCTTTCCAAGAATGTAGTTCTATGAAAGCATAACTTCATTACCAGAGGTTGAATATATAAGCATCCCCAACTGCCTTGTACAGTGAATTTCGTTTTCTCTTATTAGAAAATGTACAAGTGTTATAAAAATATATTCTAATAAACTATAATAAAAAATCAAAATTATTTATAAATAGTATATGTTAACTTCTCCGGGAGTAACTAATTGATCCAGACAGAACCCATAAGTGAAGAGCGAGTTAAGACGTTCTTGGGATATAAGTCCGGGACTGAAATTCTCAATACAAGTCATTTAACAGGGCATTAATATATGTTCTGACCCTTCCCGCCGGAAGGGTTAGAACATATATTAAACCTCATGTACACTTCGAAGTGTACATGGGACGAATAATAAACAACCTCAAGATGACCTCTTGTCCTCACGGCTACATTAGCCTAGTACGTATTTTGTGTGTTGCATGAGTAGTATAAAAAGTTAACTGGAAACTAAATTTGACTTGCATGAACTCAAGTAATAACTTTTAACTGTTGAGTTCATGAAGGATGGAGCTGAGACCTAGCTCTGTAAAACGAGACTTTGGGTATGCCTTATAAGTTTGATACGATTGGGTTCATAGCCGCCGTTACATTTTCTTACGTCAGAGTTTACACTAGGATTAGAAAATGATGATTTATTGATGATATCAACTTCTGACGTAGATGTAGAGTATTATTAGTATGATTATCATTAGATAAAATTTGAGCTCTAATGTGATTGAGTCATATTGTGTAATTATTCGGGAAGCTTCACCTTGATATTATTAGATGGATTATGCAGTATATGAAGTTAACTCAGTTTAGCAATTGAACATATAATTCTATTGAATACAGAGTGAGCAAGAAATGATGATAACAAAAAGTTCATTTCATGTAGGTCTGGAAATATGTTTGTGAGTTGAGGTCCAACAAAATAATGTCTCATTTTTGTCTATAGGAAAGAATAATTGGAGTAGCAACACATGCAATACACGCTTATGCATGGAGGATTAAATATCTACTTGTATTGTTATATATAGAGAATGAGAAAGCTATCAGTAATCAAGAACTAATAGCATACGATTTCTCTTCCGACAATAGATATGAAGATTGATATCTATCGGGTTTTGTTTTATTCAAAATATGAATAATATTATCAGGTATCCATATTTGGTTCATTCACAAATAAAAGTTATTTACTTGAATGAGAACCCGTTGTTAACCCGGTGTACTCCAAGTCAATCTGAATCTGAGACAATCTCTTCCAGATTTCAGGGAGTTCTCCGGATTCAACATATTCTCAGGTGAGGGGTTAAACAAGTAGAGCAGAGCGCTGCCTCTGGACAGGTCCAACCTCTTGTGTATGATAAGAGGAAGCCTTTGTTCCAGTCAGTGTGAGAGGAATAAAATACACAAAGACATCAAGAAAATGATTAAATGAGCAGTACAACCAATTCTGGTGAATTCACAACTATTAACGGATTTATTATACAATCGGGGGTTCATTTAGAACTATTTTTCCATACCACATGCGGGTCAAGTTATAAATCAAATATTTTGTTTTATTTATTTATTTAAATATTAAAAAGGTATTTCTAAATAAAACTATCACTTTTAACTTTTTCAGAAGAACCTTTTTTTACTTGAAAACTTCAAAAGAAGATTAAAAATACCATATTTTTACAAAAATAAACTTAAAAATGTTTCCTTTCTTGAATAAAAAACACCTTATTTTCCTCTCACCTATGTTTAACAAAATTAACTAGTGAACCCCGAGATTATACCACAGCATAATTACATATGCCACCGATGGAATCTATTCCTCATTTCTCTGGACACCCTACATGAGCCCTAGTTGTCCGTGTCGACTATCGCCTCTATGTGGACAATCAGGCCAACCTCGGATGATTCTGATCTCTATTCTTCAGCCTCAATCAGTGCTTTGACGAAACCGGTACCCCACCATTCGATTATCAGTGAACTCATAACCTCGCTCTCTTGCTCTGCACTTTCAGGTTATGCTGGTCATGGCTTCTATGTCAAAAATAGCAACCACAGACCTCCAGTCCATTGAATTTCTGAAGTATATAGAGAAAACTTACCTAAGATCTAAACATACATGCACATGCCAATACTCAAGCGTATGCGTTGTACTTCTAAAGACTATCATACTAACCCTGTTGACCGAGTTGGCAATCAAGTGGGAAAGCTCATCCTGAAAAGTCGACGAGAAAGTGACCATCTTATCCTTGGAGATAAGAGACAATGACTATAGTAATAATAGCTGATCCATTGCGTACCATACCATGATATGCACAAGTGAAATATACATTATGACCCTTCTAAATAACTGTCTAGCCTAACATCTATCCTGACCAAAAGCAAAGTGATTCCACACGCGTTCACTCGGATTTGCTCTACGAGTCTAGGTTAAGAGAGGATTCCACCTCGGGAGCTTTAGGACGTGGTGGTGCTGATGTTGAAGCTCTGGTCTTACTTCACCATAACTCTCTTTGAGTAACCATGAGCTGATCTTCAACCCTCCTTTTGCGACTCCTAGGCTAGGATTACCTTCAACTCTAGCCCAGATGTTATCCTTGGATTCAAGGATTTGACGCTCAAGCGTAAATATCTTCTATACTTAGACATCTAGTTCCAACTATAGGGTGTCTAGTGCTTCGGTATCTCCGGTGGTGGTCATCACACTTGATACAATAGCAACCTTTTCATTAGTTAATTGCCGATTAATCGCCTCCAGTCGATCATTTTGTGATGTCAATGAATGGATCTTCTCTTGGTGATTGTCGTCGATGAGTTGTCGTATTTTGGTGGTTGCCTCTTCTGCATCTGAAAGGAGTTACTCCAATCCTGCATTCTTGTGTTGAGCTATATCTAGCTGTATCGTAAGATCGCACACCTCATTCACTTTCTCACTCCCATCTGCCTGACTCGCAAAGTGCAGTTTCTTAACTTTGGCCAAGTTGGCATGTGCTTCAGTTAACTATATCTGTAAACTGCAAATCTTGTACCCTTGTTGATTCGGCCTCCTGACTAGCTTTTTCTTTCACTCTATCTGCTTCTCCATAAGCATCTTCTAGTGTTGTCCGAGTTGTCTCCCGATTCATAGTTTCCAAGGTCAGTTGAGCTTTCAATTCTTACACTTGGGTTTCTATTGTATTTCGATGTCTTCACTCTACATCGAACCTATCTTGAGCAACTAGCATGGTTTGCTCATAGTCGAGGATCTGTTGATCTAAACGTTCAAGTTTGGATCTCAATCATTCCCATGAAATTGGTGAAGGTTCCACCAGTACCATTGAAATGGAATAATTCAGCGATCTTATCATCCTCAACTCGGACAGATTATAACTCAGCTTCCAATGCATCCATCTGATCAAACCTAGAAGCGTACGTGTCTCATATGATTGTCAGTTGTGATACCATGATGTCCAACTGGAGCTTAAATGCTCAATTTTCTCTTCTACTGTATGTCATTCTAGGTTAACAAAATCTTGAGAAAGTCTAGGTACGAACACTTTGCAAGTGTTGCTATCTCTAGTGTAATCTGTGCTTCTGAACTACTTCCTTGATCGCTACCCTTCGTATAGTCCTCAACGATCACGATCATCATCTCCATATGACCGGAATATGTTGAGGTTCCTCCAGACACTTCTCTGTTCCTACATATTTTTGGTTCTTTTTTTATCTGAAATTTCAGTTCAAAAATGAAAGTTTTGAGCTACAAGTGTTGCTACGGGTTGCTCTATCTGTGTCTACATCGGAGGACAAGAGTGGCCAAAAAGGTGCTGACTTTACCTCAAATTGTGTATTCTCTACGGTAGGAACGTAGTGCGGTTCTTCTTCTTTCTATTCCCTCTTCAGATTTCTTCTTGTTGAGCCTCCTTTACCTTGGCTACTTCTCGTAATGCCTTCTCTTCTGCAGTTTCATTTTCTGGTACTTCTTCCGGAGGACATCTAGAACCACGTGCAAGTGAGACCTTCACGGCTGCATGCCACTCTCGGTCTTGTTCCTCTAGAACTGCTTATCTTTCAAAATTCATCTTCTTAGGTGGCGCCGTCTTCTTCTCTGATGTTGGCACATGAGTACTACTAGGTACAACTGTCGTTTGATGACGCTTAGAGCCTTAGACCATCGTAACTCTGGTTCTGCTTCTTGTGGTGCCTCTAGTGAGATGGGGTTTGTCGGTGTTAAGATAAGTTCGTATAGCCTAGCTAAGGGCATCACCGCACCACGCTTTTTGTTTTTGCTTATCTGAGTTTTTTAGGAAAAACAACGATCACCGATGCAACTCCACGTGTGTGGTGTTTTTTGTTGTTTTTTTAGTCTACAAATCTAACAGTAACTCATCAATACTTTGTCAAAGACCCTCAGATTTTGGGACCAGTGATATAGCCGAACTGACCTAGCACAAGTCCCGATATACTCACTTAAGCGTGCGACTCCAAAAAACTAGTAATCAGATGCTAACGGGAGGGGTCACACAGATTATTCCTTAATCTGTGGAGAGGTCCAGACTAATCGAAAAAACAATAAGCGGACATGGTGCAGTGATACTGTTATTACCGACCCTAAACTCCGAGAAGCTTGGATCAAAAAACAACAGTCAAAAAGCTTGGTGCGGTGACGCCCTAAGTCTCCTCCGAGTTCACCTACTACCTCCATCGTGTCTCTATAGGGTCCACGTATGGAAACTGCACCTACGGTGGAGTCTCTGTTACTTGCTTCATCGGATGTAACTTGGGTACAGAACTCGGGTTTACACGAGGATGTTCCTCCACACACGAGGCTTTTTGTCGACCTAGCAATGATGGCTTGAAAGCGAAGGCATCCTTGGCTACTATTGCGATCTTCGTCCATTGACTAAAATCAATCTCTCTGATTTCAATTGGCTTCCTTCAACTCTAACTCGCTTCCGTGGAGTTTTATGGTTGCTTTCGTGATACGATATGCGTTGTTCAAGATGTTTTCTTAAACCACAACTCCCACTATATTAGCAGTGGGATCACCGCTAAACATTTTAGTCGTAACTAGTACCGGAATAGTCCCGGTGAGAGCCCCACAGAAAATGCGCAACGCTGTCAAGTGTTTTGAGTCCACTCCTATGTAACATAGTTTTACACGAACTGGATCAATTCATGCTCAGTATGTAAAACAGATTCAAGAAAGGGATTAATAGACGTGAAAATCCCACTTTTCGGTTCTCCCCGAAATGCGTTGAGGCGCAGCAGTTGATTTTTCACTAGTTTTCGAGAGAATGCCATGTACGGCTCGAAAGAAAGAGAATCAGTAGCTCTTCAAAATAAACTCTATATGGACTGCTGATTCTACAGATGGAAGAAAAAATGAATGGAAGAATTTCGAGTAGCAGTACTATCAAGCGCAAGCGGGTTTCAGGAACCCCTCCTGCTCTATGCAAGAACAATCAAAAAGTTTGACAGCCGGCATGATAGGTAAAAGAGACTCCGTTTGACTTCAAACCAGCAGGAAATCAGCCTGCCAGTTTGACTAGATTTTCCAGACGTCAAGTTTTCAGTTACCAGAAAATTTGAAAATTCTGAGAAACAGCTGGTAACTCCCTCGTGGCTTTCTCCTGAGCGAGTCCACTTCCTCGATCACTAAACCTCCAATGCGTACGAGCAGTCGCTCGTACGTGAACCTCCAATGGGAATTTACGAGGGGTTTAGCTCTCTCGTGCGAAGGAAGGAGAGACTAGTCGTACGCGTGCGACTAGTCGCTCGTACGACACCCCTAAAAAGGATTCGCGAGGGGAGCTAAACTCCCTGCTGCGAAGGAGAGAGTTTAGAACTCGAATCTCTTTTGGGGGGTTTCACGTGAACCTCAAAAGGGATTCGCGAGGGGGTTTATCTCCCTCGTAGCCTCCTGTGGCAAATCCTGTACACCTTCCATAGGATCTACTGTAGGTGGTGGAGCTGTAGAGGTAGAAGGTATATCCTCCGCAGCAGGAGACCTACCAGTTGGTACGGATGGTGATGGTTCCGCTGCTATCCTCCTCGTAACTCTCCGACGGCCACTGTCATTTGGTATCCCTGCATCTGGATCGGAAGCATCCCGTCGTCTATTGTTTTCCACCATGGCATCTTGTTCACTACTCGCTTCTAAAAATGCTCGAATAGAAGTTGCATCTACTGGATCTCTCCACCCAGTAGCCCTTCTAATGCTTTCTGCACCTCTCTTCATCATTTCAACTGAGATCTCAGTAGCCTGCTCAACCATAGTTGGGTTAGAGCGCATCTCAACTTTTCTAGTATACACATCAGCTTCCGCAGAACCTGCAATCATCGCTGTAGTGTTCGCACCATAAGTGCTGGAAGGAAACTCCTCATTCCTCCTCTTCCAAAATATGTGTTCAAAGGTTGCCCAGTGACGGTTAGATACAACCTCTGATAATTGATTACGCCCTCCCGCAAGACAACCGTTAAGTCTTGACAGTCTCCTCTAAGATGATCTGGGATGTCGCACCAAATACATCTCTTGGTAAAGGTCCCTCCTATAGGTCGAGCACCAGGTGCAACTGGTTGTTGGTCTTTCTTCAAATCAGCCATCTCAATCCTCAAATCTCTCAACTGTTGAGTGAGCTCTTCAATCAGGTTATTTTGATTTCGGTTCTCAATAGGTCGCTGTTGCTGTCTAGGTCCTCTCTGTGCTGGGATAGGTACTGCAAGCGCTTGGAGAACCGCTTGGAGAACCACCACAAGTGCTTGAGGAATCACTGTAGGTGTCTGAGGCATTATAGGAAGAACTATTGGAGCTTGAGGAGCTACTCTCTGCTCCGGCAAGGTCTCTAGTTGCACTGCCATCTTACCACGGCGTTGTCTAGCAAGAGTAGATACAGCTTCCTCCACCCTTCTCCAATCTGATGTAACTCCCCCCTCAGCTCCACGATCAGCTAACATAAAACAAAGTCTATCTGCTGTAAACTCATCCAGAGCACCTAAGAATAACTCCGTCTTCCTAGCATCCAGCGTCAACTTTTCTAAACCAGAAAGCTGAGTGTACCTCTTCTCAAATTCACAAATTACTTCATTCAATCCCATGGAGCGTCCAGGCTGACGCTCTATCCAGTCCATGAGGGTTCTACTGGTGACTCTTTCAGAATCCTCCTCTAAAAATTCTTCTCTCAGTGCACGTTCGAACAGAGTCCACTCTCCTAGATGTCTTCTCTGTAAATTTCTCATCTTCTCTCTCAGCTCAAGGACAACAATCAACTCAAAGCTCCAAATTATCTCAACTTCAGGTGCCCTGACCAACTCCATCCCACACACATACTCCCGCAGGTACCTAGTAACGTCTCTTTCATCAAATCGCTCACATCGACCAACAATTGCTTGTAACTTCTTTGTGGATTTATGCTCAGCTCCTCCAATTGCATGTTGCTGTTGAATCAGGCCAGCCAACGCTTGAAGGATCTGAGATGTGTCTATAGCAGACTGTGCTGTTGTTGTTGGAACCATCGTAGGTCCTCCTTGAGAGCCAATTCTATCCTCACCAGGAGTCCCTTGAACAGGAGCACCTTGAGCAGCAGCCACACCTTGTACGGTAGCACTGTGATCCATCTTCTCAATCCAATCAACTCCAAATCAATCATCCCAATAGCTCTCAATGGAAGCACCAGATGTCGTGACAAGAGTCTTCCTTGGGGAGGACGGACCTCCTGAATGTGATCGATCAGGAGAAAGATCAAAAAGAAAAACAGATTACTGCAAGCAATGAGAACTCTAAATTCTACCCTTGCGTCCACCAAATACAAATCAAACACTCACATACTCAAATAGGCCTTTCAAGACTCAAATGAACTTTATTTTAGTGTCGACTCTATCATCAAAATCTTCAATCGTCAAAAATCTCTCTTCTCTCTCTTGCACGCGTCTCCTTTCTCCTCTATCAGTTCTCTGTAAAAGTCTCCGTCAAAACCCGCCGCAAGTTTATTTACCTAAAAGATAAGCCCTTAGCTAAGCTGCCCCCTGCTGTCCTTATAAGCACAACTACTTATCAGAAGCAACTCCCTAGCTAAGCTGCCCCCTGCTGTCCTTATGCACACAACCCTCTTTGCTAAGATGACCTTTTTTTTAATAAAGGTTACACAACTTCCTTTGCTAAGCCGACTCCTTTATTAATGAAGGTTTCACAGCTTCCTTTGCTAAGGCGACCCCTTGATTAATTAGTTTGATTAATAAAAGTTTCCCGTGCTCTTGATGCCACCCTGAATATACCACAAGCCATCCAATGTAAGCCGAAGCCCCAACACTTATGGGGCTGCCCCACAAGACTTACAATCCCTCATATGCACACCAAGTATCTCCCATGGTATATTCAAGGTGGCATGCGGAGGTTTAGGTCAAGAAGCCCACGATTAAGAGAGATACCGGTCTCTCTCCCCTAGATATGCAAAAAGTGGCTGCATATCCAACATAGACTCCTTTCCAGGAGGCCAACATGCCGAAATAGGAAACACAGACCAAGGGGAATTGATCCTGAGACCACTTTCTCCCTAGGCAGGCGCCCTATCACTGGGATGGCATGTGCTTCCGTTCACAAAGGTAAAACAGTTTGTACATTCTTATTCCTGAAGAAAATTTTCTGTAAAGTCTTTACTAGTTTTTTCTACACTAACTTTTCTGTACAACTCCATTTTTAGTGAATAAAGAGTCAAAACTGTAGTACTTGCGAACACCTACACACTCAAGCTGTCAGATCATAAGTCTGAGTCACGAGCTGGAATCGATGGATTTCTCTCTTTTGCATCTTTCACCGTCTAAAACCTAGACTAATTATTACCTAGAACACTTTCTGTTGAAACCGAAAGCATGAAGTCGCTCTCCTCGACGAGCTCTGCATTTTGGAACTTTTTGACCACTTCATGGTGATATTTCAATCCAAGCTAAGAGGTAGCTTGTCAAGCATCACCCAGCTTAGCTCCTGCCCAGCTTGATAAGCTACAGGGCAACTTCCTTTACACAATAGAGAAAAAATCTCTCTGCAACTAATTTTCACTGTACAGACCCACGTACAACACGACACCGTGCCAATAGAACTTGCTTCTTACGCAAAAGCAGTATCTTCTCTTGATGCTAAGAAGCGTGAGAAAGAATAGAGAAGAGCGATAAAGGAAGAGTTGGATTCTCACGAATCAAACGGTACTTGGAAACTCACCGACTTATCACAAGGACGCCGACCGATAACATGTAAGTGGACCTTTAAGTTGAAACTTAATACCCATGGGTCCATTGTTCGTTACAAGACGAGACTCGTGGCTCATGGATTCACTCAAATCTATGGACTGGATTACACAAAAACTTTTTCTCCTGTAGTCTGTATTCAATCAATACGGCTCATCCTTGCCATCTCAGCACAGTATAATCTACATGTACATCAAATGGATGTTAAAACTGCGTTCCTGAATGAAACACTTAACGAGGAAATCTACATGTGTGTCCCGGAAGGAGTGACTGTAGCAAGACGCAGCCAAATATGCAGATTGCTTAAGACTCTCTACAGTCTTAAGCAGTCATCAAGAGAATGATATCTGATTATAGATAAATTCTTGCTTTCTCTTGGAATTACTAAGTCCGGTGCAGACAGAAACGTTTACTACTTGCATCAAAAACAGCACTTCGTCATCCTTGTCCTCTACGTGGATGACACTGTGATTGTCAGTAGCAATGAGGCTCTATTATCCCATGTAAAAAGAGAAATTGAACTCACAGTTCAAAATGACTGACATCGGTCTAGTCCATCATTGCCTTAGCATTGAAATTAACCGTGACCCATCTTCTGGCAGTATCAAACTTAGTCAAACTCTGTATTTGAGACAAAAACTATTTCATTTCGGTTTACAAGACTGCAAACATGTAAGCACCCCTCTAGTTACAGGTGAGAAACTTTCTTCAGACGACTCTTCTGTCACTGAAGAGGAGAAGAAACTTTGTAATAGTGATCCTTACCAAAGTGCAGCTGGCTCTATAAATTGGACCGCAGTATGCACTCGTCCTGATTTGTCTTATGTCATTAGTGTACTCTCCCAGTTCATGAGTAGTCCTGGACCTAGACACATTGTCGCTATGAAGTGGATTTTTGTTACATCAAGGGAATTTTGAATTTATACCTTGAGTATGCTCAGTTATCTCAGCCCTACTCTCTATTTGGTTACTCCAATGCTGACTGGGGAGGACATGCGGAGACAAGACGATCTACATCAGGCCATTTTTCATCTATTCTGGAGGAGCCATCAACGGGTCCTCTAAGAGACAAAAGTCAGTAGCCCTGTCAAGCACAGAGGCATAGTATGTAGCTCTTAGCACGAGCCGTTCAGAAACAATCTGGTTACGTCAGCTCCTGACTGACGTCAGATTTTATGACAAGGAGTCCACTGTGACATATTGTGACAACCAAAGTGCGATGGCTCTTGTTGACACTAGCAAGTTCCACGACCGTACGAAGCACATCGACATCCGAGATCATTTCATTAAAGATCACGTCGCTGGAAAAGTTATAGAAGTTCGATATTGTCTTACTGTGGACATGGTTGCAGATATTTTGACAAAGAGCTTACCAGCTCCCAAGTTGGATTATCTACTACTAAAACTATGAATGTTTTCTAGCTGATAACATTTTACTTGTCCACGAGGTGTCTAAGTTGTGGTTAAACATGAAGTAGACAGTGGTTTATTAAGAGCAGAATGTAAATAATTACGAGTTTAACGCAAAGATTAACTTTTGGGTTTCTCTTTGAACGATGAGGAACGATATATGTTGTTTGTATGTATTTGTGAGTTTTGTGAAACACTAGTGTAGTGACGTAGGATTTCTCCTTTTGCCCATTTAGTATACAAGATATCGTTCCCACAAAGGATTTGCACAAGTAACGTTGCTCTAAGTTCTAATATCTGTTCAAACACAAAAACACACGGGTTTTGCCTAGAAATCCCGTCTTCTCACAAAACCACACAAAACAACACGTCTTCCAGACACGCCAAATGGTGCTCTGGAACTAAACAAACAACTACCAATTACAATATCACACAACTATTCACAGAGAAGCTCAGGAAGACGATCTTCCTGCTTCCAGATTGCTTCTTCCGGTCTTCTCGATACCGTCTTCCCGAAGCGATTCTCGTCTTCTGGGGGTTCAACTCGTCTTCTCACACCTCCAGAAGATTGTTCGGCTTCGCAGAAGTCGACTCGCAGCGGTCGTTACACCTTATTCTCACACTCACATTCCAACGGGTTAGATAATGCACAGGGTGTATGCCCCCTGTAGCCTTCCCAGGCTTCTGCCTATGAAAATGGTCTTCCTGCAGCACTACAACGACATTCACCTTCACGGAAGCTCAATAGAAGTCTCGGAAGCTCACTAGAAGAAGGTAAGAGGATGGGGAAGATGAGGGAAGATGGGGAAGAAGAGAAAATCCAAACAAGAGAAAACAAGATGAGAAGAGTAAATTAAGATTCCGACAGGCTTCTAGTCTGGATCTTGACTAACAAGCCATCCCTGCTTGTAATAGTTTGGGGAGGAAGACAACAAACGTGAGTACTGTTGCACCGTCTTCTACTCGAGGATGTCGTCTTCTGTTGCGGGAAGAAGGCTTCTTTCTTCTTCACTTCGCTGCTCTAACTGCTCTGTCTTCTAGGATCCCTTACCCAGAAGACCGTTCGTACGTAGATCCCAAGTGCTCTACTGAACGAGTCAAGCTACACTTCCACAACTGCTGACAGTCACCGCCACTCAAAAAGAACACTTCCCATCCACAATTGGGAGCGAATTCAATGAACCCACCATCCAGAAGACATGGACAAAGCTTCTGCACTCAAATCCACAATCTATTCCCCGAGAAGAAGTCACAATGGCATTGGGAAGCTCACTCCCTCTACTTCCTACGTCTACTCCTCGACACATCAGTCTAACCAGCAGGACTGCACGAGGATGCCGTTCCTTGCTCCTAGACTGTCCACTACTCATCTACATCTCCGAATCGCTGCTGGTGGTAAGAGAATGCAGACTTCTTCTTGCGTTATCCTCTTATTCCAACATCGAGTGTAGTGTACACTGTGTACCTCTAGTGTCTAATCTGTCTCCTGCACCGTAAGATTGGTATGTGTGTGCAGGCAGCCAGTTTCTTCGAAGACTCCCCTGTGTGTCTAATCTGTCTGCACCGTAAGATTGGAATGTGTGTGCAGAACTCAATTCTCCACACAGGTCTAATGTGCTATGAGTCTGCATCATAAAATGTTGGTGTTTGTGCAGAACTCCTAATTCCTACTATGTGATCGTACTTAACCATCTGCCTTGAGACGTAGAGGGAATCCCCTCCAATCTTCGACTGTAATCAGGGAGGGATGGGCACCGCCAGAAGGTTACCACCTCACATGCAAAAACGGTTCCTCTTTCCTAATTAGTCATCTGGTTGTTTACCCTGCGCTGCCTACTCTGCCACATGGTCACTAAGCTAAAATTAAATTGGACATGCTATTTTCTAATATAGTATGTTGGGCATTTATTAAGTTTGGACAAGCTCCTGGTCTTCTGCGCTTTGTCTATCTACTCTAATGGCTCAGATGTCATTTCCACCTGATCTATTCCTACCTGAACTACTTAAACGGCTTCTGATACGCTGGGAAGCCCTGTAATTACCTCGGGTGTCGCTGAGATGGCCTCCTCCTCCACGTTCATCGCTGGCTCTGCTGCTGCTGCTTCGGAAGACAGAAGCGTCTTCTGGGAAGCTGGGTCGACTTGTGCTTCCTCGCTCTTCTGAGACACTAGTTCAACACTGGGAGCCATGGTGACCTCATAGGGGTCCGGAGAAGTCGCTTCCTCCACACGGAATACCTGGGAAGACGATCTTCCTTCCTATCTTCCTTCCTGTTTTCCAAAAGACGTCTTGTCTTCCGGGGCATCTTCCGGGTTCTTCTCGGCTTCCAACGCTGTCACTACCAAGTGTACAGCGAGGTCGAACTCTTCCTTCTCCAAGTCTGGTCCTGTTGATGATGTTGGTGCTTGAGAAGATGCAGTTGCAGGTATCGGAAGCGAGGGAAGACCATAAAGTGTCTTCACTCCCTCTATCTGCCGATCCAAGTACCTGAACATGCTCTCCTTACACTCCACAAACATTGCTTTGGACTCCTCGTCCCATCCTCTAGCCATGGTAAGCAACTTCCTACCCGCGGTGAAGTTGAACTTCTTCCGAAGCGCTTCCACCAACTGAGCTAGCAACCCCTGCACACGAGCTTCCGCTGCTTCTTTTTGCGTCTTCTCGGCTGCAGCCTGCGCTTCTGCGGCTTCCCGTAGTGTCTTCCACGTCATCTTCTTTTTTGCAAGGGCGATGAGCTTATCCTGTACTCGCAGAACCTCCTGGTCACGCTGCTGTAAGCGCGCCTGTAACTCCTGGTTGCTCTTCTTCAGCTGCGCTAACTCCTTGGAAGAAGTGACGTACTTGTTGTGAGTCGAAGGATCAGTCCTTCCTTAAGTCCTCACAGTATAGCTTCCACTCTCAAAAGACGAATCTAGTCTTCCAGAAGACAGCTACTCTGTCTTTCGGGATTCTAACAGTGCTTCCTAACTTCCTCTCGTCTTCCGGGCTATATCTACTCAATCCTAACTAAGCAAGGCCTCGCATGGATTACTAAGAAGACAACCCACCTTGCATAACATCCTGCTTCCTAACAGAAGATCAAGATATGCGAGAAGTAGAGTATATGAAAGGTTCAGAAGATGGTTGCGGGCTCCTGCGGTGACAGTGGCCTCTAGGAAGACTCCCGGGACAGCTTCCGATTCAATAACGTTCTCGGAAGACCTCCCGAAGCCAGGCTTCCCTTCACTGGTCTCACCTGTCTTCTGCTTCCTACACGCAATCTATCTTCACAACAGACTCAAGACATTTGCACTCTGTTCTTCTGACTTCTCACCTCTCATACACACTCAGAAGAAGCTTGCTGCATGATGGGAAGACATGACCCTCGACCATTCTCTCCAGATTCTGCCAGCAAGACTTCTCACAACTCTCTTCTAAGTTCGGGAAGAAGAAGGAATAGGCTGCTATGGGTCGAACAGAAGAGACCCGTAATGAACCCTCACGTCTTCTCGCTCATTTTGCCAGCCTTTCAGTCTTCTAGTCTCTCTAGGAAGATGTGGAGTTGAGAAGCTTGGAAGACCGGGAGGCACAGGTCTAGTTCCCGACTTCCAACTTCTCGAAATAACAAAACAACTCACCAAGCCACTCAGGATTCGTACCAAGCCTCTCTTAACACAAAAGCAAAGCAAATCCACTCTTGATACGAATTGCGTACAGTCGACTTCCGAAGACAGTCTTCCGAAGATGTTCCAATCTTCCGAAGCGTCTTCCGTCTTCAGCCGTCTTCCGTCTTCCGAAGACACCACCGAGAAGACGCTCTTCGGAAGACAGTCGTCTTCCGAAGAAGTCAACTTATTATTACAAACAGCCCTTAAGATCATCTTCCTGATAAGGAAGCCATAATCTTAAGTAACAACGCTTCTTCAGTTATACAAATAAGTTATTAATCGCAAAAATTTCAAAAATTTGTGAATCCTGTAATTTGTGGGCACCACACCTGTGCACTACAATATACTATATTGATTGGCAAATGCACTCTGAGGTTTTCAGATAGCGAACTTCATTAGCTTTTGACTAGGTCGAGATCTCAATCTCGAGTGTCTATTCTACATGCTTAGACTGCAATGTGAAAGAAAGTTGGTTATAAGATGTTGAACGAGCGCAAAGAATTCTCAGTCATCCATTGATTACTTTTTGTAAAGCATAAGGTTTGTCTTTTTGCACCATTATTAATACAAAAGATATCGTCCTCAAGAGAACTAGAGTCAAACCGTTGTAATTTATAGTAAAACTTATCAAAACTCTATCCTCGAGGGCAAACTCACAATTTTCTCTTGAAACACAACCAACCCATGAAAAATACTCAACAAGCAACTCTCTGCCATAGAGCCCTCTTAAGCTACTCAATAACCAACTCTCATCTTGAAAATCCACTCAGAATCCTCCTAATGAAAAGTAGCTGTTGGCCTCCAATATGTTGATCTCCGAAGGATTAACCTCTGAATGCGGACCTCTTTGTGTCGACCTCTGCTCCTATTGTGAGATCTACATCAATATATACACTATATACGTGAACTCAGTTGATGTCATGAGCACCTTCCTTCTAGCATGGAGCGTCATCTGCTCCATGCTAGATACAGAAATGGATCTTTATAAGGCATACGTTCCCTACCACTTGTTCTAAGTGTGACTTGTGAAAGTACGTACTGCAATTTTTAATCACCAAGAAATCTTCACTTCTAGACCACTTGTTATTCCTCTATGTACATCAAAATGATAGACTTCTAAAATGATGAGACAGTGGACTTTTCTGTTGACACTCTATGACTCTCTTGTATGCTAACTGATGATTCACTCTCTCTACTGAGTGGGTGGATAGATCAAAGTTCAAAGTGTGTGACAATCTCCTCAAATAGATGTATTTTCTTTTTGTGATCTGCCTTTACACATGCGACTCCCTTGGCTGAAAAGAATGTTGGCTTAACATCACTCCTTATACTTAGCATCATATTTCATAGACTCTCAACTATTTTTTGCTCTCTCTCTCTCTTCTCTGTACGGTTAGTACACCCCCAGTCTGTGCACATGTAGATGATTCTCAAACAAACACATAAATTACTCGGAGCTGTGCATAAAAGACGTACAGAAGACGTACATGTAAAAAATCCACTACTAAAGAAGATAGACTCAAGATTACAGACTCCGTCTTAGAGCTTAGCTATGTTGTAGCAACACTCCTAACAAGTAGCTATAGCACTTAAGGAATCACAAAGGAAGCACAAGGCATACATGCTCTTTAAACTCTCAACATACACACACTCTCTCCATGGACACACACTCTCTCCATGGACACCACACTCAACCATCAAAAGTCACAAGAAGGCAACGCAAGATGCAAAATCTAAACTGAAAATATAAAGATAAATTGAATCTCTCTTTCTTATCTTATCAGGTGGTGTTTCAAAATAATGATCACTAAAAGTAATAAAGAGAAGTCCAATTCTGAAAGATCTTACACTTGTAACTTATGATTGACGTTGACCTCCGATACGTTCACATCCGAGAGGTCGACTTTTAAATCGTATCCACCTCTTGATCGGATGTCTCAATTGGTGAAGGAGGATCAGAAAAAGATTGACTCTATTGATCTTATTTCAAAGGTTAACCTTGACTCATCGTACTTAATGGACTTGAGACCTCTTGGGTCAAATTTTGATCCCTTACCTAACTACCATGTGAGCTACACGGCCAAGAGGACAGTGTAGATGCCATGACATTCTACCAAGAAGTCAAAATAACCCCCATGTGTATTATCTCTATCGGAACCTCTTAACTCAGTGTGTAGCTATCTAAGATGTTGATTGACTTTCCTAAATAGCTTTTCTAATATGAGAATATATTGTTTTAACTATCTTTAAATATTGTCCTTATCGTTCAGGAATTGGAGTGAAACATGTGTCTTCTACCCCTTAAACTAAAAACTCAAATCTGAAGCTGCTCCTAACTGAACAAAGGCAGAGACAGCCATGACAACTGTCTTTGGATCCAAATTGACCCAATCTACCAGCGTGGCAGTTCTAGAAGACGTTTTGTCTTATGGAAGGTTATATGCAAGGTGAGCCAAAGTCCTCCTCAATTGGTCCTTACCATGCATAACACTCAGGAGTATCCCTTGGAATCCTCCAATCGTCTTTTGTCGTATGGATAGGGTCAGATAGGACAACTGTCACAGAATACACACATTATTATAAAGGAGAAATTATTATTCAAAGTGTACAACATGTATTTTTGGTTGTTGTTACAGTCACACTCATAAAATGTAACCTTTCGAAAGACTACAAGAAATGTTTAAAAAGTATAACTCACAAGCCAGTTAACATGTCATACTTGGACGGATTCGTCCGAATACTTTGACGTATCAGAGAGATAAAAGATTATCTTTTATCTCTCTCGAAAGTTACTCCTTATTAGAACACAAGTCGGTTATCAGAGTATATTCGGCCGTATCCGTTTGAGTACTTCGACCTACATAGGAGGTAAAAAAGGATTTTTTATCGTCCCAAGAGTTCACTACACAGGCTGGTTATCATGTTATACTCAAACGAATCCGTCTGAGTACTTTGACTTGATCGGGAGGTAAAAGAAAATCTTTTACTTCTCCCAGAGTTCACTACACGAGCCAATTAGCAAGTCATAGTGAGACGTATCTGACAAGTACTTCGACTTGCCCGGGAGGTAAAAATGAATCTCTTATCGCCTCGAGAGTTCATTGCATGGGTCGGTTAGCATGCATGCTTGGACAAATCTGTTCAAACATTTTGACCTACTGGGAGATAAAAAGAATTTTCTATTGTTTTGAGAGTTCACTACACGAATCACTTATCAAGTTATACTTGGATGGATCAGTTCTAGTACTCCAACATGCCCGAGAGGTATGTCACGTCAGTTTGGCACCTCGGCTAGGTTGACCGAGTGCGAAGTGACACATCCCGGTAAGGTCGTTAGTGCCGTTAGGGCAAGTTGGTGAGAGAGCCCACTAGGGGTATACTTCGCAAGTAGGGCTTGGAGACCTTAGTTCTTTGAGTTGAGTCTTCAAGCTCCAGGCTATGGTGGATAGTCTAGTTGAGTGAACCCGGAATCTCTTCGTGCTTAGAGTGGGTTTGGCTTGACCGTTTGTGAGTAATCTTGTTGTAGTGTTGGAGATGGTAATTTCTCTGTACAGATTACTCGTAGAACTAAGTGCAGGTCGAGATGGAGTTCAGTAAGAACCCGCTGATCTGAAATCGTCTCTGATATCTTCGGGCGTTGTCGTTCGTGCTTGATTGTTTGGAGCTGTGATCGAGGTGTGTGGACGCATGGTACCTTGCTGGTCGCAGATTGATTTGTTGTTGCTGGGGTCGAGTGGAGATTTCTGTCATGCGGAATCGCTGCAGAAATTTTGCAGAATGTTCTTGAAGTGACTTGTTGGAGCCGGATTGCGTGTTTGGGCGTGACAGACGGAGTACTTGTCAATGTCAGACCGGAGTGGGCTCTTTGGAAGTGCATTGGAGAGACGATTCTAGTGCACTAAGTTTCGTGGAGTTTGGCCAAGGATTGAAGAAGTTATGGCATGTCAAAGTTCGCTGCCGTGTCACCCGAAAGTACAAAAAGGCTAGTTATGTCAGATTTTGGTGCAATTTCGTGTGAAAACTCGAGTTTAGGAGTTTTCTTGTGTGTATGTGCATTCGTGAAGTGTGTATGGTGCATTTGCGAATCTGTTGTGGTGGTGTTCGGGTTGGCTTTGGGTGTTCTTGCTTTTTTACGTCAGATTTTGGTTACCCGTGTGCACTCGCAAGTTGTTTTGCTGTTTTGGAGCCTCTTTTGGTGCAATCTTGTACAATTCGAGGTGGAGCCGAGCCTCTTCTGGTGTGTTGTACCTGTTCTACTCTACTTCAAGCGGAGCGCAGCGGAGAGTGTCGAGGTGTGGAGTGCGTGTTAGGAGGCGTTTAGAGGCTTCGAGGAGCAAGGTGCGTGAGTGTGGAGTGCGAGAGTGCAGAGGCGGAGCGGAGCCTGAGCCTGAGCCCGAGCCCGCGTCCGCCGCAAGTCAGCTTGATGGCGTGCGTGAGAGAGGTATCCAAAGTTCCAGTTGTGTGGGAAGTGTAAAACCAGCTGGTCACCCATCCCAACACTATTCCTGGACCTGGACTCTTAACTCTATAGTCTTAGCTTTGGCTTTACCACTAAATCAATAGCTCTTGGTGTCCTACAGGGATGCGTGCAAGTACTTATGGACTTGTATAAGGTAGTAGGAGACCTTCTCGCACGTTCTTAGAGGAGTGGTAGGGCGACCCCACAGTATTAGGGGGAAGCTATAGTTGTGGTAGTGTTTGTCTATACCGTAGAGACGCGTACGGAGACAGTTGTCTTGGGTGAGCTAGTAGAGCTACCTCGTGGATGTTTTTGGAGCTATTAGAGGTGTGGACAGCTAGTTAGTGACCTCAAGTGTCAGTTACGACAGTTGGTGACCATATACCGCGCATGTGGTCATCGACGAGGAGGCATCAGTCCGGACGGGGCTGAGTTTCTCTTTATGTGAATGTTTGAGTGTGGAGGGTTATCGTTTAGACTTCTTGTGGTTGGAACCCCTCCATATTCTGCTTCCTGTTTGTGCGCCGCGTTTGCTTGTGTTGGCGCTTGATTTCTGGAGTGAGTTCACTCCAATGTGTTGTCGGTAGTGAGGCTGGAGTTGCGGACCAGTCAGACTATCTTTGTCTCTCTCATGGTGCGGTTGGAGTGACGACCAACGGACCGTGAGAGGCTGTCTGTGGTGATGACAGGTACAGGTTGCCCTTACCTTGACCGTCCTAGTAGGGGATAGGTGAGCTCACGTGTTCATCCAAATCATCCTTATGGAGATCATGCTCAATCTCCTCCACCCTAGCACCATAACTTGTAGCTTCGATAGCTACAACTGCATGTGCCGCAAAGTAATCATCCACAAACTTCTTCATCCCTCCTTTACCAACGTTGGCTTGAAGGAGAGTACCCGTACTTGTGAATGTAACCTTTCCATCCTCCCAAGAAATTACCTCTCGTTGCAAAGACTCTGTAAAGTCGATGCAATCGTCCCGCTGATGATCAGTACTATCACACCACAGACAGTGATGTACCCAAGCTGGTTTGGGTACAAGCTCCATCTTGATCGACGATCCCTTATTCTCCAACCTAGTAACCTTAGCTTGCAGATCTTGCATCTCTTGCTGTAGGTCCTCGATGGTTGGATCTTTCTCCTCTACAACCACAACTGGAAGTTGAATCTCAGATACTACCTGAACTGGTGTGGTAGTCAGCAATACAGGCGTCGACCTGGTAACCCTTTCCCTAGTATGTCTCCGGACAAGAAGCTCAACAGCTTCATGCACAACCTCCCAATTCTTTGTCAGCCCTTCTTCTTCTTCTCCATCCTCCAGAAGTAGTTCCAACTGTTCCTGCCATGGTTCATTTGCAGCTTGAAGAAACAGCTCCGTCTTGTAGCTCTCCAAGATTAGCTTGTCCACCCGAGGTAGTTGAGAGAATTGTCTCAAAACTCCTTCAACAACTCTGTAGGCTGCAAACCCTTGCTGGATCGGTTGACCCATTCCAAAAACGATTTCTTGGTTACTCGATCTGAGTTCCCCAAGAAATACTCCTCCATCAGCGCATGTGAAAATGTATCCCAGTTCCTCCCAATACGTTTTGTTAGACCCTTCACATGCTCCCTTATCTCAAGCACCGCAGCGAGTTCAAACGTCTCGATCATCTCCTTCTCCGGTACCTGATCCAAATCCATCTCCATCTTGTAACATCTCAAGTACTCAGAGATGTCTCTCCCACCAAAAAGATTGAACTCGTCGATCACCCTTCCAAGCGCCTTCGTCCCCAAAGCCTCCTTTTGTTGGTTCCCTTGCTCTTGTTGCATAAACAAAGTGAAGGCTTGAAACAAACGTGCAGTTACTGCATCCAACTGCATCTCTGATATACCCTCTGATCCGTCCATCCCGTCCATAGTCATGGCTCGTCCCATCCTCCCATCCTCCCATGATCCCAACCGTCTAGAAATCGATCATCCCAGGTCCACAACATCCTCCCAAACAACCAAACCCATCTTCATCCTCGTTCATGATTGCTGATCTCTTCTGTCCAGTTCTGACACACAAATATCTCCATCCCGGACCTTCACGTCGAGTTCACCACCGATGTCGTGTCGGATATTGCGTGAAGGATGTCGAGGAAAACGCGAGGTTCCTGGCTGTGGAGATGTTGTGTGCTGAAACAGAGACAAGACAGAGAAAAACAACCACGAAAACGAACGCTGCGATATATACACTCCAAATGTATGTACACTGCCGGTTCTTTCTCCTAAGAGCACAGAATTGAAAAACAGACCAGAGCGGTCTGTAACCTGCTTCAAAAGCTCCTGAAAACAACCCTTGAATCGCAACCCTGACCCAAAACCACCGAAGCGTAGCTCAAAGCAAGAGAAACTTCTCTTTGCTAACAAATAGAGCCACAGCAGTATCACGCGATTCAAATTCAAGTCCAAACCACATCCATGTATAAGCTCTTAGCTAAAGCTAGCTACCACAAGCTGTATACAACCAACCAGAATTCTAACGAACTCAGAAGAGCAAAACCCGTAGCGAAGAAACCGAAAAAGGTCTATCTGTGGACTTCCTCTTTTCGCTGAACGGACTTCAGATGTCGATAGGGTCTCCTCTGCTGACTCCGTTAACCCAAGAAACCATCAGATCCGACTCCCAACAGCCGAGATATCGCCGATTTTTGGTCGCAGGTGACCGAACCTCCAAAAACTCCTCCCTGCGGCTTAAAATCGCTCACACCGCACAAACGGATCGTCCAAACTGATATCCGTCTTCCCTGGCAGATAGATCTAGCTACCCTGAACCCAACAAGACTCCAAACAAGCCGTTTGGAGTTCCCCTTGCAAAACCACTCGAGAAATTTGGTCGCAGGTTGTAAAAAACTGACGTAAATCGATTCCCTGCGGCTCAAATTCGCTCACCACACCCAAACCAACAATCCAATTCACTTACAGTCTTCTCCTATGCGTACATGAGGACTCCCTGATCGCGTAGGCACCAAGAACAAAGAGCTTGGCTCACCGATCGCGAAGTACAGCCCAACCTCAGGTCGCAGGTGAACGAAAATCTGATGTAAGCGCTTCTCTACGAGCCAATTTCACTCCGAACTTCCAAACCGCCCGATGAAAACTGGTATCGTCTTCAATTTCCTGTAGAACTCGTTGTTCTGATCCCGATGGATCCAAGGACAACAAGTTTGGACTCCGGAACGGCCCGAACGGTCCAACTCTCCTTCACAGATAACTGAAAACTCTTAATCTGCTTCCTGCGTCTCAATTTCACTCAGTACGCACCCCCCGATCCGTCTCTTCCCAAACCGTCTTAACCCACACGTAGCCTGCACATATCTGAACCCAACGACGCCTTGCGCGTTTGCATTGGACTTCCAAATCTCCCGCATCGTCCGCTGACAAGTCGCAGGTGCAAGCAAGCCCCTTAAGCAGCCCCCTTGTTACAGTCTGTATGTACGAAGTTCAACCCTCAATAATAAGAAGCAGACCCCTTGCGTTCTTTGATATAACGCCTGGAGCCCTAAATACCCAGTCAGCAAGTAACCAGGGGCCTAGCTTGATTTTACCTTCTTTCGAATCGCATAACTTCTTCTCTGGAAGTCCAAACGAAGTAAACAAGATGCCCATGGAAAGCTGACAACGAACTCTACCCATCTATGTGATGAAAGTGAAGATCCGAAGTTGCGCCAAAAGCCCGTAAGCTGGGGCCTAGCTTGTTTTCTCCATCTTTCGAGTCTTGTAACTTTTCCACTAGGCGTCCAAACGAAGTAGATGAAGTGCCTCTGGAAAGCTGACAAGGAACTCTATCCACAGGTGCGATAAAAATGAAGATCCGAAGTGGTGCCCAAAACCCGTAAGCTCGGACCTAGTTTGTTTTCTCCATCTTTCGAGTCCTGTAACTTCTCCACTAAGCGTCCAAACGAAGTAGATGAAGTGCTTATGGAAAGCTGAGAAGGAGCTCTACCCATCTATGCGATGAAAATGGAGATCCGAAATGAAGCCAAAAGCCCGTAAGCTAAGGCCTAGCTTGTCTTTCTCATGAGTGTCTTTGGAGCGACAGCATCGAAGTTTGAATTTCATGTAGGAGCTGGTCCACGACACGACAACGGTCATAACACAGCTAGAAGGTTCCGCCCTTCTCAAGAAAACTCTCACCTTGACAACGGTATCGTAGTGCGTGACATTCTACATGATGAAATGGAGCTTCAGAAGACACTCAACCAGCATTTGTTCAGGAAGCTGCACCACCCGAAATATGACGAAAGATAGAGAGAAGATCTCGAAGAAGTCCAAGAAGTCGAAGAAGTCTTCTAGGAAATCCAAGTCCATTGAAACTGATAACGGTGCTCTGGAAGCATCATTTGCTTTTGAAGAGTCTAGTGTCAAAAGTTCAGAATCTGAATCTGAACAGGAGAAGAAGACACAGAAGAAGAAGAAGGAGAAGTCACGATCCAGAGAAGAAGTTGTGCAGAAGATCTCTCAAACTCAAATCATTCAGCCTGATCCTCGAATCGATGAAGTGCTAAAATAATTTGCAGACTTGAAGATTCATCTTTTGAATCCAAAGGACAAGCGGAAGCAACCCATGGCTTCCCGGCCAAACACTTGGTGCAACCTTTGTAGCTCTTTCGGACACACCAGAGATCAGCGTACACAGGATCAAGTTGTTAATTGAGCAGACTGGGAAGAAGACGATGAAGGATATTTACACAATCCAAGTGAGGAATCTTGCTACAGGATCGAGACGGTTCAACCTTTCACTCCTACCCCTCCTGCTCAGTTTAATCGTTATACTCCTAAGGACAAGGCTCGTACTGTACAAACCAGGACACCCTGACAACCTTCTTCATCACAACGACCTCTAAACCCTCTTCCTAGAGCATGTAACAATTGTGGAGAGACAAGAGATTGATGATCCACATGTGCTCATCCTAGAAGACAGATTGGACAAGTGCGCTTGTGTGATAATTGTAAGGAAGCATGACATTTCACATGGAACTGTCCTCAGACTCTACGTCCACGGCAGATGGTTAGATTTGCGAAGCGTCGCATCTGGAGAAGCGACGGAAGATAGTGCAGAAGCTTCATCCACCGACCACGATAGCCTCTGTCCCACATGACCAGCTTCCAATCGAAGGAAGACCCAATTCCGGGCTTCCACTTAAGGAAGCAACTTCTAAACCTTCCACGTTGGAAACTCCAGTCACTCTTCTGGAGCGATCTCCTTATGACTTCTTACGAGATTTTGTGGAATCAGAAGACGGATGTAATCTTCCAACAGCTTTTGGATGATAATGCTGGTTATCGGAAGCTGTTACAGTCTGTACTTTGAGGATCGAGGAAGAGGAGTAAAACGAAATTTCTTCATAGCACCTCGATCCTTAGGATAGAGCATGAGGACTTAGGAGCCCCCGAACTTGACATGGAGATCCATGGCTGTCTTCTGAAGAATATACTCATTGATCAGACTCTGGAGTCAACATCATGACTGAAGAAACTGCACATGCCTTAGGCTTTACTGAGATCCAACCTACTCCGAGGATTCTCAGAATGACGGACAAGACCAGAAGACTACCTTTGAGACAACTGAAAGATGACTTGACGGTAATTGTGAAGTATCTTTCTATCTCACTTACATTATTTTGCGACCTGTAGCTAAGGTTGGATATCAAGTTTTGATAGGAAGACCTTGGTTGTATGCTGCAAATGTAAATATCGATTGGAGAAGACATCGTTTGAGGTTTCTCAATCCTACACCCAAGCAGGGCGAGAAGTCCAAAGTCTCACTCTCTTGGATGAAGATTGGGCATCAAGGTGAAACTCCCTCTACGACTGAGAGATACACATCAGAAGACTCAGCTACGTCTTTGACAGTGATGGAAAATATGATGAGTTTGTGATAAATAACTTGCGTACTACAGGTATCTCAGAAGAAGTAGAAGAAGTGAACTGTGGATACATCGAGTGCTACGAGATTACAGAAGAAGAGCTTCCAGAAGATGAAAGTACTATCTTCTCTTCAGAAGACTAGTTAGCTGATCTTCCAAAAGCCGAGTCAGATCTGGAAGAAGCTCTCAAACTAGAATATTTTGGTGCCAGTGAATACATTCATACAGAAGGAATAGTGAACTCTGCCGACCTTCAAGAGATGGAGATTGCTCCTGGGAAGAAGCTAAAACTTTCCAAGGTGATCGAGGGCCAGCTGGAAAACTTCAGAGAACTCCTGACATAGTTTCAAGATGTCTTCGCGTGGACCATAGAAGACATGAAGGCATACCTAGAGAACTGGGGGAGCATCGAACTGACTTGCGGGGAGATATTGTTCTCGCACAGCAGAGACAGTATCGACTCAATCCCAAGTACTCGCTTCTAATGAAAGATCAGATCGATAAGTATCTGAAGGTAGGAGTCATCTTCCCGGTACTTGGTAGTGAGTAGCTCCAGTTGTAATCGTGCCAAAGAAGCAGACAGGTAAGATCAGAGTGTGTCAAGACTTCCGAAAGCTGAACTTCGCTACATAGAAGGACTATAATCCTTTACCATTCACTTACTTTGTGTTAGACCAGGTAGCAGGACATGAGTTCTACAGCTTCCTGGATGGGTATTCTGGGTACAACCAAGTTTCAATCAGAGAAGAAAACAAGTCGAAGACCACTTTTACTATTGATTGGAGAACGTATGCATATAACCAAATGCCGTTTGGTTTATGCAACGCTTCTGTCACATTCCAAAGACTGATGATCACGATCTTTAAGGAGTATCTTCACACTTTCATGGAGATCTTCTTAGATGATTTTTGTGTGTTTGGATCGAAAGTAGATCGTCTGATATTTTTGAAGAAGTGTTTTTTGAAGTGTATAGAGCATCGGTTGGCTCTGCATCTTGAGAAGTCCTTCTTCGGGATGTCAGAAGGGATTTTGTTAAGACATAGGATTTCTGGAAGAGGCATAGAAGTCTTATGTGCTAAGGTGGAAGTTATCATGAAACTTCACCCACCTGCTAACTTGACTCAGTTTAGAAGCTTCTTGGGCAACGTAGGATACTACAGGAGGTTTATTGACAGATATGCAAAAGTGGTAAGAAGACTTACGAAGCTGCTGAAGAACGACGAATCTTACGTTTGGTCTTTTGAGCAGCAAGAAGCCTTCAAAGAGATGAAGAAGCTTCTGTCAAAATCTCCTGTCCTGAGATCACCTGGGTCTTCCACATTCATGTGGATGTCTCTGCCTTTGTCATAGGGGTGGTACTGAGCCAGAAAGACGAGAAGAAGAAGGATTATCCTATTTATTAGGCAGGAAGACAACTCAGTGACGCCGAGAAGAAGTACTCTGACAACTGAAAGGGAGTGTCTTGGCATGATTTACTCATGTAGGAAGTTTAGACACTATCTTCTAGCTAATCCGTTTGTCTCATATGTGGATCATTTTTCTTTAAAGCATCTAGTGAAGAAAGCAAATTTGTCATGTAGGACTACTAGGTGGATTCTACTACTTCAAGAATTCAGTTACATGGTTGAATACAGGCCTGGAAGATAGCATGTTAATGTTGACTACCTATCCAGATTGGAGATAGAGAGTCGAGAAGACGAAGTGGAAGACGAGTTCTCTGATGAGAAGCTGTACCAAGTTTCTGCAGAGACGTCACAATCTGAGGGGGCGCACCGCTCACTCTTCAGAAGCCGAGATGAGGTCTTCTGACCCTGTCTACGCGACTTTCACAGAAGAATCTATCTTCAAGAACCTGAGGAGGTTCTTGGAAGACCAACAGTACCCCGAGGGATTGGATGTCGAGCAGAAGGCTGTCTTCTTACACAAGACATGCCCTTATGTCATCTTCTAGGATATTCTGTTTAAGAAGGGACATGACGAGAAGCTGAAGAGATGTCTCGAGCCCTTAGAGATTAAGCCAGTGATCACAAGTCTTCACTATGAAGACGCAGGGGATCATTATGGATTGAAGATGACGGTGAAGAAGATGTTGGACGTCGGCTACTGGTGGTCAACCATGTACAGAGACATTTTTCAGGAGATCAGAAGATGTGGTGCGTGCGAGAGGATGAGAAGACTTTCAACTATTACTCAGCGACCTCTTACTCCCATTTACCTCTAGCTCCTTTTGAAAAGTGAGAATCGACCTTGTTGGTCAATCGCTCTTACAGCTAGAAGAACACGAGCACGATACATACTAATAGCTACAGACTACGTCATGAAGATGATAGAGGGCGAAGCCACAAGGAAGAACGACGCTGCAGTGGTTACCAGATTTCTTTGGCACAACATTATCATCCGATACGGATGCCCGCTAGAACTGGTGTCAGACAGAGAAACTCATTTTTTGAATGAGACTATCACTCTCTTGACACAGTACTTCAGGATTAAGCATCGGAAGACGACATCGTACAACTCGAAGACTAATGGATTAACAGAGAAGTCGAATGATCTTATCTGCAATATTTTGAACAAGGTAACTGTAAACTACGCTTATGATTGGGACAAGAAGCTGCCTTCAGTGATGTGGACTTTTAGGATTTCAGCTAAAGTCACCACTCAGAAGACACCTTTCTACCTAACTTATGAGATGACACATGTTGTTCTGAGTTGGAGGTCCTGACCTAGAGGTTGGCAGTTACTGCACGTATGGAAGAAGAGGAAAGCTAGGAGCAGCATCTTCTGAACTTTGTGGAGTTCAAGGAAGACAGGAATGCAGCTCTAGAGAAGACTTACGAAGTACAAGCACAACGGAAGGTTAACTATGATGGCAAGCTGAAGAAGATGACTGTCAAGGATGGGGACTTGGTTCTTCTATAAGACAACAGACATCTGAAATTTCCTGAGAAGCTTCATCTTCGATGGATGGGTCCTTATAGAGTCTTGGAAGTCTTCGACAATGGTTCCTTACAACTGGAAGAACTAGATGGTACCTTGATGACCGTGTCAAGAAATACAAGGTTTAAATCAGTAGCTTCAATGTTTGCGGGGATGCAACATGTGAGAGTGGACATATGTGGTACCCACAATTTGCAGGATTGGAAATTTTTTCAAAAATTTTAAGTTAATGACGTGTCTATATAATTGAAGTAACCTTATTACTTAAGATTACGCCCTGATTAGCAGGAAGATGATCTTAAAAGACTTTGTGGGAAGAAGTCGACTTCTTCCGAAGACAGAAGTTAGAAGACGGAAGATGCTTCCGGAAGACAGTGACTGCGACCATGCACCACCTAGGTAAGGGATAGGTACACCTACCGTGTAGTCATCATGGTAGTAGGTAGGTCGAGATAATCGAATCCATTCCCTAATCGCGTAGAAGAAGATACGAAGCTGGAGGCGCATTAGCAGAGAGCACTCTTGCTGTTTCTTGCTTCATGAATTTACTTTGATTTAAGAATTGAGGGTCGAGATTGGAAGCGCACAGGAGCGAAGCGAAGCGACTGAATAAGAGACGGCGTCTTCCAGCTAGGAAACGCACTCGAAGTGGAAGAGTGAGGAATCCCCGAGGGTTCAGAAGATTAGAAATTGATGATCGAGTAGGAAAATCGGGAGAGAAGCTTCAGAGCGCAGCAAGCCGAGATCAATTTTGGGAATAGTGTTAGGCGCAGCTCGAGATTGGAGGGAGGAGTAGGATCGTGGTAAGACATTGAAGATGAAAGTGAAGTGCTGAAGCGTAGAAGACTAAAGGAGTAACCAGAAGCGTAGCCAGAAGCTATATTGAGGTTCTTCTCATGTTCTTTCCCCTTCCTCATTGCTTCCGCCCTCCGTTCCGATGTCTCCCGAGCTTTCTCAATCGTTTGCAAGAAGCCTATCGGTCGTTTTCCTATCCTAAATTTCTCTTGAGAAAATTGGATGCGGAAGCACTGTCCAGTTTTCGTCAACCATCTTCCCACTTCTTCCCGAATTGGAATTGAGCTTCCCTGCTTTGCATGCCAAAATTCGATCTTCTGACTATCAATTTCTCTACCTTACTGCACTTTTGTCCCAGAATCCGTGGACAGAAGACGCTTCTGAATGTCCAAACATCTTCAAAAGACGAATGTTTGTAATTTGTATCGAGTGATTGGATTGGATTGGAATTTGTGTTGAGAGAAGCTTTATACGAATCCAGAGTGAGCTTGAGAGTTGATTGTTGTTTCGAGAAGCAAGAAACTGGGAATTAAGCATGTGCCTCCCAATCTTCTTAACTTCTCAAATCCACATCTTCCTAGAGAGACTAGAAGATTGGAAAGACTGACAGAATGTGTGAGAAGATGTGAGGGTCCTTTACGGATCTCTTAAGCTTGTTCCTTCTTCTTCCCGAACTTAGAAGAGATTTGTGAGAAGCCTTGCTGGCAGAATCTGGAGAGAATGATCGAGGGTCATGTCTTCTCATTACGTAGCAAGCTTCTTCTGAGAGTGTATGCGAGGTGAGGAGTTGGAAGACAGAATGTGAATGTTCTGTGTGTTGTGAGGTTAGAATACATGTAGGAAGCTATCGCGACCCTCATTCTCAAGATCGAGCGCAGACACAGACAATAGAACCCTAGCGGACTTGTGCTAGGTTGTGAGCGCTGCGAGTAGAACTTAACGGCTTGGCCGGGAAGTCGAGATCAGATGAACTCTAAGTGGTTCTCTGAACCAAGGTTGGAACATTGGGCTAGGACCTAAGGGCCTACCCCAAGACGACCCTAGACGAACGCTGACCTAAGGGGGCAAGTCTGAGAACAGACCGAAACATAAGTCTGAGACATAGGTCTAAGATGTAGGTCCGAGAAACGAGATCGAGACGTGGGATCGAGACGCAGACGGACCGTGGTTCGGATGCTGATCCGACCACATGGTTCGAGTCTGGGTCTGGACCACATATTCTCAGAAAAATGATGAAGTGTTGGAGCTCCAGCGACGTTTTAGATCATGGACGGAGCTCCATGTAAGATCTCGAGGCGAATGAGATATCATTGGAAAGGTCTTGTCGAGAGATTTCCAAAGATATATAACACTCCTCGAACTGACCTTCGAGCTGGAAGTTATGACCGAACCAGGATCAGGTTGTGGTATAATTTTTTTGCGCACCTATCGCCTTGTTGCGCCAACTAAAGCTCTTGCTCAGTAGGTACCGAAATTTACACCGCTAACCTGCAAACACAATCACAAGTTAACGTCCATGCACCACTTATCTTATCTCAGTTTGATCCGGACCGGAGCCGGACCGTCTCCCTAACCATCAAGCTCAGCAATCCTAAGTCTCGACCTAGACCCGTCTAGGTCGGTCCCAAAACATGAGCAAGTCACAAGATGACTTGGGGCGGACTTCCCCTAAAGTTCAGGTACCTAAACGGTGCCTCCAGCACACCTAGCGGCCCAACCGCCCGTGATGTCCGTCTGGGTCTAGGCTCCCGAATGGTGGTCTAACCAGCCGACTCGTTCTCTAGTCTTGTCCCAGCCCTTACATCGTTCCTAAGTCCAGAAGTCCAAGTCTGGATCAGAACGTGTCTTGGAACCGGCCCAGCCATCACCTCATGCCCCCAGAGTTCGCCCGCCGAACCCTGGGGTCGGGTGACTCGTCCTGGCTCACCCAGGCATCGAGCCCCCCTCATATACTTCTGGGGATCGGCGGCCCCGCCTTCCTCTTTGGTCCCTAAAAATTATACCACAACCTGATCCTGGTTCGGTCATAACTTCTAACGAGGAGGTCAGTTCGAGGAGTGTTATATATCACTGGAAAGCACTCGAAGAGACCTTTCCAATGATTATTCACTCGCCTCGAGATCTTACTTGGAGCTCCGTCCACGACCTAAAACGTCGCTGGAGCTCCAACACTTAGTCATTTTTCTGAGAATATGTGGTCCATACCTAGACTCGAACCCTGTGGTTGGACCAGCGTCCGAACCACGGTCCGTTTGTGTCTCGGACCCACGTCTAGCTCCCGCGTCTAAGATTTACGTCTCACATCTATGTCTCAGACTTATGTTTCGGTCCGTCTCTAGACTTGCCCCCTTAGGTCAGCGTTCGTCTGGGTCGTCTTGGGGTAGGCCCTTAGGTCCTAGTCCAATGTTCCAACCTTGGTTCAGAGAACCACTTAGGGTTCATCTGATCCAAACTTCCTGGCCAAGCTTTAAAGTCCTACTCGCAGTGCTCACAACCTAGCGCAAGTATGCTAGGGTTCTGTTGTCCGCGTCTGCGTCCGATCTTGAGAATGAGGATCACGACACTCACCCCCACTTTGGAGGTTGATGCCCTCATCAACAATGATCTTTTAAGTTAACACCAAGTTCAAAATGGGTAGCCAACCCCTTGGCGCCAGAATTGCATTATGGTAGCTAACCCGCAATTCTCTTCTTGGCTTGAGTCTTAAGTTGTCGCTAGAACACTTAGAAAATTCCAACTAGTCTCGAGAAAAGCCTTACCTTTTTGGCCCACCTTAAACAAAACTAGTTGACAACTTCTAAACATTCTACTTAAGACTCTAACTTGCTAACTATAAGTATTCACACCTACTTACGAGGTCCTCCGAAACTCACTTTCCGGTCGCAATCTGATTTGACTTAGACGCGCGACTAAGTTTACTTTGCAGTTAGAAAACCGCAAAGCAAGATCACCCCAAGCCCCAAGACAAGTATGAAAGTTCATACTTGCTTTGCCAATGCTACGGCAAACTTAAGTCTTGACATCAAGACTTAGTCTTGATTTAGATGCTTATCCAAACCAACTCGCTTCCTTTGAGTGTGCTTCGTTCCTCCTTTTGACAACATCCTAGGCATCTGATCAGAACTAGTCATAGCCATGCACTACCAATACACTTAGACAAAATTTCAAAAAAGAAAGTCTTTATTTCCAAATACAAGACAAGGCTACAAAATCCATCGGCCCAAATCGCCTCAAGTTGCTACTCGTATGGTTCGACGTTCCTTCACTCCTCGCTGGAAGGAGATGTCTTCATCTTGCTAACGCCCAATACTTCACTTGCATGTGTTAGCTCCTCCTCTGGCACCCAAGTTGCTTCCTTCAAATGGTAACCACGTCATTTGATCAAGTACTCCATCCGGTTAGACTTGCGCCGCGATCGCAAAATGATCTCTACCTGATATTCTACTTCGTCTTGGACGACTTCAGGTTGAGGCTTGAGTACCTGTTTGCGCTCCGGTCGCAAATCGTCCTTGAAGTATTTCTTTAATAAAGAAACATGGAAAGTCGGATGCAACTGCCACTCGTGAGGAAGGTCTTATGTATAGACATCTTCGTGCGGATTCTTGACAATGACAAAAGGTCCCCCGAACTTCGATGAAAACTTCACCGATATTTCTTTCGGAAGTGTGAAGTTTTTCGTACTTAACCATACTTCTTCGTCCACTTGAAACTTCACTTGCCGCCGATGCTTGTTTACTTGCGTCGTGTATTGTTGCTGCGCCTTCTCGAGGTTCTTCATTACTTGCTCCTCGCATCGCTGCATTACCGCCACCAACTCTTCAGCTGATGTTTGCCGTGTTCTTGGTCGTGCTGATGTAGAACTCCCTGCAAGAGTCAAGTCAAGAGGCCTTCTGACTCACATCCGTAAGTCAGCAAGAAAGACGATTCGCCGGTTGCCAAATGCTTCATGGAATTGTAGCAAGACTCCGCAAGACTGAGCCACTCCGCCCAATCACTTTGATCCGCGCTCACATAATTCCTCAAGTATTGATTCAGAACCGAGTTAACTCGTTTCGTTTGTCCATCCGTTTCGGGATGAAAAGCGGTACTGAATTTTAACTTAGTTCCCAACTTTTGAAACAAGTGTTTCCAAAAGACACGTGTGAACTGTGGTACCCACAAATTACAGGATTCACGAATTTTTGAAACTTTTGAGATTAATAACATGTTTGTATAACTGAAGAAGCGTTGTTACTTAAGATTACGGCTTCCTTAGAAGGAAGATGATCTTATGAGCTTTTTGTAATAATAAGTTGACTTCTTCGGAAGACGACCGTCTTCCGGGAAGCGTCTTCTCAGTTGCGTCTTCGGAAGACAGAAGACGACGAAAGACGGCGAAAGACACGCATCTTCCGGAAGACAGCGACCGCGGAGGCCTAACCATGATTTTCCAAGTAAAGGAGTAGGTGTACCTACTAGGTAACACCAAGGTGGTAGGTAGGTCGGGTAAACCATCTAGGGTCGAAACCCCTAATCTGCGGGGAAGATGCACAAGAAGCACATTAGCGCATTCCAGCTTCCCACAGCAAGCACGCTTCTTGAGAAGATCGATTTCAGAAGGTAAGCTTCGAGTGAGGAGGCGGCGAGGTGAAATTGAGTGAGGATAGGATCGATTAGAAGCTAGAAGGAAGGCGAGGTCGAATTGCTGAAGCGCAGGAAGCATATTAAGTGAAAAGCGTTTCTTGTGAACTCCCAGAAGCTGACATTGGAAGCAGCTGAGTGGAATCGGAGGTGGACGGCTTAATCAATTGAGGCGTAGTCAGGAGCTGACGACGAAAGCAGCTCAGTGGGGTCGCATTGGAGCTGGGACTAGAGCCAGAAGCGCGCGGAAGGTCGAAGACAACTCGGGATGCAGACAAAAGACTGTAGAGGTTCAGAATCCCATGTTCTTTTCCCTTCTCACTGCTTGTCGCCTTGTTTGGTATCCCCCGCGCTTCTCTGATTGGTTGCAGGCAGCCTGATCGATTACCCCCCCATCCCTATTTTCCTATTGTGACATTGAGTGCGGAAGCGCTGCCCAATTTCCGTCAGACATCTTCCTACTTCTTCCTGAGTTCAATTCGAGCTTCCCTAACCATCGTCCTCAAATTGACGATCCCAGCTATCAATTTCCCTACCCTACCATCTCTCTACTCCCGAAACCTTGAACAGAAGACGCTTCGGAAGACTGTCTTCGGAAGTCGACTGTACACAATTCGTATCAAGAGTAGATTTGCTTTGCTTTTGTGTTAAGAGAGGCTTGGTACGAATCTTGAGTGACTTGGTGAGTTGTTTTGTTATTTCGAGAAGTTGGAAGTCGGGGACTAGGCCTATACCTCTCGGTCTTCCAAGCTTCTCAACTCCATATCTTCCTAGAGAGACTAGAAGACTGAAAGGCTGGCAAAATGAGCGAGAAGACGTGAGGGTCCATTTCGGGTCTCTTCTGTCCGACCCATAGCAGCCATTCCTTCTTCTTCCCAAACTTAGGAGAGAGTCGTGAGAAGACTTGCTGGTAGAATCTGGAGAGAATGGTCGAAGGGTCATGTCTTCTCACCGAGCAGCAAGCTTCTTCTGAGTGCGTATGAGAGGTGAGAAGTCAGAAGAACAGAGTGCAAATGTCTTGAGTCTATTGTGAGGATAGATTGCGCGTAGGAAGAAGAAGACATGTGAGACCAGTGAAGGGAAGCTTGACTTCGGGAGGTCTTCCGAAGAAGACATTGAATCGGAAGCTGTCATGGGAGTCTTCTCAGAGGCCACTGTCACCGCAGGAGTCCGCAACCATCTTCTGAAACTGTTATGCACTCTACGCCTCGCGAATCTTGTATCTTCTGATAGGAAGTAGGATGTAATGCAAGGTGGGTTGTCTTCTTAGTAATCCATGCGAGGCCTTGCTTAGTTAGGATTGTTTAGATATAGCTCGGAAGACAAGAGCTATCTAGGAAGTACTGTTAGATCCCGGAAGACGGAGTAGCTGCTTCTGGAAGACTAGTTTCGTCTTCTGAGAAGTAGAAGCTAGACTGTGGGCACTTGGGAAGGACTAAGCCTTCAGCTCACAGTAAGTGCATGTGGCTTAGTGCAACAGATCTTCCAGTATGTCGATGCATCCTCGAGGGTTGGTGCTACCCGCAGTAGAGTTGGCCGAGGTCACCCCCTTCCTCAAGGAGTTGGGTCTCGACTTCTTCCTATGGGATTGGAACCTCGCTGACCAGGGACTTCTGGAGGAGGTTTGGGCAGCATTACCGCCTCGCAACCGTGTACCTGCGAAGGCAGGCGTAGCTCGAGGAAGATCATCTTCCTAGACTGAAGATTGATGGCGCAGGGCCTTCCACAGATCAGAATTCGAGAACCGAGGGTATTGGCTTGAGAAGAAGATCTTGCCCAGGATCGTGAGTGAGTGACATGTGCCTGGGAGCACAACTTGCCTCTTCCAAGAGGATAGGCAGGGAAGGAACGGTTGGAAGATAGAGTCTTACCGGGAGCCGAGGAAGCGACTTCTGGCGAAGCTGTTTCTGCATCTCTTTCCCGAGGGAAAAGCGCAGAAGACGAGGTACCTTGGAGATCAGGACGTGGAGTTCCTGGAAGCAGTGTGCGACGAAGGAGTGCCCGTCAACTGGGGCTCGTTCTTCCACGTGTATGTACAGACGGAGCTAGCGTACTTGGGTACCCCGGCAGGAGGGCACTTGACACCTTTCTTGTGTTACTTGTATGTAGCCATGGGAGATCTCACGGAAGGACAGTTGGTGAGATATGGACCAACATGGCAACATGAGACGAAGGAGAAGACCTCGGAAGACGACGACTGAGCAGCAGCCGCAACTCCCCCTCCCACTCTGATGCCGCAGCTGAGACCGAGCACTCATCAGAAGACGCTTCTGGTGAGAGAAGATGACTCCAATGGGTCGGAAGACGTCACGCCTCTGAGGAAGATGGGTCCTAGAAGTGTATCTAGGAAGCCCACCTCCCTCATTCATTCAGGATCGAAGTCTGACTCGGAGGAAGAGCCGCTGAGTATCCGATCAGAACAGAAGACCGCTTCTGCAACACCAGGGAGTCTTCCGAAGACTCCAGAAGACGACGGATGGATGGACACTCCTACTGCGATGCGAGGAAGCGCAGTGAAGAGGACCGCTTCTACCAGGGGGAGAGATCTTCCACCCCGGAAGATGAGAAGAGTAACTTCTTCCCGTGCGCAGAAGCAGAAGGTCATTATGATGGAAGAGGCATCCTTGCCTCTGGAAGACAAGGTCGACACCTCAGAGCGAGTGGTGGAGATGAACTTGTCTTCCGCAGGAAGAAGACTGGAAGAGTTCAGTGCCTTCTTCCACGTAGAGATCTAGCCAGCTATGGAGTTGCTGGAGAAGAGAGCGAAGGCTCAGGAGAAGCCGCTACAGTCTAGATTCGGTCTGCGCACCTTGATGCATCAAGAAGAAGGCCAGAAGAAGACAGAAGCGCTGGAAGCTAGTCTCCGAACCACGGAGAAGCTCACAGCAAGGTACAAGGCGGAAGCAACCGCTTCTGCCAAGGAGCTTACTCAACTGAGGAAGAGCAACCAGGAGTTGCAGGCGCGCTTACGGCAGCGTGACCAAGAGGTTCTCCGAGTGCGTGGGAAGATCACCGCCCTCGTAGAGGAGAAGACAACATGGAAGACGCAGCGAGAAGCCGCAGAAGCACGAGTTGCAGAGGAGAAGATGCATCGGGAAGCAGCGGAAGCTCGTGCGCAGGAGATGCTAGCACAGTCGGTGGGAGCACTTCGAAAGAAGTTCAACTTCACCGCGGGTAGGAAGTTGCTTACCTTGGCTAGAGAGTGGGACGAGGAGTCCAGAGCGAGGTTGGTAGAATGCAAGGAGAGCATGTTCAGGTATTTGGATCGGCAGATAGAGGGAGTGAAGACACTCTATGGTCTTCCCTTGATTCCGCCACCTGCAACTGCGTCTTCCCAAGCTCCAGCACCATCGACTGGATCCGGATTGGAGAAGGAGGAGTTCGACCTCGCTGTGCACTTGGTAGTGACAGAGTTGGAAGCCGAGAAGACACCGGAAGATGCCCGGAAGACAGGAAGAAGAGTTGTCTTCCCAGGTATTCCGCATGGAGGAAGCGACTTCCTCGGACCCCTATGAGGTCGCCATGGTCCCTAGTCCCGCACCAGTGCCTCAGAAGATGGAGGAAGCATCACTCGATCCAGCTTTCCAGAAGACGCTTCCGTCTTCCGAAGCAGAAGCAGAAGCAGAAGTAGAAGTAGAGTCGGAAGTTGAAGCCGAAGTCGAGGAAGAAGCAGCAGCAGCAACAGCAGGGCCAACGACGACTAATAGAGGAGGCCACCTCAGTGACACCCGAGGTAATCGCAGGGCTTCCCAGCCCATCAGAAGCCGAGCTAGTAGTTCCGATAGGAGTCGATCAGGTAGAGATTGCCACCGAGCAATCAGAGTAGCTAGTAACTGAAGTTGACAATTCCAGATTTAGTAGGATCGAACATGCTATCTTAAGGGTGGCAGTTTTCAGTGTAAAATTAGTAGGCAGCCATGTGGCAGAGTAGGAAGCGCAAGAATAGACAGGGGAAACCGTTTGCATGTGGAGAGGCAGCTTTTTTCTCCCTGGTGGTGGTTCCTCTGTGTTCTCGTGGTGAAGGTATAAGTAGGATCGAAGAGTAGGAATTCGGGCTGCTACCACATGCTCATACACATCTTTCAGTGCAGCCAGAGACACATGAGTTGGGTAATCACACACACTACACCCGATGTTAGAGACATACGAAGAGACTAGGATTATATCGGAGGGGTCTGCATGCTTGTTACCAGCAGTGGTTCGAGGATGTAGATAGAAGTAGTGGACAGTTTAGGAACAGAGAACGACATCCTCGTACAGTCCTGTTGTCTAGACTGATGTGTCGAGGAGTAGGCGCAGGAAGTAGAGAGAGTGAGCTTCCCAATGCCAATGTGACTTCTTCTCGGGGAATGGATTGCTGATTTGAGTGCAGAAGCTTAATTCGTGTCTTCTGGGTGGTGGATTTCTTTGAATTCGCTCCCAATTGTGCAGGGGAAGTGTTCTTCTTGAGTGGCGGTGACTGTCAGCAGGTGTGGCATTGTAGCTTGACTCGTCCAGTAGAGCACTTAGGATCTGCGTACGGACCGTCTTATGGATAAGGGATCCCAGAAGACAGAGTAGTTAGAGCAGCAAAGTGAAGAAGAAAGAAGCCTTCTTCCCACAGCAGAAGACGACATCCTCAAGAAGAAGACGGTGCAACTGTACGTACGTTGGTTGTCTTCCTCCCCAAACTATTACAAGCAGGGATGGCTTGTTAGTCAGGATCCGGACTAGAAGCCTGTCGGAATCTTAATTTCTCCTTTTCATCTTGTTTTCTCTTGTTTGGATTTTCTCTTCTTCCCCATCTTCTCTCATCTTCCCCACCTTCTTACTTTCTTCTAGTGAGCTTCCGAGACTTCTATTGAGCTTCCGTGAAGGTGAATGTTGTTGTAGTGCTGCAGGAAGATCATTTCCGTAGGCAGAAGCCTGGGAAGGCTACAGGGGGCATACACCCTGTGATTAATCTAACCCGTTGTGATGTGAGTGGAAGAGTAAGGTGTAACGGCCGTTGCTAGTCGACTTCTGTGGAGCAGGGTAATCTTCTGGAGGTGTGAGAAGACGAGCTGAATCCCCAGAAGACGAGAATCGCTTCGAGAAGACGGTATCAAGAAGACCGGAAGAAGTGACCTGAAGTAGGAAGATCGTCTTCCCGAGCTTCTCTGTGAATAGTTGTGTGATATTTTAGTTAGTAGTTGTTTGTTTAGTTCCAGAGCACCTTTTTGCGTGTCTGGAAGACGCGTGGTTTTGTGAGAAGACGGGATTTCTAGACAAAACCCGTGTGTTTGTGTGTTTGAGCAGATCTTAGAACTTAGAGCAGCGTTATTTGTGCAAATCCTCTGTGAGAACGATATCTTGTATACTAAATGGGCAAAAGGAGTAATCCTGCGTCACTACATGAACTTAGAGTCTCGGTCTGAAATAATACTTCGAGGTAATCCATGTGAACGCCATCAAGTATCTAGGAACAACCGAGAAGTTATGAATGCTGTTGCAGTATCCAAGGTCGGAGCAAACTTCGCTAGTTTGCTAAACCGATCAACTTTCACAAAAACCGCGTTGTATCCATTCGAGTTAGGCAGAGAGGTAATGAAGTCCATGCTAATGCTTTCCCAAGGTCTGGCTGGAATCGGCAGAGGATGAAGCAACCTTTATTTCTTCTCATAAGAAACGCAGTTCACTTGACAGGTTACACATGTTTTCACAAAGTGGGCAACATCGTCTTTCATGTGGGGCCAATAAAACCTTTTAGCTATCATTGCTAAAGTGGACTTTTCTCCTTTATGGCTTGATAAGGGCGCATCGTGACATTCTTTTAACAACTTGGTCCTAAGTTTTCCTTGTCCCACATAAACCCGACTTTGATTGAACATGCGTAAACCATGTCTTAGCTGCATGTTCTGCAACTTCACTCCTCGCTTGAGTTGTTCCAGGTACTCCTTCGCTTGGTCATCGCTCATGTAACCTTCACGTATTCACCTCTCCAAGTCTGACTCCTTAAGATACATAGCTCGCAAAATCTGTGTTGACGATGAAAGATATTCCTCCTTGCGACTCAAGGCGTCAGGAACTACATTGTCCTTTCTCGCTTTGTGGATCAATTCCACGTTCATGAGCGCCAAGGTATCATACCACCGTAGTTGCTTTGGCGTCACCCGATCTTGTGTCTCAAAGTACTTGAGCGAAATGTTGTCAGTATACACTTGGATTTTGTGGAGTCCCAAGTAATGCCGTCATTTCCTCAAGCAATGAACCACCGCAAATAGTTCTTTCTCTTGAGTCGGCCATCGACTCTCTATCTCATATAGCTTCTTGCTTTCGTACGCTACAGGTTTTCCATCCTGCACCAACACTCCGTCAATCGCATAGTCGCTCGCGTCTGTGTGCACCTCGAATGGTTTGTCGAACTCCGGCAGCTTCAAAACTGACGCCTTTGACAAAATAGCTTTGATCATCTGAAACGCATCATCCACCTCCTTGGTCCAACTTACCTGTGCATCTTTGTCCGTCCAATCCGTCAACGACTTTGCGATCTTTGAAAACCTCTTCACATACTTGCGGTAGAACTGCGTCAATCTTAAGAATCGCCGCATCCCCTTCACTGTAGTCGGAGGCTTCCAAGTCACAATCGTGTCCACCTTCTGCATATCAGAGCCGACTCCTTCTGCACTAATGACATGTCTCAAGAAGTTAATGCGCTCCAAAACAAACTCACTCTTGTCAACGTTGGCAAACAGCTTATGCTCCCACAACTTTGTCAACACCACCCTTAGCTGCTCCGCGTGCGACTCCAAGGTTTTGGAGTAGATCAAGATGTCATCGATGTAAACGATGACAAACTCATCCATCTCCTTGCAAAAAATTGTGTTCATCAATGTAGTGAACGCCGAAGGGGCGTTGCAGAGTCCAAAAGACATCACTACGAATTCAAACGATCCGTATCTGGTTCGACAAATGGTCTTTTCAACATCTAGATCGGCTATCCGGATCTGATAATATCATGACTTCAAGTCTATCCTGCTGAAGTATCTTGCGCCCGCTAATCTATCAAAGAGGTCGTCTATCCTTGGCAAGAGATAATTATTCTTCACCGTCATCTTATTGAGTGCACGATAATCTACGCAGAGTCGTAACTTCCCATCCTTCTTCTTTGCGAAAAGAACTGGGGCTCCATAAGGTGACTTACTGGTTCGAATATATCCCCGCTCTAATAGCTCACCAAGTTGTCTTTTCAACTCAAGGAGTTCCACCTGATTGAGTCGGTAAGGGACTTTGGAAGGTGGTTCTGATCCTGGTAAGACTTCAATCTTGTGATCCACCACCCAAGCCAGGAGATGGATGAGTTTGTCATCGTTTACATCGACGACATCTTGATCTACTCCAAAACCTTGGAGTCGCACGCGGAGCAGTTAAGGGAGGTGTTGACGAAGCTGCGGGAGCATAAGCTGTTTGCCAACATTGACAAGAGTGAGTTTGGTTTGGAGCGCATTAACTTCTTGAGACATGTCATTAGTGCAGAAGGAGTCGACCCGGATATGCAGAAGGTGGACGTGATTGTGACTTGAGAGCCTCCGATTACAGTGAAGGTCTGGACGGACTGGACGAGCAAAGACGCACAGGTAAGTTGGACCAAGGAGGTAGATGATGCGTTTCAGACAATCAAAGCTATTTTGTCAAAGGCGTCAGTTTTGAAGATGACGGAGTTCGACAAATCATTCGAAGTGCATACCAACGCAAACAACTATGCGTTTGGTGGAGTGTTGGTGCAGGATGGAAAACCTATATCGTACGAAAGCAAGAAGCTATCTGAGACAGAGAGTCGATGACCGACTCACGAGAAGGAACTGTTTGCTATGGTTCATTGCTTGAGGAAATGGCGACATTACTTGGGACTTCACAAAACCCAAGTGTATACTGATAATATTTCGCTCAAGTACTTTGAGACACAAGATCGGGTGACGCCAAAGCAACTACGGTGACACGATATCTTGACGCTCATGAATGTGGATTTAATCCACAAAGCGGGAAAGGACAACGTGGTTCCTGACGCCTTGAGTCGCAAGGAAGAATATCTTCCATCATCAACACAGATTTTGCGAGCTATGTATCCTAAAGAGTCAGACTTGGAGAGGCGAATACGTGAAGGTTACATGGGTGACGACCAAGCGAAGGGTACCTGGAACAGCTCAAGCGAGGAGTGAAGTTGCAGAACATGCAGCTGAGACATGACTTACTCATGTTCAAGCAAAGTCGGGTTTATGTGGGACAAGGAAAACTTAGGACTAAATTACTCAAAGAATGTCATAATGCGCCCTTATCTGGCCATAAAGGAGAAAAGTCCACTTTAGCAGTGATAGCTAAAAAGTTTTATTGGCCCTACATGAAAGACGACGTTGCCCACTTTGTGAAAACATGCGTAACTTGTCAAGCGAATCGCGTTTCTTATGAGAAGAAACAAGGATTGCTTCATCCTTTGCCGATTCCAGCCAGACCTTGGAAAGCATAAGCATGGACTTCATTACCTCTCTGCTTGACTCAAAAGGATACAATGCAATCTTTGTGATAGTTGATCGATTTAGCAAACTAGCGAAGTTTGCCCCGACCTTGGATAGTGCAACAGCATTCACGGTTGTTCCTAGATACTTGGTGGCGTTCACACGGATTGCCTCGGAGTATTATTTCAGATAGAGACTCTAAGTTCACAAGTGTCTTTTGGAAACACTTGTTCCAAAAATTGAGGACTAAGTTAAAATTTAGTACCGCCTTTCATCCAGAAACTGATGGGCAAACGGAACGAGTTAAATCAGTTCTGAATCAATACTTGAGGAATCATGTGAGCACAGACCAAAGTGATTGGGCAGAGTGGCTCAGCCTTGCGGAATATTGCTACAATTCCACGAAGCATTCAGCAACCGGCGAATCGTCTTTCTTGCTGGCTTACGGACGTGAGCCAGAAGGGCCTCTTGACTTGACTCTTGCAGGGAGTTCTACATCGGCACGACCAAGAACACGGCAAACATCAGCTGAAGAGTTGGTGGTGGAAATGCAGCGGCGCGAAGAGCAAGTGAAGAAGAACCTCGAGAAGGTGCAGCAATGATACACGAAGTAGATAAACAAGCATCGGTGGCAAGTGAAGTTTCAAGTGGGCGAAGAGGTATAGTGCGAAGAACTTCACCCTTCCGGCGGGGATATCGGTAAAGCATAACCTTCCCTTGGGGAAGGTAGACCCTTGAACAGTTTTCATCGAAGTTTGTGAGACCTTTTCTCATAGTCAAGAATCCGTATGAAGATGTCTATACATTAGACCTTCCTCGCGAGTGGCAGTTGCATCCGACTTTTCATGTTTCTTTACTAAAGAAATACTTCAAGGACAATTGCGTCCGGAGCGCAAACAGGTTCTCAGGTCTCAACCTGATGTTGTGCAAGGCGAAGCAGAATACGAGATAGAGACCATTTTGCGATCACGGCGTAAATCTAATCGAATGGAGTACTTGGTCAAATGGTGTGGCTACCATTTGAATGAGGCAACTTGGGTGCCAGAGGAAGAGCTAACACATGTAAGTGAAGTATTGGACCCCTTCAAACGGCGACAAGGACAACAAGGGCGTTAGCAAGATGAGGACATCTCTTTCCAATGAGGAGTGAAAGAACGACGAACCATACGAGTAGCAACTTGAGACGATTTGGACCGATGAATCTTGTAGCTTTGACTTTTGTCTGGAAATAAAGATTTTGTTTCTTGAAAATTTGTCTAAGTGTATTGGTAGTGCATGGCTATGACTAGTTCTGATCAGATGCCTAGGATGTTGTCAAGAGGAGGAACGAAGCACACTCAAAGGAAGCGAGCTGGTTTGGATAAGCATCTAAATCAAGACTAAGTCTTGATGTCAAGACTTAGGTTTGCCGTAGCGTTGGCAAAGCAAGTATGAAATTTCATACTTGTCTTGGGGCTTGGGGTGATCTTACTTTGCGGTTTTCTAACTGCAAAATAAACTTAGTCGCGCGTCTAAGTCAAATCAGATTGAGACCCGAAAGTGAGTTTTGGGGGACCTCGTAAGTAGGTATGAATACTTATAGTTAGCAAGTTAGAGTCTTAAGTATAATGTTTAGAAGTTGTCAACTAGTTTTGTTTAGGGTGGGCCAAAAAGGTAAGGCTTTTCCTGAGACTAGTTGGAATTTTCTAAGTGTTCTAGCGACAACTTAAGACTCAAGCCAAGAAGAGAATTGCGCCAGAATGCAATTCTGGCGCCAAGGGGTTGGCTACCCATTTTGAACTTGGTGTTAACTTAAAGGATCATTGTTGATGAGGGCATCAATCTCCAAAGTGGGGGTGAGTGTCGCGACCCTCATTCTCAAGATCGAGCGCAGACGCGGACAACAGAACCCTAACGGACTTGTGTTAGGTTGTGACCGCTGCGAGTAGGACTTAACGGCTTGGCCGGGAAGTCGGGATCAGATGAACCCTAAGTGGTTCTATGAACCAAGGTTGGAACATTGGGCTAGAACCTAAGGGCCTACCCCAAGACGACCCCAGACGAACGCTGACCTAAGGGGGCAAGTCTGGGAACCGACCGAAACATAAGTCTGAGACGTAAATCCAAGACGCGAGACCGAGACGTGGGTCTGAGACGCAGACGGACCGTGGTTCGGATGCTGGTCCAACCATAGGGTTCGAGTCTGGGTCTGGACCACAGATTCTCGGAAAAATGGCTAAGTGTTGGAGCTCCAGCGACGTTTTAGGTCGTGGACGGAGCTCCACGTAAGGTCTCGAGACGAGTGAGGTATCATTGGAAAGGTCTCGTCGAGGGCTTCCAGTGATATATAACACTCCTCGAACTGACCTCCTAGCTGGAAGTTATTACCGAACCAGGATCGGATTGTGGTATAATTTTTCAGGGACCAAAGAGGAGGGCGGGGCCGCCGATCCCCAGAAGTATATATGAGGGGGTCTCGATGCCTGGGTGGGCCAGGACGAGTCACCGACCCCAGGGTTCAGCGGGTAGACTCTGGGGGCATGAGGTGATGGTTGGACCGGTTCCAAGGCACGTTCTCGTCCAGACTTGGACGTCTGGACTTATGAACGCTGTAAGGGCTCGGGCAAGACTAGGGAACGAGTCGGCGGGTTAGACCACTGTTCGGGAGCCTAGACCCAGACGGACATCACGGGTAGTTGGGCCGCTAGGTGTGCTGGAGGCACCGTTTAGGACCCTAGACTTTATGGAAAGTCCGTCCCAAGTCATCTTGTGACTTGCTCATGTTTGGGATCGACCTAGGCGGGTCTAGGTCGGGACTTGGGATTGCTGAGCTTGATGATTAGGGAGACGGTCCGGATCAAACTAAGATAAGGTAAGTGGTGCATGGACGCTAACTTGTGATTGTATTTGCATGTTAGTGGTGTAAATTTTGTGACCTACTGAGCAAGAGCTTCCATTGGCGCAACAAGGCGGTAGGTGCGCGAAAGAAGCCAAACACATGTGAGATCAATGATGGGAAGCCTGGCTGTGGGAAGTCTTTTGGGTACGTCAGTTCACCAGAAGTTGTCTCGAGAGTCTTCTTGGAGGTCATTGTCACTGTAGGAGTCCTCAGCCTTCTTCTGAACCTTTCATAGATTGTACTTCTCACATATCTTCTCATTTTCTGTTAGGAAGTAGGATGAATTGCAAGGTGGATTGTCTTCTTAAGAATCCATGCAATGCTTTGCTTAGGTAGGATTGCTTAGATTTAGCTCGGAAGACGAAAAGTACTTAGGAAGCACTATTAGAATTCTGGAAGACAAAATAGCTATCTTATGGAAGACTAGATTCATTCATCTTCTGAGAGTGGAAGCTGGACTGTGAGGACCTAGTAAGGACTGAGCCTTAGGCTCACATCAAGTATGTGTGGTTAAGTGTAACAAAAGCTCAAACATGTCAATGTATCCTCGAGGGTTGGTGTTACCGCCAGCAGAGTTAGTCGAGGCCAAACCTTACATCAAGGAGTTGGGCCTCAAGTTCTTCACGTGGAACTTGAACCTCGCGGATCATTTTCTGGAGGAGGTCTGGATAGCATTGCCTCCTCGCAACCATGAACTTGTCAAGACAGGGGTCGTTCGGAGAAGATCATCTTCATGGACAGTGGAGTGGTGGCGTAGAGCATTTCACCGGCCAGAAGCAGAGAACCGCGGATATGAGTTGGAGAAGAAGATTTTGCCGATGATCTCTGGGAAGTGTTATGTACTTGGAAGTACTACATACCTCTTCTTGGAAGACAAACAAGGGAGGAATTGATAGAAAGTGGAAGCTTACCGAGAGCCGATGAAGCGTCTTCTAGGGAAGTTATACCTTCATCTTTTCTCCAAGGGAAAAGTCCAGAAGGTGAGATACCTTAGAGACCAAGACGTGGAGTTCTTAGTGTTGATATAGTCCCAAGCTCTAGTAGATCGACGGCTACCATTAGCCGGAGTGGTTAGGGTTGTTAGAGTTAGTTAGAGGGCTAACCCACCATTAGGGTTTCCCTTGTACTCACCTCCACTATATATACAGAGAGAGGCAAAGCCTCTCTCATCTCATTCCTATTTTACTTCCTTGTCTACTCGCTCTCTCTCTCTTCTTGGAGTGTCCTCGAAGTATCGATCTGTCTACATGGTATCAGAGCTGGTGAGAGCGTGTGTCCCTTGCTGATGAGCAAGATGGAGATTGGAGTACAGGAGAGAGCAGCCGGAGTTGTGCCTGATGTCGAGCACTATCCTGCTGATGCGTTCGGGTGAGGCGAAACCGTTTCTTTCGCCACCAGAAACTTTGAATGCAATTTCGGAGACCTAGACGATTTTTTCTCGCTGTTTTTTGTCGACCAGCCCTTTAGGGCTGTCTTGTTCAGAAGGTGCGAATTGTGTACTGAGTCAAGTTTCAGTCGATTTGGAGATTTCCAGCGGCAGATTTTCAAACGGATCTTTTTCGACCAAAAGGAAAGTTTTAGGACTTGAGTCCAAAACTAATCCTGTTTCGAATAAGGGTCGGGTGGAGGGTGGGCCCACCCCTAGCTATTTGAAAATTTCTGAAAATTTCAAGGGGTCGCACGCCCATTTTCGATCTCATTTGGTCTAGTTTCGACCTTTCTTGGTGTGTTCTTTCGACGTTTCCGTCGTGTTTTGTACACCTACAGTTCGCGCACAGGTTCTTTTCTCGTTGTCGCTGCAGGAGGAGTTCGCGGAGTCGTCTCGTCGTGACTTGTGACAACTCTTGATCGCGCGGTGGGGAGAGACGAGTTTCATGCAGTTTCTGGGATGTTTTCCGCGTACAGAACAGTGCAATTTCGACATTGCAGCTATGACGGAGTCTGTGTCTTTGATCACTGGAGAGAAACTCGACAAGAACAACTACCAAGTGTGGAAGTTCCGGATGAAGACCTTCCTGCAGGGACAAGATCTATGGGATCTTATCACTGAGGAGGAGAAAGCGCCCGAAGTGCCAATTTCTGATCCGAAATTCAAGGAGTGGAAGAAGCGCTCATATCAGGCTATTCACTACATCGCGCTGATAGTTTCAGCATCGATGATCCGTCACATCCAGGATTGTGATACGCCCAAGAAAGCTTGGGATGCACTCGCGCATCTGTTTCAATCCGGAACAGAGGCGCGGAAGCTGCAATTGCTGCAGCAGTTCAATACCGTGAAGAAGGGGTCGATGTGCATAAACGACTATGTGAACGGGGTCAAGCAGCTCGCGGATCAGTTATCTTCTGTCAAAGTCGAGATTGATCCCACTGTCTTGATCGGAGCCACATTGCAAGGACTGCCTGCAGAGTACAAACAGTTCATAACATCGATTTCGACCAGAGAACCTCTTCCGCGGTTTGATGAGCTTGTTCCTATGATGTTAGGAGAGGAGGTGCGTCTACTGGGGAGTTCTACTTCGATGGGTCAGCAAGAATCTGTCTATTTTGCAGGTTCTAGAGGATCTCGAGGTAGGGGTCGTGGCAAAGGTGCTGGACGTGGACGGGGTCGCGGACAGCAACAGCAATCGCAGCAGCAGCAGAACCAGCAGAACCAGCAACAGTCTGGTGGTTCCAACAACAATCAGAGAAGAGCGCATGGTTCCTGCAACTACTGCAAGAAACAAGGCCACAATGCGAATCAGTGCTACAAGAAGCAAAACGATCAGAGACAACACGACAACAACCCCCAACAAGGTAACAGCAATCAGCAAGGCTATGCAGTCACTGAGCATGTCTATTCGGAGCAATTGCTGATTACTACGCATCAGAGTTATGCGGCTTTTGAGCCACAGACTGACTGGGTGATCGACTCCAGCGCCACCAGTCACATGACTCCCCATCGGGAGTGGTTTAGTTCACTCGAGCATGTAGAGACTCCACAGTTTATGGTGACAGGAGATGACACCAAGCACAAGATCCAGCACAAAGGTAACATTCCACTTGACATTCCTACCTCAACGTTTACTGGTATACGGAAGGTCTTACATGTACCTACATTGACTAGAAACCTGCTATCTGTAGGACAGTTGATAGAGCAGGGTCTGCAAGTGCGCTTCAATAAAGATGGATGCTTTATTGAAGATTCGAATGGCACTGTCATAGCTCGAGGTATCAAGAGTGGTAGGCTGTTTAAACTAGATGCATCTGCGCCTAAGTTACAGGCTGCCATGTATGGACAGAGTGGTCCAGTAGTGTCTGATATTGACATCTGGCACAAGCGAATTGGGCACATGAACTTTCAGAGGCTGAAAAGTCTTTCGAGTTCTGACCTGGTTACAGGTCTGCCCAAATTCGAATCCAGTGAGCCCACTGGAGTCTGTGCAGCATGTCAATTCGGCAAGCAAGCTAGACAGCCCTTTAAGGGATCAGGCAGTAGAGCGAACAAGCTTCTGGAGCTTGTTCACACTGATGTATGGACTGCTTCTCAGCCAAGTATGACCGGTTTCCAGTACTTCGTGTCGTTCATTGATGATCATTCGCGTTATACTTGGATCTATTTGTTGAGAAACAAGTCCTCTGCCGAAGTACTGTCAGCATTTCAGACTTTTCGCAAGTTGGTGGAGAAATAGTCTGGAGCATCTATCCTCTGTTTGAGATCTGATGGAGGAGGCGAGTTTCTTTCTGGAGAGTTCGATGCATATCTGCGTGAGCATGGTATCCGACGCCAGAAGACCTGCAGTTACAGTCCGCAGCAGAACGGGGTTGCGGAGCGCAAGAATCGACACGTAGCAGAAGCTGCTCGTGCGATGTTGAACGAGAAGACCATGCCTAGACCTTACTGGGCAGAAGCTGTTTCATGTGCGGTGTATCTGATGAACCGGACGCCTACAGCGGCAGTCCACAGCAAGACACCGATGGAGGTCTTCACAGGCAGTAAGCCTGATTACTCTTTCCTTAAAGTTTTCGGATGTATCTGTTATGTGCACATACCTGATGAAAGACGTAAGAAACTAGATCCGAAAGCAGATAGATGTATCTTCCTTGGTTATGCTTCTGATACGAAAGGATATAGGTGCTACAATCCTTCGTCCAAGCAGTTCTATATCAGTAAAGATGTCGTGTTTGATGAGCTACAGTCTTGGTTTGCACCTGCACCTGTGATAGCCATCCCTGTACCTACTGTAGAACCAAGGTGTCAGTCCACTGTAGTACCTCAGAGTAGTACGTTGAGTGGAGGATCTGGAGAAGTCACTGATTCCAGATCAGAATCTGTTGCACATAGAGCTGTTGTTAACGCTGGAGTCCACGTAACACAGCCTAGTGGAACTAGTGTAGTTTCTACACAGGATGAGCGCGTGCTATTGCAGCGTATGTTTGACTCATCCAGATATGTGGATCTTCCACATCCCCTGGATACTTTATCCCAGACCTTGGCGTCTACGTCAGATCAGTTGCAAGGGGAGGTGACTAGTGCACCGATTACCTCTCGCAGATCTGAGCGGCCAAAACATCCAGTGAGTAGGTATATGCATGCAGGTTTTCTTGCTGCGCACCATGCATATATGGCCAATGTTCTTCAGGAACAGGAACCGAGTTCGCTTGAGGAGGCGATGCACAAGATCCAATGGGTAAGTGCTATGGAAGCTGAACTTGTTGCGCTTCATCACCAACAGACTTGGGAGTTGGTAGACTTACCTCAGGGTAAGAAAGCGATTGGTTGCAGGTGGGTCTTCAAGGTCAAGCGCAACTCGGATGGTACCGTGTGTCGGTACAAGGCCAGATTGGTAGCTAAGGGCTACGCACAGCAACATGGAGTGGATTTTGAGGAGACCTTTGCTCCTGTTGCGAAGATGGTGACTATTCGAACAGCAGTTGCAGTTGCAACTCAGAAAGGTTGGAAGATGCACCAGATGGACTTCAAGAACGCCTTCCTCAATGACGATCTTGAGGAGGAGGTCTACATGCAGCAACCTCCTGGTTATGAGGATCCTAAGTTCCCTTCCCGTGTATGTAAGTTACGGAAGGCTCTCTATGGTCTGAAACATGCACCAAGAGCATGGTATGCAAAGATCAATTCTTACTTGCAGTCTCTTGGTTACCACCTGTGTAGCTCAGACTCTACCTTGTATTCATTGAGAATACGAGACCGGATTGTTGTGATCACCATCTATGTTGATGACTTGATCATTACCGGTAACTTTGAGGAGCTTATTTCCCAGATCAAGGATCACTTGAAATCTGAGTTCGAGATGATGGACTTAGGAGAACTCAAGTACTTCCTTGCTGTGGAGTTCATTAGAGATGGGAAGGATGTTTGGTTTGTACATCGACAGTATGCATATCTAGGAGTACAGGATGTAGAGATGAGCTTGAAAGAGAGTGTTGATATAGTCCCAAGCTCTAGTAGATCGACGGCTATCATTAGCCGGAGTGGTTAGGGTTGTTAGAGTTAGTTAGAGGGCTAACCCACCATTAGGGTTTCCCTTGTACTCACCTCCACTATATATACAGAGAGAGGCAAAGCCTCTCTCATCTCATTCCTATTTTACTTCCTTGTCTACTCACTCTCTCTTTCTTCTTGGAGTGTCCTCGAAGTATCGATCTTTCTACACTTAGAAGCTATCTGGGAAGGATAGGTCGTCAACTGGGGTGCCTTCTTTCACATCTACATCCAGACCGAGCTAGTGTACTTGGGCACCTCAGCAGGAAGGCATCTTACTCTCTTCTTCTGTTATCTGTACGTGTCCAAGAGAGATTTGAAGGAAGACCAGTTGGTCAAGTATGGGCCAACAAGACAGCGAGAGGTGAAGGAAGAAGAATCAATCTTTGCATACCATGCACCAAGAGCATGGTATGCAAAGATCAATTCTTACTTGCAGTCTCTTGGTTTCCACCTGTGTAGCTCAGACTCTACCTTGTATTCATTGAGAATACGAGACCGGATTGTTGTGATCACCATCTATGTTGATGACTTGATCATTACCGGTAACTTTGAGGAGCTTATTTCCCAGATCAAGGATCACTTGAAATCTGAGTTCGAGATGATGGACTTAGGAGAACTCAAGTACTTCCTTGCTGTGGAGTTCATTAGAGATGGGAAGGATGTTTGGTTTGTACATCGACAGTATGCATATCTAGGAGTACAGGATGTAGAGATGAGCTTGAAAGAGAGTGTTGATATAGTCCCAAGCTCTAGTAGATCGACGACTATCATTAGCCGGAGTGGTTAGGGTTGTTAGAGTTAGTTAGAGGGCTAACCCACCATTAGGGTTTCCCTTGTACTCACCTCCACTATATATACAGAGAGAGGCAAAGCCTCTCTCATCTCATTCCTATTTTACTTCCTTGTCTACTCACTCTCTCTTTCTTCTTGGAGTGTCCTCGAAGTATCGATCTTTCTACACTTAGAAGCTATCTGGGAAGGATAGGTCGTCAACTGGGGTGCCTTCTTTCACATCTACATCCAGACCGAGCTAGTGTACTTGGGCACCTCAGCAGGAAGGCATCTTACTCTCTTCTTCTGTTATCTGTACGTGTCCAAGAGAGATTTGAAGGAAGACCAGTTGGTCAAGTATGGGCCAACAAGACAGCGAGAGGTGAAGGAAGAGACATCAGAGGAAGAAGATCGAGCAGCTGCTATGTTATCCCCTCCCACTTTAGTGCCTCAGGCAGGACCAAGTACTCAGTAGAAGTTGATCATGGTGCGAGAAGACGACTCCAGTGACACAGAAGATGCGTCGTCACTGAGGAAGATGAGATCTAAGAGTGTGCTTCGGAAGAGCACATCCTTCCTTACCATCCACCCTAGATCCGAGTCGGATTCACAAGATGACACGTCCAACACCAAGATGGCACGGAAGACAACTTCTGCAACTACATGGAGTCTTTCGAATACTCCAGAAGCGAAGATATGGATTGATGTACCGACTGCAATCCGAAGAAGCGCAGCGAAGAGGACTTCTTCTGCAGTGGGAAGAGAACTTCTATTGCAGAAGACAGCAAAGATAACGTCTTTCTGTGCACAGAAACACATGAAGAAGGAAACTCTCTTCTCTTCTCTTCCGTTCGTCTTACCTCCTTTTCGTTTCTGCTGTTCTCTCTCTAGACCCTTCTTGAAAATTCCATAGGTGAGATTTCAAGCGGAAGTGCTGCTCAATTTTTGCCAGCCTTCACACTTCCAAAACTGAATTTGATCTTTTCTCTCTCTGTCTCGAATCCATTTGGTTCTCCCCATCCACTCCCCTATCCAATTGCATTCCTGGTCCTCGAATCTATGGACAGAAGACTTGTCTTAAGTTTGGACATTTCTAGAAGCCAAATTCAAGCCACATCAAGTAGTGTGGATTTGATTTAATTTGCGAGAAGCTTGATGTAAATCTAGAGCAGAATTGTGAGTTGGTGATTCTTTCGAGAAGAAGGAAATTAAGATTTAGGCCAGAGTCTTTCAATTCATGTCTTCCCAATCCACGTCTTCCTAGAGAGCTAGAAGACTGGAAAGGCTGGCAAAATGTGTGGAAAGATGTGACGGTCCTATGCGGGTCTCTTCTGTCTAACCTATCACATCATGTTCTTTCTTCTTCCAATCTTAGATGAAAAATTGTGAGAAGTCTTGTAGTGACGCAGGATTTCTCCTTTTGCTCATTTAGTATACAAGATATCGTTCCCACAGAGGATTTGCACAAGTATCACTGCTCTAAGTTCTAAGATCTGTTCAAACACACAAACACACTAGTTTTGTCTAGAAATCCAATCTTCTCACAAAACCACACGACTTCCAAACCCTTCAAAAGGTGCTCTGGACCTAAACAAACAACTACCACCTAAAATATCACACACTTATCTACAGGGAAGCTCGAGAAGACACGTCCTGCTTCCAGATCACTTCTTCCAGTCTTCTCAACACAGTCTTCCCGAAGCAATCCTCGGCTTGTGGGGATTCAACTCGGCTTCTCACACCTCCAGAAGACTACTCCTATTTCGTAGAAGTCGAACTAGCAACGTCCGTCGCACATTGCTCTTCCAAGTCCCAACGGGTTAGATCAATCACAGGGTGTATGTCCCTTGTAGCCTTCCCAGGCTTCTGCCTATGAAAACGGTCTTCCTGCAGCACTACAACGACATTCACCTTCACGGAAGCTCAATAGAAGTCTCGGAAGCTCACTAGAAGAAGGTAGGAAGATGGAGAAAATGGGGAAGAAGAGAAAATCCAAACGAGAGAAAAAAAAGATAAGAATAAGAAATTAAGACTCCGACAGGCTTCTAGTCCGGATCCTGACTAACAAGCCATCCCTGCTTGTAGTAATTTGAGGAAGAAGACAACAAATTCGCTTACAGTTACACAGTCTTCTACTTGAGGATGTCGTCTTCTACTGTGGAAAGAAGGCTTCTTTCTTCTTCTGTCATTGCTTCGACTACTCCGTCTTATCCATAGGACCGTCCGTACATAGATCCTAAGTGCTCCACTAGATGAGACAAGCTTCGACTCTGCACAGCTTCTAACAATCACCGCCACTCAAAGAAAAGGCTTCCCATGCACAATTGGGTGTGAATTCAAGAAAATCCACTGCCCAGAAGACATAGACAAAGCTTCTACACTCAAATCCAAAATCCATTCCTCGAGAAGAAGACACATTGGTGTTGGGAAGCTCACTCCCTCTACGTCCTGCTCCTACTCCTTGGCACACCAGCTTAGCAACAGGACTACACGAGGATGCCGTTCCCTGCTCTAAACTGTCCACTACCTCTATCTACATCTTCGAACCACTGCTGGCAGCGAGCATGCAGACCCCTCCGGTGTAATCTCAATCTATTCGTATGTCTCTAACATCGGATGTAGTGTGTATACAGTATGGTGTGTGCGCACAGTAGTGTGTGCACAAATGCGCCTCATGTGCCCAAAATCCTACTCTGTCTTCTAACTTATACTACCACCTTGATGCGTAGGGGAAGTTCCCCTCCAATCCTCGATTACAACCAGGAAGAGATGGGCGTTGTCAGAAGGCTGCCACTCCACATGCAAGCAGTTCCCTTCCTGTTTAGCCATCTACCTTGCTACTCATGCGCTGTCTACTCTGCCACATGGTCACCTATCTAATATTACACTGAAACTGCCACCTCCTAAGATAGCATGTTCGGTTCCTACTAAGTTTGGACAAGTCAACTTATCTTCTGCGCTTTGCTGCCTACTCTTATTGCTCGGATGCAATCTCCATCTAATCTGCTCCTACCTGAACTCCTAACTCGGCTTCTGATAAGCTGGGAAGCCCTGCGAATACCTCGGGTGTCACTAAGGTGACTCCTCAACATTCGTAGTGGGCTCGCCTGGTGCTGCTTCGGAAGACGGAAGCGTCTTCTGGGAAGTTGGGTCGACTTGCGCTTCCTCGCTCTTCTGAGACACTAGTTCGACGCTGGAGGCCATGGTGACCTCATAGGGGTCCGGAGATGTCACCTCCTCCCCTCGGAATACCTGGGAAGACAACTCTTCTTCTTGTTTTTCAGAAGACACCTTGTCTTCCGGGGCTTCTTCCACGGTCTTCTCGGCTTCCAACGCTGTCACTACCAAGTGGACAGCGAGGTCGAACTCTTCCTTCTCCAAGTCTGATCCGATCGATGGTCCTGGGGCTTGGGAAGATGTAGTTGTTGGTGGTAGAATCGAGAGAAGACCGTAAAGCATCTTCACTCCCTCTATCTGCCGATCCAAGTAACGGAACATGCTCTCCTTGCACTCCACTAACATCACTCTGGACTCGTCGTCCCACCCCCTGGCTAGGATGAGAAGCTTCCTACCCGCGATGAAGTTGAACTTCTTGCGGAGGGCTTCCACCGTCTGAGCTAGCAACCCTTGCGCACGTGCTTCTGTTGCTTCTCGCTGCGTCTTCTCAGCTGCAGTCTGTGCTTCTGCGGCTTCCCCTAGTGTCTTCCACGTCGTCTTCTCCTCTGCGAGGGTCATGATCTTACCTCTGACCCGCATAACCTCCTGGTCACGCTGTTGTAAACGCGTTTGCAACTCCTGGTTGCTCTTCCTCAGCTGCGCTAACTCCTTGGCAGAAGCGGCTGCTTCCGCCTTGTACTTTGCTGCGAGCTTCTCTCGTGGTGCGGAGGTTGGCTTCCAGCACTTCTATCTTCTTCTGGCCTTCTTCCTGCCGCATCAGGGTGCGCAGACCGAATCCAGGCTGTAGTGGCTTCTCCTGAGCCATCGCTCTCTTCTCCATCAACTCCATAGCTGGTTGGATCTCCGAGTGGAAGAAGGCACTGAACTCCTCCAGTCTTCTTCCCGTGGAAGACAGACTAATCCCCACGATCCGGATGGAGGTGTCTTCCTTGTCTTCCAGAGACAAGGATGCCTCTTCTGCTGCTGTGACCTTCTGCTTCTGCGCGCGAGAAGAAGCTACTCTTCTCATCTTCCGGGGTGGAAGATCCCTCCCCATGGCAGAAGCGGTCCTCTTTACTGTGCTTCCTCGCATCGCAGTAGGAGTGTACATCCAACCTTCATCTTCTGGAGTCTTCGGAAGACTCCCTGGTATTGCAGAAGCGGTCTTCTGCGAAGCTCGGGTACTCAGTGGCTCCTCCTGAGAGTCGGACTCTGATCTAGAGTGAATGATCGGGAAGGAGGTGGTCTTCTTAGGCACACTCCTAGGACCCATCTTCCTTGGTGGTGTCGCGTCTTCCGACCCACTAGAGTCGTCTTCTCTCACCAAAAGCGTCTTCTGATGAGTACTTGGTCTCATCTGCGGCATCAGAGTGGGAGGGGGAGTCGTGGCCGCTGCTCGGTCATCTTCTCTCGAGGTCTCCTCCTTTACCTTGTGCTGCCCTGTTGGCCCATACCTCACCAACTGATCTTCTATGAGGTCCTCCTTGACCACGTACAGGTTACAGAAGAACTGAGTAAGATGTCCTCCTGCCGGGGTGCCTAAGTACACCAGCTCTGCCTGCACATATGCGTGGAAGAACGCGCCCCAGTTGATGGGTAGCCCTTCTCAAATGGCTTCTAGAAATTCCACGTCCTGGTCTCCAAGGTATCTCATCTTCTGCGCTTTCCTCTTGGGAAAGAGGTGAAGGAACAACTTCGCCAGAAGACGTTTCTGCGGCTCCCGGTAAGCTTCGATCTTCCATCCATTTCTTCCTTGTCTGTCCTTCAGGAAGAGACAAGTTGTGCTCTCAGGCACATGCCACTTCTCCGAGATCATCGGTAGGATCTTCTTCTCTAACTCGTACCCCTTGTTCTCTACTTCTGGCCTGTGGAAAGCCCTACATCACCATTTTGCTGTCCAGGAAGATGGTCTTCCTCGGGCAACTCCTGCCTTCGCAAGTACACGGTTGCGGGGAGGTAATGCTGCCCAAACCTCCTCCAGAAGACCCTGGTCGGCGAGGTTCCAATCCCATAGGAAGAAGTCGAGACCCAACTCCTTGATGAAGGGTTTGGGCTCAGCCAACTCTGCTGTCACTAACACCAATCCTCGAGGATGCATCGACATACTTGAAGCTCTGTTACACTAAGCCACACGCACTTACTGTGAGCCGAAGGCTCAGTCCTTCCCAAGTCCTCACAGTCTAGCTTCCACTCTCAGAAGACGAATCTAGTCTTCTGAAAGATAGCTATTCCGTCTTTCGGAATTCTAACAGTGCTTCCTAAGTTCCTCTCGTCTTCTGAGCTATATCTAACCAATCCTAACTAAGCAAGGCATCGTATGGATTCCTAAAAAGACAACCCACCTTGCATTTCATCCTACTTCCTAACAGAAGATACAAGATATGTGAGAAGTAGAGTGTATGAAAAGTTCAGAAGATGGTCATGGGCTCTTGCTGTGACAGTGGTCTTTGGGAAAGACTCTCGGGACAGCTTCCGATTCAATAACATTCTCAGAAGACTTCCCGAAGCTAGGCTTCTCTTCACTGGTCTCACACATCTTCTCCTTCCGACACGCAATCTAACCTCACAACAGACACAAGATATTCATACTCTGTTCTTTCGACTTCTCACCTCTCATACACACTCAGAAGAAGCTTGCTGCATGACGAGAAGACATGACCCTCGATCATTCTCTCCAGATTCTGCCAGCAAGACTTCTCACAACTCTTTTCTAAGTTCAGGAAGAAGAAGGAATAGGCTACTATGAGTCTGACAGAAGAGATCCGTAAAAGACCCTCACGTCTTCTCGCACATTTTGCCAGTCTTTCCAGACTTCTAGTCTCTCTAGGAAGATGTGGATTTGAGAAGCTTGGAAGATTGGGAGGCACAGGTCTGGTTCCCAACTTTCAGCTTCTCGAAACAACAAACAACTCACCAAGTCACTCAAGATTCGTACCAAGCCTCTCTCAACACAAAAGCAAATCCAATCCACTCTTGATATGAATTACACACAGTCGTCTTCCAAAGACTTCAGACATCAGAAGCGTCTTCTGAAGATGTTCAAGTTTCAGAAACGTCTTCCGAAGATGTTCAGATCTTCCGAAGCGTCTTTTGTCCAAGAATTCAGGAGTAGAGGTGCGATAGGGTAAGGAAATTTAAAGCTGAGGGATCGAATTTGGAACGACGGACATGGAAGCTCGATTATAGCTCGGGAAGAAGCTAGAAGATGACTGTCAAAAATTGGGCAGCGCTTCCGCGCCCAATTTCACAGAAGAAAAATGCGGGATGGGGAAAGCGATCGATGAGTTTCCTGCAAACAATCAGGGAGGTGCGGGGATACTAAACAAGAGGCGAGAAGCGGTGGGAAGGGAAGAGAACATGAGAAGAGTCAGTCTAAACACAGTCTTCTGCCTGCTTCTCATAGTGCCTTCAGTCTTCTACGTGCTTCTGGCTCCACCTGAGCTCCAATGCGACTCCACAGAGCTGCTTCTATCGTCAATGTCTTGCTGCTTCTCAGTCGATCAGGGCTCCACCTCAGATTCTTCTTCAATCGTCCTTCAATGTCTACTTCCGGGAATCTACAGGAGACTCCTTCATCTTGATGGTGCTTCCTACTCTCAGAAATTCGTCCTTGCTTTCTCTCTAGCTGCAATTCGATCCTAGCTGACCTCGATTTCACTCTGCTGGCCCTCCTCACTCAATTCGGCACCTACTAATTCAATGCGGCACCTCCTAACTCGATCTTCTGTGCTAATGTCTTTGATGCGAGAAGCATGTGATGATTCTGCGCTAATGCGCTTCTCTAGTATCTTCTCGTGCAGTTAAGGATTCTTCGACCTACCTGACCTACCTACTACCTTGGGCTACCTGGTAGGTACACCTACCCTCCTACTAGGTGGTGCGCAGTTAGGCCTATGTAGTCGCGGTTGCTGTCGCTGTTGTTGTCTTCTGGAAGACACGCGTCTTTTGTCTTCCATCTTTCGTCTTTCATCTTTCGAAGACCTGGTCGGGAAGACGTCTTCTCGGAAGATGTCCTTCTTCCGTCTTCAGAAGATGTCCACGTCCTGAGCTCGATTCCTCCGAGTGCGCATCTCGTCCAATTGCTTCTTCATCAGAGAAAGCGCTTTCTCATGAACTTTCTCGTGATCCAACTTCTGTCGAAGAAGAGCCTCTTTCTCCGATGTCTCGTTCTTCAACTCCTCGACCTTCACTTGGGTCTCCTTCTGTGCCATGAGCAGTGTTGTGCGTAAGTTCTCTTTCTCCTTCTTCCAGTTACCTCGGCCGAAGTGCATCGTCTGCACTAACTCCGCTAGATTCAGCTTCTGACCAACAACCTCCTCGTATGTTCCTCGGTTCCCTTCTAAGTTGAGCAGCAGTGGCACGACTACCTCCTGGATGTACTTCACCGAGGAAGTGAGTTGCTCTATTTCTCCTATCGTCGATAGAGAAAGAGTAGTCTTCGATGTAGTGTCAACGTCCTTCTCCGTCCGAGGAGTGTCCTCTTCTTCGGCTTCCTCAGTCGCGTCTTCGTCAGCTGCTTCCTCATCGACACTGATTGTCTTGGTCATCTTCATCTTCTTCCTCGACTTCTGTGCGGACCTCGGTGTCTCTTCCAAAGGCTTCTTCCTTCCACTTCTTCGGACCGGAGGAGATACCTCGACAACATCTTCATTTTCGTTCGGATTCACCTCTTCGGTTGCCTTCTCTAGAACTGCTGCTGAAGTCGACGCTTCCTGCCTTTGCATTGTCTCCACCGCTACTTCAGTCGCTGCTTCTTCGGTGATGACTTCGTTGAAGAACTTGTTGAGTTGTGCATCTCTGGCTGGAGTCTGTACCACCTGAAATTCGTCTTCTTCGGCTGCTGCGGTGAAGTCCAATTTCTTTTGCGCTTCGGTCGATAACAGTCCCATCCTCATGTAGAACACCGAGATGGTCCTATGGTCCTATGTACACCATGTCCTCCTCCTTCCAAAGCTTCTGCACATGACGATGAAAGATCCTCGCCCAATGCGCTCTTTTCCCATCGAAGAGCTGCTCGATGAAATTGATCTGCCAATTCGACATGTAAGTTGTTCTTTGTGACCGGAAGATCGTCATGATCGCATCAGCAACCTCCCTCTTCTTCGGATGGACATAATCGCTCGTCTTGTATCCGTTCCTCCCCTGCGGTAATTCCTTGAAGAGCTTGGGGAAGTTCTTCACTGCTTCGGGCGAAGCTGCAGCAGAAACGCTGTCAAAGAGAAGATCACCCTCCCGACCTGCATCATCATTCCCCAAGACGCCAGATCAGTGATCTTCGGTCCAGTTACAAGGCCGCCCATAATTATCATCCGCCGGATGTTGTTTACAAACCTTCAACTCGTGCACCAACTTCGAGGAGACCATCCTCCACCAAGGAAGTAGGAGGAATGCCAATCCCATCTGCTCGAGCTCCTTCTCATAGCGGCGAAGAACCGCTTGATTGACTTCTAGCGCTCGGAGTCTCTGTGACTTAGATGTCTGCATCCCTCGCATTCGTCTAGAATCACTGCAACAGGCTTCGCCGAAGACAGATTCTTCGTCGCAATTCACTTCCTCGTCCGTAACCGAGTTCTTCTTCTCAAATTGGCTTCCTCGCCAGTAACTGACTTCGACGAAGTAGATGTACTTTGACGATCAGAAAATACGGCGCGCTGCGCTCTTGCTATCGCTATGGAAATAGTAAAACAATAAAGTAAATGACTTTGTTATCTGGCTTATATCTCGCGATAGGCTTTCCCGCACGTGTCGAAGTTAGGGTTTTCCTCTTCACGACTGACATTCTTCGGTCTGCTATAACTTCGTCATTCGATCTCCGATTGTCTCGCACAACATATCGTTAGAAAGCTCTTCGTCCGAGGAATTCATCTATGAGGAAGTCATCTCTCAAGTGTCTCCATAGATTCGATAAATTCTTCCAGAATTGAGATTCTTCACTAAACTTCTAATTAACACTATTCTACTCATATCTTCTTTCTTCTTTCATCTATTCTTCTTATTTACTTTACAACTAATCAATTAATTAACAAAACGAAAAACCAAGGCTTCACATACTCCCCCTCTCAATTGTGAAGCGACCCCGCGAACACTTAAGAGTAGTATCTCTTGATTCCGCACCCATTGACTCGGGTGGCTAACAATGTTCCATCGAGTTCTTCCAATTGAACCGAACCATTACTATAACGACGCGTTACTTTGTAAGGGCCCATCCAACGTAAGTGTAACTTCCTTGGAAATTTGGTGTACCTACTGTCATACAACAGTACTAAATCACCATCTTTGATGTCCACTTTGCGGATCTTCTTATCGTGCTTCTCTTTCCGCTTTATTTGAATGATCTCCGTGAGTCGTTTAGATTCTTCACGGTCTTCCTCAAGTGCCATCAGATTCTTGAGTCATAACAGTTGACTCTCCTCCACTGACAATCTATCTTCAGACAGGATTCTGTAAGTAGGTACATCAAATTCAACTCGCATGATCGGTGTCATACCGTATGTTAGGAAAAAGGGTGTCTGACGGGTCGTTATCTTTTCTGCATTTTGAAATGCCCACAAGACAGCCGGTAACTTTGTATCTCAATCATATGCATGATTCACTGTCACCTTGTTCAGAATCTTGCACAACACTCCATTAGACTTCTCCGTCAATCCATTAGCTTTTGGATTGTACGGTGTTGTCTTCCGGTGTTTTATACCAAAGTAGTCTGTCAGTTCTTCTATCATCTTGTTCAAAAAATATGTACCTCGGTCACTCACCAACTCCAGTGGGCATCCATATCGAGTAATGATCTGTGTGTACAGAAACTCAGCCACAGTGGCTGCGTCGTCTTTCTTGGTAGCTGCTGCTTCAACCATCTTTGTTGCATAATCAGTAGATATCAGTATGTATCTTCTTCTAGTGCAGCGTGTTGCAGGTTGTATAGATCCTACAAAATCAATCCCCCACTTCTCGAATGGTGCTAATGGAAGTATCGGATGTAACGGCCACTGAGTGGTTGGCGTAGGCTTACCCACTCGTTGACAGTTATCACACTTCTTGATGATCTCATGAACATCTTTGTACATCGTCGGCCACCAGTATCCAGCTGAGAGAATCTTCTTCACAGTGTTCCTCAGTGCATAGTGTATGTCTTCAGGTTCCGAGTGTAGTGCACCCACCACTTGTGGTATTTCATGCACTTCCAGACATCTTCAAAGTTCTTCATCATGTCCTCTTTTGAACAGTATCCCGTTCTTCAACTCGTAGGGTCCCGCCTGATGTATGAAGACTGTTCGCTGTTCAGCATCCATTTCTTCTGGGAACTGCAAAGTCTGTAAATATCTGTACAGATCATAGTACTTCGTAGCAGATGCTACTGTCAACTGAAACAATTCCTCATCTGGAAAATCATCTGCCACAGTATCCACTCGTTCTCTCGTTCTCGGTCGAGACAAGTAATCAGCATTCTCATGGTGAATTCCTTGTCTGGTCTAAACTGTGAACGTAAACTCCTGAAGTAACAACATCCATCTTGCTATCCGTCCTGACAGGTCTGACTTCTGTACCAGATGCTTCAAAGCATAATGATCCACATGAAAAACAAACTCATAACCAAGGAGGTAATGTCTAAATTTCTTTACTGAGTACACCATTCTCAACGCTTCACGTTCAGTAGTGGTGTAGTTCTTTTCTGCTGCTGAAAGTTGTCTACTCGCATAGTAGATTTGGTGGTCTCTCTTTTCATCATCTTTTTGACTGAGCACCACTCCAATAGCAAACGCAGAAGTGTCTACATACACTTGAAAAGGTCTCTCCCATCTTGTAGGTCAGAAGCTGAATCTAGCGGAGTTAGTGCAGACGATGCACTTCTGCCGAGGTAACTAGAAGGAGGAGAAAGAGAACTTACGCACAACACTGCTCATGACACAGAAGGAGACCCAAGTGAAGGTCGAGGAGTTGAAGAACGAGACATCGGAGAAAGAGGTTATTCTTCGACAGAAGTTGGATCAGGAGAAAGTTCATGAGAAAGCACTTTCTCTGATGAAGAAGCAATTAGATGAGATGCGCACTCAGAGGAATCGAGCTCATGACGTGGTTGCGGAAATGACTAAGGAGATCGAGGACTCGAAGCGTCGATTAGCTTCGGCCGAAGAACTGAATGCTCAACTTCAGAGTAGGATCGAGCCGACGCTGAAGAACTACTTCGCCGTCGAATTGGATACTGAGGAGCTGGGATTTCTTCGCCAGATTAGGGAGGAGTTTGTAGCTGTAGATGTAGAGGGTTCTTCCGTCAAGAACCGAGTAGCTAGGCTAGGCCAACGGGTAGTTAGAGAGCTTAGGGAGGTTAGAGCGACCGTTGAGTTCTCAGTGTGTGAGATAGGTAGAGAGTTAGCGATAGAAAGCGGTGTTGTTCATGGTGTCATTTCGGGCACAGGACCTTCATCCGGCGGATCAGAAGTGCTCCCGACTTCTTAGGAAGAAGATCCGTCATCTTCGGGAAAATCTGTATATAAGCGTTGTGTTGTTCGTGCTCAGTACCTCTATGTGTTTTATCATTTTTGGATTTTCTATTTCCTGAGTTTGCGGAGCCATTGAGTGTTTGTCTACTTCGGGGATTCACCTACGAAGTATCGTAGTTTGCTGTGGTAGGAATTAGTCTGGATGCCGAAGGATTTGCTGTCGACATTTGAAATCAGAGTAAGACGTTTACGGCGAGGACTGAGAATAGACCGGCATCTGCGAAGTTAGTTTGCTACGAAGACGTTTTTGGGCGAAGTTGACTTCAGAGGAAGTAGTTCTTTGGTGAGAACGGTTTTGGAGGAAGTTCAATCTGGTACCTAGGCGGAAGAAGAGTCTTCTTCGCCAGAGTTTTCCGAGAGCAGTAGTAGTGAAAGTAACTTAGTGTGAAGATACTTAGCGTTTATGCTGTTAGAGGCTACCTAGTAGCACTTCAGCAGTACTTCCTCGTGTGACATTTCTGTCCGTGGCTCTGTTTCTCTGTTGTTCATCTGTTTCTTGAGGTCCCTGACCTGTTTTGTATCTGTTATGTTATTTGTCAGGATTATCAACTCTGTCTTGTTGGATAGACCTGAGTTTGATCTCTACCTGGACTGATTTCTGCCCGTGAGAATAAAAGACAACCATAAAGAATCACATTTGTCACATGTTTACCACTTTTGGATGATTTTTACTTGATTCTCTGTGGGTTCGATCCTTAAATTACTACTTTTGAGCATCTTTTGGTTTTCTTGTGTGTTACATATAGAAGACTGAATAAATTTTGGCGTCGCTGCCGGAGATGCAAATGCTGAAATTATCCAAGATCAGTGAACAGAAGTCCAGAGACATGTATGTCGACGGGCAAGCCTGATCCTCCTGGAAACGTGCAATCTGAGAGAGACAGGAGGGGAGAAAGACGAGCAGAATATCGAGAACAGATTCTGGAAGAAGCTCGTCTGTTAAAAGAAGAGCATAAGAAGAGAGAACGAGGTTGGAGAACACCTAACTCAAAAGAATGGAAGAGGAAGGAACCAAACCTTGGTGAATCAAGTTCACCTCGGACACCAAAGTCACTACCTCCAATTCCTCTCGAATCTGCTCAGAGAGAACTTGACTTCGAAGAAGTTACCACTCGGCTAAGTGCTGAGACCGAACATCCAGAAAGTGAAGTAGGGTGGAAACCTTTCACCGAAGTCAATACTGTTTTACATCTGCAGTTGTTTACTCCTGACCCGGACGTAGGAAGTACTTCTGCAGATCAAGATCAGTTTACTTCTTCGAATGAAGAAACTGCAACTAAGGCAGTAGAAGCTATTACTACCTTAATGGAACTTTTACAGGCACAGGAACTTATCCCTCAAGCACTGGTGCGGGAACTCCTTCCGTTAACTCCAGTAGCTCAGAAGGACAGCGCTGCTCCTTACTTACAGCCAACCACAGGACCGTCCATATTTAAGAAGAGACAAGCCCAAGCAGCTGCTGCTGCGGGTATTGCCTCTGCTGTCCTTGTTCAAGCTGCAGTACCAGCGTCGATTCCAGCTCCTGCCAAGATAGCAACTCAAGTTCTAAGAGCTCTTTTCGTTCGAAGTATGGCAGGCCAACCCATCACAAAACATGGTTACCTGAAGTTCAAAGGAGGATCTTCAGATGACGATGAGGATGTAGATGCTTACATTAAACTGTTTGAATCTGTATCTGTCACTAATAAGGAAGATGCTGAACCAGATCGTCTGCGAATCTTCCCAAGTCTTCTTAGGAAGAGAGCACGCAGTTGGTACAATCATGCAAATAGAGTACCAGGAGACATCGATACTTGGGACAAGCTGAAGACAAAGTTCTTAGAGCGGTTCCGAGAAATTGGGTACAATCGTCAAGTTTTGGGAAAGCTGACCAGACTGGTCAGAGGGAAGAAAGAGAGCCTAAAAGATTATGTCCAAAGATTGTACAATCTACTGGATAGAATTCAGAGGATGGGTACAGCCAACCCATACTCTATGGATCAAGCCACAGAATGGCTAGTTACAGGCTTATCGATTGAAATGGAGATTTGGTGTCGTCAAGGAAAGATGGACGCCATTGAAGAGGTTGCTGCTTCAGCAGAAGCATTTGAAGCATCCACCCTCGGAAGTAAAGGAGGATGGACAAAAGGGAAGAAGAAAGAAAAGAAAGAAAAGAAGGAGAAGAAGGAAGAGAAATCGACTCGAAGAAAGAAGCATAAGAAGAGTCGCAGAGAACCCTCTTCCTCCGACGGATCTTCTGATGATGAGTCTTCTTCGACCGAAGCCGAAGAATCTTCATCGGCGAGCTCATCTTCTTCGAGCGAAGGAGAAAGAAGAATGAAACGTAGTTCTTCGTCCAAAGAAAAGAAAAGCTCGGAGGAAAAGAAGGGCAAGGCAAGAGAGGATAGTAATCAACTTATGGAGGAGATGATTAAAGGGTTTGCAGACCTGAAAGGGCAGATGGTTCGATCTCCTGAGGGGAGAAAATCACCTGCTACATCCCGTTCAAGCTTATGGTGTACGACTTGCGGTAAATCAGGACATGCTAATACTGAATGTAAGAACAACAGAACATTTCAGGCACAATCACTTGAATGGACACCAGCATTCGAATCATATTATAGCTTATTCTTTGTGGAAACTCCGGATGAAGTATATGGAGTACAAACGAATCCATCCCCACACAGCCAGCAATTATCCCAATTCAACCCATACCAATTCAAAGGTTTGCACCAAAAGAGAGGGCCCTGAATGTATCTCAGAAACGTTTGATGAGTCCGCCAGGAGCAAATAAACCACCACCCCATGGGTCTTGTTTTAATTGTGGCAGTTTGGAACATTGGTCACCAAACTGCCCTCACCCAAAGAAATCGTTGGGATACGTAGCACTTTGTGAAAAGTGTCATCAATCAGGACATGCCACAGCAGATTGTACTAACCCACCTGTAGAGAAAAGAGAGGTTCGCTTTGATCCGAAGACAGACCGTCCTGCGGAAGCACAACTGCACAAGGTGGACTTGGAAGAATGGAAAGCCGCTGGAGAAGAAAGATGGTCACCAGAAGAAACTTGGGTTTGCAAAGTGGACACCAGAAGCTCTTTCAAGACTAAGAGGAAGGCGGAAGAAGCACCTCTAAAAACTCAATCGAAGAAAGAGTTGAAGAAGCAGAAGAAGGCAAAGGAGAAATCCAAGAAGAAGATAGTTGAGGAGGATACCGAAGAAGAGGAAGAAGAACTACTGAAGAGCGTAAATCCTCTGAGACTACCAGTTGACATTACGGACGAAGTCCGCGAACTCCTGAAGAAGGAGTTACTACGAGCATGAACTTCGGCAAAAGAAGCTGATACCACTTCGGTCGAAGTCCCAGAACGATCAATTTCATCCGCACCCAAGATTTTCCGTACTTCGGCCACTGAAGATAGGACTGCGGCCAAGAACGAGGAGGTTCCGAAGAAGCACAGTCGACCAGAACCTGTGAAGAAAGAACCTGTGGCAGTACCACACTATGATGTGGTAGCTGATCTAGAAACACAGAAGGCTAACATAAGTTTCAAACAGCTGATTGAAGATAACAAAATTTACAGAAAATTGTTACTTCAAGCACTGAAGAAACCCACTAAAGTAAGAAGATCAAAGTTACCTTCTCTGTTTCACATCGAGGCAGAAGACCTGGGATCTCCAGAAGTAGAAGTGGAGGTTGCAGGTTGTGTAATTAGGAAAGTGCCAATTGACTCCGGATCAGGAGTCAACATAATGACAGAAGATACGGCACACGCGTTGGATTTCAGCAAGTTTGAAGAAACTCAGCGGGTGTTACGTCTGGCAGATCAAACGAGAAGACGACCACTTGGGCTGCTGCGCAACATCCCCACCTTAATAGACGGAATTTCTTTTAAACTTACTTATGTTGTGCTGCGCCTTTTGGTTAAGTCTGGTTATCAAATTTTGATTGGGAGGCCATGGTTGTATGGTGCCAAGGTACTAACAGATTGGTACCGGCACCGTTTACAGTTCAAAGATCCACAGAAACCAACTGATAAGGCTGTGATGGTTTCCTAGAAGAAGATAACACATCAGGGCGAAACAGAGTCGACTGATGATGGTTACACTTCAGGATCTGATTCATCAACAAGCAGCGCAGGAGAAAGAAAAGGAAACCGTTATTCGATGGTCAACTATCTACAGTGCTATGAAATTGATGAAGAAGAAGATATGAACGAGGTCGAATAGCAATCACAGCTAGGTCACGGGAGTGTAGAGACCAGTCATACATATGGTATAGTCCTTCAAGGAGCATCCCAAGACCTACTAATAAGCAAAGGTAAGAGCCTAAAGATTTATGTTGTGGTACAAGGAGAAGAGTTGGAAGTGTATCATCAGATGTTGATCCATTACCAAGATGTCTTCGTCTGGACTGTGGAGGACATGAAAGGAATACCTGCACAGTGGGAAGAACATCGTATCGACCTCATTGAAGGATCAGTACCTGTACGACAGCGACAATACCGACTCAATCCAAAATACTCTTTAATGGTTAAAGACGAGATAGATAAGTACCTAAAGGCAGGTATTATTTTTCCTGTGTTAAGCAGCAAATGGGTAGCGCCCATAGTAGTGGTGCCTAAGAAGCAAACAGGAAAAATAAGAGTCTGTCAAGATTTCAGAAAGCTTAATGCAGCAACAAAGAAAGATCATCACCCTTTATCTTTTACTGATACCATTTTGGATCATGTATCTGGAAAGGAATGTTATAGTTTTCTGGATGGGTTTTCAGGGTACAACCAAGTGTCCATTAGAGAGCAAGATAAGGACAAGACTACCTTCACTATAGATTGGGGCACTTATGCTTATCACAAGATGCCTTTTGGACTATGCAATGCACCAGCTACCTTTTAGAGGATGATGACCTCAATTTTTCAAGATTATTTGTGAAAATTTTTAGAGATCTTTATAGATGATTTTTGTGTTTTTGGCACACGTGAAGAACATGCAGCGTGTTTAGCCAAAACCTTTCAGAAGTGTAGGGAAGCCAGACTTGCATTACATCCTGAGAAGTGCTTCTTCGTGATGACTGAAGGAATACTTCTTGAACATAGAGTATCAGATCGAGGCATAGAAGTAGATGTAGAGAAAGTTCGAGTAATACTCTCCCTGCAACTCTCCCTACAACTGACATCAGCAAGTTGAGAGCCTTCCTAAGACATGTTGGATATTACAGGAGGTTCATCAAAGACTATGCCATACTTGCTGCGCCATTGACAGAATTGCTGAAGAAGACGACAGAGTACCATTGGCACGAGAAGTGCATCGTCTGCACTAACTCCGCTAGATTCAGCTTCCGACCGACAACCTCCTCGTATGTTCCTCGGTTCCCTTCTAAGTTGAGCAGCAGTGAAGAAAGAGTAGAGAAAGAGAGAAAGAGTAGTCTTCGGTGTAGTGTCAGCGTCCTTCTTCATCCGAGGAGTGTCCCCTTCTTCGGCTTCCTCAGTCGCCTCTTCGTCAGCTGCTTCCTCATCGACACTGATTGTCTTGGTCATCTTCATCTTCTTCCTCGACTTCTGTGCGGACCTCGGTTTCTCTTCCAAAGGCTTCTTCCTTCCACTTCTTCGGACCGGAGGAGATACCTCGACAACATCTTCATCTTCGTTCGGATTCACCTCTTCGGTTTCCTTCTCTGGAACTGCTGCTGAAGTCGACGCTTCCTGCCTTTGCACTGTCTCCACCGCTACTTCGATCGCTGCTTCTTCGACGATGACTTCGTCGAAGAACTTCTAGAGTACGTGTTCGCTCCTCGTTTTAAAGAATGCGTGCATCTTTGGCTGGAGTCTGTACCACCTGAAATTCGTCTTCTTCGGCTGCTGCGGTGAAGCCCAATTTCTTCTGCGCTTCGGTCGATAACAGTTCCGTCTCCATATAGAACACCGAGACAAATGGTCCTATGTACACCATGTCCTCCTCCTTCCAAAGCTTCTGCACATGACGATGAAAGATCCTCGCCCAATGCGCTCTTTTCTCAGCGAAAAGCTGCTCGATGAAATTGATCTGCCAATTCGACATGTAAGTTGTTCTTCGTGGTCGGAAGATCGCCATGATCGCATCAGCAACCTCTCTCTTCATCGGATGGACGTAATCGCTTGTCCTGTAACCGTTCCTCCCCTGTGGTAATTCCTTGAAGAGCTTGGGGAAGTTCTTCACTGCTTCGGGCGAAGCTGCAGCAAAAACGATGTCAAAGAGAAGATCATCCTCTCGACCTGCATCGTCAGTCCTCAAGACGCCAGACCAGTGATCTTCGGTCCAGTTACAAGGCCGCCCATAGTTATCATCCGCCGGATGCTGTTTACAAACCTTCAACTCGTGCACCAACTTCGAGGAGACCATCTCCCACCAAGGAAGTAGGAGGAATGCCAATCCCATCTAGCTCCTTCTCATAGCGGCGAAGAGCCGCTCGATTGACTTCTAGCGCTCGGAGTCTCTATGGCTTAGATGTCTGCATCCCTCGCATTCGTCTAGAATCACTGCAACAGGCTTCACCGAAGACAGATTCTTCGTCGCAATTCACTTCCTCGCCCGTAACCGAGTTCTTCCTCTCAAATTGGCTTCCTTGCCAGTAACTGACTTCGACGAAGTAGATGTACTTCGGCGATTGGAAAATGTGGCGCGTTGTGCTCCTGCTATCGCTCTAGAAATAGTAAAACAATAAAGTAAATGACTTTGTTACCTGGCTTATATCTCGCGATAGGCTTTCCCGCACGTGCCGAAGTTAGGGTTTTCTTCTTCACGACTGACATTCTTCGGTCTGCTGTAACTTCGTCATTCGGCCTCCGATTGCCTCGCACAACATATCGTTAGAAAGCTCTTCGCCCGAGGAATTCATCTATGAGGAAGTCATCTCTCAAGTGTCTCCATAGATTTGATAAATTCCTCCAGAACTGAGATTCTTCAGTAAACTTCTAATTAACACTACTCTACCCATATCTTTTATCTTCTATCATCTATTCTTCTTATTAACTTTACAACTAATCAATTAATTAACAAAACGAAAAACCAAGACTTCACACACGTGCAAGGTTATTGCGAGAAAGAAAGTAAGTAATTATTCTTCCCTTAAGGGAGTTAGGCGTATATCCATCAAACTATAGTAGGGTACAGTAGGGTAGGGCATAGCCGCCAAATGCCGATAGGAAGGAGACTACGCACCTACACAATGATGGGTTACAATCTCATGCACATAGGAAAAGGTCGAGGAGTATGACTTGTCAAATACGAATTTCCTCCAACTCCTACTTACGTGACGAAGGAACAAGCCAAGAGAAGACAACTGGTACACTAGGGAGCTTGATTTTAGGATCGATTATAGTATTTTTGAGATGGAGGAGATGGAACATGGATCAAATTTCTCCTTGTGTTCATGGTCGGCTCGGATAGCAGAATTGTGAAGAATGCTGACTGGAGAATGGTGGCAAGACGAGTGGAAGAGAGGCAAGTAAAATATAAGGTATCAAGAACTAGTATTAGCAAAATCTGGTTGATATCACTAAACTTCTCAAGTATCTCGTGACCTCTTCAAATTGAAAAGAAGAGAAGAGTTTATGTTATCCAATAGTGGTGCATGGATGCTAACTTGTGATTGTATTTGCATGTTAGTGGTGTAAATTTTGTGACCTACTGAGCAAGAGCTTCCACTGGCGCAACAAGGCGGTAGGTGCACGAAAGAAGCCAAACACATGTGAGATCAATGATGGGAAGCCTGGCTGTGGGAAGTCTTCTGGGTACGTCAGTTCACCAGAAGTTGTCTCGAGAGTCTTCTTGGAGGTCATTGTCACTGTAGGAGTCCTCAGCCTTCTTCTGAACCTTTCATAGATTGTACTTCTCACATATCTTCTCATTTTCTGTTAGGAAGTAGGATGAATTGCAAGGTGGATTGTCTTCTTAAGAATCCATGCAATGCTTTGCTTAGGTAGGATTGCTTAGATTTAGCTCGGAAGACGAAAAGTACTTAGGAAGCACTATTAGAATTCTGGAAGACAAAATAGCTATCTTATGGAAGACTAGATTCATCTTCTGAGAGTGGAAGCTGGACTGTGAGGACCTGGTAAGGACTGAGCCTTAGGCTCACATCAAGTATGTGTGGTTAAGTGTAACAGAAGCTCAAACATGTCGATGCATCCTCGAGGGTTGGTGTTACCGCCAGCAGAGTTAGTCGAGGTCAAACCTTACATCAAGGAGTTGGGCCTCAAGTTCTTCACGTGGAACTTGAACCTCGCGGATCATTTTCTGGAGGAGGTCTGGATAGCATTGCCTCCTCGCAACCATGAACTTGTCAAGACAGGGGTCGTTCGGAGAAGATCATCTTCATGGACAGTGGAGTGGTGGCGTAGAGCATTTCACCGGCCAGAAGCAGAGAACCGCGGATATGAGTTGGAGAAGAAGATTTTGTCGATGATCTCTGGGAAGTGTTATGTACTTGGAAGTACTACATACCTCTTCTTGGAAGACAAACAAGGGAGGAATTGATAGAAAGTGGAAGCTTACCGAGAGCCGATGAAGCGTCTTCTAGGGAAGTTATACCTTCATCTTTTCTCCAAGGGAAAAGTCCAGAAGGTGAGATACCTTAGAGACCAAGACGTGGAGTTCTTAGAAGCTATCTGGGAAGGATAGGTCGTCAACTGGGGTGCCTTATTTCACATCTACATCCAGACCGAGCTAGTGTACTTGGGCACCTCAGCAGGAAGGCATCTTACTCTCTTCTTCTGTTATCTGTACGTGTCCAAGAGAGATTTGAAGGAAGACCAGTTGGTCAAGTATGGGCCAACAAGACAGCGAGAGGTGAAGGAAGAGACATCAGAGGAAGAAGATCGAGCAGCTGCTATGTTATCCCCTCCCACTTTAGTGCCTCAGGCAGGACCAAGTACTCAGTAGAAGTTGATCATGGTGCGAGAAGACGACTCCAGTGACACAGAAGACGCGTCGTCACTGAGGAAGATGAGATCTAAGGGTGTGCCTCGGAAGAGCACATCCTTCCTTACCATCCACCCTAGATCCGAGTCGGATTCACAAGATGACACGTCCAGCACCAAGATGGCACGGAAGACAGCTTCTGCAACTACAGGGAGTCTTTCGAATACTCCAGAAGCGAAGATATGGATTGATGTACCGACTGCAATCTGAAGAAGCGCAGCGAAGAGGACTTCTTCTGCAGTGGGAAGAGATCTTCCATTGCAGAAGACAGCAAAGGTAACGTCTTTCTGTGCACAGAAACACATGAAGAAGGAAACTCTCTTCTCTTCCCTTCCGTTCGTCTTACCTCCTTTTCGTTTCTGCTGTTCCCTCTCTAGACCCTTCTTGAAAATTCCATAGGTGAGATTTCAAGCGGAAGTGCTGCTCAATTTTTGCCAGCCTTCACACTTCCAAAACTGAATTTGATCTTTTCCCTCTCTGTCTCGAATCCATTTGGTTCTCCCCATCCACTCCCCTATCCAATTGCATTCCTGGTCCTCGAATCTATGGACAGAAGACTTGTCTTAAGTTTGGACATTTCTAGAAGCCAAATTCAAGCCACATCAAGTAGTGTGGATTTGATTTAATTTGCGAGAAGCTTGATGTAAATCTAGAGCAGAATTGTGAGTTGGTGATTCTTTCGAGAAGAAGGAAATTAAGATTTAGGCCAGAGTCTTTCAATTCATGTCTTCTCAATCCACGTCTTCCTAGAGAGCTAGAAGACTGGAAAGGCTGGCAAAATGTGCAGAAAGATGTGACGGTCCTATGCGGGTCTCTTCTGTCTAACCTATCACATCATGTTCTTTCTTCTTCCAATCTAGATGAAAAATTGTGAGAAATCTTGTAGTGACGCAGGATTTCTCCTTTTGCCCATTTAGTATACAAGATATCGTTCCCACAGAGGATTTGCACAAGTATCACTGCTCTAAGTTCTAAGATCTGTTCAAACACACAAACACACTAGTTTTGTCTAGAAATCCCGTCTTCTCACAAAACCACACGACTTCCAAACCCTTCAAAAGGTGCTCTGGACCTAAACAAACAACTACCACCTAAAATATCACACACTTATCTACAGGGAAGCTCGAGAAGACACGTCCTGCTTCCAGATCACTTCTTCCAGTCTTCTCAACACAGTCTTCCCGAAGCAATCCTCGGCTTCTGGGGATTCAACTCGGCTTCTCACACCTCCAGAAGACTGCTCCTGTTTCGTAGAAGTCGAACTAGCAACGTCCGTCGCACATTGCTCTTCCAAGTCCCAACGGGTTAGATCAATCACAGGGTGTATGTCCCTTGTAGCCTTCCCAAGCTTCTGCCTACGAAAACGGTCTTCCTGCAGCACTACAACGACATTCACCTTCACGGAAGCTCAATAGAAGTCTCGGAAGCTCACTAGAAGAAGGTAGGAAGATGGAGAAGATGGGGAAGAAGAGAAAATCCAAACGAGAGAAAAACAAGATAAGAATAAGAAATTAAGACTCCGACAGGCTTCTAGTCCGGATCCTGACTAACAAGCCATCCCTGCTTGTAGTAATTTGAGGAAGAAGACAACAAATTCGCTTACAATTACACAGTCTTCTACTTGAGGATGTCGTCTTCTGCTGTGGAAAGAAGGCTTCTTTCTTCTTCTGTCGTTGCTTCGACTACTCCGTCTTACCCATAGGACCGTCCGTACATAGATCCTAAGTGCTCCACTAGATGAGACAAGCTTCGACTCTGCACAGCTTCTAACAATCACCGCCACTCAAAGAGGAAGGCTTCCCATGCACAATTGGGTGTGAATTCAAGAAAATCCACTGCCCAGAAGACATAGACAAAGCTTCTACACTCAAATCCAAAATCCATTCCTCGAGAAGAAGACACATTGGTGTTGAGAAGCTCACTCCCTCTACGTCCTGCTCCTACTCCTTGGCACACCAGCTTAGCAACAGGACTACACGAGGATGCCGTTCCCTGCTCTAAACTGTCCACTACCTCTATCTACATCTTCGAACCACTGCTGGCAGCGAGCATGCAGACCCCTCCGGTGTAATCTCAATCTATTCGTATGTCTCTAATATCGGATGTGGTGTGTATACAGTATGGTGTGTATACAGTATGGTGTGTGTGCACAGTAGTGTGTGCACAAATGCGTCTCATGTGCCCAAAATCCTACTCTGTCTTCTAACTTATACTACCACCTTGATGCGTAGGGGAAGTTCCCCTCCAATCCTCGACTACAACCAGGAAGAGATGGGCGCTGTCAGAAGTTGAAAGATGGGCGTTGTAAACGCGTTTGCAACTCCTGGTTGCTCTTCCTCAGCTGCGCTAACTCCTTGGCAGAAGCGGCTGCTTCCGCCTTGTACTTTGCTGCGAGCTTCTCTCGTGGTGCGGAGGTTGGCTTCCAGCACTTCTATCTTCTTCTGGCCTTCTTCCTGCCGCATCAGGGTGCGCAGACCGAATCCAGGCTGTAGTGGCTTCTCCTGAGCCATCGCTCTCTTCTCCACCAACTCCATAGCTGGTTGGATCTCCGAGTGGAAGAAGACACTGAACTCCTCCAGTCTTCTTTCCGTGGAAGACAGACTCATCCCCACGATCCGGATGGAGGTGTCTTCCTTGTCTTCCAGAGACAAGGATGCCTCTTCTGCTGCTGTGACCTTCTCCTTCTGCGCGCGAGAAGAAGCTACTCTTCTCATCTTCCGGGGTGGAAGATCCCTCCCCATGGCAGAAGCGGTCCTCTTTACTGTGCTTCCTCGCATCGCAGTAGGAGTGTACATCCAACCTTCATCTTCTAGAGTCTTCGGAAGACTCCCTGGTATTGCAGAAGCGGTCTTCTGCGAAGCTCGGGTACTCAGTGGCTCCTCCTGAGAGTCAGACTTTGATCCAGAGTGAATGATCGGGAAGGAGGTGGTCTTCTTAGGCACACTCCTAGGACCCATCTTCCTTGGTGGTGTCGCGTCTTCCGACCCACTAGAGTCGTCTTCTCTCACCAAAAGCGTCTTCTGATGAGTACTTGGTCTCATCTGCGGCATCAGAGTGGGAGGGGGAGTCGTGGCCGCTGCTCGGTCGTCTTCTCTCGAGGTCTCCTCCTTTACCTTGTGCTGCCCTGTTGGCCCATACCTCACCAACTGATCTTCTATGAGGTCCTCCTTGGCCACGTACAGATTACAGAAGAACGGAGTAAGATGTCCTCCTGCCGGGGTGCCTAAGTACACCAGCTCTGCCTGCACATATGCGTGGAAGAACGCGCCTCAGTTGATGGGTAGCCCTTCCCAAATGACTTCTAGGAATTCCACGTCCTGGTCTCCAAGATATCTTGTCTTCTGCGCTTTCCTCTTGCGAAACAGTTGAAGAAACAACTTCGCCAGAAGACGTTTCTGTGGCTCCCGGTAAGCTTCGACCTTCCATCCGTTTCTTCCCTGTCTGTCCTTCAGGAAGAGACAAGTTGTGCTCTCAGGCACATGCCACTTCTCCGAGATCATCGATAGGATCTTCTTCTCTAACTCGTACCCCTTGTTCTCTACTTCTGGCCTGTGGAAAGCCCTACATCACCATTTTGCTGTCCAGGAAGATGGTCTTCCTCGGGCAACTCTTGCCTTCGCAAGTACACGGTTGCGGGGAGGTAATGCTGCCCAAACCTCCTCCAGAAGACCCTGGTCGGCGAGGTTCCAATCCCATAGGAAGAAGTCGAGACCCAACTCCTTGATGAAGGCTTTGGCCTCAGCCAACTCTACTGTCACTAACACCAACCCTCGAGGATGCATCGACATACTTGAAGCTCTGTTACACTAAGCCACACGCACTTACTGTGAGCCGAAGGCTCAGTCCTTCCCAAGTCCTCACAGTCTAGCTTCCACTCTCAGAAGACGAATCTAGTCTTCTGAAAGATAGCTATTCCGTCTTTCGGGATTCTAACAGTGCTTCCTAAGTTCCTCTCGTCTTCCGAGCTATATCTAACCAATCCTAACAAAGCAAGGCATCGCATGGATTCCTAAGAAGACAACCCACTTTGCATTTCATCCTACTTCCTAACAGAAGATACAAGATATGCGAGAAGTAGAGTGTATGAAAAGTTCAGAAGATGGTCATGGGCTCTTGCTGTGACAGTGGTCTTTTGGGAAGACTCTCGGGACAGCTTCCGATTCAATAACATTCTCAGAAGACTTCCCGAAGCTAGGCTTCCCTTCACTGGTCTCACACATCTTCTGCTTTCGACACGCAATCTAACCTCACAACAGACACAAGATATTCATACTCTGTTCTTTCGACTTCTCACCTCTCATACACACTCAGAAGAAGCTTGCTGCATGACGAGAAGACATGACCCTCGATCATTCTCTCCAGATTCTGCCAGCAAGACTTCTCACAACTCTTTTCTAAGTTCAGGAAGAAGAAGGAATAGGCTACTATGAGTCTGACAGAAGAGATCCGTAAAAGACCCTCACGTCTTCTCGCACATTTTGCCAGTCTTTCCAGACTTCTAGTCTCTCTAGGAAGATGTGGATTTGAGAAGCTTGGAAGATTGGGAGGCACATGTCTGGTTCCCAACTTTCAGCTTCTCGAAACAACAAACAACTCACCAAGTCACTCAAGATTCGTACCAAGCCTCTCTCAACACAAAAGCAAATCCAATCCACTCTTGATATGAATTACACACAGTCGTCTTCCAAAGACTTCAGACATCAGAAGCGTCTTCTGAAGATGTTCAAGTTTCAGAAACGTCTTCCGAAGATGTTCAGATCTTCCGAAGCGTCTTTTGTCCAAGAATTCAGGAGTAGAGGTGCGATAGGGTAAGGAAATTTATAGCTGAGGGATCGAATTTGAGAACGACGGACATGGAAGCTCGATTATAGCTCGGGAAGAAGCTAGAAGATGACTGTCAAAAATTGGGCAGTGCTTCCGCACCCAATTTCACAGAAGAAAAATACGGGATGGAGAAAGCGATCGATGAGTTTCCTGCAAACAATCAGGGAGGTGCGGGGATACTAAACAAGAGGCAAGAAGCGGTGGGAAGGGAAGAAAACATGAGAAGAACCTCAAACAGTCTTCTGTCTGCTTCTCATAGTGCCTTCAGTCTTCTACGTGCTTCTGGCTCCACCTGAGCTCCAATGCGACTCCACAGAGCTGCTTCTATCGTCAATGTCCTGCTGCTTCTCAGTCGATCAGGGCTCCACCTCAGATTCTTCTTCAATCGCCCTTCAATGTCTGCTTCCGGGAATCTACAGGAGACTCCTTCAGCTTGATGGTGCTTCCTACTCTCAGAAATTCGTCCTTGCTTTCTCTCTAGCTGCAATTCGATCCTAGCTGATCTCGATTTCACTCTGCTGACCCTCCTCACTCAATTCGGCACCTACTAATTCAATGCGGCACCTCCTAACTCGATCTTCTGTGCTAATGTCTTCGATGCGAGAAGTAGGTGATGATTCTGCGCCAATGCGCTTCTCCCTTATCTTCTCGTGCAGTTAGGGATTCTTCGACCTACCTGACCTACCTACTACCTTGGGCTACATGGTTGGTACACCTACCCTCCTACTAGGTGGTGCGCAGTTAGACCTATGTAGTCGCGGTTGCTGTCACTGTTGTTGTCTTCTGGAAGACACGCGTCTTTTGTCTTCCATCTTTCGAAGACCTGGTCGGGAAGATGTCCTTCTTCCGTCTTCGGAAGAAGTCAACTTTTCTTACAAAAAGTTCTTAAGGTCATCTTCCTTCTAAACAAGATGTATTCTTAAGCAACAAGGTTATTTAATTACACAGACATGTGATTGACTTCAAAAATTTCAAAAATTCGTACATCCTGTAAATTGTGGACACCACAAATCTTGCTGACAAACTTGACGAAACTAGCTAGCATGCACTCGATTAACAGTCGCTACACATGACATGGCACTTTTATAATATGCATCACCTTGTGAGGATGAAAGAATCATAGCTTGTCTCTCATTTATTATAATATGTATTATAGTATATGTTATTATGTCAAAATAATTTTTGTTTATTTATCCTTTATAACTTGAATTACAAATTGCATTCTTCTGGATAAGTTCCTAGGATCTAGTGATATTTTAACTCTTCATACCGTTTATTTGCAAACAAATATCACCTTGCGGAATAAATATATAAAATTTCTGGAGTAAAATAACATCTCACTTTATATAGAGTGAATATACTTCCAATGTCATATTTTCATGCAGATGGTTTCAGCAGGTCTGCCCGAGCTTACATCTCCAACTGATGTCGGTTACATGCGGGATATGTTGCTGCTTAACATGTCCGAAAAAGTTGCCGGGGAACAATTTCTGCAGTGGATACACGAAAGTCTTCATACAAAAACAAGTCAGATAAATAATGCAATTCACACTTGGAAACATAGTTGAGAGGATGAACTAGCACGAAATTCGGAAGATGTGCTAGTCAGTTCTGCTTGTTCCATACATGAAAAGATGGAAGAATATGTCATATGTTTGTCGCACTGAATGGTTTACTGGCTTGTTCCAAGAGCTTATGTAATCTTCAGCATGCTCTCTTTTACTGAAAGCAATACATTTATTTACCGGTTGTAAGCTCCACATCCAAGTACGGCCATCCTTTCAGTCATGTATGTACGTTTTTTACCACTTTAAAGATTGCAAGCGTACACATCATTCTTGAAGTGAAGTTCCTGCACCGGATTTCAAACTAGTTTAGGACTTTTGGTTCAACCATTAATACGTCAAATATAGACAAATGTTTGTGTGACGATGAGCATGAAGAGAGAACTTTATTTGTTAACTTCACGAATCTAGAAAGTGGCTAGATTTCGTCCGAACAGTTTCTTTGAGTGAAATGATAATACTTGCTTAGTTCAAATATTGGCCCTGGAGCAATTTGGAGACTGAAAGTATTGCTTGTTATGTACATTGTTACATTCCGTAGTTATTTAGAAAATTCCATGAGCTAGTGGATATGGAGTGGGGAAATGATATCAGAAAAAGTAAGAAAATAAACTTCAGTGGTTCTTTTATTTGACTTTCAAGATTTCTTTCCACAATCAAAAACATTATTAAGGATAACCTCACATTCAGTCATGGATTATAAGTTAATTTTATAGAGTGTGCTCTTCTTACGTCCATCAAACCTAGCTAGGTATTAAAAACCAATACATTTTCAAGCTCAGCGATCCTGGTTGAGGACTAGCACATCCAGCCAACCTAATCATGTGCATAATACCATATATGGTCATTTTACGATAGTCCATATTCAATGACCTCATTGAGAGAGACGAACGTACACTCAACAGTATTGCTTAGAGTTCATAATATCAGCTAAATTCTATTGATATCTGGTCTCACACTCACCTCGTGGATGTATTCTCTAGAACCATTATTGTTGGTTAACTTAGCATTAATGTCTCTCCCACTCATCATTTTGAAGATTTTCTTCGAGTCAAGTAATGATGATAATAAAAAGACATTTCTAAGAAAGCTCATAGGTCTTGTGTTGATATTCAAATTTTTGATAAAATGAAGTTAAAATAACCATAGTTGAACATATTGCAAATAACATCTAAGTTGTTCTGAATTTAATGGTTGTATGAATTGAAACGTATATTGAGAAAGAGTAGTCTATCAATTGTTAAGAATTGGTATGAAGAGAATTCTACTGATGTTAGGAGATAGACCTAGTCACTCTTCTTGTTTTTGGAGGAAACACATGCGTAGTGACCTAAGAAATTATTAGAAATAAATAAAGCTTTATTTCTTGAGACTTATTAAAGAAGAATACTTTTTAGACTTATATTTTTAATAAATATATATTTTTCTTAAACCTATCATAAATAAAAATTATTTTAGATTTTATGTTGACATAATTAGTACAATTCATGTTGTGTAAGATCTCGATTATATAATTCTTGGAGTAATCTTGTTGATGGCTTATAGTCAAAGGGATGTGATAATGTCTTAGAGCTTTGTGGTCAACATAAAACAAAACTTCATTTTTAGCATTTATTCTATTTTTCTTAAATGAAGTCTATAGTTATTTACTCCACTCAAAAGTACTATATTTATTTCTTTAGCTGGATAACAAGGAGTAGCACACATACGCCAAACTAAATCACCATAGGAGGATGATTTAGGAAGGATATTCACCCATGTACACTGAAGTGTACATGAGGTGTAATCTATATTCTAACCTTTCCGGCGGGAAGGGTTGGAATGTAAATTGATGTCTACTCAGAATGACATGTATTGACAATAAAAATCTCGGACTTATATCTCCAGGAACGCATCAGCCCGCTCTTCACTTATGGGTTCTCTCCGGATGAGTTGGCTACTCTGGAACTGGTTAACATATAATATTTATGAATTAATTTAATTTTCTATAATAATTTTATAAAATAAATTTGTATAACACTTCTACGTTTTCTGATAAAAGAAAATGAAATTCATTGTACAAGTACGTGGGGAAGGATATTTGCCGAAGGTGTAACAAGGGGAGTTTTCGGTGTTCAAATAATTTGGACGTATGAGTTATAACTCATTCCGGAGGAGTTATATTTTGCTGGGTTTAGCTGCATCATGTTGTAACACACAAGAAAACCAAAAGATGCTCGAAAGTAGTAATTTAAGGATCGAACCCACAGAGAATCAAGTAAAAATCATCCAAAAGTAGTAAACATGTGACAAAGGTGATTCTTTATGGTTATTTTTTATTCTCACGGGCAGAAATCAGTCCCGGTAGAGATCAAACTCAGGTCTATCCAACAAGACAGAGTTGATAATCCTGACAAATAACATAACAGATACAAAACAGGTCAGGGACCTCAAGAAACAGGTGAACAACAGAGAAACAGAGACACAGACGGAAATGTCACACGAGGAAGTACTGCTGAAGTGCTACTAGGTAGCCTCTAACACCATAAACGCTAAGTATCTTCATACTAAGTTACTTTCACTACTACTGCTCTCGGAAAACTCTGGCGAAGAAGACTCTTCTTCCGCCTAAGTACCAGATTGAACTTCCTCCAAAACCGTTCTCACCAAAGAACTACTTCCTCCGAAGTCAACTTCGCCCAAAAACGTCTTCGTAGCAAACTAACTTCGCAGATGCTGGTCTATTCTCAGTCCTCGCCGTAAACGTCTTACTCTGATTTCAAATGTCGACAGCAAATCCTTCGGCACCCAGACTAATTCCTATCACAGCAAACTACGATACTTCGTAGGTAAATCCCCGAAGTAGACAAACACTCAATGACTCCGCAAACTCAGGAAATAGAAAATCCAAAAATGATAAAACACATATAGGTACTGAGCACGAACAACACAACGCTTATATATAGATTTTCCCGAAGATGACGGATCTTCTTCCTAAGAAGTCGGGAGCACTTCTGATCCGCCGGATGATGGTCCTGTGCCCGAAACGACACCAGGAACAACACCGCTTTCTATCGCTAACTCTCTACCTATCTCACACACTGAGAACTCAATGGTCGCTCTAACCTCCCTAAGCTCTCTAACTACCCGTTGGCCTAGCCTAGCTACTCGGTTCTTGACGGAAGAACCCTCTACATCTACAGCTACAAACTCCTCCCTAATCTGGCGAAGAAATCCCAGCTCCTCGGTATCCAATTCGACGGCGAAGTAGTTCTTCAGCGTCGGCTCGATCCTACTCCGAAGTTGAGCGTTCAGTTCTTCGGCTGAAGCTAATCGACGCTTTGAGTCCTCGATCTCCTTAGTCATTTTTGCAACCACGTCCTGAGCTCGATTCCTCCGAGTGCGCATCTCGTCCAATTGCTTCTTCATCAGAGAAAGCGCTTTCTCATGAACTTTCTCGTGATCCAACTTCTGTCGAAGAAGAGCCTCTTTCTCCGATGTCTCGTTCTTCAACTCCTCGACCTTCACTTGGGTCTCCTTCTGTGTCATGAGCAGTGTTGTGCGTAAGTTCTCTTTCTCCTTCTTCCAGTTACCTCGGCCGAAGTGCATCGTCTGCACTAACTCCGCTAGATTCAGCTTCCGACCGACAACCTCCTCGTATGTTCCTCGGTTCCCTTCTAAGTTGAGCAGCAGTGGCACGACTACCTCCTAGATGTACTTCACCGAGGAAGTGAGTTGCTCTATTTCTCCTATCGTCGATAGAGAAAGAGTAGTCTTCGATGTAGTGTCAACGTCCTTCTCCGTCCGAGGAGTGTCCTCTTCTTCGGCTTCCTCAGTCGCGTCTTCGTCAGCTGCTTCCTCATCGACACAGATTGTCTTGGTCATCTTCATCTTCTTCCTCGACTTCTGTGCGGACCTCGGTGTCTCTTCCAAAGGCTTCTTCCTTCCACTTCTTCGGACCGGAGGAGATACCTCGACAACATCTTCATCTTCGTTCGGATTCACCTCTTCGGTTGCCTTCTCTAGAACCGCTGCTGAAGTCGACGCTTCCTGCCTTCGCACTGTCTCCACCGCTACTTCAGTCGCTGCTTCTTCGGTGATGACTTCGTTGAAGAACTTGTTGAGTTGTGCATCTCTGGCTGGAGTCTGTACCACCTGAAATTCGTCTTCTTCGGCTGCTGCGGTGAAGTCCAATTTCTTTTGCGCTTCGGTCGATAACAGTCCCATCCTCATGTAGAACACCGAGATGGTCCTATGGTCCTATGTACACCATGTCCTCCTCCTTCCAAAGCTTCTGCACATGACGATGAAAGATCCTCGCCCAATGCGCTCTTTTCTCAACGAAGAGCTGCTCGATGAAATTGATCTGCCAATTCGACATGTAAGTTGTTCTTTGTGACCGGAAGATCGTCATGATCGCATCTGCAACCTCCCTCTTCTTCGGATGGACATAATCGCTCGTCTTGTATCCGTTCCTCCCCTGCGGTAATTCCTTGAAGAGCTTGGGGAAGTTCTTCACTGTTTCGGACGAAGCTGCAGCAGAAACGCTGTCAAGGAGAAGATCACCCTCTCGACCTGCATCATCAGTCCCCAAGACGCCAGACCAGTGATCTTCGGTCCAGTTACAAGACCGCCCATAATTGTCATCCGCCAGATGCTGTTTACAAACCTTCAACTCGTGCACCAACTTCGAGGAGACCATCCTCCACCAAGGAAGTAGGAGAAATGCCAATCCCATCTGCTCGAGCTCCTTCTCATAGCGGCGAAGAACCGCTCGATTGACTTCTAGCGCTCGGAGTCTCTGTGGCTTAGATGTCTGCATCCCTCGCATTCGTCTAGAATCACTGCAACAGGCTTCGCCGAAGACAGATTCTTCGTCGCAATTCACTTCCTCGTCCGTAACCGAGTTCTTCTTCTCAAATTGGCTTCCTCGCCAGTAACTGACTTCGACAAAGTAGATGTACTTCGACGATCAGAAAATACGGCGCGCTGCGCTCTTGCTATCGCTATGGAAATAGTAAAACAATAAAGTAAATGACTTTGTTATCTGGCTTATATCTCGCGATAGGCTTTCCCGCACGTATCGAAGTTAGAGTTTTCCTCTTCACGACTGACATTCTTCGGTCTGCTATAACTTCGTCATTCGATCTCCGATTGTCTCGCACAACATATCGTTAGAAAGCTCTTCGTCCGAGGAATTCATCTATGAGGAAGTCATCTCTCAAGTGTCTCCATAGATTCGATAAATTCCTCCAGAATTGAGATTCTTCACTAAACTTCTAATTAACACTATTCTACTCATATCTTCTATCTTCTTTCATCTATTCTTCTTATTTACTTTACAACTAATCAATTCATTAACAAAACGAAAAACCAAGGCTTCACATACTCCCCCTCTCAATTGTGAAGCGACCCCGCGAACACTTAAGAGTAGTATCTCTTGATTCCGCACCCATTGACTCGGGTGGCTAACAATGTTCCATCGAGTTCTTCCAACTGAACCGAACCATTACTATAACGACGCGTTACTTTGTAAGGGCCCATCCAACATAAGTGTAACTTCCCTGGAAATTTGGTGTACCTACTGTCATACAACAGTACTAAATCATCATCTTTGATGTCCACTTTGCGGATCTTCTTATCGTGCTTCTCTTTACGCTTCATTTGAATGATCTCCGTTAGTCGTTTAGATTCTTCACGGTCTTCCTCAAGTGCCATCAGATTCTTGAGTCATAACAGTTGACTCTCCTCCACTGACAATCTATCTTCAGACAGGATTCTGTAAGTAGATACATCAAATTCAACTCGCATGATCGGTGTCATACCGTATGTTAGGAAAAAGGGTGTCTGACGGGTCGTTATCTTTTCTGCATTTTGAAATGCCCACAAGACAGCCGGTAACTTTGTATCTCAATCATATGCATGATTCACTGTCACCTTGTTCAGAATCTTGCACAACACTCCATTAGACTTCTCCGTCAATCCATTAGCTTTTGGATTGTACGGTGTTGTCTTCCGGTGTTTTATACCAAAGTAGTCTGTCAGTTCTTCTATCATCTTGTTCAAAAAATGTGTACCTCGGTCACTCACCAACTCCAGTGGGCATCCATATCGAGTAATGATCTGTGTGTACAGAAACTCAGCCACAGTGGCTGCGTCGTCTTTCTTGGTAGCTGCTGCTTCAACCATCTTTGTTGCATAATCAGTAGATATCAGTATGTATCTTCTTCTAGTGCAGCGTGTTGCAGGTTGTATAGATCCTACAAAATCAATCCCCCACTTCTCGAATGGTGCTAATGGAAGTATCGGATGTAACGGCCACTGAGTGGTTGGCGTAGGCTTACCCACTCGTTGACAGTTATCACACTTCTTGATGATCTCATGAACATCTTTGTACATCGTCGGCCACCAGTATCCAGCTGAGAGAATCTTCTTCACAGTGTCCCTCAGTGCATAGTGTATGCCTTCAGATTCCGAGTGTAGTGCACCCACCACTTGTGGTATTTCATGCACTTCCAGACATCTTCAAAGTTCTTCATCATGTCCTCTTTTGAACAGTATCCCGTTCTTCAACTCGTAGGGTCCCGCCTGATGTATGAAGACTGTTCGCTGTTCAGCATCCATTTCTTTTAGGCACTGCAAAGTCTGTAAATATCTGTACAGATCATAGTACTTCGTAGCATATGCTACTGTCAGCTGAAACAATTCCTCATCTGGAAAATCATCTGCCACTGTATCCACTCGTTCTCGGTCGAGACAAGTAATCAGCATTCTCATGGTGAATTACTTGTCTGGTCTGAACTGTGAACGTAAACTCCTGAAGTAACAACATCCATCTTGCTATCCGCCCTGACAGGTCTGACTTCTGTACCAGATGCTTCAAAGCATAATGATCCACATGAAAAACAAACTCATAACCAAGGAGGTAATGTCTAAATTTCTTTACTGAGTACACCATTCCCAACGCTTCACGTTCAGTAGTGGTGTAGTTCTTTTCTGCTGCTGAAAGTTGTCTACTTGCATAGTAGATTTGGTGGTCTCTCTTTTCATCATCTTTCTGACTGAGCACCACTCCAATAGCAAACGCAGAAGTGTCAACATACACTTGAAAAGGTCTCTCCCAGTCTGGTGGTCGCATGACAGGTGCTTCTGCCAACTTCTTCTTCAGCGTCTCAAACGCCTCATGTTGTTTCTCGTGCCAATGGTACTCTGTCGTCTTCTTCAGCAATTCTGTCAATGGCGCAGCAAGTATGGCATAGTCTTTGATGAACCTCCTGTAATATCCAACATGTCCTAGGAAGGCTCTCAACTCGCTGATGTCAGTTGTAGGGAGAGTTGCAGGGAGAGTATTACTCGAACTTTCTCTACATCTACTTCTATGCCTCGATCTGATACTCTATGTCCAAGAAGTATTCCTTCAGTCATCACGAAGAAGCACTTCTCAGGATGTAATGCAAGTCTGGCTTCCCTACACTTCTGAAAGGTTTTGGCTAAACACGCTGCATGTTCTTCACGTGTGCCAAAAACACAAAAATCATCTATAAAGATCTCTAAAAATTTTCACAAATAATCTTGAAAAATTGAGGTCATCATCCTCTAAAAGGTAGCTGGTGCATTGCATAGTCCAAAAGGCATCTTGTGATAAGCATAAGTGCCCCAATCTATAGTGAAGGTAGTCTTGTCCTTATCTTGCTCTCTAATGGACACTTGGTTGTACCCTGAAAACCCATCCAGAAAACTATAACATTCCTTTCCAGATACATGATCCAAAATGGTATCAGTAAAAGATAAAGGGTGATGATCTTTCTTTGTTGCTGCATTAAGCTTTCTGAAATCTTGACAGACTCTTATTTTTCCTGTTTGCTTCTTAGGCACCACTACTATGGGCGCTACCCATTCGCTGCTTAACACAGGAAAAATAATACCTGCCTTTAGGTACTTATCTATCTCGTCTTTAACCATTAAAGAGTATTTTGGATTGAGTCGGTATTGTCTCTGTCGTACAGGTACTGATCCTTCAATGAGGTCGATACGATGTTCTTCCCACTGTGCAGGTATTCCTTTCATGTCCTCCACAGTCCAGACGAAGACATCTTGGTAATGGATCAGCATCTGACGATACACTTCCAACTCTTCTCCTTGTACCACAACATAAATCTTTAGGCTCTTACCTTTGCTTATTAGTAGGTCTTGGGATGCTCCTTGAAAGACTATACCATATGTATGACTGGTCTCTGCACTCCCGTGACCTAGCTGTGATTGCTATTCGACCTCGTTCATATCTTCTTCTTCATCAATTTCATAGCACTGTAGATAGTTGACCATCGAATAACGGTTTCCTTTTCTTTCTCCTGCGCTGCTTGTTGATGAATCAGATCCTGAAGTGTAACCATCATCAGTCGACTCTGTTTCGCCCTGATGTGTTATCTTCTTCTAGGAAACCATCACAGCCTTATCAGTTGGTTTCTGTGGATCTTTGAACTGTAAACGGTGCCGGTACCAATCTGTTAGTACCTTGGCACCATACAACCATGGCCTCCCAATCAAAATTTGATAACCAGACTTAACCAAAGGGCGCAGCACAACATAAGTAAGTTTAAAACAAATTCCGTCTATTAAGGTGGGGATGTTGCACAGCAGCCCAAGTGGTCGTCTTCTCGTTTGATCTGCCAGACGTAACACTCGCTGAGTTTCTTCAAACTTGCTGAAACCCAACGCGTGTGCCGTATCTTTTGTCATTATGTTGACTCCTGATCCAAAGTCAATTGGCACTTTCCTAATTACACAACCTGCAACCTCCACTTCTACTTCTGGAGATCCCAGGTCTTCTGCCTCGATGTGAAACAGAGAAGGTAACTTTGATCTTCTTACTTTAGTGGGTTTCTTCAGTGCTTGAAGTAACAATTTTCTGTAAATTTTGTTATCTTCAATCAGCTGTTTGAAACTTATGTTAGCCTTCTGTGTTTCTAGATCAGCTACCACATCATAGTGTGGTACTGCCACAGGTTCTTTCTTCACAGGTTCCGGTCGATTGTGCTTCTTCGGAACCTCCTCGTTCTTGGCCGCAGTCCTATCTTCAGTGGTCGAAGTACGGAAAATCTTGGGTGCGGATGAAGTTGATCGTTCTGGGACTTCGACTGAAGTGGTATCAGCTTCTTTTGCCGAAGTTCATGCTCGTAGTAACTCCTTCTTCAGGAGTTCGCGGACTTCGTCCGTAATGTCAACTGGTAGTCTCAGAGGATTTACGCTCTTCAGTAGTTCTTCTTCCTCTTCTTCGGTATCCTCCTCAACTATCTTCTTCTTGGATTTCTCCTTTGCCTTCTTCTGCTTCTTCAACTCTTTCTTCGATTGAGTTTTTAGAGGTGCTTCTTCCGCCTTCCTCGTAGTCTTGAAAGAGCTTCTGGTGTCCACTTTGCAAACCCAAGTTTCTTCTGGTGGACCATCTTTCTTCTCCAGCGGCTTTCCATTCTTCCAAGTCCACCTTGTGCAGTTGTGCTTCCGCAGGACGGTCTGTCTTCGGATCAAAGCGAACCCCTCTTTTCTCTACAGGTGGGTTAGTACAATCTGCTGTGGCATATCCTGATTGATGACACTTTTCACAAAGTGCTACGTATCCCAACGATTTCTTTGGGTGAGGGCAGTTTGGTGACCAATGTTCCAAACTGCCACAATTAAAACAAGACCCATGGGGTGGTGGTTTATTTGCTCCTGGCGGACTCATCAAACGTTCTGAGATACATTCAGGGCCCTCTCTTTTGGTGCAAACCTTTGAATTGGTATGGGTTGAACTGGGGTAATTGCTGGCAGTGGTGGGGATGGATTCGTTTGTACTCCATATACTTCGTCCGGAGTTTCCACAAAGAATAAGCTATAATATGATTCGAATGCTGGTGCCCATTCAAGTGATTGTGCCTGAAATGTTCTATTGTTCTTACATTCCGTATTAGCATGTCCTGATTTATCGCAAGTCGTACACCATAAGCTTGAACGGGATGTAGCAGGTGATTTTCTCCCTTCAGGAGATCGTACCATCTGCACTTTCAGGTCTGCAAACCCTTTAATCATCTCCTCCATAAGTTGATTATTATCCTCTCTTGCCTTGCCCTTCTTTTCCTCCGAGCTTTTTTTTTCTTTGGACGAAGAACTACGTTTCATTCTTTTTTCTTCTTCGCTCGAAGAAGATGAGCTCGCCGATGAAGATTCTTCGGCTTCGGTCGAAGAAGACTCATCATCAGAAGATCCGTCGGAGGAAGAGGGTTCTCTGCGACTCTTCTTATGCTTCTTTCTTCGAGTCGATTTCTCTTCCTTCTTCTCCTTCTTTTCTTTCTTTTCTTTCTTCTTCCCTTTTATCCATCCTCCTTTACTTCCGAGGGTGGATGCTTCAAATGCTTCTGCTGAAGCAACAACCTCTTCAATGGCGTCCATCTTTCCTTGACGACACCAAATCTCCATTTCAATCGATAAGCCTGTAACTAGCCATTCTGTGGCTTGATCCATAGAGTATGGGTTGGCTGTACCCATCCTCTGAATTCTATCCAGTAGATTGTACAATCTTTGGACATAATCTTTTAGGCTTTCTTTCTTCCCTCTGACCAGTCTGGTCAGCTTTCCCAAAACTTGACGATTGTACTCAATTTCTCGGAACCGCTCTAAGAACTTTGTCTTCAGCTTGTCCCAAGTATCGATGTCTCCTGGTACTCTATTTGCATGATTGTACCAACTGCATGCTCTCTTCCTAAGAAGACTTGGGAAGATTTGCAGACGATCTGGTTCAGCATCTTCCTTATTAGTGACAGATACAGATTCAAACAGTTTAATGTAAGCATCTACATCCTCATCGTCATCTGAAGATCCTCCTCTGAACTTCAGGTAACCATGTTTTGTGATGGGTTGGCCTGCCATACTTCGAACGAAAAGAGCTCTTGGAACTTGAGTTGCTATCTTGGCAGGAGCTGGAATCGACGCTGGTACTGCAGCTTGAACAAGGACAGCAGAGGCAATACCCGCAGTAGCAGCTGCTTGGGCTTGTCTCTTCTTGAATATGGACGGTCCTGTGGTTGGCTGTAAGTAAGGAGCAGCGCTGTCCTTCTGAGCTACTGGAGTTAACGGAAGGAGTTCCCGCACCAGTGCTTGAGGGATAAGTTCCTGCGCATGTAAAAGTTCCATTAAGGTAGTAATAGCTTCTACTGCCTTAGTTGCAGCTTCTTCATTCGAAGAAGTAAACTGATCTTGATCTGCAGAAGTACTTCCTACGTCCGGGTCAGGAGTAAACAACTGCGGATATAAAACAGTATTGACTTCGGTGAAAGGTTTCCACCCTACTTCACTTTCTGGATGTTCGGTCTCAGCACTTAGCCGAGTGGTAACTTCTTCGAAGTCAAGTTCTCTCTGAGCAGATTCGAGAGGAGTTGGAGGTAGTGACTTTGGTGTCCGGGGTGAACTTGATTCACCAAGGTTTGGTTCCTTCCTCTTCCATTCTTTTGAGTTAGGTGTTCTCCAACCTCGTTCTCTCTTCTTATGCTCTTCTTTTAACAGACGAGCTTCTTTCAGAATCTGTTCTCGATATTCTGCTCGTCTTTCTCCCCTCCTGTCTCTCTCAGATTGCACGTTTCTAGGAGGGTCAGGCTTGCCCGTCGACATACATGTCTTTGGACTTCTGTTCACTGATCTTGGATAATTTCAGCATTCGCATCTCCGGCAGCGACGCCAAAATTTATTCAGTCTTCTATATGTAACACACAAGAAAACCAAAAGATGCTCAAAAGTAGTAATTTAAGGATCGAACCCACAGAGAATCAAGTAAAAATCATCCAAAAGTAGTAAACATGTGACAAATGTGATTCTTTATGGTTGTCTTTTATTCTCACGTGCAGAAATCAGTCCAGGTAGAGATCAAACTCAGGTCTATCCAACAAGACAGAGTTGATAACCCTGACAAATAACATAACAGATACAAAACAGGTCAAGGACCTCAAGAAACAGGTGAACAACAGAGAAACAGAGCCACGGATGGAAATGTCACACGAGAAAGTACTGCTGAAGTGCTACTAGGTAGCCTCTAACAGCATAAACGCTAAGTATCTTCACACTAAGTTACTTTCACTACTATTGCTCTCGGAAAACTCTGGCAAAGAAGACTCTTCTTCCGCCTAAGTACCAGATTGAACTTCCTCCAAAACCGTTCTCACCAAAGAACTACTTCCTCCGAAGTCAACTTCGCCCAAAAACGTCTTCGTAGCAAACTAACTTCGCAGATGCCGGTCTATTCTCAGTCCTCGCCGTAAACGTCTTACTCTGATTTCAAATGTCGACAGCAAATCCTTTGGCACCCAGACTAATTCCTACCACAGCAAACTACGATACTTCGTAGGTAAATCCCCGAAGTAGACAAACACTCAATGGCTCCGCAAACTCAAGAAATAGAAAATCCAAAAATGATAAAACACATAGAGGTACTGAGCACGAACAACACAACGCTTATATACAGATTTTCCCGAAGATGACGGATCTTCTTCCTAAGAAGTCGGGAGCACTTCTGATCCGCCGGATGAAGGTCCTGTGCCCGAAACGACACCAGGAACAACACCGCTTTCTATCGCTAACTCTCTACCTATCTCACACACTGAGAACTCAACGGTCGCTCTAACCTCCCTAAGCTCTCTAACTACCCGTTGGCCTAGCCTAGCTACTCGGTTCTTGACGGAAGAACCCTCTACATCTACAGCTACAAACTCTTCCCTAATCTGGCGAAGAAATCCCAGCTCCTCAGTATCCAATTCGACGGCGAAGTAGTTCTTCAGCGTCGGCTCGATCCTACTCCGAAGTTGAGCGTTCAGTTCTTCGGCTGAAGCTAATCGACGCTTCGAGTCCTCGATCTCCTTAGTCATTTCCGCAACCACGTCATGAGCTCGATTCCTCTGAGTGCACATCTCATCCAATTGCTTCTTCATCAGAGAAAGTGCTTTCTCATGAACTTTCTCCTAATCCAACTTCTGTCGAAGAATAACCTCTTTCTCCGATGTCTCGTTCTTCAACTCCTCGACCTTCACTTGGGTCTCCTTCTGTGTCATGAGCAGTGTTGTGCGTAAGTTCTCTTTCTCCTCCTTCCAGTTACCTCGGCCGAAGTGCATCGTCTCCACTAACTCCGTTAGATTCAGCTTCTGACCGACAACCTCCTCGTATGTTCCTCGGTTCCCTTCTAAGCTGAGCAGCAGTGGCACGACTACCTCCTGGATGTACTTCGCCGAGGAATTGAGTTGCTCTATTTCTCCTACCGTCGATAGAGAAAGAGTAGTCTTCGGTGTAGTGTCAGCGTCCTTCTTCGTCCGAGGAGTGTCCCCTTCTTCGGCTTCCTCATTCGCCTCTTCGTCAGCTGCTTCCTCATCGACACTGATTGTCTTGGTCATCTTCATCTTCTTCCTCGACTTCTGTGCGGACCTCGGTTTCTCTTCCAAAGGCTTCTTCCTTCCACTTCTTCGGACCGGAGGAGATACCTCGACAACATCTTCATCTTCGTTCGGATTCACCTCTTCGGTTTCCTTCTCTGGAACTGCTGCTGAAGTCGACGCTTCCTGCCTTTGCACTGTCTCCACCGCTACTTTGATCGCTGCTTCTTCGACGATGACTTCGTCCAAGAACTTCTAGAGTACGTGTTCGCTCCTCGTTTTAAAGAATGCGTGCATCTTTGGCTGGAGTCTGTACCACCTGAAATTCGTCTTCTTCGGCTGCTGCGGTGAAGCCCAATTTCTTCTGCGCTTCGGTCGATAACAGTCCCGTCTCCATATAGAACACCGAGACAAATGGTCCTATGTACACCATGTCCTCCTCCTTCCAAAGCTTCTGCACATGACGATGAAAGATCCTCGCCCAATGTGCTCTTTTCTCTGCGAAGAGCTGCTCGATGAAATTGATCTGCCAATTCGACATGTAAGTTGTTCTTCGTGGTCGGAAGATCGCCATGATCGCATCAGCAACCTCTCTCTTCATCGGATGGACGTAATCACTTGTCTTGTAACCGTTCCTCCCCTGTGGTAATTCCTTGAAGAGCTTGGGGAAGTTCTTCACTGCTTCGGGCGAAGCTGCAGCAAAAACGATGTCAAAGAGAAGATCATCCTCTCGACCTGCATCGTCAGTCCTCAAGACGCCAGACCAGTGATCTTCGGTCCAGTTACAAGGCCGCCCATAGTTATCATCCGCCGGATGCTGTTTACAAACCTTCAACTCGTGCACCAACTTCGAGGAGACCATCCCCCACCAAGGAAGTAGGAGGAATGCCAATCCCATCTAGCTCCTTCTCATAGCGGCGAAGAGCCGCTCGATTGACTTCTAGCGCTCGGAGTCTCTGTGGCTTAGATGTCTGCATCCCTCGCATTCGTCTAGAATCACTGCAACAGGCTTCACCGAAGACAGATTCTTCGTCGCAATTCACTTCCTCGCCCGTAACCGAGTTCTTCCTCTCAAATTGGCTTCCTTGCCAGTAACTGACTTCGACGAAGTAGATGTACTTCGGCGATTGGAAAATGTGGCGCGTTGTGCTCCTGCTATCGCTCTAGAAATAGTAAAATAATAAAGTAAATGACTTTGTTACCTGACTTATATCTCGCGATAGGCTTTCCCGCACGTGCCGAAGTTAAGGTTTTCTTCTTCACGACTGACAAAATTCGGTCTGCTGTAACTTCGTCATTCGGCCTCCGATTGCCTCGCACAACATATCGTTAGAAAGCTCTTCGCCCGAGGAATTCATCTATGAGGAAGTCATCTCTCAAGTGTCTCCATAGATTCGATAAATTCCTCCAGAACTGAGATTCTTCACTAAACTTCTAATTAACACTACTCTACTCATATCTTTTATCTTCTATCATCTATTCTTCTTATTAACTTTACAACTAATCAATTAATTAACAAAACGAAAAACCAAGACTTCACACACGTGCAAGGTTATTGCGAGAAAGAAAGTAAGTAATTATTCTTCCCTTAAGGGAGTTAGGCGTATATCCATCAAACTATAGTAGGGTACAGTAGGGTAGGGCATAGCCGTCAAATGCCGATAGGAAGGAGACTACGCACCTACACAATGATGGGTTACAATCTCATGCACATAGGAAAAGGTCGAGGAGTATGACTTGTCAAATACGAATTTCCTCCAACTCCTACTTACGTGACGAAGGAACAAGCCAAGAGAAGACAACTGGTACACTAGGGAGCTTGATTTTAGGATCGATTATAGTATTTTTGAGATGGAGGAGATGGAACATGGATCAAATTTCTCCTTGTGTTCATGGTCGGCTCGGATAGCAGAATTGTGAAGAATGCTGACTGGATAATGGTGGCAAGACGAGTGGAAGGGAGGCAAGTAAAATATAAGGTATCAAGAACTAGTATTAGCAAAATCTGGTTGATATCACTAAACTTCTCAAGTATCTCGTGACCTCTTCAAATTGAAAAGAAGAGAAGAGTTTATGTTATCCACATCTGACGAGGCTCGCCAATAGTTCTGAGGTAAATAACAATATATCAATATTAGCACTATCAGCGACTCTTGCTGAATGAGGAAGAAGCAACATAGCCGTTGATACACATAGTTGTTGTAACAATTTAGCTGTTTATTAAAATTATAATAATAGATTGAACATATCCAGTACATAATGATTGTATCTCTTTCTATCAGAGACATAATTTGCATCTACATCTGAAGAAGCTGGTCTACCTCCACCAAAGTTTGGATTGACTGATAAACTGAATAATTCCTCTATGGATTCAGACGAAATGCACTCATGTACACCCAGTACAAATGGTTTGCAGAATATGTTTTTAGTTGGACCTCTAGATTCTATAAATCGAGCAGGAGAATGAAGGGAAGCAAAAAAGTTGTACAACATAGTGTTTGGGGCCATTTTATTGTGCTCATGGCTAACTACCCTCAGTACTTTTCCATACTCGTTTTCCTTATTTGCATTGTAGAAATCCTGGCACTATCAACCTGTACGGGTTTTCTCGAAAGGGAGTCCTTTTTGACTAGCATCTCTTGTTTCCCCTTCGATCAAATCTATATGACACATAATGTGCTTGGACCTTCTAAAGGATAAGCATTGACATTCACTTTTTTTTCAACGGGGACATAGCAGATTGCTCACATATGCATACATTAGGCGTCGATTGAACCACAAAGTTTGATTTCAAATAGTGAGAAGTCAAATAATCCACTTCTTCTTGGAGCAAGCTTGTTCCAGTAAAAAGTGGTAGCACATCAAGCGGTGGGTGCATCTGAAGCTTGCAAGCTGGAACACATGGTCCACGATGACATGTATTATTTGAGCATAACTAGAACTGTTGACATCTATTGATGGAACTATACAGTGATGTCCCAAAGAAGCTTGGTGCAACTGGACCTTTGTCTCTCACTCTACAATTGACCGCTTTGATGAGGTTCTTGCAAAGCATTCTTGGACTAGCTCGATAAATAATAGCAGCATAACAAGCTAGTCCTTGGCCTGGTTGACTATTCGTGAAAGATACCAGAGCTTTTAGTAAAAAATATGCTCCATGATTGGCAGACTGAACTGAAAAATGTTGTCATGGATTATCCGATCAATCAAGAAAATTGCATTTCCTTTGAAGTTTATGCAAAGAACCATGAAGGGAGTGTCATGACTAATTGAGACATGAATTTCTAAAAATAAAGCTTCTCTTGAAAACTAGATCTTGGTTCACGAGTATACACAAAAGACAAGTTAATACCTCTTGAAAGTATTACATCTCCTGTTACTACTTATAGAACTCCTGAGAAATCTAATAAACGACATCTCTTGAACTCTCGAGAGTGACTCTCATGAACATCCAAGAATGATTCCACCTGAGCTTTCATGAATCACTCTCCTATAACCTTGGCCAATTACAAGAATATTTCTAAAACAACTCTCTTAAACTCTTTTGACAACTAACTTACTTCCCTGAACTTATTTCTCTTAATCCTTGGAGAGGCATGAAGGCTTCGTGCACTTCTATCCTCTTGAACTCCACACTGAGGCAAAAGACTTGACGGCTCTCGACCAAAGCTTCAGCTCCAATGATTTCATACCCTTGAATTGTCATATGCCAAGCACAGCCCTACTGTGAGTAGTCTCTAATCGATAGAAGCTTGAACTTCCTTCATGAACTGTGGACTTATCTCTTTGTAAATGAGATTCCTTATTTCTTCTTTGTCGCTTTTTGGACGTTCTCTTTTCTGACTACTCTAAGATAGAAGGAAAAGATAAACCGTAAGACACACATTCACGTTATACCAAAAGAGATAAGATGAAATGTCGACTCTAGAATCCTATGAGGTTTTCTAATATGCTTGAACTTGTACAAAAAGGGTTGACGAGCGTTATCATATATTTGTTTGCAGAAAAGATGTATCTAGAAATACACAAGATATATGGCTCTAGAAAGCATAAAATTCTGAGAGTGAGAAGAACCAACTATAGTCACGCATGAGAATCTGCTCTATCAATCTAAGAATTAACGTATTTACGCTTATTTTGCTTCTGCAAACTGGAATGTACAATCAGACTTAAAATAATTTAGACGATATTCATCTGAGTGGTCTATATCCATCCAATGTCTGTATGTGCTAGCTCTCAAAAACTCCTTTGAAATGTATCAACATGCACCAAATGGACTTCCCTACTAGAAATTTCTCTCAACAAGTATGCTTATCAAACCCATAAAATCTACAGCGAAGTTTGAACCCTCATAACATTTTCATCGGAGCCCCAAATGTGAAATTTTCAATTGGGAGTAGAGCACTTGCAAGTAGCTTCCAAATGTTACTCATTTAAACCCAACTGATCCTCGCAACAATATTTATAATAGTTAAAAGTTTACACTTTTCTCTATTTTCCATCCGTCCTTATCCGAAATGCCTTTACAAATCCTTCCCTCCAGCTCAAGTCCTTTCAGTACTTCTTTTTATCTCCCTCCCTATAAATTTTTAGTACTATAAGTCCTAAGTTCTCCACATCTTCAAAATTCTTGGTCTTAAATTAATCAGTCTTATGGTGTGTGCATTGAAAATCTCATAACAAAAGATTTTTGTCACATTAAATACACTCATGAATCACCCTCCTAACTATCCATGGATACGATGCATATGGATCTCATCGCAACAAGAGAGAGTCAAATGACATGCATGCGTAGAGATAATTGCTGATTGGTACTCCTTCATAGATGTAGGTATTTTTTGGACCTTCTCGTCGGCGTGCTGACTTGATGAACCCGCTTTGTGTTTAGATTTTCCAAGAGAACCGATGTTGTGTCTTTGCATGCTTCGATTTCTTCCTCCTTGAGTGACAAGCAATATATCATGTATTCTGTTGGTTGTGATTGCATCAGTTGGTCTGATCACTTCGTCTAGGTTTCTACTCGTTGCGTCATTGTTTGACCATGGAGTTGGAATTTGTCTTGGTGAAGTGACTATCGTGGTGTAAATCATGATAGTCAGCGTGTCTTTAGTTTCTTTCTTTGTGAAAATTAGATTTATGTATGTGGTGATGTGTGGTGCCCACAAATTATAGGATTCATAAATTTTTGAAATTTTTGAGATTAATAACTTATTTGTATAACTGAAGAAGCGTTGTTACTTAAGATTACGGCTTCCTTAGTAGGAAGATGATCTTAAGGGCTGTTTGTAATAATAAGTTGACTTCTTTGGAAGATGACCGTCTTCCGAAGAGCGTCTTCTCGGTGGTGTCTTCGGAAGACGGAAGACGGCGGAAGACACGCATCTTCCAGAAGACGGCAACCATGGAAGCTTAACTACGTAAGGAGTAGGTGCACCTACCAGGTAGCACCGAATCGGTTAGGTAGGTCAGGAGGGTCGAAACCCCTAAACTGCGGGGAAGATGTACAGGAAGCGCATTAGCATAGAAACCTACCTACTTCCCGCATCGAGAGATTGGAGACTGAGAAGATTGATTCAGGCAGCGAGTTGATTTGAGTGAGGAAATCAGCGAGTGAAATCGAGTGAGGTTAGGATCGATTCGAAGCTAGAAGAAAGGCGAAGTCGAATTACTAAGCGCAGGAAGCGTAGTGAACTGAAGGCGTTTTCTGTGAGCTCCCAGAAGCTGACATTGGAGGGTGGCTGAGTGAAATCGAAGGTGGAATTGAGGCGTAGCCAGAAGCTGACCGCGGAAGCAGCCTTGTGAGGTCGCATTGGAGCTAGAACCAGAGCCAGAAGCGCACGGAAGATCGAAGACAGCTCGGGAAGTCGACAGAAGACAGTAGAGGTTCTTCCCATGTTCTCTTCCCTTCCTCACTGCTTCTCGCCTTTGTTCGGTATCCCCCGCGCTTCCCCGGTGGTTTGCAGGCAACCTGATCGATCGATTCCTCCATCCTTATTTTCCTCTTGAGACATAGGCGTGAAAGCGCTGCTCAATTTCTATCAGACATCTTCTTGCTTCTTCCCGAGTTCAATTCGAGCTTCCCTACTCCTAGCCCTCCAATTGAAGATCCCAGCTATCAATTTCCCTATCCTACCATCCCTCTACTCCCGAAACTTTGAACAGAAGCCGCTTCGGAAGATTGGAACATCTTCGGAAGACTGTCTTCGGAAGACGCTTCAGTAGCTTGACTGTCTTCGGAAGTCGACTGTGCACAATTCGTATCAAGAGTGGATTTGCTTTGCTTTTGTGTTAAGAGAGGCTTGGTACGAATTCCGAGTGGCTTGGTGAGTTGTTTTGTTATTTCGAGAAGTTGGAAGTCGAGAACTAGGCCTGTGCCTCCTGGTCTTCCAAGCTTCTCAAATCCACATCTTCCTAGAGAGACTAGAAGACTGGAAGGGTTGGCAAAATGCGCGAGAAGACGTGAGGGTCCATTTCGGGTCTCTTCTGTCCGACTCATAGCAACCCATTCCTTCTTCTTCCCGAACTTAGGAGAGAGTCGTGAGAAGTCTTGCTGGCAGAATCTGGAGAGAATGGTCGAGGGTCATGTCTTCTCACCAAGCAGCAAGCTTCTTCTGAGTGTGTATGAGAAGTGAGAAGTCAAAAGAACAAAGTGCAAATGTCTTGAGTCTGTTGTGAGGATAGATTGCGCGTAGGAAGAAGAAGACAGGTGAGACCAGTGAAGGGAAGCCTGACTTCGGGAGGTCTTCCGAGAAAGACACTGAATCGGAAGCTGTTTTGGGAGTCTTCCCGGAGGCCACTGTCACCGCAGGAGCCCGCAACCGTCTTCTAAACCTGTTATGCACTCTACGTTTCACGAATCTTGTATCTTCTGTTAGGAAGTAGGATGTAATGCAAGGTGGGTTGTGTTCTTGATAATCCATGCGATGCCTTGCTTAGTTAGTATTGTTTAGTATAGCTCGGAAGACGAGAGCTATCTAGGAAGTACTGTTAGAATCCCAGAAGACGGAGTAGCTGTCTTCTGAAAGACTAGTTTCGTCTTCTGAGAAGTAGAAGCTAGACTGTGGGCACTTGGGAAGGACTGAACCTTTAGCTCACAGTAAGTGCGTGTGGCTTAGTGCAACAGATCTTCCAGTATGTCGATGCATCCTCGAGGGTTGGTGTTATCCGCAGCGGAGTTGGCCGAGGCCACACCCTTCCTCAAGGAGTTGGGTCTCGACTTCTTCATGTGGGATTGGAACCTCGCCGACCAGGGACTTATGGAGGAGGTTTGGGTAGCATTACCGCCTTGCAACCGTGTACCTGCGAAAGCAGGAGTAGCTCGAGGAAGACCATCTTCATGGACTGAAGATTGGTGGCGTAGGGCCTTCCACAGGCCAGAATCCGAGGACCGAGGGTATTGGCTCGAGAAGAAGATCTTGCCCAGGATCGTGAGTGAGTGGCATGTACCTGAAAGCACAACTTGCCTCTTCCTGGAGGACAGGCAGGGAAGGAACGGATGGAAGATCGAATCTTACCGGGAGCGAAAGAAGCGACTTCTGGCGGAGCTGTTTCTACATCTCTTTCCCAAGGGGAAAGCGCAGAAGACAAGGTACCTTGGAGATCAAGACGTAGAGTTCCTGGAAGCAGTGTGGGATGAAGGAGTGCGTGTCAACTGGGGTGCCTTCTTCCACATATATGTCAAACGGGGCTAGCGTACTTGGGTACCCCGGCGGGAGGACACTTGACACCTTTCCTCTGCTACTTGTACGTAGCCATGGGGGATCTCACGGAAGGACAGTTGGGGAAGTATGGACCGACAGCACAACCTGAGACGAAGGAGGAGACCTCGGAAGAGGATGACTGAGCAGCAGCCGCAACTCCCCCTCCCACTCGGATGCCGCAGTTGAGGTCCGGCTCTCATCAAAAGACGCTTCTGGTGAGGGAAGACGACTCCAGTGGGTCGGAAGACGCCACGCCTCTGAGGAAGATGAGCCCTAGAAGTGTACCTAGGAAGACCACCTCCCTCATTCATTCGAGATCGGAGTCTGACTCGGAGGAAGAACTGTTGAGTACCCGATCGGAGCAAAAGATCGCTTCTGCCACACTAGGGAGTCTTTCGAAGACTCCAGAAGACGTAGGATGGATGGATACTCCTACTGCGATGCGGGGAAGCACAGTGAAGAGAACCGCTTCTACCATGGGGAGAGATCTTCCACCTCGGAAGATGAGAAGAGTAGCCGTGTGCAGAAGATGAAGGCCACAATGGTGATGACCGAATGACTGAACAACCGAACTTGTGATCGGTTGTTCAGTCATTCGGTCTGCCAGATCTAGTATTAGAAGAAGAGGGACATCTCTTCTCAACACTCTGGTGGATGCTTCCGACCAGAGGAAGAAGCAGAAGACGCACGGGTAAAGATCCTGAGTGGGTACATTCATCCCAGCGAACCGCTTCTAGAGAGCAGCGGATATCCCTGAGACACCAAAGGAAAGAAGAAGAGCTCAAGAAGATCCGATCAGTAGAGTTGGAAGAACCTTCCATCTCGAGCATAATCTTTGGAGAAGACAGAAACCAACCGGGTGATCACGTGTATAAAGTAGATTTTGGTACTGGTTACTCGGAAGACGTCTTCCCAAGTGCGGAAGAAGCTTCTCAAGGTGAAGAAAGACTGGAGGAGATCGTTCCAGACGTATCAGAAGACGATAGTGACAATAGCTCTGACTCAGAAGATGACCTTCGTGATTCAGACAGGCTTGGACCTTCTAGAAGACCATCTCCCACCACCTGGACCTGAGGGAGGAAGAAGTTGACAGTCGCACCAGTCGGCAGTCGACATGGCTTCCCACACTCAACAGAAGTACCATCCGTACGACGATGATGCTGACGCGGATGACTTCATCACGATGTTCGAGACCATCTCTCGATCCAACAAAGAAGACTCGGATGCCAACAGACTTCGTGTATTTCCCAGCTTGATCGTAGGGAAGGGAAGGAAATGGATGAGTAAAATGTTGGATGATGGGTTAGTAATGGCCGCTTGGGCTACTCTGAAGGTAGCTTTTCTGAAAAGGTTCAGAGGAATGGGTTATGATCGAATGACCCTCATAGAAATTCAGAGGTTCGAACGGAAGAAGAAAGAGACACTGCGAGATTACACCGAGAGGTTTGAAGACCTCCTAGATCACATCCCTCAGAACCAAGGAAGACCCGGTTATTGTGCCTAGCAAGCCGTGGACTGATACTTGGGAGGATTGTCTCAGGATATGGAGTTGTACTGCAGAAGAGGAGGAGGTGATGATTTAGTAGAAGTACAGAAGCATGCCGAGCAGTATGAAACCTCGAGCATCACTCGGAATATGACGAAAGACAAGGGGAAGACCTCGAAGAAGCCCAAGAAGTCGAAGAAGTCTTCTCGGAAGTCCAAGAGGAAGTCCAAGTCCACTGAAACTGATAACAGTGATTCAGAAGCATCCTCTACTTCTGAAGAGTCTACTGTCGAAAGTTCAGAATCCGAATCTGAACAAGAAAAGAAGACACGGAAGAAGAAGAAGGAGAAGACGAGCAAGGGAAGAAGTTGTGCAGAAGATGCCTCAGACTCAGATCATTCAGTCTGCACCTGATCCCCACATCGATGAAGTGCTGAAGCAGTTTGCCGACCTGAAAGTTCATCTTCTGAACCAGAAGGACAAGCGGAAGCAACCTACGGCTTCCCGGCCAAACCTTTGGTGCAACCTTTGTAACTCTTTCGGACACACCAGAGATCAGTGTACACAGGACTAAGCTGTCAATTGGGCAGGCTGGGAAGAAGACGATGAGGGATATCTACACGATCCCAGTGGAGAAACATGCTATAGGATCGAGATGATACAATCCTTCACTCCTACTCCTCCCGCCCAATATAATCGTTATGTACCTAAGGATAGAGCTAGTAATGTACAGACCAGGACGCCTTGGCAACCTTCTTCATCACAACGACCTCTAAACCCTCTTCCTGGAGCGTGCAATAATTGTGGAGAGACAGGACACTGGTGGTCCACCTGTCCTCATCCGAGAAGACAGATTGGGCAAGTGCCCTTGTGTGGGAATTGTAAGGAAGCAGGTCATTTCACCGGAAATTGTCCTCAGACCTTACGGCCACGACAAATGGTTAGATTTGCAGAGACCACGCCTCCTGTAGAAGCTGCATCAACTTCTAAACTCGAGTTAGCAGTGGTCCAGCACATCACGGTAGAAGAAGAAGATCATGGGGATTGTACGGATTGTCTCCATATCAAGGAAGACGAATCAGACCCCGAGAAGCGCGAAGGAAAGGAACCTCAGCTGCAGAAGACGACTGCAGCTCAGAAGACGAAGTCACTTGAAGCAGCTTCTTCTTCACTTTGGCGGACGGCACTGTTTGGAGCCCTTGCCCGGATTCAGACAGCTGGCCTCTAGAAGGAGTCCTGGATGAAGCGGTATTCAAAGTAAGTACCAGAAGCAAAGAGAAGTCAAAATCTCGTCAGAAGGAGATCAAGAAGAAGAAGCAGCGAAAGGAGAGGTCATCTTCCCTTGAGTGGCCTTCTTCTCCTACTTACGACCGAGAAGATCCGAAGTACTTTGCTCCTGACATACGACAAGAAGTTGAAGCAATCATGCAAGAAGAGTTGGAGAAGCGACAGAAGATAGTACAGCAGCTTCCTACACCGACTACGGCAGCCCCTGTCTCACCCCTAGTCGAGGAAAGACACCATTCTGGTCTTCCACCCAAGGAAGCAGCTACTACATCTTCTCTGTTGGAAACACCAGTCACTCTTCTAAAGCGATCCCCTTACGACTTCTTGCGAGACTTGTGGAACCAGAAAGCGGATGTAACCTTCCAACAGCTTTTGGATGACAACGCTGGTTATAGGAAGTTATTACAATCCGTACTTCGAGGATCGAGGAAGAGGAGGACAGCTAAACTTCCCAAGAGCACCCCGATCCTAAGGATAGAGCATGAGGACTTGGGAGCCCCAGAACTTGATATGGAGATCCATGGCTGTCTTCTGAAGAAGGTACCCATTGATTCCGGCTCCGGAGTTAATGTGGTGCCCACAAATTACAGGATGCACGAATTTTTAAAATTTTTGAGATTAATAACTTGTTTGTATAACTGAAGAAGCGTTGTTACTTACGGTTACGTCTTCCTTAACATGAAGATGATCTTAAGAGCTGTTTGTAATAAGGAGTTGACTTCTTCGGAAGACGACCGTCTTCGGAAGAGCGTCTTCTCAGTTGCGTCTTCGGAAGACGGTATCGTATAACGTGTTTTTCTGTCTAGGAATACACGGGGTATATGGCTGTGCAGAGGTATGTGGATTGACAAGGTTGGATCTAGATCTGGATGTTTCCACCCAAATGTTTCACTATCTACTCTTCTAGCCTGAGTGACCTTGTATCCGCTCGTCTCAAGTTTAAAGCTTGCTACGATCCAAGGTTACGTATAGGTTGCATAAACTTGTGTTACAAACAGATCTTTTGTATTCTAACTAAAAATACTCAGATCTGTATTATCTAACTGAAGTTATTCATCTATATCACTGGAAGCCTGACTTCTGAATAGCTCCCCAGCGACGCTAACTGGCCATCAATCCAACTATCACAACTTCATAGTACAATCAGAAGATACTAAGATCACTCAATCCACTTGATAGAATATCGATACAACTTGATGTACACCCTGGTCTATCAAGTATTCCAGCAAGGTAAAACATGCATACTCCAAAACACTATTCAGATCTCAATATAGCACCAACGGCGGTAGTACCTGGCAGCTCCGAGAACCCAAACAGCGGCTTAAGACTCATGGTGGCTCCGTTCTCCTTCATCACCAAGAGCTGAAATCAGCCCCACACCTTCCAATGTCGAGTTGTATGCAGGTATGGCAGTTTCAGCAACAAACTCCTCTCCAAATTGCTCGAAAATGATCAAATTGACAATAGATGATACCGAAAAACCCGAAACTGCTAATAACAGAAGTATTTTTGAACTTTGAGACCTCAGTCCTTCCAAACCACTCAACCAATGATGATCAAACTTCACAGGAAGCTTGATTGGACCCTTCACTCCTACCCTGAACAATTTTCAGGTCGAAATCTAAACCAATTCTCAGATATGGATCAAATCGTAATCTGTGCTAACTTCAGAGCTTTACAGACCCAGGTACATTTGATCCAAGATTTTGAACAAACTACTCGATCATTTGAGGTGAAACTTCCCAAGTATCTTACTGATAAGACATTCTTCAATCCTGGAAAGTTTCACTTGGAAATTCAACTCAGATCTTAAGCAATAGCAAACTATCCATGGCTATCACAGTTCGCTGTCCTCGCCTTATCCCATCTGCACTTCTCAACTTCAATCGGTCGGTTCAGAATCCAAATCGATCAAGAACCTGACGAAATTGATATCAAAATGACCAGCACGTCGTCAGCTCTCCAACCCAACAGACAGCTCCTCAAAACTCCTCGCGAGTCTCTCGGAACAACCAGAAACGTAGCAGTAGGTACGAATTTCACCCCTCTCCGCTCAATCGATCATAACGCGCTCATACTTTCATCAAATCGATCGATTCTTCAGCCCAGATTGTAGCTCCGGTAGAGAGCTCTCCAACCATACCCTTCGTTTCGCGAATGGACCTCTGAAGCCTCCAGAAACCATAGAAACGTCGCGAGGATCAGCAGAACACCATTGGTCCAAAAATGGACCAATAAGAGCAAAAAGATCTTTACTTTTGTCTTTTCTCCACTCAACTTTTTCCCCTAGAACGAATTTTTACTCTCCAAGGAGACACAAGACATCAACAACACTCTTCAGATATGTCGATGGATTCTTCGCGGTCCGTAACTACACAGAAGCGCTCAACCAGAATGAAACCAGTGAGCCAGAGACTAATACAACGTCAATATTACAACTTGGAAACGTTCTACAATAAAAGGTATGACAAAAGGAAACGGTGAAGCTATCACTCGATTGTAATATTCTTGCCCGAAGTTTCTCACGATCCAAGCCCCATGATTGATCTTCGGTCTGCAATGGCACCGGACATCGACCCAAAGATTGAAAGGAACGTTCGATGGATAGCTGAGATCCATTGTTCCTCACAACAAAATGTACACCGTCATATCCCAAGTCTCTCTGTATGTTACGATTGGAAGGATCACCGGAAGCTGTAACTCCATCACCCTCCCCATGAACTCATCACCAAAGTACGCAACTAACCACTATCGAAAGTGATCGCGGTGGATGCAATGAAGCTTGATGTGAAACGGATTCGAGAAAGGAAGATCCGGAGCCGGTAACACACCTCCGTCCATAACCACCACTCCTGCAGTTCCTCACTCCTCCATGCAGACCACCGAGAACCCTTACGAATCACCCGCTGAGAGAGAATGTCGTATGAACCTTCGACCCACCAGTTTATACACAAATGCGGCGACAAGGACCACTAAAGTGAACGCGCACAGATCGATGACTTGACACGTTCCTCTACCGTGCGATCACTTAAACAGATAATCACAAACGTGGCACTCATCACACCGTTCGGCGAGTTACGCGATACGGTTCACGAAACACGGAAAAGAAACACAACATAGGTTCCACAAGAATTTCACACAGGAGGCGAACCACAACACGACAACGGGAAGACGGCGGAAGATGAGAAGACGACGGAAGACACCTGTCTTCCGGAAGACAGCTACTGCGAAGGCCTAACCACGAGTTTTCGGGTAAAACAGTAGGTGTACCTACTGGGTCGCACCGAATAGGTAGGTAGGTCGAGGAAGACACCTAAGGTCGAAAATCCCTAATCTGCGGGGAAGATGCGCAGGAAGCACATTAGGCGCATTCCAACTTCCCGCAGCACAGCGCGCTTGAGAAGATCGATTTGAGAGAGTGAGCTTTGCAAGTGAGCTTTGAGAGAGGAATCGAGTGAGGACATCAAGGTAGGAGAGAATCAGTTGGCAGCTAGGCGAAGGGCGAGACCGAATTGCTGGAGCACAGAAGGTAGAGAGCGAAGGCGTTTCGGTGAGCTCCCGAGAAGTTGACATTGGAGAGTAGCGAGTAGAATCGAAGGTGGAATCGAGGCGTGGCCAGAAATTGACAGCAGGTGCAGTCGTGAGGAGTCGCATTGGAGCTAGGACAAGAGCCAGAAGCGCGTGGAGGTCGAAGGCAACTCGGGGAGCAGAAGAAGACTGTAGAGGTTCTTCCCCACGTTCTTTCCCCTTCCTACTTCTTCTCGCCTTTGTCTGGTATTCCCCGCGCTTCTTTGGTTGTGTGCAGGCAGCCTGATCGATTATCCCCTCCCCCCATTCTTTCTATTGAGACATTGGGCGCGGAAGCACTGCCCAATTTCTGGCAGACATCTTTCTACTTCTTCCTAAGTCCAATTCGAGCTTCCCTACACCTCGTCCTCAAATTGACGATCTTAGCTATCAATTTCCCTACCCTACTACCTCTCTACACCCGGAACCTGGAACAGAAGACTATTCGGAAGATGGGAACATCTTCGGAAGACGCTTCTTAAACTTGACTGTCTTCGGAAGTCGACTGAACACAATTCGTATCAAGAGTGGATTTGTGTTGCTTTGTGTTAAGAGAGGCTTGGTACGAATCCTGAGTGATTTGGTGAGTTGTTTTGTTATTTCGAGAAGTTGAAAGTCGGGAACTAGGCTTGTGCCTCCCTGTCTTCCAAGCTTCTCAAACTCCACATCTTCCTAGAGAGACTAGAAGACTGAAAGGCTGGCAAAATGAGCGAAAAGACGTGAGGGTCCACCTCGGGTCTCTTCTGTTCGACCCATAGCAGCCATTCCTTCTTCTTCCCAAACTTAGAAGAGAGTCGTGAGAATACTTGCTGGCAGAATCTGGAGAGAGTGGTCGAGAGTCATGTCTTCCCACCGAGCAGCAAGCTTCTTTTGAGTGCGTATGAGAGGTGAGAAGTCAGAAGAACAGAGTGCAATTGTCTTGAGTCTGTTGTGAGGATAGATTGCGCGTAGGAAGACGAAGACAGGTGAGACCTGTGAAAGGAAGTCTGACTTCGGGAAGTCCTCCGAGAAAGACATTGAATCGGAAGCTGTCCCGAGTGTCTTCCCAGAGGCCACTGTCACCGCAGGAGCCGCAACCATCTTCTGAACTGGCCATGCACTAATGTTTCACGAATCTTGTATCTTCTGATAGGAAGTAGGATGTAATGCAAGGTGGGTTGTCTTCTTGATAATCCATGCGAGGCCTTGCTTAGATAGGATTGTTTAGATATAGCTCGGAAGACGAGAGCTATCTAGGAAGTACTGTTAGAATCCCGGAAGACGGAGTAGCTGTCTTCTGGAAGACTAAGGGTCGTCTTCTGAGAAGTAGAAGCTAGACTGTGGGCACTAGGGAAGGACTGAACCTTCAGCTCATAGTAAGTGCTTGTGGCTTAGTGCAACAGATCTTCCAGCTGACGATGCATCCGCGAGACTTGGTGTTACCAGCGGCAGAATTGGCCGAGGCCACTCCTTTCCTTAAGGAGTTGGGTCTCGACTTCTTCCTGTGGGATTGGAACCTCGCAGATCAAGGACTTCTGGAGGAGGTGTGGGCAGCGTTGCCACCTCGTAACCGTGTACCTGCGAAGGCAGGAGTAGCTCGAGGAAGACCATCTTCCTGGACTGAAGACTGGTGGCGCAGGGCTTCTCACAGACCAGAGTCCGAGAACCGAGGATATTGGTACGAGAAGAAGATCTTGCCTAGGATCGTGAGTTCATGGCATGTGCCTGGGAGCACCACCTGCCTTTTCGTGGAAGACATGCAGGGGAGAAACGGTTGGAAGATAGAATCTTACCGGGAGCCGAAGAAGCGACTCCTGGCGAAGTTGTTTCTGCATCTCTTTCCCAAGGAGAAAGTGCAGAAGACAAGGTACTTAGGAGATCAGGACGTGGAGTTCCTGGAATCAGTGTGGGATGACAGAACGCACATCTACTGGGGCGCATACATCCACAACTATGTACAGACAGAGCTAGCATACTTGGGTATCCCGGCGGGAGGACACTTGACGCCTTTCCTCTGCTACTTGTATGTAGCCATGGGGGATCTTAGGGAAGATCAGCTGACAGGGTATGGACCAACGGAGCGACAGGAGGTGAAGGAGGAGACCTCGGAAGATGATGACCGAGCGGCAGCCGCAACGCCCCTTCCCACTCTGATGCCACAGCTGAGGCCCGGCTCTCATCAGAAGACGCTTCTGGTGAGGGAAGACGAGTCTAATGGGTCGGAAGACGCCACGCCACTGAGGAAGATGGGTCCCAGAAGTGTACCGAGGACACCCATCTCCCTCATTCATTGAGGATCAGAGTCCGACTCGGAAGAAGACCTGCTGAGTACCCGATCAGAGCAGAAGACCGCTTCTGCAACGCCTGGGAGTCTTCCAAAGACTCCAGAAGACGAAAGATGGATGGGCGCTCCTACTGCGATGCGAGGAAGCGCAAAGAAGAGAGCCGCTCCTGCCATGAGGAGTCTTCCACCCCGGAAGATGAGAAGAGTAGCTTCTTCTCGTGCGCAGAAGATGAAGGCCATAGTGGTGGAAGAGGCTTCCTTGCCTCTAGAAGACGAAGTCGACACTGCGGAGCGAGTGGTGGAGATGAACTTGTCTTCCGCAGGAAGACGACTGGAGGAGTTCAGCTCCTACTTCTAGAAGGAGATCCAGCCAGCTATGGAGTTGCTGGAGAAGAGAGCGAAGGCACAGGAGAGGCCCTTGCAACCTGGATTCGGCCTGCGCACCTTGCTGCGACAGGGGGAAGACCAGAAGAAGACGGAGTCGCTGGAAGCTAGTCTCCACACCATGGAGAAGCTCGCAGCAAGATACAAGGTGGAAGCAGCCGCTTTTGTCAAGGAATCGATACAACTTCGGAAGAGCAACCAGGAGTTGCAGACGCGGGTACAGCAGCGCAATCAGGAAATCCTTCGAGTGCGGGAGAAGATCACCGCCCTCGCAGAAGAGCAGACAACATGGAAGACGCAGCGAGAAGCCGCAGAAGCGCGAGCTGCAGTTGAGAAAACGCAGCGGGAAGTAGCAGAGGCTCGTGCACAAAAGATGCTGGCATAGTCGGTGGAAGCGCTTCGGAAGAAGTTAGACTACACCGCGGGTAGGAAGTTACTTACCTTAGCTAGAGGATGGGACAGCGAGTCCAAAGCAATGTTGGTGGAATGTCGGGAGAGCATGTTCAGGTACTTGGATCGACAGATAGAAGGAGTGAAGACTCTTTATGGTCTTTCCTCGCTTCCGACACCTGCAACCGCATCTTCCCACGCTCCAGCACCATCGACTAGATCTGGAATGGAGAAGGAGGAGTTTGCACATGGTAGTGACAGCGTTGGAAGCCGAGAAGACTCCAGAAGACGCCCCGGAAGACAAGACGTCTTCTGGAAGACAAGAAGACGAGCCGTCTTCCCAGGTATTTCGCGTGGAGGAAGCGACTTCCCCGGATCCCTATGAGGTCCCCATGATCCCTAGTACCGCACCCGTGCCTCAGAAGACGGAAGAAGCACCGGTTGACTCCGCTTCCCAGAAGACACTTCTATCTTCCGAAGCAGAAGTCGAAGCCGAGGAAGATGCAGCAGCAGCGACAGCAGAGCCAGCAAGAGACGATGAGGAGGAAGCCACCTCAGTGACACCTGAGGTAACTGCAGGGCTTTCTAGCTTATCAGAAGCCGCGTTAGGAGCTCCGATAGGAGCAAATCAGATAGAGGTTGCCTCCGTGCAATCTGAGTAGTTAGTAACTCCATTGACAATACTCAATATAGTAGGATTGAACATGCTATCTTAAGGGTGGCAGTTTTCCATGTAATATTAGTTAGGACACCATGTGGCAGCATAGGTAGCGTAGAAAGGACAAGGTAGATGGCCAATTCGGGCAGGGGAACCGCTTGCATGTGAGGTGACAACCTCCTGTCAGCGCCTCTCTCTCCCTGGTTGTCGTCTCCCCTGGTTCTCACGGTCGCGACATAAGTAAGATTGCAGAGTAGGAGATAGAGTTCTGCCAGTTCTGAAAAGTTCAGTAGTCGATTCTATAGAGAGGGCAGACTAGACACATTAGAGAGAAGACACCTGATAGATAGTTCTTCGTACTACACCCGTTGTTGGAAACATACGAATAGTCTTGAAATACACAGGAGGGGTCCGCATACTCGTACCAGCAATGGTTCGAAGATGTAGATAGAAGTAGTGGACAGTCCTGTTAGCTAGGCTGGTGTGTCGAGGAGTAGACGCAAGAAGTAGAGGGAGCGAGCTTCCCAATGCCATTGTGACTTCTTCTCGGGGAATAGATTGTGGATTTGAGTGTAGAAACTTTGCTCATGTCTTCTGGATGGTGGGTTCCTTGAATTCGCTCCCAATTGTGCATGAGAAGTGTTCTTCTTGAGTGGCGGTGACTGTCAGCAGTTGTGGAAGTGTAGCTTGGCTCGTTCAGTAGAGCACTTGGGATCTACGTACGAACAGTCTTATGGGTAAGGGATCCCAGAAGACAAAGTAGTCAGAGCAGCGAAGTGAAGAAGAAAGAAGCCTTCTTCCCACAGCAGAAGACGACATCCTCGAGTAGAAGACGGTGCAACAGTACTTACGTTTGTTGTCTTCCTCTCCAAACTATTACAAGCACGGATGGCTTGTTAGTCAAGATCCGGACTAGAAGCCTGTCGAAATCTTAATTTACTCTTTTCATCTTGTTTTTCTCTTGTTTGGATTTTCTTATCTTTCCCATCTTCTCCCATCTTCCCCATCTTCTTACCTTCTTCTAGTGAGCTTCCGAGACTTCTATTGAGCTTCCGTGAAGGTGAATGTCGTTGTAGTGCTGCAGGAAGACTATTTCCGTAGGCAGAAGCCTGGGAAGGCTACAGGGGGCATACACCCTGTGATTAATCTAACCCGTTGGAATGTAAGTGTGAGAGTAAGGTGTAACAGCCGAACTAGTCGACTTCTGCGAAGCAGGACACGCTTCTGGAGGTGTGGGAAGACGAGCTGAACCTCCAGAAGACGAGAATCGCTTTAGGAAGACGATATCGAGAAGACCGGAAGAAGCAACCTGGAAGCAGGAAGATCGTCTTCCCGAGCTTCTCTGTGAATAATTGTGTGATATTTTAGTTGGTAGTTGTTTGGTTAGTTCCAAAGCACCATTTGGTTTTGTGTGGTTTTGTGAGAAGACGGGATTTCTAGGCAAAACCCGTGTATTTGTGTGTTTGAACAGATCTTAGAACTTAGAGCAGCGTTACTTGTGCAAATCCTCTGTGGGAATGATATCTTGTATACTAAATGGGCAAAAGGAGAAATCCTGCGTCACTACATATAGTGAGCCTCCATTTTTGGCGCCGCTGCCGGAGATTTCATCTTAGTAACTTCTGTTCTAAGCTTCCTGGATCTGTGTGCCATTAGTTAGGTTCATTTCGAACTAACTTCGATTGTAGTTGAATGTGTTGTGGGACTCTATCTTGCTAGAAGACAGGAACCGCAACCAGAAGTTGATAAGATACCTCAGGGAGAGTTGGAAGAAGCCGCTTCCCTGCTTCCAAGAGTTCTTGGAAGACTCGATCTTGGAAGACTGCAGTGAATACAACGAGAAGCAGAAGAAGAAGATGTTCTGAACCTGTGATCGGTTGTTCAGTCATTTGGTCTCCCGGATCTAGTGGTAGAAGGAGAGAGACATCTGTTCCCAGTACTCTGTGGATGCCTCCGACCAGAGGAAGAAGCAGAAGACGCACGGGTAAAGATCCCGAGTGGGTTAATTCATCCCAGCGAACCGCTTCTAGAGAGCAGCGGATATCCCTGAGGCACCAAAGGAAAGAAGAAGAGCTCAGGAAGATCCGATCAGTAGAGTTGGAAGAGCCTTCCATCTCGAGCATAATCTTTGGCGAAGACAGAAGCCAACCGGGTGATCACGTGTATAAAGTAGATTTTGGTATTGGTTACTCGGAAGACGTCTTCCCAAGTGCGGAAGAAGCTTCTCAAGGTGAAGGAAGACTGGAGGAGATTGTTCCAGACGTCTCGGAAGGTAGCAGTGACAGTAGTTCTGACTCAGAAGATGACCTTCGTGATTCAGACATGCCTGGACCTTCGAGAAGACCATCTCCACCACCTAGACCTGAGGGAGGAAGAAGTTGGCAGTCGCACCAGCCGGCAGTCGACATGACTTCCCACACTCGGCAGAAATATCATCCGTACGACGATGATGCTGACGCGGACGACTTCATCACGATGTTCGAGACCATCTCTCGATCCAACAAGGAAGACGCTGATGTTGACAGACTCCGTGTATTTCCCAGTTTGATCGTAGGGAAGGGAAGGAAGTGGATGAGTAAGATGTTGGATGATGGTGTAGTAATGGCCGCTTGGGCTACTCTGAAGGCAGCTTTTCTGAAGAGGTTCAGAGGAGTGGGCTACGATCGTATGACCCTCATAGAGCTTCAGAGGCTCGAACGGAAGAAGAAAGAGACACTGCGGGATTACACCGAGAGGTTTGAAGATCTCTTGGATCACATTTCTCAGAACCAAGGAAGACCAGGTTACTGTGCTCAGCAAGCCGTGGACTGGTACTTGGGAGGATTGTCTCAGGATATGGAATTGTACTGCAGAAGAGGAGGAGGTGATGATTTAGCAGAAGTACAGAAGCATGCCGAGCAGTATGAAACCTCGAGCATCACTCGGAATATGACGAAAGACAAAGGGAAGACCTCGAAGAAGTCCAAGAAGTCGAAGAAGTCTTCTAGGAAGTCCAAGAGGAAGTCCAAATCCACTGAAACTGATAACAGTGATTCGGAAGCATCTTCTACTTCTGAAGAGTCTACTGTCGAAAGTTCAGAATCCGAATCTGAACAAGAGAAGAAGACGCGGAAGAAGAAGAAGGAGAAGACGCGAGCAAGGGAGGAAGTTGTGCAGAAGATGTCTCAAACTCAGATCATACAGTCTGCACCTGATCCCCGCATCGATGAGGTTCTGAAGTAGTTTGCCGACCTGAAAGTTCATCTTCTGAACCAGAAGGACAAGCGGAAGCAACCTACGGCTTCCCGGCCAAAACTTTGCAACCTTTGTAACTCTTCCGGGCACACCAGAGATCAGTGTACGCAGGACCAAGCTGTCAATTGGGCATGATGGGAAGAAGACGATGAGGGATATCTACACGATCATAGTGGGGAAACTTGCTATAGAATCGAGGCGATACAACCCTTCACTCCTACGCCCCCCGCCCAATATAATCATTATGTACCTAGGGATAGAGCTAGCAATGTACAGACCAGGACGCCCTGGCAGCCTTCTTTATCACAATGACCACTCAACCCTCTTCCTGGAGCATGCAATAATTGTGGAGAGACAAGACAGTGGTGGTCCACCTGTCCTCATCCGAGAAGACAGATTGGGCAAGTGCCCTTGTGTGGGAACTGTAAGGAAGCCGGTCATTTCACAAGGAATTGTCCTCAGACCTTACAGCCGCGACAAATGGTTAGATTTGCATATACCACGCCTCTTGCAGAAGCATCATCAACTTCTAAGCTTGAGTTAGCAGTGGTACAGCACATCACGGTAGAAGAAGAAGATCCTGGAGATTGTACGGATTGTCTCCATATCGAGGAAGACGAACCAGACCCCGAGAAGCGCGAAGGAAAGGAACCCCAGCTGCAGAAGACGACTGTAGCTCAGAAGACGAAGTTACTTGAGGCAGCTTCTTCTTTTACTTTGGCGGATGGCACTGTTTGGAGCCCTAGCCCGGATTCAGACAGTTGGCCTCCCGAAGAAGTCTTGGATGAAGCGGTGTTCAAGGTAAGTACCAGAAGCAAAGGGAAGTTAGAATCTCGTCAGAAGGAGATCAAGAAGAAGAAGCAGCGAAAGGAGAGGTCATCTTCTCCTGAGCGGCCGTCTTCTCCTACTTACGACCGAGAAGATCCGAAGTACTTTGCTCCTGACATTAGACAAGAAGTTGAAGTGATCATGCAAGAAGAGCTGGAGAAGAGACGGAAGATAGTACAGCAACTTCCTACACCGACTACGACAACATCTGTCTCACGGGAACAGCTTCCAGTCGAGGGAAGACACTCTTCTGGTCTTCCACCCAAGGAAGCAGCTACTGCATCTTCTCTGTTGGAAGCTCCAGTCACTCTTCTGAAAAGATCTCCTTACGACTTCTTGCGAGACTTGTGGAATCAGAAGGCGGATGTAACCTTCCAACAGCTGTTGGATGACAACGCTGGTTACAGGAAGTTGTTACAATTTGTGCTTCGAGGATCGAGGAAGAGGAGGACAGCTAAACTTCCCAAGAGCACACCGATCCTAAGGATAGAGCATGAGGACTTGGGAGCCCCAGAACTTGATATGAAGATCCATGGCTGTCTTCTGAAGAAAGTACCCATTGATTCCGGCTCCGGATTTAACATCATGACTGAAGAGACTGCGCATGCCCTAGGCTTCACTGAGTTCCAGCCTACTCCGAGGATCCTCAGAATGACGGACCAGACCAGAAGACGACCTTTGGGACAACTGAAAGATGTCTTGACGGTAATTGGTGGAGTATCTTTTTACCTCACTTACATCATTTTGCGACCTGTAGCTAAGGTTGGATATCAGGTGTTGATAGGAAGACCATGGCTGTATGCTGCAAATGTAAATACCGACTGGAGAAGGCATCGTTTGAGATTTCCCAATCCTACACCCAAGCCAGGTGAGAAGACTAAGGTCTCGCTTCCTTAGATCAAGATTGGACACCAAGGTGAAACTCCGTCTACAACAGAAGGGTACACTTCAGAAGACTCGGCTGCGTCTTCTGACAGTGATGAACGGTATAATGAGTTTGTGGTGAATAACTTGTGTACTATAGAAGTAGCAGAAAGAGTAGAGGATGTGGTCTGTGGATACATTGAGTGCTACGAGATTGCGGAAGAAGAGTTTCCAGAAGACGAGAATACTGTCTTCCCTTCGGAAGATCCGATAGTTGGTCTTCCAGAAGACGAAAGTACCGTCTTCCCTTCGGAAGATCCGACAGTTGGTCTTCCAGAAGACGAATCTGAAACGGAAGAAGCTCCCAAACCGGAATACTTTGGTGCCAGTGAGTACAGTCACACTGAAGGAATGGTAAACCCGGATGATCTCCAAGAGATGGAGGTTGCTCCTGGGAAGAAGCTGAAGCTTTCCAAGGTGATCGAGGGCCAACAGTTGGAAGACTTTCGAGAACTTCTGACGGAGTTCCAGGATGTCTTCGCATGGACCATAGAAGACATGAAAGGCATACCTTGAGAGTTGGGAGAGCATCGCATCGACTTGCTGGAGGGCGTTGTTCCTACACGGCAGAGGCAGTACCGGCTCAACCCCAAGTACTCGCTTCTGGTGAAGGACCAGATCGACCAATACCTGAAGGCAGGAGTCATCTTCCCAGTACTTAGCAGTGAGTGGGTAGCTCCTATTGTCATCGTGCCGAAGAAACAGACAGGGAAGATCCGAGTATGTCAGGACTTCCGGAAGATGAACTTGGCCACGAAGAAGGATCATCACCCTTTATCATTCACCGACTCTGTGTTAGACCAGGTAGCAGGGCATGAGTTCTACAGCTTCCTGGATGGGTATTCTGGATACAACCAAGTTTCAATCAGAGAAGAAGACAAGTCGAAAATCACTTTCACCACTGATTGGGACACGTACGCGTACAATCAAATGCCGTTTGGTTTATGCAACGCACCTGCCACATTCCAGAGATTGATGATTACAATCTTCAAGGAGTATCTTCGCACCTTTATGGAGATTTTCTTGGATGACTTCTGTGTGTTTGGATCGAGAGAAGACCACTTGATATTTCTAAGGAAGTGTTTTCTGAAGTGTAGAGAACATCGTTTGGCTCTTCACCCTGAGAAGTGCTTCTTTGGTATGTCAGAGGGGATCTTGCTACGACATAGGATTTCCGGAAGAGGTATAGAAGTCGACTGTGCTAAGGTGGAAGTCATCATGAAACTCCACCCACCTGCTAACTTGACTCAGTTGAGAAGCTTCCTTGGTAACGTAGGATACTACAGGAGGTTTATTGACAGGTACGCAGAGGTAGCAGGAAGACTCACTAAGTTGCTGAAGAAGGACGAACCCTACGTTTGGTCTTCTGAGCAGCAGGAAGCATTCGAAGAAATGAAGAGGCTTCTCGGAATCCCCTGTCCTAAGGCCACCTGATTGGGAAAGAGTCTTCCATATCTATGTGGATGTTTCTGCTTTCGCCATAGGGGTGGTGTTGAGTCAGAAAGATGAGAAGAAGAAGGATTATCCCATCTACTACGCGAGAAGACAACTCAGTGATGCAGAGAAGAAGTACTCGACAACCGAAAGGGAGTGTCTTGGCATGATTTACTCCTGTAGGAAGTTTAGACACTATCTTCTAGCCAACCCGTTTGTCTTCTATGTGGATCACTTCTCTTTAAAACATCTTGTAAAGAAAGCAGATTTGTCTGGTTGGATAGCTAGGTGGATTCTCCTACTCCAGGAATTTACTTACACAGTTGAGTACAGGCCCGGAAGACAACATGTTAATGCTGACTACCTATCCAGATTAGAGACAGAACGACGAGAAGATAAAGTGGAAGACGAGTTTCCTGACGAGAAGTTGTTTTCAGTTTTTGCAGAGACACTTTCAGCTGAGGGGGGGCGTACCGCCTGCTTCCCAGAAGACGAGACTAGATCTTCTGATCCAGTCTTTGCAACTTCCACAGAAGAGTCGATCTTCAAGGACTTGAGGAAGTTCTTGGAAGACCAACAGTATCCCGAGGGAATGGATGCGGAGCAGAAGGCCGTCTTCTTACACAAGGCAGGTCCTTATGCTATCTTCCAAGGTATCCTGTTTCGAAAGGGACATGACGAGAAGCTAAGAAGATGCCTCGAGCCGTCAGAGATAAAGTCAGTGATCACAGGTCTTCACTACGAAGATGCTGGGGGTCACTACGGGCTGAAAACCACAATGAAGAAGATGCTAGACGCCGGATACTGGTGGCCAACCATGTACCGAGACACTTTTCAGGAGATCAAGAAGTGCGATGCATGCCAGAGGATAGGAAGACCGACCGCTACAACAAGGTGGCCTCTTACTCCCATTCTTTTGCTCGCTCCGCTCGCTCCGTTCGAAAAGTGGGCGATCGACTTTGTGGGGCCTATCGCCCCGGTGGCGAGAAGAACACGAGCACGGTACATCTTAATAGCTACCGACTATGCTACCAAGATGGTGGAAGGCGAAGCCACAAGGAAGAACGATGCCGCAGTAGTAGCAAGGTTCCTTTGGCATAACGTCATCACTAGGTACGGATGTCCGCTGGAATTGGTATCAGATAGGGGTACTCATTTCTTAAATGAGACTATCTCCCTCCTGACCCAATACTTCAGGATTAAGCATCGGAAGACGACGCCATACAACCCGAAAGCGAATGGACTGACGGAGAAGTCGAACGGTCTTCTGTGTAACATCCTGAACAAGGTAACTGTTAACCATGCGTATGATTGGGACATGAAATTGCCATCTGTGTTATGAGCTTTCAGGATTTCACCTAAAGTCACAACCCAGAAGACGCCTTTCTACCAAACTTACGGCATGACACCTATTGTGCCCATTGAGTTAGAGGTCCCAACATACCGGTTAGCCGTATTCGAACGCATGGGAGAAGAAGAGAGCCAGGAGCAGCGTCTTCTGAATTTCGTAGAGTTTGAAGAAGACAGGAATGCAGCTTTGGAGAAGACATACGAGGTGCAAGCGCAACGTAAGGTAAACTACGATAGCAAGTTGAGGAAGGTGACCGTCATAGATGGGGACTTAGTTCTTCTCTATGACAACTGACACCTTAAGTTCCCCGGGAAACTTCATCTTCGCTGGATGGGTCCTTACCGCGTCTTGGAGGTCTTCGACAATGGCTCCTTGCAGTTGGAAGAGTTGGACGGTACACTGATGACCACTCGTGTTAATGGGTGGCGCGTCAAGAAGTACTGGACGTAAACAGAAGTGCAGAAGACACTGATGTTTGCGGGGACGCAAACATGTGAGGGTGGGCGTATGTGGTGCCCACAAACTACATGATGCACGAATTTTTAAATTTTTTGAGATTAATAACTTGTTTGTATAACTGAAGAAGCGTTGTTACTTAAGGTTACGTCTTCCTTAACATGAAGATGATCTTAAGAGCTGTTTGTAATAAGGAGTTGACTTCTTCGGAAGACGATCGTCTTCGGAAGAGCGTCTTCTTAGTTGCGTCTTCGGAAGACGGGAAGACGGCGGAAGATGAGAAGACGGCGGAAGACACCTGTCTTCCGGAAGACAGCTACTGCGAAGGCCTAACCACGAGTTTTTGGGTAAAACAGTAGGTGTACCTACTGGGTCGCACCGAATAGGTAGGTAGGTCGAGGAAGACACCTAAGGTCGAAAATCCCTAATCTGCGGGGAAGATGCACAGGAAGCACATTAGGCGCATTCCAACTTCCCGCAGCACAGCGCGCTTGAGAAGATCGATTTGAGAGAGTGAGCTTCGCAAGTGAGCTTTGAGAGAGGAATCGAGTGAGGACATCAAGATAGGAGAGAATCAGTTGGCAGCTAGGCGAAGGGCGAGACCAAATTGATGGAGCACAGAAGGCAGAGAGCGAAGGTGTTTCTGTGAGCTCCCGAGAAGTTGACATTGGAGAGTAGCGAGTAGAATCGAAGGTGGAATCGAGGCGTGGCCAGAAATTGACAGCAGGCGCAGTCGTGAGGAGTCGCATTCGAGCTAGGACAAGAGCCAGAAGCGCGTGGAGGTCGAAGGCAACTCGGGAAGCAGAAGAAGACTGTAGAGGTTCTTCCTCACGTTCTTTCCCCTTCCCACTTCTTCTCGCCTTTGTCTGGTATTCCCCGCGCTTCCTTGGTTGTGTGCAGGTAGCCTGATCGATTACCCCCACCCCCCATTCTTTCTATTGAGACATTGGACGCGGAAGCACTGCCCAATTTCTGGCAGACATCTTTCTACTTCTTCCTAAGTCCAATTCGAGCTTCCCTACACCTCGTCCTCAAATTGACGATCTTAGCTATCAATTTCCTTACCCTACTACCTCTCTACACCCGGAACCTGGAACAGAAGACGATTCGGAAGATGGGAACATCTTCAGAAGACGCTTCTTAAACTTGACTGTCTTCGGAAGACTGTCTTCGGAAGTCAACTGAACACAATTCGTATCAAGAGTGGATTTGTGTTGCTTTGTGTTAAGAGAGGCTTGGTACGAATCCTGAGTGGTTTGGTGAGTTGTTTTGTTATTTCGAGAAGTTGGAAGTCGGGAACTAGGCCTGTGCCTCCCGGTCTTCCAAGCTTCTCAAACTCCACATCTTCCTAGAGAGACTAGAAGACTGAAAGGCTGGCAAAATGAGCGAAAAGACGTGAGGGTCCACCTCGGGTCTCTTCTATTCGATCCATAGCAGCCATTCCTTCTTCTTCCCAAACTTAGAAAAGAGTCGTGAGAATACTTGCTGGCAGAATCTGGAGAGAGTGGTCGAGGGTCATGTCTTCCCACCGAGCAGCAAGCTTCTTCTGAGTGCGTATGAGAGGTGAGAAGTCAGAAGAACAGAGTGCAATTGTCTTGAGTCTGTTGTGAGGATAGATTGCACGTAGGAAGACGAAGACAGGTGAGACCAGTGAAAGGAAGTCTGACTTCGGGAAGTCCTCCGAGAAAGACATTGAATCAGAAGCTGTCCCGAGTGTCTTCTCAGAGGCCACTGTCACCGCAGGACCCGCAACCATCTTCTGAACTGGCCATGCACTTATGTTTCATGAATCTTGTATCTTCTGATAGGAAGTAGGATGTAATGCAAGGTGGGTTGTCTTCTTGGTAATCCATGCGAGGCCTTGCTTAGATAGGATTGTTTAGATATAGCTCGGAAGACGAGAGCTATCTAGGAAGTACTGTTAGAATCCCGGAAGACGGAGTAGCTGTCTTCTGGAAGACTAAGGGTCGTCTTCTGAGAAGTAGAAGCTAGACTGTGGGCACTTGGGAAGGATTGAGCCTTCAGCTCATAGTAAGTGCTTGTGGCTTAGTGCAACAGATCTTCCAGCATGACAATGCATCCGTGAGGCTTGGTGTTACCAGCGGCAGAATTGGCCGAGGCCACTCCTTTCCTCAAGGAGTTGGGTCTCGACTTCTTCCTGTGGGTTGGAACCTCGCAGATCAAGGACTTCTGGAGGAGGTGTGGGCAGCGTTGCCACCTCGTAACCGTGTACCTGCGAAGGCAGGAGTAGCTCGAGGAAGACCATCTTCCTGGACTGAAGACTGGTGGCGCAGGGCTTTTCACAGGCCAGAGTCCGAGAACCGAGGATATTGGTACGAGAAGAAGATCTTGCCTAGGATCGTGAGTTCATGGCATGTGCCTGGGAGCACCACCTGCCTTTTCGTGGAAGACATGCAGGGGAGAAACGGTTGGAAGATAGAATCTTACCAGGAGCCGAAGAAGCGACTCCTGGCGAAGTTGTTTCTGCATCTCTTTCCCAAGGGGAAAGTGCAGAAGACAAGGTACTTAGGAGATCAGGAGGTGGAGTTCCTGGAATCAGTGTGGGATGACAGAACGCTCATCTACTGGGGCGCGTACATCCACAACTATGTACAGACAGAGCTAGCATACTTGGGTATCCCGGCGGGAAGACACTTGACGCCTTTCCTCTGCTACTTGTATGTAGCCATGGGAGATCTTAGGGAAGATCAGCTGACAGGGTATGGGCCAACGGAGCGACAGGAGGTGAAGGAGGAGACCTCAGAAGATGATGACCGAGCGGCAGCCGCAACGCCCCCTCCCACTCTGATGCCACAGCTGAGGTCCGGCTCTCACCAGAAGACGCTTCTGGTGAGGGAAGACGAGTCTAGTGGGTCGGAAGACGTCACGACACTGAGGAAGATGGGTCCCAGAAGTGTACTGAGGACACCCATCTCCCTCATTCATTCAGGATCGGAGTTCGACTCGGAAGAAGACCTGCTGAATACCCGATCAGAGCAGAAGACCGCTTCTGCAACGCTTGGGAGTCTTTCGAAGACTCCAGAAGACAAAAGATGGATGGGCGCTCCTACTACGATGCGAGGAAGCGCAAAGAAGAGAGCCGTTCCTGCCATGAGGAGTCTTCCACCCCGGAAGATGAGAAGAGTAGCTTCTTCTCGTGCGCAGAAGATGAAGATCATAGTGGTGGAAGAGGCTTCCTTGCCTCTGGAAGACGAAGTCGACACCGCGGAGCGAGTGGTGGAGATGAACTTGTCTTCCGCAGGAAGACGACTGGAGGAGTTCAGCTCCTACTTCCAGAAGGAGATCCAGCCAGCTATGGAGTTGCTGGAGAAGAGAGCGAAGGCACAGGAGATGCCCTTGCAACCTGGATTCGACCTGCGCACCTTGCTGCGACAGGGGGAAGACCAGAAGAAGACAGAGTCGCTGGAAGCTAGTCTCCACACCATGGAGAAGCTCGCAGCAGGATACAAGGTGGAAGCAGCCGCTTCTGCCAAGGAATCGATACAACTTCGGAAGAGCAACCAGGAGTTGCAGGCGCGGGTACAGCAGCGCAATTAGGAAGTCCTCCGAGTGCGGGAGAAGATCACCGTCCTCGCAGAAGAGCAGACCACATGGATGATGCAGCGAGAAGCCGCAGAAGCGCGAGCTGCAGTTGAGAAGACGCAGCGAGAAGCAGTAGAGGCTCGTGCACAGAAGATGCTGGCACAGTCGATGGAAGCGCTTCGGAAGAAGTTCAACTACACCGCGGGTAGGAAGTTACTTACCTTAGCTAGAGGATGGGACAGCGAGTCCAAAGCAATGTTGGTGGAATGTCGGGAGAGCATGTTCAGGTACTTGGATCGACAGATAGAAGGAGTGAAGACACTTTATGGTCTTCCCTCGCTTCGGACATCTGCAACCGCATCTTCCAACGCTCCAGCACCATCGACTGGACCCGGAATGGAGAAGGAGGAGTTCGACCTCGCTGTGCACTTGGTAGTGACAGCGTTGGAAGCCGAGAAGAGTCCAGAAGACGCCCTGGAAGACAAGACGTCTTCAGGAAGAGAAGAAGACGAGCCGTCTTCCCAGATATTTCGCGTGGAGGAAGCGACTTCCTCGGATCTCTATGAGGTCCCCATGGTCCCTAGTACCGCACCCGTGCCTCAGAAGACGGAAGAAGCACCGGTCGACTCCGCTTCCCAGAAGACACTTCTGTCTTCCGAAGCAGAAGCCGAAACCGAGGAAGACGCAGCAGCAGCGACAGCAGAGCCTGCAAGAGACGATGAGGAGGAAGCCACCTCAGTGACACCCGAGGTAACTACAGGGCTTTCTAGCTTATCAGAAGCCGCGTTAGAAGCTCCGATAGGAGCAGATCAGATAGAGGTTGCCTCCGTGCAATCTGAGTAGTTAGTAACTCCATTGACAATACCAAATATAGTAGGATCGAACATGCTATCTTAAGGGTGGCAGTTTTCCATGTAATATTAGTTAGGACACCATGTGGCAGCATAGGTAGCGTAGGAAGGACAAGGTGGATGGCCAATTCGGGCAGGGGAACCGCTTGCATGTGAGGTGACAACCTCCTGTCAACGCCTATCTCTCCCTGGTTGTCGTCCTCCTGCTTCTCACGGCCGCGACATAAGTAGGATTGCAGAGTAGGAGATAGAGTTCTGCCAGTTCTGAAAAGTTCAGTAGTCGATTCTATGGAGAGGGCAGACTAGACACATTAGAGAGAAGACACCTGATAGATAGTTCTTCGCACTACACCCGTTGTTGGAAACATACGAATAGTCTTGGAATACACAGGAGGGGTCTGCATACTCGTACCAGCAGTGGTTCAAAGAAGTGGTAGATAGAAGTAGTGGACAGTCTAGGAACAGGAAACGACATCCTCGTGCAGTCCTGTTAGCTAGGCTGGTGTGTCGAGGAGTAGACGCAAGAAGTAGAGGGAGCGAGCTTCCCAATGCCATTGTGACTTCTTCTCGAGGAATAGATTGTGGATTTGAGTGCAGAAACTTTGCTCATGTCTTCTGGATGGTGGGTTCCTTGAATTCGCTCCCAATTGTGCATGGGAAGTGTTCTTCTTGAGTGGCGGTGACTGTCAGCAGTTGTGGAAGTGTAGCTTGGCTCATTCAGTAGAGCACTTGGGATCTACGTACGAACAGTCTTATGGGTAAGGGATCCCAGAAGACAAAGTAGTCAGAGCAGCGAAGTGAAGAAGAAAGAAGCCTTCTTCCCACAGCAGAAGACGACATCCTCGAGTAGAAGACGGTGCAACAGTACTCACGTTTGTTGTCTTCCTCCTCAAACTATTACAAGCAGGGTTTGTTAGTCAGGATCCGGACTAGAAGCCTGTCGAAATCTTAATTTACTCTTTTCATCTTGTTTTTCTCTTGTTTGGATTTTCTTATCTTCCCCATCTTCTCCCATCTTCCCCATCTTCTTACCTTCTTCTAGTGAGCTTCCGAGACTTCTATTGAGCTTCCGTGAAGGTGAATGTCGTTGTAGTGCTGCAGGAAGACTATTTTCGTAGGCAGAAGCCTGGGAAGGCTACAGGGGGAATACACCCTATGATTAATCTAACCCGTTGGAATGTAAGTGTGAGAGTAAGGTGTAACAGCCAAACTAGTCGACTTCTGCGAAGCATGACACGCTTCTGGAGGTGTGAGAAGACGAGCTGAACCCCTGTGATGCCCACAAATTACAGGATTCACGAATTTTTGAAATTTTTGAGATTAATAACTTATTTGTATAACTGAAGAAGCGTTGTTACTTAAGATTACGGCTTCCTTATCAGGAAGATGATCTTAAGGGCTGTTTGTAATAATAAGTTGACTTCTTCGGAAGACGACCGTCTTTCGAAGAGCGTCTTCTCGGTGGTGTCTTCGGAAGACGGAAGACGGCGGAAGACGGAAGACGCTTCGGAAGATTGGAACATCTTCGGAAGACTGTCTTCGGAAGTCGACTGTACACAATTCGTATCAAGAGTGGATTTGCTTTGCTTTTGTGTTAAGAGAGGCTTGGTACGAATCCTGAGTGGCTTGGTGAGTTGTTTTGTTATTTCGAAAAGTTGGAAGTCGGGAACTAGGCCTGTGCCTCCCGGTCTTCCAAGCTTCTCAACTCCACATCTTCCTAGAGAGACTAGAAGACTGAAAGGCTGGCAAAATGAGCGAGAAGACGTGAGGGTCCATTACGGGTCTCTTCTGTTCGACCCATAACAGCCTATTCCTTCTTCTTCCCAAGCTTAGAAGAGAGTTGTGAGAAGTCTTGCTGGCAGAATCTGGAGAGAATGGTCGAGGGTCATGTCTTCTCATCATGCAACAAGCTTCTTCTGAGTGTGTATGAGAGGTGAGAAGTCAGAAGAACAGAGTGCAAATGTCTTGAGTCTGTTGTGAAGATAGATTGCGTGTAGGAAGCAGAAGACAGGTGAGACCAGTGAAAGGAAGCCTGGCTTCGGGAGGTCTTCCGAGAATGTTATTGAATCGGAAGCTGTCTCGAGAGTCTTCCCAGAGGCCACTGTCATCGCAGGAGCCCGCAACCATCTTCTGAACCTTTCATATACTCTACTTCTCGCATATCTTGATCTTCTGTTAGGAAGTAGGATGTAATGCAAGGTGGGTTGTCTTCTTAGTAATCCATGCGAGGCCTTGCTTAGTTAGGATTGAGTAGATATAGCCCGGAAGACGAGAGGAAGTTAGGAAGCACTGTTAGAATCCCGGAAGACGGTGTCAAGTTGAGAGTCTTTCTTGGGGAGGGCGGACCTCCTGACTGTGATCGATCAGAGAAAAATGACCAGAAAAGAAAATAGGTTGCTGCTGACGATGTGATCTCAAAACACTGCTCCTTGTGCTCACCAATTACAAAAACATTCAAACACACCCTGGGTACACATAGGTCTCTCAAGATTCAATTAACTTTATTACAGTGTCGTCTGCACCACCAATTTCTCCAACTGTACAGAAAATCTCTCTCTTCCTCTCCTGCGCACCTGTCTTCACCCGTCAAGCCAAAAGTCTACCCAGTACGTCTCAATCTGAACCTAATAGAGAAATTCGGACCCCTGAATCTTATTCCTCTCCTTGCCCCAACTGAAACTCTCAGAAATCTGATCCAACGTCGATCAAAAGTCCCCTGTAGATTTCCAAACGATCTCTCAATAGAACTGTCTCCTGAGAGTAATTTCTCCCCAGAATAGTTTATTTAAACAACGTCCAAGCCTAAAACTCATGCCTCTCTCTCTTACGATGCTCTCCCAATTCAATCTGCCAGCAATTTGATCTTCCCCCAGCTTCTTAGCTTCTCCTGCGTATTCCGCTTCCGCTCTCTCAGAAAACCTTCCTTTTCAAAAAAACTGTCCCCGATCCCTTAGTCGTCGCAGGTATTTTACCTAAAAGTTAAGGCCCCAGCTTAAGCTGCCCCCCTGCTGTCCTTATAAGCGCAGTCACTTATCAGAAGCAGTGCCTTAGCTAAGCTGCCCCGCTCTTAAACTCTAATTCTCCTCCTTCCGCCTCCGCTGTAATCTTCCGCTTCAAGCTTCCGCGGTAATCTTCCGCTTCCACTGTAATCTTCCGCTTCAAGCTTCCGCGGTAATCTTCCGCTTCCACTGTAATCTTCCGCTTCAAGCTTCCGCGGTAATCTTCCGCTTCCGCTGTAGTTTTCCGCTTCCGCTGTAATATTCCGCTTCAAGCTTCCGCGGCAATCTTCTGCTTTCGCTGTAATCTTCCGCTTCAAGCTTCTGTTGTAATCTTCCGCTTCCACTGTAGTTTTCCGCTTCCACTGTAATATTCCGCTTCAAGCTTCCGCGATAATCTTCCGCTTCCGCTGTAGTTTTCCGCTTCCGCTGTAATATTCCGCTTCAAGCTTCCGCGGTAATCTTCCGCTTCCGCTGTAGTTTTCCGCTTCAAGCTTCCGCGGTAATCTTCCGCTTTCGCTGTAGTTTTCCGCTTCCGCTGTAATATTCCGCTTCAAGCTTCCGTGATACTCTTCCGCTTCCGCTGTAGTTTTCCGCTTCCGCTGTAATCTTCCGCTTCAGTTTTCCATTGTAACCTTCCGCTTCCATTGTAATCTTTCGCTTTAATTTTAAGGCCCCATCTAAAGCTGTTCCTCTGCTGCCCTTATGCGTACATAATAATCAACAAAAGTTTCCCGTGCCCTCGATGCCATCTTGATGCCACCCTGAATATACTACAAGCCATCCAATGTAGGCCGAAGCCCCAACACTTATGAGGCCGCCCCACAAGGCTTACAGCCCCCCATATGCGCACCAAGTATCTCCCATAGTATATTCAGGATGGCATGCGGAGGCTTAGGCCAGGAAGCCCACGATTAAGGGAGATACCGGTCTCCCGCCCCTAGATATGCAGGACGTGGCTGCATATCCAACATAGACTCCCTTCCAAGAGGCCAACATGCCGGAATAGGAACCAGAGGCCAGGGGGGATTGATCCTGAGACCACTTCCCTCCTAGGCAGGCGCCCTATCACTGGGATGGCCTTTGGTTCCGTTCAAGAAGGTAAAAACTTTTGTACATATGTTTACCTGAAGAAATTCTTCTGTAAAACCTTCACTAGCCTTTCCTACACTAACTTCTCTATACAACTCCGTTTTTAATGAACAAGGAGTCAAAACTATAGTATTTGTGAACACCTACACGCTCACGCTATCCGATTCTGAGTTCGAGTCACGAATCAGAATCGACGGATTTCCCTCTTTCACATATTTCACAGTCTAAAACTCGTACTAACTATTGCTTAAAACACTTTCTGTCAAAACTAGAAGCATAAGGTCGCTCTCCTCGTCGAGCTTTGCATTCTGGTGTCTTTTGACTCCTTTAGGGGTGATATTCCAACCCAAGCTAGGGGGCAGCTTGTCAAGCATAGCCCCAGCTTAGCTCCTGCCTAGCTTGTTAAGCTGTAGGGCAGCTTCTTTTACACAATATAGAAAAAAATCTCTCTGGAATACTTTTCACTGTATAGACCTATGTACAATACGACATTCACCCCCTCCAAACCTGCACATCCTCTGGTTGTGCCAATCCGTCACCGATCCTCGTGGTCCTCCAAATCTCTTCGTTCTCTTCGACCGTCTCAGAAAGGTCTTCATTTGCTCCTGTCTGCTCTGAACCTAAGAACTCAGCTAGCTCCACAGTCTCCCCTCTCTTCTTGAATAACTTCACTCGTTTCCCTGCAACTGGTAGCCTTAAAAGCGTGCCATCTAGCTCTTGCAAGGAGTAGGTAGCATTCTGATGTACATCTGAGACAAGGTAAGGGCCAAACCACCTTCTCGAAAACTTTCGAACTGTAGAGTGTTGGTTCTCCAATGTGCTATCGTATACCAACACCCAGTCCTCAACTTGTATCGGTTTTGGTCGTAGTCGATGAGTCTTATCAAACCTCTCCTTGTTCCCAAGTCGAGCCGCCTTCAACCGTCGTTGCGCTTCAGCAAGATCCTCCTCTCTACATTCTAGCTGTCTGATTCGTAGTGAGAGAAGTTGCACACGATTCATATTATCTTCCCATGGCAAGGTAGCCCAAGTAGGAAAGTCTTCTTCTGCTGGCATCATCGTTTTCTGTCCTAACATTAACTCAACAGGCATATATCCTGTAGTAGAACAATGAGTTGTTCTATCTGCCCATAGAGCAAAAGGGAGTAACCTAGGCCACTCTCTATGCTTACCATCATACGCCTTCACCAAAGCCTGAACTATCGATGGATGTCCTCGCTCACTCTTGCCAATCCCCTCTGGATTCATCGCAGTAGTAAGCTTGAGCTTCACACCATATCGAGCAAAAAACTCTTTCGCTTCCGTACCACGTAGTTCTCCTCTATCTGCCCGTAGCCTTCCTACAGACCCATATCTACAGATAATATCCTCAAGAACAAACTTACATATCCCTTCTGTGGTCTTCGTCCTCAAAGCTCGTCCTTCTACAAAGTTGGAGAGATCCTCACGAGCCAAAACCAAATATCGCATGCCCCATAACCCCAGAGGCATTACCACCAAGTCGAGAACCCACTGGAAGTGAATGCAAGGCGGATAAGTTGGCACGAGACCGTCCCTATACCGGATCTTTGAGTAGAACTGACAATGCAAGCAAGAACTGACGTAGTTCACCACATCCTGATACAGACCTTTCCACCAATACCTTTCCTTCAGCTTGACGTAGGTAGTCCAAATCCCTCGATGTCCGGCCCACAAAGTATCATGGAACTCCTTCATCAGTTGCTGCTTAGTCTGCAGATCGTCCACTACTCGTATGAACATCCCATCTCTCCTCTGTGGCCGTCTCCAAAGATACCCATCATGCAGAAGATAGTTGTAAGCTTGTTTCCTTATCTCTCTGAACTCTACTTTGCTCCATCTCTCTTGCCTCTCCAACAAGCTCAGATAATACCCTATGTCACGAAGTCTACTTGTGTAAAGCTCCTCTCTAAACATCAACGGCTCCAAGTTCGTAGCCCGTCGATTAACCTGACACTGAGCATCCTTCCTCTCCTCTTCCTCAGCTTCTGAAATCATGACATCCTCGTCTACAAATCGAGCTCTTGACAACATATCTGCGACCATATTCTCCTTTCCTTTTATATGCTTCAGCTCTGGGTTCAAGCTTCTAATATAGGCAATCCAACGTAACATCGCTATGTCTGGCGTGCTACAGTTGGATATCATGCCTAGTAGAGGTAGACAATCCGTTTCTAGAACTACATGAGCACCAATCAAAAACTCACGGTCTGTCTTCATCACTGTCACCGCTCCCCACAACTCACGCTTCACCTGAGGATAATCTCGTTGCCTGTCTGTCAAGATCTTAGCTCCAAACCTAGAGGTAAACCGCATACCATCCGCATCATCTTGACCTATTGCCCAGCCAATCGCCTTTGGACTAGTATCTACTGTGACCATGACAGGTCTCCCACATCCGTAGTCTACTCTTCTTAGAACAGGTGGAGACTGTAGAGCCTCCTTCAGCCTATTCATAGCTTCTCGATGGACTGAGGTCCATGCAAACCTCTTACCCTTCCTCAATAATGCATACAAAGGCTCAGCAACATGGGCATAATGAGGAATGGATAAACGATAAAATACACAAGCACATAGAAAGCGTCGAACCTCCGTGATATTTTTACAGTCTGTCATCCTAGCTATAGCTTCAACCTTCTCGGGGTTTGGTCGCCTTCCAAAAGCACCACACAGATGTCCAACCACTAAAATCTCAGACACACCAAACTTGGACTTAGCTCCTGACAGGGTGAGATGCACCTCCTCCAGTCGAGTCAAGATACGTTCTACATCCCTGATATGGTCTGTAACAAACCTTCTACATCCATTCGCAAGTACTGCTTCATTCTTGTCTTCAACCGCGCAACCCTTTATAGGAATATCGTCTAGAAATGGAATGGTAACATCAGGCACAAACTCCCTTAGTACCTTATGCATCGCGTTCTGCATATGAGCCACCGAGTTCGTTGCTCCTTGCGGAAGAGTACACATCCGCATCAATCCCAGGGGCGTACGCATAGTAGTTAAATCTCTACTCTCCACAGCCAGCTGGAACTGATCATAACCAGAATATAGATCTCCTATCGAATAGATAGCTCTCCCTGCAAATGCCTCTGCTACCTCTTCAATCACAGGACCCGTCTCAACGTTTCGTATGGTTACGTTATTCGCAGGCTGTAAGTCTTGAATAAAACGCAAAGCTCCTGACTTCTTGGGTACAGTGAACCACCTGCTAGAATATGGCCCCATAGACGGCTCAAGTATCCCCATCTGTACCTTCTCCTTCAACAACTCGATGAGTTTAGGCAACAAAGCACGAGGGACTGGGATCGGTTTCAGGTCCCAAGGCACATGAGGGATTGTGAATATAACCATAGGCGCTATAACCTTTGGGTCTACACAACCTATCTCCTCTGCTGAAAAAGAGAATGCTTTACCATGCTTCACTATCATCTGTTCAAACACTGCCTTCTCGTCCTCAGTCAAGAAATCACCCCTTCCTATCTGGAGCTCCTTCAATGTCTCCTCAGTAAACTGGTGCCCTACTCGCCTATGATCACGCAAAATAGGCTCAGTCCCCACTAGCTGTACTTGCTGCTGGGAGTTAGCAGGTAGTTGAGCTGCTACCGGTCTTACCTTTCTCAGTACAGATTTGTACTTCGCATGGACATCTGCTTCCTGAGGGAGTGCACACCAACAACTTGCTTCTCTCCCTTCATTATTCTGCATTGGATGAGGAAAGAACTGCACGTATGTAGCAATCTCCTCATATATGCGTCGAGAGTGGATAGGGATCACCGCCACACTATTTTTCCCTTCCACCAATCCACTCACATTATCTAACCAATCGACAACTGACTGTACAGACATAAACTCTTCAAACAACCCAGAAACCACTTCGTCTTCAGGTAGAACTCCTACACGCCACAACTCTGATACCTGTTTCACCATCCATCTTTTTGTATTTTTCTCCATATCTTCAACTCTTGTAAATCGACTCCACCCGCAGTACGGTTTATCTGGAGATGCCTTATTCAAAAATTAGAGAGAAGATCTGCCTCAAACATCAGCAATCCAGACTGCCAACTCTGTACACCACATTTGTCTCCAGACCTCTGTATATGTCTCGCTTCCAACTCTGACGGGACCTCAACAGTAGGTTCTTCACCCCTGTCTTCCCGCTCTACAGGAGTGGACTGTGAAAACCCTTACATCTCTTCGTCTGAGAATCTCTAAGGGTTTGTCGGTTCCGCTCATGTCTTGAACGAACCGTCAAAAACTGTACTGAGTACTTATCATCAAGACTCCGAACTCTGGCATAATGAGACCCATCATTCATCACCTTTGTCTCCATTCGAACAGCGGTGATGTATGGTTGGCCCAGTATGACAAGATAGGAGGCAGATGACTGTACAAAGAAATGCTGATCAACCTTGTAACAACCCAGAGAAACATAAAGTATCGGAAATAGTAAATAAAGGATCGTTCCCACGAAGATACAGTTAACAATTACATAAAACACAGTACTACAACGTCACAATGATAATTCAAATGGTTTTCTGTTATTCTCACGGAATGGAATAATATCCGGATGAGAGTTCAAGTCTGATAAGAAACCAAACCCAAGCACAAACCTGATAAATCGAATACAATCAACAATGAAATAGTTCTTTGATCAGGGACCCTTCCGACAAACATACAAAAGATTGAGAAGACAAATATGAATGTATGAATAAGGTAAAATACTACTGAAATGTTACTAGTCTTCTTCTGAAAAGACAGAAGAATACAGATTTCACATCAAGGTTCTAAGAATAAGTCCCTACTCTTCCTAAGGAATGTTCTTCCAACTAAATCCTCGTACTTAAGAATCCCACTTATTTGAAGAAGGCAAACTTAAGACGAAGCCACCATCATCCAAACTCTCCTTACAATTTAACTTATGCTCTTCCACTTCACAGTAACTAATTTATTCTCAGATCTTCATTTAGAAACTCTTCACGAAGATTACAGTTCAACTTCGGGCGAAGGCTCTTCAAAGTTCCTACACCGAAGTGTCTTCTTTCAAGTCTAAGGGCGAAGATCTTCGTCAATCAGAAAATTACACCTGCGACAGTAAACTCCGAATATTCGGAGGAAAATATCTTCGTCCAAAACATTCACGACATCGCTCCGCGCTTTTGGGAAATAGAAATAAATCAATAAAGAACTGAAAACATAGAAAAGGCACGAGGGCTGTGGATCGCGCTGCTTATATACTACTTCGTCCTAACCTAACTGTTTATCTAACTGCACTAACTGTCTAACTTCCTACGAAGGCGGAAGACCTTCGCTACCCTACGATCATCTTCATCTTCACAGTAACTAACTTCCTAAGCCTAACTGTGCTCTGAACTCCTCTAACTGAACTTCCACGTTCGCTCGCATCTCGCCAATCTCCCTATCTACCTTCTATCTAAGTCTAGAAAGGCGCGCTTTCACACCGTCGGGGTTCGTCTCCGCTTGCACTACCTCCGCCTTCAACGCCCGAAGAAGACCAAGCTCGTCCACATCTAGCCCCGAAGTCACGTACGCAGACAACACCGGCATCAACTTCTTCCGAAGATCTTCGGAGTCAGTCACCTTCGTCTTCAAATCTTCATTCTCTTTTGTGAGTTCTGCAACTGTAGCCTGGAATTCGCCTCGGCTTCGCTGTAACTCGGCTACTTGGTCAGATAACTCCTTTATGCGGTCGGCGAAGCTCTTCGTCGACACCTTCAACTCTTCGTCCTTACTGATCAAAGCAGTCCTCGCTTCTTCGCATTGGCGCCGAAGATCTTCTAGCTCCTTCTCCGACTCCAACCTTATCTTCGTCGCATTCCGGGCCTCTTCGCGAAGATTGTTCTTCTCCTGCTGCCAAGTTCCCCTACTGAAATGTAACTCTGCCAGCATCTCTGGAAATGTCACCTTCCGCTGCACTTCCTTCTCGTAATCCTCCTTGTTGTCTTCAAGAAGTCGGAGGATCGGGACGACTACCTCTTCGCCATAGTTCATCGCCTGCCTAAAGAGATCGACCTTGCTCAATGTTGTTCCGGCCGAAGTGCCTTCACCGCAGACAGCTTCACCTTCAATCTTTGCTCCTGAACTACTCAGGTCCACTGTTTCCTTCTTCGTGCTCTTTACCTTCTTTCGAGCCTTCGGTTTCTCCATGGGCGAAGTTGGAAGAGGCTTCTTCCTCTTGCTACGTCTCTTCTCTTCGTCTTCTACCGTTGCTTGAACAGTCGCTGCCTGCTGCTCCTCTTGAGTATCTTCGGCCATTGCCTTCGGTGAAGATCCCAGTTGCTGAATGTCTTCGGTTTGTCCCTCTTCGACCTGACGAGCGGGTGATGCAAAATCTTGTTCTTCGTCTTCACCGAAGCCCAACTGTTTAGCTTCGTTCTCCTTCAGCCATCCCATACCGAAGTAGAAGATGCTGACAAATCCTCCCAGATACACATAGTCCTGCTTCTTAAACAGGCGTTGGACTTCATCGTGGAATATCTTCGCCCAGTAAGCTCGTCTTCCGGCGAAGAGGTGTTCGAAGAAGCATACCTTCCAAGTCGACAGGTAAGTTGTTCTTCGGGGGCTCAAAATCAGCATGATGGCCTCCGCAATCTTCCTCTTCACGGGATCCTTGTACTCGGACAACTTGTAGCCATTCGTCTGGTGCATCGGACTCTCGAAGAGCTCGCCGTAGTTCTGGTCCTCCTTGACCAAGTGCTTCATCGACGCATTGTCGAAGAGCATGTCACCCTTCGTCCCAGCTTCATCCAGCAGAACCTTCTCCCAGTTCTCGACAGTCCAGTTGCCAGGTCGCGCATATAGTTCTTTGCCTCCATGGTCTTCACACATCCGAATCTGGCTAATGAACTTGCCAGACACCTTCGTCCAGCCTCCCAGGGTTAAGAAGCTAAGACCTATCTCCTTCAGCTTCGGCCGAAGGCGCACTAACTCCTCTTGGTCTAACTCAAAGGCTCTAATCCGCGGTAACTTCGTCGCGATAGACATCGTGATCAGACGAAGATTGCTAGCTGGCTGAGATGAACTTTGTCTAAAACTGCTAGTCTTCGCTCAAGTTAACCTTCGCCCAAACTGATTGTCTCCGCCTAATTTGATAATCTTCGCTCAAATCGATCGTGCGCAAGTGAGGATTAGGGTGAGCGCTAAGAGAGAATGTGAGAAATGAGTCAATTCTCCTAGTATATAGGTCGGTTCAAACTCTCACACGTGCCGAAGTCGCCTCTGATTGCTTGTCCTCTGACCTGACAAGGGCATGCGCAATGTCATCTTCGCCCACGCCGCTTATCGTTCCTGTCCCTTTCTGGGTAGGTAGTTCGTCTTCGCTCAGACCATTCGTGAAGAGAATGTTCTGACGATATACGTTCTCTGGTCTTTCCTGGAAAGGTCTTCTCTCGAAGATCTTCGTCGAAGGTTCTCCTCTTCTTCCGAAGACTCTTCTTCAGAAGTCTCTTTTTTACTAAAACTAAGCTATTTCTTCTTCTAACTTCATTATTTCTTCTACAAACTCCTATATTTCAAGCTTCTTCTATCAAAAATTGAAAAAGTGGGCTCTACAAACCTCTACATCTCCAATCCTCACATGCATATTAGGACAAGCTCCGTATAACTCACCCTTCTGATTATTTGCTGCACGAAGTACCCAACCATGATTCCTTTCGATTGGCCACTGCCCCTTCTCATACACCTCTTTGGAAATGATGTTGATCTCCGACCCGTGATCCACAAGTGCAGGTACTGGTTCAGAAAGTCTCCCAAGTCGAACCTGCGTCTCAGTTGTCGCTCTTGCCCAATGCTTTTCTTTGAAATCGCTGTCCGCGCTTGACCTATCCTCCTCATACTCTTCATCTTCATTCTCAATAACAGCAGGACCAGCAACCCATGCCTCATACTTATCACCTCTGAACGGATCAACACCAATAGCATCTACTACTCCAACCATCTGACTACTCACTTGTTCAGTCAACACCACCTGTCTCTTTCTCTTCATGATGTCTATTATCAACTCATGAAACTCTCTCTTTGCGATACCAAGCACTTCATGAAGAGTAAACTCAACTCTAGCATCCAAAATGCGTTGCTCCAGAACAGCACGCAAGTCTGTTGTTGTTTCAATGTCTGCCGCTAACTTGTAAGCTGGAGCTTTCCCCTTTTCCTGTGCTGTAAACCTTTTCCCTCGCACTCTATCAGCAGCAGTAGGCTCCTGTGGCAAATCCTGTACACCTTCCATAGGATCTACTGCAGGTGGTGGAGCTGTAGAGGTAGAAGGTATATCCTCTACAGCAGGAAATCTACCAGCTGGTACAGATGGTGATGGTTCCGCTGCTCTCCTCCTCGTAACCCTCCGACGGTCACTGTCCTCTGGTACTCTTGCATCTAAATCAGAAGCGTCCCGTCTTCTTTTGTCTTCCATCATGGCATCCTGTTCACTGCTCGCTTCTAAAAATGCTCGAATAGAAGTTGCATCCACTGGGTCTCTCCATCCAATAGCTCTCCTAATGCTTTCAGCACCTCTCTTCATCATTTCAACCGGAACCTCAACAGCCTGCTCAACCATAGTTGGATTAGAGCGTACCTCAACTCTCCCAGTATACACATCAGCCTCTGCAGAACCCGCAGTCATCGCTGTAGTATTCGCACCAGTAAGTGCTGGAAGAGAACTCCTCATTCCTCCTCTCCCAAAATACGTGTTCAGAGGCTGCCCTGTGGCGGTTAAGTACAACCTGTTATTCTGATAGTTGACTACGCCCTCTCGCAAGGCAACCGCCAAGTCTTGACAGTCTCCTCTGAGATGATCTGGACTGTCGCACCAAATACATCTCCTGGTAAAGGTTCCTCCTATAGGTCGAGCACCTGGTGCAACTGGTCGTTGGTCTCTCCTCAGGTCTGCCATCTCAACCCTCAAATCTCTCAGCTGTTGAGTGAGTTCTTCTATCAAGTTATGTTGATTTCGATTCTCAACAGGTCGCTGCTGCTGTCTAGGTCCTCTCTGTGCTGGATTAGGTACTACATGCGCTTGAGGTACCACTATAGGTGCCTGAGGAACCACTATAGGTGCCTGAGGTATTGTAGGAGGAGCTACATGAACTGGAGGAGCTACTCTCTGCTGCTCTGGTAAGGTTTCTAGCTGTAACACCATCCTACCACGACGTTGCCTAGCAAGGGTAGATACTGCTTCTTCCACTCTCCTCCAATCAGATGTAACTCCCCCTTCAGTCCCTCGATCAGCCAACATGAAACAAAGCCTATCTGCTGTGAACTCATCCAGAGCCCCCAAGAACAACTCCGTCTTCCTAGCATCCAGCGTCAACTTCTCTAGATCAGAAAGCTGAGAGTATCTCTTCTCAAACTCACGAATTATCTCATTCAATCCCATGGAACGTCCAGGCTGACGCTCTATCCAATCCATGAGGGTTCTTCTGGTGACTCTTTCAGAGTCCTCTTCTAAAAACTCTTCTCTCAATGCACGCTCAAACAAAGTCCACCCACCTAGATGTCTTCTCTGTAAATTCCTCACCTTCTCTCTCAGTTCAGGGACAACAGTCAACTCAAAGCTTAGAATTACCTCAACTTCAGGTGCCCTGACCAACTCCATCTCACCCACATACTCCCGCAGATACCTAGTAACATCTCTTCCATCAAATCGTCCACACCGACCAACAATTGCTTGTAATGCTCTTGTGGACTTCTACTCAGCTCCCCCAATTGCAGGCTGCTGCTGAATCAAGGCAGCCAACGCTTGAAGAATCTGAGACGTGTCTACAGCAGGCTGTGTTGTTGCTGTTGGAACCGCTGTAGGTCCTCCTTGAGAGCCAATTCCATCTTGACCAGGAGTCCCTTGAACATGAGCACCTTGAGCAGCAGCTACACCTTGTACGGCAACACTGTGATCCATCTTCTCAATTCAGTCAATTCTCCAAATCAATCACCCCAATAGCTCTCAGTGGAAGCACCAGATGTCGAGTTGAGAGTCTTTCTTGGGGAGAGCGGACCTCCTGACTGTGATCGATCAGAGAAAAATGACCAGAAAAGAAAATAGGTTGCTGCTGACGATGTGATCTCAAAACACTGCTCCTTGTGCTCACCAATTACAAAAACAAGCACTCAAACACACCCTGGGTACACATAGGTCTCTCAAGATTCAATTAACTTTATTACAGTGTCGTCTGCACCACCAATTTCTCCAACTGTACAGAAAATCTCTCTCTTCCTCTCCTGCGCACCTGTCTTCACCCGTCAAGCCAAAAGTCTACCCAGTACGTCTCAATCTGAACCTAATAGAGAAATTCGGACCCCTGAATCTTATTCCTCTCCTTGCCCCAACTGAAACTCTCAGAAATCTGATCCAACATCGATCAAAAGTCCCCTGTAGATTTCCAAACGATCTCTCAATAGAACTGTCTCCTGAGAGTAATTTCTCCCCAGAATAGTTTATTTAAACAACGTCCAAGCCTAAAACTCATGCCTCTCTCTCTTACGATGCTCTCCCAATTCAATCTGCCAGCAATTTGATCTTCTCCCAGCTTCTTAGCTTCTCCTGCGTATTCCGCTTCCGCTCTCTCAGAAAACCTTCCTTTTCAAAAAAACTGTCCCCGATCCCCTAGTCGTCGCAGGTATTTTACCTAAAAGTTAAGGCCCCAGCTTAAGCTGCCCCCCTGCTGTCCTTATAAGCGCAGTCACTTATCAGAAGCAGGGCCTTAGCTAAGCTGCCCCCCCTCTTAAACTCTAATTCTCCTCCTTCCGCCTCCGCTGTAATCTTCCGCTTCAAGCTTCCGCGGTAATCTTCCGCTTCCACTGTAATCTTCCGCTTCAAGCTTCCGCGGTAATCTTCCGCTTCCGCTGTAGTTTTCCGCTTCAAGCTTCCGCGGCAATCTTCTGCTTCCGCTGTAATCTTCCGCTTCAAGCTTCTGTTGTAATCTTCCGCTTCCACTGTAGTTTTCCGCTTCCACTGTAATATTCCGCTTCAAGCTTCCGCGATAATCTTCCGCTTCCGCTGTAGTTTTCCGCTTCCGCTGTAATATTCCGCTTCAAGCTTCCGCGGTAATCTTCCGCTTCCGCTGTAGTTTTCCGCTTCCGTTGTAATCTTCCGCTTCAAGCTTCCGCGGTAATCTTCCGCTTTCGCTGTAGTTTTCCGCTTCCGCTGTAATATTCCGCTTCAAGCTTCCGTGATACTCTTCCGCTTCCGCTGTAGTTTTCCGCTTCCGCTGTAATCTTCCGCTTCAGTTTTCCATTGTAACCTTCCGCTTCCATTGTAATCTTTCGCTTTAATTTTAAGGCCCCATCTAAAGCTGTTCCTCTGCTGCCCTTATGCGTACATAATAATCAACAAAAGTTTCCCGTGCCCTCGATGCCATCTTGATGCCACCCTGAATATACTACAAGTCATCCAATGTAGGCCGAAGCCCCAACACTTATGAGGCCGCCCCACAGGGCTTACAGCCCCCCCATATGCGCACCAAGTATCTCCCATAGTATATTCAAGATGGCATGCGGAGGCTTAGGCCAGGAAGCCCACGATTAAGGGAGATACCGGTCTCCCGCCCCTAGATATGCAGGAAGCCCACGATTAAGGGAGATACCGGTCTCCCGCCCCTAGATATGCAGGACGTGGCTGCATATCCAACATAGACTCCCTTCCAGGAGGCCAACATGCCGGAATAGGAACCAGAGGCCAGGGGGGATTGATCCTGAGACCACTTCCCTCCTAGGCAGGCGCCCTATCACTGGGATGGCCTTTGGTTCCGTTCAAGAAGGTAAAAACTTTTGTACATATGTTTACCTGAAGAAATTCTTCTGTAAAACCTTCACTAGCCTTTCCTACACTAACTTCTCTATACAACTCCGTTTTTAATGAACAAGGAGTCAAAACTATAGTATTTGTGAACACCTACACGCTCACGCTATCCGATTCTGAGTTCGAGTCACGAATCAGAATCGACGGATTTCCCTCTTTCACATATTTCACAGTCTAAAACTCGTACTAACTATTGCTTAAAACACTTTCTGTCAAAACTAGAAGCATAAGGTCGCTCTCCTCGTCGAGCTTTGCATTCTGGTGTCTTTCGACTCCTTTAGGGGTGATATTCCAACCCAAGCTAGGGGGCAGCTTGTCAAGCATAGCCCCAGCTTAGCTCCTGCCTAGCTTGTTAAGCTGCAGGGCAGCTTCTTTTACACAATATAGAAAAAAATCTCTCTGGAATACTTTTCACTGTATAGACCTATGTACAATACGACAACGGAGTAGCTGTCTTCTGGAAGACTAGATTCGTCTTCTGAGAGTGGAAGCTATACTTTGAGGACTTAGGGAAGGACTGATCCTTCGACTCACAATAAGTACGTCACTTCTTCCAAGGAGTTAGCGTAGCTGAAGAAGAGCAACTAGGAGTTACAGGCGCGCTTACAGCAGCTTGACCAGGAGGTTCTGCGAGTACGAGATAAGCTCATCGCCCTTGCAGAAGAGAAGATGACGTGGAAGACTATGCGAGAAGCCGCAGAAGCGCGAGTTGCAGCTGAGAAGACGCAGCGGGAAGCAGCGGAAGCCCGTGTGCAAGGATTACTAGCTCACTCAGTGGAGGCACTTCGGAAGAAGTTTAACTTCACCCCGGGTAGGAAGCTTCTTACCTTAGCTAGAGAGTGGGACGAGGAGTCCAAGGCAATGTTGGTGGAATGCCGGGAGAGCATGTTCAGGTACTTGGATCGACAGATAGAGGGAGTGAAGACACTTTATGGTCTTCCCTCGCTTCCGATACCTGCAACTGCATCTTCTCAAGCACCAACATCATCAACAGGACCAGACTTGGAGAAGGAAGAGTTCGACCTCGCTGTACACTTGGTAGTGACAGCGTTGGAAGCCGAGAAGAATCCGGAAGATGCCCCGGAAGACAAGACGTCTTTTGAAAGACAGGAAGGAAGACCGTCTTCCCAGGTATTCCGTGTGGAGGAAGCGACTTCCCCGGACCCCTATGAGGTCACCATGGCTCCCAGTGTTGAACTAGTGTCTCAGAAGAGCGAGGAAGCACAAGTCGACCCAGCTTCCCAGAAGACGCTTCTGTCTTCCAAAGCAGCAGCAGCAGAGCCAGCGATGAACGTGGAGGAGGAGGCCACCTCAGCGACACCCGAGGTAATTACAGGGCTTCCCAGCGTATCAGAAGCCGTTTAAGTAGTTCAGGTAGGAATAGATCAGGTGGAAATGACATCCGAGCCATTAGAGTAGATAGACAAAGCGCAGAAGACCCTGGTCTTCTGAGCTTGTCCAAACTTAGTAAGTGCCCAACATACTATATTAGGAAATAGCATGTCCAATTTAATTTTAGCTTAGTGACCATGTGGCAGAGTAGGCAGCGCAGGGTAAACAACCAGATGACTAATTAGGAAAGAGGAACCATTTTTGCATGTGAGGTGGTAACCTTCTAGCGGTGCCATCCCTCCCTGATTACAGTCGAAGATTGGAGGGGATTCCCTCTGCGTCTGAAGGCAGATGGTTAAGTAGGATCACATAGTAGGAATTAGGAGTTCTGCACAAACACCAACATTTTACGATGCAGACTCATAGCACATTAGACCTGTGTGGAGAATTGAGTTCTGCACACACATTCCAATCTTACGGTGCAGACAGATTAGACACACATGGGAGTCTTTGAAGAAACTGGCTGCCTGCACACACATACCAATCTTACGGTGCAGGAGACAGATTAGACACTAGAGGTACACAGTGTACACTACACTCGATGTTGGAATAAGAGGATAATGCAGGAAGAAGTCTGCATTCTCTTACCACCAGCAGCGATTCGGAGATGTAGATGAGTAGTGGGCAGTCTAGGAGCAGGGAACGGCATCCTCGTGCAGTCCTGCTGGTTAGACTGATGTGTCGAGGAGTAGACGCAGGAAGTAGAGGGAGTGAGCTTCCCAATGCCATTGTGACTTCTTCTCGGGGAATAGATTGTGGATTTGAGTGCAGAAGCTTTGTCCATGTCTTCTGGATGGTGGGTTCATTGAATTCGCTCCCAATTGTGCATGGGAAGTGTTCTTCTTGAGTGGCGGTGACTGTCAGCAGTTGTGGAAGTGTAGCTTGACTCGTTCAGTAGAGCACTTGGGATCTATGTACGAACGGTCTTCTGGGTAAAGGATCCCAGAAGACAGAGCAGTCAGAGCAGCGAAGTGAAGAAGAAAGAAGCCTTCTTCTCGCAACAGAAGACGACATCCTCGAGTAGAAGACGGTGCAACAGTACTCACGTTTGTTGTCTTCCTCCCCAAACTATTACAAGCAGGGATGGCTTGTTAGTCAGGATCCGGACTAGAAGCCTATCGGAATCTTAATTTACTCTTCTCATCTTGTTTTCTCTTGTTTGGATTTTCTCTTCTTCTCCATCTTCCCTCATCTTCCCCATCCTCTTACCTTCTTCTAGTGAGCTTCCGAGACTTCTATTGAGCTTCCGTGAAGGTGAATGTCGTTGTAGTGCTGCAGGAAGACCATTTCCGTAGGCAGAAGCCTGGGAAGGCTACAGAGGGCATACACCCTGTGCATTATCTAATCCGTTGGAATGTGAGTGTGAGAATAAGGTGTAACGACCGCTGCGAGTCGACTTCTGCGAAGCTGGACAATCTTTTGGAGGTGTGAGAAGACGAGTTGAACCCCCAAAAGACGAGAATCGCTTCGAGAAGACGGTATCGAGAAGACCGGAAGAAGCAATCTGGAAGCAGGAAGATCGTCTTCCCGAGCTTCTCTGTGAATAGTTGTGTGATATTGTAATTGGTAGTTGTTTGTTTAGTTCCAGAGCACCATTTGGCGTGTCTGGAAGACGTGTTGTTTTGTGTGGTTTTGTGAGAAGACGGGATTTCTAGGCAAAACCCGTGTGTTTGTGTGTTTGAACAGATCTTAGAACTTAGAGCAGCGTTACTTGTGCAAATCCTCTGTGGGAACGATATCTTGTACACTAAATGGGCAAAAGGAGAAATCCTACGTCACTACAACCCCCAGAAGACGAGAATCGCTTCGAGAAGATGGTATCGAGAAGACCGGAAGAAGCAACCTGGAAGCAGGAAGATCGTCTTCCCGAGCTTCTCTGTGAATAATTGTGTGATATTTTAGTTGGTAGTTGTTTGGTTAGTTCCAGAGCACCATTTGGCGTGTCTGGAAGACGTTTGGTTTTGTGTGGTTTTGTGAGAAGACGGGATTTCTAGGCAAAACCCGTGTGTTTGTGTGTTTGAACAGATCTTAGAACTTAGAGCAGCGTTACTTGTGCAAATCCTCTGTGGGAACGATATCTTGTATACTAAATGGGCAAAAGGAGAAATCCTGCGTCACTACAGTTAACGTCATGACTGAAGAAACGGCGCATGTCCTAGGCTTCACTGAGTTCCAGCCTACTCCGAGAATCCTCAGAATGGCGGATCAGACCAGAAGACGACCTTTGGGGCAACTGAAAGATGTCTTGACGGTAATTGGGGGAGTATCTTTTTACCTCACTTACATCATTTTGCGACCTGTAGCTAGGGTTGGATATCAGGTGTTGATAGGAAGACCATGGTTGTATGCTACAAATGTAAATACCGATTGGAGAAGACATCGTTTGAGATTTCTCAATCCTACACCCAAGCCAAGTGAGAAGACCAAGGTCTCGCTTCCTTGGATCAAGATTGGACACCAAGGTGAAACACCTTCTACAACAGAGGGGTACACTTCAGAAGACTCAGCTGCATCTTCTGATAGTGATGAGCGATATAATGAGTTTGTGATGAACAACTTGTGTACTACAGAAGTACTGGAGATAGCAGAGGAAGTGATCTGTGGGTACATTGAGTGCTACGAAGTTGCGGAAGAAGAGCTTCCAAAAGATGAAAATACCGTCTTCCCTTCGGAAGATCAGCCAGTTGATCTTCCAGAAGACGAATCTGAATCGAAAGAAGCTCCCAAACCGGAATACTTTGGTGCCAGTGAGTACAGTCACATTGAAGGAATGGTAAACCCGGATGATCTTCAAGAAATGGAGGTTGCTCTTGGGAAGAAGCTGAAGCTTTCCAAGATGATCGAGGGTCAGCAGTTGGAAGACTTTCGAGAACTTCTATCGTCATCGTGCCGAAGAAGCAGACAGGGAAGATCCGAGTGTGTCAGGACTTCCGGAAGCTGAACTTGGCCACGAAAAAGGATCACCATCCTTTACCATTCACTGATTCTGTGTTAGACCAGGTAGCAGGACATGAGTTCTACAGCTTCCTGGATGGGTATTCTGGGTACAACCAAGTTTCAATCAGAGAAGAAGACAAGTCGAAAATCACTTTCACTACTGATTGAGGCACGTACGCGTACAATCAAATGCTGTTTGGTTTGTGCAACGCGCCCGCCACATTCCAAAGATTGATGATTACAATCTTCAAGGAGTATCTTCGCACTTTTATGGAGATATTCTTGGATGATTTCTGTGTGTTTGGATCGAAAGAAGACCACTTGATATTTCTAAGGAAGTGTTTTCTGAAGTGTAGAGAACATCGTTTGGCTCTTCACCCTGAGAAGTGCTTCTTTGGTATGTCAGAGGGAATTTTGCTAAGACATAGGATTTCTGGAAGAGGCATAGAGGTCGACTGTGCTAAGGTGGAAGTCATCATGAAACTCCACCCACCTACCAACATGAACTCAGTTGAGAAGCTTCCTAGGCAACGTAGGATACTACAGGAGGTTTATTGACAGGTACGCAGAGGTAGTAGGAAGACTCACCAAGTTGCTGAAGAAGGACGAACCATACATTTGGTCTTCTGAGCAGCAGTAAGCATTCGAAGAAATGAAGAGGCTTCTGTCGGAATCCCCTATCCTAAGGCCACCTGATTGGGAGAGAGTCTTCCATATTTATGTGGATGTTTCTGCTTTCGTCATAGGGGTGGTGTTGAGTCAGAAAGATGAAAAGAAGAAGGATTATCCCATCTACTATGCGGGAAGACAACTCAGTGAGGCAGAGAAGAAGTACTCTACAACTGAAAGGGAGTGTCTCGGCATGATTTACTCCTGTCGAAAGTGTAGGCACTATCTTCTAGCCAACCCGTTTGTCTTCTATGTGGATCATTTTTCTTTGAAACATCTTGTGAAGAAAGTAGATTTGTCGGGTAGGATAGCTAGGTGGATTCTTCTACTCCAGGAATTTACTTACACAGTTGAGTACAAGCTTGGAAGACAACATGTTAATGTTGACTACCTATCCAGATTGGAGACGGAATGACGAGAAGATGAAGTGGAAGACGAGTTCCCTGACGAGAAGCTGTTTTCAGTTTTCGCAGAGACACTTTCATCTGAGGGGGGCGTACCGCTTGCTTCCCAGAAGAAGAGACTAGATCTTCTGATCATGTCTTTGTGACTTCCACAGAAGAGTCGATCTTCAAGGACTTGAGGAAGTTCTTGGAAGACCAACAGTATCCCGAGGGATTGGATGCGGAGCAGAAGGCTGTCTTCTTACACAAGGCGGGTCCCTATGCCATCTTCGAGGGTATCCTGTTCAGGAAGGGACATGACGAGAAGCTAAGGAGATGTCTTGAACCCTCAGAGATTAAGCTAGTGATCATGGGTCTTCACTACGAGGATGCTGGGGGTCACTACGGGCTGAAGACCACAGTGAAAAAGATGTTGGACGCCGGATACTGGTGGCCGATCATGTATAGAGACACTTTTCAGGAGATCAGGAAATGTGATGCGTGCCAGAGGGTGGAAAGACCGACAGCTACTACTAGGTGGCATCTTACTCCCATTCTTCCGCTTGCTCCTTTTGAAAAGTGGGGGATCGACTTTGTGAGGCCTATCGCCCCGGTGGCTAGAGGAACACGAGCACGGTACGTTTTAATAGCTACCGACTATGTTACCAAGATGGTGGAAGGCGAAACCACAAGGAAGAACGATGCCGCAGTGGTAGCCAGGTTCCTTTGGCATAACATCATCACTCGATATGGATGTCCGCTGGAATTGATATCTGATAGGGGTACTCATTTCTTAAATGAGACTATTTCTCTCCTGACCCAATACTTCAGGATAAAGCATCGGAAGACGACGTCGTACAACTCGAAAGCGAACGGTTTGACAGAGAAGTCAAATGGTCTTCTGTGTAACATCCTGAATAAGATAATTGTTAACCATACGTATGATTGGGACACGAAATTGCCATCTGTGTTATGGGCTTTCAGGATTTCACCCAAAGTCACGACCCAGAAGACACCCTTCTACCTAACTTATGGCATGACACCTATTGTGCCCATCGAGTTAGAGGTCCCTACTTACAAGTAAGCAGTAATCGAACGCATGGAAGAAGAAGAAAGCCAGGAGCAGCGTCTTCTGAACTTCGTAGAGTTCGAAGAAGACCGGAATGCAGCTTTGGAGAAGACGTACGAAGTACAAGCGCAACGTAAGGTGAACTATGATGACAAGCTGAAGAAGGTGACCGTCGTAGATGGGGACTTAGTTCTTCTCTACGACAATCAACATATTAAGTTCCATGGGAAACTTCATCTTCGCTGGATGGGTCCTTATCGCATCTTGGAAGTCTTCGACAACGGCTCCTTGCAGTTGGAAGAGCTGGACGGTACGTTGATGACCACTCGTGTAAATGGGTGGCGTGTCAAGAAGTACTGGACGTGAACAGAAGTGCTGAAGCGCTGATGTTTGCGAGGACGCAAACATGTGAGGGTGGGCGTATGTGGTGCCCACAAATTACAGGATTCACAAATTTTTGAAATTTTTGAGATTAATAACTTATTTGTATAACTGAAGAAGCATTGTTATTTAAGATTACGGCTTCCTTAGTAGAAAGATGATCTTAAGGGCTGTTTGTAATAATAAGTTGACTTCTTCGGAAGATGACCGTCTTCCGAAGAGCGTCTTCTCGGTGGCGTCTTCGGAAGACGAAAGACGGTGGAAGACACGCATCTTCCGGAAGACGGCAACCATGGAAGCTTAACTACGTAAGGAGTAGGTGCACCTACCAGGTAGCACCAAATCGGTTAGGTAGGTCAGGAGGGTCGAAACCCCTAAACTGCGGGGAAGATGTACATGAAGCGCATTAGCATAGAAACCTACCTGCTTCTCGCATCGAGAGATTGGAGACTGAGAAGATCGATTCAAGCAGCAAGTTGATTTGAGTGACGAAATCAGCGAGTGAAATCGAGTGAGGTTAGGATCGATTCGAAGCTAGAAGAAAGGCGAAGTCGAATTACTAAGCGCAGGAAGCATAGTGAAGTGAAGGCGTTTTTTGTGAGCTCCCGGAAGTTGACATTGGAAGGTGGCTGAGTGGAATCGAAGGTGGAATTGAGGCGTAGTCAGAAGCTGACCGCGGAAGCAGCCTTGTGAGGTCGCATTGGAGCTGGAACTAGATCCAGAAGCGCGCGGAAGATTGAAGACAGCTCGGGAAGTCGACAGAAGATAGTAGAGGTTCTTCCCATGTTCTCTTCCCTTCCCCACTGCTTCTCGCCTTTGTTCAATATCCCTCGCGCTTCCCCTGTGGTTTGCAAGCAACCTGATCGATCTATTCTCCCATCCTTATTTTCCTCTTGAGACATTGGGCGCGGAAGCGCTGCTCAATTTCTGTCAGACATCTTCTTGCTTCTTCCCGAGTTCAATTCGAGCTTCCCTACTCCTAGCCCTCCAATTGAAGATCCCAGCTATCAATTTCCTTGTCCTACCATCCCTCTACTCCCGAAATCTTGAACAAAAGACGCTTCGGAAGATTGGAACATCTTCGGTAGACTGTCTTCGGAAGACGCTTCAGTAGCTTGACTGTCTTCGGAAGTCGACTGTGCACAATTCGTATCAAGAGTGGATTTGCTTTGCTTTTGTGTTAAGAGAGGCTTGGTACGAATTCCGAGTGGCTTGGTGAGTTGTTTTGTTATTTCGAGAAGTTGGAAGTCGAGAACTAGGCCTGTGCCTCCCGGTCTTCCAAGGTTCTCAAATCCACATCTTCCTAGAGAGACTAGAAGACTGGAAGGGTTGGCAAAATGCGCGAGAAGACGTGAGGGTCCATTTCTGGCTCTTCTGTCCGATCCATAGCAACCCATTCCTTCTTCTTCCCGAACTTAGGAGAGAGTCGTGAGAAGTCTTGCTGGCAGAATCTGGAGAGAATGGTCGAGGGTCATGTCTTCCCATCAAGCAGCAAGCTTCTTATGAGTGTGTATGAGAGGTGAGAAGTCAGAAGAACAGAGTGCAAATGTCTTGAGTCTGTTGTGAGGATAGATTGCGCGTAGGAAGAAGAAGACAGGTGAGACCAGTGAAGGGAAGCCTGACTTCGGGAGGTCTTCCGAGAAGACACTGAATCGGAAGCTGTCTTGGGAGTCTTCCCAGAGACCACTATCACCGCAGAAGCCCGCAACCGTCTTCTGAACCTGTTATGCACTCTACTTTTCACGAATCTTGTATCTTCTGTTAGGAAGTAGGATGTAATGCAAGGTGGGTTGTCTTCTTGATAATCCATGCGAGACCTTGCTTAGTTAGTATTGTTTAGATATAGCTCGGAAGACGAGAGCTATCTAGGAAGTACTGTTAGAATCCCGGAAGACGGAGTAGCTGTCTTCTGGAAGACTAGTTTCGTCTTCTGAGAAGTAGAAGCTAGACTGTGGGCACTTGGGAAGGACTGAGCCTTCAGCTCACAATAAGTGCGTGTGGCTTAGTGCAACAGATCTTCCAGTATGTCGATGCATCCTCGAGGGTTGGTGTTACCTGCAGCGGAGTTGGCCGAGGCCACACCCTTCCTCAAGGAGTTGGGTCTCGACTTCTTCCTGTGGGATTGGAACCTCGCCGACCAAGGACTTCTGGAGGAGGTTTGGGCAGCATTACCGCCTCGCAACCGTGTACCTGCGAAAGCAGGAGTAGCTCGAGGAAGACCATCTTCATGGACTGAAGATTGGTGGCGAAGGGCCTTCCACAGATCAGAATCCGAGGACCGAGGGTATTGGCTCGAGAAGAAGATCTTGCCCAGGATCGTGAGTGAGTGACATGTGTCTGAAAGCACAACTTGCCTCTTCCTGGAGGACAGGCAGGGAAGGAACGGGTGGAAGATCGAATCTTACCGGGAGCCGAAGAAGCGACTTCTGGCGAAGCTGTTTCTGCATCTCTTTCCCAAGGAAAAAGCGCAGAAGACAAGGTACCTTGGAGATCAAGACGTACAGTTCCTAAGAAGCAGTGTGGGATGAAGGAGTACCCATCAACTAGGGTGCCTTCTTCCACATATATGTACAGGCGGAGCTAGCGTACTTGGGTACCCCGGCGGGAGGACACTTGACACCTTTTCTCTGCTACTTGTACGTAGTCATGGAAGAAGCGCTGGAAGCTAATCTCCGCACCACGGAGAAGCTCGCAGCGAGGAGCAAGGCGAAAGCAGCCGCTTCTGCCAAGGAGCTGACCCAACTGAGGAAGAGCAACCAGGAGTTGCAGGCGCGTTTACAGCAGCGCGACCAAGAGGTTCTCCGAGTGCGGGGGAAGATCACCGCCCTCGCAGAGGAGAGGACAACATGGAAGACGCAGCGGGAAGTCGCAGAAGCGCGAGTTGCAACTGAGAAGGTGCAGCGGGAAGCAGCGGAAGCTCGGGCGCAGGAGATCCTAGCACAGTCGGTGGAAGCGCTTCGCAAGAAGTTCAACTTCACCGCGGGTAAGAAGTTGCTTACCTTGGCTAGAGAATGGGACGAGGAGTCCAGAGCGAGGTTGGTCGAGTGCAAGAAGAGCATGTTCATGTATTTGGATCGGCAGATAGAGGGAGTGAAGACACTCTATGGTCTTCCCTTGATTCCGCCACCTGCAACCGCATCTTCCCAAGCTCCAGCACCATCGACTGGATCCGGATTGGTGAAGGAGGAGTTCGACCTCGCTGTCCACTTGGTAGTGATAGCGTTGGAAGCCGAGAAGACACCGGAAGATACCCCGGAAGACATGATGTCTTATGGAAGACAGGAAGAAGAACCGTCTTCCCACGTATTCCGCGTGGAGGAAGCGACTTCTCCGGGCCCCTATGAGGTCACCATGGTCCCTGGTACCGCACCAGTGCCTCAGAAGAGCGAGGAAGCACCACTCGACTCCGCTTCCCAGAAGACGCTTCTGTCTTCCGAAGCAGAAGCAGAACTTGAGTCAGAAGCCGAAGCCGAAGCCGAGGAAGAAGCAGCAGGAGCGACAGCAGGACCAGCGACGACTATGGAGGAAGCCACCTCAGTGACACCCGAGGTAATCGCAGGGCTTTCTAGCTTATCAGAAGCCGCATTAGGAGCTCCGATAGGGACACATCAGGTAGAGATTGCCACCGAGCAATTAGAGTAGATAGTAACCGACGTTGACATCTCTAGATTTAGTAAGAACCGAACATGCTATGTTAAGAGTGACAGTTTTCAGTGTAAAATTAGTTAGACAGCCATGTGGCAGAGTAGGAAGCACAAGAACAGGAAAAGGAAACCGTTTGCATGTGGAGGGGTAGTTTTTTTCTCCTTGGTGGTGGTTCCTTCTGTTCCTTTGTGGTGGATGCATAAGTAGGATCGAAGAGTAGGAAATCTAGTTCGTTAGTGACACACACTACATCCGATGTTAGAGACATACGAATAGACTAGGATTATATCGGAGGGGTCTGCATGCTCTGTATCAGCAGTGGTTCGAAGATGTAGATAGAGGTAGTGGACAGTTAAGGAATAGGGAACGGCATCCTCGTGCAGTCCTGTTGTCTAGACTGTTGTGTCAAGGAGTAGGCACAGGAAGTAGAGGGAGTGAGCTTCCCAATGCCAATGTGACATCTTCTCAGAGAATGGATTGCGAATTTGAGTGCAGAAGCTTTACTCGTGTCTTCTGGGTGGTGGGTTTTATTGGATTCACTCCTAATTGTGCATGGGAAGTGTTCTTCTTGAGTGGCGGTGACTGTCAGCAGTTGTGGAATTGCAGCTTGGCTCGTCTAGTAGAGCACTTCGGATCTACGTACGGACGGTCTGATGGGTAAAGGATCCCAGAAGACAAAGTAGTCGGAGTAGCGAAGAGAAGAAGAAAGAAGTCTTCTTCCCACAACAGAAGACGACATCCTCAAGTAGAAGACGGTGCAACTGTACGCACGTTTGTTGTCTTCCTCCTCAAACTATTACAAGCAGGGATGGCTTGTTAGTCAGGATCCGGACTAGAAGCCTGTCGGAATCTTAATTTCTCCTTTTCATCTTGTTTTCTCTTGTTTGGATTTTCTCTTCTTCCCCATCTTCTCTCATCTTCCCCATCTTCTTACCTTCTTCTAGTGAGCTTCCGAGATTTCTATTGAGCTTCCGTGAAGGTGAATGTCGTTGTAGTGCTGCAGGAAGATCATTTCTGTAGGCAGAAGCCTGGGAAGGCTAAGGGGGCATACACCCTGTGATTAATCTAATCCGTTGGAATGTGAGTACGAGAGCAAGGTGTAACAGCCGTGCTAGTCGACTTCTGCAAAGCAAGACAGTCTTCTGGAGGTGTGAGAAGCCGAGCTGAACCCCCAGAAGCCGAGAATTACTTCGGGAAGACGATACTGAGAAGACCGGAAGAAGTGACATGGAAGCAAGAAGAGCGTCTTCCTGAGCTTCTCTGTGAATAGTTGTGTGATATTTTAGTTAGTAGTTGTTTGTTTAGGTCCATAGCACCTTTTGGCGTGTCTGGAAGACGCGTGGTTTTGTGAGAAGACGGGATTTCTAGACAAAACCCGTGTGTTTGTGTGTTTGAACAGATCTTAGAACTTAGAGCAGCGTTACTAGTGCAAATCCTCTGTGGGAACGATATCTTGTATACTAAATGGGCAAAAAGAGTAATCTTGCGACACTACACGATGCTTCTCTCTAGTTGATTGACACGTGGTCTTTGCGTCTATGTGGAGTTGTTCTTGTCAGGTTCCTCTTCATGATTGGATTTCTTGAGAACTAAGGTTTTACTTTTGTGTCTTTTGATGTGAGATCACCTGGTTCTCTTCTTTCTTGGATTTTTCTTCCTGAACTATGTATCATCTTGTACTATCAAATTTCATCCTACTGTGTTGCATCTCTCGTTCTCTACTAGTTTGCTGAAGAAGGATAAGTGTGTTTGATCTCTTATGACTTTTTTCTTGTTGGGTGTCATTCTCATTAGAGGGCTCAATCCATAAGATTATCAACCACGACACGGCTTAAAACAAGCATATGTAAAGTGTAATTGTCAAATTATATATTTTGAAATCAAATCATCTCATCCTTGGTTGGCAACACGATATCAGCAGATTTGGTAAAGGACATAATATCGACATACCCACTATACAAACTCTCCAAAAAAAATCCTTTTTCAAATTCAAAAAAGACCAAAAACCAAACCAAAAATATCTCTTTTCTGGATTCAAGAAAGATCAAGCACCAGGCCAAGGAGATTCCTTTATCTGATTAGAGAAAGGTCAAACATAGAAGTCGAAGAAATTCTCTTCCCGCTCAGTGAAAATTTAAGATTCTCTTCTCGGGTTGTAGACGGGTCAAGACATCCTAGAGATACCTTCCAGATATCTCTTAAAATAGAGAATCCTCCTTTTAAAAGAACAACATAATGTCACGATCATCATAAGATGACATTAAGCCAATCGACTACACATTAACTGACTGTGACAAGATTAATTTTGTAAAGGAGGAACTATTTCTCTTTAGACCCGAGAATCTTATCAAATCCATGAGCCTTAAAAGTAGAGGCGTGAGCTCTCACGAGTTTATGACCCTTCAAAAGATGCTATGGGTCATGGCACACAACTATTACTTCAAATACAACACACATGTACACTGAGAAGACATGGAAGACGATTACTAGTCCCTTGCCAACGCTTCCAGTCTTCTCACATCAGCTTTCAGAAGTAAACCTTGTCTTTTGGTGGTTCAACTCGGCTTCTGACACCTTTAGAACACTACCACTACTCGGTAGATGCCAATTACTACTCCACACAGCAGATTATCCTTACGGATAATCAACTGATTAGATCAATCATAAGATGTCTGCCCCTTGTAGCCTTCTCATGCTTTTGTCCACTGAAACGGTCTTCTGGCAGCACTACAAGGATATTCACATCCACCGATACACTCACAAGACTTTTGTAACCGGGTAGAAGATAGAATGAAGAGGGGAAGATAAGAGAATAGAAGGAATAAGAGAAAATAATAAGAAAATGAAAAAAAAGTGAGAAATCAATCTTCCGACAAGCTTCTAGTCCGGATCATGACTACCAAGCCATCCATGTTGGTAGTAATATGAGAGAGCAGATCAAATACCTACTTACAGTCTCATTGTCTTCTTATTGAGGATGATGTCTTCTGATCTGGTAAGAAGCAATCCGTCAGCTTTTGTGTACCTTAGGGTTTCCTCTCGAGACAATCCTGGAGTTAATTACCACCCACTATCCTTTTGGTCAAATGGACTTTTACAGGGGTTCAGATATGTGCCGACACTCTCATCGTCTAACTTCTCGACTTCTTGCTTGGTACTCAGCCAAAGTATTACAGATACAGCTTTTGACTTCTTTTGTCTTTATCTTTGACTACTCTGTCTCAGGAGATCGATCTTTCACAGACAATCCGTATGTGGATCCGAAGTGCTCCACTAGATGAGACGAATTTGGACACCACACAATTGTTGACAGTCACCGTCACTCAACAAGAAAACTTCCCATGCACAACTGGGTATGAATTCGATGAAATCCAATAATCAGAAGACATAGACAAAGTTTCTGTAAATAAATAATCAATCAAATCCTTGAGAAGAAGTTATATCGGCTTCTAGTAGCTACTCCTTCAGCTGCCTGTCCCTACTCCTCGACACACCAGACTAAACATGACTACATGAGAACGTCATTCCTTATCTACTCTATCTACTAATGTCTACATTTCCGCGCTCCCCTCTTGAGTGCGGATGTGCAGAGTCTACTATGTGCATGTGTGTGTTTGTGTGTTCAAAATTAAACATCAATCCCAGCCTTATACAACTGCATGGTCATGGGCTGACCAACAACTGAACAAGTTGTCTCTAATTGTAGGAGGGAATTCCCTCGAACACAACCACAGTCCCAGAGGATGAAAAGGATCTACCGTCAAATGGTCACCTCTTCATGGACTTCGGTTCCTCTCAGTTTGGAAAATCTTCTCTATTCCTGCTGTAACTAACTCTGCCAAATGGGCGGTATTCTAAAAATACAAAAGAGTTGCCAAGCTAAAAGCAGCTAACTCCGATTCCCTGAAAATCAGCGGTATAAAAGGCTTGGACCTAACTAATTTCCTACCTATTCCTAGATCCATAACACTTGCACCTGCCTATGTATCTAATTTGGCTTCTGGTACCATGTGCTGCTCAGCTAGTACCTCTACAGCGGCTGAGATGACATCCGTCTCAGTGACAGTCATGTGTTCATATGTACTTGATCCGGAAGACGATGACTTTGGGAAGCCGTACCCAACTTCACTTATGGGCTCTTCTGCAAGACCTGATTGCTGCATGGAGTTGTGACGATCTCAGGAGATGAGATACAGAAATTGTCTTCACTCTGAATACCTGAGAAGTTGTTCTCTTCTTGTCTTCAGAAGACGTCTTGGCTTCTGGAGCTTCTTCTTGTGCTTTCTCCAAATCTAATGTTGTTACCACCAGGTGAACAACTAGGTCGAATTCCTCTTTATCTGGATCCTCAATATGTGAAGGTCCTAGGGTGTCCGAACACATGGCTGTAAGGACGAGAGCTGAGGGAAGACCATATAGTGTCTTCAGACTTTCAATCTTCTGATCCAAGTATCTGAACATGCTATCCTTGCATTCTAACAACATGTCCTTGGAGACAACATCCCAAGTTCGAGCTAAGATCAGAAGCTTCCTCCTTGCTGAGAGCTTCTCCCATCTGTATCATGATCTCCTTGATTCAGTGTTCTGCTTCCACCCGTTGCTTCTTCTCTTCGGCAGCCTTGGCTTCTGCAGCTTCCCGCTGGGTACTCCAAGTCTTCTTCTCGACCACAAGGTCAATCAGTTTGCCCATGATCCTCAAGACTTCTTGCTCCTTCTCCTGAAGCCGCACCTACAACTCCTGGTGGGTCTTTCGGAGTTGAGCTATCTCTTTAACGGAAATGGAATCTTCCAACTTATACTTGTTGGCTATCCTCTCAGTAGCACGGAGGTTGGATTCCAGAGCTTCCACCCTCTGTGTATGAGCTTCTTCCGGTTGGATCAGAGTCTGAAGATCAAATCCGGGCTGAAGAGGCTTGGGCTCTGACCTGCTTCTCCATCATCTCCATGGCTAGCTGGATCTCAGCACTGAAGAAGACACTGAACTCCTCCAGTCTTCTCCGCACGGAAGTCACGTTCATGCTGACATACTGATCCTTGAAAACCTCTCTGTCTTCTTGAGGTTCCTCGACCTCCTCCACCATTGCTGTTCTCTCCTTATGTGCTCAGGAAGACGCCACTTGTAATGTCTTTCTCAGTGAGAGGTCTCTTCTCACAATAGAGACAGGCTGCCTATCTTCTTGATGTTCTGTCTCCTTCTTTGCATAGTTATCTGTCGCAGTCGAGACATCTACACAGTTTCTGTCTCAGTAAGGTAGACTCCCTGAGGTCATAGGAACTAATTTCTTGATGGTCCTAGCGCCGGGAATGTCCTCCTGAGACTTTGACTCAGATCCAGAGTGGATGGTGAGATAAGAAGTGCTTGTCTTAGGAACACTCTTAGGTCCCATCCTCCTTGATGACGACGCGTCTTTTATACCACAGGAATCATCCGTTTGACAGATAATCTTCTTCGGGGTTGTGCATGGTCCTCCCTTAGGCACTGAAATTGGAGAGGAAGACATAGTACTTGCTAGGCCTTCCTCCTATGAAGTCTCCTCCTTGACTTCTTGCATCAATGGCCCATACTTGACCATCTGAGCCTTCTTCAAGTCCCCTTTGGAACATACAAATAGCAGAAGAAGGGGGTGAGATATCCTCCTGTTGGAGTGCCCAAATAAGCTATCTCGATATGTACATAGACATGGAAGAAAGCGCCCCAATTGACAACTTCCCCTGCCCAGACAACTTCTAAGAATTCCACATCCTGATCTCCTAGATATCGGACCTTCTGAGCTTTCCTCTTGGGAAAAAGGTGAAGGTAAAGCTTCGCCAGAAGTCATTTCTTCGACTCTCGGTTTCTTCCAACCATTCCTTCCCTGTCTATCTTCTAGGAAGAGGTAAGTTGTAATCTCGGGTACATGTCATTTCTCTGAAATGAGCGGAGGAATTTTGCCCTTCTCCAATTCGTAATCCATGTTCTCAAATTCGGATCGTTGAAACATTCTCTTATACCACTCCACTGTCCATAGTGCTGGTCTTTCTCTAGCCATTCTTGCCTTGGCAAGTACACGGTTTCGGAGAGGTAGGGCTGCCTAGACCTCTTCTAACAAACCTTGATCGACAAGATTCCAATTCCAGGTGAAGAAGTCGAGGCCCAACTCCTTGATGAAGGGTTTGGCTGCGCTCAGCTCCGCTTGGGGTAACATAAGACCTCGGGGATGCACAGTCAGTTCGAAGCTTCTGGTACACTATAAAACACATGCTTGCTGTGAGCCTAAGGGTCAATCCTTACCATGTCCTCACAGTTCAGTTTTCACTCTCAGAAGACGAGTTCAATCTTCCAGAAGACAACTATTCTATCTTCTAGAATTCTAAGAGAACTTCCTGATTGCATCACGTCTTCTGATCTATATCTAGCAATTCTAACTAAGCAAGGCATCACATGGATTCCTAAGAAGACAATCCATCTTGAAATTCATCCTACTTCCTAGCAGAAGATGAAGAGGTACCCGAGAAGAGAGTCCTATGAAACGACCAGAAGAAGTTTGAGGACTTCTGCGGTGACAATGATCTCAAGGAAGACTTCCGAGACAACTTCTGGATAAATTACTTCTTCAGAAGACTTCCCGCATTTAAGCTTCTTATCATTGGTCTCATTTGTCTTCTGGCTTCTTGCATGCAATCTATCCTCACTGTAGACACTAAACATTCACACTTTATCTTTTGACTCCTCATCTCATATACACTCTCAGAAGAAGCTTGTTGCGTAATTGGAAGACATGACCTTTGATATTGCTCTCCTGATTTTGCCAGCAAGACTCTTCACAATTCTCATCTATGGTTGGGAGAAAAAGGAACAGGCTGCTACGAGTCAAACAGAAGAGACCCGTGGAGGACCGTCATATATTTTCGTGCATTCTGCCAGCCTTTTTAGTCTTCTAGCTCTCTAGGAAGATGTGGATTGAGAAGACAAGAAGCTTGAGAGACACTGGCCTGAATCTCAATTTCCTATTTCTCGAAATAATTATCAACTCACAATTTCACTCTAGATTCACATCAAGATTCTCGCAATTCAATTCAAATCAAATCCATACTACTTGATGTGAATTCAAAATTCAGCTTTTGGAAATGTCTAGACTTGAAAGAAGTCTTCTGTCCATGGATTCTGGAGGACAGAAGCACAATGGGATAGGGAAGTGGATGAACAAAAACAAAGAGTTTTCGGAACAAAGGGAGGAAGATCAAATTCAATTTCAGGAAGTGAGATTTGAAAGAAAGCTGCTAGAAATTGGACATCGCTTTCGTCTACAATCCACCCATGGGAAATTCTAGAAGAGAGAGAGGGAGTAGGTAAGCTTCCTACAAGCAATCAAGGAAGAAGGAATCATAGGAACAGAAAGACGACAAGGCGATGGGAAGGAAAAAGAAGCAAGAAGAACCTCGGATTGTGATGACAGAATGCGCTACGTTTCTTCTCAATCTCCAAATGTCTCCTGCGCACTTCTGATGTCTTCCTCGATGTAGGTTTGAAATTGAATAGGAGAAAAGAACTATAGACATGGCACTTCCGCACCTCTTCTCTGACTTGGTAGTTTTTCCTAGCTACTCCCCAGCTACCCGTATTAGGTAAGTGCCCTGTCAGCCCTGACCCTATCTAGTACTTATGTGATTGTCCTTTAGGTCCATCAAGCACCTACTGTGTCATCTAGTTGGTGCTAGGTTGGTATCTCCCGTAGTTACAGTCGCAGTCCTCCCTAGAAGACTTGTCAGGTAGGATTGCTAGATGGATTCTTCTACTTCAGGAACTCACTTATACTGTTGAGTACAGGCCTGGAAGACAACATGTCAGTGTTGACTACATGTCTAGACTTGAGACAGAACCACGAAAAGATGAGGTGGAAGACAAGTTCTCCGATGAGAAGTTGTTTCAAGTTTCTGCAGATACATCACAATCTGAGGGGGCATACCGCCTAGTCTACCGAAGACGAAATGAGTCTCTTGACTCTGTTTACACGACTTACGGAGGGGTCTATTTACAAGGACCTGAGAATGTTCCTAGAAGACTTGCAGTACCCAGAAGGACTGGATGCTGAGCAGAAGGATGTCTTCTTACACAATGTATACTATTCAAAAAGGGACATGATGAGAAGTTGAGAAGATGCCTCGAGCCTTCAAAAATCAAGGCGGTGATCACGACACTTCATTACAAAGACGATGGAGGTCACTACGGACTGAAGACGACGGTGAAGAAGATGTTGGATGTCGGCTACTGATGACCAATGATGTACAAAGACACTTTTCAAGAGATCAGAAGATGTGATGCTTGCCAAAGAGTAGGAAGACCTACAACTATCACTCGGTGGCCTCTCACTCCTATTTTACCTCTGGCACCTTTTGAAAAGTAGGGGATAGATTTCGTTGATCCAATTGCCCCTGCAGCTAGAAGGATCAGAGCACGATACATTCTGATAGTCATGGACTACGTCACCAAAATGTAGGAGAGCGAGGCTATCAGGAAGAATGATGCAGCAGTGGTTGTCAAGTTTCTTTGGCACAACATCATCATCTGTTATGGATATCCACTCGAGCTGGTGTGTGATAAGGGAACTCATTTTTTGAATGAAACCATTACCTTCTTGACCCAGTACTTCAAGATCAAGCATCGGAAGACGATTCCGTACAACTCCAAGGCTAACGGATTAACAAAGAAGTCTTCTCTGTTAATATTTTGAATAAGGTAATGGTGAACCACGCTTATGATTGGGACACAATGCTACCTTCTGTGTTGTGAGATTTCATGATTTTGTCTAAAGTCACCACTCAAAAGACACCCTTCTATCTAACTTATGGATGACACCTATTGTCTCTATTGAGTTGGAAGTTCCCACCTATAGGTTGGCCGTTACATAACGCATGGAAGAAGAGGAAAGCCAAGAGCAACGTCTTCTGAACTTTGTGGAGTTTGAAGAAGATAGGAATGCAGCTCTAGAGAAGACTTACAAAGTCTAGGCACAACGGAAGGTGAACTATGACATCAAGCTCAAGAAGGTGATTGTCAAGGATGGAGATTTGGTTCTTCCATCAGAAGTTTCTTGGGAAGCTTCATCTTCGCTGGATGGACCCTTACAAGCTTCTATAAGCCTTCAACAACGTTGTCGGAGTGTGATCCGTCTACCTAGGAAAGCGCCGGGCTTCTGGCTGTGGTTGTCTACTCAAGAGGTTGGCTTTCAGGTCACAATAGGGCTATAAACACTCACACAGATGTCTAAGATCTAGTAATATGCTCAGAAAGCGAAATTCAGGTCTAGCTGGCAGTAATAGGATCCGGCGGTGAACTTTGACACTCATGGAGAAGAAAACTATGAAGGTTTAGACTTCTAAACTTCCCCTACATGTAAATGAGGTACTACTGAACTCACACACGAAGTTTCAGCCTGAGATCAAATTCTGACACGGAGATATGGACAGAAAAGTTCTGAGCAAGAAAACTACGGCAATTTCTGATACCTAGCTGGCTATTCAGACCTATAACAGAAGATTGGCTCGATCAATTTCAAATATTCTTACAGGATTTGGAGTCTACAGGATGCTGAACACCCCTGTGAAGTTGGGACTCTTGACTGTACACAGAACTCCAGATCTCCTCCTCTGAAGTCGCTGCTCTAGATTAAGAGCTTTTCAGACCCCTCCAGCTTCAGCGGCCGCCCTGAATTACTCAGTCACTCAATCGATGCAAAACTTTTTGGGAAATCGTAGCCCTGCTGGCAGAGAACACAACCTCGAAGTTTTGAAGCAATTTCCTCAAATCTGCTGCAAGTGACACTGAAAACCCTAAATCCAACAAAAGTGATTCAATTCTAGCACAATTCGAACTTCAATTGGTCATAACTTCGTCTTTATTGACTCAAATCAATCGAAAATTTCACTGGGAGTGCTTGGCATGACGAGATCTACCCTCCTGTGCTCTCAGATTTCGAAGATCCCTCACCAAATGCTCGGCCTCTCCTCTAGAGCTCTGTTTCTAAACTTAGAGTTTTACAAAAGACAAAAATGGACCAATGGGAGTTCATAGCTCCACTAGACTGTCCTTTTGTGCCTTAAACTACCTGGTAACTTATCTACACTCATAGGCTACCACGTCAAGCCCCCTAGAGTGCCAGCGTAAAACTTAAACTACCTAAAACGACACATAGCCCTGAAAAATAACTTAAATTAGCTAGAAAGCGTGCATGGGCAACAAGTAAGTACAACCCATGAGCTCAAACCCCTATCAGCATGGAAACCCTAAGTTATGTACATTGAACGTCATAGACAAGTAAGAAGTCACTTGCACAAGCTCACAAATGCTTGAATAAGATAACTAACATACTATCAGCCTACTAGGACTCAAAATAGTGTTAACACCGTATGCAAAGGTCTCAAACATATACATAAAGGACTAGAAATAATATGAGCTAACTTCTAGAACTACCAAACCTAAGCGTTGGAGTAGAAGTCAAGCATGTAGTCGTCAAATGGCGCGACATCCATCCCCTCTGAACCTACACATCCTCCGGTATGTGCCAGATCCATATCAAGACTCTTCAGCTTCAGCTTCAGCTTCAAATTCATCTTCAACCTCCATTGAGTATTCAGCTTCATCCTCAGTAAACTCTGCAACGTTTTGGTCGTCCCCTCTCCTTCTAAAAAGCTTGATTCTCTTCCCTGCGACTGGTATCTTGAGCACTGCACCATCTAACTCTCTCAAAGAGTATGTGGTATTATCATAAACTTGTTACACCACATAAGGTCCGAACCATCTCTTGGAAAACTTTCTGATAGCGCTATGCTGATTATCAAGACTACTATCATAGACTAACACCCAATCACCTTCCTTAACTGATTTGGGTCGTAATCTATGCGTTCTATCAAATCTGCCTTTGTTTCTCTCTCTAGCAGTCTTTAACCTTTCCACAGCTCTGGCAACATCCTCAGGTCTTCGTTCTAACTGCTGGATCCTTAATGCAAGAAGATCCTCTGTACTTCTACCATCTTCCCATGGCAAAACATTCCAAGTAGGCACAACCTCCTCAATCGGCATCACAGGTTTCTGTCCTAGTATCAATTCTGCTGGCATGTAACCTGTAACGGTACTATGAGTTGTACGGTCTGTCTGCCCATAAAGCAAACGCTAGCAGTCTAGGCCATTCACGGATCTTACGCTTGCAAGCTTTTACCAAAGCTTTGATGATTGGCGGATGACCTCTTTCGGTCTTGCCATTCCCTTCAGGATTGTAAGCAGTGGTTAACGCCAACTTGATTCCCAATCGCTTGAAGAACTCAACTGCTTCTTGTGAATCCAGCTCACCCCTACCTGCAGTGATCTTTCCCACACACCCATATCTACAAATAACATCTTCAAGTAGAAAGCGGCAGACACTAGCAGTGGTCTTCGTCCTCAAGGCACGGCCTTCAACTTGGTTAGATAGATCTTCTCTAGTCAAGACTAGATACCTCATTTGTCCAAGCCCAAATGGCATAGTTACCAGATCCACTACCCATTTGTAATGAATGGCTAAAGGATAAGTAGGATGCAATCCATCACGATGACGTACGTTGGAATACATCTGGCAAGGTATACCGGTTCAAACAAACTGTACTACATCCTTATACATACCCTTCCACCAATACTTCTCCTTCATCTTGGCAAATGTAGCCCAAACTCCTCTATGACCGGCCCATAGCCTCTCATGAAACTCCTTGATCAGCTGCTGCTGCAATTCCAAGTCACATACCACCCGTTGCGGTATACCTCCTTGTAGCTTAGGACGCTTCCATAGATGTCCTCCATGTAAAAAGTAACCATAAGCTATTCTACGGATCCTCTTGAAATCTGCATCAGACCAGCCTTCTTGCCTTTCCAGTGAACTCAAATAGCGCCCAAGATCCAACCACTCGCCATCATACATAGTTTCCTCAAATAACTCCATCGAGGCTGCAAAACAGCTTCTATCTCTTCTAGCAAGAGCACTAGAATAGAACTCTGTTCCAACATCCTCCTGATCATCTATCATTTCTTTCTCATCGTAATACCTAGCCCTTGATAACATATCTGCCACAAGATTGTCCTTCCCTGCAATATGTCTAAACTCTGGGTTCAAGGACTTGATATATGCTATCCACCTCAACATAGCAATATCTGGAGTTGTACAACTAGTGATCATTCCCAAGAGAGGTAAACAATCTGTCTCCACAACCACAGGTGCTCCTATCAAGTATTCCTTATCACTCCTCATCGCAGTAACTACTCCCCATAGCTCTCTCTTGACCTGAGGGTAGTCTCTCTGCCGTGAACTTAATACCTTAGCACCAAAACGCACCACATATCTATTTGCATCCTCATCGTCTTGTCCTACAGCCCATCCAATGCCAATAGGACTAGTATCAACAGTAAGGATAACAGATCTGCCCAACTCATATGTTACCTTCCGTAGAGTTGGTGGTGAAGCCAAAAGATCCTTCAACTTCCTCATAGACTCGCTTTGCTCCTCTTGCCATTGAAATCTTTGCCCCTTCCTCAACAGCTTGTACAACGGATCTGCTACATGAGCAAAATGTGGAATCCATATATGATAAAACACACATGCACCTAGAAACCTTCTCACCTCGGTAACTGACCCACATGTCTCCTTCATCCTTCGAATGGCATCAACCTTGTTCGGACAAGGTTTCCGACCATAAGATCCACATAGGTGCCCCACAATCAACACCTCCTGTTCTCCAAATACAGACTTTGCTCCTGATAAAGTCAAATGAACCTCCTCCAGTCGACTCAGTATCTTATCACAGTCAGCTATGTGATCTGCAACAAACTTACGGCACCCCCTCTGATCTATTACCTCGTTCTTCTCCTCCTCAGCACATCCTTTGATCGGCACATCATCAAGGAATGGCATAGTTTTTTCAGGAATGAAGTCCCTCAAAACTTTATTCATGCCATTCATCATATGTGCTACAGAATTGGTAGCACCTTGTGGTAAGGTGCACATCCTTAGTAACCCTAAAGGTGTTCTCATTGTAGTCAAGTCTCTACTTTCAGAGGATAACTGAAACTGATCATAACCTGAATATAAGTCTCCCATCAAATAGATAGCACGACCAGCAAAAGCCTCTGCAAACTCGTCTACAATAGGTCCTATACCCATATTTCTGATAGTTACCTTGTTAACTGGCTGCATATCTTGAATGAATCTCAAAGCTCCACTCTTCTTCGGAACAGTAAACCATCTGCTAGAATAGGGAGCTATAGACGGTTCCAAGATACCCATCCTAATCCTCTCATTGAGCAAGTCTATCAGCTTTGGCAGATGAGCTCTAGGCACAAGGATAGGACGTAGATTCCAAGACACATGCGATATAGTAAAGATTACCATAGGTGCAACTACACTTGGATCTACACATCCTACTTCATGTGACTCAAACGCAAACGTCTTACCATGCCTAGATAGCATCTCCCTGAAGCTCTTCTTCTCTTGCTCGGTAAGAAATCCATCACCTCCAATCTTCAGCTCCTCCAGTGTTGTTTCTGTGAACTGGTGCTCAATTCTTCTCGGTCCTCTGAGCGTTGGTTCTCGTGCAGCTTGCTCCATCTTCTGATTGTAATCGAGTGGTAAAGGCAAAGCCACTGGTTTGACTTTCTTTGCCACTGACTTGTACTTGGTCTCCACATACACCTCTTGTCGATCTATAAACTTATCAATTACATCATAAAGCTCTTTGGAGCTCACACTCACAACTCTATCTACATCATCTATAGAACTTTCTACTATAGATTTCAACTCCCCTATAGTATCTACCAAATAGTGCTCTTCAAACACTCTAGATATGTATTCATCTCCTGCTAACTCTCCACTATCCCACAAAGATTGTTGTACACACTTCACATGTTGCCTCTCAAACCTCTTCAGATTCTCAACCTTCCTATAACACACTGATCCACATAACGTCAACCCTAAGAAGCTAGAGGATAACGCTTCCTATTCTACTGGATCAGGCGAGAATCCTATCTCTACTGTACCGTTGAAGTCTCGCTCTTCAATGGTACTCTGCCAAAACCTCTAGACTCTCTAAACTCCTGAGTAATCTTAGGTAGTGGACGGTCTCTCAAGCTATCACGATTCCTCTCATGTTCTGCAGCAACAGTAAAAAACTGAACAGCTCTTTTGCCATCTCTACTACGTATCCTAGCATAAGCTGAACCATCATCCATAACTCGTGTCTCCATTCTAACAGCAGTAATGTAAGGCTGCCCTAGAATGATAGGATAGGTTGACATGTCTTGCACAAAGAAATTCTGAACATCACTGATGTCACCCACAGTTACCTTGATGTTGGGACAAGCACCATAGAGTTCTCCCCTTTGGTTGTTGGCAGCACGGATAAGCCATCCATGGTCGGTGTCTATGGGCCATCTTCCACGCTTGTACAGCTCCTTAGACATCAGATTAATCTCTGAGCCGTGATCAATCAATGCCACCACAAGTTCCTCCAGATCTCCCAACTTCACCAAGGTCTCTGTGGTTGCTCTTGCCCAATGGTTGTGAGAGTAATGGCTCTTCTGCGATGCTTCCACCTCATCTTCAAACCTTACGTGCTGATACGATCTCCCTTCTGATACTTGAGAGCAGTAACCAGAAATCTCATCTTCCTCATCTTCCGACAGTTTGGTCCCTAGAGCGTTAAGCGTAGCTGCTTCACCCAAAATCTGACGTTTCCTCTTGATGATATCTATGATAACCTCATGGAACTCACGCTTTGCTATCCCAAGAATTTCACCCAGAGTAAACTCAACCTTCCCATTCAAGATACGATTCTCTAACACCTGCTTCAAGTCTGTAGCAATCTCAATGTCAGACTGAAGTTTGTATGCAGGCATCTTACCCTTCTCCTTGCTTCTCTCCTTCTCCTTTGGTGTTGTAGGTGGTAGATCCTCCATATTCTCCTCCCGAGTAGGTGTTGTCTCTTGCCTCGTCTCTGGTCTAGCCCTTTCACTCCTTGTAGCAGGTCGTTTGGCTGTAGAAGCCTCACCTGCATCCTCCCTCCTGCGTTTTTCTTCTAGTACAGCTTCATGCTGACTTCTTGCAACATAAGCATGCACTGACATAGTATCCACAGGATCATTCCATTCTGTAGCCTCTCGAATTGAGTTGCCAACCCTTCGTAGCACATCCTTATCTAGCTCTGTTCTAGCTACGGACCGCACTACATCAGACCACAACCCAGTAGTTCTTTTCTCTCTCTCCATCTCCACTTTCACTCCACAGGTAGCAGCATTCACAAGAGAAACAGCATGTGATGCTGATATCTCATTCACAATTCTCTTCATACCACCCTTGCCAAAGTTGGTTCCCAACATCATCCCAGTCTCTCTCAAATGGATCTTACCATCTTTGAAGAAGATCAGATCCTTCCTCAATGCATCTGAAAACTCTCCACAATCTCTTCTTACATGGTCTAGGCTATCACACCATATACAACGATGAACAAAGCCTTCTCTCATCTGAGGTCTCTGCATAGCAGGTTGTACATTCTGCTCCTTCTCTTCTAACCTAGTGAGCTTAAGCTTAAGCTCCTTCATACCCTTAATCAACTCATCAAGCGGTGAGTCTTCCTCTCTAGCAATTACCAAAGCAAGCTTAGTAGGCAACTGCTTGACAGGAATTATCAGAGGTGCTGCTTCACTTACCACCACCTTGTCCCTTCTTCTCTGTCTCTTGGTCAGCAAAGAGACAGCCTCTTCGACCTCCTTCCAATCAGTCTTCAATCCTCTCTCCTCACTCTTGTCTTCCAACAACAGCTCAAGCTTCTCCTGAATAGTCACGTCCGCTGCTTGTAAGAAAAGCTCTGTCTTCTCCACCTCTAGTGTAAGCTTCTCTGTCCTAGAAAGCTGAGCATACTGACGATCAAACTCCCTTAACAACTCATTTACAGACAAACCTTTGTTAGGCTTCACCACCCACTCCAAGAATGTTCTCTTGGTCACCCTCTCTGAATCTTCAGTGTAGTACTCCTCCTTCAAAGCTCGCATAAAGCTCTCCCAACTCTGTCCTTGCTGCTGCTTGAGCTCCTTCACACGCCCACGAATCTCAGGGACAACAGCAAGTTCAAAGTTCTCCACCATCTCCTTCTCAGGTACCTTGTTCACCTCCATCTCCCTAGCATAGTATCGCACATACTTGGAAATATCTGTACCTTTGAACTGTTCCATCTGGTGCACCACAGATTGCAACGCCTTGGTTGCTAACACCTCCTTCCTCTCTGTGCTCTGCTGCTGCTGCATAAACATGTGAAAAGCTTGGAACATCTTCATCGTAGCAACATCCAACTGAGCAGGTTGCTGAGCAGCAGCAGCACCTCCACTTGATGATCCTTGGTTGGCCATGATATCTGATCCTGTAACACTCTCAAGAAAACTCCCACCCTAGGTGTTTCACGTCGAGTTCACCAAAAAGAGAGTATGTCGGAGTGTGATCCGTCTACCTAGGAAAGCGCCGGGCTTCTGGCTGTGGTTGTCTACTCAAGAGGTTGGCTTTCAGGTCACAATAGGGCTATAAACACTCAAACAGATGTCTAAGATCTAGTAATATGCTCAGAAAGCGAAATTGAGGTCTAGCTGGCAGTAATAGGATCCGGCGGCGAACTTTGACACTCATGGAGAAGAAAACTATGAAGGTTTAGACTTCTAAACTTCCCCTACATGTAAATGAGGTACTACTGAACTCACACACGAAGTTTCAGCCTGAGATCAAATTCTGACACGGAGATATGGACAGAAAAGTTATGAGCAAGAAAACTACGGCAATTTCTGGTACCTACCTGGCTATTCCGACCTATAACAGAAGATTGGCTCGATCAATTTCAAATATTCTTACAGGATTTGGAGTCTACAGGATGCTGAACACCCCTGTGAAGTTGGGACTCCTGACTGTACACAGAACTCCAGATCTCCTCCTCTGAAGTCGCTGCTCTAGATTAAGAGCTTTTCAGACCCCTCCAGCTTCAGCGGCCGCCCTGAATTACTCAGTCACTCAATCGATGCAAAACTTTTTGGGAAATCGTAGCCCTGCTGGCAGAGAACACAACCTCGAAGTTTTGAAGCAATTTCCTCAAATCTGCTGCAAGTGACATTGAAAACCCTAAATCCAACAAAAGTGATTCAATTCTAGCACAATTTGAACTTCAATTGGTCATAACTTCGTCTTTATTGACTCAAATCGATCGAAAATTTCACTGGGAGTGCTTGGCATGACGAGCTCTACCCTCCTATGCTCTCAGATTTCGAAGATCCCTCACCAAATGCTCGGCCTCTCCTCTAGAGCTCTGTTTCTAAACTTAGAGTTTTACAAAAGACAAAAATGGACCAATGGGAGTTCATAGCTCCACTTGACTGTCCTTTTGTGCCTTAAACTACCTGGTAACTTATCTACACTCATAGGCTACCACGTCAAGCCCCCTAGAGTGCCAGCGTAAAACTTAAACTACCTAAAACGACACATAGCCCTGAAAAATAACTTAAATTAGCTAGAAAGCGTGCATGGACGACAAGTAAGTACAACCCATGAGCTCAAACCCCTATCAGCATGGAAACCCTAAGTTATGTACATTGAACGTCATAGACAAGTAAGAAGTCACTTGCACAAGCGCACAAATGCTTGAACAAGATAACTAACATACTATCAGCCTACTAGGACTCAAAATAGTGTTAACACCGTATGCAAAGGTCTCAAACATATACATAAAGGACTAGAAGTAATATGAGCTAACTTCTAGAACTACCAAATCTAAGCGTTGGAGTAGAAGTCAAGCATGTAGTCGCCAAATGGCGCGACAACGTTTCCTTACAACTGGAAGAATTAGATGACACCTTGATGACTACCCGTGTTAAAGGATGACGTGTCAAGAAGTACTGGACTTGAAGGATAACTTCTATGTTTGTGGAGATGCAAATATTTGAGGGTGGGAGTATATGGTGCCCACAATTTATAAATTTTGGGATTTTTCAAAATTTATAAATTAAACATCGTGTATATATAATTGAATTAATCTTGCTACTTAAATTTATTCCCTGCTTAACGAGAAGATGAACTTAAGACGGATTTTAACAAAAAATGATCCACACAGAAGACAAACGGGTTGGCCAAAAGATAATGACTAAACTTCCTAGAGGAATAGATCATGCCAAGGCACTCCCTCTCAGTTGTCAAGTACTTCTTCTCGGCATCGCTGAGTTGTCTTCCGCATAGTAAATAAGATAACTTTTCTCCGTCTCGTCTTTTTGTCTCAATACCACCTCTATGACAAAGACAGAGATATCCACATAAATGTGGAAGGTCTTTTCCCAATCAGGTGGTCTTAGGATGAGAGATTATGACAAAAGCTTCTTCATCTCCTCGAAAGCTTCTTACTGCTCAGAAGTCCAAACGTAAGGTTCGTCCTTCTTTAGCAGCTTGGTAAGTCTTCCTACCACCTCTGCATACTTGTCAATGAATCTCATGTAGTATCCTACGTTGCCTAAAAAACTTCTCAGCTGAGTCAGGTTAGCATGTGGTTGGAGTTTCAAGATAACTTCCACCTTGGCACAGTCGACTTCTATGTCCCTTCTAGAAATCCTATGATCCAACAAGATTCCCTCTGTCATACCGAAGAAGCACTTCTCAGGGAGCCAAACGATGTTTCCTGCACTTCAAAAAAATACTTTCTAAAAAATATCAGATGGTCCACCTTGGGTCAGAACACATAAAAATCATCTAAAAAGATCTCTATACAAGTCCAAAGATACTCCTGAAAAATCGTGATCATAAGTCTCTGAAACGTGGCAGGAGCATTACACAAACCAAACTGTATTTGGTTATATGCATAAGTTTCCCAATCAGTAGTGAAAGTCATCTTCGACTTGTCCTCTTCTCTGATTGATTTGGTTGTACTCGAAATACCCGTCCAAGAAGCTATAGAACTCGTGTCTTCTACCTACCTGATCTAACAAAGAATCTGTAAATGACAAAGGATGATGGTCCTTCTTAGTGGCCAAGTTCAGCTTCTGGAAGTCCTAGCACACCTTGATCTTACATGTTTGCTTCTTGAGAACGTTCCACCATCAAAGCCACCCACTCATTGCTAAGTACTTGGAAGAATACTGATCAATTTGATCCTTCATAAGAAGAGAGTACTTGAGGTTGAGTTGATACTGTCTTTGTCATGTTGAAACAACGCCTATCAATAAGTCAATTCGATGTTCTCCTAATTCTCGAGGTATGTCCTTCATGTCTTCTATGATCCACACGAAGACATCTTGAAACTCTGTCAAGAGTTCTCAGAAGTCTTCCAGCTGCTTGCCCTCGATTATCTTGGAAAGCTTCAACTTCTTTCTTGGGCAATCTCCACATCTTGAAGGTCGTCAAGATTCACCATTCCTTCGGTGTGGCTGTATCACTGGCATCATATTCCGGTTTGGGGCTTTCTCTAGATCTTACTCATCTTTGGACTAATCAGCTAACTGATCTTCCGAGGAAAAGACAACACTTTCATCTTCTGGAAGCTCTTTTTCCGAAATTTCATAGCACTCAATGTATCCACAGTCCACCACACCTTCTTCTTCTGAGATATTTGTATTACACAAGTAATTTATCACAAACTCACTGTCAAAAGAAGCGGCTGAGTCTTCTGATGTGTATCCTCAGTGGTAGAGATGGTCTCATCTTGATGTCCAATCTTCATCCAAGAGAGGGAGACTTTAGAGCGAGACTCTTCCTGTTTGGATGTAGAATTAGGAAATCTCAAACATGTCTTCTCCAGTCGGTATTTACATTTGCAGCATACAGCCAAGGTCTTCCTATTAAAACCTGATATCCAACCTTAGCCACAGGTCGCAAGATAATGTAAGTGAGGTAGAAAGGTACTCCCTCAATTACCGTCAAGACATCTTTCAGTTGTCTCAAAGGACGTCTTATGGTCTGGTCTGCCATTCTGAGAATCCTCGGAGTAGGATGGAACTCAGTGAACCCAAGGTCTGTGCGGTTTTCTCAGTCATGATGTTGACTCCGGAGCCCGAATCGATCGGTACCTTCTTCAGAAGACAACCATGGATCTCCATGTCAAGATCGGGGTGCTCTAGGGAATTTTTGTCTTTCTCGTCTTCCTCGATCCTCTAAAAATAGACTATAACAGCTTCATATAGCCAACATTATCATCCAAAAGCTGTTGGAAGGTTACATCCGCCTTCTGATTCCACAAATCTCGCAAGAAATCATAAGGAGTCCGGACGGACCGACTCTGGGGATATGAGGTGATGGCTGGGCCCGTGCCAAGGCGTGTTCTGGTCCAGACTTGGACGTCTAGACTTAGAGATGACCCAAGGGTTGGGACAAGACTAGAGAACAAGACGGCAGATTAGACCACCACTCGGGAGCCTAGACCTAGACGGACATCACGAGCGGTTGCACCGCTAGGTGTGCTAGAGCCACCGTTTAGGACCTTGGACTTTATGAGAAGTCCGCCCCAAGTCATGTTGTGACTTGCTAATGTTTTGAGACCAACCTTGCCGGATCTAGGTCGGGACTTAGGGAATGTTCAGCTTGAGAGTTAGGGAGACAGTCCGGACCAAATGAGATAAAGATAAGTGGTGCTGAACGCTAACGTGTGATTATGGTTTGCAAGTTAGCGTTGTGAGTTTCGTAACTTAATGAGCAAGAGCTTCCGCTGGTGCAACAAGGAGGTAGGTGCATGAAAAGTGGTATCATAGCTGATGCTTCGGTGAGCGAGAACTCGAGGTAACGGCTGAAGGCTAGATGCTTGAGGAGGGACGCAAGATACGAAGCAGATCAATGTTTCTAGGTGAGCGCTTGGAGCAATGACCGACGTAAGACAGAGTTCCAAGGAAAAAATCAAGAAACGAGTGACGGTTGACACCAGGATCAGATCGACTCGAGCTAACCCTGAGGCACAATAAGGGGATGATAATCGACAACCTTCGCCCCAACGTCAAAGAAGTCATTACCAGCTGCGGCACCGGTGCAACAAGATGGAGCTTGCCAACGGTGCCCAATGGTTCAAGCGTGGGAAGTTAAGGAGCTTGGTATGCAGAATTCATCAAGATGACGAAGATCATGCAGGAGGAAATGGTCTCTAAGGATAAATCATCGTCGAGCTTGAGGTAGACCAAGGGAGTTTTTCTTCTACCAAAAAGCTTTGTAAGACGAATATGCTGACCTTGTTTTCAGGTCTAGGACGGACTCGCAAGGTTAAGGATTTCTTAACTGAGTTGGACCTATACTTTGAGGCGCAACAAGCTAAGAAGTTAGACAAGGTGAGAGCGACGATTACGTTCCTGAAGGATCATGCGCTTTTCTGGTGGACTGCATACAGAAACAAAACATGCCTTGACCGTCTCGGCGTTTGGTTAGAAAGAGTTCAAAGAGTTGCTCGCGAGACGATTCACTCTAGAGTATCAAAGGATTTGGGATTTGAAGTAGACGGGGGGCCTGAGTCCAGACATTACCTTCTTGGTTACGAGTTTGTTTTCCATGTGGATCATTATGCATTGAAACTTTTGGTACAGAAGTTATACTTGTCGGGAAGGATAACAAGATGGATGTTGTTACTTCAAGAGTTCAACTTCACAGTTCAAACTAGACAAGGTATTCATCATGAGAATGCTGATTACTTGTCTCATCTAAGGACGGGAGAACGAGTGGATACAATGATAGATGATTTTCTAGATGAAGAACTGTTTCAGCTGACAATAGCGCCTGGTACGAAGTACTATGATATGTACAGATATTTGCAGATGTTGTAGTGCCCAGAAGAAATGGATGCAGAACAGCGAACAGTCCTCATACATCAGGCAGGACCGTACGAGTTGAAAATGAGACACTATTCAAAAGGGGACCTGATGAGAAACTTCGAAGATGTCTGGAAGCACATGAGATACCACAAGTGATAGGTGCACTACACTCGGAACCTGAAGGTGGACACTATGCACGAGAAATAATATGAAGAAAATTCTCTCAACTGGATACTGGTGGTCAATAATGTATAAGGATGTTCACGAGATTATCAAGAAGTGTGATAACTGTCAAAGAGTGGTTAAGCCTACATCAATCACTCAGTTGCCGTTCACCCAATACTTTCATTAGCACCATTCGAGAAGTGTGGCATTGATTTTGTAGGACCTATACAACCTGCAACACACCGCACTAGGAGAAGATACATTCTGATAGCTACTTATTATGCAACGAAGATGGTTGAAGCAGCACCTAACAAGAAAGATGACTCAGCTACTATAGTTGAGTTTTTGTACACATAAATCATTACTCGATATGGATGCCCATTGGATTTGATGAGTGACCGAGATACTCATTTCTTGAACAAGATGATAGAGGAACTGACAGACTATTTTGGTATAAAGCACCGAAAGATAACACCGTATAATCCAAAAGCTAATGGATTAACCGAGAAGTCTAATAGAGTGTTGTGCAAGATTCTGAATAAGATGACAGTGAATCATGCATATGATTGGGATACAAAGTTACCGGTTGTCTTGTGGGTGTTTTGAAATGCAAAACAGATAACGACACGTCAGACATCATTTTTCTTAACCTTCGACATGACATCGATTATGCAAGTTGAATTTGATGTACCTACTTACAAAATTTTGTCTGAAGATAGATTGTCAGCGGAGGAGAACCAGCTGTTAAGACTCAAGAGTCTGACGATGCTTGAGGAAGATTGCGAGGAATCCAAGAGATTAACGGAAGTTATCCAAATGAAGCAGAAAGAGAAGCACGATAAGAAGATACGTAAGATGGATATCAAAGACGAGGATTTAGTGCTGTTGTATGACAGTAGATATCTAAGTTTCCAAGGAAGTTACAATTACGCTGAATGAGTCCTTATAAAATATCGCGTCATTATAGTCATGGTTCGGTTCAGTTGGAAGAACTTGATAGAACATTGTTAGCCACTCGAGTCAATGGATGGAGAATCAAGAGATGCTACTCATGAGTGTTCGCGGGGTCGCTTCACAATTGAGAAGGGGAGTATGTGAGGCCTTGGATTTCCATTTTGTTCATAAATTATTTTTTTTGTTAATAAAGAAGTAGATTAGTTAGCATAGATGACAAGATAGAATAGTTTTAGTTGTAGTATAGAGTTTCTTCACTGAAGTATGGTCACCCTACAACGCACATAGGTGCAGAGTAGCCCGCATGTCCCATCACCTCCTTCAGGTCCGCAGCAGAATAATGAGAAGAAAATATGTTTAAACCATAAATCCTAAACCCTAAACCCTAAGTCGGCAGAGAGCCTGACTTGAAGGTTACTACTACAGTACCGGTGCACTGATTAAACCTTGCTTTTGAGGACCAACAGATAGGTGTTGAGCTAGAGTATGACATGGATTCTTTGCTAACGAGGAAATGATAGAGACGCAGATGCATCTCTTTTCCCGTTGGGATGTATGTAATAAGCAACCTATCTCATCAATACGGGTCTTAGGTAAGCGGAGAGAGTACTAACGTAAGCGACATCGTAGTTTTCTTCCATGTTCATAGGTCGGCTATGATTATATCGGCTTATCCCGTAAGCTGTCTCCACGAGTAACTCAGTTCTCGTGACCACGGCCTAGGTGTTTTGATTTAGCCTAGGAGTTTAGGCTAAGGTATTTTCATTAGAGCTCGGGTATTTTGTAAGGCGACCTCTTGGCCCCTCCGCAATCCACACGAGCATACACGTCGAAGGTAGGCCACAAAGGCAACTCGTGTCCACGAACATGAGCCGTGAAGGCTTCGCTCGGCAGCCCACGCACGGCGTCCAAGGGACCATGAAGGCGAAGCGACGCCCGTGCTCCGTGGTGCGATTGCATAGAGGAGGCGTGGCAGTCAGGATACGTGCGAGGGGAAGTAGAGGGGGCCCCAACACGAGTAGAAGGAATAAATCCTCAAATAGAAAGAGGCGGAGCTCGAGTAAAAGAGACGGACATGCGTGCAACGGCATAGCATGCAAGAGGTGGAAGACGAAGTGACCTTCTTGGAGGCCGTGACGTCTCGGTTCTCACGAACCGCGATGCCTCATCTCTCGCGAGGGAGGCGAGTGAAGTCAAAGGACTCCTCGAGTAAAATATCAACAATCACGGGACTTCTAGGTCAATCAGCAAGGGTCGAAGACTTAAAGATTACCCTCTCTTCCCTGCTCGGTCTCGCGTGACAGACGGTGATTGACCGAGTGTTAGGATTCCCACTTGGGAGGAGACCTTCCACCTTGGACCGGATGCCACGCACGCGAGAATTAGGAATACGAGACAAGGAGGAAGGTGACGGAGAGAAGGTAGTCGAGGTGTATATCTTTGGTATGATGGTCTGGTTGCATTCTATAGACGAAGAGCTTTCTAAGGACACCTTATTTGCTGAGAATGAACATCAGATGACGAAGTTATGACCTTGGGAAGAATGACTGAAGTAGAGTGGTGGTTAGCGCGACTTCGTCGATGAGCGACCTGAGAAGCTTCTCAAGTGAGAAGTTACCAAGTGGAGATATAAGAAGTGAATGAATAGTTCATTTTTTATCTTTTCTATGTGTAGATTTACTAGGAGCGCTCTGAGCTAAGAGTTAGAATCGACGAAGTCGGACTTCACCGAAGAACTCCATATTGCGACTTGTGATTAGAACTTCGAAATTCTTCTTACTTCATTGTACTTCAGACTTTGTTGGTTGGTCAGATGTGCAAAATGCAGACTTCAGAGAAGACACATGGAAGACTGAAGTCCTTCGCGATGAAGTGGTCAGATCTTCGGCAGTATACGAGGCGACATGAAGATTTGGGCTTATCTTTCTTGTTGCAGAACTGGGGCGTGGTGTTCGTGGAACTCGTCAACAAGATCTTTATCTTGTTGCTGCAGCGTTCTATAGAGGGATGAATATCTTGATTGCGGCCGAAGAAGAACTATACCGAGCGAAGGCATTGGAGGACGAAGAGATAGATCTGGAACCAACGCTGAGAAGAGAAGATTGTTGATATAGTCCCAAGCTCTACTAGATCGACGGCTAACATTAACCGGAGTGGTTAGGATAGTTACAGTTAGTTAGAGGGCTAACCCACCATTAAGGTTTCCCTTGTACTCACCTCCACTATATATACATGGGGAGGCAAAGCCTCTCCCATCTCATTCCTATTTTTCTTTCCTTGTCTACTCGCTTTCTCTTCTTGGAGTGTCTTCAAAGTATTGATCTTTCTACATCTATCAGAGCAGTAGAGAGCGTGTGTCCCTTGCTGATGGAGCAAGATGAAGTGCGTACATGAGGAATACAGGAGAGAGCAGCTGGAGGTGTGCCTGATGTCGAGCACTATCCTCTGATGCGTTCGGATGAGACGAAACCGTTTCTTTCGTCACCAGAAACTTTGAACGCAATTTCGGAGGCCTAGATGATTTTTTCTCGCTGAAATTTATCGACAGGTCTTTAAAGGCCGTCTTGTTAAGAAGGTGCGAATTGAGTTCTCGGTCAAGTTTCAGTCGATTTGGAGGTTTCCAGCGGCAGATTTTCAATTGGATCTTTTTCGACCAAAATGAAATTTTTAGGACTTGAGTCTAAAACAAATACTGTTCCGAATATTATCCTAGCAATTTGAAAAATTTGACAAATTTTGAAGGGTCGCACGTCCATTTCTGACCTCATTTGGTCCAGTTTCGACCTTTCTTGGTGTATTCTTTCGACGTTTCCGTCGTGTTTTGTACACCTACAGTTCGCAGACAGTTTCTTTCTTCATTCTCGCTGCAGGAGGAGTTCGCGGAGTTGCTTGTTGTGACTTGTGACAACTCTTGATCGCGTGATGTGGACGGACGAGTTTCGTGAAGGTTCTGTGAGTTTTGCCGCGTACAGAACAGAGCAATTGTGACATTGCAGCTATGGCGAAGTCTGTGTCTTTGATCACTGGAGAGAAGCTCGACAAGAACAACTACCAAGTGTGGAAGTTACGGATGATGACTTTCCTGCAGGGACAAGATCTATGGGATCTTATCACTGAGGAGGAGAAAGCGCTTGAAGTACCAATTTCTGACCCGAAATTCAAGGAGTGGCAGAAGCGCTCGTATCAGGCGATTCACTACATCGCGCTGATATTTTGAGCATCGATGATCGGTCACTGTAGTTACGCAGGATTTCTTCTTTTGCACATTTAGTATACAAGATATTGTTCCCACAGAGGATTTGCACAAGTATTGCTGCTCTAAGTTCTAAGATCTATTCAAACACACAAACACACGGGTTTTATCTAGAAATCTCGTCTTCTCACAAAACCACACGGCTTCCAGACCCTTCAGAAGGTGCTCTGGACCTAAACAAACAACTACCACCTAAAATATCACAAAAATATCTACAGGGGAGCTCGAGAAGACGCGTCCTGTTTCCAAGTCACTTCTTCCAGTCTTCTCAACATAATCTTCCCGAAGTAATTTTCGGCTTCTGGGGGTTCAACTCGGCTTTTCACACCTCCAGAAGACTGCTCCTGCTTCGTAGAAGTCGAACTAGCAATCTGTCACACATTGCTCTTTCAAATCCTAACGGGTTAGATCAATCACAAGGTGTTGTGGTACCCACAAATTACAGGATTCACGAATTTTTGAAACTTTTGAGATTAATAACCTGTTTGTATAACTGAAGAAGCGTTGTTACTTAAGATTACGGCTTCCTTAGAAGGAAGATGATCTTATGAGCTTTTTGTAATAATAAGTTGATTTCTTTGGAAGACTACCGTCTTTCGAGAAGCGTCTTCTCAGTTGCGTCTTCGGAAGACGGAAGACGGCGGAAGAAGGGAAGACGGCGGAAGACACGCATCTTCCGGAAGACAGCAACCGCGGAGGCCTAACCATGAATTTCCAGGTAAAGGAGTAGGTGTACCTACTAGGTAACACCAAGGTGGTAGGTACGTCGGGTAAGCCATCTAGGGTAGAAACCCCCTAATCTGTGGGAAGATGCACAGGAAGCGCATTAGCGCATTCCAGCTTCCCACAGCAAGCACGCTTCTTGAGAAGATCGATTTCAGAGGGTGAGCTTCGAGTGAGGAGGCAGCGAGGTGAAATTGAGTGAGGATAGGATCGATTAGAAGCTAGAAGGAAGGCGAGGTCGAATTGCTGAAGTGCAGGAAGCATATTGAGTGAAAAGCGTTTCCTGTGAACTCCCGGAAGCTGACATTGGAAGCAGCTGATTGAAATCGGAGGTGGACGTGTGAAGCCTTGGTTTTTCGTTTTTTGTTAATTAATTGATTAGTTGTAAAGTAAATAAGAAGAATAGATGATAGAAGATAAACAATATGAGTAGAATAGTGTTAATTAGAAGTTTAGAGAAAGAATCTCAGTTCTGGAGGAATTTATCGAATCTATGGAGACACTGAAAGATGATTTTCTCATAAATGAATTCCTCGGGCGAAGACCTTTCTAACGGTATGTTGTGCGAGGCAATCGGAGACCGAACGACGAAGTTACAGTCGACGGAAGAATGTCAGTCGTCAAGAGGAAAACCCTAACTTCGGCACGTGCAGGAAAGCCTATCGCGGGATATAAGCAAGGTAACAAGTTGTTTACTTTACTCTTTTACTATTCCCAGAGCGAGCGATAGCAGGGCGCAGAGAGCCGCATTTACCGAACGCCGAAGTACGTCAGTTACGGGCGAGGAAGCCAATTCGCGAGTGAACGGCGAGGAAGCCAATTTGCGAGGAAGTACGTCAGTTACGGGTGAGGAAGAGATTGTAGCGAAGATCGTTGCAGTGATCCTAGGGATGCGCGGGATGCAGACGACTAAGGCGCCGAGGCTCCGAGCCTTTGAAGTTAATCGACTAGCTCTTCGCCGCTACGACAAAGAGCTCGAGGAAATGGGGTTATCATTCCTCTTGCTTCCTTGGTGGGGGATGGTTTCCTCCAAATTGGTGCACGAGTTGAAGGTCTGCAAGCAGCATCCGGCCGATGAGCACTATGGACGACCGAATAACTGGACCGAAGCTCACTGGTCCGCTGTTTTGGGAATCGACGATGCAGGTCGGGAAGGAGATCTTCTGTTTGACACCACCTCTGCCGCTGCTTCGCCCGAAGCAGTGAAGACCTTCCCGAATCTGTTCAAGGAGTTACCTCTAGGGAGGAACGGCTACCGAACAAGCGATTACTGCGATCCGAAGAAGAGAGAGGTAGCCGATGCGATTATGGCGATCTTCAAGCCACGAAGAACGACATACTTGTCAAATTGGCAAATCAACTTTATCGAGCAGCTCTTCGCCGGACGAAGAGCACATTGGGCGAGGATCATCCACCGACATGTGCTGAAACTTTGGAATGCGAATGACTTGGCATACATAGGACCCTTTGTATCGGTGTTCTATATGGGGATGGGGTTGCTATCTGACGAGCAGCAGACGAAGTTAGGTTTTACCGCAGCTGCCGAAGAAGATGAATTTCAGGTGGTACAGACTCCAGCTCGGGATGTACAACTCGAGAGGTTCTTCGACGAAGTCGAGGCCGAAGGAACACAAGCCGAAGTAGCAGTGGAGGTAACGAAGAAGAACGAGGCATCGACTTCAACGCCAACTCCAGAGAAGACGCCCGAAGCAGTTACTCCGGCCGAGGACGAAGATGTAGTCGAGATATCTCCTCCAATTCGCAGGAGTGGAAGGAAGAAACCTCTCGAGGAGACGCCGAGGTCTGTGCAGAAGTCCCGGAAGAAGATGAAGATGACGAGGACAGTCCGCGCCGATGATCAGCCAGTGGACGAAGAAGTAATTGAGGAAGCTGATGAAGGAGACACTCCTCGCACAGAGAAGAGCATGGACATTACACCGAAGACTACTCTTTCTCTATCGACGATAGGAGAGATTGAACAACTTACCTCTTCGGCGAAGTACATCCAGGAGGTGGTCGCACCCTTGCTGTATAGCTTAGAAGGGAACCGAGGAACGTACGAGGAAGTAGTCGGACGGAAGCTGAATCTCGCGGAGTTGGTGCAGACGATGCACTTCGGCCGAGGTAACTGGAAGGAAGAGAAGGAGAATTTGCGAGCAGCTCTTGTCATGGCCCAGAAGGAGACGCAGACGAGGACCGAGGAACTGAAGAGTGTGACATCGGAGAAAGAAGGACTTCTTCAACAGAAGTTGGATCGAGAGAGAGAGCACGAGAAAGTTCTTTCCCTGATGAAGAAGGAGTTGGACGAGGTACGACTTCAGCGGGACAGGAACCTGGATGTCGTCGCGGAGATGACGCAGGAGATCGATGATCTAAAGCGACGCACTGTCAAGGCCGAGGAGCTGAGCGCTCAACTTCGGAGTAGGGTCGAGCCGGTGTTGAAGAACTACTTCGCCGTTGAGCTAGACACCGAAGAATTGGGATTTCTTCGTCAGGTTAGAGAGGAGTTCTTAGCTGCAGATGCGGAGGGTACTTCAGCTAGGAACCGGGTAGTTAGGTTAGGACAGCGAGTAGTTAGGGAGCTTAGGGAGGTTAGAGCAACCGTAGAGTTCTCAGTTTGTGAGATAGGTAGAGAGCTAGCAGCAGGAAGCGGTGTCGTTCCTGGTGTCGTTTCGGACACAGGACCTTCATCCGACGGACCAGAAGTAGTCCCGACTTCTTAGGAAGAAGATCCGTCATCTTCGGGGAAATCTGTATATAAGCGTTGTGTTGTTCGTATTCTGGACCTCTATGTGTTTTATCATTTTTTGAGTTTTCTATTTCCTGAGTTTGCGGAGCCATTGAGTGTTTTGTCTTCGTCTGAAGATTTACCTACGAAGTATCGTAGTTTGCTGTGGTAGGAATTAGTCTGGGTGCCGAAGAATTTGCTGTTGACATTTGAAATCAGAGTAGAACGTTTACGGCGAGGACTGAGAATAGACCAGCATCTGCGGAGTTAGTTTACTACGAAGACGGTTTTGGGCGAAGTTGACTTTGGAAGAAGTTGTTCTTTGGTAGAACACTTAGGAAGAAGTTCAATCTGGTTCTTCGGCGGAAGAAGAGTCTTCTTCGCCAGAGATTTCCGAGAGCAGTAGTAGTGAAAGTAACTCAGTGTGAAGATATTTAGCATTTATGTTGTTAGAGGCTACTTAGTAGCACTTCAGCAGTACTTCTTCGTGTGACATTTCCGTCCGTGGCTCTGTTTCTCTGTTGTTCATCTGTTTCTTGAGGTCCCTGACCTGTTCAGTACCTGTTATGTTTATTTGTCAGGATTGTCAACTCTGTCTTGTTGGATAGATCTGAGTTTGTATCTCTACCGGGACTGATTTCTGCCCGTGAGAATAAAAGACAACTATAAAGAATCACCTTTGTCACGTGTTTACTACTTTTGGATGATCTTTACTTGCATCTCTGTGGGTTCGATCCTTAAATTACTACTTTCGAGCATCTTTTGGTTTTCTTGTGTGTTACAGGACGGCTTAATCAATTGAGGCGTAGTGAGGAGCTGACGACGGAAGCAGCTCAGTGGGGTCGCATTGGAGCTGGGACTAGAGCCAGAAGCGCGCAGAAGGTCGAAGACAACTCGGGAAGCAGACATAAGACTGTAGAGGTTCTTCCCATGTTCTTTCCCTTCCCACTGCTTCTCGTCTTGTTTGGTATCCCCCGCGCTTCTCCGGTTGGTTGTAGGCAGCCTGATCGATTACCCCCCATCCCTATTTTCCTATTGTGACATTGGGTGCGAAAGCGCTGCTCAATTTCCGTCAGACATCTTCCTACTTCTTCCTGAGTTCAATTAGAGCTCCCCTAACAATCGTCCTCAAATTGACGATCCCAGCTATCAATTTCCCTACCCTACCATCTCTCTACTCCCGAAACCTTGAACAGAAGACGCTTCGGAAGATTGGAACATCTTCGGAAGACTGTCCTCGGAAGTCGACTGTACACAATTCGTATCAAGAGTGGATTTGCTTTGCTTTTGTGTTAAGAGAGGCTTGCTACGAATCCTGAGTGGCTTGGTGAGTTGTTTTGTTATTTCGAGAAGTTGGAAGTCGGGGACTAGGCCTGTACCTCCCGGTCTTCCAAGCTTCTCAACTCCACATCTTCCTAGAGAGACTAGAAGACTGAAAGGCTGGCAAAATGAGCGAGAAGACGTGAGGGTCCATTTCGGGTCTCTTCTGTCTGACCCATAGCAGCCATTCCTTCTTCTTCCCAAACTTAGGAGAGAGTTGTGAGAAGACTTGCTGGCAGAATCTGGAGAGAATGGTCGAAGGGTCATGTCTTCCCACCGAGCAGCAAGCTTCTTCTGAGTGCGTATGAGAGGTGAGAAGTCAGAAGAACAGAGTGCAAATGTCTTGAGTCTGTTGTGAGGATAGATTGCGCGTAGGAAGAAGAAGACAGGTGAGACCAGTGAAGGGAAGCCTGACTTCGGGAGGTCTTCCGAAGAAGACATTGAATCGGAAGCTGTCCTGGGAGTCTTCTCAGAGACCACTGTCATCGCAGGAGTCCGCAACCATCTTCTGAAACTGTTATGCACTCTACGTCTCGCGAATCTTGTATCTTCTGATAGGAAGTAGGATGTAATGCAAGGTGGGTTGTCTTCTTAGTAATCCATGCGAGGCCTTGCTTAGTTAGGATTGTTTAGATATAGCTCGGAAGATGAGAGCTATCTAGGAAGTACTGTTAGAATCCCGGAAGACGGAGTTGTTGTCTTCTGGAAGACTAGTTTCTTCTTCTGAGAAGTAGAAGCTAGACTGTGGGCACTTGGGAAGGACTGAGCCTTCAGCTCACAGTAAGTGCGTGTGGCTTAGTTCCAGTATGTCGATGCATCCTCGAGGGTTGGTGCTACCCGCAGCAGAGTTGACCGAGGCCACCCCCTTCCTCAAGGAGTTGGGTCTTGACTTGTTCCTATGGGATTGGAACCTCGCTGACCAAGGACTTCTGGAGGAGGTTTGGACAGCATTACCGCCTCGCAACTGTGTACTTGTGAAGGCAGGCGTAGCTCGAGGAAGGCCATCTTCCTAGACTGAAGATTGGTGGCGTAGGACCTTCCACAGATCAGAATCCGAGAACCGAGGGTATTGGCTTGAGAAGAAGATCTTGCCCAGGATCGTGAGTGAGTGGCATGTGCCTGGGAGCACAACTTGCCTCTTCCTGGAGGACAGGCAAGGAAGGAACGGTTGGAAGATAGAGTCTTACCGGGAGCCAAGGAAGCGACTTCTGGCGAAGCTGTTACTGCATCTCTTTCCCAAGGGTAAAGCGCAGAAGACGAGGTACCTTGGAGATCAGGACGTGGAGTTCCTCGAAGCTGTGTGCGACGAAGGAGTGCCCGTCAACTGGGGCTCGTTCTTCCACGTGTATGTACAGACGGAGCTAGCATACTTGGGTACCCCGGCAGGAGGGCACTTGACACCTTTCTTGTGTTACTTGTACGTAGCCATGGGGATCTCACGGAAGGACAGTTAGTGAGATATGGGCCAACATGGCAACATGAGGCGAAGGAGGAGACCTCGGAAGACGACGACCGAGCAGCAGCCGCAACTCCCCTCCCACTCTGATGCCGCAGCTGAGACCAAGCACTCATCAGAAGACGCTTCTGGTGAGGGAAGATGACTCCAGTGGGTCGGAAGACGCCACGCCTCTGAGGAAGATGGGTCCTAGAAGTGTTCTTAGGAAGCCCACCTCCCTCATTCATTCAGGATCGGATTTGGACTCGGAGGAAGAGCCGCTGAGTACCCGATCGGAGCAAAAGACCGCTTCTGCAACACCAAGGAGTCTTCCGAAGACTCCAGAAGACGACGGATGGATGGACACTCCTATTGCGATGCGAGGAAGCGCAGTGAAGAGGACCGCTTCTACCAGGGGGAGAGATCTTCCACCCCGAAAGATGAGAAGAGTAACTTCTTCCTGTGCGTAGAAGCAGAAGGTCATTGTGGTGGAAGAGGCATCCTTGCCAAGGTCGACACCTCAGAGCGAGTGTTGGAGATGAACTTGTCTTCCACAGGAAGAAGACTGGAAGAGTTCAGCGCCTTCTTCCATGCAGAGATCCAGCCAGCTATGGAGTTGCTGGAGAAGAGAGCGAAGGCTCAGGAGAAGCCGCTACAGTCTGGATTCGGTATGTGCACCTTGATGCGTCAGGAAGAAGGCCAGAAGAAGACAAAAGCGCTGGAAGCTAGTCTCCGAACCACGGAGAAGCTCGCAGCAAGGTACAAGACGGAAGCAGCCTCTTCTGCCAAGGAGCTTACTCAACTGAGGAAGAGCAAGAGAGCCTTGGCTAGAGAGTGGGACGAGGAGTCCAGAGCGAGGTTGGTAGAATGCAAGGAGAGCATGTTTAGGTATTTGGATCGGCAGATAGAGGGAGTGAAGACACTCTATGGTCTTCCCTTGATTCCGCCACCTGCAACTGCGTCTTCCCAAGCTCCAGCATCATCGACTGGATCCAGATTGGAGAAGGAGGAGTTCGACCTCGCTGTGCACTTGGTAGTGACAACGTTGGAAGCCGAGAAGACACCGGAAGATGCCCCGGAAGATAGGATGTCTTCTGGAAGACAGGAAGAAGAGCCGTCTTCCCAGGTATTCCGTGTGGAGAAAGCGACTTCCTCGGACCCCTATGAGGTCGCCATGGTCCCTAGTCCCGCACCAGTGTCTTAGAAGATGGAGGAAGCACCACTCGACCCTGCTTCCCAGAAGACGCTTCCGTCTTCCGAAGCAGAAGCAGAAGTAGAAGCAGAAGCAGAGTCGGAAGCTGAAGCCGAAGTCGAAGAAGAAGCAGCAACAACAACAGCAGGGCCAGCGACGACTATAGAGGAGGCCACCTCAGTGACACCCGAGGTAATCGCAGGGCTTCCCAGCCCATCAGAAGCCGAACTAGTAGTTCCGATAGGAGTCAATCAGGTAGAGATTACCACCGAGCAATCAGAGTAGCTAGTAACCGAAGTTGACAATTCCAGATTTAGTAGGATCGAACATGCTATCTTAAGGGTGGCAGTTTTCAGTGTAAAATTAGTAGGCAGTCATGTGGCAGAATAGGAAGCGCAAGAATAGACAGGGGAAACCGTTTGCATGTGGAGAGGCAGCTTTTCTCTCCCTAGTGGTGGTTCCTTTGTGTTCTCGTGGTGAAGGCATAAGTAAGATCAAAGAGTAGGAATTCGAGCTGCTACCACATGCTCATACACATCTTTCAGTGCAGCCAGAGACACATGAGTTGGGTAGTCACACACACTACACCCGATGTTAGAGACATACAAAGAGACTAGGATTATATAGGAGGGGTCTGCATGCTCATTACCAGCAGTGGTTCGAGGATGTAGATAGAGGTAGTGGACAGTTTAGGAACAAGGAACGGCATCCTCGTGCAGTCCTGTTGTCTAGACTGATGTGTCGAGGAGTAGGCGCAGGAAGTAGAGAGAGTGAGCTTCCCAATGCTAATGTGACTTCTTCTCGGGGAATGGATTGCTGATTTGAGTGCAGAAGCTTAATTCGTGTCTCCTGGGTGGTGGATTTCCTTGAATTTGCTCCCAATTGTGCATGGGAAGTGTTCTTCTTGAGTGGCGGTGACTATCAGCAGGTGTGGCATTGTAGCTTGACTCGTCCAGTAGAGCACTTAGGATCTGCGTAAGGACGGTCTTATGGGTAAGGGATCCCAGAAGACAGAGTAGTCAAAGCACAAAAGTGAAGAAGAAAGAAGCCTTCTTCCCACAGCAGAAGACGACATCCTCAAGTAGAAGACGGTGCAACTGTACGCACGTTTGTTGTCTTCCTCCCCAAACTATTAAAAGCGGGGATGGCTTGTTAGTCAAGATCCGGACTAGAAGCCTGTCGGAATCTTAATTTCTCCTTTTAATCTTGTTTTCTCTTGTTTGGATTTTCCCTTCTTCCCCTTCTTCCCCATCTTCTCTCATCTTCCCCATCTTCTTACCTTCTTCTAGTGAGCTTCCGAGATTTCTATTGAGCTTCCGTGAAGGTGAATGTCGTTGTAGTGCTGCAAGAAGATCATTTCCGTAGGCAGAAGCCTAGGAAGGTTAAGGGGGCATACACCCTGTGATTAATCTAATCCGTTGGAATGTGAGTACGAGAGCAAGGTGTAACAGCCGTCCTAGTCGACTTCTGCGAAGCAAGACAGTCTTCTGGAGGTGTGAGAAGCCGAGCTGAACCCCCAGAAGCCGAGAATTACTTCGGGAAGACGGTACTGAGAAGACCGGAAGAAGTGATCTGGAAGCAGGAAGATCATCTTCTCGAGCTTCTCTGTGAATAGTTGTGTGATATTTTAGTTAGTAGTTGTTTGTTTAGTTCCAGAGCACCTTTTTGCGTGTCTGGAAGACGCGTGGTTTTGTGAGAAGACGAGATTTCTAGACAAAACCCGTGTGTTTGTATGTTTGAACAGATCTTAGAACTTAGAGCAGCGTTACTTGTGCAAATCCTCTGTGAGAACGATATCTTGTATACTAAATGGGCAAAAGGAGTAATCCTGCGTCACTACAGGTGTATGCCTCATGTAGCCTTCCCAGGCTTCTGTCTACGAAAACAGTCTTCCTACAGCACTACAACGACATTCACCTTCACGGAAGCTCAATAGAAGTCTCGGAAGCTCACTAGAAGAAGATAGGAAGATGGGAAGATGAGAGAAGATGGGGAAGAAGAGAAAATCCAAACAAGAAAAAACAAGATAAGAACGAGAAATTAAGACTCCGACAGGCTTCTAGTCCGGATCCTGACTTACAAGCCATCCCTGCTTGTAGTAATTTGGGGAGGAAGACAACAAATTCGCTTACAGTTACACAGTCTTCTACTTGAGGATGTCGTCTTCTGTTGTGAGAAGAAGTCTTCTTTCTTCTTCTATCGCTGCTCGGACTACTCTGTCTTCTGAGATCACTTACCCATAGGACCGTCCGTACGTGGATCCGAAGTGCTCCACTGGATGAGCCAAGCTGCAAACTTGACAACTGCTAACAACCACCGCCACTCCAGAAGAATGCTTCTCATGTACAATTGGGTGTGATTTCGAAGAAATCCGCTACCCAGAAGACACAGACAAAGCTTCTGCACTCAAATGCAAAATCCATTCCTTGAGAAGAAGGCACATTGGTGTCGGGAAGCTCACTCCCTCTACTTCCTACTCCTACTCCTCAGCACACCAGCTTAGCAATAGGACTACACGTTGATGCCGTTTTTTGCTCTAAACTGTCCACTACCTCCATCTACATCTTCGAACCACTGTTGACAAAGGAAGAATATAGACCCCTCCGGTGTATTCCCAATCTATTCGTATGTCGCTAACATCAAGTGTAATGTGTATACATTGTGTTCACAATGAGTCTATGTGTACGTACAGTAATGTGTTTAGTGCGCACTGAATCCTACTCTGCATTCTAACTTATACTACCACCTTGAGTCGCAAGAGAGAGTTCTCCTCCAATCCTCACTTGCAATCAAGGAGATGAGGCGCTGTCAGAATACCACCACCTCACATGCAGTCGGTTCCCTACCTTGGTTTAGTCATTTACTTCCTACTCATGCGCTGCCTACCTTGCCACATGGACAGTCATCTAAAATTACAGTTAAACTGTCACCTCCTAAGATAGCAATTTCGATTCTTATCAAAATTAGACAAGTCACATGTCTTCTTGACTTGTTGTCTACTCTAATTCATTGGGTGTGATCTCCTCCTGATCTACTCCTACCTGAACTCCTAACTCGGCTTCTGATAAGGTGGGAAGCCTTGCGAGTACCTCGGGTGTCACTGAGGTAGCTTCCTCCTCGACATTAGTGGCTGGCTCAGCTGGTGCGGCTTCGGAAGACGGAAGCGTCTTCTGGGAAGCTGAGTCAACTTGCGCTTCCCCGCTCTTCTGTGACACTGGTTCGACACTAGGAGCTGGGGTGACTTCGCAGTGGTCCGAGGAAGTCACCTCCTCCACTCGAAACACCTGGGAAGACAGCTCTTTTTCCTGTCTTCCAGGGCTTCTTCTGTAGTCTTCTCGGCTTCCAACGCTGTCACTACCAAGTGGACAGCAAGGTCAAACTCCTCCTTTTCCAAATCTGTCCCGATCGCTGGTCCTGGAGTATGGGAAGATGTAGCCGTTGATGGTGGAATCGAAGGAAGACCATAAAGCGTCTTCAAACTCTCAATCTGCCGATCCAGGTAACGGAACATACTCTCCTTGCACTCTACTAGCATCACTCTGGATTCGTCATCCCACTCCCTAGCTAGGGTGAGGAGCTTCCTATCCGTAGTGAAGTTGAACTTCTTGCGAAGTGCTTCCACGGTCTGTGCTAGTAATCCCTGCGTGCGAGCTTCTTGCTGCTTCTTGCTGCATCTTCTCTGCTGCAGCCTGTGCTTCTGCGGCTTCCCGTAGTGTCTTCCACGTTGTCTTCTTCCCTGCAAGGATGGTGATCTTATCTCTGACCCGCAGAACCTCCTGGTCACGCTGCTATAGACGTACCTGCAACTCCTGATTGCTCTTCCTCAGCTGTGTTGACTCTTTGACAGAAGCGACGTACTTGTTGTGAACCGAAGGCTCAGTCCTTCCTTAAGTCCTCACAGTCTAGCTTTCACTCTCAGAAGTCGAATCTAATCTTCCAGAAGACAGCTATTCCGTCTTCCAGGATTCTAACAGTGCTTCCTAAGTACCTCTCGTCTTCCGAGCTAGATCTAAAAAATCCTAACTAAGCAAGGCACCGCATGGATTACCAAGAAGACAACCCACCTTGCATTTCATCCTACTTCCTAACAGAAGATACAAAATATGAGAGAAGCAGATTGTATGAGAAGTTCAGAAGATGGTCATGGGCTCCTACTGTGACAGTGACCTCCAGGAAGACTCCCGAGACAGCTTCTGATTCAATGACGTTCTCGAAAGACTTCTCGCGGCCAGACTTCTCTTCACTGGTCTCACCTGTCTTCTGCTTCTGACAAGCAATCTAAGCTCACAACAGACACAAGACATTCATACTCTGTTCTTCCGACTTCTCACCTCTCATACACACACAGAAGAAGCTTGCCGCATGATGAGAAGACATGACCCTCGACCATTCTCTCCAGATTTTGCTAGCAAGACTTCTCACAACTCTCTTCTATGTTCGGGAAGAAGAAAGAATAGGCTGTTATGGGTCGGACAGAAGAGATCCATAAAAGACCCTCACGTCTTCTCGCGCATTCTGTCAGTCTTTCCAACCTTCTAGTCTCTCTAGGAAGATGTGGATTTGAGAAGCTCGAAAGATCGGGAGGCACAAGCCTGGTTCCCAACTTCCAGCTACTCGAAACAACAATCAACTCACCAAGTCACTCAGGATTCGTACCAAGCTTTTCTCAACACAAAACTCAATCCAATCTACTCTTGATACGAATTGCACAAAGTCGTCTTCTGAAGACATTCAGACATCCAGAAGCGTCTTCTGTCCATGGGTTCAGGAGTAGAGGTGCGGTAGGGTAGAGAAATTGATAGCTGAGAGATCGAATTGGAGAATGAGAGACAGGGAAGCTCGATTACAGCTTGGGAAGAAGCGAGAAGATGGCTGTCAAAAATTGGGCAGCGCTTCCGTGTCCAATTTCACAAAGGGAAATTTTGAGCACGGAAGCGGTGAGAAGGGAAAATTTTGCACCCACCCTAATCGGACCAGTATTTCTTTTGGACTCAAGTCCTAAAAATTTGTTTTGATCGAAAAGGATCCAATCCCCTTAAGTCAGCATTCGTCTGGGTCGTCTTGGGGGTAGGCCCTTATGTCCTAACTCAATGTTCCAACCTTGGTTTAGAGAACCACTTAGGGTTCATCTGATCCTGACTTCTCGGCCGAGCCGTTCAGTCATACTCGCAGCGTTCACAACCTAGCGCAAGTCCACTAGGGTTCTATTGTTCGCGTCTACGTCCGACCTTGAGACTGAAGGTCACGACATTCATCCTCACTTTGGAAGTTGATGCCCTCATAAACAATGATCCTTAAGTTAACGCCAAGTTCAAAATGGATAGCCAACCCCTTGACGCTAGAATCACGTTCTGGTTGCTAATCCAAAATTCTCTTTTTGGCTTGAATTTTAAGTGGTCGCTAGAACACTTAGAAAATTCCAACTAGTCTCGGAGAAAGCTTAATCTTTTTGGCCATTCCTAAACAAAACTAGTTGACATGCGGAGCGGAAGAATCGACACATAGCAGAAGCTGCTCGTGCGATGTTGAATGAGAAGACCATGCCTAGACCTTACTGGGCAGAAGTTGTTTCATGTGCGGTGTATCTGATGAACCAGACGTCTACAACGGCAGTCCACAGCCAGACACCGATGTTCCCATGCAGTAAGCATGGTTACTCTTTCTTTAAAGTTTTTGGATGTATCTGTTGTGTGCACATACTTCATGAGAGACGTAAGAAACTAGATCAGAAAGCATATAGATTTATTTTCCTTGGATATGCTTCTGATACGAAAGAATATAGATGTTACAATCCTTCGTCCAAGCAGTTCTATATCAGTAGAGATGTTGTTTTTGATGAGCTACAGTCTTGGTTTGCACATGCACCTGTCATAGTCATCCTTTACCTACTGTAGAACCAAGGAGTCAGTCCACTGTAGTACCTCAGAGTAATACGTTGAGTGGAGGATCTGGAGAAGTCACTGATTCCATATCAGAATCAGTTGCACATAGAGTTGTTGTTAACGCTGGAGTCCACGTAACACAACCAAGTGAAACTAGTGTAGTTTCTACACATGATGAGCGCGTGCTATTGCAGCGTATGTTTGACTCGTCCAGATATGTGGATCTTCCACATCCATTGGATAGTTTGTCTCATACCTTGACGTCTAAGCCATATCAGATGCAAGGGGATGTGACTAGTGCACCGATTATCTCTCGTAGATTTGAACGAGCAAAACATCCAGTGAGTAAGTATATGCATGAAGATTTTCTTGTTGCACACCATGCATATATGACCAATGTTCTTCAGGAACAAGAACCGAGCTCACTTGAGGAGACGATGCACAAAGCCCAATGGATAAGTGCTATGGAAGCTGGAACTTGCTGCGCTTCTCACCAACAGACTTACCTAAAGATAAGAAAGCGATTGGTTGCAGGTGGGTCTTCAAGGTCAAGCGCAACTCGGATGATACCGTCTGTCGGTACAAGGTCAGATTGGTAGCTTAGGGCTACGCATAGCAACATGGAGTGGATTTTGAGGAGACCTTTGCTCCAGTTGCGAAGATGGTGACAATTCAAAACGCAGTTGCAATTACAACTCAAAAAGGTTAGAAGATGCACCAGATGGACTTCAAGAACACTTTCCTCAACGGTGATCTTGAGGAGGAGGTCTACATGCAGCAACCTCCAAGTTATGTGGATCCTAAGTTCCCTTCTTGTGTATGTAAGTTACGGAAGGCTCTCTATGGTCTGAAGCAGGCACCAAGAGCATGGAATGCAAAGATCAATTCCTACTTGCAATCTCTTGGTTTCCATCTTTGTAGTTCAGATTCTACCTTGTATTCATTAAGAATACAAGACCGGATTGTTGTGATCACCATCTATGTTGATGACTTGATCATTACCGATAACTATGAGGAGCTTATTTCCCAGATCAAGGATCACTTGAAACCGAGTTCGAGATGATGGACTTAAGAGAACTTAAGTACTTCCTTGCTGTGGAGTTTATTAGAGATGAGAAGAATGTTTGGCTTGTACAGCGACAGTATGCTCTAAGTATGCTTGAGAGATTAGGTATGCTTGACTGCAAATCCATTGCTACGTCATTAGAGCAAGGGGTAAAGCTAAGAATACAAGATGGTGAGTTGATTGATGATCCACGCATGTACTGACATATGGTTGAGAGTCTTATCTATCTAACTATCACCAGACTAGACTTGAGCTATATCATCGGTCTGATCAGTCAGTTTATGCAATCATCATAGATATCATATTTGGAGGTAATCAAGCGGATCCTCTGTTATGTGAAGTTCTCGATGTAGAACAGACTTCAGTATCAATACGATGGACCGTTGTTGTTATATGACTACATTGATGTTGATTGGGCAGGGAGTGCTGACAAGAGATCCAAGTCAGGTTACGCTTTTGAACTTGGAAGCGTTGTCGGTGTGAGAGTCTCTCTTGGGGAGGACGGACCTCCTAACTATGACTGATTTTGAAATTGATCAAAAGAAAAATAGACTGTCGTCAACTCAAATTTGATCTCTTGCATCCACCAAATCAAATCAGACATTCAAATATGTGCACATAGGTCTTTCACGACTCAATAAACTTTATTTCAGTATCAATTTTACCACCAAAATCTTCAGTAATCAAAAACCTCTCCTCTCACTCCTACGCGTCTCTCCTCTGCTCTCAATTTTGCTCTCTGTTCATCAGATTCACCTCCAAACAGTCTTATAGATAAATTCAAGCTCCCTAACTCTTTATCTTCTCTCTACAGTCACCTTCCAACTGAAAATTCTTCAGAAAATCGATCCTCTCAGTCTCTGGCTCCTCCTGCGCATCCCGACGGCTTCCCCTTGAGCAAAAGCTAGAATACTCTCTTTCCGCAACGTTTCATTGCAACTTCGACTGTTCTCATCAAAACCTACCACCCCTGCTAAGCTAGGGTCCTTATATTATTTACGTAACAATCAAGCTGACCTCTTTCTAAGCTAACCCCTTGTTAAAATCAAAGTTTCCCAGCTCTCGATGTCACCTTGAATATACTCACAAGCCTCCAATGTAGGTCAAAGTCCCAACACTTATGAGGCCATCTCAGAGGACTTACAACCCCCATATGTGCACCAGGTATCTCTCACGATATATTCAAGGTGGCATGCGGAGGCTTAGGTCAGGAAGCCCACGATTAAGGGAGATACTGGTCTCCCGCCCCTAGATATGCAAGACGTGGCTGCATACCCAACATAGACTCCTTTCTAGGAGACCAACATGCCGGAATAAGAAACACATGCCAGGAGGAATTGATCCTGAGACCACTTTCCTCTTATGTGGACGTCATATCACTGAGGATAAAGGAAATACAGCTGTATTTCCGTTCAAAAAGAAAATACAGCTTGTACATATCCTTTAGGAAATGTTTTTGTAAAGTCTTTACTAGCTTTTCCTACACTAACTTCCCTGTACAATTCCGTTTTTAGTGAATGAGGAGTCAAAACTATAGTACTCACAAAACCTACGCACTCATGCTGTCAGATCATGAGTTCGAGTCACAGCCAGAATCGACAGATTTCTCTCTTTCACACTTTTCATCACTTAAGACTTGTACTAACTATTACCTAGAACATCTTTTCTCAAAACCGAAAGTATGAAGTCTCTCTTCTCGATGAGCTATGCATTCTGGAATTTTTTGCCCCCCTTCAGGATGATATTTCAACCCAAGCTAGGGGGCAGCTTGATAAGCTAGGGTGCAGCTTCTTGAACAAATGCCAGTTGAGTGTCTTCTGAAGTTTCGTTTCATCATGTGAGATGCCACGCACTACGACAGCGTTGCTATAATCTGAGCTTCTAAGAAGCAACCTATAGTTACTTTGTCATCCATAAAAGTAGAATACCGAGGAGCAACGAACGCAACATGCGAATCAATTTGGCTTTGATGTCTGTTGTCTGATATTGGTGTGGAGTGTACATATTGTCAACATTAGCAGCATGGAATTAGCTAGTAATCATATTTTTTCCGTGCTAGGACGAAGCACATTGAGGTGCACTATCATTTCATTAGAGAGAAGGTCCTTGTAGGAGAGATTGAGCTCAATTATGTGAGCACCGGAGATCAGGTTGCCGATATCTTTACTAAGCTTAGCATTACCTAGAGATAAGTTTGATGCTTTCAGACATTGTCTATGAGTACAAGATGTAGAGTAGAGCTTGAAGAGGAGTGTTGATATAATCCCAAGCTCTAGTAGATCAACAGCTAATATAAGCCGGAGTGGTTAGGATAATTATGTACAGTTAGTTAGAAAGCTAATCCACCATTAAGATTTCTCTTGTACTCACCTCCAATATATATACATGGAGAGGCGAAGCCTCTCCTATCTCATTCCTATTTTCTTTCCTTGTCTACTCTCTCTCTCTCTTCTTGGAGTGTCTTCCTAGAAGTACCGATCTTTCTACACATCTGTCAACATCTACAAACTATACTATAGTTAAGATGTTATACTCTACTTGCTAGAGTCCATGCAGTATATCCATGTAAATGGTGTTTCTATAATATATTTGTTGATGAGATGTACAACATTGATGGTAAATATAGCTCATTGTGTGGAGAAGTGAAACAAGAGATTACGATAAAAACTCTATGTCGGAAAGTGTGAGAATGATGTCGATAATGCCCCGGAAGAAATGTTGTAGTTGTGTTGCAAACATTTTGGAAATATTGTCAGAAAACACATGTCCAAAACGATCAAAATCTGTCGAAAACACTATCGAGAAAATCTCGTGAAAACGTGTCAAAAAACAGATGTCAAAATGATACCAAAAAGACATCGGAAGGCTGTTGTAAACTTTCATGGTCTTTACGAACAAGAAGTGTCAAAAACATGACAAAATTATTTCAGAAAGATACTGCAAATATTTTCTACAGCACTATGAGAAATAATGACGGCATGTGTAATCATGTCGTCATTATTTGCATTTTGATATGTACATGTTGTTTGAAACCTATTGGACTTATGTCGGAATACTAGTATTTCTGACTAATTCTGACGATGTTTCAGATAGTTTTCCCACACATCTTATGTTGAAAAACTGTTCAAGACTGTGGGAACATTGTTGCAACTTGTTGACTCTTTTAAGATCAGTTTGCAACACGATTCATATAGGACGTTTCAGACGGTCCGTTTCGACATGCTTTTGACACAAATATTGAAATCTTTTCGACCGTACTGGATCATTTTCAGACAGTGTGCACATTTTAAGATGCTGTTTGTGTCAAAAATGGTGTCAGAATAGGATCAATCTGTAGTAGTGTGTTAAAATAATATGATTACTATAAATTAATACAGATCTTTATTACTTATTAATATCATGTAATATTTCATAGAAAAAAATGTTATATGACCTTTGGTATATCGCACATGGTTGTGGAATAAACCCAGGGTGATCAGCCCTGGTCTTGATCTTGGAAGAGGGAGATTTATAGTGAAGCTCGATAACATGTCTTTTATATTGTAATGTACTAGAACGATGTGACCTTTAAGTGAAAACTATCGGATGTCTCTTAGCAACGTGTATTTTAGACATTGAGTGCGTATTGTATTTTGTCTAATTTTATTTGATAACAATTTCATTTTTTCAATGGTTCCTTTGAAAAAATGAACCCCAAGCCATTCGACTTAGATTCATGTCAAACAAAATTGTCTTTATTACACTTGGTTAGGTTCATTGAATTGTTGAATGTCCCCCACTTGGTTAGGTTCATTGAATTGTTGAATGTCCCCATGAACACCTTGTGAGTTAAGTTTGCACGCAATGAGGTCGCTGGATGATTCAGACTAACATCAGGCAAGGCAGTCGAGTGTTTTTCATATCAACAGAAATCTGCTGATATCAATCGCTGATATTTGATAACATACTTTCCCTCCTTCATATCCACATTTTGTAACAAAAAATCTTTAACTACTAACCACTATAGTCTCCCTCTACAAGGATATACTCTCCAAATCTTTGAATCTCTTATCCTTGACAATGGATTTTCTTCCGTAAGCTATCTTGATCCGCCCAATACCCTTAAACTTGAGAGCATACCTCTATCCTCAAGTTGTCATTTGTCTTGTTGATGATGTCAATAATGATACCATAGACCATTTATGTTCTAACATCTAAAACCTTCCAGGATATAAATCTGCCATTTTTATTTCATGTTCCTCTCACACTCTCTTCACATATGTCATCATCCCAATATCCGAAAGAAAGTATGATATCAAATATCAAGAACTGATATGCAAATTGTTAACATTAATCTTGTGTAATAAGGATAAGTTGTTATTATGCATCTGATTAGGATGGTTGGGTGTGTTGAAATAACAATTATTTGTTATTTAACACTCGACGAAGTTCGTTGGATGTGTGAAGTCACATTTATTGACCCTAGGAGAGTGTACGAAATAGCAACTTATTGTTATAAATACTTCATGAAGTTCGTCAAGTGTCAACGGTGACCTCGTTTACTGTGAAAGAGGTAAGGAAACATCTGATAACAAAAAGGGTTATTTAGGATATTTGTATACGTATATTCATAATCATTAGTAGACATGTTCAGTTGAAACATTGTATATGAAAGTTCTTTTATTGTATATATTCACTACCAAGTCTTATTCACTTCTTATGTTTTGTCTACTTTCCATTGTTCTTTTGACCTTGTGCCGAATTCACTTCGTAGTTAAGCTAGCGAATTTTGCTAGTTGTGCAGCTAACAAAATTACTTATTGTTCAAAACACTGATATAGAGAGCAACTAGCACAAGAACTAAATGCAGCAACATCAAAATCAAAATCATTTATAAGCGTTAGGTGAAACTGTTAGCTTACCACAACTTCTCCACTCACTCTTTTCGGGGAAACTACTTCCAGACATCAGCAAATGTTTTGCTGTTATCTAAAATATAACTTTTTATTTATATTTGGTATCAGTTAACTCTTTCCTGACATAAGTGAAAAATCAACAGTTATATATAACTTTTTCACTAATATCAAGACGTTTACTGATATTAATTACTTGTTACTTGTGTCACACCCATATTTTACAAGCATGAGACACAACTTGAAACTGGAAAAGGATCACCACTCGGTATACATTATGTTTACTACAAAATGATGCAACACTGAATTTGTGGATAACAAGATCACCATATCACCATATATTTCAAGAATATATTTTATCAGTTTAAGTTGATGTCGATTGAGATGACTGTCTCAGAGGATGGGAGTTAATTTTGGATATGCAAAAAATGTATCCCATTCAATTTACTTTTATATTTATCAATAATTTATTTCGAGAATATATTTTATCAGTTTAAGTTGATGTCGATTGAGATTACTGTCTCAGAGGATGGGAGTTAATTTTCGATATGCAAAAAATGAATCCTATTCAATTTACTTTGATATCTATCAATAATGTATAGTTCCCCATGAATATGCATAGTACCAGATATATAGAATTCGAAAGGGATTGCATGTATACAGTGGATTTATACAACCTGAGATTAATTAAGGTAAAGGAAATGAAGCTCCTCCTGATATGTTATCACATTTTTTTCACATTTTATAATCAACATAAACATGTCCTGTTGTAATATACTGGAGAAGAGTTCTCTTGTTGATAGCCTATACCTGTTGTTATTTGAAACTGTTTGATATAGACTTCAAACTGGTGCAAGTATCCAAATAATTACTCTAATAATAAGACTTCAGGCAAACAGTTAGAATACTGCGTCGGCCAAAAACTTACTTAGTGCTTCCCGTCAATTGGTAAGCATATATATATTGATGTTATGCCAAGGCTATGCAAAGGATTTACTTATGAACATAGACAAATATCAACACTGAGAAACAGACGTTGAAAGAGGGACTTCCCGACAAACCACCACGGAAACACGGCGTAAATATGATAATGTAATTTAACTAGATTACACGAGATTTGTCCTTTTCTGAGCGGCCTGATCCAGGGATGACAGATATGTACGTTCTTTATCGACACGAGGCAAGTCATGATTTCAGCGAACTATCGAAAATCAACAGATCTTGAATCCGCCTCGCAGGTCATGTCACCTGTAAAACTTCTCTACAAGGAGATTTTTTTCCGTCCCTCAATCTTGCTTTCAAGTCGCCGTGGTGACAACAGAAACTCTGAAGGATCCTCCGAGTATTACCAGTCTTGAAGCTCGTCCTGTAGGTTTACAACTACGGTCAGCGAAGCCGTTTCAGTAGAAGGAAATTCGGAGAGAAATTTGAGGCATACTACTCTACTGAGACGCAACGTCTAAAAGAAAATAGTGGCTACCTTCCTACGCAGGTCGTGGGTCGCGCGATACTTCAGGGTGTGACACAGGATGTGTCTCAATCATCACAGTTTCTCGACGGGAACTATACAGAATTCAAATGCTGACTCTTCCAAATATCTTCAAAAGCATTTACTTAACTGACAAGAGAAACCTTTTGAACATAGTTTGCTCATGTCTGAAGTACCCCTGTGCGACTAAAAGCGAATTCGGATTTCAGACCTATGGCAGAAAGGGAAGAGGAAAAGATCATGGTACTTCAAAATCTGGAAGATGAAGCTAAAGAGTTGAAGAACTTCTCTGGCGACCACCTTGGAATCAGTGACGAGTTTGTGAAAGAGATGCTAGAAAAAGATTTGAGGGAGAAACAGGAGGCGTTTTCACATGGCCTGCAGACGCAGTCGGATGCCACAAGTGTGCTTAACGATGGTCAACCGGCTTTATCCACATATGATCTTTCAAGTGCTTTTGACAATGACTCAGACAGCGTGTGCTGTGAAAGCAATCCTTCCAAGCAGTGGCGCGGTGGAGTCCAGGGTCTTAATGCCCCTATCTCTCCCTCTAAATTTGACAACATTTCTTCACTGAAAATGACCTACTATGCATTCAAAGATGCCAACATGCAGAAGAGTGGTGCACCTGTTTCAATGGTAATGTGTTCATCTCAATCGTCTTCCAAGCTCATTAGGCTCGCTTTACAGTGTACACGTAATATACGCCTGTGAAGCTGATTGTCTGTGTGAAGGCTAAAATTTTAGGAGGACTCTTGTAAATTCGATCGGCACACATTGTAATGCTCCTCACTGTCTGCCTTTGATAAGTATATAGTGCGTTCTTTTTGGCCTCGTTAGTCACTTGGCATGCTCATCTTAAACTTTTGGAATCTTCATCTCGAATGATTCGGGAAAGTGTTGAAGCTGATAACGTACTTGAGCTTTCAACTCAGAAACCCGTCGTATTATAGTAATTAATCTTCGTGATTCGAAATTAGTTTTCGTATTAATTTTCCACTTCGTTCGAGAACACCATGCACTCGCACTTGAAAGCTCAGCTTTCGAGTTTGAGTCTCTCGATGGGAACTTTACGAGAAGGGAATGTTCACTGTCCCCCAAGGTCCTGTGTCATGAATGATGGCATACTTGTTATGTGCTGACGACCACCTAAAATGAATGAAGTACCCGTAATGTGCTTCCGCTCTCAAACATTTTCTTGGTTTTCGGAAACCTAAAACCCTCAAACTTCATATACAAATAACGAAGTGCTGTTGGGACAATCGTAGGGACAATGTGGATTAGTTCCTTCTAAATGGGTTTACTAATAAGAGATTTGTGTGCGTTACCATTTTCGATTTTTTCCAAGAAGCTAGGAGAATAATCCTAAAACTGAATTGTTTATAGAGATGTTTAGAGAGTATCCTCTTCATAAATTCTGCCGGTGAATGAATATGAAGATGACACGTGGAGGGGCTTCACGTCCAAAAGTTATCGCGAAACAAATTGCTGCTCATGGAACGGAATTGTGCAGTCCTTACAATTTGGTCAGTGGTATTTTCCAGGAAACTCTCTTTCCCTCCATGGTGGAGCCATTTGCTTCAGTCTGACAGGTTTTTTCACAGTTTTCACTCCGAAAAGTTATTCCGCATTGGCCCTTAACAGTTGACCATAACGAATAAATACTGGAAATAGTCTTTTAGACGTCACAGTAGAAAAAGCAAAAAGTAATGGGATCTAACACAATATCTAACAAAATTTTCTGTTTCTTTTCTCTCTTACAGTATTCTTCTTTTTTCCCGTTTACCTCGTGGGGGTTCAGTTGTGTATGATGCGTACATGCCATTAATTTTGCCTGATGAATCCTCTCGAGGGAACAGAAGTGCCGAAGTGCTTGAGTTACTTATATATCTGCTAGGAGGAGTCAAAGTTGGACCGGTGCTACGATTCCTTGCATCCATTAGGGAACGCGGATTCACTTCCTACGCACGTTGCGTCAGAAAATTCAAGGTTTTTCTAATTGTGAATATGTCTAAAGCTTGCATATAACGCTGTGGAAATGAATTCTTTATCTGTCTTTTCCGAGAATTCTGTTATAATAAATTTACAGAAGGTAGTTGTTCCCTGGTTTACGACAATTCTCCTTAAAAATTTACAGAAGTAGATCTTTCTCTGCTTTAAGAGAATTCTCTTGAGAACAGGAATTAATAAACGTGCAAAATCCCACCTACAGGTTCTTCCGCCAAAAAGAGTTTATTGCATCATCTAGTGGTTCGGAGAACTATGTCTAGAAATTATATGTTTGTCTGCTGTACAAGAATTGTCGTAATATTTTTCGGGTATCTAAAGTTTATGAGAAACCCATAAAATCTCTTACAGGAATTACCCGGTAACTTTGACTCCCCTACTAATGCTTGCCTATCTCGGGATGATGATTAAAGGGATATATACTACCCATAACATGTGTTTCACGATTTTGTAAATGGTCGGTTCAGTCTACAGTTCCGTCAGTAGTATGAGGAGCTATCGTTAATTTATCTCCTAATGTATTTTCTATATAACATGAAGATATTTCTAAGAATATGCTCCAGTTAAGCACATATAAGTTATACATCAAGAAACTAACACCCACTTTGCCGCACAATACGTTCAGGAGCGTTGTCGGTCAATGTTTCATAAAATGAAGATGGAAAAGTTTTGTGGCAAATAGTGTTCCGCTTTGAGCCAATTTGTAACATACCGTACCAACATTCAAACCGCGCAGACAGCTGAGCGATAACATCTACATAGGTGAATTTTTTTAGGTTTAAGGTATTCGCACAGCAACAAATCTTTGTGTACACATACTGTGCATACTCTGAAATTATTATTTAATACTTACAAATGAATTTAATTTTCTCTAATAATTTAGTATAAAATTTCTACTTAATACTACATTTTTTATGAAATGAATCCTTTCTTTAGCTATAGTCTCTATAAAGTAGTAAGGAGAAATAAGTGCCAACTCAATCATTATAATCGCATTCTACTATAAAATGCCCTATAAAGGACGATATGATTTGAGTTGAGACATGATGTCTATTATGCTATATATTATTGAATGCAAGGAGAAAACATGAGAAAGTTGAAATGCTAGATCCATCACAACCGTATGGATTAAAATGAACAAACCAACTGCATAAGTCATGTTGTGGAAATTGTTGTGGTTGTTTCTTTCAAAGTTAGAGTAAGGTTGAGTTGATCATGTGGTACCTTATTTTTGGAGAAAGAAAATAATTTATAGCTGTAATATAATTAGAATTTTCTGTGACATCCATATACAACCTTATTCCTATAACTTCTATAGGATCACTAATTCAAGCCCCTTATGGAAGCAATCAAGAACTATCTAGAAGTAACATCTAGAGGAAGACTTGTGGAAAGCTCACACAACATTGTTTTGTGTGGGTGGTAAAGGAGGATATAAAAGTGTTTTGTCTTCTAATTTGATTTCTCTAAGCTTCAACACTTTTGACATGAGAACATCAAATCAAATCTCACATTTGTTGGGTTAGTTCATCGATATGTTCTACTCCTTAACAGTTTGTTTGCATATGACTTCTCTCTACTCTCGCAAGAGCAACAAATGCTTGCTTGCAACACTGCTACAAGAACAACAAAAACTCATTGATCTAAGAGGAGAAACAAAACAACAAGGTCTAAAATTAGAGGTTGCATCACCTGAAGAATAAAATAATGCTCGAGTAGGACAAGTGTAACAAATTACTGTCATCTTGCCACAATGCCCTCTAGCAAGAGTAACTACTAATCATTTTATGTTCTTCAATTATATGTGATATCCTCTTCCGTAATCCGATCCACCAACATGAAAAATAACTGGTATATGATGACATCAATACTTGATAAAAAAGCTCAATCTTCTTGTCATCTAGGATAATCTATTCAAAGATTTATAGTTGTTATATCTTTTGTCAAATTCTCTCATGTATTTCTTCAATCTCATTGTACATTCAAGTTGCTCTCTCAATCTAGAAATATGTTCCATATGTCAAAAATCTCAAAATAATATTCTCAAAATGTTCCCCAATAATTTCTTCCTTGAGTGTATGTTCTAAGTTCATCAAACCTTCCAATTGGCTCGTAATCATCTTTGTTTTAGATCCTCTCACTAATTCTATTTCACCTTTGTATTATCGCGAGTAAAAAAGACATCTTTGCTCTCCAATCATCCATACTGTAACTATTTGAAAAGCTTTAATAGGTCTCAACTCAATCCCTCCAACAGCAAGTTGTTATTAGATTAAAGACGCTCACGTTTATTATATCTGAGTTGAATCAATAATAGTGTTGTAATAGTTGTAGAAGCACTTGTAGCAAGAGTTGAGTTGAAGCACCTTCATTTGTTAGACAATACATGTCATTCAAGATTATTCTCTCAAGATGTTCTAAGTGAAAGCATCAAATTCAATGTCAAGACAAGAGTCTTCTAGAGAAAAGTTGAACCTTCTAGCTGTGATTGAGGTGGGGGGACAAAGTTGAAACTCACAAACATCTTTTGCACAAACAAGTATACTATGTGAACACAAAATTAGTTGTCAACAAGCTTGAGATCTTTTTCTTTGTAGTTAGAATTCTTCATGGAAGTTATGCACACAAATAAAACTTGTCGATGAAGTCATCTCTTATTTTTGTCCACCATGGTGTGAGTTAAGAAGATATTATTTAGGAGAATAATTTTCTTCATATCATAAACATCATTCTGAATATACAAAATAAATAATATGTTATAGTTAATACTTAATGAGAGTTGTTGGATGCAGAAAGCTCACACTTAATGATCTTGGTCAATACTAGATGACACCGCTGAATGTTCAAACTTTCTTATATCAGATGAAAAGTTACTGCAAACAAATTTTGTTTATCTAATAGCTTCTCAAAGGACAGAACAATGAAAGGTTAGATTTGTGATCCGATAGATCTAAGGTTGAAGACAAATACCTTGTCAGTAATCAAGAGTTGATATACTGATATCAGTAAATTGTGAATGACTCCAATTACTATTGTGTTTATATAGTCTCTCGAGGTTTGATTACGATAGTGGTTATAGTTATCGAACTTTGAATTCTCTAAGCATTATAATAATCAACCTTGATTACTGTTTCTCGAATGTGCACTCATTCAGGATGCAAGACATGCCTACCAGCTTCTAGTATTGTCAAAATTACAGTGCCCCGTATCAAATTACTCTTCTCACAGTCCTTTACATTTGTGAATTCAAGAAGCATTCATATATAGATCAAGTGGGACAGATGTCTCACAAAACTACAAACCCTTTTATACAATGAAATAGAAAACCCCTTATACATTTGTGATTGATCAATGAAGATCTTCGAGACCGTGAGCCCCTAAAAGGAAAATCAGCTATAGTAACTTGCCTACTTCTAACTATAATCATAATCTGTAATAACGTTAATGAATGATAAGAGAAGAAGATCTTTGTCCGTATGTTCGTTTAGCTTTCTGTAACTGACACGTACTCGGATTTTTTTTATTTTTCTTTGGTACTATTATGATCGGTGAAAGCCATTCATAGTTCTTTATCAGATAAATGAATTTGACTTGTATCAACTTATCAACTTCTGCTTTCACCTTTTTCACAGAATTCAAATTCATCCGGTATGATCGTTGGGTTACAGGTGTTGCTCTATGTAGTAATTGGATGTGATAGTGATAGATATCCAACGGAACTCCTTTCATGTCTTCGTAACTCCATGTGAAGATGTCTTTAAATTCCTTCAATAACTTGATCAGGTCTTCTTTCTGTGTGGATTTCATGGCTTATTCGATCTTCAGCATTCTGGGTTCTCATTTCTCTCGGATGTTGACCTCTTCAAAGTCTTCTTGTGGTGTTATCGTCCATCCTGTTACTTCACTTGTCAAGGATTCATATGCTGGATTATTCCTTAGCCATCGGATCATGTGATCAGGATATAGTTGCTCCACTATTATAGACATTGATACTCCCACATTCTTCTCTCCGTAGATCAATTTCTCAGGTGAACTTGTCAACACTCCAATTTATATGAATATCTCATATTTGAAGTTTCTAGATTATTCTTACTGCCAGGACTATCCGTGTGGTTTTGATTATATGAGTCTTTCGTATGGACCAATTCTCTCCAATAGTGATCAATGTCGATTATGTCTTCATTAACATCTTCTCTTCTTCCTCTATGAGTCCTTCTTCTCAAATAATATGACATACCTCCTCCGGTCATATATAATTTTTTTCTTCGTGAAAAAAGATCTAGTACTTATCTGATGTTTATCTCCGTGCCATTTTAGCTCAATATAATCACGTTCAGGAGATCAATTTTTCTTGATTTGAGCTTCTCGTAAGCATGATCATCCTAAGATCATTTGAGTGACTTGCAAGTTTGAATTCATCTTCAGTACTATTGCATGAATCCAGAATGTCATACCTATTATGACTATATTGACATTCCACTAGTAGTACTTTTCTTTAATCTATCATCTTGAGATTGAATAGTGAGGGATGTAATAATACATGTTTTAACTTCTGATCCATCTCCTCGATTATATGATTGTCTTATAAGATTATCTTGATATTCTGATTCTTTGCCATTTTATGCTTGAACCTGATACTGGATCTTGTGGTGTGAATTTCTTTTTTCCTCGCTCAATTTGCGGTTCTCAGGTTTCTCCCTTCCTTCCACAAACTTCCAGATTCTCTAGGTTTATCCTTTCTTCATTTACTTGTGGAAGTTGTCACGTTAGTTTGGCACCTCGGCTAGGTTGACCGAGTGCGAAGTGACGCATCTCGATAAGGCCGTTAGTGCCGTTAGGGCGAGTTGGTGGGAGAGCCCACTAGGGATATACTTCGCAGGTAGGGCTTGGAGGCCTTAGTTCTTCGAGTTGAGCCTTCAAGCTCCAAGCTATGGTGGATAGTCTAGTTGAGTGTAACTCGGATTCTCTTCGTGCTTAGAGTGGGTTTGGCTTGACCGTTTGTGAGTAATCTTGTAATAGTGTTGGAGATGGTAATTTCTCTGTTCAGATTACTCGAAGAACTGAGTGCAGGTCGAGATGGAGTTCAGTAAGAACCCGCTGATCTGAAATCGTCCGTTGGTATCTTCGGACGTTGTCGTTCGTGCTTGATTGTTTGGAGCTGTGATCGAGGTGTGTGGGCGCATGCTACATTGCTGGTCGCAGATCGACTTGCTGTTGTTGGGGTCGAGTGGAGATTTCTGTCATGCGGAAGCGCTGCAGAAATTCTGAAGAATGTTCTTGAAGTGACTTGTTGGAGCCGGATTGCGCGTTTGGGCGTGGCAGACAGAGTACTTGTCAATGTCAGACCGGAGTGGGTTCTTTGGAAGCACATTGGAGAGACGATTCTAGTGCACTAAGTTTCGTGGAGTTTGGCCAAGGATCGAAGAAGTTATGACATGTCGAAGTTCACTACCGTGTCACCTGAAAGTGCAAAAAGACTAGTTACGTCAGATTTTTGTGCAATTTCGTGTGGAAACTCGAGTTTAGGAGTTCTCTTGTGTGTGTATACATTCGTGAAGTGTGTATGGTGCATTTGTGAATCTGTTGTAGTGGTGTCCGAGTTGGTTTTGGGTGATCTTGCTGATCTACGTCAGATTTTTGGTTACCCGTGTGCACCCGCAAGCTGTTTTTGCTGTTTTGGAGCCTCTTTTGGTGCAATCTTCTGCAATTCGAGGTGTAGCAGAGTCTCTTTTGGTGTGCTCTACTCGTTCTACTCTACTCCAAGCGGAGCGGAGTGGAGAGTGAGCAGGAGTGTCGAGGTGTGGAGTGCGTGTTAGGAGGGTTCGAGGCTTCGAGGAGCAGAGGTGCGTGAGTGCGGAGGCGTGAGAGCGAGAGTGCGAGAGTGCAGAGACGGAGCGGAGCCTGAGCCTGAGCCCGCCGCAAGCCATCTTGCTGACGTGCGTGAGAGAGGTATCCAAGTTTCAGTTGTGTGGGAAGTGTAAAACCAGCTGGTCACTCATCCCAACACTATTCCTGGACCTGGACTCTTAACTCTGTAGTCTTAGCTTTGGCTTTACCACTAGACCAATAGCTCTTGGTGTCCTATAGGGATACGTGCAAGTACTTATGGACTTGTATAAGGTAGTAGGAGACCTTCTCGCACGTTCCTAGAGGAGTGGTAGGGTGACCTCACAGTATTAGGGGGAAGCTATAGTTGTGGTAGTGTTTGCCTATACCGTAGGACGCGTATGGAGACAGTTGGTGGCTGATGTCTTGGGTGAGCTAGTAAGAGCTACCACGTGGATATTTTGGGAGCTACTAGAGGTGTAGACATCTAGTTAGTGATCTCAAGTATCAGTTACGACAGTTGGTGATCATATATTGTGCATGTGATCACCGACGAGGAGTCGTCAGTCCAGGTGGGGCTGGATTTCCCTTTATGTGAATGTTTGAGTGTGGAGGATTATCGTTTGGACTTCTTGTGGTTGGAACCCCTCCATATTCTGCTTCCTGTTTGTGCGTCGCGTTTGCTTGTGTTGGCGCTTGACTTCCGGAGTGAGTTCACTCTAGTGTGCTATTGGTAGTGAGACTAGAGTTGCGGACCAGTCAGACTACCTTTGTCTCTCTCACGGTGCGGTTGGAGTGACGACCAATAGACCGTGAGAGGCTGTCTGTGATGATGGCAGGTACAAGTTGCCCTTACCTTGACCGTCCTAGTAGGAGATAGGTGAACTCAGTAGGAGCGGGGTTAGGCAAGTGGTGGTTACGGTGGTGACGGGGATTGCGACATTCCAGTTGGGGAGTGTGTTATCGGGATTCTCTCATCACAGAGTTCTCGGGAGGTTCTGGTGAGGACTTCTCGAACAGTGAGTATACACAGAGTGGAGTGAGGTACCGACTACCTACACCATTGCCGTCGGTTGTTCCAAAGGACGAGTCATACGCAGACAGCGCATTTTCTGATGGACGAGATCTATGGGGTCACGAAGAGACCTCGATGTTACTCGAGTACAGTTGTTATCATTGAGCTGGATGACTTCATCCAAGAGTTTGACAGTTGGTGCGATCTGCAGCAGATGCGGAACCCACAGTTGTTTACACCCTTCATGGCGTGGAAGGGTTTGTTCCAACACTTGGAGGGACCGCCGATGGACGATTATCACGAGTTCAGGCGGGATTACAATGTTGAGATCGAGTTGTGGAGACAACATTGGTCTCCCAACTACGTTTCTGTCACTACTGGTGCAGTTTCAGGAGGCATTGTACTTGCGAGTTTAGGTGTCAGTAGCAGTGGTACATCCACAGGTGACAGAGTATCTACTACCAGCGGTGCGTCCACAAGTAGTGGAGCAGGTGGTAGTGTGAGCGAGATACCATCAAGGTTTAACCCTGTGGTTTAGTTCTTCCAATGTTTGAGGAAGAACTATCAGGATGTGCGGACCGACAAGTTGAGGAGTCTGCAGGAGTTCCAGCGGAAGACTGGAGAGAGCCTACGCGAGGCGTTTACTCGCATGAGGCGATTGATCAGCGTTACCCAAGGGGTGACGGAAGCACAGGCAGTCCAGTTTTGGTATGGGATACTAGACCGGGAGCTGCGTATGAGAGTTAGAGATGTTACTCTCCTTAGAGATAAAGCTCCGACGTTGGCGGTTGTCTTTGGTCTGGCTGAGCGGATTGAGCTCAACATGGTGGAGGAGAGGGTGGTGGTTGTCCGGTACGGCAAGGAGACACCACATGGAGCGACCACCTCTTCTCAAGGATCACAGACTACGCAACAGTGTGGTGGTGGTGATGGTAAGGATCGTGCGGAGCAGTCACGATCTCAGAGAGGTGTTGGAGGATCTGGTGGACAGAAGTCCATGCCGTCCTTCTCTAGTCAGCAGCAAGCGGGTCCTTGCTGGAAGTGTGATAGTCCTCATCAGCAGAAGGACTGTCCACAGAGGAGAGGTTATGAGACGTCAGGGACGTCTCAAGCAGTACCTAGGCAATGTGAGCATTGCGGACGACCCGGTCACAGTAGTGACCGTTGTTTTGATCTCCATCCCGAGTTGCGGCAAGGGAAGACTGATCATGGACGAGGCGGAGGAGCTCAGTGAGGCCGTGGTGGTCGAGCTGGAGGTAGAGGTTCAGCACCTGGGAAAGGATCGATCGGTCCACCGCCTGCTACGACGTCAGAAGCCGGTATGGCTGCTCGGATTGAGCAGTTGGAGCAGAGGATAGCTAGTACGGCTATGGCTCAGCAGAGATCAGGTGGAACAGAGGCTTCCACGTCTTACGAAGGAGAAGGAGGTGACTTCGACTACATGGCTGACGTGGCGCAGATTGAGGCATATGCGGCAGTGACTAGAGGTGCAGTACGTGCCTCCGAGTCACGAGGTGCGTAAGTGGAGTTGGATCCACAACGCGGAGAGGCTGGTAGACAGGCCAGGCTTCCCCAATCGTTCACGTTATCGGAGGCGTTGAGGACCACATCTATGGTTCCTAAACAGCCTACCGATGATGCAGTAGAGTTGGAGGCATCGACATCTAGGAGTGGGTGTGATGTGAGTCCACTCTCGACGTCTGTGGATGCGACGTCAAACTCGATGTTGGGGGCAGCTACAGCAGTTTTGCGAGTCTCACTATTCTCAGCCACGGATATGAGAGCATTGAGAGTCAACTTGGCTCCAGTGTTCCAGTTGGCGGCCATGCTCAGTGAGAGCGAGGATGTAGTTACCTCTAGTGCTGAAGTAGTTCAGCGAGAGGCGGTAGACGTGTCCATGGAGTCGAGGATCAAGACAGCTACTAGTGGTACTTGGCAAGCGGCGGCTGCTAGGTTAGATGAGTTACCAGCTAGGCCGACGATTGACCGTGCTGGTTTGGCACCAGGTGTGGTGTTGTTGGACAACAGAAGTGGTATCTTCTGTTTGGTGGCACCTTCAGGGAAAGTGTATCGACCTCAGAAGGTCTTGTTAGACTCTGGAGCCCAACCGTTGATGTTGGGAAAGACGGCGTGTATTGTTTTAGGTCTAAAGAAGTCCGAGGTGGAGAGATGTCCATTCCAGTTGCAGACATCTCTAGAGGGATCAGGAGGTACGGCTCTACACATGACATGTGAGATGTTGACGGTGAGAGTTCGGTCAGATCATCCCACAGATGGCTCTATGGTGAGGGCCAAGGCCATCGTTACAACCGCAGAGTCTTATGATGTATTGGTTGGAGGTGCTGTGTTGTAACCTATGGGGTTCGTGATCGACTATTGGGCAGAGACAACATCTTACAGACCAGGTTGGCAGTCTGATGAGGGACGAGTGAGTCGCTTACCGTGCGGTTCAGTGCTAGAGTTGGGACGACGGAGCCTACACCAGGGACGATGACATCCATTGCAGGGTTCAGTTCGGTCATCACTTGGTCGGACGAGTTGTTGGAGGGCAATGCTCATGCAGAGGATACTCCGGTCTTTGAAGAGGTGGAGGACATGCCTAGCATGTCTACGTTAGTACCATCTGCCTTGGATGTTCCACTCTGGAGTTCGAGTGGAGAGTTGTAGCAGTATGCTGATCAGTTGGTGCAGCAGGTTTGGAGTGAAGCCTTTGTACCACCAGTAGAGGAACAAATGGTTGTTCCTGCTACTTGCCTTGTGACCTTATCACCGTTGGATACGACTCTCATTGTATGGCAGTATCAAGAGGAGGGTGTGTGTGTGCTGGAGCTGTTTGGAGAGATCAGCACATGTTTGGCTGCGGTATTGCAGGCAGGCATACAAGTACAACGATACTTGTATGTGGAGAGAGATGAGATTGCGAGAAGCGTTTCATTGTGACATGTGGCACGTTTGGTGCAGAGATATCCTGAGTTGTTGCCCATATCAGCTGTTAGAGGATACCAGCAAGCATTACCGTCAGATATTTTGCTGTTGGGAACGCAGGATCTTACGTTTGTTGGCACCATTCACTTGGTGATAGCCGGATGGCCATGTCAAAGTCACACGCGTGCTAGGAGAGGTCAGGGTTTACATGACCCGCGATCTAGGATGTTCAGGGAGATGTTACGGATCTTACGACATCTCCAGATGTTTCAGGTGGATTCTCCAGCATACATCTTGGAGAACGTTCCTTTGTTGGGTGATGCTCGTACACAGATGATGGCGAGTGTGCACCAAGTGTGGTCTTGGGTTGGACCAGCAGTGTTGTTAGATGCAGCAAGAGTAGGATCTCGTGCACATCGTCGACGGTTGTGGTGGACGAACTTGTTACCGAGAGAGGTGCTTAAGCGCGCACATGATGGAGTGAGACGACCAGCGCATCTCACGGTTGATGGCATCTTGGATGCAGGACGACGATCTCAAGTATTGAGAGTCGTTGATAAGTCACCCATGGTAGTGGTGAACCTAGCGGGACGGCCCATGGTAGCGTTACCCACTTTGGTAAGCTTTCCAGCGTCACATGCTTACAGGGATGGAGGACTTGGGCTTGTGTGAGATGCTCAATTACGGCAGTTGGTGGAGCCCAATGCCGATGAGAGAGAGCGAGCGATGAGTTTCACTACAAGTACGACGGCAGTAGCTTCGGTGTCAGAGACTTCACGTCGTCAAGTATTGGGTCAAGCAATGGACTTGAATTGCTTGACATGGATTGTTAGCCTTGGATTGACTGAGCAGCGTCGGATGCGATCGACGGGTGTTATTGCTCGAGCACTCTTGAGCTCTTTGCTTATCGGGTCGGTGGAGGCAAAGGCTGGAGGCGAGGCACGTGGAGTTCGTCATCCTTGGACATCATGGGATGTCGTAGGAGAGAGTGTGGAGCTTGCAGCTAGAACTGCAGAAGTTTTTTGCACAGTAGCGGTGGAGGTTGTTTGGTGGTGAGCAGAAGGAAACTGCTCCAGAGGCTACAAAATAGCAGTCAAGACTTCATCTTCTATCTCTAGCATGGTGACAGAGGATACTTGGGAGCCGGAGATTGGACCCAAGCTTATAGGAGAGGAAAGACGAAGAGTTCAAAGATTCCTGAAGAGCTACAAGAATTGTTTTGCCTTCAGTATGAAAGATCTAGGTACCTTGAAAGGACCTGGTATACGGATCGATTTGACTAATGACATGCCAATCTTTCGACGTCCTTACAGGTACAGTGACATGGAAAGAGCCTTGATCCAGAGTAGGACTCAAGACTTGTTGGAGGTTGGGTTGGTGGAGATGTCGCATGGAGAGTATGCATCTTCCACAGTTATGCCAGCCAAGAAGGATATGTATGGCAACTACACGGATAGGCGGATGTGTGAGGACTACCGTCCTATCAATCGGCAGACGAAGTCCGATAAGTATGCCATGCCGACCTGAGGAGATCTTTGATGCAATGGGGCATGTGAACGTCTTCGGTACTTTGGATCTTCGAGCAGGATATCATCAGTTGTCAGTGAGAGAAGAAGATAAGTCCAAGACAGCATTCTGGAGAATTGACTCTCATGGCAAGGATTGTTTGTATCAGTGGCGGTTCTTACCATTTGGGTTGAAGAACGTCCTTGCTGAGTTCCAAAGGGTGATGGACAAAATCCTAGCAGGATTGGATTTTGTCAGATGTTATATTGACGACATCTTAGTCTATAGTGCTACTGTGGAGGAGCACGAGAGACACTTACGAGATGTGTTCGAGCGATTGAGAGCTCATGGGTTGAAGTTACACCCTAGGAACTGTAAATTCTTCCAGGAGTTGGTAGAGTATCTGGGCCACACCATCTATCCAGGTGGGTTGGGTGTTCAACAGATGAAGGTTGAGGCTATTGCACGTATCCCACGAACCATAGATGTGAGTCGAGTTCAAGCATTTGTTGGTTTGGCGAACTTCTATCGTCGATACGTGAAGGGGTTTAGTGCAATTGCGAAGCCGTTGACCAAGCTGATGAAGGTGGACCAGGAGTGGCAGTGGAAAGATGAGCAGGAGCGAGCTTTCGTAGAGCTCAAGGATAAGTTGACATCTGCTCCCATCTTGAGGAGACCCGTTAGGGGGCGTCCTTTCCAATTGCACACCGATTGGAGTATGTTGGGACTTGGAGCAGTGCTGACTCAGCATGATGATGAGAAAAAGGAGTTCGTGGTGACGTATGCCAGTCGCTCCAACAATTCAGCGGAGGTGAGGTATAGTTCGTATGAGGGAGAGTGTTTAACGGCAGTGTGGGCTGTTGCACACTTTCGATGTTATCTGTTTGGGAACCCTTTTACTCTCATCACTGATCACCAACCGCTCAAGTGGTTGATGGAGTCCGACAAGCTTACAGGGAAGCTTGCATGGTGGGCTCTGATCTTACATGAGTATGACTTCCATGTAGTGCATAGACTTGGAGTTGCAAACCTAGATGCCGATGGGTTGAGTCGCAACCCGTGCACGAGTCAGCAGGATCAGACTGGGACTCGGTGGCATGAAGAGGTTGATGAGGAGATAGTGTCATGGTGGCATGCATCTGCCTTTCTTTGTGTGTTGACCATGAACTCTAGTATGGAGGACCAAGTCGTATCTTTCTCTGGTCAGAGAGTAGATGATGAGTCTCCAGATCTTGAGAGTGGAGATGGTGTTCCAGACCAGCGAGATATCCATGATGATGTGACCGTGATAGAGTATCTACGTACTGGTGTGGTAGTAGGCACAGTAAGTGCCAAGGAGCGAGATCGTGTCCTTCAACGAACAAAGAGATTTCGACGAGAAGGACGACATGTACTTAGAGTGTGGGGTGATGGAAGGGTACGGATAGTGCCACATTCATCTCAGAGGCCACAGTTAGTACGACATGCCCATGAGGAGTTGGGACATTTTGGAGTGAAGCGTACGCATAGCTTACTCCAAAGACAATATTGGTGGCGTGGTATGCACGTCGATGTGCAACAGTTTGTCGCACGATGTGTGGTTTGTGATCGAGTACGAGCATCGTTTAATGCTCCTACTCCTCAGTTACACCCCTTACCGATTATGGGATTGGGTTACCATTGGAGTTTGGATTTTGCGGGACCTTTACCGTTGACCGTACGTCACCACCGGTATGTGTTGGTGATGGTGGAGCACTTCTCCAAGTGGATTGAGTTGGTAGCATTACCAAACAAGGCGAGTGAAGGGACGGCATACGCGTTCTTAGATCGAGTGTTGAGTCGTTTTGGAGCACCAGCTGAAGTGCTGACAAACCAAGGTACAGAGTTCCTTGGTGAGTTTCAGGCCTTGTGTGATCAGACGCTGATTGATCATCGGACTACATCTCGAGATCATCCTGAGGCGGATGGTTTGACGGAGAGGGTAGTTCAGACGGTGAAGAGAGGATTGCGCAAGTATGGCTTGCAGAAGGGCCACTTGGGAGACTGAGATTTGTAGTTATCATGGTTGACTATAGACTATCGTTTCAGCCGACAAGCGTCTTTGGCTTCCTTCTCACTGTATTTTCTATTGTATGGCTGAGATCCAGATCTACCTTCGGCCATCCGTCGTGATTCTGCTGAGGTGCTGGATCTTGATGACTCGGATATGTGGGTGAGAGCATGTTCTCAACGAGTAGAGACATTTCGGAGAGTTATGTCTATGGCTTTTGAGAACCTAGCGATTGTTCAGCATAGAGACACGTTGCGATATGCGACTATCCGAGGAGGAGGTTATCGGTCGTCGATTCGCAGGTTTCATCCTGGTGATTATATCTATCTACAGCAGACGGCACCGACGACGTTGGATGTGACCGCAGGGCGCACTATTTTACGAGTGCGGGAGGTGTTACCTTCTGGAGTACTCATGTTAGAAGGCCGTGATGGTGTTGTGTGGAAGGACCATGTGCGTAATTGCGCACCATGTCATCTTCCCAACATTGATGGTATCGTTGACCCAAGCTTAGCAATTGTACGCGTGGGCTTGAGGTGTATGTTGTGTGGATCTGCTGATGGAGCAGCCTGTATGTTGGTGTGTGATGGTTGTTTGAGAGGTTGGCACATGTCATGTTTGACTCCACCTCTCAGTGTCGTTCCTACTAGACGGTGGGTTTGTCCTCGATGTATATAGTAGGGATAGCCGATTAGATCTTTGCGTGGTATGGATTACAGACAGGCGACTAACGATGGGACGATGTAGCACCCGGCCTCCTGATCCTTGCACCCATGAAGGTGTATATCACGTAGTTGCGATATGGAGCTATCTGGAGTTAGAGGGACCTAACCGCCAGTTAGGGGGCGATTGTGGTACACTTGTGTATGTGTATGACATCGTCCATGTGTTATGTGTATGTGTGGTGTATCTCTGACAGCGATGTATGTTGTGTAGCGATGTGTATGCGCACGACAGCTATCACGTCAGTTTGGCACCTCGGCTAGGTTGACCGAGTGCGAAGTGGCGCATCCCGGTAAGACCATTAGTGTCGTTAGGGCGAGTTGGTGAGAGAGCTCACTAGAGCTATACTTCACAGGTAGGGCTTGGAGGTCTTAGTTCTTCGAGTTGAGCCTTCAAGCTCCAGGCTATGGTGGATAGTCTAGTTGAGTGTAACCTGGATTCTCTTCATGCTTAGAGTGGGTTTGGCTTGACCGTTTATGAGTAATCTTGTAACAGTGTTGGAGATGATAATTTCTCTGTTCAGATTATTGTGGTACACTTGTGTATGTGTATGACATCGTCTATGTTTATGTGTATGTGTGGTGTACCTCTAACAGCGATGTATGTTGTGTAGCGATGTGTATGCGCACGACAAAGTGATCCTCGGATGTTCGATACTTGTTTGATATTCGAGATACTCATATCTACCAAAGTCCTGCAGATAATCATGGTGGACTCGGGTGATTTTGATTAACTCATTATGAATCGTATTCTGTTGGTAGTTGCTGAAATGCTAGTATCAGAGCTTTTAAGTCTTCGTGCTCGGATAGTGTTGTTCTCCCTTCATCACTGTTTAATGCTAAAATGATAACATGTAAGTTGTTGTTGTTAAGTGCCTTCCGATGAAAAGTTCTTCAGATCAATGATTAGTAAAGACTCTTAAAATGGCTCCTCCAATCGATTTATCTTCCGCCATTAGTATCCATTATCTCATAATATCTTCTTGTCAACTCTCGGTTTCTTTACCACACACGTCAATCTCTCGTCCGACTCATCAAATTTACCCATGCATCATTTCTATATACTTGAATCTCGATATCTACTACATCTAATAATAGTTTATATATCTCTTTCATTAGGTGTTCGAATCACAAAATTGATTATACGGAACATTGTGGTTATATTAGAGAGTACCAAGTCCTGTCCGTCTGGATTTAGACGGATGAGAATTTAGAAATGACCAAGACAGTAAGATCGTATTTGATCTTGGTGGTGGGTATGAAATTGTTAAGTATTCACATTCCCTCGTGTTGATTCTTCTGATCCAATATCGTCAATCTTTGAATTCTATCTGATTCATTTCTTTCGTCATTTCTTTTCCCAGTTTCTTTCTTAATCACCTCAGAGATTTATCCCGTGTGCTTCTAATTCTGCTTCTACTTCTAGATCCGTTCCTTCACCATTGTGTGTACGCTCTTAATTTCATTTTTGATGTGAACCGAATGTTATACTTTTGAGTTCTTTGAATATGTGCTAATTCAGGATGCTAGACAAGTCTACCAGACTTCTAGTATTGCCAGAAATACAATACCTCTATATCAAATAACTCTTCTCACTCTCTTTTACATTTGTGAATTCAAGAGGCATTCAGATAAAGATCAAGTGAGACGGATGTACCCTAAAACTACAAATCCATTTTATACATTGAAACAGAAAATCCCCTATACAATTATGATTGAACAATGAATATCCTCGAGGCCTTGATCTCCCTAAAAGGACAATTAGTCACAATAATTCGTCTATTGTAAACCGTTAGACTAAAACTATTAACTGTCTAACTACTCCATATCGAATAACCAGTATAGAAGCTCTTTATACAATCGTCTCAGATAGTCGACTAACAGTTCTTAAACCATACTATCCGTAGTCCGTACTATAAACACCTTAGTCTCAAAGCCTTCTATGCTAGTCTTAGTCTTTATTTCCCCCGATTAATCCTGAATATACGGACCATCTGAATCAATTGTCCTTACGAGTTCTTCGTATTACTAAGATATCCAAGACTCTTGAATCATCCGAACATATGGGACTCTCGAATAATCAAAACTTACTGCACTCTCGGATAATCTAACTCTTACTTCTCCATCGGCTATCCAAAACTACTTTCACTATCATTGCTTTGAGTCAACTCCTCTATTCAACTCTACTGTCTACAACAATTACTATAACGCTTTTCGATTACTATAACATTGTTAGTAATCTTAATTGGTCTGCCCACTCAAATATTTTTCTTTTTGAAAATATCTGATAAATTGCTGATATCAGAAAACAAACATACTAATATCATATCGGTTGCTGATGATTGATGTTGTTCTTTGTCCGATCAAGGTCATATGTTTTCAAATTGGTGAACCATATAGGGTGTTATATCTATGATGATTGTTAAGACATGCCTCGGTATCACTTGAATCTAGATCTTATTATCTTATCATGATGAGTGTTTGTTATATGCATCTCTATATGCAAAAAAATCCTCAACACCATAACCACAAAGACAACAAAAATCAAAGAAAATTTATCATGATGGGTGTGGTAACATGCATCCTAATATGCAAAAAAATCCTCAATACCATAAACAAGAAATAAATGCAAAATAAAGACACAAAACTTGACAATGACTCATTCATTTGCTAAAATGACATGTATGCTTCAACTGTTAGTGTACAAGACAACCTTAATATATATTGTAAAGGCTTAGGTCTATATAGCCAGATGGGTAGAGGACATCCACCTCTTTGAGGAAAGAGAGAACCATCAAGACGAGGTCAAGAAATGCTTCACGGTGGATTGGTAGAAAAGATGATGCTATTATGTTTGCTAAGATGAGGAGACATTTGTGATAAGAGAGAAAGAGAAAGATCAAAACTGATGTATCTCGAGTGCTCATCAAAATGAATGATCTAGCACGAATGATATTCTGACAAGACAACCAGACCATGTGCTTCTATATTGTGATAGACGGACAATATTGAAGTAGAATATGATTTTGGGATTATAAACTAACAATATCTCTAGCTTATAATCCAAGAATTGATGGAAATTAAACTTTTGGTAACATTAGAACTGCATCCAACAAAAAAGATTGATAAGTTGATGGTACCTCAAGAAAAAAAATCCTGAAATAAAAAAATATATTCTTGAACGAGGAGGTCATAGTATGAATTGAACGGGACGAGAACAATCTAATGATCCAAGTCAAGTTGAAGAATGGCTTGTAACAAAAATAAGGATAGATGGTGGAGTTGGAGTTCACCGGATTGATAAACACATGGTGGATCAGTAGAGGTGTCATAAGATATACTTTGCTTCTTTTTGGATAAGAATATCACTGGAAAGAATGTTGATCTATGTGATATCGCATGAAAGTGAACATTATCAAGATTTCGTCCTTGCAATGGTACTGGATCATGAAGTTCATATGTTATCAAACTTCGTTTGGAATGAAGGGAGTTGAAATGGAGGAAATGAGAAGAGGACAAAAAGAAAATTTGTTAGTAAGTGATTAAATTTATGTATTTTTCAAGTTAATAATTTATGATATCTCATAATCATCATTTGATTTTCAATCATTCTCTCAACAAAAGATTCAATCACTAGTTCATCAATGATTGGAGATTAATCTTTTCTTCTCAATCAATGTTTGATTTTAATAATTTTGAACTAAATTCATATAAATAAAATTTTAAGAATGTTCTATTGTTTAGAAACTCAATAATTTGATTGCAAAGTACTTCTATCTTGTTTTCTCTCCTCTCTCTTCTCCCATCTTACCCCTTCTTTTGAAAAGAACCTACACATGAATGGCAAGATTGAATCATACTTGAGCAAAAAATGAGATAATCATGAATGGAATTGCATTATTTTTTACTTCACACAATGGTAGCACATGTTTTTCTTCACATATTGACATCTCACAAAAAACATGAATTATGTCCATTCTCATTAAGAAGTAAATTGGACAGATGTCATTACATATCAAGAAGAGGAGGAATGGTTGCAAGATCATTCTAGTGATTATACTTGTCGAGAAGGTCAATATGTGCATTACGTCAAAGGAGATGAAGATGACACAACAAGTAAAACATATAGTTCACAAACAACCAACCTTTAAGTATATCGACTTGAACCAAGAAAACAAATAATCCACCATGGCTCATGTTGGTGAGAGAATATGACAGCCAAAAGTGATATAATTGTAGTGAATAAGATCAGTTCCATAGATATATTGAGGAAAACAGAGATAACATAATCAGATGTTGTAAAGCACATATCTTTTCATAGTCTATGGCAAGAAAAATCCCATTATCATTGTAACTTGCATAGATACGTCAAAATTACTTCTGTATAGTAAAGTAACTAATTAATATCTTGCCCAAGTTAAATTCACAAGCAACACAATCTCTCTATATTTAAAGGAAAAATCTATGTTCCCATCAGTCTAATCACACATGGGATTGAGTACAAACATTAACTAAGAGTTAAGGTCACTCTCAGAAACTGATTCCTAATCAATATTCTTGTAGATGTGATTTTTTTGAGAACTTCTACATGTCACGAGCACCTCATTGAGTTACCACTTCATCAAGATAACAACCTTGTTGGATTACACTTACACGAGACTCACTCATGCAACTTAGAAATCAACTCATACACATTCACAAAACGCACAAGTGGAGAATTCACAAAAAATGACAAGTGTTGCACCCTTGCTTATTCATCATTGATTAACACAACAAAATTAGCTTATCCTCTACTTACATATTCCACAAGATAAACATCAAATACACATGTCACTTCACGAGTTACACCACCCTCGATAACTTTAACTCAATGAGATGCTACTAACCTATCTCGATGGAGTCATAATATTAACTCTTCTATACTAACCTCATTTGAATGACTTGAACAAGTCATTCTCAACTGATTTGTCTCTTAATGAAGGACTACTTTAGTGACACTTCATCATGTTTCTCCTACACTTAACCACCTCCTTATCAAGATAAGATCAAGATACACATTCAAATATATTAACTTCTTCCTCGTATCTAAAACTATTGCAATCTCATCATCTAAGGTCTCTCTCAACTCTTCCGAAGGTACCATTGTACACCTTGTACTTCATAGGTGACCAATCCTTCTAATGATGATTAAACTTCTCCTTCATTGTAACATCTCATTAAATTCTGTTCGCATTTGAGCTCACTTTGCCTTAGCCTCTACATGCTCCACTAGTTTCCATTAGGAATGGTAATGTACAAGTCTTAAATGAGCTGATCTCCCCGCCTCACACAGTCACATTCAAACTTGTATCGCTTTCTACAACCTTACCTTGACTTCACAAAGTTCCCATGTCAGCTCCTTGTCTTAATCTCCATGGCATTGAGTTGATTCTTCTACAGTTTGTAATTTGGTACAGATTAGTCCTATGAGGTTCACTAAGGGATTTCATTAGAAACACATGCAAGTAAACATAAGGCATTTTTAATTATTTCAATCAAAATTTTTGAAAAGTGATAAAATATGTCGGCAAAGGACTCGTTTAAGAGTGAATACGAGGGTGGTTTGAAATATAGAAATCTTGCGAGCTCAGCAGTTCTAGATCGTTTTCACTGTCAACTGCGTTGTTCATCTCGCACTAAGGTGCTTCCGGAGAAACAATTTTTATTTTTTCACATTTGTGACATCTTCAAAGAGTAAGACGTTCCGTCAGAAATGCTCCAGCTGACATAAGGTCTTGCTTCGGAGATGGTGGCGTGCAAATGGACCGACGTTGCCGGGTTGATATATGGAATGCCGCTAGGGAGAGAGGCAACAAGATGAAAGTTGTGAGCTCTCGACTATAGCGTCTCTGTCCATAGACCTGCGCTTGGAGATCTAGTATGAAAGTTCTTGTTAATGAACGTAATTTCATTCAACAAGGGAGTTTGGCTGAGAGTGAAACTCATAGCCTCTTCAAATGCTGTAGTTGTATCTTCATTTCTGTGGCAAAAAAATAAACTTCACTAAATGTCGGTTCTTTATCTCAAGAAATTTCATGTTGAAGAGCGTGATAGTGATCCTCCATGATCACTTTGAGAAGAGTAACTTTACTATTCAGCGTTCTTCTTTTCATAGCAGCATGGATTACTCTGCACCATTGACATTTGGCGTCATCGCAGATTCCCAAAGCAATATTTCCTTATCACAAAGAAGATGACAAAAGAAACATGAGGTTTGAAACATAGACGATGTTGTTATTGAAGCTGCTGGTTGAAGCAGTCGGTCATCAATAACTCACATCTACTGAGATATGAAAAAAAGTATGCATACCAATATAGACGTCGAAGATCGATATCTATGGAGGAGAAGGAAACTGAATACAGTGAATTGAACGGTCACTCCTCGTCCAAAGATATCAAACTCCAATATCTACAGGGCATCACAGATGTCTTTTGTTTATGCATACCTACTCCAACTTGCATATAGTACAACTGCACTAGCACTTATCTCTCGCATCAAGTTACCCCATTTTCTGAACCAAACAACCCATCAGTACATCCATGTCTTCATTTCTTGAAGAGATGTAGGCTTTGCATTCCGATCTAACCATTTTGCAATTTCATGTATTTTTATGTATATTTCATGGAGATCTGTGCATCTATGAGATTTTTCCAATGAGTTTTGTGTTCGACTTCATTTCTAGGGAGGATTCCGCTCTTTGTGTATCGCTCAAGTGACTGAGCCTAGTGGAAAGCATCCGTCCTCTCTTTCTCAACACATTGAAGTTCGTCCTAGACAAACCGACGGATAGTGTTCCATATTGCTTGCTCATTATCTATAATGAAGCCGTTGCTATCGAGACCATGAACTCTGTTGTCAAAACCTCTAACATAAGTCCCCAAGTCATAGCTTGACTCTCAGTGTCGTGTGACTTTAACTCGCAAGTCCAAACAATACAAAATGCATGAACTGTCTAGTCTTATACATGACTAGCCATCATAACTCATCAGTTGCTAGTTCAGAAAGTGGTGTCGAGAAAGATCCATGCACCTTTCATATCAGTGCTTGAAAGTTGCCTCGTCATCAAGTCAACTTCAGAGTTAGGTCCGATTGCTGACATCTTGAACAGATAATATCTCTCACTTTTTTCTCATTGTGGGTGAAACTTAGTGCATTGAGCAAAGAGGAACATCGTATTACTTTGTAGTTTCAATATCTCGTCTACGTCTGTTCTTGGTTTCTCGTGACGCTTGATTGTCTTCAGGATGTTAACAACAGCAGAAGGGTTTGAACGAGAGGACAATATGTCCAGCAGATGATATTTTTTCTGTTCTTTTGTTAACTCCCTTGCCGTCATTCTTGCAAAGACTGAGTTATAGATGGATTGTGTTTTTGCTCTGCGAAAGGTTGCAGCGTTGACCTTTGAACTCTTGCAGTACTCACTCGCAATAGCATCATATGCGAGTTTCCTTGATGTTCTAGAATGGACATATCGTTGCACATGAGGATGCATCCCAACATGGATTGTTAACCTACTAATGTGGCAACTTTCTTGTGGAGAAACCTTACTAGATGACATGATATAGAACATCTCTGTGTTGCATGTCTTGATGCATCGTGGATGAGCATTGCAATGGAGATATGAATCTCCATCCTCAAGAAGTAATGTCCCAACGACGTATGACTTTTGGACGTTCCAAGCCAATCTTGAACATTAAGTTTTCCCTCTTTGTAATAGAATGGACAGTTGCGATTCATGCAGTGTAGAGCTCTGATGCACCAGACTGTCGTATCATCACTAAATACGTATAGTAACACTGCTATGATTTTGTTCACTAAAGAGACCATGGCTTGGAACTATATTGTTCCTTCTTAAACCTCACCATAGTTCTCTCGACCTAGTGATATTTCTTCATATCATCCATGAGTTTGACTTAAATGTACGTATTATGTAAAGATTTATGTGGCATCACTAATGACACCGCCAATAATGTAAAGCTTCATTATGATTCAAGAGTTGAGATACATATATCCAACATGATCTCTTCTCAATAGCAGATCTGCTACAAGGACTAAGTTCTTACGCAAAACTATTACATACATGACGCGACAAGAGGAGGAGGACATGGACATTGGACTGTCCGCCATGCCATCTATAAAAACTTTTTTATTAGATGTTGATTGATTAATATAACCAGATTTTGATTTAAGTTGTTAGTGAGCTGTGAAGCCAAAATAGCATTGGCACGAAAAAAGGACCTGAAGGGTTCGGGTCGAGCCCCCGGGCCGAACCCGTTGAATCTTATGAGAGAGTGCCGGTAAGTCACACGACAATGGAGTTTAGTACCACATTGTCGTCATAAGAGTAGCACACAAGATAATGCGCCTATCAACTGAATATCTAGTTAGGTAGTGTGGTCTTGATACTGGTCCTCATCTGAAGGATCTCATGCGGAGAAGTCTATTAGAGGTTTTACATGTTAGGTAATGGATTAAAATTCATCTAGTGCCTTGTCTGGAGGTTACTTGTGGTAATATGTTGACATGTTGTCTGCTTCCGCTCAATCATCTCAAACACGGGATGTCAAAATGCTCATGGGGTTTAAAAGATCAATCCTTGGTCTTTTCTCTACTAGTGTGTTGTGTCTATAGAGTGTGGACTTAGAGGATTAAATATAAGAACTGTTGAGAAGAGACCTTTTTCTATAGTTCTTCTTTTTTCTCGCCTTGTACACTTAGATAGCAATTCAAGATCCCTTTATCTACTTGCTTATTGACTTTAGTACCCATAGTGTGCATCAGCAAGACGTGGTTTGAATGTGAGAGTGTATGAAATCTACATTCATCAACTTTCTTGGTTATCTATCCACTTCAAATTGTGTGTACATTGGATGATCACAATCTTCCGGATTGTTAGCTCACATACAAGATTGACCAATAGGTTAACGTTGTAGGTGTAATGTCTTGTTACTTGAGAACTCTCGAACCTTCAGAAGGAGTACCTTCAGCCAAAGAGAGTGGAGCTTCATGAAAAGAAAAGGACGAGTAAACTATGATCACAACTAGTTCGAAGGTCGGCTTTCACAGACGGGACTGTAAAACAAAGGATCAATAGTTGTTTATGACGATGCAACATCATAGACTCAAAGCATCCATGCTTGATTTATCACAAGATGTGGACAATTACCCACCTCATAGAGCGGTCATTTGATGTCGAGCCATTGGACACCTTGGTGGTGTAGTATGTAGCATAGAGTTTGGAGAGAGAAGTGAGTGTACTATGGAAACAAAAAAGTAGTAAACTGAGGAGGGTGGGTCAGTGGTGAGAAGAGAGAAGATGTTGGGAATATTTTGAACACATATGTAAGCTTCCTAAAGTTTGAAAATTGTACACTTCAAATTATATTAAATAAATTATAATTTTTTTCAAATACAATGAATGTATTAAAACTAAAAGTCTAAAAGTTCAAAGATCATATTTTGATTTTTGAACTTTTGGGAAAATCAAAGATCTTTGATTTTCCAAAAGTCCGAAGATTTGAGCTCAAACTTTCAGAAACCAAAAGACTGGAGATTCCTGTAAATTTTTTTACGTACGTTACATCAGTTTCAGATTTAAGTCCAACTTCCGGAAAGTTTGAATAAATGATCCAGTTCAAACTCTCGGAATCCAAAAGTTGAATGTAACATCTATTTTGAACCTAAAATACATTCTACACTACTAATAAATGCTTAAAAGTACTTTAGATCAATCTTTTAGATTTCACAGTTTGAATCTTATGTAATATAGTCAATTTTGAGAATAAATAGTGATAATTATGCCGTTTTAGGTCAAATATTAGAAGACCAAAAGTTTGGTTAGAAAATATAACTTCTTGTATGACAATGTAATTTTCTAAAGTATTGCAATTTATCAAAGTAGAGAAGGTGATGTCTAGATTTAAATTAAACTGATTTGTGAGTTTAACCTCAAACTTTTTGATCCAAATGTTTGAGGTGAATGTTTATCTATTCTTTGATAACAATTGAAACTTCAGCTGTTCAATTTTGGATGCGGATACTCTCTTTTTTCAAACTTATAGTTCAAAGTTTTGAAGCTTTTCGAGTAGTGTCAATTCGAACATCTCATCACTTCTCACTTCTCTCCTCCTGCTCTACTTCTAAATTGAGCTGCATGAAAGTCCTCTAGGGCATAGGTCGGACGGACGACGTCTCGTAGGAGCCTAATGACCTACATTAAGTAACACCTAGATTGTTACATGAGAGAAACTCTTTGTACTTGAAGCAAAATGAGTGTCCGAGATGTTGTCAGACCTGAATATGATTTAGGAGAATTAGTGGGAATAATAAGATGACTCGTCGTCAATACGAGATGAGATTCCATTTGAGATGTTCTCAAGTTCCATAAGGGAAATCCAAGATATTTTGCAAGCACAAAATTTAGTAAGGAGGACCATAAGAGAAAGGATCTGGTAACCTTAAGACCTTGTGATAGAGTGTTTGTCGTAGATCTCAGATGAATGGTCGTATATGTAGTAAAAGTGGCCATTTAAGAATGAATTGACTACTTTGTTGTGATATTTCTAAGTTAAGACTAAGATCAAAGCAAGTTAACCCCAGTCCTTTGGAGGAATGATACTTCCTGCTAACACAATGTAAAATAGAAATCTTGTCCCGTTACATTGTAAAAATAAAAAAATAGCATGATATAAGATTATACGAATTGATGGTTCTTCTCGCTATTGCTAATGCTGGAGTCCACGTAGCACAACCTAGTGGGACTAGTGTAGTTTTTACACAAACGACCATTTGTCCTCCTCTCCAGTGATATACAAAGGAATGTGTAACCCAAATAAGATTCTTCTCTTCTTCTTCATTGTCAATGTTCACGTATAGATTCAAAAGTATGATCAGATGTCACTCTTGAAGCTCAAGAGTGTTTTCTGCTATAAATGATGTTATATAAACAAATGTTCTAATTTTTTTTGACGAGTATCACACACATTCCTGTAGCGACTTCTTCTGATATCGCATTGGGTCTTTGGGAGGGGTCTAACAATAAGTTATGGGGTAATGATTTCTTTTATAGGGGATGGATTATTTTGTGTTCTAGGGCTCAAAAGAACTCATATTTGTGAAGTCAAGTGGTTAGAGTAGGAGCTTTGGCTATGGCTGTTGTCCAGAGCTTCTTGTATAGACGTGAGTTCCTTGAAGTACCTGGTGTGTTTGGCTTCACTGAGTTATGTAGGCGATGGACGATTTATGTGTTTAGATTTCTGTACGTTGCAGTTTTATTTTATCTTTATTACTTGTGTGTCATGGTAGTCCTTGTGATTTTGGTTTTCAAATTATGTTTTATACACAGAAATATATGTCATGTAATGATGTGTATGGCAATTTATTGATCTATGTCATTCAAAACCTCTAGGAATGCTAAAAGGAATCCTAACCATCATAGGAATTACTTAGCATATTTTGAGTTAAGTGGTACTGAAACCACAAGCCAAACGGAGGTTTTTGCTGCTGTTGAGAGGTAAAGCTATATCTAGTAGAGGTATTAGATCATTGAATGGAGTGCAAGTTGAAGGTAGATGAAAGGAGTACGATGGAAAGATGTGACTAAATTTTTGAAAAAGAACAGATTATCAAGATAAAACGTCAAAAGCGAAAGATGCTACTATTCCAGTTCTGACCACTCACTCTATGGATGTGAAGTCCGAAATCTGAATTGAAAGGAGATTTATAAGTGGTGTAACTAATACCTCTATAAGAGCTTATCTGTAACTACAGTTTTGAAACTGCAGAAAAGTATCTGACGTGTGCGAGTTAAGGTTGGTAATAAGCAGGATGTGCAGACTGTGCCAGTTTTAGTTTGACGAATAAGGTGGAAGCGACAAAATTCAATTTTCTGTTTTTTAGGAGATGGTTTCTGCAGTTTTGTGTATTATACGTTATTGAAACTGATTTCCTGAAATTGTAAAGCTGAATGTGTGGAGAACGGCCGAAAATGTAACATTATGTTAAAACTGTGATCCGCTCAAGAAAACCAAACGGCAGCGAAAATGATGGAAACTGCACCAAAAATAATTTCAAAACTGCAGGTGTAGCTAAGCTCTAAGTGTCTTCATTGTTTTGCCACAGCAAATATTTCTGCCGCCGTTGCTCTTTTACAAGTGAATGTGTATGAATCCAGAATAAAGACGAAGATTGGGAGTTAAAGGAGTTTGCAACTGCTATTGACAGAATAAATCTCGAATAAATAAATCCCTAGTAATTTGGAAAGCGTAGTTGGTAAGAGTGCAGGAAGGGTTGTTGTGCTGTGCGAACCTACAAAAAAGGATGAAGAAGTTTTGGTGAATCTGGAAGAACTACATATTTCCTTCTTTTATTTCTGTTGGCTAAGCCAACAGGTGTGAAAGTTTTGAAAGAAAAAGACCATGAGAGCAACTGGATCGAGACAGTTTCATGGTTGTGGGAAGATTAAGCAATAGTGAAGGTGATATAATCCAACACCGGATGTAGAACATGATTATTGGAAAGTTAACTATCTCCAACATTATGGGAGAGATGAGTATACGGTCGTATTTGAAGCGAAAGTTTTTAACCGTGATGAAGTACCACTTTTGGAGTAGAGAAAGAGTGATGAAAATGAAAGATCGGGTGATATGCATGTTGGATGCATATTCACCTATTGTTGAGGCTGCTTATTCACCCATGTACGCTCAAGTGTACATGGGTGTTTAATATATGTTTCTAACCCTTTCTGCGGGAAGGGTTAGAAATATATATTAACGCCTCTGTAAAATGACGCTAATTGACAATTTCACTCCCGTACTTATACCTCCAAGAAGACCTCAGTTAGCTCTTCACTTATGGGTTCTATCTGGATCAATTTGCTACTCTCTGAGAGATTAACATATAACATTTATGAATGATTTTAATTTTTTATTATATATTATTATAACACTTATACGTTTTCTGATAAGAGAAAACGAAATTCACTGTACAAGGTCGTTGGGGATGCCTATTCACCTACGAGTAATTCCTCTTTAATTTGTAATGTCTTTTTTCTCACTCGGACCCAGTAAAGTTTACGGAAAATTTCTTCACATAGTTTTGAAGTGGAATTTTTGGCTGGTGTTTTTAGGCTTTGTTCATGAGACGGAAAATTTCTTCACATAGTTTTGAAGTGGAATTTTTGGCTGGTGTTTTTAGGCTTTGTTCATGAGAGATAGAGATGAAGACCTTTGGTACCGCATACAAGCAGGAGTTTCTATCTCCCGTAGTCCGAGTGTTGAGGGATTTCACCGTGCTATTCGTTGTAGGAAACTAATTTTGTCCTTGGAAACTTACTACTGAACTTTAATTCGTCAAGTGAACTAATTTTGTTTTTCTTTTGTTGATTGGTAGTCGTTGGTGTTTTGCGTTTGTTGGGGAAGGTGCTCCCATATTCCACAATCTTTCTGGAGTGGAGAACTGCTACTAGGATAGGCAGGGTGACTTGATAACACCACCGTGATCCTGCAGGGAGGAATAGTCCTTCTGCGCCTCAGAATTCAGTTTTACCATTACTCAGAATTCAGCTTCTAGGGAGTAACAGGTTCTACATAATATGTATATTACAGTGAAGCGGCTTAACCCACTGTTAGGATGCATGTTATACCATTTTCATACACTTGTTACATGCTGCTCAAATATTATTCAGAATTACAATCTGGAGACATTGAACATTTGCTTTATATATATCATGTGCGATGTTTCATAATATTTTGGTACTTTATTATATTACAAATATTATTTTAAAAATATATTAAAACCTGTATTATATAATTTAAAGTTCTATTATCTTATTTAAATAAAATGAAATAAATTTCTAAATTTCTAAATTCTAAATTTTTTATAAAATTAATAAATATTATTTTTAAAAAGGTTTAGTGCTAAATCTGGATATGTGTCACTATTTATTTTATAAAAAATATTGAAATCAAAGATGATATCTCACTGAAAAATATCACTTGTTACAACCATAAAATTTACAAGTCAAATATGACAAATCATTCACATTATATCTATGATGGGTTAGATTGTTCTCTCTAAATTACTCGTTTTGAATTTTTGGATCTCTTTAGTATTTTTTTATTATAATAAAAGTTTATTTTAGTAATATTTAATAGTTTGATTATATTCTACATTAAATTATTATTTTCTTTTTTTAGAGCATATATTATTCCACACCTGGTTTTGTAATAATGTTCGACTATCTCCCGAGTTTACAACCAAGTTCTCTTTTTCTAAATATCAACCGTGGACAAATGTTAATAATTTAAATTAAAAACAAAGGTTCATTCTCCTCGCGAGAAAATCTAAACATATGAAATTATTATTTTTCTCCTCTCACTGAATAATGGAAAAGGTTTCTCCGTCTTACTTCATAAGCGAGAGAAGATGTGAAAAAGTTCTACTCTTCTTTCCTTGATATGAGAACGAAGAAGAGGTTTCATAGTTTCATACGTGGGAAGGATAGTCCTCTTGATACAGATAGAAGATATTCTTTCTTTTCTCCCTTTCATACACGAGAAAATGGGAAAAAGGAGTATCCTTATCCTCAGTTCACACATGGAGTAGATTTCTCTCGTTGAAGATGTGAAGGCGCTTGACTCGCTTCCTTCTCCTTTTCAAACTATGGTAATAGAAAGAAGTTTCTTCAGTGCTCCAAGCGTGAGAGGTGAAATATCTTATTACTAGTTTCTGCTAACAACTTCTTTGGATACTGGATATTTATCTCTTCAAATGGAAAGGTCAATATGCGAATAGTTTATGTGACCTAAACTTTTTTTACAAATATTTGATCTAACTAGTAAATAAAAATATATTAATTAATCAATGAGATCATCTTTATGTTCCACACTCAACGCTAATGTTCTTAATGTTTATTGTTATTGTGTTTACTTGTAAAGTGCACTCACAAGGAGAACAAATTACACAGCTGCCGTCTGTCCTATGTTTTTTTCTGCAGCTTAAGTTTCAAGCTGTCGGGCTCTCTCGGAGTTAGGTCCGGCTGGAAACCCTGTTCCAGTAGTGTCTAGTGGCCAAGTTGGAAATGGAAAAGCAGAACAATAAACTAATAAGCGAATTTATTTTCCAAAGGTGCTAAAAGGTTTCACCACAGCAATAGTTTTCTTTTGTTTACATTTTCCATAAAATAGCAATTACTGTCTCTCACCACAGGAGATACACTGGCAAGGTCAATTTTCCCCGCCTGAGAAGGTTAGTTTTCTTCAGATTCTCTCCACCTAGGTCTCTTGGGGTGGATGCACATTCTCTTCTAAAGAACTCGCCTAGGACTGCTCGAGAACCGAGAAGATTAATTTATGTCTAATTCTTCCATAAAGAAGGGTTAGGTAATAAATTGAACCTTCAACGAGAACATTTTTTAACTCGTGAGACTGTGGATATATAGTTATAAAGTGCGTTACAATCGCTTCACTTATGGGTTCTTTCGTAATTCTCGCTTGGATATATATTCTCGTTTAGATTATTCAGATTTATTATATCTATATATTTTATAGATTTATATTAATAATTATATTTTTCAATAACATCTAATGCAACAAGATTTACCGAACGTGAACTAGGATGCATATTCTCTTCGAAATAATTCTTAAATTGATGTATCGTTTCCTTCCTTCTTGTGTAAAAGAGGAAGAAATTTCTCTTTCCACTTCACACTAGGAGATGAAGCAACTTGCAAGAAGCTGTCGCCAAGCTCGAACAATGATGGTGAATCCTGGAGAAGTTGATACTCTTCTTCTTTTACATAAATAATAGGAGATGGATTTCTCATTCTCGCTTTACATGTAGAAGTATAAAACTCTATGAGAAAGATCTTCTTCTCGATTAAAATATATGTACTAATGAAAGTAGTAGCACATATTTTCACACCTTATATTGCAATAATGGTTAATAGTGGAGTTTTTGCAAATTTTGGTTTTTATCAGAATTATCTGTTAGCAAGTTGAAACTAGCTTTCTCTTTTCAAATTTACATAAGATCGCCTTTTTAACTGATAATCTATTATCCTCCATCAACTAGTGGGCAGCTCATAGAGTTCTTTGCGTCAACCTCTCTATACGGAAGCACCTCCTAATAAGCTGAATTCCTTATGTCCAAATTTACATTCTTCAAATATACATTGCTTGACAAGGATTGCTCTACTGGCAGTTGATCAAAATAAAATAAAATTAGGCTGAACATTTTATTCTTCATATGCCTAGAATGATGCATTGATCGTCAGAAGGTACACCTGTCCATTACTATCTCGAAACGTCTTGGTGAAAGCTTTTACTAGAGTGCACGTACTACGTATGCTTCCTCTTCTGAAGTGCACGCACTACGTATAGGAAAAGCACCGGAAGGAAGGAGTGGGTTCGTGAAGTAAGAGCGGATTCGCATGACCCAGACCAGACAACGTCACCAAGCAGTCCGAGCAGTCTTGTCCGGTTTTCTTTTTGTGTTCGCGTTTTCTTTGGTATTTCCGAACAAGTGAAATTATAACCGACTAGTGAAGCTCAGCGCAAGTCCAACCTGCGTCACTGTAACCTGCGAACTGGCTGAAGGTCCTGAAGTACGATTCACGTAAAAGGAATGCTACGTGAATTGAGTTCAAGAGGAAACATTTCTGTTTCTGCCAAACTGTACACATACTCGTCTTATGAGATACATTGAATATATATGCATGCAACTTCAACTTCGGGGAACTTCTTTTCGTTTATTGTTATCAAGAAAATATATAAATATTAAAGAAAAATTATATATTAAGCAGATGTAAAGAATTAAAAAATTATATAACTGTTATTTGTTAATCTATTCTTGGAAACACGAGGAGAGTAGGAGAAAAATCATAAGCATTGAGTCAGCTCTCGCGCTTCAGAAGATACAAGACCGGGAGGCTGATACTCATGAATTCACTACTCTACTCAAGCGTTAATTTAATACCTAACCTTTCTCGCCGAAAGAGTTAGGTATTAAATTAACATGCATTTCCTCCTCTTCCGAACTCGGAAGAGGAGGAATATGCATGCCTAACAAAAAAAATCAAGAATAACTGAATGAACATGGTGGTGTTTTATTCTTTTCAAATTTATCAGTTCTCCTTAGTTATTGTGTCCATCGATAGTATTCTAGGATGACCTGTGCTATCTGGTTTATAATCCAGTAAATATTCTTAATATAGATACAACAGGTCAACATGGTTACCAGAGATCAATACTTCCCTTTCTCGGACCGGGTTCACAACGTTCAAAGAGTCGTTACCATGTTACTGAATAAAGGAAAAGAATAATAAATACGTTTTGTCCCGTTATATTCTTAGTCTTGTTCTGCTCTCTTCCTTGGCTCATGCGAATCCGCTATAAGGGGTCTCATCCCGAGGCTGGAGTCGAGTAAAGAGACTCCTTACCGAATCCACTCCTTACTGTGAAGAACTAAAATATTTTTGTCCAACCACTGATCTAAATTTTTTTCCCTCTGTAATTAGATAGAAATTTCAGGCGTTCTCGCTCGAATTTGAAATCAAGTCTAATGGTAAGATTTTGAAGCAGAATGTTGCTTTAACGTTCATCAGCGTGATTGAAAGTACAGGTCTAGTTTGCATTTAGTCTGAAGTTCAATATCTTTAATATTTTCACTTGTGAAATGGGTTTTACGAGTCTTTAGCCGTTAATACTATTTTATAGATGATAAAATATATTAGACTCTATATGAACAGACAAATTTAGAGTTTGATTAACCACAAATTTATCATACACATTCATGATAAACAAAAATGGTATTATGGAGACAATGAGAACGACATTATCTTGATAACCACTCCAGTGAAAAAAAAAAGTGTTATATATCTTTCTCAACAATGCTAGTCTTGAAATCAGTGTGTTCTTACCGGTTGTCAATGTAGAGTTAATGACATCTAAACTTAAATAATTAGTTCAATTAGACAATGTGAAATTAAGTTCCTGCTACAGGGTGTATGTAGTGGAGGGACCTTTGCAAGACATGGCCAAGAAGGTCATGTCCTGCATAGGTTTACGTATAAGGTAATGCACTCTTAAGAGTACATTGCGTCTTTTGAAGGTCATAGCCGAGGTCGTGATCTGAAACAGACGTAATAACCGACTAAGATTGCATTATGCTGTGTAATGAGGTTGATAGAATTTTTAGCTGGTTTCATTTAAATATTTATCCGTTACCAATTGAGAAATGTAAGTTTTTGAATATCCACAATGTCAAGATTATATGATATCATAAGATTACACAGCGTAATCTCACTATCTGATCAAATCGTGAAGTTATGCATCAGCCTGTGAGATTATAAAATGTAATCTCACACGATCTCATGGACACACTTGTTATATTTAAATTCTATTTGAAATAGAATATTATACGGTTTTCATCCCACTATAACTACTGTAAAAAATAAAACACTCAATCCCGATAGTGCTTTACGGAACGTAAGCTACACCCTCATAGGCTTATATGCTCATACATTGTAGGCAGGGCTTTCTTCCTATATTCATTATCTTATGTCGTAACATATGGTGGATTGCGGTTCAGAAAATCCTCTCTAAATACAAACGATTAAATCGAGTGTTTGGACGTAAGAGATTTAAAGCTGTGCTTTCAACTCTTATCCATGTTATTCATATTTATCGTCTATTGACATTTTCCTTCAAAACACCAATGAAGCATACCTATGTTGTACTTATCGTAGTTAATAATCCCTTCTCTCCTTTTACTGGTTGATCTCAAGTGCTACTCCATTATAACTAGGCAGTGATAAACAGATATCTTGAACTGTTCTTCTTCAACAACTATATTTTTAGTTTGATCAAATGATTTATTTCTAATTCTACAGTTCAGAATATCTATGCGCAAGTGAAGTCCAGAATAATTTACCTCGATGGGCTCTTCTAGTTTAATGAAATTTAATGCATAATTTCACATCTGAAATTTTGCATAAATTCCATTAAATTTTATGTTGCCGGCAAGAAAATCTTGAAGATGTCATCTTTGACATCTTGAATTTGGTTTTTAGTTGTTAGATCATTACGGATTAAGGTATTGGCACTGAACATTCGAATCTTTTCGCTTTGTGACAAGCAAGAAACAGTAAAGAATCCATAGATTTTACAACTTTATGCCCGATGCCTTTCTGAAAACAGATTTGATGTTACCTTACACCGATACAACACTATGAACGTCAAAAGCACAAATCGATATCTCTTGAAACTAGTCACATATTAGTAAGGTAATCACGCCTGCAATAGCATTGCGAGGGCCATGCACTCACTTGATTGTATGGATTTCAAGTAAATCATCCACATGGTTCTTTGTTATGAAGTGAAAAACACTCTCCCTTTCCGAGTTTTGGCTTTGCAGTGAAATCGATGTTAAGCACTGCAAATGCATAACACGGCGCTCAAAAGTCTTCAGGGTTTTATATAATATCTACACTAACTGATCTTATAATATGTACTACAAGATAACGCCCATGCATGCAGAAACTCGATATCGTTGTATTCTCGTTCAAACTGTAAGTTATCACTGTGACGGAAGCTATCCGCGCAAAGTCTTCGGATTCCATTCTCTGTGAATTTTACAGAAGAGTCACACATTTGAAGGGCAGAAGCCTCTTGTATGAAGAAAGGAGTAACGTATTTCTTAAACTAATCAATCATACTGGAATGTTCTCATATGGTGAATTGTTCCGTAGCAATCACATGAAAACCACAAAGTTACGTCCAAGAGCATATAGAGGGGGTAGCTGCTTGCCGCTAGTAATTCTTTGACTTGAAAAATGTATATGTGCTTAACTGACTTTGACCAGGAGATTGTCAAATCAAAGAATTGTCTTGAGTTTGCACTTAAGTGCAGGCTCAAGAATGTTCAGTGCAAGCTCAAGAAAACATTCGTTCTTGAAGGACAGGTTGAATGAACAATCTATGTCACTAACCAACGAACAAGATACGGTTCAGTCCCCAGTTGGGGAAATTTTTTTATTTAGAAAAGGCAATCGACTATGCAAGTAAGTCTGAACTTTAAGCAACTTTGGAAGAAGCTAAAGTCAAGATTGTTGAATATGAACTAGTGGTAGAATAGACTATGGCAAAATTGTATGTCATTATAATGACAGTATGAGTGTGAGAGAGAGTGTAAGCTGAATCAAACAGAATGAATTATTTGATGTACAATGACATTGGGCCTGAATAATATAGACTAGGTTTTGATCTTGATGACCTTACCAAAGATCACCACCTAATGTCTTAAACGTATTACAGAATATGTGCTTTCATACTATCCGTATTCTAACAAAGATGTTTCATGCAGCTTGCCGCACACATTGAGCGAAAGGAGAGTCGTTATCCCTCATTTCTTGGATCTAGGTATGTTGCTCCATTTGACCACGCTACACCTTTGAGCAAAGTCAAATTATTTCCCTTCGATTGCAATCTTTTCTCTGATCTACTGAAGACGTAAATTGAACTTAAAGTATGCGGTAATAAGACTTTGTTCAAGGTAATATGTACAGTGGTTTAGTTTACTTTTTCCTTGGTAAGAAGGTTACAATGTATAAACATTAGAGTCTGCAAAAGGATTCGCTTCTCCTTTTCTTCCACCTTGTATCTTGGCTTTGCATTTCGTACCTTCAAGCTGAGCTGTTATCAAATTAAGTCTGTTTGACCTTATTGGTCATTTCTTGTAAGAATTATTAGTGCATTTCAACCTTGGGTTTCGGGTAAGATTTTTTTGCAGAAACTCGACTTATGGTTTCAGCGTCGAGACTCACGTGCTAATTTCGGGACCCGACAGGATTTCTTCAAATCCAGTGCATCTCAATCGATTTTACATGTGCAACATTCTAAATTTTAAAAATGTATATCCTACATATTATGCATATTTATGTATATGAAGTATCCATGGGAAGGTTAATTATCTATTGTTTCATTTTCAGAAAGTGTGAATTATTTTCTGTCAGAATTTGTTAATTTCCAAAACTTTGAGAGGCTTCTCCTCTTTTTATTGCCGTTGTGTTCCCAGAAATCCTGTTACCGGTTCTGTGCGAACGTAGACGTCAAACCTGTCAACTCAAGCCGTAATTTAACTTATCCGGTATTCAAATTTAAGCAAATTTTCATTTCTCGCTTTCACCTGCCCCATTGATACCAAGTAAGCGGTGTGCACATACCGCGAGTGGTGTGGCTTGCGGGTCATAAATGATAGTTAGTGAGCTTATCTCCTCCATTTCGGAATATCCGTTCCATGTGATGCATTTCACTGTAACTCTTTTCCGATGTAGTGTAACCTACCAAATTGTAAAACAATCAAACAAGTAAAGGATCACAAGAACATTTACATAAGAGTAGAAGAAACCGCCAAGAGACTCCCCATCTTAGAAACGAACAGAACACAAGTAGAGATCTTATGTCATATGGTTCCACACAACGGATCTTCGTATAGACTAAGATATAAAGTGTGTTGCCCACAAAGCATGAAGTATATTTTTAAAATTATTATATTATATTTCTTTTTAACTAAAATCCTTAAGTTAGTTGTTGCGCCGAAAAGAGTGTTATAGTTGATTTAACCAAATACATGGAGTAGCACCTTTGTGCTAAATTTCAATAAGCCGCAACGGCGAGGGAGGTAGAAAACAGAAAACAGATGATTTCGTGTTAAATTAAACAGACGTCTATAGCCTTCAAATCGGGAGGGGTCTGTTTCGTTGTGCTGATTTACTTCACCTAGCGGTCCGCCGAGGGATTGTATTCCTCCACTAAGTTAAGATGAGGGATTTACCGTAGTGACAGTTCAATCCGCTCAACGGTCCTCGCGAAATATCTAGAGAACACGCGACGTAATGAATAGCCATCGGATGGAAAGAGCATATCAAGCCTAACAATGGAAAGAAGGAACCGAAAGGTCAAGGAACCAACACCCGGAAGGGAGGAAGAACACCGAGGCTAATCCCCGTTATCAGTAGCTCTAAGGTCATTTATCGTTCCTAAATTATCACACATCGGTAAATCAAAACTCCTGCATACAACTGGTGCACATGAAGTAGCATCGTCTACTACAGTTACTCTCATGTGGACTGTGCATACTAAAGCTCTCTGTAGAGCAACAGAAATTTGCTGTCTAAAAAACGTAATGCAAAAAGAAAAAGAAAGTGGTACCTTCTGACGCCTCTCATGGTAAGCTCTGGCACATCCTCGAATAAAAACATCAAACTCCAAGACTGTCGACTCGTATATCTCCAAGACTAAAGGGATGAAGCGATTTCTCTCCTGCATACTCCTATACTTGGTCACCTTCGCTGCTGCCGCCACGCCTGCAACTCATCATAAGAGATGAGTGATCACTTGTGTCACCATCGAATCTCGTGTGAGATCTGTGACAACCACATCTGTCACTGAGATATGATCTTCTCTCATCATATACAAGTCAGCTCTCACTGATCCTCCCGTCTAAAGGGCATACTAACGCTCTCTCCATGTCATGTAATCAATCTCTTGTGCTAAGAAAAACACATTTTCTCTGATGACGTCATGGGTAGTTATCCGCTCTCCACCATGAGGACAATGAGCAAAGTGTCGATCCGAGGTGTCGAGCAAGATACTGCACTCGCAGGTGGACAGTGCTGAAGCAACAGATTGGACCAAGCCTAGGTGGAACCTCGTCGCTTTAGAGAAGATAGTCGGTAGGAGTCAGAACGCTCTAATGCAAGATCGAGCTATGAACCAAGAGCTTGTGTCCTTGCTCGAACAAGAGCGGAGTCGAGCTCTAGTATCTTGTGAGATGGAAAGATCAACTAAGAGAGTATGAAGAACTTGCTGGAAGTAGTGTCTCATCAGAGAGGACTGTAATATGTGAGATCCATCGATAGTTAAGATATCGAATCGGAGATGTGTCTCACGTGCTTCAAGAGTCAAAACTATCTCTTGTCTCACAAAGAACCATCCTCCACCTCTTTCACATAAGTCTCCAGAATAAGTCTATCTCGCATGAGAAAATGACAACAGAGCCAAGGTGCTGAGAAGACCCAACTACTCAAAAAATCTGTCGAAGTAGTCTCCTCCATGGATAATAAACCAACCCCGCCACATGATATCGACAAAGATATCTGCCTATGTGGAAGAGGTCTTATCACACACTTAAAGGTCTCCGGTCCTAAGATGTCACCAAAAAGCTCCATGATCCTCCTATCAAACTCCCTAGGGCGCGAGATGAAGATAGATAATGAAGGTACTGTACTGAGTAAGTAACCCTGACGACGTGCAATGGAAGAAGAAAGGATACCAAAGGCAACCTTTGGGTCCTCTAACCTAGGGAGATCCTTGATATACAAAACGTCCTCCGTCATGACAACATCTAAGAACCGAGAGATGAAGTCCTCTATGCCCACCGGTACTCCGAAGATACGTAAACTATCTCTAGATGTAACAAATCTCTCCGGTAGCTAGAGGTCCGACAATATACATATGGGAGACCAAGCTCTGCATTTTAACACCTTGACTCTCAGCCTTACCAATGTCAATTGAGAGATGAGGTGATCAAAGACATCACAGACTTGGTCCGTCGGACTTACTATATACGTGTCATCAGCTAGAGATAGAAAAACACAACCTGGAGCAACCACAGAGAGCTCTATAGTGAGCTAAGGCAAAGAGGGGTCCATCCAAAGAGTCTCCCTAACGAGTACATGCAGCGGAGCGAATGACTGTAATCCTCTCTATGGAAAGACCGTACTGATAATAAAGATGGGAGGAATAATAATAAAATGATCACACGAAGAGAATGAGACCCGCTGGAGATCCAGTGCCATCCATGAGCTCTTTAAGATGGAAGCGCAAAAAACACTATTAAAAATATTTTCCACATCCACTTGTAAGACAACCCAATTGAGGGATGTCCAAGATAGCCCTAATGCCAAAAGATATAGACTCACAACCTCCAAGCGTCACAACTCCAAACTGATGTGGACAAAAGTGGTCCTAAATTGTATCTCGAAGCTGAAGAACAATGATACGACTAATAAGTCATAAGAGAATCTCACTGATGGCTATCAGTCGAATCTCTCTGTCATCCTTCATCATGGTAAAAAGTCTAGCTGCCCCTAGTACCTGAGCTATAGAAAGAGGAATATGTCCTTGAGCTACTACTATCGCTACCTGAAAAAGCTCCGTGAAACCACTAGAGGAGTCTTCTATTTGACAATAATCATGTATGTGCTCGTAGATCATCCCATACAGACCTCTAGAAGACAGAGGTATAACTGTACACAAGTCCTGGGCAAACAAAGATCTATTGAAACATAATAGCTCCTCAAGCTGATAGTCTTGAACCTCATGTGGTGAGAGATCATCCGGTGGGAGGTGAAAGAAATGCAATGAAGAGATCGTCTCCTCATAAGACATGCCACTGACAAATGATGCAATGCTCTAGCAGCTCTACTAAACTCTCCAACCTGACCTAACATCCTACAATGTCGTATGCGAGCAAAAGATGAGACATCACATGTAGAGACAGATTCACTCTTATCTCGTATCGCACGTACTGATTCCTCTTGTAAGACTGCCGAATCACCAGCACGGTCCGCCACCTCCTGATGTCCTACTTTACCACCTCGAGTATAATAGAGGCACCAACGAGATAGTAAGAGGAACAATAACCACGCTGTCTAGTCCTTGGTATTCCATGTCAACATGTCGAGAGGTAGACAGAATGTCTGTCTCACCTCGTCACGGAGAGCACAGGGTAGCCGATGAAACAAACATGAACAAGAAAAACACGTCTCATACAATCTCAAAATAATGTCAGTGTGGACTCTCAATCACTCTCACGACTCAAGAAGAGCTCCAAGAAGAAGTGCTAACGGTGTCATAATGACTGCACATGTAGACCTCCGCTCTCGGCTAACCTAGGCATCCCAGGTGGTCCAATCATAGCTCTTGTGCATCTTTCTCACATGAGACTTTATCTCTTGCAAGATAAATAAATGATCGCATATCGGACATGGTGTGTCTCGGATCATTCTCGATCTTATGGAAAAGAATACCCATAGCTACACTTCCTCTCGTCTCTCCACACTCCCCTCTACAGTGTGTGAGTTTTTAGTTATAAAACGTTTCTTCAAATCTTGGAAGTCATTGAGAAATGACTTATTTATAAGGTCTTCAAACAGAGTATTCACTCACTACGGACAATTAAGATTTGTGGTTAGTAGTTAGTATATTTTAATGATGTCTTTATCGGTCAACAAGTAAACGATCCAGATCAATCGTCCTAATAAGGACGACTGGATCTAATGATCAGATCTGTGCAAGCAGATTCAGCCGCTCGATTCAATCGATCGTGAGCATCCGGCTATCCATTCTAGGACGACCTGATATAAAGACAACAGTCATTCAATCATGAATGATTGTTTTAAAGCGACCGTGTAAGGACGCCACCCGTCTATTGGAGGACGGACGACAAGAGTCAGCGACCGCTTGTTAAACCATTAGTAGTGGTATAAAAGCCTTGACTTCGCACGCGGAGATTATTTTTCACTGTAGCTCTTTTTTCTTCTCTCAGTCAGAGTGAGGGAGGCAAAGGCTCCAATTGAGCTCCCTGTCTCAAAAGAGCTTATTGGATCATGATAACGCGAGGGTAAGTGATTATAACAAAATATGTTGGATAGTAGAACATTTCAAAATCTAAAATTTAGAATATTCTATTTCTGTGTCTCAGTGACCCGGGATTCACTTGATAATTTTGAAGCCGTCCGTATTCCTTCTGAGCTCATCATGGGTTCATTTTGAAGCCCTTACTCCTCTGCTCATTTCGTTATCAAGATCACAAAGTTTCATCACATACTGCGATGGTGACTGCGTTGCTCAAATCTCTCAAAGACCTCCGTCCGTGCCGAACTTACTTAACAAAGGTTAAAAGCGATTAGCGGTGGAGATCCTCATCGCTAAAATAGCGGTACATGTGGTTTAATGGATGTCCGTTTCAGAGACACAGATTATCCGTATGAAGGACGATAAGGATAAGGATGATCGAGCGATAAGGACGAAGGGTGGTCCATTGTAAAGGCATTTGTGCTCATAACTTGGGGTTAATGGCACCCTTAAGTTGTTATTTCATATACATAATAACAATAGGTTGTTATTCTACTATATATCATGTGACAGTATGTGACGGATGCCCGTCATGTGTTGGCTATTTTGCTTGTGCTAGTTGGGTCACCATCTCTTCCTATGCTAGTTGCCGGCGCTCATTTTGTCGCCAACGCTCTTAACAGGGTCTACCAGTCTCATTGTGGTCTACTGATTGTAATGATCAACTGATTGTATTTTAGTATTTTATCAACTGAAGAAAATCAAATGAACATTGCCTAGATGATTATAAAATTTAATAAAATGATTATTTTCACTGATCTGAAGTTTGCAAAAGAATTGAGTTAGCTCTCATGAGTTTCAACTTAAGCTTATGTATTCTCGTCAGCAATTGAGTCTAGTAAAAAACTTGATTTCTTTTAAAACTCAAATCCTCTATTACTTTCATCCTACGTGTTTTTACTTTAGCATTTATCGTTTATCAAAGTACAACTTTAACTTCTGTATTATCTTCAGCGAATCCAGTCCAGGTAAGAAAGTTAACAAACTACAAATCTTTATAAACTCAAATCCTCAGTAAGTTTCATTGTTTCATCCTACATATTTGTACTTTGCCATCTATTGTTTACGAAAGCTTTTATATTCTCCTCAACAATTCAGTATAGTAACAAATTATAAATCTTTATAAACTCATACAAGAAGATAATGTGTGATACATTAGTCACACTAAAACTATAAGTTTTGTTAAACGGAAAAAAAGTCTTCAAATCGTGTCCTTTTCATCCTTCCAACTATTCTTTGTATTGGACAAATAAAAGAACAGTGTCTCCTTTGATAACTTTCCAAGATCATAGATGGTCAAATCATGCTCTTCAATTACTTTCACCTAGTAATGTGCTAACACAAGAAGATAATGTGCTATCTTCTTCTATGAGCGATGATGACGGTCTCGTCGGCACAGACGACGAAGGGCACCGACGACGCGTGTTGTCCAGATGTCTCAAGCAAGGACAACGGATGACGTACGACGGGCTCAAGGGCAACCTTTGTACACGATCGTCTCTAACAAAGGAATTTCAGGACATCGGCGATACATGTCGTTGGGTCGCACTGCTCGGATCTCTCTACCACGGGTGACGTTTGTACTGGATCGCCACTTGGCACAAGAACATAAGCGTGTCGGTGACACATGTCATCCGATTACATCTAAAAGAAATAGGAGAAAATCAACTATTTTGAACTTCATTGAAATTTTTTCTGAAAAGATAATATAGTGTAATATTCAATATGTGAAAATATTAATATTTATTGACTAAAAAATAATTATTTGAATTATTTAGCGAAAAATACATTATATGAGATATCTTTGTCGTTTGGAGGTATTATACGTCCATTTTTTGAGATGGACCTACTGTAAAAATAAGTCCATAAGATACTACACAAGATGTCCATAGAGATTTCCGTGAAAATAATGTTAGATAGAGTAAGTAAAAGTTGCTAGACAACACTTTGATATCCGTGAAACCCTCCAAGTGGAAATTTGTTTCATGTTGTTCATATTTTGTACCCAGAATGTTGAACTGAATCATGACTCATTAAGGAATAGATTCGAGATTAACAGACTGGATTTTAAGGTTTACAAAGAAGAGTTGCAGAAGTGAGGTAGTACGTCATGTACACTCGACACATGTTTTATACGAGATACACTTTAAGTCAAGTCACTAAGACAGTAACAGTCATATGTACGTACGCTGAGGTATTGAAGGGCCATCAAGACCTTGCAACATTAGAGTCTCTTCTTTTAGCACATTACTAGGTGAAAGTAATCGAAGAGCATGATTTGACCATCTATGATCTTGGAAAGCTATCAAAGGAGACACTGTTCTTTTATTTGTCCAATACAAAGAATAGTTGGAAGATGAGCTGCGACTATCATCATGAACAGCAGTCAACACTCTAGTGATATATTTGAACGTGGATAGTTGACCCCTAGCCATAAACTTGAACATCGACAAACTGTTGCAGACCGGATAGAAAAATTAGAAAAACTAGAAAAAATGAAAGACATGACAAGTTTTGAGTATATCCATCCCGAGCTCATGATGGAGGTGATCGAATCTTTAAACATATTTTCTTCGAAGGAACTGGCAGCAATCTACAAGCAACAATTTGTAGAAGCATCATGCTAATAAGATGAGACCTGAAGTGTCAACATATAACTGTAGTTATAGTATGAGGTCAACCAGTTGTTCATGTTAACCATCTTCAACAAATCCACTAGGACAAAGAATGTAAAATGTAGTAGTAGATATAACAAAAGTTTCTCCTCAAGCGCCTCGATGAGGCGCTTGAGGTCACGATCAACCTCAGAACAACATTGTACTCTTGGCAACAAACAGAGTCTCCTTGAGTCTCAATAGGTAACTCAAGGGACGTCTTTCAAGAAGCACGATCCTGCTATGCTCATGCTCATGCGAGAAGCGTGAACCTGTAACCCATCCTTACAAGAGAGAATGATGTGTTTGAAGTCAAGAATTTTATATCATATTTAACAAACCGATACCAAAGATGTCATACGCCCATGCATATACAAGCAAAAAATACATGTTAATTTGAAATTTGAAGAAGCATGAGGTAGTACAGAGGAACTACAAATGACAAGAGACAATATTGCTGATCCTCAATCCTCAAAGGATAGAAGTTTATGAGTATTTCAATCATTTATGTCTCCAAAATTACAATTTAGTCCGTCTCAAACAATTGATGTTGTTTTGAAGAAGCATGAGGTATTACATACGAACTAGACACGATTGCACCACCATTGAACATTACTCTTAATAAGAAGCAACATCCTACTATGCTCATACGAGAAGCATAGACTTAAACCTCATCATTGCAAGAGAGTGACGTTTTTTAGTCGGGACTATTAAACATCTCTAACAAATCAATATCAATGTCATCTGATGCGACAATCTCTCGTACACTATATTTACATCTAGAAGTGAAAACAAGTGACCCACTCACTTTAACTATCATAATGTTTCAAACACTACTCTAGAGCACTGAAGAAAATGTCGACTTCTAAGTTCACGTAATATATGAAGATGTTTCCCCATTGTAACATTTCTCTATAGTTCATATTTCACTCCAAGTGTAATCAGAGGATGTTGTACGTAGTAGTAGATATAACAAAGGTTTATCCTCTCACTCCTCAATCACGCTCAATGACCTCGTAATGATTAACCTCAGAACAATAGACATAGTCACTTCGGGTCCAAATCTTGACGATCACAAGCAATCACATCGGTTGGACGACATGTACAAGAGTGATTTACAATAGGAGTGTGATATCAGATAGAGCAATTTTGTTCCTAGTGTAGTTTCTTTCTCAATTATTGTTATAAGTGTTCATGGACATTATCAACGCTGGTTATATATTATCTATTGAAAAAGAGAACTCATACAACAATTTTTTTATCCTCGTCAAGAAGAATTGCAAGTAAGATAAATTGTGCAATTGCTTTATATTCTACTAACAATAGGTAACTCAAAGGATGTCACTATAGACATGATCGCACCACTATTGAACGTTGTTAAATACTTTGTCAATGTCACAACATCCTACTATGCTCATGCGAGAAGCGTAGACTTGAACCTCATCCTTGCATGAGATAATGTCATTATCGAGGTCAAGGTTGTTAACCATCTCCAACAAATAGGTACCAAGTGCGAGATGCGGCAATCTCTCATATATTTTCTTCACATCTGAAGTGAAAAAGGATGACCTGTTCACTTTAATTGCCACTATGTTCCAAACACGACTCTTAGAGCACTAAAGAAGAATGTGGAATTAATAGTGAACGGGTTGAGATTGGAGTCATGCTTTGTTCATTGATAATCATTGCATTCTCGCAACTCTAAATTGTGATAGATTCTCCCTTGGCAGTTCCAAGTGTTGCAATCTCCTATGTGTTATCAAAGAGACTGCTCTAAGTGCTGCAATCTCTCGTACACTGTTTGTACATCTCAAAAGAAAAAACTGGTTATGAGACCTTCACACTCATGTTTCTTCAACCTAGACAAACTCAAGACTAGAGACTCTGGTACTCGACCGCCTCCTTCTTGTATGCATAGTTTTAGTACGTCGAGCATATTTGCTTGAACTCGACTCAAGCTGTTTGTAGTTCTTCAACATGTGAGTATTATGAAGCATATCAATTTTTTATATATTGCACAAGAAACGTCTAATCAAATATTATAAAATGTTATTCATCATGTACTTGTCATCTTTGTAGGTGTCATTAAATTCATCTCTCTTAGTGAAGTTAAATCATTACTTATAGTTCTAAGAAAGTCACGTTCGTCCAATCACATAAAGTGACAAACATGACTTCTTAGAAACTTTGCAAGAACGTTGACTTCTTGTGCATTATATGACTATGTTTCTCTGTCATAACAATGTCTATCAAATTGGATAAGTATCGTGCTGATTCATTCGTCGTGTATTTGTCATCCTTGTACGTGTCCAAGAGAAAACAAGTTAAATATCTTCACACTCTTGTTTCCTCAACCTAGACAAACTCAGACTAGAGACCGTCTCCTTCTCATAGAGAATATTCTCTTTAGCTCGACTCAAGCTGTTTGTAGTTCTTTGGCATATGAATATTATGAGACATCTCAAATTTTTATGTATCGCACAAAAAAATCCAAAAAAATATTATAGAATATTATTCATCATGTCTTTTTCATCTTTGTAGGTGTCATTAAGTTCATCTGTCTTGGTAAAGTCCAATCATTACTCAAACTACAAAGAACATCACGTTCGTCTAATCACATAAAGTGACAAACACGACTTCTAATAAACTTTGCAAGAACATTGACTTCTTGCACATTATATGATGATGTTTCTCCATCATAACAATGTCTATCAAATTCTATGGATAATTGTCATGTTGATTCATTCGTCATATCTTTGTCATCCTTGTACGTGTCGAAGAGAAAACAGTTAAATATCTTTTCACTCTTGTTTTCTCAACCTAGACAAACTCAAGACTAGAGAATCTGGTGCTCAACCGTCTCCTTCTAGTATGCACATTTTTAGCACGTAGAGGATATTTGCTTTAGCTCGACTCAAGCTGTTTGTAGTTCTTTGGCATATGAGTATTCTGAGATATCTCAATTTTTATGTATTGCAGAAGAAATGTCCAATAGAATATTATAAAATATTATTCATCATGTCCTTGTCATTTTTGTAGGTGTTGTTAAATTCATCTCTCTTGGTGAAGTTAAATCATTACTCAAAGTTCAAAGAACTTCACGTTCCTCCAATCACATAGAGTGACAAACACGACTTCTAAGAAACTTTGCAAGAACATAGACTTCTTGCGCATTATATTAAGATGTTTCTCCATCATAACAATATCTAACAAAAATTCTATAGATCATTGTCGTGTTGATTCATTCGTCATGTCTTTGTCATCCTTGTAACGTGTTCCAAAACTCATTCGTGACACAATCCAAATTGTTATATCATGATCTAAATTTCGAAAAATCATGATCACAAAGTCACACTAAGTGTTTTGAAATTTGTTAATCAATAATCATAAAAATGTTTATTCTAAAATTCCCAAAGGTGAGTTTGGAAAAACACAAAGACATCTAATCACTATTCTGAATCTTCATCTCCTATCGGAAGAGGATCCTTTTGTGCAGGTGGAAGATTTTCTATTGGACGCGCACAATCACATGAAAACACCTTCATTTGATCTTCAAAAAGCAAAGTCCAATACAACGTTGTTCTCCGAGGATGTCTTCCTTGAGCTAACAACGGATGAGTCATGAGTTGAATAGCTTGTCATAAAGCTTCACCATGAATCTCATATGGTGGATGTATTGCTCGAGGATATCCCTCTCGGTATTTCAACTCGTTATACTCTCATTCTTCTTGGAAAATCATATTCATGAAATAATCTCCATAAAGAACTCAGAGTGATATTTTCGAGTATATCATGCGAGATAAGAAGTACAAGATACCACACGATCATATAAGAAGTTATGAACAAATAGTTGTTCGCAAGTCTCGTTTGATGAGCAGTTGTAACTTTTGTCAACTCTGGAGCCACCCATGATCTAGGATTCATTTTGTCCTCGTTGTAACATATACCATTTGGACCTCGAGCATCTTTCACACGTCGGCAAATCCAAGTCTCCTATTCTGACGAACATCATTAACCGAACAAATATGTTGCAACGTGTTTCTAAACGTCTTGGCTCATAATCCCAAGCTGGAAAATACACATATATGTTGCGCAAGTGTAGATCACAATGTAATCATTCGTGGTCGTGCATAAAAGCCAATGGACTCCACAAAGTACAAACAATCTGCAACCTATACTTGCAGAATATCTTGATGGAGAGAAGCTTTTCTATGTTGATTTGATCAACTCGTATACAAACTTGTCGATTTGTTGAAAAGTTGATCCTGAGTTCTATTCTCATCGATGATCATTGTTCTATGTTTTCAGCATTCAAAAAAAGAAATAACAAAACTGGATTCCGCTCATCATGAAGTGTAGCCACTGGTCGTACTATTCCTGTATGAGTCATAGGAAATACTATCATTGCTTTGATCATTTCAGTCACACCGCCTCTTCCGATATAAGATTTCAGTTGTTTTGTCGCATACTGCACAAAATGTTTCACACCAAGCTCCTTGGTCAATACAACATCATACAGAACCTGATCTATAGCCATGACCAAGATAATCCATATGATTAAATGTTTCCAAGGGAATATGACCTAATCGAGTCACCTCTATGGAAAATCTGGAGGGAGGTCGAGCAGAATTCAGAAGGAACGATCACGAGTGGACAGGAGATTTTTTATTTTTTATTTTTTATTTTTAATGATAATTTTTTGCCTGAAAGATGATAACAAGACAAGATGTTATGATGGACCACGAGCGGAAAGAAGATGATACGTGAGAAAGATCGGTTTTCTAGAAGACAGTCCAACAGAAAGTTATCCTCAGTAGGAGAGGTAGACCGAATATCCTTCCTCACGATCTTGTACAATGAATTTCATTTTCTTTTATCAGAAAATGTATAAATATTATAAGATATATTATAAAAATTAAATTAATTCATAAGTAATATATGTTAACTAGTCTCGGAATAACCAAATCATCCGAATATAAACCATAAGTGGAGTCGGGCTGATGTGCTGCTCGGAGGATAAGACCGAGACACTGCTTCCCAAACCGTGCCGTCTTGTATGAGGACATTAATTTATATTATAACTCTTCCCGCAGGAAGGGTTAGAATATAAATTATACCCCATGTCCACTTCTAAGTGTACATGGGTGAATATCCTCCTTCCTATACGAACATAGTCATAGGATAACTGTTACCATGTGAATGAGCAACAGGATTTGATTTGACCAAGTTCAGTATGTTACAGGTGGGATCATGCATTCCTTTTGTCTACCCACTAGTTACAAGATCAAAGGTGAAACCTAAATAAAGAGGCAGAATACAAAACATCAGAAGTTTGAATGACGTGAAGTATATCTTTACTTCTGGTGGTCACTGCTAATATATGCATGCAAACGGTGGTTTTGGGAAATGGTCGGTAGAAAACAAGCTGGTATTTTAGGGACAGAAATTCTTGTCAAGGATAGGGCGAGAAGTGCGCAGAGGAAGCTGGTAGTATTCATGATAGTATTCATGATGGCAAGAATTTTGTCTTGAAAAAAAATGGTTTTCTGCAGTAACTTTTGCACCATTGCACAAAATCCAAATCTAGATTTAATGTATTAAATTTATACTCTTCTCAACAGATCGTAACACATGGAAAGCTTATTATGGCGAGTTTATGGCGAAAAGCCATAAACGCTGAGAGCTGAAACTGAACCCCTTCTACTGTAGAAGAAGCGCCTCGGATGAGTAAAAATACATCTTAAATTAATGGGCATACATAATACGCATGTGAATATACATTCTCGATGAGATTCTGGTGGTCACAGCTGATGATGTGACCACCCGCTTAAAGTAATATGTCCTCTTATTTCCTTTAGATCTATAGGATCTGACAGAAGGAAAGTTACAATGGCTAACACTAACCAGCTGAATTTACCTTTGAAGGAAGTAGGTACGGTCACGTTAAGTTAAGACGCGGAAGGTTCAGAAATAGGGGCTAAGCGGCCACATATCAGTCACGCAATACAGCAATAGGCAGGAGGAGAAGCTGTCGGGCCGCTACAAAGCGAGTTGAAATTTTCCTACAGTTCACTGGAGACACTAGACGGTGACAGTTTCTGTTTCAGAGCAGGCAATTTATCGAGCCATGCTCAATGCTGCTGAAGGTTTATGGAAGAGAAACATGAGATGGACTATACACTAGAACAGACTGCAGGAGGTGTGCAAATGTGTGAGGTGGCTACAGGTGAACCTAGTAGGAGGTCGTCGAAAATGCAACTCGATCAGGAACTGAAGCTCGATCTGAAGGCAGATTTGCGATTGGCATCCTCTTGGCTCGCTGAAGGAACTCATCTATGGGTCTAGCGTACAGTTAGAGAAATCAGAGTAGACAAGCTCTACGATATAATAACCTTAGGCTACAAAGGAGCAATTCTCCTCGTGAGATACTTTGGAGATACCCAAGCGCTTTTGTTTGAAAGGCCATCAAGTGAATTAAGCGGCAGTATTTACTGATCATAGAGTTTTCCTACTCTAGATCCAGTGTGGAATTTACATCAGAAGAAGATTCCTCGAACCAACTAAACGTGGCAATTGGCGTTAGAAATAGCTTGGGGATAGCGCCCAGGAAATTCAAAGCCACTGCAGGAACTTTTTATCCCGAATCTACAGAGAGGTCTTTTCTGTTCCACATTCATTTCAGAACCAGCCAGCCCACCATTTGACTGAAGACCAGCTCAAGAGGAAGCAAGTTGGATTCACCAGAGAAAGACCTAAATTCTAGGATATTGTGATATATTTGTCCGAGAGAATTCTTCTTTGTTATTTTCTTCTTTCTTACCTTTAGTTCAAAAGGAACTGTTTTCCTTTGGTTAGTTCTCCTCGAGGAGTATAGAGGATTTAGTAAAAACCATACCTTGAGTTTCCTCCCTCTAGGTTTAATGTGTCACATATCGGATCCTTGAGAGAATATTTCCTATCTCAAAACTGTAAAGACAAAAACACCACCCTTTTCATAGCCGATTAGAAGTTCACAAACACTAGAAGCAAAATCGGATTCTTATGACTTTAATTCATCACTAAAAAATCACTAGTGGACTCTCTTATAAATTTGATTGACTAGTTAGTTAGGAAGTTATGACAAATCAGTAATTTAAAAATTTATTTCATTATGATTATTTGTTAGTTAAATAAATTTAAATGTTTATGACTACTCACCCACAAGCTTTAGTTACTCAAGTTTAGTAATAGTTTATATCTACATGTGTCAGAAGATATGTGATAGACATTCAATTAACATCAAGTTATAAACAAGTCATAAATGATAAAATATGACTTATAAATTGTTTGTGACTTATAACTCACAAACAATTCATAGATCATCGAGAAACTAGAACGGTACTTTTTCATTCCAATTGATATATGTAACTAAAAAAGTCATATAAACCATATATGACTAACAAAGTCATATATGGTTTATATGACTTTGTTATCTTATCTATTTTGTCTTCTAGTATCACGCATATGTGTGATCTCCAAATCCAAAACCTAGAATTGACCTTTACATCTCTCTCTTCATGTGCAAAACTATAGTTGCTAACATGACCACCAAAGAAAAACCACTCGATGTCAATATACTATCCATTTCAGTTAATAAACAGAATAATACTTCATATTATGATTTCAGAACATTAAAATGCTATAACTTTTACAATTTAGGTCCATTTGAGGTGATTTTAAATTTTAGAATAATATGTACTTATTGGTTATTAATAAATATAAATCTCATTATAATCACATCTGATATAGTCACAAATATGATATAAGCAAGTGTGGAGTATCACATATACAAATAACTAGTCATGGGATCCTAAGCACGTGCTCCGAATTTCCAGTCGGAGAGTTCCATATGGTAGTAGAGCTTTATTGCTAGGTGGTTGATTGGACTGTGTCGCCATGTAGACATGGTCATCAGAAATCTCGGTATCTTTGAAAAATGGATGACCTTTTACATAAGGACTCCACGCATGATGTGGACCTAGTCGAAGATATCAGATATCAAGAAAAGAAATCATTGTTTCCACACTCAGTGGGACACCCGACGAGGCTCGTTGAATGTTAAATAATAACTTCTTGTGATTTCAAACACTCAGCTAGGTTCATTGAGTGTGAGCTCCTCACACCTAGCGAACCTTTATATGATAAATAACTTGTTATTATTTCAAGAGAACAAATTAACATTCAACTAATTTGAACTTTTTGGTATTTTCTGTTTATTTGGAAGCGAGGTCGCCGAGTCTGCCTGACTATTTTTGAGTTTTCTTGATATCATGAAGAGTTTACTGATATCAGTTCCTGATACTTGATATCTTACTTTCTTTCTACCTAGACACAGCGGACGAGGTGTCAAAATAGCACACTATGATTTTAAACTTTGAAAAATAAATAAATAATGGAAAAATTTCATTTGATAATAATTTTTATCGATAGATAATTGGACTGATCGAATACTAAACAATATTGTGAATAAAGAGAATAAACAAAAAGTATGAGGAAATATAAGAAATATTTCTTAATCATTATTTTAGTTTTTATTTGAACAGCATCTTAAAAGTAAATGTTGGTTTCTCCATATTTTTTAGAGTTAACATAAGTGCATATGTTTCTTGATTTACATACTGACAAAATTTCTAATCTTACAAAAACATTTAAGTATTAGGACCTCCAGCTCAACTTGTAAGTTGTATCCTTATCTTGTAAAACATGTAACTGGTTAATGTTGATTCAAGGTGTTAAGTCAAGTACTAGTTATAAATCATTTACTATAAAACTACTAAAATAAAGTATAAAGTATTACGACAGTGTGTTACTTCTTTGTTTGTCAATTCAATACTGGTAATAACTTATAACCAGTTAGTCATAAATTTGGTGATAAATTGTTACAGAACTCTCACATCGGTGTTACATTAGTGTCGTCTGTTGTAAGTTAGTCATAAGTTATGATTCTAATATCTTGTATGTGTTAATCAAATCATAAAATGAGATCTTGTGTTAAAACATGACATGAGTAATAACTAAAGATAGACATATTGTTAGATATAAGTAACATATTTTATGACTAGCTCCGAATACATTGAATCATCTAGTTAACAAGTCCTAACTAGTACAGTCATAAAAGTACCTTGCTTATAGTGAAAGGGGGTGGTAATATTGTTTTGTGAGTTGATTTAAGGAGTTCCTTAAAAAACCGTTCCGTTAAAGGCTTTCTTCTTTTATATCCTTCGATTATTTGAGTGATCATGTAAGAGGGGTATAGCGGTATTGTTTGTTTTGTTTTTGTCTTTCTATGTGCAAGTACGATCGTATGTTAACGTATCATATGTTGCCATCCGTATGGCAGTGTATGACGTTAGCATCTTGGAGGCCTACATATACTTTCTCAGTGTGGCTTACTTTTTTATCGTTTCTCAACTTAGTCACGCCTTGGTAGTACTCTACCCACGTACATTATGCAAATCGTATACCCCTGTAAGCTGAGACTTCCAGCTAGAGAGTTGAGCCTGTTTAGGGACACTTTATCTGACTTGGCCTTGATTTCGTTCACTGAGAGTGGAGCTATTGCGGGAGTATACTTTTGGAAGAGGTTGCAAGATCACACACTTAGTCTAGTCTTCTATTTACAGGATTAGAAGCCAACCTGCCGAAAGTCCTTGATAGACCAGAGTAACGGATAGGGTGTGCTACCTCTGATAGAGCTCATGTTTTTGTGAGAGTCATCGATGGGAAGAGATTGTTTCATAGGGAACTCACACCAAGAAAAATCTGAGAGCTCTCTGTGTAATGTACATTGCTTTATTCTTCCATGAGAAGAAGACATTTATCCAGAGAGATTATCTCAATGAGGTGATAGTTGGAGAGCTGGTAGATTGAGAGAAAGAGTAATATACTCTCGTTCTCTCGCGTTCCTTCAATATGTGTATATTTTATTTTGAAAGATGGAGGAGGTGATTTATGATTGAGTAATTTACGAGTTAACCCTTCCAGTGGGATGAGTTAGCTCATAAATTAATGTGTATGTGGGAAGGATTACTTTTATTCATCTGGATCACTTTTCTTATAGCAGAAGGGGTTAAGTTTCAACTCGCAACGCTTTCAGCTGAGAAGTATTTAAAATTAATTTTTAAATTCAAATTTAGATTTATCTTACCACTGTGCTCAGTGCAGTAGAAAAATAAATCCAAATCTTTTTTGCGGTGGCGCAATGTTTACTTACTGCAGAAAAAACTTCTAGTTTTCAAAAATAGATTTTTATCATTGATCATGTATACTACTAGCTTCAAACTACCAGCTTCCTCATTCCTCTGCGCACTTCTCACTCTATCTTCACCAAGAATTTCTTGTGCCCAAAAGGCCAGTACATCCTTTATCGATCATTTTCCAAAACCACCGTTTGCATATATATTATCCAAAATATCTTTTCCAAGGATCAATGCATCTTATCACTGAAACTTTGTCTGCAAACACTAACATAAGTTGTAACCAAAAAAATTGCTGGTGGTTTCCCTTTAGAGGCAGCGTGAGCATGGGTGGAGGCTCGTCTCCCGGTGCATGGAGAACACTGCAGAGGAGCCCCAGCAGAAAGGCTTCAGTTGACACCTATCCGTCGCTTGCTCCTCAGGTTATCTTCTTGCATTGACTACAGCTAGGAAAGTGTGAGCAAAGTCTTAGACATGCAATCTGAAAGACGTTCACACCCTTCGTTTACTTAGGAGCAGTGATATATAGCTAAGAAACAAAGATGGTGAATATGGGTCCTTGCTATAAAGTGAGCTCCGAACTTTTCATCGTTTGATCATTATTCTAGTACTAAAGATCATTGTCATCCATCTAGACTACCTTGCTAGCCCACCGGAAAGTTTGATATGACATGCTCTTTCAAGAGATGATCAAGCAATGCATCAAGGATAGCTTGATTATTCTTCACCTCTTCCATGTGAAGAGTACAGCAAGCTTAATTTATTACCTAACTCTCTCGTTCGAAAGGGTTAGATAATAAATTAATCTTGTGATTAAACGAGTTAAACAGGCCGTCGCACTTATATTCTCAAAGGCACGTCTCCTTCTACTTATGAGTTAAATCTGGCTCCTCCCTAAATCTGGCTCCTCCCTCCCTTAAATCTGGCAACCTAGATCCAGCTAACATATAATAATAACAGAAAGTTCAAATTATTTTACCAACTTAAGTGGAGAGAATCAAACACCGTATGTACTTTCTGATATCATAAAGAGAACAGAAGTTCCCCGAAGTCGATGGAGCATGCTTATTCAACATGCTTGCTTATTCACCTCTTCCATCTGAAGATGGAAGAGGTGAGCAAGCAAGCATCATTCATTTATTACCTTAACCCTTCCTACAGGAAGGGTTAGGTAATAAATGAAAGTATTTAATTAATGTACCGTTACTGTGAACTAGGCTCCCGCACTTGTACTTCCTGAAGCGCAAACTTCTGTACTCCACTTATGGGTTTTCTAATCACTTTTTCGCGTTTCCTGGAGCATCTAACATATAACATTTAATACTATTTGATACTTTTATAGAACTTAATCTAGAATATACATATAACACTTATGTCATTTCCGGTATCTTAAAGAGAGCAAAAGTACAGAAGTTCATTGTGGATGCTTATTCAAGAGACGACTTTTGGTTGCAATATATTTGTTAAAGACAAAAAGTATCAGCATAAAATGCAAGTCGTAAAGGTTCTAGCTATAGCTGTTGCTGTTGAAGCCTTGGCAACAGGGAGTATCAGCAGAAGCCAATGTGACGCTTGACTGATACAATGGATCATCAAACAATATGGGAAAAACGCAGAAATAATAACATATATAGTCAGAGATAATAACTGAACATTCTTGCTTTTATGAAACGTTGAATAAAATATAAAATAAAACCGAACATCAGGGAATGACTGAGGGTTTATTTCCGTGGAGATATTTTTGGAGATTGTGGCAAATGGAGGTAATAAAAATGATCCCCAACGTGAATCGTTGCAAGACTAATTCTTTTTTGTGACGATATGACATTTACCGAGCACTTGGTATAATGGTGGAAGTAGACATTACAACTATTTAACGTTCTAAAAGTTTTTGTGTTCTCCAGCATGTGAAACATTTTGAACTGCTATCTTTTAGAAAAAATATACTTATTTTCTAGAATTCTATATTCCATTCACCTGACCCAATATCACTCAAGATACTGAAAAATAGTACTTGAGTATTGATAACATGCGTTAACAAAAAAGAACTCACAACAATTTTTGGAATCTTAAGAAAGACTCATAAGTAAATAATGTTAATTTTCAAAAATTCTATAGTTATTTCTATGCATAAATCTTAAAATGTATTTGAATTTGGAAGGAAATATATTTCATGTGATAACTCTACTTTTGAGATGACTTCGATGATAGCATATGATAACTTTAAAAAATATCGACATATAGTCGAATTCTGCAATAACATGTTTTGCAATTTTGCAATTATTTTCCATGTTCAATAGTTCTAATTTATTCTCATCTAAATAACTGTTTTTACTACTTGGACAAAATTATTACATGCATCTTCACTCCAAAATGTGAATAGAAATAAGAATATTTTCTTTGCTAACCAAGCAAATTCATGCACATCCATAAAATAATCCACAAGAAAGCTTCATTATGTCACTTGTCTAAAACTATACAAGAAATTATAGATATACATCATCCAAACACAATTTATCTTGGAGCGGCCCATGAACTTCATGGAGCGACATCTCCAAATCGTAAAAGAATGTGACTCATATTCATCACATTCTGAACTAGTTGATGAGAATTAGCATACGTAAAGTGGTCAGAATACTTGTTTTCAACAAACGTAATTATCATTTGTCAACTACATCATTTGCAAGTTTTGAGTTAATGTGAACAACATTCCCGTTGCACAATGAATGTCCATTAAAGAGGACACCCTATTCACCTCTTCCATCTGAAGATGGAAAAGGTGAGCAAGCAAGCATCATTCATTTATTACCTTAACCCTTCCGACAGGAAGGGTTACTGTGAACTAGGTTACTGTGAACTAGGCTCCCGCACTTGTACTTCCTGAAGCGCAAACTTCTGTACTCCACTTATGGGTTTTCTAATCACTTTTTCGCGTTTCCTGGAGCATCTAACATATAACATTTAATACTATTTGATACTTTTATAGAACTTAATCTAGAATATACATATAACACTTATGTCATTTCCGGTATCTTAAAGAGAGCAAAAGTACAGAAGTTCATTGTGGATGCTTATTCAAGAGACGACTTTTGGTTGCAATATATTTGTTAAAGACAAAAAGTATCAGCATAAAATGCAAGTCGTAAAGGTTCTAGCTATAGCTGTTGCTGTTGAAGCCTTGGCAACAGGGAGTATCAGCAGAAGCCAATGTGACGCTTGACTGATACAATGGATCATCAAACAATATGGGAAAAACGCAGAAATAATAACATATATAGTCAGAGATAATAATTGAACATTCTTGCTTTTATGAAACGTTGAATAAAATATAAAATAAAACCGAACATCAGGGAATGACTGAGGGTTTATTTCCGTGGAGATATTTTTGGAGATTGTGGCAAATGGAGGTAATAAAAATGATCCCCAACGTGAATCGTTGCAAGACTAATTCTTTTTTGTGACGATATGACATTTACCGAGCACTTGGTATAATGGTGGAAGTAGACATTACAACTATTTAACGTTCTAAAAGTTTTTGTGTTCTCCAGCATGTGAAACATTTTGAACTGCTATCTTTTAGAAAAAATATACTTATTTTCTAGAATTCTATATTCCATTCACCTGACCCAATATCACTCAAGATACTGAAAAATAGTACTTGAGTATTGATAACATGCGTTAACAAAAAAGAACTCACAACAATTTTTGGAATCTTAAGAAAGACTCATAAGTAAATAATGTTAATTTTCAAAAATTCTATAGTTATTTCTATGCATAAATCTTAAAATGTATTTGAATTTGGAAGGAAATATATTTCATGTGATAACTCTACTTTTGAGATGACTTCGATGATAGCATATGATAACTTTAAAAAATATCGACATATAGTCGAATTCTGCAATAACATGTTTTGCAATTTTGCAATTATTTTCCATGTTCAATAGTTCTAATTTATTCTCATCTAAATAACTGTTTTTACTACTTGGACAAAATTATTACATGCATCTTCACTCCAAAATGTGAATAGAAATAAGAATATTTTCTTTGCTAACCAAGCAAATTCATGCACATCCATAAAATAATCCACAAGAAAGCTTCATTATGTCACTTGTCTAAAACTATACAAGAAATTATAGATATACATCATCCAAACACAATTTATCTTGGAGCGGCCCATGAACTTCATGGAGCGACATCTCCAAATCGTAAAAGAATGTGACTCATATTCATCACATTCTGAACTAGTTGATGAGAATTAGCATACGTAAAGTGGTCAGAATACTTGTTTTCAACAAACGTAATTATCATTTGTCAACTACATCATTTGCAAGTTTTGAGTTAATGTGAACAACATTCCCGTTGCACAATGAATGTCCATTAAAGAGGACATTAAATAGCAAGACCATGAAGTCCATGGATGGTATTGTCTCCTAAATGTATGTGCAACAAACCAGGTCAAGACTGTAAGTAGTAAATTTTAGAAAATAAAAATAAAAATATAGGTAATTATACAAAGGAGCATTTTCAAAAAGAGTATGCAAAAGAAGAGAGTTGAGGGAAGATAATGTGGCACTAGCACACATTATCCTCTCGGATTGCAGAAGGAAATTATGAGGATGAGATGATAATGCCATAAAGGCATTGACTTTCTCTTTGCATGACATGTGGATATTGAGAGAGATCTTCGGATAAAATAGAGATGATACAAAAGGATAAGCTAGGTGCAAGGGGCATATAAATAGCGGAGAGAGAGAGAGAGAGGAGCATAGAGGACAGAGTCTTGGAGGCTAGTTGATGGAGGTATGATCCTTGGCGACGTCCATGGAGGGAAGAAGACGCACCTTCATGAATATAGAGTTGTAAAGAGAGATGTTTTAAACGCTCTGTTGTACCATGAGCAAGTAAGTAAATACCCAAGAGGGGGTGCTGATAGGCGGAGTTAAGGTCCATGATCGTGTCCTGTACTGTTTATTTGAGAGTTGTGATCGAAGGGCGAAGGTGAAGGTGTACAACTATAGTGTGCATCCTTCATTAGCACTTTGGCTATATCTTCGTGGTTATATGAATTTTGGCGTCAGATTTTATAGAGATGATGTTTGTATATAAGTGTAAGTGCCTAGAAAGTTTTAACCAAAATAGATTTCAGACTCGTTTAATATCCATCTCTAAAGTTGTGCCAAGGCGAGGAAAATGCGAAGGATCAAAAGAAAAACGATTGAACCTTCAGTGAGACTTTCCGCATAACAGAGGCTTCAGCTATTACTTCGCCTTCAAAACTTGATGATGCTCAGCTTTGTACACGAGACTAGGTGCCTGCAAGTTTTCAGGCCGAATGGCCTTCGGATGTGCCTATGAAAATTGTCCGAAGGCGATGGTTCTTGTGAAATTGAAGGAGGAAAAAACAGAACTAAGGTACATACGAATGATCCCTTCGCTGGGATTTTTGGTATATCTTCGTCACATATTGTCCGTTTGAATTAGAACCTAACTGGAGAGTGTAGGTAAGTCCACCTGCATGTAGTTTGACAGCAAACAGAGTCAGGAGGCATATGTGGCAAATAAATGAAAAACGGAGTTTTTGTAGTGAGACGAAGATAAAGTGCAAAAATGAATAGCTTTCACTAGCCTTTTTATTGTATCTTCACCTTCGCTGATCTATTCGACTTGAAATTTTGGGGTATTGGTGCATCGTACATTAAGGTCGTTATTGGTGGAAGATGAGTTGAAAATGAGTTTCACTGCAGAGACATTTGCTTCAGAATAGTCAAAAACTGAGAAAGTGCAGATCTTGACTTGAGGATTTTTGGACCTAGTGCAAATTGAGAGACGTTCGGGCGGAAGGTCCTCATCATAGCTCTTAACCAAAAGGGGACCCTAGAGGTAATTTTACACATAACAAAGACAAACCCATGAAAATCATAAATATCTCGACAAAAATCTACTAAGGATCTGATCTGCATCTGAATTATGAAACCCATCTAATTCTTCACCGTCAGAAGTGTTGTTAAAATCATCATCATCAGTGTTCACTTTGTCTTCACCTTCGCTTCATCTCGGACTCTTGTTTTGATCCCAATCTATTTTTCCAAATGGAACAATTGATTCTTGATTTTTGTTACGATGGCTTGTTGCAACTAATTGATTGTAGTAAAAATCAAACCAAAAGTTAAGATTCAGGTTTCAAAGTTATCGATTTCTTGCTTGTAGAGAGTTGGTCTTCCTTTCTCAACCAAAACTTTCCATTTCTCCAAAAAGTATTTACTTATATTGATGTTAATGATCAGACGACTAGGTGACATACCTTGGATTTATACTTAACTTGGTTCCTCTTTCTTGTCATGAGCGATTGTTTGTCGCACTTTATTAAATTAGAATGATTTATCATCCTTTACCGAAACTACGAGCAATTGGTTGACTGACAAATCTTTGATGTTGCTAGTAATTTCTTGTAACATATGTTATTGGTAAATCTTTAATGTCATCTTGTTGCAAGTCAAACACCATCTTAGTTTCATCCACAATAGAAGAACAACAGTAAATGAATTGTATCTATCACTCAAATCTTTGGTCACATTTTTGGTAGTCAAGATGATTTTTTTAGGCTCAAATCTGCCAACTAGCTTCTATGAGACTATTCTATGTAGAACGTTCAAATTTACCTCCATGGTGATTTTCAGTCGATTAGGATATCTTACTCGGAGTTAGGAGCATGCAGCTCATGAACTTCATGGATTGCACATGCCAAATCGACTGTGCACTCCATGAGGTTCATGGGTTGCATCCTCAAAACTGATCCAACGATGTCCAGAATCGATTGAAAATTACCATGATGACATTCTACACCAGATAGTCCTAACAAGATTTTTTAACAAATTTTAGACTAAAAAAAAATATTTTGACTTTCAAAAACACAATTGAAGATTGTAACCACTTGTATTTTTCTCGATATTGATTATTCTTCCGTTTTTTATTGAACCTGAGATTAGACTTGACATAGCACAACATCACAACGAGGGTGATGCTTATGCTTGTTAGTGTCAATGATCACATATTAATTTTTGTACTTTAATACCATTGAATGTTTGTTGATGTCTGTTTGTGTTTCATGAGTTTTTGTTTGTGCTATGCTTCTTCATGCAATGAATTCATCAATTATGACAGAAATCACTTTTTCTTGCAGCAAGTATGTTTGAACATTACCTCATATAGTTCACTAGTCACAAGTGACAAGAATTTTATCACTTGTGAGGTTTTTATGTCTTTAATCAATGTCAATTAAGGTTCTTAAGATATGGAGTTGCAAATGAATTTAGATGTACTTAGAAATTGTGAATGGCTCTTTATTTTCTTCATATATTGAGATCCAGTTCAATATTAAATGATTTCTCATGAATTTTATGTTCAAACTTATTTTTTAATTTTTTTAATTTTTTGTGTACTTCGAGGTTGAATCATTGTTTAATAATACACACACAAGTAACATCTTTAATTGAATTCCTGTAGAGTGTTATAATGGTAAATTTTCCACTTTTTGTTTATGATGATGAGAGGACTTCAAAGTTATTATTTTAGAAATTATTCTACTTTTGAAATTCATGTGCATTTACTTTCTCGACTACAATCCGTACATGAATTTGAAGGACGCATCTACACTGGAGGATTATAAACTATAGACTGTTCCACACTAGTGGAGTGCAGTCCATGAAGTCCATGTACTTCATGGACTGCTCTACACCAAACTCATGTAGTCTTGAAGTTATTGATCAACTTTGAATCAAAAGAATATAATCCATGAAGTTCATGGGCTGCACTACATTAGAGCAGTGTAGTCTATGAAGGTCATGGACTACTTTTGCACCAAAATGGTGTAGTTATTGCAGTTCGTGAGCTCCTCAATATTAGAGGAGTGGAGTCCATGCAACTCATAAACTTCTTCACATTCAAGAGACATAGCCTTTGGAGTTCGTGGATTGCTCTTCTCTTGACTATAATTGTTTATCTGAAATTTTTTATGAAGAACATCGTTTTATGTAAGATGGGCTATACAATATTAGAATGAGAATAAAAATTTTAGATATCTATTGATGGTTACTTCTTGATTGTTCAAAGATTAAAACTATTTGATACTAATAAAGTTATATTGTTGGTCATCAGATTTGTGGCTTGTCATGAATGTATAACATTGTCCATCAAATTATGTTAATTATAAATTTATAATTCTTGTTATAGAAAATTTTAATTATTTTGACGTGGATTTTGAAATTTATGACATTTTACAATGTAACATGTTTTGGTCCTCCATGTCATGTAAAGTTGAGTGACTTCAAAACAGAAACTCATTAACGAGTACTTGATAGTTGTTAGCCGCTGTTTGATATCGAATCCAAACCAATATCATAGTATATTGAGAAACAAGTTCAAATAATTTAAACAAGTTCATTTTATCCTCTATACTTTACATAATTTAAACATTGAAATTTTAATGTATTTGTCGCTGAATCTGATAAATATTCATCAGATATTTACTGTTTTATATGGATCTAAAGTTAATTGAAGAAGATCCTCAACTTTTGGAGATGAAAACAAATTTTCAAATTTTCAACTGCTTTTTAGATTCAACTTTATGATTCACTTCAGTTGTAAAACATGACATTGACTGGTTATGACTAATAGCCATTTTAGTGACAAACACAAAGTCTTACAAACCACTTGTTATACACTTTCATTATGCAAGTTTTTGACAAAAAACTTACAATGCATAATCAGGGCACATGTGTTGCTCTTCTTGCTTATGTAGATTCATATGGTCTATAAGTAGAGGAATTTTGACCCAGGGAGTCACAAGCTCGATGGGTAGATTAAGGAGGTTGTTTTGTTCATGTTAAAAGGATTATCTATTTTTGAAAAACTTGTTAGTAAATCCATGAAGAAAGCTTATTTTATTGCTCATATAAAGATGTATTCACCTCTGCGCTATCTGGTAGTGGAACAATTTTTAAAATTATTTTTACATTATAAAGCACAAGGTTTTTCTTTTTACATCATTAGTAATATAAAAAATATTATCCACAAGAGAATTAGAGTAAAATCTTGGTAATTTACAATAATATTCATCAATACGCACGCCTAGATAGTAAACTTCCAATTCTCTCCTAAATACGCAAAATCCACAAAAGTACTAAGTAGGTAGCTCTTTGTCATCGAGCCTTCCTAAACTACTCAATAATCTCACCACATTTAAAGTCCATCTCAAAACACCCACGACAAAAAGTAGATGCTTCCATCCAATATGTCAACTTCCAAGACATCAACCTCTAGTTGTTGACCTTCGAATGGCAACCTCCACTTTCATGGTGAGATCTCTTGGAGTATTTACAATATATACTTGAGATCGGTTAGGGTAGTGGGCATCTCCTTCACTCAATGAATTTGTAATAAGCCCTATGTCTAGATATAAAAATGACTATTTGTAAAACGCATGTCTTTGACTAAGTATGTAGGTTAGATGGCATGTACTGCAACTCAATCGCCCTTCAGAACTCCTCACTATCACTTCGTTCACCTAGATTAAGCGCTACACATCTTTTTGCATCAAAGATGTAAATTTCTGGATTGAAATGGGGCCATGTACTCCTCTGCTGACATCTTGAGACTCTCTGTGGTGTCCATAATTTACAGGATTCACGAATTTTGAAATTTTTAAGGTTAATAACTTGTTTGTATAACTGAAGAAGCTTTGTTACTTAAGATTACGGCTTCCTTAGAAGGAAGATGATCTTACAATCTTTTTCATAATAAGAAGTTGACTTCTTCGGAAGACGGCCGTCTTCCGGGAAGCGTCTTCTTAGTTGTATCTTCCGAAGACGGAAGACGTCGGAAGACGGAAGACACGTATCTTTCGGAAGACAGCGACCGTAGAAGTCTAATCGCGTATTCCTCAGTAAAGAAGTAGGTGTACCTACCAGGTAGCACCAGGAAGGTCAAGTAGGTCGGGAAGGTCGGGTAGGTCGAGGACCCCTAAACTGCACGAGAAGATACGAAGCAAGTGCATTAGCGCATGAACCCTACCGCTTCCCGCATCGAGGTCGGTTTGTGCCTAGAAGATCGAATTGAGAGAAGATTGAATTGAGAGGTGATTGAATTGAGTGAGGACCAGCAGAGTGAAATTGAGTAGAGCCAAGATCGATTCACAGCTAGAAAGAAGACGAGGACGAATTGCTGAGGGTAGGAAGCACATCGAGCTGAAGGAGTCTTTTGTAGACTCCATGCGAGGCCTTGCTTAGTTAGGATTGTTTAGATATAGCTCGGAAGACGAGAAGACTTTAGGAAGCACTGTTAGAATCCCGGAAGACGGAATAGATGTCTTCTGGAAGACTAGCATCGTCTTCTGAGAGTGGAATCTAGACTGTGAGAACTTGGGAAGGACTGAGCCTTTGGCTCACAGTAAGTACGTGTGACGAAGCGTCTTCTGACGAAGTTGTTCCTTCACCTCTTTCCTAAGAGGAAGGCGCAGAAGACAAGGTACCTTGGAGATCAGGACGTGGAGTTCCTGGAAGCAATGTGTGCTGGAGAGAATGTCAATTGGGACGTGTTCTTCCACGCTTATGTACAGGCAGAGCTGGTGTACTTAGGTACCCCGGCAGGAGGACATCTTACTCTGTTCTTCTATTACATGTACGTGGTCAAGGGGATTTTCACGATAGATCAGTTGATGAGATATGGACCAATAGGGCAGCACGATGTGAAGGAGGAGACCTCGGAAGAAGACGACCGAGCAGCAGCAATGACTCCCTCTCCTACTCTGATGCCGCAGATGAGATCAAGTACTCATCAGAAGACGCTTTTGGTGAGGAAAGACGACTCCAGTGGGTCGGAAGATGCGACACCACCAAGGAAGATGGGTCCTAGGAGTGTGTCTAAGAAGACCACCTCCTTCCCGATCATTCATTCTGGATCGGAGTCTGACTCACAGGAGGAGCCATTGAGTACCCAAGCTGCGTAGAAGACCGCTTCTACAACACTAGGGAGTCTTCCGAAGACTCCAGAAGACGTAAGTTGGATGGATACTCCTACTGCGATGCGAGGAAGCGCAGTAAAGAGGACCGCTTTTGCCATGGGGAGAGATCTTCCACCCCGGAAGATGAGAAGAGTAGCTTCTTCTCGCGCGTAGAAGTAGAAGACCATAGTGGTGGAAGAGGCATCTTTGCCTCTGGAAGACAAGGTAGACACCTCCGATCGGATCATGGGGATGAGTCTGTCTTTTGCGGGAAGAAGACTGGAGGAGTTCAGTGCCTTCTTCCACTCGGAGATCCAGCCAGCTATGGTGTTGGTAGAGAAGAGAGCGAATGCTCAAGAGAAGCCACTACAGCTTGGATTCGGTCTGCGCACCCTGATGCGACAGGAAGAAGGCCAGAAGAAGATAGAAGCGCTGGAAGCCAACCTCCGCACCACGGAGAAGCTCACAGCGAAATACAAGACGGAAGCAGCCGCTTCTGCCAAGGAGTTAGCGCAGCTGAAGAAGAGCAACCAGGAGTTGCAGGCGTGTTTACAGCAGCGTGACCAGGAGGTTCTGCGAGTGCGGGATAAGATCACTGCCCTTGTAGAGGAGAAGACGACATAGAAAACACTACGGGAAGCCGCAGAAACGCAAACTGCAGCCGAGAAGACGCAGCGAGAAGCAGCAGGAAGCTCGTGCGCAGGGGATGCTAGCTCAGTCGATGGAAGCGCTTCGGAAGAAGTTTAACTTCACCGCAGGTAAGAAGCTTCTTACCTTAGCTAGAGAATGGGACGACGAGTCTAGAGCGATGTTGATAGAGTGCAAAGAGAGCATGTTTCGGTACTTGGATCGGCAGATAGAGGGAGTGAAGACACTCTATGGTCTTCCATTGATTCCGCCACCCGCAACTGCATCTTCCCAAGCCCCAACACCATCGGCCGGATCAGACTTGGAGAAGGAGGAGTTCGACCTCGCTGTCCACTTGGTAGTGACAGCGTTGGAAGCCGAGAAGACCCCGGAAGAAGCCCCGGAAGACAAGGTGTCTTCTGTAAGACAAGAAGAAGAGATGTCTTCCCAGATATTCCGAGTGGAGGAAGCGACTTCCCCGGACCCCTATGAGGTCACCATGGCTCCCAGTGTCGAACTAGTGTTTCAGAAGAACGAGGAACCACAAGTCGACCCAGCTTCCCAGAAGACGCTTCTGTCTTTCGAAGCAGCAGCAACAGAGCCAGCGACGGATGTTGAGGAGGAAGCCACCTCAATGACACCTGAGGTAATTGCAGGGCTTCCCTGCTTATCAAAAGCCGAGTAAGGAGTTCAGGTAGGAGTAGATCCAATGGAGATTGCATCTGAGCAATTAGAGTAGGTAGGAAAGCGTAGAAGACAAGTTGACTTGTCCAAACTTAGTAGGGACCGAACATGCTATCTTAAGAAGTGACAGTTTTAGTGTAATATTAGATAGGTGACCATGTGGCAGAGTAGGCAGCGCATGAGTAGTAAGGTGGATGGGAAGTTCTCCTTCCTAATTAGGAAGGAGAACCGCTTGCATTTGGGGTGGCAGCCTTCTGACAGTGCCCATCTCTCCGTGGTTGTAGTCAAGGATTGGAAGAGATTCTCTCTACGTCTCAAGACAGATACATAAGTAGGATCACAGTGCAGATTTTTGAGACACATATGCCTCACTGTGAGTAGAAACACATCATACACACATGAGAGGGCACTAAATACATTAATAATTTTTGTGTACTGTGCGCACATACACTACACCCGATGTTAGAGACATACGAATAGATTGAGATTACACCGGAGGGGTCTGCATGCTCGTTGCCAGCAGTGATTCGAAGATGTAGATGGAGGTAGTGGACAGTTTAGGAGCAGGGAACGACATCCTCGTGTAGTCCTGCTGGCTAAACTGGTGTGTCGAGGAGTAGGAGCAGAAAGTAGAGAGAGTGAGCTTCCCAACACCAATGTGCCTTCTTCTCGGGGAATGGATTGCTGATTTGAGTGCAGAAGCTTTGCCTATGTCCTGGCGGTAGTGGGTTTCCTTGAATTCACTCCCGATTGTGCATGAGAAGCGTTCTTCTTGAGTGGCGGTGACTGTCAGCAGTTGTGCAGATCCGCAGCTTGGCTCGTCCAGTGGAGCACTTCAGATCCACGTACGGATGATCTTATGGGTAAAGGATCCCAGAAGACAGAGTAGTCAGAGCAACGAGAGAAGAAGAAAGAAGTCTTCTTCCCACAGCAGAAGACGACATCCTCAAATAGAAGATTGTGTAACTGTACGCACGTTTGCTGTCTTGCTCCCCAAACTATTACAAGCAGGGAGGCTTGTTAGTCAGGATCCGGACTAGAAGCGTGTCGGAGTCTTAATTTCTTATTCTTATCTTGTCTTTCTCTCGTTTAGATTTTCCCTTCTTCCCTATCTTCTCCCATCTTCTCCATCTTCTTACCTTCTTCTAGTGAGCTTCCGAGACTTCTATTGAGCTTCCGTGAAGATGAATGTCGTTGTAGTGCTGCAAGAAGACCGTTTCCGTAGGCAGAAGCCTGGGAAGGCTACAAGGGGCATACATCCTGTGATTAATCTAACCCGTTAAGAATTGGAAGAGCAATGTGTGACAGACATTGCTAGTCGACTTCTGCTTCTATGAAGCAGGAGCAGTCTTCTGGAGGCGTGAGAAGCCGAGTTGAACCCCCAGAAGCCGAGAATTGCTTCAAGAAGACGGTACTGAGAAGACCGGAAGAAGTAACCTGGAAGGAGGAAGCGTCTTCCCGAGCTTCTCTGTAGATAGTTGTGTGATATTTTAGCTAGTAGTTGTTTGTTTAGGTCCAGCCTTCTGAAGGGTCTGGAAGCCCTGTGGTTTTGTGAGAAGATTGGATTTCTAGACAAAACCCGGGTGTTTGTGTGTTTGAACAGATCTTAGAACTTAGAACATCGTTACTTGTGTAAATCCTCTGTGGGAATGATATCTTTTATACTAAATGAGCAAAAGGAGTAATCCTACGACACTACATATAGTGAGCATCATTTTTGGCACCGCTGCCGGAGATTTCATCTTAGTAACTTTTGTTCTAAGCTTCTTGGATCTGTGTGCCAGTAGTTAGTTTCATTTCGAACTAACTTCGATTGTAGTTGAATGTGTTGTGGGACTCTATCTTGCTAGAAGACAGGAACCGCAACTAGAAGCTGATGAGAAACATCAGGAGGAACTGGAAGAAGCCGCTTCCCCGCTTCCAAGAGCTTCTTGGAAGACTCTATCTTGGAAGACTGCAGTGAATATAACAGGAAGCATGAGAAGAAGACGTTCCGAACCTGTGATCAGTTGTTTAGACATACAGTCTGTCGGATCTAGTATTAGAAGAAGAGTGACATCTCTTCTCAGCACTCTGGTGGATGCCTCCGACCGGAGGAAGAAGCAGAAGACGCACGGGTAAAGACCTTGAGTGGGTACATTCACCCCATCGAACCGCTTCTAGAGAGCAGCGGGTATCCCTGAGACACCAAAGAAAAGAAGAAGAGCTCAGAAAGATCCGATCAATAGAGTTGGAAGAGCCTTCCATCTCGAGCATAATCTTTGGAGAAGACAGAAGCCAACTGGGTGACCACGTGTATAAAGTAGATTTTGGTACTGGTTACTTGGAAGACGTCTTCCCAAGTGCGGAAGAGGCCTCTCAAGGTGAAGAAAGATTAGAGGAGATAGTTCCAGACGTCTCAGAAGACGACAGCGACAGTAGCTCTAACTCAGAAGACGACATTCGTGATTCAGACAGACTTGGACCTTCGAGAAGATCATCTCCACCACCTGGGCCTGAGGGAGGAAGAAGTTGGCAGTCGCATCAGCCGGCAGTCGACATGACTTCCCACACTCGGCAGAAGTATCATCCGTACGACGATGATGCTGACGCGGACGACTTCATCACAATGTTCGAGACTATCTCTCGATCCAACAAGGAAGACTCTGATGCCGACAGACTCCGTGTATTTCCTAGTTTGATCGTAGGGAAGGGAAGGAAATGGATGAGTAAAATATTGGATGATGGGTTAGTAATGGCCGCTTGGGCTACTCTGAAGGCAGCTTTTCTGAAGAGGTTCAGAGGAGTGGGCTATGATCGGATGACCCTCATAGAACTTCAGAGGCTAGAACGGAAGAAGAAAGAGACACTGCGGGATTACACCGAGAGGTTTGAAGACCTCCTGGATCACATCTCCCAGAACCAAGGAAGACCCGGTTATTATGTCCAGCAAGCCGTGGACTGGTACTTGGGAGGATTGTTTCAGGATATGGAGTTGTACTGCAGAAGAGGAGGAGGTGATGATTTAGTAGAAGTACAGAAGCATGCCGAGCAGTATGAAACCTCGAGCATTACTCGGAATATGATGAAAGACAGAGGGAAGACCTCGAAGAAGTCCAAGAAGTCCAAGAAGTCTTCTAGGAAGTCCAAGAGGAAGTCCAAGTCCATTGAAACTAATAACAGTGATTCGGAAGTGTCCTCTACTTCTGAAGAGTCTATTGTCGAAAGTTCAGAATCAGAATCTGAACAAGAGAAGAAGACACGGAAGAAGAAGAAGGAGAAGACACGATCAAGGGAAGAAGTTGTGCAGAAGATGCCTCAGACTTAGATCATTCAGTCTGCACCTGATCCCCGGATCGATGAAGTTCTGAAGCAGTTTGCCGACCTGAAAGTTCATCTTCTGAACCAAAAGGACAAGCGGAAGCAACCTACGGCTTCTCGACCAAACATTTGGTGCAACCTTTGCAACTCTTCTGGGCACACCAGAGATCAGTGTACACAAGACCAAGCTGTCAATTGGGCAGGCTGGGAAGAAGACGATGAGAGATATCTACACGATCCCAGTGGAGAATCTTGCTATAGGATCGAGATGATACAACCGTTCACTCCCACACCTCCTGCTCAATATAATCGTTATGCACCTAGAGACAAGGCTAGTAATGTACAGACCAAGACGCCCTGGCAATCTTCTTCATCACAACGACCTCTAAACCCTCTTCCTGGAGCTTGCAATAATTGTGGAGAGACAGGACACTGGTGGTCCACATGTCCTCATCCACAGATTGGGCAAGTGCCCTTGTGTGGAAACTGTAAGGAAGCAGGGCATTTCACAAGAAATTGTCCTCAGACCTTACGCCCACGACAAATGGTTAGATTTGCAGAGACCACGCCTCCTGTAGAAGCCGCATCAACTTCTAATCTCGAGGTAGCAGTGGTACATCACATCACGGTAGAAGAAGAAGATCCTGGGGATTGTAAGGATTGTCTCTATATCAAGGAAGACGGACCAGACCCCGGGAAGCACGAAGGAAAGGAACCTCAGCTGTAGAAGACGACTGCAACTCAGAAGACGAAGTCACTTGAGGTAGCTTCCTCTTTTACTTTGGCGGATGATACTGTTTGGAGCCCTTGCCCGGATTCAGACAATTGGCCCCCAGAAAAAGTCCTGGATGAAGCGGTGTTCAAGGTAAGTACCAGAAGCAAAGGGAAGTCAGAATCCCGTCAGAAGGAGATCAAGAAGAAGAAGCAGCGAAAGGAGAGGTCATCTTCCCCTGAGCGGCCTTCTTCTCCTGCTTACGACCGAGAAGATCCGAAGTACTTTGCTCCTGACATTAGGCAAGAAGTTGAAGCGATCATGCAAGAAGAGTTGGAGAAGCGACGGAAGATAGTACAGCAGTTTCCTCCACCGACTACGGCAGCCTTTGTCTCACGGGAACAGCTTCCAGTCGAGGGAAGACACCATTCTGGTCTTCCACCCAAAGAAGCAGCTACTACATCTTCTCTGTTGGAAACCCCAGTCACTCTTCTGAAACGATCCCCTTATGACTTTTTGCGAGACTTGTGGAATCAGAAGGCGGATGTAACCTTCCAACAGCTTTTGGATGACAACGCTGGTTACAAGAAGTTGCTACAATCTGTTCTTCGAGGATCGAGGAAGAGGAGAACAGCTAAACTTCCCCAGAGCACCCCGATCCTAAGGATCGAGCATGAAGACTTGAGAGCCCCAGAACTTGATATGGAGATCCATGGCTGTCTTCTGAAAAAAGTACCCATTGATTTCGACTCCGGAGTTAACATCATGACTGAAGAAACTGCGCATGCCCTAGGCTTCATTGAATTCTAGCCTACTCCGAGAATCCTTAGAATGGCGGACCAAATCAGAAGACAACCTTTGGGGCAACTGAAAGATGTCTTGACGGTAATTGGGGGAGTATCTTTTTACCTCACCTACATCATTTTGCGACCTCTAGCTAGGGTTGGATATCAGGTGTTGATAGGAAGACCATGGCTGTATGCTGCAAATGTAAATACTGATTGGAGAAGACATCGTTTGAGGTTTCCCAATCCTACACCCAAGCCAGGAGAGAAGATCAAGGTCTCACTTTCTTGGATGAAGCTTGGACACCAAGGTGAAACTCCTTCAACTACTGAGGGATACACGACAGAAGACTCAGCTGCGTCTTCTGACATTGATGAACGATATGATGAGTTTTGTGGTGAATAACTTGTGTACAACATAAGTAGCAGAGATAGCAGAAGAAGTGATATGTGGATACATTGAGTGCTACGAAATTGCGGAAGAAGAGCTTCCAGAAGACAAAAGTACGGTCTTCTCTTCAGAAGATCCGACAGTTGGTCTTCCAGAAGACGAAGGTACCGTCTTCTCTTCGGAAGATCTGATAGTTGGTCTTCCAGAAGACGAATCTGAACCAGAAGAAGCTCCCAAACCGGAATACTTTGGTGACAGTGAGTACAGTCACACTGAAGGAATGGTAAACCCAGATGATCTTCAAGAAATTGAGGTTACTCCTGGGAAGAAGCTGAAGCTTTCCAAGGTAATCGAGGGCCAACAGTTGGAAGACTTTAGAGAACTTTTGATGGAGTTCCAGGATGTCTTCGCTTGGACCATAGAAAACATGAAGGGCATACCTCGAGAGCTGAGAGAGCATCGCATTGACTTGCTGGAAGGCGTTGTTCCTGCACGGCAGAGGCAGTATCGGCTCAACCCCAAGTACTCGCTTCTGGTGAAGGACCAGATCGATCAATACCTAAAGGCAGGAGTCATCTTCCCAGTACTTAGTAGTGAGTGGGTAGCTCCTATTGTCATCGTGCCAAAGAAGCAGATAGGTAAGATCCGAGTGTGTTAGGACTTCCGGAAGCTGAACTTGGCCATGAAAAAGGATCATCATCCTTTACCCTTCACCGACTCTGTGTTAGACCAGGTAGCAGGACATGAGTTCTACAGCTTCTTGGATGGGTATTCTGGTTACAATCAAGTTTCAATCAGAGAAGAAGACAAGTCGAAAACCACTTCACTATTGATTGAGGCACATACGCGTACAATCAAATACCTTTTGGTTTATGCAACGCACCCGTCACATTCCAGAGACTGATGATTACGATCTTCAAGGAGTTTATCTTCGCACATTCATGGAGATCTTCTTGGATGGTTATTGTGTGTTTGGATCGAAAGAAGACCACATGATATTTCTAAGGAAGTGTCTTTTGAAGTGTAGAGAACATCGTTTGGCTCTTCACCCGGAGAAGTGCTTCTTTGGTATATCAGGGGGAATTTTGCTAGGACATAAGATTTCTGGAAGAGGTATAGAAGTCGACTGTGCTAAGGTGGAAGTCATCATGAAACTTCACCCACCTGCTAACCTGACTCAATTGAGAAGCTTCTTGGGCAACGTAAGATACTACAGGAGGTTTATTGACAGGTATGCAAAGGTAGCAGGAAGACTTACCAAGTTGCTGAAGAAGGACGAACCTTACATTTGATCTTCTGAGCATCAGGAAGCATTCAAAGAAATGAAAAGACTTTTGTCGGAATCCCTGGTCCTAAGGCCACCTGATTGGGAGAGAGTCTTCCACATTTATGTGGATGTTTCTGCTTTCGCCATAGGGGTGGTATTGAGTCAGAAAGATGAGAAGAAGAAGGATTATCCCATCTACTATGCAGGAAGACAACTTAGTGATGCAGAGAAGAAGTACTCTACAACTGAAAGGGAGTGTCCCGGCATGATTTACTCCTCTAGGAAGTTTAGGCACTATCTTCTAGCCAATCCGTTTGTCTTCTATGTGGATCATTTTTCTTTGAAACATCTCGTGAAGAATGCATATTTGTTTGGTAGGATAGCTAGGTGAATTCTTCTACTCCAGGAATTTACTTACACAGTTGAATACAGGCCTGGAAGACAGCATGTTAATGCTGACTACCTATCCAGATTGGAGACGGAGCGACGAGAAGATGAAGTGGAAGACGAGTTCTCTGACGAAAAGCTGTTTTCAGTTTTCACAGAGACACTTTCATCTGAGGGGGGCATACCGCCTACATCCCAGAAGACGAGACTAGGTCTTCTGATCCGATCTTTGCGACATCTATAGAAGAATCGATCTTCAAGGACTTAAGGAAGTTCTTGGAAGACCAATAGTACCCCGAGGGATTAGATGCGGAGCAGATGGCTGTCTTCTTACACAAGGCAGGTCCTTACGCCATCTTCCAGGGTATCCTATTTAGGAAGGGACATGACGAGAAGCTAAGGAGATGCCTTGAGTATTCAGAGATTTAGCCAGTGATCACGGGTCTTCACTACGAAGATGCTGGGGGTCACTACGGGCTGAAGATCACAGTGAAGAAGATGTTGGACGCCGGTTACTGGTGGTCGACCATGTACAGAGACACTTTTCAAGAGATCAGGAAATGTGATGCGTGCCAGAGGGTGGGAAGACCAACACCTACTACTAGGTGACCTCTTACTCCCATTCCTTCGCTTGCTCCTTTTGAAAAGTGAGGAATCGACTTTGTTGGGCCTATCGCCCCGGTGGCTAAAAAAACGCGAGCACGATATATTTTGATAGCTACAGACTATGCTACCAAGATGGTGGAGGGCGAAGCCACGAGGAAGAACGATGCTGCAGTGGTAGCCAGGTTCCTCTGGCACAACATTATCACTCGATACGGATGCCCGCTGGAACTAGTATCAGATAGGGGTACTCATTTTTTAAATGAGACTATTTCCCTCCTAACCCAATACTTCAGGATAAAGCATCGAAAGATGACGTCATACAACTCGAAAGCTAACGGACTGACAGAGAAGTCCAATGGTCTTCTTTGTAATATCCTAAATAAGGTAACTATTAACCATGCATATGATTGAGACACGAAATTGCCATTTGTGTTATGGACTTTCAGGATTTCACCCAAGATCACGATCCAGAAGACACCCTTCTACCTAACTTATGACATAACACCTGTTGTGTCCATCGAGTTAGAGGTCCCTACTTACAGATTAGCCGCAATCGAAGAGGAAAGCCAGGAGCAGCATCTTCTGAACTTTGTGGAGTTCGAAGAAGACAGGAATGCAGCTTTGGAGAAGACGTACGAAGTGCAAGCGCAACGTAAGGTGAACTATGATGGCAAGCTGAAGAAGGTAACCGTCGCAGATGGGGACTTGGTTCTTCTCTACGACAATCGACATCTCAAGTTTCTTGGGAAGCTTCATCTTCGCTGGATGGGTCCTTACCGAGTCTTGGAGGTCTTCACCAATGGCTCCTTGCAGTTGGAAGAGTTATATGGTACGTTGATGACCACTCGTGTAAATGGGTGGCATGTCAAGAAGTACTGGACGTGCACAGAAGTGCTGAAGCGCTGATGTTTGCGGGGACGCAAACATGTGAGGGTGGGAATATGTGGTGCCCACAATTTACAGGATTCACGAATTTTTGAAATTTTTAAGGTTAATAACAGAAGAAGCTTTGTTACTTAAGATTACGGCTTCCTTAGAAGAAAGATGATCTTACGATCTTTTTCGTAATAAGAAGTTGACTTCTTCGGAAGACGGCCGTCTTCCGAGAAGCATCTTCTCAGTTGTATCTTCCGAAGACAGAAGACGGCGAAAGACGGAAGACACGTATCTTCCAGAAGACAGCGACCGCAGAAGCCTAACCGCGTAAATCCCAATAAAGAAGTAGGTATACCTACCAGGTAGCACCAGGAAGATCAGGTAGGTCAGGAAGGTCGGATAGGTCAAGGACCCCTAAACTGCACGAGAAGATACGAAGCAAGTGCATTAGCGTATGAACCCTACCGCTTCCCGCATCGAGGTCAGTTTGTGTCTAGAAGATCGAATTGCGAGAAGATTGAATTGAGAGGTGATCGAATTGAGTGAGGGCCAGCAGAGTGAAATTGAGTAGAGCCAAGATCGATTCGCAGCTAGAAAGAAGACGAGGGCGAATTGCTGAGGGTACGAAGCACATCGAGCTGAAGGAGTCTTCTGTAGACTCTCAGAAGCAGAAGGACTCAGAAGCAGAAGGACGGCTGAGAAGAATCGGAGGTGGATCTTGTTCGATTGAGGAGTGGCAAGACATTGACGGCAGCAGTAGCTTTGTGGAGTCGCATTAGAGCTGAGGACGGAGCCGGAAGCAAGCAGAAGACTGAAGACACTATGGAAGCAGACAGAAGATTGTTTGAGGTTCTTCTCATATTCTCTTCTCTTCCATCCTGCTTCTTGCCTCTTGTTTGGTATACCTCGCGCTTCCCCGGTTGTTTGCAGATAAACCAATCGATCGATTTCTCATCCCGCATTTTTCTTCTGAGAAATTGGGCGCGGAAGGGCTGCTCAATTTTTGACAGTCATCTTCTAGCTTCTTCCCGAGCTGCAATCGAGCTTTCCTAACTGTCGTTCTCAAATTCGACCCTGCAGCTATCAATTTTCCTACCCTATCGCACCTCTACTCACGAATCCCTGAACAGAAGATGCTTCAGAAGATCTGAACATCTTCGAAAGACGCTTCCGAATGTCTGAAGTCTTCGAAAGACGACTGTGTGCAATTCGTATCGAGAGTGGATTGGATTTGCTTTTGTGTTGAGAGAGGCTTGGTACGAATCTTGAGTGATTTGGTGCGTTGTTTTTTGTTTCGAGAAGCTGAAAGTTGAGAATCAGACCTGTGCCTCCCGATCTTCCGAGCTTCTCAAATCCACATCTTCATAGAGAGACTAGAAGACTAGAAAGGCTGGCAGAATGCGCGAGAAGACGTGAGGGTCCGTTATGGATCTCTTCTGTCCGACCCCTAGTAGCCTATTCCTTCTTCTTCCTGAACTTAGAAGAGAGATGTGAGAAGACTTGCTGGCAGAATCTGGAGAGAATGGTCGAGGGTCATGTATTCCCATCATGCAGCAAGCTTCTTCTGAGTGTGTATGAGAGGTGAGAAGTCAGAAGAACAGAATGCGAATGTCTTGTGTCTGTTGTGAGGTCAGATTGCATGTAGGAAGCAGAAGACAAGTGAGATCAGTGAAGGAAAACCTGACTTTGAGAAGTCTTCCAAGAACGTTATTGAATCGGAAGCTGTCTCGGGAGTCTTTCCAGAGGCCACTGTCACCGTAGGAGCTCGCGACCATCTTCTGAACCTTTCATACACTCTCCTTCTCGCATATCTTGTATCTCCTATTAAGAAGTATGATGTAATACAAGGTTTGTTGTCTTCTTAGGAATCCATGCGAGGCCTTGCTTAGTTAGGATTGTTTAGATATAGCTCGGAAGACGAGAAGACTTTAGGAAGCACTGTTAGAATCCCGGAAGACGGAGTAGCTATCTTCTGGAAGACTAACATCGTCTTCTGAGAGTGGAAGCTAGACTGTGAGAACTTGAGAAGGACTGAGCCTTTGGCTCACAGTAAGTACGTGTGGCTTAGTGCAACAGAAGTTTCAAGTATGTCGATGCATCCTCGAGGGTTACCGGCAGCAGAACTGACCGAGACCAAACCCTTCATCAAGGAGTTGGGTCTCGACTTCTTCCTGTGGGATTGGAACCTCGCCGACTAGACCTTTTGGAGGAGGTTTGGGCAGCTTTACCGCCTCGCAACCGTGTACCTACGAAGAAAGAAGTAGCTCGTGGAAGACCATCTTCTTGGATAGAGGAGTGGTGGCACATGGCCTTTCACAGGTCAGAATCTGAGAACCGAGGTTGTTGGCTCGAGAAGAAGATCTTACCCATGATCTCGGATAAGTGGCATGTGTCGAGGAGCACATCTTGTCTCTTCCTGGAGGACAGGCAGGGAAGAAACGACTGGAAGGTTGAATCTTACCGGGAGTCGCAGAAGCGTCTTCTAGCGAAGCTTTTCCTTCACCTCTTTCCTAAGGGGAAGGCGCAGAAGATGAGGTACTTTGGAGATCAGGACGTGGAGTGCATGGAAGTAGTGTGTGCTAGAGAGAATGTCAACTGGGACGCGTTCTTCCACGCTTATGTACAGGCAGAGCTGGTGTACTTAGGTACCCCGGCAGGAGGACATCTAACTCCGTTCTTCTGTTACCTGTAGGTGGTCAAGGGGGATCTCACGGAAGATCAGTTGGCGAGATATGGACCAACAGGACAGCACGAGACGAAGGAGGAGACCTCGGAAGAAGACGACCGAGCAGCAGCAATGACTCCTCCTCCCACTCTGATGTCGCAGATGAGGCCAAGTATTCATCAGAAGCGCTTTTGGTGAGCGAAGAGGACTCCAGTGGATCGGAAGACACGACACTACCAAGGAAGATGGGTCCTAGGAGTGTGCCTAGGAAGACACCTCCTTCCCGATCATTCATTCTGGATCGAAGTCTGACTCACATGAGGAGCCATTGAGTACCCAAGCTGCACAGAAGACTGCTTCTGCAACACCAAGGAGTCTTCCAAAGACTCCAGAAGACGAATGTTGGATGGATACTCCTACTGCGATGCGAGGAAGCAGTAAAGAGGACCGCTTCTGTCATGGGTAGAGATCTTCCACCCCGGAAGATGAGAAGAGTAGCTTCTTCTCACGCGTAGAAGCAGAAGACCATAGTGGTGGAAGAGGCACCCTTGCCTCTAGAAGACAAGGTAGACACCTCCGATCGGATCGTGGGGATGAGTCTGTCTTCCGCGGGAAGAAGACTGGAGGAGTTCAGTGTCTTCTTCCACTCGGAGATCCAACCAGCTATGGTGTTGGTAGAGAAGAGAGCGAATGCTCAAGAGAAGCCACTACAGCTTGGATTCGATCTGCGCACCCTGATGCGACAGGAAGAAGGCCGGAAGAAGGTAGAAGCGCTGGAAGCCAACCTCCGCACCATGGAGAAGCTCGCAGCGAAATACAAGGCAGAAGCAGCCGCTTCTGCCAAGGAGTTAGCGCAGCTGAAGAAGAGCAACTAGGATAGATCACCGCCCTTGCAGAGAAGAAGACGACATGGAAGACACTGCGGGAAGCCGTAGAAGCGCATACTGCAGCCAAGAAGACGCAGCAGGAAGCTTGTGCGCATGAGATGCTAGCTCAGTCGGTGGAAGCGCTTCGGAAGAAGTTTAACTTCACCGCATGTAAGAAGCTTCTTACCTTAGCTAGAGAATGAGACGACGAGTCTAGAGCGGTGTTGATAGAGTGCAAGGAGAGCATGTTCCGGTACTTGGATCGGCAGATAGAGGGAGTGAAGATACTCTATGGTCTTCCCTTGATTCCGTCATCTGCAACTGCATCTTCCCAAGCTCCAGCACCATCGACCGTATCAGACTTGGAGAAGGAGGAGTTCGACCTCACTGTCCACTTGATAGTGACAGCGTTGGAAGCCGAGAAGACTCCAGAAGAAGCCCCGGAAGACAAGGTGTCTTCTATAAGACAAGAAGAAGAGCTGTCTTTCCAGGTATTTCGAGTGGAGGAAGCGACTTCCTCGGACCCCTATGAGATCATCATGGCTCCCAGTGTCGAACTAGTGCCTCAGAAGAGCGAGGAAGCACAAGTCGACCCAGCTTCCCTGGAGACGCTTCTATCTTCCGAAGCAGCAGCAACAGAGCTAGCGATGGACGTTGAGGAGGAAGCCACCTCAGTGACACCCGAAGTAATTACAGGGCTTCCCCGCTTATCAGAAGCCGAGTTAGGAGTTCCGGTAGGAGTAGATCCAATGGAGATTGCATCTGAGAAATTAGAGTAGGTAGCAAAGCGCAAAAGACAAGTTGACTTGTCCAAACTTAGTAGGGACCGAACATGCTATCTTAGGAAGTGATAGTTTTAGTGTAATATTAGATAGGTGACGATGTGGCAGAGTAGGTAGCGCAGGAGTAGTAAGGTGGATGGCTAATTAGGAAGGAGAACCGCTTGCATGTGGGGTGGCAACCTTCTGACAGTGCCCATCTCTCCCTGGTTGTAGTCGAGGATTGGAAGAGATTCCCTCTACGCCTCAAGGCAGATGCATAAGTAGGATCACAGTGCAGATTTTTGAGACACATATGCCTTACTGTGAGTAGGAACACATTATACACACATGAGAGGGCACTAAGTACATTAGTAATTTTTGTGTACTGTGCGCACATACACTACACCCGATGTTAGAGACATACGAATAGATTGAGATTACATCGGAGGGGTCTGCATGCTCGTTGCCAGCAGTGGTTCGAAGATGTAGATGGAAGTAGTGGACAGTTTAGGAGCAGGGAATGACATCCTCGTGTAGTCCTGCTGGCTAAACTGGTGTGTCGAGGAGTAGGAGCAGAAAGTAGAGGGAGTGAGCTTCCCAACATCAATGTGCCTTCTTCTCGGGGAATGGATTGCTGATTTGAGTGCAGAAGCTTTGTCTATGTCCTGACGGTAGTGGGTTTCCTTGAATTCACTCCCGATTATGCATGGGAGGCGTTCTTCTTGAGTGGCGGTGACTGTCAGCAGTTGTGCAGATCCGCAGCTTGGCTCGTCCAGTGGAGCACTTCGGATCCATGTACGGATGGTCTTATGGGTAAAGGATCCCAGAAGACAGAGTAGTCGGAGCAGCGAGAGATGAAGAAAGAAGCCTTCTTCCCACAGCAGAAGACGACATCCTCAAGTAGAAGACTGTGTAACTGTATGCACGTTTGTTGTCTTGCTCCCCAAAATATTACAAGCAGGGAGGCTTGTTAGTCAGGATCCGGACTAGAAGCGTGTCGGAGTCTTAATTTCTTATTCTTATCTTGTCTGTGTCTCATTTGGATTTTCTCTTCTTCCTCATCTTCTCCCATCTTCCCCATCTTCTTACCTTCTTCTAGTGAGCTTCCAAGACTTCTATTGAGCTTCCGTGAAGGTGAATGTCGTTGTAGTGCTGCAAGAAGACTGTTTTCATAGGCAGAAGCCTGGGAAGGCTACAGGGGGCATACACCTTGTGATTAATCTAACCCGTTACTGGGTCCTCCATGTCATGTAAAGTTGAGTGACTTCAAAACAGAAACTCATTAACGAGTACTTGATAGTTGTTAGCCGCTGTTTGATATCGAATCCAAACCAATATCATAGTATATTGAGAAACAAGTTCAAATAATTTTTAAACAAGTTCATTTTATCCTCTATACTTTACATAATTTAAACATTGAAATTTTAATGTATTTGTCGCTGAATCTGATAAATATTCATCAGATATTTACTATTTTATATGGATCTAAAGTTAATTGAAGAAGATCCTCAACTTTTGGAGATGAAAACAAATTTTCAAATTTTCAACTGCTTTTTAGATTCAACTTTATGATTCACTTCAGTTGTAAAACATGACATTGAATGGTTATGACTAATAACCGTTTTAGTGACAAACACAAAGTCTTACAAACCACTTGTTATACATTGTCATTATGCAAGTTTTTGACAAAAAACTTACAATGCATAATCAGGGCACATGTGTTGCTCTTCTTACTTATGTAGATTCATATGGTCAACAAGTAGAGGAATTTCGACCTAGGGAGTCACAAGCTCGATGGGTAGATTATGGAGGTTGTTTTGTTCATGTTAAAAGGATTATCTATTTTTGAAAAACTTGTTAGTAAATCCATGAAGAAAGCTTATTTTATTGCTCATATAAAGATGTATTCACCTCTGCGCTATCTGGTAGTGGTAAGTTGGAGCCTAGCTTGCTTTCTCCATCTTTCGAATCTTGTAACTTCTCCAGTAGGCGTCCAAACGAAGTAGATGAAGTGCCTATGGAGTGTTGACAAGGAGCTGTATCCACTGATGCGATGAAAGTGGAGATCCAAAATTGTGACAAAAATCCGTAAGCTGAGGCCTAGCTTGTCTTCTCATGAGTGTCTTTGGAGCGACAAGCATCAAAGTTTGAATTTCAGGTAGGAGCCGGTCCATGACACGACAACGCTCTGTTGTACCAGGAGCAAGTAAGTAAATACCCAAGTAGGGGTTGCTGACAGGCGGAGTTAAGGTCCATGATCGTGTCCTGTACTGTTTATTTGAGAGTTGTGATCGAAGGGCGAAGGTGAAGGTGTACAACTATAGTGTGCATCCTTCATTAGCACTTTGGCTATATCTTCATGGTTATATGAATTTTGGCGTCAGATTTTATAGAGATGATGTCTGTAGATAAGTGTAAGTGCCTAGAAAGTTTTAACCGAAATAGATTTCAGACTCGTTTAATATCCATCTCTGAAGTTGTGCCAAGGCGAGGAAAATGCTAAGGGTCAAAAGAAAAACAATGGAACCTTCAGTGAGACTTTCCGCATAACAGAGGCTTCAGCTATTACTTCGTCTTCAAAACTTGATGATGCTCAGCTTTGTACACGAGACTAGGTGCCTGCAAGTTTTCAGACCGAATAGCCTTCGGATGTGTCTATGAAAATTGTCCGAAGGCGATGGTTCTTGTGAAATCGAAGGAGGAAAAAATGGAACTAAGGTACATACGAATGATCCCTTCGCTGGGATTTTTGGTATATCTTCGTCACATATTGTCCGTTTGAATTAGAGCCTAACTGGAGAGTGTTGGTAAGTCCACCTTCATGTAGTTTGACAGCAAACAGAGTCAGGAGGCATACGTGGCAAATAAATCAAAAGCGGAGTTTTTGTAGTGAGACGAAGATAAAGTGCAAAAATGAATAGCTTTCACTAGCCTTTTTGTTGTATCTTCACCTTCGCTGATATTCGGCTTGAAATTTTGAACTATTGGTGCATTGTACATTAAGGTCGTTACTGGTTGAAGATGAGTTGAAAATGAGTTTCACTGCTGAAGACATTTGCTTCAGAATAGTCAAAAACTGAGAAAGTGCAGATCTTGACTTGAGGATTTTTGGTCCTAATGCAAATTGAGAGACCTTCGGATGGAAGGTCGTCATCATAGCTCTTAACCAAAAGGGGACCCTAGAGGTAATTTTACACCTAACAAAGACAAACCCATGAAAATCACGAATATCTCGACAAAAAAATACTAAGGATCTGATCTACATCTGAATTATGAAACCCATCTAATTCTTCACCGTCAGAAGTGTCGTCAAAATCATCATCATCAGTGTTCACTTTGTCTTCAACTTCGCTTCATCTCGGACTCTTGTTTTGATCCCAATCTATTTTTCCAAATGGAACAATTGATTCTTGATTTTTGTTACGATGGCTTGTTGCAACTAATTGATTGTAGTAAAAATCAAACCAAAAGTTAAGATTCAGGTTTCAAAAATATCGATTTCTTGCTTGTAGAGAGTTGGTCTTCCTTTCTCAACCAAAACTTTCCATTTCTCCAGAAAGTATTTACTTATATTGATGTTAATGATCAGACGACTAGGTGACATACCTTGGATTTAGACGTAACTTGGTTCCTCTTTCTTGTCATGAGTGATTGTTTGTCGCACTTTATTAAATTAGAATGATTTATCATCCTTTACCGAAACTACAAGCAATTTACTGACAAATCTTTGATGTTGCTAGTAATTTTTTGTAACATATGTTATTGGTGAATCTTTAATGTCATCTTGTTGCAAGTCAAACACCATCTTAGTTTCATCCACAATAGAAGTACAACAGTAAATGAATTGTATCTATCACTCAAATCTTTGGTCACATTTTTGGTAGTCAAGATGATTTTTTTAGACTCAAATCTGCCGACTAGCTTCTATGAGACTATTCTATGTAGAATGTTCAAATTTATCTCCATGGTGATTTTCAGTCGATTAGGAGATCTTACTCGGAGTTAGGAGCATGCAGCTCATGAACTTCATGGATTGTATATGCCAAATCGACTGTGCACTCCATGAGGTTCATGGGTTGCATCCTCAAAACTGATCCAACGATGTCTAGAATCGATTGAAAATTACCATGATGACATTCTACACCAGACAGTCCTAACAAGATTGTTTAACAAATTTTAGACTAAAAAAAATATTTTGACTTTCAAAAACACAATTGAAGATTGTAACCACTTGTATTTTTCTCGGTATTGATTATTCTTCCGTTTTTTATTGAACCTGAGATTAGACTTGACATAGCACAACATCACAACGAGGGTGATGCTCATGCTTTTTAGTGTCGATGATCACATATTAATTTTGTACTTTAATACAATTGAATGTTTGTTGATGTCTGTTTGTGTTTCATGAGTTTTTGTTTGTGCTACGCTTCTTCATGCAATGAATTCATCAATTATGACAGAAATCACTTTTTCTTGCAGCAAGTATGTTTGAACATTACCTCATATAGTTCAGTAGTCACAAGTGACAAGAATTTTATCACTTGTGAGGTTTTTATGTCTTTAATCAATGTCAATTAAGGTTCTTAAGATATGGAGTTGCAAATGAATTTAGATGTACTTAGAAATTGTGAATGGCTCTTTATTTTCTTCATATATTGAGATCCAGTTCAATATTAAATGATTTGTCATGAATTTTATGTTCAAACTTATTTTTTTAATTTTTTAATTTTTTGTGTACTTCGAGGTTGAATCATTGTTTAATAATACACACACAAGTAACATCTTTAACTGAATTCCTGTAGAGTGTTATAATGGTAAATTTTCCACTTTTTGTTTATGATGATGAGAGGACTTCAAAGTCATTATTTTAGAAATTATTCTACTTTTGAAATTCATGTGCATTTACTTTCTCGACTACAATCCGTGCATGAATTTGAAGGACGCATCTAGACTGGAGAATTATAAACTATAGACTGTTCCACACTAGTGGAGTGCAGTCCATGAAGTCCATGTACTTCATGGACTGCTCTACACCAAACTCATGTAGTCTTGAAGTTATTGATCAACTTTGAATCAAAAGAATATAATCCATGAAGTTCATGGGCTGCACTACATTAGAGCAGTGTAGTCTATGAAGGTCATGGACTACTTTTGCACCAAAATGGTGTAGTTATTGCAGTTCATGAGCTCCTCAAGATTAGAGGAGTGGAGTCCATGCAACTCATAAACTTCTTCACATTCAAGAGACATAGCCTTTGGAGTTCGTGGATTGCTCTTCTCTTGACTATAATTGTTTATCTGAAATTTTTTATGAAGAACATTGTTTTATGTTAGATGGGCTATACAATATTAGAATGAGAATAAAAAATTTAGATATCTATTGATAGTTACTTCTTGATTGTTCAAAGATTAAAACTATTTGATACTAATAAAGTTATATTGTTGGTCATCAGATTTGTGGCTTGTCATGAATGTATAACATTGTCCATCAAATTATGTTAATTATAAATTTATAATTCTTGTTATAGAAAATTTTAATTATTTTGACGTGGATTTTGAAATTTATGACATTTTACAATGTAACACGTTTTGGTCCTCCATGTCATGTAAAGTTGAGTGACTTCAAAACAGAAACTCATTAGCGAGTACTTGATAGTTGTTAGCCGCTGTTTGATATCGAATCCAAACCAATATCATAGTATACTGAGAAACAAGTTCATTTTATCCTCTATACTTTACATAATTTAAACATTGAAATTTTAGTGTATTTGTCGCTGAATCTGATAAATATTCATCAGATATTTACTATTTTATATGGATCTAAAGTTAATTGAAGAAGATCCTCAACTTTTGGAGATGAAAACAAATTTTCAAATTTTCAACTGCTTTTTAGATTCAACTTTATGATTCACTTCAGTTGTAAAACATGACATTGAATGGTTATGACTAATAGCCATTTTAGTGACAAACACAAAGTCTTACAAACCACTTGTTATACATTGTCATTATGCAAGTTTTTGACAAAAAACTTACAATGCATAATCAGGGCACATGTGTTGCTCTTCTTGCTTATGTAGATCCATATGGTATAAGTAGAGGAATTTCGACCTAGGGAGTCACAAGCTCGATGGGTAGATTAGGGAGGTTGTTTTGTTCATGTTAAAAGGATTGTCTATTTTTGAAAAACTTGTTAGTAAATCCATGAAGAAAGTTTATTTTATTGCTCATATAAAGATGTATTCACCTCTGTACTATCTGGTAGTGGAATAATTTTTAAAATTATTTTTACATTATAAAGCACAAGGTTTTCCTTTATACATCATTAGTAATATAAAATATATTATCCACAAGAGAATTAGAGTTAAACCTTGGTAATCTACAATAATATTCATCAATACGTACGCCTAGATAGTAAACTTCCAATTTTCTCCTAAACATGCAAAATCCACAAAAGTACTAAGTAGGTAGCTCTTTGTCATCGAGCCTTCCTAAACTACTCAATAATCTCACCACATTTAAAGTCCATCTCAAAACACCCCACGACAAAAAGTATATGCTTCCATCCAATATGTCAACTTCCAAGACATCAACCTCTAGTTGTTGACCTTCGAGTGGCAACCTCCACTTTCATGGTGAGATCTCTTGGAGTATTTACAATATATACTTGAGATCGGTTAGGGTAGTGGGCATCTCCTTCACTCAATGAATTTGTAATAAGCCCCATGCTAGATATAAAAATGACTATTTGTAAAACGCATGTCTTTGACTAAGTATGTAGGTTAGATGGCATGTACTGCAACTCAATCGCCCTTCAGAACTCCTCACTATCACTTCGCTCACCTAGATTAAGCGCTACACATCTTTTTGCATCAAAGATGTAAATTTCTGGATTGAAATGGGGCCATGTACTCCTCTGCTGACACCTTGAGACTCTCCTATACACTAGTTAGTGATTTATGGACAGTATTGAGTGGGTGAACAAATCAAGTGGTAAATTGTGATTGAAACGGATGCATTCCTCCGTGTAGTATGTTCTTACATTCGTCACTCCTCTTGGCTGAACATAATAGTAATATCAACACTCTTTGTACTAGCACTCTACTTTATAGACATCTCATCTTTCATTTGCTCTCTCTCCTTGCCTTCCATGGTTAATACACCTCAAACCTTATGCATACATAGATCAACCCCAAAAAAACACAACAACTATTCAACATGATGTATGAAAGACCACACGGAAGACCCGTAGGTAAAAACTCCACTAATGGAGATATGGAGTACATGATTATACAGACTAGTTGTAATCCATGTCCACTCCACACCAAGTTACTCCTAAATCCTCAAACTACCTCTTGGAGGTTAGCTTTGCTTAAACACAACCTAGCAAGTTGTTGAAACACATAGATCAAAAACAGGAGTAAGGATAAACAAGCCCTTTAAACCCCATGCACAAAACACACAGCCAAGCAAGGGACATCACTCCAACCGCAAAGACTAAGAGATGGTATCTCCAAGGAGTATTAATAATAGCTTACTTCAAAAATAGCAAAAAAAAAACGAATCTAAGACATCTGACACATGTCATCATACGATCAGATGATGACTGTCATACTTGACTTCTTGGAACCCGACCTCCTAAACATGTCATAAGCATGTCAAACGTCTATCTAGATCCTTGATCCCTAGTCCTTGTGAGCACTAGGATTAAGGTGGATCTCCTCATGAAAGACTCTTGAAGGAGGTGGCAGGAAAACAGAGAAAACGACCTCACATATATCAGAAAAGGAGTTTCTTACACACTCTTGTACATAAGTTAGTGTACTATATTAGAGTAGAATGACTAGCACCACGAGAAGATAGTCTATGACTGTTGATGTTTAGTTAAGAAATACGGCTCCAGTGACTATTTAGGCTAGTTCCCTTGGTCATTTCAGACACCAGTGTTAGGAGCAGTCCCACAAGGAATAAGAGCAAACACTCGTCAAAAGTTGTATACTTCAATCAATAGTAGAAAACCCTCATGAAGATCAAAAGTCAACATACCAGCATATCTGTACGTGCAAGTGTGTGTGTCCAAGCATGTGTTTTATGCGTGTTTGTCAAGTACTATTGTTTATCCTCATTTTCAGAGTAGAGGAGACCACGACTTAGTTCATGGAAGAATTGAGGTCTTCCTTGAAGAGCGAATAGTGAGACCAGAGTCGCAAAGAGCCAACCAAGAAAGACCAGTTCTTTGTTAACTTTATGGAGAGAGGACCCTTTGAGGAACTAGGAAAAGTTCAAGGTTTATCCATATAGGATTCAAGGATCATCCATGGAGTTCAATCAAGAAGCTTATCACCTTGAGAGTTTAGTTAGAAAAACAATCCACAAGGATATCAGACGGAGAGAGGGAGGGACAAGAGAAGAGATCCATAGAGCTATCAGAGAGACAAAGAGTTCAAGGAAGAGGTAACTCGTGGAAGAAATGACTCAAGGAAATCAGTGTCTCACAAGAGTAACCGTCCTATCCTAGTCAAGTCAAGACAAGAGTTGTAATTCAAGGAGTGATATTTATACGAGAGAAGTTCAGTTCCTTCTGAGAGGTTCCCAAGAAAGAGTAATTTAGTTCTTTCAAGATATTTCTGAGTTTCAGAGGATCTTGTCTCGGTTAGTCATGATGCTCTTCAAGGGATAGAGACAGTAAACCTCAAGGTAAGTTGCATGTTCAAGGAAGTTGGACTAACCGATGATATTTTAGTGTCGATGTCATTTGAACTTGTATGTCACCTACGTGAATTATACGGTCAGGTAGATCTTACCTAATGTCAATGAGCGTGGTTGCTCGCACACTAAAGGAAGAGCAGCGACTATAGAGTCCATGATATCAGATGACAATAATGACACCGAAGTTATTGCGGACTACACTGTATCAGCAAACAATGAGGACACAACCTTAATGTTAGAGATCTCTTATCTCAATGCAGAAGAGGAGTCAAAAGAAGAAGAGGAAGAGTCAGAAGAACTAGAAGAAGAAATGATACACTCGAAAGTGATTCCATCGGGAGTACTTCATTTTCATGACATTGAGGATTTTAATGCATTCATTAATATGTTTGAAAATGATCTGTACTACTCGTAATATTGTCATGGACGAAGATAAAGTCAAATAGATTGGTCATTGCTAGGAACACAACTGCGTGGTCCAATATGCTTCTCCTTACCACTAGACTAAGTCATGCACCGGAGGGTGAGATAGAGAGAACATAATTCCTGTAGAAAGATAGATACTTCAAGGGCACTCCAAGAAGAGAGAGCGAGTAGACAAGGAAAGTAAAATAGGAATGAGATGAGAGAGACTTTACCTCTCCATGTATATATAGTGGAGGTGAGTACAAGAAAAACCCTAATGGTGGGTTAGCCCTCTACCCACTCCAGCTAATATTAGCCGTCGATATACTAGAGCTTGGGGCTATATCAACACTCCCGTTCAAGCTCGACTCTACATCCTGTACTCCTAGACAATGTTTGAAAGCATCAAACTTATCTCTAGGCAATGCCTTAGTGAAGATATCGGCAACCTGATCTCTTATGCTCACATAACTGAGCTCAATCTCTCTTGCAAGGACCTACTCTCTTATGAAGTGATAGTGCACCTCAATGTGCTTCGTCTTAGCATGAAAAACAGGATTACTAGCTAACTTCATGCTGCTAATGTTGTCTGTATATACAACAACAGGATCTGTACACTCCACACCAATATCAGATAGCAGACATCGAAGCCAAATTGATTCGCATGCTGCGTTCGTTGCTCCTCGGTACTCTGCTTCTGTGGATGACAATGTGGGTTGCTTTTTAGAAGCCCAGCTTATAGCAGCGCTTCCAAGTCCAAAAGCGTAACCTGATGTGGATCTCATGTCGGCACTTCCTGCCCAATCAGCATCTGTGTAGCCATATAACAACAATGGTCCACCGTATCGACAATGAAGTCCGTACTGCATCAAGAACTTCACGTAGCGGAGGATCCGCTTGACAGCCTCAAAATGTGGTCTCTATGGTGACTGCATGAATTGACTAATCAGACCGACGACATAGCTCAAGTTTGGTCTAATGATCGTCATGTAGATAAGACTCCCAACCATCTGTCTGTACATGCGTGGATCATCAAGTAACTCACCATCCTCTGCTCCTAGCTTTACCCCTTGCTCTAATGGCGTAGCAATGGATTTGTAGTCAAGCATATTGAGAGCATACAGTCGCTGTACAAGCCAAACATCCTTCTCATCTCCAATGAACTCCACAGCAAGGAAATACTTGAGTTCTCCTAAGTCCATCATCTCGAACTTGGATTTCAAGTGATCTTTGATCTGAGAAATGAGCTCCTCATAGTTACCGGTAATGATCAAGTCATCAACACAGATGGTGATCACAACAATCCGGTCTTGTATTCACAATGAATACAAGGTAGAGTCTGAACTACAAAGGTGGAAATCAAGAGACTGCAAGTAAGAATTGATCTTTGCATACCATGCTCTTGGTGCTTGTTTCAGACCATAGAGGGCCTTCCGTAACTTACACACACGAGAAACTTCAGATCCTCGTAACTTGGAGGTTGCTGTATGTAGATCTCCTCCTCAAGATCGCCGTTGAGGAAGATGTTCTTGAAGTCCATCTGGTGCATCTTCCCACCTTTCTGAGTTGCAACAACAACTGTTGTTCGAATAGTCACCATCTTCGCAACATGAGCAAAGGTCTCCTCAAAATCCATTCATGTTGTTGTGCGTAGCCCTTAGCTACCAATATGACCTTGTACCGACACATGGTACCATCCGAGTTGCGCTTGACCTTGAAGACCCACCTGCAACCAATTGCTTTCTTACCCTGAGGTAAGTCTACCAACTCCCAAGTCTGTTGGTGATGAAGCGCAGCAAGTTCAACTTCCATAGCACTTACCCATTGGGTCTTGTGCATCGCCTTCTCAAGCGAACCCGGTTCATGTTCTTGAAGAACATTGGTCATATATGCATGGTACGCAACAAGAAAATCTTCATGTATATACCTACTCACTGGATGTTTTGTCCGCTCAGATCTGCGAGAGGTAATCGGTGCACTAGTCACCTCTCCTTGCAACTGATCTGATGTAGACGCCAAGGTCTAGAACAAAGTATCCAGTGGATGTGGAAGATCCACATATCTGGATGAGTCAAACATACGCTGCAATAGCACGCGCTCATCTTGTGTAGAAACTACACTAGTTTCACTAGGCTATGTTACGTGGACTACAACGTTAACAACAGCTCTATGTGCAACAGATTCTGATCTGGAATCAATGATTTCTCCATATCCTCCACTCAACGTACTACTCTGAGGTACTACAGTGGACTGAGTCCTTGGTTCTACAATAGGTACAGGGATGGTTACGACAGGTGCAGGTGCAAACCAAGACTGTAGCTCATCAATAACAACATCTCTACTGATATAGAACTGCTTGGACGAAGGATTGTAACATCTATATCCTTTCGTATCAGAAGCATAGCCAAGGAAGATACATCTATCTGCTTTTGGATCTAGTTTCTTACGTCTTTCATCAAGTATGTGCACATAACAGATACATCCGAAAACTTTAAGAAAAGAGTAATCAGGCTTACTGCCTATGAAGACCTCCATCGGTGTCTTGTTGTGGACTGCCGCTGTAGGCGTTCGGTTCATCAGATACATATCACATGAAATAGCTTCTGCCCAGTAAGGTCTATGCATGATCTTCTCGTTCAACATCGCATGAGCAGCTTCTGCTATGTGTCGATTCTTGCGCTCCGTAACCTCGTTTTGCTGCGGACTATAACTGCAAGTCTTCTGGCGTCGAATGCCATGCTCACGCAGATATGCATCGAATTCTCTAGAAAGGAACTCGCCTCCTCCATCAGATCTCAAACAGAGGATAGATGCTCTAGATTGTTTCTCCACCAACTTGCGGAAAGTTTGGAATGCTGATAGTACTTCGGTAGAAGACTTGTTTCTCAACAAATAAATCCAAGTATAACGCAAATGATAATCAGTGAACAACGCGAAATACTGGAAATCTGTCATACTTGGCTGAGAAGCAGTCCATACAGCAGTGTGAACAAGCTCCAGAAGCTTGTTCGCTCTATTACCTGATCCTTTAAAGGGCTGTCTAGTTTAAGGTCGTGGACGGAGCTCCATGTAAGATCTTGAGACGAGTAAGGTCTCACCGGAAAGACCTCGGCAAGAGCTTTCCAGTGATATGCAGAACTCCTCAAATTGATCTCTGAGTTGAGAATTATGGTCGATCCTGTGATCGAGTTGTGGTATAATTTTTTCAAGGACCAAAGAGGAAGACGGGGCCGCCGATCCCCAGAAGTATATATGAGAGACGTCCGATGCCTGGGTGGACCAGGACAAGTCATCCGACCCTAGGGTTTGGCAGGCGGACTTTGAGAACATGAGGTGATGGCTGGATCAATACCAAGACGCGTTCGGTCCAGACTTGGATGTCTAGACTTAGGAATAATTTAGGTAATGAGACGACGGGTTAGACCATCGTTCGGGAGCTTGGACTCAGGCAGACATCATGGACGGTTAGGCCGCTAGGTGTGCTGGAGGTACCGTTTAGGACCCTGGACTTTATGCGAAGTCCGTCCCAAGTCATCTTATGACTTGCTCATGTTTTGGGACTGACCTCGGCGGGTCTAGGTCGAGACTTAGGAAATGCTGAGCTTGATGATTAAGGAGACAGTCCGGCTCCGGTCCGGACCAAACAGAGTTAAGATAAGTGATGCATGAACGCTAACGTGTGATTGTGATATGCATGTTAGCATTGTGAGTTTCGTGACCTATTAAGCAAGAGCTTCCATTGGCGCAACAAGGCAGTAGGTGCACGAAAGTCAGTCCTAGAACATGAGTAAGTCATAACGTGACTTGGGACGGACTTCTCATAAAGTCCAAGATCCTAAGCGATGTCTTCAGCACACCTAGCGGTCCAATCGCACGTGACGTCCGTCTGGGTCCAAGCTCTCAAAAATGTTGATCTACTCGTCGTCTCGTTCCTTAGTCTTGCCTCAGTCCTTAGGTCGATCCCAAGTTCAAATGTCCAAATCTGAACCAAAAAGCGTCTTGGTATTGGTCTAGCCATCACCTCATGCCTCCAGAATCCACTCACTAAACTCTAAGATCGGATGACTTATCCTAGCCCACCTGAGCATCAAGCCACCTTCATATATACTTATGAGGATGGGCAATCTCGCCCTCCTCTTTGGGCCTTAGAAATTTTATCACAACTAGATCATGAGATCGGCCATAATTCTCAGCTGCGATGTCAGTTTAGGGAGCACTTGATATCATTGGAAAGCTCTCGCTGAGTCCTTTACAATGATACATCATTTGCCTTGAAGTCTTACATGGATCTCAGTCCATGATCCAACATGTTACTGCAGCTCCAACACTTAGTATTTTTCAGAAGAACCATGGTCCAAAGTCAGACTGGGACCCTTTGGTTTGGACCAATGTTCGACCAGCGTCGGTCTACACCAGACTCACATTTCAGTCCGCTCAGACCCACATCTCAAACTTATGTTTTGATCCGTTTTCATACTTGTCTCCTTAGGGTATCATTCGGCTAAGGTCTCCTTGAGATAGACCCCAACGTCTTGGTCCAATGAAACCACTTAAGGTTCATGTATCTTGACTTCTCGGTCAAGCCGTTAAGTCTTACTCGCAGCTTCCACAACCTAACACAAGTCCACTAGGGTTTTGTTGTTCACATCTGCACTCGATCTTGAGAAAGAGGGTCGTGATACTCACCTTGCTTTGGAGATTGATGCTCTCATTAACAATGATCCTTAAGTTAATGCCAAGTTCAAAATGAGTAGCCAATCCCTTGGCGTCATAATTACATTCTGATAGCTAGATCGCAATTCTCTTCTTGGTTTGAGTCTTAAGCTGCCACTAGAACACTCAGCAAAATTCCAACTAGTCTCGAGGAAGCCTAACCTCTTTCACCACCCTTAAACAAAACTAATTAGTAAATTCTAAACATTCTACTTAAGACTTGAACTTGCTAATTTATAAGTATTCACACCTACTTACTAGATCTCCTGAAGCTCACTTTCTGGTCGCATCTTGATTTGACTTAGACGTGCAACTAAGTTTACCTTCCAGTTAAAAAACTGCAATGCAAGATCACCCGAAGCCGCAAGACAAGTGTAAATAATTCATACTTGCTTTGTCAATACTAAGGCAAACCGAAGTCTTGACATCAAGATCTAGTCGTGATTTAGATGCTTATCCAAACCAGCTCGATTCCTTTGAGTGCGCTTCGTTCCTCGTCTCGACAACATCCTAGACATTTGATCAAAACTAGTCATAGTCATGCACTAACTAAGACAATTTCTAAGAAACAAACTCTTTATTTCCACCAAATATAAGTCAAAGCTACAAAGTCCATCAGCTCAAATCACCTCAAGTTACTACTCATATGGTTTTTCTTTCCTTCATTCCTCATTGGAGTGAAAGAACAACATTATCGTATCAAATTTTCTGTGAAGGTTGTCCAAGAAAAAATGAGGTTCTTGGCTGTGGAGATATCGTGTGCTAAACAGAGACAAGAAAAAGAGAAACAACCACGAGAACAAGCTTCACAAGATATACCAACTCTCACTTTATATACACTCCTTTTACTAAAGGATAAAGACAATCTGCACCCTGGTGCAGATTTGTTGTGCACCCCCAATCTGCAATCTGGTCTGTAATCTGCACCCAACCTCCTAAAACAAATCTCAAAATCTCAACCTAGACCCACAACTACCAAATTGTAGCTCAAAGTAAGGGAAACACCCTCTGCTAACAAAAAGCTTTGCACCAATATCACACAATTCAAGCCCAGATCCAAACAACACCTATGTACAAACCCTTAGCTAAAAGTAGCTATCACAAGCCGTACATAACCAACTAGAACTCTAACGAATCCAAAAGGACAAAAACCATAGCGAAAGAACCAAAGAAGACCTATCTTCAAACTTTCATTTTCCATCAAATGATCTTTAGATGTCGATAGGGTCTTCTTTCCTGACTTTTGTTGGCTCCAAAAACTTTCAGATACGATACCCAACACCCAAGATATGAACAATTTTAGGTCACATGTGATCGAAACCTCCTCCTTGCAGCATAAATTCACGCACACCGTCCAAACAAATAGTCTGATCCGTGACCCATGTTTCTTGATAGGTACATCTGGTAACCTTGATCTCAACGAGACTCCAAACAAGCTGTTTGGGGTTCTCCTCGCAGACCATGCAGGAATTTGATCGCAAGAAGCAAAAAATTGATGTAAATCGACTCCTTTTGGCTCCAACTTGCTCACAACATCCAAACCAACAATCTAGTTCACATACGGTCTTCTCCTCTGAGTAGATGAAGAATCCTTGGTCGTGTCGACACCAAGAACAAAGAGCTTAGCTCACGGATCGCCAAGAATAGTCCAACCTCAAGTCATAGACGAATGAAAACTTGAAGTAAGCGCTTTCCTGCGAGCCAAGTTCACCCAGAACTCCCAAATTGCTTGATGAAACTTCATATTATCTTCAATTTCTTGAAGAACTCGGTGTTATGATCCCGATGGGTCCAAGGACATCAAGTTTGGACTCTTAAACACCCCGAACATCCCGAACGGTCCAACTCTCCTTCGTTGGTTACTGAAGCGCTCCAAATCTCTTTCCTTACGTTTCAATTTCCTCCAGAACACACACTACGATCTGTCTCTTCACAAATTGTCTTAACCTGTGTGTAGCTTGCACAGATCTGAACCCAATGACGCCTTGCATGCTTTCATTAGACCTCTCAATCTCCCAATCCGTCAGTCGACAAGTCGCAGATACAAGCTAGTCCTTTAAGCTACCCCTTATATAAGAGTTCACAGTACATGAGTTTTGTCCAGATAATGACCAAGTAGCTCCCTTGCACCCTTAGTATAGCGCAAAGAATAGCATACCATCACCATTAAGCGCCAAAATGAAACAAATGAAGTGCTTTTGGGAACTTAACAATGAGCTCTATCACTTGGTGCAATGAAAGTCAAGATCCAAAATAGATCAAAAAGTCATTTTCTCTCCATGAATATCTTTGGGTTGTAAAATACAGAACCTCAAATATGATGTCTAAGTAGGAGCTAATCCACGACAGACATCCACCCCCTCTAAACATGTGCATCCTCCGATATGCATCAGAGATATCAACCAAGAAGTGGACCAACACGCACACGGTCTTATCATCCTACTTCTCATCTTAGTCAACCTCATCTTCAAGTTTGCAACATGATCGTCATCTTGCAATCCTTTCATGATTTTATCTGTATCCGTGTTGTCTTTCATTTTCTTCAGCCTTCATTCATTTGCTTATCTTCTAAATCTACACATTTTCAATATGCGTTCAAAGACCTAGAAAGAGTAAGCCATCATACTCTAAGAACACCTCTCATCCACCTAGTTGACCTCACCGTCGAGGTTTGTGACCCTAGTGTCATAGTAGACATCACTTGTCATCCCAATCATCACCATGTATCCTGATTTTAACCCTCAACCTCAAACCAATACATGTCATCGTACAAATCTTCCTTCTATTTTTTTACTTTTTGAAAAAATCCATATTTTTGCAACCAAAATCCTCAACCACAACTATTATTGTCTCGATGTACAATGGTATCTTTCTCAAACATCGTCTTCTCTTTTGAAAAGCTTAACAACCTTCCAAGCATCATCCTCCCAACTAATCATCTTCAACAATGACTTTCTCTCCTTTAAGCCACTCCTATCCATCATCTTATACCCATAGTCTTGAGAGCATCCGTCCACTTTCCTTCATCCTCAACATGTCACTCGTCCTTGATGATTGATCCATGATGATCACATCTTGATTTCTCTTGTAGTCGCATCCAAGACCTCCCGTGAAATGAACCCAACCTTTGCATCCTCCCAACCTCTCTTCACATTTGTCATCATCGCAATATCTGGTTGTTGTTTGCACGCAATCCGTTCACCCATTTGCATTGTTTGTCCTTCAACCGTCTCTTCCAGTTGTGAAATATCATCCTCCATTGCCAGTTCAAGAAGAATAGTTTCTTGTTGAACCTTATCCTCTCGAGTTTGCTTCTCTCTTCTTGTCTCTTCTTCTCGCTCTGCATCATGGATGTAGTATCTAACTTGAGCTCGTCTGGATCCACGTTGTCATGGTGAGAGTCTTTCTTGGGGAGGATGGACCTCCTGATTGTGATTGATTGTGAGATCGATCAAAAGAAAAACAGATTGCTGCTAACGATCAGAACTCAAATTCGATCTCTTGCATCCACCAAAGCAAATCAGACACCCAATCTGTGCAAATAAGCTTTCTCAAGACCCCATAACTTTATTCACGTCTCAAATTTTAACATCAAGGTCCTCAACTATCAGAATCTTCCCCTATGTCTCTTGCGCGTGCCTCCTTCTCTCTCAGTCTAGTTCTCTATAATGTCCTTGAACTGCCACTGCACGTCGAATTATCTAAAACTCAAACCTTCTGCTGAGCAGCCCCCTAGCTAAGCAGGGGTCTTTATGCCTTTATACGCACACTCCCTTATCAAGTAGCCCCCTTGCTAAGCAGTCCCCTAGCCAAGCTAGCTCCTTGTTAAATAAAAAATTCCCAGCTCTTGATGTCATCTTGATGTCACTTTAATTATAGTCACATGCCATCCAATGTAGACCAAAGCTCCTACACTTATGAGGTTACCCCACAATGCTTACAGCCCCCCCCATACGCATCAGTATCTCCTGTGCTATAACCAAGGTGGCAGGCCATCCAATATAGGCTGAAGCCTTTACACTTATGAGGGCACCTCACATGGCTTACAGTCTCCCATATGTGCACCAGGTATCTCTTGTGCTATAACCAAGGTGGCATGCGGAGGCTTAGACCAAGAAGCCCATGATTAATGAAGATACTGGTCTCTCGTCCCTAGATATGCAGGATGTGGTTGCATATCCAACATAGACTTCCATCCAGGAGGCCAACATGTCAGAATAAGAAACACAGGTCAAGAGGATTTGATCCGGAGATCTCTTCCTAAGTGGACTCCCTTATCACTGGGATGGACTCTGTTTTCGTTTAATACAGTAAAGAAACTTGTACACATACTTATAAAACTCACTTTTATCTCCTTTGCTAGCTTTTCATGTGCTACACTCACTACGCACATCTGTTTCTAGTGATGAAAGAACCAGAACTATACTACTCAAGAACACCTACACGATGGTGTCATCAGATAATGAATTTGAGTCATCAGCAGAAAACGACAAATTTTTCTCTTTTGTCACTTTCTTAATCTAGAAGCGATGCAAATATCTACGTATATCTTTATTTCGCATAAATGAAAACACGCACCTATTCTTATCAAGAAGAGCTTCCACCTGGTATCTTCGTGGCTTCTTAGTCGTTCTTTGGAATAGAAGCTAGGGGGCAGCTCATCTAGCTTGGCCTTGGCCCAACTTAACAAGCTCTTGGGCAGCTTCTTTTACAACTACATACCCAATGGAAGAAAACTTCTTTTTGCTACCAACTTTCACTATACGGACGCTCATGCAACAAGACATTCACCCCCTCTAAACCTACACATCCTCTAGTATGTGTCAATCCGTGACTGATCCTCATAATTGTCAAAGTCGTCTTCGTTCTCCTCAACTATCTCATCTAAATGATCATCATCTGCACATGTGATCTGTTATGACCTTAAAAACTCAATCAGCTCCACTGTTCCTCCCCTCTTTCTAAACAACTTTACTCTTTTCTCAGCACCATGAAGCCTTAAAGACGCACCATCTAGCTTTTGCAAGGAATAAGTAGCATTCTGATGTACATCTGAGACAATGTATGGGCCAAACCATCTCCTGGAAAATTTCGGATTGTAGAGTGCTGGTTCTCAAGTGTACTATCGTATATCAACACCTGGTCCCCAACTTGTATTGGTTTTGGTCGAAGCCTATGGGTCTTGTCAAACCTCTCTTTATTTTCAAGTCGAGCCGCTTTCAACTTTTGTTGTGTTTCTGCAAGATCCTCTTATATGTGTTCTAACTGCCTCATGCGTAGTGAGAGAAGCTGTATCGTGATCCATATTGTCTTCCTACGGCAAGGTAGCCCAAGTAGGGGAGTCTTCTTCTGCTTGCATCATCGGCTTCTATCCCAACATTAATTCAACAAGCATTTATCCAGTAGTTGAACAATGAGTCGTCATGTCAGCCCATAAAGCAAAAGAGAGTAACCTAGGTCACTCTCTATGTCTACCGTCACATGCCTTCATCAAAGCTTGAACAATCGATGGATGTCCATGTTCGCTCTTGTCAGTTCCCTCTGGATTCATTGCAGTAGTAAGCTTGAGCTTCACACCATATCAAGCAAAGAACTCTTTCGCTTCTGCACCATGTAATTCTCCTCTGTCTGCTCGTAATCTTCCTATAGATCCATATCTACAAATAATGTCTTTCAGTACAAATCTACATATATCTTTCGTGGTTTTCGTCCTCAATGCTCGCCCTTCTACAAAGTTGGAGAGATCCTCACGAGTCAAAACCAAATATCGCATATCTCATAACTCTGGAGACATTACCCCAAGTCGAGAAGCCACTGGAAGTGAATGCAAGGCGAATAAGTTGACACAACGAGGCCTCCCAATTCGACATCCACAATCTTCGCACGAGATATCCCTATATCGCATCTTTGAGTAAAACTGACAATGCAAGTAGGAACTGATATAGTCCACCACACCTCGATACAGACCTTTTCACCAATATCTTTCTTCAACTTGACGTAAGTAGCCTCAAAATCCCTCAATGTCCAACCCACAAGGTATCATGGAACTCCTACATTAGTTGTTATTTAGTCTGCAGATCATCCACTACTCGTATGAACATCTCATCTCTCTTCTAAGACCGTCTCCAAAGATACCCCTCACGTAGAAGATAGTTATATGCTTGTTTTCTTATCTCTCTAAATTCTACTTCACTCCACCTCTCTTGCCTCTCCAACGAACTCAGACAATACCTTATGTCATGAAGTCACCCTAGTCTGTCGACCAACCTGACACCAACATCCTTTCTTTTTTCTTCCTCAGCTTCTGAAATAATATCATCCTCATCTTTATATCCTTCAGCTATGGATTCAAGCTCCTGATGTAGACAATCCAATGGAACATCGCTATGTCCGACGTGTTACAGTTGGATATCATGTTAAGCAGAGGTAGACAATCTGTCTCTAAAACTACATGAGCACCAATAAAAAACTCACGATCTATCTTCATCCTGATGATCACACCTCACAACTCGCGCTTCACTTGAGGATAATCTCATTGCTTGTCTGTCAAGATTTTAGTCCCAAACCTAGAGATAAACTGCACAACACTTGCATCATCTTGACCTATCGCTCAACCAATCGTCTTTGGGTTAGTATCCACTGTGACAATGACATGTCTTCTACACCCCTAGTCTACTCTTTTCAACACAAGTGTAGACTTCAGAGTCTCTTTCAACCTATTCATTGCTTCTTGATGGACTGACGTCCATACAAATCTCTTACTCTTCCTCAATAATGCATGTAAAGGTTTCGCAACATGGGCATAATGAGGAATGAATAAACGGTAAAATACACAAACTCTTAGAAAGCATCGAATCTCTATGATATTTTTATAGTCTGTCAGCCTCGCTATTGCGTCAACCTTCTCTAGATTTGATCGCCTTCCAAAAGCACCACACATATGACCAACCACTAAAATCTCAGACACACCAAACTTGGACTTAGCTCTTGAAAGGGTGAGATGTACCTCCCCTAGACGAGTCAACATACGCTCTACACCTTTGATATGATCTGCAACAAACCTCCTACATCCATTCGCAAGCAATGCTTCATCCTTGTCTTCAACCGCGCAACCTTTTATGGAATATCATCTAGAAATATCATCTAGAAATGGAATGATAACCTCAGGTACAAACTCCGATAATACCTTATGCATCGCATTCTGCATATGAGCCACTGAGTTTGTTGCTCCTTGAAAAGAGTACACATCCACATCAATCTTAAAGACGTACGCATAGTAGTCAGATCTCTACTTTCGACAGTCAATTGAAACAGATCATAACTAGAATATAGATCTCCAATCGAATAGATAGCTATCTCTGCAAATGTCTCCGCTACCTCATCAATCACATGACCCGTCCCAACGTTACGAATGATCACATTATTCGCAAGATGTAGGTCTTGAATGAAGCGGAAGGCTCTTGATTTCTTGGATACAGTGAACCACCTGCTAGAGTATGGTCCCATAGATGGCTCAAGTATCCCCATCTGTATTTTCTCTTTCAGCAATCCAATGAGTTTAGGCAGCAAGGCACGAGGAACTAGAATCGATTTCAGATCCCAAGGCACATGAGAGATTGTGAATATAACCATAGGTGCTATTATCTTTGGATCCACACAACCTATCTCCTTCGCTGAAAAAGAAAATGCTTTACCATGATCCGCTATCATCTGCTCAAAAATAGTCTTCTCAACCTCAGTTAGAAAAATTACCTCCTCCTATCTGGAGCTCTTTCAACGTCTCCTCAGTAAACTGATGCCTTATTCGTCTATGATCACGCAATATGACTCAGTGCCTACTAACTGTACTTCTTGTTGCGAGTTAGTAGGTAGTTGAGTTGCTACCGACCTTCACTTTCTTCAATACAGATTTGTACTTCGCTTGGACTTCTGTCTCCTGAGAAGTGCACATCAACAAACTGCTTCCCTTCTTGCACTGTTCTGCATCGGATGAGGAAAGAACAATACATACATAGCAATCTCCTCATGTATATGTCGAGTGTGGATAAGGATCACCATCTTACCATCTCTTTCTCATCAATCTGCTTACACCGTCCAACCAACTAGCAATTGACTGTATGGACACAAACTCTTCAAACATGCCAGAAATCACATCATCTTCATGTAGAACCTTCTACATGTCATAGCTCTGATACCTACTTTGTCATCCATTTTTTGTATTTTCTTCCATATCCTCAACTCTTGTAAACTGACTCCACTCATCACTCTCGAACATCAACAATCCGGACTGCCAACTATGTACACTACACATATCTCCGAACTCCTGTACATGTTTCTCATTTGACTCTTCCACTTTGTGTATCAACTCTGACAGGATCTCAACAGTAGGTTCTATACCCCTGTCATCTCGCTCTACAAGAGGGGACTGTGAAAATCCTTACCCTAAACCTCTGAGAATCTCTAAGGGTTTGTCAATTCAGCGCATGTCCTGAACGAACAGTCAAAAACTATACTGAATATTGTCATCAGGACTCCAAACTCTAGCATAACGAGATCCATCATTCATCACCTTTGTCTCCATTCGAACAGCAGTGATGTAAGGTTGGTCTAGTTTGACAGGCTAAGAGACAGACGACTATACAAAGAAATATTTATCAACCTCTACATCTCAATCGTTACATGTATACTGTGACAAGCTCCGTGTAGCTCACCCTTTTGATTATTTGCAGCAAGAAGTACCCAACCATGATTCCTTTTGATTGACCATTGTCTCTTCTCATACACCTCCTTTGAAATGATATTGATTTCTGACTCGTGATCCACAAGTGCAAGTATTGATTCAGAAAGTCCTCCAAGTCGAACATACGTCTTCATTGTCGCTCGTGCCCAGTGATTCTGTTTGAAATATTGTCTGTGCTTGACTTATCCTCCTCGAATTCTTCATCTTCATTCTCAATAACAACAGGACCAGCAACCCATGCTTCATACTTGACATCTCGGAATCCATCAAGCCCAATAGCATTCACCACTCCAACCATCTGACTAGTTACTTGTTCTACCAACACCTGCCTCTTTCTCTTCATGATATCAATTATCAACTCATGAAATTCTCTTTTTGCGATACCAAGTACCTCACGAAGAGAAAACTCAACTCTGGCATCTAGAATGCGTTGCTCCAGAATAGTATGCAAGTCTATTGTTGTTTCGATGTTCGCATGTAACTTATAAGCTGGAGCTTTTCTCTTTTCTTGTGTTGTAAATCTCTTCCCTCGTACTCTATCGGTAGTAGTAGTCTCATGTGGCAAATCTTGTGCACCTTCCATAAGATCTACTACATGTGGTGGAACTGTAGAGGTAGAAGGTACATCCTCTACAGTAGGAAACCTACCAATTGGTACCAATCCAGATGGCGACGGCTCCGCTGCTCTTCTCTTCGTAGTTCTTCGACGGTCACGCCATCAGGTGCTCTTGCATCTAAGTCCTTTTATCTTCCACTATGGCATCTTGTTCACTGCTTACTTCTAAAAATGCTCGAAAAGAAAATGCATCTACAAGGTCTCTCCATCCAGTAGCTCTCCTAATGCTTTTTGGGCCTCTCTTTATCATTTCAACTGAAACTCCAGCAGCTTGCTCAACCATAGTTGGATTAGAACACACTTCAACTCTTCTTGTATATACATTAGCTTCTGTAGAGCCCGCAGTCAGTGCTATAGTGTTCACACCAATGAGTGCTGGAAGCAAACTCCTCATTCCTCCTCTTCAAAAATACGTGTTCAAAGGTTGCCTAGTGGCGGTTAGATGCAACCTGTTGGTCTGATAATTGACCACGCCCTCTCGCAAGGCAACCGCAAAGTCTAGACAATCCTCTCTAAGATGATCTAGACTGCCACACCAAATACACCTCTTGGTAAAGATTCCCCCTACAGATCGAGCACATGGTGTTGCTGGTCGCTGATCTCTTCTCAGATCTACCATCTCAACTCTTAAATCCCTCAACTATTGAGTAAGCTCTTCAATCAGGTTATGGTGACTTTGATTCTCAACAGGACATTGTCTAGGACCTCTCTGTGCTGGAACATGCACTACATGTGCTTTAGAAATCACTATAGATACTTGGGGAGTATAAGTGAAACTATTGGGACTTGAGGGACCACTCTCTGTTCTCACAAGGTCTCTAGTTGTCCAGCTAATGCTATCCTGCCACGACGTTGTCTAGAAAGAGTAGATACTGTCTCTTCCACTCTCCTCCAGTCAGAGGTAACTCCCCCTCTGCTCTACAATCAACTAACATGAAACAAAGTCTATTTGCTGTAAACTCATTCATAGTCTCCAAGAACAACTCTTGTCTTTCTAGCATCCAACGTCAATCTTTCCAGACCAGAAAGCTGCAAGTACCTCTTTTCAAACTCATGGATCAACTCATTCAATCCCATGATATGACCAGGTTGACGCTCTATCCAATCAAGGAACGTCCTCTTGGTGACTCTATCAAAATCTTCTTCTAGAAACTCCTCCCTCAGTGCACGCTCAAACAAAGTCCATCCTCCTAGATGTCTCCTCTGTAGATTTCTCACTTTCTCCCTTAGTTCAGGAATAACAGACAACTCAAAGCTCAGAATTATCTCAACCTCATACGCCCTGACCAGTTCCATCTCATCCACATACTCCCGCATGTACTTAGTAACGTCTCTGTCGTCAAACCTCCCACATCTATCAACAACTGCTTGCAACGCCTTTGTAGATTTCTGCTCAGCTCCTCCAATTGCAGGTTGCTGTTGAATAAGAGCAGCCAACGCTTGAAGAATCTGAGCTGTATCAACAGCCGGCTGTGCACTATTCATTGGAACTACAATAGGTCCTCCTTGAGAGCCAACCCCATCTTGGTCAAGAGTCACTTGAACAAGAACACCCTGGTTTGGATAAGCATCTAAATCAAGACTAAGTCTTGATTTCAAGACTTAGGTTTGCCGTAGCGTTGGCAAAGCAAGTATGAAATTTCATACTTGTCTTGGGGCTTGGGGTGATCTTGCTTTGCGGGTTTCTAACTGCAAAGTAAACTTAGTCGCACGTCTAAGTCAAATCAGATTGCGACCAGAAAGTGAGTTTTGGGAGACCTCGTAAGTAGGTGTGAATACTTATAGTTAGCAAGTTAGAGTCTTAAGTAGAATGTTTAGAAATTGTCAACTAGTTTTGTTTAGGGTGGGCCAAAAAAGTAAGGCTTTTCCCGAGCCTAGTTGGAATTTTCTAAGTGTTCTAACGACAACTCAAGACTCAAGCCAAGAAGGGAATTGCGGGTTAGCTACGAGAATGCAATTCCGGCGCCAAGGGGTTGGCTACCCATTTTGAACTTGGCGTTAACTTAAGGATCATTGTTGATGAGGACATCAACCTCCAAAGTGGGAGTGAGTGTCGCGACCGTCATTCTCAAGATCGGACGTAGACGCGAACAATAGAACCCTAGCGGACTTGCGCTAGGTTGTGAACGCTGCGAGTAGGACTTAACGGTTTGGCCGGGAAGTTGGGATCAGATGAACCCTAAGTGGTTCTCTGAACCAAGGTTAGAACCTTAGGTTATGACATAAGGGCCTACTCCAAGAGGATCCCAGACAAACGCTGACCTAAGGGGGTGAGTCCGAGAACGGACCGAAACATGAGTCTAAGACATAGGTTTGAGACGTGGATCCGAGCCGTGAGACCGAGACGTCAGTCCGAGACGTAGACGGACCGTGGATCAGACGCTGGTCCGAACCACAGGGTTCGAGTGTGGGTCTAGACCACAAGTTTCCAGAAAATGACTAAGTGTTGGAACTCCAGGGATGTTTTAGATCGTGGACGGAGCTCGAGACGAGTGAGGTATCATTGGAAAGGTCTCTGCGAGAGCTTTCTAGTGATATGTAGCACTCCTCGATCTGACCTCTGAGCTGAGAATATGGATGAACCACGATCAGATCCACTTCAAGGACCAAAGAGGAAGGCGGGGCCACCGATCCCTAGAAGTATATAAGAGGGGGCCTCGATGCCTGCGTGGACCAGGACGAGTAACCCGATCCCAGGGTTTGGCGAGCGGACTCTGGAGGCATGAGGTGATGACTGGGCCGATTCCAAGGCACGTTCCGGTCCAGACTTGGACGTCTGGACTTAGGAATGATGTAAGGGCTAGGGCAAGACTAGAGAACGAGTCGGCCTGTTAGACCACCGTTCGGGAGCCTAGATCTAGACGGACATCACGGGCGGTTGGGCCGCTAGGTGTGCTGGAGGCACCGTTTAGGACCCTCGACTTTATGGGAAGTCCGCCCCAAGTCATCTTGTGACTTGCTCATGTTTGGGACCGACCTAGGCGGTGTCGGAGTGTGATCCGTCTACTTAGGAAGCGCTGGGCTTCAGGCTGTGGTTGTTTACTCAAGAGGTAGGCCTTTCAGGTTACAACAGGGCGTTATAAGCACTCACATAGGTGTTTAGGATCCTCTAATATGTTCAGAAAGTGAAATTCAGATCTAACTAGTAGTAATAGGATCAGACGGTGAACTTTAACACTCAAAGAGAGGAAAACTATGATGGTTCTGACTTCTAAAATTCTCCTACATGTAAGAGAGGTCCTACTGAGCACACACACGAAGTTTCAGCTTGAGATCAAATTCTGGCACCGAGATATGGACAGAAAAGTTCTAGGTAAAGATATTGCGGTAATTTTTGGAACTCATACAGCTATTTCGACCTACAACAGACAATTGGCTCGACCACTTTTGAAGATTCTTACAGGATTTGGATTCTAAAGGATGCTGAACACCCCTGTGAAATTGGGACTCCTGATTGTACACCGTTCTCCATATCTCGTTCTCTGAAGTTGCTGCTCTAGATTGAGAGCTTTTCATACCCCCTCTGCTTCAGCGGTCGCCCTGAATTACTCACTAACTCAAATGACTTGAAACTTTTTAGTTAGTCGCAGCCCTGCTGACAGTGAAAGCAACCACGAAGGTTTGAAACGAATTCCTCAATTTTGCTGCAAATGACACTGAAAACCCCAAATCCAACAAAAGTGACGCAGTTTCAACTCAATCTGAACTTCAATTGGGCATAAATCCTTCTTTATTGCTCCAAATCGATCAAGAATTTCACTGATAGTGCTTGGCACGACGAGCTCTATCTTCCTGTGTTCTCAGATTTCACAGTGTCCTCACCAAATGCTCGATCTCTCCTTTAGACCTCTGTTTCTAAATTTAGAGTTTTACAAAAGATAAAAATGGACCAATAGGAGTTCATAGCTCCACTTGGTTGTCCTTTTGTGCCTTAAACCATGTGGTAACTTAATTCCACTCATAGGCTACCACGTCAAGTTCCCTAAAGTGCCAGCGTAAATCTTAAACTATCTAAAATGACACGCAGTCCTGAAAGTAAACTTAAACCAGCTAAAAGCGTGCATGGGCAACAAGTAAGTACAACCCATGAGCTTAAACGCTATCAACATGGTAAATCTAAGTTATGTACATTGAACATCATAGGCAAGTAAGAAGTCACTTGCACAAGCGCACAAATGCTTGAACAAGATAACTAGCATATTATCAGCCTACTATGACTCAAAATAGTGTTAACATCATATGCAAAGATGTCAAACATATACATAAACGACTAGAAGTAATACGAGTTAACTCCTAGAACTACTAAACTCAAGTGTCGGAGTAGAAATGTAACATGTAGCCGCCAAGTAGCACGACAGCGGGTCTAGGTCGGGACTTAGGATTGCTGAGCTTGATGATAAGGGAGACGGTCCGGCTCCGATCCGGACCAAACTGAGATAAGGTAAGTGGTGCATGGACGCTAACTTGTGATTGTGTTTGCAGGTTAGCGGTGTAAATTTTGTGACCTACTGAGCAAGAGCTTCCGCTGGCGCAACAAGGCGATAGGTGCGCGAAACAAGATAGTCAGATCAATTTCAACTTTGATATAAGACAACTGATATGCGAGTTGTTTCACGTGGTTCACATAGTCATTGATGCACATCAATCCCTTCTTCATGATGTTGAACTACTGCAACAATTGTAGCTTCTGCGTCTTTGTTCTTGATTGAAACAGACGTGCAAGTGCATCCCAAGCTTTCTTAAGCAAATCACAATCTTAATGTGATTGATCATCGATGCTGAAACTCTCAACGTGATGTATTGAATAGCTTGGTATGATCATTTTTTCCACTCCTTGAATTTTGCATTAGAAACCGATACATTACGTCTTTTCTCCTCCTTAGTGATAAGATCTCATAGGTCTTGTCTCTACCGGAGAGAAGAAGTACAATATCAAGTATCAAGAACTGATATCAGAAACTTTTTCCTGATATCAAGAACATTCGGTGACCTCGCTGAGTGTTAATCTTAATCTTATTAACTAATAATAAGTTGATATTATGCATCTGGTTAGAGTGATGGGGTGTGGTAAACTAACAATAAATTGTTATTTACCATTCAGAGAGATTGATCGGATGTGTGAGGCTCACACTCAGCCACTCTAACCAGATATGTGAATAAAAATTTGTTGTTATTTTATACTCTTCAAGGTTTGCCGATTGTGAGCTATCAAAACTTGATGATCCTTTTGGATGTGAGAAAAAATTCTTGATATCATGTGAAATTTCAACAAATATCAGTAAAAGTTTTCCTTTTATCTGATATCACTCCAACACCCCTTGTAGGAAAGTCATCATTCAGAACTTCCACACTTGGTAGTTGTTCTTGTCGAGTTTTTCTCCAGTAACCAAAGACACAGACTCTGCCGTAGTTGCAATCGAGAAATTACAATGTTCAGTACGTGAAAAACCTCACAAAAACTCCACAAACTTGTCCGCCCACACCTCACGATCAAGAATTGCTCACAAGTTACAGAAAAGCAACTCCGCACACTCCTCCTATAGCGAGAATGAAGAAAGAACATGTTTGTGAATTGTAAGTGTACAAAATAAGACGAAAATGTCGAAAGAACAAACCAAAAAAGGTCAAAAATGGATGTGCAGTATTTCAGATTTTCACTAATTTTTCAAATGTCCGGAGTGGGTCCTAATCGGACCAGTATTTGTTTTGGACTCAAGTCCTAAAACTTTCGTTTTGGTCCAAAAAGATCCGTTTGAAAATCTGCCGCTTGAAAGCTCGAACTAAAACTTGGCTGAAACTTGACTGAGTACACAATTTCTACCTTCTGAACAAGACGATCCATATGGGACTGATTGATGGATTTCAGCGAGAAAAAATCATCTAGGTCTCCAAAATCACGTTCAATCCAGTCAACATTGACAATATTATCTTATTTTTTCCATCTTTTGAACTCCATAATTTCATCATTTAGCGTTCGAATGAAATGAACGAAGTGCTCATTGGAAGCTTACAACGAGCTCTACCACTTGGTGCTTTGAAAATAGAGATTTGGAAGTAGATCAAAAGTCACATTTTTAGTCTATGAGTGTGTTTGGAGTGATAATGTAGAATCCTGAAGTTTGACTTCCAAGTAGAAGCCGGTCTACGACACGACATCGTCTCGATGTATTTCTAAGAGAAGAGAGTGATGAGTTTAGGGTTAAAACCCCGGTGACATTAGGAAGAGTAGTAGATTTAGAGATAAAGATCAACCTTCCTAGAAGAGATCAGGAGAGCAGGAGATCACTTTAGAGGAGGCATTGTTTGATCTAGTGGAGACAACGCTTGTTGAGTTGTCTCTCCTCTTCAAGTGATTGGTCCAACCTGAGAGAGCACGTTGTCGTGACGAGAGTCTTTCTTGGGGAGGGCGGACCTCTTGACTGTGATTGATCTGGAGAACGATCAAAAAGAAAACAGATTGTTGCAGACGATGAGAACTCAAAATTCTGTCTCTTGCGTCCACCAAATACAAATCAAACACTCAGAGCACACACATAAGTCTTTCAAGACTCAATAAACTTTATTCTAGTGTCGACTCCATCATCAAAGTATTCAATTGTCAAAAATCTCCTTTCTCTCTCTTGCGTGCGTCTCCTCTCTCCTCTATCAATTCTTTGTAAAAATCCTCCGTCGTCGCAAGTTGATTTATCTAAAAGATAAGCTCCTAGCTAAGCTGACCCCCTACTGTCCTTATACGCACAACTACTTATTAGAGCAGCCTCCTAGCTAAGCTGACCCCTTGATTAATAAAAGTTTCCCGTACTCATGATGCCATCTTGATGCCAACCTGAATATACATGAATATACCTGAAGTCATCCAATGTAGACCGAAGCCCCTACACTTATGGGGCTGTCCCAAAGGACTTATAGCCCCACCATATGCGCACCAGATATCTCCCATGATATATTCAAGGTGGCATACGGAGGCTTGGACCAGGAAGCCCACGATTAAGAGAGATACTGGTCTCCCATCCTTAGATATGCAGGATGTGGTTGCATGTCCAACATAGACTCCTTTCCAAGATGCCAACATGCCGGAATAGAAAACACAGGCCAAAGGGAATTGATCCTGAGACCACTTTTCTCCTAGGCAAGCGCCTTATTAATGAGATGGCCTCTTTTTCCGTTCTAAAAGCTAATACAGTTCCTATTCCTGAAGAAAATTTTTATAAAGTCTTTACTAGCTTTTCCTACACTAACTTCTCTATACAACTCCTTTTTTAGTGAATGAGGAGTCAAAACTATAATACTCTCGAACATCTACACACTCACGTTCTCAGATCATGAGTCCGAGTCACGAGCTAGAATCGACAGATTTCTCTCTTTCGTATTTTTCATAGCTTAAGACTTGTACTAACTATTACCTAGAACGCTTTTTCTCGAAACTGAAAGCATGAAGTCGCTCTTCTCGACAAGCTCTACATTCTGGAACTTTTCGTCCCCTTCATGGTGATATTTCATCCCAAACTAAGAGGCAGCTTGTCAAGCATATCCTTAGCTTAGCTCCTGCCCAGTTTGATAAGCTACAAGGCAGCTTCCTTTACAACTACGAGCACAATGAGAAAAAATCCCTTTGTTACTAGTTTTCACTATACAGATCTACTTGCAACACGAGATTCACCCCTTTCAAACTTGCACATCCTCTTGTACGTGCCAATCCGTTACCGATCCTCGTGATTCTCGAAGTAGTCTTCACTCTCCTCAATTGTCTCAGAAAGGTCTTCATTTGTACTTGTTGTTTGGTCTGATCTTAAGAACTCAACTAGCTCCACTGTCTCCCCTCTCTTTCTGAACAACTTCACTCATTTTCCAGCAACAAGAAGCCTTAAAGGTGTACCATCTAGCTCTCGCAAAGAATAAGTAAGATTCTGGTGTACATCTGAGACAAGCTATGGGTCAAACCATCTCCTTGAAAACTTTCGAATTATAGAGTGTTGGTTCTCCAATGTACTATCGTATACAAACACCCAGTCCCCAACCTGTATCAGTTTTGATCGAAGCCTATGGGTCTTATCAAACCTCTCCTTGTTCTCAAGTCGAGCCGTCTTCAACCTTCGTTGCGCTTCTGCAGGATCCTCTTCTCTACATTCTAACTGTCAGATTCGTAGCGAGAGAAGTTGTATGCGATCCATATTGTCTTCTCATGGCAAGGTAGCCCAGGTAGGAAAATCTTCTTCTGCTGGCATCATCGGTTTCTGTCCTAACATTATTCAACGAGCGTGTACCCTATAGTAGAACACTGAGTTGTTCTATCAGCCCATAAAGCAAAAAGGAGTAACCTAAGCCACTCTCTATGCTTACCATCACATGCCTTCACCAAAGCCTGAACTATTGATGGATGTTCTCGTTTGCTCTTGTCAATCCCCTCTGGATTCATTGCGGTAGTAAGCTTGAGCTTCACACCATATCGAGAAAAAAACTCTTTCGCTTTTGTATCTCATAGTTCTCCTCTATCTGCCTGTAGCCTTCTTACATACCCATATCTACATATAATATCCTCAAGAACAAACTTACATATCCCCTCTGTGATCTTCGTCTTCAGAGCTCGTCCTTCCACAAAGTTGGAGAGATCCTCACGAGCCAAAATCAAATATCGCATATCTCATAACCCTGGAGGCATTACCACCAAGTCGAGGACCCATTGGAAGTGAATGCAAGGCGGTTAAGTTGGCACAAGATCGTCCTTATATCACATCTTTGAGTAAAATTGAAAATGCAAGCAAGAACTGACATAGTTCTTCACGTCCCAATATAGATCTTTTCACCAATATCTTTCTTTCAACTTGACATAAGTAGTCCAAATCCCTCGATGTCTGGCCCACAAGATATCATGGAATTCTTTCATTAGTTGTTGCTTAGTCTGCAGATCGTCCACTACTCGTATGAACATCTCATCTCTTCTCTACGACTGTCTCTAAAGATACCCATCATGTAGAAGATAGTTGTATGCTTGTTTCCTTATCTCTCTGAACTCTACTTCGCTCCAACCCTCTTGTCTTTCCAATGTACTCAGATAATGTCATATGTTACGAAGTCTATATGTGTAAAGCTCCTCTCTAAACGTCAACGGCTCCAAGTCTGTAACCCGTCCATCAACCTGACACCGAGCATCTTTTCTCTCTTCTTCCTCAACTTCTGAAAACATGACATCCTCGTCTACAAACGAGCCCTTGACAACATATCTGCAACCACATTCTCCTTTCCTTTTATATGCTTCAACTTTGGATTCAAGCTTCTAATATAAGCAATCTAACGCAACATCGCTATATCCGACATGTTACAGTTGGATATCATGCCTAGTAGAGGTAGACAATCTGTCTCTAGGACTACATGAGCACCAATCAGAAACTCACAATCTGTCTTCATCGCTATGACCGCTCTCCACAACTCACGCTTCACCTGAGGATAATCTCGTTGCCTGTCTGTCAAGATCCTAGCTCCAAACCTAGAGGTGAACCGCATATCACTCGCATCATCTTGACCTATCATCCATCCAATCGCCTTTGGACTAGTATCCACTGTGACAATGACAGACTTTCCACACCCATAGTCTATTCTTTTCAACACAGGTGGAGACTTTAGAGCCTCCTTCAGCCTATTCATAGCTTCTCGATGGACTGAAGTTCATACAAATCTCTTACCCTTCCTCATTAATGCATATAAAGGCTCGACAACATGAGCATAGTGAGAAATAGATAGACGATAAAATACACAAGTCCCTAAAAAGCGTCGAACCTCTGTGATATTCTTACAGTCTGTCACGTCAGTTTGGTAACTCGGCTAGGTTGACCGAGTGCGAAATGACGGACCCCAGTAAGGTCGTTAGGGCAAGTTGGTGAGAGTGTCCACAAGGGGTATACTTCGCAGGTAGGGGCTTGGAGACCTCAGTTCTTCAAGTTGAGCCTTCAAGCTCTTGGTTATGATGAGTAGTCTTGAGAGTGAGATCTGGATTCTCTACGAGCACAGAGTGGATTTGGCTCGACTGTAGTGATTGTCTAGTGCTTGTTGGCAGGTGGAGTGAGTACATACCTTGTTATCACTTGAAGAACTCGGATTGAGAGGCCTGGTTTAGGAATTTCAGGTCGCAGATTGCTGCCGGTGGTATCTCCGGAGTTGACAGATCATTGATATCTTCGATTTGCGGGTGCGCACGTGCGTGGAGTAGTTCGTTTTGGGTGTTGTGATCGATCGCTGTGTGGATGGGTGTCGTCTGAACTTGTTCGCAGTCGATTTGGTGGTGAGGTAGTGCGGAAGCGCTGCTGAAATTTCGCATAATGTGTTGAAGTGACCATTTTCGGACTGAAGTGCGCATTTGGACGTGGCAGATGAAATAGTCGACAATGTCAGGCCGATGTGGGCTCGTTGGAAGCGCGTTGGGAAGACGGTCCTAGTGCAGGAAGATTCACGAAGTTTGGTCGAGCCGTTTTTGAGTTATGAGAAGTCGAAATTTCTGGTGACGGGTTTTGTGACGGGTTTTAGGTCAGCAGAAGTGCGTCCGGGAGTGTCAGGTTGGATTGGGACGATAATTTTTGGATCTGAGGAGTGCAGTAGGTGCACGCCGGGAAGACGATTCCAACGCAACCAAAATCGTTCGATTTGGTGAACGATCGATGAAGTTACAAGCCGAAGAAGGTCACGGATTGGCCAAAATCTGACGTAAATCCCGTCTGCGAGTTCCAAATGGACTGATTTCGACAATTTGGTGCAATTTCGACCCTGAGTTGCTGTTTCGGGTGTTTTCTCGTCGTACTCGTCCTTCTTTATGGTGTTTGGCCCGGGTACTCTTCTCCAAGCGGAGCAGAGCGGAGAGTGAGCGGGAGTGTCGAGGTGTGGAATTGCGTGTTAGGAGGCGTTTAGAGACTTCGAGGCTTCGAGGAGCAGAGGTGCGTGAGTGCGGAGGCGTGAGAGCGGAGGCGGAGCCCGAGCCTGCGCCCATCGCAAGCCAGCTTGCTGGCGTGCGTGAGAGAGGTATCCAAGTTTCAGTTGTGTGGGAAGTGTAAAACAAGTAGGTCACCCATCCCAACACTATTTCTGGACTTGGAAGCTTAACTCTGTAGTCTCAACTTTGGCTGTATCACTAGACCAATAGCTCTTGGTGTCTCACAGGGATGCGTGCAAGTACTTAGGGGTTGGTTTAAGGTAGTAGAGACCTGCTCGCACGTTCCTAGAGGAGTGGTAGGGCGACCTCAGAGTACTAGGGGGAAGCTGCTGTTGTGGTAGTGTTTGTCTATACCGAAAAGACGCGTATGAAGGCAGTTGGTAGCAGTTGTCTTGGATGAGCTAGTAGAGCTATCACAATGTCGTAGTGCATGACGGTCAAGGTGCGGAAATAGAACTTCAGAAGACACTCGACCTGCATTTGTTCGGGAAACTGCACCCTAGCTTATCAAGCTGGGCAGGAGCTAAGCTGGGGCCATGCTTGACAAGCTGCCCCCTAGCTTAGACTGAAATATCACCTTGAAAGAGGCCGAAGAGCATCAGAATGCAGAGCTCGGCGAGGAGAGCGACTTTGTGCTTCCAGTTTTGATAGAAAGTGTTTTAAATAGTAGTTAGTACGGGGTTTTAGATTGAGAAATGTATGAAAGAGGGAAATCTGTCGATTTTGGTTCGTGACTCAAACTTAAAATCTGATAGCGTGAGCGTGTAGGTGTTCATAAATACTATAGTTTTGACTCCTTGTTCATTAAAAAAGGAGTTGTATAGGGAAGTTAGTGTAGGAAAAGCTAGTAAAGATCTTACAGAAAAATTTCTCCAAGTAAACATATGTACAAAAGTTTTTACCTTCTTGAACGGAACCAAAGGCCATCCCAGTGATAGGGCGCCTGCCTAGGAGGGAAGTGGTCTCAGGATCAATTCCTCCTGGTCTCTGGTTCCTATTCCGGCATGTTGGCCTCCTGGAAAGGAGTCTATGTTGGATATGCAGCCACGTCCTGCATATCTAGGGGCGGGAGACCGGTATTTCCCTTAATCGTGGGCTTCCTGGCCTAAGCCTCCGCATGCCATCCTGAATATACTATGAGAGATACCTAGTGCGCATATGGGAGGGCTGTAAGCCCTGTGGGGCAGCCTCATAAGTGTTGAGGCTTCGGCCTACATTGGATGGCTTGTAGTATATTCAGGATGGCATCAAGATGGCATCGAGGGCACGGGAAACTTTTGCTGATTATTAAGGACAGCAGAGGAACAGCTTTAGCAGGGGCCTTAAAACTGAAGCGGAAGCGGATATCTTTCTGAGAAATGTTTCTTAGAGAGACAGCGGAAGCGGAAGATTACCGCGGAAGATTACAGCGGAAACGGACATTTTTCTGAGAAATGTTTCTTAGAGAGCGCAAGCGGAAGACTACTGCGGAAGATTATAGCGGAAGCTTACAGCGGAGAGCGGAAGCGGAAGATTACCGCGGAAGCTTGAAGCGGAAGATTACAGCGGAAGCGGAAGCGGAAGCGGAACTCTGTAAGCATAAGGACAGCAGGGGGGCAGCTTAGCTAGGGCCCTGCTTCTAATAAGTAACTGCGCTTATAAGGACCTCAGGGGGGCAACTTAAGCTGGGGCCTTAACTTTTAGGTTATTTACCCGCGGCGACTTGGGATCGGGGACACTTTTCTTTGGGGAGATATTTTTTACAGAGAGCGAAAAGCTAAAGCGGAAGGAGAAGCTTGGAGGCGGAAGGAGATCAATTTTTCTGACAGAACTGAATTGAGGAATTGGGTGATCGTGACAGAGGGACGGACAAGTATTTGGGAGACTGAGAGCAGTTTGGAGGCAAAATTTCTTCTGATCGGACAGGAGGCAGTTTTATTGAAGGAGATCGTTTTTGATAATCTGCAAGGGACTCTTGATTGACGCTGGATTAAATTCTTGATAGTTTTCAGTTGAGAGGTTGACGCAGAGAGGAGATTAAGAGTTTGAGGTCTGAATTTCACCTACCAGACTTGAGTTGAGGTGAATTTGGTGGAAAGAGAGCATTATTTGAGTGGAGGGACTGAAACTGAGACTGAGACTGAGAAGGTCAGGTTTTCTGAGAAATTTCAGTGCTGAAGCTGTCGTAGGGAGGGATACAAGGCGTTAGAGTTTCAAATCTTCATCGGTTGTAGGTTCTGGAGAGAAATCTTCTGGAGAAAAGACTAGTTGAGTGGGAATTGGCTGTTTGGCATCTGCGGTGATCAACGTAAGGAGTTGAGTAGAGATAGGTTGTAAATTGATATATGTGGAGGACTATTGAGTGTGTTTTGGAAGAGAAATAAAGCATCGTGAGTTCAGGTTTCTCTTGTTTGTCGTGTCTGAAGGTGGATCTGTCTCCTGAGACTTGAGACTTGATCTATTGAGTAGTAAGTAATCTATAATCATAGTGTCTGTGAGTGACTTCAGCCGTTGCGATCTCCTGCTTGGCTCTTGTCTTGATATACAATCTCTACTTCTATCTCGCGATCTATCACAGCCAGAAGGCTCGCCCTTCCTGAGAAGGACTCTCCTCGACATAAATCTGGTGCTTCCACTGAGAGTCATCTTGGAGTGATTAATCGCTGAGATTGCTGAGGTTGAGACTTGCATACAAGGGAAAGATGGATCGCAAGAGCAGGAGTGGTGCTACTGCCTCTACGGCTAGAGCATCAACGTCTACTGCTGCACCTTCGGCTACATCAATGTCTTCAGCAGCCACTGCAGCATCGGGCTTGGATACTACTGAAATACTGAAGACGCTTGCGGCTTTAGTTCAACAACATCCGATCGTCGGAGGGGGTGAGTTGAAATCTACAAAAGCTTTGCAGGCGATTGTGAATAGGTGTGGAAGGTTTGATGGTAGAGATATTTCCAGATACCTTCGTGAGTACAGAGGAGAGATGGAGCTTGTGAGAGTGACCGATGCAGAGATGATTGGAAGTTTTGAGTTGGCTGTGATTCCTGAGTTGAGAGATCAAGTCAAAGACGTACAGAGGAGAAATCTTGGTGTTTGGGCAAGTTTTGAGCGAGCTCTCCGAGAGGAATTCCTGGAGGAGGATTCTGAGAGAGTTACTAGGAGGACTTTTTTGGATTGGATTGAACAGCAACCTGGCCATAGGATGGGGTTGAATGAGTTGCTAAGAGAGTTCTATCGAAGATACCGACAGCTTTTGACGCTCGAACGGATAACTTTGGATGCTAGAAAGACAGAGCTCTTCTTGCAAGCCACCGATGAGGCTACAACAGATCGATTATGCTTCATGTTAGTAGATCGATCAGCTGAAGGAGGTGTTACTATGGATTGGGGAAGAGTGGAAGATGCTGTGACCGTTCTAACAAGGCAGAGGCGAGGGAGAGTGGCCGTAGGAGGACGACCGCTTGCAGAGGTGATCCATCAACCTTATGCTCCTCAAGTACAGCAGCCCCCGGATCTTGCTCCTAGACCTGTTATTCCTGTAGAAGCGCCTCCAGTGCCAGTTGTGCCAGTTCCTGCACAGAGAGTACCTGTTCAGAGGGTGGTTGAGAATCAGGGTCAGCATAATCAAATTGAGGAGTTGATCCGACAAATGCGTGAATTGAAGGTAGAGCTGGCTGGTTTACATAGGGAGCTACCACCAACGCCTGGTGCTGCTCGTCCAGGCGGTGCTCCTGTCCGTCGATGTATCTGGTGTGACAGTCCAGATCATCTTCGAGGAGATTGCCAAGAGCTTACAGCCGCTCTACGAGATGGTGTGGTTCGCTACCAGAATGGTAGACTGCACCTCGTTTCTACTGGAGAGCCATTGAACACGCAGTTTGGGCGAGAGGGTATGAGGAGTTTACCTCAGGTCGCTACAGCTGCAACAGTAACTACGGCAACAGTACCACCGATGAATCCTGATGTATATGCTGGACATATTGAAGTTTCTTCTAGCCCTACTTTGCTGGATAGGTCTCTTGAGAGGAGCTGTACTGAGGTTCCTTCTGAGGTGTTGAAAAGAGGAGCAGAAACTATCCGTAGAGTCACAGGGTGGAAAGATCCAGTAGATACAGCGTCCATTAAAGCTTTCTTGGACGTAGATAAGCATGTTCATTGGCAGGACGCTTCTGTAGAGGAGAAGAGACGACGAGATGCCTCTGAGCTTGAAACTGGGAATCCAGAGAAGACTAGAGAGGGACAGGGACGGAGGGTCACTAGAAGACGTGCAGCTCCTCCAGAGGATGTCCCGTCTACCTCACAGACTCCACCACCTGCTCCAGGTCCAATGGAGGACGTACAGAGACAACAGCAGGAACCAACGACTGCTGGCAGAAGGTTCACTGCTCAAGAGAAAGGGAAAGGACCTGCTTACAAGCTGGCTGCAGATATTGAGACCTCCACTGATCTTAAAAGCATTCTGGAGCAGAGGATATTAGATGCACGGGTTGAGTTTTCGCTTTGAGAAGTTCTTGGCATCGCAAAGAGAGAGTTTCATGAGTTGATTATTGATGTCATCAAGCGAAAGAGGTAAGTCATATCTGAGCAGGTAGAAAGCCAAATGATAGATGTGATAGGAGCTTCTGTAAATGATGTGGAGTTTGGAAAGGTGCATTTTCAGGAGATCGGTGACAAGAGGTACCATCAGGAGGCGTTAGTTGCTGGAACTAGCACTATTGAGGCTGATGATGATGAAGCTGATGGAGAGAGCCCAACTGTCGATAGTGACTTCAAGAAGAGGCATTGGGCTCGTGCCACAACTGCCACACGGGTACGTCTTGGGAGTTTGCCTGAACCTATTGATGCTTTAGTTGACCATGGATCAGAAATCAATATCATGTCACGAGAGATATATGAGAGAGGATTGTGGCCTATCGAGCTGAATCATGGATGGATTCTACGTGCTTCTAACAACCAGAAGGGAGAGTTGTATGGAGCTTGTCCTAACGTGAGAGCGAGGATAGGTGATGTAGAAGTAGATCAGCATTTTTTTGTGCAATCTTCTGCTTCGTATCTAGTCATTCTTGGTCAACCCTATATTACTGCGGTGCGCATGGAGATCAAAGTGATGGACGATGGATCACACTTTGCTAGGATCCGTAGCCCTGATGATAGACGTTATGTTCAATTTCTGACTGTTCGGTCAAACCACGAGCGAAACAGACAGACCTTGAGGGACTCCCCTATTTGTAGAGGTAAGGGTTTTTAGAACCCACTCTTGTAGAGCGGGAAGACAAGAGTGAAGGATCGAAGACTACTATGATCCCGCCTGAGCAGCCCAAGGGATCACAGGAGACTAATGAGGAGGCTGCTCGAGGTTCTGAGAATGTATATAGAGTACCATGTTGGAGATCTGGTTTGTTGAGTTTGAGTTGTGACGATCGGAGTGAATTTACAAGAGTAGAAGATCTTACTGAAAGGAGTAGGAGACAGGTGGAGAAACGTATAGCTGATCTGCGCTGTATAGGAGCTCTGGAGGAAAATGAAATGATTTCTGGTGTGTATCAAGAGTTTATCGGTGTACAATCTTTTGTTCATTGGCTAGATGAAGTGGGTAGGATGGAAGAACAGTTGGGAGGTAGGGGGGCGATCCCCATCCATTCTCCTGAAGTCTATGAGGAGATTGTCTCGTACTTGCGATATCGTCCTCATCCGAGACTGGAGAATGAATGGAAGGATGCAGTCTGCTGGTGCGGCTCTCGTCAGGAAGCAGAAGTACACGCCAAATATAAAGCTGTAGCAAGGAAGGTGAAGCCTGTGGCGACCCAATTGCCTGTTGATTCGCAACAGCAGATGGAGTCAGCCGCCACTGAGCCTGTACTCAGAAATCCTGGACGAATAGGGCATCAGTTTATTCAGGAAACACTCGAACAATTCCAGATAGGAGGGGGTGGTTTCCTGACTGAAGTAGAGAAGAAGATTTTTGAACAGATGATTGTCAGTCATGGTAGAGCATTTTCTTTTTCAGCTGAAGAGATTGGTTGTGTGGATCATAGTGTGATAGCTCCGATGGTTATCTTCACTGTACCTCATGTGCCTTGGGACTTGAAGTCGATTCCAGTCCCTCGTGCCTTGCTGTCAAAGCTCATTGAGCTATTGAAGGAGAAGATGCAGATGGGTATCCTCGAGCCCTCCATGGCTCCGTATTCCAGCCGATGGTTCACGGTGCCTAAGAAGTCACGAGCTTTGCGCTTTATCCAAGACTTGCAGCCTGCCAACAACATCACGATTCGGAACGTGGGAACAGGACCCGTGGTTGATGAGGTAGCTGAGGTGTTTGTTGGAAGGTCTGTCTATTCTATTGGAGATTTGTTTTCGGGTTATGATCAGTTTCAACTTGCCTTAGAAAGTAGAGACTTGACTACCATGCGCACGCCCTTGGGATTGATGCGGATGTGCACTCTTCCTCAGGGAGCAACAAACTCAGTAGCACATATGCAGAACGCGATGCATAAGGTGTTGCGAGAATTTGTACCTGAGATCACTATCCCATTTCTGGATGACATTCCCATGAAAGGCTGTCCGGTGGAAGACAAGGATGAGACTGTGACTTCCAATGGTTGCAGGAAGTTTATTGCTGATCATATTCATGACGTGGGTAGGATTCTAACACGTCTAGGGGAGGTACACCTCACTCTATCAGGTACCAAATCTCGTTTTGGAATGTCAGAGGTTATGGTGGTTGGTCATTTATGTGGCACATTTGGGAGAAGACCGAACCCAGAGAAGGTAGATGCTATAGCAAAGATAGCAGACTGTACGAATATCACTGAGGTTCGACGTTTCTTGGGAGCTTGTGTGTTCTTTCGCGTGAGTATTCCTCATTATGCACACATTGCCGAGCCTTTGTATGCGCTTCTGAGAAAAGGGAAGAGGTTTACTTGGCGGCAAGAGCATCATGAGACAATGGAACGGCTGAAGGAGATTCTGAAGTCTCCACCCATACTGAGGAGACTTAACTATCAGAGAGGAAGACCGGTGATACTAACTGTAGACACGAGTCCAAAGGCGATTGGATGGGCAGTTGGTCAGGAAGATGCAGATGGTGTGCGGTTTGTTTCTAGATTTGGAGCCCGAATTTTGACAGACAGACAATGTAACTATCCTCAAGTAAAGCGTGAACTATGGGGAACTGTTACTGCTATGAAGGTAGATCGGGAGTTCTTGATAGGTGCTCATGTGATTTTAGAAACAGATTGTTTGCCCTTGCTTGGTATGATAGCAAACTGCAGTACTCCAGACATAGTAATGTTGAGATGGATTGCTTACATCCGGAGTTTGAACCCTGAGCTGAAACACATTGCCGGGAAAGAGAATCCAGTTGCAGACATGCTGTCTAGGGCTCGCTACGATGATGAGGATGAGATGCTTGCAGAGGTGGAGAACGAAGAGAAAAGAGATGTTTGGTGTAGTCAGCAAACTTTGGATCTGGAGCCACTGCCATTCAAAGAGGAGTTCTACACAGGAAGGTTACGTGACATTGGGCTTTATCTGAGTTCTTTGAACAGGCAGGAGGATTTGAGTGATGTAGAGTTCAGAGAGATAAGGAGGAAGGCATACGACTACTTGTTGCGAGATGGGTATCTTTGGAAACGTCCAAAGAGAAGAGATGGAGCACTTTTATGAGTTATAGACGATCAGCAGACCAAGCAACGGCTGATGAAGGAGTTTCATGACACCTTGTGGGTCGGACATCGGGGAGCTTGGGCTACCTATACAAAATTGAAGGAGAGATATTGGTGGAGAGGACTTTATCATGATGTGGTGAGCTTTGCGAGTTCATGCCTGCACTGTCAATTTTATTCAAAGGTACGTTACCGAGATGGCTTGGTACCAACCTATCCGCCTAGTATCCATTTTCAATGGGTTCTTGATTTGGTAGCGATGCCTCCCGGGTTATGGGTATGAGGTACTTGGTGTTGGCTCGAGAAGACCTCTCCAACTTTGTGGAAGGACGAGCTCTGAGGACAAAGACCACAGAAGGGATATGTAGGTTTGTTCTAGAAGATATTATCTGTAGGTACGGATCTATAGGAAGATTGCGTGCAGACAGAGGAGAGTTGCGTGGTACGGAAGCGAAGGAGTTCTTCGCCCAACACGGAGTGAAACTAAAACTCACTACTGCTATGAATCCGGAAGGGATTGGTAAAAGCGAGAGAGGGCATCCGTCGCTTGTTCAAGCTCTGGTAAAGACATGTGATGGTAGGCATAGACAGTGGCCTAGGTTGCTTCTCTTTGCTCTGTGGGCTGAAAAGTCGACTCATTGCACTACTACTGGGTACATGCCCACTGAACTGATGCTGGGTCAGAAGCCGATTATGCCAGCAGAAGAGGACTTTCCTACATGGGCTACTTTACCATGGGAGGAAGGAATGGATCGTGTACAACTTTTGGCACTTCGAATCAGACAGTTAGAACATAGGGAGGAGGATCTTATAGAGGCACAACATAAGCTGAAAGAGGCCCGTCTCAAGAACAAAGACAGGTTTGACAAGACCCATAAGCTCCGGCCGAAGCCCATACATGCTGGAGATTGGGTTTTGGTGTATGACAGCACATTAGAGAATCAGCACTCTCGGCTCGACGAGGAGAGCGACTTTGTGCTTCCAGTTTCGATAGAAAGTGTTTTAAGTAGTAGTTAGTACGGGGTTTTAGATTGAGAAATGTATGAAAGAGAGAAATCTGTCGATTTTGGTTCGTGACTCGAACTTAAAATCTGATAGCGTGAGCGTGTAGGTGTTCACAAATACTATAGTTTTGACTCCTTGTTCATTAAAAACGGAGTTGTATAAGGAAGTTAGTGTAGGAAAGGCTAGTAAAGATCTTACAGAAAAATTTCTCCAAGTAAACATATGTACAAAAGTTTTTACCTTCTTGAACGGAACCAAAGGCCATCCCAGTGATAGGGCGCCTGCCTAGGAGGGAAGTGGTCTCAGGATCAATCCCTCCTGGTCTCTGGTTCCTATTCCGGCATGTTGGCCTCCTGGAAGGGAGTCTATGTTGGATATGCAGCCACGTCCCGCATATCTAGGGACGGGAGACCGGTATCTCTCTTAATCGTGGGCTTCCTGGCCTAAGCCTCCGCATGCCATCCTGAATATACTATGGGAGATACCTGGTGCGCATATGGGGGGGCTGTAAGCCCTGTGGGGCAGCCTCATAAGTGTTGAGGCTTCGGCCTACATTGGATGGCTTGTAGTATATTCAGGGTGGCATCAAGATGACATCGAGGGCACGGGAAAATTTTGCTGATTATTAAGGACAGCAGAGGAACAGCTTTAGCAGGGGCTTTAAAACTGAAGCGGAAGCGGATATCTTTCTGAGAAATGTTTCTTAGAGAGACAGCGGAAGCGGAAGATTACTGCGGAAGATTACAGCGGAAACGGACATTTTTCTGAGAAATGTTTCTTAGAGAGCGCAAGCGGAAGACTACCGCGGAAGATTACAGCGGAAGCTTACAGCGGAGAGCGGAAGCCGAAGATTACCGCGGAAGCTTGAAGCGGAAGATTACAGCGGAAGCGGAACTCTGTAAGCATAAGGACAGCAGGGGGGCAGCTTAGCTAGGGCCCTGCTTCTAATAAGTAACTGCGCTTATAAGGACCTCAGGGGGGCAACTTAAGTTGGGGCCTTAACTTTTAGGTTATTTACCCACGGCGACTTGGGATCGGGGACACTTTTCTTTGGGGAGATTTTTTTACAGAGAGCGAAAAGCTAAAGCGGAAGGAGAAGCTTGGAGGCAGAAGGAGATCAATTTTTCTGACAGAACTGAATTGAGGAATTGGGTGATCGTGACAGAGGGACGGACAAGTATTTGGGAGACTGAGAGCAGTTTGGAGGCAAAATTTCTTCTGATCGGACAGGAGGCAGTTTTATTGAAGGAGATCGTTTTTGATAATCTGCAAAGGACTCTTGATTGACGCTGGATTAAATTCTTGATAGTTTTCAGTTGAGAGGTTGACGCAGAGAGGAGATTAAGAGTTTGAGGTCTGAATTTCACCTACCAGACTTGAGTTGAGGTGAATTTGGTGGAAAGAGAGCATTATTTGAGTGGAGGGACTGAAACTGAGACTGAGACTGAGAAGGTCAGGTTTTCTGAGAAATTTCAGTGCTGAAGCTGTCGTAGGGAGGGATACAAGGCGTTAGAGTTTCAAATCTTCATCGGTTGTAGGTTCTGGAGAGAAATCTTCTGGAGAAAAGACTAGTTGAGTGGGAATTGGCTGTTTGGCATCTGCGGTGATCAACGTAAGGAGTTGAGTAGAGATAGGTTGTAAATTGATATATGTGGAGGACTATTGAGTGTGTTTTGGAAGAGAAATAAAGCATCGTGAGTTCAGGTTTCTCTTGTCTGTCGTGTCTGAAGGTGGATCTGTCTCCTGAGACTTGAGACTAGATCTATTGAGTAGTAAGTAATCTATAGTCATAGTGTCTGTGAGTGACTTCAGCCGTTGCGATCTCCTGCTTGGCTCTTGTCTTGATATACAATCTCTACTTCTATCTCGCGATCTATCACAGCCAGAAGGCTCGCCCTTCCTGAGAAGGACTCTCCTCGACAACGTTGATATTTTTGGAGCTACTAGAGGTATGGACATCTAGTTAGTGACCTTAGGTACAGGTTATAACGGTCGGTGATCATATATTGTGCATGTGGTCACCGAAGAAGACGCGTCAGTCCGGGTGGGGCTGGGTTTCTCTTTATGTGAATGTTTGAGTGTGGAGGGTTATCGTTTGGACTTCTTGTGGTTGGAACCCCTCCATATTCTACTTCCTGTTTGTGCGCCGCGTTTGCTTGTGTTGGCGCTTGATTTCCAGAGTGAGTTCACTCTAGTGTGCTGTCGATAGTGAGGCTGGAGTGATGACCAGTCAGACTACCTTTGTTTCTCTCACGGTGCAGTTGGAGTGACGACCAACAAACCGTGAGAGGCTACTTGTGGTGATGGCAGGTACAAGTTGCCCTCACCTTGACCGTCCTAGTAGGAGATAGGTGAGCTCAGTAGGAGCGGGGATAGGCAAGTTGTAGTTACGGTGGTGACGAGGATTTTGACATTCTGGTTAGAGAGTGTGTCCGTGAGATTCTATCACCACAGAGTTCTCGGGAGGTTCTGGTGGGGACTTCTCGGACAGTGAGTAAACACGGAGTGGGGTGAGGTACCGACGACCTACACCATTGCCGTTGGTTGTTCTAGAGGACGAGTCAAACGCAGACAGCGTGTTTTCTGATGATGAGTCTAGTGTCACCACATCGTTGTTGTGGGACATGGATGAGATCTATGGGAACACGAAGGGGCCTCGACGTTACTCGAGTACGGTGGGTACCATTGAGCTGGATGACTTCATCCAGGAGTTCGACAGTTGGTGCGATCTGCAGCAGATGCGGAACCCACAGTTGTTCACACCTTTCATGGCGTGGAAAGGTTTGTTTTAGCACTTGGAGGGACCGCCGATGGACGATTACCACGAGTTCATACGAGACTACGGTGTTGAGATTGAGTTGTGCAGACAACATTGGTCTCCCAACTACGTTTCTATCACTACTGGTGCAGTTTCGGGAGGCATAGCACCTACGAGGTCAGGTGCCAGTAGTAGTGGTACATCCACGGGTGGCGGAGTCTCTACTACCAGCGGTGCGTCCACTAGTAGTGGAGCAGGTGGTAGTGCGAGCGGGATACCACCAGAGTTTAACCCTGTGGTTCAGTTCGTCCACTGTTTGAGGAAGAATTATCAGGGTGTGCGGACCGACAAGTTGAAGAGTCTGCAGGAGTTTCAGCGGAAGACTAGAGAGAGCCTACGCGAGGCGTTTACTCGCATGAGGCGGTTGATCAGCGTTACTCAAGGGGTGACAGAAGCACAAGCAATCCAGTTCTGGTATGGGATACTAAATCGGGAGCTGCGTAGGAGAGTCAGGGATGCCACTCTCCTTGGAGACACCGCTCCGACATTAACGGTTGTCTTTAGTTTGACTGAGCGGATAGAGCTCAACATGGTAGAGGAGAGGGTGGTGACTGCTGGGTTCAGCAGGGACGTATCACATGGGGCGACCTCCTCTTCTCGAGGATCACAAGCTACGCAACAGCGTGGTGGTGGTGGTGATAAGGATCGTGCTGAAGACTCGCGATCCCATGGAGGTGCTGGAGGATCTGGTGGGCAGAAGCCCATGCCGTCCTTCGCTAGTCAGCAGCAAGCAGGTCATTGTTGGACTTGTGATGGTCCTCATCAGCAAAAGGATTGTCCACAAAGGAGGGGTGGTTATGAGACATCTGGGACGTCTCAAGCGGTGCCTAGGCAGTGTGAGCATTGCGGACGACCAGGTCACAGTAGTGACCGTTGTTTTGATCTTCATCCTGAGCTACGGCAAGGGAAGGTTGATCGTGGACGAGGCGGAGGAGCTCAGGGAGGCCGTGGTGGTCGAGCTGGAGGTAGAGGTCCAACACCTGGGAGAGGACTAGTTGGTCCACCGCCTGCTACGACGTCAGAAGCAGGTATAGCTGCTCGGATTGAGCAGTTGGAGCAGAGGATAGCTAGTATGACTATGGCTCAGCGGAGATCTGGTGGAACAGAAGCTTCCACGTCTTATGGAGGAGAAGGAGGTGACTTCGACTTCATGGTTGGTGTGGCGCAGATTGAGGCATCTGCAGCAGTGACTCGGAGTGCAGTACGTATCTCTGAGCCACGAGGTGCGTCAGTGGAGTTGGATCCACAACGCGGGGAGGCTGGTAGACAAGCCAGACTTCCTCAATCGTTCACGCTATCAGAGGCTTTGAGGATCACTTCCATGGTTCCTAAACGGTCTACCGATGGTGCAGTGGAGTTGGAGGCATCGACATCCAAGAGTGAGGATAATGCGAGTCAACCCTCGACGTCTGTGGATGCGACGTCGAACCCGATGTTGGGGGCGACTACAGTAGTTTTGCGAGCCTCACTATTTTCAGCCACGGATATGAAGGCATTGGGAGTCAGCTTGGCTCCAGTGTTCCAGTTGGCAGCCACGCTCAGTGAGAGCGAGGATGTGGTTACCTCTAGTGCTGAAGTGGTTCAGCAAGAGACGGTAGATGTGTCCATGGAGTCGAAGATCAAGACAGCTACTAGTGGAACTTGACAAGCAGCGGCTGCCAGACTAGATGAGTTACCAGCTAGGCCGGCAATTGACCGTGCTGGATTGACACCATGTGTGGTGTTGTTAGACAACAGAAGTGGTATCTTCTGTTTGGTGGTACCTTCAGGGAAGGTGTATCGACCACAAAAAGTGTTGTTAGACTCTGGAGCTCAACCGTTGATGTTGAGGAAGGCGGCGTGTATCAGGTTAGGTCTGAGGAAGTCCGAAGTAGAGAGATGTCCATTTCAGCTATAGACATTTCTCGAGGGATCAGGAGGTACAAGTCTACACATGACACGTGAGTTGCTGACGGTGAGAGTTCGACCAGATCATCCCACAGATGGCTCCATGGTGAGGACCAAGGCTATCGTTACGACCGCAGAGTCTTATGATGTATTGGTTGGAGGTGCTGTATTATACCTTATGAGGTTCGTGATCGACTATTGGGCGGAGACAGCATCTTACAGACCGGATTGGCAGTCCGGTGAGGGACGAGTGAGTCGTTTACCAGTGCGGTTCAGTGCTAGAGTTGGGACAACGGAGCCTACATCATGGACGATGGCATCTGTTGTTGGGTTCAGTTCGGTCATCACTTGGCCGGACGAGTTGTTAGAGGGTAATGTCCATGCGGAGGATACTCCGGTCTTTGAGGAGGTGGAGGACATGCTTATCATGTTCACATTAGCGCCATCTGCTTTGGATGTTCCACTCTGGAGTTAGAGTGGAGAGTTGCAGCAATATGCTGATCGATTGGTGCAGCAGGCTTGGAGTGAAGCCTTTGTACCACCAGTAGAGGAACATCGGGGTGTTCCTGTTACTCACCCTGTGACCTTAACACCATCGGATACGACTCCTATTGCATGGCAGTATCCAAAGGAGGGTGTGTGTGTGCTGGAGCTGTTTGGAGGGATCAGCACAGGTTTGGCTGCGATATTGCAAGCAGGCATACAAGTACAACGATAGTTGTATGTGGAGAGAGATGAGGTCGCAAGACGCGTCTCATTGCGTCACGTGGCACATTTGGTGCAGAGATATCTTGAGTTGTTGTCTATATCAGCCGTTAGAAGATACCAGCAAGCATTACCGTCAGATATTTCACTGCTGGGGGCGCAAGATCTCACGTTTGTTGACACCATTCACTTGGTGATAGCGGGATGGTCATGTCAAGGTCACACGCGTGCTGGGAGAGATCAGGGTTTGCATGACCCACGATCTAGGATGTTTTGGGAGATGTTACGAATCTTATGACATCTCCAGATGCATCAGATGGATTCTCCATCGTACATCTTGGAGAATGTTCCTTTGTTGGGTGATGCTCGTGCACATATGATGACGAGTGTGCACCAGGTTCGATCCTGGGTCGGACCGACAGTGTTGTTAGATGCAGCGAGAGTGGGATCTCGTGCACATCGTCCACGATTGTGGTGGATGAACTTGTTACCGAGAGAGGTGCTCAAGCGCGCACACGATGCAGTGAGACGACCAGCGCACCTCACAGTGGATGGCATCTTGGATGCAAGACGACGATCTCAAGTAGCGAGAGTCGTCGATAGGTTACCCATGGCAGTTGTGAACCTAGTGGGACAACTTATGGCAGCGTTACCCACTTTGGTGAGCTTTCCAGCGTCACATGCTTACAGAGATGGAGGACCTGGGCTTGTGTGGGATGCTCAATTACGGCAATTGGTGGAGCCCAATGCCGATGAGAGAGAGCGAGCGATGGGTTTCACTACGGGTACGACGACAGTAGCTTCAATGTCGGAGGCTTCACGTCGTCAAGTGTTGGGTCAAGCAATGAACTTGAACTGCTTGACATGGATTGTTAGCCTTGGATTGGCTGAGCAGCGTCGGATGCGATCGACGGGTGTTACTGCTCGAGCACTCTTGAGCTCTTTGCCTACCGAGTCGGTGGAGACAAAGGCTAGGGGTGAGGCACGTGGAGTTCGTCACCCTTGGACATCATGGGATGTCATAGGAGAGAGTGTGGAGCTTGCAGCTAGAACTGCAGAAGTTTTTTGCACAGTAGCGGTGGAGGTTGTTGGTGGTGAGCAAAAGGAAACTGCTCCAGAGGCTGCAAGATAGCAGTCAACGACTTCGTCTTCTACCTCTAGCATGGTGACAGAGGATACTTGGGAGCCGGAGATCGGACCCAAGCTTATAGGAGAGGAGAGACGAAGAGTTCAGAGATTCCTGAAGAGCTACAGGAATTGTTTTGCCTTTAGTATGAAGGATTTGGATACCTTGAAGGGACCGGATATACGGATCGACTTGGCTAATGACACGCCAATCTTTTGACGTCCTTACAGGTACAGTGACATGGAGAGAACCTTGATCCAGAGTAGGGCTCAAGACTTGGTGGAAGCTGGGTTGGTGGAGATATCGCATGGAGAGTATGCATCTGCCACAGTTATGCCAGCAAAGAAGTATATGTATGGCAATTACACGGATAGGCGTATGTGTGGAGACTACCGTCCTATCAATCGGCAGACGAAGTCCGATAAGTATGCCATGCCGACACCTGAGGAGATCTTTGATGCAGTGGAGCATGTGAAGGTCTTCAGTAATTTGGATCTTTGAGCAGGGTATCATCAGTTGCCGGTGAGAGAGGAAGATAAACCCAAGACAGCATTCTGGGGGATTGACTCTCACGGCAAGGATTGTTTGTATCAGTGGCGGTTCTTATCATTTGGGTTGAAGAACGCCCCTGCTAAATTCCAAAGAGTGATGGATAGGATCCTAGCAGGATTGGATTTTGTCAGATGCTATATTGACGACATCTTAGTCTATAGTGCTACAGTGGAGGAGCACGAGAGACACTTACGGGATGTGTTCGAGCGGTTGAGAGCTCATGGGTTGAAGTTACACCTTGGGAAGTGCAAGTTCTTTCAGGAGTTGGTAGAGTATCTGGGTCACACCATCTACCCAGGTCGGTTGGGTGTTCAATAGACGAAGGTCGAGACCATTGCACGTATTCCACGCCCCACAGATGTGAGTCGAGTTCGAGCATTTGTTGGTTTGGTGAACTTTTATCGTCGATACGTGAAAGGATTTAGTGCAATTGCGAAGCCATTGACCAAGCTGATGAAGGTGGACCAGGAGTGGCAGTGGGAAGATGAGCAAGAGCGAGCTTTCGTGGAGCTCAAGGATAGGTTGACATCTGCTCCCATCTAGAGGAGACCCGTTAGGGGACGTCCTTTCCAACTGCACATTGATTGAAGTATGTTGGGACTTGGAGCAGTGTTGACTCAGCATGATGATGAGAAAAACGAGTTTGTGGTGGCGTATGCCAGTCGTTCCAACAATTCGGCGGAGGCGAGGTACAGTTCGTAAGAGGGGGAGTGTTTAGCTGCAGTGTGGGCTGTTGCACACTTCCAATGTTATCTGTTTGAGAACCCCTTTACTCTCATCACTGATCACCAGCCGCTCAAGTGGGTGATGGAGTCCGACAAGCTTACAGGGAAGCTTGCACGATGGGCTCTGATCTTACAGGAGTATGATTTCTAGGTAGTGCATAGACCGGGAGTTGCAAACCTAGATGCTGATGGGTTGAGTCGTAACCCATGCACGAGTTAGCAGGATCAGACTGGGGCTCGATGGCATGACGAGATTGATGAGGAGATAGTGCCGAGGTGGCATGCATCTGCCTTTCTTTGTGTGTTGGTCATGAACTCTAGTATGGAGGGCCAAGTCGTATCTTTCTCAAGTGAGAGAGTAGATGACGAGTCTCCAGATCCTGAGGATGGAGATGGTGTTCCAAACCAGCGAGATATCCATGACGATGTGACCGTGATGGAGTATCTACGTATTGGCGTGGTGGTAGACACAATAAGTGCCAAGGAGCGAGATCGTGTCCTTCAACGAGCGAAGAGATTTCGACGAGAAGGACGACATGTACTTCGAGTGTGGGATGATGGGAGAGTACGGATAGTGCCACATCCATCCCAGAAGGCACATTTAGTACAACATGCTCATGAGGAGTTGGGACATTTTGGAGTGAAGCACACGCATAGCTTACTCCAAGGACAGTATTGGTGGCGTGGTATGCACGTCGATGTGCAAAAGTTTGTTGCACGATGTGTGGTTTGTGACCGAGTACGAGCATCATTTAATGCTCCTACTCCACAACTACACCCCTTACCGATTATGGGGTTGGGTTATCGTTGGAGTTTGGATTTTGCGGGACTCTTACCGTTGACGGTACGTCATCATCGGTATGTGTTGGTGATGGTGGAGCACTTCTCCAAGTGGATTGAGTTGGTGGCATTACCAGACAAAGCGAGTTAAGGGACGGCGTATGCGTTCTTAGATCGAGTGCTGAGTCGTTTTGGAGCACCAGCTGAAGTGCTGACAGACCAAGGTACAGAGTTCCTTGGTGAGTTTCAGGCCTTGTGTGATCAGGCGTTGATTGATCATCGAACTACGTCTCGAGATCATCCTGAGGCGGATGGTTTGGCGGAGAGGGTAGTTCAGACGGTGAAGAGAGGATTGCGTAAGTATGGCTTGCAGAAGGGCCACTTGGGAGATTGAGATGTGCAGTTACCATGGTTGGCTATGGGCTACCGTTTTAGCCGACAAGCGTCTTTGGCTTCCTTCTCACCGTATTTTCTATTATATGGTCGAGATCCAGATCTACCTTCGGCCATTCGTCGTGATTCTGCTGAGGTGCTGAACCTTGATGACCCGGATGTGTGGGTGAGAGCATGTTCTCAACGAGCAGAGACATTTCGGAGAGTTATGCCCATGGCTTTTGAGAATCTAGCGATTGCTCAGCATAGAGACACGTTGCGATATGCAACTATCCGAGGAGGAGGTTATCGGCCATCGATTCGCAGGTTTCATCCTGGCGATTATATCTATCTGCAGCAGACTGCACCGACGACGTTGGATGTGACCGCAGGACACACTATTTTACGAGTGCGTGAGGTGTTACCTTCTGGAGTACTCATGTTAGAGGGCCGTGATGGTGTTGTTTGGAAGGACCATGTGCGTAATTGCGCGCCATGTCATCTTCCCAATATCGATGATACCGTTGACCCAAGCTTGGCAGTTGTACGAGCAGGCTTGAGGTGTATGTTGTGTGGGTCTGCTGGTGGAGCAGCCTGTATGTTGGTGTGTGATGGTTGTTCGAGAGGTTGGCACATGTCATGTTTGACTCCATCTCTCAATGTCATTCCTATTGGACGGTGGGTTTGTCCTCGATGTATATAGCAGGGATAGTCGATTAGATCTTTGCGTGGTATGGATTACAGACAGAGGCACCCGGCCTCCTGATCCTTGCACCCATGAAGGTGTATATCACTTAGTTGAGATATGGAGCTATCTGGAGTTAGAGGGACCTAACCGCCAGTTAGGGGGGCGATTGTGGTACACTTGTGTATGTGTATGACAACGTCCATATGTTATGTGTATGTGTGGTGTTCCTGTGACAGCGATGTATGTTGTGTAGCGATGTGTATGCGCATGACAGCTGTCACGTCATTTTGGTAACTCGGCTAGGTTGACCGAGTGCGAAGTGGCGGACCCCGGTAAGACCGTTAGGCCAAGTTGGTGAGAGTGTCCACAAGAGGTATACTTCGCAGGTAGGGGCTTGGAGACCTCAGTTCTTCAAGTTGAGCCTTCAAGCTCTTGGCTATGGTGAGTAGTCTTGAGAGTGAGATCTGGATTCTCTGTGAGCACAGAGTGGATTTGGCTCGACTATAGTGATTGTCTAGTGCCTGTTGGCAGGTGGAGTGAGTACATACCTTGTTATCATTGTGGTACACTTGTATATGTGTATGACAATGTCCATATGTTATGTGTATGTGTGGTGTTCCTTTGACAGCGATGTATGTTGTGTAGCGATGTGTATGCGCACGACAAGTCTGCCATCCTAGCTATAGCATCAACCTTCTCTGGGTTTTATCGCCTTCCAAAAGCACCACACAGATGTCCAACCACTAAAATCTCAGACACACCAAACTTGGACATAGCTCCTAATAGGGTGAGATGTAGCTCCTCAAGGCGAGTCAAGATAGGTCCTGATACATCCCTGATATGGTCTGCAACAAACCTTCTACATCCACTCGCAAGTATTGTTTCATCCTTGTCTTCAACCGTGCAACCTTTTATAAGAATATCATCTAGAAATGGAATGATAACTTCAGGCACAAATTCCCGTAGTATCTTATGCATCGCATTCTGCATATGAGCCACCGAGTTCGTCGCTCCTTGAGGAAGAGTACACTTCAGCATCAACCCCAAAGGCGTACGCATAGTAGTCAGATCTCTACTTTCTACAGCCAGCTGAAACTAAATCAGAATATAAATCTCCAATGGAGTAGATAGCTCTCCATGCAAATGCCTCTACTACTTCATCAATCACAAGACCCGTCTCAACTTTACGAATGATCACATTATTCACAGGCTGTAGGTCTTGAATGAAACGCAAGGCTCCTGACTTCTTGGGTACAGTGAACCATCTGTTAGAGTACGGTCTCATAGACAGCTCAAGTATCCCCCTCCGTACTTTCTCTTTCAGCAACTCAATAAGTTTAGGCAACAAGGCACGAGGAACAAGAATCAGTTTTAGATCTCATGGCACATGAGGGATTGTGAATATAACCATAGGTGCTATCATCTTTGGATCCACACAACCTATCTCCCCTGCTGAAAAGGAAAATGCTTTACCATGATCTGCTATCATTTGCTCAAAAACTGTCTTCTCAACCTCTGTCAGAAAATCACCTCCTCCTATCTGGAGTTCCTTCAACGTCTCCGCGGTAAACTGATGCTCTACTCGTCTATGATCACGCAATACAAGTTCACTTCCTACTAACTGTACTTGCTACTGGGAGTTAGCAAGTAGTTGAGTTGCTATCGGCTTCACCTTTTTCAGTACAGATTTATACTTCGCATGGACGTCCGCTTCCTGAGGGAGTGCACACCAACAAATTGCTTCTCTTCTCTCACTGTTCTACATCGGATGAGGGAAAAACAGCAAATACGCAGCAATCTCCTCATATATTTGTCGAGAGTGGACAAAGATCATCATCATATCATCTCTCTCCTCCATCAATCTGCTTGTTGTGCTCAACCAACTAGCAACTGATTGTACAAACACAAATTCTTCAAACAAACCAGAAACTACATCATCTTCATGTAGAACTTCTGCACGCCACAACTTTGATACATGTTCTACCATCCATTTTTTTGTATTTTCTTCGATGTCTTCAACTCTTGTAAACTGACTCTACCCATCGTCCTCAAACATCAGCAATCCAGACTGCCAACTCTGTACACTGTACATATTTTTGGGCTCCTGTACATGTCTCGCTTTCAACCTCTCTACCTTGTGTACCAACTCTGACGAGATCTCAACAGTATGTTCTACACCCCTGTCTTCTCGCTCTACAGGAGTGGACAGCAAAAATTCTTACATCTCCTCATTTGAGAATCTTTAAGGGTCTGTTGATTCCGCTCATGTTTAGAACGGAGTGTCAAAAACTGTACTAAATACTTGTCATCAAGACTCCGAATTCTAGCATAATGAGATCCATCATTCATCACCTTTGTCTCCATCCAAACAACGGTGATGTAAGATTGGTCTAGTATGACAAGATATGAGACAGATGACTGTACAAAGAAATGCTGATCAACTTGTACATCTTCAATCCTTACACGTATATTTGGACAAGCTTCGTACAACTCACCCTTTTGATTGTTAGCAGCACGGTGTCGTAGTGCGTGGCGTTCAAGATGATGAAACGGAGCTTCAGAAGACACTCAACCAGCACTTGTTCAAGAAGTTGCGCCCTAGCTTATCAAGCTGGGCAGGAGTTAAGCTGGGGCTATGCTTGGCAAGCTGCCCCCTAGCTTGGGTTGACATATCACCCTGGACGAGGGCGAAAGTTTCCAGAACGCAGAGCTCGACGAGGAGAGCGACCTCATGCTTATAGTTTTGACAGAAAGTGTTTTAAGCAATAGTTAGTACGGATTTTAGGCTATGAAATATGTGAACAAGGAAAATCTGTCGATTCTGGCTCGTGATTCAAACTCAGAATCTGATAGCGTGAATGTGTAGGTGTTCACAAGTACTATAGTTTGACTCCTTATTCGTAAAAAACGGAGTTGTATGCAGAAGTTAGCGTAGAGAAGGCTAGTAAAGACTTTATAAGAAAACTTCTTAGCAAAAGCATATGTACAGGAAGTTTAACAGTTTTGAACGGAACCAAAGGCCATCCCAGTGATAGGGCGCCTGCCTAGGAGGGAAGTGGTCTCAGGATCAATCCCCCCTGGTTCCTATTCCGACATGTTGACCTCTTAGAAGGGAGTCTATGTTGGATATGCAGCCACGTCCTGCATATTGCATGTTGGCCTCCTATCGGGAGACCGGTATCTCCTTTAATCGTGGGCTTCCTGACCTAAGCCTCCGCATGCCATCCTGAATATACTATGGGAGATACCTGGTGCGCATATGGGGGGGTTGTAAGCCCTGTGGGGTAGCCTCATAAGTGTTGGGGCTTCGGCCTACATTGGATGGCTTGTAGTATATTCAAGGTGGCATCAAGATGGCATCAAGGCCGGTATCTTCCTTAATCGTGGGCTTCTTGGCCTAAGCCTCCGCATGCCATCCTGAATATACTATGGGAGATACCGGATGCGCATATGGGGGGGGTTGTAAGCCCTGTGGGGCAGTCTCATAAGTGTTGGGGCTTCGGCCTACATTGGATGACTTGTAGTATATTCAGGGTGGCATCAAGATAGCATCAAGAGCACGGGAAACTTTTGCTAATTAGTTAAATAACCATCGAGTCGGCTTGCGATGGAAAATGAGGCTATGAGAACCTTTATTAGTGAAGGGGTAGAGTTTGTGGAGACAACTGTGAAACTTGTATTAAAAAAGGGCCAACTTTGTAAATAAAGCTCTGTACGCATAAGGATAGCAGGGGGCAGTTTAAGCTAGGGCCCTGCTTCTGATAAGTGACTGCGCTTATAAGGACAGCAAGGGGCAGCTTAAGCTGAAGCCTTAGCTTTTAGGTTAAATACCTGCGGCGGCTTGGGATCGGGGACAGTTTTTGAAAGGGATTTTTCTGAGAGAGCTGAAGCGGAAGGAGGAGGATTAAGGATGGGGTTGAGGACACGCAGGGGAAGCTAGGAGGCTGGTGGAAGATCAAATTGCTGACAGATTGAATTAGGAGATCATCGTAGGGAGAGGGGCAAGAGTTTTAAGCTTGGACGTTGTCTAATAAGCTGTTCTGAGGAGAAATTACTCTCAAGAGGTATTTTTATTAAGAGAGATTGTTTGAAAATCTATGGAGGACTTTTGATCAACGCTGGATCAAATTTCTGAGAGTTTCAGTTGGGGCAAAGAGAGGAATAAGATTCAGGGGCCCTGAATTTCACTATTAGGTTCTGATTGAGACGTACTTGATAGACTTTTGGCTGAGAACTGATTGACAGGAGAGAGAGGAAGAGAGAGAGATTTTCTTTACAATTGAAGAGATTGATGGTGCAGCGACACTGATATTTGAATCTCGAGAGACCTATCTGTGTACCCAAGGTGTGTTGGAGTGCTTGTTTTTGTAATCGATGGACGCAAGAAGTAGGATTTTGGAAGATCTCATCGTCAACGACTACTTGTTTTTCTCTTCTGGTCGTTTCTCTGATCGATCACAGTCAGGAGGTCCGTCCTCCCCAAGAAAGACTCTCGTCACGTCATTTGGTGCTTCCACTGAGAGCTATTGGGGTGATTGATTTGGAGAATTGATTGAATTGAGAAGATGGATCACAGTGCTGCCGTACAAGGTGTAGTTGCTGCTCAAGGTGCTCTTGTTCAAGGGACTCCTGGTCAAGATGGAATTGGCTCTCAAAGAGGGCATACGGTGGTTCCACAGCAACAGCACAACCTGCTGTAGACACTTCTCAGATTCTTCAGGCGTTGGCTGCTTTGATTCAGCAGGAGCCTGCAATTGGGGGAGCTGAGCAGAAGTCCACAAGAGCATTATAAGCAATTGTTGGTCGATGTGGGCGATTCGATGGAAGAGAGGTTATTAGGTACCTGCGGGAGTATGTGGTGAGATGGAGTTGGTCAGGGCACCTGAAGTTGAGGTAATTCTAAGCTTTGAGTTGACTGTTGTCCCTGAATTGAGAGAGAAGGTGAGAAATTTACAGAAAAGACATTTAGGTGGGTGGACTCTGTTTGAACGTGCACTGAGAGAAGAGTTTCTAGAAGAGGATTCTGAAAGAACCCTCATGGATTGGATAGAGCGTCAGCCTGGACGTTCCATGGGATTGAATGAGATAATTCGGGAGTTTGAGAAGAGGTACTCTCAGCTTTCTGGTCTAGAGAGGTTGACGCTGGATGCTAGGAAGACGGAGTTGTTCTTGGGGGCTCTGGATGAGTTCACAGCGGACAAACTTTGTTTTATGTTGGCTGATCGTGGAGCTGAAGGGCGAGTTACATCTGATTGGAGGAGAGTGGAGGAAGCAGTATCCACCCTTGCTAGACAACGTCGTGGTAGGATGGTACTGCAGCTAGAAACCTTGTCAGAGCAGAGAGTAGCTCCTCATGTTCATGTAGCTCCTCCTGCAATACCTCAAGCACCTATTGTGATTCCTCAAGCACCTATAATGGTTCCCCAAGTGGTTCCTCAAGCGCCTGCAGTATCTATCCCAGCACAGAGAGGATCTAAACAGCAGTAGCAACCTGTTGAGAACCGAAATCAACATAACTTGATAGAAGAACTTACTCAACAGTTGAGAGATTTGAGGGTTGAGATGGCAGACTTGAGGAGAGATCAACGACCTGTTGCACCAGGTGCTCGACTTGTGAGAGGAACCTTTACCAGGAGATGTATTTGGTGCGACAGCCCATATCATCTCATAGGAGACTGTCAAGACTTGGCGGTTGCCTTGCGAGAGGGCGTAGTCAACTATCAGAACAACAGGTTGTATCTAACCGTCACTGGGCAGCCTCTGAATACATATGGAATGAGGAGTTCTCTTCCAGCACTTACTGATGCGAATACTACAGCGATGACTGCGGGTTCTGCGGAGGCTGATGTATATACTAGGAGAGTTGAGGTGCGCTCTAATCCAACTATGGTTGAGCAGGCTGTTGAGGTTCCGGTTGAAATGATGAAGAGAGGTGCTGAAAGCATTAGGAGAGCTACTGGATGGAGAGACCCAGTAGATGCAACTTCTATTCGAGCGTTTTTCGAGACGAGTGGTGAACAAGATGCCATGATCGAAGACAAAAGAAGACGGGACGCTTCTGATTTAGATGCAGGAGTACCAGAGGACAATGACCGTCGGAGGATTACGAGGAGGAGCAGCGGAACCATCATCATCTGTACCAGCTGGTAGATTTCTTGCTGCAGAGGATATACCTTCTACCTCTATAGCTCCACCACCTGCAGTAGATCCTATGGAAGGTGTACAGGATTTGCCACAAGAGACTACTGCTACAGATAGAGTACAGGGAAAGAGGTTTACAGCATAGGAGAAGGAGAAAGCTCCAGCTTACAAGTTAGCGGCAGACATCAAAACAACAACAGACTTGCGTGCTGTTCTAGAGCAACGTATTTTGGATGCTAGAGTTGAGTTTCTCTTCGTGAAGTGCTTGGTATCGCAAAGAGAGAGTTTCATGAGTTGATAATAGACATCATGAAGAGAAAGAGACAGGTATTGACTGAACAAGTAAGTAGTCAGATGGTTGGAGCAGTAGATGCTATTGGTGTTGATCAGTTCAGAGATGATAAGTATGAGGCATGGGTTGCTGGTCCTGCTGTTATTGAGAATGAAGACGAAGAGTTTGAAGAGGATAGGTCAAGCGCAGACAGCGAAGCACTGGGCAAGAGCGACAACAGAGACGCAGGTTCGGCTTGGAGGACTTTATGAACCAGTACTTGCACTTGTGGATCACAGGTCGGAGATCAACATCATCTCCAAGGAGGTGTATGAGAAGGGGCAGTGGCCAATCAAAAGAATCATGGTTGGGTACTTCGTGCTGCAAATAATCAAAAGGGTGAGTTATATGGAGCTTGTCTCAATATGCGTGTAAGGATTGGGGATGTAGAAGTTGATCAGCATTTCTTTGTACAATCATCTGCCTCCTATCCTGTCATCCTGGACCAACCATACATCACCGCTGTTCGAATGGAGACAAAGGTGCTGAATGATGGGTCTCATTATGCCAGAGTTCGGAGTCTTGATGATAACTACTCAGTACAGTTTTTGACAGTTCGTTCAAGACATGAGCGGAACCGACAAACCCTTAGAGATTCTCAAACGAAGAGATGTAAGGGTTTTCGCAGTCCACTCCTGTAGAGCGGGAAGACAAGGGTGTAGAACCTACTGTTGAGGTCCCGTTTGAGTTGGAAGCGAGACATGTACAAAGGTCTGAAGGCAAGTGTGGTGTACAGAGTTGGCAGTCTGGATTGCTGATGTTTGAGGCAGATGGGTGGAGTCTATTTACAAGAGTTGAAGATATGGAGAAAAATACAAAAAGATGGATGGTGAACCAGATATCAGAGTTGTGGCGTGTAGGAGTTCTACCTGAAGACGAAGTGGTTTCTGGTTTGTTTGAAGAGTTTATGTCTGTACATTCAGTTGTCGGTTGGTTAGACAGTGTGAGTAGATTGGTAGAAGAGAAAAATAGTGTGGTGGTGATCTCTATCCACTCTCGACGCATATATGAGGAGATTGCTACATACGTACAGTTCCTTCCTCATCCGATGCAGAATAATGAAGGGAGAGAAGCAAGTTGTTGGTGTGCACTCCCTCAGGAAGCAGATGTACAAATCTGTATTGAGAAAGGTAAGACCGGTAGCAGCTCAACTACCTGCTAACTCCCAGCAGCAAGTACAGTTAGTGGGGACTGAGCCTATATTGCGTGATCATAGACGAGTAGGGCACTAGTTTACTGAGGAGACATTGAAGGAGCTCCAGATATGAGGGGGTGATTTCTTGACTGAGGTCGAGAAGACAGTGTTTGAACAGATGATAGTGAAGCATGGTAAAGCATTCTCTTTTTCAGCAGAGGAGATAGGTTGTGTGGACCCAAAGGTTATAGTGCCTATGGTTATATTCACAATCCCTCATGTGCCTTGGGACCTGAAACCGATCTCAAGTCCTCGTGCTTTGTTGCCTAAGCTCATCGAGTTGTTGAAGGAGAAGGTATACATGGAGATACTTGAGCCGTCTATGGGGCCATATTCTAGCAGGTGGTTCACTGTATCCAAGAAGTCAGGAGCTTTGCATTGTATCAAGACCTACAGCCTGCGAATAACATAACCATTCGTAATGTTGGGACGGGTCCTGTGATCGAAGAGGTAGCAGAGGCATTTGCAGGGAGAGCTATCTATTCGATCTATATTCTGGTTATGATCAGTTCTAGCTGGCTGTGGAGAGTAGAAATTTAACTACTATGCGTACGCCCTTGGGATTGATGCAGATGTGTACTCTTCCACAAGGAGCGACGAACTCGATGGCTCATATGCAGAATGCGATGCATAAGGTACTAAGGGAATTTGTGCCAGATGTTACCATTCCATTTCTAGATGATATTCTTATAAAAGGTTGCGCGGTTGAAGACAAGGATGAAGCGGTACTTGCAAATGGATGTAGGAGGTTTGTTGCAGATCATATCAGGGATGTAGAACATATCTTAACTCGTTTGGAGGAGGTACATCTCACTCTTTCAGGAGCTAAGTCCAAGTTTGGTGTGTTTGAGATTTTAGTGGTTGGACATTTGTGTGGTGCTTTTGGAAGGCGATCAAATCCGGAGAAGGTTGAAGCCATAGCTAGGATGGCAGACTGTAAGAATATCACGGAGGTTCGACGCTTTCTAGGTGCTTCTGTATTTTATCGCTTATCCATTCTTCATTATGCTCATGTTGCTGAGCCTTTGTATGCATTATTGAGGAAGGGTAAGAGGTTTGTATGGACCTCAGTCCATCGCGAAGCTATGAATAGGCTGAAGAAGGCTCTATAGTCTCCACCTGTTTTGAGAAGAGTAGACTACGAGTGTGAGAGACCTGTCATTGTCACAGTAGATATTGGTCCAAAGACGATTGGTTGGGCGATAGATCAAGATGATGCGGATGGTATGCGGATGGTATGCGGTTTACTTCTAGGTTTGGAGCTAGGATCTTGACAGACAGGCAATGAGACTATCCTCAAGTGAAGCGTGAGTTGTGAGGAGCGGTGACAACGATGAAGACAGACCGTGAGTTTCTGATTGATGCTCATGTAGTCCTAGAAACGGATTGTCTACCTCTACTAGGTATGATATCCAACTGCAACACGCCAGACATAGCAATGTTATGTTGGATTGCCTATATTAGAAGCTTGAATCCAGAGCTGAAGCATATAAAAGAAAAGAAGAATGTGATCGCAGATATGTTGTCAAGGGCTCGATTTGTAGATGAGGATGTCATGTTTTCAGAAGCTGAGGAAGAAGAGAGAAAGGATGCTCAATGTCAGGTTAATCGGCGGGCTACAGACTTGGAGCTGTTCAGAGAGGAGTTCTACACGGGAAGGTTACATTACATTGGATTCTTTCTGAGTTCTTTAAACAGGCAGGAGGGTTTGAGTGATGCAAAGTTCAGAGAGGTAAGAAGGAAGGCATATGATTACTTGTTGCGAGATGGATATCTTTGGAAGCGTCAAAAGAGAAGAGATGGAGCACTTTTACGAGTTATAGATGATCTGCAGACCAAGCAACAGTTGATGAAGGAGTTTCATGACACCTTGTGGGCCGGACATCGAGGAGCTTGGGCTACCTATACAAAGTTGAAGGAGAGATACTGGTGGAGAGGACTTTATCAAGATGTGGTGAACTTTGTGAGTTCATGCTTGCACTGTCAATTTTATTCAAAAGTACGTTACAGAGATGGCCTGGTACCAACCTATCCGCCCAGTATCCATTTTCAATGGGTTCTTGATTTGGTAGCAATGCCTCCCGGGTTATGAGGTATGAGGTACTTGGTGTTGGCTCGAGAAGACCTCTCCAACTTTGTGGAAGGACGAGCTCTGAGGACGAAGGCCACAGAAGGGATATGTAGGTTTGTTCTTGAAGATATTATCTCTAGGTATGGATCTATAGGGAGATTGCGTGCAGACAGAGGAGAGTTGCGTGGTATGGAAGCGAAGGAGTTCTTCATCCAACACGGAGTGAAACTCAAACTCACTACTGCTATGAATCCGGAAGGGATTGGTAAGAGCGAGAGAGGACATCCGTCGATTGTTCAAGCTCTGGTAAAGGCATGCGATGGTAGGCATAGACAGTGGCCTAGGTTGCTCTCTTTTGCTCTATGGGCTGACAGGTCGACTCACTGCACTACTACCAGATACATACCCATTGAACTGATGTTGGGTCAAAAACTGATTATGTCGACAGAGGAGGACTTTCCTACATGGGCTATTTTACCGTGAGAAGACGAAATGGATCATTTACAACTTCTTGCACTTCGAATCAGACAGTTGGAACATAGAGAGGAGGATCTTATAGAGGCTCAACAGAAACTGAAAGAGGCCCGTCTCAAGAACAAGGACAGGTTTGACAAGATCCACAGGCTCCGACCGAAGCTCATACATGCTGGAGACTGGGTTTTGGTGTATGACAGTACGTTAGAGAATCAACACTCTACGATTCGGAAATTTTCTAGGAGGTGGTTTGGTCCGTATGTTGTCTTAGAAGTACATCAGAATGCTACTTACTCTTTATGGGAGCTCGATGGTATACCTCTAAGACTTCCTGTTGCTGGTAAGCGTATCAAGTTGTTTAGAAGAAGGGGAGAATCCATTGAGCTAGATGAATTTTTGGAGTCAGATCAGGTGATGGATGCAGAAGCAGATCTGGTATCAGAAGAAGACGTAGAGGACGATGGTAATTTAGAGAACCTTGGAGACTAGTGGAAAGGTTGGCACATACCGGAGGATGTGCAGGTTTGGAGGGGGTGAATGTCGTAGTGCGTGGCGTTCAAGATGATGAAACGGAGCTTCAGAAGACACTCAACCAGCACTTGTTCAAGAAGCTGCACCCTAGCTTATCAAGCTGGGCAGGAGCTAAGCTGGGGCTATGCTTGGCAAGCTGCCCCTTAGCTTGGGTTGAAATATCACCTTGGACGAGGGCGAAAGTTCCAGAACGCATAGCTCAACAAGGAGAGCGACCTCATGCTTCTAGTTTTGACAGAAAGTGTTTTAAGCAATAGTTAGTATGGGTTTTAGGATGTGAAATATATGAAAGAGGGAAATCCGTCGATTCTGGCTCGTGACTCGAACTCAGAATCTGATAGCGTGAGTGTGTAGGTGTTCACAAGTACTATAGTTTTGACTCCTTATTCGTAAAAAATGGAGTTGTATGCAGAAGTTAGCGTAGAGAAGGCTAGTAAAGACTTTATAAGAAAACTTCTTAGCAAAAGCATATGTACAGGAAGTTTAACAGTTTTGAACGGAACCAAAGGCCATCCCAGTGATAGAGCGCATGCCTAGGAGGGAAGTGGTCTCAGGATCAATCCCCCCTGGTTCCTATTCTGACATGTTGGCCTCCTAGAAAGCCACGTCCTGCATATTGCATGTTGGCCTCCTGTCGGGAGACCGGTATCTTCCTTAATCGTGGGCTTCTTGGCCTAAGCCTCCGCATGCCATCCTGAATATACTATGGGAGATACCTGGTGCGCATATGGGGGGGGGGGCTGTAAGCTCTGTGTGGCAGCCTCATAAGTGTTGGGGCTTCGGTCTACATTGGATGGCTTGTAGTACATTCAAGGTGGCATCAAGATGGCATCAAGATCGATATCTCTCTTAATCGTGGGCTTCTTGGCCTAAGCCTCCGCATGCCATCCTGCATATACTATGGGAGATACCGGGTGCGTATATGGGGGGGGCTGTAAGCCCTGTGGGGCAGTCTCATAAGTGTTGGGGCTTCAGCCTACATTGGATGGCTTGTAGTATATTCAAGGTGGCATCAAGATGACATCAAGATCGGTATCTCTCTTAATCGTGGGCTTCTTGGCCTAAGCCTCCGCATGCCATCCTGAATATATTATGGGAGATACCTGGTGCGTATATGGGGGGGGGGCTGTAAGCCCTGTGGGGCAGTCTCATAAGTGTTGGGGCTTCAGCCTACATTGGATGACTTGTAGTATATTCAGGGTGGCATCAAGATAGCATCAAGAGCACGGGAAACTTTTGCTAATTAGTTAAATAACCATCGAGTCGGCTTGCGGTGGGAAATGAGGTTATGAGAACCTTTATTAGTGAAGGGGTAGAGTTTGTGGAGACAACTGTGAAACTTGGATTAAAAAGGGGCCAACTTTGTAAATAAAGCTCTGTACGCATAAGGATAGCAGAGGGCAGTTTAAGCTAGGGCCCTGCTTCTGATAAGTGACTGCGCTTATAAGGACAGCAGGGGGCAGCTTAAGCTGAAGCCTTAGCTTTTAGGTTAAATATCTGCGGCGGCTTGAGATCAGAAACAGTTTTTGAAAGGGATTTTTCTAAGAGAGCTGAAGCGGAAGGAGGAGGATTAGGGATGGGGGTTGAGGACACGCAGGGGAAGCTAGGAGGCTGGTGGAAGATCAAATTGCTGACAGATTGAATTGGGAGATCATCGTAGAGAGAGGGGCAAGAGTTTTAAGCTTGGACGTTGTCTAATAAGCTGTTCTGAGGAGAAATTACTCTCAAGAGGTAGTTTCATTGAGAGAGATCGTTTGAAAATCTATGGAGGACTTTTGATCAACGCTGGATCAAATTTCTGAGAGTTTCAGTTGGAGCAAAGAGAGGAATAAGATTCAGGGGCCCTGAATTTCACTATTAGGTTCGGATTGAGACGTACTTGGTAGACTTTTGGCTGAGAACTGATTGACAGGAGAGAGAGGCACGCAGGAGAGGAAGAGAGAGAGATTTTCTTTACAGTTGAAGAGATTGATGGTGCAACGACACTGATATTTGATTCTTGAGAGACCTATCTGTGTACCCAAAGTGTGTTGGAGTGCTTGTTTTTGTAATCGGTGGACGCAAGAAGCAGGATTTTGGAAGATCTCATCGTCAGCGACTACCTATTTTTCTCTTCTGGTCGTTTCTCTGATCTATCACAGTCAGGAGGTCCGTCCTCCCCAAGAAAGACTCTCGTCACGTCAACGAAGTATCCAACCATGGTTCCTCTCGATCGGTCATTGCCCCTTCTCATACACCTCATTCGAAATAATGTTGATCTCTGATCCGTGATCCACAAGTGCAGGTACCACCCCCTTCAAGGTGATATTTCATCCCAAGCTAAGGGGCAGCTTGTCAAGCATAGCCCTAGCTTAGCTCCTGCCCAGCTTGATAAGCTACAGGGCAGCTTCCTTTACAACTGCAAACACAATGGGAAAAAAATCCTTATGTTACTAGTTTTCACTGTATAGATCCACGTGCAACACGACAACGTGATGTTAGATGTTGAGGAAGTGCTGAAGAAGCTGCAAGAGATGACAATAGCAGAGAGACGACATGTTGTCCTTGAGTTTGAACCGCTGTTGGACTGCGGTCTAAACAATAGTTCTCAGAGTTCCTTGGAGACCATTGAGGAATTATGATGGATCTAGATGCATGACCATGCATAGATTACACAATGGGAGATGACTTGGTGATTGCTCAAGAGGATCAGATTGTCGTAGTGACAGAGAGAGAGATCCTCCAGATGAGAGTTAGTGAGTTAGAGGTCCGGACCTCGACCTAGGAGAAGCAGCATACAGAGATAGAGAAAGTATGTTGTGAGGAGGAGGCTTGTGTAGCAAAGAGGATCATCTGCCTTATCTTAGAAGTAAAGGCCCAGGAGGAGCATGTTCTAAGTGATAGGTTCTCATGTGTCCAGTAGTACACCATTGCTGCTTGGTCAAGAGGATCAAGTATTTTGAGGTATGAGTAGACACCACTGATATGTCTACATAGTTACAACTTCAGGAGGCGTTGTAGCAAGGAGCAAACAGAGTCTCTACGTTGGGTTGGTCACTAAATTCAGCTTAAGAGATGAGATATAGGAAAGTGCATGTCAAGGTTTATACTTCTGGATGGAGATACCACTGGAGGAAATGATGTCATAAAAGTCATCAGAGCAACAAGAGGACATGGACGTTGGGTTGTCTATCATGTCATCTACACTACCTTAGAGATAGAGCCGACCAGTCAACTAACATTGGAGTCGTCTTAATGAGCCTACAAACGAGATGGATAGTTAGATAGTCAGCTTTTATTATAGGTCTTTAGTGAAGGATCACGTGCAGTGCAAGCAATATTTAAGAGCTTAGAAGGATTGTAAGTTAGTTAGAGGATTAAAATCAATTAATGGTTTTGTCCTACTATTAGTTTTGATTGTACTTTCACCCGTCATCTATGTCTGCTCGGCCATCTCGGCCACAGTATCTCTTGGTGCTCGAGTTTCTCATGGGGTCTAAAAGATCATTCTATAATCTTCACTCTGTGTGGTGAGGTGTGGTGTGTTTTATGGAGTTTAGAGTTAGACGGTGAGATCTATTTAGAAGAGACTATTTCTCACAGTTCTCTTTTTTCCTTACTCCACCCACCTAGGTAGTTATTTCTGAAGTTCTCTTTATGACTTATACCTACTTAGTGTGTCTTGGATACAGCTTGTACTTCTACTTGACTTTAGTATCCTCCGTGAGCATCAGCATGACATGGATTGAGACGTTGAGAGTTTATTGCTATTATTGACTAACAATATTTACTCTTAATGGACACAAAAGTCAAAATTTTACGACTACGACACTAATCATATTTTTTAACTAATATACTAATAGCAATAAACTATTGACCTTATCTCTTATATGACAAAACAAAGTGATGTGATGAGGTAATGTGGACGTGACATAGTGTGATATGACAAGGTGATTGAGCAATGATGTGTGAGACAATGTGTGCATGACACTACGGTGATATGACAAGGTGATGTGAAGTGACATGGTGTGATGTGGTGAGATGACGGAGCAATGATGTGTGGAACAATATGTGATGTTGCACTACGGTGATGTGGCGAGGGTGATTGAGTAGTGGAACATGGCACATGAGACAAAATATTGTGAATGGTAGTGATGTGTGTACGCTGGATAGTCATAGTCTGTTGGGCTGCCTATTGCATACCGGGATGACTAAAGAACTAAAGTTGTGGTTGTGACGTCTTGTCGCTCGAGACCTCATGACCTTCAACATGATCGCTTTTCGTCAAAGAGAGCAAGGACTCATGAGAAAGAGAGTGTGAGCAAACCGATGATACAACTAATCTGATGGTCGGACTGCCACAGATAAGATAGTATAACAAAGTGGTGCCAGTCCGTCACACCAACGTAGTAGCAAAAACTCCAAGCAGTCGTGCTTGAGTTACTCCAACATGTGAATGAACTACTTATCTCATGAACGGTTCTTTATGCATTGATCTATCATGCACACTAATCGTTGTACTACGTAGTCATGAATTCGGAGAAGTTAGTGAGTGTTAATTTAAGCTAGAGAAGAACAAGTTGTCATAATGTTTTCTTACTCGTAAACCAAGCAGACAACCCTTTGTTGGAGGTTGACGATCTATAGCAAATCGATCCATTCTGATTACCAAAGGGGCAACCATCCTCATTCTGGTTATCAAAGAGGTAACCTTCCTCATCTGTTGTTAGGTTGGGTTATGATTGGATAAGTGAGAAAGCACAGTGATATGATAATGTCATCTGGTTGAGACAAAGTACCGTACATAAGATTTTCTAGGTTTCAATTAGAAATCCGAGAGTAGTTTGTAGACAATAATGCAACTAAGTAAGACCATAAGTGGATGGAGTTAGTACCTTAAGACTTTGTGACATAGGGTTGACCGTAAGTCGGAGACGTTTAGTCGTACGTGAAGATCAAGTTGTCATTTTTGGATCATTTAGCTACTTGGCAGACTCTCTATTAAGTTGTAGAAACGATCAAGTCAACTCCTATCTTTTGGAGAACGATGTTTTGTATTCTAACATGTGTGAAAGAAAAACCTTGTTCCTTACAAAGATATCATCATATGCTCATATTATTTTTGTTTTATTCTTCTAGAAAGTGGTATGTTGTTTATGATCATTATGTGCCATATCATCAAGTGTCACATCACTCTTATTTTACCTTCTTCTAGACATGTCTTTTAGAATCATCATGTCAGCACTTTATTTTAGGATCATGTCAACACGAATGCCACGTCGTATCTTCTATAATCACGCTCATAATATCTTTTAGAATCTTCAAGGCAACCCTTTATTTTTTAGGACCACATCAGCATGAATCTTTATCTTTTTCGATCAGTTAAAATGAATGTCATGTCTTGTTTTTTAGTATAACATTAGATTACTGTTTTAAATCAGCATGTCAATGCGTTATATTTAAGAATACATTGGATCATCATATCAACGTCGTATCATTTACAATCACATCAGAATGAGTGTCACTCAAGATCACATCAGACAGTGCAATGAGTGTCGCGTCTTATCTTTTAAGATCAGGATCACATCAGCATGAGTATTACATCTTATCTTTTATGGTCATATTAGAATGAATGTGATCATGGATCGCTCGTCATGTCAACATCTTAATTATCTTTAGAGTCACATCAAATCAAGTGTCACGCTTTATTTTTTAGAATCACATCAAATCACTAGATCTCAATCAGATCATCATTATGATCATCATGTTATTATCTTATCTTCTAAGATCACATCAGCATGAGTGTTACGCCTTATCTTGTAGGATCACATAGACTTGAGTTCCACACTTGACTTTTATGATCACCTCAGCATGAGCGCAAAACTTATATTTAAGATCATAGCAACATGAGTGTCTATATCATAGGATCACATCAACATGAAGACCACTCTTTTCTTTTAAGATCATAGTAGCATGAGTGCTACATTTATCTTTTTGTTCACATCAGATGGCAATCATAACCATCCGCATGAGTGCCACTACTTATCTTTTAAGATCATATCAGATAGTTTATTATACAAGATCACGTTGGATGAAGATCATTTTTTCATTTCTGATCTTTTAAGATCACATCATATGGTTTAGTTTTAAAAATGACAGATGTTTATTTTAGGATTGTCATGTCAGCACCTTATATTCTAAGATCATATCAACATGTATGTCACACTTACCTCCTATGATGTCATGTCTTATCTTTGGCCTATCAAATCAACATAAGCACCACGCCTTATGAATTTGAACACTAGATCTTGTTCTTCCTACTTGTTCTTATGACGGATGTTTTGACCAATAGGTTGCAACATGTGATGTTATAACCTCGTAAACATATAATATAGACACTTCTAAGATCATCAAGTACCACATCATTTGAAGATTCTCTAGTGCGTATCATTTAACATCGTCATGTCAGCCTCAAATCAACTTGAACATGTCACCTCATATATAGTTACTGTACTAGTTAGAAAATGCATCGTAGTTAGTCTCGTTAGGGCTATTAGCTTCAGACCTCGTTATGATTGGTAGGCTTCACTTTTTTTGAGTTGAACTTTCAAGCTCCTAGTCATGGGAGAGGAGTCTAGAGAGGGTTGAAGATTTTCTTATGTGTGAAATAGACTCTGCATGACTTGAGTGATCTTTGTGTTACCTGTTGATATTTCATGAGGAAGAAAGATACCCAAGAAAACTAAACGGTGAATTGGATTGAAGTAAGATATGATTGTTCTGTTATAGAACTCTGCTTCTGTCCATTCGTTCATCATGAATTAAGTCATGATCTTACTTTATGAAGTATAATAAACAACCTATATGCTGATATCACTATAATCTTTTCCAAGTATCAGTAATTTATCAGATATTTTTTTAAAGATAGTGGATAGTGCATTAATGATTACTAATATTTTTACAGGAATCATGATTGATTAATATAGTGTTTGTAGAAATCAAAGTTATATCACTATAACCACTATAGTAATGTATCTCGATTACTCTAAGCACATAGTAATTTAACTTCGACTACTATAAACAAAATAGTTATCAAAGTCAATGACTACATAATAATATCACTATATCATTTCCTGATTATTGATAAGCTATTCACCCTTTGTGCAAGCATGTCAGGAATACAGTTTTACATGAAATAAAATATTGTTACGGCGTAGTTGGTAGCAAGAAGTGAATAGAGTTTAGAAATTTCCAGAGAAATAAATATGTGGTCGGACTTGGCAAAGAACAAGGGACTTGAAAAATCAGCTGCTGTACTTTGAAGCTGGTAAACGAATCCATATGGATCATGATTACCTTCAATTTCAGGTTCAAAAAGATAGGAGTTAAAGGAGAAAATAGTCTAAGAGCAATCAGAATTTCCCTTAAAGCTCCAAACGCTTCTCTTTCTGAATGCCGGAATAAAGAAGATAGAGTTCACACTGTATATACTGTCCTACGGTCATTCTAATTAACTACGAGTTTAAAGTCACAGGTTGTTGTGTCGGGTTTTCTTATATAGTTTTCGAGCATTTGACATTTATCTACTTGTTCAGGTTCTTGAAGTTATAAGGTCACTTGAAGAGCATCAAAAGAAGTGTGAGAACGAAGGCAACTATATGGCAGCCCAATCTGCCGTTCAAAGACTTCATGGTATCAAGGTTTGTGACTCTTCGGAAATCTTGTTTCAGTACAGAACGTCGCACAAATACGTTAGCAGTGTCGCCAGGAACAAACGTGGCCTCAGAAAGACAGAGATAACAAGCAAATCGGGAAGTGGATTAAGATAACAAACAAATGCTCGTTTTTCACTTTTAGCCTCGATGTGAGAATGGCAAAGTGCAATCCATAAGAAGCTTGTAACATAATATTGGTCTCATATGAATCCACGATGTATCTGATGATTTGGATGTAATTTGTTCAGAAGATATATAATTTTGCCCTAAATTTGTGTACAGGTAACAATTATTTCCTTCTCCGGACAGATTTACATTTTCCACATGAAAGATTCAAGCAATCTCAGCACTGCATACATCCCGGTCCCCGTATTCTGATGTTTTAGATCAAGTGAAGGCATATGTCATAATGACTTAAAAGGTTAAGTGTAATATATGTGTGTATGCACTCAATATGCACATTGCATACAGTACTACAATACCCAATATATATCCACTGACCCGCATTAGTTTCGGTGTATCAGCTTCCTACTTGAAGCTGAGACACCGAAGAAAGTATTGACTGACATAAGAATGGAAATGAACTTGCAGTTCGTTGTGGTTATGCACATTAAGATGCAAAGCGCATGCCGATTTATGCCAAACTCCGGTTGGGGCGGTGGTATTAATGGTTATGCGTGTTACGGTATAATAAGCAGATAAGTTTTATATTTGAAATTTGTGCTATGAAATTTATGCTACGGGTGAAATTAAAGATTTTATGTGACCCCTTGTTTAGTTTTAGTCTTGTATGATGATAGGGTAATATGAATGTGAATGAGGGAGTACACATTTAATATATACGTATGAGGTAGTAGAGTTAGTTAAACCACAAATGTCGCTATATTAACGACGGGATATGCTACCGTTATTTAGTTATTAATAATCTAAACAAAAATAGCTCGGTGGGGCTAGCTGTCCTTCCGTTTAGAGGGTTCAATCCACAGAATATCAACCTATGATCGGCTTAAACAAGTCTTTGTAAAGTGTAATTGTCAAAACAGATATTTTGATAAATAAACTAAAAATCATCTCATTCTTGGTCGACAACACGATATAGTTTCACAAATGACAGATTTTTCTTTTCAAGATTCAGAGTATCGACAAACTTGAAAATGGACTAACTCTATAAATAAACTCTCCACGTCTGAGAGTAATCGACCCACCGAAACAAAGAGATTCCTTCTCAGGTTTTGGAGAAAGTACAGATATCAAAGCCCGAAAGATTCTTTTTTCGGATTAGAAAAAGTTCGACCATGATCAAGAAGATTTTCTTCTCGGATTACGGAAAAGTCAAACACCATATCAAGAAGATTACTTTTCTGGATTAGTGAAAGATCAAAAAGCGAAGTCAAGAAGATTCTTTTTCTGGATAAAAAAAGTTCAATCACTGAGAAGATTCCTTCTTCGGATTCTGGGGAAAGAGTAGACTTCACGAAGATATCTTCCTAGGATATCTTGGAATGTAAACAGATGATTCGTTTGAAAAGAACAACATAACATACATGTCAGAGTCATCATATGTATGCATTATGCTAATGAGTGGTGAATTAACAAGTTGTGACAAGTTTAATTAAATACAGGAGGAAACCTTTCTCTTTAGACCTCAGGATCTTATCGGATCTACGGATCCTAAAGATAGAGTTGTGGGCCCTCACAGATTTACGACTCTACTCTGAAGGTCGAGGGTGATACCTTTGGAGTATTTAGTTAGATGATGTTACTGCTCGAGATAAATAAGTAATGTAAAACTTAAGGGCACAATGAAGATTGTCTCAGACAAAAATCCTTGAACATTCTCATCTATCGGTCGTGGGACAGGACTGTATATTCACCACCTCCTCAGTTTGTTCTATGTATTGAGGTCTGAATATATTATTCTGACACATTATTTTCGAACTGTAACGAATCATGTAGTCTCCTCGCAAGGTCTAGATAGAACCAAATCATAAACACACCCCTGTAAACGTAAGTCATTAACACATCTTATCAGCTTAATCATTTAAGCTTAATCTAAGTCTTTCTAAGGAGAGATTGAAAGTTTCCAGCAGCATTTGATGTTTCTTTGGATGGAAATGTACTCCAATCGAAAGCTTATTATTCTACATTCACGGGTTTCTTCAGTCTGAGTGAAGATCGAACTCAGGTAGTTGAGTCTCCACGCTCTGACTCTTACCAATGCACTAGATGTCTTCTGTATATAGAAAGAGCAGTCTATTATAGATAACATAGTGTTGCTCTTTACGTCTACACTTTTATCTTTAATCTGAACGCTGCTTCCATCCTGGTCTGTGTCGTGCGCATACACATCGCTACACAACATACATCGCTGTCAGAGATACACCACACATACACATAACACATGGACGATGTCATACACATACACATGTGTACCACAATAATCTGCATTGAGAAATTACCATCTCCAACACTACAACAAAGATTACTCACAAACGGTCAAGTCAAACCCACTCTAAACGCGAAGAGAATCCGGGTTACACTCAACTAGACTATCCACCATAGCCTGGAGCTTGAAGGCTCAACTCGAAGAACTAAGGCCTCCAAGCCCTACCTGTGAAGTATACCCCTAGTGGGCTCTCCCACCAACTCGCCCTAACGGCACTAACGGTCTTATCGGGATGCGCCACTTCGCACTCGGTCAACCTAGCCGAGGTACCAAACTGACGTGACAATGCAATTCTAACTAAGTAAGGCATCTCATGGATTCCTAAGAAGACAATCCACTTTGCAATTCATCCTACTTCCTAGCAAAAGATGAAGAGATCCTCGAGAATCGAGTCTTACAAAATGATCAGAAGAAGGTTGAGGGCTCCTGCGGTGACAATGGTCTTCATAAAGACTCCCCTAGTCCTACCTATTGCTTAGGTGGTTGTCCACCAGGTCCACCAAACACCTACTGGATCACGCAGTTGGTGCTAGGTTGGTGTCTCTTGCAGTTACAGTCACGGTCTCCCTAGGAAGACTTCGCTCTATGTCTTCTGGATTCCGTCTTCCAGACGACATCTTCCGGAAGACGTCAGTCTTTCGACTTCTGAAGAAGTTGATTTTTTCTCAAAAATCTGTTTTAAGTTCATCTTCCTACTAAGCAGGGTGTAAACTTAAATAACAAGGTTAATTCAATTATATAGACACGGCGTTAACTTAAATCTTTTCAAAAATATCAAAACTTGCAAACTGTGAGCACCACATCTTCCTTTGGTAGGATTTGCACGAGCCCTCGTGGAGATTTGCCGCTCAAGCTTGAAACGTCTCTCTACTTTCAAAATCGTGCAAATATCTCTTAACACATCAAAATACATCATTCTTGGTGTCTTTGGAAAGCTCTTCGTGCTCTCTTTTCGACGGTATCATTTTCAGTCCAAGTTGACTTCTACAACTCGAGTTACGGCCGATCAAAGTCATCAAATCTTTTCTTCTTTGTGAATCTTCACGAGCTTTGTGAAGGTTGGAAATATGTACTCCAACCTTCACAACCCCCTCTCAACTATCAAACTGCGTGAGCCCCTGCACAATTTTGACGTACCGGTAAAAATCTCGACGAACTTCAAACGCCTGCAACTTCTATCTCATAGCTCAAAATCCGATGATTTTGGTGTCACCAAGAAACCTAAAACCTTATCCAATGATACCAATCTTGATCTAAACTGATATCTGTAATCTGAGTTACGGCCGTTTGAGTCCTTCAGACCCCTTAGTGAAAGAGTTTGTGCGAACCCACACGTAGATTGTGCCTCCTAACCCTGAGGTACCTTTTCTCACTGAAATCTGCACGAACTCTCGCATAGATTTGATGTAAAGTCTAAAAATCCTAAACCTCAAACCTCAAAATCTGGTGTTTTTGGTGTCACAGAAAAACTCTTGAAAAAACTCTATCCAATGATACCAAGTTCATCTCAAACTGACCCTTGTAGTCTGAGCTACATCTACTTGTAAGATTCAAACCTTTCCTTGAAGAAACCTCGCATAGATTGTCATCTCTTTAGCCTTCAAGTGTCTTCCTCGTTGAAATTTGCACGAGCCCTCAAACAAACTTTGACATGTAATCTCAAAGTTCCTGATGAACTTCAAACCATATAGTTCTCTAACGATGGCTCCAAATAATGCAATTGAGATGACATTAGAAATCTCGTCGTCTTCGTCCTAACGTTATCAAGCATGTTAGAAACTGAACTCTATAGAGGAAACTACGGTCGTTCAAAGCTAAGTTACTCTTTCCTTTCACCCTCTTCAATCCAAAAATCCATCCCAAAACCTTATTAAGTCCTGCAAATTATACTAAAATTTTTGGATAGTCTCTTGATGCCTTCTTAAAATTTTGCAGATAGAACCCTAGAACCCTCGTAAATATTGTCCTCCATCTCTGTAAGCATGTCAAGTTGGAAAGCTCACCAAAGTGAGCAACGATGTCATGGGTGGTCCCACTAAGTTCATCATTCTCATAAGTGATCTATCGACGACTCTCACTACTTGTCTCTATATCCAAGATGTCATCAACCGTGAGATGTGTTGGTCATCTCACTCCATCATGTGTGCGCTTAAGCACCTCTCTCGATAACAAGTTTGTCCACCACAATCATGGATGATGTGCACGAGATCCCACACTCACCGCATCCAACAGCACTCCCGGTCCAACCCATGGCTGCACTTGGTGCATACTCGTCATCATCTGTGTACGAGCATCACCTAACAAAAGAACGTTCTCCAAGATGTACGTTGAAGAATCCACTGATGCATCTAGAGATATCGTAAGATCCGTAACATCTCCCAAAACATACTAGATCGTGAATCATGTAAACCCTGACCTCTCCCAATACGCGTGTGATCTTGACATGGCCATCCGGCTATCACCAAGAGAATGGTGTCAACAAACCTGAGATCTTGCATCCCCAACAGCAAAATATCTGACGGTAATGCTTGTTGATATCCTCTGATAGCTGATATAAGCAACAACTCATGATACCTCTGCACCAAACGTGCCGCATGACGCAATGATATGCGTCTCACAATCTCATCTCTCTCCACATACAAGTATCAATGTACTCGTATGCTTGTTTGCAATACCGCAGTCAAACCTATGTTGATCTCTCCAAACAACTCCAGCACACACACACGCTCCTCTGGATACTGCCATACAATGAGAGTCGTATCCAACGATGATAAGATAACAAGACCAGTAGTAGGAACAACCCTTTGTTCCTCTACTGACGATACAAAGACTTCACTCCAAGCCTACTGTCCCAACCGATCAACATACTGCTACAACTCTCCATTCGAACTTTAGAATGGAGCATCCAAGGCAGATGGTTCTACCATAGTCATGCTAGACATGTCTCCCACCTCCTCAAAGACCGGAGTATTCTCCGCATAGATATTATCCTCTAACAACACGCTTGACATAGTGATGATCAAACTGAACCTTGCAACGGATGTCGTCGTCTCTGGTGTAGGCTCCGTTGTCTCAACTCTAGCACTAGATCGCACTAGTAAACGGCTCACTCGTCCCTCACCGGACTGCCAACATGATCTATAAGATGTTGTCTCCGTCCAATAGTCGATCACGAACCCTGTAAGGTATAACACAACACCTCTAACCAATACGTCATAAGACTCCACAGCTGTAACGATGGCCTTGACCTTCACCATAGAGCCATATGTCGGATGATCTGATCGATCTCACGTGTCATGTGTAGAGCTGTACCTCCTGAACCTCCTAGAGATGTCTGTAGCTGGAATGAACATCTCTCCCCTCGAACTTCCTCAGACCCAAACCAATACACGCCGTCTCTCTCAACATCAACGACTGTGCTCCAGAGTCTACCAAGACTTTCTGTGGTCGATACACCTTCCATGAAGGTGGTACTAGACAAAAGATACCACTTTTGTTGTCCAACAACACCACACCTGGTACCAAACCAGCACGGTCAATTGCCGGTCTAGCTGGTAACTCATCTAACTTGACAGCCGCCGCTTGTCAAGTACCACGAGTAGCCATCCTGATCTCGACTACATGAACACATCTACCGTCTCTCGCTGAACCACCTCAACACTAGAGGTAACTACATGAACACTGGTACTAAGCTAACTCCCAATGTCCTCATATTTGTGGCTGAAATAGTGCAGCTCGCAAGACTGTTGTAGTCGCCCCAACATCGAGTTTGATGTCACATCCACAGACATCGAGGGTTGACTCGCATCACCCTCACTCATGGATGTCGATGTCTCCAACTCCACTGCATCGTCATAGGCCGTTTAGGAACCATAGACGTGGTCCTCAACGCCTCCAATAGCACGAATGACTGAGGAAGCTTGGTCTGTCTACCAGCCTCCTCGCATTGTGGATCCAACTCCACCGACGCACCTCGTGGTTCAGAGACACGTACTGCATCCTGAATCACTGCCGCAGATGTCTCAATCTGCATCACACCAACCATGAAGTCGAAGTCAACTCCTTCTCCTCCATAAGATGTGAAAGTCTCTATTCCTGAACTAGACCTCCGTTGAGCCATAGTCATACTAGCTATCATTTGCTCCAACTGCTCAATCCGAGGACCATACCCGCATATGATATTATAGCGGACGGTGGACCGATTGTTCCTCTCCTTGATGCTGAACTTCTACCTCCGGCTTGACTACCATGGCTCTCTGAGCTCCTCCATCTCGTCCACGATTAGCCTTCTCTTGCTATAGCACGAGGTGGAGATCAAAATAATGATCACTATTGTGACCTGATCGTCCGCAATACTCACACTGCCTAGGCATCGCTTGAGATGTTCTAAATGCCTCGTAATCACTTTTCCTTTTTCTACTGATGAGGACCACTTGCAAGTGATTAGAGAAAGACGGCATCGGGTTTTGCCCACTAGGTCCTCCAACACTTCCTTGAGATCGTGACTGTTCAGCATGATCCCTAGCACCACCACCATCACGATGTTGTGTAGCTTGTGATCCTCGAGAAGAGGTGGTCATCATGTGGTACCTCCTTACTGAACCCAACAATCATCACTATCTCCTCCACCATGTTGAGCTTAATCCGCTCAGCCAAACCAAAGACAATCGTCAACGTCGAAGCGATGTCTCTAAGAAGAGTCTCATCTCTAACTCTCCTACGGAACTCTCGATCCAGTATCTCATATCAAAACTGGACTGATTGTGCTTTCGTCACCCCTTGGGTAACGTTGATCAACCGTCTCTTGTGAGTAAACGTCTCACGTAGGCTCTCTCTAGTCTTTCGCTGGAACTCCTGCAGACTCCTTAACTTATCGATCCGCACACCTTGATAGTTCTCTCTCAAACACTGGAAGAACTGAACCACAAGGTTAAACCCTGATGGTATCCTGCTCATACTACCCCTTGCTCCGCTACTAGTGGACGCACCGTCGGTAATAGATACTCCGCCATTCGTGGATGTATCACTACTACTAACACCCGAACTCATAGGTGCTAGCCTCCCGAAACTGCGTCAATAGTGATAGAAACATAGTTGGGAGACCAATGATGCCTCCACAACTCAATCTCCACGATGTAGTCTCATTTGAACTCATGGTAATCGTCCATCGGCAATCCCTCCAAGTGTTGAAACAAACTCTTCCACGTCATGAAGGGTGTGAACAGTTGTGGGTTCCGCATCTGTTGTAGATCGCACCAACTGTTGAACTCTTGGATTAAGTCATCCAGCTCAATGGTACCCATCTTTCGCGCACCTACTGCCTTGTTGCAACAGCGGAAGCTCTTGCTCAATAGGTCGCAAACTTTACACCGCTAACCTGCAAACCACCCTCACATGTTAGCGTCCATGCACCACTTATCTTATCTCACTTTGGTTCGGACCGGAGCCGGACCGTCTCCCTAATCATCAAGCTCCGCATTCCCTAAGTCCCGATCTAGACCCGCCTAGGTCGGTCCCAAAACATGAGCAAGTCACAAGATGATTTGGGACGGACTTCCCATAAAGTCCATGGTCCTAAACGGTGCCTCCAGCACACCTAGCGGCCCAACCGCTCGTGACTTTTGTCTGGGTCTAGGCTCCCGAACGGTGGTCTAACCCGCCGACTCGTTCTCTAGTGTTGCCCTAGCCCTTACATCATTCCTAAGTCCAGACATCCAAGTCGGGATCGGAACGTGTCTTGGAACCGACCCAGCCATCATCTCATGCCCCTAGAGTCCGTTCGCCAAACCCTGAGGTCGGGTGACTCATCCTGGCCCACCCAGGTATCGAGCCCCTCTCATATATACTTCTGGGGATCGGCGGCCCCGCCCTCCTCTTTGGTCCCTGAAAATTATACCACAACCTGATCTTGGTTCGGTCATAACTTCTAGCTCGGAGGTCAGTTCGAGGAGTGTTATATATCACTGGAAAGCTCTCGACAAGTCCTTTCCAATGATACCTCACTCGTCTCGAGATCTTACGTGGAGCTCCGTCCACGACCTAAAACGTTGCTGGAGCTCCAACACTCGTTCATTTTTTCAAGAATCTGTGGTCCAGACCGAGACTCGAACCCTATGATCGGACCAGCGTCCGAACCACGGTCCGTCTGCGTCTCGGACCCACGTCTCGAACCCATGTCTCAGACCTATGTCTCAGACTCCTATTTTGGTCGGTTCTCAGATTCGCCCCCTTACGTCAGCATTTGTCTGGGGTCCTCTTGGGGTAGGCCCTTATGTCCTAACCCAAGGTTCTAACCTTGGTTCAGAGAACCACTTAGGGTTCATCTGATCCTAGCTTCTCGGCCAAGCTGTTTAAGTCCTCCTCGCAGCGTTCACAACCTAGCGCAAGTCCGTTAGAGTTCTGTTGTTCGCGTCTGAGCCCGATCTTGAGAATGAGGGTCGTGACATCATCATACTTGAGTATCATCGAGGCCCCTTCATGATCTTATAAGTCTCGTCCATGTCCTACAACAATGATGTGATGACATTATGTGTACCTCCAACCACGTCTGTCTGAATTGATATCCTCCGTCAACGAGACCGGTGTTACTGGTTGGTACCTCATACCACTCCGTGTGAACCCACTGCTTACTACAGCTGAATCTCCGCCGGAACCTCCATGTACCTTTGTGATAACAACCCTCGTGTCAATTGCGAACACTAAGCTCTAACCAGAGCGTCGAAATCTCGTCATCACATGACGCCAACCTGCCTAATCTTGCTCCTACTGAGCCCACCTATCTCTTCTCACTCGGTCAACCTAACCGAGATGCTAAACAGACATGACATAAAATAAAGACTCTGCTTTGAAGTAAGCATTGATGTAAAAAAACTTATCTTATTCAGAAATTATACTCTCATTAGAACACTTACACACTCGTCTACAATTTCCATACAGATGGTGCAAGTTCAAAGTGGTTCAGAATCAGTTAACCATACCATCAACTAAATCGGTTAAAAGAAACCAGAGAGCAATAATATGCAGATATGTGATGTTTAAGGTTATAAGTTGGTTTGATTTATAACTATAACTTTACTAAGATAGAGAAAAATAAAGAGAATAAAAGACAAAAAGAGAAGATAACTATATCCAGTGAGTTCTCATCACTCTTCTCTCTAGCTCGGGGAACTATTTACTGTATTTTGACTTAATGTGTTTTTCCTTTTTCATATGTGAAGGAGATGATAATAATCAGCTCTCACCACAATTCTTCAGCTTTTCCTCTTCTCTTTAGTTATCCTAATTCAGGCTCCAACATACTGATACATGCCATAACAGTAGTTTATTCACGATAGTTTGGGACTTTGAAGAATCATACACCGATGGCTTGTCTCGCCAGCCCACGGGATATGTCCCAAGTACTGCCCTAAGTCCAGCTGCTTTTTCATCTTGATCCTTGAGATTTTCATATAGGAAAAGACGTTTGAGTTCTAATTTAGTAGAGGTTTAATCTCTTACTCTTCACCAATTTTTGGCTAAAAGGTGACATATATTGCGGGCGATGCGTTGTTCAATACTTTGCTATTTATTATATTCTGAAGGAAAAGAAAACCATCCGACAGACATGTGTAACACACCAGAAACTGAATTGTAACGGTATCTTATTCTAGTGATTCTCATAATGTATGTGACAGTTGCTTGAGGACAATAAAAGGAAAGCGGCTATGATTCAACGGCATTTAAAGGAGAGAGACGAAGTGGAGGAGGCATACAAAGTTGAGATTGACGAAAGAAATCGAGTAAGTGGTAGGGCATTTTCGCGCGACTAAACTTTGCCCCATTGCAAAGTGGGTTCACATCAGTACTCATCTAAAACTCCCCTTACGAATTAAATTAAGTTGACAAGTTTATACGAATGTGAAGCATGCATAATAATCATAAGCAACATGCTCATAATTTATAACCTAATTTTTTCGTCAAGAAGTGTCAAGTAACAAATTAATCTCTATCGTTAATTAATATCCATTTAGTATCATATCCCTGCCTTGTAGTTCGGAAGCGTGTGTTACACGCTATGGGTTATGTCTGGATCTACTCGTAACTCTTGGTTCGTTTATCAATTAATATTAATTAAAAACTTATATATTTTATATTAATTCAGTATAAGTATACTAACAGTATTTACATCTTTATACTAACAAGAGAACAAATTTATCCTAATTGAATGCATACTTCATAGACAAATTAGGGGGATTTTCGCAAAGCACAAGAAGCATGTATATCACCTCCCCGTGCAGAACCAATTGTTTCTAAAAGAAACACAGCACCTGAAATACTAAATAAAAACACAACAAACCGCCTCTACGAATTTTCACCCTATTCTTGCGTCTGTCTTTTTCCATACGTTCTTGCAATGCGGTCGGGTTGCATGTTATTTGACTCCGTCTTCTGGAGCTCATGAAACATAATCATGTAAAAAACTCAAAAGGGCGTAATATATCTCAACGTACCCCAAAGTAGAGCGTGATTTACTACAAACCGAGTCCACCACGTAGACAGTTTCTCTGTACTTTGGGGTCAGATTGGACAGAAAATAATTACAATAAACTCATGTACAAAATTTTGACGAATTAAATGTGCAAAATGCTAAAATCTTACAGAATAAAAAACTATAACATATTTGAACTAACAAATGCATAAAATGTTTAAAAACTTGAATTTCTGAAGATTAACATGAAGGATTTGAAAGTTTTCAGATTCCTTTTTATAACCAATCTTGGGTGCAGGATTCATTTTTTAAGACAAAATGAATATTCGGCAAACAAATGCCAAATTTGACCTGGAAGTATGATAATTGCTTTTGTTCTTCTTGTAGACCATTATGCAAGTATTGTATGTACATCAAATTGCAAGAAAATATGAAACTTGTATGTTCTTGAACAACCAGACAATCAAAGTGAACACAAGAATATATAACCAGTTTGTCGTCCAAAATGGTTACAATCATGGACACAGTGACATACTATGTCTCGGGATTAAAATATGATTCGGTGTTAAACGACAACAGGTGGTGGTTGTGAGCTTTAGGCTCCGTGGTACTAGCAGTTCATGAATATCTATTTCTTAAATGTATTTAACCATGACCGATTGCTTCTTCTTGTGCATGAGATGAGGCAAGGTTCAAAAGATTTCCCTTCTTTCATTGTTAGACAACGGATTTATCTTGTGCTCCTTATCTCGCAAGAGTCGAGTCATCCTCGTCTTTTGTCCTCATTCCTAGAATTGCTTCTTTGTCAGAAACTTAAAAGAGACAAAGAGGGTGGTTCTGATGGAGATGACATCCCTCATCTAGGAAAACCTGGCCCCTGATTCCGTCCATGGAACATCTTCCTTGCTTCAAGAAATTTCTTGCTCTACTTCGTATAACACCATCTAGGAAGTAGTCGCCTTTGGTTGGTAGGAACCCATCAATTACAGCCAACTCCAATGTCCGATCCTATGATAAGAATACAACCCTTGAGAGAGGAGTAAGGTGATGAGTGCAATCGGTTGTTGTTGATTAAGGTTGAAGAATGCTTGTGATGGACAGTGTTTGAAGGTATAGTACAGCAACCAACAATAGATAACTGTTCGATACACTACAACATCATGAGTATCATTTTGACGATTCTAAAATTGAAAGAGATTCTCCGCAATGGACAAAGGAGCTGAAATTTTCTCTAGAATGATTGATCGAGAAAAAAGGATAGTGATAATAATGATCATACCTTAAACAACTTTTGCGGAGTAACTTCAGATCGCAGGTAGGGTGCTGACATATTGTGCTTAGCATACTCGATAGCAATGTATGCCAAATGACCAAGGGTAGGAAGACTTAGCTTTTCATGGCCCAAGGCTAGCCATAGATCCAGAAAATCTGAGGGAAAATACCAATTAGTTCTCTCTGCAAGTGGCTTGGTGGAACTATCCCATTGGAAAAGACACATTGTTCCGAGAAGGGTGAGGCTTTGCATGGGTAATTCAAAGTTCCCGAGAAATATCTTCATAGATAGAGGTGCTCTCCATTCGGTCTTCTGAAAAGGTGGGTAGTGTGTTACTACTCCTAGGCAACCCTCGCTGCCTTGTGAATCATCTGTATCCTCCGTATCTGATTTGTCTCATGGTAGCTGAAGTGAAGTTCCTACATCCTAAGTGAGATGTCTTTGCTTGCTGATGAGATTTTTCTCCTCCTCAGAAATGAGAAGATGTCATGGATAGGATTTTGGCCCTAGCAGTGATACATTCTTAGAAAAGGTGGCTCTCTGTGGTACTCTCAGTTTGCAAATTTTGAAATTTTTTCAAAATTTATAAGTTAACGTCGTGTATATATAATTGAATTAATCTTGTTACTTAAGTTTACTCCCTGAGAAGATAAACTTAAGATGGATTTTTGAGCAGAAATCAACTTCTTCTAGAATCTAGAAGACAGAATCCAGAAGACACAGTGTGAAGTCTTCTAGGGAGGACCGGGACTATAACTACGAGAGATACTAACCTAGCACCAACTGGGTGACACAGTAGGTGTTCGTAAAAGACAGTCACCTAAGCAGTAAATAGGACCAGGGCTGACAAGACACTTACCTAAAACACGGGCAGCTGAGATATAACCATAGAAACTATCAAATCAGAGAATAGACACGAAAGCGCCATGTCTTTTGTTCCTTTCTCCTACTCAATTTCAAACCTACATAAAGGAAGACATCAAAGGTGCACGTAGAGAAATTGCTGTGAGGGATTGTGAGGACGGTCGTCTTATAACAAGAAGAGAGCTCGAAGTAGAAGTAGATAGAATTTCTCAAGGATTGCAGGAATTAGAACTCTTGAATTGAAGATTGGAGCTTCAGGCTGCAGGCAGCAGAGTTCAAAAAATATTATGCAAAAGCAGGTTCTTAGCAAGGAGAAGTCGCTCGTGAGTTGACAACAATCGAAACACTCACATCAGAACGTGCGCAGGAGACATTTGAAGACCGAGAAGAAGCGCAACGTATTCTGCTAGCACATTTCGAGGTTCTTCTCGCTTTTTTCCTCTTCCCATCGTCTTACCTCCTTGACGTTGAGAACAGATGAACCCCAAGTGGTTCTTTGAACCAAGGTTGAAACATTGGGTTAGGACGTAAAGGTCTATCTCAAACGGACCTCAGACGAACGCTGACCTAAGAGGACAAGTTCAGAAACAGAGCGAAACAAAGGTCTAAGATGTAGGTTTGAGACGTGAGACCGGCGGAGATGGATGCTGGTACGAACCATAAGGTCCTAGTCTCGTGCTAGACCACGGTTCCTCAGAAAAACATTAAGTGTTCGAGCTCCAATGACATTTTGGATATTGGACGAAACTTCAAATAAGATCTCGAGGTGAATAAGATATCATTGGAAAGGTCTCAGTGAGGGCTTTCCAATGATACTAAGAACTCTTTGAACTGACATCAAAGCTGAGAATTATGATCGATCTCATGATCAGGTTGTGATGTAATTTTCAGGGACCAAAGAGGAGAGCGGACCACTGATCCTTAAAAGTATATATGAAGGGGACCCGATGCTTGGGTGGGCCAAGACAAGTCACTCGACCTTAGAGTTTGGTGGGTGGACATGAGGTGATGACTGGACTAGTACTAAGGCGTCTTCTGGTCCAGACTTGGATTTCTCGACTTGGAAAAAATACAAGAGCTAGGACAAGACTAGAGAACGAGACGGCGGGTTTTACCACCGTTCGGGAGCTTAGATCCATACATAGCAGTTGGACCACTAGGTGTGCTGGAGGTATCGCTTAGGACCTTGGACTTTATGAGAAGTCTGTCCTAAGTCACGTTGTGACTTGCTCATGTTTTGGAACCGATCTAGCTGGGTCTAGGTCGAGACTCTGAAAATGTTGACCTTGAGAGTTAAAGAGACAGTACGGCTCGGTCCGGACCAAATGAGATAAAAGTAAGTGGTACATGGACGCTAACATGTGATTGTGGTTCGCAAGTTAGCGTAATGAGTTTCGTGATCTACTGAGCAAGAGCTTCTGAGCAACAAGACGATAGGTGCACGACAAGTAGTATCAAAGCCAATGCTTTGATGAGCGAGAACTCGAGATAGCGACTGAAGGTTGAACACTTGAGGATGGATGCGAGATACGAAGTGCATCAACGTTTCTAGATGAGTGCTTGGAACAATGAGGGTTTGAGCAAGACTAGAGTTTGAGTCCTCGTCGATATAAATATCAGACCTTGATATCTTCCATATCTGTCAATAATTGTGTACAAATGTACAATTGCTAGAGATATCGTGGTCCGATATCCTGCAAATAGAATTTGAAGATCAACTATGGGTTGGATTCTAAAAATGTAGCTATAATGGATGTCACACAATCCTCTAAACTTTCAGTAAATGGACAAGAACAGAGGCACGATCTTTCTCGTCAAAGATATCAACCTTTGATATCCTTGAAATTCTGTCAAAACTTGGATGAAAATGCAAAGCGCAAGAGAGTGAATCAGAGATATCGAGGTCCAGTATCTATGATGCAAATGGAATTTGAAGATCAAATACGGATTAGAATTTGAAAATGAGACTATAATGGATATCACGCAATCTTCTTAACTTCTCGTAAACATGTAAGAACAGTCCTAACTATGTCAAAACTTGAACAAACATGCAGAGTTTATGGGAGTAGACTATAGATATTGAGGACTAGTGATATAGATGAAATTTGAAGATCAAATACGAGTTGGAATTTGAAAACACGGCTATAATGGATGTCATGCAACATGCTAAACTTCTCGTAAACATGCAAGAACGGATGTTCGACTTTCCATGTCATAGATATCGACCTTCGATATCTGCTCAACTCTGTCAAAACTTGAGAAAAAGTGTACAGTTCAAGGGAGTGTATCATAGATATTGAGGTTTAATATCTATCTTGCAAATGGAATTTGAAGATCGAATACGTGTTGGAATATGAAAACATGGCTAGATATGAAGTCTTGATCCTAAAACAACAAATACAAATGTCACAGTAATATATGTAAGATGAATTTTATAGAGTATTGATAGAAAAATCATAATATATATATCGATGATATGAAATATAAGTTTTTATTCACTAGATACTTTATTTTAGAGGTTCAAAGTCATTTTCATAAGAAAGTGACTTTGGTTTCTTAATTATTTTAGTGATAATAGATATAGTTAGTTCACCATGTGAATCTATCCAACACAATGTATGATGTATGTGTGATGTATGTATACAATGTATGTATCCAACACAATGTATGTAATCACTTTTTAGAGGTTCAGAGTCTTCGATCAATTTTCATCAAAAACTGACTTTGGCTTCTGAATTATTTTAATTGCAGTTGAATAAATAATAGATTGTACGGTATGTTGTTAAGCTATCATTTGGAATCTAGATTTGATTAACTGACGAACCTAAACAAAAGAGGAAGAGTTGTGTGCAAACTCTTGATCAAAACTAACCGCTATAGAGGTTGAATGAGTCATCCAAAACTATATGATCACATAATCATTTGTTAAGTACATATAATTCATGACATAATGAGTGTGCAGTATACATATAATGAGATATTACGAATGAGTATCCATGAAAGTAGTTTTGATAAAATAAGATGTTCAAATAAGCTCCAAAATATATGTATACTTCACACTCATTATGTCATGAATTATATGTACTTAACAAATGATTATGTGATAAATCAGAGAATAGACTTTAATTTAGTTTCAATCAATATCATATTATTTTGATAAAATAGTTGTAAAACTATCAATATATGATATTGATTGAAACTAAATTAAAGGTGAGAAATTCGGATATGGACCCTTCAAGGGTTTAACAACTTCGTGTGCTAACCACATGCAAAGTATGGAAATGATGCAACGAGTAGATTTACAGATATGAGGAAAGAAGCAGAGAAGGACCAAGTTTATTGTTAAGAAAAGTTAGACCCTCCACCTCATATTTTCACCCACACTTTGGATGAAGTCATGTAACCTTCTAAATTTATAATAAATGAGCAAGAACGGATGCCAATCTTCCACCGCAAATATCTCGACCTTTGATATCTTCCTAACTCTATCAAAACTTGAGCAAAAATGCACAGTTCAAAGGAGTAGACCAAACTTACCAAAGTATGATATCTATGATGCAAATGGAATTTGAATCATAGATATCATTTGATCCATTTTGATCCGGTGATTTGAACTCGGCAAAATGACCCCGTAACCTCGGGAGAAGGGGTGCTCTCCTATCTTCGGATTAGGAAAGCGGCACATACCAGGGGGTAGCGACTGTTTATTAAAAACACAGGACTCTGCTAAGTGGTAACACGATGTATAGAGTCGAGATAAAACATGGGTTGAAATATGAAAACGTGGTTATAATGGGTGTCACACAACCTTCTCAATTTTTCATAAATGAGCAAGAATAAATGGTGAATCTTCCGCGTTGTAGATTTTGACCTTCGATATCTTCTTAACTCTGTCAAAACTTGAGCAGAAATGCATAATTCAAGAGGTAGACCAGAGATATCAAGGTCCAATATCTATGCTGCAAATAGAATTTGCTCAAGAATGTGAAGATCAAATACATGTTGAACTCTAGAAACAGTGCTATAATGGATATCATTCAAGCTCTTATTCTTCAACGCCAAGGCAAAAATGGAAGTTCTTCCTTCCTCGACTTAGATATCAACCTTCAGTATCTTCTCTACTCTATCAAAACTTGGACAAAAATGCACAACTGAAGAGTGGATAAGAGAGATCGAGGTCTGATATCTATCTAGTTAATGAAATTTGAAGATCAAATACAAGTTGAAATCTGTAAACATTGCTAATTATGAATATCATTCAAGCTCTTATTCTTCCAATGTTAGGGCAAAAATAGAAGTTCTTCTTTCTTTGACTTATATATCGACCTTCGATTCTTCTCTGCTCTAACAAAGCTTGGACGGAAATGCACAGCTGAAGAGAATGGATTAGAGAGATCGAGGGCTGATATCTATCCAACTAATGAAATTTGAAGATCAACTACGTGTTGGAATCTTAAAAGGAGTCATAACTTTATCACATCCATGCTTCTAAACTTGCTCCAAAAAGACAAAAATCATGATTCTATATTTTGGCATTTCTTTACTCTATCAATAAATGTATAAAAATGGACAACTTGAAGGAGTGGACCAAAGATATCAATGTCTGATATCTATCTCTTCAATTGATTTTTGCATGTAAACTGCGGGTGGAATCTGAATAAATAGCTATAATGCATGTCAACCAAAGTTATAAACTTCTCATAGACGGGTAAAATGGATGTTTTATCTTCCATTCCATACATGACAACTTCCGATATCTTATCTACTATGCCAATATTATGCAGAAATGCAAGACTTGAGAGAGTCTTCCTAAGATATTGATGTCTGATATCAATGATATCAGTTGAGTTGTACATATAAATTGCAGGTGGAATGACAACACATGACTGTAATGGATGTCATTCAAACTCTTAAAGATCCCGCTGATGAGAAAAACATGAGTTTTATCTCTTGGACATAGCGAGAGAGACGGATTTCTCATCTGTGTGATAGAGAAAAGGACTACTTTTTGTAAACGAACATGACTTCCACTACAACTCGATTGGATTCAAGAGAGTGATGCCGAGTAATAAGGGTTCATTGTAATGGATCGCTCGCTTTTTTTCAAACAAAATAGAAAATGCAATGTGTAAGAACGACCAAGGTGGAAGCATGTACAGAACACTTATGCAAATTGATCTCTCGTTCTACAATATTGTCATGCTTGTCCTCATTGCAATGATGCACCAAGATGTGTACGAGGATGCTCAGAGGAGATGTATTTGTTGTTCCTTCTAGCAAGGTGTCTAGAGCATGAAAGTTATCATATCAACAGATTGACAATTGACGTCGGTGCTCATTCTCATGTCTCTCCTTACATCCTTGCAAGAGCACAGACAAATCTCATACGATGTCATTGCTAATGAATATAGAAAGAATCCAAAAGTGAAGACCACAACGTTGCACACAACGGCAACACATAGCATTTACATGAATATTTTATCTGACATGTCTGTATGAGAGTTGACAAAAAAACAACAGCGAACATTGCTCGATGCATTAGGTGTCTAACCCAGCCACTTTCATGATTTTGAAGACGATTAGAAAACAAGGTCAGGTGCAGAATTTGACGAGATCTTCAAGCTCTGGAAGAATGTAATGTTTCTCTTCGTACAACTTAACCAGTTTCTGAGTCAAGGAGCAAAGATAGCAGATGTATGTCAAGATGTCAACTATCGGATCATGCATAGATTTGAGGTGAAGACCAGTTGCTTGGTGGAGACTTATATGGAGCTTGGATGCTCTTTGAGATAACATTCAGAACATTAGATGAATGAGTTATGATGACTAGCCATGTGTATGACCATACAATGAGAGCATGGTGTACATTTTGGACTTTTGATTTGAGGTCACAAGACACTAGAGCTTCACCTCATTGTCATGTCGAGCTGATGAGCCCAAATCGACCATGGAAATACTGCGGCAACTTGATAAATCTCACAGATTTCTGAACGTCCGGAAGAGACGTGATAGCACCTTGCTTCACCGGGGTTCACAAGCTCGTCCACTTAGAATGCAAGTTTTGGTTCTGGTCTAACTTGTCTTGTGCGCAAGGTAGCGATCATCACTTTATGCAAGATAATCTTCTACTTTTCCCAGCTGTTATTCTCATCAAACGAAGAACTAATCCAATCAAGAGGAAGTAGACTTCCTAGCTGTTGTTGGGTTTGTTATGGTACATCAACCATCAGCATCAACTCTCCAACCTGCATAAGGATGCTCACTTTGTCCGAGAGACGAATAGATCTCAAAACATATTAGAACGCATAGAGGAAATAAACGATCCGTACTTTTAGTACACTACATGGAAAAGCATGGGTGTTCGACAGAATCCATGACCTTCTAGAGAAGCCCATCAGCAAATGCAGTTAGCCGACTCATCTTTGATGAGATGTCTGTTGGATGAGCGCATTCACAAAGATAACGCAGCTGGAAAAATCTTCAGATTCATTACTCCCAAACACGATGGATTAGGTCCAAAGTAGTACATTGTAAAGATATGTTGCCTTCAAATGTTCATATTCAGATTTCTTCAAAGAGACAAGCTCTCTTCTTTCTACGCGTGTTAACACGTCTATTGGGTCTACGTCATATGTTGATATGGAGAAATGATAACGGATGTCATTTTCAAAGCAACAATGTATGAAACTCCATCAAATTTGCCACCATTCATACTCATGAAACTTTAAGCAAGTCAAGACTTGACACGTTTAGGTATCAAGTCTCCACGAAGCAAAGAGGAAATGTCTAAGTCTTCATCATACTCCCTCTGTTAGCAAGTTGATAGAGACGAAGTAACCAGGATTGATCTTGATCAAATGTGGTGCTCACAATTTACAGGATTTATAAATCTTTGAAATTTTTGAAGTTAATAACATGTCTGTGTAATTGAAATAACCTTGTTGCTTAAGATTACATCTTGCTTAGAAGATAGATGGTGTTAAGAACTTGTTGTAAAAAAAGAGGACGTCTTCCGAAGACGGAAGAAGGACGTCTTTCGAGAAGACGTCTTCTCGATCAGGTCTTCGGAAGACGGAAGACGGAAGACAGAAGACGCGTGTCTTCCAGAAGACAGCGACAGCGACCGTGACTACATGGTCATCAACCACGCACCACCTAGGAGGGAGGTAGGTGTACCTATCAGATATCCACCATGGTAGTAGGTAGGTCAAGGAGGTCAAACCCCTAATCGCGCAAGGAAGATACGGGAGAAGGCACATTAGCACGAAATCAGCTGATCGCTTCTCGCATCGAAGGGCAATTGCGCATTAGGAGGTCGATTGCAATCAGGATGTCGAATTGGACCTGGAAGCAAGGAGTAGTGAAATCATGGATAGCAAGGATCGAATCAAGGCTAGAGAGAGAGCGAGAAGACGATTCTGTGAGAGCAAGAAGCACCATCGAGCTGAAGGAGTCCCTTGTAGATTCTCGGAAGTAGACATTGAAGGACGATTGAAGAAGTATCGAAGGTGGAGCACTGATCGATTAAGGAAGCAGCAAGACGTAGCTTAGAATCGACGATAGGACGATTCTGTGGGATCGCATTGGAAGCTGAGGTGGAGCCGGAAGCACGTAGAAGACTGAAGACACTACATGAAGCAGCCAGAAGACTATTTGAGGTTCTTCCCATGTTCTTTCCCCTTCTCACCGCTTCTCGCCTCTAGTTTAGTGTTCCCCGCGCTTCTCCGCTTGTTTGCAGGAAGTCCATCGATCGCTTTTCCCATCTCAAAATTTCTCTCTGTAAAATTGGGTGCGGAAGCGCTGCCTAATTTTTGACATCCATCTTCTCACTTCTTCTCGAGCTGTAATCGAGCTTCCCTGTCTCTCATTCTCTAATTCGATCTCGTAGCTATCAATTTTCCTACCCTACCGCATCTCTTCTCCTGAACCTCTAGACAGAAGACGCTTCGAAAGATCTGAACATCTTCGAAAGACGCTTCTGGACATCTGAACGTCTTCGGAAGACGACTATGTGCAATTCGTATCAAGAGTGGATTGGATTGGGTTTTGTGTTGAGAGATGCTTAGTATGAATCCTGAGTGACTTGGTGAGTTGTTTGTTGTTTCGAGAAGCTGGAAGTTGGGAACCAGGCCTGTGTCTCCCGATCTTCCAAGCTTCTCAAATCCACATAATCCTAGAGAGACTAGAAGATTGGAAAGGCTGGTAAAATGTGCGAGAAGACGTGACGGTCTTTTACGGGTCTCTTTTGTCCGACCCATAGCAGCCTATTCCTTCTTCTTCTTCACGAACATAGAAGAGAGTTGTGAGAAGTCTTGCTGACAGAATCTGGAGAGAATGGTTGAGGGTCATGTCTTCCCGTCATGCAACAAGCTTCTTCTGAGTTTGTATGAGAGGTGAGAAGTTGGAAGAACAGAGTATGAATGTCTTGTGTCTGTTGTGAGGTTAGATTGCGTGTCGGAAGCAGAAGATAGATGAGACCAGTGAAGGGAAGCCTGGCTGCAGGAAGTCGTCCGAGAATGTCATTGAATCGGAAGTTGTCTCGGGAGTCTTCCTAGAGGTCACTATCACAACAGGAGCCCACGACCATCTTCTGAACTTCTCATACAATTTGCTTCTCTCATATTTTGTATCCTCTGTTAGGAAGTAGGATGAAATGCAAGGTGGGTTGTCTTCTTGAGAATCCATGCGATGCCTTGCTTAGTTAGGATTGTTTAGATATAGCGGAAGACGAGAGCTACTTAGGAAGCATTGTTAGAATCTCGAAAGACGGAATAGCTGTCTTCTGGAAAGACTAGATTCGGCTTCTGAGAGTGGAAGCTAGAATGTGAGGACTTGGAAAGGACTGAGTCTTCGGCTCACAATAAGTGCGTATAAACTCGAGCTAGCAATGATATAGCACATCACGGTAGAAGAAGAAGATCCTGGGGATTGTACGGATTGTCTCCATATAGAGGAAGACAAACCAGACCTCGGGAAGCACGAAGAAAAAGAACCTCAGCTGCAGAAGACGACTGCAGCTCAGAAAACGAAGTCACTTGAGGCAGCTTCATCTTTCACTTTGGCGGATGGCACTGTGTGGAACCCTTGCCAGATTCAGACAGTTGGCCTCCAGAAGAAGTCCTGGATGAAGTAGTATTCAAGGTAAGTATACTAGAAGGTAAGTAGTATGAAGCAGTATTCAAGGTAAGTAGTACTAGAAGCAAAAGGAAGTCTAAATCTCGTCAGAAGGAGATCAAGAAGAAGAAGCAGCGTAAGGAGAGGTCATCTTCCACTGAGCGGCCTTCTTCTCTTGCTTACGACAGAGAAGATCTGAAGTACTTTGCTCCTGACATTAGGCAAGAAGTTGAAGCGATCATGCAAAAAGAGCTGGAGAAGTGACGGAAGATAGTACAGCAGCTTCCTCCACCGACTACGGCAGCCCCTGTCTCACGAGAACAACTTCCAGTCGAGGGAAGACACCATTTGGATCTTCCACCCAAGAAAGCAGCTCCTACATCTTCTCTGTTGGAAACACCAGTCACTCTTCTAGAGCGATCTCCTTATGACTTCTTGGGAGATTTGTGGAATCAGAAGACGGATGTAACCTTCCAACAGCTTTTGGATGACAATGCTGGTTACAAGAAACTGTTATAATCTTTCCTTCGAGGATCGAGAAAGAGGAGACAGCAAAACTTCTCCAGAGTACCCCGATCCTAAGGATAGAGCATGAGGACTTGGGAGCCCCAGAACTTGATGGAGATCCATGATTGTCTTCTGAAGAAGGTACCCATTGATTCTGGCTCCGGAGTTAACATCATGACTGAAGAAACTGTGCATGCCCTAGGCTTCACTGAGTTCCAACCTACTCCGAGAATCCTCAGAATGATGGATCAGACCAGAAGACGACCTTTGTGGCAACTGAAAGATGTCTTGACGGTAATTGGAGGAGTATCTTTTTACCTCACTTACATCATTTTGCGACCTATAGCTAAGATTGGATATCAGGTTTTGATAAGAAGACCATGGCTGTATGCTGCAAATGTAAATATCGATTGGAGAAGACATCATTTGAGGTTTCCCAATCCTACACTCAAGCCGGGTGAGAAGACCAAAGTCTCACTCCCTTGGATGAAGATTGGACATCAAGGTGAAACTCCCTCTACGACTGAGGGGTACACGTCAGAAGACTCAGCTGCGTCTTCTGACATTGATGAATGATATGATGAGTTTGTGGTGAATAACTTGTGTACTATAGAAGTAGCAGAGATAGCAGAAGAAGTGATCTGTGGATACATTGAGTGCTATGAAATTGCGGAAGAAGAGCTGCCAGAAGACGAAAGTATCGTCTTCCTTTCGGAAGATCAGTTAGTTAGTCTTCCAGAAGACGAAAGTATTATCTTCTCTTCGGAAGACCAATTAGTTGATCTTCTAGAAGACGAATCTGAACCGGAAGAAGCTCCCAAACCGGAATATTTTGATGCCAGTGAGTACAGTCACACTGAAGGAATGGTGAGCTCTGATGATTTTCAAGAAATAGAGGTTGCTCATGGGAAGAAACTGAAGCTTTCCAAAGTGATCGAGGGCCAACAGTTGGAAGACTTTAGAGAACTTTTGACAGAGTTCTAGGACGTCTTCGCTTGACCATAGAAGACATGAAGGGCATACCTCGAGAACTGAGAGAGCATCGTATTGACTTGCTGGAAGATGTTGTTCCTGCACGGCAGAGGCAGTACTCGCTTCTGGTGAAGGATCAGATCGATCAATATCTGAAGGCAGGAGTCATCTTCCCAGTACTTAGTAGTGAGTGGGTAGCTCCTATTGTCATCGTGCCGAAGAAGCAAACATGTAAGATCCGAGTGTGTCAGGACTTTCAGAAGCTGAACTTGGTCACAAAAAAGGATCATCATCCTTTACCCTTCACCGATTCTGTGTTAGACCAGGTAGCCGGACATGAGTTCTACAGCTTCCTGGATGGGTATTCGGGGTACAACCAAGTTTCAATCAGAGAAGAAGACAAGTCAAAAATCACTTTTACCACTGATTGGGGCACGTACGCGTACAACCAAATGTCGTTTGGTTTATGCAAAGCACCCATCACATTTCATGATCACGATCTTCAAGGAGTATCTTTGCACTTTCATGGAGATCTTCTTGGATGACTTCTGTGTGTTTGGATCGAAAGAAGATCACCTGATATTTCTGAGGAAGTGTTTTTTGAAGTGTAGAGAGCATCGCTTGGCTCTTCACCATGAGAAGTGCTTCTTTGGTATGTTAGAAGGAATTTTTCTAGGACATAGGATTTCTGGAAGCGGTATAGAAGTCGACTGTGCTAAGGTGGAAGTTATCATGAAACTTCACCCACCTGCTAACTTGACTCAGTTGAGAAGTTTCCTGGGCAACGTAAGATACTACAGGAGGTTTATTGACAGGTATGCAGAAGTAGCAGGAAGACTCATCAAGTTGCTGAAGAAGGACGAACCTTACATTTGGTCTTCTGAGCAGCAAGAAGAGTTTGAAGAAATGAAAAGATTTCTATCAAAATCCCTTATCCTAAGACCGTCTGATTGGGAGAGAGTCTTCCACATTTACGTGGATGTTTCTGCTTTTGCCATAGGAGTGGTATTGATTCAGAAAGGTGAGAAGAAGAACGATTATCTCATCTACTATACGGGAAGACAACTCAGTGATGCAGAGAAGAAGTACTCTACAACTGAAAGGGAGTGTCTTGGCATGATTTACTCCTGTAGGAAGTTTAGACACTATCTTCTGACAAACCCATTTGTCTTCTATGTGGATCATTTTTCTTTGAAACATCTAGTAAAGAAAGCAGATTTGTCTGGTAGGATAGCTAGGTGGATTCTTCTACTCCAGGAATTTACTTACACAGTGGAGTACAGGCCTGGAAGACAACATGTTAATGCTGACTACCTATCCAGATTGGAGACAGAGCGACGAAAAGATGAAGTGGAAGATGAGTTCTCTGACGAGAAGCTATTTTCAGTTTCTGCAAAGACACTCTCATTTGAGGGGAGGCGTACCGCCTGCTTCCTAGAAGACGAGACTAGGTCTTCTGATCCGGTCTTTGCGACTTTCACAAAGGAATCAATCTTCAAGGACTTGAGGAAGTTCTTGGAAGACCAACAGTATCTCGGTCACTATGGAGTGAAGACAACGGTGAAGAAGATGTTGGATGCTGGCTACTGGTGGCCAACCATGTACAGAGACATTTTCAAGGAATCAGAAGATGTGATGCTTGCTAGAGGGGGGTCGTTGGTCTCTTACTCTTATTTTACCTCTAGCATCTTTTGAAAAGTGAGGAATAGATTTGGTTGGTCCAATCGCTCTTGTAGCTAGAAGGACCCGAGCACGGTACATTCTGATAGCCACGGACTACGTCGCGAAAATGGTAGAAGGCGATGCTATCAGAAAGAACGATGCAGCAATGGTTGCCAAGTTTCTTTGGCACAACATCATCATCCATTACGGATGTCCACTTGAACTGATGTCTGACAGGAGAACTCATTTTCTGAATGAGATATTATCCTCTTGACCCAGCATTTCAGGATCAAGCATCTGAAGACGACTCCGTATAACCCGAAGGCTAATGGATTAACAGAGAAGTCAAATGATCTTCTCTGTAATATTTTGAATAAGATAACAGTAAACCACGCCTATGATTGGGACACGAAGCTACCTTCTGTATTGTGGACTTTTAGGATTCCATCTAAAATCATCACTCAAAAGACACCTTTCTATCGAACTTATGAGATGACACCTATCGTCCCATTGAGTTGGAGGTTCTCACCTATAGGTTGACCGTTACAGAACGTATGGAAGAAGAGAAAAGTCATGAGCAATGTCTTCTAAACTTTGTGGAATTCGAAGAAGATAGGAATGCAGTTCTACATAAGACTTACGAAGTACATGCACAATAGAAGGTTAACTATGACAGCAAGCTGAAAAAGGTGACTATCAAGGATGGAGATTTGGTTCTCTTATACGACAACAGACACTGAAGTTCCATGAAAAACTTCATCTTTGCTGGATGGGCCCTTACAGAGTCCTAGAAGTGTTTCTTCGACAATGATTCCTTACAATTGGAAGAACTAGATGACATCTTGATGACCACTCGTGTTAATGGGTGACGCGTCAAGAAATACTGGACTTGAAGGATAACTTCTATGTTTGCAGGGACGGGGTGGGCATATGTGGTGCTCACAGTTTGTAAGTTTTAAGATTTTTTTAAATTTTTAAGTTAATGTCATGTCTATATAATTGAATTAACTTTTTTATTTAATGTTTATATTCTCCTTAGTAGGAAGATGAACTTAAGACGAATTTATGAAGAAGTCAACTTCTTTTGAAGCCGGAAGACAAGCGTCTTCCGGAAAGATGTTGTCTGGAAGACAAGATCCAGAAGACATAGTGAAAGTCTTCCAAAGAAGATCATGATTGTAACTACGGAAGACACCAACCTAACACCAACTGGGTGAATCATTAGGTGTTTGGTGTACTTGATGGACATCCACCTAAGCAATAGGTAGGACCATGGCTGACATGGAATTTACCTAAAAGTGCGGGCAGCTGAGGAGTAGATAAGGAAGTTATCAAATCAAGAGAAGAGTCACAAAATCATCATATCTTTTTTCCTTCTTTCCTACTCAAATTCAAAATCGAGAAAGACATTGGATTCTGTTTCAGCTACAAGATATATGAATCCAAATTGGAGTAATTTCTCCAATTCCTCCTTGATGAGGGTTGACATCTTAAGGTTTGTTCTATATGATTTCTGTCATGTTGGATGCATCTCAAGATGTAGAGGTATCTTGTGCTGACAATTTTCGGCTAATACTTCAAAGAATTCATTATATTGGTATGCAAAAATATCCCTGTATTCTTCGAACAGTTCTTGATAGTGTGGAATGTCTTTTGATGGAAGGGATGCTGATATTTTCACATATTTGAGGATTTCTCCTTGTCTGGAAATATCCAGATCTTTGAATGAATACGTGATTGGTGTGTGCAGTGGTAGTGAGGATTCTTCCGATTCTTTGGGCTTCTCCTAGAAAAAATTTGGATGTCCTCATCTCGAGTTTGTTCAGAAAATTGGAACCCATATGTTATATCTAACATAGATTTTGTGTCGTCGTTGTCACTTATGATGAGTAGTGTGGTTTTATTGAATTGATATCCTGTCTAAATCAGATTCATTGTCGTAATCGACGATTGTGAAGCATGACATGGATGCTTTGTTCACTTCATACTTGATGGTGTAGGGACATTGATTAGTGTCTATGCCGCTGATGAAACAACTTCGTGCATATAACTCAAGGAGTTCCTTGTCACAATCTGCATGCATGACTAAAAAGTTTTCCAAGAAGGAGGATTTTTCTGAATCTATACTTGTGTGATACATAGTAAGCATTGTTTGATGAGGTATACAACCAATCTGTAACTACCCATTTTTCTAGGATGTATGCACATCTGCGCTAATCAACCATGGAATGCCTAACAGGAGAGGAAATTGTGAAGGGTATTGATCTCCGAGGATCAAATAGTTGATCAAAAATACTTGCTTGCCAACCATTGTGGATACGTTCTTCTGCTCTCCTGTCAGAGTTATGGTCCTATCATCAGCTACATTGAGAACAATATTTGTTCGGGTAGGGTTGGTAGGTTTAGATCTATCATGATGTTTTTGACCATGATATTGACAGAAGAATCCGAGTAAACCTTACAATTAGAAGTCAGTAACCCGTCCATGTATAATGGAGTATAGGATCATGAGTTCTTATCAAGAGGATTGAAACCTCAACTAGACTGTCCTTTGGTATCGTTGTGCGAGAGGATGAAGCGATTGATTTATCTTTGATTTGCTCATGGACGAATGATACCTTCTTGGTCAAGAATTGCCTTAGCTCCTTTTTGACATGCAGGTGCAATGTCAAGCAATTGCTTGAAGGTGATATTTTTCTTTGCATTGGCTACACTAGTTTAGTCCTCTTCAATTTGTTCATCATATGAGTTGGGGGGTACTTTTTGAACTCGAGATGGTCTTGTAGTATCTTGGTCATATGGCTTTACACGTATGGTGATGAAGACTTCTTGACGTTTAGTGTTAATGGTTTTGGATCATCTAGCTTTGTATCTACTGCAGATATGAATCAGATGCTTCCCTCGAATGGATTGTTTGATCTTGCTGCTGCTACTGGTCCTAATCTGTTCAACAACATAGTGAATGCTAGACACTCTTGCATGGTGTGGTATCTGTCATTGTAGTAGTAGGGTGTTTGTTTTGGACAATCACTAGAATAGTGATTTGTGTCGTAAATCTCGCATCGGAATCTTGGTGGTGGAGTTTTTATACCTCAGCATCCTCTCTCTTTAGGTGGTGGGTTATGGAGATGTGCATTATCATGGTCCTCTCTTGTTGCTGAGGTCGTCGAATACGATGTGCTTCTAGACACTTGGCAATACTGTGCTCTCGCTCATGACACAGAATACAATAATCATCTAAATGTGGAGATGTCCGCATGTCTGGTAGTATGTCCGCATCTAGTTTGTACATATCGTGTCTCTTCATGCTATGTTGGTGATCGGTGGTGGGATCTCTATATGTCCTAGCTTGATTAAGTTGTTCCAATTTGACTAGGATTGAATCAATGCGGATGGAGTAGGTAGCTGCATGGTTGAGTCGGTGTTAGATGCAAGGAGAAGTAGTGGTTGGGTGTGTGGTGCCCACAATTTGTAAGATTGGAGATTTTTTCAAAAATTTTAAGTTAATGATGTGTCTATATAATTGAAGTAACCTTATTACTTAGTCTACATCTTGCTTAACAGGAAGATGAACTTAAGGTGAATTCCTGGGAAGAAGCCAACTTCTTCCGAAGCCGAAAGACAGAGTGTGCTTCCTAGGAAGACGGTGACTGTAACTATAAGAAGTACCAACCGCGCACCAACTAGATGAAGTTAGGTATACCTAAAAGATAGTCACTACCGTAGTAAGTAGGGCTAAGGTCGATCGAATAATTATCTAAACGCGAGGGAGTAAGACAAAGAAGCTCAAGAGAAAAGACACAACAACACGATAGCTTTCTTTTCTGCTTCTCTACTCAATTCAAATTGAGAAGGACACTAGAGGCGCATAGAAGCGAATTGCAATGAGAGATTGAGAGTGAACATCTTTCAGCAAGAAGCGCACTCGAGATAGAAGGAGACCGAAATCCAAGAGAATCGAAGTTTGGATTGAGAATCGAAGAAAGAAATCGATTGTAGAAGCAGAGTCGCATCAGCTCGAAGTCGAAGACAGAAGTAGGATCGTGGCAAGATGAAGACATCGATAGTAGAATCGAATCACTTAGGTGCACAGAAGACGTCTGAAGAAGTGAAGCAGAAGCGTAGCACATTGGAAGCGCAGTACGGAGGTTCTTCTCGCTTCTTTCTCCTTTCCCCTTGCTTCCGTCCTTATGTTCTTGTGTTTCCTGCTTCTCCGATTGTTTATAGGAAATCTATCGATCCCTCTCCTTCCTTGGGAGAATTAGACGCAGAAGTACTGTCCAATTTTCGATAGCTCTCTCTCCAATCTCTTCTCGAAGAATCAAATTTGAGCTTCTTCTTTCCTCTGTTCAAAAATTCTTTCTTTTGTCTATCAATTCTCTTACCGTACTGTGCTTTTGTCCCAAAATCTGTGGACAAAAGACTCGTTTGAATGTGTGGACATTTCTAGAAGCAGAATGTTTGACATTTTACATCAAGTACTTTGGATTAGATTGGAATTGAATTGAGAAGCTTGATGTGAATCCATAGTGAAATTGAGAGTTGATGTTTGTTTTGAGAAGCAAGAAATTACGAATCGGACCAGTGCCTCCCAAGCTTCCTGATTATCAAATCCGCATCTTTCTAGAGAGCTAGAATATCGAAAAGGTTGGCAGAATGCGTGAGAAGATGTGAGGATCCTCCACGGGTCTCTTTTGTTCGACCAATAGCAGCCTTTTCCTTCTTCTTCTCGAACTTTAGATGAGAACTGTGAGAAGACTTGCATGCAAAATCTGGAGAGCAATGTCAAGGGTCATGTCTTCTCATTATGCAACAAGCTTCTTTTGAGAGTGTATGCGAGGTGAAGAGTCAAAAGATAGAGTGTGACTGTTCGGTGTCTGTTGTGAGGTTAGATTGCAAATAGGAAGTCGAAGACATGTGAGACAAGTGATGAGAAGCCTAGATGCGAGAAGTCTTCTGAAGACGTCAGTTAACCTGAAGCTGTCCCGAGAGTCTTCTTAGAGACCATTGTCAGCACAGGAGCCCTCAGCCTTCTTTTGATCGCTTCGTAGACTTCGCTTCTCAAGTATCTCTTCATCTTCTGTTAGGAAGTAGGATGAATTGCAAGATGGATTGTCTTCTTAGAAATCCATGAGATACCTTGCTTAGTTAGGATTGCGTAGATATAGATCGGAAGACATGATGCATTGGTAAGACAGAATAGTTATCTTCTGGAAAACTAAATTCATCTTCTAAGAGTAGAAGTTGGACTATGAAGGCATGGTAAGGATTGCGTCTTAAGCTCACACAACAAGTATGTGTGGTATAGTGTAACCGAAGCTCAAAATGTCGATGCATCCTCAAGGGTTGGTGTTACTACAAGCGGAGCTGATCACGGTCAAACCTTTCATCAAGGAATTGGACCTCTTTCGCGCACCTACCGCCTTGTTGCGCCAGGTAAGCTCTTGCTCAGTAGGTCACTAACTTTACACCGCTAACTTGCAAACACAATCACAAGTTAGCGTCCATGCACCACTTATCTTATCTCAGTTTGGTCCGGATCGGAGTCGGACCATCTCCCTAATCATCATGCTCAGCATTCCCTAAGTCCCGACCTAGACCCGCCTAGGTCGGTCCCAAACATGAGCAAGTCACAGATGACTTGGGGCGGACTTCTCATAAAGTCTAGGGTCCTAAACGGTGCCTCCAGAACACCTAGCGGTCCAACCGCCCATGATGTCCGTCTGGGTCTAGGCTCCCAAACGGTGGTCTAACCCGCCGACTCGTTCACTAGTCTTGCTCCAGCGCTTTCAGCGTTCCTAAGTCCAGACGTCCAAGTCTGGACCGGAACGTGCCTTGGAACCGACCCAGCCATCACCTCATGCCCCCAGAGTCCGCCCGCCGAACCCTGGGGTCGGGTGACTCGTCCTGGCCCACCCAGGCATCGAGCCCCCCTCATATATACTTCTGGGGATCGGCGGTCTCGCCCTCCTCTTTGGTCCCCGAAAATCATACCACAACCCGATCGTGGTTCGGTCATAATTCTCAGCTCGGAGGTCAGATCGAGGAGTGCTACATATCACTGGAAAGCTCTCGCCGAGATCTTTCCAATGATACCTCACTTGCCTCGAGATCTTACGTAGAGCTCCGTCCACGACCTAAAACGTCCCTAGAGCTCCAACACTTAATCATTTTTTGGAAACTTGTGGTCTAGACCCAGACTCGAACCTTGTGGTTCGGACCAGCGTCTGAACCACGGTCCGTCTGCGTCTCGAACCCACGTCTCGGTCCCGTGTCTCGGACTCACGTCTCAGACTTATGTTCCGGTCCGTTTCCAGACTTGCTTTCGCGCACCTACCGCCTTGTTGCGCTAACGGAAGCTCTAACTCAGTAGGTCGCAAACTTTACACCGCTAACCTGCAAACACAATCACAAGTTAGCGTCCATGCACCACTTATCTTATCTCAGTTTGGTCCGGATCGGAGCCGGACCGTCTCCTTAATCATCAAGTTCAGCAATTCCTAAGTTCCGACCTAGTCCCGCCTAGGTCGGTCTCAAACATGAGCAAGTAACAAGATGACTTGGGGCGAACTTTCCATAAAGTCCTGGGTCCTAAACGGTGCCTCCAGCAGGAGGTCAGATCGAGGAGTGTTATATATCACTGGAAAGCTCTCGCCGAGATCTTTCCAATGATACCTCACTCGCCTCGAGATCTTACGTGGAGCTCCGTCCACGGCCTAAAACGTCCATGGAGCTCCAACACTTAGCCATTTTTCGGAAATCTGTGGTCTAGACCCAGACTCGAACCCTGTGGTTCGGACCAGCGTCCGAACCACGGTCCGTCTGCGTCTCGGACTCACGTCTCGGTCATACGTCTCAGACCCACGTCTCAGACTTATGTCTTAGACTCATGTTTCGATCCGTTCCCAAACTCGCCCCCTTAAGTCAGCGTTTGTCCGGAGTCCTCTTGGGGTAGACCTTTATGTCCTAACCCAAGGTTCCAACCTTGGTTCAGAGAACCACTTAGGGTTCATCTGATCTCGACTTCCCGGCCAAGCCGTTAAGTCCTACTCGTAGCGTTCACAACCTAGCGCAAGTCCGGTAGAGTTCTTTGTTCGCGTTTGCGCCCGATCTTGAGAATGAGGGTCGCGACACTCACCCTCACTTTGGAGGTTGATGCCCTCGTCAACAATGATCCTTTAGGTTAACACCAAGTTCAAAATGGGTAGCCAACCCCTTGGCGTCTAAATTGCGTTCTGGTAGCTAACCCGCAATTCTCTTCTTGCCTTGAGTCTTAAGTTGTCGCTAGAACACTTAGAAAATTCCAACTAGTCTCGAGAAAAGCCTTATCTTTTTGGCTTACCCTAAACAAAACTAGTTGACAATTTCTAAACATTCTACTTAAGACTCTAACTTGCTAACTATAAGTATTCACACCTACTTACAAGGTCCCCCGAAACTCAATTTCTGGTCGCAACCTGGTTTGACTTAGACGCGCGACTAAGTTTCCTTTGTAGTTAGAAACCGCAAAGCAAGATAACCCCAAGCCCCAAGACAAGTATGAAATTTCATACTTGCTTTGCCAACGCTACGGCAAACCTAAGTCTTGGCATCAGGACTTAGTCTTGATTTAGATGCATTTCCAAACCAGCTCGCTTCCTTTGAGTGTGCTTCGTTCCTCCTCTTGACAACATCCTAGGCATCTGATCAGAACTAGTCATAGCCATGCACTACCAATACACTTAGAAATTTCCAGAAACAAAATCTTTATTTCCAAATACAAGACAAAGCTACAAAATCCATCGGCTCAAATCGCCTCAAGTTGCTACTTGTATGGTTTGACGTTCTTTCACTCTTCGCTGGAAGGAGATGTCCTTATCTTGCTAACGTCCTTGTTGTCCTTGTCGCCGTTTGAAGAGGTCTAATACTTCACTCGCATGTACGAGATCTTCCTCTGGCACCCAAGTGGCTTCCTTCAAATGATAACCACGCCATTTGACCAAGTACTCCATCCGGTTTGATTTGCGCCAAGATCGCAAAATGGACTCCACTTCATATTTTGCTTCGCCTTGCACGACATCAGGTTGAGGCCTAAGAACCTGTTTGCGCTCCGGTCGCAAATCATCTTTGAAGTATTTCTTCAATAAAGAAACATGGAAAGTCGGATGCAACTGCCATTCGGTAGAAAGGTGTAACGTATAGACATCTTCGTGCGGATTCTTGACAATGACAAAAGGTCCAGCGAACTTCGATGAAAACTTCGCCGATATTTTCTTCAGAAGTGTGAAGTTTTTCGTACTTAACCATACTTCTTCGCCCACTTGAAACTTCACTTGCCGCTGATGCTTGTTTACCTGCTTCGTGTATCGTTGCTGCGTCTTCTCGAGGTTCTTATTTACTTGCTCCTCGCGCCGCTGCATTGCCGCCACCATCTCTTCAGCTGATGTTTGCCGTGTTCTTGGTCGTGCCGATGTACAACTCCCTGCAAGAGTCAAGTCAAGAGGCCCTTCTGGCTCACGTCCGTAAGTCAGCAAGAAAGACGATTCACCGGTTGCCAAATGCTTCGTGGAATTGTAGCAATACTCCGCAAGATTGAGCCACTCTGTCCAATCACTCTGGTCCGCGCTCACATAATTCCTCAAGTATTGATTCAGAACCGAGTTAACTCGTTCGGTTTGCCCATCTGTTTCCGGATGAAAGACAGTACTAAATTTTAATTTAGTCCACAATTTTTGGAACAAGTGTTTCCAAAAGGCACTTGTGAACTTAGAGTCTCTATCTGAAATAATACTCCGAGGTAATCCATGTGAACGCCACCAAGTATCTAGGAACAACCAAGAAGTCATGAACGCTGTTGCAATGTCCAAGGTCGGAGTAAACTTCGCTAGTTTGTTAAACCGATCAACTATCACAAATACCGCATTGTATCCATTCGAGTCAGGCAGAGAGGTAATGAAGTCCATGCTAATGCTTTCCCAAGGTCTGGCTGGGATCGGCAGAGGATGAAGCAACCCTTGTTTCTTCTCATAAGAAACGCGGTTCGCTTGACATGTTACACATGTTTTCACAAAGTGGGCAACATCGTCTTTCATGTGGGGCCAATAAAACTTCTTAGCTATCACTGCTAAGGTGGACTTTTCTCTTTTATGGCCTGATAAGGGCGCATCGTGAGATTCTTTTAACAACTTGGTCCTAAGTTTTCCTTGTCCCACATAAATCTGACTTTGCTTGAACATGAGTAAACCATGTCTTAGCTGCATGTTCTGCAACTTCACTCCTCGCTTGAGTTATTCCAGGTACTCCTTCGCTTGCTCATCGCCCATGTAACCTTCACGTATTCGTCTCTCCAAGTCTGACTCCTTAGGATACATAGCCCGCAAAATCTGTGTAGACGATGGAAGATATTCCTCCTTGCGACTCAAGGCGTCAGGAACCACATTGTCCTTTCCCGCTTTGTGGATTAATTCCACGTTCATGAGCGCCAAGGTATCATGCCACCGTAGTTGCTTTGGCGTCAACCGATCCTGTGTCTCAAAGTACTTGAACGAAATATTGTCAGTATACACTTAGGTTTTGTGAAGTCCCAAGTAATGCCACCATTTCCTCAAGCAATGAACCACCGCAAACAGTTCCTTCTCGTGAGTCGGCCATCGACTCTCTGTCCCAGATAGCTTCTTGCTTTCGTACGCTACAGATTTTCCATCCTGCACCAACACTCCACCAATCGCATAGTCGCTCGCGTTGGTATGTACTTCGAATGGTTTGTCGAACTCCGGCAGCTTCAAAACCGACGCCTTTGACAAAATAGCTTTGATCGTCTGAAACGCATCATCCACATCCGTGGTCCAACTTACATGTGCATCTTTGCCCGTCCAATCCGTCAACGGCTTCGCGATATTTGAAAACCCCTTCACATACTTGCGGTAGAACTACACCAATCCTAAGAATCGCCGCATCCCTGTCACTGTAGTTGGAGGCTCCCAAGTCACAATTGCGTCCACCTTCTGCATATCTGGGCCGACTCCTTCTGCACTAATGACATGTCTCAAGAAGTTAATGCGCTCCAAACCAAACTCACTCTTGTCAATATTGGCAAACAGCTTATGCTCCCCCAGCTTCGTCAACACCACTCTTAGCTGCTCCGCGTGCGACTCCAAGGTTTTGGAGTAGATCAAGATGTTGTCGATGTAAACGATGACAAACTCGTCCATCTCCTCGCAAAAAATTGTGTTCATCAATGTAGTGAACGTCGAAGGGGCGTTGCAAAGTCCAAATGGCATCACCACGAATTCAAACGATCCGTATCTGGTTCGACAAGCGGTCTTCTCAACATCTGGGTCAGCTATCCGGATCTGGTAATATCCTGACTTCAAGTCTATCCTGCTGAAGTACTTTGCGCCCGCTAACCTATCAAAGAGGTCGTCTATCCTTGGCAAAAGATAATTATTCTTCACCGTCACCTTATTAAGTGCATGATAATCTACACAGAGTCGTAACTTCCCATCCTTCTTCTTTGCAAAAAGAACTGGGGCTCCATAAGGTGACTTGCTGGTTCGAATATATCCCCGCGCTAATAGCTCGCCGAGTTGTCTCTTCAACTTAAGGAGTTCCACCTGATTGAGTCGATAAGAGGCTTTGGAAGGTGGTTCCGATCCTGGCAAGACTTCGATCTTGTGATCCACCACCCGCCTTGGAGGTAACTCAGCAGGTAACTCATCCGTCAAGACATCCTCAAACTCCGTAATCACTTTGTGAAGCACTTCCAGAAGTTTAGTCGCGTCTCCTAATGTTTCCTCTTGTCTGTCAGGCGCCATTAAATATGCAACCCGAATCAAACACATGACCCCATCGTTGAAGTCCATCTGTTTGTCCTTGATCAAATTCACCGCAAAGTCATCAATTTTCTACGCCTTCCGGATCAGCCTCACTCCCAGCTTCCGTCCTTTAACTCTAACGTTTAACCTTAAAGGTTTCCGCCTAAGTTCTACTTCAAACCTGTCCAAGAAAGTGTTCCCCAAAACCGCATGGATATCATCCATCTCGCACACCGTGAAGTTTTCTGTGAACTCCAACTTCCCACACACAAATCGTACGTCCAAAGCTACTTCAGAAGTTTGGTACGTCTTGCCCTTGGCAAAGCGCACCTGAATAGGCTTGTCTGCCTTGGAGGTAGACAAGCCCAACTTCTTCACCAACTTTGGACTTATGAAGGAGTGAGTCGCTCCTGTGTCCACAAGAAAAGTAACATCACGGTTAGCAACCTTGGCTTGTAGAAACATCAATCACGGCGTCTTCTTCGTGGTTCTCAAGGTCACAGTCATCTGGCCCTCCAACAAGTCCTTTGCAACAAATGCATTCATGCTACAGTTACTAACCTTAGGTTTCATACACCCCTTAGCAATATGGCCCGCCTCGCCACAGTTGTAGCAAGTAAACTTAGCGCCATTGCCCTTCTGAGGTGTTTGCCCTTTAGGTTTTACTCCTATTTGCTGCCGCTTTGCTGCCGAGGCAGAAGAATCCTTCCGATCCTTCTCACTCCCATCCCACTGTCGCTTGAAGCCCTTGTTCTTCTTCTAGAACTTGTCCGTGCTGCGTGGTTCAAAAGGTTTCTGTTGCTGAACTTCGTCGTCTCCAATTCGCTCCGCTAGCTTCAAAAGTTCGGCATATGTCTCAGGCAGCTTCGACATCCGAAAGAGAGCCTTCTCCGAGCTAGACTTGAGTCCCCCAATGAATATACATATCTTGGTCTCCTCAGTCCACTTGGAGAATGAGTCCAGCTTGGCACTGAACTCGCGTACATAAGCACTTAGCGTCCATGTCTGCTTCAGTCTCACCAACTCAACACCGTCCCGAATCCTTTGATACTCCGGAGTGAATCGTCCTGCGAGCAACTCCTTGAACTCCTTCCAACCAAGCGCCGAGACGGTCAAGGCATGCTCATCCTTGTATGCAGTCCACCAGAGAAGCGCATGGTCCTTCAGGAACGTAACCGCCGCTCTCACTTTGTCAGACTCCTTAGCCTGTTGCGCCTCAAAGTATAGGTCCAACTCAGTTAAGAAATCCTTAACCTTACGAGCCCGTCATATATCTGAAAACGAGATCGGCAAATTCGTCTTACAAAGCTTCTTGGTAGACGAGGAACTTCCTTGGCCTGCCTCAAGCTCAACGATACGTTTATCCCTGGAGGCCATACCCTCCTGCATGGTCTTCATCATCTTGATGAGTTCTGCATACTAAGTTCCTTGACTTCTCGCACCTGAATCGTTGGGCACCGTTGGCAATACTCCGTCTTGCTGCACTGGTGCCGCAGCTGGTACTGGGCTTCCTTAACATTGGGACGAAGGTTGTTGGTTGTCGTCCCTTGACTGTGCCTCGGGGCTAGCTCGAGTCGATCTGCTCTCGTTAGCCGCTCCTCGTTTCTTGGTCTTCCTCTTGGAACTCTATCCGTCGTCGGCCATCGCTCCAAGTGTTCACCTAGAAACGCTGATCCACTTCATGTCTCGTGTTCCTCCTCAAGCATCCAGCCATCAACCGCTACCTCGAGTTCTCGCTCACCGAAGCGTCGGCTCTGATACCACTTTTCGCGCACCTACCGTCTTGTTGCGTCAGCGGAAGCTCTAACTCAGTAGGTCGCAAACTTTACACCGCTAACCTGCAAACACAATCACAAGTTAGCGTCCATGCACCACTTATCTTATCTCAGTTTGGTCCGGACTAGAGCCGGACCGTCTCCCTAATCAACAAGCTCAGCAGTTCCTAAGTCCCGACCTAGTCCCGCCTAGGTTGGTCTCAAACATGAGCCAGTCACAAGATGACTTAGGGCGGACTTCCCATAAAGTCGAGGGTCCTAAACGGTGCCTCCACCACACCTAGCGGCCCATCCGTCCGTGATGTCCGTCTGGGTCTAGGCTCCCAAACGGTGGTCTAACCCGCCGACTCGTTCCCTAGTCTTGCCCCAGCCTTTACATCGTTCCTAAGTCCAGACGTCCAAGTCTAGATCGGAACGTGTCTTGGAACCGGCCCAGCCATCACGTCATGCCCCCAGAGTTCGCCCGCCAAACCCTGGGGTCGAGTGACTCGTCCTGGCCCACCCAGGCATCGAGCCCCCCCTCATATATACTTCTGAGGATCGGCGACCCCGCCCTCCTCTTTGGTCTCTGAAAATTATACCACAACCCGATTGTGGTTCGGCCATAACTTCCAGCTCGAAGGTCAGATCGAGGAGTGTTATATATCACTGGAAAGCTCTCTTCGAGACTTTTCCAATGATACCCCACTCGCCTCGAGATCTTACGTGGAGCTCCGTCCACGACCTAAAAACGTCCATGGAGCTCCAACACTTAGCCATTTTTCAGAAATCTGTGGTCCAGACCCAGACTCAAACCCTGTGGTTCGGACCAACGTCCGAACCACGGTCCATCTGCGTCTCGGACTCACGTCTCGGTCCCACGTCTCGGACCTATGTCTCAGACTCATGTTTCGGTCCGTTCTCAAACTCGTCCCCTTAGGTCAGCGTTTGTCGAGGGTCCTCTTGGGGTTGGCCCTTATGTCTTAACCCAAGGTTCCAACCTTGGTTCAGAGAACCACTTAGCGTTCATCTGATCCCGACTTCCCGGCCAAGCCGTTAAGTCCTACTCGCAGCGTTCACAACCTAGCGCAAGTCCGGTTGAGTTCTTTGTTCGCGTCTGTGTCCGATCTTGAGAATGAGGGTCGCAACACTTGCCCTCTTAGGTCAGCGTTCGTCCGGGGTTGTTTTGGGATAGGCCCTTATGTCTTAACCCAAGGTTCCAATCTTGGTTCAGAGAACCACTTAGGGTTCATCTGATCTCGACTTCGCAGCCAAGCCGCTCAGTCCTACTCGCAGCATTCACAACCTAGCGCAAGTCCACTAGGGTTCTATTGTTTGCGTTTGCGCTCGATCTTGAGAGTGAGGGTCGCGACAATCACCCCCACTTTGGAGGTTGATGCTCTCATCAACAATGATCCTTTAAGTTAACACCAAGTTCAAAATGGGTAGCCAACCCCTTGGCGTCAGAATTGCGTTCTTGTAGCTAACCCGCAATTCCTTTCTTGGCTTGAGTCTTAAGTTGTCGCTAGAACACTTAGAAAATTTCAACTAGTCTCGAGAAAAGCCTTACCTTTTTGGTCCACCCTAAACAAAACTAGTTGACAACTTCTAAACATTCTACTTAAGACTCTAACTTGCTAACTATAAGTATTCACACCTACTTACGAGGTCTCATGAAACTCACTTTCCAGTCGCAATCTGATTTGACTTAGACGCGCGACTAAGTTTACTTTGCAGTTAGAAAACCGCAAAGCAAGATCACCTCAAGCCGCAAGACAAGTATGAAATTTCATACTTGCTTTGTCAACGCTACGGCAAACCTAAGTCTTGATTTAGATGCTTATCCAAACCAGCTCGCTTCCTTTGAGTGTGCTTCGTTCCCCCTCTTGACAACATCCTAGGCATCTGATCAGAACTAATCATAGTCATGTACTACCAATACACTTAGACAAATTTCAAGAAAGGAAGAGGGTGAGAAGGATCGGAAGGATTCTTCTGCCCCGGCAACAAAGCGGCAAACAGGAGCAAAACCTAAGGGGCAAACACCTCAGAAAGGCAATGGTGCTAAGTTTACTTGCTACAGTTGTGACGGGGCGAGCCATATTATTAAGGGGTGCACGAAACCTAAGGTTAGTAACTGTAGCATGAATGCGTTTGTTGCAAAGGAATTGTTGGAGAGCCAGATGACAATGACCTTGAGAACCACGAAGAAGACTCCGGGATTGATGTTTCTACAAGCCAAAGTTGCTAACCACTTAAAAATAATCACTATTTGAGCCGGATGACGTATGTTACTTTTCTTGTGGACACAGGAGCGACCCACTCTTTCATAAGTCCAAAGTTGGTGAAGAAGTTGGGCTTGTCTACCTCTAAGGCAGACAAGCCTATTCAGGTGCGCTTTGCCAAGGGCAAGACTTACCAAACTTCTGAAGTGGCCTTGGACGTACGATTTGCGTGTGGGAAGTTAGAGTTCATAGAGAACTTCACGGTGTGCGAGATGAATGATATCCATGCGATTTTGGGAAACACTTTCTTGGACAGGTTTGAAGTGGAACTTAAGCGGAAATCTTTAAGGTTGAACGTTAGAGTAAAAGGACGGAAGCTGGGAGTGAGGCTGATCCGAAAGACACGGAAAGTTGACGACTTTGCGGTGAATTTGATCAAAGTCAAACAGATGGACTTCAACGACGGAGTCATGTGTTTGATGCGGATAGCAGATTTGATGACAGGTGGCGGACAAGAGGAAACATCAGAAGAGGCGACTAAACTTCCGAAGGTGCTTCGTGAAGTGATTAAGGAGTTTGAGGATGTCTTGACGAATGAACTACCTGCTGAATTACCTCCAAGGCGGGTGGTGGATCACAAGATTGAGGTCTTGCTAGGGTTAGAACCATCGTCAACGTCCCTTACAGACTCAATCAGGTGGAACTCTTTGAGATGAAAGGCAACTCGGTGAGCTATTAACACGGGGATATATTCGAACCAATAAGTCACCTTATGGAGATGAGGAAGAAGGGAAAATCCAAACAAGAGAAAACAAGATGAAAATGAGAAATTAAGACTTCGACAGGCTTCAAGTCCGGATCCTGACTAACAAGCTATCCCTGCTTGTAGTAATTTGGGGAGGAATACAACAAATTCGCTTACAGTTACACAGTCTTCTACTTGAGGATGTCGTCTTCTGCTGTGAGAAGAAGTCTTCTTTCTTCTTCTATCGCTACTCCGACTACTCTGTCTACTGGGATCACTTACCCATAGGACCGTCCGTACGTGGATCCGAAGTGCTCCACTGGATGAGCCAAGCTGCGAATCTGCACAACTGCTAACAACCACCGCCACTCAAGAAGAATGCTTCCCATGCACAATTGGATGTGATTTCGAGGAAATCCGCTATCCAGAAGACACAGACAAAGCTTCTGCACTCAAATCCAAAATCCATTCCCCGAGAAGAAGACACATTGGTGTTGGGAAGCTCACTACCTCTACGTCCCGCTCCTACTCCTCGGCACACCAGCTTAGGAACAGGACTACACGATGCCGTTCGTTGGTCTAAACTGTCCACCACCTCCATCTACATCTTCGAACCACTGTTGGCAACAGAAGAATATAGACCCCACCTGTGTAATCCGAATCTATTCGTATGTCTCTAACATCATATGTAGTGTGTATACACTGTGTTCACAATGTGTCTAATGTGTACGTACAGTAATGTGTTAAGTGCGCACTGAATCCTACTATGCATTCTAACTTATACTACCATCTTGAAGCGCAGGAGAGAGTTCCCCTCCAATCCTCACTTGCAATCAAGGAGATGGGGCGCTGTCAGAAAGCCACCACCTCACATGCAGTCGGTTCCCTGCCTTGGTCTAGAAACTTACTTCCTACTCATGCGCTGCCTACCCTGCCACATGGACAATCATCTAAAATTACAGTTAAACTCCCACCTCCTGAGATAGCAATTTCGGTTCCTATCAAAATTAGACAAGTCACTTGTCTTCTTGACTTGTTGTCTACTCTAATTCGCTGGGTGTGATCCTTTCTTGATCTACTCCTACTTGAACTCCTAACTCGGCTTCTGATAAGGTGGGAAGCTCTGCGAGTACCTCGGGTGTCACTGAGGTAGCTTCCTCCTCAACATTCGTGGCTGGCTTAGCTGGTGCGGCTTCGGAAGACGGAAACGTCTTCTAGGAAACTAAGTCGACTTGCGCTTCCTCGCTCTTCTGTGGTACTGGTTTGACGCTGAGAGCTGTGGTGATCTTGCAGTGGTCCGAGGAAGTCACCTCCTCCACTCGAAACACTTGGGAAGACAACTCTTCTTCCTGTCTTCCAAAAGACACCTTGTCTTCTGGGGCTTCTTCTGTAGTCTTCTCGGCTTCTAACGCTGTCACTACCAAATGGACAGCGAGGTCTAACTCCTCCTTCTCCAAATCTGTCCCGATCGCTGGTCCTGGAGTATGGAAAGATGTAGCGGCTGGTGGTGGAATTGAAGGAAGATCATAAAGTGTCTTCAAACCCTCAATCTGCCGATCCAGGTAACGGAACATACTCTCCTTGCACTCCACTAGCATCGCTCTGGATTCGCCATCCCACTCCCTAGCTAGGGTGAGAAGCTTTCTACCCACGGTGAAGTTGAACTTCTTGCGAAGTGCTTCCATCGTCTCTGCTAGCAATCCCTGCGCGTGAGCTTCTGCTGCTTCTCGCTGCGTCTTCTCTGCTGCATCTTGGGCTTTTGTCGCTTCCCGCAGTGTCTTCCACGTTGTCTTCTCCTCTGCGAGGATTGTGATCTTACCTCTGACCCGTAGAACCTCCTGGTCACGCTGTTGTAGACGTGCTTGCAACTCCTGGTTGCTCTTCCTCAGCTGTGCTGACTCTTTGGCAGAAGAGGCTGCTTCCGTCTTGTACTTCGCCGCAAGCTTCTCCGTGGTGCAGAGGTTAGCTTCCAGCGCTTCTACCTTCTTCTGGATTTTTTCTTGCTGCATCAGGGTGCGTAGACCAAATCCAGGTCGCAGTGGCTTCTCCTGAGCCATCGCACACTTCTCGACCAACTCCATAGCTGACTGAATCTCCGAATGAAAGAAGGCGCTGAACTCCTCTAACCTTCTTCTCGCGGAAGACAGGTTCATCTCCACTATCCGATCGGAGGTGTCTTCCTTGTCTTCCAAAGGCAAGGATGCCTCTTCCATCACTGTGGTCTTCTACTTCAAGCGCTGTTACACTAAGCCACACGCACTTACTGTGAGCTGAAGGCTCAATCCTTCCCAAGTCCTCACAGTCTAGCTTCCACTCTCAGAAGACGAATCTACTCTTTCCAAAAGACAGCTATTCCGTCTTCTGAGATTCTAACAGTGCTTCCTAAGTAGCTCTCGTCTTCCGAGCTATATCTAAACAATCTTAACTAAACAAGGCATCGCATGGATTCCTAAGAAGACAACCCACCTTGCATTTCATCCTACTTCATAACAGAGGATACAAAATATGAGAGAAGCAGATTGTATGAGAAGTTAAGAAGATGGTCGTGGGCTCTTGCAGTGACAATGGTCTCTAGGAAGACTCTCAGGACAGCTTCCGATTCAATGATGTTCTCAGAAGACTTCCCTCACTGGTCTCACCTGTCTTCTGCTTCCGACACGCAAAGTAACCTCACAACAGACACAAGACATTCATACTCTGTTCTTCCGACTTCTCACTTCTCATACACACCCAGAAGAAGCTTGCTACATGACGGGAAGATATGACCATCGACCATTCTCTTCAGATTTTGTCAGCAAGACTTCTCACAACTCTCTTCTATGTTCGGGAAGAAGAAGAAGGAATAGGCTGCTATGGGTCAGACAGAAGAGATCCGTAAAGGACCCTCACGTCTTCTCGCGCATTCTGCCATCTTTTCCAACCTTCTAGTCTCTCTAGGAAGATGTGGTTTTGAGAAGCTTGGAAGATCTTGAGACACAGGCATGGTTACCAACTTCCAGCTTCTCGAAACAATAAACAACTCACCAAGTCACTCAGGATTCGTACCAAGCCTCTCTCAACACAAAACCCAATCCAATCCACTCTTGATACGAATTGCACACAATAGTCTTCTTAAGACGTTCAGATGTCCAGAAATGTCTTCCGAAGATGTTCAGATCTTCCGAAGCGTCTTCTGTCTAGGGGTTCAGGAGAAGAGGTGCGGTAGGGTAGGAAAATTGATAATTGTGGGATCGAATTAGAGAATGAGAGATAGGGAAGCTCGATTACAGCTCGGGAAGAAACGGGAAGATGGCTGTCGAAAATTGGGTAGCATTTCCACGCCTAATTTCACAGAGAGAAATTTTGGGTATGAAGAAAATGATCGATGAGCTTCTTGCAAACAAGCGGGGAAGCGCTAGGAACACTAAATCAGAAGCGAGAAGCGGTGGGAAGTAGAAAGAACATGGGAAGAACCTCAAACAGTCTTTTGGCTGCTTCTTGTAGTGCCTCCAGTCTTCTATGCGCTTCCGGCTCCACCTCTGCTTCCAATGCGACCCCACAAAACTGCTCCTATCATCGATTCTGAGCTACGTCCTGTTGCTTCCTTAATTGATCAGTGCTCCACCTTCGATACTTCTTCAATCGTCCTTCAATGTCTGCTTTCGAAAATCTACAGGGGACTCTTTCAGCTCGATGGTGCTTCCTGCTCTCACAGAATCGTCCTCTCGCTCTCTCTCTAGCCTCAATTCGATCCTTGCTATCCAAGATTTCACTACTCTTTGCTTCTAGGTCCAATTCGACACCCTGATTGCAATCGACCTCTTAATGCACAATTGTCTTTCGGTGCGAGAAGCGGTCAGCTGATTTCGTGCTAATGTGTCTTCTCCCGTATCTTCCTTGCGCGATTAGGGGTTCGACCTCCTTGACCTACCTACTACCATGGTGGATACCTGGTAGGTACACTTACCTCCCTCCTAGGTGGTGCGTGGTTGATGTCCATGCAGTCGCGGTCGCTGTCGCTGTCTTCTAGAAGACACGCATCTTCCGTCTTTCGTCTTCCGAAGACCTGGTCGGGAAGACGTCCTTCTTCCGTCTTCGGAAGAAGTCGACTTCTTTTACAACAAGTTCTTAAGACCATCTTTCTTCTAAGCAAGATGTAATCTTAAGCAACAAGGTTATTTCAATGACACAGACATGTTATTAACTTCAAAAATTTAAAAAATTTGTTAATCTTGTAAATTATGGGCACCACATACGTCCACCCTCACATGTTTGCATCGTCGCAAACATCAGAGCTGGTTCACGCTCAATATTTCTTGAGACGTCACACATTAACGCGGGTGGTCATCAACGTACCATCTAACTCTTCCAGCTGCAAGGAGCCATTGTTGAAGACCTCCAAGACTCGATAAGGACCCATCCAGCGAAGATGAAGCTTCCCAAGGAACTTGAGATGTCTGTTGACGTACAGAAGAACCAAGTCTCCATCCGCGACAGTCACTTTTTTCAGTTTGCCATCATAGTTCACCTTACGTTGTGCTTGTACTTCGTACGTCTTCTCCAAAGCTGCATTCTTGTCTTCTTCGAACTCCACAAAGTTCAGAAGACGCTGCTTTTAGGCATCTGACCAGAACTAGTCATAGCTATGCACTACCAATACACTTAGACAATTTCAAGAAACAAAATCTTTATTCCCTCAAAATACAAAATAAAGCTACAAAGTCTATCGGCCCAAGTCGCCTCAAGTTGCTACTTGTATGATTCGTCGTTCCTTCACTCCTCACTTGGAAGGAGATGTCCTCATCTTGCTAACGTCCTTGTTGTGCTTGTCTCCGTTTGAAGAGATCCATTACTTCGCTTGCATGTGTTAGCTCTTCCTCCGACACCCAAGTTGCTTCCTTCAAATGGTAGCCACGCCATTTGACCAAGTACTCCATTCGGTTAGATTTGCACCGTGATCACAAAATAGTCTCTACCTCGTATTCTACTTCGCCTTGCATGACATCAGGTTGAGGCCTGAGAATCTATTTGCGCTCCGGTATTGAAGTATTTCTTTAATAAAGAAACACGGAAAGTCGGATGCAACTGCCACTCGGAAGGAAGGTCTAAAGTATAGACATCTTCATGTAGATTCTTGATTATGACAAAAGGTCCCGCAAACTTTGATGAAAACTTCACCGATATCCCTTCCGGAAGGATGAAGTTCTTTGCACTTAACCATACTTCTTCGCCCACTTGAAACTTCACTTGCCGCCGATGCTTGTTTACTTGCTTCGTGTACCGTTGCTGCGCCTTCTCGAGGTTCTTCTTTACTTGCTCCTCGCACCGTTGCATTGCCGCCACCAACTCTTCAGCTGATGTTTGTCGTGTTCTTGATCGTGCCGATGTAGAACTCCCTGCAAGAGTCAAGTCAAGAGGCCCTTCTAGCTCACGTCCGTAAGCCAACAAGAAAAGCAATTCGTCGGTTCTCGAATGCTTCGTGGAATTGTAGCAATACTCTGCAAGACTGAGCCACTCCGTCCAATCACTTTGATCCACGGTCACATAATTCCTCAAGTATTGGTTCAGAATCGAGTTAACTCGTTCCGTTTGTCCATCCGTTTCGAGATGAAAAGAGGTACTGAATTTTAACTTAGTTCTCAACTTTTGAAACAAGTGTTTCCAAAAGACATTTGTGAACTTAGAGTCTCGATCTGATATAATACTCCGAGACAATCCATGTAAACACCACCAAGTATCTAAGAACAACCGAGAAGTCGTAAATGCTGTTGCAGTATTAAAGGTCGGTGCAAACTTCACTAGTTTGCTAAACCGGTCAACTATCACAAAGATTGCATTGTATCCGTTTGAGTCAGGCAGAGAGGTGATGAAGTCCATGCTAATGCTTTCCCAAGGTCTGGCTGGAATCGGCAAAGGATGAAGCAACCCCTGTTCTTCTCATAAGAAACACGATTCTCGCTTGACAAGTTGTGCATGTTTTCACAAAGTGGGCGACATCGTCTTTCATGTAGGGCCAATAAAACTTTTTAGCTACCACTGCTAAAGTGTACTTCTCTCCTTTATGGTCAGATAAGGGCGCATCATGACATTCTTTGAGTAACTTAGTCTTAAGTTTTCCTTGTCCCACATAAACCCGACTTTATTTGAACATGAGTAAGCCATGTCTCAGTTGCATGTTCTGCAACTTCACTCCTTGCTTGAGCCGTTCCAGGTACTCCTTCGCTTGGTCGTCACCCATGTAACCTTCACGTATTCGCCTCTATAAGTTTGACTCCTTAGGATATATAGCTCGTAAAATCTATGTTGACGATGGAAGATATTCCTCCTTGCGACTCAAGGCGTCAGGAACCACATTGTCCTTTCTCGCTTTGTGGATTAATTTCACATTCATGAGCGCCAAAGTATCGTGCCACCATAGTTACTTTGGCGTCACCCGATCTTGTGTCTCAAAGTACTTGAGCGAAATATTATCAGTATACACTTGGGTTTTGTGAAGTCCCAAGTAATACCATCATTTCTTCAAGCAATGAATCACCGCAAATAGTTCCTTCTCGTGAGTGCGTCATCGACTCTCCATCCTAGATAACTTCTTGCTTTTGTACGCTACAAGTTTTCCATCCTGCACCAACACTTCGTCAATCGCATAGTCGCTCGCGTCCGTGTGCACCTTGAATGATTTGTCGAACTCTGACAGCTTCAAAATTGACACCTTTGACAAGATAGCTTTGATCGTCTGAAACGCATCATCCACCTCCTTGGTCCAACTTACCTGTGCATCTTTGCCCGTCCAGTCCGTCAGCGGCTTTGCGATCTTTGAAAACTCCTTGACATACTTGCGGTAGAACTGCGCCAAGCCTAAGAATCGTCGCATCCCCTTCATTGTAGTCGGAGGCTCCCAAGTCACAATCGCGTCCACCTTTTGCATATCCGGGGCAACTCCTTCTGCACTAATGACATGTCCCAAGAAGTTAATGCGTTCCAAACCAAACTCACTCTTGTCAACGTTGACAAACAGTTTATGCTCCCGCAGCTTCGTCAACACCACTCTTAGTTGCTCCGCGTGCGACTCCAAGGTTTTGGAGTAGATCAAGATGTCGTCGATGACAAACTCATCCATCTCCTCGTAAAAAATTATGTTCATCAATGTAGTGAACGTCGAAGGGGCGTTGCAGAGTCCAAATGACATCACACATCATGATTCAAACGATCCGTATCTGGTTTGACAAGCGGTCTTCTCAACATCTGGATCAGCTATCCGGATCTGGTAATATCCTGACTTCAAGTCGATCCTGCTGAAGTACTTTGTGCCCGTTAGTCTATCAAAGAGGTCGTCTATCCTTGGCAAAGGATAATTATTCTTCACCGTCATCTTATTGAGTGCACGATAATCTACGCAAAGTCGTAACTTCCCATCCTTCTTCTTTGCAAAAAGAACTGGGGCTCCATAAGGTGACATGCAGGTTCGAATATATCCCCGCGCTAATAGCTCTCCGAGCTACCTTTTCAACTCAAGGAGTTCCACTTGATTGAGTCGGTAAGGGGTTTTGGAAGGTTGTTCTGATTCTGGCAAGACCTCGATCTTGTGATCCACCATCCGCCTTAGAGATAACTCAGCGAGTAATTCATCCGTCAAGACATCCTCAAACTCTTTAATCACTTCGCGAAGCACCTTTGGAAGTTTAGTCGCGTCTCCTGATGTCTCCTCTTGTCCGCCACCCGCTATCAAATCTGCAACCCGCACCAAACACATGACTCCGTCGTTGAAGTCCATCTGTTTATCTTTGATCAAATTTATCGCAAAGTCGTCAATTTTCCGCACCTTCCGGATCAGGCTCACTCCCAGCTTCTGCCCTTTAACTCTTGTGAAGCCTTGGTTTTTCGTTTTGTTAATTGATTGATTAGTTGTAAAGTTAATACGAAGAATAGATGATAGAAGATAAAAGATATGAGTAGAATAGTGTTAATTAGAAGTTTAGTGAAGAATCTCAGTTTTGGAGGAATTTATCGAATCTATGGAGACAATTGAGAGATGACTTCCTCATAGATGAATTCCTCAGGCGAAGAGCTTTCTAACGATATGTTGTGCGAGGCAATCGGAGACCGAATGACGAAGTTACAGCAGACCGAAGAATGTCAATCGTGAAGAGGAAAACCCTAACTTCGACACGTGCGGGAAAGCCTATCGCGAGATATAAGCCAGGTAACAAAGTCATTTACTTTATTGTTTTACTATTTCCAGAGCAATAGCAGGAGCGCAGCGCGCCGCATTTTCCGATCGCCGAAGTACATCTACTTCGCCGAAGTCAGTTACTGACGAGGAAGCCAATTTGAGAGGAAGAACTCGGTTACGGGCAAGGAAGTGAATTGCGACGAAGAATCTGTCTTCGGCGAAGCCTGTTGCAGTGATTCTAGACGAATCACAGAGACTCCGAGCGCTAGAAGTCAATCGAACGGCTCTTCACCGTTATGAGAAGGAGCTCGAGGAGATGGGATTGACATTCCTCCTACTTCCTTGGTGGGGGATGGTCTCCTCGAAGTTGGTGCACGAGTTGAAGGTTTGTAAACAGCATCCGGCGGATGATAACTATGGGCGGCCTTGTAACTTGACCGAAGATCTATGGTCTGGCGTCTTGAGGACTGACGATGCAGGTCGGGAGCGTGATCTTCTCTTTGACAGCGTTTCTGCTGCAGCTTCGCCCGAAGCAGTGAAGAACTTCCCCAAGCTCTTCAAGGAATTACCGCAGGGGAGGAACGGTTACAGGACGAGCGATTACGTCCATCCGAAGAAGAGGGAGGTTGCTGATGCGATCATGGGATCTTCCGACCACGAAGAACAACTAACATGTCAAATTGGCAGATCAATTTCATCGAGCAGCTCTTCGTCCGGAAAAGAGCGCATTGGACGAGAATCTTTCATCGTCATGTGCAGAAGCTTTGGAAGGAGGAGGACATGGTGTACATAGGACCATTTGTCTCGGCGCTCTACATGAGGATGAGACTGTTATCGACCGAAGCGCAGAAGAAATTGGACTTCACCGCAGCAACCGAAGAAGATGAATTTCAGGTGGTACAGACTCCAGCCAGAGATGCACAACTCGAGAAGTTCTTCGACGAAGTCATCGTCGAAGAAGCAGCGACCAAAGTAGCGGTGGAGACAGTGCAAAGGCAGGAAGCGTCGACTTCAGCAGCATTTCCAGAGAAGGCAACCGAAGAGGTGAATCCGAACAAAGATGAAGATGTTGTCGAGGTATCTCCTCCGGTCCGAAGAAGTGGAAAGAAGAAGCCTTTGGAAGAGACACCGAGGTCCGCACAGAAGTCGAGGAAGAAGATGAAGATGACCAAGACAATCTGTGTCGATGGGGAAGCAGCTGACGAAGAGGCGACTGAGGAAGCCGAAGAAGGGGACACTCCTCAGACGGAGAAGGACGCTGACACTACACCGAAGACTACTCTTTCTCTATCGCCGATAGGAGAAAATAGAGCAACTCACTTCCTCGGCGAAGTACATCCAGGAGGTAGTCGTGCCACTGCTGCTCAGCTTAGAAGGGAACCGAGGAACATACGAGGAGGTTGTCGGTCGGAAGCTGAATCTAGCGGAGTTAGTGCAGATGATGCACTTCGGCCGAGGTAACTGAAAGGAGGAGAAAGAAAACTTACGCACAGCATTGCTCATGACACAGAAGGAGACCAAAGTGAAGGTCGAGGAGTTGAAGAACGAGACATCGGAGAAAGAGGTTCTTCTTCGACAGAAGTTGGATCAGGAGAAAGTTCATGAGAAAGCGCTTTCTCTGATGAAGAAGCAATTGGACGAGATGCGCACTCAGAGGAATCGAGCTCAAGACGTGGTTGCGGAAATGACTAAGGAGATCGAGGACTCGAAGCGTCGATTAGCTTCGACCAAAGAATTGAGCGCTCAACTTCGGAGTAGGATCGAGCCGACGCTGAAGAACTACTTCATCGTCGAATTGGATACTGAGGAGCTGGGATTTCTTCGCCAGATTAAGGAGGAGTTTGTAGCTGCAGATGTAGAGGGTTCTTCAGCCAAGAACCGAGTAGCTAGGCTAGGCCAACGGGTAGTTAGAGAGCTTAGGGAGGTTAGAGCGACCGTTGAGTTCTCAGTGTGTGAGATAGATAGAGAGTTAGCGATAGAAAGCGGTGTTGTTTCTGGTGTCGTTTCGGACACAAGACCTTCATCCGGCAGACCAGAAGTGCTCCCGACTTCTTAGGAAGAAGATTCGTCATCTTCGGGAAAATCTGTATATAAGCGTTGTATTGTTCATGCTCAGTACCTCTATGTGTTTTATCATTTTTAGATTTTCTATTTCCTGAGTTTGCGGAGCCATTGAGTGTTTGTCTACTTTGGGGATTTACCTACGAAGTATCGTAGTTTGCTGTGGTAGGAATTAGTCTGGATGCCGAAGGATTTGCTATCGACATTGAAATCAGAGTAAGACGTTTACGGCGAGGACTGAGAATAGACCAACATCTGCGAAGTTAGTCTGCTACGAAGACGTTTTTGGGCGGAGTTGACTTCGGAGGAAGTAGTTCTTTGGTGAGAACGGTTTTGGAGGAAGTTCATTCTGGTACTTAGGCGGAAGAAGAGTCTTCTTCGCCAGAGTTTTCCGAGAGCAGTAGTAGTGAAAGTAACTTAGTGTGAAGATACTTAGCGGTTTATGGTGTTAGAGGCTACCTAGTAGTACTTCAGCAGTACTTCCTTGTGTGACATTTCCGTCCGTGGCTCTGTTTCTCTGTTGTTCACTTGTTTCTTGAGGTCCCTAATCTGTTTTGTATCTGTTATGTTATTTGTCAGGATTATCAACTCTGTCTTGTTGGATAGACCTGTTTCGCGCACCTACCGCCTTGTTGCGCCAGCGGAAGCTCTAGCTTAATAGGTCGCAAACTTTACACTGCTAACCTGCAAACACAATCACAAGTTAGCGTCCATGAACCACTTACCTTAGTTCTGTTTAATCCGGACCGGAGCCGGACCGTCTCCCTAATCATCAAGCTCAGCAATCCTGAGTCCCGACTCAGATCCGCCTAAGTCGGTCCCAAACATGAGCAAGTCACAATATGACTTGGGGCGGACTTCCCATAAAGTCCAGGGTCCTAAACGGTGCCTCCAGCACACCTAGCGGCCCAACCGCCCGTGATGTCCGTCTAGGTCTAGGCTCCCGAACGATGGTCTAACCCGCCGACTCGTTCCCTAGTCTTGCCCCAGCCCTTACATCGTTCCTAAGTTCAGACGTCCAAGTCTGGATCGGAACGTGCCTTGGAACCGGCCCAGCCATCACCTCATGCCTCCAGAGTCCGCCCGCCGAACCCTGAGGTCGGATGACTCGTCCTGGCCCACCCAGGCATCGAGCCCCCCTCATATATACTTCTGGGATCGGCGGCCCCGCCCTCCTCTTTGGTCCCTGAAAATTATACCACAACCCGATTGTGGTTCGGTCATAACTTCCAGCTCAAAGGTCACATCGACGAGTGTTATATATCACTGGAAAGCTCTCGACGAGACCTTTCCAATGATACCTCACTCGCCTCGACATCTTACGTAGAGCTCCGTCCACGACCTAAAACGTCCCTGGAGCTCCAACACTTAGCAGGTTTTCTGAAACTTGTGGTCCAGACCCAGGGTCGAACCCTGTGGTTCGTCTGCGTCTCGGACCCACGTCTCAGACCTATGTCTGAGACTCATGTTTCAGCCTGTTCCCAGACTCGTCTCCTTAGGTCAGCGTTCGTCTGGGGTCCTCTTGGGGTAGGCCCTTATGTCCTAACCCAAGGTTCTAACCTTGGTTCATCTGATCCCGACTTGCCGGCCAAGCCGTTAAGTCTCACTCGCAGCGTTCACAACCTAGCGCAAGTCCGCTAGGGTTCTGTTGTTCGCGTCTGCGCCCGATCTTGAGAATGAGGGGCGCGACACTCACCCCCACTTTGGAGGTTGATGCCCTCATCAACAATGATCCTTTAAGTTAACACCAAGTTCAAAATGGGTAGCCAACCCCTTGGCGTCTAAATTGCGTTCTGGTAGCTAATCCGCAATTCCCTTCTTGGCTTGTGTCTTAAGTTGTCGCTAGAACACTTAGAAAATTCCAACTAGTCTTGGGAAAAGCCTTACCTTTTCGGCTTACCCTAAACAAAACAAGTTGGCAACTTCTAAACATTCTACTTAAGACTCTAACTTGCAAACTATAAGTATTCACACCTATTTACGAGGTACCCCGAAACTCACTTTCCGGTCGCAACCTGATTTGACTTAGACGCGAGACTAAGTTTACTTTGTAGAAAACCACAAAGCAAGATCACCCCAAGCCCCAAGACAAGTATGAAATTTCATACTTGCTTTGCCAACGCTACGGCAAACCTAAGTCTTGACATCAAGACTTAGTCTTGATTTAGATGCTTGTCCAAACCAGCTTGCTTCCTTTGAGTGTGCTTCGTTCCTCCTCTTGACAACATCTTAGGCATCTGATCAGAACTAGTCATAGTCATGCACTACCAATACACTTAGACAAATTTTCAAGAAACAAAATCTTTATTTCCAAACACAAGTCAAAGCTACCAAGTCCATCGGCCCAAATCGCCTCAAGTTGCTACTTGTATGGTTCGTCGTTTCTTCACCCCTCGCTGGAAGGAGATGTCCTCATCTTGCTAACGCTCTTGTTGTCCTTGTCTCTGCTTGAAGAGGTCCAATGCTTCGCTCGCATGTGTGAGATCTTCCTCTGGCACCCAAGTTGCTTCCTTCAAATGGTAACCACTCCATTTGACCAAGTACTCCATCCGGTTTGATTTATGCCGAGATCGCAAAATGGACTCCACCTCATATTCTGCTTCGCCTTGCACGACATCAGGTTGAGGCCTAAGAACCGGTTTGCGCTCCGGTCGCAAATCATCCTTGAAGTGTTTCTTTAGTAAAGAAACATGGAAAGTCGGATGCAACTGCCACTCGCGAGGAAGGTCTAAGGTATAGACGTCTTCGTGCGGATCCTTGACAATGACAAAAGGTCCCGCAAACTTCGATGAAAACTTCGCCGATATATCCTTCGGAAGTGTGAAGTTTTTCGCACTTAACCATACTTTTTCACCCACTTGGAACTTCACTTGCCGCCGATGCTTGTTTACCTGCTTCGTGTATCATTGCTGCGCCTTCTCGAGGTTCTTCTTGACTTGCTCCTCGCGCCGCTGCATTACCGCCACCAACTCTTCAGCTGATGTTTGCCGTGTTCTTGGTTGTGCCGATGTAGAACTCCCTGCAAGAGTCAAGTCAAGAGGCCCTTCTGACTCACGTCCGTAAGCCAGCAAGAAAGGCGATTCACCGGTTGCTGAATGCTTCGTGGAATTGTAGCAATACTCCGCAAGACTGAGCCACTCCACCCAATCAGTTTGAACCGCGCTGACATAATTCCTCAAGTATTGATTCAGAACCGAGTTAACTCGTTCTGTTTGTCCATCTGTTTCCGGATGAAAGGCGGTACTAAATTTTAACTTAGTCCCCAATTTTTGGAACAAGTGTTTCCAAAAGACACTTGTGAACTTAGAGTCTCGGTCTGAAATAATACTCCGGGGTAATCCATGTCAACGCCACCAAGTATCTAGGAACAACCGAGAAGTCGTGAACGCTGTTGCAGTACCAAGGTCGGAGCAAACTTCGCTAGTTTGCTAAACCGATCAACTATCACAAAAATCGCATTGTATCCATTCGAGTCAGGCAGAGAGGTAATGAAGTCCATGCTAATGCTTTCCCAAGGTCTGGCTGGAATCGGCAGAGGATGAAGTAACCCTTGTTTCTTCTTATAAGAAACGCGGTTCGCTTGACAGGTTACACATGTTTTCACAAAGTGGGCAACATCGTCTTTCATGTGGAGCCAATAAAACTTTTTAGCTATCACTGCTAAAGTGGACTTTTCTCCTTTATGGCCTGATAAGGGTGCATCATGACATTCTTTGAGTAACTTAGTCCGAAGTTTTCCTTGTCCCACATAAACCCGACTTTGCTTGAACATGAGTAAACCATGTCTTAGCTGCATGTTCTGCAACTTCACTCCTCGCTTGAGTTGTTCCAGGTACTCCTTCTCTTGGTCATCACCCATGTAACCTTCACGTATTCACCTCTCCAAATCTGACTCCTTAGGATACATAGCTCGCAAAATCTGTGTTGACGATGGAAGATATTCCTCCTTGCGACTCAAGGTGTCAGGAACCACATTGTCCTTTCCCGCTTTGTGGATTAATTCCACATTCATGAGCGCCAAGGTATCATGCCACCGTAGTTGCTTTGGCGTCACCCGATCTTGTGTCTCAAAGTACTTGAGCGAGATGTTATCAGTATACACTTGGGTCTTGTGAAGTCCCAAGTAATGCCGCCATTTCCTGTTTGAGAACACCGCAAACAGTTCTCATCCAATGAACTGTTTGCGGTGGTTCATTGGATGAGACCAATGAACCACCGCAAACAGTTCCTTCTCTTGAGTCGGTCATCGACTCTCTGTCCCAGATAGCTTCTTGCTTTCGTACGCTACAGGTTTTCCATCCTGCACCAACACTCCGCCAATCGCATAGTCGCTCGCATCCGTGTGCACCTCGAATGGTTTGTCGAACTCCGGCAGCTTCAAAACTGACGCCTGTGACAAAATAGTTTAGATCGTCTGAAACGCATCATCCACCTCCTTGGTCCAACTTACTTGTGCGTCTTTGCCCGTCCAGTCCGTCAGCGGCTTCGCGATCTTTGAAAACCCCTTCACATACTTGCGGTAGAACTGCGCCAAGCCTAAGAATCGTCGCATCCCTTTCATTGTAGTCGGAGGCTCCCAAGTCACAATCGCGTCCACCTTCTGCATATCCGGGCCGACTCCTTCTGCACTAATGACATGTCTCAAGAAGTTAATGCGCTCCAAACCAAACTCACTCTTGTCAATGTTGGCAAACAGCTTATGCTCCCGCAGCTTCGTCAACACCACCCTTAGCTGCTCCGCGTGCAACTCCAAGGTTTTGGAGTAGATCAAGATGTCGTCGATGTAAATGATGACAAACTCATCCATCTTCTCGCGAAAAATTGTGTTCATCAATGTAGTGAACGTCGAAGGGGCGTTGCAGAGTCCAAATGGCATCACTACGAATTCAAACGATCAGTATCTGGTCTGACAAGCGGTCTTCTCAACATCTGGGTCCGCTATCCGGATCTGGTAATATCCTGACTTCAAGTCTATCCTGCTGAAATACTTTGCGCCCGCTAGCCTATCAAAGAGGTCGTCTATCCTTGGCAAAGGATAATTATTCTTCACCGTCACCTTATTGAGTGCACGATAATCTACACAGAGTCGTAACTTCCCATCCTTCTTCTTTGCGAAAAGAACTGGGGCTCCATAAGGTGACTTGCTGGTTCGAATATATCCCCGCGCTAATAGCTCACCAAGTTGTCTTTTCAACTCAAGGAGTTCCACCTGATTGAGTCGGTAAGGGGCTTTGGAAGGTGGTTCCGATCCTGGCAAGATCTCGATCTTGTGATCCACCACCCGCCTTGGAGGTAACTCAGCAGGTAACTCGTCCGTCAAGACATCCTCAAACTCCTTAATCACTTCGCGAAGCACCTCCAGAAGTTTAGTCTCGTCTCCTGATGTTTCCTCTTGTCTGTCACCCGTCATCAAATTTGCAACTCGCATCAAACACATGACCCCGTCGTTGAAGTCCATCTGTTTGCCCTTGATCAAATTCACCGCAAAATCGTCAATTTTCCGCACCTTCCGGATCAGCCTCACTCCCAACTTCTGCCCTTTAACTCTGACATTCAACCTTAAAGGTCTTCGTCTAAGTTCCACGTCGAACCTTTCTAAGAAAGTGTTCCCCAAAACCGCATGGATATCATCCATCTCGCACACCGTGAAGTTCTCTGTGAACTCCAACTTCCCACACGCAAATCGTACGTCCAAGGCCACTTCAGAAGTTTGGTACGTCTTGCCCTTGGCAAAGCGCACTTGAATAGGCTTGTCTGCCTTGGAGGTAGACAAGCCCAACTTCTTCACCAACTTTGGACTTATGAAGGAGTGAGTCGCTCCTATGTCCACAAGAAAAGTAACATCACGGTTAGCAACCTTGGCTTGTAGAAACATCAATCCCGGCGTCTTCTTCGTGGTTCTCAAGGTCACAGTCATCTGGACGTCCACTCCTCGTTTCTTGGTCTTCCTCCTGGAACTCTGTCCTACGTCGACCATCGCTCCAAGTGTTCACCTAGAAACGTTGATCCACTTCGTGTCTCGCGTCCTTCCTCAAGCGTCCAGCCTTCAGCCGCTACCTCAAGTTCTCGCTCACCGAAGCGTTGGCTCTGATACCACTTTTTGCGCACCTACCGCCTTGTTGCGCCAGCGGAAGCTCTAGCTCAGTAGGTCGTAAACTTTACACCGCTAACCTGCAAACACAATCACAAGTTAGCGTCCATGCACCACTTACCTTAGTTCTGTTTGGTCCAGACCGGAGCCGGACCGTCTCCCTAATCATCAAGCTCAGCAATCCTAAGTCCCGACTCAGATCCGCCTAAGTCGGTCCCAAACATGAGCAAGTCACATATGACTTGGGGCGGACTTCCCATAAAGTCCAAGGTCCTAAACGGTGCCTCCAGCACACCTAGCGGCCCAACCGCCCGTGATGTCCGTCTGGGTCTAGGCTCCCGAACGATGGTCTAACCCGCCGACTCGTTCCCTAGTCTTGCCCCAGCCCTTACATCGTTCCTAAGTTCAGACGTCCAAGTCTGGATCGGACGTGCCTTGGAACCGGTCCAGCCATCACCTCATGCCCCCAGAGTCCGCCCGCCGAACCCTGGGGTCGAGTGACTCGTCTTGGCCCACCCAGGCATCGAACCCCCCTCATATATACTTCTGGGGATCGGCGGCTCCGCCCTCCTCTTTGGTCCCTGAAAATTATACCACAACCTGATTGTGGTTTGGTCATAACTTCCAGTTCAAAGGTCAGATCGATGAGTGTTATATATCACTGGAAAGCTCTCGACGAGACCTTTCCAATGATACCTCACTCGCCTCGAGATCTTACGTGGAGCTCCGTCCACGGCCTAAAACGTCCCTAGAGCTCCAACACTTAGCAGTTTTTCCGAAACCTGTGGTCCAGACCCAGGGTCGAACCCTATGGTTCGTCTGCGTCTCGGACCCACGTCTCGGTCTCACGTCTCGGACCCACGTCTCAGACCTATGTCTGAGACTCATGTTTCAGCCCGTTCCCAGACTCGCCCCCTTAGGTCAGCGTTCGTCTGGGGCCCTCTTGGGGTAGGCCCTTATGTCATAACCCAAGGTTCTAACCTTGGTTCAGAGAACCACTTAGGGTTCATCTGATCCCGACTTCCCGGCCAAGCCGTTAAGTCCCACTCGCAGCGTTCACAACCTAACGCAAGTCTGCTAGGGTTCTGTTGTTCGCGTCTACGCCCGATCTTGAGAATGAGGGGCGCGACAACTTGAGTTTGATCTCTACCGGGACTGATTTCTGCACGTGAGAATAAAAGACAACCATAAAGAATCACCTTTGTCACATGTTTACTACTTTTGGATGATTTTTACTTGCATCTCTGTGGGTTCGATCCTTAAATTATTACTTTCGAGCATCTTTTGGTTTTCTTGTGTGTTACAACTCTAACGTTCAACCTTAAAGGTTTTCGCCTAAGTTCCACTTCAAACCTGTCCAAAGAAAGTGTTCCCCAAAACCGCATGGATATCATCCATCTCGCACACCATGAAGTTCTCTGTGAACTCCAACTTCTCACACGCAAATCGTATGTCCAAGGCCACCTCAGAAGTTTGATACGTCTTGCCCTTGGCAAAGCGCACCTGAATAGACTTGTCTGCCTTGGAGGTAGACAAGCCCAACTTCTTCACCAACTTTGGACTTATGAGGGAGTGAGTCACTCCTATGTCCACAAGAAAAGTAACATCACGGTTAGCAACTTTGGCTTGTAGAAACATCAGTCCCGGCGTCTTCTCCGTGGTTCTCAAGGTCACAGTCATCTAGGCCTGTAGTGACGTAGGATTTCTCCTTTTGCCCATTTAGTATACAAGATATCGTTCCCACAGAGGATTTGCACAAGTAACGCTGCTCTAAGTTCTAAGATTTGTTCAAACACACAAACACACGAGTTTTGCCTAGAAATCCCGTTGTCGCGCTACTTGGCGGCTACATGTTATATTTCTACTCCGACGCTTCAGTTTAGTAGTTCTAGAAGTTAGCTTATATTACTTCTAGTCGTTTATGTATATGTTTGACACCTTTGCATACGGTGTTAACACTATTTTGAGTCTTAGTAGGTTGATTACCATGTTGATAGGGCTTAAGCTCATGGGTTGTATTTGCGTGTCGCCCATGCACGCTTTCTAGCTGATTTAAGTTATTTTTCGGGGCTGCGTGTCGTTTTAAGTAATTTAAGTTTTACGCTGGCACTCTAGGGGGCTTGACGTGGTAGCCTATGAGTAAAACTAAGTTGCCACGTGGTTTAGGGTACTAAAGGACAACCAAGTGGAGCTATGAACTCCCATTGGTCCATTTTTGTCTTTTGTTAAACTCTAAATTTAGAAACAGAGCTCTAGAGTGGAGTTCGAGCATTTGGTGAGGGATCTTCGAAATCTGAGAGCACAGGGAGAGAGGTCTCGTCATGCCAAGCACTTCCAGTGAAAATTTCGATCGATTTGAGTCAATAAAGACGGAGTTATGAGCAATTGAAGTTCGGATTGTGCTAGAATTGAATCATTTTGGTTGGATTTAGGGTTTTCAGTGTCACTCGCAGCAGATTTGAGGAAATTGCTTCAAAACTTCGAGGTTGTGTTCTCCGCCAGCAGGGCTACGATTTCACAAAAAGTTTCATATCGATTGAGCAACTGAGTAATTCAGGGCGGCCGCTGAAGCTGAGGGGGTCTGAAAAGCTCTTAATCTAGAGCAGCGACTTCAGAGGAGGAGATCTACAGTTCTATGTACATTCAGGAGTCCCAACTTCACAGGGATGTTCAGCACCCTGTAGACTGCAAATCCTGTAAGAAACTTCGAAATTGATCGAGCCAAACTCCTGTTATAGGTTGAAATAGCCAGCTAGGTACCAGAAATTGCCGTAGTTTTCTTGCTCAAAACTTTTCTGTTCATATCTCCGTGTCAGAATTTGATCTCAGGCTGAAATTTCGTCTGTGAGTTCAGTAGTACCTCATTTGCATGTAGGGGAAGTTTAGAGGTCTAAACCTTCATAGTTTTCCTCTCCGTGAGTGTCAAAGTTCACCGCCGAATCCTATTACTGCTAGCTAGACCTGAATTTCACCTTCTGGGTATATTACTAGATCTTGCACATCTGTGTGAGTTTTTATAGCCCTATTGTGACCTGAAAGCCAACCTCTTGAGTGAACAACCACAGCCAGAAGCCCGGCGCTTTCCTAGGTAGACGGATTACACTCCGACATACTCTTTTTTGGTGAACTCGACGTGAAACACCTAGGGTGGGAGTTTTCTTAAGAGTGTTACAGGATCAGATATCATGGCCAACCAAGGATCATCAAGTGGAGGTGCTGCTGCTGCTCAGCAACCTATTCAGTTTGATGCTGCTACGATGAAGATATTCCAGGCTTTTTCCATGTTCATGCAGCAGCAGCAGAGCACAGAGAGGAAGGAGGTGTTAGCAACCAAGGCGTTGCAATCTGTGGTGCACCAGATGGACCAGTTCAAGGGTACAGATATTTCCAAGTATGTGCGATACTATGCTAGGGAGATGGAGGTGAACAAGGTGCCTGAGAAGGAGATGGTGGAGAACTTTGAGCTTGCTGTTGTCCCTGAGATTCGTGGGCGTGTGAAGGAACTCAAGCAGCAGCAAGGACAGAGTTGGGAGAGCTTTATGCGAGCTTTGAAGGAGGAGTACTACACTGAAGATTCAGAGAGGGTGACCAAGAGAACGTTCTTGGAGTGGGTGGTTAAGCCCAACAAAGGTTTGTCTGTAAATGAGTTGTTAAGGGAATTTGATCGTCAGTATGCTCAGCTTTCTAGGACAGAAAAGCTTACATTAGAGGTGGAGAAGACCGAGCTTTTCCTACAAGCAGCGGACGTGACTATTCAGGAGAAGCTTGAGCTGTTGCTGGAAGACAAGAGTGAGGAGAGAGGATTGAAGACTGACTGGAAGGAGGTTGAAGAGGCTGTCTCTTTGCTGACCAAGAGACAGAGAAGAAGAGACAAGGTGGTGGTAAGTGAAGCAGCACCTCTGATAATTCCTGTCAAGCAGTTGCTTGCTAAGCCCGCTTTGGTAATTGCTAGAGAGGAAGACTCACCGCTTGATGAGTTGATTAAGGGTATGAAGGAGCTTAAGCTTAAGCTCACTAGGTTAGAAGAGAAGGAGCAGAATGTACAGCCTGCTATGCAGAGACCTCAGATGAGAGAAGGCTTTGTTCATCGTTGTATATGGTGTGATAGCCTAGACCATGTAAGAAGAGATTGTGGGGAGTTTTCAGATGCATTGAGGAAGGATCTTATCTTCTTCAAAGATGGTAAGATCCATTTGAGAGAGACTGGGATGATGCTGGGAACCAACTTTGGCAAGGGTGGTATGAAGAGACTTGTGAATGATATATCAGCATCACATGTTGTTTCTCTTGTGAATGCTGCTACGTGTGGAGTGAAAGTGGAAATGGAGAGAGAGAAAAGGACTACTGGGTTGTGGTCAGATGTAGTGCGGTCCGTAGCTAGAACAGAGCTAGACAAGGATGTGCTACGAAGGATTGGCAACTCAATTAGAGAAACTACAGGATGGAATGACCTTGTGGATACTATGTCAGTGCATGCTTATGTTGCAAGAAGTCAGCATGAAGCTCTACTAGAAGAAAAACGCAGGAGGGAGGATGCAGGTGAGGCTTCTACAGCCAAACGACCTGCTACAAGGAGTGAAAGGGCTAGACCAGATGCAAGACAGGAGACAACACCTACTCGGGAGGAGACTATGGAGGATCTACCATCTACAACACCAAAGGAGAAGGAGAGAAGCAAGGAGAAGGGTAAGATGCCTGCATACAAACTTCAGTCTGACATTGAGATTGTTACAGACTTGAAGCAGGTGTTAGAGAACCGTATCTTGAATGGGAAAGTTGAGTTTACTTTGGGTGAGATTCTTGGGATTGCAAAGCGTGAGTTCCATGAGGTTATTATAGATATCATCAAGAGGAAACGTCAGATTTTGGGTGAAGCAGCTACGCTTAACGCTCTAGGGACCAAACTGTCGGAAGATGAGGAAGATGAGATTGCTGGTTATTGCTCTCAAGTATCAGAAGGAAGATCAGATCAGCACGTGAGGTTTGAAGATGAGGTGGAAGCATCGCAGAAGTGCCATTATTCTCACAACCATTGGGCGAGAGCAACCACAGAGACCTTAGTGAAGCTGGGAGATCTAGAGGAATCTGTGGTGGCATTGATTGATCATGGCTCAAAGATTAATCTGATGTCTAAGGAGCTGTACAAGCGTGGGAGATGGCCCATAGACACCGACCACGGATGGCTTATCCGCGCTGCCAACAACAGAGGGGAGAACTCTATGGTGCTTGTCCCAACATCAAGGTAACTGTGGGTGACATCAGTGATGTTCAGAATTTCTTTGTGCAAGACATGTCAACCTATCCTATCATTCTAGGGCAGCCTTACATTACTGCTGTTAGAATGGAGACACGAGTTATGGATGATGGTTCAGCCTATGCTAGGATACGTAGTAGAGACGGCAAAAGAGCTGTTCAGTTTTTGACTGTTGCTGCAGAACATGAGAGGAATCGTGATAGCTTGAGAGACCGTCCACTGCCTAAGATTACTCAGGAGTTTAGAGAGTCTAGGGGTTTTGGCAGAGTACCATTGAAGAGCGAGACTTCAACGGTACAGTAGAGATAGGATTCTCGCCTGATCCAGTAAAGCAGGAAGCTTTATCCACTAGCTTCTTGGGATTGACGTCATGTGGATCAGTATGTTATAGGAAGGTTGAGAATCTGAAGAGGTTTGAGAGGCAACATGTGAAGTATGTACAGCAGTCTTTGTGGGATAATGGAGAGTTAGCAAGAGATGAATACGTATCTGGAGTGTTTGAAGAGCAGTATTTGGTAGATACTATAGGGGAGTTGAAATCGATAGTAGAAAGTTCTATAGATGATGTAGATAGAGTGGTGAGAGTGAGCTCCAAGGAGCTTTATGATGTAATTGATAAGTTTATAGATCGGCAAGAGGTGTATGTGGAGACCAAGTACAAGTCAGTGGCAAAGAAAGTCAAACCAGTGGCTTTGCCTTTATCACTCGATTACAATCAGAAGATGGAGCAAGCTGCACGAGAACCGACGCTCAGAGGACCTAGAAGAATTGGGCACCAGTTCACAGAAACAACACTAAAGGAGCTGAGGATTGGAGGCGATGGATTTCTTACTGAGCAAGAGAAGAAGAGCTTCAGGGAGATGCTGTCTAGGCATGGTAAGGCGTTTGCGTTTGAGTCACATGAAGTAGGATGTGTAGATCCAAGTGTAGTTGCACCTATGGTAATCTTTACTATACCGCATGTGCCTTGGAATCTACGTCCTATCCCTGTACCTAGAGCTCATCTACCAAAGCTGATAGACTTGCTCAATGAGAGGATTAGGATGGGTATCTTGGAACCATCTATAGCTCCCTACTCTAGCAGATGGTTTACTGTTCCGAAGAAGAGTGGAGCTTTGAGATTTATCCAAGATATGCAGCCAGTTAACAAGGTGACTATCAGGAATATGGGTATAGGATCTATTGTAGACGAGTTTGCAGAGGCTTTTGCTGGTCGTGCTATCTATTCAATGGGAGACTTATATTCAGGGTATGATCAGTTTCAGTTATCCTCTGAGAGTAGAGACTTGACTACAATGAGGACACCTTTGGGGTTACTAAGGATGTGCACCTTGCCACAAGGTGCTACCAATTCTGTAGCACATATGATGAATGGCATGAATAAAGTTTTGAGGGATTTCATTCCTGAAAAAACTATGCCATTCCTTGATGATGTGCCGATCAAAGGGTGTGCTGAGGAGGAGAAGAATGAGGTAATGGATCAGAGGGGGTGCCGTAAGTTTGTTGCAGATCACATAGTTGACTGTGATAAGATATTGAGTCGACTGGAGGAGGTTCATTTGACTTTATCAAGAGCAAAGTCTGTATTTGGAGAACAGGAGGTGTTAATAGTGGGGCACCTATGTGGATCTTATGGTCGAAAACCTTGTCCGAACAAGGTTGATGCCATTCGAAGGATGAAGGAAACATGTGGGTCAGTTACCGAGGTGAGAAGATTTTTAGGTGCATGTGTGTTTTATCATATATGGATTCCACACTTTGCTCATGTAGCAGATCCGTTGTACAAGCTGCTGAGGAAGGGGCAAAGATTTCAGTGGCAAGAGGAGCAAAGCGAGGCTATGAGGAAGTTGAAGGATCTTTTGGCTTCACCACCAACTCTACGGAAGGTAACATATGAGTTGGGCAGATCTGTTATCCTTACTGTTGATACTAGTCCTATTGGCATTGGATGGGCTATAGGACAAGATGATCAGGAAGGAAATAGATATGTGGTGCGTTTTGGTGCTAAGGTATTAAGTTCACGGCAGAGAGACTATCCTCAGGTCAAGAGAGAGCTATGGGGAGTAGTTACTGCGATGAAGAGTGATAAGGAATACTTGATAGGAGCACCTGTGGTTGTGGAGACAGATTGTTTACCTCTCTTAGGAATGATCACTAGCTGTACAACTCCAGATATTGCCATGTTGAGGTGGATAGAATATATCAAGTCCTTGAACCCAGAGTTTAGACATATTGCAGGAAAAGATAATCTTGTGGCAGATATGTTATCAAGGGCTAGATATTACGATGAGAAAGAAATGATAGATGATCAGGAGGATGTGGGAACAGAATTCTATTCTAGTGCTCTTGCTAGAAGAGATAGAAGCTGTTTTGCAGCCTCGTTGGAGTTTTTTGAGGAAACTATGTATGATGGCGAGTGGTTGGATCTTGGACGCTATTTGAGTTCACTGGAAAGGCAAGAAGGCTGGTCTGATGCAGATTTCAAGAGGATCCGTAGAATAGCGTATGGTTACTTTTTACATGGAGGACATCTATGGAAGCGCCCTAAGCTACAAGGAGGTATACCGCAACGAGTGGTATGTGACTTGGAATTGCAGCAGAAGCTGATCAAGGAGTTCCATGAGAGTTTATGGGCCGGTCATAGAGGAGTTTGAGCTACATTTGCCAAGATGAAGGAGAAGTATTGGTGGAAGGGTATGTATAAGGATGTAGTACAGTTTGTTTCATCCTGTATACCCTGCCAGATGTATTCCAACGTACGTCATCGTGATGGATTGCATCCTACTTATCCTTTAGCCATTCACTACAAATGGGTAGTTGATCTGGTAACTATGCCATTTGGACTTGGACAAATGAGGTATCTAGTCTTGGCTAGAGAAGATCTATCTAACCAAGTTGAAGGCCGTGCCTTGAGGACGAAGATCACTGCTAGTGTCTGCCGCTTTCTACTTGAAGATGTTATTTGTAGATATGGGTGTGTGGGAAAGATCACTGCAGATAGGGGTGAGCTGGATTCACAAGAAGCAGTTGAGTTCTTCAAGCGATTGGGAATCAAGTTGGCGTTAACCACTGCTTACAATCCTGAAGGGAATGGCAAGAGCGAAAGAGGTCATCCGCCAATCATCAAAGCTTTGGTAAAAGCTTGCAAGGGTAAGATCCGTGAATGGCCTAGACTGCTACCGTTTGCTTTACGGGCAGACCGTACAACTCATAGTACCGTTACAGGTTACATGCCAGCAGAATTGATACTAGGACAGAAACCTGTGATGCCGATTGAGGAGGTTGTGTCTACTTGGAATGTTTTGCCATGGGAAGATGGTAGAAGTACGGAGGATCTTCTTGCATTAAGGATCCAGCAGTTAGAACGAAGACCTGAGGATGTTGCCAAAGCTGTGGAAAGGTTGAAGACTGCTAGAGAGAGAAACAAAGGCAGATTTGATAGAACGCATAGATTACGACCCAAACCAGTTAAAGAAGGTGATTGGGTGTTAGTCTATGATAGTAGTCTTGATAATCAACATAGCACTATCAGAAAGTTCTCCAAGAGATGGTTTGGACCTTATGTGGTGTTAGAAGTTTATGATAATGCCACATACTCCTTGAGAGAGTTAGATGGTGCAATGCTCAAGGTACCAGTCGCAGGAAAGAGAATCAAGCTCTTTAGAAGGAGAGGAGAGGATTGGAATGTTGCAGAGTTTACAGAGGATGAAGCTGAAGACTCAATGCAGGTTGAAGATGAGTTTGAAGCCGAAGCTGAAGAGTCTTGATCTGGATGGCACATACCGGAGGATGTGCAGGTCCAGAGGGGGTGGATGTCGCGCTACTTGGCGGCTACATGTTATATTTCTACTCCGACGCTTGAGTTTAGTAGTTCTAGAAGTTAGCTTATATTACTTCTAGTCGTTTATGTATACGTTTGACACCTTTGCATACGGTGTTAACACTATTTTGAGTCTTAGTAGGTTGATTACCATGTTGATAGGGCTTAAGCTCATGGGTTGTATTTGCGTGTCGCCCATGCACGCTTTCTAGCTGATTTAAGTTATTTTTCGGGGCTGCGTGTCGTTTTAAGTAATTTAAGTTTTACGTTGGCACTCTAGGGGGCTTGACGTGGTAGCCTATGAGTAAAACTAAGTTGCCACGTGGTTTAGGGTACTAAAGGACAACCAAGTGGAGCTATGAACTCCCATTGGTCTATTTTTGTCTTTTGTTAAACTCTAAATTTAGAAACAGAGCTCTAGAGTGGAGTTCGAGCATTTGGTGAGGGATCTTCGAAATCTGAGAGCACAGGGAGAGAGGTCTCGTCATGCCAAGCACTTCCAGTGAAAATTTCGATCGATTTGAGTCAATAAAGACGGAGTTATGAGCAATTGAAGTTCGGATTGTGCTAGAATTGAATCATTTTGGTTGGATTTAGGGTTTTCAGCGTCACTCGCAGCAGATTTGAGAAAATTGCTTCAAAACTTCGAGGTTGTGTTCTCCGCCAGCAGGGCTACGATTTCACAAAAAGTTTCATATCGATTGAGCAACTGAGTAATTCAGGGCGGCCGCTGAAGCTGAGGGGGTCTGAAAAGCTCTTAATCTAGAGCAGCGACTTCAGAGGAGGAGATCTACAGTTCTATGTACATTCAGGAGTCCCAACTTCACAGGAATGTTCAGCACCCTGTAGACTGCAAATCCTGTAAGAAACTTCGAAATTGATCGAGCCAAACTCCTGTTATAGGTTGAAATAGCCAGCTAGGTACCAGAAATTGCCGTAGTTTTCTTGCTCAAAACTTTTCTGTTCATATCTCCGTGTCAGAATTTGATCTCAGGCTGAAATTTCGTCTGTGAGTTCAGTAGTACCTCATTTGCATGTAGGGGAAGTTTAGAGGTCTAAACCTTCATAGTTTTCCTCTCCGTGAGTGTCAAAGTTCACCGCCGAATCCTATTACTGCTAGCTAGACCTGAATTTCGCCTTCTGGGTATATTACTAGATCTTGCACATCTGTGTGAGTTTTTATAGCCCTATTGTGACCTGAAAGCCAACCTCTTGAGTGAACAACCACAGCCAGAAGCCCGGCGCTTTCCTAGGTAGACGGATTACACTTCGACACCGTCTTCTCACAAAACCACACAAAACAACACGTCTTCCAGACACGCCAAATGGTGCTCTGGACCCAAACAAACAACTACCCATTACAATATCATACAACTATTCACAGAGAAGCTCGGGAAGACGATCTTCCTGCTTCCAGGTTGCTTCTTCCGGTCTTCTCGATACCGTCTTCCCGAAGCGATTCTCGTCTTCTGGGGGTTTAGCTCGTCTTCTCACACCTCCAGAAGGCTGTCCGGCTTCGCAGAAGTCGACTAGTAACAATCGTTACACCTTACTCTCACACTCACATTCCAATCGGGTTGGATAAATCACAGGGTGTATGCCCCCGGTAGCCTTCCCAGGCTTCTGCCTACGGAAGTTGTCTTCCTGCAGCACTACAACGACATTCACCTTCACGGAAGGTCAATAGAAGTATCGGAAGCTCACTAGAAGAAGATAAGAAGATGGGGAAGATGAGGGAAGATGGGAAGAAGAAGAAATCCAAACAAGAGAAAACAGGATGAAAAGATTTAAGAAAGGCAATTAAGATTCCGACAAGCTTCTAGTCCGGATCCTGACTAACAAGCCATCCCTGCTTGTAATAGTTTGGGGAGGAAGACAACAAACGTGAGTACTGTAGCACCGTCTTCTACTCGAGGATGTCGTCTTCTGTTGCGGGAAGAAGGCTTCTTTCTTCTTCACTTCGCTGCTCTGACTGCTCTGTCTTCTGGGATCCCTTACCCAGAAGACCGTTCGTACGTAGATCCCAAGTGCTCTACTGAACGAGTCAAGCTACACTCCACAACTGTTGACATTCACCGCCACTCAAGAAGAACACTTCCCATGCACAATTGGGAGCGAATTCAACACATTCCACCACCCAGAAGACATGAGCGAAGCTGCTGCACTCAAATCCACAATCTATTCCCCGAGAAGAAGTCACAATGGCATTGGGAAGCTCACTCCCGCTACTTCCTGCGTCTACTCCTCGACACACCAGCCTAGCTAACAGGACTGCACGAGGATGTCGTTCCCTGTTCCTATACTGTCCACTACTTCTATCTACATTTTCGAATCCACTGCTGGTGCGAGTATGCAGACCCCTCCTGTATATTCCAAGACTATTCGTATGTTTCCAACGACGGGTGTAGTGTGCTAAGACTGTCTCTGCTCTAATGTGTCTCGCCTGCCTGCCTGTAGAATCGATGTGTATGTTCAGTTACGACAGAATTCTACAGAACTGACAGAACTGGCAGAGCTCCATTTCCTACTCTACGATCCTACTTAACCACCTGCCCCGAGAGTCAGGGGAGGCGACCACCAGGGAGAGAGAGAGAGGCGCTGACAAGAGATTGTCACCTCACATGCATGCGGTCCCTCTTCCCAATTAGCCCTCCACTGTGTTACTCCTACGCTACCTATGCTGCCACATGGGGTCCTAATTATTTTTACATGGAAAACTGCCACCCTTAAGATAGCATGTCCGATCCTACTAAATCTGGAAGTGTCGATTAAGTTTGCTAACTACTCTGATTGCTCGGTGGCAATCTCTACATGATCTGCTCCTACCGGAGCTACTACCTCGACTTCTGATGGGCTGGGAAGCCCTGCACTTACCTCGGGTACCACTGAGGTAGCTTCCCTCTCCTCGCTCTTCGCTGGCCCTGCTGTTTCTGCGGCTGCGTCTTCCTCGGCTTCGACTTCGAAAGACGGAATGGTCTTCTGGGAAGAAGAGTCGAATGGTGCATCTTCGGTCTTCTGAGGCACAGATGCAGTACTAGGGACCATGACGACCTCATAGGGGTCCGGGGAAGTCGCTTCCTCCACGCGGAATACCTGGGAAGACGGCTCGTCTTCCTGTCGCAGCAAGGTGCGCAGGCCGAACCCAGGCTGTAAAGGCTTCTCCTGTGCCCTCGCTCTCCTTTCCAGCAACTCCATAGCGGGCTGGATCTCCTTCTGGAAGTAGGCACTGAACTCCTCCAGTCGTCTTCCTGCAGAAGACAAGTTCATTTCCACCACTCGCTCCATGGTGTCGACTTCGTCTTCCAGAGGCAAGGAAGCCTCTTCCACCACTACGGCCTTCATCTTCTGCGCACGAGAAGAAGCTACTCTTCTCATCTTCCGGGGTGGAAGACTCCTCGTGGCAGGAGCGGCTCTTCTTTTTGCGCTTCCTCGCATTGCAGTAGGAGCGCCCATCCATCCTTCGTCTTCTGGAGTCTTCGGAAGACTCCCAGGTGTTACAGAAGTTGTCTTCTGTTCCGATCGGGTACTCAGCAAGTCTTCCTCTGAGTCCGACTCCGATCCTGAATGAATGAGGGAGATGGGTGTCCTTGGTACACTTCTGTGACCCATCTTCCTCACTGGCGTGGCGTCTTCCGACCCACTAGACTCGTCTTCCCTCACCAGAAGCGTCTTCTGGTGAGAGCCGGGCCTCAGCTGTGGCATCAGAGTGGGAGGGGGCGTTGCTGCTGCCTCTCGGTCATCGTCTTCCGATGTCTCCTCCTTCACCTCCTGTCGCTCCGTTGGCCCATACACTGCCAGCTGATCTTCCCTAAGATCCCCCATGGCTACATACAAGTAGCAGAAGAAGAGCGTCATATGTCCTCCCGCCGGGGTACCCAAGTATGCTAGCTCCGTCTGTACATAGTTGTGGATGTACGCGCCCCAGTAGATTGGCACTCTGTCATCCCACACTGATTCCAGGAACTCCACGTCCTGATCTCATAAGTACCTTGTCTTCTGCGCTTTTCCCTTGGGGAAAAGATGCAGAAACAACTTCGCCAGAAGTCGCTTCTCTATCTTCCAACCGTTCCTCCCCTGCCTGTCTTCCACGAAAAGGCAGGTAGTACTCCCAGGCACATGCCATGAACTCACAATCCTAGGCAAGATCTTCTTCTCGTACCAATATCCTCGGTTCTCGATCTCAGGCCTGTGAAACGCCTTACGCCACCAGTCTTCAGTCTAGGAAGACGGTCTTCCCCGAGCCACTCCTGCCTTCGCAGGTACACGGTTACGCGGTGGTAACACGGTCCACACCTCCTCCAGAAGCCCTTGATCTGCGAGGTTCCAATCCCACAAGAAGAAGTCGAGACCCAACTCCTTGAGGAAAGGAGTGGCCTCGGCCAATTCTGTCGCTGGTAACACCAAGCCTCGCGGATGCATAGACATACCTGGAAGATCTGTTGCACTAAACCACAAGCACCTACTATGAGCTGAAGGCTCAGTTCTTCCCGAGTGCCCACAGTCTAGCTTCTACTTCTCAGAAGACGAAACTAGTCTTCCAGAAGACAGCTACTCCGTCTTCCGGAATTCTAACAGTACTTCCTAGATAGCTCTCGTCTTCCGAGCTATATCTAAACAATCCTATCTAAGCAAGGCCTCGCATGGATTACCAAGAAGACAACTCACCTTGCATTACATCCTACTTCCTATCAGAAGATACAAGATATGCGAGAAGTAGAGTATGAGAAAGGTTCAGAAGATGGTTGCGGGCTCCTGCGGTGACAGTGGCCTCTGGGAAGACACTTGGGACAGCTTCCGATTCAATGTCGTTCTCGGAAGACTTCTCGAAGTCGGACTTCCCTTCACTGGTCTCACCAGTCTTCGTCTTCCTACACGCAATCTATCCTCACAACAGACTCAAGACAACTGTACTCTGTTCTTCTGACTTCTCACCTCTCATACGCACTCAGAAGAAGCTTGCTGCATGATGAGAAGACATGACCCTCGACCATTCTCTCCAGATTCTGCCAGCAAGACTTCTCACAACTCTCTTCTAAGTTCGGGAAGAAGAAGGAACGGCTGCTATGGGTCGGACAGAAGAGACCCGAATGGACCCTCGCGTCTTCTCGCTCATTTTGCCAGCCTTCCAGTCTTCTAGTCTCTCTAGGAAGATGGGGGGTTGAGAAGCTTGGAAGACCGGGAGGCACAGGCCTAGTTCCCGACTTCCAACTTCTCGAAATAACAAAACAACTCACCAAGCCACTCAGGATTCGTACCAAGTCTCTCTAAACACAAAAGCAAAGCAAATCCACTCTTGATACGAATTGTGTTAAGTCGACTTCCGAAGACAGTCTTCCGAAGATGTCTTCCGAAGACAGTCAAGTTCAAGAAGTGTCTTCCGAAGATGTTCCCATCTTCCGAATCGTCTTCTGTTCCAAGTTTCGGGAATAGAGAGGTAGGGGGGTAGAGAAATTGATAGTTGGGGTCTCCAATTTGAGGGCTAGGAGTAGAGAAGCTCGAATTGAGCTCGGGAAGAAGCAAGGAGATGTCTCGACAGAAATTGGGCAGCGCTTCCGCGTCCAATGTCTCAATGTCTCAATAGAAAGAATGAGGGTGGGGTAATCGATCAGGCTGCCTGCACACAATCAAGGAAGCGCGGGGAGTACCAAGAAAAGGCGAGAAGAAGTGGAAGGGGAAAAGAACAAGGGGAAGAACCTCTACAGTCTTCTTCGGCTCCCCGAGTTGCCTTCGACCTCCGTGCGCTTCTGGCTCTTGTCCTAGCTTCCAATGCGACTCCACACGACTGCGCCTGCTGTCAATTTCGGTCCACACCTCGATTCCACCTCTGCTTCTACTCGCCACTCTTCACTGTCAGCTTCTCGGAAGCTCCACAGAAATGCCTTCGCTTTCTCTGCTGTTTGTGCTCCCGCAATTCAATCTCACCCTTCGCCTAGCTGCCAACTTACTCTCTCCTACCTCGATGTCTCACTTGATTCCTCTCTCAATGCTAGCTCGCGAAGCTCACTCTCTCAATCGATCTTCTTCAGGTGCGCTATGCTGCGGAAAGTTGGAAGGTGTCTAATGTGCTTCCTCACGCATCTTCCCCGCAGATTAGGGGTTCTCGTCCTTGATGTCTTCCTGACCTACCTCCCTATTCGGTGCGCTCCAGTAGGTACACCTACTGTCTTACCCGAAAACTCGTGGTTGGTCCTTCGCGGTCGCTGTCTTCTGGAAGATAGGTGTCTTCCGCCGTCTTCCCATCTTCCGCCGTCTTCCTATCTTCCGCCGTCTTCTCGTCTTCTGAAGACGCCACTGAGAAGACGATCTTCCGAAGACGATCGTCTTCTGAAGAAGTCAACTTCTTATTACAAACAGCTCTTAAGATCATCTTCATGTTAAGGAAGACGTATCCTTAAGTAACAACGCTTCTTCAGTTATACAAACAAGTCATTATTCTTAAAAATTTCAAAAATTCGTACATCCTGTAATTTGTGGGTACCACAAGGCCTCCAACAAGTCCTTTGCAACAAACGCATTCATGCTACAGTTACTTACCTTAGATTTCATGCACCCTTTAGCAATATGACCCGCCTCGTCACAATTGTAGCAAGTAAACTTAGCGCCATTGCCCTTCTGAGGTGTTTGCCCCTTAGGTTTTGCTCATGTTTGCTGCCGCTTTGCTGCCGAGATAGAAAAATTCTTACGATCCTTCTCACCCTCATTACAATGTCATTTGAAGCCCTTGTTCTTCTTTTGGAACTTGTTTGTGCTACGTGGTTCAAAAGGTTTCTGTTGCTGGACTTCGTCGTCTCCAATTCGCTCCGCTAGCTTCAAAAGTTTGGCACTTGTCGCATGTAGTTCCAGCATCCGGAAGAGAGCCTTCTTCGAGCTAGACTTGAGTCCCCTAATATATATACATATTTTGGTCTCCTCAGTTCACTTGGAGAACGAATCCAGCTTGGCACTGAACTCGCACACATAAGCACTTAAGGTCCCCGTCTGCTTCAGCCTAACTAGCTCGACATCGTCCCGAATCCTTTGATACTCCAGAGTGAATCGTCGCGAGCAACACCTTGAACTCCTTCCAACCAAGCGCCGAGACGGTCAAGGCATGCTCGTCTTTGTATGCAGTCCACCAGAGAAGCGCATGATCCTTAAGGAACGTAACCACTGCTTTCATTTCGCGCACCTACGGCCTTGTTGCGCCAGCGGAAGCTCTTGCTCAATAGGTCGTAAACTTTATACCGCTAACTTGCAAACACAATCACACGTTAGCGTCCATGCACCACTTACCTTATCTCAGTTTGGTCCGGACCGGAGCCGGACCGTCTCTCTATTCATCAAGCTCAGCAGTTCCTAAGTCCCGACCTAGACCCGTCTAGATCGGTCCCAAACATGAACAAGTTACAAGATGACTTGGAACGGACTTCCCATAAAGTCCAGGGTCCTAAACGGTACCTCCAGCACACCTAGCGGCCCAACCGCCCGTGATGTCCGTCTGGGTCTAGGCTCCCGAACGGTGGTCTAACCCGCCGACTCGTTCCTTAGTCTTGCCCAGCCCTTACATCGTTCCTAAGTCCAGACGTCCAAGTCTGGATCGGAACGTGCCTTGGAACCGGCCCAGCCATCACCTCATGCCCCCTGAGTCTACCTGCCGAATCATAGGGTGGGTGACTCGTCCTGGCCCACCCAAGCATCGAGCCCCCTCATATATACTTCTGGGGATCCGTGGCCCCGCCTTCCTCTTTGGTCCCTGAAAATAATACCACAACCCGATTGTGGTTCGGCCATAACTTCGAGCTCGGAGATCAGATTGAGGAGTGTTATATATCAATGGAAAGCTCTCGACGAGACCTTTCCAATGATACCTCACTCGCCTCGAGATCTTACGTGGAGCTCTGTCCACGACCTAAAACGTCCCTGGAACTCCAACACTTAGTCATTTTTTGAAAATCTGTGATCCTGTGGTTCGTCTACCTCTCGGACTCACGTCTCGGTCCCACGTCTCGGACCTACGTCTCAGACCTATGTCTGAGACTCATGTTTCAGCCCGTTCCTAGACTCGTCCCCTTAGATCAGCATTCGTCTGGGGCCCTCTTGGGGTAGGCCCTTATGTCCTAACCCAAGATTCCAACCTTGGTTCAGAGAACCACTTAGGGTTCATCTGATCCCAACTTCTCGGCCAAGCCGTTAAGTCCTACTCGCTGCGCTCACAACCTAGCGCCGCTAGGGTTCTGTTGTTCGCGTGTGCGCTCGATCTTGAGAATGAAGGTCGCGACACTCACCCCCACTTTGGAGGTTGATGCCCTCATCAACAATGATCCTTTAAGTTAACACCAAGTTCAAAATGGGTAGCCAATCCCTTGGCGTCTGAATTGCGTTCTGGTAGCTAACCCGCAATTCCCTTCTTGGCTTGCGTCTTAAGTTGTCGCTAGAACACTTCGAAAATTTCAACTAGTCTCGGGAAAAAGCCTTACTTTTTCGGCTTACCCTAAACAAAACTAGTTGACAATTTCTAAACATTATACTTAAGACTCTAACTTGCTAACTATAAGTATTCACACCTATTTATAAGATCTCCCGAAACTCACTTTCTGGTCGCAACCTGATTTGACTTAGACGCGCGACTAAGTTTACTTTGTAGAAAACCACAAAGCAAGATCACCCCAAGCCCCAAGACAAGTATGAAATTTCATACTTGCTTTGCCAACGCTACGGCAAACCTAAGTCTTGATTTAGATGCTTATCCAAACCAGCTCGCTTCCTTTGAGTGTGCTTCGTTCCTCCTCTTGACAACATCCTAGGCATCTGATCAGGACTAGTCATAGCTATGCATTACCAATACACTTAGACAAATTTTCAAGAAACAAAATCTTTATTTCCAAACACAAGTCAAAGCTACAAAGTCCATCGGCCCAAATCGTCTCAAGTTGCTACTTGTATGGTTCGTCGTTTCTTCACCCCTCGCTGGAAGGAGATGTCCTCATCTTGCTAACGCCCTTGTTGTCCTTGTCTTCGTTTGAATATATCCAATACTTCGCTCGCATGTGCGAGATCTTCCTCTGGCACCCAAGTTGCTTCCTTCAAATGGTAACCACGCCATTTGACCAAGTACTCCATCCGGTTTGATTTGCGTCGAGACCGCAAAATAGACTCCACCTCATATTCTGCTTCGCCTTGCACGACATCAGGTTGAGGTCTAAGTACTTGTTTGCGCTCCGGTCGCAAATCATCCTTGAAGTATTTCTTTAATAAAGAAACATGGAAAGTCGGATGCAACTGTCACTCGCGAGGAAGGTCTAATGTATAGATATCTTCATGCGGATTCTTGACAATGACAAAAGGTCCCGCGAACTTTGATGAGAACTTCGTCGATATATCCTTCGGAAGTGTGAAGTTTTTCGTACTTAACCATACTTCTTCACCCACTTGGAACTTCACTTGCCGCCGATGCTTGTTTACCTGTTTCGTGTATCGTTGCTATGCCTTCTCGAGGTTCTTCTTTACTTGCTCCTCGCGCCGCTGCATTGCTGCCACCAACTCTTCAGCTGATGTTTGCCGTGTTCTTGGTCGTGCCGATGTAGAACTCCCTGCAAGAGTCAAGTCAAGAGGCTCTTCTGGCTCACGTCCGTTGTCGTGTCGTGGACCGGCTCCTACATGAAATTCAAACTTCGATGCTTGTCGCTCCAAAAACACTCATGAGAAGACAAGCTAGACCCCAGCTTACGGGTTTTTGGCATCATTTCGGATCTCCATTTTCATCGCACAGATGGGTAGAGCTCCTTGTCAGCTTTCCATATGCACTTTGTCTACTTCGTTCGGACCCCTAGTGGAGAAGTTACAGGACTCAAAAGATGGAGAAAACAAGCTAGGCCCTAGCTTACGGGTTTTTGGCACAACTTCGGATCTTCGTTTTTATCGCACCAGTGGATAGAGCTCCTTGTCAGCTTTCCATAGACACTTCATCTACTCCGTTTGGATGCCTAGTGGAGAAGTTACAAGACTCGAAAGATGGAGAAAACAAGCTAGGCCCCAGCTTACGGGTTTTTGGTGCAACTTCGGATCTCCGCTTTTATCGCATAGATGGGTAGAGCTCGTTGTCAGCTTTCCATGGGCATCTTGTTTACTTTGTTTGGACATCTAGTGAAGAAGTTATGCGATTCGAAAGAAGGCAAAATCAAGTTAGGCCCCTAGTTACTTGCTGACTGGGTATTTAGGACTTCAGGCGTTATATCAAAGACGCAAGGGGCCTGCTTCTTATTATTCAAGAGAGAACTCTACGTACGGAGACTGTTGCAAGGGGACTGCTTAAGGGGCTTGCTTGTTCCTGCGACCTGTCGATGGATGTTTTGAAGAATTGAGAAGTCCAATACACGCGCGCAAGGTGTCATCGGGTTCAGATCTGTGCAGGCTACGCACAAGTTAAGACGGTTCTTGAAGAGACGGATCGGGGGTTCTGTTCTGAGTGAAATTGAGACGCAGGAAGCAGATTTAGGTTTTTCACTTACCTGTGAAGGAGAGTTGGACCGTTCGGACCGTTTTGGAGTCCAAACTTGCTGTCCTTGGATCCATCGGGATCAGAACAACGAGTTCTTCAGGAAATTGAAGACGATTCAAAGTTTCATCAGGCGGTTTGGGAGTTGTGAGTGAAATTGGCTCGCAGGGAAGCGCTTACATCAGATTTTCGTTCGCCTGAGCCTTGCTCTTTTGAGTTCGTTAGAGTTCTGGTTGGCTGTATACAGCTTGTGGTAGCTAGCTTTAGCTAAGAGCTTATACATGGATGTGGTTTGGACTTGAGTTTGAATCGCATGATATTGCTGTGGCTCTATTTGTTAGCAAAGAGAAGTTTCTCTTGCTTTGAGCTACGCTTCGGTGGTTTTGGATCAGGGTTGCGATTCAAGGGTTGTTTTCAGGGGCTATTGAAGCAGGTTACAGACCGCTCTGGTCTGTTTTTCAATTTTGTGCTCTTAGGAGAAAGAACCGGCAGTGTACATATATTTGGAGTGTATATATCGCAGCGTTTGTTTTCGTGGTTGTTTTTCTTTGTCTTGTCTCTGTTTCAGCACACAACATATCCACAGCCAGGAACTTCGCGTTTTCCTGGACATCCTTCACGCAATATCCGACACGTTGTGAACTCGACGTGAAGGTCTGGGGTGGAGAGTTTTGTGTGCTAGAACTTGGAAGAGGAGATCGACAATCATGAACGAGGATGAAGATGGATTTGGTTGTTCGGGTGGATGCTGTGGACCTGGGATGATGGATATGTGGACGGTTGGGATCATGGGAGGATGGGAGGATGGACGAGCCATGACTATGGACGGAATGGACGGATCAGAGGGGATAGTTGGATGCAGCAACTGCACGTTTGTTTCAAGCTTTCACTTTGTTTATGCGACAAGAGCAAGGGAACCAACAAAAGGAGGCTTTGGGGACGAAGGTGCTTCGGAGAGTGATCGACAAACTCGATCTATTTGATGGGGAAGACATCTCAAAGTACTTGAGATGTTACAAGATGGAGATGGATTTGGATCAAGTACCGGAGAAGGAGATGATCAAGACGTTCGAACTCGCTGTGGTACCTGAGATAAGGGAGCATGTGAAGGGTCTAACAACGCGTTTTGGGAGGAACTGGGATGCATTTTCACATGCGCTGAGGGAAGAGTATTTCTTGGGAAACTCAGATCGAGTAACCAAGAAATCATTTTTGGGATGGGTCAACGGATCCAGCAAGGGTTTACAGCCTACAGAGCTGTTAGGAGTTTGAGAGACAATTCTCTCAACTACCTCGGGTGGACAAGCTAACCTTGGAGAGCTACAAGACGGAGCTGTTTCTTCAAGCTGCAGATGAACCATGGCAGGAACAGTTGGAGCTACTTCTGGAGGACGGGGAGGAAGAAGAAGGATTGACAAGGAATTGGGAGGTTGTGCATGAAGCGGTTGAGCTTCTTGTCCGGAGACTTACAAGAGAAAGGGTTACAAGGTCGACACCTGTATCGCTAACTACCACACTAGTTCGGGTAGTATCTGAGGTTCAACCTCCAGTTGTGGTTGTAGAGGAGAAGGATCCAACCATCGAAGACCTACGGCAAAAGATGCAAGATCTACAAGCTAAGGTGACTAAGTTGGAGGATAAGGGATTATCGACTGAGATGGAACTTGTACCCAAATCAGCTTGGGTACATCAGTGCGTATGGTGTGATGATATTGACCATCAACAGGAAGATTGCATCGACTTTGCAGAGTCTTTACAACGTGAGGTTATTTCTTGGGAGGATGGAAACGTTGCATTCACAAGTACGGGTACTCTCCTTCAAGCCAACGTTGGTAAAGGAAGGATGAAGAAGATTGTGGATGATTACTTTGGGGTACATGCAGTTGTAGCTATCGAAGCTACAAGTTATGGTGCTAGGGTGGAGGAGATTGAGCATGATCTCCATACGGATGATTTGGATGAGCACGTGGATCCAGACGAGCTCAAGTTGGATACTGCATCCACGATGCAGTGTGAGAAGAAGGACCAACAAGATACTTCTTCAGGGAAGCTAGCTCAGGAGGATAGTGTTCAACAGGAAATTATTCTTCGTGAACATGCAATGGAGGGTGATCCTTCACAACCGGAGGAGATGGTTGGGGTGCAGACAGTGGACATGGTTGATCTGGTTGCAAACATACAACAACCAGATATTGATGCAGTGATGGATGTGAAGGGAGGTTGGGAGGAGTGCATCCGAGATGCAAAGGTTGGGTTCCTATCACGGGAGGTCTTGGATGCGACTACAAGGAAAGTCCATGATACTTACATCGACTTCATCAAGGACGGACTTGTTGAGGACGAAGGAGAGTGGATGGATGCTTTTGATGCTACGGGTATAGGATGATGGGTAAGGATGGCTTACAGGGGAGAAGCCATTGCTGATGGTGATTATGCTTGAGAGGTTGTGAAAGTTTACATGTGATTTGGGTTGAGAGAGTGATGCTTGAGAGGTTGTGAGGATTTTCAGAAGAAGAGATCAGGGAGGATGATGATTGAGGAGGATATCATTGTACAGCGAGACAATGATGGTTGCGGTTGAGGATTTTGGTTGCAGCAGTGTGGTTCTTTTTTTCAGAAAACAGAAAAGAAGAGTTGGATAGGTACGATGACATGTACAGACTTGAGGTTGAGGGTTACAGTCAAGATATGCAATGATGATTAGGAGGATGGGTGATGTCTACTACGACATTTGGATCACAAACCTCGACGATGAGGTTCTACAAGACGGATGAAAGACATTTTTATGGTATGATGGATTATTCTTTCTATGTCTTTGCATATTGAAAGATATGTAGATCTAGAGGAGGTGATTGGATGGGAGGTTGAAGAGAAAGTCAATGAGCATGGATCTAAGGAGGATCATGGCAAGATTGCAACTTCAAGATGGCGATCAGGTTGCAACCTTGATGATGAGGTTGACTTAGATGGGAGGGAGGATGACAAGATAAGAACGAGTGTGCGTGCCGGTCCACTCCTTGGTTGGTATCTCTGGTGCATACCGGAGGATGCACAGGTTTGGAAGGGGTGGATGTCGTGTCGTGGACCGGCTCCTACGTGAAATTCAAACTTCGATGCTTGTCGCTCCAAAAACACTCATGAGAAGACAAGCTAGACCCCAGCTTACGGATTTTTGGCATCATTTCGGATCTCCATTTTCATCGCACAGATGGGTAGAGCTCCTTGTCAGCTTTCCATATGCACTTTGTCTACTTCGTTCGGACCCCTAGTGGAGAAGTTACAGGACTCAAAAGATGGAGAAAACAAGCTAGGCCCCAGCTTACGGGTTTTTGGCACAACTTCGGATCTTCGTTTTTATCGCACCAGTGGATAGAGCTCCTTGTCAGCTTTCCATATGCACTTCATCTACTCCGTTTGGACGCCTAGTGGAGAAGTTACAAGACTCGAAAGATGGAGAAAACAAGCTAGGCCCCAGCTTACGGATTTTTGGTGCAACTTCGGATCTCCGCTTTTATCGCATAGATGGGTAGAGCTCATTGTCAGCTTTCCATGGGCATCTTGTTTACTTTGTTTGGACATCTAGTGAAGAAGTTATGCGATTCGAAAGAAGGCAAAATCAAGTTAGGCCCCTAGTTACTTGCTGAGTGGGTATTTAGGACTTCAGGCGTTATATCAAAGATGCAAGGGGCCTGCTTCTTATTATTCAAGAGAGAATTGTACGTACGGAGACTGTTGCAAGGGAGCTGCTTAAGGGGTTTGCTTGTTCTTACGACCTGTCGGTGGATGTTTTGAAGAATTGGGAAGTCCAATACACGCGCGCAAGGTGTCATCGGGTTCAGATCTGTGCAGGCTACGCACAAGTTAAGACGGTTCTTGAAGAGACGGATCGGGGGTTGTGTTATGAGTGAAATTGAGACGCAGGAAGCAGATTTAGGTTTTTCACTTACTTGTGAAGGAGAGTTGGACCGTTCGAGCCGTTCCGGAGTCCAAACTTGTTGTCCTTGGATCCATCGGGATCAGAACAACGAGTTCTTCAGGAAATTGAAGACGATTCAAAGTTTCATCGGGCGGTTTGGGAGTTGTGAGTGAAATTGGCTCGCATGGAAGCGCTTACATCAGATTTTCGTTCGCCTGCAACCTGAGATTGGGTTGTTCTTCGCGATCGGTGAGCCAAGCTCTTTGTTCTTGGTGCCTACGCGATCAGGGAGTCTTCATGTACGCATAGGAGAAGACTGTACGTGAATTGGATTGTTGGTTTGGGTGTGGTGAGCAAGTTTGAGCCGCAGGGAGCTGATTTACGTCAGTTTTTTGCAACCTGCGACCAAATTTCTTGCGTGCTTTTCCAAGGGGAACTCCAAACGACTTGTTTGGAGTCTTATTGGGTTCAGGGTAGCTAGATCTACCTACCAGAGAAGACGGATATCAGTTTAGGCATCCGTTTGTGCGTGGTGTGCGGTTTTAAGCCGCAGGGAGCAATTTTTGAAGGTTCGGTCACCTGCGACCGAAAATCAGCGATACCTCGGCTATCAAGAGTCGGATCTGAAGGTTTCTTGGGTTAACGGAGTCAGCAGAGGAGACCCTATCAACATCTGAAGTCTGTTCAGCGAAAGGAGGAAGTCCACAGATAGGTCTTTTTCGATTTCTTCGCTACGGGTTTTGCTCTTTTGAGTTCGTTAGAGTTCTGGTTGGCTGTATACAGCTTGTGGTAGCTAGCTTTAGCTAAGAGCTTATACATGGATGTGGTTTGGACTTGAGTTTGAATCGTGTGATACTGCTGTGGCTCTATTTGTTAGCAAAGAGAAGTTTCTCTTGCTTTGAGCTATGCTTCGGTGGTTTTGGGTCAGGGTTGCGATTCAAGGGTTGTTTTCAGGGGCTATTGAAGCAGGTTACAGACCGCTCTGGTCTGTTTTTCAATTCTGTGCTCTTAGGAGAAAGAACCGGCAGTGTACATATATTTGGAGTGTATATATCGCAGCGTTCGTTTTCGTGGTTGTTTTTCTCTGTCTTGTCTCTGTTTCCGCACACAACATATCCACAGCCAGGAACCTCGCGTTTTCCTGGACATCCTTCACGCAATATCCGACACGATATCGGAAGCCAGCAAGAAAGGCGATTCGCTGGTTACCGAATGCTTCGTGGAATTGTAGCAGTACTCCGCAAGACTGAGCCACTCCGTCCAGTCACTTTGGTCCGTGCTCACATAATTCCTCAAGTATTGATTCAGAACAAAGTTAACTTATTCTGTTTGCCCATTTGTTTCCGGATGAAAGACGGTACTAAATTTTAACTTAGTCCTTAATTTTTGGAACAAGTGTTTCCAAAAGGCACTTGTGAACTTGGAGTCTCTATGTGAAATAATACTCCGAGGTAATCCGTGTGAACGCCACCAAGTATCTAGGAACAACCGAGAAGTCGTGAACGCTGTTGCAGTGTCCAAAGTCGGAGCAAACTTCGCTAGTTTGCTAAACCGATCAACTATCACAAATACCGCATTGTATCCGTTCGAGTCAGACAGAGAGGTAATGAAGTCCATGCTAATGCTTTCCCAAGGTCTGGCTGGAATCGGCAGAGGATGAAGCAACCCTTGTTTCTTCTCATAAGAAACGCGGTTCGCTTGACAGGTTACACATATTTTCACAAAGTGGGCAACGTTGTCTTTCATGTGGGGCCAATAAAACTTTTTAGCTATCACTGCTAAAGTGGACTTTTCTCCTTTATGGCCTGATAAGAGCGCATCGTGAGATTCTCTTAACAACTTAGTCCTAAATTTTCCTTGTCCCACATAAACCCGACTTTGCTTGAACATGAGTAAACCATGTCTTAGCTGCATGTTCTGCAACTTCACTCCTTGCTTGAGTTGTTCCAGGTACTCCTTCGCTTGGTCATCGCCCATGTAACCTTCACATATTCGCCTCTCCAAATCTGGCTCCTTAGGATACATAGCCCGCAAAATCTGTGTTGACGATGAAAGATATTCCTCCTTACGGCTCAAGGCGTCAGGAACCACATTGTCCTTTCCCGCTTTGTGGATTAATTCCACGTTCATGAGCGCCAAGGTATCATGCCACCGTAGTTGCTTTGGAGTCACCCGATCTTGTGTTTCAAAGTACTTGAGCAAAATATTATCAATATATACTTGGGTTTTGTGAAGTCCCAAGTAATGCCGTCATTTCCTCAAGCAATGAACCACCGCAAACAATTCCTTCTCGTGAGTCGGCCATCGATTCTCTGTCCCAGATAACTTCTTGCTTTCGTATGCTACAGGTTTTCCATCCTGCACCAACACTCCGCCAATTGCATAGTCGCTCGCGTCCGTGTGCACCTCGAATGGTTTGTCGAACTCCGGCAGCTTCAAAACTGGCGCCTTTGACAAAACAGTTTTGATCGTCTGAAACACATCATCCACCTCCTTGGTCCAACTTATCTGTGCGTCTTTGCCCGTCCAGTCCGTCAGCGGCTTCGCGATCTTTGAAAACCCCTTCACATACTTGCGGTAGAACTGCGCCAATCCTAAGAATCGCTGCATCCCCTTCACTATAGTTGGAGGCTCCCAAGTCACAATCGCGTCCACCTTCTGCATATCCGAGCCGACTCCTTCTGCACTAATGACATGTCCCAAGAAGTTAATGCGCTCCAAACCAAACTCACTCTTGTCAATGTTGACAAACAGTTTATGCTCCCGCAGCTTCGTCAACACCACCCTTAGCTGCTCCGCGTGCGACTCCAAGGTTTTGGAGTAGATCAAGATGTCGTCGATGTAAACGATGACAAACTCATCCATCTCCTCGTGAAAAATTGTGTTCATCAATGTAGTGAACGTCGAAGGGGCGTTGCAGAGTCCAAATGACATCACCACGAATTCAAATGATCCGTATCTGGTTCGACAAGCGGTCTTCTCAACATCTAGGTCAGCTATCCGGATCTGGTAATATCTTGACTTCAAGTCTATCCTGCTGAAGTACTTTGCGCCCGCTAATCTATCAAAGAGGTCGTCTATCCTTGGCAAAGGATAATTATTCTTCACCGTCACCTTATTGAGTGCACGATAATCTACGCAGAGTCGTAACTTCCCATCCTTCTTCTTTGCGAAAAGAACTGGGGCTCCGTAAGGCGACTTACTGGTTTGAATATATCCCCGCGCTAATAGCTCACCGAGTTGTCTTTTCAACTCAAGGAGTTCCACCTGATTGAGTCGGTAAGGGGCTTTGGAAGGTGGTTTCGATCCTGACAAGACTTCGATCTTGTGATCCACCACCCGCCTTGGAAATAACTCAGCAGGTAACTCATCCGAAAAGACATCCTCAAACTCCTTAATCACTTCGCGAAGCACCTCCGGAAGTTTAGTCGCGTCTCCTGATGTTTCCTCTTGTCCGCCACTCACCATCAAATCTGCAACCCGCATTAAACACATAATTCCGTCGTTGAAGTCCATCTGTTTACCTTTGATCAAATTCACTGCAAAGTCGTCAATTTTCCGCACCTTTCGGATCAGCCTCACTCCCAGCTTCCACCCTTTAACTCTGACATTCAACTGCAAAGGTCTCCGTCTAAGTTCCACGTCGAACCTATCTAAGAAAGTGTTCCTCAAAACTGCATGGATATCATCCATCGCGCACACCGTGAAGTTCTCTGTGAACTCCAACTTCCCACACACAAATCGTACGTCCAAGGCCACTTCAGAAGTTTGGTACGTCTTGTCCTTGGCAAAGCGTACCTGAATAGGCTTGTCTGCCTTGGAGGTAGACAAGCCCAACTTCTTCACCAACTTTGGACTTATGAATGAGTGAGTCGCTCTTGTGTCCCCAAGAAAAGTAACATCACGGTTAGCAACCTTGGCTTGTAGAAACATCAATCCCGGCGTCTTCTTCGTGGTTCTCAAGGTCACAGTCATCTGGTCCTCCAACAAGTCCTTTGCAACAAATTCATTCATGCTACAGTTACTAACCTTAGGTTTCGTACACCCCTTAGCAATATGGCCAGCCTCGTCACAGTTGTAGCAAGTGAACTTAGCGCCATTGCCCTTCTGAGGTGTCTGCCCCTTAGGTTTTACTCCTGTTTGCTGCCGCTTTGCTGCCGGGGTAGAAGAATCCTTCCGATCCTTCTCACCCCCATCCCATTGTCGTTTGAAGCCCTTGTTCTTCTTTTGGAACTTGTCCGTGCTGCGTGGTTCAAAGGGTTTTCTGTTGCTGGACTTCGTCGTCCCCAATTCGCTCCGCTAACTTCAAAAGTTCATCACTTGTCGCAGGTAGCTCCGGCATCCGAAAGAGAGCCTTCTCCGAGCTTGACTTGAGTCCCTCGATAAATATACATATTTTGGTCTCCTCTGTCCACTTGGAGAACGAATCCAGCTTAGCACTGAACTCGCGCACATAAGCACTTAAGGTCCCTGTCTGCTTCAGCCGGACTAACTCAACACCATCCTGAATCCTTTGATATTCCGGAGTGAATCGTCTTGCGAGCAACTCCTTGAACTCCTTCCAACCCAACGCCGAGACGGTCAAGGCATGCTCATCCCTGTACGCAGTCCACAAGAGAAGCGCATGATCCTTCAGGAACGTAACCGTCGCTCTCACCTTGTCTGACTCCTGAGCCTGATGCGCTTCAAAGTATAAGTCCAACTCAGTTAAGAAATCCTTAACCTTGCGAGCCCGTCTTATATCTGTAAACGGGGTCGGCAAATTTGTCTTACAAAGGAACTCCCTTGGCATGCCTCAAGCTCAGCGATACGTTTATCCCTGGAGGCCATACCCTCCTGCATGGTCTTCATCATCTTGATGAGTTCCACATACAAAGCTCCTTGACTTCCCGCACCTGAATCGTTGGACACCATTGGCAAGACTCCGTCTTGCTGCACTGGTGCCGCATCTAGTACAGGGCTCCCTTGACGTTGGGGCGAAGGTTGTCGGTTGTCGTCTCCTGACTGTGCCTCAGGGCTAGCTCGAGTCGATCTTGTCCCGTTGTCAGCCGCCACTCTCCGTTTCTTGGTCTTCCTCTTGGAACTCTGTCCTACGTCGGTCATTGCTCCAAGTGTTCACCTAGAAACGTTGATCTGCTTCGTGTCTCGCGTCCCTCCTCAAGCCTCCAGCCTTCAGCCGCTACCTCAAATTCTCGCTCACCGAAGCGTCGGCTCTGATATCACTTTTCGCACACCTACCGCCTTGTTGCGTCAACGGAAGCTCTTGCTCAGTAGGTCGTAAACTTTATACCGCTAACTTGCAAACAGAATCACACGTTAGCGTCCATGCACCACTTACCTGATCTCAGTTTGGTCCGGACCGGAGCCGACCGTCTCCCTATTCATCAAGCTCAGCAATTCCTAAGTCCGGACCTAGACCCGCCTAGGTCGGTCCCAAACATGAGCAAGTCACAAGATGACTTGGGACGGACTTCCCATAAAATCCAGGGTCCTAAACAGTACCTCCATCACACCTAGCGGCCCAACCGTCCATGATGTCCGTCTGGGTCTAGGCTCTCAAACGGTGGTCTAACCCGTCGACTCGTTCCCTAGTCTTGCCCCAACCCTTACATCGTTCTTAAGTCCAGACGTCTAAGTCTGGATCGGAACATGCCTTGGAACCGGCCCAGTCATCACCTCATGTCCCCAGAGTTCACCTGCCGAACCCTAGGATCGGGTGACTCGTCCTGGCCCACCCAGGCATCGAGCCCCCCTCATATATACTTCTGGGGATCGGCGGCCCCGTCCTCCTCTTTGGTCCCTGAAAATTATACCACAACCCGATTGTGGTTCGGCCATAACTTCCAGCTCGGAGGTCAGATCAAGGAGTGTTATATATCACTGGAAAGCTCTCGACGAGTCCTTTCCAATGATACCTCACTCGCCTCGAGATCTTACGTGGAGCTCTTTCCACGACCTAAAACGTCCTTGGAACTCAACAGAACTGGGTTCTGTTGTTTGCGTCTGCGCCCGATCTTGAGAATGAGGGTCGCGACATCTCACCTTGTCTTACTCCTAAGCCTGTTGCGCCTCAAAGTATAGGTCCAACTTAGTTAAGAAATCCTTAACCTTACGAGCCCGTCTTATACCTGAAAATGGGATCGGCAAATTCATCTTACAAAACTTTCTTGTAGTCGAAGAACTCCCTTGGCTTATCTCAAGCTCAGCGATACGTTTATCTCTAGAGACCATACCTTCCTGCATGGTCTTCATCATCTTGATGAGTTCCGCATACAAGGCTCCTTAACTTCCCGTGCCTTAATCGTTGAGCACCGTTGACAAGACTTCATCTTGCTGTACTGGTGCCGTAGCTAGTACTGGGCTTCCTTGACGTTGAGGCGAAGGTTATCGGTTATCGTCTCTTGACTGTGTCTCGGGGCTAGCTCGAGCCGATCTCGAGTTGATCGTCGATCGAGACCGACGCTGAACTCTGTCTTACGTCGGTCATCGCTCCAAGTGTTCACCTAGAAACGTTGATCCGTTTCGTGTCTCGCGTCCTTCCTCAAGCGTCCAGCGTCCAGCCGCTACCTCAAGTTCTCGCTCACCGAAGCGTTGGCTCTGATACCACTTTTCACACACCTACTGTCTTGTTGCGCCAGCGGAAGCTCTTGTTCAGTAGGTCGTGAATTTTACACCGCTAACCTGCAAATCACAATTACAAGTTAGCGTCCATGCACCACTTATCTTAACTCTGTTTGGTCCGGACCGGAGCCGGACCGTCTCCTTAATCATCAAGCTCATCAATCCTAAGTCTCGACTTAGACCCGCCTAGGTCGATCCCAAACATGAGCAAGTCACAATATGACTTGGGGCGGACTTCCTATAAAGACCAGGGTCCTAAATGATACCTCCAGCACACCTAGCGGCCGACCACCGTCCGTCTGGGTCTAGACTCCCGGACGGTGGTCTAACCCGCCGACTCGTTCCTTAGTCTTGCCCCAACCCTTACCTCGTTCTTAAGTCCAGACGTCCAAGTCTGGACCGGAACGTGCCTTGGAACCGGCCCAGGCATCATCTCATACCCCCAGAGTCCACCCGCCGAACCCTGGGGTCGGGTGACTCGTCCTGGCCCACCCAAGCATTAAGCCCCCCTCATATATACTTCTGGGGATCGGCGGCCCCGCCCTCCTCTTTGGTCCTTGAAAATTATACCACAACCTGGTCGTGGTTTGGTCAGAATTCTCAGCTAAGAGGTCAGTTCAAGGAGTTCTACATATCACTTGAAAGCTCTCGCCGGGATCTTTCCAATGATATCTCACTCGCCTCAAGATCTTACGTGGAGCTCCGTCCATGATCTAAAACGTCCATGGAGCTCCAACACTTAGTCATTTTCAGAAACCTGTGGTCCAGACCCAGACTCGAACTCTGTGGTTCAGACCAGCGTCTGAACCACGGTCCGTCTGCATCTCGGATCCACGTCTCGATCCCACGTCTCAGACCTATGTCTTAGACTCATGTTTCGATCTGTTCCCATACTCACCTCCTTCGGTCAATGTTCGTCTGGGGTCCTCTTGGGGTAGGCTCTTATGTCCTAACCCATCCAACCTTGGTTCAGAGAACCACTTAGGGTTCATCTGATCTCGACTTTCCGGCCAAGCCGTTAAGTCCTATTCGTAGCATTCAAAATCTAACGCAAGTCTGCTAGGGTTCTGTTGTTCGCGTCTACGCCCGATCTTGAGATTGAGAGTCACGACATCAAACCGGACTTTGGAAGCTTCTCGTAGCTTATCCAAAGCAACTTGGATATCCTCAGATCTTCTCTCTAATTGTCTAATTCAAGATAGCAAGAATAGCAATAGCAAGAAGTTCTTCCCTTGTCAGATTGTCCTCCCAAGGTAACGCACTCCATGTAAAAACGTGTTCTTCAATCGGCATGATAGGTTTCTGACCTGTGATGAGCTCCAGTGGCATGTAACATGTTACCGAGCAGTGCATCGTTCGATCTGTCTATAACACAAATGATAAGAGTCGAGACCACTCGCGCACCTTTTCGTTGTAGGTCTTCACTAAAGCCTTCACAATGGATGGATGACCGCGTTCACTCTTGGCATTCCCTTCAAGGTTGTAAGCAGTTGTCAGTGACAACCTCACCTTGCAAATAATTCACGAGCCTCATGTGCATCTAACTCTCCTCGATCTGCAATAGTATTTCTCACACATCCATATCGACAAACAACCTCTTCCAAGAGATATTTACATACCCCTTCAGTTGTCTTTGTCCGAAGTGCTCTACCCTCAACTTGATTTGAAATATCTTCTCGAGCAAGTACCAAGTATCTCATCTGTCACAATCCAACTAGCACAGTCACCAAGTCTACGACCCACTTGAAGTGAATTGTCAATGTGTAAGTCGGATGTAATCCGTCTCGATATCAGATGTTCGAATACATTTGGCATGTCAAACAAGATACGACATCCCTATACACGTTTTTCCACCAATATCACTCTTTTATCTTCGTAAAAGTGGCCCAAATTCCTTGATGTCCAGCCCAAAGACTCTCATAGAATGCTCTGAGTAACTTCTGCTGATCTTCTTTGTCGCAATTCACTCGTAGCGATATCTCACCTTTCTGCTTTGGTCGCTTCCAAAGAAATCCATCCTCCAACTGAAGTTGTAGGCCTTCTTTCAAACTCTCCGAAACCTCTCATCCGTCCAACCTGTTTGCTTAACCATCGTACTAAGGTACCTCCCAATGTTAAGCAATTCACCATCATACATCCCTTGAACAATGATTCTCTTCATGTCTATGCAATCGAATAGAACTTTGCACCCACGTCGTCAGTATTTTCAACCATTTCATCCTCCCCATCATATCGAGCTCGAGATATCATATCTTTCATCGGATTATCCTTCCCTGCAATATGCCTAAACTCCAGATTCAACGACTTGACATATGCAATCCATCGTAACATCGTAATATCATGAGTCGTACAATTCATGATCATCCATAATTGTAAAAAGATCGATACTTCGAGGACACTCCAAGAAAAGAGAGCGAGTAGACAAAGAAAGTAAAATAAGAATGAGATGGGAGAGGCTTTGCCTCTCCATGTATATATAGTGGAGGTGAGTACAAGAGAAACCCTAATGATGAGTTAGCCCTCTAACTAACTGTAACTACCGTAACCACTCTGGCTAATGTTATCCGTCGATCTACTAGAGCTTGGGACTATATCAACACTCCCCTTCAAGCTCATCTTTACATTCTGTACTCTTAGACAATGTCTGAAAGCATCAAACTTATCTCTAGGTAATGCTTTAGTGAAGATATCGGCAACCTGATCTCCTGTGCTCACATAACTGAGCTCAATCTCTCCTGCAAGGACCTTCTCTCTAATAATGTGATAGTGCACCTCAATGTGCTTCGTCCTACCATGGAAAACAAGATTACTAGCTAACTTCATGCTGCTAAAGTTATCTATATATACAACAACAGGATCTGTACACTCCACACCAATATCAGATAGCAGACATCGAAGCCAAATTGATTCGCATGTTGCATTCGTTGATCTCGGTACTCTATTTCTGTGGATGACAAAGCAACTGTGAGTTGCTTCTTAGAAGTCCAACTTATAGCAGCACTTCCAAGTCCAAAAGCGTAACTTGACGTGGATCTACTGTAGGCACTTCCTGCCCAATCAGCATCTGTGTAGCCATACAACAACAATGATCCACCGTATCGATAGTGAAGTCGGTACTGCATCGAGAACTTCACGTAGCGGAGGATCCGCTTGACAGCTTTAAAATGTGGTCTCCATGGAGACTGCATGAATTGACTATTCAGACTGACGGCATAGCTCAAGTCTGATCTGGTAATGATCAAGTAGATAAAACTCCCAACCATATGTCTATACATGCATGGATCATCAAGTAACTCACCATCCTCTGCTCCTAGCTTTACCCCTTGCTCTAATGACGTAGCAATGGATTTGCAGTCAAGCATACCAAATCTCTCAAGCATACTGAGAGCATACTGTCTCTGTACAAGCCAAACATCCTTCCCACCTCTAATGAACTCCACAGCAAGGAAATACTTGAGTTCTCCTAAGTCCATCATCTCGAACTCGGATTTCAAGTGATCATTGATCTGGGAAATGAGCTCCTCCTAGTTACCGGTAATGATCAAGTCATCAACATAGATGGTGATCACAACAATCCGGTCTTCTATTCGCAATGAATACAAGGTAGAGTCTGAACTACAAAGGTGGAAACCAAGAGACTGCAAGTAAGAATTGATCTTTGCATACCATGCTCTTGGTGCCTGTTTTAGACCATAGAGGGCCTTCCGTAACTTACACACACGAGAAAGAAACTTCGGATCCTCATAACCTGGAGGTTGCTGCATGTAGACCTCCTCCTTAAGATCGCCGTTGAGGAAGGCATTCTTGAAGTCCATCTGGTGCATCTTTCAACCTTTCTGAGTCGCAACTGCAACTGCTGTTCGAGTAGTCACCATCTTTGCAACAAGAGCAAAGGTCTCCTCAAAATCCACTCCATGTTGCTGTGCATAGCCCTTAGCTACAATTTGGTCTTATATCGACACATGGTACCATCCGAGTTGCGCTTGACCTTGAAGACCCACCTGCAACTAATCGCTTTCTTACCCTGAGGTAAGTCTACCAACTCCCAAGTCTGTTGGTGATGAAGCGCAGCAAGTTCAACTTCCATAACACTTACCCATTGGGTCTTATGCATCGCCTCTCAAGCGAACTCGGTTTCTGTTCCTGAAAAACATTGGCCGTCTATGCATGGTGCGTAGCAAGAAAACCTTCATGCATATATCTACTCACTAGATGTTTTATCCGCTCAAATCTACGAGAGGTAATTGGTGCACTAGTCACCTCCTCTTGCAACTGATCTGACGTAGACGCCAAGGTCTAAGACAAAGTATCCAGGGGATGTGGAAGATCCACATATCTGGATAAATCAAACATACGCTGCAATAGCACGCGCTCATCCTGTGTAGAAACTACACTAGTTCCACTAAGTTGTGTTACGTGGACTCCAGCGTTAACAACAGCTCTATGTGCAACAGATTCTGATCTGAAATCAGTGACTTCTCCAGATCCTCCACTCATCGTACTACTCTGAGGTACTACAGTGAACTGACTCCTTGGTTCTACAGTAGGTACCGGGATGGCTACGACAGGTGCAGGTGCAAACCAAGACTGTAGCTCATCAAAAACAACATCTCTACTGAAATAGAACTGCTTGGATGAAGGATTGTAACATCTATATCCTTTCGTATCAAAAGCATAGCCAAGGAAGATACATCTATCTGCTTTCGGATCTAGTTTCTTACGTCTTTCATCAAATATGTGCACATAACAGATACATCCAAAAACTTTAAGGAAAGAGTAATCAGGCTTACTGTCTGTGAAGACCTCCATCGGTGTGTTGTTGTGGACTGCCGCTGTAGGCGTCCGGTTCATCAGATACACCGCACATGAAATAGCTTCTGCCAAGTAAGGTCTAGCTATGGTCTTCTTGTTCAACATCGCATGAGCAGCTTCTACTATGTGTCAATTCTTGCGCTCTGCAACCCCGTTCTGCTGCGGACTATAACTGCAGGTCTACTAGCGTCGAATGTCATGCGCACGCAGATATGCATCAAAGTCTTCAGAAAGGAACTCGCCTCCACCATCAGATCTCAGATAGAGTATAGATGCCTTAGACTGTTTCTCCACCAACTTGCGAAAAGAATGGAATGCTGACAGTACTTCGGCAGAGGACTTGTTTCTCAACAAATAGATCCAAGTATAACGTGAATGGTCATACTTGGTTGAGAAGCAATCCATACATCAGTGTGAACAAGCTCTAGAAGCTTGTTCGCTCTACTACCTGATCCCTTAAAGGGCTGTCTAGCTTGCTTGCCGAATTGACATGCTGCACAGACTCCAGTGGGCTCACTGGATTCGAATTTGGACAGACCTGTAACCAGATCAGAACTCGGAAGACTTTTCAGTCTCTGAAAGTTCATGTGCCCAATTTGCTTGTGCCAGATGTCAATGTCAAACACTACTGGAACACAGTCAGGCAGGCTTATACCATTACGCTCTACAAGCTTTTAGAATATTAGCTTGAGCCTACCTTCGCACACCTCCGTTACTCTTTAGGAGGTTTCCGCCCCAGAAAAACTACCCACCATGCAGTGTCTCGCCTTTTTTTTTACAGTTAGACATCCTTCGACAAAAGAGTGGTATTTCAAGACTGGTGGCACTCTGTCCGTACATGGCAGCCTGTAACTTAGGTGCAGATGCATCTAGTTTAAACAGCTTACCACTCTTGCTACCCCGAGATATGACAGTGCTATTCGAATCTTCAATAAAACATCCATCTTTATTGAAGCGTACTTGCAGACCTTGCTCTATCAATTGTCCTACATATAGTAGGTTTCTAGTCAACGTGGGTACATGTAAGACATTTCGTATACCAGTAAACGTTGAAGCAGGAATGTCAAGTGGAATGTTACCGTTGTGCTGGATGTTGTGCTTGGTGTCATCTCTTGTCACCATAAACTGTGGAGTCTCCACATGCTCGAATGTACTGAACCACTCCCGATGGGGAGTCATGTGATTGGTGGCACCGGAGTCGATCACCCAGTCAGTCTGTGGCTTGAAAGCCGCATAACTCTGATGCGTAGTAATCAGCAACTGCTCCGGATAGACTTGTTCAGTGACGGCATAGTCTTGTTGATTGTTGTTATCTTGTTGGGGGTGGTTGTCATATTGGTGTCTTTGGTCCTTCTGCTTCCTATAGCACTGATTGGTATTGTGACCTTACTTCTTGCAGTAGTTGCAGGAATCAGGCGCTCGTCTTTGATTGTTAGAGGAACCAGATTGTTGCTGGTTTTGCTACTGCTGCGATTGCTATTGCTGTCCGCGACTCCGTCCACGTCCAGCACCTATAAACTGTTTGTACTCTGCAGTCAGTCCCTGCAATGTGGCTCCGATCAAGATAGTGAGATCAATCTCGACTTTGACAGAAGATAGATGATCCACGAGCTACTTGACATGGTTCACGTAGTTGTTGATGCACATCGACCCCTTCTTCACTGTGTTGAACTATTGCAGCAATTGCAGCTTCCGCGCCTCTGTTCCGGATTGAAACAGACACGCGAGTGCATCCTAAGATTTCTTGGACGTATCTTGAATGTGATCGATCATCGATGCTGAAACTGTCAGCGTGATGTAGTGAATCGTCTGATACGAGCGCTTCTTCGACTCCTTGAATTTCGGGTCAGAAATTGATACTTCAGACGTTTTCTCCTCCTCAGTGATAGATCCTATAGATCTTGTCCCTGCAGGAAAGTCATCATCCGGAACTTCCACACTTGGTAGTTGTTCTTGTCGAGCTTCTCTCCAGTGATCAAAGACACGGACTCCGTCGTAGCTGCAATGTCGCAATTGCTCTGTTCTGTACGCGAAAAAACTCACAGAATCTTCACGAAACTCGCTCGTCCACACCACGCTGTCGTATTGTACATAGGTCTATACAGTGAAAAGTATTGCAGAGAGATTTTTTTCTATATTGTGTAAAGGAAGTTGCCTTGCAGCTTAACAAGCTAGGCAGGAGCTAAGCTGGGGCTATGCTTGACAAGCTGCCCCCTAGCTTGGGTTGGAATATCACCTCTAAAGGAGTCGGAAGACACCAGAATATGAAGCTCGACGAGGAGAGCGACCTCATGCTTCTAGTTTTGACAGAAAGTGTTTTAAGCAATAGTTAGTACGAGTTTTAGACTGTAAAATATGTGAAAGAGAGAAATCCGTCGATTCTGGTTCGTGACTCGAACTCAGAATCGGATAGCGTGAGCGTGTAGGTGTTCACAAATACTATAGTTTTGACTCCTTGTTCATTAAAAACGGAGTTGTATAGAGAAGTTAGTGTAGGAAAGGCTAGTGAAGATTTTACAGAAAAATTTCTTCAGGTAAACATATGTATAAAAGTTTTTACCTTTTTGAACGGAACCAAAGGCCATCCCAGTGATAGGGCGCCTGCCTAGGAGGGAAGTGGTCTCAGGATCAATCCCCCCTGGCCTCTGGTTCCTATTCCGGCATGTTGACCTCCTGGAAAGGAGTCTATGTTGGATATGCAGCCACGTCCTGCATATCTAGGGGCGGGAGACCGGTATCTCCTTTAATCATGGGCTTCCTGGCCTAAGCCTCTGCATGCCATCCTGAATATACTATGGGAGATACCTGGTGCGCATATGGGGGGGCTGTAAGCCCTGTGGGGCAGCCTCATAAGTGTTGGGGCTTCGGCCTACATTGGATGGCTTGTAGTATATTCAAGGTGGCATCAAGATGTCATCGAGGGCACGGGAAATTTTTGCTGATTATTATGTACGCATAAGGACAATAGAGGAACAGCTTTAGATGGGGCCTTAAAATTAAAGCGAAAGATTACAGTGGAAGCAGAAGATTACAACGGAAAACTGAAGCGGAAGATTACAGCAGAAGCGGAAGGTTACAACGGAAAACTGAAGCGGAAGATTACAGCAGAAGCGGAAGATTACCGCGGAAGCTTGAAGCGGAAGATTACAGCGGAAGCGGAAAACTACAGCGGAAGCGGAAGATTACAGCGGAAGCGGAAGATTACCGCGGAAGCTTGAAGCGGAATATTATAGCGGAAGCGGAAGATTACCGCGGAAGCTTGAAGCGAAATATTACAGCGGAAGCGGAAGATTACCGCGGAAGCTTGAAGCGGAATATTCCAGCGGAAGCGGAAAACTACAGCGGAAGCAGAAGATTACCGCGGAAGCTTGAAGCGGAAGATTACAGTGGAAGCGGAAGATTACAGCAGAGGCGGAAGGAGGAGAATTAGAGTTTAAGAGGGGGGGAGCTTAGCTAAGGCCCTGCTTCTGATAAGTGACTGCGCTTATAAGGACAGCAGGGGGGCTGCTTAAGCGGGGGCCTTAACTTTTAGGTAAAATACCTACGGCGACTTGGGATCGGGGGACAGTTTGCAAAGGATTTTTCAGAGAGAGGTGAAGCGGAAGGAGGGGGATTACACGCAAGAGAAGCTAGGAGGTTGGGGGAAGAGGAAATTGCTGACAGATTGAATTGGGAGGTCATCGCAGGGAGAGGGGCAAGAATTTTAGGCTTGGACGTTGTCTACTAAACTGTACGGAGGAGAAATTACTCTCAGGAGGCAGTTTTATTGAGAGAGATCGTTTGAAAATCTACGGAGGATTTTTGATCGACGCATGATCAAATTTCTGAGAGTTTCAGTTGGGGCAAAGAGAGGAATAAGATTCAGGGGCCTGAATTTCACTATTAGGTTCGGATTGAGACGTACTTGGTAGACTTATGGCTGAGAACTGATTGACAGGAGAGAGAGGCACGCAGGAGAGAGAGATAGAGAGATTTTCCTTACGGTTAAAGAGATTGATGGTGTAGTGACACTGGAATAAAGTTATTTCAACTCTTGAGAGACCTATCTGTGTACTTGAGTGTGTATTTGAGTGTTTGTTTTGTAATCGGTGGGTACAAGAGGCTGTGGTTTGAGATTTCATGGTCGGTAGCGACCTATTTTTCTTTCTGGTCATTTTTCTCTGATCGGTCACAGTCAGGAGGTCCGCCCTCTCCAAGAAAGACTCTCAACTCGACATCTGGTGCTTCCACTGAGAGCAATTGGGATGATCGATTTGGAGAATTGGCTAGATTGGGTTGAAAATGGATCACAGTGCTGCTGTACAAGGGGTGGCTGCTGCTCAAGAGGCTCATGTTCAAGGGGCTCCTGGTCAGGATGGAGTTGGTTCTCAAAGAGGACCTACGGTGGTTCCAACAGCAGCAGCACAGCCTGCCATAGACACATCTTAGATTCTTCAAGCGTTGGCTGCCTTGATTCAACAACAGCCTGCAGTTGGAGGAGGTGAGCAGAAATCCACGAAGGCGTTACAAGCAGTTGTTGGTCGATGTGGACGATTTGATGGAAGAGATGTTACTAGGTACCTGCGGGAGTATGTAGGTGAGATGGAGTTGGTCAGGGCACCTGAAGTGGAGGTAATTCTAAGCTTTGAATTGACTGTTGTTCCTGAACTGAGAGAGAAGGTTAGGAGTTTACAGAGAAGACATTTAGGTGGGTGGACTCTATTTGAACGGGCACTGAGAGAAGAGTTTCTAGAAGAGGACTCTGAAAGAGTCACCAGAAGAACTCTAATGGATTGGATAGAGCGTCAGCCTGGACGTTCCATGGGATTGAATGAAGTGATCCGTGAATTTGAGAAGAGGTATTCTCAGCTTTCTGGTTTAGAGAAGTTGACGTTGGATGCTAGGAAGACAGAGTTGTTCTTAGGGGCTCTAGATGAGTTCACCGCAGATAGGCTTTGTTTCATGTTGGCTGATAGAGGGGCTGAAGGGAGAGTTACATCTGATTGGAGGAGAGTGGAAGAAGCAGTATCCACCCTTGCTAGGCAACGTCGTGGTAGGATGGTGTTGCAGTTGGAGACCTTGCCAGAGCAAAGACTAGCTCCTCCAGTTCATATAGCTCCTCCTACAATACCTCAGGTGCCCATAGTGATTCCTCAAGCACCCATAGTGGTTCCTCAAGTGGTTCCTCAAGTGCCTGCGGTACCTATCCCAGCACAGAGAGGACCTAGACAGCAGCAGCGACCTGTGGAGAACCGAAATCAACATAACTTGATAGAAGAACTCACTCAACAGCTGAGAGATTTGAGGGTTGAGATGACAGACTTGAGGAGAGACCAACGACCTGTTGCACCAGGTGCTCGACCTGTAGGAGGTACCTTTACCAGAAGATGTATTTGGTGCGATAGCCCAGATCATCTCAGAGGAGACTGTCAAGACTTGGCGGTTGCCTTGCGGGAGGGCGTAGTCAATTATCGGAATAACAGGCTGTATTTAACCGCCACGGGACAGCCTCTTAACACTTATTTTGGGAGAGGAGGAATGAGGAGTTCTCTTCCAGCACTTACTGGCGCGAATACTACAGCGATGACTGTGGGTTCTGCAGAGGCTGATGTATATACTGGGAGAGTTGAGGTGCGCTCTAATCCAACTATGGTTGAGCAGGCTGTTGAGGTTCCGGTTGAAATGATGAAGAGAGGTGCTGAAAGCATTAGGAGAGCTACTGGATGGAGAGACCCAGTAGATGCGGCTTCTATTCGAGCGTTTTTAGAGACGAGTGGTGAACAAGATGCCATGATCGAAGACAAAAGAAGACGAGACGCCTATGATTTAGATGCAGGAGTACTAGAGGACAGTGACCGTCGGAGCGTTACAAGGAGGAGAGCAGCTGAACCATCACCATCTGTACCAGCTGGAAGATTTCTTGCTATAGAGGATATACCTTCTACTTCTACCGCTCCACCACCTGCAGTAGATCCTATGGAAGGTGTGCAGGATTTGCCACAGGAGACTACTGCTACAGATAGAGTACGGGGAAAGAGGTTTACAGCGCAGGAGAAGGGGAAAGCTCCAGCTTATAAGTTAGCGGCAGACATCGAAACAACAACAGACTTGCGTGCTGTTCTAGAACAACGCATTTTGGATGCTAGAGTTGAGTTTACTCTTCGTGAAGTGCTTGGTATCGCAAAGAGAGAGTTTCATGAGTTGATAATAGACATCATGAAGAGAAAGAGACAAGTATTGACTGAACAAGTAAGTTGACAGATGGTTGGAGCAGTAGATGCTATTGGTGTTGATCAGTTCGGAGATGATAAGTATGAGGCATGGGTTGCTGGTCCAGCTGTTATTGAGAATGAAGATGAAGAGTTTGAAGAGGATAGATCAGGCGCAGACAGCGATTTCAAGGAGAAGCACTGGGCAAGAGCAACAACAGAGACGCAGGTTCGGCTTGGAGGACTTTTTGAACTAGTACCTGCACTTGTGGATCACGGGTCGGAGATCAACATCATTTCCAAGGAGGTGTATGAGAAGGGGCAGTGGCCAATCATGGTTGGGTACTTCGTGCTGCAAATAATCAAAAGGGTGAGTTGTATGGAGCTTGTCCCAATATGCGTGTAAGGATTGGAGATGTGGAGGTTGATCAGCATTTCTTTGTACAGTCGTCTGCCTCCTATCCTGTCATACTGGGCCAACCATACATCACCGCTGTTCGAATGGAGACAAAAGTGATGAATGATGGGTCTCATTATGCTAGAGTTCGGAGTCCTGATGATAAGTACTCAGTGCAGTTTTTGACGGTTCGTTCAAGATATGAGCGGAACCGACAAACCCTTAGAGATTCTCAAACCAAGAGATGTAAGGGTTTTCGCAGTCCACTCCTGTAGAGCGGGAAGACAGGGGTGTAGAACCTGCTGTTGAGGTCCCGTTAGAGTTGGAAGCGAGACATGTACAAAGGTCAGGAGACAAGTGTGGTGTACAGAGTTGGCAGTCTGGATTGCTGATGTTTGAGGCAGATGGGTGGAGTCGGTTTACAAGAGTTGAAGATATGGAGGAAAATACAAAAAGATGGATGGTGAAACAGGTATCAGAGTTGTGGCGTGTAGGAGTTCTATCTGAAGACGAAGTGGTTTCTGGTTTGTTTGAAGAGTTTATGTCTGTACAGTCAGTTGTTGGTTGGCTAGACAATGTAAGTGGATTGATGGAAGGGGAAAATAGTGTGACGGTGATCCCTATCCACTCTCGACGCATATATGAGGAGATTGCTACATACGTGCAGTTCTTTCCTCATCCGATGCAGAATAATGAGGGGAGAGAAGCAAGTTGTTGGTGTGCACTCCCTCAGGAAGCAGACGTCCATGCGAAGTACAAATCTGTACTGAGAAAGGTAAGACTGGTAGCAGCTCAACTACGTGTTAACTCCCAGCAGCAAGTACAATTAGTGGGGACTGAGCCTATATTGCGTGATCATAGACGAATAGGGCATCAGTTTACTGAGGAGACATTGAAGGAGCTCCAGATAGGAGGGGGTGAATTCTTGACTGAGGTCGAGAAGACAGTGTTTGAACAGATGGTAGTAAGGCATGGTAAAGCATTCTCCTTTTCAGCAGAGGAGATAGGTTGTGTAGACCCACAGGTTATAGCGCCTATGGTTATATTCACAATCCCTCATGTGCCTTGGGACCTGAAATCGATCTCAATTCCTCGTGCTTTGTTGCCTAGACTCATCGAGTTGTTGAAGGAGAAGGTACAGATGGGGATACTTGAGCCGTCTATGGGACCATATTCTAGCAGGTGGTTCACTGTGCCCAAGAAGTCAGGAGCTTTGCGTTTTATTCAAGACCTACAGCCTGCGAATAACGTAACCATTCGTAACGTTGGGACGGGTCCTGTGATTGAAGAGGTAGCAGAGGCATTTGCAGGGAGAGCTATCTATTCGATAGGAGATCTATATTCTGGTTATGATCAGTTTCAGCTGGCTGTGGAGAGTAGAGATTTAACTACTATGCGTACGCCCCTGGGATTGATGCGGATGTGTACTCTTCCACAAGGAGCAACGAACTCGGTGGCTCATATGCAGAACGCGATGCATAAGGTACTAAGGGAGTTTGTGCCTGATGTTACCATTCCATTTCTAGACGATATTCCCATAAAGGGTTGCGCGGTTGAAGACAAGGATGAAGCAGTACTTGCGAATGGATGCAGAAGGTTTGTTGCAGACCATATCAGGGATGTAAAACGTATCTTGACTCGTCTGGAGGAGGTACATCTCACCCTGTCAGGAGCTAAGTCCAAGTTTGGTGTGTCTGAGATTTTAGTGGTTAGACATCTGTGTGGCGTCTTTGGAAGGCGACCAAACCCCGAGAAGGTTGAAGCCATAGCTAGGATGGCAGACTGTAAAAATATCACGGAGGTTCGACGCTTTCTAGGTGCTTGTGTATTTTATCGTTTATCCATTCCTCATTATGTCCATGTTGCTGAGCCTTTGTATGCGTTATTGAGGAAGGGTCAGAGGTTTGCATGGACCTCAGTCCATCGAGAAGCTATGAATAGGCTGAAGGAGGCTCTACAGTCTCCACCTGTTCTAAGAAGAGTAGACTACGGATGTGGGAGACCTGTAATTGTCACAGTAGATACTAGTCCAAAGGCGATTGGCTGAGCAATAGGTCAAGATGATGCGGATGGTATGCGGCTTACCTCTAGGTTTGGAGCTAGGATCTTGACAGACAGGCAACGAGATTATCCTCAGGTGAAGCGTGAGTTGTGGGGGGCGGCGACAGCGATGAAGACAAACCGTGAGTTTCTGATTGGTGCTCATGTAGTCCTAGAAACGGATTGTCTACCTCTACTAGGCATGATATCCAACTGTACCACGCCAGATATAACAATGTTACGTTGGATTGCCTATATTAGAAGCTTGAACCCAGAGCTGAAACATATAAAAGGAAAGGAGAATATGGTCGTAGATATGTTGTCAAGGGCTCGATTTGTGGATGAGGATGTCATGATTTCAGAAACTGAGGAAGAAGAGAGAAAGGATGCTCAGTGTCAGGTTAATCGACGGGCTACAAACTTGGAGCCGTTGATGTTTAGAGAGGAGCTTTACACAGGTAGACTTCATGACATAAGATATTATCTGAGCTTGTTGGAGAGGCAGGAGAGGTGGAGCAAAGTAGAGTTCAGAGAGATAAGGAAACAAGCTTACAACTATCTTCTGCATGATGGATATCTTTGGAGACGGCCACAGAGGAGAGATGGGATGTTCATACGGGTAGTTGACGATCTGTAGACTAAGCAGCAACTAATGAAGGAGTTCCATGATACTTTGTGAGCCAGACATCGAGGGATTTGGGCTACCTACGTCAAGTTGAAGGAAAGGTATTGGTGGAAAGGTCTGTACCAGGATGTGGTGAACTACGTCAGTTCCTGCTTACACTGCCAGTTCTATTCAAAGATGCGATATAGAGACGGTCTCGTGCCAACTTATCCGTCTTGTATTCACTTCCAGTGGGTTCTCGACTTGGTGGTAATGCCTCTGGAGTTATGGGGCATGCGATATTTGGTTTTGGCTCGTGAGGATCTCTCCAACTTTGTAGAAGGACGAGCTTTAAGGACGAAGACCACAGAAGGGATATGTAAGTTTGTTCTTGAGGATATTATCTGTAGATATGGGCCTGTAGGAAGGCTACGGGCAGATAGGGGAGAACTACGTGGTACGGAAGCGAAAGAGTTTTTTGCTCGATATGGTGTGAAGCTCAAGCTTACTACTGCGATGAATCCAGAAGGGATTGGCAAGAGCGAGCGAGGACATCCATCGATAGTTCAAGCTTTGGTGAAGGCGTGTGATGGTAAGCATAGAGAGTGGCCTAGGTTACTCCCTTTTGCTTTATGGGCGGATAGAACAACTCATTGTTCTACTACAGGGTACATGCCTGTTGAGTTAATGCTAGGACAGAAACCGATGATGCTAGCAGAAGAAGACTGTCCTACCTGGGCTACCTTGCCATGGGAGGACAATGTGGACCGTGTGCAGCTTCTCTCACTACGAATCCGACAGCTAGAATGTAGAGAGGAGGATCTCGCCGAAGCGCAGCGACGGCTGAAGGCGGCTCGACTTGGGAACAAAGAGAGGTTTGATAAGACTAATAGACTTCGACCAAAACCGATACAAGTTGGAGATTGGGTGTTGGTATACGACAGCACATTGGAGAACCAACACTCTACAATTCGAAAGTTTTCGAGAAGATGGTTTGGCCCGTACTTTGTCTCTGATGTACATCATAATGCTACTTATTCCTTGCAAGAGCTAGATGGCACGTCTTTAAGGCTTCCAGTTGCTGGGAAACGAGTGAAGTTATTCAAGAAGAGAGGGGAGACTGTGGAGCTAGCTGAGTTCTTATGTTCAGAGCAGACAGGAACAAATGAAGACCTTTCTAATGCGATCGAGGAGAACGAAGACGAATTGGAGGACCACGACGATCGGTGACGGATTGACACATACCAGAGGATGTGCAGGTTTGGAGGGGGTGAATGTCGTATTGTACATAGGTCTATACAGTGAAAAGTATTGCAGAGAGATTTTTTTCTATATTGTGTAAAGGAAGCTGCCTTGCAGCTTAACAAGCTAGGCAGGAGCTAAGCTGGGGCTATGCTTGACAAGCTACTCCCTAGCTTGGGTTGGAATATCACCTCTAAAGGAGTCGAAAGACACCAGAATGCAAAGCTCGACGAGGAGAGCGACCTCATGCTTCTAGTTTTGACAGAAAGTGTTTTAAGCAATAGTTAGTACGAGTTTTAGACTGTAAAATATGTGAAAGAGAGAAATCCGTCGATTCTGGTTCGTGACTCGAACTCAGAATCGGATAGCGTGAGCGTGTAGGTGTTCACAAATACTATAGTTTTGACTCCTTGTTCATTAAAAACGGAGTTGTATAGAGAAGTTAGTGTAGGAAAGGCTAGTGAAGATTTTACAGAAAAATTTCTTCAGGTAAACATATGTACAAAAGTTTTTACCTTCTTGAACGGAACCAAAGGCCATCCCAGTGATAGGGCGCCTGCCTAGGAGGGAAGTGGTCTCAGGATCAATCCCCCCTGGCCTCTGGTTCCTATTCCGGCATGTTGACCTCCTGGAAAGGAGTCTATGTTGGATATGCAGCCACGTCCTACATATCTAGGGGCGGGAGACCGGTATCTCCCTTAATCGTGGGCTTCCTGGCCTAAGCCTCCGCATGCCATCCTGAATATACTATGGGAGATACCTGGTGCGCATATGGGGGGGTTGTAAGCCCTGTGGGGCAGCCTCATAAGTGTTGGGGCTTCGGCCTACATTGGATGGCTTGTAGTATATTCAGGATGGTATCGAGGGCACGGGAAATTTTTGCTGATTATTATGTACGCATAAGGACAGCAGAGGAACAGCTTTAGATGGGGCCTTAAAATTAAAGCGAAAGATTACAGTGGAAGCAGAAGATTACAACGGAAAACTGAAGCGGAAGATTACAGCAGAAGCGGAAGGTTACAACGGAAAACTGAAGCGGAAGATTACCGCGGAAGCTTGAAGCGGAAGATTACAGTGGAAGCGGAAGATTACAGCAGAAGCGGAAGATTACTGCGGAAGCTTGAAGCGGAATATTACAGCGGAAGCGGAAGATTACCGCGGAAGCTTGAAGCGGAATATTACAGCGGAAGCGGAAGATTACCGCGGAAGCTTGAAGCGGAATATTCCAGCGGAAGCGGAAAACTACAGCGGAAGCAGAAGATTACCGCGGAAGCTTGAAGCGGAAGATTACAGTGGAAGCGGAAGATTACAGCAGAGGCGGAAGGAGGAGAATTAGAGTTTAAGAGGGGGGGAGCTTAGCTAAGGCCCTGCTTCTGATAAGTGACTGCGCTTATAAGGACAGCAGGGGGGCTGCTTAAGCGGGGGCCTTAACTTTTAGGTAAAATACCTACGGCGACTTGGGATCGGGGGACAGTTTGCAAAGGATTTTTCAGAGAGGTGAAGCGGAAGGAGGGGGATTACACGCAAGAGAAGCTAGGAGGTTGGGGGAAGAGGAAATTGCTGACAGATTGAATTGGGAGGTCATCGCAGGGAGAGGGGCAAGAATTTTAGGCTTGGACGTTGTCTACTAAACTGTACGGAGGAGAAATTACTCTCAGGAGGCAGTTTTATTGAGAGAGATCGTTTGAAAATCTACGGAGGATTTTTGATCGACGCATGATCAAATTTCTGAGAGTTTCAGTTGGGGCAAAGAGAGGAATAAGATTCAGGGGCCTGAATTTCACTATTAGGTTCGGATTGAGACGTACTTGGTAGACTTATGGCTGAGAACTGATTGACAGGAGAGAGAGGCACGCAGGAGAGAGAGATAGAGAGATTTTCCTTACGGTTAAAGAGATTGATGGTGTAGTGACACTGGAATAAAGTTATTTCAACTCTTGAGAGACCTATCTGTGTACTTGAGTGTGTATTTGAGTGTTTGTTTTGTAATCGGTGGGTACAAGAGGCTGTGGTTTGAGATTTCATGGTCGGTAGCGACCTATTTTCCTTTCTGGTCATTTTTCTCTGATCGGTCACAGTCAGGAGGTCCGCCCTCCCCAAGAAAGACTCTCAACTCGACAACGCGATCAAGAGTTGTCACAAGTCACAACAAGGCAACTCCGCGAACTCCTACTGCAGCGAGAATGAAGAAAAAAACTGTCCGTGAATTCTAGGTATACAAAACATGACGAAAATGTCGAAAAAACACACAAAAAAAGGTCGAAACTGGACCAAATGAGGTCAGAAATGGACGTGCGACCTCTCAAAATTTATCAAATTTTTCAAAGTGTATCGAAATAGTAATTTTTTTAGACTCAAGTCCTAAAAGTTTCATTTTGGTCGAAAAAGATCCAATTGAAAATCTGCCGCTGGAAACCTCCAAATCGACTGAAACTTGACCGAGTACTCAATTCGCACCTTCTAAACAAGAACTGTAACTACCTTAACAATCAGTTTCAACCACCACTGCTGCTCCAGTCAAATACTCTTTCTTGGTTTTCATGACTGAAACAATACCTCATAGTTCTCTCTTCACTTGCGAGTATGCACGTTGATGAGCACCTTCACTCCGAACCTAATTGCAAATCAGTCTCCATCCTCATCATCATGTCCATCCGATTGCAACTGGACTTGTATCTACTGTAAGAACCATCGGTCTTGTAATCAATCCTTCTCAAAACTGGAGGAGATGATAGTAAGGACTTCAGCTTCCGTATCACATCGATATGCTCTTCCTCCCATCTGAACTTATGACCCTTGCGTAACAACCCATATAATGGATCCGTCACATGCGCAAAATGAAGAATCCAAATATGATAGAATACACAAGCACCCAAAAATCTTCTTACTTCTGTAAAGGAGTTACAAACCTTATCCTCCCAATCGCATCCACTTTATTTGGGTCTAGCTTCTGACCAAATGATCCACACAAATGACCAACGATAAACACTTCTCTGACCCCAAATGTAGATTTGCACATGACAGCATGGATGAACTTCCTCAAGTCGAGACGGGATCTTCTCACAATCTGCGATGTGATTGATGACGTATGTTGCAATGAATCTCCAAACGACTCATGTGGCTAGCTTCTTGTAGTGTCGCAGGATTGCTCCTTTTGCCCATTTAGTATACAAGATATCGTTCCTACATACTGAGAAACTCGGGAAGATGTTTTCTGCTTCCAGGTTACGGCTTTCAGTCTTCCCACGAGAGTCTTCCTGAAGCAATTCTCAGCTTGTAGGGGTTCAACTCGGCTTCTCACACCTCCAGAAGACTGCTCCTGCTTCGTAGCCGTCAAATTACCTATGTATATCACACATTGCTCTTCCAATTCCCAACGGGATTAGATCAATCACAAGGTGTAAGCCCTCTGTAGCCTTCCCAGGCTTCTGCCTATGGAAACGGTCTTCCTGCAGCACTACAACAACATTCACCTTCACGGAAGCTCAACAGAAGTCTCGGAAGCTCACTAGAAGAAGATAGGAAGATGGGAAGATGAGAGAAGATGGGGAAGAAGAGAAAATCCAAATAAGAGAAAGCAAGATGAAAATGAGAAATTAAGACTCCGATAGGCTTCTAGTTTGGATCCTGACTAACAAGTCATCCCTGCTTGTAGTAATTTGGGGAAGAAGACCACAAATTCGCGTACAATTACATAGTCTTCTACTCGAGGATGTCGTCTTCTGCTGTGGAAAGAAGGCTTCTTTCTTCTTCTGTCGTTGCTTCGACTACTCCGTCTTCTGAGATCGCTTACCCATAGGACCGTCCGTACGTAGATCCTAAGTGCTGCACTGGATGAGACAAGCTTCGACTCTGCACAACTTCTAACAATCACCGTCACTCAAGGAGAAGACTTCCCATGCACAATTGGGTGTAAATTCGAGGGAACCCACTGCCTAGAAGACACAGACAAAGCTTTTGCACTCAAATCCAAAATTCCTTCTCCGAGAAGAAGGTACATTGGTGTTGGGAAGCTCACTCCCTCTACTTCCTGCTCGTACTCCTCGACACACCAGCTTAGAAACAAGACTACACGATGATGCCGTTCCTTGCTCTAGGTTGTCTATTACCTCTATCTACATCTTCGATCCACTGTTGGAAGCGAGGATGTAGACCCCTCCAGTGTAATCCAAATCTATTCGTATGTCTCTAGCATTGGATGTAATGTGTGTACAATGTCTCTCACATGTGTCTCCTCAGTGTGTACGTACAGTAATGTGTGTGAAATCTTACTCTGTATCCTAACTTATACTACTACCTTGAGGCGTAGGGGAGATCCCCTCCAATCCTCAACTTGCAATCAGGGTGATGAGGGACTCTCAGAAGGCCACCACCTCACATGCAGTCGGCTCCCGTTGCATCTTCTCTGCTGCAGCCTGTGCTTCTGCGGCTTCCGCAGTGCCCTCCATGTCATCTTCTCTTCTACGAGAGAGGTGATCTTACCTCTGATCCGCAGAACCTCCTGGTCAAACTGCTGTAGACGTGCCTGCAACTCCTGGTTGCTCTTCCTCAACTGTGTTGACTCCTTGGCAGAAGCGGCTGCTTCCGTCTTGTACCTCGCTACAAGCTTCTTCATGGTGTGGAGGTTGGCTTCCAGCGCGTCCACCTTCTTCTGGATCTCTTCCTGCTGCATCAAGGTGCGCAGACCGAATCCAGGTCGCAGTGTCTTCTCCTGAGCCATCGCGTGTTTCTCCACCAACTCCATGGCTGGTTGGAACTCTGAGTGGAAGAAGGCGCTGAATTCCTCCAACCTTCTTCTCGCGGAAGACAGGTTCACATCTACAATCTGATCAGAGATGTCTTCCTTGTCTTCCAGAGATAAGGATGCCTCTTCCACCACTGTGGTCTTCTGCTTCTGTGCACGAGAAGACGTTATTCTTCTCATCTTCTGGGGTGGAAGATCTCTTCCCACTGCAGGAGCGGTTCTCTTCACTGCGCTTCGAGTCGCAGGTGGGATGTCAACCCATACTTCGGCTTCTGGAGTCTTCGGAAGACTCCTTGTAGTTGCAGAAGTTGTCTTTTGTGAATCCTTGTGCTCAGTGTCTCCTCATGTGAATCCGACTCCGATCCAGAATGAATGATTGATAAAGATGCGCTCTTCCTAAGCACACTCCTAGGCCCCATCTTCCTCGACGATGACACGTCTTCCGTATCGCTGGAGTCGTCTTCTCGCACCAGATGCGTCTTCTGATGAGTGTCCAGTTTCGTCTGAGGCACTAAAGTGGGAGAGAGAGTTGCGGCTGCTGCTCGGTAGTCTTCTCCCGAGGTCGCTTCCTTCACCTCGCACTATCCTGTTCGCCCATACCTTGCCAACTGGTCTTCTGTCAAGTCCCCCTTGGACACGTACAGATAACAGAAGAACAGGGCGAGGTGTCTTTCTACTGGGGTGCCCAAGTACACCAACTCTGCCTAAACGTAAGCGTGGAAGAAGGCGCCCCAATTGATAAGCAGCCCCTCTCAGATGGCTTCCAGGAACTCCACGTCCTGATCTCCAAGGTATCTCGTCTTCTGTGATTTCTCCTTGGGAAAGAGGTGAAGAAATAGCTTTGCCAAAAGATGCTTCTGCGGCTCCCGGTACGCTTCTACCTTCCACCCATTCCTCCCTATCTATCTTCCAGGAAGAGGCAAGTCGTGCTTCCAGACACATGTCACTTCCTCGAGATCATGGGTAAGATCTTCTTCTCGAGCTCGTACCATCGGTTCTCTGATTTTGGCCTGTGAAAGGCCTTGCGCCACCACTCCGTCGTCCAAGAAGATGATCTTTCACAGGCTACTCCTGCCTTCGCAGGTACAAGGTTGCGAGGAGGCAGTGCTGCCTAAACTTCCTCCAGAAGACCCTGGTCCGTGAGGTTCCAGTCCCACAGGAAGAAGTCGAGACCCAACTCCTTGATGAAGGGTTTGACCTCTGTCAACTCTGCTGCCGGCAACACCAACCCTCGAAGATGCATCGACATGCTTCGAGCCTTTGTTGCACCAAGCCACATGTACTTACTGTGAGCCGAAGACTCAGTCCTTCCCAAGTCCTCACAATCTAGCTTCCACTCTTAGAAGACGAATCTAATCTTCTAGAAAGACAACTATTCCGTCTTCCGGGATTCTATTTCGTGCACCTACCGCCTTGTTGCATCAGCGGAAGCTCTTGCTCAGTAGATCACGAACTTTACACCGCTAACCTGCAAACACAATCACAAGTTAGCGTCCATGCACCACTTATCTTATCTCAATTTGGTCCGGACCGGAGCCGGAACAAACTGAGAAGCCGAGTGAGTGTCTGCGCCCTCTCTTGAGATTGAGGGTTGCGACACTCACCCCCACTTTGGAGGTTGATGCCCTCATCAACAATGATCCTTTAAGTTAACGCCAAGTTCACAGTGGGTAGCCAACCCCTTGGCGTCAAAATTGCGTTCTGGTAGCTAACCCGCAATTCTCTTCTCGGCTTGAGTCTTAAGTTGTCGCTAGAGCACTTAGAAAATTCCAACTAGTCTCGAGAAAAGCCTTATCTTTTTGGTCCACCCTAAACAAAACTAGTTGACAATTTCTAAATATTCTACTTAAGACTCTAACTTGCTAACTGTAAGTATTCACACCTACTTACGAGGTCCCTCGAAACTCACTTTCTGGTCGCAACATGATTTGACTTAGGCGCGCGACTAAGTTTACTTTGCAGTTACAAAACCGCAAAGCAAGATCACCCCAAGTCCCAAGACAAGTATGAAGATTCATACTTGCTTTGTCAACGCTACGGCAAACCTAAGTCTTGACATCAAGACTTAGTCTTGATTTAGATGCTTATCCAAACCAGTTCGCTTCTTTTGAGTGTGCTTCGTTCCTCCTCTTGACAACATCTTAGGTATCTGATCAGAACTAGTCATAGCCATGCACTACCAATAAAGGAGTCGGCTCGGATATGCAGAAGGTGGACGCGATTGTGACTTCGGAGCCTCCGACTACAGTGAAGAGGATGCGGCGATTCTTAGGATTGGCGCAGTTCTACCGCAAGTATGTGAAGAGGTTTTCAAAGATTGCAAAGCCGCTGACGGACTAGACGGACAAAGACGCACAGTTAAGTTGGACCAAGGAGGTGGATGATGCATTACAACGTTACAGATGATGACGATCAAAGCTATTTTGTCAAAGGCGTCAGTTTTGAAGCTGCCGGAGTTCGACAAACCATTCGAGGTGCACACGGACACGAGTGACTATGCGATTGGCAGAGTGTTGGTGCAAGATGGAAAACCTGTAGCGTATGAAAGCAAGAAGTTATCTGGGACGGAGAGTCGATGGCTGACTCACGAGAAGGAACTGTTTGTGGTGGTTCATTGCTTGAAGAAATGGCGGTATTACTTGAGACTTCACAAAACCCAAGTGTATACAGATAATATTTTACTCAAGTACTTTGAGACACAAGACCGGGTGATGCCAAAGCAACTACAGTGGCACAATACCTTGGCGCTCATGAATGTGGAATTAATCCACAAAGCGGGAAAGGACAACGTGGTTCTTGACGCCTTGAGTCGCAAGGATTATCTTCCATCGTCCACACAGATTTTGCGAGCCATGTATCCTAAGGAGTCAGACTTAGAGAGATGAATACTTGCAACTTACATGGACGATGACCAAGCAAAAGGGTACTTGGAACAACTCAAGCGAGGAGTGAAGTTGCAGAACATGCAGCTGAGACCTGGCTTATTCATGTTCAAACAAAGTCGGGCTTATGTAGGACAAGGAAAACTTAGGACTAAGTTGTTCAAAGAATGTCATGATGCACCATTATCAGGCCATAAAGGAGAGAAGTCCACTTTAGCAGTGGTAGCTAAAAAGTTTTATTGGTCTCACATGAAAGACGATGTCGTCCACTTTGTGAAAACATGCGTAACCTGTCAGGCGAACCGCGTTTCTTATGAGAAGAAACAGGGGTTGCTTCATCCTTTGCTGATTTCAGCCGGACCTTGAGAAAGCATTAGCATGGACTTCATCACCTCTCTGCCTGACTCAAACGGATATAATGCAATCTTTGTGATAGTTGACCACTTTAGCAAACTAGCGAAGTTTGCACCGACCTTGGATATTGCACCAGCATTCACGACTTCTCGATTGTTCTTATATACTTGGTGAGGTTCACATGGATTGCCCTGGAGTATTATTTCAGACCGAGACTTTAAGTTCACAAATGTCTTTTTGGAAACACTTGTTTCAAAAGTTGGGAACTAAGTTAAAATTCAGTATCGCTTTTCATCTCGAAACAGATGGACAAACGGAACGAGTTAACTCGGTTCTGAACCAATACTTGAGGAATTATGTGAGCGCAGACTAAAGTGATTGAGCGGAGTGGCTCAGTCTTGCGAAGTATTGCTACAATTCCACGAAGCATTTGGCAACCGGTGAATCGTCTTTCTTGCTGGCTTACGGACCTGAGCCAGAAGGACTTGACTCTTGCAGGGAGTTCGACATCGGCACGACAGGGAGTTCGACATCGGCAATAACACAGCAAACATCAGCTGAAGAGTTGGTGGCAGAGATGCAGCGGCGAGAGGAACAAGTGAAGAACAACCTCGAGAAGGCGCAACAACGTTACACGAAGCAGGTAAACAAGCATCGGCGGCAAGTGAAGTTTCAAGTGGGCGAAGAAGTATGGTTAAGTACGAAAAACTTCACCCTTCCAAAGGAAATATCGGTGAAGTTTTCATCGAAGTTCACGGAACTTTTTGTCATTATCAAGACTCCGCACGAAGATGTCTATACATTAGACCTTCCTCACGAGTGACAGTTGCATTCGACTTTCCATGTTTCTTTATTAAAGAAATACTTCGAGGATGATTTGCGGCCGGAGCGCAAACAAGTACTCATGTCTCAACCTGAAGTCGTGCAAGGCGAAGCAGAATATGAGATAGAGATCATTTTGCGATCGCGACGCTGTCGAGGTGAGAGTTTTCTTGGAAAGGGCAGAATCTTCTAGCTGTGTTATGACCATGAAGGGGAAGCACTAGGCTTCTAGCTGTGGCTGCTTTACTCAAAGGATAGGCTTCAGGTTACAAGGCGACACTGTAAAACACTCATACAGGTCTCTTGGCTCTTCTGATATGTTCAGGAAGCAAGGTTCGGGCTTAACTAGCAATGATAAGATTAGACGGCGAACTTTGACACTCAGGATTGAGAAATATGTGAAGGTTTAGACTTCTAAACTTCTCCTACATGTAAAAGAGGCCCCAGTGAGCACACACACGAAGTTTCAGCTTCAGATCAAATTCTGGCACCAAGATATGGGTAGAAAAGTTCTGGGCAAAGATATTACGGTAATTTCTGGTACTCAGACAGCTATTTCGACCTATAACAGAAAATTAGCCCGATCACTTTCGAAGATTCTTACAGGATTTGAAGTCTACAGGATGCTGAACACCCCTGTGAAGTTGGGACTCTTGATTGTACACCGTTCTCCAGATCTCGTTCTCTGAAGTTCAGACCCCCTCTGCTTCAGCGGCCGTCCTGAATTACTCACTCACTCAAATGACTTGAAACTTTTTGGCCAGTCATAGCCCCACTGACATTGAAAGCAATCACGAAGGTTTGAAGCGATTTCCTCGATTCTGCTGTAATTGACACTGAAAATCCCAAATCCAACAAAAGTGATGTAATTCTGACTCAACTCAAACTTCAAATTGGCATAACTCTTTGTTTATTGATCCAAATCGATCAAGAATTTCACTGACAGTGCTTGGCACGACGAGCTCTATCTTCTTGTGCTCTCAGATTTTGCAGTGTCCTCATCAAATGCTCGAACTCTCCTTTAGACCTCTGTTTTTAAATTTAGAGTTTTATAAAAGACAAAAACGGACCAATGGGAGTTCATAGCTCCACTTGGTTGTCCTTTAGTACCTTAATCCACGTGGTAACTTAACTTCACTCATAGGCTACCACGTTAGCTCCCCTAAAATGCCAACGTAAATCTTAAACTACCTAAAATGACACGCAGCCCTGAAAGTAAACTTAAACCAGCTAAAAAGCGTGCATGGGCAACACGTAAGTACAATCCATGAGCTTAAACCCTATCAACATGGTAAATCTAAGTTATGTACATTGAACATCATAGACAAGTAAGAAGTCATTTGCACAAGCGCACAAATGCTTGAACAAGATAACTAGCATACTATCAACCTACTAGGACTTAAAACGTATAACATAACGGTGTTAATATACATGAAGGACTAGGAGTAACATTAAGCTAACTTCTACCGCTACTAACTCCCAAGTGTCGGAGTAGAAGCGTAACCCATAGCCGTCAATGTCCACTGTCTTCAGAATCTACTTCTCTGACATCTTAACTTCACTTAGAGAGACTAACTCCTAGTAGAGAGGTGAATCATTTACTATGTGAAATGATACACATCACGACATCCATCTCCTCCAAACCTACACATCCTCCGGCATGTGCCAACCTCTTCATTCTTCTATTTGTTCTCCATCATTATCACTCTCCTCCACCTTAACCTCTTCGGTAGCAAGGACGTCTTCGTCTCTTGTTGTCTTCTGCTCTGACTCTAGAAAATTGAACAACTGTGCTGATCCTCCGCGTCTTTTGAACAGTTCCACACGTTTGGCAGCCACAGATAGCTTCAAAGGAGTACCATCCAACTCACGTAAACTATAAGTGGCATTCTCATACACATCTAGCTCAACATAAGGCCCAAACCATTTTCGAGAGAACTTACGTAGTGTAGAATGTTGATTCTCCAACGTGCTATCATACACCAGAACCCAGTCACCAACACGTATCGGCTTTGGTCGTAGTTGATGAGTCTTGTCAAAACATTCCTTGTTTCTGACTCGAGCCACCTTCAACCTCTCTTGTGCTTCAGCAAGATCCTCTTCCCTCCGTTCTAACTGCCTGGTACGTAGAGCAATAAGTGAAGCACGATCTAAACCATCTTCCCATGGTAACGTAGCCCACGTAGGAAAGTCCTCCTCAGCATGCATGATCGGTTTCTGCCCCAACATAAGCTCAACTGGCATATAGCCAGTCGTGGTACAATGTGTAGTTCTATCAGCCCACAAAGCAAATGGAAGTAGTCTCGGTCATTCTCTAGGGCTACCATCACATGCTTTCACTAAAGCGTGAACAATAGAAGGGTGTCCTCCTTCACTCTTACCAATGCCCTCTGGATTCATGGCAGTAGTAAGCCGAAGCTTTACTCCATAACGAGCAAAGGACTCCTTCGCTTCTGCGCCTCTCAACTCGCCCCTATCTGCTCGTAATCTCCCAATAGATCCATAACGACAGATGATATCCTCGAGCACGAATCTACATATGTTTTCTGTAGTCTTCATCCGTAGTGCTCGTCCCTCCACATAGTTGGAAAGATCCTCTCGAGCCAACACCAAATAACGCATCCCCCATAGCCCCGGCGGCATCATCACAAGATCAAGAACCCACTGAAAATGGATACTAGGTGGATAGGTAGGTACAAGCCCATCTCTGTAACAGACCTTAGAGTAGAACTGGCAGTGCAGACACGACCCAACAAAGTCCACCACGTCTTGATACAAACCCTTCCACTAGTAACGCTCCTTCATCTTCGTGTAAGTAGCCCATACTCCACAATGTCCAGCCCACAAGGTATCATGAAACTCCTTCAGCAGATTAAGCTTTGCCGGTTGATCATCCACCACTCTAGCTAGCATTCCGTCTCTTCTCTTCGGACGTTTCCACAGATAACCTTCACGTAGAAGATAACTGTACGCTTTCTGTCTGATCTCTTTGAACTCTACATCGCTCCATCCTTCTCTTCTGCATAATGAACTCAGATAGAATCCAATATCATGGAACTTTTCTGAGTAGAACTCCTCATTGAACGGCAGTGGTTCCAAGTCTGAAGTCTGCTGACAAACTTGGCACCAAACGTCTCTCTTCTCTTCATTCTCCACCTCTGCAAACATCTCATCCTCATCTATATAACGAGCCCTAGACAACATATCTGCAACTGGATTGTCCTTCCCTGCTATATGCTTTAGCTTAGGGTTCAGACTCCGGACATAAGCAATCCATCGCAGCATTGCTATGTCTGGTGTATTGCAATTTGCTATCATACCCAACAAAGGCAAACAATCTGTTTCTAATATCACACGGGCTCCTATCAAGAACTCTCGATCTACCTTCATAGCAGTAACAACTCCCCACTCACGCTTCACCTGAGGATAGTTACGTTGTCTATCTGTTAAGATCCGTGCTCCAAACCTTGAAACAAACCGCACACCTTTTGCATCTTCTTGACCAACCGCCCATCCAATTGCCTTTGGACTCGTATCAACAGTCAGCATCACAGGTCTCTCGCTCTCGTAATTTAACCTCCTTAGTACAGGTGGAGACTTCAGAATCTCCTTCAGCTGCTCAATCGTCTCGTGATGTTCTTGCCACCAAGTAAACCTCCTCCCCTTTCTCAGAAGTGCATACAAAGGCTCGACAATGTGTGCATAATGAGGAATACTCACACGAAAGAATACACAAGCTCCCAAGAACCGTCGAACCTCAGTGATGTTGGTGCAGTCAGCTATTCTTGCAATAGCATCTACCTTCTCTGAGTTCGGACGTCTTCCAAAAGTACCACACAGATGACTCACCACCACAATCTCAGACATTCCAAAGCGAGATTTGGTACCTGACAGAGTTAAGTGTATCTCCTCCAAACGCATCAGAATCATTTCCACATCTCGAATGTGATCTGCAACAAACTTTCTGCAATCATCAAAAGTCACTGCTTCGTTCTTGTCCTCCACCGGACATCTTTCATGGGAATATTGTCTAGAAACAGGATAGTGACCTCAGATACAAACTCTCGTAACACCTTATGCATTGCATTCTCCATATGGGCTACTGAGTTTGTCGCACCCTGAGGGATGTGTAGATCTCCAATAGAATAGATTGGCCTTCCAGCAAACGCCTCAGCTACTTCATCAACCACATGTCTTGTCCTGACGTTTCGAATCGTGATGTTGTTGGCAGGCTGCAAGTCTTGGATGAAGCGCAGAGCTCCTGTCTTCTTAGGTACTGTGAACCATCGGCTAGAGTACAGAGCCATAGACGGTTCAAGAATACCCATCCGTATCCTCTCCTTTAGCAACTCAGTGACCTTCGGTAGTAAGACACGAGGGACTGGAATCGGCTTCAAGTCCCAAGGTATGTGAGGAACAGTGAAGATAACCATTGGAGCTATCACACTAGGATCCACACAACCAATCTCCTCAGCTGAGAAAGAAAATGCCTTACCATGACTAACTATCATCTTTTCGAAAGCTCGTTTCTCAACTTCAGTCAAGAAGCCACCCCCTCCTATCTGGAGCTGCTCGAGTGTCTCTTGATTGAACTTGTGTCCTACCTGTGTAGGATCTCTAAGCACAGGCTCAGCAGTCGCTAACTCCATCTGCTGTTGAGATTCCACAGATAATTGGATCGTCATAGGTTTCACCTTCCTCGCTATAGCTTTATACTTGGCGTGTACTTCCGCTTCATGATGAGAGTCACACCAACAGACTGCATCCTTCCATCCATTCTCCAGTCTCGGATGAGGACGATACCGCAAGTACGAGATAATCTCCTCATAGACTTCACGAGAATGGATGAGGATCACCACCTTACCTCCCATCTGCTCCATCAACCTATCTACATCATCCAGCCAACGAACAAAAGACTGTACACCTACAAACTCCTCATAAACACCAGAAATCATCTCTTCTTCCTTCAAAACTCTTGTACATTGCAGATTCGCTGCGTACTTCTCCATCTGCCTTCTTCTCTTCTCAGTCAAATCCTCTATCCGCATAAACTCACTCCAATCATCAGAACTGAAAGTCATCAAACCATATCTCCAACTATGTACAGTACAGTTACTTTCTGAATCTTGAGCAGCCTCTTCACCAGCCTCCTTTGATCCCTCAGGCTGCTCAAGCGGGATCATAGTAGCAGTAGATTCTTCACTCTTGCTATCCCGTCCTACAAGAGTGGTTTCAGAAAACCCTTACTCCTACAGATAGGAGAATCTCTCAAAGTCTGTCGGTTTCGTTCGTGGTTTGAACGGTCAGAAACTGCACAGAACGTCTATCATCTGGACTATGGATCCTAGCGTAGTTAGATCCGTCATCCATCACCTTGGTCTCCATTCGAACTGCAGTGATATAAGACTGACCAAGAATCACAAGATATGAAGCAGAAGACTGCACGAAGAAGTGCTGATCTACATCCACATCACCTATCTTCACCTTCACGTTAAGACAAGCGCCATATAGCTCACCTTTCTGATTGTTTGTAGCACGTAACACCCAACCATGGTTCAGCTCGATAGACCACTGACCTCTCTCATACACCTCTCGTGACATGATGTTGATCTCAGATCCGTGATCAACCAAGGCAGCAACAGGTTCAGGTAAACTCCCAAGGCGAACTCGTGAGCCCAATGGCTTTTTCTGAAGTCACTATCACTAGCTGGACTCTCCTCGCCAGCTTCCTCATCGTCGAACTCAATAGTGTTGGTACCAGCAACTAAAGCTTTTTGCTGGTAGCCCTGGTCATCAGCTTCCTGAAAATGCATCTTTCCAAACTCTCCATCATTCACAGAAGCTCCTACCACATCTATCATTTGACTTTCTACTTGTTCAGACATCACCTGTCTCTTGCGCTTGATGATGTCGATGATCAGTTCGTGAAACTCCCTCTTTGCAATACCAAGACTTCCCGAAGAGAAAACTCGATTCGTGCATCCAGTATCCTCTGCTCCAAGATGCTCTTCAGATCAGTAGAAGTTTCAATATCAGCCGCCAACTTGTAGACCGGTCCCTTCTCTTTCTCTTGGGCAGTACATCTCCTTCCAGCCACCGTTGGCTGCTGCTGGGATCTCTGCATGTCCTCCATCGGACCTGGTGCTGGTGGAGGAGCTTGAGAAGTAGAGGGGATGTCCTCTGGAGGAGCTGCTCGTCTCCTTGTGACCCTCCGTCTATCTCCTGTCTCCTCAGGAACTCCAGTATCAAGTTCAGAGACTTCTCGTCGTCTCTTTTCCTCCACAAAAGCATCTTGCCAATGAACGTGTCTATCTACATCCAAGAATGCTCTGATAGAAGCAGCGTCTACAAGATCTCCTCATCCTGTGACCTTACGAATAGACTCGGCTCCTCTCTTCAGTATCTTAGAAAGAACTGGAGCCACACTCTTCTCAGCAGTCCTATCTAGCAATGTAAGACTAGAAGAGACTTCAATATGCCCAGCATATACATCAGAATTTACCAGCGGTGTCATCAACGCAGTTGCTGTTGCAGTCGCAGCAATCTGAGGTAGACTCCTCATGCCTCCTCGTCCAAACTGCGTGCTCAACGGCTCTCAGTAGAAGAAAGGTGCAGCCTACCATTCTGATAGCGAACCACACCATCTCGCAAAGCAGTTGTGAGCTCTTGACAGTCTCCTCGGAAATGATCAAGACTATCACACCATATACATCTACGAACAAGAGCACCTCCTGGACGTGTAGCAGCAGGCGCCGGTGGCTGCTCCCTCTGCAAGCCAGCTAGCTCCACCTTCAGTTCTCGCATCTCTCGGATAAGATCTTCAATCTGATTCTGCTGACCATGGTTCTCCGCAGGTCTCTGAACAGGTGCCTTTTGTGCAAGAACTGGCACAACTGACATCAAAGGAACTGCAGCTGAGACAACAGGTCTCGGAGCAGCATAAGGCTGAGTGACCACTTCTGCAAGCGGACGTCCTCTCACAACCACTCTTCCCCTCCTCTACCTCGTCAGTACAGCCACAACATCCTCAACTCTCCCCCAATCCATAGTAACATCTCTTTCAGCCGATCGATCTGCTAACATGAAGCATAATCTATCTGCCGTAACATCATCGGTAGCTTGTAGGAAAAGCTCTGTTCTCCTAGCATCTAAGGTTATGCGCTCAAGAGTTGAAAGTTGTCGATATCTCCGATCAAACTCTCTCAGCAACTCATTTAGGCTCATCATACGACCAAGTTGCTACTCAACCCAGTCTAGAAACGTCCTCCTAGTAACTCTATCTGAATCTTCTTCAAGAAACTCCTCTCGAAGAGATCGCTCAAAACTCATCCAGATTCCAAGGTTTTTTCTCTGTACATCTCTAACTTGGTCCCGCAACTCAGGAATGACAGCTAACTCAAAACTTGCTATCATCTCAGCATCAGTAACTCTAACCAGCTCCATCTCTCCTCTATATTCACGTAGATATCTAGAAATATCTCTTCCTTCAAACCTTCCACATCTATTCACTATCGCTTGCAAAGCCTTGGTGGATTTTAACTCACCTCCTCCAATGATCGGATGTTGTTGGACCAAGACCGCAAGCGTCTTCAGAATCTCAGCCATATCCAGATCAGATGTAGGTGTTGCTGTAGCCGCTGGTGCTACACAAGGTGCTGCAGTAGACGTAGATGCAGCAACCATAGAAGTAGCAGCAGCAGCGCCCTTGCGATCCATCTCTTCTCCTTGTAGTAAACTCAACCTTCTCAATCAATCACCCGAAGAGCTCTCAATGGAAGCACCAGATGTCGAGGTGAGAGTTTTCTTGGGAAGGGCGGAACCTTCTGGCTGTGTTATTATCGTGAAGGCTGTGAAATGTTTACTTAGGGAAGCACTAGGCTTCTAGCTGTGGCTGCTTTACTCAAAGGATAGGCTTTAGATTACAAGGCGACATTGTAAAACACTCATACACGTCTCTTGGCTCTTCTGATATGTTCAGGAAGCAAAGTTCAGGCTTAACTAGCAATGATAAGATCAGACGGCAAACTTTGACACTCAGGATTGAGAAATCTGTGAAGGTTTAGACTTCTAAACTTCTCTTACATGTAAAAGAGGCCCCACTGAGCACACACACGAAGTTTCAGCTTCAGATCAAATTCTGGCACCAAGATATGGGCAGAAAAGTTCTGGGTAAAGATATTGCGGCAATTTCTGATACTCAGACAGCTATTTCGACCTATAACAGAAAATTGGCTTGATCACTTTCGAAGATTCTTACAGAATTTGAAGTCTACAGGATGCTGAACACCCCTGTGAAGTTGAGACTCTTGATTGTACACCGTTCTCCATATCTCGTTCTTTGAAGTTGCTGCTCTAGATTGAGAGCTTTTCAGACCCCCTCTGCTTCAGCGGCCGCCCTGAATTACTCACTCACTCAAATGACTTGAAACTTTTTGGACAGTTGTAGCCCCGCTGACAGTGAACGCAATCATGAAGGTTTGAAGCGATTTCCTCGATTGAAGCGATTTCTGCTGCAATTGACACTGAAAACCCCAAATCCAACAAAAGTGATGCAATTCTAACTCAACTCAAACTTCAAATTGGCATAACTCCTTGTTTATTGATCCAAATCGATCAAGAATTTCACTGACAGTGCTTGGCACGACGAGCTCTATCTTCTTGTGCTCTCATATTTTGCAGTGTCCTCACCAAATTCTCGAACTTTCCTTTAGACCTCTGTTTCTAAATTTAGAGTTTTACAAAAGACAAAAATGGACCAATGGGAGTTCATAGCTCCACTTGGTTGTCCTTTAGTACTCTAATCCACGTGATAACTTTACTTCACTCATAGGCTACCACGTTAGCTCCCCTAAAATATCAACATAAATCTTAAACTACCTAAAATGACACGCAGCCCTGAAAGTAAACTTAAATCAGCTAAAAAGCGTGCATGGGCAACACGTAAGTATAATCCATGAGCTTATACCCTATCAACATGGTAAATCTAAGTTATGTACATTGAACATCATAGACAAGTAAGAAGTCACTTGCACAAGCACACAAATGCTTGAACAAGATAACTAGCATACTATCAACCTACTAGGACTTAAAACGTATAACACAACGGTATTAATATATACATGAAGGACTAAGAGTAACATTAAGCTAACTTCTACCGCTACTAACTCCCAAGTGTCGAAGTAGAAGCGTAACCCGTAGTCGTCAATGTCCACAGCCTCCAGAATCGACTTCTCTGACGTCTTAACTTCACTCAGAGAGACTAACTCCTAGTAGAGAGGTGAATCATTTACTATGTGAAATGATTCACATCACGACAGCGCAAGTCTAACCAGATGGAGTACTTGGTCAAATGGCGTGGCTATCATTTGAAGGAAGCAACTTGGGTGCTAGAGGAGGTGCTAACACATGCAAGCGAAGTATTGGATCTATTCAAACGGAGACAAGGACAACAAGGGCGTTAGCAAGATGAGGACATCTCCTTCCAGCGAAGAGTGAAGAAACTACGAACCATACGAGTAGCAACTTGAGGCGATTTGGACCGATGGACTTTGTAGCTTTGTCTTGTATTTGGAAATAAAGACTTTGTTTCTTGAAATTTTGTCTAAGTGCACTAATGACATGTCCCAAGAAGTTAATGCGTTCCAAACCAAACTCACTCTTGTCAATGTTGACAAACAGCTTATGCTCACGCAGCTTCGTCAACACCACCCTTAGCTGCTCTGCGTGCGACTCTAAGGTTTTGGAGTAGATCAAGATGTCGTCGATGTAAACGATGACAAACTCATCCATCCCCTCGTGAAAAATTATGTTCATCAATGTAGTGAACGTCGAAGGGGCGTTGCAGAGTCCAAATGACATCACCACGAATTCAAATGATCCGTATCTAATTCGACAAGCGGTCAAGATTCTCAACATCTGGATCAGCTATCTGGATCTAGTAATATCCTGACTTCAAGTCAATCCTACTGAAGTACTTTGCGCCCGCTAGCCTATCAAAGAGGTCGTCTATCCTTGGCAAAGGATAATGATTCTTCACCGTCATCTTATTGAGTGCACGATAATCTACGCAGAGTCGTAACTTCCTATCCTTCTTCTTTGCAAAAAGAACTGAGGCTCCATAAGGTGACTTACTGGTTCGAATATATCCTCGCGCTAATAGCTCACCGAGTTATTTTTTCAACTCAAGGAGTTCCACCTGATTGAGTCGGTAAGGGGCTTTGGAAGGTGGTTTTGATCTTGGCAAGACCTCAATCTTGTGATCCACCACCCGCCTTGGAGGTAACTCAGCAGGTAACTCATCCGTCAAGACATCCTCAAACTCCTTAATCACTTCACGAAGCACCTTCGGAAGTTTAGTCGCGTCTCCTGATGTTTCCTCTTGTCTGTCACCCGCCATCAAATCTGCAACCCGCATCAAACACATGACTCCGTTGTTGAAGTCCATCTGTTTGTCTTTGATCAAATTCACGGCAAAGTCGTCAATTTTCCACGCCTTCCGGATCAGCCTCACTCCCAGCTTCCGTCTTTTATTCTAACGTTCAACCTTAAAGGTTTCCGCCTAAGTTCCACTTCAAACCTGTCCAAGAAAGTGTTCCCCAAAACCGCATGGATATCATCCATCTCGCACACCGTGAAGTTCTCTGTGAACTCCAGCTTCCCACACGCAAATCGTACATCCAAGGCTACTTCGGAAGTTAGGTACGTCTTGCCCTTGGCAAAGCGCACCTGAATAGGCTTGTTTGCCTTGGAGGTAGACAAGCCCAACTTCTTCACCAACTTTGGACTTATGAAGGAGTCAGTCGCTCCTGTGTCCGCAAGAAAAGTAACATCACGGTTAGCAACTTTAGCTTGTAGAAACATCAGTCCCGGCGTCTTCTTCATGGTTCTCAAGGTCACAGTCATCTAGCCTTCCAACAAGTCTTTTGCAACAAGTCTTTTGCAACAAACGCATTCATGCTATAGTTACTAACCTTAGGTTTCGTGCACCCCTTAGCAATATGGCCCGCCTCGCCATAGTTGTAGCAAGTAAACTTAGCGCCATTGCTCTTCTGAGGTGTTTGCCCCTTAGGTTTTGCTCCTGTTTGCTGCCGCTTTGCTGCCGAGACAGAAGAATCCTTCCGATCTTTCTCACCCCCATCCCACTGTCGCTTGAAGCCCTTGTTCTTCTTCTGGAACTTGTCCATGCTACGTGGTTCAAAAGGTTTCTGTTGCTAGACTTCATCACCCTCAATTCGCTCCGTTAGCTTCAAAAGTTCGGCACTTGTCGATGTAGCTCCGGCATCCGAAAGAGAGCCTTCTCCGAGCTAGACTTGAGTCCTCTAATAAATATACATATTTTGATCTCCTCAGTCCACTTGGAGAACGAATCCAGCTTGGCACTGAATTCACGTACATAAGCACTTAAGGTCCATGACACCATCCCGAATCCTTTGATACTCCGGAGTGAATCATCCCGCGAGCAACACCTTGAACTCTTTCCAACCAAGCGCCGAGACGGTCAAGGTATACTCATCTCTGTATGCAGTCCACCAGAGAAGCGCATGATCCTTCAGGAACGTAACCGCTGCTCTCACCTTGTCTGACTCTTGAGCCTGTTGCGCCTCAAAGTATAGGTCCAACTCAGTTAAGAAATCCTTAACTCTAGAGCCCGTCTTATACCAAAAAATGAGGTCGGCAAATTCGTCTTACAAAGCTTTCTGGTAGACGAGGAACTCCCTTGGTCTGTCTCAAGCTCAACGATACGTTTATCCCTGGAGACCATACCTTCTTGCATGGTCTTCATCATCTTGATGAGTTCTGCATACAAGGCTCCTTGACTTCCCGCGCCTGAATCGTTGAGCACCGTTGGCAAGACTCCATCTTGCTGCACTTGTGCCGCAGCTGGTACTGGGCTTCCTTGACGTTGGGGCGAAGGTTGTCGGTTATCGTTCCTTAACTGTGCCTCGGGGCTAGCTCAAGTCGATCTGATCCCGGTGTCAGTCGCCACTCGTCTCTTGGTCTTCTTCTTGGAACTTTGTCCTACGTCGGCCATCGCTCCAAGTGTTCACCTAGAAACGTTGATCCGCTTCGTGTCTTGCGTCCCTCCTCAAGCGTCCAGCCTTCAACCGCTACCTCAAGTTCTCGCTCACCGAAGCGTTGGCTCTGATACCAACTTTCGCGCACCTACCATCTTGTTGCGCCAGCGGAAGCTCTTGCTCAGTAGATCGCGAACTTTACACCGCTAACCTGCAAACACAATCACAAGTTAACGTCCATGCACCACTTATCTTATCTCAGTTTGGTCCGGACCGGAGCCAGACCGTCTCTCTAATCATCAAGCTCAGCAATCCCAAGTCCCGACCTAGACCCGCCTAGGTTGGTCCCAAACATGAGCAAGTCACAATATGACTTGAGACGGACTTCTCATAAAGTCCAGGTCCTAAACGGTACCTCCAGCACACCTAGCGGCCCAACCGTCCGTGATGTTCGTCTGAGTCTAGGCTCCCAAGCGGCGATCTAACCCGCCGACTCGTTCCCTAGTCTTGCCTTAGCCCTTACAGCGTTCCTAAGTTCAGACGTCCAAGTCTGGACGGGAACGTGCCTTGGAACCGGGGTCGGGTGACTCGTCCTGGCCCACCCAGGCATCAAGCCCCCCTCATATATATCTCGATACTTGGGATCGGCGGCCCCGCCCTCCTCTTTGGTCCTTGAAAATTATACCACAACCCGATCGTGGTTCGTCCATAATTCTCAGCTCGGAGGTCAGATCGAGGAGTGTCACATATCACTAGAAAGCTCTCACTGAAACCTTCCCAATGATACCTTGCTCGTCTCAATATCCGTCCACGACCTAAAACGTTGCTGGAGCTCCAACACTTAGCTATTTTTCTGAGAACTTGTGGTCCAGACTCAACTCGAACCCTATGGTTGGACCAGCGTCCGAACCATGGTCCGTCTCTCAGACCCATGTCTCGGACCCACGTTGAGATCTCACATCTCGGACCCACGTCTCAGACTCACGCCTCAGACCTATGTTTCGGTCCGTTTTCAGACTCGCCCCCTTAAGTCAGTGTTCGTCTGGGGTCCTCTTGGGATAGACCCTTATGTCTTAACCCAAGGTTCCAACCTTGGTTCAGAGAACCACTTAGGGTTCATCTGATCTCGACTTCCCGGCCAAGCTGTTAAGTCTTACTCTCAGCGTTCACAACCTAGCGCAAGTCTGCTAGGGTTCTGTTGTTCGCGTCTGCGCCCGATCTTGAGATTGAGGGTCGCGACAACTAACAGTGCTTCCTAAGTACCTCTCGTCTTCCGAGCTATATCTGAACAATCTTAACTAAGCAAGGCATCGCATGGATTACCAAGAAGACAATCCACCTTCCATTTCATCCTACTTCCTAACAGAAGATACAAGATATGTGAGAAGAAGAGTATACGAGAAGTTCAGAAGATGATAGCGGACTCCTACGATGACAGTGACCTCCAGGAAGACTCCTGAGATAGCTTCCAATTAACTGACATACTCGGAAGACTTCCTGCAGCCAGGCTTTCCATCACTGGTCTCATCTGTCATCGTCTTCCGACACGCAATCTAACCTCACAACAGACACGAAACATCCATACTCTGTTGTTCCGACTTCTCACCTCTCATACACACTCAGAAGAAGCTTGCTGCATGACAAAAAGACATGACCCTCGACAATTTTCTCCAGATTCTGCCAGCAAGACTTCTCACAATTCTCTTCTAAGTTCGGGAAGAAGAAGGAATAGGATGCTATGGGTCGGACAGAAGAGACCCGTAAAGGACTCTCACGTCTTCTCGCGCATTCTGCCAACCTTTCCAACCTTCTAGTCTCTCTAGAAAGATGTGGATTTGAGAAGCTCTGAAGATCGAGAGGCACGAGCCTGGTTCTTAACTTCCAGCTTCTCGAAACAATAATCAACTCACCAAGTCACTCAGGATTCGTACCAAGCCTCTCTCAACACAAAACCAATCCAATCCAATCTTGATACGAATTGAACACAGTCGTCTTCCGAAGACGTTCAGACATTCAGAAGCGTCTTCCGAAGATGTTCAGATCTTCAGAAGCGTCTTTTGTCCAGGTTCAAGAACAAAGGTGTAGTAGGGTAGAGAAATTGATAATCAGGTGATCAAATTTAAGAATGAGATATGAGGAAGCTCGATTCGTACTTAGGAAGAAGTGGGAAGACGGCTATCAAAAATTGGACAGCGCTTCCACGCTCAATTCTCACAGAGGAAATTTCAGGGTAGGAGAATCGATCGATGGGCTTCCTGCAAACGAACGAGGAAGCACGGGGAACATCAAATCAGAGACGAGAAGCTGTGGGAAGGAGAAAGAACACGGGAAGAAGCTCAGTACAGCTTCTGGCTACTTTTGGTGTGCCTTCAGTCTTCTGCGCGCTTCTGGTTTCAATCCCAACTCCATTGCGATCCCACGAACCTCCTCCTGTCGTCAATCTTGAGCTGCACCCCTCTGTTGCTGCAATCGATCCTTCTCTTCCTTAGAAACTTTTCTAATCGACCCTCAATGTCTGCTTCTTGGAATCTGAAAGGATTCCTTCAGCTCGACTGTACTTCCAGCTCTCACAGAATCGTCCTCGCTCTCTCTCTGGCCTCAATTCGGTTCTCTGAGTTTCAATTACACTCTCCTCGCTTCCAAGTCCAATTCGACACCTCGATGACAACCGCTTCTCAAAATGCAGACGTCCTTCGCTGTGGGAAGCAGGCTATCGATCTTATGCTAATGCGCCTCGCTCGTTTCTTCCTCGCATTTTAGGGTAAAAAGTCTTGGTAAAGCCCGATTCACCCACTACTAGGTAGTACCTATTCTCCCGCAGTGATGTGACACGTGGTTGGTACCCCGAAGGTCCAGTCACCATCTTCCGTCTTTCGTCTTCCAAAGACCTAGTCAGGAAGATGTCTTCTCGGAAGATGTTCTTCTTCCGTCTTTGGAAGAAGTCGACTTCTCTTACAAAAAGTTCTTAAGACCATCTTTCTTCTAAGCAAGATGTAATCTTAAGCAACAGGGTTATTTCAATTACACAGACATGTTATTATCTTCAAAAATTTCAAAAATTCGTAAATCCTGTAAATTGTGCGCATCACATACGCCCACCCTCACATGTTTGCATCCCCGCAAACATTAGCGCTTTTACTTACGCTCAATATTTCTTGACACGCCACCCATTAACACGGGTGGTCATCAACGTACCATCTAACTCTTCCAGCTGTAAGGAGCCATTGTTGAAGACCTCCAAGACTCGGTAAGGACCCACCCAACAAAGATGAAGTTTCCTAAGGAATTTGAGATGCCTGTTGTCGTACAGAAGAACCAAGTCTCCATCCGCAACAACCACCTTCTTCAGCTTGCCATCATAGTTAATCTTGCGTTGTGCTTGTACCTCGTAAGTCTTCTCCAAAGTTGCGTTCCTGTCTTCTTCGAACTCCACAAAGTTCAGAAGATGCTGCTCTTGGTTTTCTGCTTCTTCCATGCGTTCGGTAACGACTAACCTGTAAGTAGGGACCTCTAACTCGATGGGAACAACAGATGTCATCTCATAAGTTAGGTAGAATGGTGTCTTTTGGGTGGTGATCTTAGGTGAAATCCTAAAAACCCATAACACAGATGGCAGCTTCGTATCTCAATCATACGCATGATTAACAGTTATCTTATTCAGAGTATTACAAAGAAGACCATTCGACTTCTCTGTCAATCCGTTAGCTTTCGAGTTGTACGGTGTCGTCTTCTGATGCTTTATCCTGAAGTACTGGATCAAGAGAGAAATAGTCTCATTTAGAAAATGAGTACCCCTATCTGATACTAGTTCCAACGGGCATCCGTATCGAGTGATGATGTTGTGTCAAAGAAACCTGGCCACCACTGCAGCGTCGTTCTTCCTTGTGGCTTCGTCCTCTACCATCTTCGTGGCATAATCTATAGTTATTAAGATGTACTGTGCTCGTGTTCTTCTAGCTACCGGGGCGATTGGCCCAACAAAGTTTATCCCACACTTTTTAAAAGGAGCAAGCGGAAGAATGAGAGTAAGAGGCCACCTAGTAGTAGCTGTTGGTCTTTCCACCCTCTAACACGCATCACATTTTTGGATCTCCTGAAAAGTGTCTCTGTACATGGTCGGCCACCAGTAGCCGGCGTCCAACATCTTCTTTATCGTGGTCTTCAGCCCATAGTGACCCCCAGCATCTTCATAGTGAAGACCCGTGATCACTGACTTAATCTCTGAAGACTCAAGGCATCTCCTTAGCTTCTCGTCATGTCTTTTCCTAAACAGGATACCCTAGAAGATGGCGTAGGGGGCTGCCTTGTGTAAGAAGACAACCTTCTGCTCGACATCCAATCCCTCGGGGTACTGTTGGTCTTCCAAGAACTTCCTCAAGTCCTTGAAGATCGATTCCTCTGTGGAAGTCGCATAAACTAGGTCAGAAGACCTAGTCTCGTCTTCTAGAAAGCAGGCGGTACGTCCCCCTCAGATGACAGTGTCTTTGGAGAAACTCGAAATAGCTTCTCATCAGAGAACTCGTCTTCTCGATGTTCTTTCTCCAATCTAGATAGGTATCAGCATTAACATGCTGTCTTCCAGGCCTGTACTCCACTGTGTAAGTAAATTCCTGAAGTAGAAGAATCCACCTAGCTATTCTATTAGACAAATCTTCTTTCTTTACTAGATGTTTCAAAGAAAAATGATCCACACAGAAGACAAATAGATTTGCTAGAAGATAGTGCCTAAACTTCATACATGAGTAAATCATGCCAAGACACTCCCTTTCAATTGTCGAGTACTTCTTCTCCGCATCGTTGAGTTGTCTTCCCGCATAGTAGATGGGATAATCCTTCTTCTTCTCATCTTTCTGGCTCAATACCACCCCTTTGACAAAAGCAGAAACATCCACATAAATGTGGAAGATCCTCTCCCAATCAGGTGGTCTTAAGACAAGAGATTCTGACAGAAGTTCTTTCATCTCTTTGAACGCTTCCTGCTGCTCAGAAGTCCAGACGTAAGGTTCGTCCGTCTTGAACAACAAGTCTTCGTACTACCTCTGCATACCAATAAACCTCTTGTAGTATCCTACGTTGCCCAAGAAACTTCTCAACTGAGTCAGGTTAGCAGGTGGGTGAAGTTTCATGATAACTTCCACCTTAGCATAGTCGACTTCTATATCTCTTCCAGAAATCCTTGTAGTGACGTAGGATTGCTCCTTTTGTCAATTTAATATACAAGATATCGTTCTCACAGAGGATTTGCACAAGTATCGCTGCTCTAAGTTCTAAGATCTGTTCAGACACACAAACACACGGATTTTACCTAGAAATTCCGTCTTCTCACAAAACCACACGGCTTCCAGACCCTTTAAGAGGTGCCTTGGACCTAAACAAACAACTACCACCTAAAATATCACATAATTATCTACAGGAAAGTTCGGGAAAACACGTCTTGCTTCCAGATCACTTCTTCTAGTCTTCTCAACACAGTCTTCCCAAAGCAATTCTCGGCTTCTGCGGGTTCAACTCGGCTTCTCACACCTCCAGAAGACTGCTCCTGCTTCGTAGACGCCAAATTATCAATGTCTATCACACATTGCTCTTCCAATTTCCAACGGGGTTAGATCAATCACATGGTGTAAGCTCCATGTAGCCTTCCCATGCTTGTGCCTATGAAAACGGTCTTCCTGCAGCACTACAACGACATTCACCTTCACGGAAGCTCAACAGAAGTCTCGGAAGCTCACTAGAAGAAGATGGGAAGATGGGAAGATGAGAGAAGATGGAGAAGAAGAGAAAATCCAAACAAGAGAAAACAAGAAAAGAATGAGAAATTAAGACTCCGACAGGCTTCTAGTCCGGATCTTGACTAACAAGTCATCCCTGCTTGTAGTAATTTGAGGATGAAGACAACAAATTCCCTTACAGTTACACAGTCTTCTACTCGAGGATGTCGTATTTTGTTGTGGAAAGAAGGCTTTTTTCTTCTTCTGTCGTTGCTTTGACTACTCGATGCGTTGTCGACTTCGACTACTCGACTACTTCGACTACTCGACTACTTCGACTACTCGACTACTTCATCGACACGTTGTCGAAGAGCAAATTGTCATTCGTCCTTGCCTCGTCTAACAAGACCTTCTCCTAGTTCTCGACGGTCTAATTACCGGGTCGCGCATAGCCATCTTCGCCTCCGTGATCTTCACACATCCGTATCTGGCTAATGAACTTGCCAGACACTTTAGTCCAACCTCCCAGGGTTAGGAAACTCAGACCTAACTCCTTCTGCTTCTGCCGAAGGCGCACTAACTCCTCTTGATCTAGCTCGAAGGCTCTAATCCTCGATAACTTTGTCGTGATTGACATTGTAATCGGGCGAAGGTTGCTAAACTGGTTGTGAGGTAAACTTCACCTAAACTGCTAGTCTTCGCTCAAGTTGGCCTTCGCCTAAACTAATTGTCTTCGTCCAAATCCTCTATCTTCGTCTAAACTTATCGTCCGCAATTGGGGAACAGCTGAGCGCTAAAAGTGGATTTGGGAAATGAGCTGGTTTTCCTAGTATATAGCTTGGTTCAAACTCCTCGCACGTGCCGAAATTACCTCTGATTGCTTGCCTCCGATCTGACAAGCGCATGCGCATGCTGTCTTCGTCCACGCCACTTATCGTTCCTGTTTCTTCCTGGGTAGGTAGCTCGTCCTTACACAGACTACTTCTCGACTGTGAATTCCTCTGACTATTCGTGAAGAGAGCGTACTAACGATCTGTGTTCTCAAGAAGTCTCCCTTCTCAGATCTTTCCTGTGAAGGTCTTTTTCTGAAGACTCTTCTTAAGAAGTCTCTTTACTAAAACTAAGCTATTCTTCTTCTACAAACTTCTACATTTCGATCTTCTTCTATCAAAAATTGAAAAAGTGGGCTTTACAGTAATTCAGCAGGTAACTCATCCGTCAAGACATCCTCAAAATCTTTAATCACTTCGTGAAGCACCTTCGGAAGTTTAGTCGCGTCTCTTGACGTTTTCTCTTGGAACTTTACCCTACGTCGGCCATCGCTCCAAGTGTTCACCTAGAAACTTTGATCCGCTTCGTGTCGCGTCCCTCCTCAAGCGTCCAGTCTTCAGCCGCTATCTGATATAGCGGTCGAAGCGTTAGCTCTGATATCACTTTTCGTGCACCTACCGCCTTGTTGTGCCAGCGGAATCTCTTGCTCAGTAGGTGTTGCAACCTTCAGTCTCAAGGTCGGGCGTAGACGCGAACAATAGAACATTGGTGGACTTGCGTTAGGTTGTGAACGTTGCGAGTAGGACTGAACGACTTGATTGGGAAGTCGAGATCAGATGAACCCTAAGTGATTCTCTGATACAAGGTTGGAACATTGAGTTAGGACATAAGGACCTACCCCAAGATGACCCCAGACAAACGCTGACATAAGGGGCAAGTCTGAGAACGGACCGAAACATAGGTCTGAGGTATAGGTCTAAGATGCGGGACCGAGACGTAGATCTGAGACGCAGACAGACCGTGATTCATGGTTCTAGTCTAGGTCTGGACCACAAGTTTCCGAAAAACAGCTAAGTGTTGGAGCTCTAGTGACGGTTTAGGTCGTGGACGGAGCTCCCTCTAGCTTCTCCTGCAACTTCTCATCTACAGTCCGAAGAAATAGCTCTGTCTTGTTGGACTGCAATGTCAACTTCTCCATCCTAGTCAGCTGTGAAAATTGCTTCTCAAACTCTCTGAGCATCTCAATAGCTTGTAACCCCTTCCTTGGTTGCTCAACCCACTCCAAGAATGACTTCTTGATGACTCGATCAGAGTCCTCCAAGAAGTACTCATCCATCAAGGCACGAGCAAAATCTCAATCCTTGTTAAAGTGCTTCGTTAGCATTTTACCATGATCTCTAATCTCTGGAGCTGCTGCTAACTCAAACGTCTCAATCATCTCATCTTCTGAGACCCGGTTCAGCTCCATCTCATTCACATAATGCCTCAGATATCTTGAGACATCTCTTCTATCAAACTAGTCAATCCGACTGACCACCGCTTGTAGCGCCTTTGTTGCCAAAGCCACCTTTCGCTCATCAGACTGTTGCTGCCTTAAGAACATAGTGAAAGCTTGGAACATCGATGCAGTCGCCGGATCCAACTGCACCTTCGGTAACCCACCTGAACCACTAGCTCTATCTCCATCACCTTTCCTATCCCCACTCATGACTGTCAATCTCTTCTTCAAAGTTCACACGCAGAAGAAATCTCCACCCCAGACCCTCACGTCGAGTTCACCACCGTATCGTGTCGGATATTGCGTGAAGGATGTCCAAGAAAACACAAGGTTCCTGGCTGTGGAGATGCTTTCTGCTGAACAGAGACAAGACAGAGAAAGACAATCACGAAAATGAGTGCTGCAATATATTCCAACTCCAAATGTATGTACACAGCCGGATCTTTCTCCTAAGAGCACAAAACTGAGAAATAGACCAAAGTGGTCTGTAACCTGCTTCAAAACCTTTAAAACAAACCCCTGAATCACAACCCTGACTCAAAACCACCGAAGCGTAGCTCAAAGCAAGAGAAACTTCCCTTTGCTAACAAAAAGAGCTGCACCAGTATCACACGATTGAAATCCAAGTCCAAACCACATCCATGTACAAGCTCTTAGCCAAAGCTAGCTACCACAAGCTGTATATAGCCAACTAGATCTCTATCGAACTCAAAAGAGCAAAACCCGTAGCGAAGAAACCGAAAAAGACCTATATGAGAACTTTCTCTTTTCGTCAAACAGTCTTCAGATGTCGATACGGTCTCCTTCCTTGACTCCATTGGTCCAAGAAACCTTCAGATCCAACTCTCGACAGTCGAGATATCGTCGATTTTTGGTCGCAAGTGATCGAACCTTCAAAAACTCCTCCTTACGTCTTAAAACTGCACACACCGCTCAAACGAATCGCTTGATCTGATATCTGTCTTCTTTGGCAGGTAGATCTAGCTATCATGAACCCAACAAGACTCCAAACAAGTTGTTTGGAGTTCCCCTTGCAAAACCATGCAAGAAATTTGGTCGCAGGTTGCAAAAAACTGACGTAAATGAACTCCCTGCGGCTCAAACTCACTCATCTCACCCAACCCAACAATCTAATCCACGTACTGTCTTCTCCTATACGTAGACTAAGACTCCTTGGTCGCGTAGGCACCAAGAACAAAGAGCTTGACTCACCGATCGCGAAGAACAACCCAATCTCAGGTCGCAGACGATGAAAACTTGACGCAAGCGCTTCCCTACGGGCCAATTTCACTCAAAACTCCCAAACCGTCCGATGAAACTTGGTATCGTCTTCAATTTCCTGAAGAACTCGTTGTTCTGATCCCGATGGATCCAAGGATAGCAAGTTTGGAATCCTGAACGGCCCGAACGGTCCAACTCTCCTTCACATGTCACTGAAGCTCTCCCAAATCCTTTCTCTACGTCTCAATTTCTCCCAGTACACACACCCTGATCCGTCTTTTCAAGAATCATCTTAACCCACACGTAGCTTGCACAGATCTGAACCCAATGACCTCTTGCGCGCGTGTATTGGACTTCCCAATTCTCCAAAACGTCCACCGACAAGTCGCAGAAACAAGCTGACCCCTTAAGCTGCCCCTTTACGTCAGTCTTTGTACGTACCAGTTCTCTTCAATGAGGAAGCAGGTCCCTTGTGTCTTTAATATAACGCCTGGGGCTGCAAATACCCAGTCAGCAAGTAAACTCGAGCTTAGCTTGATTTTCCCTTCTTTCGAATCGCATTTATTCTCCAGTAAGTGTCCAAATGAAGTAGACAAGATGCCCATGGAAAGCTGACAACGAGCTCTACCCATCTATGTGATGAAAGTGAAGATCCGAAGTTGTGCCAAAAGCTCATAAGCTGAGGTCTAGCTTGTTTTCTCCATCTTTCAAGTCTTGTAACTTCTCCACTATACGTCCAAACAAAGTAGACAAAGTGCCTATGAAAAGTTGGAAAGGAGCTCTATCCACTGATGCGATAAAAGCAAAGATCCGAAGTTGTGCCAAAAGCCCGTAAGCTGGAGCCTAGCTTGTTTTCTCCATCTTTCGAGTCTTGTAACTTCTCCACTAGGCGTCCAAACGAAGTAGACAAGATGCCCATGGAAAGCTGGCGAGGAGCTCTATCCACTGATGCGATAAAAGCAAAGATCCGAAGTTGTGCCAAAAGCCCGTAAGCTGAGGCCTAGCTTGTTTTCTCCATCTTTTGAGTCTTGTAACTTCTCCACTAGGCGTCCAAACGAAGTAGACAAAGTGCATATGAAAGGCTAACAACGAGCTAGGCCCACCTATGCGATGAAAATGAAGATTCGAAATGATGTCAAAAGTCCATAAGCTAGGGTCTAGCTTGTCTTTCTGAGTGTATTTGGAGCGACAAGCATCGAAGTCTGAATTTCAGATAGGAGCCGGTCCACGACACGACAGCGGGTGGTGGATCACAAGATCACAAGACTTGTCTTGGCCTAGCCAGGCATCGAATCTCCCTCATATATACTTCTGGAGATCGGTGGTCCAGACCCAGACTCGAACCCGATGGTTCGGACCAATGTCAGAACCACGATTCGTCTACGTCTCGATCTCGTGTCTCGGACTCATGTTATGTTTCGGTCCGTTTCCAGACTTGCCTTTTTAGGTTAGCGTTTGTCTGGGATCGTCTTGGAGTAGGCCCTTATGTCCTAACCCAATGTTCCAACCTTGGTTCAAAGAACCACTTAGACATCTGATCTCGACTTCCCGGTCAAACCGTTAAGTCTAACTCGCAACGTTCACAACCTAGCGTAAGTCCACTAAGGTTCTATTGTTCACGTCTGCGTTCGATCTTGAATGAGAGTCGTGACACATCTCTAACTCTCTTACGCAGCTCTCGGTCTAGTATCTCATATCAGAACTGAACTACATGTACTTTCGTCACCTCTTGAGTAACGTTGATCAACCGCCTCATGCGAGTAAACGCCTCGCATAGGCTCTCTCCAGTCTTCCGCTGAAACTCCTACAGACTCTTCAACTTGTCGGTCCGTACACCTTGATAGTTCTTCCTCAAACACTGAAAGAACTGAACCACAGGGTTAAACCCTGGTGGTACTCCGCTCATATTACCACCTACTCCACTACTAGTGGACGCACCGCCGGTAGTAGATACTGTCACCCGTGGATGTACCACTGCTACTAGCACCCAAACTTGCAAGTACTACGTCTCCTGAAACTACGCCAGTAATGATAGAACATAGTTGGGAGACCAATGTTGTAAAGTACTTTAGCAAGGTCAAGATATTATCAGATCCGGATAGCTGATCCAGATGTTGAGAAGACCGCTTGTCGAACCAAATACGAATCGTTTGAATTTGTGATGATGTCATTTGGACTCTACAATGCCCCTTCGACGTTCACTACATTGAAGAACATAATTTTTCACGAGGAGATGGACAAATTTGTCATCGTTTACATCGCCGACATCTTGATCTACTCCAAAACTTTGGAGTCGCACGCGGAGCAGCTAAGGGTAGTGTTGACGAAGTTGCGGGAGCATAAGCTATTTGCCAACGTTGATAAGAGTGAGTTTGGTTTGAAATGCATTAACTTCTTGAGACATGTCATTAGTGCAGAAGGAGTCGGCCCGGATATGCAGAAGGTGGATGCGATTGTAACTTGAGAGCCTCCGACTACAGTGAAGAGGATGCGGCGATTCTTAGGATTGGCACAGTTCTACCGCAAGTATGTGAAGAGGTTTTCAAAGATCGTGAAGCCGCTGACAGATTGGACAGGAAAAGACGCACAAGTAAGTTGGACCAAGGAGGTGGACGATGCGTTCCAGATGATCAAATCTATTTTGTCGAAGGTACCAGTTTTGAAGCTGCCGGAGTTTGACAAACCATTCGAGGTGCACACGGACGTGAGTGACTATGCGATTGACGGAGTGTTGGTGCAGGATGAAAAACCTGTAGCGTACGAAAGCAAGAAGTTATCTGGGACGGAGAGTCGATGATCGACTCACGAGAAGGAACTGTTTGCGGTGGTTCATTGCTTGAGGAAATGGCAGCACTACTTGGGACTTCACAAAACCCAAGTGTATACTGATAACCTTTCGCTCAAGTACTTTGAGACACAAGATCGGATGACGTCAAAGCAACTATCGTGGCATGATACCTTAGCGCTCATGAATGTAGAATTAATCCACAAAACGGGTTGCTTCATCCTTTGTCGATTCCAGCCAGACCTTGGGAAAGCATTAGCATGGACTTCATCACCTCTCTGCCTGACTCAAACGGATACAATGCAATCTTTGTGATAGTTGACCGGTTTAGCAAACTAGCGAAGTTTGCGTCGACCTTAGATACTACAACAACATTCATGACTTCTTGGTTGTTCCTAGATACTTGATGGCGTTCACATGGATTGCCTCGGAGTATTATTTCAGATTTCTGAAATAATACTCAAACAATAAGTTCACAAGTGCCTTTTGGAAACACTTGTTTCATAAGTTGAGAACTAAGTTAAAATTTAGTATCACTTTTCATCTCGAAACGGATGGACAAATGGAACGAGTTAACTCGGTTCTGAATCACTACTTGAGGAATTATGTGAGTGCGGACCAAAGTGATCGGGCGGAGTGGCTCAGTCTTGCAGAATATTGCTACAATTCCACGAAGTATTCAGCAACCGACGAATCGTCTTTCTTACTAGCTTACGGACATGAGCCAGAAGGGCCTCTTGACTTGACTCTTGCAGGGAATTCTACATCGGCACGACCAAGAACACGGCAAATATCAGCTGAAGAGTTGGTGGCGAAAATGCAGCGGAACGAGGAGCAAGTAAAGAAGAACCTCGAGAAGGCGCAGCAACGGTACACGAAGCAGGTAAACAAGCATCGACGGCAAGTGAAGTTTCAAGTGGGCGAAGAAGTATGGTTAAGTATGAAGAACTTCATCCTTTCGGAGGGAATATCGATGAATGTTTCATCGAAGTTTACCGGACCTTTTGTCATAGTCAAGAATCCGCACGAAGATGTCTATACGTTAGACCTTCCTCCCGAATGGTAGTTGCATCCGACTTTCCATGTTTCTTATTAAAGAGATACTTCAAGGATGATTTGCGGCCGGAGCGCAAACAGGTTCTCAGGTCTCAACCTGATGTCGTGCAAGGCGAAGCAGAATATGAGGTAGAGACCATCTTGCGATCACGGTGTAAATCTAACCGAATGGAGTACTTAGTCAAATGGCGTGGATACCATTTGAAGGAAGCAACTTGGGTGCTAGAGAAAGAGCTAACACATGCCAGCGAAGTATTGGACCTCTTCAAACAGAGACAAGGACAACAAGGGTGTTAACAAGATGAGGACATCTCCTTCCAACGAGGAGTGAAGAGACGACGAACCATACGAGTAGCAACTTGAGGCGACTTGAGCCGATGGACTTTGTAACTTTACTTTATATTTTGTGGAAATAAAGACTTTGTTTCTTGAAATTTGTCTAAGTGTATTGGTAGTGCATGGCTATGACTAGTTCTGGTCAGATGCCTAGGATGTTGTCAAGAGGAGGAACGAAACACACTCAAAGGAAGCGAGCTGGTTTGGATAAGCACCTAAATCAAGACTTAGGTTTGCCTTAGCGCTGACAAAGCAAGTATGAACTTTTATACTTGTCTTCGGACTTGGGATGATCTTGCGTTGTAGTTTGTCAACTGCAAGATAAACTTAGTCTCGCGTCTAAGTCAAATCAGGTTGTGACCAGAAAGTGAGTTTCGGGGGACCTCGTAAGTAGGTGTGAATACTTATAGTTAGCAAGTTAGAGTCTTAAGTAGAATGTTTAGAAATTGTCAACTAGTTTTGTTTAAGGTTGGTCAAAAAAGTAAGGCTTTTGCCGAGACTAGTTGGAATTTTCTAAATGTTCTAGCGACAACTTAAGACTCAAGCCAAGCGGATTAGCTACCAGACCGCAATTCTAGCACCAAGGGGTTGACTACTCATTTTGCACTTGACGTTAACTTAAGGATCATTGTTCATGAGAGCATCAACCTCCAAAGTGGGAGTGAATGACACGACACTCAGTCTCAATGTCGGGCGCAGACGCGAACAGAACCCTAGTGGACTTGAGCTAGGTTGTGAACGCTGCTAGTAGGACTGAACAGCTGATCGAGAAGTCGAGATCAGATGAACCCTAAGTGGTTCTCTGAACCAAGATAGGAACATTGGGTTAGGACATAAGGACCTATCCCAAGACGACCCCAGACGAACGTTGACATAAGGGGGCAAGTCTGGGAACAGATTGAAACATAGGTCTGAGACATAGGTTTGAGATGTGGGTTTGAGATGTGAGACGGGACGTCGGTCCGAGATGCTGACGGATCATGGTTCAGACGCTGGTCCCACCCACATGGTTCGAGTCTAGGTCTGGACCATAGGTTTCTGAAAAACGGCTAAGTGTTGGAGCTCTAGTGAAATTTTAGGTCGTGGACGGAGCTCCACGTAAGATCACGAAATGAGTAAGATATCATTGAAAAGGTCTCGGCGAGAGCTTTCTAGTGATATGTAGAACTCCTCGAATTGATCTCCGAGATGAGAATTATGGCCGAACCAGGATCAGGTTGTGGTATAATTTTCAACGACCAAAGAGGAGGACGAGGCCGCCGATCCCCAGAAGTATATATGAGGGAGACTCGTTGCCTAGGTGGGTCTGGATGAGTCACCCGATCCCAGGGTTCGGTGGACGGACTCTGAGGGCATGAGGTGATAGCTGGGCCGGTTCCAAGGCACGTTCCAGTTCAGACTTGGACGTCTGAACTTAGGAATAATGTAAGGGCTGGAGCAAGACTAGGGAACGAATCAACGGGTTAGACCACCATTCGGGAGCCTAGAACCAGACGGACATCATGGGCGGTTGGACCGCTAGGTGTGCTGGAGGTATCGTTTAGGACCTGGACTTTATGGGAAGCCCGTCCCAAGTCATCTTGTGGCTTGTTCATGTTTGAGACCGACCTAGGCGAGTCTAGGTCGGGACTTAGGGATTGCTGAACTTGATGATTAAGGAGACAGTCCAGCTCTGGTCCGGACCAGATAGAGTTAAGGTAAGTGGTGCATGGACGCTAACTTGTGATTGTGGTTTGCATGTTAGCGGTGTGAATTTCGTGACCTAGTGAGCAAGGGCTTCCGTTGGTGCAACAAGGCGGTAGGTGCACACAATTATCCCGATCCCAGGGTGCTCTGGAGAAGTTTCACTTTTCTCCTCTTCCTCGATCCTCGAGGGACAGACTGTAACAGGTTCATGTGTGAAGCCTTGGTTTTTCGTTTTGTTAATTAATTGATTAATTGTAAAGTAAATAAGAAGAATAGATGATAGAAGATAAACGATATGAGTAGAATAGTGTTAATTAGAAGTTTAGTGAAGAATCCCAGTTCTGGAGGAATTTATCGAATCTATGGAGACAATGAAAGATGATTTTCTCATAGATGAATTCCTCGGGCGAAGAGCTTTCTAACGATATGTTGTGCGAGGCAATCGGAGACCGAATGACGAAGTTACAGCCGACTGAAGAATGTCAGTCGTCAAGAGGAAAACCCTAACTTCGGCACGTGCAGGAAAGTCTATCGCGGGATATAAGCAAGGTAACAAGTTGTTTACTTTACTGTTTTACTATTCCCAGAGCGAGCGATAGCAGGGCGCAGAGAGCCGCATTTACCGAACGCCGAAGTACACCAGTTACGGGCGAGGAAGCCAATTCGCGAGTGATCGGCGAGGAAGCCAATTTGCGAAGAAGTACATCAGTTACGGGCGAGGAAAGGATTGCAGCGAGGAATCCGTTTGTAGCGAAGATCGTTGCAGTGATCCTAGGGATGCGCGGGATGCAGACGACTAAGGCGCCGAGGCTCCGAGCCTTTGAAGTTAATCGACTAGCTCTTCGCCGCTATGACAAGGACCTCGAGGAAATGGGGTTATCGTTCCTCTTGCTTCCTTGGTGGGGGATGGTTTCCTCCAAATTGGTGCATAAGTTGAAGATGTGCAAACAACATCCGGCCGATGATCACTATGGGCGACCCTGTAACTGGACCGAAGCTCACTGGACCAGTGTCTTGGGAATCGACGATGCGGGACGGGAAGGTGATCTTCTTTTTGACACCATAGCTGCCGCTGCTTCGCCCGAAGCAGTGAAGACCTTCCCGAATCTGTTCAAGGAATTACCTCTAGGGAGGAACGGTTACCGGACAAGCGATTACTGCGATCCGAAGAAGAGAGAAGTAGCCGATGCGATTATGGCGATCTTCAGGCCACGAAGAACGACATACATGTCGAACTGGCAAATCAACTTCATCGAGCAGCTCTTCGCCGGACGAAGAGCACATTGGGCGAGGATCATCCACCGACATGTGCTGAAGCTTTGGAACGCGAATGACTTGGCGTACATAGGACCCTTTGTATCGGTGTTCTATATGGGGATGGGGTTGCTATCTGAGGCACAACAGACGAAGTTAGGCTTTACCGCAATTGCCGAGGATGAAGAATTTCAAGTAGTGCAGACTCCAGCCCGAGACGCGCAACTTGAGAAGCTCTTCGATGAAATTGAGGCCGAGGAAGCAGCGCCCGAAGCAGCGACCGAAGTAGCGGCTGATACTACGCCGAGGCAGGAGGCATCGACTTCAACACCAGCTGCAGAGAAGACGCCCAAAGCAGTTACTCCGGCCGAAGACGAAGATGTAGTCGAGGTATCTCCTCCGATTCGCAGGAGTGGAAGGAAGAAACCTCTGGAAGAGACGCCGAGGTCTGTGCAGAAGTCTCGGAAGAAGATGAAGATGACGAAGACGGTTCGGACCGATGATGAAGCAGTTGAAGAGGCGACCGAGGAAGCCGAGGAAGGGAGTACTCCTCAGATGGAGAAGGACGTTGCCACTACACCGAAGAGCGTTGTTTCTCCATCGACAGTTGGTGAGATCGAACGATTAGCTTCTTCGGCGGATTACCTCAAAGATGTAGTTGTACCGTTACTGCACAGCTTGGAAGCGAACCGCGGGACCTACGAGGAAGTTGTCGGTAGGAAGCTGAACCTGGCAGAGTTAGTGCATACGATGCACTTCGGCCGAGGTAACTGGAAGGAAGAGAAGGAGAATCTGAGAGCTGCACTTCGCATGGCCCAGAAGGAGGCGCAGACGAGGACCGATGAACTGAAGAGTGTGACATCAGAGAAGGAGGAACTTCTTCGGCAGAAGATTGATCGCGACAACGAGCATGAGAAGGTTCTGTCTTTGACGAAGAAGGAGTTGGACGAGGTACGACTTCAACGGGATAGGAACCTGGATGTTGTCGCGGAGATGACGCAGGAGATCGAGGATCTGAAGCGACGCACAATCAAGGCCGAGGAGCTAAGTGCTCAACTTCGGAGTAGGGTCGAGCCAGTGCTGAAGAACTACTTCGCCGTTGAGCTGGACACCGAGGAAGCGGGATTTCTTCGCCAGGTTAGAGAGGAGTTCTTAGCTGCAGATGCGGAGGGTACTTCAGCTAGGAACCGGGTAGCTAGGTTAGGACAGCGAGTAGTTAGAGAGCTTAGGGAGGTTAGAGCAACCGTAGAGTTCTCAGTTTGTGAGATAGGTAGAGAGTTAGCGATAGAAAGCGGTGTCGTTCCTGGTGTCGTTTCGGACACAGGATCTTCATCCGACGGTCCAAAAGTACGCCCGACTTCTTAGGAAGAAGATCCGTCATCTTCGGGAAAATCTGTATATAAGCGTTGTGTTGTTCGTATTCAAGACCTCTATGTGTTTTATCATTTTTGAGTTTTCTATTTCCTGAGTTTACGGAGCCATTGAGTGTTTTGTCTTCTGCGAAAGATTTACCTACGAAGTATCGTAGTTTGCTGTGGTAGGAATTAGTCTGGGTGCCGAAGAATTTGCTGTTGACATTTGAAATCAGAGTAGAACGTTTACGGCGAAGACTGAGAATAGACCAGCATCTGCGGAGTTAGTTTCCTACGAAGACGTTCTTGGGCGAAGTTGAATTCGGAAGAAGTTGTTCTTTGGTGGAACACTTAGGAAGAAGTTCAATCTAGTTCTTCGGCGGAAGAAGAGTCTTCTTCGCCAGAGTTTTCCGAGAACAGTAGTAGTGAAAGTAACTTAGTGTGAAGATACTTAGCGTTTATGGTGTTAGAGGCTACTTAGTAGCACTTCAGCAGTACTTCCTCGTGTGACATTTCCGTCCGTGACTCTGTTCCTCTGTTGTTCATCTGTTTCTTGAGGTCCCTAACCTGTTCAGTACCTGTTATGTTTGTTTGTCAGGATTATCAACTCTGTCTTGTCGGATAGATCTGAGTTTGATCTCTACCGGGACTGATTTCTGCCCGTGAGAATAAAAGACAACTATAAAGAATCACCTTTGTTACGTGTTTACTACTTTTGGATGATCTTTACTTGCATCTCTGTGGGTTCGATCCTTAAATTACTACTTTCGAGCATCTTTTGGTTTTCTTGTGTGTTACATCATGTAATCAACATTTTCATCTAGAAGTTGTTAGAAGGTTACATTCGTCTTTTGATTCCACAAATCTCGTAAGAAATCATAAGAAGATCGCTCTAAAAGAGTGACTAGAGTTTCCAATAGGGAAGGTTCAGAAGTAACTTCCTTAGGTGAAGTTATTTCTAAACCTGAAGTGGATCTTTCCTCGACTGGAAGCTGTTCCTACGAAACAAGGGCTTCCGTGATTGATGGCGGAAGCTTCTGCACTATCTTCCGTCCCTCCTCCTGTTCTTCTTGCATGATCGCTTCTACTTCTTTTTTGATATCAGGAGCAAATTACTTCGGATCTTCCTTGTCATAAGCAGGAGAGGAAGGTCGTTCGGGAGAGGGTGATCTCTCCTTATGCTGCTTCTTCTTCTTAGTCTCCTTACGACGGGATTCTGACTGCCCTCTGCTTCTAGTACTCACCTTGAGTACTGCATCATCCAGGATCTCTTCTGGAGACCAACTGTCTGAATCTGAGCAAGGGCTCCAAACAGTACCATCCGTCGTGTAAAAGATGATGCTTTCTCAGGTGGCTTCTTCTTCTGAGTTGCAGTCATCTTTTGCAGCTGAGGCTTCTTTCCTATGTGCTTCCTAAGGTCTGATTCGTCTTCCTCTATGTGTAGACAATCCGTGCAATCCCCAGGATCTTCTTCTTCTCTAGAGATTTGTTGTACCATTGCTAACTCGAGCTTAAAATTTGATGTTGCTTCTATAGGAGGTGTGGTATCCGCAAATCTGATCATATGTCGTGGGCGTAGAGTCTGAAGATAGTTCTATGTGAAGTGTCATGCTTCTTTACAATTCCCACACAAGGGCACTTGCTCAATCTGTCTTCTGGGATGAGGACAGATGGACCATCAGTGTCTTATCTCTCCACAATTGTTACATGCTCCAGGAAGAGGGTTTAGAGGTCGTTGTGATGACGATAGTTGCCAAGGCATCCGGATCTGTATAGTACCAGCCCTGTCTCTAGAAGTATAATGATTAAACTGAGCAGGAGGGATAGGAGTGAAATGTTATATCGTCTTAATCTTGTCATAGGATTCTCTACTTCGATCGTGTAGATACCCTTCATCGTCTTCTTCCCAATCTGTCCAATTAACAGCTTGATCTTGTGTATACTGATCTCTGGTGTGTTCGGAAGAGTTACAATGATTGCACCAAATGTTTGACCGGGAAGCCATGGGTTGCTTCCGCTTGTCCTTTGGGTTCAGAAGATGAACCTTTAGGTCTGCAAACTGCTTTAGTATTTCATCAATTTGGGGGTCAGGTGCAGACTGAATCATCTAAGTCTGAGATCTTCTGCACAAATTCTTCTCGACCTCGAGACTTCTCTTTCTTCTTCTTCACCTCTTGTTCAAACTCTGATTCTGAACTTTTGACACTATACTCTTCAGAAGCAGATGATGCTTCCGAAGCACTGTTATCAGTTTCAGTGGACTTAGACTTCCTCTTAGATTTCTTGGAAGGCTTCTTCGACTTTCTGGACTTCTTCGGGTCTTTTCTCTATCTTTCGTCATATTCTGAGTACTGCTCGAGGTTTCATACTGCTATGGATACTTCTATACCTCTACTAAGTCATCACCTCCTCCTCTTCTACAATACAACTCCATCTCTTGAGACAATCCTCCCAAGTACCTGAGCACAATAACCGGGTCTTCCTTGATTTTGGAGGATGTGATCCAGGAGGTCTTGAAACCTCTCAGTGTAATAACGCAATGTCTCTTACTTCTTCCGTTCTAGCCTCTAAAGTTCTATGAGAGTCATCCGGTCATAGTCCGGATGAGACACAGATCTAGGAAGCTTCGAACAATCGTTACTAAGATGAAATCTCTGGCAGCGGTGCCAAAAATACGAGGCTACTATATGTTGTCAAGGAGAGTCCTTCTCAGGAAGGACGGGCCTTCTGGCTGTGATAGATCGCGAGATAGAAGTAGAGATTGTATACCAAGACAAGAGCCAAGCAAGAGATCGCAACAGCTGAAGTCACTCACAGTGACTATGACTATAGATCACTTACTAATCAACAGATCAAGTCTCAAGTCTCAGGAGACAGATCCACCTTCAGACACAACAGATAGGAGAATACTGAACTCACGATGCTTTATTTCTCTTCCAAACACACTCAATAGTCCTCCACATATATCAATTTACAACCTATCTCTACTCAACTCCTTACGTTGATCACCGCAGATGTCAAACAGCAAATTCCCACTCAACTAGTATTTTCTCCAGCAGATTTCTCTCCAGAACCTACAACCGATGAAGATTTGAAACTCCAAAGCCTTGTAGCCCTCCCTACGACAGCTTCAGCACTGAAATTTCTCAAGAAACTTGACCTTCTCAGTCTCAGTTCCAGTCCCTCCGCTCAACTAATGCTCTCTTTCGCTCTTACCAAATTCGCCTCAACTCAAGTATGGTAGATGAAATTCAGACCCCAAACTCCTAATCTTTTCTCTGCGTCAACCTCCCAACTCAAAACTATCAAGAATTTAATCCAGCGTCAATCAAGAGTCCCTTGCAGATTATCAAAACATTCTCCTTCAATAAAACTGCCTCCTGTCCGATCAGAAGAAATTCTGCTTCCAAACTGCTCTCAATCCCCCAAATACTTGTCCGTCCCTCTGTCGCGATCACCCCAATTCCTCAATTCAGTTCTGTCTGAAAAAATTGATCTCCCCCCAGCCTCCAAGCTTCTCCTTCCGCTTCAGCTCCCAGCTCTCTGTAGAAAAAAGAAATCTCCTCAAAAAGTGTCTCCCGATCTTCAGCCGTCGCAGGTACTTAACCTAAAAGCTAAGGGCCCAGCTTAAGCTGCCCTCCTGCTGTCCTTATAAGCACAGTCGCTTATCACAAGCAGGCCCCCAGCTTAAGCTGCCCCCTTACTGTCCTTACGTACAAAACTCTTCTTTCAAAACTGACTCTCTTTTAAATAAAAGTACACAGCTACCTCTGTAAAGCAGACTCCTTCACTGTAAAATGCCACACTGCTTCCCTCGTCATTGCTAAACCGACTCGATGGATAAATAACAGATTGACAAAAGTTTCCCGTGCCCTTGATGCCACCCTGAATATACTACAAGTCATCCAATGTAGGCCGAAGCCCTAACACTTATGAGGCTGCCCCACAGGGCTTACAGCCCCTCCATATGCGCACCAGGTATCTCTCATAGTATATTCAGGATGGCATGCGGAGGCTTAGGCCAAGAAGCCCACGATTAAGGGAGATACCGGTCTCCCGCCCTTAGATATGCAGGACATGGCTGCACACCCAACATAGACTCCCATCCGGGAGGCCAACATGCCGGAATAGGAACCCAAGGGCAGGGGGATTTGATCCTGAGACCTCCTCCTCCTTAGGCAGGCGCCCTATCACTGGGATGGCCTTGAGTTCTGTTCATAACAGTTAAATTTTCCGTACACATGCTTTTACAAAGAAGTTTACATGTAAAGTCTTTACTAGCCTTTCCTACTCTAACTTCACTATACAACTCCGTTTTTAATGAATAAAGAGTCAAAATTATAGTACTTGTGAACACCTACACGCTCACGCTATCAGATTCTGAGTTTGAGCCACGAGCTAAAATCGACAGATTTCCCTCTTTCATGCATTTCTCAGTCTAAACCCCGTACTAACTACTACTTAAAACACTTTCTGTCGAAACTGGAAGCACAAAGTCGCTCTCCTCGCCGAGCTCTGCATTCTGATGCTCTTCGACCTCTTTCAAGGTGATATTTCAGTCTAAGCTAGGGGGCAGCTTATCAAGCATGGCCCCAGCTTAGCTCCTGCCCAGCTTGATAAGCTAGGGCGCAGCTTCCCGAACAAATGCAGGTTGAGTGTCTTCTGAAGTTCCATTTCCGCACCTTGAACGTCATGCACTACGACAATGTAGTGTCCCATGATTTCTCCTTTAGCCCATTGTAGCATAAAAGTTTCTTTCCTCAAGAAGATTTACACTAGTGTCGCTGCTCTAAGTTCTAAGATCTGTCCAAACTCACAAACACACAGGATTTGTCTATAGCTACGCTTCTGATTGTTCCTTCAGTCTTCTACGCACCTCATAACTTTGATTTCGCCTTCAATGTCTTGCCACGATACTGCTTCTGCCTCCAATCTTGAGCTGTTGCTAACATTGCTTCCACAATCGAGCTTGATCTGCTGCACTCTGAAGCCTCTCTCTCAATTTCTACCTCGACTCTCAATTTCTAATCTTCTGGTCCCTCGAGGATTCCCACTCTTCCATCTTGAGTGCGCTTCCTGACTGGAAGATGTATTCTCCTACTCAATCTCTTCAATTCGCTCCTGCATCCTTCAAAGATATTATCCAATTTCTGAATCGAAGCAAATTCCTAAATCGAGAAGCAGCAAGGAGTGCTCTGGTGCTAATGCGCCTCCAGCTTCCGTATCTTCTCTACACGATTAGGTATTAGCTCGACTATCCTAGACCTACCTACTACAGTCGTGACTAAACGGTAGGTATATTTATCTCTTATCTAGTTGATGCGCGGTTGGTACCTCTCCGTGGCTATAGTCACTGTTTTCTCGGAAGCGTCTTTCGTCTTCTGTCTTCCGGCTTCGAAAGAAATCGACTTCTTCTCATAAATTCCATTAAGATCATCTTCTCGCTAATCAGGGCGTAATCTTAAGTAATAAGGTTACTTCAATTATATAGACACGTCATTAACTTATAATTTTTGAAAAAATCTCCAATCTTGTAAATTATGGACACCACATATGCCCACCCTCACATGTTTACGTCCTCGCAAACATCGGAGGTACGGTTTAAGCCCAATACTTCTTGACGTGTCACTCATTAACACGAGTGGTTATCAAGACATCATCTAGCGAGGAGTCGAAAGATAGAATGCGAATGTTCAGTGTCTGTTGTGAGGTTAGATTGCATGTAGGAAGTTAAAGACAGGTGAGATCAGTGATGAGAAGCCTAGACGCGGGAAGTCTTTTGAAGACGTCAGTTAATCAAAAGTTGTCCCCAGAGTCTTCTTGGAGGTCAATGTCATCGGAGGAGCCCTCAGTCTTCTTCTGATCGATTCGTAGACTTCGCTTCTCAAATATCTCTTCATCTTTTGTTATGAACTAGGATGAATTGCAAGATGGATTGTCTTCTTAGGAATCCATGGGATGCCTTGCTTAGTTTAGATTGCGTAGATATAGATCGGAAGACGTGATGCACTTAGGAAGTACTGTTAGAATTTTGAAAGCTAGAATATCTGTCTTCTAGAAGACTAAATTCATCTTCTGAGAGTGGAAGCTGGACTATGAAGGCATGATAAGGATTGAGCCTTAGACTCACAGCAAGTATGTGTGATATAGCATAACAAAAGCTCAAAATGTCGATGCATCCTCGAGGGTTGGTGTTATCACAAGCGGAGCTAATAGCGATCAAACATTTCATCAAGGAACTGGGCCTCGACTTCTTCACATGGGAGTGGAACCTCGCCAAACAGGATTTAAAGAGGTTTGGGCAGTCCTGCCTCCTCGAAATCATGTACTTGTCAAAGGAAGGGTCGCCTTGTGGACAATGGAATGGTGACGGAGAGTTTTTCACAGACCTGAATCAGAGAACCACAGGTATGAGCAAGAGAAAGAGAAGATTCTCACAATCATTTCAAAGAAATGGCATGTACTTGGGAGTACTACTTGCCTCTTCCTGGAAGACCGACAGGGAAGGAGTGGATGGAAGGTGAAAGTCTACCGAGAATCGAAGAAGCTTCTTTTGGAGAAGCTGTATCTTCACTTTTTTCCTAAGAGAAAGTCTCAAAAGATCAGATACCCTGGAGATCAGGATGTGGAGTGTTAGAATACGTTACAGTATGAATACCTTTTCATAGTAACTGGTTCAAGTAGGTGGTGACCTTTCGTAAGGTCACCAAGGTCAAGACCAATACTATATTATCCCAGGCCCAAGGCCATTGTACATTATTGAGTAATTCATTTTGATTGGTTCTGCCTACACTCTCTCCAGGAGCTCTCTCACACTCACACTGTCCTTATGTCGTGACTTAGAGTTTTACCTTAGTCTATTCTATCAGGAGTTCATTTCCAACATGATATCAGAGCTTTGCTTTGTTGATGCACTAGCACAATAGCATAAGCACTAGGTAGACCTTCGGCCCTTAGGTGAGAGCAGTTCGAGGACGCTATCCAACTGCTGCAAGAAGGACGCTTCACGCACTAAGATTCTGTACCTCCGCTAACAGAATTTTACCGTTCCAGCGACCAATCTGATACAGAATGTCTGCCCCCTTTGACATCCAAGGTTGGGCCAAATTTGATGACACGTACTTCACGCTTTGGAAACACAAGACAACCTTGCGGCTCAGGGCTCATGGTGTGCTTGACATCATGGAAAGGAATGCGCAAAGATCGCACGCCACGACACCTGAGGGTACTGCAGTACCCATCTCTCCCGCTGCTACTGGACCTGACAGCACCGTGGATTGGGATCAACGCGACGTCAATACGCTCGCAGCAATCAACGAATGCTGCGAGAACAATGTGACAAGACATATAATGTCCCGCACTACGTCGGACGATGCATGGTCCACCTTGATCAGACACTTCACTGGTCAAGACATGATGACCAAGATGTATTTTTGTGGGTTTTAAAGATGAAACCCAACGAGACGATCACCCAACACGTTGTCGTGTCGTGGATCGGCTCCTACATGAAAATCAAATTTTGATAGTTATCGCTCCAGAGACACTCATTGGTAAAACAAGCTAGACCTTAGCTTACGGGCTTTTTGGCACAACTTCAGATCTTCACTTTCATTACATCGATGGGTAGAGCTCCTTGTCAGCTTCCCATGGACACTTCGTCTATTTCATTTGGACGCATAGTGGAGAAGTTACGGGATTCAAAAGATGGGTAAAACAAGCTAGGCCTCAGCTTATGAGCTTTTGGCACGACTTCGGATCTTCACTTTCATCGCATCAATGGGTAGAGCTTGTTGTCAGCTTCTCATGGGCACTTCGTCTATTTCATTTGGACGCCTAATGGAGAAGTTACGGGACTCGAAAGATGGGTAAAACAAGCTAGGTCCCAGCTTACGGACTTTTGGCACGACTTCGGATCTTCACTTTCATCGCATCAATGTGTAGAGCTCATTGTAAGCTTTCCATAGGTATTTTGTCTACTTCATTTGGACGTCTAGTGGAGAAGTTACCTGACTCGAAAGATGAGAAAATCAAGCTAGGCCTTAGTTTACTTTGCTGACTGGGTATTTGCAGCTCCATGCGCTATACTAAGGACGCAAGGGGCGTGCTTCCTCATTATTGGAGAAAACTTGTACGTACTGTGACTGACATAAGGGGGCTGCTTAAGGAGTTAGCTTGTTCCTGCGATATGTTAACGAACGGTGCAGGAGATTTGGAGATCCAATGCAAATGCGCAAGGCGTCGTTGGGTTCAGATCTATGGAGGCTACGTGTGGGTCAAGACGGTTCGTGAAGAGACGGATCGGGGGATGTACTGAGAGACATTGAGACGCATGGAGAGGATTTGGGAGCTTTAGTGACCTGTGAAGAAGAGTTGGACCGTTCGGACCGTTCAAGAGTCCAAACTTGTTGTCCTTGGATCCATCGGGATCAGAACAACGAATTCTTCAGGAAATTGATGACGATACAAAGTTTCATCGGACGGTTTGGGAGTTCTTAGTGAAATTGACTCGCAGGGAAGAGCTTATGTCAGATTTTTGTTCGTCAGCGATCTGAGATTAGTTGTTCTTCGTGATCGGTGAGCCAAGCTCTTCGTTCTTGGTGCCTATGCGATCAGGGAGTCTTCATCTACGCATAGGAGAAGACCATGTGTGGATTGGATTGTTGAGTTGGGTGTGGTGAGCGACTTGGAGCCGCAGGGAGTCGATTTACGTTAGTTTTTTACAACTTGCAACCAAATTTCTTGCACGATTTTGCAAGGAGAACTCCAAACGGCTTGTTTGGAGTCTCGTTCGGTTCAGGGTAGCTAGATCTACCTACCAAAGAAGACGGATATCAGATCAGGCAATCCGTTTGAGCGGTGTGTGCGGTTTTAAGCTGCAAGGAGGAGTTTTGGAAGGTTCGGTTACTTGCGATAAAAAATGAGAGATATCTCGGCTGTTGGGAGTCGGATCTGAAGGTTTTTTGGACCAATGGAGTCAAGGAAGAAGACCCTATCGACATCTGAAGACCGTTTGGTGAAAGGTTCTCAGATAGACTTTTTTCGGTTTCTTCGCTACGGGTTTTGCCCTTTTGAGTTCGTTAGAGTTCTGGTTGGTTATGTACAGCTTGTGGTAGCTAGCTTTAGCTAAGAGTTTGTACATGGATGCTGTTTGGACTTGGGTTTGAATCGTGTGATGCTGGTGCAGCTCTTTTTGTTAGCAAAGAGAAGTTTCTCTTGCTTTGAGCTACGCATCGATAGTTTTGGATTTGGGTTGGGATTCAGGGACTCGTTTTAAGGGGTTTTGAAGCAGATTACAAACCGCTCTGGTATGTTTCTTAGTTTTGTGTTCTTAGAGAGAAAAAACTGGCAGTGTATGTACATTGAGAGTTGGTATATATTGCGACGTTCGTTTTCGTGCGTGTTTGTCTCTTTGTTGTCTCTGTTCAGCGCACTAAATCTCCACAGCCAGGATCCTCGTGTTTTCCTGGACATCCTTCACGTAAAATCCGACATGACAACGTGAACAACTTCAAGTTTCTCCTCCAGCAGATGACTTCAGCTGGATTAATAGTTGACAACGAGGAGCAAGTCCTCGCATTGATGGGCAGCATGCCCAACAACTACCATCTATTCTTGCAGACGATGAGAACAAGCTCAAATCTCTCGCTGCAAGACCTTATCACCTTCCTCATCAAAGAGGAAATGATAGGATGCAAGCTATTGGTCGAACCATCTACTGCTTTGTTTGCAGGACGCCGACCAAGAGGACACAATAGCAACACCGGCGCAACAATGACAACCGACAAGGTGGTAATCAGTCACCAAAAGACCACCAGATCCTAACGAGAAATGTTTTCAGTGCAACAAGACCAAACATCGCATCGCTGAGTGTCCGAACAAACTCAACAGCAGTGAAAACTCGAACGCTGGTAACCAAAATAAGAATAGAAACAAAAATCGTCGTTCTCAGAACAACAATATCAACACTCGGTAGGTTCTGATGGTACAATGCTCATCTGCAATCGGGCAGACAGCTGATTCTCATTGGTATGTGGACACGGGTGCCACACATCACATGGCACATAATTGACGACAGTTCGTTGAATACTCACCCGTCTCAAGTGAAAACACCGAGAACGATATGATTCTACTCGGTGATAACACTACCATCCACGTTGTCAGTTCTGGCATGATGGAAGTACGCCTGCTCAACGTGAGCATGTATACATACGTGACGTTCTCCATGTGCTCGTCTTGCAGAAGAATCTATTTTCAGCTCGGCAATTTGATGTCAATGACGGCTGGTGTTTAATTGGCAACAGACTCTATCACCTCGAGGACAGATTTGATCAAGTGCTAGCTCCTTGTCCCACCTTTGACGATCTCTATATGCTCGAAGATTCAATTTTGATCGCTGACCAAACCGCACTTGTTGTTACAGCTGGAAGGACTCCAATAGTTCACACTCTACCTCCCAGTCAGAGATCAAGACTGCACCTACGAGCTAGACCACAATCATACCAACGGACAAGCGTCTCTCTTTTCAATCGCAACATGCGCAGGATCCGCTTCCCACAGTCTAGATCCAACCTCGTCCCACACAATGTGCACACTCAAGAGGAAGCGCACACAGCTGACTCACGGATTTTTTCTCCTCTGTTTTCGGAGCATATACCCACACCTGAAATCTTTGCTCCACGATTGATAGAAATTGTAAACTTGGCTAATGAGAGTCAAATTTCACTTCAGCCGAGCTCTACCTCGTTACCCACACACCCCTTGGTAATTTCTCGACACGCACCCCACCAGTAGACCTTCCCCCTGCCCCGCACGTGACGCTTGCCCTCACAGAAACCAGCATGGCACCCTATGATCGTTGATCTTCCGTCGTCTGTTGACAGCCACCAAGTGACGAACACACACTGGCAAAGATCAGTTAACGGTCCTATCTCCATGCCCCTTGAAAGGCCGCGCCCTTCATCGCACGCCTTGGGGTCATCATGGTCCCTCAAGACCACGAGACGTCTTAATGACACTCGCAGCCCGGGAGTTTCCTGTCATTGAGAACTCCCACGTGACGACTCACTGGGTCATGCCCAGCCGCACGGCGGAAGCGGAGAGCCCCCAGATTCCACACCGGCTGGGACCGTTGCACCCGAAGCGGGGCCATTGTACCTCTGAGTGTGCAGATACAACCTTACTACCTCTGCAGCACGGTCCTCTCGAGATCCGCGTTGCCGTTGCAGGGCTTGATCACTGACACGGACTGCCTCTCCTCCGACTGAGAGGGAAGTCCCCTCATATCCTTGAAGGTCTACACGACCTCCACCGAGTGGTTGTGGTCACTCCGAGAACCACATCGGTCAACACGCGGACCTTAACACTGGCGCATGATCTTCTTGGTCCGCACCAAACCCATCCGGTCCGTGTTACACCTTTGCCACTCTTGGCTTGCACTCTACAAATTCCGACCCGTCTAGTTCATCTTCTCGATCTCGATCTTCTCCGCACCTCTTGGACGGCCTTCAGGGTTTTACTTCTGGTAGCCGGACTCCTCCTCTGACGTTATCTCGACCCTGTGCACTTGTTACTACAACGGGCGATCTCTCTACCTTGTGCACAAGATACTTGGCCATATAAACCACCACCGAGTCCACGAGCTAAGCCACCACAAGTATGTTACTGGCCTCCCTTCCTTCCCACTCTCTGAAGATATTTGTCCAACTTGTGCACACGGGAAGCATGCATGCACTAAATTCTCACGTGCCAGTTCCAACCGCTCAACTCGTCCTTTGACACTGGTCCATTCAGACATTAGCGATCGCATCTCCTTTTGCACTTTTTCTGGCTATGAATATTTCATCACCTTCATTGATGATTACTCGCGCTACACTGTCACTCGCCTCCTTTACTATAAGAGTGATTGTTTTGCTACTTTCCGGGACTATCTTGATTTTGCTGAGCGCGCCCTGGTCAATTCCTTGTCACCTTGCGATCTGACAACGGTGAGGAATATCGTTCAGCTGTTTTTGACGCTTTCTGTCGTGAGCGCGATATCCAGAGTCAATTCACAATCTCTTACTCACCTCAGCAAAATGGTGTTGCTGAGCGCAAGAACCGCAGCTTGCTTGATGCTGTCCGCTCTATGCTTTTCACCACCAACCTCATCAAACCCTTCAAGGGTGAAGCAATCACATGCGCCACCTTCCTCCAGAACCGGTGTCCGTCTACGCCCATCTCGTCTATGACTACACCTTATGAACTCTGGCACTCCTATGCCTCCACTACTCCTCAACGACCAGATCTCTTTTTTTTGCGCGTCTTTGGCTGTCGTGCTTTTTTTCCAAGTCTCCGAGGTTGAGTGCATAAAGCTCGATGATCGCTCTCACGAGTGCATCTTCCTTGGCTATAGAGGCCAGAGTAAAGGTTACCGTCTTCAAAAAAATTCTGACGGTCATACCTTCACCTCCCGCGATGTAATTTTTGATGATTTTTTTCCGACTCTCCCTCCAACATCCGCCCCGTCTGCTAATCCCTCACTCACTCAAGAGTCCCCTGAGATCGATGTCTATTTTTAACACATTGTGCCTGCTCCTTCTGCTGGCCCAACTTACATTCCGTCCATCTTTCCCGGCTTCCCTTCAGAGGGAGTTCCTTTGCTCTCTCTTGCCGGTCCAGCTCCAACCCCCTCCGTTGGTCTTGGATCTGGAGGAGGAGTTCTTAGCAGTCATGGCACTGGAGGAGGAGCTACAAGCATTTCACAGTCTTTGAGAGTAGTCGTCTCTCACGTACTCACTCCTCTAGTCATACACAAAATCACTCTCCTCCTGTAGAACACATGAGCCCGCGTCATCCCTATCTTCGGCGCACATCACCACGCTCACCATGTGTTCCCAGTCCTGCCCACAGCGAGTCCTCCCTTCCTCCATTGGATTTCCTTGCACCACCTCCACTGAGATGATCAGCTCGACATTCGATTCCCCCACAGTGGAACTCTAACGAAAGACGTATACGAGCCCTCATCGCTGATCCTGAAGTCTCGGAAGAATACCAAGCGGGCGTTGATGATAGTTCTCAAGCTCGTGCCAATGGAACCTACTTCTTACGCAAAAGTAGTATTTTCTCTTGATGTTGATCAATGGAGAAGAGCGATAAAGAAGGAGTTGGATTCTCACGAATCAAACGGTACTTGAAAACTCACCGACTTACCACAAGGACGCCGTCAATAACATGTAAGTGGACCTTTAAGTTGAAACTTAATATCGATGGATCCATTGCTCGTTACAAGACGAGACTCGTGGCTCATGGATTCACTCAAATCTACGGGCTGGATTACACAAGAACTTTTTCCCCTGTAGTATGTATTCAGTCAATACGGCTCATCCTTGCCATCTCAGCGTAGTATAATCTACATGTACATCAAATGGATGTTAAAACTGTGTTCTTGAATGAAACACTTAACAAGAAAATCTACATGTGTGTCCTGGAAAGAGTGACTGCAGCAGGATGCAGTCAAGTATGCATATTGCTTAAGACTCTCTACGGTCTTAAGCAGTCATCAAGAGAATGATATCTGATTATAAATAAATTCTTGCTTTCTCTTGGATTTACTAAGTCCGGTGCAGACGGAAACGTTTACTACTTGCATCACTTCGTCATCCTTACCCTCTACGTGGATGACATTGTGATTGTCAGTAGCAACAAGACTCTATTATCCCATGTAAAAGAGAAATTGAGCTCACGGTTCAAAATGACTGACATCAGTCTAGCCCATCGTTGCGTTAGCATTGAAATTAACCGTGACCTATCTTCTGACAGTATCAGAGTTAGTCAAACTCTGTATTTGACACAGAAACTATTTCAGTTCGGTTTACAGGACTGCAAACTCGTAAGCACCCCTCTAGTTACAGATGAGAAACTTTCTTTGGACGACTCTCGTGTCACTGAAGAGGAGAAGAAACTTTGTAATAGTTATCCTTATCAAAGTGCAGCTGGCTCTATAAATTGGACCGTAGTATGCACTCGTCTTGATTTGTCTTATCCCATTAGTGTATTCTCCCAGTTCATGAGTAGTCATGGATCTAGACACATTGCCACTATGAAGCGGATTTTTCGTTACATCAAGAATTTTTCGTTACATCGTTTTTTGAATTTATACCTTGAGTATGCTTAGTCATCCCAACCCTACTCTCTGTTTGGTTACTCCGATGCTGAATGGAGAGGACATGCGGAGACAAGACGATTTACATCAGACCATTGTTTCATCTACTCTAGAGGAGCCATCAGCTGGTCCTCTAAGAGACAAAAGTCAGTAGCCTTGTCAAGCATAGAGGCAGAGTATGTAGCTCTTAGCACGAGCTATTCAAAAACAATCTGATTATGTCAACTCCTGATTGACGTCAGATTGCATGACAAGGAGCTCACTGTACATATTTGTGACAACCAAAGTGCGATGGCTCTTGTCGATACTAGCAAGTTCCACAACCGTACGAAGCATATCAACATCAGATATCATTTCATTAAAGATCACGTCGCTGGAAAAGTTATAGAAGTTTGATATTGTCCTATTGAGGATATGGTTGCAGATATTTTGACAAAGAGCTTACCAGCTCCCAAGTTGGATTATCTACTACCAAAGCTAGGAATGTTTTCTAGCTGATAATGTTTTTATCTGAACTGTTACTGAGTGGGAGTGTTAGAATATGTTACAATATGAGTACTCTTTTACAGTAACTGGTTCAGGTTATTAGGTGGTGACCTTTTGTAAGGTCACCAAGGTCAAGACCAAGACTATATTATCCAGGCCCAAGGCCAATGTACATTATTGAGTAATTCATTTTGCTTGGTTATGCCTACACTCTCTCCAAGAGCTCTCTCACACTCACACTGTCCTTATGCCGTGACTTAGAGTTTTACCTTAGCCTATTCTACCAATAGTTCATTTCCAACATGGAGTTCCTAGAAGTTGTTTGCGCAGGAGAGGTCGTCAGCTGGAGCGCCTTCTTCCATGCTTACATCCATGCCGAGTTAGCTTACTTGGGCACCCTAGTCGGAGGACATCTCGCCCCTTTCTTTTGCTATTTGTATTGTGTCCAAGGGGGACTTGAAGGAGACACATGTGACCAAGTATGGACCAACGGGACAGCGAGAGATCAAGGAGGAGACCCCAGAGGAAGAAGACCGAGTAGGTGTCATGTCTCCTCTCACTCTAGTGCCTCAGGAAGGACCGGACACGCATCAGAAGACGATCACTATTCGAGAAGTTGATTCTAGCGAGTCGGAAGACACGTTGACACCGAGGAGGATGAGATCTAAGAGCATTCCTAGGAAGAGCACATCTGATCCCACCATCCACTCCGGATCAGAGTTATATTCGCAAGAAGACACCCTCGGCACTACGACCATCAGAAGACAATTCTTGCGACTACAGGGAGTCTTCCGAAGACTCCAAAAGACAAGACTTGGATTGATGTTCCGATTATCACAAGAGGCTGCGTAGAGAAGAGGTTTGCTTCTGCGGTGAGAAGAGATCTTCCACCTAAGAAGACATCGAGAGTAACATCTTCCCGAGTGCAGAAGGAGAAGACCATCGTGGTGGAAGAGATGCAGATGCCTCAGGAAGACAAGGAAGCTATCACGGACCGGTTTGTAGGCATGAACCTGTCTTCTGCGAGAAGAAGATTGGAAGAGTTTAGTGCCTTCTTTTGCACCAAGATCCAACCAGCGATGGAGTTGGTGGAGAAGCCCCTGCAGTCGAGATTTGATCTTCGGACCTTGATTCAGCAGGAGGAAGCTCAAAAGTAGAGGGTCGAAGATATGGAAGCCAACCTTCGCACCACAAAGAAGATTGCCACGAAGTACAAGACAGAAGCTTCTACTTCTGTTAAGAAATTGGTCCAACTGCGAAAGAGCCACCAGGACTTGCATGTGCGACTTCAGCAGAGAGAGCAAGAAGTTCTGCGGATCATGGATAAGTTAACTGATCTGGAAGAAGAGAAGACAACTTGGAGTGCACAACGGGAAGCTGCAGAGGAGAAGATGCAGCGATTGGAAGCAGAAGCCTGAGGTAAGGAGATCATGGCGCAGATTAGAGAAGTGCTTCGGAAGAAGTTTAACTTCACCGCGGGGAGGAAAATTCTGACCTTAGCCCGCACATGAGACGTCTCTAGAGAGATGTTGGTGGTATGCAAGGAGAACATGTTTCGCTTCTTGGATCGGCAAGTCGAGGGTCTGAAGACTCTCTACGGTCTTCTCTCGGTTCTCACCCCTGCAACCACGTCTTCCGGTGCAGGACCAGCCCATGTGAAAGATCTCAAAAAGGAGGAGTTCGACCTCGTTGTTCACTTGAAGGTAAGAGCATTGGAAGTAGAGGAGACGAGCAAGGAAGCTCTAGAAGACAACACGTCTTCTAGAAGATAGGAAGAGGAGATGGCTTCCCATGTGTTCAGAGTGGAGATAATGACTACCTCTAACCCCTATGAGACTGTCCAACTCCCAACATTGAGTAGGTCTTGCAGAAGAGCCAAGAAGCGCAGGTGGATTCGGCTTCCTAGAGACCTCTTTCGACTTCCGAGAAATTGCAAAAGCACACATGGTTGTCATTGAGACAGATGCCACCTCAGCCGCACCAAAGGTACCAGCATGGCCGCCCATGGTACCAGAAGCCGAGTTAGATGATCAGACAGGTGCGGATCTCATGGAGGTCACACCTGGTGACCAGGAATAGGCAGTAGACTAGTTAGTTGTTTATACCTTACTATTTTGTAGAAAATTAGAGTTAGCTATTTTAAGCTGGATAACTCTCCCTTTATATTTTTAGGATAACTGTCCATGTGGTAAGATTAGTTACGGTAGGAGTAGGAAGTACTTTTCCAAACCAAGGAGAACCGACGTCTAGGAGAAGGTGGCCCTCTGACAATGTCCCATTTTATCTCTGGGCTGTAGTTGTGATTGGAAGGGATCTCTTTCCTGCGATGCGAGACAACTGTATAAGATTGATGTCGATGTAGAAATTAACACACACACACACTACACGCGAGGCTACACATAGAGTTTGGTTACACATAGAGTAGGTCTGCATCTCCTCTCCTAAGAAGAGATCGTAAGAATGTAGACACAAGTAGACAGCATAGACAGGGAACGGCATCCTCGTGCAATCCTACTTCTAGGTTGGTGTGTCGAGGGGTAGTGACAAGAAGCCGAAGGAAGAACTTCCCGAAATCAATGTAACTTCTTCTCATGGATTAGATTTCAGATTTTGTTTGCAGAAGCTTTGTCTATGTCTTCTGGGGATTGGGTTTCATCAAATCATACCCAATTGTGCATGAGAAGCCTTCCTGTTGGGTGGTGGTGATTGTTAGAAGTTGTGCAGAGTCCAAGCTTTTCTCATCCAGTGGAGCACTTCGGATCCATGCATGGACTGCCCATGAAAAATTGATCCCCTGAGTCAGAGTAGTCGGAGCAAGAGCAGAAGAAGCTAGAAGTCTTCTTTCCGTAGCAGGAGACATCATCCTCAATCGGAAGATAGTGGGATTGTAAGCAGATCTTGGTCTTCTTCCCCAATTTACTACAAGCAGGGACGGCTTGTTAGTCAGGATCCGGACTAGAAGCCAGTCAGAATCTTATTTTGTCTTTTCTTTTATTTCCTCTTGTATTGATTTTCTCTTCTTCTCTCTCTTCCCTCATCTTCCCATCTTCATCCTTTCTTCTATTTGGTTTCAGAAGCTTCATTTGAGTATCAGTGAATGTGAATGTCGTTGTAGTGCTGCCAGAAGACTGTTTTAGCAAGCAGAAGCCTAGGAAGGCTACAAGGGACATACACCATGTGATTAATCTAACTCGTTGGAAATAGTAAGAGTATTTTGTGATAAGGAATAGTAATTGACTTCTACGGAGCAGAGGTAGTCTTCTAGAGGTGTTAGAAGCCGAGTTGAACCCCCCAGAAGCTGAGATTTGCTTCTGGAAGCCGACGTGGGAAGATTGGAAGCCGTGACCTAGAAGCATTAATCGTCTTCTCGGTCTTCTCAATGTGCATTTGTGTGGTATTTTAAGTAGTAATTGTATGCTAGGGTCCAGAGCGTCTTTTGAAGGGTCTGGAAGCCGTGTGGTTTTTTGAGAAGAAGAGATTTCTGGATAAAATTCGAGCGTTTGTGAGTTTGAACAGATTTTAGAACTTAGAGCAGCATAAATAGTGTAAATATTCTTGGAGAACGGAATGTTTTATGCTACATATGGAGATATGTTGAATGTCTTGTGTCTATTGTCCTTAATTCTCAAGATTATAGACAAATAAACTCAGATTTGCTAATGAAGAGTTGAAATATCTCCTTCCATTGAAGCTGATATTTGGAATGTTCCATCGCGTAGTCTTTGTGTTGTCATAAATGTGGCTGGTGATGTCTAGGTCATTGAAATCATTGACGATGCAGCCGTGCTCGTAGTAGCTGCTTGAATAGTCATAATTGGCTACAGAGAGATTGTCGATGGCGTAGGAAGTCTAGTGGTAGTATTCTGTCCTCTTGAAGAAGTTTGAACATCCATGTTCGATGATGAGTAAATGCATCCAAAGCTAGTGAGAGCTATTGGTGGTGACATCCAAGTTTGAAGTCGATAGCGGTAACAAAATGTGATGATATTGGGGTAGAGCTCAATGAGTTGATACTCCAAAGACCTCATTGAGGGAAATCAATCAAAGAGGAAAAATACCATAATGAAAGGAGGTCATGCAAATAAGAATATCTAAGAGATGAAAACAAAGAGAATGATGTGAATTAGTTATACCCCAAGAGCATAAGCTCCCGAGATAAAATAAGAGAATTGTTTATAACTTGTGGAATGAAAGTAATAGCTTACTGAGTACAAGAGAGACAGTACCCGGACTCCAAGATCTTCTGTCTAAATGATCAACCTCGGGACTATAATCTCTTCCTATGGGGATATCTCACAAAGGGTACAAGGTCCAACTTATAACCAATATCATTAGAGAATGAAGAAAAATAAAAACAGGAAGGAGATCGTGACAAAGATCACATAAATCTTAAAATCTAACGTCAAGAAAGTCATAAGGACTAACAGCCATCCAAATAACTATGAGCCATATAAGGTGACAAGACTTGTCCCATATATGAGAAAAATCTTCACTCGCATTACTGTGCAGGTCTAATTACTCAGACGTATCCTTTGGGGGATAACCAATCTGTGCTTCTCTTTGAGATTACTACTCGAGGAGGTAAAATATTCTTTTTTATCTCCCGAGATGGTCTAATTATTTGGTAACTGTCCGGTGTTAACTTGATAACTGATCCGTGTTGCTCCTTGAGATGACTACTCATGGAAATAAAAGATTCCTTTTTACCTCCTGGATAGATCTACTTACTCTGACGTCTCCGTCTAAGGTTAACATGAAAATCGATCCGTTTCTCTTCTTGAGATTACTATTGGGGGAGGTAAAAGATCCATTTTTATCTCCCGAGCTGATCTTATTATTCAGACGTATCCATTCAGGATTAACTTGATGACGGCCCGTGCTTGTCCCTGAGATGATTACTCGAAGGGATAGAAGATTTATTTTTATCTCTTGCGCGGTCTAAGTCATTGTCAAACCAACAACACATATGATATCATAGTCAAGCTAAATCCACTCTATACATCACAGAATCCATATTTTCTTCACTCGGCTCATCTACCATAGCCAAGAGCTTGAAGACTCAACTCAAAAGAACTTGAGACTTTCAAGCTCTAACCAGCACTATATCCTCAAAGAGGTCAGAGTCAAGAACCTCTCCTTATAGTACTAACTGCTCTAATAGGACTAGCTACAGTGCACTTTTTTAACTAGCAGAGTCGCTACATAGCATGATAGCTATCATGCATATAACACTGCTACACAACACACATAGTTGTCAAACGAACGACATATAAACACAACATACATATGATGTCATACATCTACATAAGTGTACTACAATTGCTCCTTAGCTAACGGTTAGGTCTTTCTAACTCTAGATAGTCATCTATCTCAACTGTGTGGTATGCACCTTTGTGGATGTTAAGATCATGAGGTTGGGTACTACGTCGTCTTATCATTAGTTGTTTGTTTGTAATCCATATCACACAAAGGTCGAATCAGTTATCTCGTTGCATACAACGTGGACATATCTAACGTCATGGAGGACATTCTTAATGTACTTGTATATGTCACAAGATCCTAAATATCTTCCAAAACATGATAGATCGTGAGTCATACAAGTCCTGATCTTCTTTCGTACGTTTGTGACCTTGATATGACCACTCTGCAATCACCACATGGATGTTGTCAATCCGATCAAGGTGTAACATCTCCAGCAGCAAGATATCTGACGGTAATGCTAGTTGATATTCACTAACTGCTGACATCAAGTAGATTTAGGTATCTCTGTACCAACTACGTAACATGATGTAATGATATTCGTCTCGTCATCTCACCTTTCTCCATCTAAAAATACTGTTGTACTTGTACGGTGGCTTGCAATATTGCAGCCAAATCAATACTGATCTCACCGGATAGATCCAACCACATACACCATGTCATGGAAACTATCTTTCAATCGACATTGTACCTAGGGGTGACAAGATAACAAGTCCAGCAATAGGAACGTGACGCGACTCCACTACTGGTGGTACAAAAGCCTCACACCAAGCTTGATTTACCAACTCGTCAACGTACTGTTACAACTTTCGACTTGAACTCCAAAGTGGAACATCCAAGGTAGACGAAACCATACTATCATACTAGAGAAGTTCTCTGTCTTTTCTGGTGTTGACGTATGTCACATCAGTTGAGCACATGAGCTAGGTGGCCGATTGCATAGTGGCTAATCCCAGTAGGGCCATTAGTGCCGTTAGCGTAGGTTCTTTGGCTAGCCCTACTAAGGGTATACTTCGCAAGTAGGGCTTGTAGGCTTTAGTTTTTCGAGTTAAGCCTTCAAGCTCCTGGTTATGGTGGATAGTCTTGGTGAGCGCAATTTGGATTCTCTTATGCACAGAGTAGATTTGGATCGACTTTAGTGATTATTTAGTGTCTGTTGGCATGGTGGAGTGAGTACATATCATTTATCACTTGAAGAACTCAATTCACAAGGTCTGATTGAGAGCTTTCAGGTCGTAGATTTGTGCCGGTGGTATCTTTGAAGTGGGTAGATCTTTGGTACTTTCGATTTGCAGGTGCGCGCATGTGCAGAGTGGTTCTTTTTGATCGTGTGGTTGATTGTTGTGCGAATTGGTAGTGTTTGGATCTATTCTTAATCAAATTTGTGGTGAGGTAGTGTGGAAGTGCTGCTGAAATTTTATGTGACAAGTTTTTTGAGGTCAATTTGAGGTCGGCAGATGTGCGTCAGTGGACGTCGATAGACGTGGGTCAGCAATTTCTGGTGATAGGTTTTTTGGGGTCAATTTGAGGTCGGCAGATGTGCATTGGCAGAAATTGGATAGGTGTGGATCAGCAATTTCTGGCGATGAGGAGTGCAGTAGGTGCACGCTGAGAAGATGATTCTAACGCACCAAAAATCATCCGATTCGGTGAAGGATCGAAGGAGTTACAAGAAAAAGAAGGTCGTGGGTGATCAAAATCTGACATAAACCCGCATGTGCGTATTTGATAGATTTCGACCTTTGTGGAATATGTTTTCTTCTTGTATGCGGTTGATCCGAGTGAAACTCTATTCCAAGCGGAGCGTAGCGGAGAGTGAGCGGGAGTGTTGCGGTGTGATGCAGAGGTGCGTGAGTGCGGAGGCTTGAGAGCGGAGTGCGAGAGTACGGGGGTGGAGCTCGAGCCCGGACCATCAAACCATCTTGCGGTCATGTGTAAGCTAAGCCTAATTTCAGTGGTGTGTTTCGCGCACCTACCGCCTTGTTGCGCCAGCGGAAGCTCTTGCTCAGTAGGTCACGAAATTTACACTGCTAACCTGCAAACATAATCACAAGTTAGCGTCCATGCACCACTTACCTTATCTCAGTTTGGTCCGGACCGGAGCCGGACCGTCTCCCTAATCATCAAGCTCAGCAATCCTAAGTCACAACCTAGACCTGCATAGGTCGGTCTCAAACATGAGCAAGTCCCAAGATGACTTGGGGCGGACTTCCCATAAAGTCCAGGGTCCTAAACGGTACCTCCAGCACACCTAGCGGTCCAATCGCCCGTGATGTCCGTCTGGGTCTAGGCTCCCGAACGGTGATCTAACCGGCCGACTCATTCCCTAGTCTTGCCCCAGCCCTTACATCGTTCCTAAGTCTAGACGTCCAAGTCTGGACCGAAACGTGCCTTGGAATCGGCCCAGCCATCACCTCATGCCCCCAGAGTCCGTCTGTCGAACCCTGGGGTCGGGTGACTCGTCCTGACCCACCCAGGCATCGAGCCCCCCTCTTATATACTTCTGGGGATCGGCAGCCCGGCCCTCCTCTTTGTTCCTGAAAATTATACCACAACCCGATCGTGGTTCGTCCATAATTCTCACCTCGGAGGTCAGATCGAGGAGTGCTACATATTACTGGAAAGCTCTCGCCGAGACCTTTCTAATGATATCTTACTCGCCTCTAGATCTTACGTGGAGCTCCGTCCACAACCTAAAACGTCCCTGGAGCTCCAACACTTAGTCATTTTCCGGAAACCTGTGGTCTAGATCTAGACTCGAACCCTGTGATTCGGACCAGCGTCCGAACCACGGTCCGTCTACGTCTCGGACCCACGTCTCGGTCCCACGACTCGGATCCACATCTCAGACCTATATCTCATACTCATGTTTCGGTCCGTTCTCATACTCGCCCCCTTAGGTTAGCGTTGTCTGGGGTCCTCTTGGAGTAGGCCCTTATGTCCTAACCCAAGGTTCTAACCTTGGTTCAGAGACCCACTTAGGGTTCATCTGATCTCGACTTCCCAGCCAAGTCGTTAAGTCCTACTCGCAGCGTTCACAACCTAGCGCAAGTCCGCTAGGGTTCTGTTGTTCGCATCTGCGTCCGATCTTGAGAATGAGGATCGCGACACTCATCCCCACTTTGGGGGTTGATGCCCTCATCAACAATGATCCTTAAGTTAACGCCAAGTTCAGAATGGGTAGCCAACCCCTTGGCACCAGAATTGCGTTCTAGTAGCTAACCCGCAATTCTCTTCTTGGCTTGAGTCTTAAGTTGTCGCTAGAACACTTAGAAAATTCCAACTAGTCTCGGGAAAAGTCTTATCTTTTCGGCCCACCCTAAACAAAACTAGTTGACAACTTCTAAACATTCTACTTAAGACTCTAACTTGCTAACTATAAGTATTCACACCTACTTACGAGGTCTCCCGAAACTCACTTTCTGGTCGTAATCTGATTTGACTTAGACGCACGACTAAGTTTACTTTGCAGTTAGAAACCCGTAAAGCAAGATCACCCCAAGTCCCAAGACAAGTATGAAATTTCATACTTCTTTGCCAACGCTACGGCAAACCTAAGTCTTGAAATCAAGACTTAGTCTTGATTTAGATGCTTATCCAAACCAGCTCCCTTCCTTTGAGTGTGCTTCGTTCCTCCTCTTGACAACATCCTAAGCATCTGATCAGAACTAGTCATAGCCATGCACTACCAATACACTTAGACAAAATTTCAAGAAACAAAATCTTTATTTCCAAGTACAAGACAAAGCTACAAAGTCCATCGGTCCAAATCACCTCAAGTTACTACTCGTATGGTTCGTCGTTTCTTCACTCCTCGTTGGAGTGAGATGTCCTCATCTTGCTAACGCCCTTGTTGTCCTTGTCTCCGTTTGAATAGATCCAATACTTCGCTTGCGTGCGTTAGCTCCTCCTCTCGCATCCAAGTTGCTTCCTTCAAATGGTAGCCACGCCATTTGACCAAGTACTCCATCCGGTTAGACTTGCACCGTGATCGCAAAATGATCTCTACATCATATTCTGCTTCGCCTTGCACGACTTCAGGTTGAGGCCTGAGTACCTGTTTGCGCTCCGGCCGCAAATCATCCTTGAAGTATTTCTTTAATAAAGAAACATGGAAAGTCGGATGCAACTGCCACTCGCGAGGAAGGTCTAATGTATAGACGTCTTCGTGCGGATTCTTGACAATGACAAAAGGTCCCGCGAACTTCGATGAAAACTTTGTCGATATTTCCTTCGGAAGTGTGAATTTTTTCGTACTTAACCATACTTCTTCGCCCACTTGAAACTTCACTTGCCACCGATGCTTATTTACCTACTTCGTGTACTGTTGCTGTGTCTTCTCGAGGTTCTTCTTTACTTGCTCCTCGCGCCGTTGCATTGCCGCACCAACTCTTCAGCTGATGTTTGCCGTGTTCTTGGTCGTGCCGATGTAGAACTCCCTGTAAGAGTCAAGTCAAGAGGGCCTTCTGGCTCATGTCCGTAAGCCAGAAGGACAATTTGCCGGTTGCTGAATGCTTCGTGGAATTGTAGCAATACTCTGCAAGACTGAGCCACTCCGCCCAATCACTTTGGTCCGCGTTCACATAATTCCTCAAGGATTGGTTCAGAACCGAGTTAACTCGTTCCGTTTGCCCATCTGTTTCTGGATGAAAGGCGGTACTAAATTTTAACTTAGTCCTCAATTTTTGAAACAAGTGTTTCCAAAAGACACTTGTGAACTTAGAGTCTCTATCTGAAATAATACTCCGTGGCAATCCGTGTGAACGCTGTCGTAGTACGTGACGTTCAAGATGATGAAACGGAGCTTCAGAAGACACTCAACCAGTATTTGTTCATGAAGCTGTGCCCTAGCTTATCAAGCTGGGCAGGAGCTAAGCTGGAGTCATGCTTGGCAAGCTGCCCTCTAGCTTGGATTGGAATATCATCCTAAAGGGGTCGAAAGGTACCAGAATGTAGAGCTCGACGAGGAGGACGACTTCATACTTCCAGTTTTGACAGAAAGTGTTTTAAGTAATAGTTAGCACGGGTTTTAGACTGAGAAATATGCGAAAGAGAGAAATCTGTCGATTCTGGCTCGTGGGTCCAACTCTGAATCTGATAGCGTGAGTGTGTAGGTGTTCATGAATACTATAGTTTTGACTCCTTATTCTTTAAAAACGGAGTTGTATAGAGAAGTAAGCATAGGAAAAGCTAGTAAAGACTTTTACAGAAAATCTTCTTCAATAAAAGCATATGTACAGATATTTTAACCTTTTACAACGGAACCAAAGGCCATCCTAGTGATAGGGCGCTTGCCTAGGGAGAAAGTGGTCTGAGGATCAATTCCCCCTGGCCTCTGATTCCTATTCTGGCATGTTGACCTCCTGGAAGCGAGTCTATGTTGGATATGCAACCACGTCCTGCATATCTAGGAGTGGAGACCGGTATCTCTCTTAATCGTGAGCTTCCTGACCTAAGCCTCCGCAAGCCATCCTGAATATACTATGAGAGATACCTGGTGCGCATATGGGAGGACTGTAAGCCTTGTGGGACAGCCTCATAAGTGTTGGGGCTTCGGCCTACATTGGATGGCTTGTAGTATATTCAAGGTGGCATCAAGAGCACGGGAAACTTTTGTTAATCAGTTAATTAATCATCGAGTCAGCTTAGCAATGGCAAAGAAAGCTGTGAGACCTTTAGTAATGAAAGAGTTGGCTTTGTAAAGGCAGCTGTGAAGCTTTTATTAAAAAAGGAGCTGGTTTAGAAATTAAGGTTCTGCACGTAAGGACAGCAAGGGGGCAGCTTAGCTAAGGGCTTGCTTGTGATAAGTAGTTTTGCTTATAAGGACAGCAGGGGGCAGCTTAGCTGGGGACTTACCTTTTAGGTTAATTAACCTGCGGTCGAATGAGATGGGGACTTCTTTTATAGAGAACGGAGAGGGAAGCCATCGGGACGCACAGGAGAAGCTTGGAGGTAGGGGAGAACAGTTTTCTGAAAGAATTGAGTTGGGAGGTCGACGCAAAGGAGGAGACAAGTGTTTAGAAGCTAGAACTTTGTCTATTATACAGTTTGGAGGCAGAACTACCTTTGGAACGCACAGGAGGCAGTCTCTTGAGGAGAGATCAGTTTGATGGTCTATGAGAGGCTTTTGATCATTGTTGAATCAAATTTCTGAGAGTTTTCAGTTGGGAGGTTGACGCAAGGAGAGGAATAAGATTCAAGGGTCTGAATTTCACCTACTAGATTGAGATTGAGGTGAACTTGGTAGATTTTTGACAGAAAAGTGATAGACTGAGAGAGAGACGCACAAGAGAGGAGAGAGAGATTTTCTTTACAGTTGAAGAAATTGGTGGTGCAGCCGGCACTGAAATAAAGTTATTCTGAATCTTGAAAGATCTCTCTGTGCACCTGAGTGTCTGCTGGGTGTCTGTTTGAGTGTTTGTCTCGTAATTGGTGACGGCAAGAAGTGGGATTTTGAGGTCTCATTGCCAGCAGCAACCTATTTTCTCTTTAAGTCATTTCTCTGATCAATTACAGTCATGAGGCCCGCCCTCCTCAAGAAAGACTCTCGTCGCGACATCTAGTGCTTCCACTGAGAGCTATTGGGGTGATTGATTAAGAGAATTGACTAGATTGGGTGGAAATTGGATCACAGTGCTACTGTACAAGGTGTGGCTGCTGCTCAAGGTGCTCCTATCCAAGGGACTCCTGGTCAGGATGGAATTGGCTCTCAAGGAGGACCTACGGTGGTTCCAATAGCAGCAGCACAACCTGCCATAGACACGTCAGATTCTTCAGGCGTTGGCTTCCTTGATTCAGCAGCAGCGTGCAATTGAGAGAGCTGAGCAGAAATCCACAAAGGCGTTACAAGCAATTGTGGGTCGATGTGGACGATTTGATGGAAGAGATATTACTAGGTACTTGTGGGAGTATGTAGATGAGATGAAGTTGGTCAGGGCACATGAAGTTGAGGTAATTCTAAGCTTAGAGTTGACTGTTGTCCCTGAACTTAGAGAGAAGGTTAGAATTTTACAAAGAAGACATCTAGGTGGGTGGACTCTTTTTGAACGTGCTCTGAGAGAAGAGTTTCTAGAAAAAGATTCAGAAAGAGTCACCAGAAGGACTCTCATGGATTGGATAGAGCGCCAACCTGGACGTTCCATGAGATTGAATGAGGTGATTCGTGAATTTGAGAAGAGGTACTCTCAGCTTTCTGGTCTAGAGAGGTTAACGTTGGATGCTAGGAAGACAGAGTTGTTCTTAGGAGCTCTGCATGAGTTCACAGCAGACCGACTTTGCTTCATGTTAGCTGATCGTGGAGCTGAAGGGGGTGTTACATCTGATAGGAGGAGAGTGGAGGAAGCAGTATCTACTTTTGCTAGACAGCGTCGTGGTAGGATGGCACTGCAGCTAGAGACCTTACCAGAGTAGAGAGTAGCTCCTCAAGCTCCTATAATACCTCGTATAATACCTCAGGCACCTATAGTGATTCCTCAAGCACCTGCAGTAGTTCCTCAAGTGGTTCCTCAAGCGCCTGTAGTACCTATCTCATCACAGAGAGGGCCTAGACAGCAGCAACGACCTGTTGAGAACCGAAATCAAAATAACCTGATTGAAGAGCTCACCCAACAGTTGAGATTAAGGGTTGAGATGACTGATTTGAAGAGAGACCAACGACCAATTGCGCCAGGTGCTCGACCTGTAGGAGGAACCTTTACCAGGAGATGTATTTGGTGCGACAGCCCAGATCCTCTCAGAGAGGACTGTCAAGACTCATCGGTCGTCTTGCGAGAGGGTGTAGTCAACTATCAGAATAACAAGTTGTCTCTAACCGCCACTGGGCAGCCCCTGAACACATATTTTTGAAGAGGAGGAATGAGGAGTTCCCTTCCAGCACTTACTGGTGCGAACACTACAGCGATGACTGCGGATTCTACGGAGGCTGATGTATATACTGGGAGAGTTGAGGTGCGCTCTAATCCAACTATGGTTGAGCAGGCGGTTGAGGTTCCGGTTGAAATGATGAAGAGAGGTGCTGAAAGCATTAGGAGAGCTACTGGATGGAGAGACCTAGTAGATACAACTTCTATTCGAGCGTTTTTAGAGACGAGTGATGAACAAGATGTCATGATCGAAGACAAAAGAAGACGGGATGCTTCTGATTTAGATGCATGAGTACCAGAGGACAGTGACCGTCGGAGGGTTACGAGGAGAAGAGCAGCGGAACCATCACCATCTGTATCAACTGGTAGGGTACCTACTGCAGAGGATATACCCTCTACCTCTACAGCTCCACCATCTGCAGTAGATCCTATGGAAGGTGTACATGATTTGTCACAAGAGACTACTGCTACAGATAGAGTACGGGGTAAGAGATTTACAACACAAGAAAAAGGAAAAGCTCCAGCTTAAAGTTAGCTGCAGACATCGAAACAGCAACAGACTTGCGTGCTATTCTGGAGCAACGCATTTTGGATACTAGAGTTGAGTTTACTCTTCATGAAGTGCTTGGTATCGCAAAGAGAGAGTTTCATGAGTTGATAATAGACATCATGAAGAGAAAGAGACAGGTATTGACTGAACAAGTAAGTAGTCAGATGGTTGGAGCAGTAGATGCTATTGGTGTTGATCGGTTCAGAGGTGATAAGTATGAGGTATGGGTTGCTGGTCCAGCTGTTATTGCGAATGAAGATGAAGAGTTTGAGGAGGATAGGTCAAGTGCAGACAGCGATTTCAAAGAGAAGCACTGGGCACGAGCGACAACAAAGACGCATGTTCGGCTTGGAGGACTTTCTGAACCAGTACCTGCACTTGTGGATCACGGGTCGGAGATCAACATCATTTTCAAGGAGGTGTATGAGAAGGGGCAGTGGCCAATCGAAAGGAATCATGGTTGGGTACTTCGTGCTGCAAATAATCAAAAGGGTGAGTTATACGGAGCTTGTCCCAATATGCGTGTAAGAATTGGAGATGTAGAGGTTGATCAACATTTCTTTGTACAGTCATTGGTCTCCTATTCTGTCATACTGGGCCAACCATTCATCACCGCTGTTCGGATGGAGACAAAGGTGATGAACGATGGGTCTCATTATGTCAGAGTTTGGAGTCCTGATGACAGGTACTCAGTACAGTTTTTGACGATTCGTTCAAGACATGAGCGGAACCGACAAACCCTTAGAGATTCTCAGACAAAGAGATGTAAGGGTTTTCGCAGTCCACTCTTGTAGATCCCGTCTGAGTTGGAAGCGAGACATGTACAAAGGTCTGGAGGCAGGTGTAGTGTACAGAGTTGGCAGTCTGAATTGCTGATGTTTGAGACAGATGGATGGAGTCGATTTACAAGAGTTGAAGATATGAAAGAAAATACAAAAAGATGGATGGTGAAACAGATATCAGAGTTGTGGCGTGTAGGAGTTCTATCTGAAGACGAAGTGGTTTCTAGCTTGTTTGAAGAGTTTATGTCTATACAGTCAATTGTTGGTTGGTTAAACAGTGTGAATAGATTGATGGAAGAGAAAGATAGTATGACAGTGATTCCTATCCACTCTCGACGTATATATGAGGAGGTTGCTACGTACATGCAGTTCTTTCCTCATCCGATGCAGAATAGTGAGAGAAGAGAAGCCGTTTGTTGGTGTGCATTCCCTCAGGAAGCAGAAGTCCATGCGAAGTACAAATCTGTATTGAAAAAGGTGAGACCGGTAGTAGCTCAACTACCTGCTAACTCCCAGCAGCAAGTACAATTAGTAGGGACTGAGCTTATATTGCATGATCATAGACGAGTAGGACATCAGTTTATTGAGGAGACGTTGAAAGAGCTCTAGATAGGAGGGGGTGATTTCTTGACTGAGGTTGAGAAGACAGTGTTTGAGCAGATGATAATGGATCATCGTAAAGCATTCTCTTTTTCAGCAGAGGAGATAGGTTGTGTGGACCCAAAGGTTATAGCGTCTATGGTTATATTCACAATCCCTCATGTGTCTTGGGATCTGAAACCGATCCCAGTTCCTCGTGCCTTGTTGCCTAAACTCATCGAATTGTTGAAAGAGAAGGTACAGATGGGGATACTTGAGCCGTCTATGGGGCCATATTCAAGCACTGTACCCAAGAAGTCAGGAGCTTTGCGTTTTATTCAAGACCTACAGCCTGCGAATAACGTAACCATTCGTAACGTTGGGACGGGTCCTGTGATTGAGGAGGTAGCGGAGGCATTTGCAAGGAGAGCTATCTATTCGATAGGAGATCTATATTCTGGTTATGATCAGTTTCAGCTGGCTGTATAGAGTAGAGATCTAACTACCATGCGTACGCCCTGGGATTGATACGGATGTGTACTCTTCCACAAGGAGCGACAAACTCGGTGGCTCATATGCAGAATGCGATGCATAAGGTACTAAGGGAATGTGTGCCTGATGTTATCATTTCATTTTTAGATGATATTCCTATAAAAGATTGCGCGGTTGAAGACAAGGATGAAGCAGTACTTGCGAATGGATGTAGGAGGTTTATTGTAGATCATATTAGGGATGTAGAACGTATCTTAACTCGTTTGGAGGAGGTACATCTCACCCTGTCAGGAGCTAAGTCCAAGTTTGGTGTGTCTGAGATTTTAGTGGTTGGACATCTGTGTGGTGCTTTTGGAAGGCGATCAAATCCGGAGAAGGTTGAAGCCATAGCTAGGATGGCAGACTGTAAGAATATCACGGAGGTTCGATATTTTCTAGGTGCTTGTGTATTTTATCATTTATCCATTCCTCATTATGCTCATGTTGCTGAGCCTTTGTATGCATTATTGAGGAAGGGTAAGAGGTTTGTATGGACCTCAGTCCATCGAGAAGCTATGAATAGGCTGAAAGAGGCTCTACAGTCTCCACCTGTTTTGAGAAGAGTAGACTACGGGTGTGGAAGACCTGTCATTGTCACAGTAGATACTAGTCCAAAGGCGATTGGTTGAGCGATAGGTCAAGATGATGCAGATGGTATGCGGCTTACCTCTAGGTTTGAAGCTAGGATCTTGACAGACAGGCAACGAGATTATCCCCAAGTGAAGCGTGAGTTGTGAGGAGCGGTGACAGCGATGAAGACAGACCGTGAGTTTCTGATTGTTGCTCAAGTAGTCCTAGAAACGGATTGTCTACCTCTACTAGACATGATATCCAACTGTAACACGCCAGACATAGCGATGTTACGTTGGATTGCTTATATTAGAAGCTTGAATCCAGAGCTGAAACATATAAAAGAAAAGGAGAATGTGGTCACAGATACGTTGTCAAAGGCTCGATTTGTAGATGAGGATGTCATGTTTTCAGAAGATGAGGAAGAAGAGAGAAAAGATGCTCAATGTCAGATTAATCGACGAGCTACAAACTTGGAGCCGCTGTCATTCAGAGAGAAGTTCTACACGAGAAGGTTACGTGATATTGGAATCTTTCTGAGTTCTTTAAACAGACGGGAGGGTTTGAGTGATGCAGAGTTAGAGAGGGAAGGAGGAAGGCATATGATTACTTATTGCGAGATGGGTATCTTAGGAAACGTCCAAAGAGAGGAGACGGAGCACTTTTACGAGTTATAGATGATCTGCAGACCAAGCAACGGTTGATGAAAGAGTTTCATGACACCTTGTGGGCCGGACATCGAGGAGCTTGGGCTACCTACACAAAGTTGAAAGAGAGATACTGGTGGAGAGGACTTTATCAAGATGTGGTGAACTTTGTGAGTTCATGCTTGCACTGTCAATTTTATTCAAAGATACGTTACAGAGATGGTCTTGTACCAACCTATCCGCCTAGTATCTATTTTCAATGGGTTCTTGATTTGGTAGCAATGCCTCCTGGGTTATGGGGTATGAGGTACTTGGTGTTGACTCGAGAAGACCTCTCCAACTTTGTAGAAGGACGAGCTCTGAGGACGAAGACCACAGAAGGGATATGTAGGTTTGTTCTTGAAGATATTATCTGTAGGTATGGATCTATAGGGAGATTGCGTGCAGACAAAGGAGAGCTGCGTGGTACGGAAGCGAAGGAGTTCTTCGCCCAACACGGAGTGAAACTCAAACTCACTACTGCTATGAATCCGGAAGGGATTGGTAAGAGCGAGAGAAGGAAAAGACTAGTAAAGACTTTTACAGAAAATCTTCTTCAGTAAAAGCATATGTACAGATTTTTTAACCTTTTAGAACGGAACCAAAGGCCATCCCAGTGATAGGGCACTTGCCTAGAGAGAAAGTGGTCTCAGGATCAACTCCCCATGGCCTGTGATTCATATTCCAACATGTTGGCATCCTGGAAGGGAGTCTATATTGGATATGCAGCCACGTCCTACATATCTAGGAGCGGGAGACCGATATCTCTCTTAATCGTGAGCTTCCTGGTCTAAGCCTCCGCATGCCATCCTGAATATACTATGGGTGATACCTGGTGCGCATATGGGGGGGTTGTAAGTCCTGTGGGATAGCCTCATAAGTGTTGGGGCTTCGGCCTACATTGGATGGCTTGTAGTATATTCAAGGTGGCATCAAGAGCACGGGAAACTTTTGTTAATCAGTTAATCAATCATCGAGTTAGCTTAGCAATGGCAAAGAAAGTTGTGAGACCTTTAGTAATGAAGGAGTCGGCTTTGTAAAGACAGCTGTGAAGCTTTTATTAAAAAAGGAGCTGGTTTAGAAATTAAGGTTCTGTACGTAAGGACAGCAAGGGGGCAGCTTAGCTAGGGGCCTGCTTGTGATAAGTAGTTCTGCTTATAAGGACAGCAGGGGGCAGCTTAGCTGGGGACTTACCTTTTAGGTTAATTAACCTGCGGCCGCGAGAGATGAGGACTTTTTTACAGAGAGCGGAGAGGGAAGCCATCGGGACGCGCAGGAGAAGCTTGGGAGCAAAGGAGATCAGTTTTCTGAAAGAATTGAGTTGGGAGGTCGACGCAAAGGAGGAGACAAGTGTTTAGAAGCTAGAACTTTGTCTATTATACAGTTTGGAGGCAGAATTACCTTCGGAACGCACAGGAGGTAGTCTATTGAGGGGAGATCAGTTTGATGGTCCGTGAGAGGCTTTTGATCGTTGTTGAATCAAATTTCTGAGAGTTTTCAGTTGGGAGGTTGACGCAAGGAGAGGAATAAGAGTCAGGGGCCTGAATTTCACCTACTAGATTGAGATTGAGGTGAACTTGGTAGATTTTTGGCAGAAAAGTGATAGATTGAGAGAGAGATGCACAAGAGAGGAGAGAGAGATTTTCTTTACAATTGAAGAAATTGGTGGTGCAGCCGGCACTGAAATAAAGTTATTCTGAATCTTGGAAGATCTCTCTGTGCACTTGAGTGTCTGTTGGGTGTCTGTTTGAGTGTTTGTCTTGTAATTGGTGGCGGCAAGAAGTGGGATTTTGAGGTCTCATCGCCAGCAGCAACCTATTTCCCTTTAGGTCGTTTCTCTGATCAATTACTGTCAGGAGGCCCGCCCTCCCCAAGAAAGACTCTCGTCGTGACAATGCCACCAATTATCTAGGAACAACCGAGAAGTCGTGAACGTTGTTGCAGTATCCAAGGTTGGGGCAAACTTCACTAGTTTTCTAAACCGGTCAACTATCACAAAGATTGCATTGTATCCGTTTGAGTCAGATAGAGAGGTGATGAAGTCCATGCTTATGCTTTCCCAAGGTCTAGCTGGAATCGGCAAAGGATGAAGCAATCCTTGTTTCTTCTCATAAGAAACGCGATTCGCTTGACAAGTTACGCATGTTTTCACAAAGAAGGCAACATCGTCTTTCATGTGGGGCCAATAAAACGTTTTAGCTATCACTATTTAAGTGAACTTTTCTCCTTTATGGTCTGATAAAGGTGCATCATGACATTCTTTGAGTAACTTCGTCCTAAGTTTTCCTTGTCCCACATAAACCCGACTTTGCTTGAACATGAGTAAACCATGTCTTAGCTACACGTTTTGCAACTTCACTCCTCGCTTGAGCTGTTCCAGATACCCCTTTGCTTGATCGTCGTCCATGTAACCTTCACGTATTTGCCTCTCCAAGTCTGACTCCTTAGGATACATAGCTCACAAAATCTGTGTTGACGATGAAAGATATTCCTCCTTGCGACTCAAGGCGTCAGGAACCACATTGTCCTTTCTCGCTTTGTGGATTAATTCCAGATTCATGAATGCTAAGATATCGTGCCACCGTAGTTGCTTTGGCGTCACTCGATCTTGTGTCTCAAAGTACTTGAGCGAAATATTATCAGTATACACTTGGGTTCTGTGAAGTCCCAAGTAATACCGCCATTTCCTCAAGCAATGAACCACCGCAAACAGCTCCTTCTTGTGAGTCGGTCATCGACTCTCCGTCCCAGATAACTTCTTGCTTTTGTACGCTACAGGTTTTCCATCTTGCATCAACACTCCTCCAATTGCATAGTTATTCGCGTCCGTGTGCACCTCGAATGGTTTGTCGAACTCCGACAGCTTCAAAACTCGCGCCTTTGACAAAATAGTTTTGATCGTCTGAAACGCATCTTCTACCTCCTTGGTCCAATTTACCTGTGCGTCGTTGCCCGTCCAGTCCGTCAGCATCTTCGCGATCTTTGAAAACTCCTTCACAACTGTGCCAATCCTAAGAATCGCCGCATTCCTTTCACTGTAGTCGGAGGCTCCCAAGTCACAATCGCGTCCACCTTCTGCATATCCGGGTCGACTCCTTCTGCACTAATTTTATGCATCTACCACCTTGTTGCGCCAGCGGAAGCTCTTGCTCAGTAGGTCGCAAACTTTACACCGCTAACCTGCAAACACAATCACAAGTTAGCGTTCATGCACCACTTACCTCATCTCAGTTTGATCCAGACCGGAGCCGGACCGTCTCCCTAACCATCAAGCTCAGCAATCCTAAGTCCCGACCTAGACCCGCTTAGGTCGGTCCCAAAACATGAGCAAGTCACACGATGACTTGGGGCGGACTTCCCATAAAGTTCTGGGTCCTAAACGGTACCTCCAGCACACCTAGCGACCCAACCGTCCATGTTGTCCGTCTGGGTCTAGGCTCCCGAACGGTGGTCTAACCTGCCGACTCGTTCCTTAGTCTTATCCCAGCCCTTACAACATTCCTAAGTCCAGACGTCCAAGTCTGGACGAGAACGTGCCTTGGAACCGGCCCAGCCATCACCTCATGTCCCCAAAGTCCGCCCGCCAAACTCTGAGGTCGGGTGACTCGTCATCGAGCCCCCCTCATATATACTTCTGGGGATCGACGGCCCCGCCCTCCTCTTTGGTCCTTGAAAATTATACCACAACCCGATCGTGGTTCGGCCATAATTCTCAGCTCGAAGGTCAGTTCGAGGAGTTCTACTTATCAATGAAAAGCTCTCGCCGAGACCTTTCTAATGATACCTCACTCGCCTCGAGATATTACGTGGAGCTCCGTCCATGAATTAAAATGTCCCTGGAGCTCCAACACTTAGCCATTTATCAGAAACATGTGGTCCAGATCCAGACTCGAACCCTGTGGTTCCGACCAGCGTCCGAACCACGGTCTGTCTGCGTCTCAGACCCACGTCTCGGACCCACGTCTCGGTCCCGCGTCTCGGACCCATGTCTCAGACCTATGTCTCAGACTTATGTTTCGGTCCGTTCCCAGACTTGCCCCCTTAGGTCAACGTTCGTCTGGGATCGTCTTGGGGTAAGTTCTTACGCTCTAACCCAATGTTCCAACTTGGGCTCAGAGAACCACTTAGGGTTCTTCTGATCCCGAGTTCCCGGCCAAGCCGTTCAGTCCTACTCGCAGCGTTCGCAACCTATCGCAAGTCCACTAGGGTTCCCTTGCTCGCGTCTACGTTGATCTTGAGACTGAGGGTCGCGACACTCACCCCCACTTTGGAGGTTGATGCCCTCATCAACAATGATCCTTTAAGTTAACACCAAGTTCAAAATGATAAGCCAACCTCTTGGCGTCAGAATTGCGTTCTGGTAGCTAACCCGCAATTCTCTTCTTGGCTTAAGTCTTAAGTTGTCGCTATAACACTTAGAAAATTTCAACTAGTCTCGAGAAAACCTTACTTTTTTGGCCCACCCTAAACAAAACTAGTTGCCAACTTCTAAACATTCTACTTAAGACTCTAACTTGCTAACTATAAGTATTCACACCTACTTACGAGGTCCCCCGAAACTCACTTTCTGGTCGTAATCTGATTTGACTTAGACGTGCGACTAAGTTTACTTTGCAGTTAGAAAACCACAAAGCAAGATCATCCCAAGCCCCAAGACAAGTATGAAATTTCATACTTGCTTTGCCAACCCTACAGCAAACCTAAGTCTTGACATCAAGACTTAGTCTTGATTTAGATGCTTATCCAAACCAGCTCCCTTCCTTTGAGTGTGCTTCGTTCCTCCTCTTGACAACATCCTAAGCATCTGATCAGAACTAGTCATAGCCATTCACTACCAATACACTTAGACAAAATTTCAAGAAAGAAAATCTTTATTTCCACAAAATACAAGAAAAGGTTACAAAGTCCATCGGTCCAAATCGCTTCAAGTTGCTACTCGTATGGTTCGTCGTTTCTTCACTCCTCGCTGGAAGGAGATGTCTTCATCTTGCTAACGCCTTTGTTGTCTTTTTCTCCGTTTGAATAGATCCAATACTTCACTTGCATGTGTTAGCTCTTCCTCTGGCACCCAAGTTGCTTCCTTCAAATGGTAACCACGCCATTTGACCAAGTACTCGATCCGGTTAGACTTGCGTCGCGATTGCAAAATGGTCTCTACCTCATATTCTGCTTCGCCGTGCACGACTTCAGGTTGAGGTCTGAGTACCTGTTTGCACTCCGGTCGCAATCGTCCTTGAAGTATTTCTTTAATAAAGAAACATGGAAAGTCGGATGCAACTGCCACTCGCGAGGAAGGTCTAATGTATAGACGTCTTTGTGCAGATTCTTGACAATGACAAAAGATCCCGCGAACTTTGATGAAAACTTTGTCCATATTTCCTTCGGAAGTGTAAAGTTTTTCGTACTTAACCATACTTCTTCGCCCACTTGAAACTTCACTTGCCGCCGATGCTTGTATACCTGCTTTGTGTATCGTTGCTGCGGCTTCTCGAGGTTCTTCTTTACTTGCTCCTCGCGCCGCTGTATTGCCGCCACCAGCTCTTCAGCTGATGTTTGATGTGTTCTTGGTCATGCCGATGTCGAACTCCCTGCAACAATCAAGTCAAGAGGCCTTTATGGCTCACGTCCGTAAGCCAGCAAGAAAGACGATTCGCCGGTTGCTGAATGCTTCGTGGAATTGTAGCAATACTCCGCAAGACTGAGCCACTCCGTCCAATCACTTTGGTCCGCGCTCACATAATTCCTCAAGTATTGGTTCAGAACCAAGTTAACTGGTTCCGTTTGTCCATCTATTTCTGGATGAAAGGCGGTACTAAATTTTAACTCAGTCCCCAATTTTTGGAACAAGTGTTTCCAAAAGGCACTTGTGAACTTAGAGTCTCTATCTGAAATAATACTCCGGGGCAATCCGTGTGAACGGCATCAAATATCTAGGAACAACCGAGAAGTCATGAACGCTGTTGCAATATCCAAGGTTGGTGTAAACTTCGCTAGTTTGCTAAACCGGTCAACTATCACAAAGATTGCATTGTATCCTTTCGAGTCAGGCAGAGAGGTAATGAAGTCCATGCTTATGCTTTCCCAAGGTCTAGCTAGAATCGGCAAAGGATGGAGCAATCCTTATTTCTTCTCATAAGAAACGCGATTCGCTTGACAGGTCGCATGTTTTCACAAAGTGGGCAACATCGTCTTTCATGTGGGGCCAATAAAACTTTTTAGCTATCACTGCTAAAGTGGACTTTTCTCCTTTATGGCCTGATAAAGACGTATCATGACATTTCTTGAGCAATTTCGTCCTAAGTTTTCTTTGTTCCACATAAACCCGACTTTGTTTGAACATGAGTAAGCCATGTCTCAGCTGCATGTTCTGCAACTTCGCTCATTGCTTGAGCTGGTCTAGATACCCTTCGCTTGGTCGTCATCATGTAACCTTCACGTATTCGCCTCTCCAAGTCTGACTCCTTAAGATACATAGCTCGCAAAATCTGTGTTGACGATGAAAGATATTCTTCCTTGCGACTCAAGGCGTCAGGAACCATGTTGTCCTTTCCCGCTTTGTGGATTAATTTCACATTCATGAGCGCCAAGGTATCATGCCACCGTAGTTGCTTTGGTGTCACCCGATCTTGTGTCTCAAAGTATTGGAGCGAACTATTATCAATATACACTTGGGTTTTGTGAAGTCTCAAGTAATGCCGTCATTTCCTCAAGCAATGAACCATCGCAAACAGTTCCTTCTCGTGAGTCGACCATCGACTCTCCGTCCCAAATATCTTTTGCTTTCGTATGCTACAGGTTTTCCATCCTGCACCAACACTCCGCCAATCGCATAGTCGCTCGCATCCGTGTGCACCTCGAATGGTTTGTCGAACTCCGGTAGCTTTGATCATTTGAAACGCATCATCCACCTCCTTGGTCCAACTTACTTGTGCGTCTTTGCCTGTCCTGTCCGTTAGTGGCTTTGCGATTTTTGAAAACCCCTTCACATACTTGCAGTAGAACTGCGTCAATCCTAAGAATCGCCGCATCCTCTTCACTGTAGTCGAAGGCTCCCAAGTCACAATCGCGTCCACCTTCTGCATATCCAGGCCGACTCCTTCTGCACTAATGACATGTCTCAAGAAGTTAATGTGCTCCAAATCAAACTCACTCTTGTCAACGTTGGCAAACAGCTTATGCTCCCGCAGCTTCGTCAACACCATCCTTAGCTGCTCCGCGTGCGACTCTAAGGTTTTGGAGTAGATCAAGATGTCGTCGATGTAAACGATGACAAACTCATCCATCTCCTCGCAAAAAATGGTGTTCATCAATATAGTGAACGTCCAAGGGGCGTTGTAGAGTCCAAATGGCATTACCACAAATTCAAACGATCCGTATCTGGTTCGACAAGCGGTTTTCTCAACATTTGGATCAGCTATCCGGATCTGGTAATATCCTGACTTCAAGTCGATCCTGCTGAAGTACTTTGCACCCGCTAGCCTATCTAAGAGGTCGTCTATCCTTGGCAAAGGATAATTATTCTTCATCGTCACCTTATTGAGTGCCTGATAGTCTACACAGAGTCGTAACTTCCCATCCTTCTTCTTTGCAAAAAGAACTGGGGCTCCATAAGGTGACTTGCTGGTTCGAATATATCCTCGCACTAATAGCTCACCGAGTTGTCTTTTCAACTCAAGGAGTTCCACCTGATTGAATCGGTAAGGGGCTTTGGAAGGTGGTTCTGATCCTGACAAGACCTCGATCTTGTGATCCACCATCCGCCTTGGAGATAACTCAGCAGGTAACTCATCCGTCAAGACATCCTCAAACTCCTTAATCACTTCGCGAAGCACCTCCGGAAGTTTAGTCGCATCTCTTGATGTTTCCTCTTGTCCGCCACTCGTCATCAAATCTGCAACCCGCATTAAACACATGACTCCGTTGTTGAAATCCATCTGTTTACTTTTGATCAAATTCACTGCAAAGTCGTCAATTTTCCGCACCTTGCGGATCAGCCTCACTCCCAGCTTTCGTCCTTTAACTCTAATGTTTAACCTTAAAGATTTCCGCCTAAGTTCCACTTCAAACCTGTCCAAGAAAGTGCTCTCCAAAACCGCATGGATATCATCCATCTCGCACACCGTGAAGTTCTCTGTGAACTTCAGCTTCCCACACGCAAATCATACATCCAAGGCTACATCGGAAGTTTGGTACGTCTTGCCCTTGGCAAAGCGCACCTGAATAGGCTTGTCAGCCTTGGAGGTAGACAAGCTCAACTTCTTCACCAACTTTGGATTTATGAAGGAGTGAGTCACTCATGTGTCCACAAGAAAAGTAACATCATGGTTAGCAACCTTGGCTTGTAGAAACATCAATCCCGGCGTCTTCTTCGTGGTTCTCAAGGTCACAGTCATCTGACCCTCCAACAAGTCTTTTGCAACAAATGCATTCATGCTACAGTTACTAACCTTCAGTTTCGTGCACCTCTTAGCAATATGGCCCGCCTCATCACAATTGTAGCAAGTAAACTTAGCTCCATTGCCCTTCTGAGGTGTTTGCCCCTTAGGTTTTACTCCTGTTTGCTGCCGCTTTGCTGTCGGAGCAGAAGAATCCTTCCGATCCTTCTCACCCCCATCCCACTGTCGCTTGAAGCCCTTGTTCTTCTTCTGGAACTTGTCCGTGTTGCGTGGTTCAAAAGGTTTCTGTTGCTGGACTTCATCGTCCCCAATTCGCTCCGCTAGCTTCAAAAGTTCGGCACTTGTCGATGGTAGCTCTGGCATCCGAAAGAGAGCCTTCTCCGAGCTAGACTTGAGTCCTCCAATAAATATACATATTTTGGTCTCCTCAGTCCACTTGGAGAACGAATCCAGCTTAGCATTGAACTCGCGTACATAAGCACTTAGCGTCCCCGTCTGCTTCAGTCTAACTAGCTCGACATCATCTTGAATCCTTTGATACTCCGGAGTGAATCGTCCCACGAGCAACACCTTGAACTCATTCCAACCAAGCACCGAGATGATCAAGGCATGCTCATCTCTGTATGCAGTCCACCAGATAAGCGCATGATCCTTCAGGAACATAACCGCCGCTCTGACCTTGTCTGACTTCTGAGCCTGTTGCGCCTCAAAGTATAGGTCCAACTCAGTTAAGAAATCCTTAACCTTACTAGCTCATCCTATACCTAAAAACGGGGTCAGCAAATTCGTCTTACAAAGCTTTCTGGTAGACGAGGAATTTCCTTGGCCTGCCTCAAGCTCAGCGATACGTTTATCCCTGGAAACCATACCCTCCTGCATGGTCTTCATCATCTTGATGAGTTCCGCATACAAGACTCCTTGACTTCCCACGCCTGAATTGTTGGACACCGTTGGCAAAACTCCATCTTGCTGCACTGATGTCGCAGCTGGTACTGGGCTTCCTTGACGTTGGGACGAAGGTTGTTGGTTATCGTCCATTGACTGTGCCTCGGGGTTAGCTTGAGTCGATCTGATCCCGGTGTCAGCCGCCATTCATCTCTTGGTCTTCCTCTTGGAACTCTGTCCTACGTCGGCCATCGCTCCAAGTGTTCACCTAGAAACGTTGATCCGCTTCGTGTCTTACGTCTCTCCTCAAGCGTCCAGCCTTCAGCTGTTACCTCCAGTTCTCGCTCACCAAAGCGTTGGCTCTGATATCACTTTTCGTGCACCTACCGCCTTGTTGCGCCAGCGGAAGCTCTTGCTCAATAGGTTACGAAATTTACACCACTAACCTGCAAACATAATCACAAGTTAGCTTCCATGCACCACTTACCTTATCTCAGTTTGGTCCGGACCGGAGCCGGACCGTCTTCTTAATCATCAAGCTCAACAATCGTAAGTCCCGACGTAGACCCGCCTAGGTCGGTCTCAAACATGAACAAGTCACAAGATGACTTGGGGCGGACTTCTCGTAAAGTCCAGGGTTCTAAATGGTGCCTCCAGCACACCTAGCGGCCCAACCGCCCGTGATGTCCGTCTGGTTCTAGGTTCCCGAACAGTGGTCTAACCGGCTGACTCGTTCCTTAGTCTTGCCCTAGTCCTTACATCGTTCCTAAGTCTAGACATCCAAGTTTGGACCGGAACGTGTCTTGGAACCGGCCTAGCCATCACCTCATGCCTCTAGAGTCCACCCGTCGAACCCTGGGGTTGGGTGACTCGTCCTGGCCCACCCAAGCATCGAGCCCCCCTCTTATATACTTCTGAGGATCCGCGGCCCCGCCCTCCTCTTTGGTCCCTGAAAATTATACCACAACCCGATCGTGGTTCGTCCATAATTCTCAGCTCGGAGGTCAGATCAAGGAGTGCTACATATCAAGGAGTGCTATGGAAAGCACTCGCCGAGACCTTTTCAATGATACCTCACTCGCCTCGAGATCTTACGTGGAGCTCCATCCATGGCCTAAAACGTCCATGGAGCTCCAACACTTAGTCATTTTCTGAAAACCTGTGGTTCGGACCAGCGTCCGAACCACGGTCCATCTACATCTCGGATCCTTGTCTCGGTCCCAAACCCACGTCTCAGATCTATGTCTCAGACTCATGTTTCGGTCCGTTCTTAGACTCGCCTCCTTAGGTCAGCGTTTGTCTGGGGTCCTCTTGGAGCCTATAGGCCCTTATGTCCTAACCCAAGGTTCTAACCTTGGTTCAGAGAACCATTTTGGGTTCATCTGATCTCGACTTCTCGGCCAAGCCGTTAAGTTCTACTCGTAGCGTTCACAACCTAGCGCAAGTCCGCTAGGATTCAGTTGTTCACGTCTGTGCCCGATCTTGAGATTGAAGGTCGCGACATGTGGGAGTGAGTAAAACCAGGCCACCCATCCCAACACTATTCCTGAAGATTGTGCTTAATTGTTCAGCTCTTAGCTTTGACTTTACCACTAGATCAATAGCTCTTGGTGTCTTCTAGGGAAGATAGTAAGAGATCTTTAAGTAAGTCTTTAAGATAGTAAGAGATCTTTTCGCACGTTCCTAGAGGAGTGGTAGGGCGACTCCATAGTACTAGGGGAAAGTTGTCGTTGTGGTAGCATTTGTCTGTATCATAGAGACGCGTATGAAGGCAGTTAGTGATAGTTGTCTAAGGTGAGCTAGTAGAGCTACCACGTAGAGACTTTTGGAGCTACTAGAGGTGTAGAAATCTAGTTAGTGACCTTAGGTACATGTTATGATAGTTGTTGGTCATATATTGTGCATGTGGTTACCAAAGAGGAGGCTTCAGTCCGGGTGATGTTGGGTTTATCTTTTGTGCATGTTTGAGTGTGGAGGGTTATTGTTTGGACTTCTTGTGGTTGGAATCCCTCCATATTATACTTCTTGTTTGTGCGCTGCGTTTACTTGTGTTGGCTCTTGATTTCTGGAGTGAGTTTGTTTCAGTGTGAGAACAATCGAAGTGAGACTAGAGTTGCAGATCAATCAGACTATCTCTGTTTCTCTCACGGTGAGGTTGTACTTGCGACCAACAGATCATGAAATGTTGCATGTGGTTACGACAAGTACATGTTGTCTTTACCTTGACCTTAGTAGGGGATAGGTGAGCTCAGTAAGAGCTGGCTTAGACCGATTGACGTCACGTGTGGTGACAAGTTTCGCCGCTCTGGTTAGAGCTTAGTGTTCGCGATTGACATGGGGGTTGTCATCATGGAGGTCCACAGAAGTTCTAACAAAGATTCAGCAGCAGTAAGCAGTGGGTTCACATGGAGTGATCTGATGTATCAACCAATAGCACCGGTCTCATCGACGGAGATCATCGATTCAGACGAGGACGTGGTTGGAGATACACATAGTGTCACTACATCGTTGTTCAAGGACATGGACGAGATCTTTGGAGTCACGAAGTGATCTCGATGATACTCGAGTATGATGGATACCATTGAGCTAGATGACTTCATCCAGGAATTCGGCAGTTGATGCGATCTCCAGTAGATGCGGAATCCACAGCTGTTCACACCCTTCATGGCATGGAAAGTTTTGTTCCAACACTTGGAGGGATCATCTATGGACGATTATCAGGAGTTCAGGCGGGACTACAACATGGAGATTGAGTTGTGGAGACAACATTGGTCTCTCAACTATGTTTTCATCACTACTGACGCAGTTTTCAGGAGGCATAGCACTTGCGAGTTTGGATGCCAGTAGCAATGGTATATCCACGGGTGACGGAGTACCTACTACCAGCGGTACGTCTAGTAGTAGTGGAGCAAGCGGTAGTATGAGCGAGATACCACCAGGGTTTAACCTTGTGGTTCAGTTCTTCCAGTGTTTGAAGAAGAACTATCAAGGTGTAAGAACCGACAAGTGAGGAGTCTACAGGAGTTCCAACGGAAGACTGGAGAGAGCCTACGCGAGACGTTTACTCGCATGAGACGGTTGATCAGTGTTACCCAAGAGGTGACGGAAGCACATGCAGTCTAGTTTTGGTATCGGATACTAGACCGCGAGCTGCATAAGAGAGTTAGAGATGCGGCTCTTCTTAGAGACCCCACTTCGACGTTGACGATTGTCTATTGTTTGACTGAGTGGATTGAGCTCAACATGATGGAGGAGAGGGTGGTGATTATTGGGTTCAATAGGATGGCACCACATGGACCGATCACCTCTTCTTGAGGATCACAAGCTACGCAATTGCGTGGTGGTGGTGGTGGTGGTAGGGATCGTGCTGAACAGTCACGATCCCAAGGAGGTGTTGGAGGACCTAGAGGGCAGAAGCCCATGTCGTCCTTCTCTAGTCAGCACCAAGCGGATCCTTGCTGGATGTGTGATGGTCCTCATCAGCAGGAGGATTGCCCACAGAGGAAAGGTGGTTATGAGACGTCTGGAACGTCTCAAGCGATACATAGGTAATGTGAGCATTACGGACGACCAGGTCACAGTAGTGACCGTTGTTTTGATCTCCACCCTGAGCTACGGCAAGGGAAGGCTGATCATGGAGTGTGAAGCCTTGATTTTTCATTTTTGTTAATTAATTGATTAGTTGTAAAGTAAATAAGAAGAATATGTAGTAGAAGATAAGAGTAAAATAGTGTTAATTAGAAGTTTAGTGAAGAATCTCTGTTCTGGAGGAATCTATCAAATTTATGGAGACAGTTGGGATAAGATTTTCTCATAGTTGAGTTCCTCAGACAAAGAACTTTCTAACGATATCTTGTGTGAGACAAATGGAGTCTGAACGACGAAGTTATAGCAGATTGAAGATGTGGTGAAGTTGAAGAAGAATGACCTCGTAGTACTACGAGCGCCGAAGAACATCAGTGAAACTAAGGAAACCCTGACTTCGGCACGTGTGGAAAAGCCATTGTGACATATAAGTAGAAAAGTTTAGGTCATCTGTCCTATTGTTTTATCAATTGCAAAGCGTTAGCAAGAGTGCAGCGCGCCGCACTCTCTGATCGACGAAGTACTCCTTCTTCGCGAAGTCGATTTGTGAAGAAGAAGCCTCCTTCTTTGTACTTCACTTCCTTCTTCGTAGTATTTCAAATCGGTAACATAGGGCTTCGGTACATGCGAGAGATGCAGACATCCAAACCATCCCGGCTTCGGACCCTAGATGTGAATCGTGTAGGACTTCATCGGTACACGAAGGAGTTGGAGGAGATGGGACTGTCATTCCTCCTACTACCTTGGTGAGGGATGATATCAGCTAAGCTGATACAGGAGCTGAAGGTATGCAGACAACATCCTTCAGACGATTCGTATGGGAGATGTACGAACTAGACCGAAGCATATTGCTCCTTCGTCCTAGGCATCGACGATGCAGGGAAGGAGGGAGACCTCCTCTTCAATAGTATTTCGACGCTGACATCGGCAGAAGCAGTCAAGAACTTCCTGAGGCTCTTCAAGGAAGTACCACAAGGGAGGAATAGGTACCGCATCAGCAACTTTCGCAACCCGAAGAAGAGAGAAGTCGCGGACGCAATCATGGCGACCTTTCGGCCGACTACCTACATGTCCAACTGGCAGATCAACTTCATCGAGGAGCTCTTTGCCGAAAGATGCGCACATTGGGCGAGGATTATTCATCTTCATGTTTAGACTCTATGGACCGAAGAGGACATGGTGTACATCGGAGCGTTCGTATCGATGTTTTACATGAGGATGAGGTTGCTTTTCGATGTTAGGTTACAAGAAGAAGTTAGACTTCATCGTAGCAGCCAAGGACGGTGAGTTCGAAGTCGTGTCGACTCCAATAAGAGATGTACAGTTGGAGACGTTCTTCAATGAAGTAGCAGGCGAAGAAGGAGCGACCGAAGAAGCTACACCGAAGACAACAACTATGACAGAGGCGTCGACCAAGAAGGAACCTTAACTCGTAAACTTGGACGAAGAGGATGAATAAGTCACAGAAGTACCAGCACCAGTCCGACAGAGTGGGTGAAGAAAGATCTTGGAGGATACACCGAGGTCTATACAGAAGTCCCGGAAGAAGATGAAGTGTTCGAGGACGGTCTACGCCGAGGGCGAAGAAGCAGCAGAAGTTGACGCTGAGGATAAAGGTACACCGCAAGAGGAAAAGAAGGAAGAGAACGATGCAGTAGAGGTAGCTTTATCGATCATCAACGAAGTACATCGACTCAGTTCTTCGACGAAGTATTTACAGGAGGTTGCCGTACCATTACTCTTTGCCTTAGAGAGTAATCGAGGAACATACGAGGAGGTCGTTGGACGACAATTGAATCTGACCGAGTAAGTACAAACGATGCACTTCAGCAGAGGAAACTGGATGCAAGAGAAAGATAATCTACGCTGTCGGGTTGAGAGTCTTCCTGGGAAGGGCGAACCTTCTGGCTGTGATATGAGCTTGAAGGCTGTGTTCAATCTACTCAGGGAAGCGTTGGGCTTCAAGTTGTGGCTGGTTTACTCAAAGGATAGGCTTCAGGTCTCAAGGTGATACTGAAAAACACTCATATAAGTCTCTTGGCTCTTCTTATATGTTCAAGAAGTAAAGTTCAGACTTAACTAGCAATGATAAGATCAAATGGTGAACTTTGACACTGAGGATTGAGAAATATGTGAAGGTTCAGGCTTCAGAACTCCTCCTACATGTCAATAAGGTCCTACTGGATACACATGCGGAGTTTCAGCTTCAGATCAATTCAGAGCACTAAGATATGAGTAGAAACTTTCTGAGTAGAGAAATTACGGCAATTTCTGGTACCCAGACAGCTGTTTCTATCTAGAACAAAGAATTGGCTCGATCACTTTGGGAAATTCTTACAGGATTTACAGTACACAGCTTGCTGAACACTCCTGTGAAGTTGGGCCTCCTGATTCCACACAGAACTCCAGATCTCTCTCTCTGAAGTTGCTGTTCTAGATTGAGAGCTTTTTGGACCCCCTCTACTTCAGCGGCCGCCCTGAATTACTCAGTAACTCAAATCACTTGAAACTTTCTTGACAGTCGTAGCCCGGCTGACAGTGAACGCAACCACGAAGGTTTGAAGCGATTTCCTCAATTCTGCTGCAATTGACACTCAAAACCTCAAAATCAACAAAAGTGATGCAGTTTTGGCACAATCCGAACTTCAATTGGGCATAACTCCTTGTTTATTGATCCAAATCGATCAAGAATTTCACTGACAGTGCTTGGCTCGACGAGCTCTATCTCCCTGTGCTCTCCGATTTTGCAGTGTCCTCACCAATTGATCGAAATCCACTCTAGAGTTCTGTTTCTAAACTTAGAGTTTTATAAAAGACAAAAATGGACCAATGGGAGTTCATAGCTCCATTTGGTTGTCATTTTGTGTCTTAAACTACCTGGTAACTTATCTACACTCATAGGCAACCACGTCAAGCCCCATAGAGTGCTAGCGTAAAACTTAAACTACCTAAAACGACACGCAGCCCCGAAAAATAACTTAAATCAGCTAGAAAGCGTGCATGGGCGACACGCAAATACAACCCATGAGCTTAAACCCTATCAACAAGGTAATCAACCTACTAAGACTCAAAATATATAACATCTTCCAAAAATGGACTTCTCTGAGGTCTTAACTTCACTCAGAGAGACTAACGCCTGACAGAGAAGTGAATCATTTACTATGTGAAATGATTTACATCACGACAACGCGCTGCAGTTTTGGAAGCGAAGAAGGAGAGTACGGCGAAGTCTGAAGAGATCCGAAATCTGACTTCGGAGCGAGAGGAAGTTCTTCGTCAGAAGGTGGAACAAGAGAAAGAATACGAGAAAGTTCTTTCACTCGTGAAGATGGAGTTGGATGAACGTGAAGAAGGAGTTGCATCTTTTGGTTTTCTTCTGTATAACATGGAGGAGGCGGAGGAGCTGAGGGAGGCCATGGTGATCGAGCTGGAGGTAGAGGTCCAACACCCGAGAGAGGACCAGCCGATCCACCACTTGCTGTGACGTCAGATGCGGATATGGCTGCTCGGATTGAGCAGTTGGAGTAGAGGATAGCTAGTATGGCTATGGCTCAGCAGAGATCTGGTTCAGGAATAGAGGCTTCCATGTCTTATGGAGGAGAAGGAGTTGACTTCGACTTCATGGCTGGTGTAGCGCAGATTGAGGAATCTGTGGCAGTGGCTCGAGGTGCAGTAAGTACCTCTGAGCCACGAGGTGCATCGATGGAGTTGGATCCACAACGCGGGGAGGTTGATAGACAAGCCAGGCTTCCTCAATCATTCACATTATCGGAGGCGTTGAGAACCACGTCTATGGTTCTTAAACGGCCTACCGATGATGTAGTGGAGTTGGAGAAATCGACATCCAAGAGTGAGGGTGATGCGAGTCAACCTGATGTTGGGGACGGCTACAGCAGTTCTGCGAACCTCACTATTTTCAGCCACGGATATGAGGGCATTGGGAGTCAGCTTGACTCTAGTGTTCTAGTTGACGGAATGCGTAGTGAGAGCGAGGATGTAGTTACCTCTAGTGCTGAGGTGGTTCAGTGAGAGACGATAGATGCGTCCATGGAATTGAGGATCAAGATGGCTACCAATGGTACTTGGCAAGCACTAGCTGCCAGGTTAGATGAGTTACCAGCTAGACCGACGATTGACCTTGCTGGTTTAGCACCAGGTGTGGTGTTGTTGGACAATAGAAATGGTATCTTCTATTTGCTGACACCTTCAGAGAAAGTGTATCGATCGCAAAAAAATTTGTTAGACTTTGGAGCCCAAACGTTGATGTTGAGGAAGACGGCGTGCATTGGTTTGGGTCTGAGGAAGTCCGAGTTGAAGAGATGTCCACTTCAGCTGCAGATATCTCTAGGAGGATCAGGAGGATCAGAGGATACAGCTCTACACATGACATTATAAACTCTTCTATCATCGATACGTGAAGGAGTTTAGTACAATTGTGAAGTCATTGACCAAGCTGATGAAGGTGGACCAGGAGTGACAGTGGAGAGATGAGCATGAGCGAGCTTTTGTAGAGCTCAAGGATAGGTTGACATCTGCTCCCATCTTGAGAAGATCCGTTAGGGGGCGTCTTTTCCAACTGCACACTGATTGGAGTATGTTGGGACTTGGAGTATTGCTCACTCAGCATGATGATGAGAAAAAGGAGTTTGTGGTGGCGTATGCTAGTCGCTCCAACAATTTGGCGAAGGCGAGATAAAGTTCATACGAGGGAGAGTATTTGGCGACAGCGTGGGCTGTTGCGCACTTCTGATGTTACTTATTTGGGAATCTTTTTACTCTCATCACTGATCACCAGCCGCTCAAGTGGTTGATGGAGTTCGAGAAGCTTACATAGAAGCTTGCACGACAAACTCTGATCTTACAGGAGTATGACTTACAGGTTGTGCATAGACATGAAATTGCAAACCTAGATTCTGATTGAGTCGCAACCCATGCACGAGTCAGCATGATCAGACTGGAGCTCGATGGCATGATAAGGTTGAAGAGGAGATGGTGCTAAGGTGGCATGCATCTGCATTTCTTTGTGTGTTTGCTATGAACTAAAGTATGGAGGACCATGTCATATCTTTCTCAGGTCAGAGAATAGATGGTGAATCTCCAGATCTTGAGGGTGAAGATGATGTTCCAGATCAGCGAGATATCCATGACAATGGGACAGTACTGGAGTATCTACATACTAACGTGGTGGTAGGCACAATAAGTGCCAAGAAGTGAGATCGCGTCCTCCAACGAGCGAAGAGATTTCGACGAGAAGGATGACATGTACTTCGAGTGTGAGACAATGAGAGAGTACGAATAGTGTCACAACCATCCTAGAGGGCACAGTTAGTATGACATGCCCATGAGGAGTTGGGACATTATGGAGTGAGGCGTACACATAGCTTACTCCAAAGACAGTATTGGTGGCGTGGTATGCACATCGATGTGCAGCAGTTTGCCGCACGATGTGTGATTTGTGATCGAGTACGAGCATTGTTTAATGCTCTTACTCCACAATTACACCCCTTGCCATTATGACGTTGGGTTACGTTGGAGCTTTGATTTTGCGGTACTCTTATCGTTGACTGTATGTCATCATTGTTATGTGTTGGTGATGGTGGAGCACTTCTCCAAGTGGATTGAGTTGGTGGCATTATCGGACAAGACGAGTGAAGAGACAATGTATGCGTTCTTAGATCGAGTGCTGAGGAGCACCAACTGATGTACTGACGGACCAAGGTACAAAGTTTCTTGGTGAGTTTCAGACCTTGTGTGATCAGGCGCTGATTGATCATCGGACTACATCGTGAGAGCATGTTTTCAACGAGTCGAGATATTTCAAAGAGTTATGTCTATGGATTTTTAGAACCTAGCGATTGCTAAGCATAGAGACACGTTGCGACTATTCAAGGAGAAGGTTATCGATCATCGATTCATAGGTTTCATCTTGACGATTATATCTATTTGCAGCAGATTGCATCGACGACGTTGGATATGATCATATGACGCACTATTTTACGAGTGCATGAGATGTTACTTTCTGGAGTACTCATGTTAGAGGGCCGTGATGGTGTTGTCATCTTTCAAACATTGATGATATCGTTGACCCAAACTTAACAGTTGTATGTGCGGGTTTGAGGTGTATGTTGTGTGGGTCTGCTGGTGGAGCAACCCGTATGTTAGTGTGTGATGGTTGTTCGAGAGGTTGGCACATGTCGTGTTTGACTCCATCTCTTAGTGTCATTCTTATTGGACGGTAGTTTGTCCTCGATGTATATAGTAGAGATAGTCGATTAGATCTTTGCATGGTATGGATTGCATGTAGAAAGATCGATACTTCGAAGACACTCCAAGAAGAGATAGCGAGTAGACAACGAAAGTAAAATTGGAATGAGATGAGAGAGGCTTTGTCTCTCCATGTATATATAGTGGAGGTGAGTACAAGAGAAACCCTAATGGTGAGTTAGCCCTCTAACTAACTGTAGTTATCCTAACCACTCCGGCTAATGTTAACCGTCGATCTACTAGAGCTTGGGGTTATATCAACACTCCTCTTCAAGCTGGACTTACATCCTGTACTTCTAGACAATGTTTGAAAGCATCAAACTTATCTCTAGGCAATGCCTTAGTGAAGATATCGGCAACTTGATCTCTTGTGCTCACATAACTGAGCTCAATCTCTCCTACAAGGACCTTCTCTCTAACAAAGTGATAGTGCACCTCAATGTGCTTCGTCCTAGCATGGAAAACAAGATTACTAGCTAACTTCATGCTACTAATGTTGTCTGTATATACAACAACAGGATCTGTACACTCCACACCAATATCAGATAGCAGACATCGAAGCCAAATTGATTCGCATGTTGCGTTCGTTGCTCCTCGGTACTCTGCTTCTGTGGATGACAAAGCAACTGTGGGTTGCTTCTTAGAAGCCCAGCTTATAGCAGCGCTTCCAAGTCCAAAAGCGTAACCTGACGTGGATCTCTTGTCGGCACTTCCTGCCCAATCAGCATATGTGTAGCCATGTAACAACAATGGTCCACCGTATCGATAGTGAAGTCCGTACTGCATCGAGAACTTCATGTAGCGGAGGATCCGCTTGACAGTCTCAAAATGTGATCTCCGTGGTGACTGCATGAATTGACTAATCAGACCGACGGCATAGCTCAAGTCTGGTCTGTGATCGTCAGGTAGATAAGACTCCCAACCATCTGTCTGTACATGCGTGGATCATCAAGTAACTCACCATCCTCTGCTCCTAGCTTTACCCCTTGCTCTAATGACATAACAATGGGTTTGCAGTCAAGCATACCAAATCTCTCAAGCATACTGAGAGCATAATGTCGCTGTACATCTCGAACTCAGATTTCAAGTGATCTTTGATCTGAGAAATGAGCTCCTCATAGTTACCGGTAATGATCAAGTCATCAACATAGATGATGAAAACAACAATCCGGTCTTGTATTCGCAATGAATACAAGGTAGAGTCTGAACTACAAAGGTGGAAACCAAGAGACTGCAAGTAAGAATTGATCTTTGCATACCATGCTCTTGGTGCCTGTTTCAGACCATAGAGGGCCTTCCGTAACTTACACACACGAGAAGAAAACTTCAGAGATCAACAATCATAAACGAGGATGAAGATGGATCTGGTTGTTCGGGAGGATGTTGTGGACCTGGGATGATGGATATGTAGATGCTTGGGATCATGGGAGGATGGAAGGATGGGATGAGCCATGGTTATGGACGGGATGAACGGATCAGAGGGGATACCAGGGGTGCAGTTGGATGCAGCAACTGCACGTTTGTTTCAAGCCTTCATTTTGTTTCTGCAACAAGAGCAAGGGAACCAACAAAAGGAGGCTTTGGGGAAGAAGGCGCTTGGAAGGATGATCGACAAGTTCGATCTATTTGATGGGGAAGACATCTCAAAGTACTTGAGATGTTACAAGACGGAGATGGATTTGGATCAGGTGTCGGAGAAAGAGATGATCAAGACATTCGAACTTGCTGCGGTGCTTGAGATAAAGGAGCATGTGAAGGGTCTAGCAAAGCATTTTGAGAGGAACTGGGATACATTTTCACATGCGTTGAGGGAGGACTATCTCTTGGGAAACTCAGATAGAGTAACCAAGAAATCATTTCTGGAATGGATCAACCGATCCAGCAAAGGTTTGCAGCCTACAGAGCTGTTGAAGGAGTTCGAGAGACAATATTCTCAACTATCTCGGGTGGACCAGTTAACCTTGGAGAGCTACAAGACGGAGATGTTTCTTCAAGCTGCTGATGAACCATGGCAAGAACGATTAGAGCTACTTATGGAGGATGGGGAGGAAGAAGATGGGTTAACAAGAAATTGGGAGGTTGTGCATGAAGCGGTTGTTCTTGTCTGGAGACATACAAGGGAAAGGATTATCAGATCGACACCTATATCGCTGACTACCACACCAGTTCGTGTAGTATCTGAGGTTCAACCTCCAGTTGTGGTTGTAGAGGAGAAAGATCCAACCATCGAGGACTTACAGCAAAAGATGCAAGATCTGCAAGCTAAGGTTACTAGGTTGGAGAATAAGGGATCGTCGACCAAGATGGAACTTGTACCCAAACCAGCTTGGGTACATCAGTGCGTGTGGTGTGATAGTACTGATCATCAACGAGATGATTGCATCGACTTTGCAGAGTCTTTGCAAGAAGAGGTTATTTCTTGGGAGGATGGAAATGTTACATTCACAAGTACGGGTACTCTCCTTCAAGCCAACGTTGGTAAACGAGAGATGAAGAAGTTTGTGGATGATTACTTTGAGGCACATGCAGTTGTAGCTATCGAAGCTACAAGTTATGGTGCTAGTGTGGAGGAGATTGAGCATGATCTCCGTAGGGATGATTTGGATGAGCACGTGGATCCAAGCGAGCTCAAGTTGGATACTGCATCCACGATGCAGAGCGAGAAGAAGGGACAGGAAGAGATTTTTTCAGGGAAGCAAGCTGGAGAGGATAGGGTTCAACAAGAAACTATTCTTCCTGAACAGGCAATGGAGGACGATCCTTCACAACGAGAGGAGATGGTTGGGATGCAGACAGTGGACATGATTAATCTGGTTGCAAACATACAACAACCAGATATAGATACAATGATGGATGTGAAGGGAGGTTGGGAGGAGCACATTCAAGATGCACATGTTGGATTCTTTTCACGGGAGATCTTGGGTGCAGCTACAAGAGAAGTCCATGATGTCATCACTGGCATCATCAAGGACAGACATGTTGAGGGTGAAGAAGAGTGGATGGATGCTTTGGAGACTACGGGTATAGGATGATGGGTAAGGATGGCTTACAGGGGAGAAGCCATTGCTGAAGGTGAATTGGGTTGAGAGAGTGATGCTTGGGAGGTTGTGAGGATTTTCAGAAGAAGAGATCAAGGAGGATGATGATTGAGGAGGATATCATTGTACAGCGAGATAATTATGGTTGCGTTTGAGGATTTTGGTTGCAGTAGTGTGGTTCTTTTTTTCAGAAAACAAAAAAGAAGAGTTGGATACGTACAATGACATGTACAGACTTGAGGTTGAGGATAAATTCAGGATACACCTGATGATTGGCAGGATGAGAGATGTCTACTACGACACTAGGGTCACAAACCTCGACGGTGAGGTTCTACAAGACGGATGGAAGATATTTCTATGGTATGATGCGTTATTCTTTCTATGTCTTCGCATATTGAAGATGTGTAGATTTAGAGGGGGTGATTGGATGGGAGGTTCGAGGTGAAAGTCGATGAGCATGGATCTAGGGAGGATCATGGCAGGGTAGCAACTTCAAGATGACGATCAAGTTGCGGACTTTAGGATGAGGTTGACTGAGATGGGAGGGAGGATGACAAGATGGGAATGACGAAGTGCGTGCCGGTCCACTCTTTGGTTGATATCTCTGATGCATACCGGAGGATGCATAGGTTTGGAGGGGGTGGATGTCGTGTCGTGGATCGGTTCCTATCTGAAATTCAAACTTCGATGCTTGTCGTCCCAAAGACACTCATGAGAAGACAAGCTAGGCTCCAACTTACGGGTTTTTGGCACCATTTCGGATCTTCACTTTCATCGGATCAGTGGATAGAGCTCATTGTCAGCATTCCATAGGCATTTTGTCTACTTCGTTTGGACGCCTAGTGAAGAAGTTACAAGACTCGAAAGATGGAGAAACCAAGCTAGGCCCCAGCTTACGAACTTTTGGCACAACTTCAGATCTTCACTTTTATCACATAGATGGATAGAGCTCGTTGTCAGCTTTCCATGGGCATCTTGTTTACTTCGTTTGGACGCCTAGTGGAGAAGTTACAAGACTCGAAAGATGGAGAAAGCAAGCTAGGCCCCAGCTTACGGGCTTTTGGCACCATTTTGGATCTTCGCTTTCATCATATCAGTGGATAAAGCTCCTTGTCAACACTCCATAGGCACTTCATCTACTTCGTTTGAACGCCTAGTGGAGAAGTTACAAGACTCGAAAAATGGAGAAAATAAGCTAAGCCCCAGCTTACGGGCTTTTGGCACAACTTTGGATCTTCACTTTTATCGCATAGATGGGTAGAGCTCATTGTCAGCTTTCCATGAGCATCTTGTTTACTTCGTTTGGACATCTAGTGAAGAAGTTATGCGATTCGAAAGAAGGTAAAATCAAGCTAGACCCTAGTTACTTGCTGACTGGGTATTTGAGGCTTCAGGCGTTATATCAAAGACGTAAGAGGCCTCCTTCATTTATTATTGAGAGAACTTCGTACGTACAGAGACTGTTACAAGGGGGCTGCTTAAAGGGCTTGCTTGTTCTTGCGACTTGTCGGTGAACGTTTTGGAGAATTGGGAAGTCCAATACACGCGCGCAAGGTGTCATCGGGTTCAGATCTGTGCAGGCTACGCACAAGTTAAGACGGTTTGAGAAGAGAAAGATCGGGATATGTGTACTGAGAGAAATTGAGACGCAAGAAGGAGATTTGAAGATTTCAGTTACCTGTGAAGGAGAGTTGGACCGTTCAGGCCGTTCCGGAGTCCAAACTTGCTGTCCTTGGATCCATCGGGATCAGAACACCGAGTTCTACAGGAAATTGAAGACGATATCAAGTTTCATCGGGCGGTTTAGGAGTTCTGAGTGAAATTGGCTCGCAAGGAAGCGCTTGCGTCGAGTTTTTCATCGCTTGCGGTCTAAAATTAGGTTGTTCTTCGCGATTGGTGAGCCAAGCTCTTCATTCTTGGTGCCTACGCGACCAAGGAGTCTTCATCTACGCATAGGAGAAGACAATACGTGGATTGGATTGTTGGTTTGGGTGAGGTGAGCGAGTTTGAGCCGTAGGGAGTCCATTTACATCAGTTTTTTGCGACCTACGACCAAATTTCTTGCGTGGTTTTGCAAGAGGAACTCCAAACGACTTGTTTGGAGTCTCGTTGGGTTCATGATAGCTAGATCTATCTGTCAAGGAAGATGGATATCAGTTTAGAGGATCCGTTTGTGCGGTGTGTGCGGTTTTAAGCCGCAGGGAGGAGTTTTTGAAGGTTCGGTCATCTGCGACCAAAAATCGGCGATATCTCGGCTGTTGGGAGTCGGATCTGAAGGTTTCTTGGATTAACGGTCTTCTACACAACATCTCCACAGACATGAACCTCGCATTTTCTTGGACATCTTCCACGCAATATCCGACACGACATCGGTCTCTTGATCCTTGCACCCACGGAGGTGTATATCACGTAGTTGAGATATGAGACTATCTGGAGTTAGAGAGACCTAACCGTCACTTAAGAGGGCGATTGTGGTACACTTTGTGTATATGTATGACATCGTCCATGTGTTATGTGTATGTGTGGTGTATCTCTAACAGCAATGTATGCTATGTAGCGATGTTTATGCGCACAATAGTTGTCACGTCAGTTTAGTATCTAGGCTACGTTGACCAAGTGTGGAGTGGCTAATCCCGGTAGGGCCGTTAGTGTCGTAAGGGAGGGTTCTTGGGCTAGTCCCACTAGGGGTATACTTCGCAGGTAGGGCTTGTAGGCTTTAGTTTTTTGAGTTGAGCCTTCAAGCAGATCCTGGCTAGGTGGATAGTCTTGGTGAGCGCAATCTGGATTCTTTGATGCACATAGTGGATTTGGCTCGACTTTAGTGGTTGTTTAGTGTAGGTTGGCATGGTGGAACGTGACACGTATCTTTTGCATGAGCCCAACAACTAACCATGTCAAATGACAATTGAACTAAATGCAACAATTGAGGCCAAGGTCCTTAGCTGCAATTATTTAGGCCTACCACTAAACCAGACAAGTAAACGACTCATTCATCTCTCATCAGACCGTCACCTTGACCTTTAAGAGGATATCTCCTCTCAATAGTTGATCATGAAATCCATATGATAAACTCATGGTAAGTCTCTCTCATGTCATGAAATGACTTGATCCATTTGACCCACTTAGAGATGTCTGAATCTGAAATGTACGTCTCTCTACATCAGTCTTGTGTACACATAATCAGTGACTGACCTAGTTGACAGCTGTCGCTAGACTTGGACGCTGTCAACAGTGACTCAAGGAGCAACATGTGCATGTGAGCCACGAGGAGCATCAATGCAGTTAGATCCATAGAGTGAAGAGGCTGGTAAGCATACTATGCTTTCATAGTCTTTAACTTTATCGGAGACACTTAGAACATCATCTTAGTTTATCTACCAATGATGTGGTTAAGTTGCATGCACGGGCATTATCGAGTGAAGGACGTGCAAGTCATATTGTCACATATGGAGATGATGTCCAACCCAAAGTTGGGGACTACCACGTCAGTAGTGAGATCCTATTGTTTTTAGTCATAGACATTAAGACATTGGACATTCAATTGACTCCAATATTTCTATTGACGGCTATGCTCTGTGAGAGCGATGATGTTGTTGTCTCTAGTATTGAGGTGGTTGAGAGTGGTGTGGGAGACTGGTCCACAGAATCAAGGATCATGGCTACTAGTAGTTCATGGCAGGCGACGACTGCTAGACTTGGATCACATTCCTCGGAAAAATCTTAAGTGTTGGAGCTCCAGCGACATTTTGGATCGTGGATGGAGCTACACGTAAGATCTCGAGGCGAGTAAGGTTTCATTGGAAAGGTCTCGGTGAGAGTTTCCAGTGATATGTAGAACTCCTCGAACTGATCTTGGAGCTGAGAATTATGATCGATCGTGTGATCAGACTGTAGTATAATTTTCAGAGACCAAAGAGGAGGACGGGATCGTTGATCTCCATAAGTATTTATGAGGGGGCTCGACGTCTGGGTGGGCCAAGACGAGTCACCTGACCCCGGGGTTTGACGGGCAGACTCTGGGGGCATGAGATGACGATTGACAAGTACCAAGGCGCATTCCGATCCAGACTTTGACGTCTGGACCGGAACGCATCTTGGTACTGACTCTTGGGTTGTTCCTAGCTTAGGAACAACCCAAGGGCTGGGGCAAGACTAGAGAATGAGACGGTGGGTTAGATCATCGTTCGAGAGTCTGGAACTAGACGGACATCACGGGCGGTTGGACCACTAGGTGTGCTGGAGGCACCGTTTAGGACCCTGGACTTTATGGGAAATCTGTCCCAAGTCCTGTGATGACTTGCTCATGTTTTGGGACCAACCTAGCCGGGTCTAGGTCGGGACTTAAGGAATGTTGAGCTTGAGAGTTAAAGAGACGGTCCGGGTCCGGTCCGGATCAAACGGGGCAAAGATAAGTGGTGCATGAACACTAACATGTGATTATGGTTTACAGATTAATGTTGTGAGTTTGTGACCTACTGAGCAAGAGCTTCCGCTGGCACAACAAAGAGGTAGGTGCACGCACTTCTAGTCCCTCAGGAGCATGTTCTGGAACATGTTGTAAAAGCGTTCGACTTTCCAAGATGGAAAGAGATAAAAACTGATGTAAACGTTTATCCGGAGAAGATTGAAGAGGTCGCTCCAGATTACAAATTTACCCAAAGAGGGAATACAAAATATCATAGAAAATCAGTTCCATCGAATGAATGTCCAACTCAGATGGCAGAAATAGAAGAGATGAATTGTGTTCAGATAGTGAGTATAAATAGTTCAAACAATCGTGGTAAGATGTTTTACAATTTTACTCACAACAGCGAAAGAAGCTCTACACATCACCACATTGTTCAGATCTGCAGCTTCCAGCTTGCTCCTGTCTAGACTTCTTTCAGTGAGACAAGAAAATGACCTTATATAATTTGTAAGCATATCTGTTGGGTGTTCAAAACGATATACAAGCTTGACTTGGAATCTAGTGATGTAGTACATCAACTTGTGTTTACTTCTAACGAAGTTACACAGATTTTAGCTTTGGAAGAAATGTTTTACAAACAACGTGCCATATTCTTGTTGTAGAAACATCCAGCTTTGAAATCCATGAGGTCTTGTTCCTCTAACAGTATCACATCTTCTTCAAATGAATAAAGTATATCGTCAGATTTGTTTATTCATCACCACCATCAACTTGTATTAACCACCGTGCAGAGATTCTTCATGTTTTAGGTTTTTGACTTTTTAGCTAGCAAAGTTCGCTAGCTTTCAAGCAGAACTCAACCTTCTAACGTCCTGAAATCCAGAAATACAAGTTCAGTTGTAGTTAGCAAACTTCACTAGCTCTGATATTCACCTAACAACTTCGGCAACTTGTTGGCCAAGTATTTCTTCCTCAATCTAAACAACACTTACTCGACTACACCAACGCCAAGATAGCGAATCCGCTCACTAAGCTAGCGGTTCACTAGCTGTTTACTGATATCAGTTTTATTGTTACGTTACCCGGCCTCGCACAGAGGGTCTAGAATATCTCAACAGGGGATGGATGTATTTCGTTATTTACCTAGAGGTGGTTTTATTGTGCTTATTTTAGATTACTTTTAATCTCTTTTTCCGTAAACCCGTCTCCTTTCTGATAGTGTTTACGCACCTTTGGACCCTTCCCCAAACAGTGGGCTCCCTCGCCCTATGGTCGAGTGAGACAGTAAAAGAACAATGTGCGGTCATCAGCTTGAAACCGTAACTTCCACCAGACTGAGCACAGTTGCTGGATCAAGAATATAGTCCATTGAGATCGGTAGTTGAGCATAAGCTCGGAGTAAAACTGAAAGAGTATAGAGCTCACTTGGAGAGCTATGAGAGTAATTCGTATATACTGCAAAATATGCATACATGTAACATGAACTTCTGGGGAACCTTTGTTCACTTTCTGTTATTAGAAAAGACATAAGTATTATGCAGAAAATCTTTAGTAGATCTTAGGAAAATTCAAATTTAACTATAAGTGTTAAAATGTTAACATCATCTAGAGTTACGGGAAGTTTAGACATAACCCTTGAGAAGAGCACAGACAGATGTATAATTGCAGGAGGCTACTAGAAAAGGAATAGTAATTTCATCTTGATTGATTCCAACGTCTGTGGATAAGAGTGGAAAGCTTGCATGAGTGTCAAAAGCTTGCAAGTGTGCTTTTGACACTCATGCTGAGCTTAGTTCACAAGACATGCTGAAGCCCAGAGACAAAGTCTTTGGAGTGCGAACTCGAGTTTCTTAGAGTGGAGAGTAAGGTAAAGGTTCATCCCTCCCTTCCCATCGGATCTGGTCAGTCGTCATGGCTGGAAGAAGCGTCAGCTCCAAGAATTTTAGATCCGTGACTGATTATCTGCTCCGCTGACCCAAGTAAGCGCACGGTCGAATCTGAATCGAACTCCGTCAGGAATCAGGGGAAAAGAGAAAACCGTCCGGTCTGACTCCGGAAGACTCGGATCAGTATTCAGATTGATTTTATTATTCAAATCTTTATATGTGACCTCATATATATATCTTGAACTGGTGTATATATGATAACACAAAAAAAGATATTACCAGTTATTACAAAAGGGTCTTAACAAAAAGATCTAAGTGATATTCATGACTAGTATATCCTTTGATGTATAATAGAACAATACATCCAAGAGTATATTGGAGTAAAATTTCTAAAATACTTTTATTATTTTATTTTTTTTATCGAGAAAGCATGGAGGAGGATATTCACCTCATGTACACTGAAGTGTACATGAGGTGTACGTTAATTAATATTCTAACGCTTTCGATGAGAAAGGTTAGAATATTAATTAACGTCCAACTTTTCCGATGGGAAGGGTTAGAATATTAATTAACGTCTTCGGCAAACGGCAAGATATAACAATTAGGGCTCTGGACTTATATCCCCATGAACGCATCAGCCTGCTCTTCACTTATGGATTCTTTCCGGATGAGTTGGCTACTCCGGTACAGATTAACATATAATATTTATAAAATAATTTAATTTTTTGTAATAACTTATAAGAATAAATTTTTATAACACTTACACATATTCTGATAAGAAAAAACGAAATTCACTGTACAAGGCCGTGGGAAAGGATATTATGCATGCATTTCCTGATGTCAATGTTGTAAGCGTCCGGAGTTGCAATTGTGGTCGCCGAGACTTTTATACTCGAGATGAAAGTAGTTAGAATCTGTACCGCCATGAATGAGATGCCGTTCCTCCAAAGCCGTAATTTATTGCCCAGCCAAGGCCTCCAGTAGTCGAACTTCAACCGCCAGGAGAGCAATGTGCTGATGATCAGTTTCCATTGGAAAAAGTTAGGTAATAAATTAAATTTTTGATTAATTACTTGTTAATGATGATTAGTAGTCCATATATGTACCATGGAGAGCGAGTCTACCAGCACTCCTTTTATGTTTATATTCGGGCCTCTCGTATTTCTAGGTTTGGATTAACAATTCATATTTATAAAATATTTTAATTTTCTTATAAACTTAGTATAGAATTATAGATTTAAAGTTAAAGGTTTAGGGTTTTAATTCTATATAAGGGTTGCGACCCTCATAATTTTCACTTATATATTTTTCCCAGAACAGCAAGCGAGCAAAAGTTTAGGGATTAAGTTTAGCAAAAGTTCCCAGAAGTTCATATTCTTCTCATCCAAAGTAGACAATTACGGTGAGTGGCTATAATGGTTAGCTTTAATTGCAACGGTAGGGGAATTCAGGTAACAGGCATGACCGTCTATGCTGCGTACCAGATGGCTAACAACCGCTGTTGGGTTTGTACATCCCAAAGCACTGGATAAATGTTAGGGCTCCAGATCAGCGAAATTTCAACTTTTATTGAGAAGTATTATAACATCGTAATCATATAGATTACGATGGTATAAGAAGATGGTTCTAAACAAGTCCCTGTCACAATGATGGGTTATTTCTGTCCTAACCATCTTGCAATTCATTACAGCTCTCATGCATTTTGTATCAACAAACAGTATGTAGTGTACTCAATCTATTGCCTGTGCACTCTTTAAAATCATCGACTGCAAGATTAGAGTTTGCTAGTAACCTTTGTCTGTGTCCCTATGATCTTGACTCGGGCGTCTGGAGCAAGTACAGAAGTTAATCAAGTACTACACTACGATAAAAATCGTGTCACCAATTAAGCAACTTCGTGAAAACTGCATTTACTACGCCCAACACACTACAACAACAACCTAGTATAGTATCAACCGGTACTATAGCTGTCCAACTTGCAATTTACATTAGTTATTCTCAGTTACAATCTGTTCCGGAAAGTAAAATTTCCCAGATGTATTAAGAAAGGAATAGAGTACCCAAACCATAACACTTAACAAGATAACAAACTCTTGAGTATCTACTTTACAGTGTAGCCAAGTTCTAGCAATATGAAATCATAACATTTAACCAGGTAACGTTTATCCAAATAAGACAGTAAGAATCAGCTTTAGAAAATGCTGACTTGATGGGTCTGACCAAATAAATCATCCAAAATAATCAAAGTGGGAAAAGCTTAGTGAAAATCTGAGTGATACACCATTTTGTGAATATACTTGGACAGTACGCCAAGTAAATACGGTCCAAGGTAAACTGCCCAAGAGCTTACCCTCAGGTTAAATATGCATGCAATTTCGCTTTTGGCAGAAGATTCACAAACCGACAAACGGGTGACATGGGCGAGAAATCAAGGGAAATGATTGGTCACATTAGGGTTGCAAGGCTATACCTAAAATATCCTGGTGCACATAGTTCAGTGTCAATAAAATATGCATGCAATATCAACTTCTGGGAACTTTTGTTCACTTGCTATTATCAGGAAAATATATGTCTTAAAACAAGAATTTTCTACTAAGTTGAAAGGAAAAAGGATTGAAGTAGTTTATAAATGTTTACTATTATCCAAAACTGAAAACATTAGAGGACCAGATATAAACTATAAAGGGAGCACTGACAAACGAGCTCTCCAAAGTACATATGCGTGCTACTGATAGACATTCTATCACATTTTATGGACGTTAAGATTTATTACATTAACCCTTTTTCGCATAAAATTAGATAATAAATTAAACCCTTGCATATTTACCTTCTAGATATGAAACCTTTGCATATTTGCCAACCCGGAAGTAACAGCATTATAATCTTCGTCTTCAAGATGAAAGTAATCTCTAAACTTGAATTCATTCATGTGTAGTTTGCAAAATTTCACAAGTCCATTCTGCATGCATATTCTGAGTAAGCACATGTGAGGTTAAATGATATATCCTACCTTGAAAGAGCGTTCAATGGTTGGTTCATTTGTTTCACTAAAGTGAGGTTCAAGGTTCAAACTCTAAAGTTTAAAACTCTGGTACGTATACATCGGCATGGAAAGAGAAAAAAAACAAATATAAAAAAACAAAATGGAATAGCGGGGCTATATATGTTAACGATTTCTATGGATCTGAGGAGAATTCGGATATAAACTCCTTCCTATCTCCCTTCCTCCTCTAACTTTCATATAATATGGAAAACTACACTATTACAAAATATCCTTTTTTTCTTTTTGGGTTTCATAACGATTTTTTCTGCCACCCTCCTTCACTATATGATAATACGACAAAAAATTTCCCCTTCTCTCTCCAGTTTTCAATCGACGTATAGCTATACAAATGGTACAGTGAAAGTACTAATAAAATAATAATAATACATCATGTACAGTAAAAGAGACACAATCTAACATTTTTAAATTATATCATCTACCAACATGAGCCCTTACTAGTGAAACAATCTAAACTAACATGAGCATTGGATTCCTAGATTTGACCATATCTTTGGGGTTTTGTATGTTTTCGAGATGCTGATGTCGTACTTATTTTTATAGTTTATCATTCAGTAGTGTCGTCTGGTTCTGTACCTTTCTCTTACTTGCATAAGCATTTTTTTAAATATAAACTGTTATAGTTGTTTTTGCTATGCGGTAGCAAAAAAAAGAAATTTTTTTCATGTAGCGAAATGAACAGATGGAATCGTGGTGAAAACCAGAAAGTGCAAGAAGTACCAGGAAAGACCGATGAAATCATCGTGAAAACCAAACAACTAAAAGAAGAAAATTGTTAACACATAGCCCCGCAGTTCCATTGCAAGAGTGGCTCCTTGTTAATATCCCTTCAGATTATATCGTATATCAACATAGCCATTATTGATATGCATTTGCATACCTCTCTGTCGATTTTTAAACACCGGAAGAAAAGGATCTTTGTCGTTAATATATTTTGTTAGAAAAAAGAAGAGTTCCGCTCCGGATAAATCGAAAATGATAACCCCGCTATTCCAGTTCAAGCGCAGCAGCTTATTACTAAAGCAATCCGTGCATAACATGAATCTTTAGAACACAGAATTGTCAACTGTCCGACGACTTAAATGCAATATATAATTAAGAGTTAGGTGAAATGTTAAATAGTTAAATTCTCCCACTCATTAAATATAATTAATGAGTGAGAGGAGATCGCATTGAAACAGTAGCACTGAATTCACGAGCTGAAACAGTTACGTCTATTTTATCTAACCAGTAAGTCCAACAGATGCTAGGCAGTATTTCTGACGGCAGAAGTGGCTCTTTATGGAATAACATCCTATGGTCGGTCCTACTGGGTTGTAGGTTTGTGAATTATTTGGCTTAGAAAACTATATATTGGAGCTCAGTCATTAGGGTTAGGATTGTTGAAGTTCAGAGCCACAGTAGGACTGTAGTCCGAGCCCAGCAATATAGGAATAAGAGTATTATCCCTTTTCCGTAAATTTTCAAGGTAATTATTTTCTTCATTTTCATGACCCGATACATTATCAAATCAATATAGCTTTTGAGTTTTCCATGAATGTAAGGCTGTCATGTGATTACCAGAGAACGAACTCAACCACTAGCAGTCCTTTTTTCGAAGACCTCCTTTAAACTGAAGTCCAGAACAACCCTCCACTGATAAGCCGCTGCTGGTTAATCGGTTAACCTAGTAATATAACATAAAACCAGAAACGATTTTTAACTGGATACAGTAAAAGCGGGGATGGATTGTGTTTACTTTTGGGAAGAATCCGTACACTAGTTTGTGATTGGGAAGTGAATATTTGTTACCCTTATTAGTGCACTAAAGTAACACCAGACGATATGTTTTGTTCAAACGGTGAGTTTTTTAGTTATGGGACGAGAAACTCCACCTATTCCATAAAGGAGTTGTAGAACATGCTGCCAAGCTCAAGCGACAACAGATCGGAATATTGCAAGCCTTTCGAGCCAAGATGGCGGCAAAAGTTCCAAATAAACCCCAGTGGTCGAAGGAGTTACTAAAGCACCGCAAAGTTCAGGTGGATATCACTCTTATGAGAACTTAGTTCCTTTGCTAGCTGAATTTAGAGTTGACCGTGGTGATGGTAGTGATCGGTTCTAGAATAGCAAGCTCTCTGAAAAGGCATAACTGAAAATGAAATCGCAGCCATATTAGAGCCTTAATAATAGGAAAAGGCGCAGATCGATGGGCTCTTCGTATGCAACTAATCATACAAGTGGTACGAATCGAGCTCGCTAGCTACATCCTCATGTGAAGATATTGCAGAACTTTCTAGCGAAGCAAGGAAAGTATTTGGAAGCTCAGGAGGTCAAGAGGATAGCTGATCGAATGGAACATCTAGAACTCCAAGGAACACTGGCAGCTTATCAAGCCGAAGTAAACGCTAAAGAGCAAGCTTTGCGAGCGAAGCAACAGGCTGAAATGGAGGTTTTGCTCCAAAGAGCAGCTCAAGGGCGCGACGAGCTTCAGAAAACCAGGGCTCAAGACCTTGAACGATGCAATCAGGTCTGTACGGATAATGTTGTTAACTTCTATACTGGCTTCATGCTGAATTACCATTAACCTCGGGTGCAAGACCTCAGAAGCTCTAACAGCTGAATACTTCAATTTCTGTGCCTGCAGCGACATGCGAATATAGTGAGAGAGCTCAAGGCTTCGCAGAAACAACAAGGCCTCAAATTTGAAGCTATACTAGCAAAACGAGTGAGTGAATTTAAGGGAATGGGGGGTAATTTTCAATTCCTGTCGCAGTCTATCAATAGCAACTACGGTTCTTTGTGTTTATCGAATATTGTTGACTGCGCGGAAGACGACGAGTACCAGACAAACAGTGAGCCAACTACGTCAACCTAATCAATGCTTCTACCGACGTACCGGCCACACATACTGCCTGCTGCATTCAAACAATGAAGCGACATTTAGGCCGAACTAGATCACAAATAATGGACCCGACTCAGATTACAAATAACTGGCAAACTCATTCAAACTACCCGAAGGTGTACCAGCACCGACGCTACATAAACACACGAAGTTCATGATGTGTTTAAACGGAAACAGAAGTGTGACACATCCCCAAGATCGTCTGTAAACCGAACCATGAACTATACTGAACCTTCTGCATGGACAGGAGAGACTTGAATGACTAAGGACACATAACACGATTACTAGATGAGATCTACATTGCCATTACGAATCAGCCACAAAGTCTACCCTAAGGTCGAACCTGAAACCTGAAACGTACATTGTAAGGGTCTTACCCGCGGACCTCAACGTATGAACACTCCAGCGGATCCACTTTGTTCGCCTTTAATCTGTGCTATATTTTACTGTCAGAATGTCCTGCTGTCACTTTGAGACTTACACTGCCGACGGACATTACGCCATGTATGATCATATAATAGACGCAAATGATCGTTGCTTGCAAGGTCTTCACACACACAGGGATCCATGGGGTTACATGAAGTGTTGTGAATTCTAACCGACTTGTGTCCTGCCTTCGCTCGACCATACACTCCGTTCCTGCTTCGAGCACTGCCACAAAGGCATTTAATTTACATGATAGCGCCCATATCCGTGAACACCCGCGTTTGCCTTGCGAGGGAATTGACGTTTTTACTTTCGTTAAGTACATGCCGTTGGGTCACGAACAGAAGCCATGCGCCCTGAATGGACGTTACTAGCCATGGAAATGGCTTAAACGGGAGAATGATACGCGAGGAAATTTGTCATTTCACAGGACATAAGATCAAACTTTAGAGTTTTCACATGAAAGGACTTCACCAAACATTCGGCAGGCTGTACTCGCAGCCTCAACAGGAATGTGCAAGAGAAGTGCATGTCTCAACCTACCCATCGATTCGCGCCTAATTCGGTCAGTGCACACCACAGAAATCTAAAAGTGATTGTACTCATCAAGCAAACGCCAGTCTCCGAGCCATAAGTCCTGCGACGTGTTGTACATGGGCAATGCAAATACGAGGGCAGGTTTGAAGATTCTAGGAAGGCCTGCCAAGACTTCCCGAAGAGACAGCATGTGATGTGCACCTGAGGCTAGTGCGGACTAGGAAATTCAGTGGCCCACACGATGAGACTTCTCCAATGATTGCTACACGTTCAAAAACTGAACGAGAACGTCCTGCCACTCAGACATTAACCTCGACCAAGCTATGATCACACGGAAATAAACGATGACTCAGATCCATGCCAGTGAACCCCGGTCACCAGGTGCATGAGGCCTGCCTCGAGTTGGCGTCGGTGGTCTTTGAACATTGAGCTCCTGCCATCACACAAACAAACCTCAGAGCAAGTACAAAACGCCTCTGTTCAAGAAAACCGATACTTCAGAAAGAACTTTCCTTAGTTCGTACGGAAATACCTGCATCCACGTATCCTCAACGTGATGTTCAGGGGAAGACTCTGGTGATGCGATAGGAGGTGGAATAGGATGGATGAGCTTGGGAACAACAACAAGGTCTCTACCCAACACTAATATAGCTCCGGCATTGTTTGCAGTTCCTGCAGAATACAAAATTTGTAACACCGCAGAATACGTGAGAAGAAGTACATAATTCGATCTGGAAACAAAACATGCGACAGACCCACAAGGAGACGGGACGGACACGGCCTACATGGACGTACTTACCATCATCGGTATCTGTTTCAACAGTGAAAGAGAAGATCTAAAAAACTAAAGTGGATACGGTTTAAGCAGGAAAGTGAGCTTCTTCTGTGACATAAATGAGACTCCAAGTACATACACCGCACGTGAAAGCCTGTTTCGAAATTACCACAATAATTGGTGGCAGAGAATAACGTGATCAAGTGACCCTGTGCAAAACGTTCGAATCCATCCATGACGCACTCGTGCGCCCTCACAATAAGCTGCAAATCGTTGTTTTTACAAAATTCCATGACTCGATCCGGCTGGTAAATTGTTGTGGATGCGAGCAGAGAGGCCAGATGATCGATGACGATGAACAGAACGAATATGTTCAAAATAACCAACAGATTACGATTAACAGCATCCAAAAGTATAGAGTGTGAACAAAGAGATTAGTACAAAGGTGATACAGACATAAGGCAGAAAGCAAAAATACTGCGGAACTATATAGTCTCTTGCACTCAAACGACACGCATGACATGGACCTACCCCAAAGGTCACCAGGCCGGGACCCCGTGCATTTGGACGAAGACCTTCGACGCTATCGTTCTCCGTTGGGTCCGACCTACAACGATGATTCGAACAACTGGATCAACCATGTACATTGATGACGGACGACAGCGGCGATGCAAGCATTCACACACATACAGATACCACACAGGTAAGTAACGGTGTGATCTGAAGTAGTTGTAACATACTCGAGTGCAAGTAACACGGACTTACTGGAGAGACAGGTTTTTCAATCCCGGAACGGCTGAGCTGCCAACGCTAGGACTCCTAGCGAAGCGGATTCAAAGGTTAGGGTGTGGGCTCTGGGGTTTGCAGTCTGAATTTTGTGATTGCATAGCACGAGTGGTAACATCGCATAATCCTTGCTGACGTGGATGACTCAGCTTATTGTCATAATCCGGGCTTTCACGAAGTCATATAAGTGAGCAGCGCCATTGCACGTACTTTCTGTCACTTTCAAAAGTTACATCAATGCAAACAACCAATACTAGTGAGCCACATATTGAGCCTGTGTGAAATACTGGAACTACGTGACACAATCACGTTTCTCGGAAGTTCTAACAAGGATAAGAACAATCTAACAGGAAAAATGAGACAATTTGTGGCCAGAGAGCAGTAAACTTAGGACGGAAACCACGTGATCACAACTCCTACAACAGCGTACCTAGGTAGTGATACACATGCAGATAGACCCCATCCGAAGCCAAAGCAAGATAAGTTTGTGGCATGCATCCCTCTAAGCCCATTACCTACACTTGGTGCCCATTACAAAGCTGTGCACTGGCCTCTGGTAGAACCTGATCTCCCCATGACTAAGCAAAAACTACACAGGTTTTATGTATGTGGTGGCTACCGTGTTACTGCACAATTTGTAACCATCACTGTAATCCAACGAAGTACATAGAAAGTGCCAAAAGGGAAAGGTGGCCTGTATGCGATCTTGGAACCTCAAGTTAGTGCAAATCTGTAACCGAAGAGGACTGACCAATGGAATGTGAAGTGCGGCGCACATTACACAGAACGATACATGGAAGAGTAGCATGGCCCCTGGGAGGATGACACGGTGAAATTACCTGAGATGGTGCCCGTAGGTATGTAAGTGCAAAGTAGTGCCATGTACAGTATGCATGCAAGCTGATCGAAACGAATCAAGAAAACTGAAATCCTGGGCTAAAATACAACAAGAGTGAAAATAAAAGTCTCTAAAGAACGAATAAAGGATTGATTATAAACCGCAAAGAAGAGAGTCAGAACAATTCAGTAAAAAGCAGCCGGAAGTGACGAGTGAAATGAACACCAGCAGGCAAAAGCATATATTTCGGTACACGGGAAACAGTAACTTCGCTGACACAGTTCGGTGACCCCCAAATAGTCAGGCAGAAGAGATACGAACAAGTTGGTGCACAAATATCACTAACGCAGCTGTCCCGTCAACCTGCTCCCTGACCTCAACAGCACCAGCGGAGCAGGTAAGGCATAGACGAGTAGGAAAAGTGATCAAACGAAGTTGAGGGACTTTACGAACTCAGCAAGGTTGGTAAACGATTTACAGCATGCAAGCTGATCGAAACGAATCAAGAAATTAATGCAGAACTGAAATCCTGGGCTAAAATACAGCAAGAGTGAAACAAAGGAGCCAATAAAGGACCGCAACCGCGAAGAAGAGAGTTCGACCAATTCAGTAAAAAGCAGCCGGAAGTGACGAGTAAATGAACGACCAGCAGACAAAAGAGTACTTTGGGACATGGGAAAAGAAGTTTCCAGAAACAGTAACTTCGCCCACACAGTTAGGTGACCCCCAAATAGTCAGGCAGAAGAGTATATATTGATATACGGGTAAAGCAGCTTTCAGAGAAAACAGTGACTTCGCCCGAACATTAAAGGTAACCCAAAAATAGTTTTGAACCCACGTAAGTACAAAGTGAGTAACAAAGAGTAGTGAACATATATGCTAACTTGGTTTGAGAGGTTAGCAAGATTATTTATAACCGAGGATGGTCCAATAAGAAATGTGTAGGAAGAGCACATTCCCAAGCTTGTACCTCCTGGTAAGTGGGTGCATCAAAGATGCACGATAGATATCCAGTACAATGCGGGATGCCTAACTATCGAAGCAAGAAGGCAACTAAAACTGTAAAGTAGATCCGCTGACCAAGACCGAAAACCAAGCAGTAAAATGCTGATAGCAAAAGAACAGTGCATGTAGAGGTGATCCAGCTGCAATCAAGAAGAGTCGAACAAACAGTCCAGAGCACTAAAGTGAACGTCAGAAAAAAATAGGTTAGTAACAATTCCCTCAGCAAAAGACACTCGAACACAGCTGTAGGTGAGGAGTAGGTCTACACTGGAAACACCTAACTACCACAAGATACACTGAGAGCATGTAACAGAGCACTCTCCTCTCACATGTACCTCAACCAGCTCTCTGACATCATCAGCACCCAACACGAGAGGGTTAGGCTATAGATGAGTGGGAAAAGTGATCAAGCGAGGTTGACGACTTTTCCAACTCACCAGGACCTTGTCGGTACAAGAGTTTCTGTTCAGTTCGGGGAACATCTGAATGGCAGAAGGCAGAAAAGTCTGAAGGCAGGAAAGTATACTAACAAGCTGATGCGCAGATGTCACTGACGCACCTGTAGGAAAATTAGTAGGTGTACACTCAAGAACGTACAAGATACACGTGGAGCATTCATCAGAACACTCTCCCGCCGCATTTATCCCCAATCTCCCAGTCTTCGTGTAGTGGTAGGTCAGTGATCTTGGAAACAAACTGCAGATAACATATATATACGTCGAGAATGGCAGAATTCATAAAGGACCACTCTCTGATACAGAGGTAACCCGCAATTAACCAGGCGAAGTACATATATACATACGTCGACGCGCAGATGAGCAGGGGAAGTGATCGAGCAAACTGGGCCAAGTACATAGTAAGTATCCAGTAGGGGCCGAATGTGCGCTAAACTGTCAAGCAAAGTTGGCGATTTGTTTGTAACCGAAGGGTGTGCCGATGGGAATGTGTGGCAAGACGCACATTTCCAGATAAGGTTCCCCTTGGTATAGAGTGGTATAGAGTGTGATGTAGTGTGCAATGCCACCGAGAAAGATGGCAACATGCAATTAGCCCGGCAAAGTACATATTTTCATACGTCGAGAATGGCAGATTTTATCAAGGACCACTCTCTTGTACAGAGGGAAATTTGGGGCCAAGTACATAGTAAGTAGCAAATAAGGGCCGAATGCGGGCTAAACTGTCAAGCCGAGTTAGGAAATAGTACATAGTGAGAAGCAATTAGGAGCCAAATGCCTAACAATGGCGACTGGAGTTATATTCATAGTCGAGAATGGCAGATATGCCCAAGGACCACTCTCTACTATAGAGGTATCACGCAATTAGCCCAGCGAAGTACATAGTGAGAGGCAATTAGGGGCCGAACAAGCCGAATACTGGTTGCGAAGTTATATGCATACCTCGAGAGTGGCAGATATGCTCAAGGACCACTCTCTAGTATCGAGGTAACACGCAATTGGCTGTGAAGTTATATTCATACGTTGTTGGTTCAGCATACGCAATTGGTTGTGAAGTTATCTTCATACGTCGAGAATGGCAGATATGCTCAAGGACCACTCTCCAGTACGGAGGGAAATACAGGGCCAAGTACATAGTAAGTACCCAATAGGGGCCGACTGTGCGCAGAACTGTCAAGCGAAGTTATTTTCATACGTCGAGAATGGCAGATATGCTCAAGGACCACTCTCTAATACAGGGGTATCACGCAATTAGCCAAGCCAAATACAGTGAGAACCAATTAGGGGACGAATGTGGGCCTACAATGACGGGCGGAGTTAGCGAATTGTTATATAACCTGAGGGTGTGTCAAGCGAAGTTAGCGACTTGTTTGTAACCGAAGGGTGTGCCAGCCAAGTACATAGTGAGAGCAATTAGGGGCCGAATGCGTGCTAACGATGCAGACTGGAGTTATCTTCACACAAGGACCGCTCTCTAGTATAGAGGTATCACGCAATTAGTCCAGCTAGTACACAGTGAGAATCAATTAGGGGCCAAATGTGCGACTCGACTATGTGTTATATAACCGGAGGGTGTGCCGATTGGTTGTGAAGTTATCTTCATCCGCCGAGAATGGCAGATATGCTCAAAGACCACTCTCTAGTATAGGGGTATCACGCAATTAGTCCAGCCAAGTACACAGTGAGAATCAATAGGGGCCGAAATGTGCGCTAACAATGCCGAGCGGAGTTATCTTGGTTGTGAAGTTATCTTCATCCGCCGAGAATGGCAGATATGCTCAAAGACACTCTAGTATAGGGGTATCACGCAATTAGTCCAGCCAAGCACAGTGAGAATCAATAGGGGCCGAAATGTGCGCTAACAATGCCGAGCGGAGTTATCTTCATACGTCGAGAATGGCAGATATGCTCAAGGACCACTCTCTAGTATAGAGGTATCACTCAATTAGTCCAGCCAAGTACACAGTGAGAATCAAGTTAGGGGGCCGAATGTGCGCTAACAATGCCAAGCGGAGTTAGCGAATTGTTATATAACCGGAGGGTGTGCCGATGGAAATGTGCAGTGCGAAGCGCATTTCCAGAATAGGTTCCCCTCGGTATGTTGTGGAATTCAAGTAGACAATGACAAGAGAACGAATGCAGTATGCTTCAAAAGCTATATGCAAACCCCATGCAGAATTGAAGTCAAACTACATTTGTCTACTGCAATGTTGAAAGAAGCGAAGGGTATGAACTCAAAACGTAGATAGCGCTGAACCATAGAATCTATTGCAAGAAACGAAGGTTAAACGAAGGCTATCCAAGCAGAACGAAGATACCGATAATAGATTTAGTGAGTGAATAGGAGAAAGCAGACAGAGGTAGTAAAAGAGGAGCCTGTATTTGCCCGTCCATCACTGATGCACTTAGGTACTGAGTAGGTGTACACCCAAGAACCTAATTAACATAATAAGCACTCGGAGCATGGAGCAGAACACTCTCCCGTCGCATGCACCTCAACCTGCTCTCTGACTTCATCAGCACCCAACAGAGAGGGTTAGGCTCTAGATGAGTTGGAAAAGTGGTCAATCATATGAAAACTTAACCGACTCAGCAGGGCCTTCTCGGTCTCGGCCTTCCGCGACATCTGAGGGCAAACTCCCAGTCTTTGTGCGGTGGTAGATCAGTGAGGTTCGCAGAGAGACTGCAAACCGGAGGGTGTGCCGTTAGAAATGTGTAGTGCGAAGCCTATTTCCAGAATAGGTTCCCCTGGTATGTCGTCGAATTCAAGTAGACAATGACAAGAGAACGAATGCAGTATGCTTCGAAGGCTAAATGCAAACCCCTTGCCGAATTGAAGAAAAACTAGATTTGTCTACTGCAACGTTGGAAGAGGCGAAGGTTATGAAATCAAAACGTAGATAGCGCTGAACCATAGAATCCATTGCAAGAATCGAAGGTTATCCAAGCAGAACGAAGCTACCCATAACAGATTTCTTCATAACGTAGTTAGCGCTCAACCATAGAATCCACTGCAAGAAACGGAAGTTATCCAAGCAGAACGAAGCTACCGATAACGGATTTACTGAGTGAATAGAGGAGAAGGCAGACAGAGGTAGTAAAAGAGGAGCCTGTATTTGCCCGTCCATCACTGATGCACTTAATTACCATTATAAGCACTCGGAGCATGGAGCAGAACACTCTCCCGTCGCATGCACCTCAACCGCATGATCCTCAGGTTCAGTGGGGTTTAAGGGATTTCGTCGCTCAACCAAGTATGCTGCTCAAGCAACTGCAGAAAATGCCGCGCGAATTGCCATTCAACATGGATTTAAGTTTGTTAAAGTGAGAATCAAAGGATTAGGTTATGGAAAGGAATCTTCGCTACGTGGTTTAAAACTAGGAGCTCTTATTATTAGCAACAGAGAGGGTTAGGCTGTAGATGAGTTGGAAAAGTGGTCAATCAGCTGAAAACTTAACCGACTCATCAGGGCTTTATCGGTCCAGGAGTTTCTGTTCAGTTCCGGGACACCTTAGGGCAAACTCCCAATCTTTGTGCGGTGGTAGATCAGTGAGGTTAGCAGAGAGACTGCAAACAGCGATGTAGTATAGGAGAGAATGAAAGAGGAGCAAAAGAATTGAAAGTGCCATACTGGAAAGTAGTCCCACCTAGAGGGCGAGGGATGCTCCACAGCAGAGGTGGAGGAGGTAGTGCCTGTGGTGTGTACCCTGTTCGATATATCTGTATGGTCTACCCTGTTGTTTATATATCGATAATTAGGTCTGTATGGTTAGGGTTATGTGCGAAAAAGTAAGATTAGGAGCCGGCATAGTTCCTGAACCTGAACTTGAACATGCAAGTTAGACTTTAAAGAACTCTAACTAGAGAACCATAACGAGAGTAGAAGTTGGCTTAGAACAACGGTTTTTTACTCTGATTATTCAAAAAGACAGTAAGTCCACTAAGTGGAGGTAAAGTACTTACGAAGGTCGTAGATTTAGGATGTAGATATGTTGTCAGTAGCAGTGAACAAGCGCAATTTAGAACAAAGGTTAGAATGGCCTAGACTTCCTAGTCGTCCTAGTCTAGAAGTGGTTGTCAAGTTATCTTCATGCGTCGTCGAGAATGGCAGATATACTCTCTAGCATACGGGTATCACGCAATAAGCCTAGCCGAGTACATATATTCATACGTCGAGAATGGAAGATTTTCTCAAGGACCACTCTCTAGTACAGAGGGAAATACAGGGCCAAGTACATAGTAAGTATCCAGTAGAGACCGAATGTCCGCTAATCTCAAGTCCTGGTTGTGAAGTTAGCGAATGTATATTGGTACACGGTTAAGCAGTTATCGGTGAAAACAGTGACTTCCCTTGCATATTTAACGTAACCCCCAATAATTATGAACCCGTGTAAGTACAAGGTGAGTAACAAAGAGTGGTGAACATGTATGCTAACTTGGTTTGAGAAGTGGCAGAGATGCTAAAGGACCGCTCTCTAGTATAGGGGTATCACGCAATTAGCCCAGCCAAGTACATATATTCATACGTCGAGAATGGCAGATTTTATCAAGGACCACTCTCTAGTACAGAGGGAAATACAGGGCCAAGTACATAGTAAGTATCCAGTAGGGACCGATTGTGCGCTGAACTTGCTTGTAACCGAAGGGTGTGCCGATGGGAATATGTAGTAAGACGCACATTTCCAGATAAGGTTCCCTTGGTATAGAGTGTGATGTAGAGTGCAATGCAACAGAGAAAGAGGCAATACGACTGATTCTAACAACATAAATTCTAACAACATAAAGTGCAGAACGGGGAAAAACCTGGAAATGACTTGACAGAGCAGGAGTTAAACCGAACGATAGTACATGGAGTGAAGATCGTCGATGGCGAGCAAGAAAGAGATAGCCTAGAACCGAAGAGCGTTAAATTGAAAAGCAAAGTTCTATCGAGTGAAATGAGCTATCAAGCAGGCCGAAGAAAGAAGAGAATAGAGGTAGAACATTTGCCACAATGTCACTGCGTAGGTGTACACTCAGGAGCCTAATTACCAGAGCATGCCGCGAAACACCTTCCCGTCACATGCACCTCAACCAGCTCTCTGACTTCATCAGCACCAAGCAGAGAGGGTTCGGCTGTATATGCCAGCCAAGTACATAGTGAGAATCAATTAGGGGCCGAATGTGCGCTAACAATCCCGACTGGAGTTAGCGAATTGTTATATAACCTGAGGGTGTGTCGATCGAAATGTGTAGTGCGAGAATTTTTTCCAGAATAGGTTCTCCTTGGTATGAGAAGTTAGCAAAATTATGTATAACCGAGGATGGTCCGATAAAAAATGTGTAGGAAAAGCACATTTCCAAGCTGGTACCCCCTGGTAACTGGGTGCATGAAAGATGCATGACAGATGTCCAGTACAATACGCGATGCCTAACGATCGATGCAAGAAAGCAGCTAAAACTGCAAAATAGACCCGCTAACCAAGACCGAAAACCAAGCAGCAAGGGGGACAAATCAAGATGCTGATAGCAAAAGAACAGTGCATGGAGAGGTAATCCAACTGCAACTAGGAAAAGTCGAACTAACAATTCGCAATACTGAAGTGGACACAAGAAGAAGGTTAGTAGCAATTCCCTCAAAGAAAGTCACTCGGACACAGCTGTAGGTGAGGAGTAGGTGTACACTGAAAAAGGGTAACTCCCACAAGATAAACTCAGAGGATGTAACAGAGCACTCTCCTGTCGTGTGCACCTCAACCAGCTCTCTGACTTCATCAGCACCCAACAGGAGGGTTAGGCTATAGATGAGTACGAAACTGATCACGCGAAGTTGAGGACTTTTCCATCTCAGCAGCAGAAGTTTCTGTTCAGTTCCGGGAACATCTGAGGGCAACCCTATCACGTATATCTTCATCAGCAACCATTGCCCACTTTGACAGCCTGCCCATTGCCCTTTTTCACACTCTTATCCATTTCAACTTCAGACATGCTCCGATAGGTCTGCTGCTCTCACATCCTCTTTGTCCAAGTCTGGGCACCCAAGTGGCGTCAAACACCTCCTTCGGGTATCTGCTGGATTCTAGTTGCGAAAGTCGCCATCGCTAACTGAGCTTCGCTATATCCTTTCTCTTCCAGTGGATCTAACCCAAATTCCTCCAGCCCCGCTACTCGTGCACTAGTAGAAGCGGTACCGACCGTAAGCCGAACGGGTTTCAACTGGGATAGCCTCCAGCCAAGGCCTTTGCCTACTATCAGCATCCCAGAGAGCAGCTCTATATTCGAGAATAGGGCGTGTGTTATGCAAGAACACGTGCTTTGGAAGTAATGTCCCTGCAGGAAAGGAAGTTGCCAAAACCCATTTATCTTACGACGACCCTCACCGACAGACATGACGAGAGATGTGCCCCTCCCACGTACAGTCCCCAGTGAACTCCATCCCTAGGTCAGGTAAGATTTCAATCTCGAAACGGTTTCTGCGCTCCACTTCGAGTGATGGTCTACACTCTTGTTCCATTAAAACCTTGTCCTTTAATCCATCGAAACCCATTACCCCACATTTAATACATTTACCTCCAACTCCCCATATCACACCATATTTTGCAAAGGTTTTTCACCTTCTGGAACTCTTTCTCGGAATCCTCCATACCAACAATGCTCCCGGTCGGCTGCGAACAGCAATGCTTTAACCCGAATGGCTTCAGTGATGGGTACACCCGTCGACTGAAGCAAGTAGAACTGCAGAGTGCCAAAAAAGACTGAAGCAAGTAGAACTGTCACTGGAGAAGAAGTTAAGATTCGATCAATGCCAGGACCATAAAGGGAAACGCTAATCAGGTCTTAAAAGGTTCGAGAAAATGGATCCGGAGAAAGCTGGCAGTTTAAACTATCCTCACTAGGTGGTACGCTGTGGTCCTGTTTAGTCCCCTGCTGACATAATGGTTGCCATAGAAGCTCTCAGTTTGAGACGGAAGGACCTGTTAACGGTATCAGGATAATATGACGAGTGACCATTCAGCAAATATAACCACTTCCAAGAAAGTATAGGATGCTAAAAGGACTGAACCAACTGTACGCACTGAGATATCACGTGAAAAAAGATCAACAAGTTTCTGCGTGGCCGGAGACGAATGCCAAGAAAGAGAATAGAAGTGCTTAGAAAAATATTTGGAGAGAAGACTGACGGCGTCAGTAGGAATAGCCATGTAACTTATTCCTACGAGGTAGGAACAGTTAACACAGCCACTCTGGGGTCCTGTTAAGTCCCGCGCTGGTATAACGGTTGCCGTATACGCAGTCAGCTTAAAGACATCGGGATCAAAAAGTGGGTCATAATGTACAAACACACAGCAGAGTGAAAGCCTGCATTATACCTCTAAGGTCCAGCAAGAATATGCATTATACACGAGTGAGAGTATACCATAGTAGATCCATAAGAACGACGGATCCAGCCTCCATTGTTATCGGACGCTGCAACGCTTCAATTTGCTCCACAAGATTTATGGACCTTCCGATACCACCGTGCATGCATATAATTTTCTTCTCTATCAACGCCGCCAAAGGAAGCCAGTTGAAAAGCTGATTAATACGTTGCCAGACCCATATTCCGTCTCTTTCCCCCTGCAGACAACGCAAACAAAATAAAACGCAAGCAAGTACATATATTCATACGTCGAAAACAAACCTTAACCCAACAGCACCGAGCTGACAAGGTTATGTTTCCCGTTCAAAATATTAATTTCTAATCATATTTCTCAAAGTAATCAACAAAAATAGTCTGTACTATTCCCCAAGGCAAGGTTCCAAGCCGTACTCACCATTCGCTCGATACATTCAATTCGAAATCCGAAAAGCGCATTAATATCTGCAGCTTCGTGGTTCCCGCGTATAAGGTGCACATTCCTGGGATATTCTACCTACGAGCGGAGGATATCTCCACGTCAGTAAAACCGGTACAATAGGAAGGAAGGAAGAGTTTTACTCTTCCTTCCGGCAAATCTTGAAATGCATACCGAGTTGCCAATACTCCCACAGATGGTCAGGTTATCGCTGACTCACTGGCACTTATCACAATATCTAGCCTCTTGCTGGACTGCAAGCATGTAAGTGCAATCACAAAATAACTTTCATGTACGTACCAAAACTTCGCTTTGTAAATATACAAGAAGATAACCACACCCTAAATAGTGATACACGGTTAAAGCAGTTTTCGGTGAACAGTGACTTCCCCCGCGTACGTAAGGTAACCCCCAAGAATGATAACTGCAATATATGTGTGAGTCTAAATATCCTAAGCTAAAGACCAATACAAGACAACCGGAACAGCAGTAATAACATCATTATAGCGTGGGTAGTCAGCTTGTCATATCTGTGTGATTGAATTGGAGTAATGCATAATTCATGCGACTTAAGGACTTCAGATCTTAAGAATTGACTACCCTTGCAACCTAGAGACCTTTCGGTAGTTACCGGACAAGAGGAATTACATCGTACCTTCAACGCCAGCAAAAGTGTGATGGTTTCCAAGCTATGCTGTCCACGGTCGACGTAGTCACCAAGAAAAAGATAGTCTATGTACCTGGAGGAATACAGAAGTTGCCGACTTAAGCAAGAGACACGCCTTGTAAGGAAAGCCCAACCGCCAACAAAGAATTGCGCATGGTGGAACCGACAAGCCATTGCCACATGACAGGGTAAACCATTTGAAACAGAGCATCTGTAATTATTCAGCCTGTCTTCGAGTAATCTCCTGCCGATCCCCAGAGTCATGTCCAGTGAGCAATTTCTCAAGGACCGAACTCTAGTATAGAGGTAACACGCAATTAGCTCGGGGAAGTGCATATATTCATACGTCAAGAATGGCAGATTTTATCAAGGCCCACTTTCTAGTACAGAGGTAAATATGGGGCCACGTACATAGTAACTAGCAAATAGGGGCCGAATGTACGTTAAACTGACAAGTGGAGTTATCTTCATACGTCGAGAATGGCAGATATGCTCAAGTACCACTCTCTAGTAAAGGGATATCACGCAATTAGCCCAGCCAAGTGTGCTAACAATGTTGACTGGAGGAGTTATCTTCATACGTCGAGAATGGCAGATCGTCTTACAGATGTCAGCTCTCCCAGTAGGGGTTTATATTAGAGATATAGTTTCTTGTCGTACCAATGCTCTTTTGCATTGATACGATCTCCTAGGGTTTCCTAGGCTCACATGTTGACTTTGTATTGTATTTGTTTCTGCCTTTTGACTCTTTGGGTCTTCCGGGCTTGATATTCATTCATTCATAGGGGTATCACGCAATTAGCCCAGCCAAATACATAGTGAGAAGCAATTAGGGGCCGAATGTGCGCTAACAATGCCGACTGGAGTTCTCTTCATACGTCGAGAATGGCAGATATGCTCAAGGACCACTCTCTAGTATAGGGGTACCACGCAATTAGCAGCCAAGTACATAGTGAGAAGCAATTACGGGCCAATGTGCGCTAACAATGCCGACTGGAGTTAGCAAATTAATTTATAACCGGAGGGTGTGCCGACTGGAATGTGTACTGCGAAGCACATTTCCAGAAAAGGTTCCCCTTGGTATGAAGTAGAGTAATGACAAGAAAACAAATGCAATATGTACTGCTGCAGTATGATCGCTTCTAATGTAAAACCAAATTTAACCCCCATGCAGAAATGAAGCCAAACTAGCTTTATATAATACAATCTTGAAATAATGGCGAATTGTTATATAACCCAGAGGGTGTGCCGATGGAAATGGGTACTGCAAAGCACATTTCCAGAATAGTCCCCTCGGTATATCATCGAATTCGAGTAGACAATAACAAGACAACAAATGAAGAGAACAAATGCGGTAGTAGGCTTCAAAGTCTAAATGCAAACCCCCATGCAGAAATGAAGCCGAACTAGATTTGTCTACTGCAACGTTGAAAGAAGCGAAGGTTATCCAATCAAAACCTAGATAGCGCTGAACCATAGAATCCATTGCAAGAAAAAACGAAGGCTGTCCAAGCAAAACGTAACATCGATAATCATAGAATCTAATAGAATCTAATGCAGGAGGAGTCAGTCTCCTCTATTCACTGACAGATTTAGTCAGTGAATAGAGGAGAAGGCATACAGAGGTAGTAAAAGAACAGCCTGTATTTGCCCGTCCATCACTGATGCAATTAAGTGGAAAAGTGGTCAATCAGATGAAGACTTAACCGACTCATCAGGGCCTTATTGGTCCAGGAGTTTCTGCTCAGTTCCGGGACATCTGAGGGCAAACTAGGAGAGAGTTAGTTGAATTGAGTTGAGGAGCACAGATGTAGTGACTGAATACAGGGAGGAGCCACACAGAGGTATTAACTGAAGAATGTATTTTTGCCCGTCCATCTCTGATGGATTTAGGTACTGAGTAGGTGTACATTCAATGCGGCGATGCCCTAAGATGTCCCGGAACCCAAGCAAGTAGAAGGCAAGTAACAAAGAGTGGTAACAGGTATGCTAACTCGGTTTGAGAAGTCAGCGAATGTATATACATTGATACACGGGTAAAGCAGCTTTCAGACGCACATTAAAGGTAACCCCAAAATAGTTTTGAACCCATGTAAGTACAAGGTGAGTAACGAAGAGTTGTAACATGTATGCTAACTTGGTTTGAGAAGTCAGCGACGGATATAACCGAGGTCGGGCCAAGAGGAAATGTGTAAGGTGAACAGATTTCCAAGATTGTACCCCCTGGTGGGGGTAGGACAAAATACAAAGTATAAATGCGATGCGTAACGCGCTGAGCGGGAGAAAACAACTAATATCGGTAATAACTGAGCCAGCAAACGCAACAGGTAGAGTGTCAACCCAGAGTAAAATAGAGGTTAGAAGCAAATCTCCCAACAAGGTCAAGGACACAGCTGTAGGTATTGAGTAGGTGTGCACTGCAACACCTAACTACCAACAGGTCCAGGCAGAGCATGCAGCAGAACACACTCCTGCCACATGCACCTCAACCGGCTCCCTGACTTCATCAGCACCCAACAGGGAGGGTTAGGCAATAGATGAGTAGGAAAAGTGATCAAAGGGAAGTTGAGGACTTTTCCAACTCAGCAGGGACTTCATATTGAATATATGTACTTGGCCCCGTATTTCCCTCTGTACTAGAGAGTGGTCCTTGATAAAATCTGCCATTCTCGACGTATGATATTTGTACTTGTACTGTGTATATAGTATGAATATATGTACTTGTACTATGTTATAATACACTTATGAATATTAGGGAGGACGAAGATATACAACAAAGAAAGAGAAGAGAATAGAGGTAGAAAATTGGCCACAATGTCACTGATGCATGTAGGCACTGAGCAGGTGTACATTCAGGAGCCTAATTACCACATAGATACACTCAGAGCATGCAGCGGAACACCTTCCCGTGACATGCACCTTAACCAGCTCTCTGACTTCATCAGCACCCAACCGAGAGGGTTAGGCTGTAGATGAGTAGGGGAAGTGATCGACCGAATTTTGACGACTTCCCCGACTCATCCGTGCCTTGTCGGTCCAGGAGTTTCTGTTCAGTTCCGCGACGTCTGAGGGCAAACTCCCAGACTTTGTGCAATGGTAAATCGGAGACGTTGGCAAAGAGATAGCAGGAAGTTGAAGCACTGATGTTATGAAGAAACAATGAGCATCAAAGAAAATAATGAGAGAACATACAAGAGAAGCGTTGTGAGGGGAAATGTCTCACCTGAAATAGGCCAGGAGTCAGAAGGTATAGAGTGAAGAAAGAAAGGTATGAGGTAGATCGGAGCGGAGACTTATATACCGAGCGTTAACTACGGCATGGTGTCTAACTGAACCCTAATGGCTCAGTTGGAACGAGACTAGTACATGGCCTAGAGGCGGCAGCAGGAAGGAACCAGGAAGGAACCAACCATTAGTCGTACGGGAGCAAAGCGCAGAAGTAAACAGAAGTAGACGTAGTGAGCAATGAATACAACACGAAGCGAGGGCAAGGCGCAGAAATACCCATGCAATAAAGAAGTACAAGTAATAAACAATGAGTGCAACAAGTACACAGTGAGAAGCAATTAGGGGCCGAATATGCGCTGTGCTGAAAAGATAGTGACAAAGAGACAACATATGCAATGGATTGTATACAGTCTGAGCAGAAGGTGAAGCAAAGTGTCGAAACAGTCACAGAAAGAATGGGATAAAGGATACTACAGCCTCAAGAGAACCACCATCGCAGAACAAGGAACATCATAGATCCATGTTCGAAAGCCCAGTCCAACGGCCTGCTAAGCAAGATCCACTGCAAGCGGTAGTAGGTAGGGAAAAGGGGTGCACCGAGGGACCTCATTACAACATACGCGCCCAGCAGACTACGGAAACAGTATCCTTTAAGACCATATCTTCCCAAGTGAACAAAGCGGAAACGCTATATGTTATAGCAACAAGCTAATACTTCAGGCACATTATCATTACGAGAATAGACACAAAGGATACTTACGTAATGTCCCCAGCTGTTGACGGAGATCCATATTCATCAAACAGTCTCATAAGGTCTCCAAATTGACCATGAAGATCTCCAAAAATTTTAACCGGGGCTCTGATTTGCAGCACACTCGGTTCCCGGGCAAACAGACGTTCGGCCGTCTCACACAATTCGGCAACCTCGTTGCAATCCATGAAGAACTGTCTTTTCACCGGAGGCTTCCAACCACGTGGTTTTAAAAGGTGTCCGAGAACCTGCGCCGTATACATACTCCATAACTCTCGGTTCGAACAGAATAGCAACATAAGAACAGGAAGAAAGGAGTTTCTTACATACTGAAAGTACGATAACATTTTAGAGTCTGTCAGCTTTGCAAAGTGACGTTAACAAACATCTAAAGACCACGCAAGAAATCACGGGAATTGTATCGCAAATCAGGGTCCTTTACGACACGCGATTACCAGACTCATCATCAAGTTACCTTTTTCTGTACACCACTAATCGACATTTGACGATCCAACAGCTTCCTTGCTGCACTCGCACTATCAGGGGTTCCATAGCTTACTCTACGACCTTCATTTTCAAATTGATCGATAGAGAGTTGCCTGACCAAGCCCCCTAAAGCTCCTCCGGATTCAGCGGCGACTACGACCTGCGAGAAACCCACAAGAACGATTCAAATTTCCTTAATAAGAACAACGCTTTTCATTTGCTACGAGTCCTGCAGTCTTCTGACAATAGCATGCATATAACGAGGCAACCAGCCTCCTTTCACATCTCTACGATGTGTTCTACGGTCAAGAAAGCTAAATCCATATGATGTGATGTTTTACATCGGTTTAGGTTTGCATTTATTCCAGAAAATGGATTACTTCGAATGTTTTCAAAGTGCTAGAAATATAACAGACAAAAGATTTTACCAGTAAGTGACAATCTATGACAACAGCTCTTTGTGGATCTAGGGATGTTGGATTCATAAGAGACCTTACGTAGAGGCATACGTGCTCGACCTCCCTGATATCTATCTATACAAATTAAAATTGATCTTTCTTAAAATTAAAAATAAATGAAAAGAATTTCTCGACGTTCAATTTCTCCATTTAAAGTCACAATTAGCTGCAAGAAGAAACTGATTCAAATTCTTAAAATTTCCCATATATCGTTTAAACGATATTCAAACTTGTAAATAAAAAATTTCCAGGAATTATTCCAAAAGACAGCTTTCAGCCTCCGTGAACTGAAGGCTACGAATGGAGGTAAGGAAGATGATAAATTCCTTCCAGAAACTTAAGACTACCAAGATGGATGATAAACCGATAAGTGCCAGAAGAGTGAAGCTTCTTATAAAGTCGGTGTAATTCTGTTCATGACAACCTCTGCAGTTATACGGGATCTTACAGCTCTATGATGAAGTCGCACACCAGTTGGTGGACTATAATTCACAACGGGGACGCTGGAAGATTTTATTGTGATATTCGAAGGAGCTGTAGATGTAACAAGGGGCTTTCCACTCGACGTTGCTTCAGCCCCACGATCTCTTTCAACACTCTCATTCTCCCCCAACGATTCTCGTGCTTTAGCTTTAGCCGCCGCAGCTGCCAAGGCAAGAGAGATTGCTTCTGCTTCCGCAGCAGACGCCTCGACCAAGGACTCCACCCCTTTGCCAGCACCACTGCAAAATAAAATTAAAGCACTTCAAGCACAAACGCACACACACTAACCACTGATAATCTCATATGAACACGGAAACTATTAGAAGACGAAAAGAAGTCAGTCGGCAAAACAGATTTCCTCACCGATTTCCGTAGCTCAGAGCGTTCTCTGTGGTGATATCCATAGAGGTATCACCATTGGCAGGAGCCGCAACCGGGTTTCCCATCACAACCGCACAATCCAATGAAGTGTCCAGAGGGCTCATATGCCTGTTTCGCGCATCCGGGGCATTAGGTTTTCCAAGGGCACTGGCTGCGCTCGTCACTGAAACGTAAGACGGAACTTGGCCAGACGAGGAAGCAACTGCTGCGGCTTGCAAAGCAGCAGTTGTGGTTTCAGCAGCGGCCAAGTCCTCTGCCACAAGAAGGTCATCTAGCAGGACTCCTGAACGTTTTACGGAACCCACAAATTCGTCAGATTTTCAGTTTGCGAAAATTTTAGTGTCAAAAGTCACGAACACAACTGTAGGTAATGCGTAGGTAGGATGACGAGTAAAATAAACGAACAGCCGGGCGTAAGAGTTTACGAACAATTTAGCGCACAAAGGTCACGGACACTAACTGTAGGTAATGAGTACGTAGTAGGTGTGATGTATGATTCGTCCGGGAATGGCAGCTCGCTAAGGAGTAAGAACGGAGGTAACACCCAGAGTAACCCAGTGAAGTACATATATTCTTACGTAGAGAATGGCAGATTTTATTAAGGACCATTCTCTAGTCGAGAGGTAGATACGGGGCCAAGTACATTGTAAGTAGCAAACAGGGGTCGAATGTGCGCTAAACTGACAAGTGGAGTTAGCGAATTATTCGTAACCGAAGGGCGTGCCGATGGGAATGTGTACTGCCGATGGGAATGGCCAGTGAAGTACATAAAAAGGGTAGGTGTTGCTTGCCGCCTCATAACTCTGTAACCTGAGGGGACTAACCAGTAGGAATGTAAAGTACGGCGCACATTACCAGAAATGGTGCCCCTAGGTATGAAAGTGCAAAGTACTGACAAGTATACTATGCACTGCAAGCTCATCAAAACGAAAAGCAATAAATCTAGTGCAGAACTGAAACACAAGGGTAAAATACAGTAAGAGTGAGAACCGCAAAGAAAGATTTAGCGTACAAAGGTCGGAAGTTAAGAATAAGCTAAACACCAACCAGTGAGTCAGAAGAATATACGACCAAAGTAGCCCTAAAGTCACCGACGCAGTTGTAGGTTAGAGGTAGGTGTACACTCAAGAACCTAACTACCACAAGATACACGCAGGGGCATGCAACAGAACACTCTCCCGTCGCCCCTCAACCTGCTCTCTGACTTCATCGGCACCTAACAGGGAGAGTTATGGCATAGAGGGTTACGGTAGATGAGTAGGAGAAGTGATTAAACGAAGGGGCCTTGTCGGTCCAGGTGTTTCTGTTCTCTGACTTCATCAGAACACTCTCCCGTCGCCCCTCAACCTGCTCTCTGACTTCAACGGAACCTAACAGGGTTATGCCATAGAGGGTAACGGTAGATGAGTGGGAGAAGTCAACAAACGAAGGGGCCTTGTCGGTCCAGGAGTTTCTGTTCTCTGACTTCATCGGCACCTAACAGGGAGGGTCATGCCATAGAGGGTTACGCTAAACGAATAGGAGAAGTGATCAAACGAAGGGGCCTTGTGGGTCCAGGACTTTCTGTTCTCTGACTTCATCGGCACCTTACAGGGAGGGTTATGCCATAGAGGGTTACGCTAGATGAGTAGGAGAAGTGATCAAACGAAGGGGCCTTGTCGGTCCAGGAGTTTCTGTTCAGTTCGGGGAACATCTGAGGGCAAACTCCCAGTCGTTGTGTAGTGGTAGATAAGTGAGCTTGGCAGCAGAGGGCAGAGAACATATATTCATACGTCGAGAATGGCAGATGTTCTCAAGGACCACTCTGAGGTAACACCCAATTAGCCCGGCCATGTACACAGTACGAATAGATTAGGGGCCAAATGTGGGCTAACTTGCCAAATGAAGTTGGCCAATTGTTTGTAACCGGAGGGTGTGCCCATGGGAATGTGTAGTACGAAGCACATTTCCAGAAAAGGTTCCCTTGGTATAAAGTTCGATGTGACTGTCAGATGACAAGAAAACAAATGCAATGCAGTGTGTATTGATGCAATGTGAACGACTCTAATGCAAAAGATAGTGTAAAAACCAAATGCAAAAGCGAATGTAAAAACCAATGCAGAAGCGAAGACAAACTGGCGTCCGTGTCCGAATAGTGAAATAAGCGAAGGCAATCAAGACAACCATCCAGACAGAAATGTATTGATGAAATCTGATCGACTCTAATGCAAAAGCTAATGTAAAAACCAATGTAGAAGCGAAGCGAAACTGACGTTCGTGTCCGAATAATGAAATAAGCGAAGGCAATCAAGACAACCATCCAGATAGCGGAAAGAACCCCGCGCAAAAGAGAGTTATAGTCATACGTCATTTGGCAGATGTTCTCAAGGACCACTCTCTAGTATAGAGATAACACGCAATTAGCCCGGCCCGCGCAGAAGAGAGTTATGTTCATACGTCGAGAATGGCAGATATGCTCAAGGACCACTCTCTAGTAAAGTGGTCACACGCAATTAGCCCGGCCATAGTACATATATTCATACGTCGAGAATGGCAGATTTTATCAAGGACCACTCTCTAGTACAGAGGTTGATACCCGCCATAGTACATAGAAAGAAGCAATTAGGGGCCGAATGTGCGCTAACAATGCCGACTGGAGATATATTCATACGTCGAGAATGGCAGATATGCTCAAGGACCCCTCTCTAGTATAGAGGTATCACGCAATTAGCCCAGCCAAGTACATATATTCATACGTCGAGAATGGTAGATATTATCAAGGACCACTCTCTAGTACAGAGGGAAATACGTTGGCAAGTACAGCCAAGTACATAGTGAGAAGCAATTAGGGGACGAATGTGCGCTAACAAGGACCCCTCTCTAGTATAGAGGTATCACGCAATTAGCCCAGCCAAGTACATATATTCATACGTCGAGAATGGTAGATATTATCAAGGACCACTCTCTAGTACAGAGGGAAATACGTTGGCAAGTACAGCCAAGTACATAGTGAGAAGCAATTAGGGGACGAATGTGCGCTAACAATGCCGAGCGGAGTTAGGGGAATTGTTCTATAACCGGAGTGTGCCGATAGAAATGTGCAGTGCGAAGCACATTTCCAGAATAGGTTCCCCTTGGTTGTTACGAGAGAGTTAGGTGCCGATTAGAGGTGCCGATTAGAGAGGGTTAGTTGAAGTGAGTTGAGGAGCACGGATTTAGTGAGTGAGAAGCCAGAGAGAGGTATTAACTGAAGAACGTATATTTGCCAGTCCATCACTGATGCATTTAGGTACTGAGTAAGTGTACACTTAAGAACCTAATTACCACAATATACACTCGGCATGCATGTAGCACAACACACTCCCGTTGCATGCACCTCAACCTGCTCTCTGACTTATCAGCACCCAACAGAGAGGTTTATGCTGTAGATGAGAAGGAAAAGTGGTCAATCAGATGAAGACTTGACCGACTCATGAGGGACAAGAACCGACCCATGAGGGGCTTGTCGGTCCAGGAGTTTCTGTTCAGTCTGGAACATCTGAGGGCAAACTCACAATCTTTGTGTAGTGGTAGATCAGTGACCTTGGCAACCAAACGGACATACCAATAAGTATGTGAAGAACGAAAGCAGCACGAAAGATTTAGCAACGAAAACAGCACCGAATAGCGAGTGAATACAGGAAGAAGACAGACGGAGGAACTTAAAGAAGAAAAGTCATATGCCAGTGCGTCACCGATGCTGAGTAGGTGTACACTCAAGAACCTAATTACCACAGATGGCAGAGAACATAAATACTAAACGGACCATATCGCAGCTTCCAGAAAAAAACAAGAATACGCGAGAAGAAACCACCCATAAAGAAGTGTAGTACTGAAACCTCGATGCAGAAGGAGGTTGAGTAACTCATTCCCTACAACCCCAGCGAGTCAAGCTAGACAGTTTAAACCAAGCCAAAACCAGCACATCGAACAAACTATGCACATTAACAACCATGTACATCTCTGAGTACTAAGTACTTTTCTGATCTCCATAGTAGAATACATAAAAAGCTTTATCTTGTTTATCACCATTTTAGTCGCAGATTTACTAACAATGAGTTAAATTGAGTTGAATTATCCTCCCAACTATTTCATCAAATACAAGAAATTCTACTCATCAAATATCACTTAGGACCTATTTGCAATAACTGGTAAACTCACAAGTATATTCATGAGTTTATAGGGTAATCCTTCATTCTAACCCTAAAATACACAAGCCCAATAACTTTTCGATGTTTTGCATAGGGTCAGTCTAAACAAGTTCGTGCATCTCCAACAATAAAATAATATAACCAATCCAAATGTGTAGATGCGGTGCTATTATCTCAGAGGCCATAGCAAGTAGAAGCATTAGACACGGTGCAAGACTGCGTTAGTGGAACTCTGTAAGCATACTAGTACAAAAAAGGTATAGCTTAACTACAAATACTTTTAGACAAGCAAGTACGTACTAGTATGCTTACAGAGTGTACAATAAGTACATCGTAGGACAGCATATTTCCAAATGGTACCCACAATGCAACCCAAGTTTATCCTTAGTTATTGCCAAGTCTAACTAATCGCATGTGGCACCAGAGGCGGTAGAGTTAAGCTGGCAAGTGCATGACGGAATTGTCAGGGCCATCAATAACCAGGAAGTACTCAACAAATCTGCGAATCTTAGAGACGTAGAGTACAAAGACAGAGTTAGTATAAACTCGTGTTCGTAAGTGGACAGGTAAAATCTGCAAGGAAATAAAACAGTTATCTTCATACGTCGAGAATGGCAGATATGCTCAAGGACCACTCTCTAGTATCGGACTATCACGCAATTAGACCAGCCAAGTGCACAGTGAGAATCAATTAGGGGCAGAATGTGCGCTAACAATGCGGCGCGGAATTATCTTCATACGTCGAGAATGGCAGATATGCTCAAGGACCACTCTCTAGTATAGGGGTATCACGCAATTAGTCCAGCCAAGTACACAGTGAGAATCAATTCGGGGCGAATGTGCGCTAACCATGAAGAGCGGAGTTAGCGAAATGTTATATAACCGGAGAGTGTGCCGATGGAAATGTGTAGTGCAAAGCACATTCCCAGAATAGGTTCCCCTCGGTATATCGTCGAAATAGACAATGACAAAGAACAAATGCAATTTGCTACAAAGGTTACATGCGAACTCCCATGCAGAAATGAAGACGAACTAGATTTGTCTACTGCAACGTTGAAAGAAGCGAAGGTTATCCAATCAAAACGTAGATAGCGCTGAACCATAGAATCCATTGCAAGAAAAAACGAAGGCTGTCCAAGCAGAACGTAGATACCGATAACCATAGAATCTAATGCAGGAGTTGAGAAGCACAGATTTAGTCAGTGAATAGAGGAGAAGGCATACAGAGGTAGTAAAAGAAGAGCCTGTATTTGCCCGTCCATCACTGATGCACTTAGGTGTGCCGATGGAAATGTGAAGTGCGAAGCACATTTAAGTTGGACAAGCTAAAACGGCAAAGTATGTATAACGTATTTACTTGCTGTATGTCGGGACTAAAATGTGTAGGAGTGGGGAGATTAATCACAGGAATGCTTCGGCATATAAGGTATCATGGAATGTGAGATACTAGGTAACCAGATCAAATAAAGACATAGAAGAAGGTCAATTCTCCCCACTAAATTTACCTGCGATGTGTATCTTCGGTGTTATGCACGAACCAAGTCACCATACAGAACGGTTCAAGCTATTATTTAAACATATGTACTGGACTAGACGTAAAAATGCGAGTTATCATTAGCTGCCTGCGATTGGAAGCTCAATCTCTCAATTCACAAAAGCATTATAAATGACAAACACTTCAAGCCAAGTACCTCCTCTTAGCCCACCGTAAAGAAAAATCAGATCACCAACAGCAGCGGCTGCATGACGGCAGCGTCTTGTGAGCTCAACTGAGGCCTCTCCCCCTGCGGCATCGGCGCTGAACCTTCCAGTCCTTGGACTCGTCACAACTGCCTTTCTGTCGCACCATACTCCAGCAGCCGTATCAAGAACTGCATAATTTCGAGGGAATCAAGAGGAATCCAAGACAGGTTAACTGGTGCGTACAGACTGAACTGGGAGTCCATAAAAGTGAACCTTAACACTGCGGATGTACCCATCAGCCTTCAGAAACTTCCAACTATATCATCGTCTACGTTGCATACCTGCTACACTGGAGGCATCCTCAACCATCCGCCCACCGCCCAAGGCACCACCGGAGACGTGCAGCCTTGCATTAACAAAAACCTTTCATTACAAACAACATGATAACACATGTGATTGTAAGTCCCATCTAGCGTTGGCCCACTTTATGCGTTACATCGTCGGACATGGCATAAATACACCACTCCTATACTGAGAAGACAGACGGTAACTGCTTGAAATTCAACACAACGGACTCACCGCTGCGTGTTGATACCGCGGTGAGGGGGAGACGCCAGGTGCAAGAGCCCATTCCCACCGCCCATCCCGATGTTTCGCCAGCCCATAGGCACTTGCTAAAGGCTAACAAAGACATGACAGTCAAGTATAATGCACAATACTGTTAGATACCTAAGACATACTTCTCCTTTCCACAAACTTTCCGACTCCTTCACAAATCGCAAGAGACAGGTAGGACTAAGACACACCGGCATGTAAACTGGTATGAACCACGTAGAATTCCAGACAGACATTCGGAACCTAAGGCTAAGAGTCAACAAATTAAAACATAACGGGTAGTATGTATATCATAACAATATCTGCAGGTGGTGAGGCAAGCAGTAACAAGAACCCTATATCATTCTTGAGAGAAAGCGGTATAAGCTTCGTAGATACACGGTACAGGAACATTGTATCTACGAAGCGGGTTGAAATGTACCTCCCCTGCTTTGAGCTAACGAATCCTGTTGTGTACACTTGTGTACTTTACGAAGGTCATCCTATAAAGTTCCCAAAAGTCTTACTATACGCGGAGATGCTAATATTGTCTTGAACACTTAGCGCGAAGGTTCGAAGTTTCGCTCTTACGAAAAGTTACTTGCCTACTACGCTCAAGTTTACTCGTTTACTTCTTTACGCTGAATCTACCGCATTCGAGACTGTTGAGAAACCACATTCGACGGTAAAATTATCGTTCATAAGAAGTACAACAGTTAATTCTGGGAGTTCTCGGGACTGTAGAAAAACCACATTCCACGGTAAAAGTTACTTTTATCAAATATGAAGTACATCAGTTAATTCTGGGAGTTCCCTCTTAACGAGAACGGATAGGTTATATTAAAGCCGTCTTGCAAGGACTAACCTCGTAATGGTACTAAGATAGCGAACCAAAGGGATCCTATTTCCGGTCCTCAACAAACAAGAGGAAGTCCATGGGCATATGCAAACAGAATCTGACGCCACTCAAGACTTCCCACTGCACCCATGAATGATCATCAAACACCATAAACACTACAAGCCTTCAGAAAGTGTAAAAGAAACCATTCGAAGAAAATGCTTTCAGAGTTAGTCCAGACAGCAGTGTACATTAATAACTTCGTATTCCAACTGACGGACGGGGGCGCCTAAACAGGAGAGCACATAAGAAAACTTTAGACGAATGTAAAATCGGTACTGGGTCGCAGTGACTAGGACGTCTAGGAAGATATGCCTAGACTCCCGTCTAGGGTCGCAGTGATAGGTTCCCTCGGTATGTCGTCGAATTCAAGTAGACAATGACAAGAGAACGAATGCAGTACGATTCAAAGGCTAAATGCAAACCCCTTGAAGAATTGAAGTCAAACTAGATTTATCTACTGCAATGTTGAAAAGAAGCGAAGGTTATGAAATCAAAATGTAGATAGCGCTGAACCATAGAATCCATTGCAAGAAACGAAGTCTATCCGAGCAGAACGACGATACCGATATAGCCTCCAAGCAGAACGAAGATACCGATAACTGATTTAGTGAGTGACTAGAGGAGAAGGCAGACAGAGGTAGTAAAAGAGGAGCCTTTATTTGCCCGTCCATCATTGATGCACTTAGCTACTCAGTAGGTGTACACCCAAGAACCTAATTACCACAATAAGCACTCGGAGCATGCAGCAGAACATTTCTCGGCGCATGCACCTCAACCTGCTCTCTGACTTCATCAGCACCCAACAGAGAGGTTAGGCTGTAGATGAGTGGGAAAAGTGGTCAGATGAAAACTTAACCCACTCATCAGGGCCTTATCCGTCCAGGAGTTTCTGTTCAGTTCCAAGACATCTGAGGGCAAACTCCCAGTCTTTGTGCAGTGGTAGATCAGTGAGGTTGGCAGAGATACTGCAAACAGCGATGTAGTGTAGGAGAGAATGACAATGGAACTGGAAGTATGGCAGCGATGTAGTGTAGGAGAGAATGACAAAAGAATTGAAAGTGCCATACTGGAAAGTAGTCTGTGTGTGAGGTAGTGCCTGTATGGTGTGTGCCCTGTTGTTTATATATCGATAATTAGGTTAGAGTTATGTGCGAAAAAGTAAGATTTAGGAGCCGCCATAGTTTCTGAACTTCAATTTGAACCTGCAAGTTAGACTTTAAAAGAGAACCATAACGAGCGTAGAAATTGGCTTAGAACAACGGTTTTTTACTCTGACTATTTAGTAAGACAGTAAGTCCAGTAAGTGGAAGTAAAGTACTTCCGAAGGTCGTAGATCTACAATGTAGATATCTTGTCAGCGAACAAGCGAGATTTAGAACAGAGGTTAGAATGGCCTAGACTTCCTAGTCGGCCTAGTCTAGAAAAGCGTGATTTTCAAAGAATAGCTCCCCACCTGTTATACAGTGTCGTGTGTCTGTATCTTATGAACTGTTTTGAGTCTCTGTCGGATACTTCTGTAAACTCCTAGCGCAGGAGAACCTTTGATATATTGTTGCTGGTACCAGCCAGCTCCTAGTGCGTCTCATGGTTTTCTTTAATTGATATTTCTTATCTTCAAGGAGGAAGAGAAGGAAAGAGGAGGTATCGAGTACAAACCTCCTCTTAGGTGTTAGTGTTGATCCTATGTACTTCACTGTTAATAGAACCTAATTTTGCGAGCATGGAGATATTAGCTTGAATGTTATGTAGTTCACTGTAAATAGAACCTAATTTTGCAAGCAGAAGGAAAGAGGAGGTAACGAGTACAAACCTCCTCTTATCCGAGGTGTTGGTGTTGATCCTACGTAGTTCACTGTTAACAGAACCAAACTTTGAAAGCATGGAGATATTAGATTGAATGTGAGGTAGGTGTTCTAAATGAAAATTGTGAAAAGGAGGATGGTCTCTCTTGTCGTTGAGAGAGGTGTGCAGCCCTTGGTCGTCCTGTGATATTGCTATGTCTAAGTAATTGCAGGATGATCCAGATATCAAAATGTCTAAGTAATTGCAGGATGATCCCGATGCTGTCTTGTTGCTGGAGTTGGCGAATTTTTATATAACCTGAGGGTGTACCGATAGAAATGTGTAGTGCGAAGCACATTTCCAGAATAGGTTCCCCTTGATATGTAGTCGAATTCGAGGGGGTAATGACTAAGAAAACAAATGCAGTATGCTTCAAAGGCTAAATGCAACCCCGATGCAGAAATGAAGACAAACTAGATTTGTCTACTGCAATGTTGGAAGAAGCAAAGGTTATAAAAGCAAACCGTAGATACCGCTAACCATAGAATCCATTGCAAGAAACGAAGGCTATCCAAGCAGAACGTAGATACCGATAACCATAGAATCCATTGCAAGAAACGAAGGCTATCCAAGCAGAACGTAGATACCGATAACCATAGAATCTAATGCAGGAGTTGAGGAGCGGATTTAGCGAGTGAATACATAAGAAGGCAGACAGAGGTAGTAAAAGAAGAGCCTCTATTTGCCCGTCTATCACTGATGCACTTAGGTACTGAGTAGGTGTACACCCAAGAACCTAATTACCACAATATGCACTCGGAGCATGCAGCAGAACACACTCCCGTCGCATGCACCTCAACCTGCTCTCTGACTTCATCAGCATCCAACAGAGAGGGTTAGGCTGTAGATGAGTTGGAAAAGTGGTCAATCAGATGAAGACTTACCCGACTCATCAGGGCCTTATCCGTCCAGGAGTTTCTGTTCAGTTCCTGGACATCTACGGGCATCTGGTTTGAGAAGTCAGCGAATGTATATAACCGAGGTCGGGCCAAGAGGGAAAGCACATTTCCAAGATGGTACCCCCGGTGTTCCTGGACATCTAAGGGCATCTGGTTTGAGAAGTCAGCGAATGTATATAACCGAGGTCGGGCCAAGAGGGAAAGCACATTTCCAAGATGGTACCCCCGGTGTTCCTGGACATCTAAGGGCATCTGGTTTGAGAAGTCAGCGAATGTATATAACCGAGGTCGGGCCAAGAGGGAAAGCACATTTCCAAGATGTACCCCCGGTGGCTGTAAGACAAAATACAAATACAAATTACGATGCCTAACGATCTCAGCAAAAATGCAACTATAACTATAATATAGAGCGACAAGTCGCAAACCAGAGAACATGAAGAGCAGGTTATGAAAATGGCCAACATGAGCGCAAAATACATCGGCTGGAGAGGCAAACGGGAGGCATCCGCAAATAATCGAGCCAACAATCCCAACACCAGAGTGTCAACCATGAAGAAGGTAAAGGTTAGAAGATAAGTAATTAAATACATAGTGATACACGGGTAAAGTAGTTTTCGGAGAAAACAGTAACTTCTCCCGCGAATGATATAGTACCCTCAAGAAGCGACAAATAAGAGAAGGAAGGTGCGCCTTAGACATATACATTAAACAATCAGTAGAGGTTAGAAGCAATCCTCCCAACAAAAGTCACGGACACAGCTGTAGGTAATGAGCGAATGTTATGTTAGCTTGTTCCAGCTGTTAGTTAGCTAATGTTATGTGAGCTGTCAAATATATATTGGTACACGGTTAAGCAGTTTTCAGTGAAACAGTGACTTCCTCCGCACACTTAAGGTAACCCCCAACAATTACGAACACGTGTAAGTACAAGGTGAGTAACAAAGAGTAGTGAACATGTATGCTAACTTGCTATGCGAATGTTATGTGAGCTGTCAAATATATGTTACCTTCATACGTCGAGAATATGCTCAAGGACCACTCTCTAGTATAGGGGTATCACGCAATTAGCCCAGCCAAGTACACAGTGAGAATCAATCAGGGGCCGAATGTGCGCTTCATACGTTGAGCATGGCAGATATGCTCGAGGACACTCTGTAGTATAGTATAACAATGCCGACCGGAGTTAGCCAATTGTTATATAACCTGAGGGTGTGCCGATGGAAATGTGTAGTGCGAAGTGCGGAGCACATTTCCAGAATAGGTTCCCCTCGGTATGTAGTCGAAATCGAGTAGACAATGACAAGAGAACAAATGCATTATGCTTCAAAGGCTAAATGCAAACCCCAATGCAGAAATGAAGACAATCTAGATTTGTCTACTGCAATGTTGAAAGAAGCGAGGTTATGAAATCAAAACGTAGATACCACCGAACCATAGAGTCCATTGCAAGAAACGAAGGCTATCCAAGCAGAACGTAGATACCGGTAACCATAGAATCTAATGCAGGAGTGGAGGAGCACGAATCTAACAAGGTCAGATATCTGTTAGCGAATGTATATAACCAAGGTCCGGCAAAGGGGAAATGTGTAGGGAAAGCACATTTCCAAGATGGTACTCCCAAGTAGGGAAGTGCAGGAGAGATGACAAGTTTAGAACGATCTAAGCGAGAGAGCAACTATAACTTGTAATACAGAACGATAAGCCCAAACACAGAGTGCATGAAGGGCGAGTAATCTAGATAATGACAAACATAAACTTACCTAGACAGCTCACATAACATTCGCTAACATTAGCTAGCTCTGTGTCAGTAGCTCTGTGACTTCATCAGCACCCAACAGGGAGGTTTAGGCTATAGATGAGTAGGAAAACTGAAAATTTTGACAGTGTATGTGACTGCAGTGCTTCTTCCACATTTCTCCACGTCTTCTATATCCTACGCTAGTTACGGGAGATGGAAGTGCTTCCTGTTTCTCTCTATTGCAGATTGTGACTTATGGTACACATCCATACCGGCTGTTGTATACCAGCTGTTTAGAGTCCCACTGTTCCCCCCTCGGGTGCTTACGAACTTCTTTCAGATTTTTCTATTTACGTCAGAATTGTGTTAGGAGGCATTACATACTCCCACGACAAAGACAATTAATATGGACCAAATAAACCAACCGTATATCTACCATGTACATCATAAACCAGAGCTTAGGAGCACAACGTCATATCAGTACGAGCACAAAGTGACCCTTGTGCTCGTACTGATATGACGTGCTGACGACGTTTCCAAGTGCTCTACAACCTTGTGTGCGACAAAACCTTCAGCATGCGAATAGAGGATCAAGCGAGGAAGCACACACTTCCAGTGAGGTGGAGAAGGAGGTAAGTTCAGCTGACTGGTGTGTGGTTTCGTCTTCCTCCCCCGCGTAATGAGCAGAATAGCCACAAAAGAAGAAGGATCTAGCTAATCCGCGGATCTCATGTAAACAATCAACCTGCCTGGGGTAATGAGCAGGTAATACACAGGCAGACCACGAGAGATTGAGATGAAACTATAAATTACCACGCTACTGGCGTCTCTCCCTCCACAAAGAAGAAGTAAACCATCCGAGCGGGCGCTTGCTGTGGCATACCTAAACAAGAAGTTGTGCAATAAACACTCAATCCAGTGCATTAAATTCCAGAGTTCCAATTGCAATAATAATCAGCACCCTTCCTTTCTCAAAATTGCCAGCAGATCTTTAACCGTGAAAACCAGGTGAATGGACTGTGAAAAAACTTTGAGATATACATGCAGGGTGGTGGACCATCGCCTTCCGGTTCCAGCTTCCGCCATTCATATGGCTTTGCTGCAGTGTCCAGTGCCCAGACATCGGCCAACGGCCGCTTCCCTGAACGAACCGCAGTCGCTGTTAGTCAGATAGACATCAAAGGACTAGCCCACACAAAAATCCCAGCTTTTGACTACACACGTGCTGCGAAAAGGAGCTGGACCAGATCTTCTGAAGACACGTTACACTCCATCCAGACCCTCAATGCAGACAAAAGAACAGTAGGTCGTTAGGTTGGAAGTTCTATTTTATTTACCCGTCACTTGTATGACGAGAATCAACGGGAGTTTCTGACGACTTTACCCTAAGGGTATAAACTACGATGGTCATATAAACCGGAAATATCAACAGGATTTCGTCAGTCCGGATGTCTAGCTAAAAGCAAGCTGGTCATAGTATAAGCATTACGGTATACGAGATGAAGCAAACTCGATGTAATATAGAAGCTTGAACTGAAAGAAACGACAATGTAACTCTGAATCAGACAAACTGAAGGATGGCACTGTGAAGTACAACACAAGATAGTGTACAAGTAAGAACGAATTAAGTATGTGTATTAACAGAAAGGTGTAATATATCTCCTACATTCATTACTAGAGATCAGTCATAAACTGCAGCCAGCGAACAACATACAAGCATCCGAGTTTCCCTCAAACTGATAGATTGTCTCGCGAGCTTACACAATACCAGTCAGAGTACTGCTTCAAGAAAACCAAGAGTTGTAATACAAGTCTATAGATTATGCTGGCAAAGACAATAACTGATGATTAGGGATGGAGTATGTTCGTGCTTCCGAAACTAACCGTCATTGCCACTGATCGACAGAAGGAACCGTTGCGCAACTAATGACATAACATGACCGTATCGTGGACCTGGACCTGGTCCTTGCACAACGACCCTATAACAATGTCAAACGGTCTGGCTCAGTGCTGTCGTGTAACGATAACCAACCAACCCTATAACAACGTCAAACAGTCCGGCTCAGTGCTGTTGTTATACAGTAAGCAACCATTGCCGAACATCATACAGTGCTGGTGTCCAAGCACCTAAACATACCTGTGCCATCTTGGTCTAGATTGTGTTAAGTCGAGGACATGGAGATCATCGGTTGACAGCCCCGCAGGCCCAATGCCACCCTATTGAGATTCGTCGTGACAACCAAATGGCAATGTAATACCAGTTCAGTCGCAACACGTATCCGTTAGTAAGCTTACCAAGAGCTGCCAGCAGGAACCATGAATCTATTCTAGTCACTCTCGACTTTCCACTGCATGTTTTTCTTTCATCTCATTTCTTGTTTCGAAAAGGAAACATGAGCACATTATGCGGCCAGAAGCAATTGATGTTATAATCAGAGGGCGATTGTCATGGTTTGAATAAAATAGCTGAGCTCTAGTAAACAGGAAATGTTAACAATCTATCTCATAACAAAGTTGCAGGAATGATAACTCTCAATGCATTCCCCGACAAGCTTGAGACCTTAGCACACAGGAGCATCTGGCCTGGTGCAAGCTATCTTCTCCACAGACCAATTCACTTCACAGTAAAGTCGTACCAACTAATTCAGCGCAGCTACCTGGATGACGACCATTGTACCCACAGCGGTGGCAGCATGAGCTGCTCGAGGGGACGGTGGATCCCCAACAGGAGTTAACCTGCAGACAGTAGATGTACCATGCTAGCACACTCAGAAAATATAAGCCACGAGGTAATGGTGGATCTCCAGCATAGAGACCATGTAACTTGCTAATCACATAGTCCATACAAGAGAATGAAGCTGAAAATCAGAACAATGCGCACAAAGAGGTGACGGATTGGTATTCTGCTTTACCATCTAACAGCTCGAATAACCTCGTCGTGTATCAAAGCATAATAAGGAGACACTGGCATGCACAGAACAGAGACCTCTCCTAACGTGCGAAAGAGTTGCAGCATTAAGCAACATCTGTTGACAGCTCGCTGACAGTATTAATCTGAAATGTAAGGACACCTGATATGTGACTAGAGCGTAAGGTGATACAGTTCCAAACTGAACCATTCAAACTCTCTTTGTTCCTTGGATCTCAAACCCCGAAACAGAACAAAAAATTATGAAAATGTCTAGGAGATAGACCCCAAGAACCTTAGTTCTCTTGAATGTTGTCCTTAGAGCTTGCGAGAAAGTCTCTGCAGACCATGCCAGATTAAAAAGCGCAGCTTGCCCGCTGCAGATCGGGGGTGAACAAACCACATATTGAACAATTAAATGCTAATCAAACTATGGCGACTCTGCAATGTCGAACTACCAAGAAGGAACTACAGAACGTTTACCTCGCCCACTTGTTGGACTGGACATCATAGCAATGTACGTCTGCAGTAGCTCCCGCTAGTCCTGCAATTGAATGGCACTCGTACATAGTTACTCCGAGGACTAGCAGACTAAAACACGATTACAATTTATACATGAACAATATAACATTAAAGAAGTGATCGAAGAACTGGAACGACAACCGCAAAAAGCTGACTTCATCTTCCTACCAGGCAAGATCTGGATGTCTAATCAGAGACGTGCAAAGCATGTCATTTCCAATGAAGGGCACAAAGTGATAGGTGTGACGATACTAATTCCGGCGCCCGAGGAGGTTTGAGGACCGGTCGCATTAGAATTGCCCTCGAGAGCAGTAGCGCCACCAAAAAGGATAAGACGAGGCCCAATGTAACTAGGAGATCCATCATCACCAACAGCTGCCACGGCCGTAAGGGTGTGACCGCATCTGGGCCCTGGACCGTCCTCTTTCTTGTCTAAAATAGCAGTAACAATTCTATACGTTGGAGCTGGCCGCGGTCCGGTATGAGCAGTACTCTGTGTCTGCTCTGGCTGTTCCATAGGAGAGCGCGACTGCTGGTCGTTCTCTCCTGCCATACCTGCATCGACTTCCATACCGTAATCCCCGATAAGCTCGAAGACGCAAACTTGCTCTGGACGATTGGTGCATCATGTAGCACCACCAACATTCATTACATCCCCATGACGGTTTGTCCACAGGAATCCGAACACTCTAGGTTCATGCCAAATCGCTTGTCTTAGGTGTGACGATCCCCGACAACTACAGAATGTTTAAGACGGGATATTGACTGCGTTTTCCAGTATGTCCTCCCCGTCCGGACTACGCTAGTTACCACAGATAGCACGCGCTCGAGTACGAACAAAGCAGAAGGATTCGCAGAAGGATGTATACAACATTCAAGTGCGTCTCATTGCTCTTTCCACCATACGTCAATCGGGGCAGATTATACTTCGCGCAAAGCAGGGCCCTCGTTACATCTGAAGGAAGATCAAAGTTGGATGCGGTGTGTATACGACAGCGCAAACACCGTTCGTGTACTTTGAGCTTTGCACAAAACGATCACTGTAACTCATATTCTCAGTCCGACTTTAGCCGTCTGGAAAATTTTGGAAGTACCGTAATACTGGGGCATCACTTTAATAATATGCATGCACTCAGATGGTATCCAGTCTAAGTTAGCAATGAAATCTCCAAGTTCAAGTTCCTTGCTGCTAGTACTTCGGCCATCATGTTTGAAATACTGTATCAGTTGTACGATTTACTGTAAAGTCCAATACAGCTATCAAATTCGCACCGCCAGGATATTCCCACCTTTTCACCCAATGAATTTTCATATTCATTAATCATCAACCATAGGTAAGATATGTAAAATAATAATATACATCCAAATTGAATTCTAGGAAAATAAAGAAAAAAACAAACGTTTAAACAGAAAACCAAAATAATCATAGACAATTGGCTGAAAATAGCTTTCAAACAATAATAATACAAAATACAGTCACTGTCACTAGGAAAGGTACTATTCGACAAGGTTTACAAATTATGACATATCAAAGTTTTTCTATATTAGTTTCACTCGATTTAAAGTGCTAAATTTAAATCATTGATAACTTTATTGTACATGCTCACTTCAGTTATACACAATCTAAATGTGACTCAAGTGAACAAAACTTTTCTCTGATATAAAAATTTATTACTTCACGAGAAAAATTATTTTTAATTTATAAACTAACTCTTCCAAGAAGAAGAGTTAAAACATAAATCAACTCAACTTAGAAGAGGTGAATATGCAAAGAAGTACAAGTAGACTTTCCAGTACCCTGCGTCCAAGTTACCAAATTACGAGAAAATAGCAGTCACATTTTAGTCTTACCAAGTCACCGTAAGTTACATTGTAGTCTGAAAAGGAAAAAGTGTCATTAACTCTAGGTTGTCGTGCGCATACACATCGCTACACAACATACATCGCTGTCAGAGATACACCACACATACACATAACACCTGGACGATGTCATACACATACACAAGTGTACCACAATAATCTGCATTGAGAAATTACCATCTCCAACACTACAACACTGATTACTCACAAATGGTCAAGCCAAACCCACTCTAAACGCGAAGAGAATCCGGGTTACACTCAACTAGACTATCTACCATAGCCTGGAGCTTGAAGGCTCAACTCGAAGAACTAAGGCCTCCAAGCCCTACCTGCAAAGTTTACTCCTAGTGGGCTCTCCCACCAACTCGCCCTAACGGCACTAACGGCCTTATCAGGATGCGTCACTTCGCACTCGGTCAACCTAACCAAGGTGCCCAAACTGACGTGACAGCTGTCATGCGCATACACATCGCTACACAACATACATCGCTGTCAGAGATACATCACACATACACATAACACATGGACGATGTCATACACATACACAAGTGTACCACAATCGCCCCCCTAACCGGCGGTTAGGTCCCTCTAATTCCAGATAGCTTCATATCCCAACTACGTGATACACACCTTCATGGGTGCAAGGATCAGGAGGCCGGGTGCTACATCGCCCCATCGTTAGTCGCCTGTCTGCAATCCATACCACGCAAAGATCTAATCGACTATCTCCGCTATATACATCGAGGATGTCGTGCGCATACACATCGCTACACAACATACATCGTTGACAAAGGAACACCACACATACACATAACACATGGACGATGTCATACACATACACAAGTGTACCACAATGATAACAAGGTATGTACTCACTCCACCTGCCAACAGGCACTAGACAATCACTACAGTCGAGCCAAATCCACTCTGTGCTCGCAGAGAATCCAGATCTCACTCTCAAGACTACCCACCATAGCCAGGAGCTTGAAGGCTCAACTTGAAGAACTGAGGTCTCCAAGCCCCCTACCTGCAAAGTATACCCCTTGTGGGCACTCTCACCAACTTGCCCTAACGGTCTTACCGGGGTCCGCCACTTTGTACTCGGTCAACCTAGCCGAGTTACCAAACTGACGTGACAGCTGTCGTGCGCATACACATCGCTACACAACATACATCGCTGACAAAGGAACACCACACATACACATAACACATGGACGATGTCATACACATACACAAGTGTACCACAATCGCCCCCCTAACTGACGGTTAGGTCCCTCTAACTGACGGTTAGGTCCCTCTAACTCCAGATAGCTCCATATCTCAACTACGTGATATACACCTTCATGGGTGCAAGGATCAGGAGGCCGGGTGCTACATTGCCCCATCGTTAGTCGCCTGTCTGCAATCCATACCACGCAAAGATCTAATCGGCTATCCTTGCTATATACATCGAGGACAAACCCACCGTCCAATAAGAATGACAGTGAGAGGTGGAGTCAAACATGACATGTGCCAACCTCTCGAACAACCATCACACACCAACATACGAGCTGCTCCACCAGCAGACCCACACAACATACACCTCAAGCCTGCTCGTACAACTGCCAAGCTTGGGTCAACGGTACCATCGATGTTGGGAAGATGACATGGCGCGCAATTACGCACATGGTCCTTCCAAACAACACCATCACGGCCCTCTAACATGAGTACTCCAGAAGGTAACACCTCACGCACTCGTAAAATAGTGCGTCCTACGGTCACATCCAACGTCGTCGGTGCAGTCTGCTGCAGATAGATATAATCGCCAAGATGAAACCTGCGAATCGATGGTCGATAACCTCCTCCTCGGATAGTTGCATATCGCAACGTGTCTCTATGCTGAGCAATCGCTAGATTCTCAAAAGCCATGGGCATAACTCTCCGAAATGTCTCTGCTCGTTGAGAACATGCTCTCACCCACATATCCGGGTCATCAAGGTTCAGCACCTCAGCAGAATCACGACGAATGGCCGAAAGTAGATCTGGATCTCGACCGTATAATAGAAAATACGGTGAGAAGGAAGCCAAAGACGCTTGTCGGCTAAAACGGTAGCCCATAGCCAACCATGGTAATTGCACATCCCAGTCTCCCAAGTGGCCTTTTTGCAAGCCATACTTACGCAATCCTCTCTTCACCGTCTGAACTACCCTCTCCGCCAAACCATCCGCCTCAGGATGATCTCGAGACATAGTTCGATGATCAATCAACGCATGATCACACAAGGCCTGAAACTCACCAAGGAACTCTGTACCTTGGTCTGTCAGCACTTCAGCTGGTGCTCCAAAACGACTCAGCACTCGATCTAAGAACGCATACGCCGTCCCTTCACTCGCCTTGTCTGGTAATGCCACCAACTCAATCCACTTGGAGAAGTGCTCCACCATCACCAACACATACCGATGATGACGTACGGTCAACGGTAAGGGTCCCGCAAAATCCAAACTCCAACGGTAACCCAACCCCATAATCGATAAGGGGTGTAGTTGTGGAGTAGGAGCATTAAACGATGCTCGTACTCGATCACAAATCACACATCGTGCGACAAATTGTTGCACATCGACGTGCATACCACGCCACCAATATTGTCCTTGGAGTAAGCTATGCGTGCGCTTCACTCCAAAATGTCCCAACTCCTCATGAGCATGTCGTACTAATTGTGTCCTCTGGGATGGATGTGGCACTATCCATACTCTCCCATCATCCCACACTCGAAGTACATGTCGTCCTTCTCGTCGAAATCTCTTCGCTCGTTGAAGGACACGATCTCGCTCCTTGGCACTTACTGTGCCTACCACCACACCAGTACGTAGATATTCCATCACGGTCACATCGTCATGGATATCTCGCTGGTTTGGAACACCATCTCCACCCTCAGGATCTGGAGACTCGTCATCTATTCTCTCACTTGAGAAAGATACGACTTGGCCCTCCATACTAGAGTTCATGGCCAAAACACAAAGAAAGGCAGATGCATGCCACCCTGGCACTATCTCCTCATCAACCTCATCATGCCATCGAGCCCCAGTCTGATCCTGCTGACTCGTGCACGGGTTGCGACTCAACCCATCGGCATCTAGGTTTGCAACTCCATGTCTATGCACTACCTGAAAGTCATACTCTTGTAAGATCAGAGCCCATCGTGCAAGCTTCCCTGTAAGCTTATCGGACTCCATCAACCACTTGAGCGGCTGATGATCAGTGATGAGAGTAAAGGGGTTCCCAAACAGGTAACATCGGAAGTGTGCAACAGCCCACACTGCAGCTAAACACTCCCCCTCGTACGAACTGTACCTCGTCTCCGCCGAATTGTTGGAGCGACTGGCATACGCCACCACAAACTCCTTTTTCTCATCATCATGCTGAGTCAGCACTGCTCCAAGTCCCAACATACTCCAATCAGTGTGCAGTTGGAAAGGACGCCCCCTAACGGGTCTCCTCAAGATGAGAGCAGATGTCAACCTATCCTTGAGCTCCACGAAAGCTCGCTCTTGCTCATCTCCCCACTGCCACTCCTGGTCCACCTTCATCAGCTTGGTCAATGGCTTCGCAATTGCACTAAATCCTTTCACGTATCGACGATAAAAGTTCGCCAAACCAACAAATGCTCAAACTCGACTCACATCTGTGGGACGTGGAATACGTGCAATGGCCTCGACCTTCGTCTGTTGAACACCCAACCCGTCTGGGTAGATGGTGTGACCCAAATACTCTACCAACTCCTGGAAGAACTTGCACTTCCCATGATGTAATTTCAATCCATGAGCTCTCAACCGCTCGAACACATCCCGCAAGTGTTTCTCGTGCTCCTCCACTGTAGCACTATAGACCAAGATGTCGTCAATATAACATCTGATAAAATCCAATCCTGCTAAGATCCTATCCATCACTCTTTGGAATTCAGCAGGGGCGTTCTTCAACCCAAATGGTAAGAACCGCCATTGATACAAACAATCCTTGCCGTGAGAGTCAATCCCCCAGAATGCTATCTTGGGCTTATCTTCTTCTCTCACTGGCAACTGATGATACCCTGCTCGAAGATCCAAAGTACTGAAGACCTTCACATGTCCCACTGCATCAAAGATCTCCTCAGGTGTCGGCATGGCATACTTATCAGACTTTGTCTGTCGATTGATAGGACGATAGTCTCCACACATGCGCCTATCCGTGTAGTTGCCATACATATCCTTCTTTGCTGGCATAACTGTGGCAGGTGCATACTCTCCATGCGACATCTCCACCAACCCAGCTTCCACCAAGTCTTGAGTCCTACTCTGGATCAAGGTTCTCTCCATGTCACTGTACTCGTAAGGACGTCGAAAGATTGGCGTGTCATTAGCCAAGTCGATCCGTATACCTGGTCCCTTCAAGGTACCCAAATCCTTCATACTAAAGGCAAAACAATTCTTGTAACTCTTCAGGAATCTCTGAACTCTTCGTCTCTCCTCTTCTATAAGCTTGGGTCCAATCTCTGGCTCCCAAGTATCCTCTGTCACCATGCTAGAGGTAGAAGACGAAGTCGTTGACTGCTATCTTGCAGTCTCTAGAGCAGTTTCCTTCTGCTCACCACCAACAACCTCCACCGCTACTGTGCGAAAAACTTCTGCAGTTCTAGCTGTAAGCTCCACACTCTCTCCTACGACATCCCATGATGTCCAAGGATGACGAACTCCACGTGTCTCGCCCCCAGCCTTTACCTCCACCGACCCGGTAGGCAAAGAGCTCAGGAGTGTCCGAGCAGTAACACCCGTCAGTCGCATCCGACGCTGCTCAGCCAATCCAAGACTAACAATCCATGTCAAGCAGTTCAAGTCCATTGCTTGACCCAACACTTGACGACGTGAAGTCTCTGACACTGAAGCTACTGCAGTCGTACCCGTAGGGAAACCCATCGCTCTCTCTCTCTCGTCGGCATTGGGCTCCACCAACTGTTGTAACCGAGCATCCCACACAAACCCAGGTCCTCCATCTCTGTAAGCATGTGACGCTGGAAAGCTCACCAAAGTGGGTAACGCTGCCATAGGTTGTCCCACTAGGTTCACAACTGCCATGGGTGACTTATCGACGACTTTCACTACTTGAGATCTTCGTCCTAGGATCAGGCTCAAGAGGTTGGCTTTCAGGTCACAATAGGGCTATAAACACTCACACAGATGTGTAAGATCTAGTAATATACCCAGAAGGCGAAATTCAGGTCTAGCTGGCAGTAATAGGATTCGGCGGTGAACTTTGACACTCAAGGAGAGGAAAACTATGAAGGTTTAGACCTCTAAACTTCCCCTACATGCAAATGAGGTACTACTGAACTCACAGACGAAATTTCAGCCTGAGATCAAATTCTGACACGGAGATATGAACTGAAAAGTTTTGAGCAAGAAAACTACGGCAATTTCTGGTACCTAGCTGGCTATTTCAACCTATAACAGGAGTTTGGCTCGATCAATTTCGAAGTTTCTTACAGGATTTGCAGTCTACAGGGTGCTGAACATCCCTGTGAAGTTGGGACTCCTGAATGTACACAGAACTGTAGATCTCCTCCTCTGAAGTCGCTGCTCTAGATTAAGAGCTTTTCAGACCCCCTCAGCTTCAGCCGCCGCCCTGAATTACTCAGTCGCTCAATCGATATGAAACTTTTTGTGAAATCGTAGGCCTGCTGGCGGAGAACACAACCTCTAAGTTTTGAAGCAATTTCCTCAAATCTGCTGCGAGTGACACTGAAAACCCTAAATCCAACCAAAATGATTCAATTCTAGCACAATTTGAACTTCAATTGCTCATAACTCCGTCTTTATTGACTCAAATCGATCAAAATTTTCACTAGAAGTGCTTGGCATGACGAGACCTCTCTCCCTGTGCTCTCAGATTTCGAAGATCCCCCATCAAATGCTCGAACTCCACTCTAGAGCTCTGTTTCTAAATTTAGAGTTTAACAAAAGACAAAAACAGACCAATGGGAGTTCATAGCTCCACTTGGTTGTCCTTTAGTACCCTAAACCACGTGGCAACTTAGTTTTACTCATAGGCTACCACGTCAAGCCCTCTAGAGTGCCAGCATAAAACTTAAATTACTTAAAACGACACGCAGCCCCGAAAAATAACTTAAATCAGCTAGAAAGCGTGCATGGGCGACACGCAAATACAACCCATGAGCTTAAGTCCTATCAACATGATAATCAACCTACTAAGACTCAAAATAGTGTTAACACCGTATGCAAAGGTGTCAAACATATACATAAACGACTAGAAGTAATATAAGCTAACTTCTAGAACTACTAAACTCAAGCGTCGAAGTAGAAATATAACATGTAGCCGCCAAGTAGCGCGACATCCACCCCCTCTGAACCTGCACATCCTCCGGTATGTGCCATCCAGATCAAGACTCTTCAGCTTCGGCTTCAAACTCATCTTCAATCTGCATTGAGTCTTCAGCTTCATCCTCTGTAAACTCTGCAACGTTCTGGTCCTCCCCTCTCCTCCTAAAGAGCTTGATTCTCTTTCCTGCGACTGGTATCTTGAGCACTGCACCATCTAACTCTCTCAAGGAGTATGTGGCATTATCATAAACTTCTAACACCACATAAGGTCCAAACCATCTCTTGGAGAACTTCCTGATAGTGCTATGCTGATTATCAAGACTACTATCATAGACTAACACCCAATCACCTTCTTTAACTGGTTTGGGTCGTAATCTATGCGTTCTATCAAATCTGTCTTTGTTTCTCTCCCTAGCAATCTTTAATCTTTCGACAGCTTTGGCAACGTCCTCAGGTCTTCGTTCTAACTGCTGGATCCTTAATGCAAGAAGATCCTCCGTACTTCTACCATCTTCCCATGGCAAAACATTCCAAGTAGGCACAACCTCCTCAATTGGCATCACAGGTTTCTGTCCTAGTATCAACTCTGCTGGCATGTAACATGTAACGGTACTATGAGTTGTACGATCTGCCCATAAAGCAAATGATAGCAGTCTAGGCCATTCACGGATCTTACCCTTGCAAGCTTTTACCAAAGCTTTGATGATTGGCGGATGACCTCGTTCGCTCTTGCCATTCCCTTCAGGATTGTAAGCAGTGGTTAATGCCAGCTTGATTCCCAATCGCTTGAAGAACTCAACTGCTTCTTGTGAATCCAGCTCATCCCTATCTGCAGTGATCTTTCCCACACACCCATACCTACAAATAACATCTTCAAGTAGAAAGCGGCAGACACTAGCAGTGATCTTTGTCCTCAGGGCACGGCCTTCGACTTGGTTAGATAGATCTTCTCTAGCCAAGACTAGATACCTCATTTGTCCAAGTCCAAATGGCATAGTTACCAGATCAACTACCCATTTGTAATGAATGGCTAAAGGATAAGTAGGCAATCAATGCAATCCATCACGATGACGTACGTTGGAATACATCTGGCAAGGTATACAAGATGAAACAAACTGCACTACATCCTTATACATACCCTTCCACCAATACTTCTCCTTTGTCTTGGCAAATGTAGCCCAAACTCCTCTATGATCGGCCCATAGACTCTCATGGAACTCCTTGATCAGCTTCTGCTGCAATTCTAGGTCACATACCACCCGTTGTGGTACACCTCCTTGTAGCTTAGGGCGCTTTCATAGATGTCCTCCATATAAAAAGTACCCATAAGCTATTCTACGGATCCTCTTGAAATCTGCATCAGACCAGCTTTCTTGCCTTTCCAATGAACTCAAATAGCGCCCAAGATCCAACCACTCGCCATCGTACATAGTTTCCTCAAATAACTCCAATGGAGCTGCAAAACAACTTCTATCTCTTCTAGCAAGAGCACTAGAATGGAACTCTGTTCCCACATCCTCATGATCATCTATCATTTATTTCTCATCGTAATACCTAGCCCTTGATAACATATCTGCCACAAGATTGTCCTTTCCTGCGATATGTCTAAACTCTGGGTTCAAGGACTTGATATATGCTATCCACCTCAACATGGCAATATCTGGAGTTGTACAGCTAGTGATCATTCCTAAGAGAGGTAAACAATCTGTCTCCACAACCACAGGTGCTCCTATCAAGTATTCCTTATCACTCTTCATTGCAGTAACTACTCCCCATAGCTCTCTCTTGACCTGAGGGTAGTCTCTCTGCCGTGAACTTAACACCTTAGCTCCAAAACGCACCACATATCTATTTCCATCCTCATCATCCTGTCCTATAGTCCATCCAATGCCAATAGGACTAGTATCAACAGTAATGATAACAGATCTGCCCAACTCATATGTTACCTTCCGTAGGGTTGGTGGTGAAGACAACAGATCCTTCAACTTCTTCATAGACTCGCTTTGCTCCTCTTGCCACTGAAATCTTTGCCCCTTCCTCAACAACTTGTACAACGGATCTGCTACATGTGCAAAGTGTGGAATCCATATATGATAAAACACACAAGCACCTAGAAATCTTCTCACCTCAGTAACCGACCCACATGTTTCCTTCATCCTTCGAATGACATCAACCTTGTTCGGACAAGGTTTCCGACCATAAGATCCACATAGGTGCCCCACTATTAACACCTCCTGTTCTCCAAATACAGACTTTGCTCCTGATAAAGTCACCCCCTCTGATCCATTACCTCATTCTTCTCCTCCTCAGCACACCTTTTGATCGGCACATCATCAAGGAATGGCATAGTTTTTTCAGGAATGAAATCCCTCAAAACTTTATTCATGCCATTCATCATATGTGCTACAGAATTGGTAGCACCTTGTGGCAAGGTGCACATCCTTAGTAACCCCAAAGGTGTCCTCATTGTAGTCAAGTCTCTACTCTCAGAGGATAACTGAAATTGATCGTAACCTGAATATAAGTCTCCCATTGAATAGATAGCACGACCAGCAAAAGCCTCTGCAAACTCGTCTACAATAGGTCCTATACCCATATTCCTGATAGTCACCTTGTTAACTGGCTGCATATCTTGAATGAATCTCAAAGCTCCACTCTTCTTTGGAACAGTAAACCATCTGCTAGAGTAGGGAGCTATAGATGGTTCCAAGATACCCATCCTAATCCTCTCATTGAGCAAGTCTATCAACTTTGGTAGATGAGCTCTAGGTACAGGGATAGGACGTAGATTCCAAGGCAATGCGGTATAGTAAAGATTACCATAGGTGCAACTACACTTGGATCTACACATCCTACTTCATGTGACTCAAACGCAAAACCCTTACCATGTCTAGATAGCATCTCCCTGAAGCTCTTCTTCTCTTGCTCAGTAAGAAATCCATCACCTCCAATCCTCAGGTCCTTCAGTGTTGTTTCTGTAAACTGGTGCCCAATTCTTCTCGGTCCTCTAAGCGTCGGTTCTCGTGCAGCTTGCTCCATCTTCTGATTGTAATCGAGTGGTAAAGGCAAAGCCACTGGTTTGACTTTCTTTGCCACTGACTTGTACTTGGTCTCCACATACACCTCTTGTCGATCTATAAACTTATCAATTACATCATAAAGCTCCTTGGAGCTCACTCTCACCACTCTATCTACATCATCTATATAACTTTCTACTATAGATTTCAACTCCCCTATAGTATCTACCAAATACTGCTCTTCAAACACTCCAGATATATATTCATCTCCTGCTAACTCTCCACTGTCCCACAAAAACTGCTGTACACACTTCACATGTTGCCTCTCAAACCTCTTCAGATTCTCAACCTTCCTATAACACACTGACCCACATGCCGTCAATCCTAAGAAGCTAGTGGATAAAGCTTCCTGCTCTACTGGATCAGGCGAGAATCCTATCTCTACTGTACCGTTGAAGTCTCGCTCTTCAATGGTACTCTGCCAAAACCCCTAGACTCTCTAAACTCCTGAGTAATCTTAGGTAGTGGACGGTCTCTCAAGCTATCACGGTTTCTCTCATGTTCTGCAGCAACGGTCAAAAACTGAACAGCTCTTTTGCCATCTCTACTACGTATCCTAGCATAGGCTGAACCATCATCCATAACTCGTGTCTCCATTCTAACAGCAGTAATGTAAGGCTGCTCTAGAATGATAGGATAGGTTGACATGTCTTGTACAAAGAAATTCTGAACATCACTGATGTCACCCACAGTTACCTTGATGTTGGGACAAGCACCGTAGAGTTCTCCCCTCTGGTTGTTGGCAGCGCGGATAAGCCATCCATGGTCGGTGTCTATGGGCCATCTTCCACGCTTGTACAGCTCCTTAGACATCAGATTAATCTCTGAGCCGTCATCAATCAATGCCACCATAGGTTCCTCTAGATCTCCCAGCTTCACTAAGGTCTCAGTGGTTGCTCTCGTCCAATGGTTGTGAGAATAATGGCTCTTCTGCGATGCTTCCACCTCATCTTCAAACCTCACGTGCTGATCTGATCTTCTCTCTGATACTTGAGAACAATAACCAGCAATTTCATCTTCCTCATCCTCCGACAGTTTAGTCCCTAGAGCGTTCAGCGTAGCTGCTTCGCCCAGAATCTGACGTTTCCTCTTGATGATATCTATGATAACCTCATGGAACTCACGCTTTGCAATCCCAAGAATCTCACCCAAAGTAAACTCAACCTTCCCATTCAAGATACGATTCTCTAACACCTGCTTCAGGTCTGTAGCAATCTCAATGTCAGACTGAAGTTTAAACAAGTGATGTGATAACAAGGTATGTACTCACTCCACCTGCCAACAGGCACTAGACAATCACTATAGTCGAGCCAAATCCACTCTGTGCTCGCAGAGAATCCAGATCTCACTCTCAAGACTACCCACCATAGCCAGGAGCTTGAAGGCTCAACTTGAAGAACTGAGGTCTCCAAGCCCCTACCTGCAAAATATACCCCTTGTGGGCACTCTCACCAACTTGCCTAACTCCGCCACTTTGCACTCGGTCAACCTAGCCGAGTTACCAAACTGACGTGACAAGGACAAACCCACCGTCCAGTAGGAACTACACTGAGAGGTGGAGTCAAACTTGACATGTGCTAACTTCTCGAACAACCATCACGCACCAACATACGGGCTGCTCCACCAGCAGACCCACACAACATACACCTCAAGCCCGCGCGTACAACTGCTAAGCTTGGGTCAACGGTACCATCAATGTTGGGAAGATGACATGACGCACAATTACGCACATGGTCCTTCCACACAACACCATCACGGCCCTCTAACATGAGTACTCCAGAAGGTAACACCTCTCGCACTCGTTAAATAGTGCGCCCTGCAGTCACATCCAACGTCGTCGGTGTGGTCTGCTGCAGATAGATATAATCGCCAGGATGAAACCTGCGAATCGATGGTCGATAACCTCCTCCTCGGATAGTTGCATATCGCAACGTGTCTCTATGCTGAGCAATCGCTAGGTTCTCAAAAGCCATAGGCATAACTTTCCGAAATGTCTTTGCTCGTTGAGAACATGCTCTCACCCACATATCTGGGTCATCAAGGTTCAGCACCTCAGCAGAATCACGACGAATGGCCGAAGGTAGATCTGGATCTCGGCCGTACAATAGAAGATACGGTGAGAAGGAAGCCAAAGACGCTTGTCGGCTGAAACGGTAGCCCATAGCCAACCATGGTAACTGCACATCCCAGTCTCCCAAGTGACCCTTTTGCAAGCCATACTTGCGCAATCCTCTCTTCACCGTCTGAACTACCCTCTCCGTCAAACCATCCGTCTCAGGATGATCTCGAGATGTAGTCCAATGATCAATCAGCGCCTGATCACACAAGGCCTGAAACTCACCAAGGAACTCTGTACCTTGGTCTGTCAGCACTTCAGCTGGTGCTCCAAAACGACTCAGCACTCGATCTAAGAACGCATACGTTGTCCCTTCACTCGCCTTGTATGATAATGCCACCAACTCAATCCACTTGGAGAAGTGTTCCATCATCACACACATACCGGTGGTGACGTACGGTCAACGGTAAGGGTCCCGTAAAATCCAAACTCCAACGGTAATCCAACCCCATAATCGGTAAGGGGTGCAACTGTGGAGTAGGAGCATTAAACGATGCTCGTACTCGATCACAAACCATACATCGTGCGACAAACTGTTGCACATCGATGTGCATACCACGCCACCAATACTGTCCTTGGAGTAAGCTATGTGTACGCTTCACTCCAAAATGTCCCAACTCCTCATGAGCATGTCATACTAACTATGCCTCTGGGATGGACGTGGCACTATCTGTACCCTCCCATCATCCCACACTCGAAGTACATGTCGTCCTTCTCATCGAAATCTCTTCGCTCGTTGAAGAACACGATCTCGCTCCTTGGCACTTACTGTGCCTACTACCACACCAGTACGTAGATACTCCCTCACGATCACATCCTCATGGATATCTCGCTGGTCTGGAACACCATCTCCACCCTCAAGATCTAGAGACTGATCATCTACTCTCTGACCAGAGAAAGATACGACTTGGCCCTCCATACTAGAGTTCATGGCCAACACACAAAGAAAGGCAGATGCATGCCACCCTTGCACTATCTCCTCATCAACCTCGTCATGCCATCGAGCCCCAGTTTGATTTTGCTGACTCGTGCACGAGTTGCGACTCAACCCATCGACATCTAGGTTTGCAACTCCAGGTCTATGTACTACTTGGAAGTCATACTCCTGTAAGATCAGAGTCCATCGTGCAAGCTTCCCTATAAGCTTATCGGACTCCATCAACCACTTGAGCGGCTGGTGATCAGTGATGAGAGTAAAGGGGTTCTCAAACAGATAACATCGAAAGTGTGCAACAGCCCACACTGCCGCCAAACACTCTCCCTCATACAAACTAGACCTCGCCTCCGTTGAATTGTTGGAGCGACTGACATACGCCACCACGAACTCCTTTTTCTCGTCATCATGCTGAGTCAGCACTGCTCCAAGTCCCAACATACTCCAATCGATGTGCAGTTGGAAAGGACGCCCCCTAACGGGTCTCCTCAAGATGGGAGCAGATGTCAACCTATCCTTGAGCTCTACAAAAGCTCGCTCTTGCTCATCTCCTCACTGCCACTCCTGGTCCACCTTCATCAGCTTGGTCAACGGCTTCGCAATTGCACTAAATCCTTTCACGTACCGACGATAAAAGTTCGTCAAACCAACAAATGCCCGAACTCGACTCACATCTGTGAGGCGCGGGATACGTGCAATAGTCTCAACCTTCGTCTGTTGAACACCCAATCCACCTGGATAGATGGTGTGACCCAGATACTCTACCAACTCCGTGAAGAACTTACACTTCTCAGGGTGTAACTTCAACCCATGAGCTCTCAACCGCTCAAACACATCCCGTAAGTGTCTCTCGTGCTCCTCCACTGTAGCACTATAGACTAAGATGTCGTCAATATAACATCTGACAAAATCCAATTATGCTAGGATTCTGTCCATCACTCTTTGGAACTCAGCAGGGGCGTTCTTCAACCCAAATGGTAAGAACCGCCACTGATACAAACAATCCTTGCCGTGAGAGTCTATTCTCCAGAATGTTGTCTTGGACTTATCTTCTTCTCTCACTGGCAACTGATGATACCCTCCTCGAAGATCCAAAGTACTGAAGACTTTCACATGCCCCACTGCATCAAAGATCTCCTCAAGTGTCGGCATGGCATACTTATCGGACTTCGTCTGCCGGTTGATAGGACGGTAGTGCTCACACATCCGTCTATCCGTATAGTTGCCATACATATCCTTCTTGGCTGACATAACTGTGGCAGATGCATACTCTCCATGCGACATCTCCACCAACCCAGCCTCCAACAAGTCTTGAGTCCTACTATGGATCAAGGCTCTCTCCATGTCACTGTATCTGTAAGGACGTCGAAAGATTGGCGTGTCGTTAGCCAAGTCGATCCGTATACCAAGTCCCTTCAAGGTACCCAAATCCTTCATACTGAAGGCAAAACAATTCCTGTAACTCTTCAGGAATCTTTGGACTCTTCGTCTCTCCTCTCCTATAAGCTTGGGTCCAATCTCCGGCTCCCAAGTATCCTTTGTTACCATGCTAGAGGTAGAAGACGAAGTCGTTGACTGCTATCTTGCAGCCTCTACAGCAGTTTCCTTCTGCTCACCATCAACAACCTCCACCGCTACTGTGCGTAAAATTTCTGCAGTTCTTGCTGCAAGCTCCACACTCTCTCCTATGACATCCCATGATGTCCAAGGATGACGAACTTCATGTAGGCAAAGAGCTCAAGAGTGTCCGAGCAGTAACACCCGTCGATCGCATCCGACGCTGCTCAGCCAATCCAAGGCTAACAATCCATGTCAAGCAATTCAAGTCCATTGCTTGACCCAATACTTGACGACGTGACACCTTTGACACCGAAGCTACTACCGTCGTACCCGTAGCGAAACCCATCGCTCGCTCTCTCTCATCGGCATTGAGCTCCACCAACTGCCGTAATTGAGCATCCCACACAAGCCCAGGTCCTCCATCTCTGTAAGCATGTGACGCTGGAAAGCTTACCAAAGTGGGTAACGCTACCATGGGCCGTCCCACTAGGTTCACCACTGCCATGGATGACCTATCCACTACTCTCACCACTTGAGATCGTCGTCCTGCATCCAAGATGCTATCAACCGTGAGATGTGCTGGTCGTCTCACTCCATCGTGTGCTCGCTTAAGCACCTCTCTCGGTAACAAGTTCGTCCACCACAACCGTGGACGATGTGCACGAGATCCTACTCTCGCTGCATCCAACAACGCTGCTGGTCCAATCCAAGACCGCACTTGGTGCACACTTGCCATCATCTGTGTACGAGCATCACCCAACAAAGGAACGTTCTCCAAGATGTACGTTGGAGAATCCACCTGATGCATCTGGAGATGTCGTAAGATCCGTAACATCTCTCTTAACATCCTAGATCGCGAGTCATGTAAACCCTGACCTCTCCCAGCACGCGTGTGACTGTATACCTGCTTGCAATACCGTAGCCAAACCTGTGCTCATCCCTCCAAACAGCTCCAGCACACATACACCCTCCTCTGGATACTACCACACAATGAGAATCGTATCCAACGGTGATAAGGTCACATGGCCTGTAGCACGAACAACCCTTTGTTCCTCTACTGGTGGTACAAAGGCTTCACTCCAAACCTGTTGCACCAACTGATCAGCATACTGCTGCAACTCTCCACTCGAACTCCAGAATGGAACATCCAAGGCAGATGGTACTAACGTAGACATGCTAGGCATGTCCTCCACCTCCTCAAAGACCGGAGTATTCTCCGCATGGGCATTGCCCTCCAACAACTCGCCCGGTCAAGTGATGACCGAACTGAACCTGCAACGAATGCCATCGTCCTTGGTGTAGACTCCGTCGTCGCAACTCTAGCACTGAACCGCACTGATAAGCGGCTCACTCGTCCCTCACCGGACTGCCAACCTGGTCTGTAAGATGTTGTCTCCGTCTAATAGTCGATCACGAACCCCATAGGGTACAACACAACACCTCCCACCAATACATCATAAGACTCTGCGGCTGTAACGATGGCCTTGGCCCTTACCATAGAGCCATCCGTGGGGTGATCTGACCGAACTGTCACCGTCAACATCTCACGTGTCATGTGTAGAGCCGTACCTCCTGATCCCTCTAGAGATGTCTGCAACTAGAATGGACATCTCTCTATCTCGGACTTCTTCAGACCCAAACCAATATGCGCCGCCTTTCCCAACATCAACGGTTGGGCTCCAGAGTCTAACAAGACCTTCTGGGGTCGATACACTTTCCCTGAAGGTGTCATCAAACAGAAGATACCACTTCAGTTGTCTAACAACACCACACCTTGTGCCAAACCAGCACGGTCAATCGCCGGCCTAGCTGGTAACTCATCTAACCTAACAGCCGCCGCTTGCCAAGTACCACGGGTAGCTGTCTTGATCCTCGACTCCATGGACACGTCTACCGCCTCTCGCTGAACTACTTCAGCACTAGAGGTAACTACATCCTCGCTCTCACTGAGCGTGGCCGCCAACTGGAACACTGAAGCCAAGTTGACTCCCAATGCCCTCATATCCGTGGCTGAGAATAGTGGGGCTCGCAAAACTGCTGTAGCCGCCCCCAACATCGGGTTCGACGTCGCATCCACAGACGTCAAAGATGGACTCACATCACACCCACTCCTGAATGTCGATGCCTCCAACTCTACTGCACCATCGGTAGGTCGTGTAAGAACCATAGATGTGGTCCTCAACGCCTCCGATAACGTGAACGACTGGAGAAGCCTGGCTTGTCTACCAGTCTCCCGCGTTGTGGATCCAACTCCACTGACGCACCTCGTGGCTCAAAGGCACGTATTGCTCCTCTAGTCACTGCCGCAGATGTCTCAATCTGCGCCACACCAGCCATGAAGTCGAAGTCACCTCCTTCTCCTCCATAAGACGTGGAAGCCTCGGTTCCACCTGATCTTCGCTGAGCCATAGCCTTAGTAGCTATCCTCTGCTCCAACTGCTCAATCCGAGCAGCCATACCTGCTTCTGATGTCGTAGCAAGCGGGGGACCGACCGGTCCTCTCCCAGATGTTGGACCTCTACCTCTAGCTCGACCACCACGGCCTCCCTGAGCTCCTCCGCCTCGTCCACGATCAGCCTTCCCTTGCTGCAACTCGGGATGGAGATCAAAACAACGGTCACTACTGTGACCAGGTCGTCCGCAATGCTCACATTGCCTAGGTACTGCTTGAGACGTCCTTGATGTCCCTGACGTCTCATAACCTCTCCTTTGTGGACAGTCCCTCTACTGATGAGGACCATCACACGTCCAGCAAGGACTCGCTTGCTGCTGACTAGAGAAGAACGGCATGGGCTTCTGCCCATCAGATCCTCCAACACCTCCCTGAGATCGTGACTGCTCCGCACGATCCTTACCACCACCACCACCACGTTGTTGCGTAGCCTATGATCCTCGAGAAGAGGTGGTCGCTCCATGTGGTGTCTCCTTGCTGAACCCAGCAACCACCACCTCTCCTCCACCATGTTGAGCTTAATCCGCTCAGCCAGACTAAAGACAACCGCCAACGTCGGAGCGGTATCTCTAAGGAGAGTAGCATCTCTAACTCTCCTACGCAGCTCTCGGTCTAGTATCCCATACCAGAACTGGACTGTCTGTGCTTCCCTCACCCCTTGGGTAACGCTGATCAACCGTCTCATGCGAGTAAACGTCTCGCGTAGGCTCTCTCCAGTCTTCCGCTGGAACTCCTGCAGACTCCTCAACTTGTCGGTCCGCACACCCTGATAGTTCTTCCTCAAACATGAAGAACTGAACCACAAGGTAAAACCATGGTGGTATCCCACTCACACTACCACCTGCTCCACTACCTATGGACGCACCACTCGTAGTAGATACTCCACCACCTGCGACTGTACCATTGCTACTGGCACCCGAACTCGCAGGTGCTAGGCTTCTCGAAACTGCGTCAGTAGTGATAGAAACGTAGTTGGGAGAACAATGTTGTCTCCACAACTCGATCTCAACACTGTAATCTCGCCTGAACTCATGATAATCGTCCATCAGCGGTCCCTCCAAGTGCTGGAACAAACCCTTCCACGCCATGAAAGGTGTAAACAGCTGTGGGTTCCGCATCTGCTGCAGATCGCACCAACTGTCGAACTCCTGGATGAAGTCATCCAGCTCAATGGTACCAACTGTACCCGAGTAACGTCGAGGCCCCTTCGTGGTCCCATAGATCTCGTCCATGTCCCACAACAATGGTGTGGTGACACTAGACTCACCACCAGAAAACGCGTTGTCTGCGTCTGACTCGTCCTCTAGAACAACCGACGGCAATGGTGTAGGTAGTCGGTACCTACACCATTGCCGACTCCATGTATACCCACTGTCCGAGAAGTCCCCACCAGAACCTCTCGAGAACTCCGTGATGAGAGAATCCCGCTAACACACTCCACAACCGGAATGTCGCAATCTCCGTCACCACCGTAACCACCACTTGCCTAACCCCGCTCCTACTGAGCTCACCTATCCCCTACTAGGACGGTCAAGGTAAGGACAACCTGTACCTGCCATCACCTCAGGCAGCCTCTCACGGTCTGTTGATCGTCACTCCAACCGCACCGTGAGAGAGACAAAGGTAGTCTGACTGGTCCGCAACTCCAGCCTCACTACCGACAGCACATTGGAGTGAACTCACTCCGGAAATCCAGCGCCAACACAAACAAACGCGGCGCACAAACAGGAAGCAGAATATGGAGGGGTTCCAACCACAAGAAGTCTAAACGATAACCCTCCACACTCAAACATTCACATAAAGAGAAACCCAGCCCCACCCGACTGACGTCTCCTCGTCGGTGACCACATGCACAATATATGATCACCAACTGTCGTAACTGACACTGGAGGTCACTAACTAGATGTCCACACCTCTAGTAGCTCCAAAAACATCCATGTGGTAGCTCTACTAGCTCACCCAAGACAACTGCCACCAATTGCCTCTATACACGTCTCTATGGTATAGGCAAGCACTACCACAACTATAGCTTACCCCTAATACTATGGGGTCGCCCTACCACTCCTCTAGAGACGTGCGAGAAGATCTCCTACTACCTTATACAAGTCCATAAGTACTTGCACGCATCCATGTAGGACACCAAGAGCTATTGGTCTAGTGGTAAAGTCAAAGCTAAGACTACAGAGTTAGGAGTCCAGGTCTAGGAATAGTGTTGGGATGGGTGACGAGCTGGTTTTACCCTTCCCACACAACTGAAGCTTGGATACCTCTCTCACGCACGCCAGCAAGCTGGCCTGCGACGATGTCGTAGGACGTGAAATATGGTCTGGGAATACACGGGGTATCTGGCTGTAGAGAGATACAACTGGATCTACGACCTAACCGATGAAAACTTATGCTCTTCCTATCTAATCTATCAGTCTTTTTTGTAGGTTACTAGCGATCTAACTTGACCCAAGTGCAACACATGTGCATCGCACAAATGACTCGGAGCTCGATTCCACTCTAGATAAAGGCAAGGCTCATACACGGTACGTGTCTGCTTTAGGTCCAAGTACTTTTCATACAATCTCTCATCAACATTCGCTTCACTACTTCTTCTCGACAAACTATCTAAATTGTAGACTCTGATCTTCTATTGTTCGCTGATACGAGTTTGCTCAAGAAGATGCCCACAGCAAGGACCGCCTACTACACAAGCTTCCCAATGATACAAGACATATCGGCAGCAAACAGCTAGAAACTCGGGGCGTGACACCGAAGATAACGGTACCTCAGCTTCAGCAAGACGTGGCACCTCCACTGAGCGTGATCGCGTACCAATCTCACAATACAGCCTCCTTGTCATCCACACGACACCTCCAAGAAGCACACCTCCCATCTTCAAGTCGTTTTTGTTCAACTCCAATCAAGAGATTTCAGCGAAATCTCTCTACGTCTTTCTCGTCTCGCTGCAAACTGAACTTTGACAATCTCGTGCCTTCACCTCGATTATCCAATCAGGCTCAAACTTCACAGGACATCCCCTCTGACCCTTCTCTACTACTGTATGAAATTTCAGTCTCAGATCTGAACCCGACTGTCCGCGATGAACCAAGCCACCCGCCTGTGCTAACTTATGAGCTTTACAGATCTCGATGGCCAAAATCCTAGATCTCCACACATTCTCTTACCCAATTGAACTGAAATTTCACATGGGACTAGCTGATAGGGCACACTCTCATCCTGGAAAGTTTCACTCAGAGATCCAATCCCATGTGCACGGAGCAACTCAAGCTTTGAATCCAAAGAAAGCGGTTTTACTCATACCTCTCAACTGTAACAGCCAACTTCAGTCGATCATTTCAGGAGCAAATCCAACCCAAATGTAGGATTGTTTTACATCAATACAACCAGCACGGAGTGAACTACTCGATTCCCTTGATAGCTCCTAAAGATCACCTCTCAAACTCCCGGATCACTCCAAAACGTGGCTCGGGATATCGATTTGACCCCCTGACTTTCAACGTTCATCACTCTCCCCTCAGAATTCCAAATCGCCTGATCTTTGTCTCCAGAGTGTAGCCCGTCTCGAGAGCTTTTCAACAAGACCACTCACTCCTCAAATGACCCTCGGGAAGACCTCCAAAACCCTAAAGCCGTCTGCAGATCTGGAATGGCGTTGATTGATCGAAAATGGACCAATAAAAAAACAGATCTGAAAACCTCTTTTGTCCTCTACTCGGTACCCTAGAACAACTATAACCTTACTATCCTCTCATGCCTTCAAGGCATCGGTCCCAACCTTAGGTTTATTACATTCGTTGAACTATAGAGATCGTACTCAATACTTAAGATTCAGTACAAGGTCAAGATGACGACCTGGAACCGATTTACGATGAAAGGTACTACAAAAGGAAATGGAGAAGCCATCACTTGATTACAATACTCCTCCCCAAAATTCCTTGCGATCCACGCACGATGATTGATCTTCCGCCGACAGTGACATCGAACATCCACCCAGACGTTGAAAGGGATGTTGGCTGGATAATCCAGGTCCATTGGCCCTCATCGAAGTAAGATGTACACTGTCAAGTCCCAGTCCTCTCCATACGTGACGATTGGTAAGATCACCGGAGTAGGCGAGTCCATCATCCTCCCCATGAACTCTTCTCCAAAGTAGACGACGAACCACTGTCGAAAGTGATCGCGGTGGATCAAGTGAAGCTTGATATGAAACGGGTTCGGAAATGGCAGATTTGGAACTCGATTCAGTCCTCCATCCATGAATACAACTCTTGCCGCTCCTTCTTATCACGTAAGACACTAGGACACACTCATGAAAACTACCCCCAAAGAAGAATGCCTCCCAAACCCCCAACCCACTATCTTATACATATGTTTGACAACAAGAGCCATTCACGCGAATGTTCACGGATCATTGAGTCGGCACATCTTGTTATCGTACGTTCTCACATCCAGATCTCTGTGAACGTGACACCTAATATCCTCTTATGCGAACTACACAAAAGGTTCACCGAACACAAAGAAAACACAACACCCGTTCTACACTGAATTCACATGTGGGACGTCTCACAACACGACATCCACCCCCTCTAAACCTGCGCATCCTCCGGCATGCGCCACAAACACTTACAAGTTGTGGACGGCATCACACAACGTCTTCGTCGTCTTGAATGATGTCATCGTTATCAGCATCCTAAAGAACCAAATCATCCTCGTCGTCGTCCAAGAGATCAAACTCCGCTCCGACTTCTTCCACGCTTATCTCTTCATCTCGCTTCTTGAAGAGTTTCACACTCTTTCCTGCAATGGGAACTTTGAGCTTTGATCCATCAAGCTCCCGAAGTGAATATGTAGCATTGTCATGTAAAACAAGAACCACATATGGTCCAAACCACCGCTTAGAGAATTTTCTAAGAGCACTGTGTTGGTTGTCCAAGCTACAATCATACACCAACACCCAATCGCCTTCCTTAATCTCCTTGGGCCGCAACCGATGACGCTCATCAAACCTGCCCTTATCTTTAACCGAGCCTTTCTCAACCTATCAACTGCAATCTCTATGTCCTCGGGTCTTCTTTCCAGTTGACGAATCCGAAGCGCAAGAAGATCCTCCTTAGACATATTATCCTCCCAAGGTAGAACGCTCCAAGTAAGAATGTGCTCCTCGATGGGCATGATAGGTTTTTGCCCTTGCATTAGCTATGCTGGCATGTACCCAGTCACTGAACTATGTGTGCAGCGATCAGCTCATAAAGCAAAAGGTAAGAACCTTGGCCACTCCTTCACCCTTCCTCTACAAGCTTTCACAATGGCTTTAACAATAGGAGGATGACCTCGCTCACTCTTAGCATTCCCTTCTGGATTGTAGGCCGTAGTAAGAGCTAGTTTCACCCCGCATCTCTCAAAGAACTGCTTAGCTTCGAGAGTATTCAGCTCTCCACGATCTGCTGTAATCTTTCCAACACACCCGTACCTACAGATCACGTCCTCCAACAAGAATCTGCAAACTCCTTCAGTGGACTTTGTACGCAAAGCCCATCCTTCTACTTGGTTGGACAGATCCTCTCGTGCAAGAGCCAAATATCGCATTTGTCATATCCCTACTGGCATGATAACCAGATCTACCACCCATTTATAATGAATTGCAAGCGGATACGTAGGATGCAAACCGTCTCGATGTCTGGTCTCTGAGTACATCTGACAAGTCTGACACGATTCTACGAACCCCACAACATCTCTATACATGTTACGCCACCAGTACCTCTCCTTGAGCTTTGTGAAGGTTGCGTAAATACCTCGATGTCCAGCCCATAAACTGTCATGGAACTCTCGTATAAGTTGCGTCTGCATCTCTTTCTTACACACAACTCTTTGTGGTGGATCAACATCTCGCTTAGATCGCTTCCACAGATAACCACCTTGTAATAGATAGTTGTATGCCTTCTTCCTGACCTGTTTGAAATGTATATCACTCCACTCATGGTGCTTCAGCAACGTGCTAAGATAACGCCCAATATCTATCCATTCACCCTCGTACAACTCCTCTTCGAATGGTTTTGGATACACTGCTTCTCCCTTTTGCGCTCTAGAAAAGACGGTAGTGCCAACATCCTCTGTGTCCTCGATCATATCTTCCTCTCCTTCGTACCTTGCTCGAGACAACATATCTGCTACTGGATTATCCTTACCGGCTATGTGTTTGAATTCAGGATTCAATGATTTGATGTACGCTATCCACCTTAGCATAGCAATATCAGGAGTGTTACAATTCGTAATCATTTCCAACAATGGCAAACAATCAGTCTCCACAACCACCGATGCTCCAATCAGGTAATCTTTCTCAACCTTCATAGCTGTAACCACCCCCATAGTTCTCGCTTCACCTGTGGGTACTTCCTTTGTCGCTCACTCAACACCTTTGCGCCGAACCGCACAACAAACCTGTTCCCTTCTTCATCATCTTGCCCCACAGCCCATCCAATTGCTATAGGACTACTATCAACAGTCAGAACTACAGGTTTACCCCCTTCATAGCTGACTCTACGAAGTACAAGCGGGGAAGACAACAGTTCTTTTAGCCTTCGAACTGCCTCTGAGTGCTTCTCGTCCCACTTAAACTTCTTGCCTTTCCGAAGCAAGCCGTATAAAGGATCGGCAACATGTGCAAAGTGAGGAATCCAAACATGATAGAATACACAAGCCCCTAAGAACCTCCGTACTTCAGTTTGCGAACTACATGTATCCTTCATCCGTTGGATGGCATCTACCTTACTTGGATCAGGCCTACGACCAAACCATCTACACAAATGTCTCACAATCACAACCTCTCGCACTCCAAACGAGGACTTAGCTCCTGATAACGTCAAGTGGACTTCCTCAAGACGTGACAATATCTTATCAACATCTGCAATGTGATCAACAACAAACTTACGTCATCCCCTCTCATCTGTCGCTTCACCCTTCTCCTCCTCTGGACAACCCTTGATTGGAATGTCATCCAAGAACGGCATTGTCTTCTCCGGAATAAAATCTCGTAAGATTTTATTCATCCCATTCATCATGTGCGCCAGTGAGTTAGTAGTCCCTTGTGGTAATGTGCACATCCTTACCAGTCCCAACGGAGTCCTCATAGTGGTGACATCCCTACTTCTTTCGGCAAGTTGAAATTGATCGTATCCGGACTAGAGATCTCCCACATAATAGATCGCTCTTCCAGCAAATGCTTCAGCAAACTCTCCTACAATAGGTCCTATCCCTGTATTCCTGATAGTCACTTGGTTTACTGGCTGCATATCTTGAATGAAGCGTAACGCTCCACTCTTTTTCGGAACTGTAAACCAACGACTGGAATACGGTGCAAATGAAGGTTCGAGAATCTTCATCTGCATTTTCTCCTTTAGAAGCTCCATAAGCTTAGGTAGATGAGCCCTAGGTACAAGGATTGGCCTCAAGTCCCAAGGTGCATGCGGCACTGTAAAGATAATCATTGGAGCTACTACTCTCGGATTCACGCATCCTATCTCCGAAGCTTCAAAAGAAAAAGCCTTCCCATGCTTACTCAACATCTCTTTGAACTCTTGCTCTTCAATAGGAAAGAGAAAATCTGCGGATCCTACCTTCAACTCCTTGAGCGTAGCTGCAGTAAACTTGTGACCTACTTGGCAAGGATCCCTTAAGCTCTTCTCCTTCGAAGCTTGCTGAACTTGGTGGTTGGAGTCATCGGGTAAAGGTTGAGCTACAGGCTTAACCTTTCTATCTACCGTTTTGTACTTGGTTTCAACCCTGACTTCTGGTTTCTGGAATGACTCTATGATCGAATAGAGCTCTCTAGAATTTATTTCCACCATTTGATCTTCACTCCTTTTCTCAATCTTGGTAAGTTCCTCCAAAGGATCCTCTAATCCCATCTCCATGTAAACACTCGCTATTCTATCCTCCTCGTCAAGTACACACACTCTTTTTAGATCTTTCTCAACTCTTTCCACAGCCTTCCGCTCCCACTTCTGTAGATCAACAAGCTGCGTATATAAAGCAAATCCACCCTCAGAAAATCCCACAACTCCTGTACAAAAGGCACTTCCCTTCGTTGGCGAGAGTACCTCCTTCTGTGTATCGGTATCACCATACCCTCGCTCTATGGTGACCCTATGCGAAAATCCTTAAACTCTTCAGTGACTTTAAGAAGAGAACCACTCCGCAAGTTCTCCCGATTGCGCTCATGGTTAGGCGGTACAGTTAGAAACTGCACTGCTCTCTTACCGTCTTGATTTCTGATCCTAGCATATGCAGATCCATCATCCAGCACCTTGGTCTCCATCCTTACAACCGTAATGTATGGCTGTCCAAGAATCACCGGATACGAAGTAGTGTCTTGAACAAAAAAGTTTTGCTCTATGACTACATCCCCAATCTTCACCCTTACATCCGGACAAGCACCGTAGAGTTCTCCCCGTGTGTTATTCGCTGCCAGGATCATCCAACCGTGCTCTGTGTCAATGGGCCACTTCCCTCGCTTATAGACATCTTTAGATACGATGTTAATCTCTGATCCATGGTCAATGAGAGCAACCACCGGATCTACCAAATCTCCTATCTTCACCAAGGTCTCCGTAGTACCTCTAGCCCAATGTCCCCTAGTATAGTAACTAGAAACCATATCATCTCCCTCATCTTCATCTACAACAAATCGAACTTTATGACTGATGCAATATTTAGCTAACTCTTGCTCCTCCTCCTTCGTTATTCTCGTATCTAGAGCGTTAGTCATAGCAGTCTCTCTTGTCAACTGCCTCTTCCTCTTGATGGTGTCAATAATGACATCATGGAACTCCTTCTTTGCTATTCCTAGGATCTCTCATAAAGTAAACTCAATCTTCGCGTTGAGCACTCTCTCTTCTAACACCCCCTTCAAATCTGTAGCAGCTTCAATATCCGACTGCAGCTTGTAGGTAGCAGGCTTACCTTTCTTACTCCTTTCTAACCTCTCTGTAGTAGATGGTGGAACTTCCTCCATAGTCTCTTCTCGCACCGGCGTTGTATCTAGCCGAGGTTTCTCACCTCGTAACTGCCTCTTAGGAGTACTTCTCTCCTCACTAGGACCAGCATCATCCCTCCTACGCTTCTCTTCCATGAGAGCCTCATGTTGACTCTTTGCCAAGTAGGCGTGTACAGACATTGTATCTACTGGATCACTCCATCCAGTAGCACCTCTGATTGTCGTGGTCACCTTGAGTAACTCACCCCTTGTTGCTTTTCCTTTCTCCATTGTGGTCACAGCATGACTCCATATTTCACTCGCCTTTACTTCCTCTTCAGAAGTACTATCTCTATCTTTCACTACCTCAACCCCATAGGTAGCGGCTTTTACTGATACCTCAGCATGTTGTGAAAGATAATCCTCTAAAACTTGCCTCATCCCTCCTCTTCCAAAGTTGGTTTTGAGGATCTCACCTGTCTCTTTCAAGGCAACCTTCCCCTCCTTCCAGTAGATCACTCCTTGCCGTAGGATGTCAACAAAGTCTCCGCACTCTTTCCGGTGATGTCCAGTGCTATCGCACCACATACATCTCTGCACATACCTTTGCTTTGGAGCGGTTTTGCCCTCAAGTACTCCTCCTTTCTCCTCTAGCCTTGCTAGCTTAATCTACAAGTCTCTCATCCCTTTTACCAATTCCTCTATTGCATCTTTTTGAGGTGCAACCATAGGGGCAGGAACAGCAGGAAATGAAATAGGAGGTACTTGTACCGTAAGTGCTTGTACATTAGGCATTGTTGGCTGCCTACGGGGTAGTACGATTGGCGGTGGTCTCACTTCTTGCCTTACCACCACCTTCCCTCTCCGATACTCCCGCTTCGCAAGTACACCCACTGCTTCAGAAACCTTCCTCCAATCAGCCGTGAGCCCAGTATCTTCCATCCTGTCTTCCAGAAGTAGTTCCAACTCCCTCTGTAGCTCATTGTTAGCTGCTTGCAGAAACAGCTCCACTTTGTCGTTCTCCAATGTGAGCTTCTCCATCCGAGACAACTGAAGGAACTGTCTCTCGAACTCCCTAAATAGCTCTGTAGCAACAAGTCCTTTATTGGGTTTGTTTACCCACTCCATGAATGACTTCTTAGTCACTCGATCTGCATCTTCTAGAGAATATTCTTCTTTTAATTGAAAAGTAAACTCTTCCCATGTAGCACCATGAGAGTGAATGATCTCCTTCACATGCTCTCGTATCTCTGGTACGACAACAAGCTCAAATGTATTGACCATCTCTCTCTCCGGCACTTTACTCAACTCCATCTCTCGAGAATAGTACTTGAGGTACTTGGAGATGTTCTTTCCATCAAACTAATCCAACAAACCCACAACAGACTGCAAAGCTCTAGTAGCCATTGTCTCCTTTCGTTCAGCGGCTTGTTGTTGTTACATGATCAACGCGAATGCCTCAAGCAATCGCATATCAGACCTTTTTAGTGGATTCACCCTCAGGACCTCTCCAGACGTAGAAGCCTCATCTATGAATTGAGATAGGCTCTCAGCGTCCATGGTTGGAAAAACGTATCTCTCAACCCCAGACGTTTCACGTCGAGTTCACCAACTATCATAGGGCATGAAATATGGTCTGGGAATACACGGGGTATCTGGCTGTAGAGAGATACAACTGGATCTACGACCTAACCGATGAAAACTTATGCTCTTCCTATCTAACCTATCAGTCTTTTTTGTAGGTTACTAGCGATCTAACTTGACCCAAGTGCAACACATGTGCATCGCACAAATGACTCGGAGCTCGATTCCACTCTAGATAAAGGCAAGGCTCATACACGGTACGTGTCTGCTTTAGGTCCAAGCACTTTTCATACAATCTCTCATCAACATTCGCTTCACTACTTCTTCTCGACAAACTATCTAAATTGTAGACTCTGATCTTCTATTGTTCGCTGATACGAGTTTGCTCAAGAAGATGCCCACAGCAAGGACCGCCTACTACACAAGCTTCCCAATGATACAAGACATATCGGCAGCAAACAGCTAGAAACTCGGGGCGTGACACCGAAGATAACGGTACCTCAGCTTCAGCAAGACGTGGCACCTCCACTGAGCGTGATCGCGTACCAATCTCACAATACAGCCTCCTTGTCATCCACACGACACCTCCAAGAAGCACACCTCCCATCTTCAAGTCGTTTTTGTTCAACTCCAATCAAGAGATTTCAGCGAAATCTCTCTACGTCTTTCTCGTCTCGCTGCAAACTGAACTTTGACAATCTCGTGCCTTCACCTCGATTATCCAATCAGGCTCAAACTTCACAGGACATCCCCTCTGACCCTTCTCTACTACTGTATGAAATTTCAGTCTCAGATCTGAACCCGACTGTCCGCGATGAACCAAGCCACCCGCCTGTGCTAACTTATGAGCTTTACAGATCTCGATGGCCAAAATCCTAGATCTCCACACATTCTCTTACCCAATTGAACTGAAATTTCACATGGGACTAGCTGATAGGGCACACTCTCATCCTGGAAAGTTTCACTCAGAGATCCAATCCCATGTGCACGGAGCAACTCAAGCTTTGAATCCAAAGAAAGCGGTTTTACTCATACCTCTCAACTGTAACAGCCAACTTCAGTCGATCATTTCAGGAGCAAATCCAACCCAAATGTAGGATTGTTTTACATCAATACAACCAGCACGGAGTGAACTACTCGATTCCCTTGATAGCTCCTAAAGATCACCTCTCAAACTCCCGGATCACTCCAAAACGTGGCTCGGGATATCGATTTGACCCCCTGACTTTCAACGTTCATCACTCTCCCCTCAGAATTCCAAATCGCCTGATCTTTGTCTCCAGAGTGTAGCCCGTCTCGAGAGCTTTTCAAAAAGACCACTCACTCCTCAAATGACCCTCGGGAAGACCTCCAAAACCCTAAAGCCGTCTGCAGATCTGGAATGGCGTTGATTGGTCGAAAATGGACCAATAAGAAAACAGATCTGAAAACCTCTTTTGTCCTCTACTCGGTACCCTAGAACAACTATAACCTTACTATCCTCTCATGCCTTCAAGGCATCAGTCCCAACCTTAGGTTAATTACATTCGTTGAACTATAGAGATCGTACTCAATATTTAAGATTCAGTACAAGGTCAAGATGACGACCTGGAACCGATTTACGATGAAAGGTACTACAAAAGGAAATGGAGAAGCCATCACTTGATTATAGTACTCCTCCCCAAAATTCCTTGCGATCCACGCACGATGATTGATCTTCCGCCGACAGTGACATCGAACATCCACCCAGATGTTGAAAGGGATGTTGGCTGGATAATCCAGGTCCATTGACCCTCATCGAAGTAAGATGTACACTGTCAAGTCCCAGTCCTCTCCATACGTGACGATTGGTAAGATCACCGGAGTAGGCGAGTCCATCATCCTCCCCATGAACTCTTCTCCAAAGTAGACGACGAACCACTGTCGAAAGTGATCGCGGTGGATCAAGTGAAGCTTGATATGAAACGGGTTCGGAAATGGCAGATTTGGAACTCGATTCAGTCCTCCATCCATGAATACAACTCTTGCCGCTCCTTCTTATCACGTAAGACACTAGGACACACTCATGAAAACTACCCCCAAAGAAGAATGCCTCCCAAACCCCCAACCCACTATCTTATACCTATGTTTGACAACAAGAGCCATTCACGCGAACGTTCACGAATCATTGAGTCGGCACATCTTGTTATCGTGCGATCTCACATCCAGATCTCTGTGAACGTGACACATAATACCCTCTTATGCAAACTACACAAAAGGTTCACCGAACACAAAGAAAACACAACACCCGTTCTACATTGAATTCACATGTGGGACGTCTCACAACATGACAGCGGGCGTGGGCTTGGGCTCAGGCTCAGGCTCAGCTCCGCTCCGCCTCCGCACTCACGCACCTCTGCTCCTCGAAGCCTCCAAAACAGCGAAAACAGCTTGCGGGTGCACACGGGTGACCAAAATCTGACGTAAAACAGCAAGAACACCCAAATCCAACCCGAACACCACCACAACAGATTCGCGAATGCACAACACACACTTCGCGAATGCACACACACACAAAAAAACTCCTAAACTCTAGTTTCCACACGAAATTGCACCGAAATCTGACGTAACTAGTCTTTTTGCACTTGAGAGTGTCACGGCAGCGAACTTCGACATGCCATAACTTCTTCAATCCTTGGTCAAACTCCAAGAAACTTAGTGCACTAGAATCGTTTCTCAAATGCGCTTCCAAAGAGCCCACTCCGGCCTGACATTGACAAGTACTCCAGCTGTCACGTCCAAACGCGCAATCCGGCTCCAACAAGACACTTTAAGAATATTTCGCAAAATTTCTGCAGCGCTTCCGCATGGCAGAAATCTCCACTCGACCCCAACAACAGCAAATCGATCTGCGACTAGCAATGTAGCATGCGCCCACACACCTCGATCACAGCTCCAACAATCAACCACGAACGACAACGCCCAAAGATACCAGCGGACGATTTCAGATTTCAGATCAGCGAGCTCTTACTGAACTCCGCCTCGACCTGCACTCAGTTCTTCGAGTAATCTGCATTGAGAAACTACCATCTCCAACACTACAACACTGATTACTCACAAATGGTCAAGCCAAACCCACTCTAAACGCAAAGAGAGTCCAGGTTACACTCAACTAGACTATCCACCATAGCCTGGAGCTTGAAGGCTCAACTCGAAGAACTAAGGCCTCCAAGCCCTACCTGCGAAGTTTACCCCTTGTGAGCTCTCCCACCAACTCGTCCTAACGGCACTAACGGCCTTACCGGGATGCGCCACTTTGCACTCGATCAACCTAGCCGAGGTGTCCAAAATGACGTGACAAGGTCGGGTTTTCACTAAGACTGGCTGCGCGGAGAGGGAGCGGAGGCGGAGTGCGGGAGGATGAGAGTGAGAGTGTCATGTGAGAGGGGGAGAATGTTAGAGTGTGATAGAGTGTATTTTTTACATATTCTTCTCCATCTTCTTTTTCTGTTTCTTTTGATATTAGAATTGACATATTTGGTGGAGAGATGAGTGAGTATTCAATAGTTTCAGATTTTTCTAAGTTAGGGTTAGAGAGGGTTTTTTTAGAGTTTTCTTGTCACATTTAGTGTATTTATTTGTTTATCTCTACATATCAGGGTTCAGGGTTCTTCTTTTTTCTTTTTTTTCTTTTTTTTCTTTTTCTTTTCCTTCTTTCTTTGTGTTCTTTCTTTTTATTTTATCTCTATTTTCTCTTTTTTATTTAGAGATGTTTCTATCACGAGTACCATTTGACCGGATATCGTCTTTTCTTTAGTTATGGGTACTCTCTCCCCCATGAGATCAAGACTGATTCGAAACACACCATATCCGGTGTGCAATCAGTTATTTATCTCACAAGGGGTAAAATCTCATGTGGGAAAGATGCACAAGAGTTATGATACGACCACATGGGATGCCCATGTTAGCCGAGATCAGAGGTCTACACGTGTAGTCATTATGGCACCATTAGCCCTTCTTCTTGGAGTTCCTCCAGAGTCGTGGGAGTGGTTGAGAGTCCACTGTGGCACTATTATGAGTTTGTTCGAGACGAGTTTCCCTTGTCCGTGTTACCTCGTGCTCTTCATGACGAGGTGAGACAGACATTTCATCTACCTCTTGACATGTTGACACGGAACACCAAGGACGAGGCGGCGTGGTTACTGTTCCTCCTACTTCCTCGTTGATGTCTCTGTTATACTCGAGGTGACAGAGGAGGACATTGGGAGATGACGGTTCGTCTTCGGAGATTCTGTGCATGTGATTGAGCGGCCTTACATGAGGTATCAGTCCGTGCGGTACGAGATAGGAGTGAGTCTGCCTCTACAAGTGATGTCTCATCTTTCGTCCGCATACGACGTTGTAGGATATTAGGTCAGGTTGGAGAGTACAATAGAGCTGCTAGAGCATTACATCATTTGTCATTGGCATGTCCTACTGAGGAGACGATCGTTGCGTTGCGTTTTCTTCATCTCTCACCGGATGATCCATCACCACCTGAGGTTCAAGGCTATCAGCCCGAGGAGCCATTATGTCTCGATAGATTCTTTTTTGCTCAGGCTTTCTGTACAGCTCCACGTCTATTCTCTAGAGGTCTGTCTGGGATGGTCTACGAGCACCTACGGGATTGTTTCTAGACAGACGACCCCTCTAGTGATTTCACGGAGCTTTTTCAAGTAGCGGCAACAGTAACTCAGGGACATATTCCTCAATCTATAGCTCGGGTACTAGGGCAGCTAGACTTTTGGCCATGACGAAAGATGAGGGAGGGATTCGATCGATAGCCATCGTTGAGATTCTCTTATGACTTATCAGTCTACCATTGTCCTTCAGCTTCGAGATACTTTTCAGGACTACTTTTGTCCACATCAGTTTGGAGTTGCGACGCCGAGAGGTTGTGAGTTTGTGTCTTTCGGCATTAGGACTCTCTTGGACATCCATCCCGATTGGGTTGTCTTACAGAGAGACGTGGAAAATACTTTTAATAGCGTTTTCCACGCGTCCATCTTTAGAGAGCTCATAGATGACGAGGGATCTCTGACGGGTCTCGTCCTCTTCGTGCGATCGTTTTATGGTTCTTCTTCTTCTCTTTACTACCAGCACGGTCCTACGATACATGGAGTTACAATCATCAGCTCCGCTGTAGATACTCGTCAAGGAGATCCTTTGGGTGGACCTCTGTCGTGCGCATACACATCGCTACACAACATACATCGCTGTCAGAGATACACCACACATACACATAACACATGGACGAAGTCATACACACACAAGTGTATCACAATTGAGAAATTACCATCTCCAACACTACAACACTGATTACTCACAAATGGTCAAGCCAAACCCACTCTAAACGCGAAGAGAATCCGGGTTACACTCAACTAGACTATCCACCATAGCCTGGAGCTTGAAGGCTCAACTCGAAGAACTAATGCCTCCAAGCCTTACCTGCGAAGTATACCCCTAAGTGGGCTCTCCCACCAACTCGTCCTAATGGCACTAACGGCCTTACCGGGATGCGCCACTTCGCACTTGGTCAACCTAGCCGAGGTGCCCAAACTGACATGACAGTTGTCGTGTGCATACACATCGTTACACAACATACATCGCTGTCAGAGATACACCACACATACACTTAACACATGGACGATGTCATACACATACACAAGTGTACCACAATCGCCCCCCTAACTGGCGGTTAGGTCCCTCTAACTCCAGATAGCTCCATATCCCAACTACGTGATACACACCTTCATGGGTGCAAGGATCAGGAGGCCGGGTGCTACATCGTCCCATCGTTAGTCGCTTGTCTGCAATTCATACCACGCAAAGATCTAATCGACTATCTCTGCTATATACATCGAGGACAAACCCACCGTCCAGTAGGAACTACACTGAGAGGTGGAGTCAAACATGACATGTGCCAACTTCTCGAACAACCATCACGCACCAACATACGGGCTGCTCCACCAGCAGACTCACACAACATACACCTCAAGCCCGCGCGTACAACTGCTAAGCTTGGGTCAACGGTATCATCAATGTTGGGAAGATGACATGGCACGCAATTACGCACATGGTCCTTCCACACAACACCATCACGGCCCTCTAACATGAGTACTCCAGAAGGTAACACCTCTCGCACTCGTAAAATAGTGCGCCCTGCGGTCACATCCAACATCTTCGGTGTGGTCTGCTGCAGATAGATATAATCGCCAGGATGAAACATGCGAATCGATGGTCGATAACCTCCTCCTCCGATAGTTGCATATCGCAACGTGTCTCTATGCTGAGCAATCGCTAGGTTCTCAAAAGCCATAGGCATAACTCTCCGAAATGTCTCTGCTCGTTGATGCTCTCACTCACATATCCGGGTCATCAAGGTTCAGCACCTCAGCAGAATCACGACGAATGGTCGAAGGTAGATCTGGATCTCGACCATACAACAGAAAATACGGTGAGAAGGAAGCCAAAGACGCTTGTCGGCTGAAACGGTAGCCCATAGCCAACCATGGTAACTGCACATCCCAGTCTCCCAAGTGACCCTTTTGCAAGCCATACTTGCGCAATCCTCTCTTCACCGTCTGAACTACCCTCTCTGCCAAACCATCCGTCTCAGGATGATCTCGAGATGTAGTCCGATGATCAATCAGCGCCTGATCACACAAGGCCTGAAACTTACCAAGGAACTCTGTACCTTGGTCTGTCAGCACTTCAGCTGGTGCTCTAAAACGACTCAGCACTCGATCTAAGAACGCATATGCTGTCCCTTCACTCGTCTTGTCTCGTAATGCCACCAACTCAATCCACTTGGAGAAGTGCTCCACCATCACCAACACATACCGGTGGTGACGTACGGTCAACGGTAAGGGTCCCGCAAAATCCAAACTCCAACGGTAACCCAACCCCATAATCGGTAAGGGGTGTAACTGTGGAGTAGGAGCATTAAACGATGCTCGTACTCGATCACAAACCTCGATCACAAACATCTGCTCAAGATGAGAGCAGATGTCAACCTATCCTTGAGCTCTATAAAAGCTCGCTCTTGCTCATCTCCCCACTGCCACTCCTGGTCCTCCTTCATCAGCTTGGTCAACGGCTTCGCAATTGCACTAAATCCCTTCACGTACCGAGGATAAAAGTTCGCCAAACCAATAAATGTCCGAACTCGACTCACATCTGTGGGGCGCGGGATACGTGCAATGGCCTAAACTTTCGTCTGTTGAACACCCAATCCACCTGGATAGATGGTGTGGCCCAGATACTCTACCAACTCTTGGAAGAACTTACACTTCCCATGGTTTAACTTCAACCCATGAGCTCTCAACCGCTCAAACACATCCCGTAAGTGTCTCTCGTGCTCGTCCATTGTAGCACTATAGACTAAGATGTCGTCAATTTAACATCTGACAAAATCCAATCCTGCTAAGGTTCTATCCATCACCCTCTGGAACTCAGCAGGGGCGTTCTTCAACCCAAATGGTAAGAACCGCCACTGATACAAACAATCCTTGCCGCGAGAGTCAATTCCCCAGAATGTTGTCTTGGACTTATCTTCTTCTCTCATTGGCAACTGATAATACCCTCCTCGAAGATCCAAAGTACTGAAGACCTTCACATGCCCCACTGCAGCAAAGATCTCCTCAGGTGTCGGCATGGCATACTTATTGGACTTCGTCTGCCGATTGATAGGACGGTAGTCCTCACACATCCGTCTATCCGTATAGTTGCCATACATATCCTTCTTGGCTGGCATAACTGTGGCAGATGCATACTCTCCATGCGACATCTCCACCAACCCAGCCTCCAACAAGTCTTGAGTCCTACTATGGATCAAGGCTCTCTCCATGTCACTGTACCTGTAAGGACGTCGAATGATTGGCGTGTCGTTAGTCAAGTCGATCCGTATACCAGGTCCCTTCAAGGTACCCAAATCCTTCATACTGAAAGCAAAACAATTCCTGTAACTCTTCGGGAATCTTTGGACTCTTCGTCTCTCCTCTCCTAAAAGCTTGGGTCCAATCTCCGGCTCCCAAATATCCTCTGTTACCATGCTAGAGATAGAAGACGAAGTCGTTGACTGCAGCCTCTGGAGCAGTTTCTTTCTGCTCACCACCAACAACCTCCACCGCTACTGTGCGTAAAATTTCTGCAGTTCTAGCTGCAAGCTCCACACTCTCTCCTATGACATCCCATGATGTCCAAGGATGACGAACTCCATGTGCCTCGCCCCCAGTCTTTGCCTCCACCGACCTGGTAGGCAAAGAGCTCAAGAGTGTCCGAGCAATAACACCTGTCGATCGCATCCGACGCTGCTCAGCCAATCCAAGGCTAACAATCCATGTCAAGCAATTCAAGTCCATTGCTTGACCCAATACTTGACGACGTGAAGCCTCTGACACCGAAGCTACTGTTGTCATACCTGTAGCGAGACCCATCCCTCGCTCTCTCTTATCGGCATTGGGCTCCACCAACTGCCGTAATTGAGCATCCCACACAAGCCCAGGTCATCCATCTTTGTAAGCATGTGACGCTGGAAAGCTTACCAAAGTGGGTAATGCTACCATGAGCCGTCTCACTAGGTTCACCACTGCCATGGATGACCTATCCACTACTCTCACCACTTGAGATCGTCGTCCTGCATCCAAGATGCTATCAACCGTGAGATGTGCTGGTCGTCTCACTCCATCGTGTGCTCGCTTAAGCACCTCTCTCGGTAACAAGTTCGTCCACCACAACCGTGGACGATGTGCACGAGATCCTACTCTCGCTGCATCCAACAACACTGCTGGTCCAATCCAAGACCGCACTTGGTGCACACTCGCCATCATCTGTGTACGAGCATCACCCAACAAAGGAACGTTCTCCAAGATGTACGCTGGAGAATCCACCTGATGCATCTGGAGATGTCGTAAGATTCGTAACATCTCCCAGAACATCCTAGACCGCGAGTCATGTAAACCCTGACCTCTCCCAGCAAGCGTGTGATCTTGACATGGCCATCCGGCTATCACCAAGTGAATGGTGCCCATCAACGTAAGATCATGTGCCTCCAGCAACGAAATATCCGATGGTAATGCTTGCTGGTATCCTCTAACAGCTGATATGAGCAACAACTCGGGATATCTCTCCACCAAACGTGTCACATGTCGCAATGAGATGCGTCTCGCAATCTCATCTCTCTCCACATACAAGTATCGCTGTACTTGTATACCTGCTTGCAATACCGCAGCCAAACCTGTGCTGATCCCTCCAAATAGCTCCAGCACACATACACCCTCCTCTGGATACTGCCACACAATGGGAGTCATATCCAACGGTGATAAGGTCACAGGGCCAGTAGCAGGAACAACCATTTGTTCCTCTACTGGTGGTACAAAGGCTTCACTCCAAGCTTGCTGCACCAACTGATCAGCATACTGCTGCAACTCTCCACTCGAACTCCAGAATGGAACATCCAAGGTAGATGGTACTAACGTAGACATGCTAGACATGTCCTCCACCTCCTCAAAGATCGGAGTATCCTCCGCATGGGCATTGCCCTTCAACAACTCGTCCGGCCAAGTGATGACCGAACCCATCGTCCTTGGTGTATGTTCCGTCGTCCCAACTCTAGCACTGAACCGCACTGGTAAGCGGCTCACTCGTCCCTCATCGGACTGCCAACTTGGTCTGTAAGATGTTGTCTCCGCCCAATAGTCGATCACGAACCCCATAGGGTACAACACAGCACCTCCCACCAATACATCATAAGACTCTGCGGTTGTAACGATGGCCTTGACCCCTCACCATAGAGCCATCCGTGGGATGATCTGGCTGAACTCTCACCGTCAACATCTCACGTGTCATGTGTAGAGCCGTACCTCCTGATCCCCCTAGAGATGTCTGCAACTGGAATGGACATCTCTCTATCTCGGACTTCTTCAGACCCAAACCAATACACGCCGTCTTTCTCAACATCAACGGTTGGGCTCCAGAGTCTAACCAGACCTTCTGGGGTCGATACACTTTCCCTGAAGATGCCACCAAACAGAAGATACCACTTCTGTTGTCCAACAACACCACACCTCGTGCCAAACCAGCACGGTCAATCGTCGGCCTAGCTGGTAACTCATCTAACCTAGTACCACTAGGAGCTGTCCTGATCCTCGACTCCATGGACACGTCTACCGCCTCTCGCTGAACTACTTCAGCACTAGAGGTAACTACATCCTCGCTCTCACTGAGCGTGGCCGCCAACTGGAACACTGGAGCCAAGTTGACTCCCAATGCCCTCATATCCGTGGCTGAGAATAGTGGGGCTCGCAAAACTGCTGTAGTCGCCCCCAACATCGGATTCGACGTCGCATCCACAGACGTCGAAGGTGGACTCCCATCACACCCACTCCTGGATGTCAATGCCTCAAACTCTACTGCATCATCGGTAGGCCGGTTAGGAATCATAGATGTGATCCTCAACGCCTCCGATAACGTGAACGACTGAGGAAGCCTGGCCTGTCTATCAGCCTCCCCGCGTTGTGGATCCAACTCCACTGACGCACCTCATGACTCAGAGGCACGTACTGCACCTCTAGTCATTGCCGCAGATGCCTCAATCTGCGCCACACCAGCCATGAAGTCGAAGTCACCTCCTTCTCCTCCATAAGACGTGGAAGCCTCTGTTCCACCTGATCTCCGCTGGGCCATAGCCATACTAGCTATCCTCTGCTCCAACTGCTCAATCCGAGCAGACATACCTGCTTCTGACGTCGTAGCAGGTGGTGGACCGACCGCTCCTCTCCTAGGTGCTGGACCTCTACCACCACCACGGCCTCCCTGAGCTCCTCCACCTCGTCCACGATCAGCCTTCTCTTATCGCAACTCGGGATGGAGATCAAAACAACGGTCACTACTGTGACCAGGTCGTCCGCAATGCTCACATTGCCTAGGTGTTGCTTGAGACGTTCCTGACGTCTCATAACCATCTCTCCTCTGTGGACAGTCCTTTTGCTGATGAGGACCATCAAACGTCCAGCAAGGACCGCTTGCTGCTGGCTACAGAAGGACGGCATGGGTTTCTGCCCACTTGATCCTCCAACACCTCCCTGAGATCGTGACTGCTCCGCACGATCCTTACCACCACCACCACCACGCTGTTGCGTAGCCTGTGATCCTCGAGAAGAGGTGGTCGCTCCATGTGGTGTCTCCTTGCTGAACCCAGCAACCACCACCCTCTCCTCCACCATGTTGAGCTCAATCCGCTCAGCCAGACTAAAGACAACCGCCAACGTCGGAGCAGTATCTCTAAGGAGAGTAGCATCTCTAACTCTCCTACGCAGCTCCCGATCTAGTATCTCATACCAGAACTGGACTGCCTGTGCTTCCGTCACCCCTTGGGTAACGCTGATCAACCGCCTCATGCGAGTAAACGCCTCGCGTAGGCTCTCTCCAGTCTTCCGCTGGAACTCCTGCAGACTCCTCAACTTGTCAGTCCGCACACCCTGATAGTTCTTCTTCAAACATTGGAAGAACTGAACCACAGGGTTAAACCTTGGTGGTATCTGCTCACACTACCACCTGCTCCACTACTTGTGGACGCACCGGTAATAGGTACTCCGCCCCCTGTGGTTGTACCACTGCTACTGGCACCCGAACTCGCAGGTGCTACGCCTCCCGATACTGCGCAAGTAGTGATAGAAACGTAGTTGGGAGACCAATGTTGTCTCCACAACTCGATCTCAACACTGTAATCTCGTCTGAACTCATGATAATCGTCCATCGGCGGTCCCTCCAAGTGCTGGAACAAACCCTTCCACGCCATGAAAGGTGTAAACAGCTGTGGGTTCCGCATCTGCTGCAGATCGTACCAACTGTCGAACTCCTGGATGAAGTCATCCAGCTCAATGATACCAACTGTATCCGAGTAACGTCGAGGCCTCTTCGTGGCCCCATATATCTAGTCCATGTCCCACAACAATGGTGTGGTGACACTAGACTCACCACCAGAAAACGCGCTGTCTGCGTCTGACTCGTCCTCTGGAACCACCGACGGCAATGGTGTAGGTAGTCGGTACCTCATCCCACTCCGTGTATACCCACTGTCCGAGAAGTCCCCACCAGAACCTCCCGAGAACTCCGTGATGAGAGAATCCCGCTAACACACTCCCCAACCGGAATGTCGCAATCTCCGTCACCACCGTAACCACCACTTGCCTAACCTTGCTCCTACTGAGCTCACCTATCTCCTACTAGGATGGTCAAGATATGGACAACCTGTACCTGCCATCACCATAGACAGCCTCTCACGGTCTGTTGGTCGTCACTCCAACCGCATCGTGAGAGAGACAAAGGTAGTCTGACTGGTCCGCAACTCCAGCCTCACTATCGACAGCACACTGGAGTGAACTCACTCTGGAAATCTAGCGCCAACACAAGCAAACGCGGCGCACAAATAAAAAGCAGAATATGGAGATGTTCCAACCACAAGAAGTCCAAACGATAACCCTCCACACTCAAACATTCACATAAAGAGAAACCCAACCCCACCCGGACTGACGTCTCCTCGTCGGTGACCACATGCACAATATATGATCACCAACTGTCGTAACTGACACTAGAGGTCACTAACTAGATGTCCACACCTCTAGTAGCTCCAAAAACATCCACGTGGTAGCTCTACTAGCTCACCCAAGACAACTGCCACCAATTGCCTCTATACACGTCTCTACGGTATAGACAAGCACTACCACAACTATAGCTTACCCCTAATACTATGGGGTCGCCCTACCACTCCTCTAGGAACGTGCGAGAAGGTCTCCTACTACCTTAAACAAGTCCATAAGTACTTGCACGCATCCCTGTAGGACACCAAGAGCTATTGGTCTAGTGGTAAAGCCAAAGCTAAGACTACAGAGTTAGGAGTCCAGGTGCAGGAATAGTGTTGGGATGGGATGAAACCTTCCCACACAACTGAAGCTTGGATACCTCTCTCACGCACGCTAGTAAGCTGGCTTGCGGCGGGCGCGAGCTCGGGCTCAGCTCCGCTCCGCCTCCGCACTCTCGCACTCTCGCATTCCGCTCTCACGCCTCCGCACTCACGCACCTCTGCTCCTCGAAGTCTCTAAACGCCTCCTAACACTCCCGCTCACTCTCCGCTCCGCTCCGCTTGAAGTAGAGTAGAAAAGGTACAACACACCAGAAGAGGCTCGGCTCCACCTCGAATTGCAGAAGATTGCACCAAAAGAGGCTCCAAAACAGCGAAAACAACTTGCGGGTGCACATGGGTGACCAAAATCTGACATAAAACAGCAAGAACACCCAAATCCAACCCGAACACCACCACAACAGATTCGCGAATGCACAAGACACACTTCGCAAATGCACACACACACAACAAAACTCCTAAACTCGAGTTTCCACACGAAATTGCACCAAAATCTGACATAACTAGCCTTTTTGCACTTGCAGGTGTCACGGCAGCGAACTTCGACATGCCATAACTTCTTCAATCCTTGGCCAAACTCCACGAAACTTAGTGCACTAGAATCGTCTCTCAAATGCACTTCCAAAGAGCCCACTCCGGCCTGACATTGACAAGTACTCCAACTGCCACGCCCAAACGTGCAATCCGGCTCCAACAAGATACTTCAAGAACATTTCGCAAAATTTCTGCAGCGCTTCCGCATGACAGAAATCTCCACTCGACCCCAACAACAGCAAATTGATCAGCGACCAGCAATGTAGCATGCGCCCACACACCTCGATCACAGCTCCAACAATCAACCACGAACGACAACGCCCGAAGATACCAGCGGACGATTTTAGATTTCAGATCAGCGAGCTCTTACTGAACTCCGCCTCGACTTGCACTCAGTTCTTCGAGTAATCTGCATTGAGAAATTACCATCTCCAACACTACAACACTGATTACTCACAAATGATCAAGCCAAACCCACTCTAAACGCGAAGAGAATCCGGGTTACACTCAACTAGACTATCCACCATAGCCTGGAGCTTGAAGGCTCAACTCAAAGAACTAAGGCCTTCAAGCCCTACCTGCGAAGTATACCCCTAGTGGGCTCTCCCACCAACTCGCCCTAACGGCACTAACGGCCTTACCGGGATGCGCCACTTCGCACTCGGTCAACCTAGCCGGGGTGCCCAAACTGACGTGACACCCCTCTTTGTCTTAGCTCACTATAGAGCTCTCTTGGCCACCGCCTTAGCTGCTCCAGGTTGTGTTTTTCAATCTCTAGTTGATGATACGCACATCGTAGGTCCGGTGGACCAAGTCGGTGTTGTCTTTGACCACCTTATCTCTCAATTGGCCTTGGTATGGCTGATGGTGAAGGTGTCAAAGTGCAAGGCTTGGTCTCTCATAGGTATATCGTCGGACCTATAGCTCCTAGAGGAATTTGTTACCCCTACATAGGGTTTATGCATCCTCGGAGTACCTGTGGGTACATAGGACTTTATCTCTCGATTCTTAGATGTTGCCCTGACGAAGGACGTTTTGCATATCGAGGATCTCCCTATGTTGGAGGATCCTCAAGTTGCCTTTGGTATTCTTTCTTCTTCCATTGCACGGCGTCCTAGTTACTTACTTCGCACAGTACCTCCATCTCTTATCTTCATCTCGCGCCTTAGAGAATTTGATAAGAAGATCATGGGGGTGTTTGACGACATCCTAGGACCATGGACTTTTGACTGTGTGGTAGGACCTCTCGCACGTAGGCAGACATCTTTGCCGATATCATGTGATGGGGTGGGTCTATTATCCATGGAGGAGACTGCTACGGCAGTCTTTTTGGGTAGTTGGGCCCTCTGAGCACCTTGGCTCTGTTGCCATTTTCTCGCGCGAGATAGACTTATTCTAGAGAGCTATGTGACAGAGGTGGAGGATGGTTCTTACCCACTACAGATGTGTCTCCGTGAGACAAGAGATAGTTTGACTCTTGAGGCACGTAAGACACACCCTCGATTCGATACTTTAGCTACCGATGGATCTCGCGGACTACAATCTTCTCTGACGAGACACCACTTCCAGCGGGTTCTCCATGCGCTCTTAGTGGATCCTTCCATCTCACGAGATACTAGAGCTCAACTCCGCTCTTGTTCATGCAAGGGTGCACGCTCTTAGCTCATAGCTCGACCTTGCATTAGAGCGTTCCGACTCGCACCAACTATCTTCTCTAGAACGATGAGGTTCCGCCTAGGCTTGGTCCAGCTTGTTGCTTCGATACTATCCATCTGCGAGTACGATGTCTTGCTCGACACATTGGATCGTCATCTTGCTCGATGTCCTCATGGTGGAGAGCGGATAGCTACCCACGATGCCATCAGAGACGTCGTGTTTGTCTTAGCACGGGAGAGCGATCACATGACGTGGAGAGAGCGTTGGTATGCCTTTCAAACAGGAGGATTAGTGAGAGCTGACTTGTACATGATGAAGGAGGATCACGTCTCAGTGACTGATGTGGTTGTCACGGATCCAACACGGGACTCAGTGGCGGCACAGGTGATCACCCATCCTCCAGGATGGGCTACAGATGTGGCGGCAGCAACGAAGGTGACCAAGTATAGGGGTATGCAAGGGAGACATCGCTTCATTCTCTTGGCTTTGGAGATATACAGATCGACAGGTTTGGAGTTCGACGTCTTTCTGAGAGATTGTGCTAGAGCATATCATGAGAGGCGTCAGGAGATACCACTTTCTCTTTCTTTCTACACCACGTTTTTTAAGCAGCGAGCTTCCATTGCTCTACAGAGAGCTTTAGCAGGCACCGTTCACATGAGGGCAATCGCAGTAGATGATGCTTCTTCAGATGCACCAGTTGTTTGTAGACATACTAACTTTCTGGTCTCCGACATTATAGGTGCGACAAGCGATTTTAGAGCTACTGATAGCGGGGCTTAGCCCCGCTGTTCTTCCCTTCGGGATGGTTGTTGCTTAGTCCTTCGGGTCCTTCTTTCCCTTGTAAAGCTTGATGGGGTCTTCCCATCCGTGTGCTATTCATTGGTTCGCGTTTGTGTTACTCTAGGTCGGCAATGCATATGCTCTAATTAGTTGATATGTAAATGGTCATTGATAATTACGGTGTATTTGTCATAAAAGGATGTTTTTAAGACATTTGTGTGTAACATAAGCCGATGCAGCCATTCTAGCTAAGACGTCCGACCCATACATATGATAAACGTAGAGTGTAAAATAAGAAAACATTAGTCAATACTTATAATATGACATTTTTCGAGAATCACATCGTCAAGAAGAACGTGGTGGTTAGGGATATTGAAATATTTTTAATAGTAACGAATGATCATATGTTCGGTATGAATTTGTGTTTTGAAAATTCTGTTTCCCATTATATAGTGCTAATCATTTGAAAAATGAATATGATAGAACTTCAAAAGAGATACGTTTGAATGTCAAATCATTACCATTGTGAAAAATCGATCCGTTAGAAGTGAAGGCAATGAAGTAACAGTTTGTTGTAAGTAGATATGCTAGTTCTAAAAGTAGTAATAGTTACCACAAATAAATTATATCCCAAGAGGTCAGACATAGAGACTAGGAGCTATACTGAAAAATATAGTATCCATTATCAGATTAAAAAACACCGACCAAGAACAAATATGTATAAACTGTAATTTGATAAATATAACTCAGATGATGGTTGCAATAATCAATAACTGTTCTTGAGGTGTTGTCATGGAAAGTTAAGTTCCACAAAGTGCATCATAATATTTACAATAAGAATCATATCATACATTTATTACATAATTAGTATTTTATTTATCCGATACATAAGATATTGAAAATCTACTATATGATATGTATCATAAATGTTCCTATGGCTTTTTATACCATATGTATACAAAATGCAATACATCGTATTTTCATTCGTCATGGAATATCCATAGATTTGCATATTTACGATATATCTCTTATCATACAAACATATGTCTATAATGTTTTTAGACATTGTTTTTAAAAATATCTAAAAAAAATCAGATGTATTTTAAGTCCGCTAGATGGAGATGGGCATGATCATCTTATAGCTTATGATAGTAAGCAGATGGTTCACGCAGAAAAGAATTATTATGTGATTGAATGAGAAGGATTAGTTTTTGGATTGAAGAAATTCAACATTACTTACTAGGAGAGAAATTTTCCATAGTCATAGATCACGAGGCTTTAAAGCCGAATGTTGTATTGCTTGTTGGAAGATCCTTCTAATAGATTATGATTATGTGATCAAAGATAGACGAGGAAACAAATATGCAAATGCTGATCTCTTGTCGAAGGCTTATGATGATGAGGAAGAAGAACTGTTTGATGATTCATTTCTAGACGAGCAAGTGATGATCATCACAAGCATTGAGGAGGTACCTGACGAATACAAGGAAATCTGGAGTTTCTTTGTAGATGGCTCTTTTCTAGAAGGTATGCATACTCAAGAACGTAATATGTTGATCCAAAGATGCAAATCTTAGATCATGGTGGAGGGAATTCTGTTTCATCAAAGAGCAGATGGATTACTAAGGAGAGTAGTTGGTCAGAAGGAAACTTTCAAGCTAATGCACTAGTTTCACGACGACACTATTTGCAACGATCACATTGCTGGTAAGATAACAATCTTCAAGATTTTGGATGCGGATTATCATTGGAGAGGTATTTTCAAGGAGTGTTTAGACTATTGCAAAACTTGTGACGTATGTCAAACATTTGCTCTAAGTCTACTAGAGCAAATGTTAAGATCAATTTCAGTGTTAGGATCATTTGAGAAGTGAGATATTGACTTTGTAGGTCTTCTTAATAAGACACATCGAGGCAATAGATACATTGTAGTCACCACTTACTATTGTACCAAGTGGGTAGAGGTTAGACCTTTGAGGGAGACTAATGAAACATAAGTGGGTAGATTCTTATGAGAGAAGATCATCACAAGATTTGGATGTCCGTTATAGTTAGTCTCAGATAGAGGAGGAGGGTTTATAAGGAGCATGACTATTGCTATGCTGCAACACTTTTCTATCAAGCCACGAGTAACGACGTCATATAAACCAAATGCTAATGATCTTGCAGAGAAGATGAATCTTACATTTTGTATGATGCTCGTCAAAGATGCTGGTGTTGAGACTACGAAACATACTTGAGATAAGAGACTACATGTCATCTTATGAGACTATCGAACGACAACATATACTTCTACTGGGTATTCTCCATTTTGACTTGTTTATGGAGTGGAATCCAAGTTGTTGATCCAATTCGAATTGGATATTTTTCAAAGTTCAACGACAGTTGAAGAGGTCGAGGAGAAGACGTCGTCAGATCAAGAAGGGAGCAACTCATGGAGTTGGAAGAGTCCCGAGCGGTAGCAATGATCCGGATGGAACGAACTCAAGCGTATCAAAAGAATAGTTACGACAAATGATTGGGCAAGAGAGAGATAAAATCTTTCCAAGTCGAAGATTGGGTAATGATGTATGATGCTATCAAATTTCAAGAGGGCTAAGAATAAGTTTCTTCCTAATATTTTGGTCCTTTCGTTGTAGATAAAGTGTGGAGCAACTTCATCTATGATCTTCAGGAGCTGGGAGGAAGGAGATTCTATAAGGTAAATCATGACAAGTTGTGTTTCATCGACGAAAGTTCTCTCTTCATTCTGAGGACGGAACGAAAATTTAGTCCGATAGTAAAACGTAACGACTTATGTTACACATAGGAAGTTTGTCTATTAGTAAGGTGTATAGTTGTAACTAAATGTGGAGAATGTTTATTTGCTACCTAAGTACTTTAAGGAGGTATCAAGTTAGTCATGACTAGCTAAAGTTAGTTATGGTTAAAATTAGTTGTACTTTTGACAGAATTCAGATATTTCCTACAGAGTGAGAACCACGATCTTATATCTTGTCTAAAAGATAGAAAAGAGGTGGAAAATATCCATTATCTCCTTCTTTACTTGATATTAGTGGTGGGACTAAAGTTATGGACTTTGTGTGCATTAAAAACAAGAAGAGATTCCACATATCTTCTTTTTAGTTAGTCCTAGTGTAGAGGGGATGGAAATTCGAGACTCTTTGAGAATATTTCAAAATCCTTATAGAAGTTGTTGACTTTGAAAGAATAAGCTCATGTGAAAAGATAAGAAGCCCATGTGATCAATGCTTTATCTTAAATAATATCTTAGTAAAATCTGATAAAAATAGTTACGACCGAGTTATCAAAAGATACCAAAGTAAAAATCGAAAATGCATAAATAGAGGAGTAAAGAAGAGCTCCTCGTCCTTGTTTTCACATCGTTGTAATGATAACTTGAGCAATATAGAGAGAGTGTGAGATTTTAATATGTGAGAACTTGAAAGACGTCGTTAGAATGGAGAATTTTAGTTGATGAGTTTAAGGGTTTGTGAAGCATTGAACTTAGGATTTCCTCCTTCAAGTTAATGGTGTGCTTCCATCAAAGCCATCAGAGGTGACCCTTAAGTGAGAGACAAACCCGACATGTTGCGAGTTGACCGATGACTATCATGGAGATTGAGAGATTGGGGATAGTTGATCGACAGGACCGTTGAGAGTTTACAGGACCGGAGCTAGACCGTCTCCTTAACTCTCAAGCTCATCATTCCTCAAGTCTCAACCTAGACATCGTTAGGTCGGTCTCAAAACATGAGCAAGTCACAAGATGACTTGGGCGGACTTCTCATAAAATCTAAGGTCCTAAACGATACCTCCAGCACACCTAGCGGTCCAACTGCCCATTTTCATATTGTGGTACGACTCTTGTATGAAATTCTTGTAAAACTTAGGATGTGTTTCTTTCTATGTTGCGTGAACCTTATCATGTAACTTGCTGAACAATTTCGTGACCTACTGAGCAAGAGCTTCCGCGAGTGCAATAAGACGATAGGTGCACAAAAAGTGGTACTAGAGAGCGAGAACTCGAGATAACATCTGAAAGCTGGACGCTTGAAGAGAGACTTGGGATACAAAACAGATCAACGTTTCTAGAGGAACACTTGGACCAATGACCAACGTAGAATAGAGTTTTAGGAGAAAGACCAAAAAACGAGTGGCAGTTGACACCAAGATCAGATCGACTCGAGCTAGTCTCGAGACACAATCAGAGAACAATAACCGATAACCTTCGCCCCAACATCAAAGAAGCCCAATACCAACTGTAGCACTTGGGCAGCAAGATGCAGTCTTGCCAACGGTGCCCAACATTCAAGCGCAAGAAGTCAAGGATATTTTTATGCAAAGCTCATCAAGATGATGAAGATCATGCAGGAAGACATGGTCTCTAAGGATAAACTGTAGTGTCTCATGATTTATCCTTTAGACCATTATAGCATAAAAGATTTCGTTCCTCAAGAAGATTTACACTAGTATCGCTGCTATAAGTTCTAAGATCTGTCTAAACTCACAAACACGCGTGATTTATCTAGAAATCCTATCTTCTCACAAAACCACACGGCTTCTACACCCTTCAGAAGGTACTATGGACCCCAACATACAAATACTACATAAAATATCACACAATTATCCACTAAGAAGTCCTGGAAGACGATTACTGCTTCTAGTCTTCCCACGACCGGTCTTTCCTAAGCAATTCTCGGCTTTCGGAGGTTCAACTCGGCTTATGACAGTTCTAGCAGACTGTCACTGCTTCGTAGATGTCAAATTATCAATGCTTATCACACATTGCTCTTCCAAGTTCCAACGGGGTTAGATTAATCACAGAGTGTATATCCTTGTAGCCTTCCCAAGCTTCTGTCTATGGAAACGGTCTTTCTGCAACACTACAATGACATTCACATTCACTACTACTAAATAGAAGTCTTGGAAGTCAAGTAGAAGAAGAGAGAAAGATGAAAAGATGGGAGAAGATGAGGAAGAAGAGAAAATCCAAATAAGAGGAAACAAGAAGAAAAGGAGAAATTAAGATTCCGACAGGCTTATAGTCCGGATCTTAACTAACAAGCCATCCATGCTTGTAGTAATTTGGAGAAGAAGATCAAAAATCTGCTTACAGTTACACAGTCTTCCAATCGAAGATGTCGTCTTCTACTGTGGAAAGAAGGCTTCTTTCGACCTCTGTCTTTGCTCCGACTACTCTGATTTCAGGGACCAATCTTCCATAAGACAATCCGTACATGGATCCAGAGTGCTCTCCTGGATGAGACAAGCTTGGACTCTGCACAGCTTGTAACAATCACCGCCACTTAAGAAGAAGGCTTCTCATGCACAATTGAATATGAATTCGAGGAAACTCACTGCGAAGAAGACACAAAACAACCCTAAACAAAGCTTCTGCAATCAAATCTAAAATCCAATCCTCGAGAAGAAGCTTCATTGGCTTCCAGAAGCTCACTCCATCTGCTTTCTGTTACTACTTCTCGACACACCAGCTTATAAGTATGACTGCACGATGATGTCGTTCTCTGTTCTAAGCTGTCTACTCTTGTTCTACATCCTTTCGAGCCCTTGTTGAGAGCGGAGGTGCAGACCTACTCTAAAACTTTGCGCACGATCATATGTGAGTGTGCGCCCACATGTGTGTAAAAATGTGCGCTTGAAATCCTACCTAGGTATATACTTTATACAATTGCCTTGGAGTCGCAGGAGGGAGATCCCTTCCAATCACAACTCACATCCAGGAAAAGATGAGACGATGTCAGAAGACCACCACCTCCCAGGCTTCGGTTCCCTTCTCAGTTGAGAAACTGCTTTACTACTCTTATCGTTGCTTATCTTGTCACATGGACAGTCACCTAAAAAATAAAGTGAGAGTTGTCTCTCTTAAATTAACAAACTCCGATTCCTATCAAAATTAGCCATGTGAACTGACTACCTACCTCTATTGCCTACTCCTGATCGCTAGGTATGGTCTCCATTGGATTCTCATCTATCAGATCTCCTAATTCGCTTCTGATATCGTAGGGAGCCCTGCTGGTACCTCTGGTGCGGCTGAGGTGACATCCTCCTCGGTGATCGTAATATGGGCTTCCACCCTGGCTTCGGAAGCCTTAAGAGGCTTCTGAGAAGTTGAGTACACATGCACTTCTTGGCTCTTCTGCTCCACTTGTTCGACATTGGGAGTTCAATGATCTCACAATGGTCAGAGGTAGTCACCTCCTCCACTCTAAACACATGAGAAGACACCTCTGCTTCCTATCTTCCAGAAGACACCTTGTCTTCCAGGGCTCCTTTTGTCTTCTTTTTGACTTCCAACGCTGTCACCACCAAGTGGACAATGAGGTCAAACTTCTCCTTGTCAAGATCCTTCCCAATCGCTGGTCTTGGTGCACGAAAAGACGTAGCTGTATGCTGGAGAATCAAGGGAAGACCGTAAAGAGTCTTCATGCTCTCAATATGCCGATCCAAGTAGCGGAACATGCTCTCCTTGCAATCCACTAACATCTCTCTAGAAACGTCAACCTAGTCACGAGCTAGGGTCAGAAGCTTCTTTCCCGCAATGAAGTTGAACTTCTTCAGAAGCGCTTCTCCATCCGTGTCATGATCACCTTGGCTCGGACTTCTGCTTCTACCCGTTGTTTCGTGAGCGGTTTGAGCTTCCGTGGCTTCTCGCAGTGCACTCCAAGTTGTCTTCTCTTCTGCGAGATCAGTGAGCTAATCCCTCATCCGTAGAACTTCCTGCTCGCGCTGTTGAAGTCGTGTCTACAACTCTTAGTTGCTCTTTTGCAGCTGTGCCAACTCATTGGTAGAAGCAGAAGCTTCCGCTTCCCTGTCCTTTTATGTCCCAATCCACGCGGTAACTTAATTTCACACATAAGTTATCATGTGAAGCCTCTAAAGTGTTAGCGTAAATCTTAAACTACTTGCGAAGACATGTAAAATGACACATTATATAAAAAATTAACTTAAACAAGCTAGAAAGTATGCATATGCGACATGTAAGTACAACCCATGAGCTTAAGTCTATCAACACTATCATCTTGCAACCTACCGTTCTGGTAGCGAACCACATCATCTCGCAAAGTAGCCGTGTGCTCTTGACAGTCTTCTCGAAAATAATCAAGACTATCACACCATATACATCTACGAATAGGAGCACCTCCTCGACGTATAGCAGCAGGCGTCGGTGGCTGCTCTCTCTGCAAGCCAGCTATCTCCATCTTCAACTCACGCATCTGTCGGATAAGATCTTAAATCTGATTCTGCTAACCATGGTTCTCCGTAGGTCTTTGAACAGGTGCCTTATGTGCAGGAACTGACACAACCGGCATCAAAGAAACTGCAGCCGAGACAACAAGTCTAGGAGCAGGAGTCAGAGGTTGTTGTACTTGAGGAGCAGTATAATGTTGAGGGATCACTTCTGCAAGCGGTCGTCTCCCTACAGCCACTCTCTCTCGTCTCTGTCTTTTTAGAACAGCCAGGACATCCGCAACTCTTCCCCAATCCATAGTAACTCCTTCAATCGATCGATATGCTAAAATGAAGCATAATCGATCTGTCGTAGCATCATCAGTAGCTTGCAAGAAAAGCTCTATTTTCCTAGCATCTAAGGTTATGCGCTCAAGCGTTGAGAGTTGTCGGTATCTCTGATCAAACTCTCTCAACAACTCGTTCAAGCTCATCATACGACAGGTTGTTGCTCAACCTAGTCTAGAAACATCCTCCTAGTAACTCTTTCTGAATCCTCTTCAAGAAACTCCTCTCAAAGAGCTCGCTCAAAACTCATCCAGATGATGGAGGACCACTTCTCCAAGTGGATTGAGTTGGTGGCATTATCGAACAAGACGAGTGAAGGGACAGCGTATGTATTTTTAGATCGAGTGCTTAGTCGTTTTGGAGCACTAGCTGAATTGCTGATATACCAAGGTACATAGTTCTTTGGTGAGTTTCAAGCCTTGTGTGATCAGACACTGATTGATCATCGGACTACATCTCGAGATCATCTTGAGACGGATGGTTTAGCAAAGAGAGTAGTTCAGACGGTGAAGAGAGGATTGCGCAAGAATGGCTTGCAGAAGGACCACATGAGAGACTGGGATGTGCAGTTATCATGGTTGACTATGGGTTACCGTTTTAGCCGACAAGCGTCATTGACTTCCTTCTCATCGTATTTTCTATTGTATGCCCGAGATCCAGATTTATCTTTGATCATTCGTACATGCTGAGGTGTTGAACCTTGATGATCCAGATATGTGGATGAGAGCATGTTCTCAACGAGTAGGGACATTTCAGAGAGTTATGCCCATGGCTTTTGAGAACCTAGCGATTGCTCAGCATAGAGACATATTGCGATTTGTGACTATTCGAGGAGGAGGTTATCAACCATCGATTCGCAAGTTTCATCTTGGCGATTATATCTATCTTCAGCAGACTACACCGAAGATGTTAGATATAATCGCATGGCGCATTATTTTAGTAGTGCGTGAGGTGTTATCTTCTGGAGTACTCACGTTTAGAGGGCGTGATGGTGTTGTTTGGAAGAATCATGTGCGTAATTGTACGTCATGTCATTTCTCAACATCGATGGTACCGTCGATCCAAGTTTAGCAGTTGCACGCTGTCGTGTTGTGAGACGTCCCACATGTGAATTCAGTGAAGAACGGGTGTTGTGTTTCCTTTTGTGTTCGGTGAACCTTTTGTGTAGTTCGCATGAGAGGGTATTAGGTGTCACGTTCAAAGAGATCTGGATGTGAGATCGCACGATAACAAGATGTGCCGACTCAATGATCCGTGAACGTTCACGTGAATGGTTCTTGTTGTCAAACATAAGTATAAGATAGTGGGTTGGGGGTTTGTGAGGCATTCTTCTTTGGGGGTAGTTTTCATGAGTGTGTCTTAGTGTCTTACGTGATAAGAAGGAGCGGCAGGAGTTGTATTCATGGATGGAGGACTGAATCGAGTTCCAAATCTGCCATTTCCGAACCCGTTTCATATCAAGCTTCACTTGATCCACCGCGATCACTTTTGACAGTGGTTCGTCGCCTACTTTGGGAAAGAGTTCATGGGGAGGATGATGGACTCGCCTACTACGGTGATCTTACCAATCGTCACGTATGGAGAGGACTGGGACTTGACAGTGTACATCTTACTTTGACGAGGATCAATGGACTTGAATTGTCCAGCCAACATCCCTTTCAACGTCTGGGTGGATGTTCGATGTCATTATCGGCGGAAGATCAATCATCGTGCGTGGATCACAAGGAACTTTGGCGAGGAGTACTGTAATCAAGTGATGGCTTCTCCATTTCCTTTTGTAGTGCCTTTCATCGTAAATCGGTTCCAGGTCATCATCTTGACCTTGTACTGAATCTTAAGTATTAAGTATGATCTCTATAGTTTGACGAATGTAATTAACCTAAGGTTGGGACCGATGCCTTGAAGGCATGAGAGGGTAGTAAGGTTATAGTTGTTCTAGGGTACCAAGTAGAGGACAAAAGAGGTTTCCAGATCTGTTTTCTTATTGGTCTATTTTCGACCAATCAACTCTATTCTAGATCTGCAGACGGCTTTAGGGTTTTGGAGGTCTTTCCGGGGTCCATTTGAGGAGTGAGTGGTCTTGTTGGAAAGCTCTCGAGACGAGCTACACTTTGGAGACAAAGATCGGACGATTTGGAGTTCTGAGGAGAGAGTGATGGACGTTGAAAGTCAGGGGGTCAAATCAGTACCCCGAGCCACATTTTGGAGTGATCCGGGAGTTTGAGAGGTGATCTTTAGGAGCTGTCAAGGGGATCGAGTAGTTCACTCCGTGCTGGTTGTATTGATGTAAAACAATCCTACATTTGAGTTGGATTTGCTCCTGAAATGATCGATTGAAGTTGGCTGTTACAGTTGAGAGGTATGAGTAAAACCGTTTTCTTTGGATTCAAAGCTTGAGTTGCTCCGTGCACATGGGATTGGATCTCTGAGTGAAACTTTCCAGGATGAGAGTGTGCCCTATCAGCTAGTCACATGTGAAATTTCAGTTCAATTGGGTAAGAGAATGTGTGGAGATCTAGGATTTTGGCCATCGAGATCTGTAAAGCTCATAAGTTAGCACAGACGGGTGGCTTGATTCATCGCGGGCAGTTGGGTTCAGATCTGAGACTGAAATTTCATACAGTAGTAGAGAAGGGTCAGAGGGAATGTCCTGTGAAGTTTGAGCCTGATTGGATAATCGAGGTGAAGACACGAGATTGTCAAAGTTCAATTTGCAGCGAGGCGAGAAAGACGTAGAGAGATTTCGCTTAAATCTCTTGGTTGGAGTTGAACAAAAAAACGACTTGAAGATGGGAGGTGTGCTTCTTGGAGGTGTCGTGTGGATGACAAGGAGGCTGTATTGTGAGATTGGTACGGCGATCACGCTCAGTGGAGGTGCCACGTCTTGCTGAAGCTGAGGTACCATTATCCTCGGTGTCACGCCCCGAGTTTCTAGCTGTTTGCTGCCGATATGTCTTGTATCGTTGGGAAGCTTGTGTAGTAGGTGGTCCTTGTTGTGGACATCTTCCTGAGCAAACTCGTATCAGCGAACAATAGAAGATCAGAGTCTACAATTTAGGTAGTTTGTCGAGAAGAAGTAGTGAAGCGGATGTTGATGAGAGATTGTATGAAAAGTGCTTGGGATCTAAAGCAGACACGTACCGTGTATGAGCCTTGCCTTTATCTAGAGTGGAGTCGAGCTCCGAGTCATTTGTGCGATGCACATGTGTTGCACTTGGGTCAAGTTAGATCGCTAGTAACCTACAAAAAAGACTGATAGATTAGATAGTGAGAGCATAAGTTTTCATCGGTTAGGTCGTAGATCCAGTTGCATCTCTCTACAGCCAGATACCCCGTGTATTCCCAGACCATATTTCACGCCCTACGACAACGTGCGGTGTCTTGGTGAGAGTTTCTTGAGAAAGACATAACCTTCTAGTCGTGATACGATGGTGAAGACTGTGATATGTCTATCTATAAAAGCGCTGGGTTTCGAGCTATGGTTGCTTACTCAAGCGGTGGGCTTCATATTATAAGGTGGCACTAAGAACACTCACACAAGTCTATTGGCTCCTCTGATATGTTCATAAAGTGAAAATCAAGACTAACTAGCAGTAATAAAGTCTGATGGTGAACTTTAACACTCACGAATGAAAAACATGTGATGCTTTAGACTTCAAAACTTCTCCTACATGTAAATGAGACCCTACTGAACACATATGAACTTTCAGCATGAGATCAAATCTGAGCACTGAGATATGAGCAAAAATGTTATGAGTAAAGAAATTATGACAATTTTTGGTACCCATATAGCTATTTGAAATGTTCTTTCCTCAAAATGTGCTCTTAAGTCTTTTGTTATAGTGTTGTGAATTTTTTTTATTGCTATATGTTAGCTGAACGAATAGATGGTGAAGGAGCTAGACTTAATCCATACATGCAGAGGGTCCAAATATGCCTTAGAGGATTAAGTGTGACAACTTGCTCAACTCAAATAATCAATTAAACTTCTTGTGCATATTCCTCTCTTCTGAACTTTGAAATAGGTGAATATATATGCATGAGTGCTCATGAATATGCATGAGTGCTCATGAATATCGCTATTATTATCTAAATATATCACTTTCTAAGAAATGACATCCCTAATAACTATTTGACACCTTGATGGTAGGCTTCTTTAGTCCTTCCTACGCATTGTTTTAGTGGTCCATGGGGTTACAAGTTATGCAAATGCCAATGAACTCTTTAACTATTTTGGTCGGGTTAGGGTTGAAATTTGCATGAAAACTCTATGATTTGATCCAAAGCTTTCAAAGGTTTTACCTTTCGTCCATAGAATGATCTTTGTGAAAAATGAAATAAAGTTTGTAAGATATGAACAAGTCTTTTGGGTTTAAAATGATTAGTTCCAATATCTTTTCTAATTTTGAGTTACGTCTTCTTAAGAATAAACCATCATAACTGAAACTACAGCGAAGAAATCCAATGCATTGGTTTGTCTTCTAATTGCATGTTCCTTCTGTGATCATGTCCAACCAGAAAATCATAGTTTTTATTCACTTCTTTATTCAAAAGTGAGGCATATATATATATATATATATATATTAGTCATTCCTTATTTGGTTAGGAGAATGAAATATGCACAAATTATTTACTACTTAATATTTATTTATAAAATGGTTATATAATAAATAATCCATTGATTAAATGATTTCAACAAGCGGTCAGATTTGTGTTCTCAAAGGCTACACTTGGACTCTCTCCACTTATGGTTAAATTCACATCTTTTTGCAACTGAAAGATCCAATTAACATGTAATCATCAAGTTAAAACAAATTATTCTATCAATTTAAGATAGAATTACCATATAACATATATATCCGTTTTGATACAATTAAAAGAGCAACAACTCACAAAAGTCGATAAAACATGCATATTTGTTCGATAATGAACCTCACGTATTCACATCCTCATGGAAGGGGTAAATATGCAAAGGTTTAATTATTATCTAAGCCTTCTGCAGAGAAGTGTGAAGTAACAAATTAGACCTTTGATGAAATGTGCTTTGCCGATAATCAACATCTCACATTTGCTTTCAAGAGCGCATTTGTCCACACTCCCCTTACGGTTTATGTCTATGTCTTCTCATGTCATGATGACTAAAACTTAATGTCTATAAATTGTTTGATATTTCATGTAAGCTTGGTGTAGGATTTTCAAGTAACATTTGCATCTTTCTTGATAACAACAAGCAGTGTTGTGTTGTACATGGGTTTGTCATATACAAGTTTGGTGAAATATATATTTTTGTTCATATGCGTCGACCATGCGGTGTTATATATAATGTATAAATGATTATCGTAATATTTTGACATACTTCAACGTTCATGTGTGTTTCATGCAGAAAACAATGAGATACATGTTAGGGCACTTCATTGTGTTTACTTGTACATGATTATCTGTTAGGTACTTTGTAAATAGCCAACGTTAGTGTTTCTTCTTATTAGTAGTTTATGTAAGTTGTACCAAGTAGACGAAGTTGATTGTCAAGGCTTTCTACATATGATGACAAGTATTTTATAGTTGTAAATATGACTTACCTACATTTACTATTGCAAAAATAGCCAAGTAAGTCACTAGAAGACAAAAAATAAAATATTTAATTTCTCATTGATAGGTTATTTTTTGGTTGAAAATCTAAAATGATTCCTTAAACCGACTTAGCGGTTGCTACAATAGAGATCTTGATGAGTTCATGGTAGCAATGGAAAGGTCTTCTCGTTGGCTTGCACAATGAATACATAATCTAACGATTTGAGATAAAGAAGATAGAAATATGTCAGACTGAAGTTCAAGAGTCAATTTCTAAGTGTATGTATGAAATAGTCATAGATATGAAGAGATTGAAGTGCGATTGGAAAAGCTTTCAATGAGTTGATAACGACTGTTAGACTCAACGATCAACTGATTTGGATTCAAGATGAGTAAGATACAATCGATTGCAATTAGAAAGTATAAATTATGAGAGTGAGAGTTCAGTCAAACATAGAATCTTCTGTTTAGCTGATTTGAGCAAGATTAGTGCATGGTTAGAGAGATTTGGTAGAGTTGGTGATGATGATCTCAATGTTTGAATGATTTGGACTTGAGAAAGTCGAGATACGACCAATTGAAGTTTTGGATGTTCAAATCACGAGAAAATGACGATAGAGTTGAGAATTCTGGAGCATTTTATTGTTTGTGTGGGTGAATTTGATCCCTATCTCGTGTGAATGTGCTCATTGAGTGTGTTATGTTGTGCGCCCAAGTTTCATGTTTATCCAAACCTCGAAAGTAAGTATGGTCGACTGGAGTTCTTAGGGTGTTGAAACTTAAAATGTTTCACTACAATTTTGCACATAGCTTGCAATATAATTGTGAGAAGAAACTCATATTTTGCAAAGAGAGACATGTGAATGTAATCTATCACCCTTAAAAGTTTTAGAGATAATGTGTAACAATAACTATCTCTACCGAGTATCAAAGTTTACGAAAAAAAACTTGTACTTCCACTCTTAGAGAGCACTACTACTGATCACAGCCATAAGGTTTCTCTCTTTTTCAAGAACTCCTCTCGTCTTACGACAACTGTGATAGTTTCCTGAAGTTGACCTTATATGCATAAACAATACATTATCTTCGCAAAAGAACCACTCCAACGTTTGAATGGGATCAATTTTACACAAAATGAACAATAAAAAATATTCATGTGTATATTTGTTCTTCTATCTATATGGGAAAACGAAACAGACCACAGTAAATGTCTCTATACTGTCTTTTTCCCATTGTCTTGAAATCCAGGGTATATGGAACTGTATAAGAGAGAGATAAGCAAAACTAATGCCAAAATGAAACGCAGAACCCAGATGATAAAATGTTTAAATGCTATCTGTTTACTGTCTCTTTCCGAATTCTTGACGAGGGTAAGTTATGGAATTGTATAACAAAACATCAAAGAAAAGCTAAAAGACCAACATGAAACGCAGATGAGAGTCGCCTGGTAAAAGAGTCATTTTCCCGCCGCAAAGCCGCAGTTGCCACTTGAAAACTTGGCAGCATCGTCAACCTGGGGAACTATGCTTCGATTCGGTAGCAACCATTTCCAGTGAGAACTTAGAAGGACTACAAGGTAGGTTTCGTGGAGAAGGGCGCATTGGAGGCACGGAACAAGCGCGCAGTGGGGAGTCAAGTACCGTAGAGGCTTTAGAAGGACTATTCCCAGTGAGAACTTAGAAGGACTACAAGGTAGGTTTCGTGAATAAGGGCGCATTGGGGACCCGGAACAAAGGCGCAGTGGAGAGTCACGTACCGTAGAGGCTGACAGTCTTTACCGTGTGATTCGGAGAGTGTGGGCGCCGTGCGGCCGGTGCTGGGAGGTTCTACTATGAAATTGTGTTGGTGCTCGTTAGCAGCTGGACTAACGTTGGTGGACTCACAGTGCGGTTGCTGACTCGTTTCCTTTGGAGGAGCACCAGTATCTCCTGCGTAAATATGGGTTCGATAATTCCATTGGTGCGCTTAAAAAGTCGGACGTGACTGACAGGAGTACCTGATTTTGGATGGCAGTTTAGTTTTTGGACTAAATTGTCGACTCGTAAGCTCGGATTATCATATGCGGAGGAATCTCTCTTTGGTTTGTTGTGCTGTTGCTTTGTCTGTTAAGCATGTGATTTCAGTTCAGAACTTTGGCTCTTAGAAGCTCCGGGTATTCCCCCAGACCGAGGGTGTTGTGATTTCCTTATTCAGCGACAGGAGGTTAGCAGCAGTTATGGGTGCTCCTCACGACAATGTACAGGGTATTTCTGCTACACGATTCCCCTCTCATCAGCTTAGCAACGGGCTTTATGTCTCAGGCCACCCAGATCAACACAAAGAGAGAGGGCCGACGATTGGTGTTCCTCAAATGCCCTACACTGGCGGAGATGTGAAGAAATCCGGTGAACTGGGCAAGATGTTCGACATCCAAGTAGAAAGTTTATTATCCGTCAAGCTGAGAAAGTCAGGCTCGGTTACCAGTCCTGCAAAGCCTTCAAGCTATGGAGCTTCATCGTCGCATTCAGGCCCTCTCCTATCAAATGGGACCACCCCGACTTCTTTGTTACCTTGTGGTCCTTCGAGTTTAGCTGGTCCAGCGAAACAAGTGTTGAAGCTCGGTGTGCAAGTTTCCAAATCTGGACCTTTGACAGGGGTCGCCGTTGTGAGCTCTCGCCAGAGCTCGAATTCGGGTCCCCTGACTAGAAGTGCAAGTATTGATTCCTTAGGGACGATGAACTCCAAGATCGGTCATTCTAAACCAGTTTCTAAAGCTGGAGGCTCTTTGCCCTCCGGTTTAACATCTCTATCGAGGAGTTCGGGACCAATCTCCCCAACTCTTCCCACCACTGGACTCATAACTTCGGGTCCTGTTTCCGCTGGTCCTGTTTCTATCACAGGGGCCACCAGGAAAAATCAGTCTGGACCGTTGGACGTTGTTGCAGCTACCAGCAAGCCTTCAGGTGGTGTAGGAGGATTCTCCCCAGCCATCAACCATTTGAGTTACGAACATGAATACTCATTCAGGAAGAACTTCCCAAAAGTTGTATTCTGGACCGTTATTCCCCTCTTTATCATGGGTTTCATCGCGGGGGGATTCATAATTGCAGCAGTTCACAACTCTGTGCTGCTCATAGTGGTCGGTGCACTGTTTCTGGTCGTGGTGTTGGTCTTAGCATGGAACACTTGCTGGGGCAGTCGATCAGTGACTGGTTTTCTGGCAAAATTTCCTGCCTCTGAACTGGGCTCCGCAAAGGATGGACAATACGTCAAGGTTACTGGGGTAAGAATTAGCTTTGTTGTAATTTTCAACTGCATTGCTGTTCTGATTGTTACTGAATATTGAACTTATCATGTGTGTGGTCCGTTGCCATATCCTGTACAATAGGTAGCTGTATCCGTCGTTGCTGTCGGTATCGCCCTACCATACCTTGGGGTACCATCTCTGGTAATGTGAACTGTACTCCACATTTCCTTCTGTGTACTTCACGGGTCCCGTATGTAGCTCTGTGCTAGAGAGTGGTCCTTGATAAAATCTACCACTCTCTACGTATGAATATATTTACTTCACGGGTCGGCCCTGATGAGCGGTTAAGTCTTCATCTTCGCTTGACCACTTTTCCTACTCATCTACCGCCTAACCCTTTCTGCTGAGTGATGATGAAGTCAGAGAGCAGGTTGAGATGCATGTGACGGGAGTGTGTTCTGCTGCATGCATGTACTATTCTTTTCTCTTTTTTTTGTTTTATATCTTCGGCCTGCCTGATAGCTCATTTCACTCGATAAAAAGCTCTTCGTGGGGTTCTTGGCTATCTCATTCTTGCTCGCCATCGACGATCTTCCCCATAGAGTATCGTTCGGTTTAACTCCTGATCTGTCAGTTCATCTCCAGCTTTTCCCGTTCTGCACTTGATGTTGTTAGAATCATGCATCTTTCTCGGTTGCATTGGACTCTGCATCACACTCTATACCAAGGGGAACCTTATCTGGAAATGTGCGTCTTGCTACACATTCCCATCGGCACACCCTTCGGTTACAAACAATTCGCGAACTTCGCTTGACAGTTTAGCGCACTATGTACTTGGCCCCCTGCTAGAGTGTGGTCCTTGATAAATTCTGCCATTCTCGACGTATGAATATCTGTACCTGGCCCCGTATTTACCTCTGTACTAGAGAGTGGTCCTTGATAAAATCTGCCATTCTCGGCGTATGAGTATATGTACTTGGCCGGGCTAATTGCGTGTTCCTCTATACTGGAGAGTGGTCCTTGAGAATATCTGCCATTTTCAACGTATGAGTAAATGTACTTCACGGGTGCGAAATGTGTACGAATAGATGTACTTCACGGGGTTCAGCTATTGGGTGTTACCGTTATTTATGGGTTTGGTTCTTGTTTCTAAGCATTCTCAGGATGGATAGGTATCCGTCGTTGTGTTTTCTCCCTCTTATCGTCATAATCAAAGAAATTAGAATATCGTGATGTTAATCTGAGTGCATGTAGAAATCACTTTTTACTGACCTTAGTTCAGCCGGAATCTGTATTGTACTTCGACGTTTCATAATGTGTCTAGAGGTCGGAATTCTCATGTAACGTTACTAGTTTCCGGAACACCACGGTTAAATCAAGAACCTTTTCCTGCTATACGAGAACTAACTCTCGGGGAGTTGAGTGATTTGTGAATAAGAAAGCTTAAGAGGAAGAACCTCTATGAGAGGTCCCCAAGCCATGAAGTGAAATAGTGAGAAGATAACGCTTGTACAACATAGAACTCGTCTCGTGATAGATGTGAAGAACACGGCATCCGTTGCCGTTTTCCATACCCATCGTTAGAGTGCATTTGCTGCAGCCTCCAGCGGTGTTCCCTCTCAGCACCCTTGCTAGGTGGTGGACACAGTGGTCTCGATACATAACCTACAATTCACATTTACTGGTACGGTCGCTGATCTACCACGACAGAAAGACGGGAGTCTGCCCTGAGATATCCAGATCAGAACAGAAAGTCCCGGACCGACGAGGCCCTGCGGAGTTGGAGAAGTCTTCAATTCTCTATTGATTACTTTTTCCACTCATCTATAGCCTAACTCTCTCTGCTGGGTGCTGATGCAGTCAGAGATCAGGTTGAGGTGCAAGCAGTGTAATTTTTGGTAGTTAGGTTTTTGAGTGCACTCCTACTGATTACCTGCAGCTGTGTGACGTACCCTTGTGCAGAAAAGTGAAGTGTGTTTGATATTTTCCGCTCTAATTTTACCATTGCTCGTTTTTCCTATCCTTCTTTAACTGTGAATTGGTATGCTTTGCACTCCTAACTCTTACCCCAGGCTTTGATATGTTTTTCCTTCTTCTAGGTTATACTTTAAGACCCGGCTGCATTCAACATCCATAAATTTTCTCTACCATTTTCTACCCACGTGCTCGTGCTGTTCCATTAGACCTCATTCATCGACATTAGAAAACGCTTACGTTCTGTTTCCTAGTCTGCTTTCTATGTTGTAATTTCCATGGATGCTTTACCCTAGTTACTCTTCGTCTGTTCTCTGATATGATTGCGCTTACACTTTATCTTCCGCTCTCATTACTCACTAGTTATTGGCTATCGTTACATGATTCATAGATGATACACTCTGCATAAGCATTGCTTTCGTCCACCCTGAATAGGTCTTGCATTATATATTTGCACAGGTCCAAGCTAGCATACAGTTCTGAAACCAAGTTAGCATACATGATACCACTCTCTGCAGCATTGTATGTTTGCACAGGTCCCGTAAAGCACTATTAGGATTTTGGGGAGTTTTTTGTGAGTAGTTTTAGTGACATTAGAAAATAGGGTACCAAAGGGTGGATTCCAAACGCTGGTCTTACAAAACGAGTTCATTTCAAAGTACAATTATCTATACAAAATATTGAGCTCCACTTCGCGAAAAAGATTTGGGATCGTCGATTACTGGATAATGCGGACTCTCCTCGGCAAGTTAGCATACATGTTACCACTCTTTGTGACTCATTTTGTACTTGCATGGGTTCAAAACTGTTTGTGGGTTACATAAGTGTGCGGGGGAAGTTACTGTTTTCTCAGAGTACTGCTTTACCCGTGTACCATTATATGTATTCGCATGTCTTTGACTGTGTCTAACGCTTCTTGCTATGCTTCCTTGTACTTGGACCCATATCTACCTCTATACTAGAGAGTGGTCCTTGATAAAATCTGCCATTCTCGACGTATGAATACATGCTTTGTTGTGAGTATATGTGTGGAGTGTATATTGTGGTAATTAGGTTCTCGAGTGTACACCTACTTAGTACCTAAATGCATCAGTGACACACTAGCATAAATTTGTTTCATCCTCTACTAACTCTGAATGTCTTCTCGCTGTATTCACACGCTAAATCTGTGCTACTCAAGTCACTTTAACCAACTCTCTTTTCGCGCACATTCCGCCCCTAATTGATTCTCACTGTGTACTTGGCTGGACTAATTGCGTGGTACCCCTATACTAGAGAGTAGTCCTTGAGCATATCTGCCATTCTCGACGAATGAAGATAACTCTCTTTTACGCGGGGTTCTTTTGGGTATCTCAACCTACGTTCGCCTTGACGTCCTTCGCTTATTTCACTATTCTACAGAATTTCTGTCGTGTTCACTTCTGAATCAGCTTGTACATTAGAATTGATCAGAATGCATCAATACATACTGTATATGCTTTTTGTCATTGGACATGATACCAAGGGAACCTTCTCTGGAAATGTGCTTCTAACTACACATTCCCATGGGCACACCTTCCGGTCACAAACAATTGGCTAACTTCACTTGGCAAGATAGCGCACATTCGGCCCCTAATCGCTGCTTACTGTGTACTTGGCCGGGCTAATTGCGAGTTACCTCTGTACTAAGAGAGTGATATAAAATCTGCCATTCTAATATATGCTTCGTTGTGATTCGGCTTGGTTTTGGCTTGGTTTGAACTGTCTAGCTTAATCCTCTGGGTCTCCTTCAGTGTCGAGGTTCCGGTACTACTCCTCCTTATGGTTGCCTTTAGAAGCTGCGATGTGGGTCCGTTTAGTATTTATGTTCTCTGCTATCTGCTTCCAAGCTCACTGATCTACCACTACACAACGACTGTGAGTTTGCCCTCAGATGTTCGCGGAACTGAACAGAAGCTCCTGGACCGACAAGGATCTGCTGAGTTGGAAAAGTCCTCAATTTCGTTTGATCATTTCTCCGATTCATCTAAAGCCTGACCCTCCATGTTTGGTGCTGATGAAGTGAAGTGCTCTAGAGAGCAGGTTGAGGTGCATGCGACGCGAGGGTGTTGTGTTGCATGTTCAGTGGTATCTTGTGGTTGTTAGGTTCTTGAGTGTACATCTACTCAAAACCTACAGAGGGTGTTCTGTTGCATTTCAGCGGTATCTAACCCTCCTTGTTTGGTGCTGATGAAGTGAAGTGAGAGACCAGGTTGAGGTGCATGCGACGTGAGGGTGTTGTGTTGCATGCTCATCGGTATCTTGTGGTAGTTAGGTTCTTGAGTGTATATCTACTCAAAACCTACAGAGGGTGTTCTGTTGCATTTCAGCGGTATCTTGTGGTAGTTAGGTTATTGAGTGTACATCTACTCATAACCTACAGCTGCGTCAGTGATTTTAGTGCTACAGAGGGTGTTCTGTTGCATTTCAGCGGTATCTTGTGGTAGTTAGGTTCGTGAGTGTAAATCTACTCATAACCTACAGCTGCGTTAGTGATTTTAGTGCTATACATTGTTCGTATACATGTTCACTACTCTTTGTTACTTACACGGGTTCATAATTATTGTGGGTTACCTTAAATGTGCGGGGGAAGTCACTGTTTTCACTGAAAACTGCTTCCGCGAAAAATTCCGCGTACTGAAGCCGTGTACTGAAAGCCACTGATACTGAAAATTCCGTGTACTGAAAGCCACTGATCACTCTGCCCGCGTACAATCCGTTTTGGTACATGTACGGGAACAAAATAGAAATTCCAGGACTGATGAGACCCTGTTGAGTTGGAGATGTCTTCCACCTTTCCTCATCTATAGGGTGACTTTCTCTCATAGGTGCTTACTAACAAAGGATGGGTGTCTTCCACCTTTCTTCATCTATAAGATGACTTTCTCTGCTAGGTGCTTACGAACAAGGATGAGTTGCATGCCAAGGAAAGTGTAAATTACCAGCATGCTCTATAATATGTGGGAGTTAGGTATTTGAGTGTACACCTATTTATTACCTACAGCTGTGTCAGTGACCTTTTCAGATTTGTTTCTGGTTTCCTCATCTATAGCCTTACCCTCTCTGCTAGGTGCTGAAGTAGGTGCTGAAGTCAGAAACAAGGTAGGGTATATACAAAGCGAAGTGTGTATTACTGGCATGCTCTGCGTGTAATTTTGGAGTAATTTGTGGTAGGTAGGTATTTGAATGTACACCTACTCATTATCTACAGCTATCTCAGTGGCTTTTGTACAGAAGATTGTTGGTAATGTGTTTCCGGGTGGTGGACCTTTGCTTGCTGGTCGTACCCTTTAATTACTGGTGTGTGAACAGATGTGCAGTTTCCTTCTTTCTTCCCAGTCCTTGAAACTTACTTTATAGTTCGCCTCTGGTGCTTTTCTTCTAGGTTATATCCTTGCGGAAATGTGCTCATCCTACACATTTCCTCTTGGCCCGACGTCGGTTATATTCATTCGCTGACTTCTCAAACCAAGTCAGCATACATGTTACCACTCTTCGTTACTCACCTTGTACTTACATGGGTTCAAAACTATTTTGGGGTTACCTATAATGTGCGGGCGAAGTCACTGTTTCTCAGAAAGCAGCTTTACCCGTGTATCAATTTATATTATATTTTTGCGGGTTACATACGGTGTATGCAGCGTTGTTCTTGCTTCCATCTGCTTCTATCTGCTATACTCGGTGGTCTTTCGACAGGGCCCTGCTGAGTTAGATAAACTTCGTTTGATCACTTTTCCTACTCATGTATAGCCTAAGCACGCAACAGCCTAACCTTCCTTGGTGGGTGCTGATGAAGTCAGAGAGCTGGTTGAGGTGCATGGGACAGGAGACTGTGCATGCTCTGAGTGTATCTTGTTGTAGTTAGGTGGATTTCAGTGTACATCTACTAATCAACTACAGCTGTGTTGGCTATGTGTATCTCCGTTTTGCCTTGGTAGCCTTCACTTATTTCAAGATTATATTACACAAAACTAGTTTCTCTTCATTTCTGCATGGGGGTTAAATTTGGTTTTACATTAGAAGCGATCAGACTGCACCAGTACATGTTGCATGCCCTGTCGCATTCGGCTTCAAGGTGAACCTTTTCTGGAAATGTGCTTCGCACTACACATAACCATAGGCTCACGGTTATAAACGAATTCGCTAACTCCAGTCGGCATTGTTGGTGCACGTTCGGCCCCTAATTGCTTCTTACTATGTACTTAGCCGGTTGGCTGGAGGAGAGCTGGTTGAGGTGCATGTGATGGGAAGGTGTTCCGCTGCATGCTCTGAGTGTATCTATGTTGTAATTAGGCTCCTGAGTGTACCTCCTCAGTGCCGTATGCATCAGTTACACTGTGGCAAATATTCTACCTGTATTCTCTTCTCTTTCTTCTCTTTCTTTTCTCTACACATTCCCATCGGCATACCCTTCGGTTAGAAACAATTCGCTAACTTCGCTTGACAGTGTGTTAGCGCTGGTGGTCCTTGAGCATACCTGCCATTCTCGACGTATGAACGCTTGACAGCGTGTTAGCGCACATTCGGCCCCTAATTGATTCTCACTGTGTACTTGGCTGGGCTAATTACGTGATACCCCTATAGTACAGAGTGGTCCTTGAGCATATCTGCCATTCTCGACGTATGAAGATAACTTCGCTTGACAGTTTAGCGCACATTCGGCCCCTGTTGGCGACTTACTATGTACTTGGCCCCGTGTTAACCTCTGTACTAGAGACTGGTCCTTGATAAAATCTGCCATTCTCGACGTATGAATACAGTACTTGGCCCTGCGTAACCTCTGTAATATGATTCAATATTGTAGTACACACTTATTTTAATATTGTTGTACACAAATCTAGTTTGTCTACATTTCTGCATTAGGTTTACATTAGCTTTAACATTAGAAGCGATCAGATGCATCAATACGTATTCCATTGGTTCTGTTGTCCATTTGAAGAATCTCTTAACCTTGCTGCTTGCTTTGAGAATCTTGTTTGCTTTTGTTAACTGTTCGTTTGTTAAGTTCGATATCTGCTGGATAAACTTATTTGCATTCCTCCTGCCAAACTGAGGGATCTACCACTACAGAAAGAACGGGAGTTTGCCCTGAGATGTCCAGAATCGGATAGAAACGACGGGGCCCTGCTGACTTGGGAAAGTCTTGAATGCCGGGCCATCTATAGCCGAACCTCTCTGCTGGGTGCTGATGAATTGGGGGACCAGTGCCGGTGTATGCACTGGGAAGGTGTTTTACCTAGATGTTATGAGTGTAACTGGTGGTAGGGTGTACACCTAATCTTTACCTATGGTTTTATCCATGACTTTTGTCCCGTCGGCACGCTCATCGGTTACAAACAATTCGCTAACTTCGCGTGGCAGTTTAGCGCACATTCGGCCCCCTATTGGATCTTTACTATGTACTTGGCCTCGTATTTCCCTCTGTACTAGAGAGTGGTCCTTGATAAAATCTGCCATTCTCGACAGATGAATATATGTACTTGGCCCTGTATTTCCTTCTGTACTAGAGAGTGGTCCTTGATAAAATCTTCCATTCTCGAGGTATGAATATATGTACTTGGCCCCGTATTTCTTCCTATACTAGAGAGTGGTCCTTGATGAAATCTGCCATTCTCGACGTATGAATATATGACCTTTGTTCAGAGAGAATTCCTTCTAACTTTCTTCATGGTTGCCCTCAGATGTCCCGAAACTGAGCAGAAACTCCTGGACCGATAAGGCCCTGATGAGTCGGTTAAGTCTTCATATGATTGACCACTTTTCCAACTCATCTGTGCATGCCACGGGAGTGTGTTATGCTGCATGCTCCGAGTGCTTATTGTGGTAATTAGGTTCTTGGGTCTACACCTACTCAGTACCTAAGTGCATCAGTGATAGACGGGCCAATACAGGCTCTTCTTTTACTACCCTTGTCTGCCTTCTCCTATATTCACTGACTAAATCTGTGCTCCTCAACTCCTGCATTAGATTCTATTGTTACCGATATCTACGTTCTGCTTGGATACCCTTCGTTTCCTCGCAATGGATTCTATGGTTCAGCGCTATCTACGTTTTGATTAGATAACCTTCGCTTCTTTCAACATTGCAGTAGACAAAGCTAGTTCGTCTACATTTTTGCATGGGGTTTGCATTTAGCCCTTGAAGCATAGTGCATTTGTTCTCTTGTCATTGTCTACTCGAATTCGACCACATACCGAGGGGAACCTATTCTGGGAATGTGCTTCGCACTACACATATCCATCGCCACACCCTCAGGTTGTATAACAAATCGCTAACTCTGCTCGGCATTGTTAGCGCACATTCGGGCCCTAAGTGATTCTCACTGTGTACTTGGCTTGGCTAATTGCGTGATACCCCTATACCAGAGCGTGGTCCTTGTGCATATCTGCCATTCTCGACGTATGAAGATAACTTTCTTGATGGTTGAGAACATGCTGTGCGAATGCTGGGTCGGTTCAATTCCGGGTTCTTAGTGATTGTTTTTTCTTCAGATGATGCATACTGTTTCTGTACGTTAATCCTTGTCATTTCTTATATAACTGGCTCTTCTTGCTGTTTACACTTTACCTTGCTGCTTTGCATTAGAATAGTCGTACAGTTAGACCTGTCTGCACCGCATATTGTACTTGCCATCGTACTAGCCATCTCTTCTGCACTTCTGTATCGGGGTGACCATCTCTGGAAATGTGCTTCGCCTTACACATTCCCATGGGTCTTTCTCCTTAAGTTGCAGTTTGCGCTAACTTGGCGTTTCAAGATAGCGTACAGGCAGCCTTTCCTTCTCGGCACTTTCTTTGGTATTACCTCTGCTTTTGAGCGTGGTTCTTGTTCCTTAGCTGAATCAACGGCCAGACTTCGGTAAGAATCAAATACTGATCTGCTGGACAAAAGGATGTAATCTGGGTTCACTTCACCTGGTGAAGTGAACCCAAATTACGAACGGCTAGTCGTTCACTTCACTCAGCACTTCAGGCTGGTTTAACTGATTGTTCTTGAACTCATGTACACTGATGTAAACTCATACTTTATTCGCTGTTGAGTTTCTTATTCTCTACTTATATCATTCTCGATGCGATCTAGCCCAAGATTTAGGTTCTGCATTAGATTCATGGTTCTCTTGCACTGCATAGTATACATATTGCGGTGAACGATAGTGAGTATCGGCACTGATGACTACACGAATATAGTCCGCACCAAGTTGGATGAAAAACGATGCCTTAAACTTTAAGAAAGGAAGGATTGTAAACGGATACACAACATCGAGCCTATAATAATATACAAGCTTATATTATACTGTGGTTTGATTCACAGGTTGTGACATGTGGGAGCGTGCCACTAGAATCGTCTTATCATAAAGTGACGCGCTGCATGTATACATCCACCGGGCTATACGAGTATAGGAGCCTTTTTTCTAAACCAGCTGGAGAAAATCATCGCCGCTTTACCTGGGGTTTGAGACATTTAGAGGTGAGACCTCTACCTCTCATGGCGGCTGTTAAAGTTCTTAACGTCGAATGGAGTCTCCTGCTGTTGAGGTGAGGTCATTTGAGCATAACATAAGAATCTTGCATTTTCGTCCGAGGAACGTTCTTTGATGGATTTTCTTATTAACTATCAGTCTCCGTCCTGCTTTGAGCGGCGTAGGATTATGAAGTGGATATCTCGTTCACGTCTCTAGCTCCCTCTCCTCCGAATCTTTTAGCTGACATTTTCTCCTGTTTCATAATCCTGCAATTTGGGATCTCAGTTCCATTGGCTGCTCTATCAGGTACACGACGTAGGCAAATAATTTAACGTTTTCGTATAGATCTTGTCAGTTAGTCGCGCGTCGTTTGGATCCTCCAGGAGGTTTCAGATCCTTTTCCGCCTTATAGCGCAGTACTTTATGTATATATATTTACCGGTGTTGCATGCTCTGCGTGCACCTTGTGGTAGTTAGGTGTTTCAGTGTACACCTACTCAAGACCTACAGCTGTGTCCGTGGCCTTTGTTGGGAGATTTGCTTCTAACCTCTACTTTCTTCTGGGTTGACACTCTGGCTGTTGCGCTTGCTGGCTCGATTATTATCGATTGCCGCCTGTATGCTGCTCCAGACGCTGTACCTTGTGTTTTGTTCGTTCTTTTTTCTAGATATCCTGCCCTTCATGTTCTCTGCTTTTGAGACTTGTGGCTCTACTATAGTTTCAGTTGTTTTCTCGCTCAGCTCGTTAGGCATCGCACGTATACTTGTATTTTGTCCTACTGTCACCAGGGGTACATCTTGGAAATGTGCTCACCCTACACATTTCCGATTGGCCCGGCCTCGGTTATATTCATTCGCCGACTTCTCAAACCAAGTTAGCATACATGTTACCACTTTTCGTTACCCACCTTTTTACTTACATGTTCAAAACTATTTTGGGGTTACGTTAATGTGAGGGCGAAGTCTCTGTTTTCTCAGAAAGCTGCTTTACGCGTGGATCAATATATATATTTACAGGCGTTCTCGGAACTGAACAGAAACTCCTGTACCTACAAGGCCTTACTGAGTTGGAAAAGTCCTCAACTTCGCATGATCACTTTTCCTACTCATGTATTGCCTAACCCTCTCTGTTGGGTGCTGATGAAGTCAGGGAGCCGGTTGAGGTGCATACGGCAGGAGACTGTCGTGTTGCATGCTCTGTGTGTACTTTGTGGTAGTTAGCATGCTCCGTTTGTACTTTGTGGTAGTTAGGTGTTTGATTGTACACCTACTCATTACCTACAGCTGTGTCCGTGATCTTTGTTGGGAGAATTGCTTGTAACCTCTAACCTCTACCTTCTTCATGGTAAATGTTGGCTCGATTATTTTGTTTCGTGACGATGTATTTTGTGTTTTCTGTATGTTTATGTTTTTCATTTTCTAGATAATTTGCCCTTCATTCCTGGTTTGAGACTTGTCGCTCTACATTATAGTTATAGTTTGTTTCTCGCTCAGATCATTATGCATCGTATTTGTATTTTGTCTTACAGTCACCGTAGGTACCATCTTGGAAATGTGCTCACCGTACACGTTTCCTCTTGGCGAAATCATATACGAACGCTTGCAACGACTTGTGGTTTCAGGAACTGACCATCACCTATTAAACTTGCTCTCCTGAGGGTCATAGATTCGTAGATGAGATCGTTGTTATTGATATTCCGTATTTCGATTCTTCTATGTGCTTAGCCACAACGCGTGGCGGATCTACCCCCAAATCTTGCCAACTAAACGCGACCACCTTGTCGTACAATTATTCGGACATAGCAATAGGACCAATCCTCTTCATATCATTCATTTTAGTCATAAGCATCACCCAAGACTTTGGCTTAGATTCAACACACACCCTCCCCGGCACTTACGGAAGTACAGGGTTCCGTCCCACAGGTGCAGTAAGTAAAAGACAAAATGCATGTTGAGGTGCATGCGATGGGAGAGTGTGCGAAGTCACTGTTTTCTCAGATGTAAGTAGCAGACACAGTGCATGCGGGCGAAGTCACTGTTTCCTCAGAAATCTGCCGTACCTGTGTACCAGTTATATTCTTTTGTGTCCAATTAGGGCATTCATTGTACGATTCAGTTCAGGTTCTACCTCTGTCTATGTAAGCTATGCGGTTCATTCTGCTCTGTCGTCTGCTACACAGGCCTCTGTTTTTTCTTTCAGAACGGTTTTGCTTCAGTTTACCTTCTTGCCTTTCCTCCCTCGAGACATTATGTCCTCGCTTTGTTTTCGGTGTTCCTCGCTTTTTCTCATGCTATCATATCACTGTTTTCGTTTCACTATTGTGATTCTTATCTTTATTTTAACGGTTGGCAAACTCACGACAGGATTCACCCTGTTCACAATTTCTCTCAAGCTCGCGGATCTACCACTACACAAAGAACGTGAGTTTGCCCTCAGATGATCGCGGAACTGAACAGAAACTCCTGTACAGACAAGGCCCTGCTGAGTTGGGAAAGTCTTCAACCTCGTTTGATCACTCTTCCGATTCATCTATAGCCTAACCCTCCCTGTTGGATTCTGATAAAGTCAGAGAGCTAGTTGAGGTGCATGCGACCCTGTTGGGTGCTGATGAAGTCAGAGAGCTGGTTGAGGTGCAAGTCTTCAACCTCGTGTGATCACTTTTCCTATTCATCTATAGCTTAACCCTCCTTGTTGGATTCTGATGAAGTCATAGAGCTGGTTGAGGTGCATGCGACAGGAGAGTGCTGTTGCATGCTCTGAGTCACTCTCCGTTGCATGCTCTGAGTGTATCTTGGTAGTTTGGGTCTTTTCAGTATACACCTACAGTTGTGTCCAAGAGTCTTTTGTTGAGGGAATTGGCACTATCCTTTCTTCTTGTGTTCTTACTGTGTACTTGGCCCCGTGTTAACCTCTGTACTAGAGAGTGGTCCTTGATAAAATCTGCCATTCTCGACTATGAATATATGTTCTTGGCCCTGTATTTCCCTCTGTACTAGAGAGTGGTCCTTGATAAAATCTGCCATTCTCGACGTATGAATAGATATACTTGGTCCTTGATAAAATCTGCCATTCTCGACGAATGAATATATGTACTTGGCCGTGCTAATTGCGTGTTGCCTCTATACTACATTGTCCTATATATCAATATATACTACATTGTCCTAACTAACGGCCCCTAATTGCATCATTCTCGGTTGCATCGCACTCTGCATTACACTCTTTACCAAGGGGAACCTTATCTGGAAATGTGCGTCTTGCTACACATTCCCATCGGCACACCCTTCGGTTATAAACAATTCGCTGACTTCGCTTGACAGTTCAGCGCACATTCGGCCCCTATTGGATACTATGTACTTGGCCTCGAATTTCCCTCTGTACTAGAGAGAGGTCCTTGATAGAATTTGCCGTTCTCGACTTATGAATATATGTACTTGGCTGGGGCTAATTGCGTGTTGCCTCTATACTACATTGTCCTGTATATCAATATATACTACATTGTCCTAACTAACGGCCCTTAATTGCATCTTTCTCGGTTGCATCGCACTCTCATCACACTGTATACCAAGGGGAACCTTATCTGGAAATGTGCGTCTTGCTACACATTACCTTCGGTTATAAACAATTCGCTGACTTCGCTTGACAGTTTAGCGCACATTCGGCCCCTATTGGATACTTACTATGTACTTGGGCTCGAATTTCCCTCTGTACTAGAGAGAGGTCCTTGATAGAATTTGCCGTTCTCGATGTATGAATATATGTACTTGGCTGGGCTAATTGCGTGATACCCCTATACTAGAGAGTTGTCCTTGAGCATATCTACCATTCTCGACTTATGAAGATAACTCCACTTGGCATTGTTAGCGCACATTCGGCCCTAATTGGTTCTCACTATGTACTTGCAGAATCAGGGTTTCCAACCTAAACCCTCACATAGAAAACTACCTTTCTTGAACGCGATATGGAAATTCCACAAACAGCCAGTCAAACCTCGCTTCATCAATGCAGCTGCACGTACATCACATACTGACTTGTCTCTCTGGCTTTCTGACGCATACAAAGCACTCTCTCCTACAGTCGAGAAACTTTGGTCTCTCGCCTAAAACCCCATGATGTTCACATTACTAGCAGTTGGATCACAACTAGACCAGCCCAGGTTATAGAGGAGGTCAGACAATTCAACACCTTCAGAACTGCTCAGCAGAAATTAACTCCACTTCACATACAATCCTACGATTTCTCTACTCTGTATACCAGTATCGACCTCTCTGCCCTCAAATTACGTCTGGAGGAGTTGGTGCATACAGTTTTCAGTCACCACTACGAAGAGCATAGAGAAACTTTGCTTTTACTCCACCGATCTAACTTGGACTCCAATTTTAGATGGTTGAATTCTCCCAAGGAGATTGATAACGTTGACGGTTTCAACAGTAACCATTATAAACTTGTCTCTGCTTCCGACATAACCTTTTGGCTGAGTTTCTTACCTGATAATCTGTTTCTAACTTTCGGTTCTACAGTGTATCGGCAAAAGATAGGTTTCCCCATGGTAACTAACTGCGCAGTTTTTCTCGCTACTTTCTACCTACACATTTACGAGCGCAAGTTCATGCAGAGGATCTTGAGTACAGAAACTAACTATTTCTTCTTATTCTCGCTATCCAAAGACATACTTGTTATTGATGTACCGAACTTCGATTCATTCATATACTTGGACCCTGACGCGTTGAGACGGGGTATCTACCCTCAATCTTGCCAATTGAACAAGTCTGCTTCTGGACCTTCCTCCAATTATTTTTGGATATAGCGATAACACAGGATTACCAGGGATTGCACACTTCTCTGCTGCGACAGGAGACTCCTCTGTTGCATGTTCTGTGTGTATCTTGTGGCTGTTAGGTGTTTTTAGTGTGCACCTACTCATGACATACAGTTGTGTCCGGGATCTTTGCTTAGAGAATTGCCTTTAAACTTTCTTCGTAGTTGATAGTATGATGTTTGACAGTATGGACCAGTTGGTTCGATTATTCCAGCTTGTGTCCTTATTGTTTATCCATACCATGCATATTGTCTTCTGTATGTTTATGTTTGTCATTATCTAGAAACCGGTTATAACTCCTCTTCATACATTTTGCGTTTCGACTTACGTCTCTGTATAAGTCATAGTTGCTCTCTCTTGCACTTCCCTACCTGGGGTACTAACTGGAAATTTTCGTTCTGTACACATTTCCCTTTGGTCCGATCTCGGGTATATACATCCGCTAATTTCACCTTCCCCCTAGTCTGCTCTAGTTTTAGATTTTCTGTTTGTGCTTCGTCCCCCTCCCTACATTCCCGCTTAACACCCTATGCGGTCGGAAATGGTAGATTTCTTGCCTATAAAAACTATCCTCGTAGAATTAGTCTCTTACTCACCTTCTGCACATTCAAAACTTTCCGATGCCGTTTTTGCTACTTACTGTATCCGTATACTAGTGAAGATTCGTATTCTCAGGTAGGCCTTTTAGACGAACACGATGCCATTGCCCTCTCTAACAAACTCTCAGATTAGTCAGAGAACTGGTTGAGGTGCATAGGACAGGGGAGTGTTCTGTTGCATGTTCTATGTTTTCAGTGTACACCTATTCGTTACGTACAGCTGTTGCGGTGACTTTTTTTTGGGAGAATTGTCTCTAACCGTACAGCTAGTGCTTGATATATCTATACTAGAGAGTGGTCCTTGAGCATATTTGCCATTCTCGACATATGAATATAACTCCCTCCTGATAAACTTTTTGACTATCTGAATCTACGTTTTGCTTTGATAGCCGTTTTTGATAGCCGTCGCCTGTTTCAGTATTGTATTACACAAAGCTAGTTTGTCTTCATTTCTGCATTGTGGTTCACATTGGTTTTTACATGAGAGGCGATCAGACTGCATCAGTACATACTGGATTTGTTCTCTTGTGGTTCACATTGGTTTTTACATCAAAGGCGATCAGACTGCATCAGTACATACTGGATTTGTTCTCTTGTCATTGCCCTGTCCCTGTCGCATTCGACTTCATACCAAGGGGAACCTTTCCTGGAAATGTGCTTTGCACTACATATTCCCATCAGAACACCCTCAGGTTAACGGCATTGTTAGTGCACATTCGGCCCCTAATTGCTTCTCACAATGTACTTGGCTGGGCTAATTGCGTGATACCTCTATACTATAGAGTGGTCCTTGAGCATATCTGCTATTCTCGACGTATGAAAATAACTCCAGTCGGGATTGTTAGTGTACATTCGGCCCCTATTGGATACTGACGATGTACTTGGCTCTGTATTTCCTTCTGTACTAGAGAGTGGTCCTTGATAAAATCTGCCATTTTCGACGTATGAATATATATACTTGGCCCTGTATTTCCCTCTGTACTAGAGAGTGGTCCTTGATAAAATCTGCGATTCTCGATGTATGTATATATGTACTTGGCTGGTACTTGTACTATGTGGTAATTACGCTCCCTAGTGTACACCTACTCAGTGTCTATATGCATCAGTGACCCTGTGGCAAATATTGTTCATCTATTCTCTTTTCTTTCTTTGTTTGATATCTTCGGGCTGCCTGATAGCTCATTTCACTTGATAAAACTTTGCACTTCAAATTAAAAGCTCTCGTGGGGTTCTTGGCTGTCTCATTCTTGCTCGCCATCGAAGATCTTCACTTAATACACTCACTTAATACACACACTTAATACACTCACTTAATACACTCACTTAATACACACGTCTCATTTGCGCTTTTCCCGTTCTGCACTTGATTGGTGTCTGCCATTCTCGACGTATGAATATATATGTACCAGGCCAGGCTAATTGCGTGGTACCTCTATACTAGAGATTGGTCCTTGAGTATATCTGCCATTCTCTACGTATGAATACGTACATTCTGCCAGTTGTTGCTACGTACTATGTACTTCATTGGTTTCTTTGCGGTTCTATCTGCCATTCTCGTGTCCGCGAGCGAGAGTGGAATGGATGTCCATAATTCACTACACTGTATTGCTGTAGAGGCACGTGGTGGATTTCTATATATCCGATCTTCAGACTGGTCTACGGGCCTTGGTGAAAGCGGGATATGGCGCACGAGTTACTCCCTACGTTGATGAAACTGTAGTTCAGGACATTACTCCAGATGTGAAGGACCTACCTGCGGACTTCCTTCGTTGGTTGACAGAGCGAAAATTGTCCAGTGACGACCGAATTATGAGACTCAAAGAAGGGTGCGTATAATACATTGGATGTAAACCTTAAACCGGTGGTAACACTAGTCCTCGTCCTTTCTAGTGGCTACATACTCTGTTCTGGAACTTGACCCATTACCTAGGAGCTACTGCTCATTTTTCATTCTTATTACGCGAGTGTAATCGCCTAGCTGAGCTCGGCGATCAAGATCTTGAAGGTTTTCCACTTCGATGATGAGCCAGTTCGAGAAGATAGAGCTTCAAGTCTGCTTTCAAGTTTAATGCACTTTGTTGCAACATGGATCCAGTATAGTAAAGACTAAATTCGGTGATGAATGTGGGATTCTGGTGCCAATTCTGTCTCTAGGTATATTAAAGAAGGGAGTACGGTGACCGTGATGGGTGTTGTACAAAGACATGAGAATGTTCTGATGATTTTGCCGCCTTCCGAAGTCGTATCAACTGGTTGTCAGTGGAAGAGGGTTTTGCTGCCGGCTAATTTGCAAGGTATTATATTGGCTTGTGATAAAAGTACCGGGAATGAAGGGATACCTCTTTGAGGTTGAGTTCGTAGAAACCGTCGTCAAGTATTATAGACCTGTACTGGCCCCCTTGTTATGAAGGACCAGCATTGTTTTCTGCCGTTTCTTCGGGAGACGTCAAATTGGTGCCGCTGAAGTCAAGGACAAGGTTTGGCGCGCATATGCTCACTAGCTATTGCGGGTTCCTACGAAGCTTGAGCAGAAGACTGATCGACTGTCCTTTCGAACACTGATATATGCTTGTTGCTTGCTCTGCGGTCATGGCCGTTACTATATTTTATTATTTCCATATTCTTTGTAATGGCGGTGGTTTGCACTTCGCTCCCAGCATTTTGCAGTAACTCTCATTTATGCGTTTGTTGATGCCGTTTCCCGTTGAAAATTATTTCAGAGCAGGTTTCTCATGTTAGATATCAGTCCCCGTCCGATGGAATAATTTGGGATACGATCTGGTTGTAGTATGTTGTGGTAACGAGATTGAATGGGTTTACGGGTCTTATCCAGTCGAATTGGCATTCCATCTTGTTTGTTTAATGCTTTGTATAGTAGAAACAATATTTTATTTCGAAACAGTTGTGAATTAGAGGAGATTATGTGGTCAAGATTTGAGAGCTATGTATCGGTATTTGATAGTCAAATATCGAGGTTCTATGTAAACTATTACGACGTTGACACCTAACTTGGCATTGTCAGATGTTCCTCGAATTGAACAGAAACTCCTGTACCGGCAAGGCCCTGCTGAGTTGGGGAAGTCTTCAACTTTGCGTGATCACTTTTCCTACTCATCTATTGTCTTAACTCCGTGTTGGTTGCTGATGAAGTCAAGGAGCCGGTTGAGTTGCATGTGGCAGGAGAGTGTTCTGTTGCATGCTCTGTGTGTACCTTGTGGTAGTTGTGTGTACACCGACTCATTACCTACAGTTGTTGGGAGAATTGTTTCTAACTATCTTCTTCATGGTTGACAATCTGGATGGCTCCTGTTCGCTTCTCTAGACGATTTTTGCTGTATTTTGTATGTTTATGTTCGAACGTTTTGCTCTAACTTGCCCTTCATGTTCTGTGTCTTTTGATTTATCTCTCGATATTACAGATATAGCTACTCTCGTTCAGATCGTTATGCATCGCAAGAGCACCTCCACTGGCTTCTCAAACCAAGTTAACATACATGTTACCACTCTTTGTTACTCCCTGTGTACTTGCATCGGTTCAAAATTGTTTGGAGGATACCTAAGTGTCAGGGCGAAGTTACTGTTTTCTCAGAATGCCACTGTACCTGTGGACAAATATATACAGTTTGCATAGAAACTCTTGTCCCGACAAGGCTCCGAGCAGAGCCTTGTCTGCTCAGTTGGAAAGGTATTCGATTGGGCGTGATCATTGTTTCGACTCATCTATTGCTTAACCTTCATTGTTCATTGTTGATGAAGTCAGAGAGCGGGTGTGTCCTGTTGCATGCTTTTGTGTGTAGTGTGACAGGAGGGTGTTCAGTTGCATGCTTTGTGTGTAGTGTGGTAGATAGGTGTTCCAGTGTATATTTGTAAGGTAACTACAGCTCTGTTGTTGGAAAAATTGCTTCTAACCTTCTTGCTTCATGGTTGACAATTTGGTGTCCTAAATGTTGGCTTGATTATTCCGAGAACCTCCCGTTTGTTTCTCCCTACAATGTAATTTGTGTTTTTGTATGTTTATATTTGTCCAAATATCTAGATAACTTGCCTTTCATGCCCTCTTTTTTTGGTTTATCGCTCTATATTACAGTTATCTGATGATGCTATCTTGGAAATGTCCTTTTCCTACACATTTCTTTTTGGTTCTACTTTGGTTATATACCGTCTTTAACTTCTCTAACCAAGTTACCACGCTGTGTGAACTCACTTTGTTTGTGCATGGGTTTTAAACTATCTGATTAAACAATGTTGATGTCAATAAAGGATTGGAGAGAGAGTAAAACACTAATTTTTTTTACATTTATTCTATGCTTCTATTTAACACTCTATGTCTAAGAAATATTCCTTTTGTTATCACGAAAAAAAACTCCTTAGCGTGTAATGTAAATTTTGTCTCTAATTTTTGAACATGCTACATGTTTTTCACATGTGCCAAAAACATTAAAATTATTTATAAAAATTTTTAAAATTTGTTGTAAATAGTGTAAAAAGATTGAGATCATCATCCTCTGAAAGATAATAGTCTAAAAGATATTTTGTGATAAATAAAAATGCCACAATCTATAGTGAAAGTAGCCTTGTTCTTAGATCTCTAATGGACATTTCGTTTTATCTCAAAAATTTATAAAAAAAACTATAATATTTTTTTTCAAATACATGATCTAGAATGATATCAGTAAAAGGTAAAAGATGATGATCTTTTTTCGTTGTTGCATTAAACTTTTTGAAATCTTGACAGATTTTTATTTTTCTTGTTTTGCTAATGTAACACTACTATGGGTGATACCCATTCACTGCTTAACACAAAAAAAATAATATCTGCTTTCAAATACTTGTCTCGTCTTTAATCATCAAAGAGTATTTTGGGACTCGTCAATATTGCCTCAGTCGTAAAGTACTAATCTTTCAATGAGGTCCATACGATGTTCTCCCACTGTGCAAGTATCACTTTCATGTCTTCTACAATCCAGATGAAAACATTTTGGTAATGGATCAGCATTTGACGATACAGTTTCAACTCTTCTCCAGTACTACAACAAAAATCTTTAGGCTTTATTTGCTTATCACTAGGTTTTGGGATGCTCTTGGAAGTAATATACCATATGTATGATTGGTCTCTGCACTCTTGTGACCTAGCTGTGATTGCTATTCAGCATTGTTCATATTTTTTCTTCATCGACTTCATAACATTGTAGAAAGTTGACCATTGACTAAAGGTTTCATTTCTTTTCACATGCGCTGCTCGTTGATGAATCAAATCTTGAAGTGTAACATGTATCAGTCGAATCTGTTTCGCCTTGATGTGTTACTTTCTTCCAAGAAACCATCATAGCTTTATCAGTTGGTTTTTGTAGATCTTTAAACTGTAAACGATGTCGGTACGAGTCCGTTAGTACTTTGGCACCATACAACCACGATCTCCCAATCAAAATTTGATAACCTGACTTAACCAAATGGCGCAATACAACATAAGTGAGTTTAAAAGAAATCCCGTCTATTAAGGTGTGAATGTTATGCAGTAGCTCCAGTGGTCGTCTTCTTGTTTATCTGTCAGTCGTAACACTCGCTGAGTTCTTTCAAATTTGTTGAAACCCAACGCGTGCGTCGTGTCTTCTATCATTATGTTGACTCTCGATCCGGAGTCAATTGACACTTTCTTAATTACACAATTTGCAACCTCCACTTCTGGAGACCTCAGGTCTTCTATCTCGATGTGAAACAGAGAAGGTAACTTTGATCTTCTTACTTCAGTAGGTTTCTTCAGTGTTTAAAGTAATAATTTCTTGTAAATTTTGTTATCTTCAATCAGTTGATTTAAACTTATGTTAGCTTTTTGTGTTTTTAGATCAGCTACCACATCATAGTGTGATATCGTCATAGGTTTTTTCTTCACAGGTTTCGGTCGACTGTGCTTTTTCGGAACCTTCTCGTTCTTGGCCGAAGTTTGACTTCATTGGTCGAAGTACGAATTTTTTTTGGTGCGGACGAAGTTGATCATTCTGGGACTTCGACCGAAGTCGTATCGACTTCCCTTGCCGAAGTTCCTGCTCGTAATAACTCTTTCTTCATGAGTTCTTGAACTTCGTCCGTAATATCGACTGGTAGTCTCGGAGGGTTTACACTCTTCAGTCTTTCTTCTTCTTCTTCCTCAATATCCTCCTCAACAATTGTCTTCTTCTTGGCTTTCTCCTTTGCCTTCTTCTGCTTCTTTAACTCTTTTTTCGATTGAGTCTTTAGAGATGCTTCTTTGGCTTTCCTCTTTGTTTTGAAAGAGTTTCTAGTGTCCACTTTGCAAACCCAAGTTTCTTCTGGTGGCTATCTTTCATCTCCAGCGGTTTTCCATTCTTCCAAGTCCACCTTGTGCAGTTATGCTTTCGCATGATATTTTGTTTTGGGATCAAAGCGAACCCCTCTTTTCTCCATTGGTGGATTGATAAAATCTGCCGTGGCATGTCTTGACTGATGACACTTTGCACAAAGTGCTACATAGCCCAGATGTTTCTTCGGATGCGGGCAATTGGATGACCAATGATCTGTACTACCACAAATGAAACAAGACCTATGGGGTGGTGGTTTATTTGCTCCTGCTGGACTCATTAAGTGTTTTTGAGACACATTTTGAGCCCTCTCTCTTGATACAAACCTCTGAATTGGTATGGATTGGATAGGGGTTATCGGCGATGGTTGGGAAGGTCTGGGTGTTTGAGTTGGTGAAACTTGCGGTATTGATTGTACTCCATATACATCATCTGGGGTCTCTATAAAAAATGAACTATAATACGACTCGAACGCGGACGTCCATTCTTCTTGTTGCGTCTGAAATGCCCGTGTGTGAGTACATTCTGTGTTGACATGCCCTTGTTTTTCGCAAGTCGTACACCATAAGCTCGACTTGGATGAAGACGGTGATTTCTTCTTGTCAGGAGTTCCTATCATTTGCACTTTCAGATCTGCAAACTCTTTAATCATCTCTTCCATAAGTTGATTACTACCCCCTTTGGCTTTGCCTTTCTTCTCCTTAGAACTTTTCTTTTCTTTGGACAAAGAACTTCGTTTCATTCTTCGTTCTTCTTCGCTCGAAGAAGATGAGCTCGCTGATGAAGATTCTTCGGCTTCGGCCGAAGACGACTCATCATCAGAAGATTCTTCGGAGGAAGAGGATTCTCTTCGACTCTTCTTGTGATTCTTCCTTCAAGTCGACTTCTCTTCTTTCTTCTCCTTCTTTTCTTTCTTCCTTTTCTTTCTTCCCTTTTATCCATCTTCCTTTACTTCCGAGGGTGGATGTCTCAAATGCTTCTGCTGAAGCAACAACCTCTTCGATGGCATCCATCTTTCCTCGACGACACCAAATCTCCATTTTAATAGATAAGCCTGTAACTAACAATTCCGTAGCTTGATCCATAGAGTATGGGTTGGCTGTATCCATCCTCAGAATTCTATCCAGTAGATTGTAAAATGTTTGGACATCTCTTTCTTCCCTCTGATCAGTCTGGTCAGCTTTCCCAACACTTGGCGATTGTATCTAATTTCTCGGAACCGCTCTAAGAACTCGTCTTCAGCTTGTCCCAAGTATCGATGTCTCCTGGTACTCTGTTTGCGTGATTGTACCAGATGCGCGCTCTCTTCCTGAGAAGACATGGGAAGATTTCAAACGATTTGATTCAACGTCTACTTTATTAGTGACAGATACAGATTCAAACAATTTAATGTAAGCATTTGAGTCCTCATCATCATCTGAAGATCCTCCTCTGAACTTCGGGTAACCATGTTTTGTGATGGGTTGGTCCGTCATACTTCGAACAAATGGAGCTTTTGGAACTTGAGTTGCTATCTTGGCAGGTGCTGGAATCGGCACTGGTACTGCAGCTTGAACAAGGACAACAGAGGCAATACCCGCAGCAGCAGCTGCTTGGGCTTGTCTCTTCTTGAATATGGACGGTCTTGTGGTTGGCTGTAAGTAAGGAGCAGCGCTGTCGTTCTGAGCTACTAGAGTTAACGAAAAGGTTCCCGTACCAATGCTTGAGGAATAAGTTCTTGTGCCTGTTAAAGTTCCACTAAGGTAGTAACAGCTTCTACTGCCTTAGTTGCAGCTTCTTCGTTCAAAGAAGTAAACTGATCTTGATCTGCAGAAGTACCTCCTATCTCCGGGTCAAGAGTAAACAACTGCGGATATAAAATAGTATTGACTTGGAGAAAAGGTTTCCACCCTACTTCACTTTTTGGATGTTCGGTCTCAACACTTAGCTGAGTGGTAACTTTTTCGAAGTCAAGTTCTCTCTGAGCAGATTCGAGAGGAGTTGGAGGTAGTGACTTTGGTGTTCGGGGTGAACTTGATTCACCAATGTTTGGTTCTTTCCTCTTCCATTCCTTTGAGTTAGGTGTTCTCCAACCTCGTTCTCTCTTCTTATGCTCTTCCTTTAACCGACGAGCTTCTTCCAGAATCTGTTCTCGATATTCTGCTCGTCTTTCACGCCTCCTGTCTCTCTCAGATTGTACGTCTCCAAGAGGATCATGCTTGCCTGTCGACATACATGTCTCTGGACTTCTGTTCACTGATCTTGGATAATTTCAGCATTTGCATCCTCGACAACGGTGCCAAAATTTATTCAATCTTCTATATGTAACACACAAGAAAACCAAAAGATGCTCGAAAGTAGTAATTTAAGGATCGAATCCACAGATATGCAAGTAAAGATCATCCAAAATTAGTGAACATGTGACAAAGGTGATTCTTTATGGTTGTCTTTTATTCTCATGGGCAGAAATCAGTCCTGGTAGAGATCAGACTCAAGTCTATCCAACAAGACAGAGTTGATAGTCCTGACAAATAACATAATAGGTACTAAACAAGTCAGGGACCTCAAGAAAAGATAAACAACAGAGAACAGAGCCACAGAGGTAAATGTTCAACGAAGAAGTACTGCTGTAGTGCTACTAAGTAGTCTCTAACATCATAAACGCTAAGTATCTTCACACTAAGTTATTTCTACTACTACTGCTCTCGGAAAACTCTGACGAAGAAGACTCTTCTTCTGCCGACAAGGTTCAACTTCTTCCAAAGTGTCTTCACTAAAGAACAACTTCCTCCAAAGTCAACTTCGTCCAAAACCTTCTTCATAGTAAACTAACCTCGCAGGTGCTGGTCTTCTTGGACAAGTTACAAGTGATTCAGACAAAAATCTTTGAAGGTTAGGGTATTAGAAGATGGAAGTGCAATTGGAATCTAAACCTAAACGGTAGAATCGGTGGAAGCTTAGAGTGCTATTGTTTCAAAAGATATTAAAAGTTAATGATTTTATGATGAATTTGATCAAAACAAATATATTAACAATTAACAAAGATAAACATATGATGTCCGATGCAAGTTGTAAATTTGAAGAAAAGTAACGAACAAAAAAGAACATTAAAGGAATCAACCCAAGTTCTAGAAGTATTTCGAGAAATGATCAATGAGTTTTACGATGTCTTGAAATATGAGTTATTTATTGAATTACATCCAAAAAGAAGTTGAGATCTTGTCAAGACTAGAACTACTCTCTAAGGTTCTTTACTTGCTCAATCAAATGAAACTCTTTGAGTTGAAAAGGTAACTCATGAATTATTTACGTGGAGTTATATTCAAATTAGCAAGTCATCTTATGAAGTTCTTTTTGCAAAGAAAAAAGATGAGAAGTTTTGACTCTATTTTGATTATTGTGCGTTCAGTAAGATGACAGTGAGGAATAATTATTCTTTGTCTAGGTTAGATGATTTGTTTGAAGGATTAGTGCATGATCAGTAAGGACACACACAAAAAGACTTCAAGGTATTAGTTTATTTGTCTAGTTGATCCACATGTTGAGAAGACTACTTCTCAAACTAGAAATAGAATATTTGGTTCGTAGTGATGACATTGAGATTTTACAATACCTCTTCCACATTCATTACATTCATGAACATAACATTTTGGGAGAAAATGGATGAATTTTGTCATAGTCGATACTACTCAAAACCTTGGAGTCGTACGTGATGTAACTTAGGGTGGTTTTGACGAAGCTGCGAGAATATAAGAAGTTTACCAAGGTTGACAAGAGTGAGTTTGGTTGGAATGCATTAACTTCAAGGAGATGAATGATGCGTTCTGTATGATCAAATTTATTTTATCAAAAGTGCTAATTTTGAAGTTGTCGGAGTTTGACAAACCATCCGAGGTCCATATGGATAGAGCGACTACGCGATTGGTGGTATGTTGGTACAAGATGAAAATCTGATAGCACACAAAAGTAAGAAGTTATTTGGGACGGAGACTTCATGATAGATTCATGAGAAGGAATTGTTTGCGATGGTTCATTGTTTGAGGAAGTGGTTGTATTATTGAAGACTTCATCGAATTCGAGTTTACATCGACAATGAATTAACTATAATGGCACGATATCTTAACGCATGAATGTGAAGTTAATCCAAAAAGTGAGAAAGAGAGAGACATGAGTGATGTCCAAACGAAGAAATACTTGGAATAGCTCAAGTGAGGAGTTGAAGTTGCATTGTCATTTAGTAGCATACTCTCAGTTAGATCGACTAAGTTATCTTTCGAACGACTAACATTAATTCTCACTTGCACATCACGTCTACGACATGAGCGTAATTTTGTAAGTACCACCAGACATGAATTAGGACCCGAACTCTATCAAGACTCCTAGAGTAGAAAAGATTTTGAAATTTATCATGTGATTACTTGTGCTCTTGTATTTCTCTTGAAGTAGGGTAGTGTTGAGCGCAAGAAATATTGATGACAGCTGGTGAAATCGCAAGCTATGGTTGTGTCCCAAATCTCACCACAATGCTGTAACTCCGCACTATGTAAAATGACATAACAGCTCATGTCGTCAAGAACTTTCTTGATTATATTCATATATGCCTGCGAGATCAACTCGTTTGATCTCCATTCGTTCCAATTTAGAACTATTCTTGACTTCTAATGAATGCGCTTGTTTGTCACCAGGTCCATGAGTATAAGATCTGCAACAAACAATCTAGAGTCCCCAGCAATTTGATATCCATGTGGTCGAAGAGACTTCTGTTTCATAGATCTGCAGAGTCTCATTAGGACCAACAATGCTGAGGCTTTAGCTGGCTTTCATAATATTTGACACGAAAGACATCTGATTCAAACATCTGAATGTGATCTGAGACCATGTAAATCCGCTGCTGATACTACGCTCGCCAAAGACCATTGATAGTCTGAGTAGTGATCGACACTTGAGGACTGTGTACATCAAGAGGAGCTGTGGCTCTCTCTCATCTCTACAAGTGACATGGATTCGGCTCCATTTGATGCTCGATCATCAATCTCTAGGTCAACAACCTTTCTAGTAGGTTTTGCCGATTTTGACTTCTCTCCTCATAGACACGCATACATGACTCACGTTATTGAACTTGAATATCTAGTACAAACATAAACTCAAGAATCGCGAATCATGCTGAAACGTGATCGAATATATATTTATATAGATATCAAACATATCTAAGTTCGATATCTATATTATTTTACGTGTTCGCGCATTTGAGTAATTGATTCGTCCGGTATCGTGTCGTGACCGACTCCTACTTGAAAATCTATTTTGATGTTGATCGTTATCGCTCCAAAGACGCTCATAGGACTAAAAATGAGCTTTTTTACACAACTTCGGATCTTCACTTTCATTACATCAACTAGTAGAGCTCCTTGTTACCTTCTCATGAGCACTTCATCTACTTCACTTGGACGCCTAGTAGTGGAGTAACAAGACCCGAAAGGTAGGAAAATCAAGCTAGACCTTAGCTTACAGGCTTTTTACACAACTTCAGATCTTCATTTTCATTACATCAATGGCTGTTGTCAGCTTTCCATGGGCATTTGGGCTACTTCATTTAGACGCCTAGTGGTAAAGTTACGAGACTCAAAAGATCGGAAAATCAAGCTAGGTCTTAGCTTATTGTTGCTGATTGGGTATTTGTGGTTCTTGACGCTATATTAAGGAGGGCATACTTATTCATTATTTGTGAAAATGTTCACATACAGCGACTGACGTAAAAGGGCAACTTAAGGGGTTAGCTTGCACTTGCGTCCTATTGACGGACAGTTCAAGAGATTTGGAGGTCTAATGCAAACGTGCAAAGCGTCATTGGGTTCAGATCTGTGCAGGCTACGCACAAGTTAAGACGATCCATGAAGAGGCAGATCAAGGAGTGTGTTCTGGGAGAAATTGAGATGCAGGGAAAGTTTTCAGAGTGTTTCAGTGACATGCGAAGGAGAGTTGGACCGTTCATATCGTTCTGGAGTCCAAACTTGCTGTCCTTGGATTCATCAAGATCAGAACGTCGAGTTCTTCAGGAAATTGAAGACGATAAAAAATTTTATTGGACGATTTGAGAGTTTTGAGTGAAATTGACTCGTATGGAAGTGCTTACAGTTTTTCATCGTCTGCGACTTGAGGTTGGGTTGTTCTTCGCGATCAATGAGCCAAGCTCTTTGTTCTTGGCACCTATGCGATCAAGGAGTCTTCACCTACGCTTAAGAGAAGACTGTATGTGGATTGGATTGTTGGTTTGGGTGAGATGAGCGAGTTTGAGCCGCAAAAAGTCAATTTACGTTAGTTTTTCCATGCGATCAAATTTCTTGTGTGGTTTTGTGAGGAGAACTCCAACCAACTTGTTTGGAGTCTTATTGGGTTCAATGTTGCTAGATCAACCTACCAGCGAAGATGGATCTCAGATCAGGAGATTCGTTTGGACAGTGTGCGTGATTCTAAGCCGAAGGAAGGAGGTTTTGGAGGTTTGTCACCTGTGGTCAAAAATCGGTGATATCTCGGCTGTCGAGAGTCAGATTTGAGAGTTCTTGAGGTCAACAGAGTCAAGAAAGAAGACCTTATCGATATGCACGAGTTGAGTTTTCTCTTCGGGAGGTTCTTGGTATTGCGAAGAGGGAGTTTCATGAGCTGATCATCAACTTCATCAAACATAAGAGACTGTTGACGTCCGAGCAAGTAGAGGGTGATATGATAGATGTGATTGGAGCTTTTGTGAATGATGAGTGAATTATGATGCAGAATTTGAGAGGGTCCATTTTCAGGAGGTTGATGTCAAGGGATACCAGCAAGAAGCGGTGGTTGCTGGTACCAATACTATCGAGTTTGATGATGAAGAAGTTGGGGAGGAGAGTCTAGCTGTTGATAGTGATTTCAGAAAGAGACATTGGGCTCACGTTACGACTACTACACGAGTATGTCTTGGGATTTGTTCTGAATCTGTTGCTGCTTTAGTTGATCACGGATCTGAGATCAACATCATGTCACGGGAGGTGTACGAGAGAGGACAGTGATCTATCGAATTGAATCACAATTGGGTGCCACGTGTTGTCAACAACCAAAAGAGTGAGTTATATGACGCATGTTCTAATGTGAGTGTGAAGATAGGTGATGTGGAGATAGATTAGCGCTTCTTTGTGTAATCTTTTGCTTCGTATCTTGTCATTCTTGATCAGTCTTATATCACTATCATGCGGATGGAGACCAAGGTGATAGACGATGGATCTCACTATGCTAAGATCTGTAGTCCCAGTTGATAAACATTCTTTTCAGTTTTTTAATGTTCGTACAAAGCACGAACGAAATAGATAAATCTTGAGAGATTCTCCTGTTTGTAGAAGTAAGGGTTTTCAGAACCCACTCTTGTAAGACGAGATAGCAAGAGTCAAGGATCTACTACTACCATGATCTCGCTTGAGTAGCGCGAGGAATCACATGGACAATGAAGAGGGTTGCTCAAGCTTCTAAGAGTGTGTATGATGTATAGAGTTGGAGATATGGTTTGACGAGTTTTAGTTTGATGATTGGAGTGAGTTCAGACATTTGACTATAAAGAGTAAAAGGCTGATGGAGAAGCATGTAGAAGATCTGCGTTTTACAGGAGTTTTGGAAGAAGATGAGATGATTTCTGGTATGTACGAGAAATTTATCGAGGTACAATCTGTTGTCCGTTGGTTAGATGATGTAGATAGGATGATGGAGTAGATGGGAGGTAGGATGGTGTAACACACAAGAAAACCAAAAGATGCTCAAAAGTAGTAATTTAAGGATCGAACCTACAGAGATGTAAGTAAATATCATCCAAAAGTAGTAAACATGTGACAAAGGTGATTCTTTATGGTTGTCTTTTATTCTCACGGGCAGAAATCAGTCTCGATAGAGATCCAACTCAGGTCTATCCAACAAGATAGAGTTGATAATCTTGACAAATAATATAACAGGTACTAAACAGGTCAGGGACCTCAAGAAAAAGATAAACAACAGAGATATAGAGCCACAGACGGAAATATCTCAACGAAGAAGTACTGCTGAAGTGTTACTAAGTAGCTTCTCACACCATAAACACTAAGTATCTTCACACTATGTTATGTCTACTACTACTGCAGATTTTGAAGTCTCCTCGGACTTTACCATACTCTCTTTCTTCGCTTCCAAGACTACAACACGTAGATTATCTTTCTCCTGCATCCAGTTTCCTTGGCCGAAGTGTATCGTTTGCACTAACTCCGCCAAATTCAATTGTCGTCTAACGACTTTCTCGTACGTTCATCGATTACTCTCTAAGGCAAAGAATAATGGTACGACAACCTCCTTCAAATACTTTGCTGAAGAACTGAGTCGATGTACTTCGTCGATTGTCGATGAAGCTACATGTACTGCATCGTCCTCTTCCTTCTTCTCCTCTTGCGGTGTATCTTCTTCCTCGACGTTGATCTTTGTCGCTTCTTCGTCCTCGGCGCAGACAGTCTGCGTACACTTCATCTTCTTACGGGACTTTTGTACAGACCTCGGCATGTCTTCCAAGATCTTTCTTTGCCCACTCTACCAGACTAGTGTTGGTACTTAAGCGACTTCTTCTTCCTCTTCTTCCAAGTGTACGAGCTAAAGTTTCTTCTCGGTCGTCGCCTCTGTTGCATTTGTTGTCTTCGGTACAGCTTCTTTGATCGCTTCTTCTTCGCTTGCTACTTTATCGAAGAATTTCTCCAACTATACATCTCGTACCAGGGTCGATTCGACTTCGAATTCGTCGTCCTCGGCTGCTACGGTGAAGCCTAACTTCTTCTTGTTTGCATCGGAGAGCAACCTCATCCTCATGTAAAACACCGATACGAACGTTCCGATGTACACCATGTCCTCTTCGGCTCATAGTTTCTGTACATGTAGATGGATAATCCTCGTCCAATGTGCTCGTTTTCTGACGAAGAGCTCCTCGATAAAATTGATCTACCAATTCGACATGTAAGTAGCTCTCCTCAATCGAAAGATCATCATGATTGCATCGACGATTTTTCTCTTCTTCGGGTTGTGATAGTCATCGGTGCGGTATTCATTCCTCCCTTGTGGTACTTCCTTGAAGAGCCACGAGAAATTTCGGACTGCTTCGGCCAACGCCTGCGCTGAAGTACTGTCAAAGAAGAGATCCCTCTCCTTCCTTGCATCGTCAATGCCTAAGACGAAAGATCAGTGTGCTTCGGTCCAATTCGTAGACCTCCCATACGAGTAATCTGAAGGATGCTGTTTACACACTTTCAGCTCATGTACCAACTTGGCTGATACCATTCCTATCAAGGTAGTAAGAGGAATGACAGTCCCATCTCTGTTGCTGGACTTCGTCGTCTCCAATTTGCTTCTCTAGTTTCAAAAGTTCAACACATGTCTTAGGTAGCTTTAGCATCCGAAAGAGAGCCTTCTCCGAGCTAGACTTGAGTCCAACAATAAATATACATATCTTGGTCTCCTCAGTCCACTTGGAGAACGAATCCAACTTGACACTTAACTCACGCACATAAGCACTTAAGGTCCTCGTCTGCTTCAGCCTAACTAACTCAACACCATCATGAATCCTTCGATACTATGGAGTGAATCGTCTCGCAAGCAACTCCTTGAACTCCTTCCAACCAAACGTCGAGATGATCAAGACATGCTCGTCTCTATATGCAATCACCAAAGAAACGCATGGTCTTTTAGGAACGTAACTGCCACTCTCATCTTGTCTGACTCCTTAGCCTATTGCGCCTCAAAGTATAAGTCCAACTCAGTTAAGAAATCCTTAACCTTGTGAGCCCGTCTTATATCTGAAAATGGGGTCGGTAAATTCATCTTACAAAACTTTTGAGTAGACGAAGAACTCGCTTGGCCCGCCTCAAGCTTAATGATATGTTTATTCTTAGAGTCCATGCCCTCTTGCATGATTTTCATTTATCTTAATAAGCTCTGCATACAAAGCTCCTCGACTTCTCATGCCTGAATCGTTGGGCATCGTTGGCAAAACTCCATCTTGTTGCCCAGGTGCTGCAGCTGGTACTGGACTACTTCGATGTTGGGGCGAAGGTTGCTGATTATTGTCACTAATACTACCTCAAGGCTAGCTCGAGTCGATCTGATCTTGGTGTCAGCTAGTGTTCTTAGACTTTCTCTTGGAACTTTGTCTTACGTTGACCATTGCTCCAAGCTCTCACCTAGAAATGCTGATCCGCTTTGTATCTAGTGTCCCTCCTCAAGTGTACAACCTTCAGCCGCTACCTTGAGTTCTTGTTCACTGAAGCGTCGACTCTGATATCACTTTTTGTGCACCTACTGTCTTGTGCGTCAGTGGAAGCGCTTGCTCAGTAGGTCACGAAACTCACAATGCTAACCTGCAAATCACAATCATATGTTAGCATTCATGCACCACTTACCTTTATCTCGTTTGGTCCAGACCTGAGCCGGAATGTCTCCTTAACTCTCAAGCTCAACATTCCCTAAGTCCAGACCTTGACTCGGCTAGATCGGTCCCAAAACATGAGCAAGTCACAACATGACTTGGGGTAGACTTCCCATAAAGTCCACGGTCTTAAATGGTGCCTCCAGCACAACTAGCGGCCCAACCGTCCATGATGTCCGTCTAGGTCCAGACTCCCAAACGATGGTCAAACCGCCATCTTGTTCCCTGGTCTTGTCCCAGCCCTTAGGTTGTTCTTAAGTCCAGACGTCGACGTCTGGACCGGAAAACGTCCTGGTACTAGCCATCACCTCATGCCCATAGAGTCCACCCGTCGAACTTTGGAGTCGGGTGACTCGTCCATACCCACCCATGCATCGAGTCCCTCTCATATATACTTCTAGGATCGACGACCCCGTCCTCCTCTTTGGTCCCTAGAAATTATACCACAACATGATCACGAGATTAATCATAATTCTCAGCTTCGATGTCAGTTCAAAGAGTTCTTGGTATATTTGAAAAGCTCTCGTCAAGACATTTCCAACTGGATCTTATTCGACTCGAGATCTTATCTGGAGCTCCATCCACGACCCAAAATGTCATTGGAGCTCTAACACTTACTATTTTTATGAGGAACCGTGGTCTAAATCAAACAAGGACCTTGTGGTTCGGATCAGCGTCCAGATCCACATCTTGGTGCGCTTGGACTCATGTCTCGGACTTACGTCTCAGACTTGTGTTTCTCCAGCACCGCCTAATGGGTGACGAGATGACAGTGATGACAGACTAGATTTAGATTTAGAGTTTTACCACGCCGGCTGATGGATGAATAATAAATTATTATTTAAGAATAAGGTTTGGATGAATATAAATTGGACCTAGGTTATACCACCCCTTATTAATTTTGAAGAGTAGTTCAAGCATTTGTTCGAGGGTGGAAATTAGTGTGAAGGTACATCTGTGAGTTTGGACGTCTTTCACATGGTGGTGACAGACGTCGTCTAGTCGGTATGTAGCATGTAAGTAGTAAGCATGTGGCATGTAGTAGCATCGGCACAAAGATTAGAATATGTCAAACTCTTGAAGTACTCTCAATATCTAGAGGTGAAATGTTTGGTGTCGCATTATAAGTTTGAAAGTGATATTAATTCTGCTATAATCGTCGACACTTCTGGTAATAATGATAGGTAATATGTAAGTGTCCAAGAATTTCCTTATCCCCCGATGATCAAGCTTCGTGGCGCACTCATTTGAAAAATCGAAATCGAAATTCTAAAAATGCATATGCTCTCTTGATGGTCGAGATATTTGACCTGAATAGAACAGTATTTCCACTAAAGATATGCCATAAATCTTTGATGCAACCTATACTATCTTCCGGACGAAGTAAAGCGATAGAGAGAAACTCGACAAAAGAATTATCGAACTGAAGTTATCAAATATATCATATCTGCTAAGGCCTTTCATTTAAAAAGTCTAATAAAATTTGAAAAACATCTGTGATCACTCGATGATCGAGAAATGCTTGATTTGATAGAAAAGTATTTCCACTAAACCGTCTTATAACAGCAAAATCTAAAAAACTGGTCCATATTGATTCTATTATTATTAGATATAGCAATTCATGGTAGTACATCAAGGTGTGTTTTATACCATCTATATCTTATAAATCCAGTCGCACTTTTTATCATATCCTCATGGCTCAATTACTGGAGGTAAGACAAAATCCTCTATTTTCTAGAAATTAAAGACAAGACATAACGGTGGTATCATTTCGAATTCATCGGAGACATGATAGAAAAATGGTTAGATTTCGAGCATGAATCCGTTTGAAGTTGGAACGATTGAAGCTATGGCTCATGTCGTGCTGATGCAACCTTCAATAACGGGTGGTACATGGCATATTTCTGACGATACTAAAACGCCAATGATGATAGATTATAGCTAATTCAAGCGATGGTTCAAAGGCTTCATTATGATAGCTCTATTTTCCTGAATTACAAGAAAATAAGAACCTACTCTTTGGAAATTTGGGCGTACTTATCATGTATAATGCATTGCATGTATTGTTAGCTTTCTCTTTGTTAGTGTAGAGCCCACTTTTTCATTTTTTTACAGAAGATGCTTGAAATGTAGAAGTTCGTAGAAGAAATAATGAAGATAGAAGACGAATGATTAGTTTAAGTGAAGAAGAGTGATTGTGCAGAGAAGAGCCTTCTTAAGAAGAGTCTTCCGAAGAAGACCTTCACAAGAAAATATCTGGAAATAAGAAGATACAGAGAAAAAAGGCTTCTTAAGAATGCATTCCTTGAGTATAATCTCTTCACGAATGGTCAGTGGGAATCATAGCAGAGTAGTACGAAGTCTGAGTAGGATAGAAGAAGCTATCTACCCGAAGAGGTACAGGAACTGCAAGCGGCGAAGACGAAGACGGTCTGTGCATATCCTTGTCAGGTCTGTAGAGAGGAATGAGTGGTGACTTCAGCACGTGTGGGAAGTTCGAACCTAACTATATACTCAGAAAATCAGCTCATTATCCAAATCCACTTTTAGCACACAGCGGTTCTACATTTGCGGAAAGAGTCAAAACGGAGAATAGTTAACTTGAACGAAGGCTCGCATTTAGACGAAGGCTAACTTGAGCGAAGACTAGCGCATTTAAGTGAAGTTCATCCCACAGCCTAATCAGCCATCTTTGTAAGGTGCGATGTCTGTCACCTCAAAGTTACCAAGGATTCGAGCCTTTGACTTAGACCAGGAGGAACTTCGGCAGCTTCGGCCGAAGCTGAAGGAGTTAGGTTTAAGCTTCTTGACATGGGGAGGTTGGACCCGAGTATCTGGCAAATTCATCAGCCAGATACGAATGTGCGAAGATCATGCGGTCGAAGACGGATATGGACGGCTCGGGAACTAGACAGTTGAGAATTGGGAGAAGGTCTTGTTCGACGAGACGAGCGAGAAGGGAGACTTGCTCTTCGACCATACGTCGATGAAGAGCCTGATGAAGGAAGGCTAGGATTATGGTGAGCTCTTCGTCCACCAGTTCACCCGACGAATGGCTACAAGTTAGCCGATTACAGAGATCCAGAGAAGAGGAAGATCGCAGAAGTGATAATGCTGATCTTGAGTCCGAGGCGGACGACTTATCTGTCAGCATGGAAGGTCTGCTTTTTCGAAAACCTATTCGTCAAGAAATGAGCACATTGGACGAAGATCTTCCATGATGAAGTTCAGCATCTCTGGATCAAACAAGATTATGTTTACTTGGGAGGATTCGTAGTGTCTTCTACTTCAAAATGGGTTGGCTGAACGAAGACGAGCAGAAGTAGTTGGACTTCGGTGAAGACGAAGCCTGTGAGGGCGAAGAACTTTCGCCAGTTCAAGAGGAAGAGGAAGGAGCACCGAGAGAAGGTGCACATCAAGTGGAGGCTTCACCGAAGGCTCCAGCCGAAGCACAACCGGTGGAAGACACCCCAGAAGCTGACGAAGATCAGGATAAGCGACGCAGCAAGAGGAAGCGGAGTCTTCCAACCTCGCCGTCGAAGAAGCCGAAGGCAAGGAAGAAGGTGAAGAGCACCAAGAAGGAAACAATCGAGCTAAGTAGCACGGAGGCGTAGATGGAGGGTGCGATCATCTTCGGCGAAGGAACTTCAGAGGGTCCAATACTTGATGAGAGTGATAAGTTTCGAAGGGCGATGCTCTTGGACGAAGAGATAGTAGTTTCAATCCTTCGACTTTTGGAGGAGAACAGGAAAGAATATGAAGATGAAGTCGAGAAGGCGATGACTTTGCTCGAATTGTTCGTCGCGGTACACTTCAGCAAGGGTAACCGGAGACAGGAGAAGAACAATCTTCGCGAAGAGGTGAGGAATGCCACGAAGCTTCGACTGGAGACTAGGACGGAGCTTGAAGACCTTCGGCGCCAATGCGAGGAGCTCAAGACCGTAGTGAAGACGAAGGACGAGGAGATTAAAGTGTCAAGGAAGAGCTTCTCCGATCGACTCAAGGAGTTATTAACATAGAAAGCCGACTTGCAACGAAGTCGAGAGGAGTATCAGGTCAGAGTTGCCGAGCTAACAAAGGAGAAAGAAGAGCTTCGGACGAAGGTGGAGGACTCGGAAGACCTTCGAAAGAAGTTAATGCAAGTACTGTCTACCTATGTAACTTCAGGCTTGGACTCCGAAGAGCTTGGTCTTCTTCGAACGTTGAAGGCGGAGGTAGTGCAAGCAGACATGAACTCCGATGGTGTGAAAGTGCGCCTTTCCCGACTCAAACAGAAGGTAGATAGGGAGTTAGGAGAGACTCGAGCGAACGCGAAGATTCAGTTAGAAGAGTTTAGAGTACAATTAGGTTTAGGAGTATAGATTCTATGAAGATGAAGATAGATCGTAGGGTAGTGAAGCTCTTTCGCCTTCTTAGGAAGAAAAGCAGTTAGGTTAGTGAGAAGAGTATATACGTGACCCGACCTTTTGAAGTTGTGTCTTTTTTCATGTTTTCTGTTCTTTATTAATTAATTTTCTTTTCTCAAAAGTGCGGAGCAAATGTTGTGAATGATTTGGAAGAAGATGATTTCCTCTGAATATTCGGAGCTTGCTGTTACATGAGTAAATCTGAGTGACGAAGATCTTCGTAGGTAGACTTCGGCGAAGGATGAACCTGCATATTAGGCGAATGAGATTAAGCGAAGGTCTGAGAACAAATCAATTATTGTGAAGTAGAAGAGAATAAGTTAAATTGTAAGAAGCGTTTGGAAGATGGTGGCTTCTTCTTGAGAATGCCTTCTTCAAATAAGTGATGTCTTGAAGAGTGAGGATTTAGTTGAAAAAACACTTCTTACGAAGAGTAGGGGCTTATTCTTTGAACCTTAATGTGAAGTCTGTATTCTTCTGTCTTTTCAGAAGAAGACTAGTAACATTTCAGCAGTATTTCGCATTCTTCATTCATTCATACATTATCTTCTCGAATCTTTTGTTTGTATTGTTGGAAAGGTCCCTGATCAAGAACTATTTCATTGTTGTTTCTATTCGATTTGTCAGGTTATGCTTGGGTTTGGTTTCTTATCAAACTTAAACTCTCATCTGGATATTATTTCATTCCGTGAGAATATCAAAAAACTACCAAAATTATTATTGTGACGTTGTAGTACTGTGTTTTGTGTAATGTAACTGTTAACTGTATCTTCGTGGGAACGATATTTAATTTACTATTCTCGATACATTGTGTTTTTCTAGGTTGTTACATATTGAAACATAAAACTTTTGGCGTTGCTGCCTGGGGTATAACTTTTACTTGATTTTAGTATGAGATAACCGTCGACATGTATGTCGAGGAGAGCACCAGCGCCTTCTGAAGAAGACTAGAAGGGAAAAACGAGCGCTAAAACGAAGACGTGTCCGGGAACATCTGTTGGAAGAAGTCCAACGTCAAAAAGAAGAATCGAAGGAGCGGAGACGTCAAGCAGCTTAGAAGTGACAGGAGGTGAAAAGTTTGTTAGAAGGAACTTCATCTTCAGTAGGAAGGAATTTGGTACCTATCTCACCGCAAGCTCTATATGAAAAGGATGAGCAAAAATATTGGAAGAAGAAGAGTGATATCGGATCTCCAAGTTCGAGTGGAGGAAATGGAGAGAGTTCACCTAAAGACCTTTCATGACTACCATTCTCTTCGAGAACCACAAGTTTACATGAATCATTGTTCGGACCAACATAGAAGGACAAGGGTACTCAAGCTGAAGACGAAGAGACAGATTTAGAAGAAACTCCTTCTCTCCGAAGAGTGGAGCATCATCATCCATCATCAAGTTCTGATAAATCAGAACCCAATATTTTGACTACTCTTGCAGAAGATCCGAATTGAAAGGCGGAAGCGGCCTTGGAATTGATTGTTAAACATGGGCCAGAGATTACAAGTTTTGTAGAGCTCATGAGGAAACAACAAGGACAAGAATTAATTTGAGAATTGTTACTGTTGGGATCACTTGCTCTACAACTCCTGAATCTTCGACCTCAAGGGACTCCAAGAGTATCACTTTTCAAATTCTTGGTGATGAAGTACACGGAGAAGAGAGACATTCAATTGAAGACCATTTGACCGAAGTCTATTCTTCCGAAGCAGATCTTCCAAATATAAGAGCAAGTAACGTTGTTGTAAGCGCTCTTGCTAATCTGACTCTTCAGCCATCGGGACATTTGTTTAGTACCAGACCAGTGGTGCTTTCAGCTTTGCCACTACATACAAAAGCAGCACTCATCAGTTCCACTCTCGACAGTACCTCATTTGATGACAGGGGTACCGCCACCGTCAGGAGCGTCACCGTTCACTCGTCAAAACTATCATAAATTTGACGGTGAAGATTCTGATAGCGATGGAGACGGAGAGAATGCCGATTCCTTTGTTAAGCAATTTGAAGCAGTATCACAAGCAAACAAAGAAGACAATGATCTTGACCAGACGAGGATCTTCCTCAGTTTGTTGAACCATGCAGCCGGAAAATGATATAGTCTTGCTAGTCTGACTCCTGCAATCCTTTCTACCTGGGACTTGATGAAAAACGAATTCCTTAAACGATTCAGGGAATTGAATTACAATAGGCATGTACTGCACAAAATGAATAGCATTAAACGCAAGAGGAAAGAATCTTTGAAAAGTTATGTCCATAGATTTTACTGAATCTTGGATAGACTACCTGCCAACAGAGCACACCTAGCCTACACATCGGCATGTGCAGTAGAATGGTTCGTGAAGGGGTTGTCTTCAAAGCAACAAACATGGGTTAGACGGTTTGATACGACAATCTTGCAGCGAGCCATTGATTCTGTTGAGAATTACGAGTCTTCAAATAATCCTCAGCAGAGACCATGACAAGACCTTGGGGACGAGAAAGAAAAAGGACTTCCGGAAGTTCAAAAATAATCAGAAGGAAGAGAAGAAGAAGAAGAGAAGCTGAAGCGAAAGAGCAGAAAATTTTCATCTTCGGAAGAATCTTCAGAAGAGGAGTGTTCGGACGAAAGTTCAACATCGGAGGACGAATATTCTTCCTCTTCGGATGAAGAGGGGAAATGTAAGAAGAGAAAGAAGAGGACAGAGTCAAGATCCCCGATGGTGAAGAAAACACCACCACCTAAAGATCACGCACTTGATGACCTTCTCAAGAAGTTTGAAGACCTCAAGATGCAATTGGTAAGGACGCTAGAGAGACGTAAGTCACCATCTGGTTCCCGTCTGAATTTGTGGTGTACTAGCTGTTGGAAACCTGGACACATTGTGTGTTTATCTTCTTCGGAGTTTTACCTACGAAGCCTCATAGTTTGTTGTGGTAGGACTTAGTCTGGTTGACAAAGTCCTTCGCATTTTACATCTGAAATCAAAGTAGGAAGTTTGAGGCGAAGCTTGAGAATAAACCAGCATCTACGAAGTTAGTTTACTGCGAAGTAGTTTTAGGGCGAAGTTGCTTTGGAGGAAGTTGTTCTTCTTAGATAGACACTTTGGAAGAAGTTGAACTTCTTACTTCGGCGGTAGAAGAGTATTCTTCGTCAGAGTTTCCGAGAATAGTAGTAGTGAAGATAACTTAGTGTGAAGATAATTAGCGTTTATGGTGTTAGAGGCTACTTAGTAGCACTTCCGCAGTACTTCTCCGTTGAGACATTTTCATCCGTGGCTTTGTATCTTTGTGGTTTATCTTTTTCTTGAGGTCCCTGGTCTGTTTATTATCTATTATGTTATTTGTCAAGATTATCGACTCTGTCTTGTTGGATAGACCTGAGTTTGATCTCTATCGGGATTGATCTCTGCCCGTGAGAATTAAAGACAACCATAAAGAATCACATTTGGCACATATTTACTACTTTTGGATGATCTTTACTTGCATCTCTGTGGGATCCTTAAATTACTATTTTCAAGCATCTTTTGGTTTCTTGTGTGTTACACATCTTCTCCTTCAATAGCTCAATGAGCTTCGATAGCAAGACAAGAGGGACTAGAATCAGCTTTAAGTCCTAGGTACGTGAAGAACAATGAAGATAACCATCGGAGCTATCACATTAGGATCCACACAACCAATCTCCTATCTGAGAAAGAAAATTCTTTACCATGGCTAACAATCATCTGCTCAAAAGTCTTTTTTTCTACTTCAGTCAAGAAACCACCCTTCCTATTTGGAGCTGTTCGAGTATCTCTTGAATAAACTGATGTCCTATTTGTGTAGGATTTATATGTATAGGCTCAATGGATGCTGACTCCATCTGTTGTTGTGAATCAATAAGTAATTGGGTCACCACTAGCTTCACCTTCCTTGCTACAGCTTTATATTTGACATGTACCTCTACTTTTGACGAGAGCCACACCAACAGATTGCAATTTCTATTCCACTCTCTAGTCTCAGATGAGGATGATACTGCAAGTATGAGATAATCTCCTCATAGACTTTACGAGAATGGATGGAGATCACCACTTGTGAAGCTTTGATTTTTCATTTTTGTTAATTAATTGATTAGTTGTAAAGTAAATAAGAAGAATATGTAGTAGAAGATCAAGATGGGAGTAGAATAGTGTTAATTAGAAGTTTAGTGAAGAAATTTGTTCTAGAAGAATCTATCGAGGTTGTGGAGACAGTTGGGATAGGATTTCCTCATGATTGAATTCCTCAGACGAAGAACTTTCTAACGATGTGTTGTGTGATGGAGTCCGAATAAAGAAGTTATAGAGGATTGAAGTATTGATGAAGTTGAAATGGAATGACTTCGTAATATTGCGGATGCCGAAGAACATTAACAGAATTGTAGAAAATCCGAACTTCGGCACAAACGGAAAAGCTAGCGCGATGTATAAGTAGAATGATATAACTCATTTGTCTTATTGTCTAAACATTGTTAGAAGGAGCGGAGCACGCCGCACTCTCTGATCTACGAAGTACTTCTTCTTCGCCGAAGGCATGTTGTAAAGAAGAAGCCACTTTCTTCGTACCTCACTTCCTTCTTCGTAGCATTTCTACTTCGATAACTTAATCTTATCCAAGTCGTAACATGGATAAGATTCATAAGAAGAACAAGGGCTTCAATGGGGGTAAGAAGGATCGGAAGGACTCTTATGTCTTGACAGCAAAGCGACAACAAACAGGGTCAAACCCTAAGCGACAAACACATCAGAAGGACAATGGTTCTAAGTTCACTTGCTACAACTATGGCGAGGCGGACCATATTGCTAAGGGGTGTACGAAGTCTAAGGTTAGTAACTGTAGCATTAATGCATTTTTTGCAAAGGACTTGTTGGAAGGTCAGATGACTATGATCTTAGGAACCATAAAGAAGACTCCAGACTTGATGTTTCTACAAGTCAATGTTGCTAACCGTGATGTTACCTTCTTTGTGGACACAAGAGCGATCCACTCCTTCATAAGTCTGAAGTTGGTGAAGAAGTTTGAATAGGCTTGTCTGCCTTGGAGGTAGACAAGCCTTGGGAAGTTGGAGTTCACAGAGAACTTCATAGTGTGTGAGATGGATGACATCCATGCGATTTTGGAAAACACTTTCTTGGATAAGTTCGAGGTGGAACTTAGGCGAAAACCTCTGAGGTTGAGCGTCAAAGTTAAAGGGCAGAAGCTGGGTGTGAGGCTAATTCAAAAGACACGGAAAATTGACGACTTTGTGATGAATTTGATCAAAAGTAAACTGATGGACTTCAACGACGGTGTCATGTGTTTGATGCAGATTGCAGATTTGATGACAAGTGGCAAACAAGAGGAAACATCAAGAGACGTGACTAAACTTCCGAAGGTGCTTCGCGAAGTGATTAAGGAGTTTGAGTATGTCTTGATGGATGAGCTACTTGTTGAATTATCTCCAAAGCGGATGGTGGACCACAAGATCGAGGTCTTGCTAGGGTCAGAACCACCCTCCAAAGCTCCTAACCGACTCAATCAAGTGGAACTCCTTGAGTTGAAAAAGCAACTCGGCGAGATGTTAGCGCGGGGATATATTCGAACCAGCAAGTAACCTTACGGAGCCATAGTTCTTTTTGCAAAGAAGAAGGATGAGAAGTTACGACTCTACGTAGATTATCGTGCGCTCAATAAGATGACGGTGAAAAATAATTATTCCTTGCCAAGGATAGATGACATGTTTGATAGGTTAGCAAACACAAAGTACTTCAGCAGGATAGACTTGAAGTCAGGATATTACAAGATCCGGATAGCTGACTCAGATGTTGAGAAGACCGCTTGCAGAACTAGATATGGATCATTTAAATTCGTGTGATGTCATTTGGACTCTACAATGCCCCCTTTGACGTTCACTACATTGATGAACATAATTTTTCACGAGAAAATGGACGAGTTTGTCATCGTTTACATCGACAATATCTTGATCTACTCAAAAACCTTGGAGTCACACGCAAAGCAACTAAGGGTGGTGTTGACAAAGCTACGTGAGCATAAGTTGTTTGTCAACATTGACAAGAGGGAGTTTGGTTTGAAACACATTAACTTCTTGGGACATGTCATAAGTGCAGAAGGAGTCGGGCCGAATATGCAAAAGGTGGATGCGATTATGACTTGGGAGCCTTTGACTACAATGAAGGGGATGCAAAAGGACGCACATGTAAGTTGGACCAAGGAGGTGGATGATGCGTTTCGAATGATCAAATCTATTTTGTCAATGGATTTGATGAATTTTGAAGCTGCCGAAGTTTGACAAACCATCGAGGTGCAACATGAACGCGAGCGACTATGTGATTGACGGAGTGTTGGTGCAGAATGAAAAACCTATAGTGTATGAAAGCAAGAAGTTATCTAGGACAAAGAGTCGATGGTTAACTCACAAGAAGAAACTATTTGCGGTGGTTCATTGCTTGAGGAAATGACTGCATTAATTGAGAGTTCACAAAACTCAAGTGTACACAGAGAATATTTTGCTCAAGTACTTTGAAACATAAGATTGGGTGACTCCAAAGCAACTATGGTGGCATGATACATTGACGCTCATGAATGTGGAATTAATCCACAAAAAGAGAAAAGACAATGTAGTTCTAGACGCCTTGAGTCGCAAGGAGGAATATCTTTCATCGTCCATACAGATGACTAAGGAGATTGAGGACCTGAAGATACGATGTACTTCGGGCGAAGAACAAGTTGTGCAACTTCAGAGCATAGTGGAGCCAACACTCAAGAACTACTTCGTGACAGATTTGGATACTTTGGAGCTGAAGATTCTTCAACAGATTAAGCAGGAGTTAGATGCGACAGATATAGACGATTCTTCGGAGAAGAACCGAGTAGCTAGGTTAGGCTAGAGAGTAGTCTGAGAACTCCGTGAGGTTAGAACGAATGTTGAGTTCTCAGTTAGTGAGATAACTAGAGAGTTAGCGATAGGATCCGGTGTGATGCTTGGTGTCGCCAACACGGAATGTTTTAATAGCAAACCGTCTTACAATACACATTCAGTGGAATGGACACAGGGTATGAGTCCCACTACTTCGTGAAATGTGAAGATGATGTCCATGGAGTACAAGTCCAAGATGGTACTATGGTGTCCACTCAGTCTCAACAATTCACTCCAATTACCCCGGTACACATGCAACGCTTTGTACCCAGATAAATGATAACTAACGTCTCCCAACGGAAGTTTGCGTTGTCCGTCTACCTAGGAAAGTGCTGAGCTTCTGGCTGTGGTTGTTTACTCAAGAGGTAGGCCTTTCAGGTTACAACAGGGCGCGATAAGCACTCACACAGGTGTTTAGGATCCTCTAATATGTTCAGAAAGCGAATTTCAGGTCTAACTAGTAGTAATAGGATCAGGCGGTGAAATTTAACACTCAAGGAGAGGAAAACTATGATGGTTCTGACTTCTAAAATTCTCCTACATGTAAGAGAGGCCCTACTGAGCACACACACGAAGTTTCAGCTTGAGATCAAATTCTGGCACCGAGATATGGACAGAAAAGTTTTGGGTAAAGATATTGCGGCAATTTTTGGTACTCAGACAGCTATTCCGACCTACAACAGAAAATTGGCTCAATCACTTTCGAAGATTCTTACAGGATTTGGAGTCTACAGGATCTTGAACACCCTTGTGAAGTTGGGACTCCTGATTGTACACCGTTCTCCAGATATTGTTCTCTGAAGTTGCTGCTCTAGATTGAGAGCTTTTCATACCCCCTCTACTTCAGAGGTCGCCCTGAATTACTCACTCACTCAAATGACTTGAAAATTTTTGGACAATCGTAGCCCTGCTGACATGAACGCAACCACGAAGGTTTGAAGCGAATTCCTCAATTCTTTTGCAAATGACACTGAAAACCCCAAATCCAATAAAAGTGATGCAGTTTCAACTCAATCCGAACTTCAATTGGGCATAACTCCTTCTTTATTGCTCCAAATCGATCAAGAATTTCACTGATAGTGCTTGGCACGACGAGCTCTATCTTCCTGTGTTCTCAGATTTCACAGTGTTCTGACCAAATGCTCGAACTCTCCTTTAGACCTCTGTTTCTAAATTTAGAGTTTTACAAAAGATTAAAATGGACCAATAGGAGCTCATAGCTCCACTTGGTTGTCCTTTTGTGCCTTAAACCATATGGTAACTTAATTCCACTCATAGGCTACCATGTCAAGTTCCCTAAAGTGCCAGCGTAAATCTTAAACTACCTAAAATGACACACAGTCCTGAAAGTAAACTTAAACCAGCTAAAAGCGTGCATGGGCAACACGTAAGTACAACCCATGAGCTTAAACCTTATCAACATGGTAAATCTAAGTTATGTACATTGAACATCATAGACAAGTAAGAAGTCACTTGCACAAGCGCACAAATGCTTGAATAAGATAACTAGCATATTATCAGCCTATTAGGACTCAAAATAGTGTTAACACCGTATGCAAAGATGTCAAACATATACATAAACGACTAGAAGTAATATGAGTTAACTTCTAGAACTACTAAACTCAAGTGTCGGAGTAGAAACGTAACATGTAGCCGCCAAGTAGCGCGACAGCGTCTGCAGGTTACCAAGGGCCATCAACTCTTGGTACATCATGTTTTAATTGTGGAGTCGTTGGTCATTGGGCTCCTAACTGTCTTCAACCAAAGAAACAAGTAGGATATATGTCACTGTGTGGAAAGTGTGATAAGCCTGGACATGGAGCCACTGATTGTACAAATGAACCAGCCCAAAAGACCGGTGTGAGGTTTCAACCACCTCCCATCCAATCAAGATGCAGGAGTGAACATGGTCGATTTGGTGGAAGAACTAAAGACTTGTAATCTTCCAAAGGAAGAGGAAAATGGTTGATCAAAAGATAAAGACATTATGATAAACAAAGTGGAGACTCGGAGTGGGAAGAGACTACTTCGAAAGGGGGAGACTTTAGCGGAAGCTGCAGTTTAGGAGGCGAAGGGCCTCAAGAAGACTGAGCGGAAAGAGTTGAAGAAGAAGAAGAGAGCGCATAAAACTTTGACAGAACAAGTGTGTGATTCCGCAGAGAAGCGGACGAAGTTGGATTCGGCCGAAGTTTGCAAAGAAGATCAGAGAACGAAGAAGACTTCGGCAAGACTACCAGCTGACATTTCAGAAGAAGTGAAAACACTACTCAGTAAGGAACTGAGTAAACAGACGAATGGAGCAGAACAGAGTCGCGAAAGGCTGGTAAAGGTGAAGACCGAAGACTATTCGCCTGAAGACATTTGACCATCTGAGCTTCGACATCAAGAGACTGAGCAGACTAAGAAGGCTACTCAGGTGGTAAGCCAACATTATAATGTAGTAGATGACTTACTGAACCAACATGCTAACATAACGATAAAGCAGTTAGTCGAAGATAATAGGTTGTAAGAAAGTTGTTGCTGGTAGCCTTAAGAAAACCGGCGAAGATCAAAGCGAAGAAGTTGCCTTCAGTGTTTCAAGTGAGATCGGAAGACTTAGGATCCCTAGAAGTAGACACTCGAAATAGATGGATGTCTAATAAAGCATGTACCTATAGACTCTGGATGAAGTGTGAATATTATCATAGAGGATACGACACATGGATTGGGATACACAAAGTTTGAATCAACACCAAGGGTGTTGAGGATGGTGGACCAAAGCAGAAGAAGATCTTTGGGAGTGCTGCGAGACATCCCCACAACAATTGGTGGGATAGTCTTCAAACTCACTTACATAGTGCTAAGACCATTGGTTAAATCTGGTTATGGAGCATTGATAGGTCGACTTGGCTATATAGTGCTAAGGTACTTACTGACTGGTACAAATAAAAGCTATCCTTTAATGACCCAATGAAGTCTAAGGATAAATGTGTGTCAGTCAATTGGAGGAAAATGTCACACAAGGGTGAGACGTCTTCAACAGACTCAGAGTACACTTCGGAGGAAGACTCTTCATCTTCAAGCACTAGCTCGGAGAATGAGAGATCATGACCCTACATAGTTGTGAACTACTTGCAATGCTATGAGATAGAAGAAGAAGAAGAGTGTGAAGAGCCTGATGAAGAATAGCAATCACAGCTGGGACAAGGAAGTTCAGAGGTAAGCCACACTGAAGGAATGGTACTGAAGTCAGCAACAGTGGATTTGGTCCTAGAGGAAGGGAAGGTCCTGAAGATCACAATGAAGTTACAAGGAGCAAAATTGGAGGTGTACCGCGACATATTAACTTACTACCAGGATGTGTTCGCTTGGAAGATAGAAGACATGAAGGGTATTCCTGCGAAGTGGGGTCAACATCGAATTGACCTGCTGGAAAACTCTGTACATGTGAGACAAAGACAATATCGGCTAAACTCGAAATACTTCCTCTTAGTCAAAGTTGAGATTGATAAGTACTTAAGTGCTGATATTATCTTTCCTGTCCTTAGCAGTGAATGGGTATCACCTATAGTGATAGTACCCAAGAAGAAGACTGATAAAATTAGAATATGTCAAGATTTTCCAAAACTGAATGCAGCAACCAGGAAAGACCATCACCTCTTACCTTTTATAGATTCTATTTTGGATAAGGTAGCTGGTCATGAGTGCTATAGTTTTCTTGATGGATTTTCATGGTATAATCAAGTATCCATTAGAGAAGAAGACAAAGACAAAACTACTTTTATCACCGACTGGAGTACTTTTGCGTATCATAAGATGCCCTTTGGTTTGTGTAATGCTCCTATCACATTTCAGAGAATGATGACAAACATTTTCCAGGAGTATCTTAGGAAGTTCTTAGAAATTTTTATAGATGATTTTTGTGTTTTTGGTCCAAGGGAAGATCATATAAATTCCCTGGCTGTAGTTTTTCAGCGTTGTAGAGAGGCTCAATTGGCATTACATCCAGAAAAATGTTCCTTTGCTATGATAGAGGGCATTCTATTAGGACATAGAGTCTCGCAGCGAGGCATTGAAGTAGATGTAGAAAAGGTCTAAGTCATAGTAGCGTTGAACCCTCCCTCTAATGTTAGTGAGTTGAGAGGATTCCTAGGACATGTGGGCTACTACCAGAGGTTTATCAAAGACTATGCAACCTTGGTAGCACCACTGACAGAGTTGTTGAAGAAATCTACTGAGTACCTTTGGCAGGAACAGAGACAGAAAGCTTTTGAAATACTGAAGACAAAGTTGATTGAAGCTCCAGTCATGAGAGCACCAGACTGGAGTCAACACTTTCAAGTGTATGTGGATACGTCAGCGTTTGCTATTGGAGTGATATTGAGTCAGAAAGATAGTGAAAAGAAGGACCATCTGATTTACTATGCAAGTAAATAGCTGTCTGCTGCAGAGAAAAATTACTCTACTACAGAGCGTGATGCACTAGGGATAGTGTATTCTGTCAAAAAATTCCGACACTACTTATTGGGGTGTGAGTTTGTATTCTACGTGGATCACTATGCTTTAAAACATCTGGTGCAAAAGTTTGATTTGTCGGGAAGAATAGCACGATGAATGTTGTTACTGCAGGAGTTCAAATTCACAGTTCAAACTCGGGCAGATAAACATCATGAGAATGCAAACTACCTCTCTCGGTTGCGAACAGGAGAAAGACAAGATAACGTGGCGGATGATTTTCCTGATGAAGAACTTTTCAACTGACAGTAGCTCCTTCGAGTAGGTACCATGAGATATATAGATACTTATCTACATTACAATGTCCTGAAGGCATGGACGTGGAGCAGCGCACGATGTTCATACACAAGGTTGGACCGTATGAGCTGAAGAGTGACATTCTGTTCAAGAAGGGGACCGATGAAGAGTTGCGAAGATGTCTGGAGGAGGAAGAAGTACCAAGAGTAGTGGAAGCCATGCATTCTGAACCAGCAGGAGGTCATTATGCCCTTCGCAACACATTGAAGAAGATTCTGGATGCAGGATATTGGTGGACCACCATGTACAAAGATGTGCATGCAATCATTAAGAAGTGTGATAGTTGCCAGCGAGTAGATAGGCCTACTCAAACTATTCAGTGGCCACTCCATCTTATCTTACCCCTTGCACCATTTGAGAAGTGAGAAATTGATTTTGTGGGGCTCATTCAGCCAGCAACAAAAAAGACACGCAGAAGATACATCTTGGTTGCTACTGACTATGCAATGAAGTGGGTAGAAGCTGAAGCAACAAAGAAAGATGATGCGGTGATAGTGGCGGCTTTCTTACATAAGAATATCATCACCAGGTTTGGATGTCCATTAGAATTGAGGAGCGATAGGGGTACACACTTCTTGAATAGCACTATAGAAGCATTGACATAGTATTTTCAGATCAAGCATCGGAAAACTACTCCATTCAATCCTAAGGCAAATGGTCTTATTGAGAAGAGTAATGGTCTACTGTGCAAGATTTTGAACAAAGTGACTGTCATTCATGCTTACGATTGGGATACCAAGTTGGATGCAGCGTTGTGGGCATTAGAAATACATAGAAGATCACGACACGACAGACGCCATTCTTCTTAACCTATGGAATGCATCTCATCATGCCCATTGAATTCGAAACCTCTACTTACAGAATTCTGTCACATGATAGATTGTCTGCAGAAGAGAGTCATCTCATTAGACTACAAAATTTGATGGCTCTAGAAGAAGACCACGAGACATCTTTGGAGTTAACTAAGATCATACAAGAGAAGCGAAAAGAAAAATATGATAAAAAGTTAAAGAAGGTGGATGTGAACGACGGAGATCTAGTTTTGCTATATGATAGTCGGCATGCTAAATTTCCAGGGAAGTTGCAGCTACGATGGATGGGACCATACAGAGTTTCAGAATGTTATAGCAATGGATCAGTCCAACTTGAAGACTTAGAAGGAAATCTTTTTGCTACTCAAGTGAATGGAGGAAGAATCAAGTGGTATTACTGCTGATGTGTTCACGGGGTCCTCACATATGGAGGGAGAAGTATGTAGAGCCCACTTTTTTAATTTTTTACAGAAGATGCTTGAAATGTAGAAGTTCGTAGAAGAAATAATGAAGATAGAAGACGAATAGATTAGTTAAGTGAAGAAGAGTAATAGTGAAGAGAAGAGTCTTCTGAAGAAGAGTCTTCTGAAGAAGAGTCTTTCGGAAGAAGACCTTCATAAGAAAATTTCTGGAAATAAGAAGATACATAAAAAGAAGACTTCTTAAGAATCCATTCCTTGAGTATAATCTCTTCACGAATGGTCAGTGGGAATCATAGCAGAGTAGTACGAAGTCTGAGTAGGATAGAAGTTTAGGGTACTACCCGAAGAGGTACAGGAACTGCAAGCGGCGAAGACGAAGACGGTCTACGTATACCCTTGTCAAGCCTGTAGAGAGAAATGAATGGCGACTTCGGCACGCATGGGAAGTTCGAACTTAACTATATACTCAAAAAATCAGCTCATTAATCGGCTAACTACAAGTTAACCGATAACAGAGATCCGGAGAAGAGGAAGATCGACAAAGTAGTAATGCTGATCCTGAGTCCGAGGAGGACGACCTATCTGTCAGCATGGAAGGTCTACTTTTTTGAGAACCTATTCGCCGAGAAGCGAACACATTGGGCGAAGATCTTCCACGATGAAGTTTAGCGTCTCTAGATCAAACAGGATTACGATTACTTGGGGGGATTTGTTTCAGTCTTCTACTTCGGAATGGGTTGGCTAAACAAAGACGAGCAGAAGTAGTTGGGCTTCGGTGAAGACGAAGACTGTGAGGACGAAGACTTTTTGTCAATTCAAGAGGAAGAGGAAGGAGCACCGAGAGAAGGTGCACAGCAAGTGGAGGCTTCGCCGAAGGCTCCAGCCGATGTTACGCAAGAAGCACAACCAGTGGAAGACACCTCAGAAGCTGACGAAGATCAGGATAAGCGACGCAGCAAGAGGAAGCGGAGTCTTCCAACCTCACCACCGGAGAAGCCGAAGATAAGGAAGAAGGCGAAGAGCACCAAGAAGGAAACAATCGAGCTAAGTAGCTCGGAGGTGAAGATTGAGGGTGCGGCCATCTTCGGCGAAGGAACTTCAGAGGGTCCAGTACTTGATGAAAGTGACAAGTTTCGAAAGATGATGCTCTTCGGTGAAGAGGTAGTAGTTCCAATCCTTCGACTTTTGGAGGAGAACAGGAAAGAGTATGAAGATGAAGTCGAGAAGACGATGACTTTGCCCGAATTGTTCGTCGCAGTACACTTCAGCAAGGGTAACCGGGGACAGGAGAAGAACAATCTTTGCGAAGAGACGAGGAAAGCCACAAAGCTTCGATTGGAGACTGAGACGGAGCTTGAAGACCTTCGGCGCCAATGCAAGGAGCTCAAGACCGCAGTGAAGACGAAGGACGAGGAGATTAAAGTGTCGACGAAGAGCTTCTCCGATCGACTCAAGGAGTTATCAACACAGAAAGCCGACTTGCAACGAAGTCGAGAGGAGTATCAGATCACAGTCGCTGAGCTAACAAAGGAGAAAGAAGAGCTTCGGACGAAGGTGGAGGACTCGGAAGACCTTCGGAAGAAGTTAATGTCAGTATTATCTGTCTATGTAACTTCAGGCTTGGACTCCAAAGAGCTTGGTCTTCTTTGAAGGTTGAAGACGGAGGTAGTGCAAGCGGACACGAACCCAGATGGTGTGAAAGCGCGCCTTTCCTGACTCAGACAGAAGGTAGATAGGGAGTTAAGAGAGACTCGAGCGAACGCGAAGGTTCAGTTGGAAGAGTTTAGAGTATAGTTAGGTTTAGGATTATAGATTTCATGAAGATGAAGATAGATCGTAGGGTACTGAAGCTCTTCCGCCTTCTTAGGAAGAAAAACAGTTATGTTAGTGAGAAGAGTATATAAGCGACCCGACCTTTTGAAGTTGTGTCTTTTTCCATGTTTTCAGTTCTTTAATAATTAATTTTCTTTTCTCAAAAATGTGGAGCAAATGTTGTGAATGATTTGGGCGAAGACGATTTCCTCCGAATATTCAGAGCTTGCTGTTACAGGAGTAAATCTGAGTGATGAAGATCTTCGTAGGTAGACTTCGGAAAAGGGACTTCAACGAATGCACTTCGACGAAGAGTGAACCTGCATATTACGCGAATGAGATTAAGCGAAGGTCTGAGAACAAATCAATTATTGTGAAGTGGAAGAGAATAAGTTAAATTGTAAGAAGCGTTTGAAAGATGGTGGTTTCTTCTTAAGAATGCCTTCTTCAAATAAGTGAGGTCTTGAAGAGTGAGGATTTAGTTGGAAAAACACTTCTTAGGAAGAGTAGGTGCTTATTCTTTGAACCTTGATGTGAAGTCTGTATTCTTCTGTCTTTTCAGAAGAAAACTAGTAACATTTCAGCAGTATTTCGCATTCTTCATTCATTCATACATTATCTTCTCGAATCTTTTGTTTGTATTGTTGGAAAGGTCTCTGATCAAGAACTATTTCATTCTTGTTTCTATTCGATTTGTCAAGTTATGCTTGGATTTGGTTTCTTATCAGACTTAAACTCTCATCCGGATATTATTCCATTCCGTGAGAATAACAAAAAACTACCAGAATTATCATTGTGATGTTGTAGTACTGTGTTTTGTGTAATTATAAACTGTATCTTCATGTTTCTCTGAGTTGTTACAGTTAGATAAACGATTATGAGCTTTGTTGAGTTCTCAGGAACATTCTTCTCATCCGACTATAGTTTCTAACAAGATTATGGATTATTATTGGATAGCACTGCCACCTGATGGACTCGACCTCCTGTATACGACGAAAGAATAGTAATCTGATTTAACATTGGTAATCTAAGGTACACGGACATCAAGACATTTCTCAATAGAACATACAGTCAATTATGATGAACTTGCAACAATCCACGGCTTTGTTGTATCAGAGAGTAACAACACAATCCATCTTAAAGAACACAAATCATTCATCGATTACCGTATGAGCTCTATGCGCTCATATCCTTCTACCCATCAACCTATAAATTTTCTCCAATCTTAGCTGCACAGAAGACCGCTTCTGCAACACCAAGGAGTCTTCCGAAGACTCCAGAAGATGAAGGATGGATGCATACCCCTACTGCGATGCAATGAAGCGCAGTAAAGAAGATCGCCTCTGTCCTGAGGAGAGATCTTCCACCTCGGAAGATGAGAAGAGTAGCTTCTTCTCGCGCGCAGAAGCAGAAGACCATAGTGGTGGAAGAGGCATCCTTGCCTCGGGAAGACGAGGTCGACATCTTCGATCGGATTGTGGAGATGAGTCTGTCTTCCGCAGGAAGAAGACTGGAGGAGTTCATCGTCTTCTTCCATTCAGAGATCCAGCTTGCTATGGAGTTGATCGAGAAGAGAGCGAAGGCTCAAGAGAAGCAGCTACAGCCTGGATTCGGTCATCGCACCTTGATGCAGCAGGAAGAAGGCCAGAAGAAGGTAGAAGCGCTGGAAGCCAACCTCCGCACCACGGAGAAGCTCGCAGCGAAGTACAAGGTGGAAGCAGTCGCTTCTGCCAAGGAGCTAACGCAGTTGAGGAAGAGGAACCAAGAGTTGCAAGCGCGTTTACAGCAGCGTGACCATGAGGTTCTGCGAGTGCGGGGTAAGATCACCACCCTTGCAGAGGAGAGGACGACATGGAAGACGCAGCGGGAAGCAGCGGAAGCTCGTGCGCAGGAGATGTTAGTTCAGTCGGTGGAAGCGCTTCGGAAGAAGTTCAACTTCACCGCGGGTAGGAAGCTTCTTACCTTAGCTAGAGAATGGGACGACGAGTCCAGAGCGATGTTGGTAGAGTGCAAGGAGAGCATGTTCAGGTATTTGGATCGGCAGATAGAGGGAGTGAAGACACTCTATGGTCTTCCCTTGATTCCGCCACCCGCAACTGCATCTTCTCAAGCCCCAACACCATCAACTAGATCCGACTTGGAGAAGGACGAGTTCGACCTCGCAGTCCATTTGGTAGTGACAGCGTTGGAAGCCGAGAAGACCTCGGAAAAAGCCCCGGAAGACAAGATGTCTTCTGAAAGACAAGAAGAAGAGCTGTCTTCTCAGATATTCCGAGTGGAGGAAGTGACTTCTCCGGACCCCTATGAGGTCACCATGGCTCTCAGTGTCGAACTAGTGCCTCAGAAGAGCGAGGAAGCACAAGTTGACCCAACTTCCCAGAAGACGTTTCCGTCTTCCGAAGCAGAAGCAGAAGCAGCAGCAGTAGAGCCAGCGACGAATGTCGAGGAGGAAGCCACCTCAGTGACACCCGAGGTAATTGCAGGGCTTCCCAACTTATCAGAAGCCGAGCTAGTAGTTCAGATAGGAGTAGATCCAATGGAGATTGCATCGGAGCAGTTAGAGTAGATAGCAAAGCGCAGAAGACAAGTTGACTTGTCCAAACTTAGTAGGAACCGAACATGCTATCTTGGGAGGTGGCAGTTTAGTGTAATATTAGATAGGTGACCATGTGGCAGAGTAGGCAGCGCAGGAGTAGTAAGGTGGATGGCTAATTAGGAAGGGCAACCGCTTGCATGTGGGTTGGCAGCCTTCTGACAGCGCCCATCTCTCCTTGGTTGTGTCGAGGATTGGAGGGGATCCCCTCTGCATCTCAAGACAAATGTATAAGTAAGATCGAAGAGTAGGATTTTGGACACATAACACACATTAACACTGAGCACAGTATACACTCTTGAGAGGCGCACTAAGTACGTTGTTGTGTACTTTGCGCACACACACTACACCTGATGTTAGAGACATACGAATAGATTGGGATTATACCGGAGGGGTCTGCATGCTCGTTACCAGCAGTGGTTCGAAGATGTAGATGGAGGTAGTGGACAGTTTAGGAGCAGGGAACAGCATCCTCGTGCAGTCCTGTTGGCTAGACTGGTGTGTCGAGGAGTAGGAGCAGGAAGTAGAGGGAGTAAGCTTCCCAATGCCAATGTGACTTCTTCTCGGAGAATGGATTGCTGATTTGAGTGCAGAAGCTTTGTCCATGTCTTCTGGGTGGTGGATTTCCTTAGATTCTCTCCCGATTGTGCATGGGAAACGTTCTTCTTGAGTGGCGGTGACTGTCAGCAGTTCTGCAGATTCGCAGCTTGGCTCGTCCAGTGGAGCACTTCGGATCTACGTACGGACGGTCTTATGGATAAGGGATCCCAGAAGACAGAGTAGTTGGAGCAGCGAGAGAAGAAGAAAGAAGCCTTCTTCTCGCAGCAGAAGACGACATCCTCAAGTAGAAGACGATGTAAATGTACTCACGTTTGTTGTCTTCTTGCCTGAACTATTACAAGCAAGAATGGCTTGTTAGTCAGGATCCGGACTAGAAGCCTGTCGGAATCTTAATTTCTTTATTCTTATCTTGTTTTTCTCTCGTTTGGATTTTCCCTTCTTCCTCATCTTCTCCCATCTTCCTCATCTTCTTACCTTCTTCTAGTGAGCTTCCGAGACTTCTATTGAGCTTCAGTGAAGGTGAAGCTGCAAGAAGACAGTTTCCGTAGGCAGAAGCTTGGGAAGGCTACAGGGGGCATACATCTTGTGATTAATCTAACCCGTTGGAATGTGAGAGAGAGTAAGTTGTAACAGCCGATTCTGATCGACTTCTATGAAGCAGGAGCAATCTTCTGGAGGTGTGAGAAGCCGAGTTGAACCCTCAGAAGCCGAGAATTGCTTCGAGAAGACAGTACTGAGAAGATCAGAAAAAATGACCTGGAAGCAAGAAGCGTCTTCCCGAGCTTCTCTGTGAATAGTTGTGCGATATTTTAGTTAGTAGTTGTTTGTTTAGGTCCAGAGCACCTTTTGGCGAGTCTGGAAGACGCGTGGTTTTGTGAGAAGACGAGATTCTAGGCAAAACCCGTGTGTTTATGTGTTTGAACAGATCTTAGAACTTAGAGCAGCGTTACTTGTGCAAATCCTTTGTGGGAACGATATCTTGTATACTAAATGGACAAAAGGAGTAATCCTGCGACACAACCAAGGCAGACCCAGTTATTGTGCCCAGCAAGCCGTGGACTGGTACTTGGGAGGATTGTATCAGGATACCTTCAGGAAGGTCTTCAAACCTCTCGGTGTAATACCGCAGTGTCTCTTTCTTCTTCCGTCCGAGCCTCTGAAGTTCTATGAGGGTCATCCGATCATAGCCCACTCCTCTGAACCTCTTCAGAAAAGCTGCCTTCAGAGTAGCCCAAGCGGCCATTACTAACCCATCATCCAACATTTTACTCATCCATTTCCTTCTCTTCCCTACGATCAAACTGAGAAATACACGGAGTCTGTCGGCATCCGAGTCTTCCTTGTTGGATCCAGAGATGGTCTCGAACATCGTGATGAAGTCGTCCGCGTCAGCATCATCGTCGTACGGATGGTATTTCTGCCGAGTGTGAGAAGCCATGTCGACTGCCGGCTGGTGCGACTGCCAACTTCTTCCTCCCTCAGGCCCAGGTGGTGGAGATGGTCTTCTAGAAGGTCCAGGCCTGTCTGAATCAGGAAGGTCGTCTTCTGAGTCAGAACTACTATCGCTGTCGTCTTCTGAGACGTCTGGAACGATCTCCTCTAGTATTTCTTCACCTTGAGAAGCTTGTTTCGCACTTGGGAAGACGTCTTCCGAGTAACCAGTACCAAAATCTACTTTATACACGTGGTCACCCGGTTGGCTTCTGTCTTCTCCAAAGATTATGCTCGAGATGGAAGGCTCTTCCAACTCTACTGATCGGATCTTCCTGAGCTCTTCTTCTTTCCTTTGGTGTCTGAGGGATATCCGCTGCTCTCTAGAAGCGGTTCGCTGGGATGAATGTATTCACTCAGGATCTTTACCCGGGCGTCTTCTGCTTCTTCCTCTGGTCGGAGGCATCCACCAGAGTGCTGAGAAGAGATGTCCTTCTTCTTCTAATACAAGATCCGGCAGACTGAATGTCTGAACAACGATCACAAGTTCGGAACGTATTCTTCTCCTGCTTCCTGTTGTACTCACTGTAGTCTTTCTAGATCGAGTCTTCCAAGAAACTCTTGAAAGCGGGGAAGCGGCTTCTTCCAGTTCTCCCTGATGTATCTCATCAACTTCTGGTTGCGGTTCCTGTCTTCTAGCAAGATAGAGTCCCACAACACATTCAACTACAATCGAAGTTAGTTCGAAATGAAACTAACTACTGGCACACAGATGCAGGAAGCTTAGAACAGAAGTTACTAAGATGAAATCCCTAGCAGCGGCTCCAAAAATGATGCTCACTATATGAAGTGTCGCAGGATTACTCCTTTTGTCCATTTAGTATACAAGATATCGTTCCCACAAAGGATTTGCACAAGTAACGCTGCTCTAAGTTCTAAGATCTGTTCAAACACATAAACACACGGGTTTTGCCTAGAAATCTCGTCTTCTCACAAAACCACGCGCGAGAGGTTTGAAGACCTCCTGATTCTCCTGATATCCACAACCTTGATTCTGGTCTTCCACCCAAGGAAGCAACTACTACATCTTCTCTATTGGAAACACCAGTCACTCTTCTGAAGCGATCCTCTTATGACTTCTTGCGAGACTTGTGGAATCAGAAGGCAGATGTAACCTTCCAACAGCTATTGGATGACAACGCTGGTTACAGGAAGCTGTTACAATCTGTTCTTCGAGGATCGAGGAAGAGGAGCATCCCGATCCTAAGGATAGAGCATGAAGACTTGGGAGCCCCAGAACTTGATATGGAAATCCATGGCTGTCTTGTGAAGAAAGTACTCATTGATTCCGGCTCCGGAGTTAACATCATGACTGAAGAAATTGCGCATGCCTTAGGCTTCACTGAGTTCCAACCTACTCCGAGAATCCTCAGAATGACGGACCAGACCAGAAGATGACCTTTGAGACAACTGAAAGATGTCTTGACGATAATTGGGGGAGTATCTTTTTACCTCACTTACATCATTTTGCGACCTGTAGCTAGGGTTGGATATCATATGTTGATAGGAAGACCATGGCTGTATGCTGCAAATGTAAATATCGATTGGAGAAAACATCGTTTGAGATTTCCCAATCCTACACCCAAGCCAGGTGAGAAGATCAAAGTCTCCCTTCCTTAGATCAAGATTGGACACCAAGGTGAAACTCCTTCTACGACAAAGGGATACACGTCAGAAGACTCAGCTGCGTCTTCTGACATGGATGAACGATATAATGAGTTTATGGTGAATAACTTGTGTACTACAGAAGTAATAGAGATAGCAGAGGAAGTGATCTGTGGATACATTGAGTGCTACGAAGTTGCGGAAGAAGAGATTCGAGAAGACGAAGATACCGTCTTTCCTTTAGAAGATCCGATAGTTGGTCTTCCAGAAGACGAAGATTCCGTCTTCCCTTCAGAAGATCCGACAGTTGGTCTTCCAGAAGACGAATCTGAACCGAAAGAAGCTCCCAAACCGAAATACTTTGGTGCTAGTGAGTACAGTCACACTGAAGGAATGATAAACCCGGATGATCTTTAAGAAATGGAGGTTGCTCCTGGGAAGAAGCTGAAGCTTTCCAAGGTGATCGAGGACCAACAGTTGGAAGACTTTAGAGAACTTTTGACGGAGTTCCAGGATGTCTTCGCTTGGATCATAGAAGACATGAAGGGCATACCTCAAGAGTCGGGAGAGCATCACATTGACTTGCTGGAAGGCGTTGTTCTTGCATGGCAGAGGCAGTGTCGGCTCAATCCAAGTACTCGCTTCTGGTGAAGGATCAGATCGATCAATACCTGAAGGCGAAAGTCATCTTCCCAGTACTTAGTAGTGAATGGATAGCTCCTATTGTCATCGTGCCGAAGAAGCAGACAAATAAGATCCGAGTGTGTCAGGACTTCCGGAAGATGAACTTGCCACAAAAAAGGATCATCATCCTTTACCATTCACCGATTCTGTGTTAGACCAGGTAGCAGGACATGAGTTCTACAGCTTCCTGGAAGGGTACTCTGGGTACAACCAAGTTTCAATTAGAGAAGTCGAAAACCACTTTCACTACTGATTGGGATACGTACGCGTACAATCAAATGTCGTTTGGTTTATGCAACGCGCCCGCCACATTTCAGAGACTGATGATTACAATCTTCAAGGAGTATCTTCGCACTTTCATGGAGATCTTCTTGGATGATTTTTGTGTGTTTGGATCGAAAGAAGACCACGTGATATTTCTAAGGAAGTGTTTTTTGAAGTGTAGAGAACATCGTTTGGCTCTTCATCCTGAGAAGTGCTTCTTTGGTATGTCAGAGGGAATTTTGCTAGGACATAGGATTTCTGGAAGAGGTATAGAAGTCGATTGTGCTAAGGTGGAAGTCATCATGAAACTTCACCCACCTGCTAACTTGACTCAGTTGAGAAGCTTCTTGGGCAACGTAGGATAATACAAGAGGTTTATTGATAGGTATGCAGAGATAGCAGGAAGACTTACCAAGTTGCTGAAGAAGGACGAACCTTACATTTGGTCTTCTGAGCAGCAGGAAGCATTCAAAGAAATGAAAGGCTTATGTCGGAATCCCCTGTCTTAAGGCCACCTGACTGGGAGAGAGTCTTCCATATTTATGTGGATGTCTCTGCTTTCGTCATAGGGGTGGTATTGAGTCAGAAAGATGAGAAGAAGAAGGATTATCCCATCTACTATGCGGGAAGACAACTCAGTGATGCAGAGAAGAAGTACTCTACAACTGAAAGGGAGTGTCTCGGCATGATTTACTCCTGTAGAAAGTTTAGGCACTATCTTCTAGCCAATCCGTTTGTCTTCTATGTGGATCATTTTTCTTTGAAACATCTCGTGAAGAAAGCAGATTTGTCTGGTAGGATAGCTAGGTGGATTCTTCTACTCCAGGAATTTACTTACACAGTTGAGTACAGGCCTGGAAGACAACATGTTAATGCTGACTACCTATTCAGATTGGAGACAGAACGACGAGAAGATGAAGTGGAAGACGAGTTCCTTGACGAAAAGCTGTTTTCAGTTTTCGCAGAGACATTTTCATCTGAGGGGGGGCGTACCGCATGCTTCTCAGAAGACGAGACTAGGTCCTCTGATCCAGTCTTTGCGACTTCCACAGAAGAATCAATCTTCAAGGACTTGAGGAAGTTCTTGGAAGACCAACAGTATCCCGAGGGATTGGATGCGGAGCAGAAGGCTGTCTTCTTACACAAGGCAGGTCCCTATGCCGTCTTCCAGAGTATCCTGTTTAGGAAGGGACATGACGAGAAGCTAAGGAGATGCCTTGAGCCTTCAGAGATGGAACCTGTGATCACGGGTCTTCACTACGAAGATGCTGGGGGTCACGATGGGCCGAAGACCACAGTGAAGAAGGTATTGGACGCCGGTTACTGATGGTCGATCATGTACAGAGACACTTTTCAGGAGATCAAGAAATGTGATGCGTGTCAGAGGGTGGGAAGACCAACAGCTACTACTAGGTGACCTCTTACTCCCATTCTTCCGCTTGCTCCTTTTGAAAAGTGGGGAATCAACTTTGTTGGACCTATCGCCTCGGTGGCTAGAAGAATGCGAGCTTGGTATATTTTGATAGCTACCGACTATGCTACCAAGATGATGGAAGACGAAGCCACAAGGAAGAACGACGTCGTAGTGGTAGCCAGGTTCCTCTGGCACAACATTATCACTCGATACGGATGTCCGCTGGAATTGGTATCAGATAGGGGTACTCATTTCTTAAATGAGACTATTTCCCTCTTGACCTAGTGCTTCAGGATAAAGCATCGGAAGACGACGTCGTACAACCCGAAAGCTAACGAACTGACAGAGAAGTCGAATGGTCTTCTATGTAATATCTTGAATAAGGTAACTGTTAACCATGCGTATGATTGGGACACGAAATTGCCATCTGTGTTACGGACTTTTAGGATTTCACCCAAAGTCACAACCCAGAAGACACCCTTCTACCTAACTTATGGCATGACACCTATTGTGCCCATCGAGTTAGAGGTCCCTACTTACAGATTAGCCGTAACCGAACGCATGGAAGAAGAGGAAAGTCAGGAGCAGCGTCTTCTGAATTTTGTAGAGTTCGAAGAAGACAGGAATGCAGCTTTGGAGAAGACATACGAAGTACAAGCGCAACGTAAGGTGAACTATGATGGCAAGCTGAAGAAGGTAACCGTCACAGATGGTGACTTGGTTCTTCTCTATGACAATCGACATCTTAAGTTCCCTGAGAAACTTCATCTTCGCTGGATGGGTCCTTACCGCGTCTTGGAGGTCTTCACCAATGGTTCCTTGCAGTTGGAAGAATTAGATGGTACGTTGATGACCACTCGTGTAAATGAGTGGCGTGTCAAGAAGTACTGGACGTGAACAGAAGTGCTGAAGCGCTGATGTTTGCGGGGACGCAAACATGTGAGGGTGGGCGTATGTGGTGCCCACAATTTACAAGATTCACGAATTTTTGAAATTTTTAAGGTTAATAACTTGTTTGTATAACTGAAGAAGCTTTGTTACTTAAGATTACGGCTTCCTTAGAAGGAAGATGATCTTACGATCTTTTTGTAATAAGAAGTTGACTTCTTTGGAAGACATCGTCTTCTCGGTTGTGTCTTCCGAAGACGGAAGACGGCGGAAGACGGAAGACACGTATCTTCCGGAAGACGGCGACCGCGGAAGCCTAACCACGTATTTCCAAGTAAAGAAGTAGGTGTACCCACCAGGTAACACCGAGTAGGTTAGGTAGGTCATCTAGGTTGAGAACCCCTAACCTGCGCGAGAAGATGCAAAGGAAGTGCATTAGCGCATAACACTACCACTTTCCGCATCGAGGTTGTTTTGGCTTAGAAGATCAAATTGGAAGGTAATCGAGTTGAGTGAAGGCAGCAGAGTGAAATTGAATGGAGCCAGGATCGATTCACAGCTAGGAAGAAGGCGAGGGCAAATCGCTGAGAGTAGGAATCGCATCGAGCTGAAGGAGTCTTCTGGAGACTCCCGAAAGCAGACATTGAAGGGCAGCTGCGAGGAATCAGAGGAGGAACCTTTCGATTGAGGAGTGGCGAGGCATTGACAACGGCAACAACTTAGTAGGGTCGCATTGGAGCTAGGGTCGAAGTCGTAAGTGCACAGAAGACTGAAGGAAGGCTGGGAAGAAGACAGAAGACTATAGAGGTTCTTCCCATGTTCTCTTTCCTTCCCACTGCTTCTCGCCTTTTACTTGGTATCCCCCACGCTTCCCCAGTTGTTTGCAGGCAGCCCGATCGATTTATTCCCTCCCCACGTTTTTCTTTCTGAGACATTGGGCGCGGAAGCGCTGCTCAATTTTCGACAGCCCTCTTCTTGCTTCTTCTCGAGTGCAATTCGAGCTTCCCTACCCATCGCCCTCAAATTGGAGATCCCAGCTATCAATTTCCCTACCCTACCATCCCTCTACTCTCGAAACCTTGAACAGAAGACGCTTCGGAAGATTTGAACATCTTCGGAAGACGCTTCTGAAACCTGAACGTCTTCGAAAGACGCTTCTGAAACCTGAACGTCTTCGAAAGACGCTTTGAAAGCGTGACTGTCTTCGGAAGACGACTGTGTACAATTCGTATCGAGAAGTGGATTGGATTTGTTTTTGTGTTCAGAGAGACTTGATACAAATCCTGAGTGGCTTGGGGAGTTGTTTGTTATTTCGAGAGAATGGAAGTCGGGAACTATGCCTGTGCCTCACGGTCTTCCAAGCTTCTCAAATCCACATCTTCCTAGAGAGAATAGAAGACTGGAAAGGCTAGCAGAATGAGTGAGAAGACGTGAGGGTCCGTTACGGGTCTCTTCTATCTGACCCATAGCAGCCTATTCCTTCTTCTTTCCGAACTTAGAAGAGAGTTGTGAGAAGTCTTGCTGATAGAATCTGGAGAGAATGGTCGAGGGTCATGTCTTCTCATCGTGCAACAAGCTTCTTCTGAGTGTGTATGAGAGGTGAGAGGTCAGAAGAACAGAGTGCAAATGTCTTGAGTCTGTTGTGAGGATAGATTACGCGTAGGAAGCAGAAGACAAGTGAGACCAGTGAAAGTAAGCTTGGCTTCGGGAGGTCTTCCGAGAAAGATATTGAATCGGAAGCTGTCCCAGGAGTCTACCCAGAGAGTCCGCAACCATCTTCTGAACCTGTTACGCACTCTACTTCTCACGAATCTTGTATCTTTTGTTAGGAAGTAGGATGTAACGCAAGGTGGGTTGTCTTCTTAGGAATCCATGCGAGGCCTTGCTTAGTTAGGATTGTATAGATATAGCTCGGAAGACGAGAGCTATTTAGGAAGCACTGTTAGAATCCCGGAAGACGGAGTAGCTGTCTTCTGGAAGACTAGATTCGTCTTCTAAGAGTGGAAGCTAGATTATGAGAACTTGGGAAGGACTGAGCCTTCGGCTCACAGTAAGTATGTGTGGCTTAGTGCAATAGAGTTTCAAGTATGTCGATGCATCCTCGAGGGTTGGTGTTACCGGCAGCAGAACTGGCCGAGACCAAACCCTTCATCAAGGAGTTGGGTCTCGACTTCTTCCTGTGGGATTAGAACCTCACTGACCAGGGTCTTTTGGAGGAGGTTTGGGCAGCCTTACCGCCTCACAACTGTGTACCTGCGAAGGCAGGAGTAGCTCGAGGAAGATCATCTTCCTGGACCGAAGATTGGTGACACAGGGCCTTCCACAGACCAGAATCCGAGAACCGAGGTTGTTGGCTCGAGAAGAAGATCTTACCCATGATCTTGGGTAAGTGGCATGTGCTTGGAAGCACAACTTGTCTCTTCTTGGAGGATAGGCAGGGAAGAAACGGCTGGAAGATCGAATCTTACCAGGAGCCGCAGAAGCGTCTTCTGGCAAAGCTATTCCTTCACCTCTTTCCTAAGGGGAAGGCGCAGAAGACGAGGTACCTTGGAGATCAGGACGTGGAGTTCTTGGAAGCAGTGTGCGCGGGGAAGAATGTCAACTAGGGTGCGTTCTTCCACGCTTATGTACAGGCAGAGTTGGTGTACTTAGGTACCCGGCAGGAGGACATCTTACTCCATTCTTCTGTTACATGTACGTGGTCAAGGGGGATCTCACGGAAGATCAGTTGGCGAGATATGGGCCAATAGGGCAGCATGAGACGAAGAAGGAGATCTCGAGAGAAGACGACCGAGCAGCAGCGATGACTCCTCCTCTCACTTTGATGCCACAGATGAAGCCGGTACTCATCAGAAGACGCTTCTAGTGAGGAAAGACGACTCCAGTGGATCGGAAGACGCGACACCACCAAGGAAGATGGGTCCTAGGAACGTGCCTAGGAAGACCACCTCCTTCTCGATCATTCACTCAGGATCGGAGTCCGACTCATCGGATGAGCCATTGAGTACCCCAGCTGCGCAGAATACCGCTTCTGCAACACCAAGGAGTCTTCCGAAGACTCCAGAAGACGAAGGATGGATGCATACCCCTACTGCGATGCAAGGAAGCGCAATAAAGAGGATCGCCTCTGTCCTGAGGAGAGATCTTCCACCTCGGAAGATGAGAAGAGTAGCTTCTTCTCGCGCGCAGAAGCAGAAGACCATAGTGGTGGAAGAGGCATCCTTGCCTCGGGAAGACGAGGTCGACATCTTCGATCGGATTGTGGAGATGAGTCTGTCTTCCGCAGGAAGAAGACTGGAGGAGTTCATCGTCTTCTTCCATTCAGAGATCCAGCTTGCTATGGAGTTGATCGAGAAGAGAGCGAAGGCTCAAGAGAAGCAGCTACAGCCTGGATTCGGTCATCGCACCTTGATGCAGCAGGAAGAAGGCCAGAAGAAGGTAGAAGCGCTGGAAGCCAACCTCCGCACCACGGAGAAGCTCGCAGCGAAGTACAAGGTGGAAGCAGTCGCTTCTGCCAAGGAGCTAACGCAGTTGAGGAAGAGGAACCAAGAGTTGCAAGCGCGTTTACAGCAGCGTGACTATGAGGTTCTGCGAGTGCGGGGTAAGATCACCACCCTTGCAGAGGAGAGGACGACATGGAAGACGCAGCGGGAAGCAGCGGAAGCTCGTGCGCAGGAGATGTTAGTTCAGTCGGTGGAAGCGCTTCGGAAGAAGTTCAACTTCACCGCGGGTAGGAAGCTTCTTACCTTAGCTAGAGAATGGGACGACGAGTCCAGAGCGATGTTGGTAGAGTGCAAGGAGAGCATGTTCAGGTATTTGGATCGGCAGATAGAGGGAGTGAAGACACTCTATGGTCTTCCCTTGATTCCGCCACCCGCAACTGCATCTTCTCAAGCCCCAACACCATCAACTAGATCCGACTTGGAGAAGGACGAGTTCGACTTCGCAGTCCATTTGGTAGTGACAGCGTTGGAAGCCGAGAAGACCTCGGAAGAAGCCCCGGAAGACAAGGTGTCTTCTGAAAGACAAGAAGAAGAGCTGTCTTCTCAGATATTCCGAGTGGAGGAAGTGACTTCTCCGGACCCCTATGAGGTCACAATGGCTCTCAGTGTCGAACTAGTGCCTCAAAAGAGCGAGGAAGCACAAGTTGACCCAACTTCCCAGAAGACGTTTCCGTCTTCCGAAGCAGAAGCAGAAGCAGCAGCAGTAGAGCCAGCGACGAATGTCGAGGAGGAAGCCACCTCAGTGACACCCGAGGTAATTGCAAGGCTTCCCAACTTATCAGAAGCCGAGCTAGTAGTTCAGATAGGAGTAGATCCAATGGAGATTGCATCGGAGCAGTTAGAGTAGATAGCAAAGCGCAGAAGACAAGTTGACTTGTCCAAACTTAGTAGGAACCGAACATGCTATCTTGGGAGGTGGCAGTTTAGTGTAATATTAGATAGGTGACCATGTGGCAGAGTAGGCAGCGCAGGAGTAGTAAGGTGGATGGCTAATTAGGAAGGGCAACCGCTTGCATGTGGGTTGGCAGCCTTCTGACAGCGCCCATCTCTCCTTGGTTGTGTCGAGGATTGGAGGGGATCCCCTCTGCATCTCAAGACAAATGTATAAGTAAGTCGAAGAGTAGGATTTTGGACACATAACACACATTAACACTGAGCACAGTATACACTCTTGAGAGGCGCACTAAGTACGTTATTGTGTACTGTGCGCACACACACTACACCTGATGTTAGAGACATACGAATAGATTGGGATTATACCGGAGGGGTCTGCATGCTCGTTATCAGCAGTGGTTCGAAGATGTAGATGGAGGTAGTGGACAGTTTAGGAGCAGGGAACGGCATCCTCGTGCAGTCCTGTTGGCTAGACTGGTGTGTCGAGGAGTAGGAGCAGGAAGTAGAGGGAGTAAGCTTCCCAATGCCAATGTGACTTCTTCTCGGGGAATGGATTGCTGATTTGAGTGCAGAAGCTTTGTCCATGTCTTCTGGGTGGTGGATTTCCTTGGATTCCCTCCCGATTGTGCATGGGAAACGTTCTTCTTGAGTGGCGGTGACTGTCAGCAGTTCTGCAGATTCGCAGCTTGGCTCGTCCAGTGGAGCACTTCGGATCTACGTACGGACGGTCTTATGGATAAGGGATCCCAGAAGACAGAGTAGTTGGAGCAGCGAGAGAAGAAGAAAGAAGCCTTCTTCCCACAACAGAAGACGACATCCTCAAGTAGAAGACGATGTAACTGTACTCACGTTTGTTGTCTTCCTTCCCGAACTATTACAAGCAAGGATGGCTTGTTAGTCAGGATCCGGACTAGAAGCCTGTCGGAATCTTAATTTCTTATTCTTATCTTGTTTTTCTCTCGTTTGGATTTTCCTTTCTTCCTCATCTTCTCTCATCTTCCTCATCTTCTTATCTTCTTCTAGTGAGCTTCTGAGACTTCTATTGAGCTTCCATGAAGGTGAATGTCGTTGTAGTGCTGCAGGAAGACAGTTTCCGTAGGCAGAAGCCTGGGAAGACTACAGGGGGCATACATCTTGTGATTAATCTAACCCGTTGGAATGTGAGAATGAGTAAAGTGTAACAGCCGATTCTGGTCGACTTCTACAAAGTAGGAGCAGTCTTCTGGAGGTGTGAGAAGCCGAGTTGAACCCCCAGAAGCCGAGAATTGCTTCGGGAAGACGGTACTGAGAAGACCGGAAGAAGTGACCTGGAAGCATGAAGCGTCTTCTCGAGCTTCTTTGTGAATAGTTGTGTGATATTTTAGTTAGTAGTTGTTTGTTTAGGTCCAGAGCACCTTTTGGCGAGTCTGGAAGACGCGTGGTTTTGTGAGAAGATGGGATTTCTGGGCAAAACCCGTGTGTTTGTGTGTTTAAACAGATCTTAGAACTTACAGCAGCGTTACTTGTGCAAATCCTTTGTGGGAACGATATTTTGTATACTAAATGGGCAAAAGGAGTAATCCTGCGACACTACAGTAGTACTCTAGAGTACTACAGTGGACTGAATCCTTGGTTCTACAGTAAGTACAGGGATGGTTACGACAGGTGCAGGTGCAAACCAAGACTGTAGCTCATCAAAAACAACATCTCTATTCATATAGAACTGTTTGGACGAAGGATTGTAACATCTTTATTCTTTCGTATCAGAAGCATAGCCAAGGAAGATACATCTATATGCTTTCGGATCTAGTTTCTTACGTCTTTCATCAGGTATGTGCACATAACAGATACATTCTAAAACTTTAAGGAAAGAGTAATCAGACTTACTGTAGTGACGCAGGATTACTCCTTTTGCTCATTTAGTATACAAGATATCGTTCCCACAGAGGATTTGCACAAGTAATGCTGCTCTAAATTCTAAGATTTGTTCAAACACACAAACACACGGGTTTTGCCTAGGAATCCCGTCTTCTCACAAAACCACGCGTCTTCCAGACACTCCAAAAGGTGCTCTAGAACTAAACAAACAAATACTAACTAAAATATCACACAACTATTCACAGAGAATCTCGAGAAGACGATCTTCCTCCTTCCAGGTCACTTCTTCCGGTCTTCTCCATACCGTCTTCTCGAAGCGATTCTCGTCTTCTGGGGATTCAGCTCGTCTTCTCACACCTCCAGAAGATTGTCCTGCTTCACAGAAGTCGACTAGCACGGCTGTTACACCTTACTCTCACACTCACATTACAACGGGTTAGATCAATCACAAGGTGTATGCCCCATGTAGCCTTCCCAGGCTTCTGTCTACGGAAATGGTCTTCCTGCAGCACTACAACGACATTCACCTTCACGGAAGCTCAGTAGAAGTCTCGGAAGCTCACTAGAAGAAGGTAAGAAGATGGGGACGATGAGAGAAGATGGGGAAGAAAAGAAAATCCAAACAAGAGAAAACAAGATGAAAAGAGGAAATTAAGATTCCGACAGGCTTCTAGTCCGGATCCTGACTAACAAGCCATCCCTGCTTGTAATAGTTTGGGGAGGAAGACAACAAACATGTGTACAGTCGCACCGTCTTCTTCTTGAGGATGTTGTCTTCTGCTGTGGGAAGAAGGCTTCTTTCTTCTTCACTTCGCTGCTCTGACTACTCTGTCTTCTGGGATCTCTTATCCACTCGTTCAGTAGAGCACTTGGCATCTGCGTACGGACGCAGATCCCAAGTGCTCTACTGAACGAGTCAAGCTACAATGCCACACCTGCTGACAGTCACCTCCACTCAAGAAGAACACTTCCCATGCACAATTGGGAGCGAATTCCAGGAAATCCACCACCCAGAAGACATGAACCAAGCTTCTGCACTCAAATCCATAGTCCATTCCCCGAGAAGAAGTCACAATGGCATTGGGAAACTCACTCCCTCTACTTCTTGCGCCTACTCCTCGACACACAGTCTAGACAACAGGACTGCACGAGGATGCCGTTCCTTGTTCCTAAACTGTCCACTACCTCTATCTACATCCTCGAACCACTGCTGGTATGAGCATTGTGAAGCCTTGGATTTTCACTTTGTTAAGAATTTTTTTATTTTTGATAAGTAAACCAATAGAATGTTTAGTATAGATGATAGATAAGATAGATTCAGTGAAGAATGAGATTTCTATGCCGAAGGATGATGCTGAGTAGAAATACAGAAGCTATGTCAGATATATCATTGGGGAGATAACTTGGTTGTACTCTACGGACGAAGAGCTTTCCAGGGATACCTCATTTGCTAAGAATGGATATCGGACGACGAAGTTATGGCCTTGGAAAGAAAGACTAAAATGAGACAGGAGTTGGCGCAACTTCGCGCGCGAAAATCGAGAAAAACTTCGCACGTGAGGAGACGAAGAGGAAAAGCTATAAGTAAGAATCAAAAAGCATTTTCACTTTACTGTTTCCAATCGCGGGTTTACTGAAGTGCTCCGCTTTCATCAATTGGGAGAAAGAGGACGAAGACAAACTTCGGCGAAGGATTAGGTTTTATCGGTGCAGGCTGTGGTGGTTAAAACGGCGACCTCCGAAGTCGACGTTTCCACGATCAGGTATCAACTTCGACGAAGAAGTGTCGTAAGCATAGAAGATCGAAGGTACTTCGGACCTTCAGCGAGGATGCGAGGAATGCAGACAGCGAAGCGACCGAAGTTGAAGACTATAGCGACGAAGTGGCCGGACTTCAGTCCGTATCGAGAACGACTCGAGGAGATGGGGTTGGCGTTCTTACTGGAGAACTGGGGTGTGATCTCTTCGGATCTGTTACAGGAGATACTCATCTGCAGAGGACATTCCTCTGAAGATCTTCGGGCGAGGCAGAATAATTGGACCCTGAAACATTGGAACTTCGCCCTAGGAATCGATGACGCAGGAGTGCCAGGTGACTTAATGTATGACAGTACTTGCAAACCGACTTCGGACGAAGTGGCGAAGTATGGCGAACTCTTCTCGAAGTCACCGGTGGGATCGAACGGATTCAAAGTACACACTTACATCGATCCTTTCAAGCGGGATGTGGCGATCGCCCTCAACACCATCTTCAAACCACAACGTACTTCTTATCTGGCCAATTGGCAGATTAACTTCATCGAACAGATCTTCGGGGGTAGGAAAGCGTATTGGGCGAAGATCTTCCACGACCATGTACAGAAGCTCTTCAACACTTTCGACGAAGGCGGGTCGACGTACTTCGCAGCCTTCGCAGTATTCTTCTACAAGGGAATGAAGTTGCTATCACCAGAAGAAGAGGAGAAGTTCGACCGAAGAACGATCTCGGAAGATGAGCGGGTAATGGAAGCTACTCCCCAGAGAGAAGAAGAAGTAACGACACCAGTGACCACTTCGGCGGGACCTAGTACTCGGACGAAGAGAAAGCTCGATGAACTTACACCAGGGGGTGCGACTTCGAGGAAGAAGAAGAAAGCAAGAAGAACGACGATAACGACTTCGGACGAAGATGTCGATGGCGCTAAATCTCCGGCGAAGTCATCATCAGTCGAGATATTGGGAATAGTGAGACCGGGAGGAGACCAAGCAGAATCAAGTGTGCGCAGGGTACTCTCGAAGGAGCCGACAACAGAGAGGGAAGTTCTAGAACTTCGGACTTCGCCTAAACCAAGAGAAGCGACAACTTCGGCAGGACCGAGTGACGCCAATGTCGGGAAGGAATTGAAGATGTTCGAGCAGACTCTTGAGTTCCTAAGTGGTACAGCATTGCCACTCATTGCACAGATGGATCTTCAACGACATATCTATGAGAAGGAGACGAAGGAACCAATTTCATTGAGTGACCTTCTCGACGCTGTGCACTTCGGGCGGTATGGATGGTTGAAGGAGAAGGATGCTCTCATGGCGAAGTTGGAAGAAACTTCGGCCGATGTCAAGAAGTATATGTCACAACGGGAGGCGTTACTCATACAGCAGTCACACGAACAGACGCGATACTTGGATGAGATTCAAGAGGTAGAGACGAAGTTGAACCTTATGACTTCACGCTTTCACGATCTGAAGTCTGAGAGAGATGCCATGTTGGAACAGCTTGCGACGAAGGACGAGCAGTTGGTCGCAAAGGATGAGGAGCTTTCGAAGGCAGAGAAAGCGAAGGAGATAGCTGAAGCGAAGGCCGAAGAACTTCGGACGAAGGTGGAAGAGGTTACGACTACATACTTCACCACCGAACTTGACGCGACAGAGTTGGAGCTTCTCCAGCGGCTTCGGGCAGAGTTAACGATAGCGCCAGATCCTTCGGCGAAGAGCAGAATAGTTAGACTAGCGGAGAGAATCATTAGAGATCTGAAGGAGCTTAGAGAGACAGTTAAGTTTACATTATGCAGTTTAGGACAGAAGTTACAGTTCGGTAGAGTAGATACTGCGGTTCCGCCAACTGGGGAGTCGTGATCATGCGGTTTAGATGTGACCATCTTTTGTAGGAAATGAGATCCGCCATCTTAGGGCGAAGGAGTATATAAGCGATGCGAGTTTCAGTCATTTTACCTTTTCCATGTTTTCAGTGTTTGTTTCTTAATTTTCAATTGCGCAAGATTGTGGAGTGAGTGTGTGAATGAAAGTAAGCGAAGGCGATTTACCTACGAAGGACGTAGTTTGCTGTCGCAGGTGTAATTCTGATTGACGAAGGCCTTTATCATTTACATTGAACGAAGTAACTTCAGTGGAGAATTTGACCGAAGGTGACTTCGGCCGAAGTTGAAACTGTTTACTTCGAAGGTGTTTGAACGAAGATCTGAGAACATATTAGTTACTGTGAAGTGGAGAAGCATAAGTTAAATTGTAAGAAGAGTTCGGATGATGGTGGCTTCGTCTTAAGTCTGCCTTCTTCAAATAAGTGGGATTCTTAAGAGTGAGGATTTAGTTGGAAGAACATTTCTTAGGAAGAGTAGGGGCTTATTCTTTGAACTTTGATGTGAAATCTGTATTCTTCTGTCTTTTCAGAAGAAGACTAGTAACATTTCAGCAGTATTTTGCTACCTCATTTACTTATACATTTGTCTTCTCGAATCTTCTATTTGTGTTGTTGGAAAGGTCCCTGATCAAAGAACTATTTCATTGTTGTTTGTATTCGATTTATCAGGTTTGTACTTGGGTTTGGTTTCTTATCAGACTTAACTCTCATCCGGATATTATTCCATTCCGTGAGAATAACAAAAAACCATTTGAATTATCATTGTGACGTTGTAGTACTGTGTTTTGTGTAATTGTTAACTGTATCTTCGTGGGAACGATCCTTAATTTACTATTTCCGATACTTTGTGTTTCTCTGGGTTGTTACAAGCATGCAGACCCCTCTTGTGTATTCCCAGACTATTCGTATGTTTCCAACAACGGGTGTAGCGTGCGAAGAACTGTCTATCATGTGTCTTTTCTCTAATGTGTCTAGTCTGCCTGCACCATAGAATCTATGTGTGTATGCAGTAGCTACAGAACTTACAGAACTCTATTTCCTACTTTTTGATCCTACTTATGTCGCTGTCATGAGAACCAGAGGAGACAACCACCAGGGAGAGAGAGGCGCTGACAGGAGGTTGTCAGCGCCCTTCCTAATTAGCCATCCACCTTGTTGTTCCTACGCTACCTATGCTGCCACATGGTATCCTAACTAATTTTACACTGAAAAACTGCCACCCTTAAGATAGCATGTTTGGTCCTACTAAATCTGGAATAGTCAGCTTTGGTTACCATCTACTCTGATTGCTCGATGGCAATCTCTACCGAATCTACTCCTATCGGAGCTACTAGCTCGGCTTCTGATAAGCTAGAAAGCCCTGCAGTAACCTCGGGTGTCACTGAGACGGCTTCCTCCTCAACGTTCTTCGCTGGCCCTGCTGCTACGTCTTCCTCGGCTTCGGCTTCTGCTTCAGAAGACAAAAGCGTCTTCTGGGAAGCGGAGTCGACTGGTGCTTCCTCGCTCTTCTGGAGCATCAGCTCGGTACTAGGGACCATGGTGACCTCATAGGGGTCCGGGGAAGTCGCTTCCTCCACGCGGAATATCTGGGAAGACGACTCGTCTTCTTGTCTTCCAGAAGACATCATGTCTTCCAGAAGACATCCTGTCTTCCGGGGCGTCTTCCAGAGTCTTCTCGGCTTCCAACGCTGTCACTACCAAGTGCACAGCGAGGTCGAACTCCTCCTTCTCCATTTCGGATCCAGTCGATGGTGTTGGAGCTTGAGAAGATGTAGTTGCAAGTATCAGAAGCGAGGGAAGACCATAAAGTGTCTTCACTCCCTCTATCTGCCGATCCAAGTATCGGAACATACTCTCCTTGCACTCCACCAACATTGCTTTGGACTCATCGTCTCACTCCCTAGCTAAGGTAAGAAGCTTCCTACCCGCGGTGAAGTTAAACTTCTTCCGAAGCGTTTCCACCGACTGAGCTAGCAACCCCTGCGCACGAGCCTCCGCTGCTTCCCGCTGCGTCTTCTCAACTGCAACTCGTGCTTCTGCGGCTTCCTGCTGCTTCACCCATGTCATCTTCTCTTCTGCGAGGGCGGTGATCTTCTCCCGCACTCGGAGGACCTCCTGATCGCGCTGCTGTACATGTGCCTGCATCTCCTGGTTGCTCTTCCGAAGTTGCACCAGCTCCTTGGCAGAGGCGGCTGCTTCCGCCTTGTATCTTGCTGCGAGCTTCTCCGTGGTGCGGAGACTAGCTTCTAGCGACTCCGTCTTCTTCTGGTCTTCTTCCTGTCGCAGCAAGGTGCGTAGACCAAATCTAGGTTGCAAGGGCCTCTCCTGTGCCTTCGCTCTCTTCTCCAACAACTCCATAGCTGGCTGGATCTCCTTGTGGAAGAAGGCGCTGAACTCTTCCAGTCTTCTTCCTGCGGAAGACAAGTTCATCTCCACCACTCGCTCTGAGGTGTCAACCTTGTCTTCTAGAGGCAAAGATGCCTCTTCCACCACAATGGTCTTCATCTTTTGCGCACGAGAAGAAGCTACTTTTCTCATCTTCCGGGGTGGAAGATTCCTCATGGTAGGAGCGGCTCTCTTCGTTGCGCTTCCTCGCATCGCAGCAGGAGCGCCCATCCATCCTTCGTCTTCTGGAGTCTTCGGAAGACTCCCAGGTGTTGCAGAAGCGGTCTTCTGCTCCGATCGGGTACTCAGCAGTTCTTCTTCCGAGTCGGACTCCGATCCTGAATGAATGAGGGAGGTGGGCTTCCTAGGTACACTTCTAGGACCCATCTTCTTTGGTGGCGTGACGTCTTCCGACCCACTAGACTTGTCTTCCCTCACCAGAAGCGTCTTCTGGTGAGAGCCGGGCCTCAGCTATGGCATCAGAGTGGGAGGGGGAGTTGCGGCTGCTGCTCGGTCATCGTCTTCCGAGGTCTCCTCCTTCACCTCCTGTTGCCCTGTTGGCCCATACTCTGCCAACTGATCTCTCCTAAGATCCCCCATGGCTACGTACAAGTAGCAGAGGAAAGGTGTCAAGTGTCCTCCCGCCGGGGTACCCAAGTACGCTAGCTCCGTCTGTACATAGTTGTGGACGTATGCGCCCCAGTAGATGAGTACTCTTTTATCCCACACTGCTTCCAGGAATTCTACGTCCTGATCTCCCAGGTACCTCGTCTTCTGCGCTTTCTCCTTGGGGAAGAGATGCAGAAACAGCTTCGCTTGAAGTCGCTTCTTCGGCTCCCGGTAAGATTCGATCTTCCACCCATTCCTACCCTGCCTGTCTTCCATGAAAAGACAAGTGGTGCTCCCAGGCACATGTCACGTACTCACGATCCTGGGCAAAATCTTCTTCTCAAACCAATACCCTCGGTCCTCGGAGTCTGGCCTGTGGAAGGCCTTACGCCACCAATCTTCAGTCCAGGAAGATGATCTTCCTCGAGCTACTCCTGCCTTCGCAGGTACACGGTTGCGAGGTGGTAACGCTGCCCACACCTCCTCCAGAAGTCCATGGTCTGCGAGGTTCCAATCCCATAGGAAGAAATCGAGACCCATTTCCTTGAGGAAGGGCGTGGCATCGGCCAACTCCGCTGCTGGTAACACCAACCCTCGAGGATGCATCGTCATACTGGAAGATCTGTTGCACTAAGCCACAAGCACCTACTATGAGCTGAAGGCTCAGTCCTTCCCAAGTGCCCATAGTCTAGCTTCTACTTCTCAGAAGATGAAACTAGTCTTCCAGAAGACAGCTACTCTGTCTTCCGGGATTCTAACAGTACTTCCTAGATAGCTCTCGTCTTCCGAGCTATATCTAAACAATCCTATCTAAGCAAGGCCTCGCATGGATTACCAAGAAGACAACCCACCTTGCATTACATCCTACTTCCTATCAGAAGATACAAGATTCACGAAACATAAAGTGCATAACAGGTTCGGAAGATGGTTGCGGGCTCCTGCGGTGAAAGTGACCTCTGGGAAGACACCCGGGACAGTTTCCGATTGAATGTCTTTCTCGGAAGACTTCCTGAAGTCAGGCTTCCCTTCACCGGTCTCACCTGTCTTCGTCTTCCTGCGCGTAATCTATCCTCACAACAGACTCACGACAATTGCACTCTGTTCTTCTAACTTCTCACCTCTCATACGCACTCAGAAGAAGCTTGCTGCTCGGTGGGAAGACATGACCCTCGACCATTCTCTCCAGATTCTGCCAGCAAGACTTCTCACGACTCTCTCCTAAGTTTGGGAAGAAGAAGGAATGGCTGCTATGGGTCGGACAGAAGAGATCCGAAATGGACCCTCACGTCTTCTCGCTCATTTTGCCAACCTTTCAGTCTTCTAGTCTCTCTAGGAAGATGTGGAGTTGAGAAGCTTGGAAGACCGGGAGGCACAGGCCTAGTTCCCGACTTCCAACTTTTCGAAATAACAAAACAACTCACCACACCACTCAGGATTCGTACCAAGCCTCTCTTAACACAAAAGCAAAGCAAATCCACTCTTGATACGAATTGGTTATAGTCGACTTCCAAAGACAGTCTTCCGAAGACAATCAAGTTTCAGAAGCGTCTTCCGAAGATGTTCCAATCTTCCGAAGCGTCTTCTTTTCAAGGTTTCAGGGGTAGAGGGGTAGTAGGATAGGGAAATTGATAGCGAGGATCGTCAATTTGGGGACGATGGGTAGGGAAGCTCGAATTGAACTCAGGAAGAAGTAGGAAGATGCCTGACAGAAATTGGGCAGCGCTTCCACATCCAATGTCACAATAGGAAAAATGGGGATGGGGGGTAATCGATCAGGCTGCCTGCAACCAACTGGGGAAGCGCGGGGACACTTAACAGAGGCGAGAAGCAGTGGGAAGGGAGAAGAACATGGGAAGAACCTCTACAGTCTTCTGATTGCTTCCCGAGTTGTCTTCGACCTTCTGCGCGCTTCTGGCTCTGGTCCTAGCTCCATTGCGACTCCACACGGCTGCTTCCGTTGTCAGTTTCTGGCCACGCCTCAATCACCTTCGATTCTACTCAGCTACCTTCCAATGTCAGCTTCCCGGGAGCTCACAGAAAACGCCTTCGCTTCCTGCCTTCCGTGCTTCAGCAATTCAGTCTCGCCCTTCTCCTAGCTGCTAACTGGACCTCACCTCGCTTGATTTCACCTCGCTCGATTCCCTCACTCGAAGCTCACCCTCTGTAATCGATCTCCTCAAGAAGTGCTTGCTGCGGGAAGTTGGAATGCGCTAATGCGCTTCCTGCACATCTTCCCCGCAGATTAGGGGTTTCGACCCTAGGTGACTTACCCGACCTACCTACCACCTTGGTGTTACCTAGTAGGTACAGCTACTCCTTTACCTGGAAATTTATGGTTAGACCTTCGCGGTCGCTGTCTTCCGGAAGATGGGTATCTTCCGCCGTCTTCCGTCTTCCGAAGACGCAACTGAGAAGACGCTTCCTGGAAGACGGTCGTCTTCCGAAGAAGTCAACTTCTTATTAAAAAGCTCATAAGATCATTTTCTTGCTAAGGAAGCAGTAATCTTAAGTAACAACGCTTCTTCAGTTATACAAACAAGTTATTAATCTTAAAAATGTTAAAAATTTGTGCATCCTGTAATTTGTAGGCACCACATACGCCCACCCTCACATGTTTGCGTCCCCGCAAACATCAGTGTCTTCTGCACTTCTGTTTACGTCCAGTACTTCTTGACACGCCGCCCATTAACACGAGTGGTCATCAGTGTACCGTCCAACTCTTCCAATTGTCGAAGATCTCCAAGACGCGGTAAGGACCCATCCAGCGAAGATGAAGTTTCCCAGGGAACTTAAGATGTCGGTTGTCGTAGAGAAGAACCAAGTCCCCATCTACGACGGTCACCTTCCTCAGCTTGCCATCGTAGTTTACCTTACGTTGCGCTTGTACCTCGTATGTCTTCTCCAAAGCTGCATTCCTGTCTTCTTCAAACTCTACAAAATTCAGAAGACGCTGCTCCTGGCTTTCTTCTTCTCCCATGCGTTCGGATACGGCTAACCGGTATGTTGGGACCTCTAACTCAATGGGCACAATAGGTGTCATGTCATAAGTTAGGTAGAAAGATGTAGTGACGTAGGATTTCTCCTTTTGCTCATTTAGTATACAAGATATCGTTCCCACAGAGGATTTGCACAAGTAACGCTGCTCTAAGTTCTAAGATCTGTTCAAACACACAAACACACGGGTTTTGCCTAGAAATCCCGTCTTCTCACAAAACCACACAAAACAACACGTCTTCCAGACACGCCAAATGGTGCTCTGGACCCAAACAAACAACTACCAATTACAATATCATACAACGATTCACAGAGAAGCTCGGGAAGACGATCTTCCTGCTTCCAGGTTGCTTCTTCCGGTCTTCTCGATACCGTCTTCCCGAAGCGATTCTCGTCTTCTGGGGGTTTAGCTCGTCTTCTCACACCTCCAGAAGGCTGTCCGGCTTCGCAGAAGTCGACTAGTAACAGTCGTTACACCTTACTCTCACACTCACTGTCGCGCCCCTCATTCTCAAGATCGGGCGCAGACGCGAACAACAAAACCCTAGCGGACTTGCGTTAGGTTGTGAACGCTGCGAGTAGGACTTAACGGCTTGGCCGGGAAGTCGGGATCAGAAGAACCCTAAGTGGTTCTCTGAACCAAGGTTAGAACCTTGGGTTAGGACATAAGGGCCTACCCCAAGAGGGCCCCAGACGAACGCTGACCTAAGGGGGCGAGTCTAGGAACGGGCTGAAACATGAGTCTCAGACATAGGTCTGAGACGTGGGTCCGAGACGTGGGTCCAAGACGCAGACGAACCACAAGGTTCGACCCTGGGTCTGGACCACAAGTTTTCGGAAAAACTGCTAAGTGTTGGAGCTCCAGGGACGTTTTAGGTCGTGGACGGAGCTCCACGTAAGATCTCGAGGCGAGTGAGGTATCATTGGAAAGGTCTCGTCGAGAGCTTTCCAGTGATATATAACACTCCTCGATCTGACCTCCGAGCTGGAAGTTATGGCCGAACCACAATCGGGTTGTGGTATAATTTTCAGGGACCAAAGAGGAAGGCGGGGCCGCCGATCCCCAGAAGTATATATGAGAGGGGGGCTCGATGCCTGGGTGGGCCAGGACGAGTCACCCGACCCCAGGGTTCGGCGGGCGGACTCTGGGGGCATGAGGTGATGGCTGGGCCAGTTCCAAGGCACGTTCCGATCTAGACTTGGACGGTTTAGACTTAGGAACGATGTAAGGGCTGGGGCAAGACTAGGGAACGAGTCGGCGGGTTAGACCACCGTTCGGGAGCCTGGACCCAGACGGACATCACGGGCGGTTGGGCCGCTAGGTGTGCTGGAGGCACCGTTTAGGACCCTAGACTTTATGGGAAGTCCGCCCCAAGTCATATTGTGACTTGCTCATGTTTGGGACCGACTTAGGCGGATCTAAGTCGGGACTTAGGATTGCTGAGCTTGATGATTAGGGAGACGGTCCGGCTCCGGTCCGGACCAACCAGAACTAAGGTAAGTGGTGCATGGACGCTAACGTGTGATTGTGTTTGCAGGTTAGCGGTGTAAAGTTTGCGACCTACTGAGCTAGAGCTTCCGCTGGCGTAACAAGGCGGTAGGTGCGCGAAAAGTGGTATCAGAGCCAACGCTTCGGTGAGCGAGAACTTGAGGTAGCGGCTGAAGGCTGGACGCTTGAGGAGGGACGCAAGACACGAAGCGGATCAGCGTTTCTAGGTGAACACTTGGAGCGATGGCCGACGTCGGACAGAGTTCCAGGAGGAAGACCAAGAAACGTGGAGCGGCTGACACCGGGACCAGATCGACTCGAGCTAGCCCCGAGGCACAGTCAGGGGACGATAACCGACAACCTTCGCCCCAACGTCAAGGAAGCCCAGTTCCAGCTGTGGCACCGCTGCAGCAAGATGGAGTCTTGCCAACGGTGCCCAACGATGCAGGCGCGGGAAGTCAAGGAGCCTTGTATGCAGAACTCATCAAAATGATGAAGACCATGCAGGAAGGGATGGCCTCAAGGGATAAACGTATCGCTGAGCTTGAGGCAGGCCAAGGAAGTTCCTCGTCTACCAGGAAGCTTTGTAAGACGAATTTGCCGACTCCGTTTACAGGTATAGGACGGGCTCGCAAGGTTAAGGATTTCTTAACCGAGTTAGACCTATACTTTGAAGCGCATCAGGCTCAGGAGTCAGACAAAGTGAGAGCGGCGGTTACGTTCTTGAAGGACCATGCGCTTCTCTGGTGGACCGCATACAGGGATGAGCATGCCTTGACCGTCTCGGCGCTTGGTTGGAAGGAGTTCAAGGAGTTGCTCGCGGGACGATTCACTCCGGAGTATCAGAGGATTCGGGACGGTGTTGAGTTAGTTCGGCTGAAGCAGACAGGGACCTTAAGTGCTTATGTGCGCGAGTTCAGTGCCAAACTGGATTCGTTCTCCAAGTGGACTGAGGAGACCAAAATATGTATATTCATTGGGGGACTCAAGTCCAGCTCGGAGAAGGCTCTCTTTCGGATGCCGGAGCTACCTGTGACAAGTGCCGAACTTTTGAAGCTAACGGAGCGAATTGGGGACGATGAAGTCCAGCAACAAAAACCTTTTGAACCTCGCAGCACGGACAAGTTCCAGAAGAAGAACAAGGGCTTCAAGCGACAATGGGATGGGGGTGAGAAGGATCGGAAGGATACTTCTGCCCCGGCAGCAAAGCGGCAGCAAACAGGAGTAAAACCTAAGGGGCAGACACCTCAGAAAGGCAATGGCGCTAAGTTTACTTGCTACAACTGTGGCGAGGTGGGCCACATTGCTAAGGGGTGTACGAAACCTAAGGTTAGTAACTGTAGCATGAATGCATTTGTTGCAAAGGACTTGTTGGAGGGCCAGATGACTGTGACCTTGAGAACCACGAAGAAGACGCCGGGACTGATGTATCTGCAAGCCAAGATTGCTAACCGTGATGTTACTTTTCTTGTGGACACAGGAGCGACTCACTCCTTCATAAGTCCAAAGTTGGTGAAGAAGTTGGGCTTGTCTACCTCCAAGGCAGACAAGCCTATTCAGGTACGCTTTGCCAAGGGCAAGACGTACCAAACTTCTGAAGTGGCCTTGGACGTACGATTTGCGTGTGGGAAGTTGGAGTTCACAGAGAACTTCACGGTGTGCGAGATGGATGATATCCATGCAGTTTTGGGGAACACTTTCTTGGACAGGTTTGAAGTGGAACTTAGGCGGAAACCTTTAAGGTTAAACGTTAGAGTTAAAGGGCGGAAGCTGGGAGTGAGGCTGATCCGGAAGGCGCGGAAGATTGATGACTTTGCAGTGAATTTGATCAAAGGCAAACAGATGGACTTCAACGACGGGGTCATGTGTTTGATGCGGGTTGCAGATTTGATGGCGGGTGACAGACAAGAGGAAACATCAAGAGACGCGACTAAACTTCCGGGGGTGCTTCGCGAAGTGATTAAGGAGTTTGAGGATGTCTTGACGGACGAGTTACCTGCTGAGTTACCTCCAAGGCGGGTGGTGGATCACAAGATCGAAGTCTTGCCAGGATCGGAACCACCTTCCAAAGCCCCTTACCGACTCAATCAGGTAGAACTCCTTGAGTTGAAAAGACAACTCGGCGAGCTATTAGTGCGGGGATATATTCGAACCAGCAAGTCACCTTATGGAGCCCCAGTTCTTTTCGCAAAGAAAAAGGATGGGAAGTTACGACTCTGCGTAGATTATCGTGCATTCAATAAGGTGACGGTGAAGAATAATTATCCTTTGCCAAGGATAGACGACCTCTTTGATAGGCTAGCGGGCGCAAAGTACTTCAGCAGGATAGACTTGAAGTCAGGATATTACCAAATCCGGATAGCTGACCCAGATGTTGAGAAGACCGCTTGTCGAACCAGATACGGATCGTTTGAATTCGTGGTGATGCCATTTGGACTCTGCAACGCCCCTTCGACGTTCACTACATTGATGAACACAATTTTTCGTGAGGAGATGGATGAGTTTGTCATCGTTTACATCGACGACATCTTGATCTACTCCAAAACCTTGGAGTCGCACGCGGAGCAGCTAAGGGTGGTGTTGACGAAGCTGCGGGAGCATAAGCTGTTTGCCAACATTGACAAGAGTGAGTTTGGTTTGGAGCGCATTAACTTCTTGGGACATGTAATTAGTGCAAAAGGAGTCGGCCCGGATATGCAGAAGGAGTCGGCCCGGATATGCAGAAGGTGGACGCGATTGTGACTTGGGAGCCTCCGACTACAGTGAAGGGGATGCGGCGATTCTTAGGATTGGCGCAATTCTACCGCAAGTATGTGAAGGGGTTTTCAAAGATCGCGAAGCCGCTGACGGACTGGACGAGCAAAGACGCACAGGTAAGTTGGACCAAGGAGGTGGATGATGCGTTTCAGACGATCAAAGCTGTTTTGTCCAAGGCACCAGTTTTGAAGCTGCCGGAGTTCGACAAACCATTCGAAGTGCACACGGACGCGAGCGACTATGCGATTGGCGGAGTGTTGGTGCAGGATGGAAAACCTGTAGCATACGAAAGCAAGAAGTTATCTGGGACAGAGAGTCGATGGCCGACTCACGAGAAGGAACTGTTCGCGGTGGTTCATTGCTTGAGGAAATGGCGGCATTACTTGGGACTTCACAAAACCCAAGTGTATACTGATAACATTTTGCTCAAGTACTTTGAGACGCAAGATCGGGTGACACCAAAGCAACTACGATGGCATGATACCTTGGCGCTCATGAACGTGGAATTAATCCACAAAGCGGGAAAGGACAATGTGGTTCCTGACGCCTTGAGTCGCAAGGAGGAATATCTTCCATCGTCAACACAGATTTTGCGAGCTATGTATCCTAAGGAGTCAGACTTGGAGAGGCGAATACGTGAAGGTTACATGGGCGATGACCAAAGCGAAGGAATACTTGGAACAACTCAAGCGAGGGGTGAAGTTGCAGAACATGCAGCTAAGACATGGTTTACTCATGTTCAAGCAAAGTCGGGTTTATGTGGGACAAGGAAAACTTAGGACCAAGTTGTTAAAAGAATCTCATGATGTGCCCTTATCAGGCCATAAAGGAGAAAAGTGCACTTTAGCGGTAATCGCTAAAAAGTTTTATTGACCCCACATGAAAGACGATGTTTCCCACTTTGTGAAAACATGGGTAACCTGTCAAGCGAATCGTGTTTCTTATGAGAAGAAACAAGGATTGCTTCATCCTTTGCCGATTCCAGCCAGACCTTGGGAAAGCATTAGCATGGACTTCATTACCTCTCTGCCTGACTCGAATGGATACAACTCAATTTTTGTGATAGTTGATCGGTTTAGCAAACTAGCGAAGTTTGCTCCGACCTTGGACGCTGCAACAGCGTTCACGACTTCTCGGTTGTTCCTAGATACTTGGTGGCGTTCACATGGATTACCTCGGAGTATTATTTCAGATAGAGACTCTAAGTTCACAAGTGCCTTTTGGAAACACTTGTTCCAAAAATTGGGGACTAAATTAAAATTTAGTACCGCCTTTCATCCAGAAACAGATGGGCAAACGGAACGAGTTAACTCGGTTCTGAATCAATACTTGAGGAATTATGTGAGCGCGGACCAAAGTGATTGGGCGGAGTGGCTCAGTCTTGCGGAGTATTGCTACAATTCCACGAAGCATTCGGCAACCGGCGAATCGCCTTTCTTGCTGGCTTACGGACGTGAGCCAGAAGGGCCTCTTGACTTGACTCTTGCAGGGAGTTCTACATCGGCACGACCAAGAACACGGCAAACATCAGCTGAAGAGTTGGTGGCGGCAATGCAGCGGCGCGAGGAGCAAGTTAAGAAGAACCTCGAGAAGGCGCAGCAACGGTACACGAAGCAGGTAAACAAACATCGGCGGCAAGTGAAGTTTCAAGTGGGCGAAGAAGTATGGTTAAGTGCGAAAAACTTCACACTTCCGAAGGATATATCGGCGAAGTTCTCATCAAAGTTCGCGGGACCTTTTGTCATTGTCAAGAATCCGCACGAAGACGTCTATACCTTAGACCTTCCTCGCGAGTGGCAGTTGCATCCGACTTTCCATGTTTCCTTACTAAAGAAACACTTCAAGGATGATTTGTGACCGGAGCGCAAACAGGTTCTTAGGCCTCAACCTGATGTCGTGCAAGGCGAAGCAGAATATGAGGTGGAGTCCATTTTGCGATCTCGGCGCAAATCAAACCAGATGGAGTACTTGGTCAAATGGCGTGGTTACCATTTGAAAGAAGCAACTTGGGTGCGAGAGGAAGATCTCGCACATGCGAGCAAAGTATTGGACCTGTTCAAACGAAGACAAGGACGACAAGGGCGTTAGCAAGATGAGGACATCTCCTTCCAGCGAGGGGTGAAGAAACGACGGACCATACGAGTAGCAACTTGAGGCGATTTGGGCCGATGGACTTTGTACTTTACTTGTGTTTGGAAATAAAGATTTTGTTTCTTGAAAAATTGTCTAAGTGTATTGGTAGTGCATGGCTATGACTAGTTCTGATCAGATGCCTAGGATGTTGTCAAGAGGAGGAACGAAGCACACTCAAAGGAAGCGAGCAGGTTTGGATAAGCATCTAAATCAAGACTAAGTCTTGATGTCAAGACTTAGGTTTGCCGTAGCGTTGGCAAAGCAAATATGAACTTTCATACTTGTCTTGGGGCTTGGGGTGATCTTGCTTTGTGGTTTTCTAACTGCGAAGTAAACTTAGTCGCGCGTCTAAGTCAAATCAGATTGCGACCGGAAAGTGGGTTTCGGGGGACCTTGTAAGTAGGTGTGAATACTTATAGTTAGCAAGTTAGAGTCTTAAGTAGAATGTTTAGAAGTTGCCAACTAGTTTTGTTTAGGGTAAGCCAAAAAGGTAAGGCTTTTCCCGAGACTAGTTGGAATTTTCTAAGTGTTCTAGCGACAACTTAAGACTCAAGCCAAGAAGAGAATTGCGGGTTAGCTACCAGAACGCAATTCTGACGCCAAGGGGTTGGCTACCCATTTTGAACTTGGTGTTAACTTAAAGGATCATTGTTGATGAGGGCATCAACCTCCAAAGTGGGGGTGAGTGTCGCGCCCCTCATTCTCAAGATCGGGCGCAGACGCGAACAACAAAACCCTAGCGGACTTGCGTTAGGTTGTGAACGCTGCGAGTAGGACTTAACGGCTTGGCCGGGAAGTCGGGATCAGAAGAACCCTAAGTGGTTCTTTGAACCAAGGTTAGAACCTTGGGTTAGGACATAAGGGCCTACCCCAAGAGGGCCCTAGACGAACGCTGACCTAAGGGGGCGAGTCTGGGAACGGGCTGAAACATGAGTCTCAGACATAGGTCTGAGACGTGGGTCCGAGACGTGGGTCCAAGACGCAGACGAACCACAGGGTTCGACCCTGGGTCTGGACCACAGGTTTTCGGAAAAACTGCTAAGTGTTGGAGCTCCAGGGACGTTTTAGGTCATGGACGGAGCTCCACGTAAGATCTCGAGGCGAGTGAGGTATCATTGGAAAGGTCTCGTCGAGAGCTTTCCAGTGATATATAACACTCCTCGATCTGACCTCCGAGCTGGAAGTTATGGCCGAACCACAATCGGGTTGTGGTATAATTTTCAGGGACCAAAGAGGAAGGCGGGGCCGCCGATCCCCAGAAGTATATATGAGAGGGGGGCTCGATGCCTGGGTGGGCCAAGACGAGTCACCCGACCCCAGGGTTCGGCGGGCGGACTCTGGGGGCATGAGGTGATGGCTGGGCCAGTTCCAAGGCACGTTCCGATCTAGACTTGGACGGCTAGACTTAGGAACGATGTAAGGGCTGGGGCAAGACTAGGGAACGAGTCGGCGGGTTAGACCACCGTTCGGGAGCCTGGACCCAGACGGACATCACGGGCGGTTGGGCCGCTAGGTGTGCTGGAGGCACCGTTTAGGACCCTGGACTTTATGGGAAGTCCGCCCCAAGTCATATTGTGACTTGCTCATGTTTGGGACCGACTTAGGCGGATCTAAGTCGGGACTCAGGATTGCTGAGCTTGATGATTAGGGAGACGGTCCGGCTCCGGTCCGGACCAACCAGAACTAAGGTAAGTGGTGCATGGACGCTAACGTGTGATTGTGTTTGCAGGTTAGCGGTGTAAAGTTTACGACCTACTGAGCTAGAGCTTCCGCTGGCGTAACAAGGCGGTAGATGCGCGAAATTCACATTCCAACGGGTTAGATAAATCACAGGGTGTATGCCCCCTGTAGCCTTCCCAGGCTTCTGCCTACGGAAGTTGTCTTCCTCCAGCACTACAACGACATTCACCTTCACGGAAGCTCAATAGAAGTCTCGGAAGCTCACTAGAGAAGATAAGAAGATGGGGAAGATGAGGGAAGATGGGCAGAAGAAGAAATCCAAACAAGAGAAAACAAGATGAAAAAGGGCAATTAAGATTCCGACAGGCTTCTAGTCCGGATCCTGACTAACAAGCCATCCCTGCTTGTAATAGTTTGGGGAGGAAGACAACAAACGTGAGTACTGTAGCACCGTCTTCTACTCGAGGATGTCGTCTTCTGTTGCGAGAAGAAGGCTTCTTTCTTCTTCACTTCGCTGCTTTGACTGCTCTGTCTTCTGGGATCCCTTATCCAAAAGACCGTTCGTACGTAGATCCCAAGTGCTCTACTGAACGAGTCAAGCTACACTCCACAACTGTTGACATTCACCGCCACTCAAGAAGAACACTTCCCATGCACAATTGGGAGCGAATTCAATACATTCCACCACCCAGAAGACATGAGCGAAGCTTCTGCACTCAAATCCACAATCTATTCCCCGAGAAGAAGTCACAATGGCATTGGGAAGCTCACTCCCGCTACTTCCTGCGTCTACTCCTCGACACACCAGCCTAGCTAACAGGACTGCACGAGGATGCCGTTCCCTGTTCCTAGACTGTCCACTACTTCTATCTACATCTTCGAACCACTGCTGGTGCGAGTATGCAGACCCCTCCTGTATATTCCAAGACTATTTGTATGTTTCCAACAACGAGTGTAGTGCGCTAAGACTGTCTCTGCTCAAATGTGTCTCGCCTGCCTGCCTGTAGAATCGGTGCATATGTTCAGTTACTATAGAATTCTACAGAACTGGCAGAACTGGCAGAGCTCCATTTCCTACTCTACGATCCTACTTAACCATCTGCCTCGAGAGTCAGGGGAGGCGACCACCAGAGAGAGAGAGAGAGGCGATGACAAGAGGTTGTCACCTCACATGCATGCGGTCCCTCTTCCCAATTAGCCCTCCACTGTGTTACTCCTACGCTACCTATGCTGCCACATGGGGTCCTAACTATTTTTACATGGAAAACTGCCACCCTTAAGATAGCATGTTCGATCCTACTAAATCTGGAAGTGTCGATTGAGTTTGCTAACTACTCTGATTGCTCGGTGGCAATCTCCACATGATCTGCTCCTACCGGAGCTACTACCTCGACTTCTGATGGGCTGGGAAGCCCTGCACTTACCTCGGGTACCACTGAGGTAGCTTCCCTCTCCTCGCTCTTCGCTGGCCCTGCTGTTTCTGCGGCTGCATCTTCCTCGGCTTCGACTTCGGAAGACGGAATGGTCTTCTGGGAAGACGAGTCGAATGGTGCGTCTTCGGTCTTCTGAGGCACAGATGCAGTACTAGGGACCATGGCGACCTCATAGGGGTCCGGGGAAGTCGCTTCCTCCACGCGGAATACCTGGGAAGACGGCTCGTCTTCCTGTCTTCCAGAAGACATCATGTCTTCCGGGGCGTCTTCTGGAGTCTTCTCGTCTTCCAACGCTGTCACCACCAAGTGTACAGCGAGATCGAACTCCTCCTTCTCCATTCCGGACCCAGTCGAGGGTGCTGGGGCTTGGGAAGATGCGGTTGCAGGTGTCGGAAGTGAGGGAAGACCATAAAGTGTCTTCACTCCTTCTATCTGTCTATCCAGGTACCTGAACATGCTATCTCTGCATTCCACCAACCTCGTCTTGGACCCGCTGTCCCATTCTCTAGCTAAGGTAAGTAACTTCTTACCCGCGGTGAAGTTGAACTTCTTCTGAAGCGCTTCTACCGACTGAGCTAGCATCTTCTGCGCACGAGCCTCCACTACTTCCCTCTGCGTCTTCTCCACTGCAGCTCGCGCTTCTGCGGCTTCTCGCTGCATCTTCCAAGTGGTCTGCTCTTCTGCGAGGGCAGTGATCTTCTCCCGCACTCGGAGAACTTCCTGATCGCGCTGCTGTACTCGCGCCTGCAACTCCTGGTTGCTCTTCCGAAGTTGCATCGACTCCTTGGCAGAAGCGGCTGCTTCCGCCTTGTACCTGGCTGCAAGCTTCTCCATGGTGCGGAGACTAGCTTCCAGCGACTCCGTCTTCTGCTAGCTGTCTTCCTGTCGCAGCAAGGTGCGCAGACCAAATCCACGCTGTAAGGACTTCTCCAGTGCCCTCGCTCTCCTCTCCACAAACTCCATAGCGGGCTGGATCTCCTTCTGGAAGTAGGCACTGAACTCCTCCAGTCGTCTTCCTGCGGAAGACAAGTTCATCCCCACCACTCGCTCGGAGGTGTCGACCTTGTCTTCTAGAGGCAATGAAGCCTCTTCCACCACTACGGCCTTCATCTTCTGCGCACAAGAAGAAGCTACTCTTCTCATCTTCCGGGGTGGAAGACTCCTCGTGGCAGGAGCGGCTCTCCTCTTTGCGCTTCCTCGCATCGCAGTAGGAGCGCCCATCCATCTTTCGTCTTCTGGAGTCTTCGGAAGACTCCCAGGTGTTACAGAAGCTGTCTTCTGCTCCGATCGGGTACTCAGCAAGTCTTCCTCCGAGTCCGACTCCGATCCTGAATGAATGAGGGAGATGGGTGTCCTTGGTACACTTCTGTGACCCATCTTCCTCACTGGCGTGGTGTCTTCCGACCCACTAGACTCGTCTTCCCTCACCAGAAGCGTCTTCTGGTGAGAGCCGGGTCTCAGCTGTGACATCAGAGTGGGAGGGGGCGTTGCTGCTGCCTCTCGGTCATCGTCTTCCGAGGTCTCCTTCTTCACCTCCTGTCGCTCCGTTGGCCCATACATTGCCAGCTGATCTTCCCTAAGATCCCCCATGGCTACATACAAGTAGCAGAAGAAGGGCGTCAGATGTCCTCCCGCCGGGGTACCCAAGTATGCTAGCTCCGTCTGTACATAGTTGTGGATGTACGCGCCTCAGTAGATTGGCACTCTGTCATCCCACACTGATTCCAGGAACTCCACGTCCTGATCTCCTAAGTACCTTGTCTTCTGCGCTTTTCCCTTGGGGAAAAGATGCAGAAACAACTTCGCCAGAAGTCGCTTCTTCGGCTCCCGGTAAAACTCTATCTTCCAACCGTTCCTCCCCTGCCTGTCTTCCACAAAAAGGCAGGTGGTACTCCCAGGCACATGCCATGAACTCACAATCCTAGGCAAGATCTTCTTCTCGTACCAATATCCTCGGTTCTCGATCTCAGGTCTGTGAAATGCCTTACGCCACCAGTCTTCAGTCCAGGAAGACGGTCTTCCCCGAGCTACTCCTGCCTTCGCAGGTACACGGTTACGCGGTGGTAACGCGGCCCACACCTCTTCCAGAAGCCCTTGATCTGCGAGGTTCCAATCCCACAGGAAGAAGTCGAGATCCAACTCCTTGAGGAAAGGAGTGGCCTCGGCCAATTCTGCCGTGGGTAACACCAAGCCTCGCGGATGCATCGACATACCTGGAAGATCTGTTGCACTAAACCACAAGCACCTACTATGAGCTGAAGGCTCAGTTCTTCCCGAGTGCCCACAGTCTAGCTTCTACTTCTCAGAAGACGAAACTAGTCTTCCAGAAGACAGCTACTCCGTCTTCCGGAATTCTAACAGTACTTCCTAGATAGCTCTCGTCTTCCGAGCTATATCTAAACAATCCTATCTAAGCAAGGCCTCGCATGGATTACCAAGAAGACAACCCACCTTGCATTACATCCTACTTCCTATCAGAAGATACAAGATATGCGAGAAGTAGAGTATGAGAAAGGTTCAGAAGATGGTTGCGGGCTCCTGCGGTGACAGTGGCCTCTGGGAAGACACTTGGGACAGCTTCCGATTCAATGTCTTTCTCGGAAGACTTCTCGAAGTCAGACTTCCCTTCACTGGTCTCACCTGTCTTCGTCTTCCTACACGCAATCTATCCTCACAACAGACTCAAGACAACTGCACTCTGTTCTTCTGACTTCTCACCTCTCATACGCACTTAGAAGAAGCTTGCTGCATGATGAGAAGACATGACCCTCGACCATTTCCTCCAGATTCTGCCAGCAAGACTTCTCACAACTCTCTTCTAAGTTCGGGAAGAAGAAGGAACGGCTGCTATGGATCGGACAGAAGAGACCCGAATGGACCCTCGCGTCTTCTCGCTCATTTTGCCAGCCTTCCAGTCTTCTAGTCTCTCTAGGAAGATGGGGAGTTGAGAAGCTTGGAAGACCGGGAGGCACATGCCTAGTTCCCGACTTCCAACTTCTCGAATTAACACAACAACTCACCACTCCACTCAGGATTCGTACCAAGCCTCTCTAAACACAAAAGCAAAGCAAATCCACTCTTGATACGAATTATGTTCAGTCGACTTCCGAAGACGGTCTTCCGAAGACGGTCTTCCGAAGACAGTCAAGTTCAAGAAGCGTCTTCCGAAGATGTTCCCATCTTCCGAATCGTCTTCTGTTCCAAGTTTCGGGGATAGAGAGGTAGGGGGGTAGGGAAATTGATAGTTGGGGTCTCCAATTTGAGGGCTAGGAGTAGGAAAGCTCGAATTGAGCTCGGGAAGAAGCAAGGAGATGTCTCGACAGAAATTGGGCAGCGCTTCCGCGCCCAATGTCTCAATAGAAAGAATGGGGGTGGGATAATCGATCAGGCTGCCTGCACACAATCAAGGAAGCGCGGGGAGTACCAAGAAAAGGCGAGAAGAAGTGGGAGGGGAAAAGAACAGGGGGAAGAACCTCTACAGTCCTCTTCGGCTCCCAGAGTTGCCTTCGACCTCCGCGCGCTTCTGGCTCTTGTCCTAGCTTCCAATGCGACTCCACACGACTGCGCCTGCTGTCAATTTCGGTCCACACCTCGATTCCACCTCTGCTTCTACTCGCCACTCTTCACTGTCAGCTTCTCGGAAGCTCCACAGAAACGCCTTCGCTTTCTCTGCTGTTTGTGCTCCCGCAATTCGATCTCGCCCTTCGCCTAGCTGCCAACTTACTCTCTCCTACCTCGATGTCTCACTCGATTCCTCTCTCAATGCTAGCTCGCGAAGCTCACTCTCTCAATCGATCTTCTTCAGGCGCGCTGTGCTGCGAGAAGTTGGAAGGTGCCTAATGTGCTTCCTCACGCATCTTCCCCGCAGATTAGGGGTTCTCGTCCTTGGTGTCTTCCTGACCTACTTATCTATTTGGTGCGCTCCAGTAGGTACACCTACTGTCTTATCCGAAAACTCGTGGTTAAGTCTTCGCGGTCACTGTCTTCCAGAAGACAGGTGTCTTCCGCCGTCTTCTCATCTTCCGCCGTCTTCTCGTCTTCTGAAGACGCAACTGAGAAGACGCTCTTCTGAAGACGGTCGTCTTCCAAAGAAGTCAACTTCTTATTAAAAAGCTCATAAGATCATCTTCATGTTAAGGAAGACGTAACCTTAAGTAACAACGCTTCTTCAGTTATACAAACAAGTTATTATTCTTAAAAATTTCAAAAATTCATGCATCCTGTAATTTGTGGGCACCACAGCAGTCCACAACAAGACACCGATGGAAGGCTTCACAGGCAGTAAGTGTGGTGTCCACAAATTACAGGATGCACGAATTTTTAAAATTTTTAAGATTAATTACTTGTTTGTATAACTGAAGAAGCTTAACTGCGTAACTGCGTAACTGCTTACTGCTTAACAACAGAAGCAGAAATCTGTTGTTAAGATTACTGCTTCCTTAGCAGGAAGATGATCTTATGAGCTTTTTAATAAGAAGTTGACTTCTTGGGAAGACGACCGTCTTCCAGGAAGCGTCTTCTCAGTTGCGTCTTCGGAAGACGGAAGACGGCGGAAGACGGGAAGACGACGAAAGATACCCATCTTCTGGAAGACAGCGACCGCGAAGGTCTAACCATGAATTTCCAAGTAAAGGAGTAGGTGTACCTACTAGATAACACCAAGGTGGTAGGTAGGTCGGGTAAGTCACCTATGGTCGAAACCTCTAATCTGCGGGGAAGATGTGCAGGAAGCGCATTAGCGCATTCCAACTTCCCGCAGCAAGCACTTCTTGAGGAGATCGATTACAGAGGGTGAGCTTCGAGTGAGAGAATCGAGCGAGGTGAGGTCCAGTTAGCAGCTAGGAGAAGGGCGAGACTGAATTGCTGAAGCACGGAAGGCAAGAAGCGAAGGCGTTTTCTGTGAGCTCCCGGGAAGCTGACATTGGAAGGTAGTTGAGTAGAATCGAAGGTGATTGAGGCGTGGCCAGAAACTGACAACGGAAGCAGCCGTGTGGAGTCGCAATGGAGCTAGGACCAGAGCCAGAAGCGCGCGGAAAGTCAAAGACAACTCGAGAAGCAGCCAGAAGACTGTAGAGGTTCTTCCCATGTTCTTCTCCCTTCCCACTGCTTCTCGCCTCTATTAAGTGTCCCCCGCGCTTCCCCAGTTGGTTGCAGGCAGCATGATCGATTACTCCCCATCCCTATTTTTCCTATTGTGACATTGGGTGCGGAAGCGCTGCCCAATTTCTGTCAGACATTTTCCTACTTCTTCCTGAGTTCAATTAGAGCTTCCCTACCCATCGTCCCCAAATTGACGATCCCAGCTATCAATTTCCCTACCCTACTACCCCTCTACCCCTGAAACCTTGAACAGAAGACGATTCGGAAGATGGAAACATCTTCGGAAGACGCTTCTGAAACTTGACTGTCTTCGGAAGACCGTCTTCGGAAGACTGTCTTTGGAAGTCGACTATAACCAATTCGTATCAATTCGGTTCACCGGCCAGAGTCCGAGAACCGAGGATATTGATACGAGAAGAAGATCTTGCCTAGGATCGTGAGTTTGTGGCATGTGCCAGGGAGCACCACCTGCCTTTTAGTGGAAGACAGGCAGGGGAGGAACGGTTGGAAGATAGAATCTTACCGGGAGCCGAAGAAACGACTTCTGGCAAAGTTGTTTCTGCATCTCTTTCCCAAGGGGAAAGCGCAGAAGACAAGGTACTTAGGAGATCAGGACGTGGAGTTCCTGGAATCAGTGTGGGATGACAGAGTGCCCATCTATTGGAGCGCGTACATCCACAACTACGTACAGACGGAGCTAGCATACTTGGGTACCCCGGCGGGAGGACACTTGACGCCCTTCCTCTGCTACTTGTATGTAGCCATGGGGGATCTTAGGAAAGATCAGCTAGCAGGGTATGGGCCAACGTAGCGACAGGAGGTGAAGGAGGAGACCTCGGAAGACGATGATCGAGAGGCAGCAGCAACGCCCCCTCCCACTCTGATGCCACAGCTGAGGCCCGGCTCTCACCAGAAGACGCTTCTGCAACACCTAGGTAGGTCGGGTAAGTCACCTATGGTCGAAACCTCTAATCTGCGGGGAAGATGTGCAGGAAGCGCATTAGCGCATTCCAACTTCCCGCAGCAAGCACTTCTTGAGGAGATCGATTACAGAGGGTGAGCTTCGAGTGAGAGAATCGAGCGAGGTGAGGTCCAGTTAGCAGCTAGGAGAAGGGCGAGACTGAATTGCTGAAGCACGGAAGGCAAGAAGCGAAGGCGTTTTCTGTGAGCTCCCGGGAAGCTGACATTGGAAGGTAGTTGAGTAGAATCGAAGGTGATTGAGGCGTGGCCAGAAACTGACAACGGAAGCAGCCGTGTGGAGTCGCAATGGAGCTAGGACCAGAGCCAGAAACGCGCGGAAAGTCAAAGACAACTCGAGAAGCAGCCAGAAGACTGTAGAGGTTCTTCCCATGTTCTTCTCCCTTCCCACTGCTTCTCGCCTCTATTAAGTGTCCCCCGCGCTTCCCCAGTTGGTTGCAGGCAGCATGATCGATTACTCCCCATCCCTATTTTTCCTATTGTGACATTGGGTGCGGAAGCGCTGCCCAATTTCTGTCAGACATCTTCCTACTTCTTCCTGAGTTCAATTAGAGCTTCCCTACCCATCGTCCCCAAATTGACGATCCCAGCTATCAATTTCCCTACCCTACTACCCCTCTACCCCTGAAACCTTGAACAGAAGACGATTCGGAAGATGGAAACATCTTCGGAAGACGCTTCTGAAACTTGACTGTCTTCGGAAGACCGTCTTCGGAAGACTGTCTTTGGAAGTCGACTATAACCAATTCGTATCAATTCGGTTCACCGGCCAGAGTCCGAGAACCGAGGATATTGATACGAGAAGAAGATCTTGCCTAGGATCGTGAGTTTGTGGCATGTGCCAGGGAGCACCACCTGCCTTTTAGTGGAAGACAGGCAGGGGAGGAACGGTTGGAAGATAGAATCTTACCGGGAGCCGAAGAAACGACTTCTGGCAAAGTTGTTTCTGCATCTCTTTCCCAAGGGGAAAGCGCAGAAGACAAGGTACTTAGGAGATCAGGACGTGGAGTTCCTGGAATCAGTGTGGGATGACAGAGTGCCCATCTATTGGAGCGCGTACATCCACAACTACGTACAGACGGAGCTAGCATACTTGGGTACCCCGGCGGGAGGACACTTGACGCCCTTCCTCTGCTACTTGTATGTAGCCATGGGGGATCTTAGGAAAGATCAGCTAGCAGGGTATGGGCCAACGTAGCGACAGGAGGTGAAGGAGGAGACCTCGGAAGACGATGACCGAGAGGCAGCAGCAACGCCCCCTCCCACTCTGATGCCACAGCTGAGGCCCGGCTCTCACCAGAAGACGCTTCTGGTGAGGGAAGATGAGTCTAGTGGGTCGGAAGACGCCACGCCACCGAGGAAGATGGGTCTCAGAAGTGTACCGAGGATACCCATCTCCCTCATTCATTCAAGATCAGAGTCCGACTTGGAAGAAGACCTGCTGAGTACCCGATCAGAGCAGAAGACCGCTTCTGCAACGCCTGGGAGTCTTCCGAAGACTCCAGAAGACAAGAGAAGAAGGAACGCTCCTGCTACGATGCGAAGAAGCGCAACGAAGAGAGTCGCTCCTGCCATGAGGAGTCTTCCATCCCAGAAGATGAGAAGAGTAGCTTCTTCTCGTGCGCAGAAGATGAAGGTCATTGTGGTGGAAGAGGCTTCCTTGCCTCTGGAAGACGAAGTCGACACCGCGGAGCGAGTGGTGGAGATGAACTTGTCTTCCGTAGGAAGACGACTGGAGGAGTTCAGTGCCTACTTCCAGAAGGAGATCCAGCCAGCTATGGAGTTGCTGGAGAAGAGGGCGAAGGCACAAGAGAGGCCCTTACAACCTGGGTTCGGCCTGCGCACCTTGCTGCGACAAGGAGAAGATCAGAAGAAGACGGAGTCGCTGGAAGCTAGTCTCCGCACCACGGAAGCAGCCGCTTCTGCCAAGGAGCTGGTGCAGCTTCGGAAGAGCAACTGAGAAGTAGAAGCTAGACTGTGGACGCTTGGGAAGGACTGAGCCTTCAGCTCATAGTAGGTGCTTGTGGCTTAGTGCAATAGATCTTCCAGCATGACGATGCATCCGCGAGGCTTGGTGTTACCAGCGACAGAATTGGCCGAGGCCACTCCTTTCCTCAAGGAGTTGGGTCTCGACTTCTTCCTATGGGATTGGAACCTCGCAGACCAGGGGCTCCTGGAGGAGGTGTGGGCAGCGTTGCCACCTCGTAACCGTTTACCTGCGAAGGCAGGAGTAGCTCGAGGAAGATCATCTTCCTGGAGTGAAGAGTGGTGGCGCAGGGCTTTTCACCGGCCAGAGTCCGAGAACCGAGGATATTGGTACGAGAAGAAGATCTTGCCTAGGATCGTGAGTTCGTGGCATGTGCCTGGGAGCACTACTTGCCTTTTCGTGGAAGACAGACAGGGGAGGAACGGTTGGAAGATAGAATCTTACCGGGAGCCGAAGAAGCGACTTCCGGCGAAGTTGTTTCTGCATCTCTTTCCCAAGGGAAAAGTGCAGAAGACAAGGTACTTAGGAGATCAGGACGTGGAGTTCTTGGAATCAGTGTGAGATGACAGAGTGCTCATCTACTGGGGCGCGTACATCCACAACTACGTACAGACGGAGCTAGCATACTTGGGTACTCCGACGGGAAGACACTTGACGCCTTTCTCTGCTACTTGTATGTAGCCATGGGGGATCTTAGGGAAGATCAGCTGACAGGGTATGGGCCAACGGAGCGACAGGAGGTGAAGGAGGAGACCTCGGAAGACGATAACCGAGAGGCAGCAGCAACGCCTCCTCCTACTCTGATGTCACAACTGAGGCCCGGCTCTCACCAGAAGACGCTTCTGGTGAGGGAAGATGAGTCTAGTGGGTCGGAAGACGCCACGCCACCGAGGAAGATGGGTCCCAGAAGTGTACCGAGGACACCCATCTCCCTCATTCATTCAGGATCGGAGTCCGACTCGGAAGAAGACCTGCTGAGTACCCGATCAGAGCAGAAGACCGCTTCTGCAACGCCTGGGAGTCTTCCGAAGATTCCAGAAGACAAGAAAAGAAGGGACGCTCTTGCTGCGATGCGAGGAAGCGCAACGAAGAGAGCCGCTTCTGCCATGAGGAGTCTTCCACCCCGGAAGATGAGAAGAGTAGCTTCTTCTCGTGTGCAGAAGATGAAGGCCATTGTGGTGGAAGAGGCTTCCTTGCCTCTGGAAGACGAAGTCGACACCGCGGAGCGAGTGGTGGAGATAAACTTGTCTTCCGCAGGAAGACGACTGGAGGAGTTCAGTGCCTACTTCCAGAAGGAGATCCAGCCAGCTATGGAGTTGCTGGAGAAGAAGGCGAAGACACAGGAGAGGCCCTTACAACCTGGGTTCGGCCTGCGCACCTTGCTGCGACAGGGAGAAGACCAGAAGAAGACGGAGTCGCTGGAAGCTAGTCTCTGCACCACGGAGAAGCTTGCAGCCGAGTACAAGACGGAAGCAGCTGCTTCTGCCAAGGAGCTGGTGCAGCTTCGGAAGAGCAACTAGGAGTTGCAGGCGCGGGTACAACAACGTGATCAGGAAGTCCTCCGAGTGCGAGAGAAGATCACCACCCTCGCACAAGAGCAGACCACCTGGAAGACGCAGCGAGAAGCCGCAGAAGCGCGAGCTGCAGTTGAGAAGACGCAGCGGGAAGCAGCAGAGGCTCGTGCACAGAAGATGCTGGCACAGTCGGTGGAAGCGCTTCGGAAGAAATTCAACTACATCGCGGGTAGGAAGTTACTTACCTTAGCCAGAGGATGGGACAGCGAGTCCAAAGCGATGTTGGTGGAATGTCGGGAGAGCATGTTCAGGTACTTAGATCGACAGATAGAAGGAGTGAAGACACTTTATGGTCTTCCCTCGCTTCCGGCACCTGCAACCGCATCTTCTCAAGCTCCAGCACCCTCGACTGGATCCGGAATGGAGAAGGAGGAGTTCGATCTCGCTGTGCTCTTGGTGGTGACAGCGTTGGAAGCCGAGAAGACTCCAGAAGACACCCCGGAAGACAAGATGTCTTCTGGAAGACAGGAAGACGAGCCGTCTTCCCAGGTATTCCGCGTGGAGGAAGCGACTTCCCCGGATCCCTATGAGGTCCCCATGGTCCCTAGTACCGCACTCGTGCCTCAGAAGACGGAAGAAGCCTTACGTGGATTCCTTGAATTCGCTCCCAATTGTGCATGGGAAGTGTTCTTCTTCAGTGGCGGTGACTGTCAGCAGTTGTGGAAGTGTAGCTTGACTCGTTCAGTAGAGCACTTGGGATCTACGTACGAACGGTCTTCTGGGTAAGGGATCCCAGAAGACAGAGCAGTCAGAGCAGCGAAGTGAAGAAGAAAGAAACCTTCTTCCGACAACAGAAGACGACATCTTCGAGTAGAAGACGGTGCAACAGTACTCACGTTTGTTGTCTTCCTCCCCAAACTATTACAAGCAGGGATGGCTTGTTAGTCAGGATCCGGACTAGAAGCCTGTCGGAATCTTAATTGCCTCTTTTCATCTTGTTTTCTCTTGTTTGGATTTTCTTATCCTCCCCATCTTCTCCCATCTTCCCGATCTCCTTACCTTCTTCTAGTGAGCTTCCGAGACTTCTATTGAGCTTCCGTGAAGGTGAATGTCGTTGTAGTGCTGCAGGAAGACCATTTCCGTAGGCAGAAGCCTGGGAAGGCTACAGGGGGCATACACCCTGTGATTAATCTAACCCGTTGGAATATAAGTGTGAGAATAAGGTGTAACGACCGTTGCTAGTCGACTTCTGCGAAGCAGGACAGCCTTCTGGAGGTGTGAGAAGACGAGATGAACCCCCAGAAGACGAGAATCGCTTCGGGAAGACGGTATCGAGAAGACCGAAAGAAGCTACCTGGAAGCAGGAAGATCGTCTTCCCGAGCTTCTCTGTGAATAGTTGTGTGATATTTTAGTTAGTAGTTGTTTGTTTAGTTCCAGAGCACCATGTGGCGTGTCTAGAAGACGTGTGGTTTTGTGTGGTTTTGTGAGAAGACGGGATTTCTAGGCAAAACCCGTGTGTTTATGTGTTTGAACAGATCTTAGAACTTAGAGCAGCGTTACTTGTGCAAATCCTCTGTCGGAACGATATCTTGTATACTAAATGGGCAAAAGGAGAAATCATGCGTCACTACAACTGCCGCTGTAGACGTCCGGTTCATCAGATACACCGCACATGAAACAGCTTCTTCCTAGTAAGGACTAGGCATGGTCTTCTCGTTCAACATCGCACGAGCAGCTTCTGCTATGTGTCGATTCTTGTGCTCCGCAACCCCATTCTGCTGCAGATTGTAACTGCAGGTTTTCTGGCGTCGAATGCCATACTCACGCTGTCATGATGTGAATTATTCCACATAGTAAATAATTCACTCTCAGTTAGAAGTTAGTCTCTGTGAGTGAAGTTAAGACCTCAGAGAAGTCGATTCTGTAAGAACTGAGCATTCAAAAATCTGAAAACACCACAGCATAGGTCTTGCCGTGCTGATCACCGTGGTATGTTCAAAAGTTGCAAACGGAGTTGCAGGCGAAAAGTTACTTGGGGTTCTTCTACAAGATTTCTGATACCGAGAAATTTACCATAAATCTGAGTGAATTCGAAAAATATGTTTTAGATTTTTCTCATGTAGATTGTAGTATGTAGTATTTGTTTGCATTTTGAAATGCACAAAAAGAACATGTCTAGAGAAAGTTATGGCACTTTGTGTTAGCAAATGAAAGACGAAATACCGTAGTTTTCTAGCATATCAGCTTAGAAACTGGTCTCTAGAACCAGTTGTGAGATCATCTTATGTGGTGTAGCTGAGCAAACCTGTAGGGAGGAGGTCTCTGGATCAAATCCTCTCAGACTCACAACCGGCTTGGAGTAGGCTGGCTCTTTCAGGGGAATATGAGGGGCACCAAGTTGCCTAAGGGCGGGACACTAGATGTCCCTTAAACGTACCGTGAATGCGGGACGCCTCCGTCTACTCCTGCACTAGTGCAGTCACTTGGTAAACTCCGGATTTTGAAATGGACCCTATGCTAGAGGACTAAGCTCGCCTTCGGGTTGTCGGGGTCACTAGTACGAATTCAGTTGCGACCCTCTAAGTCATGGGGTAGTGAGATGGCATCAAAGATACCAAGTCGGTACCAAATTGTTTGTAGAAAAATGTACATCTCGTCATATTATTCACTTGGGTCAAAAAATTAAGTGAAACTGATACATGAGGTAGTACTTACGGCACTTCAAGGGGGCTGGAAAATGACAATGGTGATAACTCGGACTCCACGTGTCAGAACAGGTGATTCCAGTGGCCAGAGGTAGCCGTAGTGGAGTTACTTCGAGTGGAGGTGTCAAATGCTAACTGTACGAACAAATCGGTGGTCGTCCGTACAAATGAACCTGCAAAGGCTTAGTGAAAATTTATTATCAGTGATTTATTTTTCTGCTGCCATCTGTTTATGGCATCTTTTACCCCTGCCAGGTGACACTGAAGGTTACGTGGGGTGGAGGAAATCTAGAGGGGTGTACTCCAGAGAGAGAGATTTCTCAAGGCATTGTCGAATTATCGAAGTACCATGTAGAGACTATCGAGTAGAGAAACAGTAGAGCTAAGGAGAGAATTTTTACACAGAGGTTACGGCCTGGAGAGATTTCTGACTGATCTAGAGTTTTGACATCTAGGGACTGACAATAGAGAACAAAATTGAGTAGAGAGGAGACCATAAATTTATACGCACATCTTTCTGAAGAGAAAACGGGAAGCTTATAGGTGAACGCGTTGGTGCTTCACAGGAGCAGTTTTTTGATATTCTGAGTTACTGAGCGTGAGATTTACAGTCTGAATGATCTGGAATTGAAGATTTACTTGCACGCCGTGTGTTTTATCTTGGCCGGATTGAAATCGTGGTGGTGTGTTTTCTTGCGATCTGTATTCCGCGTGTGGTTTTTGCTCTCCTCTTCACGATCGTATCACAGCTAGAAGGTTCCGTCCTTCTCAAGAAACTCTCGCCTCGACAGCATGGATATACATCGAACTCGCTTCCTCCATCAGATCTCAAACAGAGGATAGATGCTCCAGACTGTTTCTCCACCAACTTGTGGAAAGTCTGAAATGCTGACAATACTTCGACAAAGGACTTGTTTCTCAACAAACAGATCCAAGTATAACGCGAATGATCATCAATGACCGACATGACGTACTGAAAACCGATCATACTTGGCTGAGAAGCAGTCCATACATCAGTATGAACAAGCTCCAGAAGCTTGTTCACTCTACTACCTGATCATTTAAAGGGCTATCTAGCTTGCTTGCCGAACAGACATGCTGCACAGACTCCAATGGGCTCACTAGATTTGAATTTGAGCAGACTTATAACCAGGTCAGAACTCGTCCAATTCGCTTGTGCCAAATGTCAATGTCAAACACTACTGGACCACTCTGTCCGTACATGACAACTTGTAACTTAGGTGCAGATGCATCTAGTTTAAACAGCCTACCACTCTTGCTACCTCGAGCTATGGCAGTGCTATTCGAATCTTCAATAAAGCATCCATCTTCATTGAAGCGCACTTGCAGACCCTGCTATATCAACTGTCCTACAGATAGCAGGTTTCTAGTCAACGTGGGTACATGTAAGACATTCCGTATACCAGTAAACGTTGAAGCAAGAATGTCAAGTGGAATGTTACCCTTGTGCTGGATCTTGTGCTTGTTGTCATCTCTTGTCACCATGAACTGCGGAGTCTCCACAAGCTCGAGTGAACTGAACCACTCCCGATAGGGAGTCATGTGATTGATGACGTCGGGGTCGATCACCTAGTCAGGCTGTGGCTCGAAAGCCGCATAACTCTGATGCGTTGTAATCAGCAACTGCTCCGAATAGACTTGCTCAATGACTACACAGCCTTGATGATTGCTGTTACCTTGTTGGGGGTTGTTGTCGTATTGATATCTTTGGTCATTCTGCTTCTTATAGCACTGATTCGCATTGTGATCTTGCTTCTTGCAGTAGTTGCAGGAACCAGGCGCTCGTCTTTGGTTGATGAAAGAACCAGACTATTGCTGGTTCTGCTGCGACTGCTATTGTTATCCGCGATCCCGTCCACGTCCAGCACCTTTGTCACGAACCCTACCTCGAGATCCTCCAAAACCTGCAAAATAGATAGATTCTTGCTGACCCGTCGAAGTAGAACTCCCCAGTAGACGCACCTCCTCTCCTAACAACATATGAACAAGTTCATCAAACCACGGAAGGGGTTCTCTTGTTAAAATCGATGTTATGAACTATTGGTACTGCAGGCAGTCCTTGCAATGTGACTCCAGTCAAGACAGTTGGATCAATCTTGACTTTAACAGAAGATAGCTGATCCGCGAGCTGCTTGACATGGTTCACGTAGTCGTTGATGCACATCGAGCCCTTCTTTACGGTGCTGAATTGCTGCAGCAATTGCAGCTTCTCCGTCTCTGTTCTTGATTGAAATAGATGTGCGAGTGCATCCTAAGCTTTCTTGGGTGTATCGCAATCCTGAATGTGACCAATCATCGATGCTGAAACTGTCAGCGCGATGTAGTGAATCACCTGGTATGAGCGCTTCTTCCACTCCTTGAATTTCAGGTCTAAAATTGATACTTCAGGCGCTTTCTCCTCCTCAATGATAAGATCTTATAGATCTTGTCCTTGTAGGAAAGTCATCAATCGAAACTTCCACACTTGGTAGTTGTTCTTGTCGAGCTTCTCTCCAGTGATCAAAGACACGGACTCCGCCATAGCTGCAATGTCGAAATTGCTCTATTTTGTACGCGGAAAACCTCACAGAATCTTCACGAAACTCGTCCGTCTACACCGAGCGATCAAGAGTTGTCACAAGTCACAACAAGGCAACTCATGAATTCCTCCTGCAGCGAGAATGAAGAAAGAACCTGTCCGCGAACTATAAGTATACAAAACACGACAGAAACGTCGATAGAACACACCAAGAAAGGTTGAAACTGGACCAAATGAGGTCAAAAATGGATGTGCAACCCACCCTTATCGGACCAGTATTCGTTTTAAACTCAAGTCCTAAAACTTTCATTTTGGTCGAAAAAAATCCGATTGAAAATCTGCCGCTGAAAACCTCCAACTCGGCTGAAAATTAGTCGGGTACACAATTCGCACATTCTAAACAAACGACAGATATCGGCGAGAAAAAATCTTCCAGGCCTCCGAAATCACGTTCAAAGTTTCTGGTGGTGAAAGAAACGGTTTCGCCTCACTCGAATGCATCAGTAGGATAGTGCTCGACATCAGGCACTCCTCCAGCTGCTCTCTCTTGTACTTCTTCATGCACGAACTCCATCTTTGCTCATCAGCAAGGGACACACTCTCTCTATTGCTCTGATACCATGTAGAAAGATCGATACTTCGAGGACACTCCAAGAAGAGAGAGCGAGTAGACAAGGAAAGTTAACTAGGAATGAGATGAGAGAGGTTTTGCCTCTCCATGTATATATAGTGGGGGTGAGTACAAGAGAAACCTTAATGGTGGATTAGCCCTCTAACTAACTGTAACTACCCTAACCACTCAAGCTAATGTTGGCCGGTGATCTACTGGAGCTTGGGACTATATCAACAGCAAACACCGACGATTGTCATGATCCATTGAAAGTAGTGAATCGAAAGATCAGACTTTGATCCACTCATTCTAGGTATGCTTTGAGGTTGATTTTCTTATCAATGGGTTAGGAATTGGAGTTATCCAAGAAGGTTCTATTGTTGATACGGGTGGTCTATTTATTACAAACCAGCCTAGCAATTGTCAAGTAGTTTAGCTCTTCTTCAGTGATCAATTCTACGTTTGAGAGAAAGAACAACAGAGAAAGTCGGGAGGATGTTCTGAATACAATGATGCCTTTTCCTGGCTGGGCATGTGGAATTCGGACATAATCAAAACTTTGTTAGGGTTTGTGAAAAGTTGTGAACACGAAAGAAACAAGGGGCAACTACGCCTCTTTCATGTGTTTTCATATCAACCATATTGATAAGATTGGAGCAGTATTTTTACAGTCGATCGGGTCTCAGCAGCTGAGCACAAAAATGAGGCGAGGTTCCACTTGTGCTAGTGCGATCTAGGTGCCAGAAGTGGATGTTGACATTGACAAAGACAAGTACGCCAAACTGATGTGGCGGAGTTCGCGCTGACCACGCAGGAGCATACTATGGACATCGGACTAAAGCGGTGTGACCCGCGAGTATGCTCTAGTAAGCCAAACAGCATGTCTCCGAGGAGTTAGAAGCTGGTGGTTGTGTGGAGAGAGGACTCATTTGAGAACGAGTACGAGGAAGGGCGATTTGAGTATAGAAATATTGCGAGCTTAGCAGTTCAAGATCGATGTCATCTTCAACTGCATCGTCAGGTGCGTTGTTTATCTCGCACTGAAGAGCTTCTAGAGAAACTACTCTTACGTGGTCATGTTCTCTGACATCTCCATTGACTTCTTTGGTGCATTGTTCTACGCACGAAGTAGAACATTGTGTTAGAAATAACTCAGCTGACACTGGAACCTGCTCCAGAGAGGACAACGTGAAGATGAGTTCCACATTTCAGGTTGACTATCCGGAATACCACTAGGTGGAGAGACAACAGGATGAAAGTCTGAATCTTATAAGCTCCGTCTATCACTTCTACGTACCGAAGTTGTAACTTGTACTCAGTCATGGCGATATGAGTCCTCAACTATAGCACCTCCGCTAGTAGAGTTGCGCTTGGTAGATCTATTCTGAAAGTCTCCATTAAGGAACGTGATTTCATTCAACTAGGGAGTTTGGCTGAGAGCAAAACTCGCAGTCTCTTCAAATGCCCCTGTTGTATCTTTCATTTTCACCGCACGAAAATATAGTTCACAAAGTATTGGTCCTTTGCCTCAAGCAAGTCCATGTTGACAAGAGCAGCCAAAGGCTATTTGTTGAAGAGTACGAGAGTGATCCTCCATTGTCACTTCAAGGAGAGTAACTTTACGCTTCAACATTTCTCTTTTTATAACATCATGGACGGACTCTGCGTCATTGACATTTGGCATCATAGCAGATTCTCGAAGCAATAAATCCTGATAACAATGAAGAGCACAAAAGAAACATGAGGTTTGGAAAAGATCATTGCTGGTTACAGCAGTCGGTCATCAATAATTCACATTTGCAGCATTGTACAAACAATTACGGATAATATAGATGTCAAAGATCGATATCTATGAAGAGGACGGAAGGCGAATGTGGCGAATTGAACATTCGCTCTTTTCCCAAAAGAATAGAAGTTCGATATCTATATTAACGGATAGAGCATCACAAAAGTCTTTTGTTGATGCACATTGTGAAGCCTTGGTTTTTCGTTTTGTTAATTAATTGATTAGTTGTAAAGTAAATAAGAAGAATAGATGATAGAAGATAAATGATATGAGTAGAATAGTGTTAATTAGAAGTTTAGTGAAGAATCTCAGTTCTGGAGGAATTTATCGAATCTATGGAGACACTGAAAGATGATTTTCTCATAGATGATTTTCTCGGACGAAGAGCTTTCTAACGATATGTTGTGCGAGGCAATCGGAGACCGATTGACGAAGTTACAGCAGACCGAAGAATGTCAATAGTCAAGAGGAAAACCCTAACTTCGGCACGTACGGAAAAGCCTATCGCTGGATATAAGCCAGGTAACAAAGTCATTTATCTTATTGTTTTACTATTCCCAGAGCGATAGCAGGAGCGCAGCGAGCCGCATTTTCCGATCGCCGAAGTACAGCTACTTCGCCGAAGTCAGTGACTGACGAGGAAGCCAATTTGAGAGGAAGAACTCGATTACGGGCGAGGAAGGGATTGCGACGAAGAATCCGTTTGCGGCGAAGCTTGTTGCAGTGATCCTAGGGATGCGAGGGATGCAGACAGCTAAGTCACCAAGGCTCCGAGCATTTGAAGTTAATCGAGCGGCTCTTTGTCGCTATGACAAGGAGCTCGAGGAGATGGGATTAGCATTCCTCTTACTTCCTTGGTGGGGGATGGTCTCCTCCAAATTAGTACACGAGTTGAAGGTCTGCAAGCAGCATCTGGCCGATGACAACTATGGGCGACCTTGTAACTGGATCGAAGCGCGTTGGTCTGACGTCTTGGAGATTGACGATGCAGGTCGAGAAGGCGATCTTCTCTTCGATAGCGTATCTGCCGCAGCTTCGCCCGAAGCAGTGAAGAACTTCCCAAATCTTTTCAGGGAATTATCTCAAGATTGAGATAATTCCCTGAGAGAACGGTTACCGAACGGGCGATTACTGCGATCCGAAGAAGAGGGAAGTAGCCGATGCGATTATGGCGATCTTCAGGCCAAGAAGAACGACATACATGTCAAATTGGCAGATCAATTTCATCGAGCAGCTCTTCGCCGGGAGAAGAGCGCATTGGGCGAGGATCTTCTATCGTCATGTGCAGAAGCTTTGGAAGGATGAGGACTTGGTGTACATAGGACCGTTTGTCTCGGTGTTCTACATGGGGATGGGACTGCTATCGGCCGAACAGCAGAAGAACTTAGGCTTCACCGCAGCAGCCGAAGAAGACGAATTTCAGGTGATATAGACTCCAGCCCGAGACGCGCAACTCGAGAAGTTCTTCGACGAAGTCATCACGGAGGGAACAGCGACCGAAGTAGCGGCCGACACTACGCCAAGGCAAGATGCGTCAACTTCAGCACCAGCTCCAGAGAAAGCAACCGAAGAAGTAAATCCGGCCGAAGACGAAGATGTAGTCGAGGTATCTCCTCCGGTCCGCAGAAGTGGAAGGAAGAAACCGTTGGAAGAGACGCCGAGGTCTGTACAGAAGTCGAGAAAGAAGATGAAGATGACTAAGACGGTATGTACAGATGGTGAAGTAGCTGAGGAAGAAGAAGCCGAAGAAGGAGATACTCCTCGGACGGAGAAGAGCGCCGACGCTACACCGAAGACCACTCTTTCTCTATCGACGATAGGAGAAATAGACCAACTCACTTCTTCGGCGAAGTACATCCAGGAGGTGGTCGCACCCTTGCTGTATAGCTTAGAGAGGAACCGAGGAACGTATGAGGAAGTTGTCGATCGGAAGCTGAATCTTGCGGAGTTAGTACATACGATGCACTTCGGCCGAGGTAACTGGAAGGAGGAGAAAGAGAACTTACGTACAGCTCTCCTCATGGCACAGAAGGAGACCCACACAAAGATCGAAGAGTTGAAGAACGAGACATCGGAGAAAGAGCTTCTTCTTCGACAGAAGTTGGATCAGGAGAAAGATCATGAGAAAGTACTTTCTCTAATGAAGAAGCAACTGGACGAGATGCGCACTCAGAGAGATCGAGCTCAAGACGTGGTTGCAGAAATGACTAAGGAGATCGAGGACTCGAGGAGACGACTGACTTCGGCCGAGGAGCTGAGCGTTCAACTTCGGAGTAGGATCGAACCGGTACTAAAGAACTACTTCGCCGTCGAGATGGATGTCGAAGAACTGGGATTTCTTCGCCAAGTAAGAGAGGAGTTTTTAGCTGCAGATGCGGAGGGTACTTCAGCTAAGAACCGCGTAGCTAGGCTAGGCCAGTGGGTAATTAGGGAGCTTAGGGAGGTTAGAGCAACCGTAGAGTTCTCAGTTTGTGAGATAGGTAGAGAGCTAGCGGTAGGAAGCGGTGTTGTTCCTGATGTTGTTTCAGACACAAGACCTTCATCCGGCGGACCAGAAGTACTCCCGACTTCTTAAGAAGAAGATCCGTCATCTTCGGGAAAATCTGTATATAAGCGTTGTGTTGTTCGTATTCAGGACCTCTATGTGTTTTATCATTTTTGAGTTTTCTATTTCCTGAGTTTGCGGAGCCATTGAGTGTTTTGTCTTCTTCGGGGATTTACCTACGAAGTATCATAGTTTGCTGTGGTAGGAATTAGTCTGGGTGCCGAAGGATTTGCTATCGACATTTGAAATCAGAGTAGAACATTTACGGCGAGGACTGAGAATAGACCAGCATCTGCGGAGTTAGTTTCCTATGAAGACGTTTTTGGGCGGAGTTGACTTCGGAGGAAGTTGTTCTTTGGTGGAACACTTAGGAAGAAGTTCAGTCTGGTACTTCGGCGGAAGAAGAGTCTTCTTCGTCAGAGTTTTCCGAGAGCAGTAGTAGTGAAAGTAACTTAGTGTGAAGATACTTAGCGTTTATGGTGTTAGAAGCTACCTAGTAGCACTTCAGCAGTACTTCCTCGTGCGACATTTCCGTCCGTGGCTCTGTTTCTCTGTTGTTCATCTGTTTCTTGAGGTCCCTGACCTGTTCAGTACCTGTTATGTTTATTTGTCAGGATTATCAACTCTGTCTTGTTGGATAGACTTGAGTTTGATCTCTACCGGGACTGATTTCTGCCCGTGAGAATAAAAGACAACTATAAAGAATCACCTTTGTCACGTGTTTACTACTTTTGGATGATCTTTACTTGCATCTCTGTGGGTTCGATCCTTAAATTACTACTTTCGAGCATCTTTTGGTTTTCTTGTGTGTTACATATAGAAGACTGAATAAATTTTGGCGCCACTGCCGGGGATGCGAATGCTGAAATTATCCAAGATCAGTGAACAAAAGTCCAGAGACATGTATGTCGACGGGCAAGCCTGATCCTCTTGGAAACGTGCAATCTGAGAGAGACAGGAGACGAGAAAGACGAGCAGAATATCGAGAACAAATTCTAGAAGAAGCTCGTCGGTTAAAAGAAGAGCATAAGAAGAGAGAACGAGGTTGGAGAACACCTAACTCAAAAGAATGGAAGAGGAAGGAACCAAACCTTGGTGAATCAAGTTCACCCCGGACACCAAAGTCATTACCTCCAACTCCTCTCGAATCTGCTCAAAGAGAACTTGACTTCGAAGAAGTTATCACTCGGCTAAGTGCTGAGATCGAACATCCAGAAAGTGAAGTAGGGTGGAAACCTTTCCCCGAAGTCAATACTATTTTATATCCGCAGTTGTTTACTCCTAACCCAGAGGTAGGCAGTACTTCTGCAGATCAAGATCAGTTTACTTCTTCGAATGAAGAAGCTGCAACTAAGGCAGTAGAAGCTGTTACTACCTTAGTGGAACTTTTACAGGCGCATGAACTTATTCCTCAAGCACTGGTGCGGGAACTCCTTCCCTTAACTCCAGTAGCTCAGAAGGACAGCGCTGCTCCTTACTTACAGCCAACCACAGGACCGTCCATATTTAAGAAGAGTAGTGAAAGTAACTTAGTGTGAAGATTTGCTATCGACATTTGAAATCAGAGTAGAACGTTTACGGCGAGGACTGAGAATAGACCAGCATCTGCGGAGTTAGTTTCCTACGAAGACTTGAGTTTGATCTCTACTGGGACTGATTTCTGCCCGTGAGAATAAAAGACAACTATAAAGAATCACCTTTGCAACGTGTTTACTACTTTTGGATGATCTTTACTTGCATCTCTGTGGGTTCGATCCTTAAATTACTACTTTCGAGCATCTTTTGGTTTTCTTGTGTGTTACACACGTCTACTCCAACATGTAATACGAGCATATATCAAATTTATAGATGTCCAATGTCAATAAAACTTATCTCTCTCATTAAGTTATCCTATTGTCTAAACAAAACAACCCACCAATACATCCATGTCTTCATTTCTTGAAGAAAGATAGGCTGCATTCCGCTCTAGCCATTCTGCAATTTCCTACGCTTTTACGTATGTTGAGTATATATCCATGCATCTCTGAGATTTTTCCATAGAGTTTGTATTCGACTTCATGTCCAAGAAGGATTTCGCTTCTTGTGTGTCTCTCGAGTGACTGAACCTAGTTGAAAGCATTTTCCCTCTCTTTCTCAACACATTGAAGTCCGTCCTAAAAAACCTGACGGACATCTTTCCATCATGCTTGCTCATTATCTGCCATGAAGCCTCGATGGTCTACATGACAGAGTGAAGAATCACGGGAGCTATAGGTGGTGGTTATGGACAAGGTTTGATACTAGCTATAGATCTTTCATTCCCATATCCATTTCACATCTTATTAGGGTTTGATCCATATCAGAGAGTGAGATGAAAGTTTTGACCTTTAAAATGTTCAAGATAGGATTCAAGGGTCCAATAAAGTTTTATTTGAAGTTTGATCACCATTGACCGACCGAGATGAGAGAACTGAGGTCTCAAAATTCAAAGAAGTTTCTTTTATTAAAATATTTGAATTTTCTGTCATAATCTATTGTCATCTATTATTCTTTTCAAGCAGTTATGGAGAAGTTTGTTGTTGAAACTACCATGTTAGCATAGAAGACAACATTTTGAAGGTGTGGGTCTGATCTAAGCTCTAAGTGGCAAAGAAGTAAGGAGTCACGATGAATCAAAAATTGTTGTTTGTGATTTTGGAGCTGCCAAATACCGCCATTGTTGGTGCTATGTTATGAACTGAATATTTCTTGAGGAGTGCATGCTATATCTTGCTAGAATGCTTAGGAGAACAAGTGTGCAACAAGATCTATATTGAGACTCGATTGGTTTACATATACAGATACAAAGTTTGGTTGAGTATGAAAGTCGTACATGTGAGAATGCCGCACCAGAGCATCTTTCAGTTGTAATAGATAGAGTTGTAGTAGTTATAACGAGAAGCTAGTAGATATAGAAACATTATAGTTCAAAGATCAAGATTTAGAACCAACTTGTTCAAGCCACGTACTTTTGCAAACCATATACCCAGTGTATTCTTAGACAAAAAAACACGTTATACGACAACATGCAATAATCCATCCGTAGCTAGTTTGGAAAGTTGTGTCAAAAAACATCCATGCATCTTCAAAATCACCGCCTAGAAGTTGCCTCCTTATCAAGTTGACTCTAGAGTTGGATCCGATTGTTGGCATCTTGAATACGTAACATCTATCGTCTTTCCTCCTTGTCTGAGAAACTTAGTGCGCTAAACGAAGGGGAACAATGTGTTCCTCTTAAGCTTCAAAATCTCATCTGCATCTCCCTTGGTCTCTCTTGACGTTTGATTATCTTCAAGATGTTAACGAAAGCAAAAGTGTTAGAAAGAGAGGACAGTGTGTCTAACCGATGGTATTTCTGTTCCTCTGTTAACTCTTCTTCCGTCGTTCTCGCAAAGACGGAGTTATAGATGGATTGTGTTGCTGCCGTGTGTAAGGTTGCAGCGTTGGTCTTCAGACTCTTGCGATACTCACTCGCAAAGCATCATATGCTAGTTTTTTATATTTTCTTGAATGAACGTATCGTTGCACATGAGAGTGCGACCCAACATGGATTACTAACCTATTGATGTGATAACTTTCTTCCGAGAGACTTTGCTTGATGACACAATATAGAACATCTCGATGACGCACGCCTAGATGCACCGTGGATGAGCATCACAGTGAGGACATGAGTGTCCATCCTCATGAAGTAATTCTCCAACGATATACAGCTTGTGAACTTTTGAGATTGGCTAGTGAACAAAGTCAATCTCAAAAATTGTGTTCTTTCTCCCTGCAAGAGAATGGACAGTTGAGGTTCACACATTGCAAGACTCTGACACATTTGATTTTTGTAATATTATACCGATCTTTAGGTCCAATTCGCGTCGACTCGGTTGTCCTCTTTGTCCATATGTAGCAACCGTTGTCCCTCTCCATTCTTACTAGGAAGTCACCTTTTCTGTGTGCAGCTTGTTGGTCGACCGATGGCAACTCAAATATGATATCACCATCGTAAGCATGTAGTATTCAAAGTACTCGATTGTGTTTGAACATGGAGAAATTGAGTTTGCCAACTTCAAAGAACCTCTGAGCGTAAGAAGACTATCGAAGGTGCTAATAAGAAACTCGTCATGTGGCACTCCTTGTCACCCTTCACATGTTAAAGATATCAACGCATTCGGTTCCTGTACTTGATCCGAGGACATATCGGTAGGAGAACGAGATGTACCAGCTGGAATTTGAGGAACAGACGTCCTCTTTTGGAACACATGAGATTCAAAAACAGAGTTTACTGATTGAATGAATAGTCCGAACACAAATTAAGTGTCAGTAGACTTAAGTGACCAATCCTTGCTGCCTGATCTTGTTCGACATGGACTATACGTGAGACACGACCATCGGTGACATCATCATCCACTACTTCGCTCATATACATTGAGCTCGGTTGCAAAGTGAAACACACACATAAGAATGTTTCACTAATAGACGCAGATCCGTTTGTAGTAGGGTACTACTCCCTTTGTTGCTAACATGAGAGAAGAGGGAAGCAAATTCGGCCATGGTGTCGACCACCAAAATCGTCATTTCTCATCACATCTGATGCATATATATAGTTGAGAGCTACACCTTCCATTGCATCTAGTGTGGACCATAGTAATTCATGTGAATCATTTTATCATACATACACCCTAATATAGTGTGTATCACACTAATTTAGAATCCACATTAATCATAAATCTTCATAAATAGTGTAGATAATAGAAACAAGGTTTACAAAAGAATATTATTCTCTTTCATATTTAAAAATAATCTCATCATAGATAATCTTATACTACATAACAATTACAGTATTTTGAACATTATCAACATTAAACATATCTATAGTACTATGAGTTCTTCCTCAAAATGATTAAGATGCTTATTAACGATTACTTGTAACTGAAGATTTAGTTGTTTCTCATGTCATTCATCGGTATCAACAAGTGATATTCTTGGTATATCAAATGAATATTTCTTGTGATATACATAAATATTCAGAGTATATCACAAGAAAACATAAGGTATGAACTTATGAAAACAAGAAAGTCAAACATCTTGGATGTTTAATGTTGAGAGACTTGGATGTGATATGTTATGACACCTTTCACAAGAAGGAACTTTTTTAGAGATTAGTTTTTCAAAATATCTTAGTCTAGAGTAAGTCTTCATCCACACTAGTTTCTTTGAGAGCAAATGGATGCCACGTAAATAACTGTAGTTCACAGTAATTATGAATCCACTCTAATTACACATCTGCCCTAAATGCATTGGAACATGTACTTGGACTAAATCTAAAATATTCTTCCGTCGCCAATAGCTATGCATAATTAACGAGGTGGTCGTTAAAGATAATAACCATTGTGTATATCCAATCATACACAACGATGTCAAAAATATATTTATGTCGGATCAACAATATTAGAGATATCTAGGTTCGATAGTACTTAATGTAAACTTTGTAGGAACATACAATGATTGTGATAAAGATATCGAACTTTGATATGTTAATCACTTGGACGAAATTGCAAATATTGAAGTGCATTCAAAAAGCAGTTATAGATATAGAGGTTCGATATCTAAAATCTCCTTAACTTGAGATCATAATATCGTTTGTGCAGATGCAGTGTTAAAGATATCGAGCTTCGATATGTTCTTTGACATGTATATTTAGCAATGTTACAGTCTGATGCTTTTCTTGGGTTATAGATATCGAGCTTTGATAGCATTAAAAAATATATCGACCTTGAAGAGAATATGCTAGGTCACAAAACTATTGGTGAAACAGCAATGGGTTAGAAACGATAGGATACAGAGGATAGATATCAAACCTTGACATCTTTGTGATCATCTTTACCGTTGGGGTTATCGTTCTCCAGACAAGACAAAACAATATTGTATACCTTTGCATTGATATCTTTGCATACCACACATTTTATGTCGTAAAATATGTGGTATGCAAAGATATATCATCGTTCATCCAGTCTCGAAGCATTTAGGTAACGATAGAAGTTATGGTGTTGTAAGTTAGATTGTTTGGGCAATTGCGACTCGAATTTGACATTGCATGCATATTGATCACCTATCTATGGTGTCTTTGTAGAATTATGTGAGCAAGAAGTTCCACGACATGAGCTCACATTGGTCTCAAGAGTCAAGGTACTTGCACAAATGACCAGTCATTTCTACGAGCTCGAATGTGTTTTCCAGATGATAGAACGACGGACTCTATGTGTTTGTCAATCGCTCAAGTATAATCCGACTCCGTTGAGTCCAACATCGCAACGGAAGTATAGTGAGTGGTGAGAAGAGCTACATGAGAGATTTTTTGTTACGTGTGGATCTGCAGTTGTTGGAGTTGGAAGTCGTGAACCAACTGTACGGTATGGATTTTAGTAGAGATTCGAATGTTGCATATCTCGATCTGTCTCCGTAGTATGATCCTACTCCATTGACTCTCGAGTCGGAAGTATCTTGATTGGTTCAGAAGTTTACAGTCGACCACATGCGATAGACCGCTGACATCTGTAGATTGCTCTCCGAGAGACATTTAATAGTCGCCAATCCACAGAAGTGACTGTAAGATATGCACCATGGAGTAATAAACATTCCAGACATAAATTTCATTGCATAATTCTATGAATGTGTGTTTGTATTTGAAAGACCTGCATTTTGTTTTGTAGATGTGTCAAGATCAAAGGTGTCTGCACATAAGCTGCCCATGGAATCGACCTCAAGCACTTTTAAGAAGCCTTGGATTTTTATTTTGTTCTTAAATTTTTGTTTTTGTTAATAAAGAAGTAGATTAGTTATCATAGATGACAAGATATAATATTTTTTGTTGTAGTATATAGTTTCTTCGCCAAAGCATGATGCTGAGTAGAAATATAGGAACTACGTAGTGTATGTCTTGGGTATTATAGTCTGGTTGCACTCTACAAACGATGAGCTTTCCATGGATACCTTATTTGCTGAGAATGGACATCAGACGACAAAGTTATGACCCTCGGAAGAATGACTGAAGTAGGGTGGTGATTAGAGTGACTTTGTCGACGAGCGACCAAAGAAACTTCGCACGTGAGAAGTTACCAAGAGGAGATATAAGGTGTGAATGAACAGTTCACTTTTATCTTTTTCATGTGCGGATTTACTAGGAGCGCTCTAAGTTGAGAGTTAGGTCTGACGAAGTTGGACTTTACTGAAGAGCCTTATTTTTTGAGATGTAGCTAGAAGAGCTCCCGGACGACGAACTTCGCATGTTTTCATACTTCATTGCACTCCAGACTTCATCGGTTGGTTAGATGCTAGGAATGCAGATTTCAGAGAAGACTCAAGGAAGATTGAAGATTTTTGTGATGAAGTGGTCAGATCTTCGGCAGTATGCGAGGCGATTACAAGATTTGGGCTTATCTTTCTTGTTGCAGAACTGAGGTGTGGTATCCGCAGAACTCGTCAACGAGATCTTTATCTGCAGAGGATATCTTTCGTCAGAACCACGAGGAAGACCGCAGAATTAGACATTGCAAAATTAGAGCTTTGTACTTGGTATTGATGAAGCAGGTCGAGAGGACGACCTAATGTACGATAACACGACTCGGTCGACTTCGAACGAAGTGATGAAGTACATTGACTTGTTTACGCAGTCACCGGTTGAGACAAATGAATTCAAAGTACCTTGTTACCGAGATCCATTCAAGAAGACGATCGCGAGGTGTTGAATACGATCTTCAAGCCCCAAAAGACTTCGTACCTGACTAATTGGCAGGTGCACTTAATCGAGCAGATATTGTTAGGGAAGAAGGCACATTGGGTGAAGATTTTTCATCTACAAGTATAGAGGTTACACAATACATTCGACAAAGGCGGAGCAATATACTTCGCAGCTTTTGCTGCAGTGTTCTTGAGGGATGAATATCTTGATTGCGGCCGAAGAAGAACTATAAGGACCGAAGGCGTTGGAGAACTAAGAGATAGATTTAGAACCGACGTCACGAAGAGAAGATATGGAGAGCTTCTGCGAGACCAAGTACGCGGGTGAAGAGAAAAAGGACTAAAGAAGGAACAGCAGGAGGAGCTACTTTGCGAGAAAGAAGAAGACGAAGAAGTCGACCGTTGAGACTTCAGACGAGGAACGTGAAGAGCCGAAAGAAACTCAAGTGTCAGAAAAATCCTCTTTTGTGGAGATTGTGGAAGAAGTACGATCAAGATGAGGTCGAGAGGAGAAAGAACCAGAAGTCTTCATACTACGAAGAGTGAAATCGGGAGCTACCGAAGTGCAAGATGAGAGTCTTTAAGAGGGACTGCGCACTTCGCAGCAACAGGATGAAGCGACAACCTCGACCTATGACGAGTGAAGTATTGAGAAGGAGTTAAAGATGTTCGAGCATACGTTGGAGTTCTTGAGTGATACCACTCTACCGATCCTCGTCCAGTTAGATATGCAGAGGCATACATATGAGGAGGAGGTAAAAGTATCATTGACGCTGACGGAATTGTTAAGTGCCATACACTTCGGACGGAAGGGATGGTTAGAAGAGAAGCATCAACTTATGACGAAGTTGGAAGACACTTCGGAGGAAGTGAAGAAGTTGAAGTTGAAGTCGATGCTCTCTACCAGACGAAGTCTGAAGAATAGGTGAAGTCTTCGCAGCAGATACAAGATTTGGAGACGAAGATGAACCTAATGACTTCGAGATTCTATCTATGATATGAATTAGGTTCATTCCAAACTGCATTGCAAGGCAATGGAGTTGGAGGGTAGGGTCACGAAGGCCGAAGAGGTAAAGACTTCGGCAGTGCAAGAGGTCGAAGAATTTTGTGGTAGAGTTGACGAGGTACTAGCTTCGTACTTCGTCGCCGAGGTCGATTCTTTAGAGAAGGAACTACTGACGTGACTTCGAGTGGAGATGACAGCAACACCTAAACCCTAAAACCCTAAACACCTAAACACCTAAACCCTGAACCCTAAACCCTAAACCCTTCGATGAAGAGTAGAATAATTAGAGTAGTTGAGAGGATAGTTAGAGAGATGAAAGAGATTAAGGAGACAATTAAGTTATCCTTGTGTAGTATAGCTAGGAAATTACGGTTAAGTAGTGTAGGCACTTCCATTCCGTAGTCTAAGGAGACGTGATCTAACGACGAAGATGTAATCCTTCTTCTTAGGAAGTAAGATCTGGCATCTTCAGACAAAGTTGTATATAAGCGTTGTGTTGTTTGTACTTGAGACCTTCTTGTGTTTGTTATTTTGGATTTCTATTTTCTGAAGTTTACAAAGCCATTGTGTACTTGTCTTTTTTGGAGTTTTACCTATGAAGTTTTGTAGTTTATTGTGATAGGAGTTAGTCTGGGTGATGAAGTTCTTTGCTGTTTACATCAAAATCAGAGTAAGAAGTTTGAGACGAAGTATGAGAACAAATTAGCAACTACGAAGTTAGTTTACTGCGAAGAAGTTTTAGGACGAAGTTACTTTAGAGGGAGTGATTCTTCTTCAGAAGCGTCTTCGTTATGAAGTTCTTCTTAGTAAGCCACTTCTGAAGAAATTGTACTTTGTACTTCGGCTGAAGAAGAGTATTCTTTGTCTAAGTTTTCGAGAGCAGTAGTAGTGAAGATAACTTAGTGTGAAGATACTTAGCGTTTACGGTGATAGAAGTTACTTAGTAGCACTTCAGCAGTACTTCTCTGTTGAGACTTGTTATCTGTGGCTCATTATTCTTGTTGTTTATTTTTTTCTTGAGGTCCATGACCTGTTTAGTATCTGTTACGTTAGTTGTCAGGATTATCGACTCTGTCTTGTTGGATAGACATGAGTTTGATCTCTAGAGCAATCTCATTTTTTTGCACTCGATGGAAACGATTGACTGTTTGTTTGACTAAGTGTTGCTGCCGAGCAGTCCACAGTGAAGAAATACCATCCAAGGGTAAATTGTGTGTTCATAGAAGGGATAAAAGAGAATGAGAAGGAGTTACAAAGTGCTACGAAGCTTGTGAATGCATAAGTATCATATATAGATATCGAACGTTGATATCTATATTGCACAGTTTCTACATCACTGTTTTGCATCAAACGTTTGTACATCTTCGTAGATATCGAAGTTTGATTACTAATAGTCTGATAAAGGTTTAGACCTTGATTGCTGTCACTGATCCAACTTTCTATCAGTGCTTTAAACATATCAACAGCAAGAGCTTCAAGAACTTGCAACAAATAATGTGGTGTTCAGGGAGGCAAGCAAGAGATATTACACTATAAGTCTGAAAAACTGTTTTTCTGTGATAGAATTAGAACGCTCATCGCAGTACTTGTGTCTGTGTAGTTACATATAGAGCTTCTCGAGTGTCATTGAAGTCATAACGATAAGACGTTTTGTGATCGCATGCACCACCTACTTGGCAACGATGAGTCGAAGAAAATCAAGCCTTGGTTGCAGAAGTGGGAAGTTCCCTATGTGGGAAGTTCTTGAAGCTCTTGCTGTTGACATGTCTAAAGCACTGATAGAAAGTTGGATCAGTGACAGCGGTCAAGGTATGCACAAAAGCTTATTGGAGAAGTTCATTGGGTTTGTTTGTGATACGATCCACAAAAAGAAAGAATATCAAGTATGTCTTGGTGCTCGAGCCAAGTGATGTATATTCTGTTTTTCTGTACAATATGTTCGAGAGAAAAATTCCTCATTGAAGTCATTTGTTGGCTACACGGGATGTTCATTCGATTCGTTTGTGATACGACCACAAAAAGAAAAAATATCATCTAAGTCTTGGTGCTCGAGCCAAGTGATGTATATTCTCTTTTTCTATATAATATGTTCAAGGGAAAAGTTCCCCATTGAAGTCATTACCACCTTGCATGATTTTATGGATTGACCAGGAGAGTCCATACACTATGTGCAATAGTAAGGATAATTCTGAGTTGTTAATTCTTAAGAGGAGAACAATTATCTTTGGTATTGTGACTTTCAGTTCTCAAAAGGAGAGTCTCAGACAGAGTATGCTACTCAAAAGAAGAGTACGATGCTTATGAGACTCTGCGCGTATCAAACTCTCATACCCCTACAGAATAAAATCCGCGCGACTGGTTTGATACAATGATGTGCAGTCTGTCATCAATATTCAAATTCAGCTCACATAGACAATAGATTGTTTCATGGTCGTCGAGATAGATCGGACGACTTTGGATAGAACAAATGTGGAGGAAAGCACCAGACACCACTCTCAGTAGAACAGTTGGATGGAAGCACATGAAATCAACCGTAGACTCACCAAATATTGTAGAGGATTCGAGAACATAAAAAACGTCGACAGTGCAACCGGTATCGTGTCAAATTTTACGTAATGATTGTCCAAGAAAATACGAAGTTCCTGGCTGTGGAGATGTAATGTGTCGAACAAAGACAAGACATGGAGAAATAACCACGTGGCAACTTACTTTATATACACTCCCAATTCTTCTTCTCTAAGAATGCAAAAGAGAGAAACAAACATGAGCGATCTGTAATATGCACCAACCCGTCTAAAATGAACCCCTGAATCTCAACCTAGACCCAAAACTATCGAAGCGTAGCTCAAAGCAAGAGAACATCCCTTTGCTAACAAAAAGAGTTACACCAATGTCACACGATTCAAACCCAAGTCCAAACAACGTCCATGTACAAGCCTTTAGCTAAAGCTAGCTACCACAAGCTGTACATAACCAACTAGATTTCTAACGAACTCAAAAAGATGAAAACCGTAGCGAAGGAACCAAAAAAATATCTATATGAGAACTTCCTTCTTTCGTCAAAATGATCTTCAGATGTCGATGAGGCCTTCCTTCTTGACTCTGTTGGCCGGAAGAACCCCCAAATCTGTCTCCCAACAGCCGAGATATTGCTGAATTTCGATTGTAGGTGACGAACCTCTAAATGCTCCTTCATGCGGCTTAGAATCACGCACACCGCCCAAACGAATCTACCGATCTGAGATCCATCTTCTCTGATAGGTAGACCTAGCTACGTTGAACCCAACAAGACTCCAAACAAGTTGTTTGGAGTTCTTCTCACAAAACCACACAAGAAATTTGAACGCATGAAGAAAAAAACTGACGTAAATCGACTCCTTGTGGCTCAAACTCGCTCACCTCACCCAAATCAACAATTCAATCCACATACGGTCTTCTCTTACGCATAGGTGAAGACTCCTTTATCGCGTCAAGAACAAAGAGCTTGGCTCACTGATCGTGAAGAACAACCCAACCTCAGGTCGCAGATGACAAAAAACTGACGTAAGCATTTCTTTGCGAGTCAATTTCACCCAGAACTCCCAAATCGTCCGATGAAACTTCGTATCGTCTTCAATTTCTTGAAGAACTCGATGTTCTGATCCTGATGGATCCAAGGACAACAAGTTTGGACTTCGGAATGATCAGAACGGTCCAACTCTCCTTCGCAGGTCATTGAAGCACTCCAAAAACCTTCCCTACATCTCAATTTCCCCCAGAACACACTCTCTGATCTGCCTCTTCACAAACCGTCTTAACCGGTGCGTAGCTACACAGATATGAACCCAATGACTCCTTGCGCATTTGCATTGGACCTCCAAATCTCTCGAACCATGTGTCGATAAGACGCAAATACAAGCTACCTCTTTAAGCTGCCCCTTTACTTACGCCAATCACTGTACATGAGAGTTTTCACAGATAATGAACAAGTAGGCCCCTTGCATCCTTAGTATAGCGCCAAGAACTGCAAATACCCAGTCAGCAACAGTAAGCTAAGGCTTAGCTTGATTTTCTCATCTTCCGAGTCTCATAACTTTACCACTAGGCGTCCAAATGAAGTAGCCGAAGTGCCCATGAAAAGCTGACAATGAGCTTTACCCGTCGATGTAATGAAAATGAATATATGAAGTTGTGTAAAAAGTCCGTAAGCTAAGGCATAGCTTGATTTTCCTATCTTTCGATTCTTCTTATTCCACTACTAGGCGTCCAAGTGAAGTAGATGAAGTGCCCATGAGAAGCTGACAAAGAGCTCTACTAGTTGATGTAGTGAAAGGGAAGATCTGAAGTTGTGTAAAAAAGCTTATATAGTCTTATGAGCGTCTTTGGAGCAATAACGATAAGTATCAAAAATAGATTTTCAGGTAGGAGCCGATCCATGACACGACATCCACCCCCTCTAGACATGTGCAGCCTCCGGTATGCATCAGAAATACCAACCAAGGAGAGGACCGACACGCACACCGTCTTGTCATCATACTTCCCATCTTAGTCGGACTCATCCTCAAATCTGCAACCTGATCGTCATCTTGAAGTTGTAACTTCATGATTTTCTCTGAGTTCATGCTCATCGACTTCATCTTCAAGCTCTACTGCATAATCTTAATCCTCAAATTGAAACTCTGTCAAGATATCTACTAGATCGATCTCCTCATCTCTCTTTTTGAAATCCTTGACATGTTTACCTGCCACTTGTATCTTCAAGCTCGTTTCGTCCAACTCTTGCAGGGCATAAGTTGCGTTGTCGTGAACTTTCTTTATCACATATAGACCAAACCACCGCTTGGAAAACTTTTGTAATGCACTATGTTGGTTGTATAGACTATTGTCATAGACTAACACCCAATCACCCTCCTTGATTTCCCTAGGTTTTAGACGATGTCGTTGATCAAACTTGACTTTGTTCAACCGTGCTTCTCGTAGCCTATCCAAAGCAACTTGGATATCCTCAGGTCTTTAATTGTCTAATTCGAATAGCAAGAAGTTCTTCCCTTGTCGGATTGTCCTCCCAAGATAACACACTTCATGTCAGAACGTGTTCTTCAATTGGCCTGATAGATTTTTTGACTTGTGAGGAGCTCCACTGGCATGTAACTTGTTACCGAGTTGTGCATCGTTAGATCTGTCCATAACGCAAATGATAAGAGTCGAGACCACTTGCACATCTTTCCATTGCAGACCTTCACCAAAGCTTTCACAATTGGTGGAGTTGTAAGTAGTTATCAGTGACAACCTCACCCCACACCTTGCAAAGAATTCACAAGCCTCATGTGCATCTAGCTCTCCTCGATCTGCAGTAATCTTTCCCACACATCCATATCAACAAACAACCTCTTCTAAGAGAAATTTACATACCCCTTCAGTTATCTTTGTCTGAAGCGCCCTACCCTCAACTTGATTTGAAAGATCTTCTCGAGCAAGTACCAAGTATCTTATCTGCCACAATCCAACTTGCATAGTCACCAAGTCTACGACCCACTTGAAGTGGATTGTCAATGGATAAGTCGGGTGTAATCCGTCTCGATGTCATATGTTCAAATACATTTGACATGTCAAACAAGACTCCACAAAAGATACGACATCCTTGTACATATTTTTGCACCAATATCGCTCTTTAATCTTCGTAAAAGTGATCCAAATCTCTCGATGTCTAGCCCAAAGACTCTCATGAAATGCTGTAAGTAACTTCTGTTGATCTTCTTTGTCGCAAATCACTCGTAGCGGTATCCCACCTTTCTGCTTCGGCTGCTTCCAAAGAAATCCATTTTGCAACATGAAGTTGCTTCGAACTCTCCGAAACCTCTCATCCGTCCAACACGTTTTTTTAACCATCGTACTAAGGTACCCCTAATGTCAAGCAATTCACCATCATATAACCCTTCAACAAATAACTCATCTTTTCTTCCTCTTTGTGCAATCGAATAGAATTTTACACCCCCGTCGTCAATATCTTCAACCATTTCATCCTCCCCATCATATCAAGCTCGAGACAACATATCTATCATCGGATTATCCTTTCCTGCAATATGTCTAAACTCCGGATTCAACGACTTGATATATGCAATCCATCGTCACATCGCAATATTAAGAATCGTATAATTCAAAATCATCCCTAATAACGGCAAACAATCAGTTTCAACCACCACTGCTGCTCCAATCAAATACTCTTTCTCGGTTTTCATGACCGAAACAATACCACATAGTTCTCTCTTCACTTGCAAGTATGCACGTTGACGAGCACTTAACACCTTCGCTCCGAACCTAACTGCAAATCTGTCTCCATCCTCATCATTCTGTCCTACTGCCCATCCGATTGCAACCGGACTTGTATCTACAATAAGAACCACCGGCCTAGCACCCTTGTAATCAATCCTTCTCAAAATTGGAGGAGATGATAGTAAGATCTTCAGTTTTTGTACAGCGTCGGTATGCTCTTCTTCCTATATGAACTTATGGCCATTGCGTAATAACCCATATAATGTATCCGTCACATGTGCATAATGAGAAATCCAAATGTGATAGAATACACAAGCACCCAAAAATCTTCTTATTTCTGTCAAAGAGTTGCAAACCTCCTTCATCCTCCCAATCGCATCCACTCTGTTTGGGTCTGGCTTCCGATCAAACGATCCACCCAAATGATCAACAATAAGAACTTCTTTAACCCCAATGTAGATTTCGCACTTTACAGCGTGAGATGAACTTACTCAAGTTGAGACATGATTTTCTCACAATCTATGATGTGATCAGTGACGTATCATTGACACCCTCTCTGATCTAATGCTTCATCTTTCTCATCCTCCACACTTCCTTTGATGAGAATGTCTATCCAAGAGCGGCATCGTCTTCTCAATGATGAAGTCTCTTAGAACTCTATTCATCTCGTTCATCATGTGTGCTACCGAGTTGGTAGCTCCTTGTGATAAAATACACATCCTAAACAACCCCAGAGGTGTCCTCGTTGTCGTAAAACTTCTGCTCTCCTCTGCTAGTTGAAACTAATCATATCCTGAGTAAAGATCTCTCATTGAGTAAATTGCTCTTCCTGCAAATGCCTCAACAAACTCATCCACAATCGATCTCACCTCAGCATTTCTGATTGTTACTGGATTCACTAGTTGCATATCTTGGATGAATCACATCGACCCATTCTTCTTTAGCACCGTTGTGAAGCCTTGATTTTTCGTTTTTGTTAATCAATTGATTAATTGTAAAGTAAATAAGAAGAATAGGTGGTAGAAGATAAAAGATATGAGTAGAATAGTGTTAATTAGAAGTTTAGTGAAGAATCTCTGTTCTCGAAGAATCTATCGAATCTATGGAGACACTTGGGAGATGACTTTCATAGTTGAATTCCTCGAGCGAAGAGCTTTCTAACGATATGTTGTGTGAGGCAAATGGACGACGAAGTTACAGCAGGTTGAAGATGTGACGAAGATGGAGAAGAACGACTTCGTCGTACTGCAAGCGCCGAAGAACCTCAGTCAAAGCTGAACAAACCCTAACTTCGGCACGTGTGGAGGAACCATCGCGAGATATAAGTAGAAGCATTCAGGTCATTTGTCTTATTGTCAAACACTATTTGAAGGGACATAGCGCATCGCATCCTCTTATCTACGAAGTACAGTGACTTCACCGAAGCGAGCTAGCGGCGAGGAAGTAAGTTAGTGACGAAGAACTCCTTTCTTCGTACCTCATCGTAGCTTTTCAGCTTGGTAACCTAGGACTTCGATATTCATGCGAGGAATGCAGACATCCAAGCCCCCGAGGCTCCGAGCACTAGATGTCAACCGAGCGGGACTTCGCCGCTATGAGAAAGAGTTGGAGGAGATGAGCTTGTCGTTCCTCCTACTTCCTTGGTGAAGAATGATTTCCTCGAAGCTGGTGCACGAACTAAAGGTGTGCAGACAGCATCCGGCGGATGAATCGTATGGGAGGCCGTGTAATTGGACCGAAGCACACTAGTCTCACGTTTTGGAGATAGATGATGCAGGCAAGGAGGGTGATCTTCTATTCGACAGCACTTCTTCGGCGGCATCAGCCGAAGCAGTGAAGAACTTCCTCAAATTGTTCAAGGAAGTACCTCAGGGAAGGAACAGTTAGAGGACAAGTGACTATCATAACCTGAAGAAGAGGGAGGTTGCAGATGCGATCATGGCGATCTTCCGGTCAAGAAGGACGACGTACATGTCCAATTGGAAAATTAACTTCATCGAGGAGCTATTCGTTGAGAAAAGAGCACATTGGGCGAGGATTATCTACTTGCATGTGCAGAAGCTCTGGACGGAAGAAAACCTGGTCTATATTGGAGCGTTTGCCTCAGTCTTCTACATGGATATGGGACTACTATCGGACGAAGATCAGAAGAGGTTAGGTTTCGACGTAGTAGTCGAAGACGACGAGTTTGAAGTTGAGCCCACCCTAGTTAACGATGTACAACTGGAGAGGTTCTTTGATGAAGTTGCCGTCGAGGACGTAGCAGTCGAAGCAGCTACAAGTCAGACCGTGACCACAGCAGAACCCCTGAAGGAGAAGGTACTTGAGATAGTGAATTTGGACAAGGATGCGGATATCACCGAAGTACCTCCGCCAGTAAGATGCAGCGGGAGAAAGAAGGTCTTAGAAGAAACCCGGAGGTCAGCGCAAAAGTTCCGAAAGAAGATGAAGATGACAAGGACAGTATGCGCCGAAGGCGAAGAAGCCGAGGTCGACACCGAAGAAGAGAGTACTCCTCAGAAGGAGAAGAAGAAAGAAGATACACCGAAAGTCACTACTTCTTCGTTGACAATCGAAGCGGTAGAACAACTCAGTTCTTCGGCAAAGTACCTACAGGAAGTAGTCGTACCGTTACTCTTTGCCTCAGAGAGTAACCGGAGGTCTTACGAGGAAGTCATGGGGAGGAAGCTGAACTTAGCAGAGTTAGTTCAGACGATGCACTTTGACCGAAGAAACTGGCTACAAGAGAAAGAGAACTTACGCACAGTAGTTCTCGCGGCGAAGAAAGAAGTAGCGGCGAAGACTGAAGAAGCCAAGAACTTGACTTCGGAGCGGGAGAAAGTACTTCGCCAGAAGACAGAACAAGAGAAAGAGCACGAGAAGGTTCTTTCACTTGCGAAGAAGGAGTTGGATGAGATGCGACTCCAGCGAAACAGGAACAAGGACATCGTCACGGAGATGACGAAAGAGATTGAAGACCTAAAGCGGCGATGTGTGAAGACCGAGGAGCAGGCAGCACAACTTCAGAGTAGAGTCGAGCCAACCCTGAAGAACTACTTTGCCACAGATTTGGATACTTCGGAGCTAACATTTCTTCGGGAGATTAGACAGGAGTTAGCATCAACAGATGTAGAGGGTTCTTCGACGAAGAATCAAGTAGCTAGGTTAGGACAGAGAGTAGTTAGAGAACTCTGAGAGGTTAGAGCGACTGTTGAGTTCTCGGTTAGCGAGATAGCTAGGGAGTTAGCGATAGGAGCTAGTGTTGTTCCTGGTGTCGTTTCAGGCACAAGACCTTCATCCGACGGACCAGATGTACACCCGACTTCTTAAGAAGAAGATCCGTCATCTTCGAAGAAATCTGTATATAAGCGTTGTGTTGTTCATACTCAGTATCTCTATGTGTTTGTTATTTGGATTTTCTATTTCTTGACTTTACGGAGTCATTGTGTGTTTGTCAACTTCGGAGATTTATCTACGAAGTATCGTAGTTTGTTGTGGTAGGAATTAGTCTGGGTGCCGAATACCTTGCTGTTTGACATCCGAAATCAGGGTAGGAGTTTGAGGCGAAGTCTGAGAATAGATTAGCACCTGCGAGGTTAGTTTACTACGAAGAAGTTTTTGGACGAAGTTCACTTTGGAGGAAGTTGTTCTTTAGTGAAGACACTTAGGAAGAAGTTGAACCTTGTACTTCGACGGAAGAAGAGTCTTCTTCGTCAGAGTTTTCCGAGAGCAGTAGTAGTAGAGATAACTTAGTGTGAAGATACTTAGGGTTTATGGTGTTAGAGGCTACTTAGTAGCACTTCAGCAGTACTTCTTTGTTGTGACATTTATCTCTATGACTTTGTTTCTCTGTTGTTTATTTGTTTCTTGAGGTCCCTGATCTGTTTAGTACCTGATATGTTATTTGTCAGGATTATCAACTCTATCTTGTTGGATAGACTTGAGTTTGATCTCTATCGAGACTGATTTCTACCTGTGAGAATAAAAGACAACCATAAAGAATTATTTTTGTCACATGTTTACTACTTTTGCATGATCTTTACTTGCATCTCTGTGGGTTCGATCTTTAAATTACTACTTTCAAGCATCTTTTGGTTTTCTTGTGTTACATATAGAAGACTGAATAAATTTTGGCGCCGTTGCCAGAGATCCGAATGCTGAAATTATCCAAGATCAGTGAATAAAAGTCCAGAGACATGTATGTCGACAGGTAAGCCTGATCCTCTTGGAGACGTGCAATCTAAGAGAGACAGGAGGCGTGAAAGACGAGCAGAATATCGAGAATAGATTCTGGAAGAAGCTCATCAGTTAAAAGAAGAGCATAAGAAGAGAGAACGAGGTAAGAGAACACCTAACTCAAAGGAATGGAAGAGGAAGGAACCAAACTTTTGTGAATCAGGTTCACCTCGGACACCAAAGTCACTACTTCCAACTCCTCTCGAATTTGCTCAGAGAGAACTTGACTTCGAAGAAGTTACCACTCGGCTAAGTGCTGAGATCGAACATCCAGAAAATGAAGTAGGGTGGAAATTTTTTCCCGAAGTCAATACTGTTTTATATCCGTAGTTGTTTACTCCTGACCTGGAGATAGGAGGTACTTCTGCAGATCAAGATCAGTTTACTTCTTTGAACGAAGAAGCTACAACTAAGGCAGTAGAAGCTGTTACTACCTTAGTGGAACTTTTACATGCGCAGGAACTTATTCCTCAAGCATTGATACGGGAACTTCTTCCGTTAACTCCAGTAGCTCAGAAGGACATCGCTGCTGCTTACTTACAGCCAACCACAAGACCGTCCATATTCAAGAAGAGACAAGCCCAAGCAGTTGCTGCTGTGGGTATTGTCTCTGCTGTCCTTGTTCAAGCTGTAGTACCAGCGCCGATTTCAGCACCTGCCAAGATAGCAACTCAAGTTTCAAGGGCTCCATTTGTTCGAAGTATGGCAGGCCAACCCATCACAAAACATGGGTACTTGAAGTTCAGAGGAGGATCTTCAGATGATGATGAAGATGCAGATGCTTCCATTAAAATTGTTCGAATCTGTATCAGTCACTAATAAAGAAGATGCTGAGCCAGATCGTCTGTGAATCTTCCCAAGTCTTCTCAAGAAGAGAGCTCGCAGCTGGTACAACCACGCAAACAGAGTACCAGGAGACATCGATACTTGGGACAAGCTGAAGACGAAGTTCTTAGAGCGGTTCCGGGAAATTGGGTACAATCGTCAAGTGTTGGAAAAGCTTACCAGACTGGTCAGAGAGAAGAAAGAGAGCCTAAAAGATTATGTCCAAAGATTTTACAATCTACTGGATAGAATTCCGAGGATGGGTACAGCCAACCCATACTCTATGGATCAAGCTACGGAATGGCTAGTTACAGGCTTATTTATTGAAATGGAGATTTGGTATCGTCGAGGAAAGTGGACGCCATCGAAGAGGTTGTTGCTTCAGCAGAAGCATTTGAGGCATCCACCCTCGGAAGTAAAGGAGGATGGATAAAAGGGAAGGAAGAAAGAAAACAAGGAGAAGAAAGAAGAGAATTCGACTCGAAAGAAGAAGCACAAGAAAAGTCGAAGAGAACTCTCTTCCTCCGAAGAATCTTCTGATGATGAGACGTCTTCGGCCGAAGCCGAAGAATCTTCATCAGCGAGCTCATCTTCTTCGAGCAAAGAAGAACGAAGAATGAAACGAATTCTTCGTCCAAGGAAAAGAAAAGTTCGAAGGAGAAGAAAGGCAAAGCCAAAGGGGATAGTAATCAACTTATGGAGGAGATGATTAAAGGGTTTGCAGATCTGAAAGTTGCAAATGGTATGATCTCCTTAAAGGAGACAATCACCTGCTACATCTTGTCCAAGCTTATGATGTACGACGTGTGGTAAACCATGATATGTTAATACGAAATGTAACAATAACAGAACATTTCATGCACAGTCACTCGAATGGGCGTCTGCTTTCGAATCATATTATAGCTCATTCTTTGTAGAAACTCCGGATGAAGTATATGGAGTACAAACGAATACACCCTCACAACAACCAGCAATTATCCCAATTCAACCCACACCAATTCAAAGAGAGAGGGCCCTGAATGTATCTCAGAAACGTTTGATGAGTCCACTAGGAGCAAATAAACCACCACCCCATGGGTCTTGTTTTAATTGCGACAGTTTGGATCATTGGTCACCCAACTGTCCTCATCCAAAGAAATCGCTGGGACACGTAGCACTTTGTGGAAAGTGTCATCAACCAGGACATGCCACAGCAGACTGTACTAACCCACCCGCAGAGAAACGGGGTTCGCTTTGATGCCAAAATTGAATGTCCTGCGGAAGCACAACTTCACAAGGTGGACTTGGAAGAATGGAAAGCCGCCAGAGATGAAAGATGGCCACCAGAAGAAACTTGGGTTTGCAAAGTGGACACCAGAAGCTCTTTCAAAACAAAGAGGAAGGCGGAGGAAGCACCTCTAAAGACTCAATCGAAGAAAGAGTTAAAGAAGCAGAAGAGGGCAAAGGAAAAAGCCAAGAAGAAGACAGTTGTTGAGGAGGATACTGAGGGAGAGGAAGAAGAAATACTGAAGAGTATAAACCCTCCGAGACTATCAATCGATATTACAGACGAAGTTCGTGAACTCCTGAAGAAGGAGTTACTACGAGCAGGAACTTCGGCAAAGGAAGCCGATACAACTTCGGCCGAAGTCCCAGAACAATCAACTTCGCCCATACTAGAAATTTTCCGTACTTCGGCAAAGGAAGTCAAAACTTCGGCGAAGAATGATGAGGCTCCGAAGAAGCACAGTCGACCGGAACCTGTGAAGAAAGAACTTGTGGCAACGCCACACTATGATGTGGTGGCTGATTTGGAAACACAGAAGGCTAACATAAGTTTCAAGCAATTGATCGAAGACAACAAAATCTACAAGAAGTTGTTACTTCAAGCATTGAAGAAGCCTACTAAGGTAAGAAGGTCAAAGTTACCTTCTCTGTTTCACATCGAGGCAGAAGACCTGGGGTCTATAGAAGTGGAAGTGGAGGTTGCAGGTTGTGTAATTAAGAAAGTGCCAATTGACTCCAGATCAGGAGTCAACATAATGACAAAAGACACGGCGCACGCGTTGGATTTCAGCAAGTTTGAAGAAACTCAGCGAGTGTTACGACTGGCAGATTAGACAAGAAGACGACCACTGGGGTTACTGCGCAACATTCTCACTTCAATAGGCGAGATTTCTTTTTAAACTCACTTATGTTGTCCTGCGTCCTTTGGTTAAGTCTGGTTATCAAATTTTGATGGCAGACCGTGGTTGTATGGTGCCAAAGTACTGACTGATTGGTACCGGCACCGTTTACAGATTAAAGATCCACAGAAACCAACTGATAAGACTGTGATGGTTTCCTGAAAGAAGATAACACATCAAGGCGAAACAGATTCGACTGATGCAAGTTACACTTCAGGATCTGATTCATCAACGAGCAGCGCATGTGAAAAGAAAGGAGCCCATCTTCAATGATCAACTATCTACAGTACTATGAAGTTGATGAAGAAGAAGATATGAACGAGGCTGAATAGCAATCACAGCTAGGTCACGGGAGTGCAGAGACCAGTCATACAGATGGTATAGTCATTCCAGGAGCATCCCAAGACCTAGTGATAAGCGAAGGTAAGAGCTTAAAGATTTCTGTTGTAATACAAGGAGAAGAGTTGGAAGTGTATCGTCACATATTGATCCATTACCAAGATGTCTTCGTCTGGACTGTGGAGGACATGAAGAGGATACCTGCACAGTGTATCGACCTCATTGAAGGATCAGTATCTGTGCGACAGAGGCAATACTGACTCAACCCAAAATACTCTTTGATAGTTAAGGACGAGATAGATAAGTACTTGAAGGCAGGTATTATTTTTCCTGTGTTAAGCATCGAATGGGTAGCACCCATAGTAGTGGTACCTAAGAAGCAAACAAGAAAGATAAGAGAATGTCAAGATTTCAGAAAGCTTAATGCAGCAACCAAGAAAGATCATCACCCTTTATCTTTTACTGATACTATTTTGGATCATGTATTTGGAAAAGAATGTTACAGTCTTCTAGATGGGTTTTAAGGATACAACCAAGTGTCCATTAGAGAGCAAGATAAGGACAAGACTACCTTCACTACAGATTGGGGCACTTATGCTTATCACAAGATGCCTTTTGGACTGTGCAGTGCATCAGCTACCTTTCAAAGGATGATGACTTCAATTTTTCAAGATTATTTGCAAAAGTTTTTAGAGATTTTTAGAGATGAGTTTTGTGTTTTTGGCACACATGAAGAACATGCAGCGTATTTAGCCAAGACTTTTCAGAAGTGTAGGGAAGCCAGACTTGCATTTACACCCTGAGAAGTGTTTCTTCGTGATGACTGAAGGAATACTTCTTGGACATAGAGTATCAGGTCGAGGTATAGAAGTAGATGTAGAGAAGGTTCGAGTAAAACTCTCCCTGCAACCCCCTACAGACATCAGCGTGTTGAGAGCCTTCCTAGAACATGTTGGATATTACAGAAGGTTCATCAAAGACTACGCTATACTTGCTGCGCCACTGACAGAACTGCTGAAGAAGACAACAGAGTACCATTGGCACGAGAAGCAGAATGAGGCGTCTGAAACGCTGAAGAAGAAGTTGGCAGAAGCACCTATCATGCGACCACCAGATTGGGAGAGACCTTTTCAAGTGTATGTAGACACTTCTGGTGCTCAGTCAGAAAGATGATGAGAAGAGAGACCACCCAATCTACTATGCGAGTAGACAACTTTCAGCAGCAGAAAAGAACTACACCACCATGAAGCGTTAGGAATAGTGTACTCAGTAAAGAAGTTTAGACATTACCTCCTTGGCTATGAGTTTGTTTTTCATGTGGATCATTATGCATTGAAGCATCTGGTACAGAAGTCAGACTTGTCAAGACGGATAGCAAGATGGATGTTGTTACTTCAGGAGTTTACCTTCACAGTTCAGACCAGACTAGAGATTCATCATGAGAATGTTGATTACTTGTCTCGACTGAGGACAAGAGAACGAGTAGATATAGTGGCAGATGATTTTCTAGATGAGGAATTGTTTCAGCTGACAGTAGCTCTTGCTACGAAGTACTATGATCTGTATAGATATTTACAGACTTTGCAGTGCCCAGAAGAAATGGATGTTGAACAGCGAACACTCTTCATACATCAGACGGGACCATACAAGTTGAAGAACGGGATACTGTTCAAAAGAGGGCTTGATGAAGAACTTCGAAGATGTCTGGAAGTGCATGAAATACCACAAGTGGTAGGTGCACTACACTCAGAACCTGAAGGTGGACACTATGCGCTGAGGAACACTGTGAAGAAGATCCTTTCAGCTGGATACCGGTGGCCAATGATGTACAAGGATGTTCATGAGATCATCAAGGAGTGTGATAACTATCAACGAGTGGATAAGCCTACGTCAATCACTCAGTGGCCGTTACATCCGATACTTCCATTACCACCATTCGAGAAGTGGGACATTGATTTTGTAGGACCTATACAACCTGCAACACGCCGTACTAGAAGAAGGTACATTCTGATAGTTACTGATTATGCAACGAAGATGGTTGAAGCAGCAACTACCAAGAAAGATGATGCAGCCACTGTGGTTGAGTTTTTGTACACACAAATCATTACTCGATATGGATGCCCATTGGAGTTGGTGAGTGACCGAGGTACACATTTTTTGAATAAGATGATAGAAGAACTGACAAACTTCTTTGGTATAAAACACCGGAAGACAACACCGTACAATCCAAAAGCTAATGGATTGACGGAGAAGTCTAATGCAGTGTTGTGCAAGATTCTGAACAAGGTGACAATGAATCATGCATATATGTAACACACAAGAAAACCAAAAGATACTCAAAAGTAGTAATTTAAGGATCGAACCAACAGAGATGCAAGTAAAGATCATCCAAAAGTAGTAAACATGTGACAAAGGTGATTCTTTATGGTTGTCTTTTATTCTCACGAGCAAAAATCAGTCTCGGTAGAGATCAAACTCAGGTCTATCCAACAAGACAAAGTTGATAATCCTGACAAATAACATAACAGGTACTAACCAGGGACCTCAAGAAAAGATAAACAGCAGATAAACAGAGCCACAGAGGTAAATGTTCAACGAAGAAGTACTGCTGAAGTGCTACTAAGTAGCCTCTAACATCATAAACGCTAAGTATCTTCACACTAAGTTATTTCTACTACTACTACTCTCGGAAAACTCTGGCGAAGAAGACTCTTCTTCCGTCGAAGTAGAAGGTTCAACTTCTTCCAAAGTGTTTTCACTAAAGAACAACTTCCTCCAAAGTCAACTTCGTCCAAAACCTTCTTCGTAGTAAACTAACCTCGTAAGTGCTGGTCTATTCTCAGACTTCACCTCAAACTCCTACTCTGATTTCAGATGTCAAACAACAAGGTCTTCGGCATCAGACTAATTCCTACCACAACAAAGTACGATACCTCGTAGGTAAATCTCTGAAGTTGACAAACACACAATGGCTCCGTAAACTCAGGAAATAAAAAATCCAAATAACAAACACATAGAGGTACTGAGCACGAACAACACCAACGCTTATATATTGATTTTCCCGAAGATGAAGGATCTTCTTCCTAAGAAGTCGGGTGTACTTCTGGTCCATCGGATGAAGGTCCTGTGCCTAAAACGACACCAGGAACAACACCAGCTCCTAGTTATCTCACTAACTGAGAACTCAATGGTCGCTCTAACCTCCCTAAGATCTAACTACCCGTTGTCCTAATCTAACTATGCGGTTCTTCGCCGAAGAACCCTCTACGTATGCATCTGTGAACTCCTGCTTAATCTGCCGAAGAAATACCAGCTCCAAAGAATCCAAATCTGTGGTGAAGTAGTTCTTCAGCGTTGGCTCGACTCTACTCCGAAGTTGAGCACTCAGTTCCTCGGCCTTCATTAATCGTCGCTTTAAATCCTCGATCTCCTTCGTCATCTTCGCGACGATGTCCTAGTTTCGGTTCCACTGGACGTGCATCTCGTCCAACTCCTTCTTCGTTAGAGAAAGAACTTTCTCAATGCTCTTTCTCTTGGTCCAACTTCTGCCGAAGAAGAGTTTCTTTCTCCGAACTCACGTTCTTCAACTCCTCGACCTTCGCTTGAGTCTCTTTCTTCGCCGCGAGGACTGCCGCTCGTAAGTTGTCCTTCTCTTGCTGGCAGTTCCTTCTGCCGAAGTGCATCGTCTACACTAGCTCTGCTAAGTTCAATTTCCTTCCTACGACTTCCTCATAAGATCCTCAGTTATCCTCCAAGGAATACAACAACGGCACGACCATTTCTTGAATGTACTTGGCCGAAGAAGCGAGTTGCTCTACTTCCTCGACTGTCGATGAAGAAGTAGTAGCTCTCGGTGTGATATCCTCCCCCTTCTTCTCCCGAGGAGTGTCCTTGTCTTTGGCTTCTTCGGTTGCTTCCTCTTCAGTCTCTTCGCTATTGACACAGACTGTTCTCGTCAACTTCATCTTCTTGCGAGACTTCTGCGCTGACCTCGGGGTTTCCTCTAAGATCTTCTTCCTCCCGCTCTTTCTCACTGGTGGAGGTACCTCAACTACATCCTCGTCTTCCTCTTGGATTACCGTCTCAGGCACTCTTTCTAAAACTGCCTCTTACGTAGACGTAGCCTGTTTCTTCGCTTCGTCGGCTACACCGTCAAAGAACTTCTCTAGTTGTACATCCCTAACTAGAGTCGGTGCGACCTCGAACTCTTCTTCTTCGGCTACTGCTGTGAAGCCCAACTTCTTCTGATCAGCTTCCGATAAGAGTCCCATCCTCATGTAGAAAACTAGACAAATGCTCCGATGTACACCAGATCTTCCTCAGCCCAGAGCTTCTGCACATGGAGGTGAATGATCCTCTCCCAATGAGCTCTTCTCTTGGCGAAGAGCTGTTTGATGAAATTAATCTACCAATTTGACATGTATGTTGTTCTTCTTGACCGGAAAATCGTCGTAATCGCATCTACAACCTCCCTCTCTACAATAATCGCTCGTTCTGTAACCATTCCTCCCCTAAGGTAATTCCTTGAAGAGCTTCGAGAAGTTCTTCACTGCTTCGGCTGAAGCCGCCGCCGAAGTACTGTCAAAAAGAAGATCGCCCTCCTTGTCCGCATCGTCTATCTCCAAGACAGAGGACCAATGCGCTTCGGTCCAAATGCAGGGTCTTCCATACGAAGCATCCGCATGGTGCTGCCTGCACACCTTCAGCTCGTGTACCAACTTCGAAGAGATCATCTCCCACCAAGGAAGTAGTAGGAACGATAGACCTATGCTCTCTCTCTCCTCGAGCTCCTTCTCATAGCGGCGAAGAGCCGCTCGGTTGACATCCAATGCTCGGAGCCTCGGCGGTTTGGATGTCTACATCCCTCTCATAAGCTGAAGACCTAGGTTTCCAGTCTGTTCAGCTACAACGAGGTACGAAGAATGAGTGAGTACTTCGCCACTAAATGACTTCGACGAAGTATGACAGACTGCGCTACGCTCCGCCCCTCTGAATAGTGTTTAGCAATACGACAAATGACTTGAAACTTCCTATTTATATCTCGTGATGACTCTTTCACACGTGCTGAAGTTAGGGTTGGTTCAGCTTCGACTGATGTTCTTCGGCACTTGCAGTGCGGCGATGTTCTTCTTCTCCAACTTCGTCATATTTTCATCCTGGTATAACTTCGTCATTTGGCATCTATTTGCCTTACACAACATATCGTTAGAAAGCTCTTCGTCCGAGGAATTCAACTATGAGAAAATCCTATCCCAGATGTCTTCATAAGTTCGGTAGGTTCCTCCAGAACAGAGATTCTTCACTAAACTTCTAATTAATACTATTCTACTCATATCTTTTATCTTCTATCATCTATTCTTCTTATTTACTTTACAACTAATCAATTAATTAACAAAAATGAAAAATCAAGGCTTCACAGTATGATTGGGATACAAAGTTACCGGCTGTCTTGTGAACGTTTCGGAATACAGAGAAGATAACGACCCGTCAGACATCTTTTTTCCTAACATATGGCATGACACCGATCATGCGAGTTGAATTTGATATACCTACTTATAGAATTTTGTCTGAAGATAGATTATCAGTGGAGGAGAGCCAACTGTTACAACTCAAGAATCTGATGACACTTGAAGAAGACCGTGAAGAGTCTAAACGACTAACGGAGATCATTCAAATGAAGCGGAAAGAGAAGCACGATAAGAAGATCCGTAAAGTGGACATCAAAGATGACAATTTAGTACTGCTGTATGACAGTAGATACACTAAATTTCCAGGGAAGTAACATTTACGTTGGGTGGGCCCTTATAAAATAACGCGTCGTTATAGTAATGGTTCAGTTCAGTTGGAAGAACTCGATGAAACATTGTTAGCCACCCGAGTCAATGGATGGAGAATCAAGAGATACTACTCTTGAGTGTTCGCGGGGTCGCTTCACAATTGAGAGGGGGAGTATGTGAAGCCTTGATTGACATTGAAGCAGGTTGAAGATGTGACGAAGATGGAGAAGAACGACTTCGTCGTACTGCGAGCGCCGAAGAACCTCAGTCAAAGTTGAACAAACCCTAACTTCGGCAATGTGGAGGAACCATCGCGAGATATAAGTAGAAGCATTCAGATCATTTGTCTTATTGTCAAACACTATTTGAAGGGATGGAACGCAGCGCATCCTCTTGGATCATGGCGATCTTCTGACCAAGAAGGATGACGTACATGTCCAATTGGCAAATTAACTTCATCGAGGAGCTCTTCATCGAGAAAGAGCACATTGGGCGAGGATTATCTACTTGCATGTGCACGCTAAAGCATTCAGATCATTTGTCTTATTGTCAAACACTATTTGAAGGGATGGAGCGCAGCGCATCCTCTTACCTACGAAGTACAATGACTTCGTCGAAGCGAGCTAGCAGCGAGGAAGTGAGTTAGTGACAAAGAACTCTTTTCTTCGTACCTCATCGTAGCTTTTCAGCTTGTAACCTAGGACTTCGATTCATGCGAGGAATGCAGACATCTCAGTCGTCGAGGCTCCGAGCACTAGATGTCAACCGAGCGGGACTTTGCTGCTATGAGAAGGAGTTGGAGGAGATGAGCTTGTCGTTCCTCCTACTTCCTTGGTGGGGAATGGTTTCCTCGAAGCTGGTGCACGAACTGAAGGTGTGCAGACAGCATCTCGCGGATGAATCGTATGAGAGACCGTGTAATTGGACCGAGGCGCACTAGTCCCACATTTTGGGGATAGATGATGCAGACAAGGAGGGTGATCTTCTATTCGACAGCACTTCTTCAGCGGCATCGGCCGAAGCAGTGAAGAACTTCCCCAAATTGTTCAAGGAAGTATCTCAGGGAAGGAACGGTTACAAGACAAGTGACTATCGTAATCCGAAGAAGAGAGAGGTTGCAGATGCGATCATGGTGATCTTCTGGCCAAGAAGGATGACGTACAAGTCCAATTGGCAAATTAATTTCATCGAGGAGCTCTTCATCGAGAAAAGAGCACATTGGGCGAGGATTATCTACTTGCATGTGCACCCTAAAGCATTCAGGTCATTTGTCTTATTGTCAAACGCTATTTGAAGGAGATGGAGCGCAGCGTATCCTCTTACCTACGAAGTATAATGACTTCGCCAAAGCGAGCTATCAGCGAGGAAGTGAGTTAGTGGCAAAGAACTCTTTTCTTCGTACCTCATCGTAGCTTTTCAGCTTGTAACCTAGAACTTCGATTCATGCGAGGAATGTAGACATGTCAGCCGTCGAGGCTCCGAGCACTAGATGTCAACCGAGCGGGACTTCGCCGCTATGAGAGGGAGTTGGAGGAGATGAGCTTGTCGTTCCTCCTACTTCCTTGGTGGGGAATGGTTTCCTCGAAGCTGGTGCACGAATTGAAGGTGTGCAGACAGCATCCGACGGATGAATCGTATAGGAGACCGTGTAATTGGACCGAGGCGCACTAGTCCCACGTTTTGGGGATAGATGATGCAGGCAAGGAGGGTGATCTTCTATTTGACAGCACTTCTTCGGCAGCATCGGCCGAAGTAGTGAAGAACTTCCCCGAATTGTTCAAGGAAGTATCTCAGGGAAGGAACGGTTACAAGACAAGTGACTATCGTAATCCAAAGAAGAGGGAGGTTGCAGATGCGATCATGGCGATCTTCTGGCCAAGAAGGACGACGTACATGTCTAATTGTCAAATTAACTTCATCGAGAAAAGAGCACATTGGGCGAGGATTATCTACTTGCATGTGCAGAAGCTCTAGACGGAAGAAGACCTGGTCTACATTGGAGCGTTTGTCTCTGTCTTCTACATGGGTATGGGACTACTATCGGACAAAGATCAGAAGAGGTTAGGTTCCGACGTAGCAGCCGAAGACGACGAGTTCGAAGTTGAGCCAACTCCAGTTAGGGATGTACAACTGGAGAGGTTCTTTGACAAAGTTGCCACCGAGGACGTAGGAGCCGAAGCAGCTACAAGTCAGACTGTGGTTGCAGCAAAACCCCTGAAGGAGAAGGTACCTAAGACAGTGAATTTGGACGAGGATGCGGATGTCATCGAAGTATCTCCGCCAGTAAGACGCAGCGGGAGAAAGAAGGTCTTAGAGGAAATCTGGAGGTCAGCGCAAAAGTCCCGAAAGAAGATGAAGATGACAAGGACAATGTGCGCCGAAGGCGAAGAAGCCGAGGTCGACACCGAAGAAGAGAGTACTCCTCATGAGGAGAAGAAGAAAGAAGATACACCGAAGACCACTACTTCTTCATAGACAATCGAAGCGGTAGAACAACTCAGTTCTTCGACAAAGTACATACATGAAGCAGTCGTACCGTTACTCTTTGTCTTAGAGAAAGTCGTGAGGAGGAAGCTGAACTTAGTAGAGTTAGTTCAGACGATGCACTTCGGCCGAGGAAACTGACTACAGGAGAAAGAGAACTTACGCGTAGCAGTTCTCGAGGTGAAGAAGGAAGTAGCGGCGAAGACCGAAGAAGCCAAGAACTTGACTTCGGAGCGGGAGGAAGTACTTTGCCAGAAGACAGAACAAGGAAAAGAGCACGAGAAGGTTCTTTCATTTGCGAAGAAGGAGCTGGATGAGATGCGACTCCAGCGAAACAGGAACAAGGACATCGTCACGGAGATGACGAAAGAGATTGAAGACCTAAAGCGGCGATGTGTGAAGACCGAGGAGCAGGCAGCACAACTTCGGAATACAGTCGAGCCAACCTTGAAGAACTACTTCACCACAGACTTGGAAACTTCGGAGCTAATATTTCTTTGGGAGATTACACAAGAGTTAGTATCATCAGATGTAGAGGGTTCTTCGGCGAAGAATCGAGTAGCTAGGTTAGGATAGAGAGTAGTTAGAGAACTCCGAGAGGTTAGAGTGACTGTTGAGTTCTCGATTAACGAGATAGCTAGGGAGTTAGCGATAGAAGCTGGTGTTGTTCCTAGTGTCGTTTCAGGCACAAGACCTTCATCCGACAGACCAGATGTACATCCGACTTCTTAGGAAGAAGATCTGTCATCTTCGAAGAAATCTGTATATAAGCGTTGTGTTGTTCATACTCAGGACCTCTATGTGTTTGTTATTTTGGGTTTTCTATTTCCTGAGTTTATGGAGCCATTGTGTGTTTGTCAACTTCAGAGATTTACCTACGAAGTATCGTAGTTTGTTGTGGTAGGAATTAGTCTGGGTACCGAAGGCCTTACTGTTTGACATCCGAAATCAGAGGAGGAGTTTGAAGTGAAGTCTGAGAATAGACCAGCACCTGCGAGGTTAGTTTACTACGAAGAAGTTGTTGGACGAAGTTCACTTTGGAGGAAGTTGTTCTTTAGTACACACTTAGGAAGAAGTTGAACCTTGTACTTCGGCGGAAGAAGAGTCTTCTTCGTCAGAGTTTTCCGAGAGCAGTAGTAGTAGAGATAACTTAGTGTGAAGATACTTAGCGTTTATGGTGTTAGAGGCTACTTAGTAGCACTTCAGCAGTACTTCTTTGTTGTGACATTTATCTCTGTGGCTCTGTTTCTCTGTTGTTTATCTGTTTCTTGAGCTTGTTTAGTACCTGTTATGTTATTTGTCAGGATTATCAACTTTGTCTTGTTGGATAGACCCGAGTTTGATCTCTACCGGGATTGATTTCTACCCGTGAGAATAAAAGACAACCATAAGAATCACCTTTGTCACATGTTTACTACTTTTGGGTGATCTTTACTTGCATCTCTGTGGGTTGGATCCTTAAATTAGTACTTTCGAGAATCTTTTGATTTTCTTGTGTGTTACATATAGAAGACTGAACAAATTTTGGCGCCGTTGCCGGAGATGCGAATGCTGAAATTATCAAAGATCAGTGAACAAAAGTCCAGAGACATGTATGTCGACGGGCAAGCTTGATCCTCCTGGAGACGTGCAATCTGAGAGAGACAAGAGGCGTGAAAGACGAGCAGAATATCGAGAACATATTCTGGAAGAAGCTCGTCGGTTAAAAGAAGAGCATAAGAAGAGAGAACGAGGTTGGATCCTGCAATGATAGGACATAAGTTCACGGATGAGACCCTTGAAGATTTGAAGATTGGATTTGATGAGTCTCTTCTACCATGAGAGAGAAAGTGCTTCAAGGAGATGCTTTCAAGGCATGAGAAAGCATTTGCTTTTGAGTCACATGAGATAGAGTGTGTAGACCATACGTTGTTACTCCGTGGTTATCTTCACAGTACCGCATGTGCTGTGGAATCTGAGACCAATTCTAGTACTGCGGGTTCACTTGTCTAAATATGTGGAGTTGCTGAAAAAGAAGATGCGGATGAAGATCTTGGACCCGTCGTTTACACCGTATTCGAGCAGATGGTTTCCAGTTGTAACACACAAGAAAACCAAAAGATGCTCGAAAGTAATAATTTAAGGATCGAACCCACAGAGATGCAAGTAAAGATCATCCAAAAGTAGTAAACATGTGACAAAGATGATTCTTTATGGTTGTCTTTTATTCTCACGAGCAGAAATCAGTCTCGGTAGAGATCAAACTCATGTCTATCCAACAAGACAAAGTTGATAATCCTGACAAATAACATAACACGTACTAAACAGGATAGAGATCTCAAGAAAAGATAAACAACAGAGAAACAGAGCCACAGAGGTAAATGCCAACACAAAAAAAGTACTGCTGAAGTGTTGATATAGTCCCAAGCTCTAGTAGATCGACGACTATCATTAGCCAGAGTGGTTAGGGTTATTAGAGTTAGTTAGAGGGCTAACCCACCATTAGGGTTTCCCTTGTACTCACCTCCACTATATATACAGAGAGAGGCAAAGCCTTTCTTATCTCATTCCTATTTTACTTCCTTGTCTACTCGCTCTCTCTCTTCTTGGAGTGTCCTCGAAGTATCGATCTTTCTACATGGTATCAGAGCTGGTGAGAGCGTGTGTCCTTTGCTGATGAGCAAGATGGAGATTGGAGTACAGGAGAGAGCAGCCGGAGTTGTGCCTGATGTCAAGCACTATCATGCTGATGCGTTCGGGTGAGACGAAACCGTTTCTTTCGCCACCAAAAACTTTGAACGTGATTTCGGAGGTCTAGACGATTTTCTCACGCTGAAATCTGTCGACGAGCCCTTCAAGGGATGTCTTGTTCAGAAGGTGCGAATTGTGTACTGGGTCAAGTTTCAGTCGATTTGGAGCGGCAGATTTTCAATCGGCTTTTTTTCGACCAAAACGAAAGTTTTAGGACTTGACCCTAAAACAAATCCTGTTCCGAATATTCCCCTACCAATTTGAAAAATTTGGAAAATTTTGAGGGGTCGCACACCCATTTCTGACCTCGTTTGGTCCAGTTTCGACCTTTCTTGGTGTGTTCTTTCGACATTTCCGGCGTGTTTTGTACACCTACAGTCCGTGGACAGGTTCTTTCTTCATTGTTGCTGCAGGAGGAGTTCGCGGAGTCGCCTCGTTGTGGCTTGTGACAACTCTTGATCGTGCGGTGTGGAGAGACGAGTTTCGTGAAGGTTCTGTGAGGTTTTCCGCGTACAGAACAACGTAATTTTGACATTGCAGCTATGGCGGAGTCCGTGTCTTTGATCACTGGAGCGAAGCTCGACAAGAACAACTACCAAGTGTGGAAGTTCCGGATGAAGACTTTCCTGCAGGGACAAGATCTATGGGATCTTATCACTGAGGAGGAGAAAGCGTCTGAAGTGTCAATTTTGACTCGAAATTCAAGGAGTGGAAGAAGCGCTCATATCAGGCTATTCACTACATCGCGCTGACAGTCTCAGCATCGATGATCGGTCACATTCAGGATTGCGATACGCCCAAGAAAGCTTAGGATGCACTCGTGCGTCTGTTTCAATCCGGAACAGAGGCGCGGAAGCTGCAATTGCTGCAGCAGTTCAACACTGTGAAGAAGGGGTCGATGTGCATCAACGACTATGTGAACCATGTCAAGCAGCTCACGGATCAACTATCTTCTGTCAAAGTTGAGATTGATCCCACTGTCTTGATCGGAGTCACATTGCAGGGACTGCCTACAGAGTACAAACAGTTCATAACATCGATTTCGATCAGAGAACCCTTTCCGCGGTGTCGTAGTGCGTGGTGTTCAAGATGATGAAATGGAACTTTAGAAGACACTCAACCTGCATTTGTTCGGGAAGTTGCGCCCTAGCTTATCAAGCTGGGCAGGAGCTAAGCTGGGGCCATGCTTGACAAGCTGCCCCCTAGCTTAGACTGAAATATCACCCTGAAAGAGGTCGAAGGGCATCAGAATGCAGAGCTCGACGAGGAGAGCGACTTCATGCTTCCAGTCTTGACAGAAAGTGTTTTAAGTAATAGTTAGCACGGGTTTTAGATTGAGAAATGTGTGAAAGAGAGAAATCCGTCGATTCTGCCTCGTGACTCGAACTCAGAATCTGATAGCGTGAGTGTGTAGGTGTTCACAAGTACTATAGTTTCGACTCTTTATTTGTAAAAAATGGAGTTGTATGCAGAAGTTAGCGTAGAGAAGGCTAGTAAAGATTTTATAAGAAAACTTCTTAGCAAAAGCATATCTACAAGAACTTTAACAGTTCTGAATGGAACCAAAGGCCATCCCAGTGATAGGGCGCTTGCCTAGGAGGGAAGTGGTCTCAGGATCAATCCCTCCTGGCCTCTGGTTCCTATTCCGGCATGTTGGTCTCCTGGAAGGGAGTCTATGTTGGATATGCAGCCACGTCCTGCATATCTAGGGGCGGGAGACCTATATCTCTCTTAATCGTGGGCTTCCTGGCCTAAGCCTCCGCATGCCATCCTGAATATACTATGGGAGATACCTGGTGCGCATATGGGAGGGCTGTAAGCCCTGTGGGGCAGCCTCATAAGTGTTGGGGCTTCGGCCTACATTGGATGGCTTGTAGTATATTCAAGGTGACATCAAGATGGCATCGAGGGCACTGAAAACTTTTGCTGATTATTATGTACGCATAAGGACAGCAGGGGAGCAGCTTAGCTGAGACCTTAAAATTGAAGCGAAAGCGAAAGATTACAGCGGAAGCTTGAAGCGGAAGATTACTGCGGAAGCGGAAGCGGAAGCTTAAAAGGGATTAGGGGTTGAGGACACGCAGGAGAAGCTAAGAGGCTGGGGAAAGAAAATTGCAGAGATTGAATTGGGAGATCATCGTAGGGAGAGGGGGCAGGATTTTTAAGCTTGGACGTTGTCTAATAAACTGTTCGGAGGAGAAATTACTCTCATGAGGCAATTTTATTGAGAGAGATCGTTTGAAAATCTACAGAGGACTTTTGATCGACGCTGGATCAAGTTTCTGAGAGTTTCAGTTGGGGCAAAGAGAGAAATAAGATTCAGGGGTCCGAATTTCACTATTAGGTTCAGATTGAGACGTACTTGGTAGACTTTTTTGGTTGAGAACTGATTGACGGGAGAGAAAGGCACGTAGGAGAGGAAGAGAGAGAGATTTTCTTTACAGTTGAAGAGATTGATGATGTAGCGACACTGAAATAAAGTTATTTGAATCTTGAGAGACCTATTTGTGTACCTGAGTGTGTGTTTGAGGGTTTTGTTTTTGCAATCGGTGGGCACAAGAGGCTGTGGTTTGAGATTTCATCGTCGGCAGCAACCTATTTTCCTTTCTGATCGTTTTTCTCTGATCGGTCATAGTCAGGAGGTCCGCCCTCCCCAAGAAAGACTCTCAACTCGACATCTGAAGCTTCCACAAAGAGATATTGGGGTGATTGATTTGGAGAATTGATTGAATTGAGAAGATGGATCACAATGCTGCCGTACAAGGTGTAGCTGCTGCTCAAGGTGCTCCTATTCAAGGGACTCCTGGTCAAGATGGAATTGGCTCTCAAGGAGGGCCTACGGTGGTTTCAACAGCAACAGCACAGCCTGCTGTAGATACGTCTCAGATTCTTCAGGCGTTTGCTGCCTTGATTCAGCAGCAGCCTGCAATTGGAGGAGCTGAGCAGAAGTCCACAAGAGCATTACAAGCAATTGTTGGTCGATGTGGGCGATTTGATGAAAGAGACGTTACTAGGTACCTGCAGGAGAATGTGGGTGAGATGGAGTTTGTCAGGGCACCTGAAGTTGAGGTAATTCTAAGCTTTGAGTTGATTGTTGTCCTTGAATTGAGAGAGAAGGTGAGAAATTTACAGAGAAGACATTTATGTGGATGGACTCTATTTGAACGTGCACTGAGAGAAGAGTTTCTAGAAGAGGATTCTGAAAGAGTCACCAGAAGAACCCTTATGGATTGGATAGAGCGTCAGCCTGGACGTTCCATGGGATTGAATGAGATAATTCGGGAGTTTGAGAAGAGGTACTCTCAGCTTTCTGGTCTAGAGAGGTTGACGCTGGATGCTAGGAAGACAGAGTTGTTCTTGGGGGCTCTGGATGAGTTCACAGCAGATAGGCTTTGTTTCATGTTGGCTGATCGAGGGACTGAAGGGGGGAGTTACATCTGATTGGAGGAGAGTGGAAGAAGCAGTATCTACCCTTGCTAGGCAACGTCGTGGTAGGATGGTGTTACAGCTAGAAATCTTACCAGAGCAGCAGAGAGTAGCTCTTCAAGTTCATGTAGCTCCTCCTACACTACCTCAGGCACCTATTGTGATTCCTCAAGCACCCATAGTGGTTCCCCAAGTGATTGCTCAAGCGCCTGCAGTACCTATCCCAGCACAGAGAGGACCTAGACAGCAACATCGACCTGTTGAGAACCGAAATCAGAATAACTTGATAGAAGAGCTCACTCAACAACTGAGAGATTTGAGGGTTGAGATGGCAAACTTGAGGAGAGACCAACGACCAGTTGCGCCAGGTGCTCGACTTGTAGGAGGAACCTTTACAAGGAGATGTATTTGGTGCGACAGCCCATATCATCTCAGAGGAGACTGTCAAGACTTGGCGGTTGCCTTACGAGAGGGCGTAATCAACTATCAGAACAACAGGTTGTATCTAACCGCCACTAGACAGCCTCTAAACACATATTTTGGAAGAGGAGGAATGAGGAGTTCTCTTCCAGCACTTACTGGTGCGAATACTACAGCGATGACTGCGGGTTCTGCGGAAGTTGATGTGTATACTTGGAAGGTTGAGGTGCGCTCTAATCCAACTATGGTTGAGCAGGCTACTGAGGTCTCAGTTGAGATGATGAAGAGAGGTGCAGAGAGCATTAGGAGAGCTACTGGATGGAGAGACCCAGTGGATGTAACTTCTATTCGAGCATTTTTAGAGACGAGTAGTGAACAGGATGCCATGATGGAAGACAAGAGAAGACGAGATGCTTTAGACCTAGACGCAGGGGTACAGGATGACAATGACCGTCGGAGAGTTACGAGGAGGAGAGCAGCAGAACCATTACCAACTGTACCAACTGGTAGGTCTCCTGTTGCAGCAGATATACCCTCTACCTCTACAGCTCCACCACCTGCAATAGATCCTATGGAAGGTGTACAAGATTTGCCACAGGAGACTACTACTACAGATAGAGTACGCGGTAAGAGGTTTACAACACAAGAGAAGGGGAAAGCTCCAGCTTACAAGTTAGCGGTAGACATCGAAACCACAACAGACTTGCGTGCTATTCTAGAGCAACGCATTTTGGATGCTAGAGTTGAGTTTACTCTTCGTGAGGTATTGAGTATCGCGAAGAGAGAGTTTCACGAGTTGATAATAGACATCATGAAGAGAAAGAGACAGGTATTGACTGAACAAGTAAGTAGTCAGATGGTTGGAGCAATAGATGCTATTGATGTTGATCAGTTCAGAGATGATAAGTATGAGGCATGGGTTGCTGGTCCAGCTGTTATTGAGAACGAAGATGAAGAGTTTGAGGAGGATAGGTCAAGCGCGGACAGCGATTTCAAAGAAAAGCACTGGGCAAGAGCGACAACTAAGACGCAAGTTCGACTTGGGGGACTTTCTGAGTCAGTACCTGCACTTGTGGATCACGGGTCGGAGATCAACATCATTTCCAAGGAGGTGTATGAAAAGGGACAGTGGCCAATCGAAAGGAATCATGGTTGGGTGCTTCGAGCTGCAAATAACCAAAAGGGTGAGTTATACGGAGCCTGTCCCAATATGCGTGTAAGGATTGGAGATGTAGAGGTTGATCAGCATTTCTTTGTACAGTCGTCTGCCTCCTATCCTGTCATACTGGGCCAACCATACATCACCGCTGTTCGAATGGAGACAAAGGTGATGAACGATGGGTCTCATTATGCCAGAGTTCGGAGTCCTGATGACAAGTACTCAGTACAGTTTTTGACGGTTCGTTCAAGACATGAGCGGAATCGACAAACCCTTAGAGATTCTCAGACGAAGAGATGTAAGGGTTTTCGCAGTCCACTCCTGTAGAGCGGGAAGACAAGGGTGTAGAACCTACTGTTGAGGTCCCGTCAGAGTTGGAAGCGAGACATGTACAAAGATCTGGAGACAAGTGTGGTGTACAGAGCTGGCAGTCTGGATTGCTGATGTTTGAGGCAGATGGGTGGAGTCGATTTACAAGAGTTGAAGAGATGAAGAAAAATACAAAAAGATGGATGGTGAAGCAGATATCAGAGTTGTGGCGTGTAGGAGTTCTACCTGAAGATGAAGTGGTTTCTGGGTTGTTTGAAGAGTTTATGTCTGTACAGTCAGTTGTTGGTTGGTTAGACAGTGTGAGTAGATTGGTAGAAGGGAAAAATAGTGTGGCGGTGATCTCTATCCACTCTCGACGCATATATGAGGAGATTGCTAGATACGTGCAGTTCCTTCCTCATCCGATGCAGAATAATGAAGGGAGAGAAGCAAATTGTTGGTGTGCACTCCCTCAGGAAGCAGATGTCCATGTGAAGTACAAATCTGTACTGAGAAAGATAAGACCGGTAGCAGCTCAACTACATGCTAACTCCCAGCAGCAAGTACAGTTAGTGGGGACTGAGCCTATATTGCGTGATCATAGACGACTAGGGCATTAGTTTACTGAGGAGACATTGAAAGAGCTCCAGATAGGAGGGGGTGATTTCTTGACTGAGGTCGAGAAGACAGTGTTTGAACAGATGATAGTGAAGCATGGTAATGCATTCTCTTTTTCAGCAGAGGAGATAAGTTGTGTGGACCCAAAGGTTATAGCGCATATGGTTATATACACAATCCCTCATGTGTCTTGGGACCTGAAACCGATCCCAGTTCCTCGTGCTTTGTTGCCTAAGCTCATCGAGTTGTTGAAAGAGAAGGTATAGATGGGGATACTTGAGTCGTCTATGGGGCCATACTCTAGCAGGTGGTTCACTGTACCCAAGAAGTCAGGAGCTTTACGTTTTATTCAAGACCTACAACCTGCAAATAAAGTAACCATTCGTAACGTTGGGACGGGTCCTGTGATTGAAGAGGTAGCAGAGGCATTTGCAGGGAGAGCTATTTATTCGATAGGAGATCTATATTCTGGTTATGATCAGTTCCAGCTGGTTGTGGAGAGTAGAGATTTAACTACTATGCGTACGCCCCTGGGATTGATGCGGATATGTACTCTTCCACAAGGAGCGACGAACTCGATGGCTCATATGCAGAATGCAATGCATAAGGTACTAAGGGAGTTTGTGCCTGATGCTACCATTCCATTTCTAGATGATATTCCTATAAAGGGTTGCGCGGTTGAAGATAAGGATAAAGCAGTACTTGCGAATGGATGCAGAAGGTTTGTTGCAGACCATATCAGAGATGTAGAACATATCTTGACTCGTTTGGAGGAGGTACATCTCACCTTGTCAGGAGCTAAGTCCAAGTTTGGTGTGTCTGAGATTTTAGTGGTTGGACATCTGTGTGGTGCTTTTGGAAGGCGACCAAACCCCGAGAAGGTTGAAGCCATAGCTAGGATGGTGTAAGAACATCACGGAGGTTCGACGTTTTCTAGGTGCTTGTGTATTTTATCGTTTATCCATTCCTCATTATGCTCATATTGCTGAGCCTTTGTATACATTATTGAGGGAGGGTAAGAGGTTTGTATGGACCTCAGTCCATCGAGAAGCTATGAATAGGCTGAAGGAGGCTCTACAGTCTCCACATGTTCTGAGAAGAGTAGACTACGGATGTGCGAGACCTGTCATTATCACAGTAGATACTAGTCCAAAGGCGATTGGTTGGGCAATAGGTCAAGATGATGCGGATGGTATGCGGTTTATTTCTAAGTTTGGAGCAGGATCTTGACAGACATGCAACGAGACTATCTCAGGTAAAGCGTGAGTTGTGGGGAGCGATGACAGCGATGAAGACAGACCGTGAGTTTCTGATTGGTGCTCATGTAGTCCTAGAAACGGATTGTCTACCTCTACTAGGTATGATATCCAACTGCAACACGCCAGACATAGCAATGTTACGTTGGATTGCCTATATTAGAAGCTTGAATCCAGAGCTGAAGCATATAAAATGAAAGGAGAATGTGATCGCAGATATGTTGTCAAAGGCTCGATTTGTAGATGAGGATGTTATGTTTTCAGAAGCTGAGGAAGAAGAGAGAAAGGATGCTCAGTGTCAGGTTAATCGGCGGGCTACAGACTTAGAGCCGTTCAGAGAGGAGTTCTACACGGGAAGGTTACGTGACATTGGATTCTTTCTGAGTTCTTTAAACAGGCAGGAGGGTTTGAGTGATGCAGAGTTCAGAGAGATAAGAAGGAAGGCATATGATTACTTGTTGCGAGATGGATATCTTTGGAAGCGTCCAAAGAGAAGAGATGGAGCACTTTTACGAGTTATAGATGATCTGCAGACCAAGCAACAGTTGATGAAGGAGTTTCATGACACCTTGTGGACCGGACATCGAGGAGTTTGGGCTACCTATACAAAGTTGAAGGAGAGATACTAGTGGAAAGGACTTTATCAAGATGTGGTGAACTTTGTGAGTTCATGCTTGCACTGTGAATTTTATTCAAAGGTACGTTACAGAGATGGCCTGGTACCAACCTATCCGTCTAGTATCCATTTTCAATGGGTTCTTGATTTGGTAGCAATGCCTCCTGGATTATGGGGTATGAGGTACTTAGTGTTAGATCGAGAAGACCTCTCCAACTTTGTGGAAGGACGAGCTCTGAGGACGAAGACCACAGAAGGGATATGTAGGTTTGTTCTTGAAGATATTATCTGTAGGTACGGATCTATAGAGAGATTGCGTGCAGGCAGAGGAGAGTTGCGTGGTACGGAAGCGAAGGAGTTCTTCGCCCAACACGGAGTGAAACTCAAACTCACCACTGCCATGAATCCGGAAGGAATTGGTAAGAGCTCAGTATCACCTTGAGACCTGAAGCCTATCCTTTGAGCAAACCAGCCACAGCCAGGAGTCTAGTGCTTCCCTAAGTAGACTGAACACAGCCTTCAAGCTCATATCACAGCCAGAAGGTTCGTCCTTCCCGAGAAAAACTCTCAACTCTACAACGTGGAGGTGGATGATCCTCGTCCAATGTGCTCTTTTCCCGACGAAGAGTTGCTCGATGAAGTTGATCTGTCTGTTGGACATGTAAGTCGTCCTCCTCGGTCGAAAGATCGTCATTATCGCATCAGTGACTTCTCGCTTCTTCGAGTTGCGATAGTTTTGTAGCCATTCCTCTCCTATGGTACATCCTTGAACAGCTTAGGGTAGTTCTTCACAGCTTCGGGCGAGATTACTGCCGAAGAACTGTCGAAAAGGAGATCGCCCTCCTTGCATGCATCGTCTATGCCCAAAACGTGGGACCAGTGCGCCTCGGTCCAATTACAAGACCTCCCATACGATTCGTTCGTCGATCTGCACACCTTTAGTTCGTGCACCAGCTTCGAGGAAACCATTCCCCACCAAGGAAGTAGGAGGAACGACAAGCCCATCTCCTCCAACTCCTTCTCATAGCAGCGAAGTTCCGCTCTGTTGACATCTAGTGCTCGGAGCCCTCGCATGTATCGAAGATAGCTGCAACAAGATACGAAGAAAACAGCTTCTTCGTCAGTAACTCGCTTCCTCACCAGTAACTCGCTTCGGCGAAGTTACTGTACTTCTTAGGTAAGAGAATGCGCTGCTCTCCGCCCTTCTAAATAGTGTTTGACAATAAGACAAATGATCTGAATTCTCTTACTTATATCTCGCGATGGCTCCTCCACACGTGCTGAAGTTAGGGTTTGTTCATCTTTGACAGAGGTTCTTCGACGCTCGCAGTACGGCGAAGTCGTTCTTTTCCATCTTCGTCACATCTTCAACCTGCTGTAACTTCGTCGTCTAGCGTCCATTTGTCTCACACAACATATCGTTAGAAAGCTCTTCGCCCGAGAAATTCAACTGTGAGGAAATCATCTCCCAAGTGTCTCCATAGATTCGATAGATTCCTCCAGAATAGAGATTCTTCACTAAACTTCCAATTAACACTATTCTACTCATATCTTTTATCTTCTATCACCTATTCTTCTTATTTACTTTACAACTAATCAATTAATTCACAAAAACAAAAAATCAAGGCTTCACATACTCCCTCTCTCAATTGTGAAACGACCCCGCGAACACTCAAGAGTAGTATCTCTTGATTCTCTATCCATTGACTCGGGTGGCTAACAATGTTCCATCGAGTTCTTCCAATTGAACCGAATCATTACTATAACAACGCGTTACTTTATAAAGGCCCATCCAACGTAAGTGTAACTTCTCTAGAAATTTAGTGTATCTACTGTCATGCAGCAGTACTAAATCGTCATCTTTGATGTCCACTTTACGGATCTTCTTATCGTGCTTCTCTTGCCGCTTCATTTGAATGATCTCCGTTAGTCGTTAAGACTCTTCACGGTCTTCTTCAAGTGTCATCAGATTCTTGAGTCGTAACAGTTGGCTCTCCTCCACTGACAATCTATCTTCAGACAAAATTCTGTAAGTAGCTATATCAAATTCAACTCGCATGATCGGTGTCATGCCATATGTTAGGAAAAAAGATGTCTGGCATGTCGTTATCTTCTCTGCATTCCGAAACGCTCACAAGTCAGCCGGTAACTTTATATCCTAATCAGATGCATGATTCACTATCACCTTGTTCAGAATCTTGCACAACACTCCATTAGACTTCTCCGTCAATCCATTAGCTTTTGGATTGTACGGTGTTGTCTTCCGGTGTTTTATACCAAAGTAGTCTATCAGTTCTTCTATCATCTATTGAAAAAATGTGTACCTCGGTCACTCACCAACTCCAATGGACATCCATATCAAGTAATGATTTGTGTGTACAGAAACTCAGCCACAGTGGCTGCTTCATCTTTCTTGATAGCTGCTGCTTCAATCATCTTCGTTGCATAATCAATAGCTATCAGAATGTACCTTCTTCTAGTACGGCGTGTTGCAGGTTGTATAGGTCATACAAAATCAATGCCCCACTTCTCGAATGGTGCTAATGAAAGTATCGGATGTAACGGCCTACTGAGTGGTTGGCGTAGGCTTACCCACTCATTGACAGTTATCATACTTCTTGATGATCTCATGAACATCCTTGTACATCGTTGGTCATCAGTATCCAGCTGAGAGGATCTTCTTCACAGTGTTCCTCAGCGCATAGTGTCCACCTTCAGGTTCCGAGTGTAGTGCACTTACCACTTGTGGTATTTCATGCACTTCCAGACATCTTCGAAGTTCTTCATCATGCCCTCTTTTGAACAGTATCTCGTTCTTCAACTCGTATGGTCCCGGGATCCTGATGTATGAAGACTGTTCGCTGTTCAGCATCCATTTCTTCTAGGCACTGCAAAGTCTATAAATATCTGTACAGATCATAGTACTTCGTAGCAGGTGCTACTGTCAGCTGAAACAATTCCTCATCTGGAAAATCATCTGCCACTGTATCCACTCATTCTCCCGTCCTCAGTCGAGACAAGTAATCAGCATTCTCATGATGAATCCTTTGTCTAGTCTGAACTATGAAGGTAAACTCCTGAAGTAACAACATCCATCTTGCTATCCGTCTTGACAAATCTGACTTCTGTATCGGATGCTTCAACGCATAATGATCCACATGAAAAACAAACTCATAGCCAAGGAGGTAATGTCTAAACTTCTTTACTGAGTACACCATTCCTAACGCTTCACGTGCAGTAGTGGTGTAGTTCTTTTCTGCTGCTGAAAGTTGTCTACTCGCGTAGTAGATTGGGTGGTCTCTCTTCTCATCATCTTTCTGACTGAGCACCACTCCAATAGCAAACACAGAAGTGTCTACATACACTTGAAAAGGTCTCTCCCAATCTGGTGGTCGCATGACAGGTGCTTCTGCCAACTTCTTCTTCAGCGTTTCAAACGCCTCATGCTGCTTCTCGTGCCAATGGTACTCTGTTGTCTTCTTCAACAGTTCTGTCAGTGGCGCAGCAAGTATGGAGTAGTCTTTGATGAACCTTCTGTAATATCCAACATGTCTTAGGAAGGCTCTCAACTCGCTGATGTCAGTAGGGGGTTGCAGGGAGAGTATTACTCGAACCTTCTCTACATCTACTTCTATACCTCGACCTGGTACTCTATGTCCAAGAAGTATTCCTTCAGTCATCACGAAGAAACACTTCTTAGGGTGTAATGCAAGTCTGGCTTCCCTACACTTCTGAAAAGTCTTGGCTAAACACGCTGCATGTTCTTCACGTGTGCCAAAAACACAAAAATCATCTCTAAAAATATCTAAAAATTTTCGCAAATAATCTTGAAAAATTGAGGTCATCATCCTCTGAAAGGTAGCTGGTGCATTGCATAGTCCAAAAGGCATCTTGTGATAAGCATAAGTGCCCCAATCTGTAGTGAAGGTAGTCTATCAATTGCTTGAAACTTATGTTAGCCTTCTGTGTTTCCAATCAGCCACCACATCATAGTGTGGCGTTGTCACAAGTTCTTTCTTCACAGGTTCCGGTCAACTGTGCTTCTTCGGAACCCCCTCGTTCTTCGCCGAAGTTCTAGCTTCCTTGGTCGAAGTACGGGATATTTCAGGTACGGGTGAAGTTGATCATTCTGGGACTTCGGTCAAAGTTGTATTGGCTTCCTTTGCCGAAGTCCCTGCTCGTAGTAACTCTTTCTTCAAGAGTTCATGAACTTCATCCGTAATATCGACTGGTAGTCTCGGAGGGTTTACACTCTTCAGTATTTCTTCTTTCTCTTCCTTAGTATCCTCCTCAACAACTGTCTTCTTCTTGGCTTTCTCCTTTGTCTTCTTCTGCTTCTTTAACTCTTTCTTCGATTGAGTCTTTAGAGGTGCTTCCTCCGCCTTCCTCTTTGTTTTGAAAGAGCTTCTGGTGTCCACTTTGCAAACCCAAGTTTCTTCTGGTGGCCATCCTTCATCTCCAACGGCTTTCCATTCTTCCAAGTCCATCTTATGCAGTTGTGCTTCCGCAAGACGTTCTGTTTTGGGATCAAAGCGAACCCCTCTTTTCTCCACTGATGGATTGATACAATCTGCCGTAGCATGTCCTGGCTGATGACACTTTGCACAAAGTGCTACATAGTCCAGATGTTTTTTCGGATGCGGGCAGTTGGATGACCAATGATATGTACTACCACAATTGAAACAAGACCCATGGGGTGGTGGTTTATTTGCTCCTGCTCGACTCATTAAGTGTTTCTGGGACACATTTTGAGCCCTCTCTCTTGGTACAAACCTCTGAATTGGTATGGGTTGGATAGGAGTTATCGGCGATGGTTGAGAAGGTCTGGGTGTTTGAGGTGGTGTAACTTGCGGTACTGACTGTACTCCATATTCATCATCTGGGGTCTCTATAAAAAATGAACTATAATACGACTCGAACGCGGGGGCCCATTCTACTTGTTGCACCTGAAATGTTTGTGCGTGAGTACATTCTGTAGTGACATGCCCTTGTTTTCTGCAAGTCGTACACCATAAGCTCGGTCGGGATGAAGACGGTGATTTCTTCCTGTCAGGAGTTCCTATCATTTGCACTTTCAGATATGCAAACCTTTTAATCATCTCCTCCATAAGTTGATTACTATCCCCTTTGGCTTTGCCTTTCTTCTCCTTCGAACTTTTCTTTTCCTTGGACGAAGAACTTCGTTTCATTCTTTGTTCTTCTTCACTCGAAGAAGATGAGCTCGCTGATGAAGATTCTTCGGCTTCGGCCGAAGACGACTCATCATCAGAAGATTCTTCGGAGGAAGAGGGTTCTCTTCGACTCTTCTTGTGCTTCTTCCTTCGAGTCGACTTCTCTTCCTTCTTTCCTTTCTTCCCTTTCTTCTTCCTTTTTATCCATCCTCCTTTACTTCTAAGGGTGGATGCCTCAAATGCTTCTGCTGAAGCAACAACCTCTTCGATGGCATCCATCTTTCCTCAACGACACCAAATCTCCATTTCAATAGGTAAGCCTGTGACTAGCCATTCCGTAGCTTGATCCATAGAGTATGGGTTGACTGTACCCATCCTCGAAATCAGTAGATTGTAAAATCTTTGGACATAATCTTTTAGGCTCTCTTTCTTCCCGCTGACCAGTCTGGTCACCTTTCCCAACACTTGGCGATTGTACCCAATTTCTCGAAACCGCTCTAAGAACTTTATCTTCAGCTTGTCCCAAGTATCGATGTCTCTTGGTACTCTGTTTGCATGGTTGTACCAGCTGCGTGCTCTCTTCCTGAGAACACTTGGGAAGGTTCGCAGACGATCTAGTTCAGCGTCTTCTTTATTAGTGAAAGATACAGATTCAAACAATTTAATGTAAGCATCTACGTCCTCATCATCATCTGAAGATCCTCCTCTGAACTTCGAGTACCCATGTTTTGTGATGAGGTTGACCTGCCATACTTCAAACAAATGGAGCCCTTGGAACTTGAGTTGCTATCTTGGCAGGTGCTGGAATCGGCGCTGGTACTGCAGCTTGAACAAGGACAGCAGAGACAATACCCGCAGCAGCAGCTGCTTGGGCTTGTCTCTTCTTGAATATGGACGGTCCTGTGGTTGGTTGTAAGTAAGGAGCAGCGCTGTCCTTCTGAGCTACTGGAGTTAACGGAAGAAGTTCTCATACCAGTGTTTGAGGAATAAGTTCCTATGCCTGTAAAAGTTCCACTAAGGTAGTAATAGCTTCTACTGCCTTAGTTGCAGCTTCTTCGTTCGAAGAAGTAAACTGATCTTGATCTGCAGAAGTATCTTCTACCTCCGGGTCAGGAGTAAACAACTGCGGATATAAAACAGTATTGACTTCGGGGAAAGGTTTCCACCCTACTTCACTTTCTGGATGTTCGGTCTCAGCACTTAGCCGAGTGGTAATTTCTTCAAAGTCAAATTCTCTCTGAGCAGATTCGAGAGGAGTTGGAGGTAGTGACTTTGGTGTCCGGGGTGAACTTCTCTCGAACTATCTCAAGGAGTAGAGAAATAAGTTATCAAGTTCTTTCATCACAATGAAGTGTCCCTGATGTCTCTACATAGATGTAAGGACCAAATACGCGTAGGAAGAAAGAGAAGCTAACAAGTGAGGAGAGGATTATTCTTTCAGTTTATTAGCTGTTGTGGCTACCTAGACTATACATTAAGCTACACGAGGACCATGTGACAGGATGCAGACTCCTGCATAGTGTTATTATGTATCTAGCATGGAGACGTTCATAGATATCTTCAAGATAGAGAGATCTCTGGAGATCAGCTAACTTATGTACATTTTGTACAGTGAGAGTCGCATAGATTTTGTTTGAAGACAATGTTATCGAGGGATCAACGCCTAGAGGATTACTTCTCGAAGATAGTATCTGGAGGGCAACATCTAAAGTTGAGAACGTGTTGTTTTCGTGGGTTTTGTGAGAGAAACTAGGAAAAAAGCCCTATGACCTCTAGTTTGCCGTTTGGTCAAGTATTAACTCAAGCTTGCACTATCTTGCCCTTAATTCTATGGGGGTCGATTATTTTATACTAAAATGATGTAAAAGAAAAACCTTGGGGCGTTACACCAAGTCCCAAGATAATTCCCACTTGCTTTGTACACTTTCTTTGTCAACGCTAAGACAAACTTAAATCTTGACATCAAGACTTAATCTTTATTTATTTGCTTATCTAAACCAACTCATTTCCTTTGAGTGCATGAAAAGTCAGATGCAACTGTCACTCTATAGGAAGATCTAAGGTATAAACATCTTCGTACGAGTTCTTTGACAACCACAAATGGTCCTGCAAACTTAGATGAGAACATCATCATGAGTCCTTCAAGAAGAGCGAAGTTCTTCCTACTCAATCATATTTTTCTCATCCACTTGAAACTGCACTTGTCGTTGATGCTTGTTACCTCTTTCGTGTAACGTTGTTGTGCTTTGTTGAGGTTCTTTGTCACTTGTACCTCGCATTTCAACTAACAACTCTTCAATTGATGTTGGTGTGTTCTTGGTCGTGCCGATATAGAACTCTCTACAAGAGTCAAGTCAATAGGTCCTTCTAGTTCATGTTTGTAAGTCAACAAGAAGGACGGTTTATTAGTCGCTAAATGGCTCATGGAATTATAGTAATACTCTACAAGACTGAGTCATTTTAGTTTGCGACCACATAATTTTTCAAATATTGTGAATTTAGAATCTTTATCTAAATAATACTCCGAGTTAATCTGTATGAACGCCATCAAGTTCTAAGAGCAACAAAGAAGTCGTGAATGTTGTGACGATATCCAGTGTTAAGGTAAATTTAGCTGGTTGTTAAACATATCAATTGTCACAAAGATTGCATTATATTCTTTTGATCAGATAGATACGTTATTAACTCCATGGTAATGCTTTCATAATGTATGGTTGGAATTGATAAATGATGAAGTAACCCTTGTTCTTTGCATAAGAACTCTTTGTTTAACATGTTTTCACAAAGTGATGACATTATGTTTCATATGAGGCCAATAAATTATTTTTGCAATCATAGCTAAAATAGACTTTTTGTCTTTAAACCTTTTAAACCTTATGGTCAAATACATTATGACACTTTATGACACTTTTTAAGCAAATTGGTTTTAAGTTTTTCCTTATATCACATAAACTCGACTTTGCTTGAACATGAGTAGCTCATGTCTCACGGTTCGACGGACGAGCTAAGACAGTTGGAATCTTTCAAAGATCATCGAGTTTTGCACCAAACCAGGTGATATCATAGAGGACTTCATTGCTTGGGAGGGAAGTAGCATGAAGGCTGCCGAGCTAAGTGGTCGTTTCCTCGTAGATCTAGAGCATAAGAAGGCCGAGGTTGATGCGTGTAGAGTGTTCTTGAGCTCTCTAGATCATCCTCACGCTACAGTGCAGCAAATTCAAGTGGCATGAACACCGACTAGTAAAATGTCCTTAACGGCTGAAGAGGAATTCCGTGTGGATGATGACGAGGATACCAATTTTGACCAAGTAGCAAGTAAGCGTCTCCGACCAAGCAGCCCCTCGTTTCCGCTTCGTCATTTCAGATCTTGATTTTACTGGAATCGTGAATATCTCATTCGTGACTTTAGTATGAACCAAGTCACTCAAACAAAAAAGCCGGAGTCCAACGAGAAGGAGCTGAATGGACAAATACTTTCAACACCTCCCCGTCAAATAAGTTGCTTGTCTACTCCAAACAAGTTGTTGTTCAGTAGGTAGTAATGCCATCTCCTCCGTCGTTATATTTTGAGATCAATCGAAGTATGGAAATCCGTATATTGACAATGAGACCTTTGATCTTTCAAGACGACACAACCCACCTTGGTCATTGTGGTTTGTCTAAGTGGATGGACCTCAACATGATGAAAAAGAGGGTGGTGATTGCTAGATTCAGCAAAGATGTATCACACCGTGCATCTATCTCTTCTTGTTGACAACAGATCTCACAACAGCGTGGTTCACCAGATCGAAGTGCACCTCCATAGAGTCAAGGAGCGTCAAGAGGATATAGTGGATAAAAGTCATTGCCTTCCTTCTCTGGTGAACTATAAGTTGCTATGGTGGTGGTAATCATCTCTAGAGAGAGGGTCCATAGAGTGGTGGACATGTGACCCCTATGACGTCTCAAAGAACAATCCCCTTCTTTGAATCACCAGACACGTATGGTTGAAACTGAATGAGTTGTTGATGATCGACCAAGCTCTACTTAGTTGTAGGTGGTTCGAATATACCTCGTGTGAACTATGTATACCCTAGTGTGAACGTCATATGTGAGTAACTATGTCAATTAAGATCATCATGATCAATTATGACATCATTGAGTTCTACTCATTCCATCTCTGGTTCCATATGTTTATCATTATGCCAGTTGACGAGAGATGTAGAGCACCACCATTGATCGATCATGATCTATGGTGGACAATTGTCCAACGTCATGATATTTACTGCGATAAACACAAATAGATTCAACTATCTTATTTAAGGTGACCATAGATGTGATACAATGTATGTCGAGGTCACTCTTGAAGAAATTGACCAATGTGAAGAAAAGAAATATATGTTGTATTCCTGATTGGTTGAAAATATCAGAGTTTGGCATATCCAATGAGGTTCTTACGACCATAAGTACGCGTAGCAACCATAATGTAGTCAGTTTGCGCTTCAGCAAAATTGAAAAAGATATGCATGTTCACATGACTTATTTGCTTATTCGAAAAAATCATTCCACAATTATTATGTAACGCATGCTGATTATTATCACGTTGAGTGAATCTTCACATCACCGACATGGTGATAATAAAAGACTATAGAAAATATTCGAGATCTTGTGAGGGAAGCAATCCAAGAACTAAGGAATGAGTGAGCCAATCATATTGATGCTCTAATAAATAACGTTGACCGGATTCACAAAAATTCGGATATCAGAGTAGAGGGACCATCTCCCCCTCCATCTCTCCCAGCGCATCCTCCTCCTCCGGATCCACCATCACTTGAGAAGCCTTATGGAGCAAAAAGATTACAGATCAGGAGAATTCAACGACAACCAGGTGATCGTTAATGCCATATGCAAAATTTTGTGACCATCAGTAGAGGGTGATGGGACGTTGGCAGAAATGCTCTTTGATTTCTGAGAGTTTTGAGGTGCGATATTACAAGGTCACATGAATATGACGAGTCAGAAAAGAGCAAGACCATTTAGCAGATTATTTTGCATGCACGGATTGGGGGTTATGAACAAAACAGCTGTAGTTAACTTCCTGAAAACTTACAACCATGGAGAAGAGAGAGGTTTTTATAACAGCATCCCTATCAATATTGAGGTTTGAGAGTATCCAACAAAATTTTGGCCTGAGTGCATCGGGAGTATACTTTGGAAGATGAAACAACATAGACCATACAATGGCACTCGTTCCTTACTTTAGAACGACCATATGCTTACAATGAGGGTACAGTACAAGTTGAGAGAACATAGTGAACCTGGAGTTTTATTGGTATCTCTGCTCTATCTGCAAGGGATTGTCATTTAGAGGGAATATAGACTTTGTCTCAGCATCACTTATAAAGTTGTGCTTAACATATTTTGAAATTGTGCAATCGACAGCTTGGATTATTTGGCTTGTTGCTGAGCTAAGCTAAAAGATGAGATAAAGCGAGTGCTCAATAAATCTTATGAAAAAAGGTGTATCGAAACTAGGGGTCGACATTACTCATATTTTGGGTAAAACAAAACTAGAGCGATTGACTAGAGCATCAAGACCTAGAGTTGCTATATGATATCGATGATATTTCTTGTAGAGCCCACTTTTCCAATCTTTGATTTAATATGCTTAAAATGTAGAAGTTTGTAGAATAAACAATGAAGTTAGAAAAAGAATAGCTTAGTTTTAGTGAAGAAGTTTGTTTGTGAAGAGGAGAGCCTTCTTAAGAAGAGTCTTCAAAAAAATACCTTCGCAGGAAGATCTCTCCAGATAGAAGATGAAGAGAAGGAAGACTTTTTAATATTGGACTTCTTAAGAGTAGTCTCTTCAAGAGTAGGTTAGGATATACTATCTTACGAGAGCTGATAGGAACCGCGAGGGACGAAGACGAAGATAGTCTATGCACTTCCTTGTCAGACCTATAGCGATGAATGAGAAGCGCCTTCAGCATGTGTGAGACATTTGAACCAACTCAAAGAATCAGTTCATTATTCAAAATCTGTTTTGAGAGTGCGGTGATTCTTAGAGTCGGAGAGAGTGCTCGGAAGAAAGAGAGAAAGTTCAAGCGAAGTCTATTGCATTCAGACGAAGTCTATCTCAGACGAAGTCTATTACCTTAGGGTGAATTCGACGATCTTTGTAGAATACGATGGCAATAACGACGAAGTTGCCAAGGCTCAAAGCCTTTGAGTTGAACCAAGATGAACTTCAGAACCTTCAGCCAAAGTTGAAGGAGCTAGGGCTAACCTTCTTGACATGAGGAGGATGGACGTGAGTGTCAAGGAAGTTCATCAGCCAGATTCGGATGGACGAAGATCATGCGTCCGAAGACGGATACACGAGATCATGAAACTAGAAGTTGGACGATTGGACGAAGGTCTTGTTGGACAAAGCTGGAGAGAAGAGAGATATGGTCTTTGACCATTTGGTGATGAAGGCCCATGAGACTATGAGAAACTCTTCGTTCATCCCATTCATCCGACGAATGGATACAAGCTGACCGACTACAAGGAACCGGTGAAGATAGAGAAAGACGAAGTTGTTATGCTGATCCTGAGTCTGAGGAGAACGACATACTTGTCGACATGGAAGATTTGCTTCTTCGAGAACTTGTTTGCAGGGAAGAAGACGTACTAGATGAAGATCTTCATGATGAAGTGTAGCGATTGTGGACGAAGCAAGACTACGTATACTTAGGTAGATTCATCTCTGTCTTCGACTTCGACATGGGCTGACTGCGATCTTCATCAGATGTCTAGATCATGATCATGAAGATGGCTTCATGATCATGAAGATGGCTGCGACTTCTGGAAGAGAACCGGGCGGAGTATGACGAAGAAGTCGAGAAGAAGATGTCCTTGTAAGAGTTGATTTCCTTCGTCCATTTCAGTAAGGGCAATAGGCAAGAAGAGAAGAACAATCTTCGTCAGGAGACGCGGAAGGTGAATGAAGATCTTCGACGATAGTGCGAGGAGTTGAAGACGAATATTCAAAAGCGCGAGGAGGAGCTGAAGGTGTCAACAAAAGACTTCTCAGATCGACTCAAGGAGTTAGCGATCCAGAAGGCGGACATTCTTCGGATCCGATACGAGTATCAAATAACTTAAGAAGAAAATCCATTAGTTTAGGAAGAAGAGTATATAAGCCATCCGATTCTGAGAAGATGTATCTTTTTCCATATTTTCAGTCTTTATTAATTAATTTTTGTTACACAAGATTGCGGAGTGAACGTGTGAATGTTTTGGACGAAGACAATTTCCTACGAATATTCGTAGTTTGCTGTCGCAGGAGTAAAGCTGGTTGACGAAGATCTTTGGAAGTGGAATTCGGTGAAGAGGGAGTCTTCGTAGTACGTGAATGAGAGTTAGGACGAAGATCTGAGAACAAATCAGTTACTGCGAAGTTGAAGAGAGAGTCAAATTGTAAGAAGAGTTTGAAAGATGGTGGCTTCTTCTTGAAGACTACTTCTTCAAATAAGAGTGGGTCTTTAAGACTGAAGATTTAGTTGGAAAAACAATTCTTAGGAAGAGTAGGGGCTTATTCTTGAAGCCTTAATGTGAAGTCTGTGTTCTTTTGTCTTCATGGAAGAAGATTAGTAACATTTCAGCAGTATTTTGCATTCTTCATTCCTTCATATATGTGTCTTCTCGAATCTTTTATCTGTATCGTTGGAAAGGATCCTGACCAAGAACTATTTCATTGTTGTTTGTATTCAATTTATCAGGTTATGCTTGGATTTGATTCTTTATCAGACTAAAGACTCTCATCCAGATATCATTCTACTCTGTGAGAATAACAGAAAACTTCTAGAATTACCATTGTGATGTTGTTCTACTGTAATTTGTGTAATTGTTAACTGTATCTTTGTAGGAACGATCCTTAATTTACTATTTCCGATCCATTTGGTTTCTCTGGATTGTTACATTTCTTGATATCAAAAAATTAGTGTTGAACAAGTGATCATGTTATACTGAATATAAACATTGACAGGACCTCAAATAATCTGTTGTATTCGGTCGATCGAGTTTTGAGCGATAGATATTGAAATCTGATATCTATAAAGAAGTAGCTTAACCACCCTCTTTGGATGTGGAGTTTCTATGTATATAGATATCGAGGTCCGATATACTCATCTGCTGCACAACTTGTATTATAGAACTTTCAAGTCTTCAAGATAAACATAGATATTGAATTTCTACACCTAAAATCATCATGCAAGTTTGCTTTTGTCATAGTCCAAATTGGACAGTGAGGACATATATTAGATATCGAACTTTAACACCTTCAGCGGTACAACTTGCAACATAGTAAAAATTATGCAAAACGTGTATGGAATATAGATAACAAAGACCGATATCTATGTTCGCACCATACATGTACTCGTGTTACATAGTAATGAAATATATGACATATCTACTTTCTCCTATTTGAACTAAGACTAAAAAACTCTTACTGCGACTCCTAGGAACAAAATTAACTTCACTATGATCCAATGCATGTTGATGTTCTCCATCTTCATCAACCCTATCTGCTTGAGCATCAGTGGAAGGACGGCCTTCATCGATACTCACTCCATGTATCGGTTTAGGTTTTCACTTGTTGTCGTATAACGTGTTTTTCTGTCTGAGAATACACTAAGTATATGGCTGTGCAAAGATATGTGGTTTGAACATGTTAGCTCTAAATCTTGATCTTTCAACCCAAACATTTCTCTCCAACTTCATCTCATTCCAACAACCACAACTCTATCTATTACAACTGAAAGATGCTATAGTGCAGCATTCTCACATGTGCAACTTTTAGAACTCAACCAAACTTCGTATCTGTATATGTAAATCCATCGAGTCATAGTATAGCTTGCTGCACACCTTGGTCTCCTAAGCATTCCAGCAAGATATAACGTGCAGGTCTCAAGCAATACTTAGTTCAAAATATAACGTCAACGATGGCGGTACTTTGTAGCTCCAAAATCTCAAACGATGACTTTTGATTCGACGTGACTCCTTGCTCCTATGCCACTTAGAGCTGAAATCAGCCCCACATCTTCACAATGTTGTCTTCTATGCTGACATGGCAGTTTCAACAACAAAACTCTCCTCAATTGCTCAAAAAGAACAAAAGATGATAATAGATATGATAGAAAAACTCAAACCCACTAATAACATAAACTTCTCTGAACTTTTATACCTCGTGTAACAACCCAGAGAAACACAATATATCAGAAATAGTAAATTAAGGATCATTCTCACAAAAATACAATTAATAATTACACAAAACACAGTACTACAACGTCACAATGATAATTCTGATAGTTTTCAGTTATTCTCACGAAATAGAATAATATTCCGGATGAGAGTTTAAGTCTGATAAGAAACCAAATCCAAGCACAACCTGATAAATCGAATACAAACAACAATAAAATAGTTCTCGATCAAAGACCCTTCCAACAATACATATAAAAGATTCGAGAAGATAGACGTGTGAACAAATGAAAATAGCAAGTACTGCTGAATGTTACTAGTCTTCTTTTGAAAAGACAGAAGAGTACAGACTTCACATCAAGGCTTAAAGAATAAGCCCCTACTCTTCCAACTAAATCTTCACTCTTAAGAATCCCACTTATTTGAAGAAGGTAGACTTAAGACGAAGCCACCATGTTTTGAACTCTTCTTACAATTTAACTTGTTCTCTTCCACTTCACAATAACTGATATGTTCTTAGATCCTCGTAATGTCCTTCACTCAAATAGCACGAAGACTGTCTTCGCCGAAGGTCAACTTTGGGGGTCTGCATCAATCAGATTGACACCTGCGACAGCAAACTACGACCTACGTAGGTAATTTCCTTCGCCCACATCATTCACACTCTCACTTCGCAATCTTGCGACATCAAAAATTAACTAACAAAAACTGAAAACATGGAAAAGATAAAATGACTGAGAATCGCATCACTTATATAGTCTGTTGCTCGAAGATGACGGATCTCATTTCTTACAAAGGAAAGATTACATTTAGAATGTTGAATCATGTTTCCTCACTTGGAGGATGTGAAGCCTTGGATTTCCAGTTTGCTAGAAAATTTTTGTTTATGATAGACAAAACAGTAGATTAGTTAGTATAAATGATAGAGAAGATAAGTTTAGTGTAGTATAGAGCTTTCTTAGCCGAAGGATGATGCTGAACCAGAATACAGAACCTGTGAAGTGTATTTCTTTGGATTAATAATCTAGCTACATTCTCCAGACGAAGAGCTTTCCAGGGATACCTCACTTGTTGGGAACGGACATCGGACGACGAAGTTATGACTCAAAGAAGAAGAAGGACCAAAACAGGAAAGAAGCAGTCCTTCGCGGTCGGAACCTTACACGTGAGGAGGCGAGAAGTAGAAAACTATAAGAAGGGTCAAAAGGTAAATCATTTTACTATTTCCGCTAGCGAATTCACTGTAGCGCTCCGCATCGATCGATCGAAAGTGGACGAAGACCGACATCGGCGAAGAGTCTCTTCTAGGGTTTGGAGCAGCGGAAGGCGAGTTCAATTTGGCGAAGTCAGAAGTTGTCGATTAAGCGCCGAGTGAGGAGTGTTGTAGTCGCAAGCAGGTGAAGGAACTCTGAACTTCGGCGAAGATGAGGGGAATGCAGACAGCAAAGAAGCCGAAGTTGAAGACCATTGCGACGAAGTGACCGGACTTCAGTCCGTATCGAGAACGACTCGAAGAGATGGGGATGACGTTCCTGCTCAAAAATTGGGGAGTGGTCTCTTCAGAGCTGTTACAGGAGATACTCATCTGTAAGGGACACCCCTCTTACGACCTTCGGGCGAGGCCGAACAACTGGACTTTAGATAATTGGAGTTACGCCCTAGGAACCGATGATGCAAGAAAGCCAGGCGACTTGATGTACGATAGCACCTGCAAGCCGTCTTCGGACGAAGTGGCGAAGTACGAAGAACTTTTCTCAACGTCGCCGATAGGATCGAATGGGTTCAAGGTGCACAGTTATATTGATCCTTTCAAGAGGGATGTCACGATCGCCCTTAACACCATCTTCAAACCGCAACGTACTTCTTATCTGACCAATTGGCAGATTAACTTCATCGAGAAGATCTTCGAAGGAAGGAGAGCGTATTGGGCGAAGATCTTCCACGATCACGTTCAGAAGATGTATGCTAACTTTGAGGATGATGGATATACCTTCTTCGCAGCGTTTGCAGTTTTCTTCTATCGAGGAATGAAATTGTTATCCCCAGAAGAAGAGGAGAAGTTCGACCGAAGAATGATATCGGAAGATGAGCGTGTGATGGAGCCAACTCCTCAAAGAGAAGAAATGGCAACTCCGGTAACTTCGGCGGGACCTAGCACCCGGGCGAAGAGGAAGATGACGGAGGCGGGGACTTCAGGAGGAGCGACTTCTCGACAGAAGAAGAAGACGAAAAGGACAACTACGACTTCGGACGGAGGAGCCGAAGAGGTGCAGACTGCGGAACGATCGTCTTCAGTGGAGATTTTAAGAGAGACGGGTCCAAGAGCGAGTCAGCCGGATAGAGATCAGGAGGAGTTTGTGATACGAAGAGTACCTTTGGGTGCTACACTTCGGGAATCTCCTTCGGAAGCCCCTCGACCTTCATCCTGTCTTAACGATGCCACGACTTCGGCATCAAAAGATCTAAGCATAGGGAAGGAGTTGCAGATGTTCGAGAAGACGCTGGAGTTCCTGAGCGGCACGGCACTACCTATTTTGGCAGAGTTGGACATGCAGCGTCAGGAATACGAGAATGAGACGAAGGTACCTTTATCCCTTAGTGATCTTCTCAGTGCAGTACACTTCGGAAGACAGGGATGGCTTACGGAGAAGGACAAACTAATGAAGAAGATTGATGTCTCTTCGGCCGAGGTTGCGAAGTTGACTGCGGAGCGAGACACCTTGGTGGTTGCTAGATCGGAGGACTAGGTGAATGTTTCAAAGGAGATACAGGATTGGCAGGCGAAGCTCAACCTTATGACTTCGCGCTTCCATGACATGAAGTCAGAGAGGGACGCTGTTCTGGAGCAGTTGGCTACCAAGGATGAGGAGCTAGCCAAGGCAGAGAAAGCGAAGGAGATTGTTGAAGTGAAGACCGGAGAGCTTCGGGTGAAGGTAGACGAGATTGCGACAACATACTTCACCACCGAGCTTAACGGGACAGAGCTCGAGCTTCTCCAGCGGCTTCAAACAGAGTTAACAGTAGCGTCGGATCCTTCGGCGAAGAGTAGGATAGTTAGACTAGGGGAGAGAATCATACGAGATTTGAAGGAGCTTAGGGAGACAGTTAAGTTTACCTTAGCCAGTATAGGACACTCTTTACAGTTAGGTAGAGTAGATACTGCGGTTCCGCCAACTAGGGGGACGTGATCGTACGATTCAGATGTAATCATCTTTTGTAGGAAATGAGATCCGTCATCTTAGGGCGAAGGGCTATATAAGCGATGCGAGTCTCTGACATTTTACCTTTTCCATGTTTTCAGTTTTTGTTTCTTAATTTTCAATTGCGCAAGATTGCGGAGTGAGAGTGTGAGAAAAGTGGGCGAAGGTAAATTTACCTACGAAGGACGTAGTTTGCTGTCGCAGGTGTAAATCTGATTGATGCAGATGAGCGAAGTTGGCCTTCGGCGAAGAGAGTCTTCGAGCTATTTTAAGTGAAGGATATTTCGAGAATCTGAGAACATATTAGTTACTGTGAAGTGGAAGAGCATAAGTTAAATTGTAAGAAGAGTTCGGAACATGGTGGCTTCGTCTTAAGTTTGGCTTCTTCAAATAAGTGGGATTCTTAAGAGTGAGGATTTAGTAGAAAGAACACTTCTTAGGAAGAGTAGTGGCTTATTCTTTGAACCTTGATGTGAAATTTGTATTCTTCTGTCTTTTCAGAAGAAGACTAGTAACATTTCAGCAGTATTTTGCTACCTCATTTACTCATACATCTATCTTCTCGAATCTTTTATATGTTGTTGGAAGGGTCCCTGATCAAAGAACTATTTCATTGTTGTTTGTATTCGATTTATCAGGTTTTGCTTGGGTTTGGTTTCTTATCAGACTTAAACTCTCATCCGGATATTATTCCATTCCGTGAGAATAACAGAAAACTATCTGAATTATCATTGTGACGTTGTAGTACTGTGTTTTGTGTAATTGTTAATTGTATCTTCGTGGGAACGATCCTTTATTTACTATTTCCGATACTTTGTGTTTCTCTGGGTTGTTACATATAGAAACATTAAAACTTTTGGCGCCGCTGCCGGAGATACAGATTTAACTTTTTACTTTGAATCCAGTAAGTTGTAACCGTTGACATGTATGTCGGGGAGAGCACGAGCGCCTTCTGAAGAAGATCAGAAGACGGGAAGGACCAGGCGAGCGCTGAAAAGAAGGTTGGTCCGTGAACAACTGTTGGAAGAAGTTCAACGCCAATAAGAGACAACGAGGGAGCGAAGACGTCAAGCGGCTCAGAAGTGACAAGAAGTGAAAAATCTCTCTGAAGGGACTTCATCTTCACTTGAAAGGAGTTTAGTACATATCTCACCACGGACGCGTTACGAGAAAGACGAGCGCACATACTAGAAGAAGAAGGGAGATATCGAATCTCCATACTCGAGCGTTCGGAGTGGAGAGAGTTCACCTAAAGACGCATCATGGTTTCTTATCAGACTTAAACTCTCATCCGGATATTATTCCATTCAATGAGAATAACAGAAAACTATCTGAATTATCATTGTGACGTTGTAGTACTGTGTTTTGTGTAATTGTTAACTGTTTCTTCGTGAGAACGATCCTTTATTTACTATTTCCGATACTTTGTGTTTCTATGGGTTGTTACAGAGGAACCGAAGTTTCTACTCCACCTAACTGTAAAGTCTGTCCTATACTCCATAATGATAACTTAACTGTCTCTGTAACTCCTTCAAATCTCGTATTATCCTCTCAGTTATTCTAACTTTCCTACTCTTAGTCGAAGGATCTGATGCAATCGTCGGTTTTGTCCGAAGTCGCTGAAGAAGCTCCTTTTCTGTCGAGCCGAGCTCGTTGGCGAAGTACGTAGTCGTAACCTCTTCCACCTTGACCCGAAGCTCTTCGACCTTTGCATCTGCAATCTCCTTCGCCTTCTAAGCTTTCGCTAGCTCTTCATGTCTTGTGACCAACTGCTCCAGCAAAGCATCCTTCTCTGACTTCATATCATGAAATCGCGAAGTCATGAGATTGAGCTTAGCCTGCCAATCCTGTATCTCTTGTGAAGCCTTCACCTGATCTTCAGACCTTACGACCACCAAAGCATTGCGCTCTGTTGTCAACTTCTTCACTTCGTCCAAAGAGATCTCTAGCTTCTTCATCAAAACATCCTTTTCCGCGAGCCATCCCTGTCGGCTGAAGTGCACAGCGCTAAGAAGATCGATTAACGATAAAGGTACCTTCGTCTCGTTCTCATACACATGACACTACATGTCTAATTGTGGCAGGATTGGTAACGCGGTACTGCTGAGAAACTTCAAAGTCTTCTCAAACATTCACAACTCCTTTCTTATACTCGGATCTCGCTGTGCCGAAGTCGTGGCTTCATCGAGTTGAGGCGAAGTCCAAAGAACTTCTCGAGGATCTTTTCTTTGAATTTCAGTTGCTCCTAAATGTATCCTCCTGAGAACAAACTCTTCTTGGTCCACATTGGCTTGATTTCCTCGTGGAGCTGATTCTCCAACAATCTTGACTGAGGACGACTTCGTGAGTGTCTGAGCCTCTTCGGCGTCTTCGTCCAAAGTCTCCATCGTCGTTCTTCTCGCCTTCTTCTTCTTCCTCGAAGTTACGCCATCTGGTGTTCCTTCTTCTACAATCTTCCTCTTTGTCCTCGTACTAGGCTCCGCCGAAGTTACAGGAGTTATCATCTCCTCTCGTTGAGGAGTCGATTCCACTAACAATTCATCTTCGGACGTCATTCTCTGTCCAAACGTCTCCTCTTCTGACGGAGATAATAACCTCATTCCTCGATAAAAGACCAGTGCGAAGGTCACAAAGTACATAGATCCACCATCGTCAAAGATACCATATAGCTTCTAGACATGATCATGAAAGATCTTCACCCAATATGCCTTCTTCCTTGCGAAGATCTGTTCCATGAAATGTATTTGCTAGTTTGCTAAATACGAAGTCTGGTACGGCTTGAAGATCATATTCAAGGTAATGGTGACATCTCTTCGGAACGGCTCGATGTAACTATGCACCTTGAAGTCATTCGACCCTACCGGCATCATAGAGAATAGTTCACTATACTTCGCCACCTCCTCCGAAGATGACTTGCATGTGCTGTCATAAAGAAGATCTCCCGGTCGTCTTGCATCGTCAATCCCGAATGGAAAAACTCCAATGTGACAGAGTCCAGTTCTACGGTCTTCTCCGAAGATCGTCTAAAGGGTGTCCTCTACACACAAGAATCTCCTGTACCAGATCCGAAGATATAACACCCCTATTCTGCATTAAGAAAGCCATACCCATCTCCTCAAGTTGCTCTTGATACGGCTGGAAGTTTGGCCACTTCAATTTAACCGGCGGCTTCCTTGTAGTCTACATTCTTCTCATCTGTTCGCAGTTCAAGGTCGGAGTCCTTCGTCTATGAAGTCTGTCTTCGCTTCTCTTGTCGCACTAAACCCTAGGAAGACTCACTTCGTCGAAGATACTCTTCGTCTCTCTTGTACCGATAGTTCCGGAGCGTTACTATAAACTCGCAAGTGGAAATAGTAAAAATGAATTGCTTTTGACTCTTCTTATAGATATTTCTTCTCGCCTCCCCACGTGCGAAGTTCCTCTTGTCCCTCGACCGCGAAGTTGCGTGAACTCCTGTGCTATTTTGGTCCTCCTTCCCAAAGTCGTAACTTCGTCATCCGACGTCTATTCTCAGCAAATGAGGTATTGCTGGAAAGCTCTTCGTCTGAAGAATGCAGCTAGGTTATTATTCCAAAGATATACACTTCATAGGTTCTGTAGTCTTACTCAGCATCATTCTTTGGCTAAGAAACTTTATAGTACAACTAAACTTATCCTATCTGTCATCTATACTAACTAATCTACTATTTTATCTAACAAAAACAAAAATTTTCTAACAAACTAGAAATCCAAGGCTTCACATACTCCCCCTCTCAGTTGTGAAGCGACCCCGCGAACACATCAGCAGTAATATCGCTTGATTCTTCCTCCGTTTACTCGAGTAGCAAAAAGATTTCCTTCCAAGTCTTCAAGTTGGACTGAACCATTACCGTAACATTTTGAAACTTTGTATGATCCCATCCATCGTAGCTGTAACTTTCCTGGAAACTTAATATGTCTACTATCATATAGTAAGATTAAGTCTCCGTTATTCACATCCACTTTCCTCAACTTCTTATCATATATCTCTTTTCGCTTCTCTTGTATGTCCTTAGTCAACTCCAAAGATGCCTCGCAATTCTCTTCTAGTGCCATCAAATTTTACAGTCTGATGAGCTGACTATCTTTTGCAGACAATCTATCCTACGACAAAATCCTATAAGTAGGGGTTTCGAATTCAATAGACATAATGGGATGCATTCCGTAATCTAAGAAGAACGACGTCTGTCGTGTTGTTATCTTCTCTGTATTTCTGAATGCCCACAGAGCTGCATCCAACTTGGTGTTCCAGTCATAAGCATGGTTGATAGTCACTTTGTTCAAAATCTTACACAGCAACCCATTGCTTTTCTCAGTAAGTCCATTCGCCTTAGGATTATACGGAGTAGTCTTTCGATGCTTGATCTGAAAATACCTTGTCAATGCCTCTATGGTATTGTTCAAAAAATGTGTACCCTTATCACTCACCAGTTCCAATGGACATCCAAACCTGGTGATGATATTCTTATGTAGAAAAGCTACCACTGTCACCGCATCATCTTTCTTTGTTGCTTCAGCTTCCACCCACTTGGTTGCGTAATCTGTAGCAACCAATATGTATCTTCTGCGTGTTTTTCTTGTTGCTGACTGAATAGGTCTCACAAAATCAATTCTCCATTTCTCGAGTGATGCAAGAGGTAAGATAGGATGGAGTGGTCACTGAGTAGTTTGAGTAGGCTTAGCTACTCGCTGACAACTGTCACACCTCTTAATGATCGCTTGCACATCTTTGTACATGGTGGACCACCAGTATCCTACATCCAAAATCTTCTTCACTATGTTGCGAAGGACATAATGTCCTCCTGCTGATTCAGAATGCATTGCTTCCACTACTCTTCCTACTTCTTCCTCCTCCAGACATCTTCGTAGTTCATCATCTATCCGCTTCTAGAACAGATTATCACTCTTCATCTCATACGGTCCGACTTTGTGTATGAACACCGTGCGCTGCTCCAAATCCATTCCTTCAGGACACTGCAATGTATACAGATATCTATATATCTCATGGTACCTGCTCGTGGGGGTTACTGTCAGCTGGAAAAGCTCTTCATCTGGAAAGTCGTCTGCTACATTGTCTTGTCGCTCTCCTGTCCTCAACCGAGACATGTAGTCTGCATTCTCATGGTGTTTACCTGCTCGAGTTTGAACTGTGAATTTGAACTCCTGTAGTAACAACATCCATCGTGCTATTCTTCCAGACAAATCAGATTTTTGCACCAGATGTTTTAAAGCATAGTGATCCACGTAGAATACAAACTCGCAACCCAACAAATAAAGTCGAAATTTTCTGACAGAATACACCATCCCTAGTGCTTCACGCTCTGTAGTGGAGTAGTTCTTCTCTGCAGCAGATAGCTGTCTACTCGCATAGTAAATCGGATGGTCCTTCTTTTCATTGTCTTTCTGACTCAGTACCACTCCAATAGCGAATGCTGAGGTATCCACATACACTTGAAAGGGTTGACTCCAATCCGGTGCTTTCATGACTGGAGCTTCAATCAACTTCGTCTTCAGCATTTCAAAAGCTTTATGTCTCTGTTCCTGCCAGACGTACTCAATAGTCTTCTTCAACAATTCGGTTAGTGGTGCTGCCAGGGTTGCATAGTCTTTGATAAACCTCCGATAGTAACCCACATGTCTTAAGAATCCCCGCAACTCACTAGCATTAGAGGGAGGATCCAAAGCTACTATAACTTGGACTTTATCTACATCTACTTCAATGCCTCACTACGACACTCTATGTCCTAATAAGATACCCGTTGTCATGACAAAGAACACTTTTCTGGATGTAATGCCAACTGAGCATCTCTACAACGCTGAAAAACTACAGCCAAGGAATTTATATGCTCTTCCCTTGGACCAAAAACACAAAAATCATCTATAAAAATTTCTAAGAACTTCCTAAGATACTCCTGGAAAATGTTTGTCATCATTCTCTGAAATATGGCAGGAGCATTACACAAACCAAAGGGCATCTTATGATACGCAAAAGTCAGTGGTAAAAGTAATCTTGTCTTTGTCTTCTTCTCTAATGGATACCTGATTATACCTTGAAAATCCATCAAGAAAACTATAGCACTCATGACCAGCTACCCTATCCAAAATATAATCTGTAAAAAGTAAGGGGTGATGGTCTTTCCTGGTTGCTGCATTCAGTTTTCAAAAATCTTGACATACTCTAATTTTACCAGTCTTCTTCTTGGGTACTATCACTATAGGTGATACGCATTCACTGCTAAGGACATGAAAGATAATGCCAGCACTTAAGTACTTGTCAGTCTCATCCTTGACTACGAGAGAGTACTTCGGGTTTAGCTGATACTGCATTTGTCTCACAGATATAGAGTTTTCCAACAGGTCAATTCGATGTTGACCCCACTTCGCATGAATATCCTTCATGTCTTCTATCTTCCAGGTGAAGACATCTTGGTAGTAAGTTAACATGTCGTGGTACACTTCCAATTCCGCTTCCTTTAACTTCGCTGCAATCTTCAAGACTTTCCCTTCTTTGAGAACCAAATCCACTGTTGCTGACTTCAGTACCATGCCTTCTGTGTGGCTTACCTCTGAACTTCTCTATCCCAACTGTGATTGCTATTCTTCCTCAGCCCTTCGCACTCTTCTTCTTCTTCTTCTATCTCATATCATTGCAAGTAGTTCACAACTATGTAGGGTCTTGATATTTCATTCTCCGAGCTAGTGCTTGAAGATGAAGAGTCTTCGTCCGAAGTGTACCCTGAATCTGTTGAAGATGTTTCGCCTGGTGTGACATCTTCTTCCAGCTTATAGAGACACCTTTATCCTTGGGTTTCAGCGGATCATTAAAGGATAACTTCTGCTTATACCAATCAGTGATTACCTTAGCACCATATAGCCAAGGCCTGCCTATAAGCACTCCATAGCCAGACTTAACCAATGGTCTCAGTATAGTATAAGTAAGTTTGAAGATTATCCCATCGATTGTCGTAGGGATATCTCGCAGTACACGCAAAGGTCTTTGTCGACTCCGATCCGTCATCCTCAACACTCTTGGTGTTGATTCGAACTTTGTGTAACCCAATCCATGCGTTGTATCCTCTGTAATAATATTCACGCTAGAACCAGAGTCTATAGGCACATGCTTTATTAGACATCCATCTATTTCAATGTCTACTTCTGGAGATCCTAAGTCCTTCAATCCCACTTGAAACAATGAAGGCAGATTCTTTGATTTAGCCTTCGCTGGTTTTCTCAAGGCGGCTAACAACAACTTCCTGTACAGCCTATTGTCTTCGACCAACTGCTTTATTGTTATGTTAGCTTGTTGGTTCAGTAAGTCTTCCACTACATTATAGTGGGGACTTATCACTTGAGCAGTCTTCTTAGTCTGCTCAGCCACCTGGTTTCGAAGTTCAGGTGGTCGATTGCTTTCGGACGAATAGACTTCGGTCTTCACCCTCCCAAGTCTTTCCTGGCTAAGTTCTTCTTCATTCGTTTCTTTACTCAGTTCCTTACTGAGTAGTGCTTTCACTTCCTCGGAAATGTCAACATGCAGTCTTGTTGAGGTCTTCTTCATTCTCTCCTCTTCATTGCGAACTTCGGCCGAATCTAACTTTGCTCGCTTTCCTACCAGTTCACGCACTTGTTCTGTCAACGTCTTGTGCGCTCTTTTATTCTTCTTCAACTCCTTCTGCTCAGTCTTCTTGATGTCCTTTGCTTCCTGAGCTTCGGCTTCCGCTAGAGTCTCTCTTGTCTGAAGTATCTTCTTTACACTTCGAGTCTCGACTTTGTTAACCAGAATTTTCTTGTCTTCTGGCCAACCATATCCATCGTCTTTTGAAAGATTACAAGTCTTCATATCTTTCACCAATTCGACCATGTTCACTCATGCATCTGATCGTAGTTGGTTGGAAGGTGGTTGAAACCTCACACCGGTCTTCTGGACTGGTTTGTTTGTACAATCTGTGGCTCCATGTCCGAGCTTACCACACTTCCCACACAGTGGCATATATCCTACTTGTTTTCTTGGATGAGGACAAGAAGGAGCCCAATGACCAACTGCTCCACAATTAAAACATGACGTGCCAAGAGTTGGTGGCCCTTGATAACCTACAGGCGCAAACTTTCGTTGGGAGACATTAGTAGCCGTTTGCCTGGGTACAAAACATTGGATGTGTACCGGAGGAATGGAGGTAAATTGTTGGAGTTGAGTGGGCACCATAGCATCATCTTGAGCTTGTACTCCATAGACTCCATCTTCACATTCCACGAAGTAGTTGGGCTCATATACTGGTGTCCATTCCACTGAATGTGTATTGTAAGATGGTTTAGTGTTAAAACATTCCGTGTTGTCGTGTCCAGATTTTCCACAACTATTACACCACAGATTCGGACATGAACCAGATGGTGACTTTCGTCTTTCTGGTGTTCTCACCAACTGTACCTTGAGGTCCTCGAACTTCTTGAGAAGATCATCAAGTGCGTGATCTTTAGGTGGTGGTGTTCTTTTCACCATCGAGGGTCTCGACTTTGTTATCTTCTTTCTCTTCTTTCGTTTAAACTCTTCGTCCGAAGAGGAAGAATATTCATCCTCCGATGTTAAACTTTCGTCCGAAGACTCCTCTTCTGAAGATTCCTTCGAGGAAGAAGATTTTATGCTTCTTCGCTTCAGCTTCTTCTTCTTCTTCGTCTCTTCCTTCTAATTATTTTTGGACTTCCAGAAGTCCTTCTTTCTCGACTTTGAGGTCTTTTCGTGGTCTCTGCTGAGGATATTTGAGGAATCATAATTCTCAGCAGAATCAACGGCTCGCTCTAACGTTGATGTATCGAATCGTCTAACCCACGTTTGTTGCTTTGAAGGCAACCCCTTCACAAACCACTCTATTGCTTGTGCCGGTGTGTAGGCTGGGTGTGCTCCGTTGGCAGGTAGTCTATCCAAGATTCCGTAAAATCTCTGGATATAACTCTTCAAAGACTCTTTTCTCTTGCGTTTAACGCTGTTTACTTTGTGCAGTACATGCCTGTTATAGTTTAGTTCCCTGAATCTCTTAAGGAATTCGTTTTTCATTAAATCCCAGGTAGATATGATTGTAGGAGTCAGATTAGCATGACTGTATCATTTTCTCGCTGCGTGTTTCAATAAACTGGGAAAATCCTCATCCGATCAGGATCATTGTCTTCTTTGTTCGCGTGTGATACCGCCTCAAATTGTTTAACAAAGGAGTCGGCACTCTCTCCGTCTCCATCACTGTCAGAATCTTCATCGTCAAATTTTGGGTAGTTTTGACGAGTGAAAGGCGGTGCTCCTGACGGAAGTGGTACCCTATCATCGTATGAGGTACTGGAGAAGGTGGAATTGCTGAGGACTGTCCCTGACTATATATTGTTGGTACCGTCAAATTTGAAATCTGCGCTGGACATGTACTGGACAAATTACTTGATGGTCGAAGAGTCAGCTTAGCAAGAGCGCTCACAACTGTGGTACTTGCTATGATATTCGGAAGATTCACTTCGTGCAAGATACTTCGGCCGAAGTGTCTTCAACTAGATGAACGTCTTTTCGCCTTACGTCGTTCTCCTTCTTGGGTGAAGAGGAGGTGGAAGCCTCTTGACTTCGTAGCTTAAAGAGCGATACTCCTGGAGTACCTTGAGGTCTAAGATTCGAGATTTGAAGAGCAAGTGATCCTAACGGCAACAATTCTTGAATTAATTATTGTCCTCTTTGTTTCTTCAAGAGTTCTACAAAACATGTGATCTCTGGTCCATGTTTAACGATTAGTTCCAAGGCCGTTTCCGCTTTCGGATTTGCATCTTCTGCAAGAGAGGTTAAAATATTGGGTTCTGACTTGTCAGAACCTGATGATGAAGATGAAGATTGAAATAGTTCCACCTTCCGAAGTGAAGGAGTTTCTTCTATATCAATCTCTTCGTCTTCAGCTTGGATACCTTTGTCCTTTTGCGTCGATTCAAACAGAGATTCATATAAACTTGTGGTCCTTGAAGGGAATGATAACCATGAGACGTCTTTAGACGAACTCTCTCCACTTCGTCCACTCGAGCTTGGAGATTCGATGTCACTCTTCTTTTTCTAGTATTTACGTTCATCTTTCTCGTAGCAAGTTCGTGGTGAAATAGGTACTGAGCTCCTTTCGAGCGAAGATGAAGTTCCTTCAGATAGATTTTTCACTTCTTGTCACTTCTGAGCTGCTTGACGTCTTTGCTCCTTTGTGGTCTCTTTCTGACGTTGAACTTCTTCCAACAGTTATTCACGAACCAATCTTCTTTTCAGCGCTCGTCTGGTCCTTCTCGTCTTCTGGTCTTCTTCAGAAGGTGCTCATGCTCCCTCCGACATACATGTCGACGGTTACAACGTACTGAATTTAAGTAAGAGTTAAATTTGTATACCCGGCAGCGGCACCAAAAGTTTGTATGTTTCTATATGTAACAACGCAGAGAAAAACAATGTATCAGAAATAGTAAATTAAAGATCATTCTCACGAAGGTACAATTAACAATTACACAAAACACAGTACTACAACGTCACAATGATAATTCTGATAGTTTTCTGTTATTCTCACAGAATAGAATAATATCTGGATGAGAGTTTAAGTCTGATAAGAAACCAAACCCAAGCACAACCTGATAAATCGAATACAAACAATAATGAAATAGTTCTTGATCAGGACCCTTCCGACAATACATATAAAAGATTCAAGAAGATAGATGTGTGAACAAATGAAAATAGCAAGTACTGCTGAAATGTTACTAGTCTTCTTCTGAAAAGACAGAAGAATACAGAATCACATCAAGGCTCAAAGAATAAGCCCCTACTCTTCCTAAGAAGTGTTCTTCCAACTAAATCTTCATTCTTAAGAATCCCACTTATTTGAAGAAGGAAGACTTAAGACGAAGCCACCATGTTCCAAACTCTTCTTACAATTTAACTTGTTCTCTTCCACTTCACAGTAACTAATATGTTCTCAGATCCTCATAATGTCCTTCACTCAAATAGCACGAAGATTGTCTTCGCAGAAGGTCAACTTTGGGGGTCTGCATCAATCAGATTGACACCTGCGACAGCAAACTACGACCTTCATAAGTAATTGTCTTCGCCCACATCATTCACACTCTCATTCCGCAATCTCGCGTAATCAAAAATTAACTAACAAGAATTGAAAACATGGAAAAGATAAAATGGCTGAGAATTGCATCACTTATATAGTCTGTTGCCCGAAGATGGCAGATCTCATTTCCTACAAAGAAAATATTACATCTAGAATATTGAATCACGTCTCTCTACTTGGTGGAACCAAAGTTTCTACTCTACCTAACTGTAAAGTCTGTCCTATACTCCATAATGATAACTTAATTGTCTCCCTAAGCTCCTTCAAATCTCGTATTATCCTCTCGGGTATTCTAACTATCCTACTCTTAGCCGAAGGATCTGGTGCAATCGTTAGTTCTGCCCGAAGTCGCTGAAGAAGCTCCTTTTCTGTCGAGTCGAGCTCATTGATGAAGTTGTAGTCGTAACCTCTTCCACCTTGACCCGAAGCTCTTCTGCCTTCGCATCTGCAATCTCCTTCGCCTTCTGAGCTTTCGCTAGCTCCTTATTTCTTGTGACCAACTGCTCCAGCAAAGCATCCTTCTCTGACTTCATATCATGAAATCGCGAAGTCATGAGATTGAGCTTAGCCTGCCAATCCTGTATCTCTTGTGAAGCCTTCACCTGATCTTCAGACCTTACGACCACCAAAGCATCGCGCTCTGTTGTCAACTTCTTCGCTTCGTCCAAAGAGATCTCTAGCTTCTTCATCAAAACATCTTTTTCCGCGAGCCATCCTTGTCGGCTGAAGTGCACAGCGCTAAGAAGATCGATTAACGATAAAGGTACCTTCGTCTCATTCTCATACACATGACACTACATGTCTAATTGTGGCAGGATTGGTAACGCGGTACTGGTGAGAAACTTCAAAGTCTTCTCAAACATTCACAACTCCTTCCCTATACTCGGATCTCGCTGTGCCGAAGTCGTGGCTTCATCGGGTCGAGGCGAAGTCCGAAGAACTTCTCGAGGATCTTCTCCTTGAATTTCAGTCGCTCCTGAATGTACCCTCCTGAGAACAAACTCTTCTTGGTCCACATTGGCTTGATTTCCTCGTGGAGCTGATTCTCCAACAATCTCGACTGAGGATGACTTTGTGGGTGTCTGAATCTCTTCGGCGTCTTCGTCCGAAGTCTCCATTGTCGTTCTCCTCGCCTTCTTCTTCTTCCTCAAAGTTACGCCATCTGGTGTTCCTTCTTCTACCATCTTCCTCTTCGCCCTCGTACTAGGCTCCGCCGAAGTTATAGGAGTTACAATCTCCTCTCGTTGAGGAGTCGGTTCCACTAACAATTCATCTTCGGACGTCATTCTCTATCCAAACCTCTCCTCTTCTGACGGAGATAATAACCTCATTCTTCGATAAAAGACCACTGCGAAGGTCACGAAGTACATAGATCCACCATCGTTGAAGGTACTATATAGCTTCTGGACATGATCATGAAAGATCTTCGTCCAATATGTCTTCTTTCCTGCGAAGATCTGTTCAATGAAATGTATTTGCTAGTTTGCTAAGTACGAAATCCGGTACGGCTTGAAGATCGTATTCAAGGTAATGACGACATCTCTTTGGAATAGCTTGATGTAACTGTGCACCTTGAAGTCATTCGATCCTATCGGCATCGTAGATAATAGTTCACTATACTTCACCACCTCCTCTGAAGATGGCTTGCAGGTGCTGTCGTAAAGAAGATCTCTCGGTCGTCCTGCATCGTCAATCCCGAATGAAAAATTCCAATGTGACAAAGTCCAGTTCTGCGGTCTTCCCCGAAGATCGTCTGAAGGGTGTCCTCTACAGACAAGAATCTCCTGTACCAGATCCGAAGATATAACACCCCAATTCTGCATTAGGAAAGCCATAGCCATCTCCTCCAGTCGCTCCTGATACGGCTGGAAGTTCGGCCACTTCGTCGTGATGGTCTTCAATTTAACCGGCGGCTTCCTTGTAGTATGCATTCCTCTCATCTGTTCGCAGTTGAAGGTCGAAGTCCTTCGCCTCTCTTTGTATGAAGTCTGTCTCCGCCTCTCTTGTCGCACTAAACCTTAGGAAGACTCACTTCGCCGAAGATACTCTTCGCCTCTCTTGTACCGATAGTTCCGGGACGCTACAATAAACTTGCAAGTGGAAATAGTAAAAGTGAATTGTTTCTGACTCTTCTTATAGATATTTCCTCTCGCCTCCTCACGTGCGAAGTTCCCCTTGTCCCTCGACCGCGAAGTTGCGTGAACTCTTGTGCTATTTTGGTCCTCCTTCCCAAGATCATAACTTCGTCGTCCGATGTCCGTTCTCAGCAAATGAGGTATCCCTGGAAAGCTCTTCGTCTGAAGAATGCAGCTAGGTTATTATTCAAAGATATACACTTCATAGGTTCTGTAGTCTTACTCAACATCATTCTTCGGCTAAGAAACTCTATACTACAACTAAACTTATCCTATTTGTCATCTATACTAACTAATTTACTATTCTATCTAACAAAAATAAAAATTTTCTAACAAACTGGAAATCCAAGGCTTCACACCTCACTTCTCTCAACTCGATCGGTCAATAGTCAAACTTCACAAAAAACTTTATTGGACCCTTGACTCTTACCTTGGGGAATTTTCAGATTGAAACCTCAGTCCAACTCTTTGATATGGATCAACCTCTAATCTGTGTTCACTTAAGAGCTTTGCAGACCTAGGTATGTTTGATCCAAGATCCTAAACAACCTATTCAACAAATCAAGGTGAAACATTTCATATTTCTTAGTGACATTGCATCCCTCAATTCTGAAAAGTTTCACTCCGAAATTTGATCCTGAACTCCAGAAATAGTCAAAATCCCATCACTATCACAACTCGCAATACTCACGTCTACACCCTTCACGACCGATTGACGACCAATTGATTAAATGACTGATTGAATTTCAATTGGTTGTGTGCCAATCCAATATGATCAGGAATCAGATAGAATTGATATTAGAACAACCAGCTCGTCGTCAGCTCTCCAACCCAACTCACAAATCCTCAAAAATCTTCACGAGTCTCATGAAACATCCGAAAACATAGCAATGGATATGAAGTTTACCCACTCCACTCAATCAATCATATAGCTCTTAATCCTCCATGAATTTGCCGGATTTGTTAGTCCAGATTGTAACCTTGGTTGAGAGCTTTCCAACCATATCCTTATTTGCTCAAATGGACACCCGAAGCCTCACAAAACCACAAAAAATGTTGTGGAAACATCTAGAACACCATTGGTCCAAAAATTAGATCAATGGGAGCAAAAAGAGTTTTAAGTTTGTGTTTTTCTCACTTGACTCTTTCCATTATAACGACTTGTAACACCCAAGGAAACACTAGACACCAATAAGACTAGAAGAAACTGTACCATTTTGAAGGATTCTCTGCGAACATAAATACGCATAAGTGCTCAACTATAATGGACCAATTCAACTAATCGTCGACTAATATAGAATCAATATTACAACCTTAAAGCGATCTACAATGAAAAGTACGGCAAAAAAATTGATGAAGCTTTCACTGGTTAGAATACTCTTCCCCAAAGTTCCTCATTATCCACACTCCATGATTGATCTTTGGTCTAAAGTGATATCGAATATCGACCTAGACGTTGAAATGAATGTTGGTCGGATAGTTGAGATCCATTCTTCATCACAACAAGATGTACACAGTAAGATCTCAAGTCTTTGTATGTGTCAATTGGAAGAATCATCGGAAGCGGTAAATCCATTATACTCCTTATGAATTCATCACCAAAATAAGAAACTAACCACTGTCGAAAGTGATCGAGATAGATGCAATGAAGCTTGATATGAAACGGATCTAGGAAGAGAAGATCCGAAGGTAGTATCAAACCTCCGTCTATAACCACCACTCTCGTAGTTCTTCATTCCTCCATGCAGACCAACGCAAACTTTCACAAATCATCCGCTAAGAGAGAATACCTCACAAACCCTCGATCAATCATCTTATACCCAAATGCAACGACAAGAACCACCAAAATGAACGCACACAAATTGCTTATTTGGCACATTTCACTCAAACAAATAATCGCAATCGTGGCATCCATCACGCCGTTTGGCAAGTTATGTGATAAGGTTCATGAAACATAGAAAAAAGAAACACAACTTTAAGTTCTACTGGTATTTCATACAAGAGCTACACCACAACACAACATCATTTTGGTAGACACTCATTTTCTCCCTACATGTAGAATAATTCATGAGTTTCACTAGGTGAAAAATCAATGAGTTTATTATCAAATAAATAAATAATTATTACCAAACAGTCTTATCTTTAAATATTTTTCTGTTCCTAAAGGTCGCTCCCATGTTTCTCTTTTTAAGGTTACTACTAGTGCAATATTATCGGTGTCTTCTTGAATATTTCCTTCTTCAAGCCTTCATACACATTTTCGTTATGTCATAATACAAACCTGGATTTCATCCCACACGTTCCATAATAAACCAGGTACGTCAAGTTACAAATCACGATCTTTATATGAGAATAAATATATATCACCTAATATGCCAAATCTTTAAATTTTTTCTAACCCCTTGGGGTCGCTCCATTTTTTATTTAATAAGTTACTAGCAGGGCATGCTAATTCCAGAAGTTTCTTAACTATTCACTTCATGTGGCCTTCATAAACATTTTATACCCATTCAAAACTTTACTCTATTAGTACGTGAGTTTCAAATATTTTTGCTATGGGTTCTCCATTTATTACTGCTGCGAGGTCAATACTAGTTGCTTCTATCAAATATATCATGGGGTTAACACCCTTATCAACTTTGATATCTCAATCCTTATAGATATCTACTTCGTTATCTATTTTCTGATATCATGAGAAATCTGCTGATATCAGGAAATATTTCCTTATATCGGTTTCTAGTTACTGATAGGCCTTCCATTCCCCATCAATATCTATGTGCTTATATGTGCAGGTTTTTACTGATATTAGGAAAACATTCTTTAAATCAGGGTCTGAATACACGCATAGGACATCATCAACCATCTGGGTATCAAGAGGAAAGATAACTCCATATCCTCGAGGTCCTTCTCGTACCTCCGAAGCCCAGCATAGTTCACGTGCAAGGCCCGAAGTTGTGGTGGTTTCACCGCAACTACAAAGTATGAAGAGTTGATGAAGTACGAAGAAGAAAATAATGAAGTACAAAGATGTGTTGAAGTACGAAGATGAAATAATTGCTTGAAGAATTTCTTTATAGATAACTATTATCCTCAAAACAATCTTCGTCGAAGTTCAACCTCTCCGTCAATTTCTCTCTCTTGTTCTCTCTGCCTTCTCTAATACTGTAGATACAATACAACAAACGACATAAGCCGTCTCTCTTATATATCTCTGTGAGTTCGTCACACGTGCTGCAGTTAGATTTTTGCTCAGTCTTTCAAAGTTCTCTGTCGGTCGAAGGACGAAGAAGTCATTCTTCACCGACTTCACTGATTTTTCAATCTTTGATAACTTTGTCCTTTGAACTATGTTTGCCTCGAATAACATATCGTTAGAAACTCTTCATCTGAAGAATCCATTCATGAGGAATTTTCATCCAAACTGACTTCATAACTTCTCTTGGTTTCTCAAGAGTAGATCTTCTTCACTAAACTTCTAATTAACACTACTCTTCTTCTATCTTATATCTTCTACTACCTATTATTCTTATTTACTCTACAACTAGTCAATTAATTAACAAAAAAATGAAATCAAGGCTTCTCATGGAGCTTGAGCTACCTATACAAATTAAGGAGCGATACTAGTGAAAAGGTATGTATCAAAATGTGGTGAACTTTGTGAGCTCATGCTTGCATTGTCAGTTTTACTCAAAGGTGCGTTACAGGGATGGTCTGATGCCTACGTATCTGTCTAGTATTCACTTCCAATGGGTTCTTGATTTGGTGGTGATGCCTCTGGGGTTATGAGGTATGAGGTACTTGGTGTTGGCTCGTGAAGACCTCTCCAACTTTGTAGAAGGACGAGCTCTGAAGACGAAGACCACAGAAGGTATATGTAGGTTTGTTCTTGAGGACATTATCTCCAGATATGAGTCTATCGGAAGATTACGTGCAAACAGAGGAGAGTTACGTGGTACAAAAGTGAAGGGGTTCTTTGCTCGATACGGTAAAACTAGTAACATTTCAGCAGTACTTGCTATCCTCATTTGTTCATACATCTATCTTCTCGAATCTTTTATATGTATTGTTGGAAGGGTCCTTGATCAAGAACTATTTCATTGTTGTTTGTATTTGATTTATCATGTTGTGCTTGGGTTTGGTTTCTTATCAGACTTAAACTCTCATCCGGATATTATTCCATTCCGTAAGAATAACAGAAAACTATCAGAATTATCATTGTGACGTTGCAGTGCTGTGTTTTATATAATTGTTAACTGTATCTTCGTGGGAACGATCCTTAATTTACTATTTCTGATACATTGTGTTTCTCTGGGTTGTTACAGGATATGATGTGGTTGAAGATGTGGGTGCTCTGAAAGCCACATCTCAAACTCACTACTGCGATGAATCCAGAGAGGAGATTGGTAAGAGCGAACGAGAGCATCCATCGATTGTTCAAGCCTTGGTGAAGACATGTGATGATAGACATAGAGAGTGGTCTAGGTTCCTCTTTTTTGCTATGTGGGCTAACAAGACAACTCATTGCACTACTACATGTTCATTACATGCCCATTGAATTGATGTTGGGTCAAAAGTCGATTATGTCAGTAGAGGAAGACTTCCTTACATGAGCTACTTTACCATGGGAGGACAAAATGGATCATGTACAACTTCTTGCACTTCGTATCAAGCAATTAAAAGATAGAGAGGGTGATCTTATAGAGGCACAACAGAAGTTGAAAGAAGCTCGTCTGAAGAATAAAGATAGATTTGACAAGACCCATAGGCTCCGACCAAAACCCATACATGTTGGAGATTATATTTTGATGTATGACAGTACTCTAGAAAACCAGCACTCTACAATTCAAAAATTTTCTAGGAGATGATTTGGTCCATATGTTGTCTCAGACCGTACATCAGAATACTACTTATTCTTTACATGAGCTTGATGATACACCTTTAAGACTTCTTGTCGTCGATAAGTGCATCAAGTTGTTTAGAAGGAGAAGAGAATCTGTTGAGCTAGTCGATTTTTTCGAGTCAAGACAGATCATAGATCTGATGAAGATCTTCTACCTGATGAAGACACTGAAGATGTTGAAGACGCTGAAGAGAACAATGGCAACTTAGAGAGTCTTGGAAACTAGTTGAAGAGTTGACACATATCCAAAGATGTGTATGTTTAGAGAGGGTGAATGTCATGCTACGAGACGTCTCATACGATGAAACAAGTCTCCAAAAAATATCCGAGTCACATTTCCACAAGCAGCTGCACTTGAGCTTATCAAGCTGGATAAGAGCTAAGCTAGGGCTGAGTTAGACAAGCTGCCCCTAGCTTGAGCTAAAATATCACTTTGAAGAAGAGTGAAAGTATCAGAATGCAGAGCTCGTTGAGGAGAGTGACCTAGTTCTTTCAATTGTGAGAAATAGCATTCTATGCAATAGTTAGTGCAGTTTATAAGTTATGAAAAATGTGAAAGAGGAAGTCAATTCTAGCTCATGACTTGGATCCATAATCTGAAGATACAAGTGCGTAGGTGTTAGTGAGTATTGTAGTTTTGACTCTTAAATTCACTAAAAATGTTAGCTATACATAAAAGTTAATGTAGAGAGAGTTAGTAAAGAATACAAAAGTAACTTCTTTTAGGTTTATGTATGAGTTTTGATTCTCTTTCTAACGGGAATAGAGGATATTCTCGATGATAGAGGTGCTCATGTCAGAAGTTACTTGATGCGGCTATGGGGAGTGTTATAACTTGTGTGGTGGCTCCATAGCTATAACTTTGGTCTACATCGGATGACCTGTAATATAACTGAGGTGGCATCGAGATGGCACCAAGAGTCTTGGAAATTTTTTATAAGCAAGGGCTTGCTTGGTTGATACCCAAGTATGCTTATAAAGATCTTAGCTTAGGTGGGGTGTTAAAATAGAAAACTGCCGGCATCACACGAGGAAAGATATTGTACTTTTTTTTCACCAAGGAGAGTCGTCGAGGTGCACAGGAGGAAGATAAGGAATGAGGAGATCAGATTTCTCGAGATTTCAAGTGTGGAGCTGTTGTAAGAAAAGAAATAAGGTTTAGAGAGTTTGAACTTCACCTATTGCTATTTGTTTGGAAGTGAATCTGCCTTCTCGTGAACGAGAGAAGATCTTATTGAGTGAGGACCGACTGTTTGGAAGTGAATCTATCTTTTGATGAAGGGGAGATGATCTTATTGAGTGAGGATCAACTGTTGGGAAGTGAATCTGCCTTCTGGTGAACGAGAGACGGTCTTATTGAATGTAGATCGACTGTTTGGAAGTGAATCTACCTTCTGCTGAATGAGAGACGATCTTATTGAGTAGAGATCGACTGTCAAACAGGAATTGGTATCAGTGGAAGACTTTAGTTGTCACAGGAAGAGAAATAAAGCATTGGGAGTTCAAATTTCATCTATTGTTGTGTTTGGAGATGAATTTGTCTTCTAGTGAATGAGAATTGATCTTATTGAGTAAGAATTGATTGTTAGACAGAAATTGATATTTATGAGAGATTTTTGGTTTTTGTAGGCAAGTTGGTTGGTCCTTGTCTTCTTATTCAATCTCTATCTCGTAATTAATCATAATTAGAAGACTCGCTCTTCTTAAGAAGGACTCTCCTCGACAACGTATGAGAGAAAAAAGCTAAAATATACAACACTAAGCACAAAACATCCAGAACAATCATAGAAGGAATCCTCTCCTTTTGTGGATCATACCACACTTGGATCCAATAGAGTCCCTTTAAGAGAAAATCACAGAACTTTTACATAAGTTGCTCTCTCAAACTTTGGTTGTTGTCACCGATCAACGAGTGCTCTAAACATCGCCTGTATGTAACACACAAGAAAACTAAAATATGCTAAAAATAGTAATATTAAGATCGAACCCACAGAGATGCAAGTAAATATTATCCAAATACAATAAATAAGTAACAGTGGTGATTCTTTATAGTTATCTTTATTCTCACATGCAGAAATTATTCTTGATGGAGTCCAAATTCAAGTCTATCCAACAAGACAGAGTTGATAATCTTGACAATAAACATAACAGATACTAAACATGTCAGAGACATCAAGAACATATAAACAACAAATGGTACAGAGCCACAAATAACAAGTCTTCACAGATAAGTACTCTGAAGTGCTACTAAGTAGTCTTTAACACCATAAATGCTAAGTATCTTCACTACTACTGTTCTCAGAAACTCTGACGAAGTACTATCTTCTTCCGTCGAAGTACGAAGAATACTTCTTCCGAACTACTTCTTAAGAAGAACTTCACACCGAAGATACTTCCTCTAAGAAGAATACTTCCTCCAAGATACTTCACCTTAAAATTACTTCATAGTAAACTAACTTCGTAGTTGCTGGTTTGTTCTCAATCTTCGTCTTGAACTTCTTATTCAAATTTCAGATGCAACCGACAAAGAACTTTGTTACCCAATCTAACTCCTACCACAACACACTACAAAACTTTGTAGGTAAAAACATAAGTAAAAGCTAGCTCCATAAACTTCAGACAACACAAAATTCAAATAACAAAATAACAACATGTGAGGTCCCAAGTACAAACAACAAAATACATATATGCTACTTCGATCTGAAAAGTGCGGATCTAACATTTACATTGACCGAAGAAGATCTTGCATCTGAAACGACATCAAGAACAACACCAGAGCCTAACGCTAACTCCCTAACTATCTCACTAATCGAAAATTCCACGATTGCTCTAATCTCTTGAAGTTCTCGCACTACTTTTTGTCCTAACCTAGCTACTCGATTCTTTACAGAAGAATCCATCCTCGTTACTAACTCCTGCCTAATCTGCCGAAGAAGATCCAACTCCGAAGTATTCAAATCCGACGTGAAGTAGTTCTTCAACGTCAACTCAACCCTTTGGTTGAAGTACACTTTGACTTCAATTCCTCTGCTTCTTTCGTCATCTTCGCAACAACATCTTGGCATCAATCTCGCTGAAGTCTCATCTTGGTTAATTCCTTCTTCACCAAAGATAATACCATCTCGTGTTCTTTCTTCAGCTCATACTTCTGCCGAAGTAAGTCATTTCGCTCCGAAGTAAGCATGCGTACTTCTTCATTCTTCGTTATGACTTTCCTCTTCGCCGCTAAGGTAGCAGTTTGTAAATTCTCCTTCTCCCCAATTATCTTGGCCGAAGTTCAACGTCTGTACGAGCTCCACCAAATTCAACTATCTTCTGATCATATGCTCGTACGTCTCACGATTATCCTCTAGAGCGAAGAGTAACAGCACTACAACCTCCTACAAGTACTTCGTCGAAGTACTCAACCGATGAACATCCTCAACCAAAGAAGAAATTCCTTGTGCCTCATTAATCTCTTCTTTCTTCTCTTCGGCTGGTGTGTCTTTGACCTCCACACCGACTTTGTCTTTATCAAACTTTTCAGCGCACACCGTACACTTTTCTTTCATTTTCTTCTTTAAAGTCGATGTCGCTGATCTTAGCATTCTTCCTAATATCTTTCTTCGTCCACTTCTTCGCACTGGTGCTGCGACTTCTTCAATCTCCTCAACTTCGTCCAAATCGACGATCTCTGGCTCCCTCGAAACTCATTGATAGCAACTTCGTCAAATAGTTGCTCCATCGATACTTCTCTCCTCGGTGTCGGTTCAATCACAAATTCATCTTCTTCGAGATGATCCACAATACCCAACTTGTTCTTGTCCTCCTCATGTCTTCCTCATAACCCCATCCTCATGTAAAATATTGACAAAATATCATATCATCTTTGGTCCACAACTTATGTACATGACAATGAAAAATCTTCGCCCAATGAGCTTTCTTACCGACGAAGAGCTCTTCAATGAAAAAGATCTGCCAATTTGACAAGTAGGTGGTCCTCTTCGGCCAAACTATCACCATGATCGTGTCGGCTACTTCGTGCTTCTTTGCGTCGAGAAAATCTCTTGTCCGATAACCATTCCTCCCTTGAGACAACTCCTTGAACAGCCGAGGAAAACTCCACACCGCCTCCATTGGTGCATGCACCAAATTACTATCGAACAACATGTCTATCTCCTTGTCTACTTCGTCAACCCCTAGCACGAAGTTCTTGAACCAACTTCAAAGACAACATCGACCACCATGGTAGCAAGAGGAAAGATAATCCCATATCCTCGAGATCCTTCTCGTATCTCTGAAGTCTTGCATAGTTCACATCTAGAGTCTAAAGTTGCGGTGGTTTCTCAGTCTACACCCCGTGCATCTACAAAGGAAGAAGAAGTAACAAAGTACAAAAAATGACATAGTGAAGTACAAAGATGAAAAAACTTCATGAAGAACTTCTTCGCAGATAATTATTCTCTTCAAACAGTCTTCGTCGAAGATCAACTTCTTCGTCGATTTCTTTCTCTCATACACTTCGTCTTCTGTAACACTATAGACACAGATACGACAAATGATTTAACGCGTCGCTCTTATATATCTCTATGACTTCTTCACACATGCCGCAGTTAAAGTTTTCTCAATCCGCTAAAGTTATTCGTCGACCGAAGTACGAAGAAGTTATTCCTCATCGACTTTGTTGATTCTTCAATCCTTGGTAACTTCGTCATTAGGACTCTATTTGTCTCGCACAAGATATTGTTAGAAATCTTTTCGTCCAAAGAATCCATCCATGAGAAACTTCCGTCCAAACTTACTTCGCAACTTCACTTGATTCCTCAAGAGTGGATTTTCTTCACCAAACTTCTAATTAATACTATTTCTATTTTTATATTCTATCTTATACTATTTATTCTTTTTATTTACTCTACCACTAATCAATTAATTAACAAAAGCAAAAACATAAAGGTTTCACACAGAGATTCAGAAGTTGTAAAAAAACTCATTTTTTGTACTTTGAGCGCATTTGGAGCAAAAATAAGTAGCATCAAAATTTGATTTTCAGGTAAGAGCCGTACACAACACCGATCTATCCACAATATCATACAACAAGGTAAAGATTTCAAAGAAGCATTTTTTCTTTCACGTATGAGAGGAAAAAATCTAAATGTACAAGGCACCGAGAACAACCATAGAAGGAATCCTCTCCTTCTGTGGATCATACCACAATTGGATCCAACGAGAGTTCCAAATCGCAAAACCTTTTCATAAGTTGCTCCCGCATACTCTGGTTGTTGTCACCGATCAATGAGTGCTCTGAACATTGTCACTGCCAAAGTTCTGAGCCTTCCCGCATGCCCCATTGTTGCAACGAAGGTTTGATTTCCTTTGCCTTGTCGTTGCCGAGTGGGTAGAGCAATTGATCTCGCAAGGATTTGTCATTACGATTGAAATTACACCCAAGTAATTCCAGTTGTAGCTCTACGGACATAGGTGCGGCAGCGAAAGTCTTGATACGATCGCGTCCGTAATTCTTTGAATTGAATGTGTAATGCACCCCGATTGCATCCATGAACGTTGATCCGTTCGTCAGATTGACTACGGTGGAATACTTGGCCATGTTACTTTCCTAGTGTTGCATTGCATTCTGTAGCCGTGTTCATATCCATTGTCTTAGAAGATCCTTCCGTACTGAAAAGTTGTTCTCTTAAAGTTCTTCATTAAAATGACTGTATACATATAATCACTTTTACACTTTCTTTCGATACTGTGATTATAAATCTACAATCACGAGGCGTTTTAGTAACAAGATACAAGGTAACCAGATGAGTGACTATGACGAGGTTTTACTGTATTGTAGGTTCAGTCCGTCACTAATATCAGCTCGTTCAGGAAATATTATTTTACGGTTAAATTTTAATTTAGTAACAATAATATTTACTTGATTCCTTGTCTGTTATCTAACCACAGTTGTTGGGTTCTATAGTAAGAATTATATTTTTCGCTATTCGGTAGAATAGCTATACTTAGATTGTGAAAACCGAAAAAGAATGGGGCATTTTTTTGTCGTATGAAGGATAAAATCTAATGAAAACTAGAAAGTGAAGGAAGTACCGAGACAAATGGATTCGTTGTGAAAACCAGAAAAAAATAAAATTCAAAAAATTCAAAAAATCACTAACGTATAGCCATGCAATTCCATTGCAAGCAGCGCTACTTGTTTTACTCTGGTCCATACGAACTCCAGTCTCTTTAGAGTGGTACATCCTGTTACAAACCTCATTCAGAATCTAACGAATTAACTACTTCACCCTTAAGTTTAGCGGAAGGTACCGGCGTGAAACTTCCCTGCGTTTTAATGTTACGTTCTAACCACAGTTTCCTTCATTATTGGTGTCAAAGTTTAAAAAACTCGATTCTTTAACAGCAAAAAGAATAAAACTTTAACCAGCTATGGTATGGGTTGGCACTTTCAACTAACTTTGTCTAGGTACTGTGATGTATGGGCACAAGTTTAAGCAGGGTTTTTAATGTACATGTGGTAATTTGAATCTACAAACGAGATCTGAATTTTAAGAAAAGTTAATCCCTCATTTAATAGACATAAATGTACAATCTACAGTCGGTTTGCAACTCTCATTCAGTGACTATAAAATTATGATTAAATAAAGAATATACAGAATGTGAACCTTGTTTAGTGTTTTTATGAAAAGAGGGTAACAAATGTCTCACGAACGAAAGCAATATAGAAATGAATACTATGCGAGAAAAGCTTTTTCTGTGACCGCGTTAAAATTTATTTCGTTACAGTCACATGTTTTTGTATTTTTCTCTGCAAAGATATGCTTATATATTATCTGTTAGTGACTATAACGAGATACATTTACAAACAAATAATCTTTCCCAACAAAAATGTGATTATAATGTAATTGTGACTATATCGTGTGTGACTATAATGAGGTTTTACTATAACTTGGGTCCGTTGTAGAAACTTTTTACTCTATGTCCATATAAGCTCAACTCTTTCTAGTGCGAACAATCTAGTAAAGACTTCCCGGTTTATATGCGCCTCCGAAGTTCTGAACCCAATGCGATTGACGTGATAACGACAAGACAGATGTCAGGCTCTATAACGGACTGCTTGGGTTTCTTACGAATGTGCATAATGCTCATATATATTCTTCTTGGGGAAGGCATTTTTACAGGGGTGTGCCTTCAGAAATGAGCGTACTTGCAAATTAGACTTCGAGTTGTGAGGGGAGTATCGGTATACAAAGATTGACTTGATTTGAAATTCGGTATCAGCCCGCAATCAGTCGCAATCGCATAAGATCATCTGACTTGAACATTTCCCCATATGAGACAGGAAGTGAGGCTGTCTCTGTGAAGTTTAGACGTCCTGTAGAGGATCAGACTTGAGATCCGTCATCCATCTCTTCCGTCGTTTGATCAGTTTTTCAGGGTAAGTATGTCAATTTATCGGCCATACACTTACTGAAAGTAGTGAAGATAGGATCACCCTCATCGATCAGAGTTGAAGAGCACAAAAGTTTAGGCTACTTACATGTCTGCCTTTTGTTCCTTGAAGTCGCAATGATAAAATTCTGGTCAAACAGAAACCTCCTTATTCCCTAGCAGAATGAACTACGTGAATATCCAGGACTCAGCATCTCCGTTCAAGAAAACTTGGCACGAAATTACCAAATTAGCATTTTCCAGTGTTTCAAGGAAATGTATAATTGGTCGATTTGTGTGTACATTTATAAGACTATTATGGTCATATCCGGCTAACTTGCTTATGTTTTGAACACCAGGAAGAAAAGTATATAATTCGAAGATAATTACCATGGAAGTAACTCTCATGGAGCTTCCCCGGAGTACTCGCCGCAGCAGTGGGTGGTATACAGCTTCCGAAGTCGCCACGCATTGTGTGCCATCAGACTGCTGGCTTACACTACTGGGGATGGTCTATGATGTAACTCATCTTCTTCCGGTCAATCCACCGTATGTTGGAGAGGTAGCTTATCATGGACCTCCAGCCCGAACTCTATCTACCTTATGTCAGTATCTGGAATTGACCTACAACACTACAGCAAAACTTTACTATTCTTTACATGCACCGTTCCAACACAGAGCAAGATGGTCAAAACATCGCCGCAAAATGTCAGCCGTAAGCATCAAATGGCAGACATTGCACAAAAGTTGGATCTACAAATTTCGGAAACTAGAAACTTGCGTCCACCATGTCATTTTCTTTTGTTTGATTTGTTTGCCGTAGAACGTTTTGCTCCGGTAGAGATGCTATTAGGTGCACTGGACAGAAGAATATTATATTATCAAGATTAACCTCTCATGGGGCCCACCATCTATACCATGAAATGGAGAAAAAGGAGTTGCGGGTCGTTAAACGCCATTACGGTATTACCTTTCGACTACCGGAGAATGGTCATTCGCCGGCTATTGTACCACCATGTGAACTTCGTACCTTCTCCTCTACTCAACATTTTACAGTCCTTCAGACGTTGTACATCCTCGTCTATACAGTTAGGAAGTAAAGAGATACCTCCTGCAAAAATATTTCTCATTATAAGTATTTTACTCTGTATCTAGATACTTCTACCTCCAGAGATAATGCAATATTCCAGTTTCTTAGCTAGTGGTATTAACTATAAAATAATACATTCACGTTTGTTAAATTAATAGATAATATATAACAAAAGTATCACAAAGGTACGATTACACTACAGTTATCATTATAGAGTGGAGAATATATGAATTGCATTTGTACCAAGAATTGCATTCTTAGCTTTAAGACAAAATGTTTCCCTCACCTCATTGATGGCGGTAGATTGAGATCGTTAGATTTTCAAAAATAGATTACTTACGGCTCTCTTGGCTTTTCTCTTAAACGAGGTGTTAGTATTCTCCGTTTAGATATTTTATACTGGTTAAGATTTGAACCGGATTGGTCCTCTTATTAACACACCTCTAGCCTTGTACGAAAGACCGACAACCCTTCTGTACAAACATGTACTGTTCTTTCATAGCTTATATTATGAGTCGGGTTTTATATGAGTCGGGTTTTTTATTAACCGCATATTTTTAAATGAAAGATTTTTTACTGCACTTGGTAAATGGGTACAGGACCTGAAGATTACTGCACTCTTCCACCTTATTGACTCTTGTCATTGCCTATAGAGGTATATCATCATATATAAGCCATCGCATGTGACAATCCTCATATTTTATCTAATCCTTTTAATGTAATATTTGTGTAGAATTCCATCATGATCTACTTATCCATACAACACAACATGATCTATTGATATTTGGATACTACTTCATCGTGGCCTCTTCTAAGTAAAATACTTGCTACAACAACTAAGTCTCTATCAGATATATGGGAAGTGTGTCATTGCATCATGACATTGACGTGTTGTTTTAACATGTAATTAAACAAATTGTACGGAGGCATAACATGTAATAAAGTCTCTTTCTAGTCCAAAGCATATGTTAGTTCATTACCTATTATATTTATTGACCACGAATCCATGCAACAGTAACTTGAAGATGTGGATACAGTTTGAGTAGTTGAGAATGAGAATGGAAAGCTTTATTGGAGATGAATTGCCAAATCTCAGAGCCAGATAAGAAAGTTAAATAATTGTTGATAATAACAAATTATTATCTTAGCTAAGACAGAGATAGCCTTGCTGAAGTAAGGCTATCTGCCTCTATTGTGCTTTAAGCGTCATCTTTGCTACTACCATTGTGTTCTCCGTAGCTTGAAACTCATGTAAACAGTATGATGCTACTAACCTCTTGAGGACTTTCTTGCCAAATGCAAGGGTTGTAGAAAGACCATCCTTCTCTGCTACACGCTAGGACTGTTGCATCACATGATCTATCTCTCTAAGGTGGAATACGGAGAGAGAAGAGAGAAGATGTTTGAAATGTTTTGACATTACTCGAAAAGCTTCAAAAATGTTAACTATAACCTTGTAAACAATATGCAAATGGAGAGTATTTTATTGTGGGAAAAAAGAATTTTTTCTAGATTCTCAAAAGTCGAGAGTCTATATTTTTACAATAATATTAATGAGAAAATGCATGATCAACGATTTTTTTTCTATCCAACGGTTCAGAGTGTATTGTTGATTGGTTGACCTTTTATGATAGTCTTGATAATAAGAGTATTTAGCGTAAGAGATCATGATTGATTGTATCGGCTGTAACTTTTATTTGTTATAGTTGATAAAAAATAAAAGTTAAATTTGTTCTTCATTTGGATGAAATCAAACAGATATTTCATACCATACTTTCACAAGTTTTACTCGTATTACTGAACAAATTTTTTTATTTCTTGAGCTTGTTTATGAACATTTGCTAATTTTCGAACTCTCCATTTAATTTGACAAGTTTTCTACTTTGGTCATTTATTTTTCTTATTACAAGGACTGACACATTCAGGTAAAACTCCTCAAAGGAAAAGTAAAGTTTCATTGAAAGTCGTTGTATTTCACTTTCGGTCCTCCGCGTCTTGAACCTCCCACATCGAGAAGTTTGACAAGAAGTCATAAAAGTCTGACTAGTGTAAAGTTGAACAAGATATTCTTTCCTGATGTGGTTGCGCTAGATAAAGCAATAAGATGTCACAATCTTTAGATGCAAGAAAAAGAAGAATGTAATATATTGACATAAATTTGAAAATCTGGACTCATTAAATGTTTGATCATCGAGAGTTATGTTATAGAAGAATGAAAGAAAGTAATTAATAAAGAGAGATAACAAACTTGGAACTCTTCATCATGGAGACTTATGTTGTGTAAAATAATGAATGGTTTTTTAAATAATTATATAAAGAATATAAAGAGACTAGAACTCTTGATCATCGAGAGTTATGTCTATACTAATTAATAAAAACTATAAAAAAACTCTCGACCATCCAGATTTATGTTATAGAAGAGTGAATTTTGAAATAAAAATCTAGTTCAAAACTGAACTCTCAATTATCAAGAATTTTATGCTAGGGAAGAATGAATGGTTAAAAAACTCTCGATCATCGAGAGTTATGCTATAGAGTGAATTTAAAAACTAATAATTTGAAGTTATAAAACTGGAAAATCGGTCATCGAGAGTTATGTTAGAGAAGAATAAATGGTAAAAAAACAAAATCAACTCTTGATCATCGAGAGTTATGTTTAGAATAGTAAATGATGATATGATGATATAAACAAGCAAGTCACACAACCAATGATTCTAATTTTACACGTCTTGCGTGTGAAGATATATTTTAATAGATAATCTACATTCCACTTCCTTAAGTATAAGTAGATTACACAAGTTCATCTTCTTCAGAGTTCCATTATCATTTGGAAGCTGTTAGAGTTTTAGATAGAATTTGGTAGTAGTCCATGTATTCAGTAGCATTTGGAAGTACGCTACGACATATTCGATGGAAGAAGATCAGAATGACCTCAAGTCGTAATGATTCAATCATCTATCAATGACGATACTTGATGAATTTCTGGTGGTACTGAACCGTCAATGACAATAGAGTGTAGCAATATCAAACAATGGTTCAAATGTTTCACAGTGACGGATCTACGTTTCTATTTCTAGGAGTTACAGCAACATCAGAACTTATCTTTTGGGGGTGCTGGTGTTCTTATAATGCAATTTGCTGCGTGTATGTGTTTTCCATTGATGCGGTATATGGATGCATCGATGCTTACTTAGGTATCAGAGTAGACCGCTGTCGATCATTCTGGAAGTAAGAATCGAAGCACAGTTAGCCATAGATTATTGAAGCTAATCTGAGTAATACGTTGAGTGTTCAGATTTCCAACCTTCTGTCTGTACTGTGAATCTTTCTATGTCTCGAACGTCGAGAGTAGACCATGATCATTGCTTTCATAGTTTGCTTTGAGCTTGTGATTTTAATATAGTCTGAAGCAAAAGCAAAGGTGATTTGTATTTGGAAGTTGGTACATGTACATCAACAAAAAAGGTCAGAATCTTTTGGAGTTGCTTTGTATCAATGAATTATATCCAGTTTTTAGATAATCTCTTTAGTGTGACAGTACAATATTCATACGCTCATATTATGCATACATACATTAGTGATGCACGTAAAACTTGCGGTAATACTCCGTGGTGACTTTCATGTCGAATTAAATTCGATTGTTAATGAACACTCCATAATCGAGAGTGTAGTGTCGAGACTCAACTCCCGATAATCAAAAGTTCAGTCGCATTGCTACACTAGAGGTATTTTGAGGATTGTTTGGTTCCGGGTTTCGTGCGGGTCTCAACGGAGATCAGACAGACGTAGTTGAAGAGGGTTTGGACATCGCTATCCTCTTATGATGTGAGCAAGATCTTCGGATACTCTCCATCTCCTTCAGTGTCATGGCCTAAGTTGACTTTCGCATAGGGATACATATCTCACTCGGTGACTTTATTGTCTTTCTTTTAAGGAAGATTGCAGATTCACTCGGCTACCTGATTCATCCTGCCATTAGTCATATGCTTGTCTCAAGATTAAGCCATGCATCCTGTCGGCTGGCTCGGTTCTCGTAAAAAAGATTAAGCTATGCATGTAAATATACTAAAGATAGTAGATGTATAAATATTAATAGTAGATTATCACAATTTACAAAAAATTCGAAGATAGTAGATGGGTAAATGTAAATAAAACGATTAAGATAGTTTACTAAAAACCTGAAGGTAATAGATGGGTAAATATTAACTATCTTTCTTCTCCTCTATAACCGATTTTTGGTGGTTCTATGGTTCTGAAAAACTCCGATCGGTACTGCAATACTCATCATCTCATTCAAGTTCAAAACCCGACCTAAGTCTGTAGCCGAGCAAGTGAACCCTTGCACCGAACTAACTATCTTTCTTTCTCGAAAGAGTAACTTTGACTATGTAACCCATTAGTTGGGTGCATGTAACTAGCTCGTTGCATGTAGGTTTAACTAGTCTCGATGATCGAGACTTCAAAGACAAAAAGACAAAAAGTTGAGAAAAGAAGGTTTATAACTAGCTTGCATCTATCATATCATTTGTAGTTTTGTCTTATATTTTTAGTTTTGAACTCTTGGAAGTAGTTGGGAGTATCTACTTAGTGGTCATTTTGGATATCCAATAAAATTTACGTGTTGAACCAAAAGTCTCGATAATCAAGAGTTGGTTTTCTCAAACTATAGTTGATCTTTATTTTGTCTTTTTGGTAATTTCTTATAAACACTTATGTAAAGCTTCTATGAACATTTAACTTCTGTCCAGTAGTTTAAACTTATAGATAATCCATCCAAGTCTCGATTACCGAGAATTTCTTGTGTAACACTATATACGTATATCATTTTGAACCTATTGAGACTGGAGGAATTAAAAAGAAATAGAACAAAAAGGTTTAATACGGAAGATAATTCATTGATAGATGATATTTTGTTTTTTATTAATAATCATGTCTCTGACGACAAGAATTCATCAATTTCTTCGACCTCGTCGTCGAGAAATGGACCGCATCATGCTTCTGGATTTCCCGTTGGTATGTGTTCGTAACGAGGACTTATAAGAAGTGTGGTCCTCTAACTGAAGTATATAATAATCTGGAGTCTTAGGTATCTTTGCCTTCGCTATCCTCTCCCTGATGTGTCATTTGGAATAACCTGAACAAAAAACATCTTTGTTTGATAGTTCTATTTCTCCCCCATTTCCCTTTTCTCGAAAGACAACTTGGAACAACGGAACTTCTTGGAGTTGAATCCGATCAGGAGAATAAGTTTGATAAGTGTAAGTGAAAAAGAACACACCACTTTAGGAGAGAAAACGAGTTGAAACCATTTTCTGAATGAACTTACTCATGCATTGAGAGTCGCATCATATAAAATTTGCTTTTTCAGCTTGGGTTTGTGACGTTCCTTTGAATCCCGAGGGACGTTCTTGGTGAGCTCAACAACGACTTTTTGACATGAACTCTGTAACACAGGAAAATCTTGGACCGATGTAATCTGCATTCATGCACGAAGTTTCTTCCACCAGGAGAGAGATCGAGCACCATAGAACCTGGAGCATCCAAATTGCAAGTGGATGAGATCGGTAGAGTGGTTTCAGTTGGAGATGGAATTGCATGTGTTTATGGATTGAACAAGATTCAAGCAGGGGAAATGGTTGAATTTGCCAGCGGATAACCATCTCTAGAAGTTGTTCAATGACCGTGGTGCTCTTTTCGCGTCTAATGAGGAGAGAATCCTCACTGTCTTTCGTTAGAGCATTCAGAGACAATAAGTTTTCTAGGCATTTTTCTTTTGTGAAAAAATGAACTTTCTCCCCTGGTTGATATAGTCCTTCAGTCGGAAACAATTCACCTTCCGCATCTGTGCGCCTGGTCCGATAAACAAAGCTATAATATATCTGCATCCTTTTTATTGCAGACACACAATTTTATGTTTCATAAATAAAATATCAGTGTTGAACTGAAGTCTCGACAATAGACAATTAGAATGCAATGGCATAATATAAAAAAGGAACTTGGAAACTGGATTGAATCATATCTCGGTCCCTGTTTTTGGATCGTTCATTGGCAATGAGTTTTGTACCACCCATTAGTGATACGCCAGTTTTCTCTAAATGCATTCAAACCGTAAACCAAATAGATAATAAAATTTTCTTCACAAGGGACCCAAAGCAACATGCTCCCATTTTGTGAAAGTAAACAATCCGCGACATTCAAAATCTGGGTATATACATCAAGGACAAATCGGTTGATATTTTTGACTTCTTCATTGGGATGATCAAAGAACAGCTGATTAGTTGACCAGTCGAACATCAAGACATCACATCTCACTATCATTTTTCTCTCGTTGATATTGTATGGCTTTTCCAACTGAATGTTGAGTTTGCTGAGGGTAGATAAAATCCTCCTTTAGCCCTTTTGTTAAGATTCTCAAGAAAAGATGCCACATCTTCGTCAAAAAAATTCTCGAGATGTATATCAATAATCAAGGTTACAACCAAGTCTAAATAGAGCCTTCGCCTTGATCAACCTTCTATTTACCTTTCTCTTTAGTTGCTTGTTGATTCTAGGTATCTGAAAGTCCCTTGCGATGAAGTTTAGACCTTTTGAGATCTTCGTCAAGTGATTCATCATCCATGTTGGTCTCTTTGGATGCTCAAGGTCCTCTTCATTCTCGCCATCGTTACCTTCTATACCTCCATCCTCTTGTTCGACATCTTGAACCTCGCGAACTTCTTCATCAAGATCTTCTCGTATGTGTTTCCCTAAGGTCTGAGGTGGATGAAGTTCTTGACCCACCTCTGTGAATGTGTTTGAAGCGCCATGGACTTGCACCTCGTCCGTCTATTTTGCTTCATTAGACCTTTGTGTTGTCTTCCCATATTGATCAAGAACAAGAAATGACTCTTCCACCAATTGGATCACCTTTTCTACGACAATAGGCATAAAAGCATGATTAGTTACACCCCGTAGGTTTTAAGAGATAAAACAGTCAAGCAAGTCGAAGAGAATCAAAGGCACAGAAAAGCAAAATAGAAAACAGAAGCTTTTTTCCAATAGTGACATAATATTTGAAGTCATCTATTTTTTGGAATATAAATTACGGACAGCTTCAATTGCGTCCCGTGCTAGAGGTCCCAGGCCTCCTCGCGGGGTAGTTAATTCTTCTATTTTATCGGGGTTCACCGGAATGTCGGCCTCCTTACAGGCTTTGGTCTATCGTTTGCATGCGTGATAATTGAATTCCGTCTGGGTCGCCTGCGCTGCAGCTTCAGCGACTCCCGCAACCAATATAGGTATAAGAGCTCTCGCTGCGGCTTTTGCCCCAGAATTCCCTATACAAGATATTACAAAATCTTTTCCCACAAGGGTATAAATAAAGTTTTTTATGCTCGCCGACCTTAACAATAGCCAAACAACAAAAGACATACCTAAAACAGAAAAAACAATCAAAAGTGAAATTAACTTTTAATTTCACTTTTGATTGTTTTTGAGTCTTGATCTTTCTTCAAATTAACAAGAGGTTCTCAAAAAAGGTCCAATGAAGCTTCACCATTCTATAACTTAGCATGAATTTGTTCTCTCTTCTTCATTGATGAAAACACCATCTTGTGTGTCAAGCCAAAAAGGACAGTATAATTGGACCCATGCATGCAGTTTTTTCACTGCTAGATGAGGACATGGAAGTTTTCTTACCTTCCTTACGTGTGTTAAAGATGATATCCATCTCCCGCATGTTCAGCATATAGTGTGGAAATCCATGTATCCTACCTTGTTGGATATGAGAAAATATGTTGGAAAAATTGATACACCATGTGCATTGCACAGTTCATGAACAACACCTTCTCGTTTAGACGGATCTACAAAGAAAATATCAAAATAACTGCATGAGACACATATGAAACATTTCAGCTCTTTTAGTTTTGAGAAGCTTAGAAAACATGCACATAACAAGGTTCATGAAAGGAGGAGCTCGTTTTTATAAGCTCGTAATAAAAACGGGTTGGAACATACCTCAAACCACGTGACAAAGAGTTCTCTTAACTGCAATGAACCATCAATTTGAGCTTTAGATGTCAAACTTCTATGTACTTCATCAACAAATGCTAGTCCCTTCAACATCATATGGTTCCAGAAGATCATTTTTTTTAACAACTTTTCTAGAACCTTTTGCTCTTTCCCTTGTCACCATTCATGTCATGTTCGACACAGAAGTTGTAATCCTTCCTCAATAGTTCATATTTTGTGAAAAAGACCTTCAACAACTCACCACATAGATCGTTATTCAAATATGCGATGACAAAAACATGAACCTTGTCCAAGTCAACAACTAACTCAGTTTCCTTTTCCTTGTTGAAAGAGACAACATACTCCAACGTCTGCAACCACTGCTGTCCAAGTTCCAGATCCACAACCAAAATATATTTAGACACCGTAGTGACAACCCTCTTTGTTGACATCAGCAACTCATTGTGCAGCTCCTGCTCAAAAGATACACACAAATCAAGGTCGCTCAAACGAATCTTTGTATTCGCTCTTCACTTCATCATAAACATCCAACACCTTGATGTAATTAGTAATCTCTGCATATGTTTGAACAGAGACCCTTTTTTTAGTATACCAGGTTTTGGAAATCTACTCCTTCACGGATTCCCATCATTGCAAGATATGCTTGTGCACAAACTGGAAGTTAGAGAGATCTTGGAGGAAAATATCCTTACACTTCAATGTCTCGTGTGTCTAGTGTAACTGTAGTGTCGTAGGATTATTCCTTTTGTCCATTTAGTATACAAGATATCGTTCCCACAGAAGATTTGCACAAGTAACGCTGCTCTAAGTTCTAAGATCTGTTCAAACACACAAACACACGAGTTTTGCCTAGAAATCCCGTCTTCTCACAAAACCACACTGCTTTTAGACTCTTCAAAAGGTGCTCTGGATCTAAACAATCGACTACTAACTAAAATATCACACAACTATTCACAGAGAAGCTCGGGAAGACACTTCCTGCTTCCAGATCACTTCTTCCGGTCTTCTCAGTACCGTCTTCCCGAAACAATTCTCAGCTTCTGGGGATTCAACTCGGCTTCTCACACCTCCAGAAGACTGCACATGCTTAGTAGAAGTCGAGTAGCAACGGCTGTTACACCTTACTCTCTCTCACATTCCAATGGGTTAGATTAATCACAGGGTGTATGCCCCCTGTAACCTTCCTAGGCTTTTGCTTACGGAAACGGTCTTCTTGTAGCACTACAACGACATTCACCTTCACGGAATTCAATAGAAGTCTCGGAAGCTCACTAGAAGAAGATAAGAAGATGAGGAAGATGAGAGAAGATGGGGAAGAAGGGAAAATCCAAACGAGAGAGAAACAAGATAAGAATAAGAAATTAAGATTCCGACAAGCTTCTAGTCCGGATCCTGACTAACAAGCCATCCCTGCTTGTAATAGTTTGGGGAGGAAGACAACAAACGTGCGTATAGTTGCACAGTCTTCTACTTGAGGATGTCGTCTTCTGTTGTGGGAAGAAGGCTTCTTTCTTCTTCTCTCGCTGCTTCGACTACTCTGTCTTCTAGGATCCCTTACCCATAAGACCGTCTGTACGTGGATCCGAAGTGCTCCACTAGACGAGCCAAGCTGCGAATCTGCACAACTGCTGACAGTCACCGCCACTCAAGAAGAACACTTCTCATGCACAATCGGGAGTGAATTCAAGAAAACCCACCACCCAGAAGACACGGACAAAGCTTCTGCACTCAAATCAGCAATCCATTCTCCGAGAAGCCAAATTGGTGTTGGGAAGCTCACTCCCTCTACTTTCTGTTCCTACTCCTCGACACACCAGTCTAGTCAGCAAGACTACACGAGGATGCCGTTCCCGACTCCTAAACTGTCCACTACCTCCATCTACATCTTCGAACCACTGCTGGCAACGAGCATGCAGACCCCTCCGGTATAATCCCAATCTATTCGTATGTCTCTAACATCGGATGTAGTGTGTGTGCGCACAATACACAACAATGACTAATGTACTTAGTGCGTCTCTCAAGTGTGTATAAGGTGTCTAATGTGTCATGAGTCTGCACCGTAAGATGTTTGTGTGTGTGCAGAACCAGATTTCCTACTCTTCGATCCTACTTATGCATCTGTCTTGAGGCGCAGAGGGAATCCCCTCCAATCCTCAGTTACAACCAGGGAGAGATGGGCGTTGTCAGAAGGCTGCCACCCCACATGCAAGCGGTTCCCCTTCCTAATTAGCCATCTACCTTACTACTCCTGCGTTGCCTACTTTGCCACATGGTCATCCATCTAATATTACACTAAACTGTCACCTCCTAAGATAGCATGTTCGGTTCCTACTAAGTTTGGACAAGTCAACTTGTCTTCTGCGCTTTGCTACCTACTCTAATCGCTCGGATGCAATCTCCATTGGATCTACTCCTACATGAACTACTAACTCGGCTTCTGATAAGCTGGGAAGCCTTGCAATTATCTCGGGCGTCACTGAGGTGGCTTCCTCCTCAACATTCATTGTTGGCTCTGCTACTGCTGTTGCTTCTGCTTCTGCTTCGAAAGACGGAAGCGTCTTCTGGGAAGCTGGGTTGACTTGTGCTTGCTCGCTCTTCTGAGGTACTAGTTCGACACTGAGAGCCATGGTGACCTCATAGGGGTCTGGAGAAGTCGCTTCCTCCACTCGGAATACCTGAGAAGACAGCTCCTCTTCCTATCTTCCAGAAGACAACTTGTCTTCCGGGGCTTCTTCCGGGGTCTTCTCGGCTTCCAACGCTGTCACTACCAAGTGGACAGTGAGGTCGAACTCCTCCTTCTCCAAGTCTGATCCGGTCGATGGTGATGGGGCTTGGAAAGATGCAGTTGCGGGTGGCGGAATCAAGGGAAGACCATAGAGTGTCTTCACTCTCTCTATCTGCCGATCCAAATACTTGAACATGCTCTCCTTGCACTCTACTAACATCGCTCTGGACTCGTCGTCCCATTCTCTAGCTAAGGTAAGAAGCTCCCTACCCGCGGTGAAGTTAAACTTCTTCCGAAGCGCTTCCATTGATTGAGCTAGCATCACCTGTGCACGAGCTTCCACTGCTTCCCGCTGCGTCTTCTCGGCTGCAGTCTGCGCTTCTGTGGCTTCCCGTAGTGTCTTCCATGTCGTCTTCTCCTCTGCAAGGATGGTGATCTTACCCCGCACTCGCAGAACCTCCTGGTCACACTGCTGTAAACGCGCTTGCAACTCCTGGTTGCTCTTCTTCAGCTGCGCTAACTCCTTGGCGGGAGCAGTCGAGCTTCTCTGTGGTGCGGAGGTTGGCTTCCAGCGCTGCTATCTTCTTCTGGCCTTCTTCCTGCTGCATCAGGGTGCGCAGACCGAATCCAAGCTGTAGTGGCTTCGCCGGAGCCTTCGCTCTCTTCTTGATCAACTCCATAACTGGCTGGATCTCTGAGTGGAAGAAGGCACTGAACTCCTCCAGTCTTCTTCCCGCGGAAGACAGACTCATCTCCACAATCTGATTGGAGGTGTCGACCTTGTCTTCCAAAAGCAAGGATGCATCTTCCACCACTATGGTCTTCTGCTTCTGCGCGCGAGAAGAAGCTACTCTTCTCATCTTCCGGGGTGGAAGATCTCTCTCCATGGCAGAAGCGGTCCTCTTTATTGCGCTTCCTCGCATCGCAATAGGAGTATCCATCCAACCTTCGTCTTCTGGAGTCTTCGGAAGACTCCCTGGTGTTGCAGAAGCGGTCTTCTGCGCAGCTTGGGACTCAAGGGCTCCTCCGATCCAGAATGAATGATCGAGAAGGAGGTGGTCTTCCTAGGTACATTCCTAGGACCCATCTTCCTTGGTGGTGTCGCGTCTTCCGAAGATGTTCAAATTTCAGAAGCGTCTTCCGAAGATATTTAGATCTTGCAAAGCGTCTTCTGTTCAGAGTTTCGGGAGTAGAGGGATGATAGGGTAGAGAAATTGATAGCTGTGATCTCGAATTTGAGGACGATGGGTAGGGAAGCTCAAATTGCACTCGAGAAGAAGCAAGAAGATGGCTGTCAAAAATTGGACAGCGATTCCGCGCCCAATGTCATCGAAGGAAAAATGTGGAGAGGGAATCAATTGATCGGGTTGCCTGCAAACAACCGGGGAAGCGCGGGGGATACCAAGCAAAATGTGAGAAGCGGTGGGAAGAGAAGAGAACATGGGAAGAACCTCAAACAGTCTTCTGTCTGCTTCTCGAGCTGTCTTCAATCTTCTGCGCGCTTCTGGCTCTGACCCCAGCTCCAATGCGACTCCACAGAGCTGCTTCCACCGTCAATTCCTTGCTACACCTCAATCGAACAAAACTCCACCTTCGATTCTCCTCAGCCGTCCTCCAATGTCTGTTTCTAGGAGTCTCCAGAAGACTCTTTTAGCTCTATGTGCTTCCTACTCTCAGCGATTCGTCCTCGCCTTCTTCCTAGCTGTGAATCGATCTCGGCTCTACTCAATTTCACTCTGCTGGTCCTCCTCGCTCAAGTCGATCACCTTCCAACTCGATCTTCTAGCCAAAAGCCAGCTCGATGCGAGAAGCGGTAGTGTTTCGGTGCTAATGCGCTTCCTGCGCATCTTCTCGCGCAGTTTAAGGGTTTTTGACCTACCCGACTTACCTAACCTACTCGGTGCTACCTGGTAGGTACACCTACTTCTTACGTGGTTAAGCTTCTGCGGTTGCCGTCTTTCAGAAGATACGTGTCTTTCGTCTTCCGTCTTCCGTCTTCCACCGTCTTCGGAAGATACAACCGAGAAGACGCTTCCCGGAAGACGGTCGTCTTCTGAAGAAGTGAACTTCTTATTACGAAAAAGATCGTAAGATCATCTTCCTTCTAAGGAAGCCGTAATCTTAAGTAACAAAGCGTCTTCAGTTATCCAAACAAGTTATTAATCTTAAAAATTTCAAAAATTAGTGAATCCTGTAAATTGTGGGCGCCACAGTAACGGCACATGTACTTCATTTGTCCTAAAAGAGAATAAATTTATGAATACATCATTTAAAGTCTCGATCATCGACAGTTACATAATGAAGCCCTAGAGTAACTTATTTGATCACCGTTCCTTATTAGATGACAGTTTTTCCGCATAGGTTTCAGATGCCAATGGGTATCTTAAGGATATTAGGACTGATAAAAACCTTCCAGAATTTAGTACAAGAGCATAACAGAAGCACTAAAATTTCTTGACGATGCGTATGTTGATCAACTCTCGATTATCATACTTCAATCTATTCTGCAACTAGACAAATACAAGCATTTTTGGATCGCGGTCGTGAATCTACCCTTTAGATTTTTAAGAGGAAGTCTCGACTGTCGAAACTTAGTGATCGTATAAGATTTTGCCACTCTCGACATATGAGGTTATTTTACATGAGCAAACCCTCATAAGACTAACTATTTGGACTCTCGGTAGGTTTTGAAAATCTCGATCATCGAGACTTACAAACTACAGAATATTGCGTATTCTGTCTCCCGGTAGGTTCTCCAAGTCTCGATCATCGAGAATTATAAACTACAGCCTATTGCACATTTGGACTCCATGTAGGTTCTCCAAGTCTCGATCATCGAGACTTACAAACTACAACCTATTTCATATTTGGACTCCATGTAAGTTTCCCAAGTCTCAATTATCAAGACTTACAAACTATAACCTATTGCAGATTCGAACTCTAGGTACGTTCTCCAAGTTTTGATCACCGACTTACAAACTACAGGCCATTGCATATTTAGATACGATTATCTGGTGCTTTTCTGAAGTCTCGACCATCAAGAGTTGTGGGTTTTGTAAGACATGTTTTTATTTATGTTGAGAGACTTTCGAACTAGTCTCGACGATCGAGACTTCAGAATACTTTGAAACTGATAACATCATTTATATGGGATCACTGCTCTCACCCCTCCAGGTAACTCAATGAACTAGCTACAAGATGTTGTCTCCTACTTTCTATGATTGAGACTTGAGGTTACTTTGAAACCGTTGACATCATTTATTTGGGTGATCTCACCCCTCGGGTAACTCAATTGAACTAGCTATAGGTAGTTTGACTCTTACTCTCGATGATCAAGACTTGATGCTGCTTAGAAACCGACAACATTGGCTTCAGAGGTTTTTTCTCAGCTCACTACCAAAAGATTTCAATAGTGTCGATGATCGAGACTTCAAAGTGTACTTAACATCATTTATATGGGTTCATTGTTTACACCCAAGAGGTCATCTAAGCATCTTTCATCAGTAGTCTATATAAGTAGGTTCCATCCATCATAAAATCAACTAATCTAACTTTTGTTTAACTAGCTAGCTTGTTACACATAGGTATAACTAGCCTCGATGATCAAGAGTTCAAAGGTTAATTCGAAAGCTACTTACAAGGCGAAAACTGAAGGCTGCTAACTAGCTTTTGTTACTCATTCATTCGGTGTTTTTGCTCTATATTCTGAAGGTAGCTAGCTCGATAATTCTCAAAGAAACTCGACTAGTAGATTCTATTGCATTCTTATTGAAATTGATTCAACCTATTGCACTCAACACTATATTTTGACATTTTACACTCGATCATTTATTCTAATTATACGAAATCTAAACATTAGCAGTGACATTAAAACAACAAATGATCGATAAGATAAGATCTACTTACTGGTTTTGGTTGTTCATCACATGCTCAATTTTTAACCAGTTACTCTGATCTGTGTTTAAAACAACACACTTGACCGCACGCAGGTGGACTCAGCTTCTCAAAAGACGCTTTCGTCTTCCGAAGCCGTCCCAAAAGAGCAAGCCACGAACAGAGAGGAGGAAGCCACCTCAGTCACACCCGAGGTACTCGCAGGGCTTCCCACCTTATCAGAAGCTGAATTAGGAGTTCAGGTAGGAGTAGATAAGGAAGGGATCACACCCAGCGAATTAGAGTAGGCAGCAAGTTAAGAAAACAGTTGACTTGTCTAATTTTGGTAGGAGTCAAAATTTGCTATCTTAAGAAGTGACAGTTTCCCTGATAAAATATGCTAACTGTCCATGTGGCAGAGTAGGCAGCGCATGAGTACAAACAGAGCGATTGATTGAAACTTGATTGTACCCAGTCCTGCTACCTGGTCTAACACAGAATCGATGAAGAGTAAAGGATGATGATCCTTCTTTGTGACCAAGTTCAGCTTCCGGAAGTCGTGACACATTCGGATCTTACCTGTTTGCTTTTTTGGCATGATGACAATAGGAACTACCCACTCACTGCTAAGTATTCGGAAGATGACACCTGCCTTCAAGTACTGATCAGTCTGATCCTTTATCAGAAGCGAGTACTTGGTCCGTGCCGTCCTCTGCCGTGTAGGAACAATGCCTTCCAGCAAGTCAATGCGATGCTCTCTCAGTTCTCGAGGTATGCCTTTCATGTCTTCTATGGTCCAAGCGAAGACGTCTTGGACCTCTGTCAAAAGTTCTCTGAAGTCTTCCAACTGCTGGCCCTCGATCACCTTGGAAAGCTTCAGCTTCTTCTCAGGAGCAACCTCCATTTCTTGAATATCATCAGGGTTCACCATTCCTTCAGTGTGACTGTACTCACTGGTACCAAAATATTTCGATTTGGGAGCTTCTTCCAGTTCAGATTCGTCTTCTGGAAGATCAGCTAACTGATCTTTTGAAGAGAAGACAGTACTTTCGTCTTCTAGAAGACTAACTAACTGGTCTTCTGAAGAGAAGACAGTACTTTCGTCTTCTGGAAGCTCTTTTTCCGCAATTTTGTAGCATTCAATGTATCCACAGATCACTTCTTCTGCTATTTCTGATGCTTCTATAGTACATAAGTTATTCACCACAAACTCATCATATCTTCCATCAGTGTCGGAAGACGTAGCTGAGTCTTCTGACGTGTACCTTTCAGTCGTAGAGAGAGTTTCACATTGATGTCCAATTTTCATCCAAGAGAGTGAGACTTTGGACTTCTCGCTCGACTTGGGTGTAGGATTGAAAAATCTCAAACGATGTCTTCTCCAATCGGTATTTACATTTGCAGCATACAGCCAAGGTCTTCCTATCAAAACTTGATCTCCCACTTTAGCTATAGGTCGCAAAATGATGTAAGTGAGATAAAAAGATACTCTCCCAATTATCGTCAAGACATCTTTCAGTTGTCCCAAAGGTTGTCTTCTGATCTGGTCCGTCATTCTGAAGATTCTCGGAGTAGGCTGGAACTCAGTGAAGTCTAGGGCATGCGCAGTTTCTTCAGTCATGATGTTAACTCCGGAGCCGGAATCAATGGGTACCTTCTTCAGAAGACAACCATGGATCTCCATATCAAGTTCTGGGGCTCTCAAGTCCTTATGCTCTATCCTCAGGATCAAGGTACTCTGGGGAAGTTTTGCTGTCCTCCTCTTCCTCGATCCTTGAAAGACAGACTATTACAACTTTGTGTAACCACTGTTGTCATCCAAAAGCTGTTGGAAGGTTACATCCGCCTTCTGGTTCCACAAATCTTGTAAGAAGTCATAAGGGGATCGCTTCAGAAGAGTGACTGGTGTTTCCAACAAAGAAAATGTAGGAGGTGCTTTCTTGGGTGGAAGACCGGAATGGTGCTTCTTTCGACTGGAAGTTGTTCCCGTGAGACGGGGCTGCCGTGGTCGGTGGAGGAAGCTGCTGTACTATCTTTCGTCGCTTCTCCAGCTCTTCTTGTATGATCGCTTCAACTTCTTGCCTAATGTCAGGAGCAAAGTACTTTGGATCTTTCTTGTCGTAAGCAGGAGAAGAAGACCTTTCAAGGGAAGGTGAACTCTCCTTACGTTGCTTCTTCTTCTTGATCTCCTTCCGACGGGATTCTGACTTCCCTTTGCTTTTGGTACTCACCTTGAATACTGCTTCATCCAGGACTTCTTCTGGAGGCCAGCTGTCTGAATCCGGGCAAAGGCTCCACACAGTACCGTCCATCAAAGTAAAAGATGACGCTTCCTCAAGTGGCTTCGTCTTCTGAGCTACAGTCATCTTCTACAGCTGAGGTTCATTTTCTTCACGCTACCCGGGATCTGGTTCGTCTTCCTCTATATGTAGACAATCCGTGCCATCCCCAAGATCTTCTTCTTCTACCGTGATGTGCTGTACCACTGCTAGCTCGAGTTAGAAGCTGATGCGGCTTCTGCAAGAGGTGTGGTATTTGCAAATCTAACCATTTGTCGTGGACGTAAGTTCTAAGGACAATTTCCTGTGAAATTTCCTACTTCCTTACAATTGCCACACAAAGGCACTTGCCCAATCTGTCTTCTCGGATGAGGACAAGTGGACCACCAGTGTCATGTCTCTCCACAATTGTTACATGCTCCAGGAAGAGGATTTAGAGGTCGTTGTGATGAAGAAGGTTGCCAGGGCGTCCTGGTCTGTACATTACTAGTCCTATCTCTAGGTGTATAACGATTATATTGTGCAGGAGGCGTAGGGATGAATGGATGTATCGTCTCGATCCTATAGCAAGATTCCCCACAGGGATCATGTAGATATCTCTCATCGTCTTCTTCCCAGCCTCCCAATTAACAGCCTGGTCTTGCGTACACTGATCTCTGGTGTGTCCGGAAGAGTTACAAAGGTTGCACCAAATGTTTGGCCGGGAAGCCATAGGTTGCTTCTGCTTGTCCTTCTGGTTCAGAAGATGAACTTTCAGATCGGCAAACTGCTTCAGCACTTCATCGATCTTTGGATCAGGTGCAGACTGAATGATCTGAGTCTGAGGAGTCTTCTGTACAACTTCTTTCCTGGACCGTATCTTCTCCTTCTTCTTCCGTGTCTTCTTCTCTTGTTCAGATTCAGATTTTGAACATTCGACAGTAGACTCTTCAGAAGTAGAGGATGCTTTCGAATCACTATTATCAGTTTCAGTGGACTTGGACTTCCTCTTGGACTTCCTAGAAGACTTCTTCGACTTCTTGGACTTCTTCGAGATCTTCCTTCTGTCTTTCGTCATATTCCGAATGATGCTCGAGATTTCATACTGCTCTGCATGCTTTTGTACTTCTACTAAATCATCACCTCCTCCTCTTCTACAGTACAACTCCATATCCTCAGACAATCCGTCCAAATACCAATCCATAGCTTGATGAGCACAATAACCGGGTCTTCTTTGGTTCTGAGGGATGTGATCCAAGATCTTCAAACCTCTCGGTGTAATCCCGCAGGGTCTCTTTTTTCTTCCTTTCGAGCCTCTGAAGTTCTACGAGGGTCATCCGGTCATAGCCCACTCCTTTGAACCTCTTCAAAAAATCTGCCTTCAGAGTTGCCCAAGCGGCCATAACTAACTCGTCATCCAACACTTTACTCATCCATTTCCTTCCCTTCCTTATGATCAAACTAGGAAATACACAGAGTCTGTCGACATCAGAGTCTTCTTTGTTGGATCGAGAGATGGTCTCGAACTTCGTGATGAAGTCATCAGCGTCAGCATCATTGTCGTACGGATGATACTTCTGTCAAGTATGGGAAGTCATGTCGACTGCCGGCTGGTGCGACTACCAACTTCTTTCTCTATCAGGCCCAGACGGTAGAGATGATCTTCTCAAAGACCCGGGTCTGTCTGAGTCACGAATGTCGTCTTCTGAGTCAGAATTGCTGTCGCTGCCACCTTCTGTTATATCTGGAGCGATCCCCTCCAGTCTTCTTTCGCCTTGAGAAGCCTCTCCCTCACTTGGGAAGATGTCTTCCGCGTAACCAGAACCAAAATCTACTTTATAAACGTGGTCACTCGGTTGACTTCTGTCTTCTCCAAAGATAATGCTCGAGATGGAAGGCTCTTCTAAATCTACTGATCGGATCTTCCTGAGCTCTTCTTTTTTCCTTTGGTGTCTCAAGGATACCCGCTGCTCTGGAGAAGTGGTTCGCTGGAGTGAATGTACCCACTCAGGGTCCTTACCCGTGAGTCTTCTGCTTCTTCCTATGGTCGGAGGCATCCACCAGAGTGCTGAGAAGAGATGTCCCTCTTCTTCTAATACTAGATCTGGCAGACTGAATATCTGAACTGTAGAAAGATCGATACTTCGAGGACACTCCAAGAAGAGAGAGCGAGTAGACAAGGAAAGTAAAATAGGAATGAGATGAGAGAGGCTTTGCCTCTCCATGTATATATAGTGTGGGTGAGTACAAGAGAAACCCTAATGGTGGTTTAGCCCTCTAACTAACTGTAACTACCCTAACCACTCCAGCTAATGTTAGCCGTCGATCTACTAGAGCTTGGGACTATATCAACACTTCCCTTCAAGCTCATCTCTACATCCTGTACTCCTAGACAATGTCTGAAAGTATCAAACTTACCTCTAGGTAATGCCTTAGTGAAGATATCGGCAACCTGGTCTCATGTGCTCACATAACTGAGCTCAATCTCTCTTGCAAGGACCTTCTCTCTAATAAAGTGATAGTGCACCTCAATGTGCTTCGTCCTAGCATGGAAAACAAGATTACTAGTTAAATTCATGCTGCTAATGTTGTCTATATATACAACAACAGGATCTATACACTCCACACCAATATCAGATAGCAGACATCGAAGCTAAATTGATTCGCATGTTGCGTTTGTTGCTCTTCGGTATTCTACTTCTGTGGATGACAAAGCAACTGTGGGTTGCTTCTTAGAAGCCCAGCTTATAGCAGCGCTTCCAAGTCCAAAAGCGTAACCTGACGTGGATCTCCTGTCGGCACTTCCTGCCCAATCAGCATCTGTGTAGCCATGTAACAACAATGGTCCACCGTATCGATAGTGAAGTTCGTACTGCATCGAGAACTTCACGCAGCGGAGGATCCACTTGACAGCCTCAAAATGTGATCTCCTTGATGACTGCATGAATTGACTAATCAGACCGACGGCATAGCTCAATTCTGGTCTGATGATCGTCAGGTAGATAAGACTCCCAACCATCTGTCTGTACATGCGTGGATCATCAAGTAACTCACCATCCTCTGCTCCTAGCTTTACCCCTTGCTCTAATGGTGTAGCAATGGGTTTGCAGTCAAGCATACCAAATCTCTCAAGCATACTGAGAGCATACTGCCGCTGTACAAGCCAAACATCTTTCCCATCTCTAATGAACTCCACTGCAAGGAAGTACTTGAGTTCTTCTAAGTCCATCATCTTGAATTCGGATTTTAAGTGATCCTTGATCTGGGAAATAAGCTCCTCATAGTTATCGGTAATGATCAAGTCATCAACATAGATGGTGATCACAACAATCCGGTCCCGTATTCTCAATGAATACAAGGTAGAGTATGAACTACAAAGGTGGAAACCAAGAGAATGCAAGTAAGAATTGATCTTTGCATACCATGCTCTTGGTGCCTGTTTCATACCATAGAGGGCCTTTCGTAACTTACACACACGAGAAGGAAACTTCAGATCTTCATAACTTGGAGGTTGCTGCATGTAGACCTCGTCCTCAAGATCGCCGTTGAGGAAGGCGTTCTTGAAGTCCATCTGGTGCATCTTCCAACCTTTCTGAGTTGCAACTGCAATTGTTGTTCGAATAGTCACCATTTTCGGAACATGAGCAAAGGTCTCCTCAAAATCCACTCCATGTTGATGTGCGTAGCCCTTAGCTACCAATCTGGTCTTGTACCGACACACGATACTATCCGAGTTGCGCTTGACCTTGAAGACCCACCTGCAACTAATCGCTTTCTTACCCTGAGATAAGTCTACCAACTCCCAAGTCTGTTGGTGATGAAGCGCAGCAAGTTCAGCTTCCATAGCACTTACCCATTGGACCTTGTGCATCGCCTCCTCGAGCGAACTCGTTCCTGTTCCTGAAGAACATTGACCATATCTGCATGATGCGCAGCAAGAAAACCTTCATGCATATACCTACTCATTGGATGTTTTGTCTGCTCAGATCTGCGAGAGATAATCGGTGCACTAGTCACCTCCTCTTGCAACTGATCTGACGTAGATGTCAAGGTCTGGGACAAAGTATCCAGTGGATGTGGAAGATCCACATATCTGGATGAGTCAAACATACGTTGCAATAGCACGCGCTCATCATGTGTAGAAACTACACTAGTTCCACTAGGCTGTGTTACGTGGACTTCAGCGTTAACAGCAGCTCTATGTGCAACAGATTCTGATCTGGAATCAGTGACTTCTCCAGATCCTCCACTCAACGTACTACTCTGAGGTACTATAGTGGACTGACTCCTTGGTTCTACAGTAGGTACAAGGATGACTACGATAGGTGCAGGTGCAAACCAAGACTGTAGCTCATCAAAAACAACATCTCTACTGATATAGAACTGCTTGGACGAAGGATTGTAACATCTTTATCCTTTCATACCAGAAGCATAGCCAAGGAAGATACATCTATCTGCTTTCGGATCTAGTTTCTTACGTCTTTCATCAGTATGTGCACATAACAGATACATCCAAAAACTTTAAGGAAAGAGTAATCAGGCTTACTGCTTGTGAAGACTTCCATCAATGTCTTGTTGTGGACTGTCGCTGTAGGCGTCCGATTCATCAGATACACCGCACATGAAACAGCTTCTGCCCAGTAAGGTCTAGGCATGATCCTCTCTATCAACTGTCCTACAGATAGCAGGTTTCTAATCAACATGGGTACATGTAAGACATTCCGTATACCAGTAAATGTTGAAGCATGAATGTCAAGTGGAATGTTACCTTTGTGCTGGATCTTGTGCTTGGTGTCATCTCTTGTCACCATAAACTGTGAAGTCTCCACAGACTCGAGTGTACTGAACCACTCTCGATGGGGAGTCATGTGACTGATGGCACCGAAGTCGATCACCTAGTCAGTATGTGGCTCGAAAGTCGCATAACTCTGATGCGTAGTAATCAGCAACTGCTCCGAATAGACTTGCTCAGTGGCTGCATAGCCTTGTTGGTTGCTGTTACCTTGCTGGGGGTTGTCGTATTGCTGTCTTTGATCATTCTCATTCTTGTAGCACTGATTCGCATTGTGGCTTTGCTTCTTGCAGTAGTTGCAGGAACCAGGCGCTCGTCTCTGGTTGTTAGAGGAACCAGACTCTTGCTGGTTCTGCTGCTGTTGTTGCTGCTGCGATTGCTGTTGCTGTCCGCGACCCCGTCCACGTCTAGCACCTTTGCCACGATCCCTACCTCAAGATCCTCCAGAACCTGCAAAATAGATAGATTCTTGCTGACCCGTCGAAGTAGAACTTCCCAATAGACACACCTCCTCTCCTAACATCATAAGAACAAGTTCATCAAACCGCTGTCGTGATGTGAATCATTTGACATAGTAAATGATTCACTTATCACTGCTGTCGCGTTACTTAGCGCATGTTATTTCTACTCCGACACTTGATGTTTAGTAGTCTTAGAAGTTAGCTCTGTACTGTTCTTAGTCTTTTATGCTTATGGTTGACACCTTTTGCATATGGTGTTAACTCTGTCATATATTTTGGATCCTAGTAGGTAGGTAGTATGACATTTATCTTGTTCAAGCATTCGTACGCTTGTGCAAGTAAATTCATACTTATCTATGATACTCAATGTACATGACTTAGATTTACCATGTAGATAGGGGTTTGAAATCATGGGTTGTACTTACTTGTCGCCCATGCACGCTTTCTAGCTGATTTAAGTTATTTTTCGGGGCTGCGTGTCGTTTTAGGTAGTTTAAGTTTTACGTTGGCACTCTAGGGAGCTTGACGTGGTAGCCTATGAGTAAAACTAAGTTGCCACGTGGTTTAGGGTACTAAAGGACAACCAAGTGGAGCTATGAACTCCCATTGGTCTATTTTTGTCTTTTGTTAAACTCTAAATTTAGAAACAGAGCTCTAGAGTGGAGTTCGAGCAATTTGTGAAGGTAATTCGAAATATGAGAGCATGGGGAGAGAGAGCTCGTCAAGCCAAGCACTGTCAGTGAAATTTTCAGTCGATTTGAAGCAATAAAGACGAAGTTATGCCCAATTGAAGTTCGGATTATGCCAAAACTGCACCACTTTTGTTGATTTTGGGGTTTTCAGTGTCACTTGCAGCAGAATTGAAGAAATCTCTTCAAAACTTTGTGGTTGCGTTCTCTGCCAGCAGGGCTACGATTTCCCAAAAAGTTTCATATCGATTGAGTAACTGAGTAATTCAGGGCGGCCTCTGAAGCAGAGGGGGTCTGAAAAGCTCTTAATCTAGAGCAGCGACTTCAGAGGAGGAGATCTGGAGTTCTGTGTGGAATCAGGAGGCCCAACTTCACAGGAGTGTTCAGCAAGCTGTGTACTGCAAATCCTGTAAGAAACTTTGAAATTGATCGAGCCAATCCCATGTTCTAGGTCGAAATAGCTGTCTGGGTACCAGAAACTGCCGTAATTTCTCTACTCAGAAAGTTTCTGTTCATATCTTAGTGCTCTGAATTGATCTGAAGCTGAAGTTTCGTATGTGTATCCAGTAGAACCTCATTTACATGTAGGAGGAGTTCTGAGGTCTGAACCTTCACATATTTCTCAATCCTGAGTGTCAAAGTTCGCCATCTGATCTTATCATTGCTAGTTAAGCCTGAACTTTGCTTCCTGAACTTATCAGAAGAGCCTGGAGACTTATATGAGTATTTTCAGTATCACCTTGAGACCTGAAGCCTATCCTGTGAGTAAACCAGCCACAGTCAGGAGCCCTACGCTTCCCTGAGTAGATTGCACACAGCCTTCAAGCTCATATCACAGCCAGAAGGTTCGCCCTTCCCAGGAAGACTCTCAATCCGACATCTGGTGCTTCCACTGAGAGCTCTTGGGGTGATTGATTGAGAAGGTTGAGTTGCTACAAGGAGAAGAGATGGATCGCAAGAGCGGAGCTGCTGCTGCTGCCTCTGGAGTTGGAGCATCAACGTCTACTGCTGCACCGTCAACTGCACCTGCGTCTTCTACAGCGACATCTGCATCTGATCTGGACACGGCTGAGATCTTGAAGACGCTTGCGGCCCTGGTCCAACAACATGCGATCGTTGGAGGGGGTGAGTTAAAATCCACCAAGGCTTTGCAAGCGATAGTGAATAGGTGTGGAAGGTTTGAAGGTAGAGATATTTCTAGATATCTGCGTGAGTATAGAGGAGAGATGGAGCTGGTTAGGGTTACAGATGCTGAGATGATAGCAAGCTTTGAGTTAGCTGTCATTCCTGAGTTGCGGGACCAAGTTAGGGATGTACAGAGAAGAAATCTTGGAGTCTGGATGAGTTTTGAGCGATCTCTTCGAGAGGAGTTTCTTGAGGAGGATTCAGAGAGAGTTACTAGAAGGACATTTCTAGACTGGGTTGAGCAGCAACCTGGTCGTATTATGAGCCTGAGTGAGTTGCTGAGAGAGTTTGATCGGAGATACCGACAACTTTCAACTCTAGAGCGAATCACCCTAGATGCTAGGAAAACAGAGCTTTTCCTGCAAGCTACCGATGATGCTACGGCAGATCGGTTATGTTTTATGTTGGCCGATCGATCTGCTGAGGGGGGTGTTACTATGGATTGGGGGAGAGTTGAGGATGCTGTGGCTGTACTGACAAGGCAGAGGAGGAGAAGAGTGGCTGTGGGAGGACGTCCGCTTGCAGAAGTGGTCACTCCACCTTATGCTGCTCCTCAAGTACAGCAACCTTTGGCCCCTGCTCCCAGACCTGTTGTCCCAGCTGCAGTTCCTTTGATGCCAGTTGTGCCAGCTCCAGCACAAAGGGCACCTGTTCAGAGACCTGCGGAGAACCATGGTCAACAGAATCAGATTGAAGACCTGATTCGGCAGATGCGAGAGCTGAAGGTAGAGCTAGCTGGATTGCAGAGAGAGCAGCCACCGGAAGATTCCCAGGAAGACTCTCAATCCGACACCGCGGAAGAGGTTCTCTGGTTGATAGTGGGACAGACAGTGGGATCAATCTTGACTTTGACAGAAGATAGTTGATCCACGGGCTGCTTGACATGGTTCACGTAGTCATGTTGCACATCGACCCCTTCTTCACGGTGTTGAACTGCTGCAGTAATTGCAGCTTCCGCGCCTCTATTCTGGATTGAAACAGACGTGCGAGTGCATCCCAAGCTTTCTTGGGCGTATCGCAATCTTGAATGTGACCGATCATCGATGCTGAAACTATCAGCGCGATGTAGTGAATCGTCTTGTACGAGCGCTTCTTCCACTCCTTCAATTTCGGATCCGAAATTGGTACTTCAGGCGCTTTCTCCTCCTTAGTGATAAGATCTCATAGATCTTGTCCCTGTAGGAAAATCTTCATCCGGAACTTCCACACTTGGTAGTTGTTCTTGTCGAGCTTCTCTCCAGTGATCAAAAACACGGACTCCACCATAGCTGCAATGTCGAAATTGCTCTATTTTGTACGCGGAAAACCTCACAGAACCTTCACGAAACTCGTCTCTCCACACCGCGCGATCAAGAGTTGTCACAAGTCACAAGAAGTCGACTCCACGAACTCCTCCTGCAGCGAGAATGAAGAAAGAAACCGTCCGCGAACTGTAGGTGTACAAAACACGACGAAAATGTCGAAAGAACACACCAAGAAAGATCGAAACTAGACCAAACGAGGTCAGAAATGGGTGTGCGATCCCTCAAAATTTTCCAAATTTTCCATCCATATTCGGAACAGGATTTGTTTTAGACTCAAGTCCTAAAACTTTCGTTTTGGTCGAAAAAGATCCAATTGAAAATCTGCCGCTGGAAACCTCCAAATCGACTGAAACTTGACCGGGTACACAATTTGCACCTTCTGAACAAGACAGTCTTAGAAAAGTTGGTCGACAGATTTCAACGAGAAAAATTGTCTAGGTCTCCGAAATGGCGTTCAAAGTTTCTGGTGGCGAAAGAAACGGTTTCGCCTCATCCGAACGCATCAGCAGGATAGTGCTCGACATCTGACACACCTCCAACTGCTCTCTCATGTACTTCTCCATGCACAAACTCCAGCTTGCTCATCAGCAAAGGACACACGCTCTCTACAGCTCTGATACCATGTAGAAAGATCGATACTTCGAGGACACTCCAAGAAGAGAGAACGAGTAGACAAAGAAAGTAAAACAAGAATGAGATGAGAGAGGCTTTGCCTCTCCATGTATATATAGTGTGGGTGAGTACAAAGGAAACCCTAATGGTGGGTTAGCCCTCTAACTAACTATAACTACCTTAACCACTCTAGCTAATGTTAGCCGTCGATCTACTAGAGCTTGGGACTATATCAACATGAACAACCTGTCACAGGTTCGGAACATCTTCTTCTCCTGCTTCATGTTGCACTCACTGCAGTCTTCCAAGATCGAGTCTTCCAAGAAGCTCTTGGAAGCGAGAAAGCGGCTTCTTCCAGTTTCCCCTGATGTGTCTCATCAGCTTCTGGCTGCGGTTCCTGTCTTCTAGCAAGATAGAGTTCCACAACACGTTCAACTACAATCCAAGTTAGTCTCCGATGCAACTAACTACTGGCACATAGATCGAGGAAGCTTAGAACAATCGTTACTAAAATGAAATCTCCGACAGCGGCACCAAAAATAACGAGTGCTACTATATGTAGTGTCTCAGGATTTCTCCTTTAGCCCATTTAGCATAAAAGATATCGTTCTCACAGAGGATTTGCACAAGTATCGCTGCTCTAAGTTTTAAGATCTGTTCAAACACAAAAACACACGGGTTTTATCTAGAAATCCCGTCTTCTCAGAAAACCACACGGCTTCCAGACCCTTCAGAAGGTGCTCTGGACCTAAACAAACAACTACCACCTAAAATATCACACTAATATCTACAGGGAATCTCGGGAAGACACTTTTTGCTTCCAGGTCACGACTTCCAGTCTTTTCATCATGGTCTTCCCAAAACAATTCTTGGCTTCTAGGGGTTCAATCCGACCTCTCGCACCTCCAGAAGACTGGTCCTGCTTCGTAGACGTCAAATTAGCAATGTCTATCACAAATTGCTCTTCCAATTCCCAACGGGGTTAGATCAATCATAGGATGTATGTCCTCTATAGTCTTCCCAGGCTTCTGTCTACGAAAATGATCTTCCTGCAGCACTACAACGACATTCACCTTCACGGAAGCTCAATAGAAGTCTCAAAAACTCACTAGAAGAAGATAGGAAGATGGGAAGAAGAGAGAAGATTGGGAAGAAGAGAAAAACCAAACAAGAAAAAACAAGATGAAAATGTGAAATTAAGACTTCGATAAGCTTCTAGTCCGGATCCTGACTAACAAGCCATCCATGCTTGTAGTAATTTGGGGAAGAAGACCACAAATTACTTACAGTTACATAGTCTTCTACTCGAGGATGTCGTCTTCTGCTGTGGGAAGAAGGCTTCTTTCTTCTTCTGTCGTTGCTCCGACTACTCTGTTGTCCGGGATCGCTTATCTATAAGACTGTCGGTACTTGGATCTTAACTGCTCCATTGGATGAGACAAGCTTCGACTCTACACAACTTCTAACAATCACTGCCACTCAAGAAGAAGACTTCTCATGCACAATTGGGTGTGAATTCGAGGAAACTCACTATCCAGAAGACACAGACAAAGCTTCTGCACTCAAACCTGAAATCAATTCTCCGAGAAGAAGGTACATTGGTGTTGGGAAGCTCACTCCCTCTACTTCTTGCTCCTACTCCTCGACACACTAGCTTAGAAATAGGACTAGACGATGATGCCGTTCTCTGCTCTAGGCTGTCCATTATCTCTATCTACATCTTCGATCCACTACTGGAAGCGAGAATGCAGACCCCTCCTGTGTAATCCAAATCTATTCGTATGTCTCTCTTAACGGACGTAATGTGTGTATAATATGTCTCTCATATGTGTGTCTAATGTGTGCACCGTAAAAATATGTGTGTGTGTGTGTGTGCTCAAAATCCTACTCTGTATCCTAACTTATACATCCGCCTTGAGGCGCAGGAGAGATCCCTTCCAATCCTCAACTTGCAATCAGAAGAGATGGGGGGCTGTCAGAAGACCACCACCTCACATGTAGTCGGCTCCTTGCCTTGGTTTAGAAACTTACTTTCTACTCATGCGCTACCTACTCTACCACATGAATAGTTATCTAAAATTACAAGGGAACTGTCACTTCCCAAGATAGCAAATTTTGACTCCTTTCAAAATTAGCAAGTCAACTGTCTTCCTAACTTGCTGCCTACTCTAATTCTCGAGGTGTGATCTCCTCCTGATCTACTCCTACCTGAACTCCTAACTCGGCCTCTGATAAGATGAGAAGCCCTACGAGTACCTCGGGTGTGACTGATGTGGCTTCCTCCTCGATGTTCATGGCTTGCTCTTCTAGGACGGCTTCGGAAGACGGAAACGGCTTCGGAAGACGGAAGCGTCTTCTGGGAAGCTGAGTCCACCAGCGCTTCCTCGCTCTTCTGTGACACTGATTCAACACTGAGAGCTAGAGTGACTTCACAGTGGTCCGAGGAAGTCACCTCCTCCACTCGAAACACTCGGGAAGACAACTCTGCTTCCTGTCTTCCAGAAGACACCTTGTCTTCTAGGGCTTTTTCTGCGGTCTTCTCGGCTTCCAGTGCTGTCACTATCAAGTGGACAGCGAGGTCGAACTCCTCCTTCTTCAAATCTGTCCCGATCGCTGGTCCTGGGATCGAGAGAAGATCGTAAAGTGTCTTCAAGTCCTCAATCTGCCGATCCAGGTAGCGGAACATGCTGTTCTTGCACTTCACTAACATCGTCCTGGAATCGTCATCCCACTCCCTAGCTAGGGTGAGAAGCTTCATACCTGCGGTGAAGTTGAACTTCTTGCGAAGTGCTTCCACCGACTGCGTCTTCTCTGCTGCAGCCTGTGCTTCTACGACTTCTCGCAATGCCTTCTATGTCGTCTTCTCTTCTGCGAGAGAGGTGATCTTACCTCTGACCTGCAGAACCTCCTGGTCACGCTGCTGTAGATGTGCTTGCAACTCCTGGTTGCTTTTCCTCAACTGTGCTGACTCCTTGGCAGAAGCGACTGCTTCCGTCTTGTACCTTGCTGTAAGCTTCTCCATGGTGCGGAGGTTGGCTTCTAGCGCGTCCACCTTCTTCTGAACATCTTCCTGCTGCATCAAGGTGCGTAGACCGAATCTAGGTCGCAGTGGCTTCTCCTGAGCCATCGCACGCTTCTCCACCAACTCCATGGCTGGCTAGATCTCTGAATGGAAGAAGGCGCTGAATTCCTCCAACCTTCTTCTCGCAGAAGACATGTTCATCTCCACAATCCGATCGGAGGTGTCTTCCCTGTCTTTCAGAGACAAGGATGCCTCTTCCACCACTGTGATCTTTTGCTTCTGTGCGCGGGAAGACACTACTCTTCTCATCTTCCAGCGTAGGAGATCTCTTCTCACTGTAGGAGCGGTTTTCTTCGCTGCGCTTCCTCGAGTCGCAGTCGGAATGTCAATCCATACTTCGGCTTCTGGAGTCTTTGAAAGACTCCCTGTAGTTGTAGAAGCGGTCTTCTGTGCGGTTCTGGTGCTCAGCATCTCCTCCTGAGAATCTGACTCCGATCCAGAATGAATGAGGAGAAAGAGGCGCTCTTCTTAGACACACTCTTAGGCCTCATCTTCCTCGGTGGTGAAGCGTCTTTCGTACCGCTAGAGTCATCTTCTCGCACCAAAAGCGTCTTCTGATGAGTGCTCGGTCTCGTCTGAGACACTAAAGTGGGAGGGGGAGTTACGGCTGCTGCTCAGTCATCTTTTCTCGAGGTTTCTTCCTTCTCCTCGCACTGTCCTGTTGGCCCATACCTTGCCAATTGGTCTTCTGTCAAGTCCCCCTTGGACACATACAGATAACAGAAGAACGGGGTGAGGTGTCTTTCTACTGGGGTGCCTAAGTACACCAACTCTGTCTGAACGTAAGCGTGGAAGAAGGCGCCCCAATTGATGGACAGTCCCTCCCAGACGGCTTCCAAGAACTCCACGTTCTGATCTCCAAGGTATCTCGTCTTCTGTGCTTTCTCCTTGGGAAAGAGGTGAAGAAATAGCTTCGCCTTAAGATGCTTCCGTGGCTCTTGGTAAGCTTCTACCTTCCATCTATTCCTTCCTGTCTATCTTCCAAGAAGAGGCAAGTCGTGCTTCCAAGCACATGCCACTTCCCTGAGATCATAGGTAAGATCTTCTTCTCGAGCTCATACCCTCGGTTCTCGGATTCTAACATGTGAAAGGCCATGTGCCATCACTCCGTCGTCCAGGAAGATGGTTTTCCACAAGTGACTCCTGTTTTCACAAGTACAAGGTTGCGAGGAGGCAGTGCTGCCCAAACCTCCTCCAGAAGACCCTGGTTCGTGAGATTCCAGTCCCACAGGAAGAAATCGAGATCCAACTCCTTGATGAAGGATTTGGCCTCTGCCAACTCTGCTGCCGGCAACACCAACCCTCGAGGATGCGTCGACATGCTTCGAGCCTCTGTTACACTAAGCCACACGTACTTGCTGTGAGCCGAAGACTCAGTCCTTCCCAAGTCCTCACAGTCTAGCTTCCACTCTCAGAAGATGAATCTAGTCTTCCAGAAGACAACTATTCCGTCTTCCGGGATTCTAACAGTGCTTCCTCTCGTCTTCCGAGCTATATCTAAACAATCCTAACTAAGCAAGGCATCACATGGATTCCCAAGAAGAGAACCCATCTTGCATTTCATCCTACTTCCTAACAGGAGATACAAGATATGTGAGAAGCATAGTGTACGAAAAATTCAGAAGATGGTCGCGGGCTCTTGCTATGAAAGTGGCCTCCAGGAAGACTCCTGGGACACCTTCTGATTAACTGACGTAATCGGAAGACTTCTCGCAGCCAGGCTTCTTATCACTGATCTCACTTGTCTTCGACTTCTGACATGCAATCTAGCCTCACAACAGACACGAATACTCTGTTCTTCTGACTCCTTATCTCTCATACACGCTCAGAAGAAACTTGCTGCATGACGGGAAGACATGACCTTCGACCATTCTCTCCAGATTCTGCCAGCAAGGCTTTTCACAACTCTTTTCTAAATTCGGGAAGAAGAAGGAATAGGTTGCTATGGGTTAGTCAGAAGAGACCCGTAAAAGACCCTCACGTCTTCTCACGCATTCTGCCAGGCTTTCCAATCTTCTAGTCTCTCTAGGAAGATGTGGATTTGAGAAGCTTGGAAGATCGGGAGGCACAAGCCTAGTTCTCAACTTCCAGCTTCTCGAAACAACAATCAACTCACCAAGTCACTCAAGATTCGTACCAAGCCTCTCTCAACACAAAACCCAATCCAATCCAATCTTGATACGAATTTGCAAACATTCGTCTTCCGAAGACATTCAAAGCGTCTTCCAAAGATGTTCAGCTGTCCATGGGTTTGAGAACAAATGTGCGGTAGAGTAGAGAAATTGATAGTCAAGTGATCGAATTTAAGAATGAGAGGTGGGGAAGCTCGATTTCAACTTGGGAAGAAGTGGGAAGATGATTGTCAAAAATTGGACAGCGCTACCGTGCCCAATTTTCGTAGAAGAAAATCCAGGGTAGAGAAATCGATCGATGGGCTTCTTGCAAACGAATGGGGAAGCGGGGAGGACATCAAATCAGAGGCGAGAAGCTGTGGGAAGGGAAAAAAACATGGGAAGAACCTCAATACAGCTTCAGGCTACTTTTGGTGCGCCTTCAGTCTTCTGTGCGCTTCCGCTCGTCAATCCCAACTCCAATGCGATCTCACGAACCTGCTCCTGTCATCAATCGTGAGCTACGCCCCTCGGCTGCTACAATTGATCCTTCTTCCTCCTTCAAAACCTCTCTAATCGACCCTCAATATCTGCTTTTTGAAATCCGCAGGGATTCCTTCAGCTCGACTGTGCTTCCAGTTTAACAAAATCGATCTCGCTCCTTCTCTGGCCTCAATTCGATCATATGTCCCAATTTCACTCTCCTTGCTTCCACAACTCAATTCGATACCTCGATTGCAATCGACCTTCAAAGCACAAATGTCCTTTAGTATGGGAAGCATGCGACTGATTTCATGCTAATGCACGTTCTCTCGTATATTCTTTGCGCGATTAGGGTTTGACTTCCTTGACCTATCTAATATCATGATGGCTACTACACCTACGTGGGGCGTGGTTGGTGTCAATGCAGTCACGGTCGCTGCCTTTTGGAAGACACCCGTCTTCCGTCTTCTATCTTCCATCTTCTGTCTTTCGGAAGATACGTCCGAGAAGACATCTCTCCGAAAGATGCATGTCTTTTGTCTTCCGAAGAAATCGACTTCTCTTTACAAAAAGACCTTAAGATCATCTTTCCTCTAAGCAAGGTATAGTCTTAAGTAAACAAGTTATTTCAATTACATAGACATGTTATTAACTTCAAAAATTTTAAAAATCATAAATCTTGTAAATCGTGGGCACCACAAAACACACAAAAATCATCCAAGAAGATCTCTATGAAAGTACTAAGATACTCCTTAAAGATGGTAATCATTAGTCTCTAGAATGTGACGGGTGCGTTGCATAAACCAAATCTTACGCGTACGGGTTGTACGCGTACGTGCCCCAGTTAGTAGTAAAAGTGATCTTCGACTTGTCTTTTTCTCTGATTGAAACTTGGTTGTACCCAGAATAGTCATCCAGGAAACTATACAACTCATGTCCTGCTACCTGGTCTAACACATAATTGATGAAGGGTAAAGGATGATGATCCTTCTTCATGGTCAAGTTCAGCTTCCGGAAGTCCTGACATACTCGGATCTTACCTGTCTGCTTCTTCGGCACGATGACAATATGAGCTACCCACTCACTGCTAGGTACTGGGAAGATGACCCCTACCTTCAAGTACTGATCGATCTGATCCTTCACCAGAAGCGAGTACTTGGGGTTGACTTGATACTGCCTCTGCCGTGTAAGAACAATGCCTTCCAGCAAGTCAATGCGATGCTCTCCCAGTTCTCGAGGTATGCCCTTCATGTCTTCTAATGAACCAAGCGAAGACGTCATAGAACTCTGTCAAGAGTTCTTTGAAGTCTTCCAACTGCTGACCCTCGATCACCTTGGAAAGCTTCAGCTTCTTGCCATGAGCAATCTCCATTTCTTGAAGATCATCAAGGTTCACCATTCCTTCAATGTGACTTTATTCACTGACACCAAAATATTCCGGTTTGGGAGCTACTTCCATGTCCAATTCGTCTTCTGGAAGATCAGCTAACTGATCTTCTGAAGAGAAGATAGTACTTTCATCTTCTGGAAGCTCTTCTTCCGCAATTTCGTGGACTCAATGTATCCACATATCACTTCTTCTGTCTCTTCTGATGCATCTGTAGTACACAAGTTATTCACCACAAACTCATCATATTTTTCATCACTATTAAAAGACGCAATTGAGTCTTTTGACGTGTACCTCTCAGTCGTAGAGGGACTTTCACCTTGATGTCCAATCTTCATCCAAGAGAGTGAGACTTCGGACTTCTCACCCGGCTTGGGTGTAGGATTGAGAAACCTCAAATGATGTCTTCTCCAATAGGTATTTACATTTGCAACGTACAACCAAGGTCTTCCTATCAAAACTTGATATCCAACCTTAGCTACAGGTCGCAAAATAATGTAAGTGAGATAGAAAGATACTCTCCCAATTATCATCAAGACATCTTTCAGTTGTCTCAAAGGTCGTCTTCTAGTCTGATTCGTCATTCTGAGGATTTTCGGAGTAGGCAGGAACTGAGTGAAGTCTAGGGCATGCGCAGTTTCTTCAGTCATGATGTTAACTCCGGAGCCGGAATCAATTGGTATCTTCTTCAGAAGACAGTCATGGAGCTCCATATCGAGTTCTGGGGCTCCCAAGTCCTCATGCTCTATCTTAAGGATCGGCGTACTCTGAGAAAGTTTCGCTGTTCTCCTCTTCCTCGATCCTCGAAGGACTGTGGTGCCCACAATTTACAAGATTCACAAATTTTTGAAATTTTTAAGATTAATAACTTGTTTGTATAACTGAAGAAGCGTTGTTACTTAAGATTACGGCTTCCTTAGAAGGAAGATGATCTTACGATCTTTTTGTAATAAGAAGTTGACTTCTTCGGAAGACGACCGTCTTCTGAGAAGCGTCTCTCGGTTGTGTCTTTCGAAGACGGGAGACGGTGGAAGACGAAAGACACGTATCTTCCGGAAGACGGCAACCGCGGAAGCCTAACCACGTATTTCCAAGTAAATAGATAGGTGTACCCACCAGGTAGCACCGAGTAGGTTAGGTAGGTCAGGTAGGTCATCTAGGTTGAGAATCCTTAACCTGTGCGAGAAGATGCGAAGGAAGCGCATTAGTGCAGAACACTACCACTTCCCGCATCGAGGTAGCTTTGGCTTAACAGATCGAATTGGAAGGTAATCGAGTTGAGTGAAGGCAGTAGAGTGAAATTGAGTGGAGCCAGGATCGATTCACAGCTAGGAAAAAGGCGAGGGCAAATCGCTGAGAGTAGGAATCGCATCGAGCTGAAGGGGTCTTCTAGAGACTCTCGGAAGCAGACATTGAAGGGCAACTGCGAGGAATCAGAGGTTGAACCTTTAGATTGAGAAGTAGCGAGGCATTGCAGCGGCAGTAGCTTAGTGGAGTCGCATTGGAGCTAGGGTCGAAGTCGTAAGTGCGCAAAAGACTGAAGGAAGGCCGAGAAGAAGACAGAAGACTGTAGAGGTTCTTCCCATGTTCTCTTTCCTTCCCACTGCTTCTCGCTTTTTGTTTGGTATCCCCCGCGCTTCCCCATTTGTTTGCAGGCAACCCGATCGATTTATTCCCTCCCCACGTTTTTCCTTCTGAGACATTGGGCGCGGAAGCGCTGCCCAATTTCCGACAGCCATCTTCTTGCTTCTTCTCGAATGCAATTCGAGCTTTCCTACCCATCGTCCTCAAATTATAGACCATAGCTATCAATTTCCCTACCCTACCATCCCTCTACTCTCGAAACCTTGAACAGAAGACACTTCGGAAGATCTGAACATCTTCAGAAGACGCTTCTGAAACTTGAACCTCTTCGGAAGACGCTTCGGAAGCTTGACTGTCTTTGGAAGACGACTATATGCAATTCGTATCGAGAAGTTGTAACAACCCAGAGAAACACAAAGTATCGGAAATAGTAAATAAAGGATCGTTCCCACGAAGATACAGTTAACAATTACACAAAACACAATACTACAACGTCACAATGATAATTCAAATGGTTTTCTGTTATTCTCACGGAATGGAATAATATCCGGATGAGAGTTTAAGTCTGATAAGAAACCAAACCCAAGCACAAACCTGATAAATCGAATACAAACAACAATGAAATAGTTCTTTGATCAGGGACCTTTCCAACAACATATAAAAGATTCGAGAAGATAGACGTATGAGTAAATGAGGTAGCAAAATACTGCTGAAATGTTACTAGTCTTCTTCTGAAAAGACAGAAGAATACAGACTTCACATCAAGGTTCCAAGAATAAGTCCCTACTCTTCCTAAGAAATGTTCTTCCAACTAAATCCTCACTCTTAAGAATCCCACTTATTTGAAGAAGGCAGACTTAAGGCGAAGCCACCATCATCCAAACTCTTCTTACAATTTAACTTATGCTCTTCCACTTCACAGTAACTAATATGTTTTCAGATCTTCGTTCAAACACCTTCGAAGTTATACAGTTTCAACTTCGGCCGAAGTCACCTTCGGTCAAATTCTCCACTGAAGTCTCTTCGTCCAATGTAAATGATAAAGGCCTTCGTCAATCAGAATTACACCTGCGACAGCAAACTACGTCCTTCGTAGGTAAATTTGCCTTCGCCCACTTTATTCACACTCACACTCCGCAATCTTGCGCAATCGAAAATTAAGAAACAAACACTGAAAACATGGAAAAGGTAAAATGACTGAGAGTCGCATCGCTTATATAGCCCTTCGCCCTAAGATGGCGGATCTCATTTCCTACAAAAGATGGTCACATCTAGACCGCATGATCACGACTCCCCAGTTGGCGGAACCGCAGTATCTACTCTACCTAACTGTAACTTCTGTCCTAAACTGCATAGTGTAAACTTAACTGTCTCCCTAAGCTCCTTCAGATCTCGAATGATCCTCTCCGCTAGTCTAACTATCCTACTCTTCGCCGAAGGATCTGGTGCTACTGTTAACTCTGCCCGAAGCCGCTGGAGAAGCTCCAACTCTGTCCCATCGAGTTCGGTGGCGAAGTAGGTTGTCGTGACCTCATCCACCTTCGTTCGAAGTTCTTCGGCCTTCGCCTCAGCTATTTCCTTCGCTTTCTCTGACTTCGCTAGCTCCTCATCCTTTGCGACCAACTGTTCGTCCTTCGTCGCAAGCTGTTCCAACATGGCATCTCTCTCAGACTTCAGATCGTGAAAGCGTGCAGTCATGAGACTCAACTTCATCTCTACCTCTTGAATCTCATCCAAATATCGCGTCTGTTCGTGTGATTGCTGTATGAGTAACGCCTCGCGTTGTGACATATACTTCTTGACATCGGCCGAAGTTTCTTCCAACTTCGCCATAAGAGCATCCTTCTCCTTCAACCATCCATACCGCCCGAAGTGCACAGCGTCGAGAAGGTCACTCAATGAAATTGGTTCCTTCGTCTCCTTCTCATAGATATGTCGTTGATGATCCATCTGTGTAATGAGTGGCAACGCTGTACCACTTAGGAACTCAAGAGTCTGCTCGAACATCTTCAATTCCTTCCCGATATTGGCGTCACTCGGTCCGGCCGAAGTTGTTGCTCCTTCTGGTCTAGGCGAAGTCCGAAGTTCTGGAACTTCCCTCTCTGTTGTCTGCTCCTTCGAGAGTACCCTGCGCACACTTGATTCTGCTTGGTCTCCTCCCGGTCTCACTATTCTCAATATCTCGACTGAAGATGACTTCGCCGAAGATTTAGCGCCATCGACGTCTTCGTCCGAAGTCGTTATCGTCGTTCTTCTTGCTTTCTTCTTCTTCCTCGAAGTCGCACCCCCTGGTGTAAGTTCGTCGAGCTTTCTCTTCGTCCGAGTACTAGGTCCCGCCGAAGTTGTTACTGGTGTCGTCACTTCTTCTTCTCTCTGAGGAGTAGCTTCCATTACCCGCTCATCTTCCGAGATCGTTCTCCGGTCGAACTTCTCCTCTTCTTCTGGTGATAGCAACTTCATTCCCTTGTAGAAGAATACTGCGAAGGCTGCAAAGTACGTCGACCCGCCTTCGTCGAAAGTGTTGAAGAGCTTCTGTACATGGTCGTGGAAGATCTTCGCCCAATACGCTTTCCTACCCCCGAAGATCTGTTCGATGAAGTTAATCTGCCAATTGGCCAGATAAGAAGTACGTTGCGGTTTGAAGATGGTGTTGAGGACGATCGTCACATCCCGCTTGAAAGGATCGATGTAAGTGTGTACTTTGAATCCATTCGATCCCACCGGTGACTTCGAGAAGAGTTCGCCATACTTCGCCACTTCGTCCGAAGTCGGCTTGCAAGTACTGTCATACATTAAGTCACCTGGCACTCCTGCGTCATCGATTCCTAGGGCGAAGTTCCAATGGTTCAGAGTCCAATTATTCGGCCTCGCCTGAAGATCTTCAGAGGAATGTCCTCTGCAAATGAGTATCTCCTGTAACAGATCCGAAGAGATCACACCCCAGTTCTCCAGCAAGAACGCCAACCCCATCTCCTCGAGTCGTTCTCGATACGGACTGAAGTCCGGCCACTTCGTCGCTATAGTCTTCAACTTCGGTCGCTTCGCTGTCTGCATTCCTCGCATCCTCGCTGAAGGTCCGAAGTACCTTCGATCTTCTATGCTTACGACACTTCTTCGTCGAAGTTGATACCTGATCGTGGAAACGTCGACTTCGGAGGTCGCCGTTTTAACCACCACAGACTGCACCGATAAAACCTAACCCTTCGCCGAAGTTTGTCTTCGCCCTCTTTCTTTTATAGCTTTTCTCTTTGTCTTCTCACGTGCGAAGTCCCTCTCAATTCTCGAGCGCGAAGTTGCGCTAACTCCTGTCTCGTTTTAATTCTTCTTTTCAAGGCCATAACTTCGTCGTCCGATATCCATTCTTAGCAAATGAGGTATCCCTGGAAAGCTCTTCGTCCGTAGAATACAACCAAGTTATCTCCTCAAAGATATATCTATCATAACTTCTGTATTTCTACTCAGCACCATTCTTCGGCGTAGAAATCCTATTCTTCACTGAATCTATCTTATCTATCATCTATACTAAACATTCTATTGGTTTACTTATCAAAAATAAAAAAATTCTTAACAAAGTGAAAATCCAAGGCTTCACATACTCCCCCTCTAAATTGTGAAGCGACCTCGCGAACACATTCAGCTGTAGTATCGTTTGATCCTTCCTCCATTTACCCGAGTAGCAAAGAGATTTCCTTCCAGGTCTTTAAGTTGGACTGAACCGTTACCATAACATTGTTCGACTATGTATGGTCCCATCCATCGCAGTTGTAACTTCCCTGGAAACTTAATATGTCTGCTATCATATAGCAAGACCAAGTCTCCATCGTTCACCTCAACTTTTCTTAATCTCTTATCATATACTTCTTTCCGCTTCTCTTGTATATCCTTAGTTAACTCCAGAGATGCTTCGCGATCTTCTTCTAGTGCCATCAAACTTTGCAATCTGATGAGCTGACTGTCTTCTGCAGATAGTCTATCCTGTGACAGGATCCTATAAGTAGGGGTTTCAAACTCAATAGGCATAATGGGATGCATTCCATACGCCAAGAAGAATGGTGTTTGTCGTGTTGTTATCTTCTCTGTATTTCTGAATGCCCAAAGTGCTGCATCCAACTTGGTGTCCCAATCATAAGCATGATTGACAGTAACTTTGTTCAGAATCTTGCACAGTAATCCATTGCTTTTCTCGATAAGTCCATTCGCCTTAGGATTATATGGGATAGTCTTCCGATGCTTGATCTGAAAGTAATCTGTCAGTGCCTCTATGGTATTGTTCAAAAAGTGTGTGCCCCTATCACTCACCAGTTCCAATGGACATCCAAACCTGGTGATGATATTCTTGTGTAGAAACGCTGCCACGGTTATCGCATCATCTTTCTTTGTCGCTTCAGCTTCCACCCACTTGGTTGCATAATCTGTAGCTACCAAGATATATCTTCTGCGTGTCTTCTTCGTCGCTGGCTGAATAGGCCCCACAAAGTCAATTCCCCACTTCTCGAATGGTGCAAGGGGTAAGATAGGATGAAGTGGCCATTGAGTAGTTCGAGTAGGCTTACCCACTCGCTGGCAACTGTCACATCGTTTAATGATCACATGCACATCTTTGTACATGGTGGGCCACCAGTATCCTGCATCCAAGACCTTCTTCACTGTGTTACGAAGAGCATAGTGTCCTCCTGCTGGTTCCGAATGCATGGCATCTACCACTCTCCCTACTTCTTCCTCTTCCAGACATCTTCGGAGTTCATCATCGGCCCCTCTTTTGAACAGAATGCCGCTTTTCAGCTCGTATGGCCCAACCTTGTGTATGAACACCGTACGCTGTTCCACATCCATTCCTTCAGGACACTGTAACGTATACAAATATCTGTATATCTCATGGTACCTACTTGTGGGAGTGACTGTGAGCTGGAAAAGTTCTTCGTCTGGAAAGTCATCTGCTACATTGTCTTGACGCTCTCCCGTCCTCAGTCGAGACAAGTAGTCTGCATTCTCGTGATGTTTCCCTGCTCGAGTTTGAATTGTGAATTTGAATTCCTGCAATAATAACATCCATCTCGCTATTCTTCCTGATAGATCAGATTTTTGCACCAGATGTTTTAAAGCATAATGATCCACATAGAAAACAAACTCGCTTCTCAACAAGTAGTGTCGAAATTTCCTGACAGAATACACCATCCCTAGTGCTTCCCGCTCTGTAGTGGAGTAGTTCTTCTCTGCAGCGGATAGCTGTCTACTCGCATAGTAGATCGGATGGTCCCTCTTTTGACTGTCTTTCTGACTCAACACCACTCCAATAGCGAATGCTGAAGTATCCACATATACTTGAAAAGGTAGATTCCAATCTGGTGCCTTCATGACTGGAGCTTCAATCAACTTCGTCTTCAGCGTGTCGAAGGTCTTCTGCCTCCGTTCCTGCCAGATGTACTCAGTGGTCTTCTTCAACAATTCGGTTAGTGGTGCTGCCAAGGTTGCATAGTCTTTGATGAACCTCCGATAGTAACCCACATGTCCTAAAAATCCCCGCAACTCACTAACATTTGAAGGAGGTTCCAAAGCTACTATAACTTGCACTTTGTCTACATCTACTTCAATGCCTCGCTGCGAGACTCTTTGTCCTAATAAAAGTCCTTCTGACATGGCAAAGAAACACTTTTCTGGATGCAACGCCAACTGAGCATCTCTACAACGCTGAAAAACTACTGCCAAGGAATTTATGTGTTCTTCCCTTGGACCAAAAACGCAAAAATCATCTATAAAAATTTCTAAGAACTTCCTAAGATACTCCTGAAAAATGTTTGTCATCATTCTTTGGAATGTGGCAGGAGCATTACATAAACCAAAGGGCATCTTATGATAAGCAAAAGTACCCCAATCAGTGGTAAAAGTAGTTTTGTCTTTATCTTCTTCTCTGATGGATACCTGATTATACCCTGAAAATCCATCGAGAAAACTGTAGCACTCATGACCAGCTACCCTATCCAGAATAGAATCTGTAAAAGGTAAGGGATGGTGGTCCTTCCTAGTTGCTGCATTCAGTTTTCGAAAATCTTGACATACTCTTATTTTACCAGTTTTCTTCTTAGGAACTATCACTATAGGTGATACCCATTCACTGCTAAGGACAGGAAAAATAATGCCAGCACTTAAGTACTTGTCAGTTTCGTCCTTGACTAAAAGAGAGTACTTTGGGTTCAGTCTATACTGTCTTTGCCTTACAGGTACAGAGTTTTCCAGTAGATCAATTCGATGTTGACCCCACTTCGCTGGGATACCCTTCATGTCTTCTATCTTCCAGGCGAAGACATCCTGGTAGTAAGTTAACATGTCATGGTACACTTCCAATTCGGGTCCCTGTAACTTCGCTGAGATCTTCAAGACTTTCCCTTCGTCGAGAATCAAGTCCATTGTCGCTGACTTCAGTACCATTCCTTCTGTGTGGCTCACCTCTGAACTTCCTTGTCCCAACTGTGATTGCTATTCTTCCTCATTCTCATCGCATTCTCCTTCATCTTCTATCTCGTAGCATTGCAAGTAATTCACAACTATGTAAGGTCCTGCTTTCTCATTTTCCGAGCTAGTATCCGAAGATGAAGAGTCTTCGTCCGAAGTGTACCCTGAATCTGTTGAAGATGTTTCTCCCTGATGCGACATCTTTTTCCAGGATACAGAGATACTTTTCTCCTTGGATTTCATCGGATCATTAAAGGACAGCTTTTGCTTATACCAATCAGTGATTACCTTAGCACCGTATAGCCAAGGTCTCCCTATAAGCACTCCATAGCCAGACTTAACCAAGGGTCTTAGTACAATATAGGTAAGTTTGAAGATTATCCCTCCAATGGTTGTAGGGATATCTCGCAGTACTCCCAAGGGTCTTCTTCTGCTCTGGTCTGCCATCCTCAACACTCTTGGTGTTGATTCGAATTGTGTGTAACCCAAACCATGCGCCGTATCCTCTGTAATGATATTCACACTAGAACCAGAGTCTATAGGCACATGTTTTATTAGACATCCATCTATCTCGATGTCTACTTCTGGAGATCCTAAATCCTCCAGTCCAACTTGAAACAATGAAGGCAGATTCTTTGACTTAGCCTTCGCGGGTTTTCTCAAGGCTGCCAATAACAGTTTCCTGTACAGCCTATTGTCCTCGACCAACTGCTTAATGGTTATATTGGCTTGTTGGTTCAGCAAGTCTTCTACTACATTGTAATGAGGGCTCACCACAGGAACAACCTTCTTAGTTTGCTCTGCTGCTCTCTTGCGCAGTTCGGATGGTCGTTCGACTTCGGGCGAAGAGACTTCGGCCCGCACCTTCCCTAGCCCTTCTTGGTTAGGTTCCACCTCCTTGGCTTGCTTACTCAGTTCCTTACTGAGTAGTATTCTTACTTCTTCGGAGATGTCCGCAGGTAATGTTCCTAGGGTCTTCTTCTTTCTCTGCTCTTCTTGACGATTATCTGTCCGTGCCGATATCGTCTGTTTCTCTACAACTTCGCGCACTCGTTCCTTCAAAGTTTTGTGCGCTTTCTTCTCTTTCTTCTGTTGCTTTCGCTCAGTCTTTTTAAGGTCCTTCGCCTCCTGAGCTGCAGCTTCTGCTAGAGTCTCCCCCTTTCGAAGTAGTTTCTTCCCACTTCGAGTCTCCACTTTGTTCACTAGCATCTCCTCGTCTTCTGGCCAACCATTTCCATCTTCTTTTGACAGAGTACAAGCTTTCAGATCATCGACCAATTCGACCATGTTTACTCCTGCATCTGATCGTTGTTGGTTGAGTGGCGGTTGAAATCTGACTCCGGTCTTCTGAACTGGTTCATTCGTACAGTCCGAAGCTCCATGACCGGGTTTTCCACACTTCCCACATAATGGCATGTATCCCACTTGTTTCTTTGGGTGAGGACAGGAAGGAGCCCAGTGACCGGTAGCGCCACAATTAAAACATGATGTACCAAGAGACGGTGGTCTTTCCTGGTAACCTGCAGGGGTAAACTTTCGTTGGGTAACGTTAGTTGCCATCTGTCTAGGTACAAAGCGTTGGATATGTACCGGTGGAATGGGCGTGAATTGCTGAGGCTGACTGGGTATCATGGCTCCATCTTGAGCTTGTACTCCATAGACCCCATCTTCACACTCTACAAAGTAATTGGGTTCGTATAATGGCGCCCACTCCACTGCATGCGTATTATAGGATGATTTACTGTTGAAACATTCCGTATTGGCATGTCCAGGTTTACCACAGTTAGTACACCATAAATTTGGACGTGAAGTAGTTGGTGATTTTCACCTCTCGGGCGTTCTGACCAATTGCACCTTGAGGTCTTCAAATTTCTTTAGAAGATCATCAAGTGCAGTGTCCTTAGATGGCTGTGTCCTTCTCACCATCGGAAGTCTGGACTTCGTCATTCTTTTCCGCTTCTTGTGCTTTTCCCCTTCGTCCGAAGATGAGGTATCTTCGTCTTCTGATGTTGAGCTTTCGTCTGAAGACTCTTCTGAGGATTCTTCCGAAGATGAAAATTTTCGGTGTTTCCATTTTGACTTCTTCTTCTTCTTCTTCTCATCCTTTACACTCTTCTTCGATTTTCTGAAGTCCTTCTTCTTTCTCTGTTCTGAGGTTTTCTCACGATCTCTGCTGAGGATATTGGAGGATTCGTAATTCTCAGCAGAATCAATGGCTCGTTCCAATGTTGACGTATCAAACCGTCTTACCCACGTTTGTTGCTTTGAAGGTAACCCTTTCACAAACCATTCTACTGCCTGTGCCGGAGTGTAGGCTGGGTGTGTTCCATTGGCAGGTAACCTATCCAAAATTCCATAGAATCTTTGGACATAGCTTTTCAAGGACTCTTTTCTCTTACGTTTGACACTGTTTACTTTATGTAACACATGCCTGTTATAATTCAGTTCCCGGAATCTCTTTAGAAATTCATTTTTCATTAGATCCCAAGTAGATAAGATCGCGGGAGTTAGATTGGCATGACTGTACCATTTTCCGGCTGCATGTTTCAACAAGCTGGGAAAAATCCTCGTACGATCTGGATCATTATCTTCTTTATTCGCATGCGATACCGCTTCAAATTGTTTGACAAATGAGTCGGCACTCTCTCCATCTCCATCACTGTCCGAATCGTCACCGCCAAATTTTGGATAATTTTGGCGAGTGAAAGGTGGTGCCCCCGACGGAAGTGGTACTCCTGTCATTGTATGCGATAGTGTGGAAGGTGGAACTGTTGTCTGGTGTACTTGACACTGTCTTGTTGGTACCGTCAAGTTTGAAATCCTCACTGATCCTGCGTTCGACAAATTGCTTAATGGTCGAAGTGTCAGCTTGGCAAGAGCATTCACAACAGCTGTTCCCACTTGGATATTTGGGAGGTTCACTTCGGGCAAAGTTACTTCGGCCGAAGGCTCTTCAACTGAGTGAATATTTCCTTGTCTTATTTCATGTTCATTCTTGGGTGAAGAGGACGTAGAGACCTCCTGACTTCGTATCTTAAAGAGCGATACTCCTGGAGTACCCTGAGGTCTAAGATTTGGAATTCGAAGAGCAGGTGATCCCAATGGTAATAGTTCTCGAATTAGTTCTTGTCCTCTTTGTTTCTTCAAGAGGTCTACAAAGCTTGTGATCTCTGGCCCATGTCTGACGATCAGCTCCAAGGCCGCTTCCGCTTTCGGATTTGGATCTTCCGCAAGAGTCGTCAAAATATTAGGTTCTGACTGTGCTGATCCTGAAGATGAAGACGAAGATGAAGATTGAAACAACTCCACTCTTCGAAGTGAAGGTGATTCTTCTCTTTCTGTCTCCTCTTCTTCAGCTTGAATACCCTCTTCTTTTCTCTTTGATTCAAACAGAGATTCACGCAAATTTGTGGTCCTTGAAGGAAATGGTAACCATGATGCGTCTTTAGGTGAACTCTCTCCACTCCGTACGCTCGAGTATGGAGATTCGATATCCCCCTTCTTCTTTCAGTATGTACGCTCGTCTTTCTCGTAACGCGTTCGTGGTGAAATAGGTACTGAACTCCTTTCAAGCGAAGATGAAGTTCCTTCGGAGAGATTTTTCACTTCTTGCCACTTCTGAGCTGCTTGACGTCTTCGCTCCCTCGTTGCCTCCTTCTGGCGTTGGACTTCTTCCAACAATTGTTCGCGGACCAATCTTCTTTTCAGCGCTCGTCTGGTCCTTCCCGTCCTCTGATCTTCTTCAGAAGGCGCTCGTGCTCCTCCCGACATACATGTCGACGGTTACAACTTACTGGATTCAAAGTAAAAGTTAAATCTGTATCCCCGACAGCGGCGCCAAAAGTTTTAATGTTTCTATATGTAACAACCCAGAGAAACACAAAGTATCGGAAATAGTAAATAAAGGATCGTTCCCACGAAGATACAGTTAACAATTACACAAAACACAGTACTACAACGTCACAATGATAATTCAAATGGTTTTCTGTTATTCTCACGGAATGGAATAATATCCGGATGAGAGTTTAAGTCTGATAAGAAACCAAACCCAAGCACAAACCTGATAAATCGAATACAAACAACAATGAAATAGTTCTTTGATCAGGGACCTTTCCAACAACATATAAAAGATTCGAGAAGATAGACGTATGAGTAAATGAGGTAGCAAAATACTGCTGAAATGTTACTAGTCTTCTTCTGAAAAGACAGAAGAATACAGACTTCAGAATAAGTCCCTACTCTTCCTAAGAAATGTTCTTCCAACTAAATCCTCACTCTTAAGAATCCCACTTATTTGAAGAAGGCAGACTTAAGGCGAAGCCACCATCATCCAAACTCTTCTTACAATTTAACTTATGCTCTTCCACTTCATAGTAACTAATATGTTTTCAGATCTTCGTTCAAACACCTTCGAAGTTATACAGTTTCAACTTCGGCCGAAGTCACCTTCGGTCAAATTCTCCATTGAAGTCTCTTCGTCCAATGTAAATGATAAAGGCCTTCGTCAATCAGAATTACACCTGCGACAGCAAACTACGTCCTTCGTAGGTAAATTTGCCTTCGCCCACTTTATTCACACTCACACTCCGCAATCTTGCGCAATCGAAAATTAAGAAACAAACACTGAAAACATGGAAAAGGTAAAATGACTGAGAGTCGCATCGCTTATATAGCCCTTCGCCCTAAGATGGCGGATCTCATTTCCTACAAAAGATGGTCACATCTAGACCGCATGATCACGACTCCCCAGTTGGCGGAACCGCAGTATCTACTCTACCTAACTGTAACTTCTGTCCTAAACTGCATAGTGTAAACTTAACTGTCTCCCTAAGCTCCTTCAGATCTCGAATGATCCTCTCCGCTAGTCTAACTATCCTACTCTTCGCCGAAGGATCTGGTGCTACTGTTAACTCTGCCCGAAGCCGCTGGAGAAGCTCCAACTCTGTCCCATCGAGTTCGGTGGCGAAGTAGGTTGTCGTGACCTCATCCACCTTCGTTCGAAGTTCTTCGGCCTTCGCCTCAGCTATTTCCTTCGCTTTCTCTGACTTCGCTAGCTCCTCATCCTTTGCGACCAACTGTTCGTCCTTCGTCGCAAGCTGTTCCAACATGGCATCTCTCTCAGACTTCAGATCGTGAAAGCGTGCAGTCATGAGACTCAACTTCATCTCTACCTCTTGAATCTCATCCAAGTATCGCGTCTGTTCGTGTGATTGCTGTATGAGTAACGCCTCGCGTTGTGACATATACTTCTTGACATCGGCCGAAGTTTCTTCCAACTTCGCCATAAGAGCATCCTTCTCCTTCAACCATCCATACCGCCCGAAGTGCACAGCGTCGAGAAGGTCACTCAATGAAATTGGTTCCTTCGTCTCCTTCTCATAGATATGTCGTTGATGATCCATCTGTGTAATGAGTGGCAACGCTGTACCACTTAGGAACTCAAGAGTCTGCTCGAACATCTTCAATTCCTTCCCGATATTGGCGTCACTCGGTCCGGCCGAAGTTGTTGCTCCTTCTGGTCTAGGCGAAGTCCGAAGTTCTGGAACTTCCCTCTCTGTTGTCTGCTCCTTCGAGAGTACCCTGCGCACACTTGATTCTGCTTGGTCTCCTCCCGGTCTCACTATTCTCAATATCTCGACTGAAGATGACTTCGCCGGAGATTTAGCGCCATCGACGTCTTCGTCCGAAGTCGTTATCGTCGTTCTTCTTGCTTTCTTCTTCTTCCTCGAAGTCCCTGGTGTAAGTTCGTCGAGCTTTCTCTTCGTCCGAGTACTAGGTCCCGCCGAAGTTGTTACTGGTGTCGTCACTTCTTCTTCTCTCTGAGGAGTAGCTTCCATTACCCGCTCATCTTCCGAGATCGTTCTCCGGTCGAACTTCTCCTCTTCGGGCTCACACTCCGCTCCGCTCCGCTTCTCACGCCTCCGCACTCACGCACCTCTGCTCCTTGAAGCCACACAAGAAAAATCCTAAACTCAAGTTTCCACACGAAATTGCATAAAAATCTGACGTAACTAGTCTTTTTGCACTTTTCGGTCACATGGAATGCCATAACTTCTTCATTGATCGGTCAAACTCCACAAAACTTGGTGCACTAGAATCGTCTCTCCCACTCCGACCTGACATTGACAACTACTTCGTCTGCCATGCACAAACACGCACTCCGGCTCGAACAGGTCACTTCAAGAACATTCCGTAAACTTTCTGCAGCGCTTTCGCATGACAAAAAATCTCCACTCGACCCCACAACAACAATCAATCCGCGAACAGCAAGATACCATGCTCCCACACACACCTCGATCGCAGGTCCAAACAATCAAACACGAACGACAACGCCCGAAGATACCAGCGGACAATTTCAAATCAACGAGCTCTTACTGAACTCCGTCTCGACCTGGATTAGTTCTTCAAGTAATCTGAACAAAGAAATTATCATCTCCAACACTGCAACAAAGATTACTCACAAACGGTCAAGCCAAACCCACTCTATGTTCGAAGAGAATCCGGGTTACACTCAACTAGACTATCCACCATAACATGGAGCTTGAAGGCTCAACTTGAAGAACTAAGACCTCCAAACCCTACCAGTGAAGTATACCCCTAGTGAATCATCCCAAGAACACGCCCTAACGGCATTAACGGTCCTACCGAGATTCGTCACTCCGCACTCTGCCAACCTAGCCGAGGTGCCATGACGTGACATGCGATCGAGATGTGTGTGGGCGCATGGTACCTTGCTGTTCGCGGATTGATAGCTGTTGTGAGGTCGAGTGGAGATTTTCTGTCATGCGGAAGCGCTGCAGAAATTTTGCGGAATGTTCTTGAAATGATCTGTTTGGACCGGAGTGTGTGTTTGGACGTAGCAGATGAAATACTTGTCAATATCAGGCCGGAGTGAGCTCTTTGGAAGCGCATTGGAGAGACGATTCTAGTTCACCAAGTTCCGTGGAGTTTGGTCGAGCATCGAAGAAGTTATGGCATGTCGAAGTTCGCTGCCGTGTTATCTGAAAGTGCAAAAAGGCTAGTTACGTCAGATTTTTGTGCAATTTCGTGTGAAAACTCACATTTATGAGTTTTCTTGTGTGTGTGCATTCGTGAAGCGTGAATTGTGCATTCGCGAATCTGTTTGTAGTGGTTTCGGGTTGGCTTTGGGTATTTTTGCTGTTTTACATCAGATTTTTGGTTACTCGTGTGCACCGTTTGGTGTTTTTGAACCTCTTTTGGTGCAATTTGGTGCAATTTGAGTTGTAGCGGAGTCTCTTTTGATGTGCGAGTACAAGTTCCTCTCCTATCCCAGCAGAACGGAGCGGAGAGTGAGCGGAGGTGTCACGGTATGGAGTGCGTGTTAGGAGGCGTGAGGGTCTGAGCCCGAGTCTGAGCTCGCCGTAAGGCAGCTTGCTGACGTGCGTGAGAGAGATATGCAAGTTTTAGTTGTGTGAGAAAGTGTAAATCCAGTAGGTCACCCATCCCAACACTATTCTTGGACTTGCACACTTAACTATGTATAAATTTTTTAACTTTCAAATTTCAAAAAATAAAATAAAAAATCTATTATATTGTATTTTTTAGTTTATATTATGACAATAAGATAAATATGGCAAGAGATTTTTTTATGTTATAAAATAGAAAATAGATTATTGAAGGTAAAGAAAGGCTGAGGACGGGCACCCTTAATATCTCCAAAAACAGCGCTGAATATTTAGTTTGATAACCTGCAACTAATTCTTCCTCTGCTTTCGTCCACTCGGCCATCTCTCCAAATATCAAAATTGAATAATTTTTGAGTTGCGGGGCCTTATAACAGAGAATAACAAACCTTGTTGTGTGGTTAGATTGATTCAACTCAACGACGAAAAAGTATTCAACTAAAGCGGCTCTAGTATGAGACTACAGTATGGAGATTGAGTTGTGGAGACAACATTTGTCTCCCAACTATGTTTCTATCACCACTGGCGTAGTTTTGAGAGGCATAGCACCTACGAGTTCGGGTGTTAGTAGCAGTGGTACATCCACATGTGACGGAGTACCTACTATCAGCGGTGCGTCCACTAGTAGTGGAGCAGGTGATAGTGTGAGCGAAGATACCACCAGGGTTTAACCCCGTGGTTTAGTTCTTCCAGTGTTTGAGGAAGAACTATCAAGGTGTACGGACGACAAGTTGAGGAGTCTGTAGGAGTTCCAGCGGAAGACTGGAGAGAGCCTACGCGAGGCGTTTACTCGCATGAGACGGTTGATCAGTGTTACCCAAGAGGTGACGGAAGCACAGGCAGTCCAGTTCTGGTATGAGATACTAGACTGAGAGCTGCGTATGAGAGTTAGGGATGCAACTCTTTTTAGAGATACCGTTTCGACGTTGACGGTTGTCTTTGGTTAGGCTGAGCGGATTGAGCTCAACATGATGGAGGAGAGGGTGGTGGTTGCTGGGTTCAGCAAAGTAACACCACATGGAGCGACCACATCTTCTCGAGGATCATAGGTTATGCAACAACGTGGTGGTGGTGGTGGTGGTGGTGGTAAGGATCGTGCGAAGCAATCACGATCCCAAAAAGGTGTTGGAGGATCTGATGGACAGAAGCTCATGCCGTCCTTGTCTAGTCAGCAGCAAGCGAGTCCTTGCTGGACATGTGATGGTACTCATCAGTAGAAGGACTATCTACAGAGGAGAGATGGTTATGAGACGTCTGAGACGTCTAAGCGGTGCTTAGGCAATGTGAGTATTGAGAGCGACCAGGTCACAGTAGTGACCGTTGTTTTGATCTCCACTCCGAATTACAGCAAAGGAAGGCTGATCGTGGACGAGGCGGAGGAGCTCAGGGAGGTCATAATGATTGAGGACACTAGCGAGAGGACCAGTCGGTCCACCGCTTGCTACGACGGCAGAACAGATATGGCTGCTCGGATTATCAGTTGGAGCAGAGGATAGCTAATATGACTATGGCTCAGCGGAGATCTGGTGGAACAGAAGCTTCCGTCTTATGGAGGAGAAGGAGGTGACTTCGACTTCATGGCTAGTGTGACGCAGATTGAAGAATCTGCCACAGTGACTCGGAGTGCAGGAAGGAAGGAAGGACTATCTACAGAGGAGAGATGGTTATGAGCCGTCTGAGACGTTGTCGCGCTACTTGGCGGCTACATGTTATATTTCTACTCCGACGCTTGAGTTTAGTAGTTCTAGAAGTTAGCTTATATTACTTCTAGTCGTTTATGTATATGTTTGACACCTTTGCATACGGTGTTAACACTATTTTGAGTCTTAGTAGGTTGATTACCATGTTGATAGGGCTTAAGCTCATGGGTTGTATTTGCGTGTCGCCCATGCACGCTTTCTAGCTGATTTAAGTTATTTTTTGGGGCTGCGTGTCGTTTTAAGTAATTTAAGTTTTACGCTGGCACTCTAGGGGGCTTGACGTGGTAGCCTATGAGTAAAACTAAGTTGCCACGTGGTTTAGGGTACTAAAGGACAACCAAGTGGAGCTATGAACTCCCATTGGTCCATTTTTGTCTTTTGTTAAACTCTAAATTTAGAAACAGAGCTCTAGAGTGGAGTTCGAGCATTTGGTGAGGGATCTTCGAAATCTGAGAGCACAGGGGGAGAGGTCTCGTCATGCCAAGCACTTCCAGTGAAAATTTCGATCGATTTGAGTCAATAAAGACGGAGTTATGAGCAATTGAAGTTCGGATTGTGCTAGAATTGAATCATTTTGGTTGGATTTAGGGTTTTCAGTGTCACTCGCAGCAGATTTGAGGAAATTGCTTCAAAACTTCGAGGTTGTGTTCTCCGCCAGCAGGGCTACGATTTCACAAAAAGTTTCATATCGATTGAGCAACTGAGTAATTCAGGGCGGCCGCTGAAGCTGAGGGGGTCTGAAAAGCTCTTAATCTAGAGCAGCGACTTCAGAGGAGGAGATCTACAGTTCTGTGTACATTCAGGAGTCCCAACTTCACAGGGATGTTCAGCACCCTGTAGACTGCAAATCCTGTAAGAAACTTCGAAATTGATCGAGCCAAACTCCTGTTATAGGTTGAAATAGCCAGCTAGGTACCAGAAATTGCCGTAGTTTTCTTGCTCAAAACTTTTCTGTTCATATCTCCGTGTCAGAATTTGATTTCAGGCTGAAATTTCGTCTGTGAGTTCAGTAGTACCTCATTTGCATGTAGGGGAAGTTTAGAGGTCTAAACCTTCATAGTTTTCCTCTCCGTGAGTGTCAAAGTTCACCGCCGAATCCTATTACTGCCAGCTAGACCTGAATTTCGCCTTCTAGGTATATTACTAGATCTTACACATCTGTGTGAGTGTTTATAGCCCTATTGTGACCTAAAAGCCAACCTCTTGAGTGAACAACCACAGCCAGAAGCCCGGCGCTTTCCTAGGTAGACAGATTACACCTAGGGTGGGAGTTTTCTTAAGAGTGTTACAGGATCAGATATCATGGCCAACCAAGGATCATCAAGTGGAGGTGCTGCTGCTGCTCAGCAACCTATTCAGTTTGATGCTGCTACGATGAAGATGTTCCAGGCTTTTTCCATGTTCATGCAGCAGCAGCAGAGCACAGAGAGGAAGGAGGTGTTAGCAACCAAGGCGTTGCAATCTGTGGTGCACCAGATGGACCAGTTCAAGGGTACAGATATTTCCAAGTATGTGCGATACTATGCTAGGGAGATGGAGGTGAACAAGGTGCCAGAGAAGGAGATGGTGGAGAACTTTGAGCTTGCTGTTGTCCCTGAGATTCGTGGGCGTGTGAAGGAGCTCAAGCAGCAGCAAGGACAGAGTTCGGAGAGCTTTATGCGAGCTTTGAAGGAGGAGTACTACACTGAAGATTCAGAGAGGGTGACCAAGAGAACGTTCTTGGAGTGGGTGGTTAAGCCCAACAAAGGTTTGTCTGTAAATGAGTTGTTAAGGCAATTTGATCGTCAGTATGCTCAGCTTTCTAGGACAGAAAAGCTTACATTAGAGGTGGAGAAGACCGAGCTTTTCCTACAAGCAGCGGACGTGACTATTCAAGAGAAGCTTGAGCTATTGCTGGAAGACAAGAGTGAGGAGAGAGGATTGAAGACTGACTGGAAGGAGGTTGAAGAGGCTGTCTCTTTGCTGACCAAGAGACAGAGAAGAAGGGACAAGGTGGTGGTAAGTGAAGCAGCACCTCTGATAATTCCTGTCAAGCAGTTGCCTGCTAAGCCCGCTTTGGTAATTGCTAGAGAGGAAGACTCACCGCTTGATGAGTTGATTAAGGGTATGAAGGAGCTTAAGCTTAAGCTCACTAGGTTAGAAGAGAAGGAGCAGAATGTACAGCCTGCTATGCAGAGACCTCAGATGAGAGAAGGCTTTGTTCATCGTTGTATATGGTGTGATAGCCTAGACCATGTAAGAAGAGATTCTGGGGAGTTTTCAGATGCATTGAGGAAAGATCTTATCTTCTTCAAAGATGGTAAGATCCATTTGAGAGAGACTGGGATGATGCTGGGAACCAACTTTGGCAAGGGTGGTATGAAGAGACTTGTGAATGATATATCAGCATCACATGTTGTTTCTCTTGTGAATGCTGCTACATGTGGAGTGAAAGTGGAAATGGAGAGAGAGAAAGGGACTACTAGGTTGTGGTCAGATGTAGTGCGGTCCGTAGCTAGAACAGAGCTAGACAAGGATGTGCTACGAAGGGTTGGCAACTCAATTAGAGAAACTACAGGATGGAATGACCCTGTGGATACTATGTCAGTGCATGCTTATGTTGCAAGAAGTCAGCATGAAGCTCTACTAGAAGAAAAACGCAGGAGGGAGGATGCAGGTGAGGCTTCTACAGCCAAACGACCTGCTACAAGGAGTGAAAGGGCTAGACCAGATGCAAGGCAGGAGACAACACCTACTCGGGAGGAGACTATGGAGGATCTACCATCTACGACACCAAAGGAGAAGGAGAGAAGCAAGGAGAAGGGTAAGATGCCTGCATACAAACTTCAGTCTGACATTGAGATTGCTACAGACTTGAAGCAGGTGTTAGAGAACCGTATCTTGAATGGGAAAGTTGAGTTTACTTTGGGTGAGATTCTTGGGATTGCAAAGCGTGAGTTCCATGAGGTTATTATAGATATCATCAAGAGGAAACGTCAGATTTTGGATGAAGCAGCTACGCTTAACGCTCTAGGGACCAAACTGTCGGAAGATGAGGAAGATGAGATTGCTGGTTATTGCTCTCAAGTATCAGAGGGAAGATCAGATCAGCACGTGAGGTTTGAAGATGAGGTGGAAGCATCGCAGAAGAGCCATTATTCTCACAACCATTGGGCGAGAGCAACCACAGAGACCTTAGTGAAGCTGAGAGATCTAGAGGAACCTGTGGTGGCATTGATTGATCATGGCTCAGAGATTAATCTGATGTCTAAGGAGCTGTACAAGCGTGGGAGATGGCCCATAGACACCGACCACGGATGGCTTATCCGCGCTGCCAACAACCAGAGGGGAGAACTCTATGGTGCTTGTCCCAACATCAAGGTAACTGTGGGTGACATCAGTGATGTTCAGAATTTCTTTGTGCAAGACATGTCAACCTATCCTATCATTCTAGGGCAGCCTTACATTACTGCTGTTAGAATGGAGACACGAGTTACGGATGATGGTTCAGCCTATGCTAGGATACGTAGTAGAGACGGCAAAAGAGCTGTTCAGTTTTTGACTGTTGCTGCAGAACATGAGAGGAATCATGATAGCTTGAGAGACCGTCCACTGCCTAAGATTACTCAGGAGTTTAGAGAGTCTAGGGGTTTTGGCAGAGTACCATTGAAGAGCGAGATTTCAACGATACAGTAGAGATAGGATTCTCGCCTGATCCAGTAAATCAGGAAGCTTTATCCACTAGCTTCTTGGGATTGACGTTATGTGGATCAGTATGTTATAGGAAGGTTGAGAATCTGAAGAGGTTTGAGAGGCAACATGTGAAGTATGTACAGCAGTCTTTGTGGGATAATGGAGAGTTAGCAAGAGATGAATACGTATCTGGAGTGTTTGAAGAGCAGTATTTGGTAGATACTATAGGGGAGTTGAAATCGATAGTAGAAAGTTCTATAGATGATGTAGATAGAGTGGTGAGAGTGAGCTCCAAGGAGCTTTATGATGTAATTGATAAGTTTATAGATCGGCAAGAGGTGTATGTGGAGACCAAGTACAAGTCAGTAGCAAAGAAAGTCAAACCAGTGGCTTTGCCTTTACCACTCGATTACAATCAGAAGATGGAGCAAGCTGCACGAGAACCGACGCTTAGAGGACCGAGAAGAATTGGGCACCAGTTTACAGAAACAACACTGAAGGACCTGAGGATTGGAGGTGATGGATTTCTTACTGAGCAAGAGAAGAAGAGCTTCAGAGAGATGCTATCTAGACATGGTAAGGCGTTTGCGTTTGAGTCACATGAAGTAGGATGTGTAGATCCAAGTGTAGTTGCACCTATGGTAATCTTTACTATACCGCATGTGCCTTGGAATCTACGTCCTATCCCTGTACCTAGAGCTCATCTACCAAAGTTGATAGACTTGCTCAATGAGAGGATTAGGATGGGTATCTTGGAACCATCTATAGCTCCCTACTCTAGCAGATGGTTTACTGTTCCGAAGAAGAATGGAGCTTTGAGATTCATTCAAGATATGCAGCCAGTTAACAAGGTGACTATCAGGAATATGGGTATAGGACCTATTGTAGACGAGTTTGCAGAGGCTTTTGCTGGTCGTGCTATCTATTCAATGGGAGACTTATATTCAGGTTACGATCAGTTTCAGTTATCCTCTGAGAGTAGAGACTTGACTACAATGAGGACACCTTTGGGGTTACTAAGGATGTGCACCTTGCCACAAGGTGCTACCAATTATGTAGCACATATGATGAATGGCATGAATAAAGTTTTGAGGGATTTCATTCCCGAAAAAACTATGCCATTCCTTGATGATGTGCCGATCAAAGGGTGTGCTGAGGAGGAGAAGAATGAGGTAATGGATCAGAGGGGGTGCCGTAAGTTTGTTGCAGATCACATAGCTGACTGTGATAAGATATTGAGTCGACTGGAGGAGGTTCATTTGACTTTATCAGGAGCAAAGTCTGTATTTGGAGAACAGGAGGTGTTAATAGTGGGGCACCTATGTGGATCTTATGGTCGGAAACCTTGTCCGAACAAGGTTGATGCCATTCGAAGGATGAAGGAAACATGTGGGTCAGTTACCGAGGTGAGAAGATTTCTAGGTGCATGTGTGTTTTATCATATATGGATTCCACACTTTGCTCATGTAGCAGATCCGTTGTACAAGCTGCTGAGGAAGGGGCAAAGATTTCAGTGGCAAGAGGAGCAAAGCGAGGCTATGAGGAAGTTGAAGGATCTTTTGGCTTCACCACCAACTCTACGGAAGGTAACATATGAGTTGGGCAGATCTGTTATCCTTACTGTTGATACTAGTCCTATTGGCATTGGATGGGCTATAGGACAAGATGATCAGGAAGGAAATAGATATGTGGTGCGTTTTGGTGTTAAGGTATTAAGTTCACGGCAGAGAGACTACCCTCAGGTCAAGAGAGAGCTATGGGGAGTAGTTACTGCGATGAAGAGTGATAAGGAATACTTGATAGGAGCACCTGTGGTTGTGGAGACAGATTGTTTACCTCTCTTAGGAATGATCACTAGCTGTACAACTCCAGATATTGCCATGTTGAGGTGGATAGCATATATCAAGTCCTTGAACCCTGAGTTTAGACATATTGCAGGAAAAGACAATCCTGTGGCAGATATGTTATCAAGGGCTAGGTATACGATGAGAAAGAAATGATAGATGATCAGGAGGATGTGGGAACAGAGTTTTATTCTAGTGCTCTTGCTAGAAGAGATAGAAGCTGTTTTGCAGCCTCGTTGGAGTTTTTTGAGGAAACTATGTATGATGGCGAGTGGTTGGATCTTGGACGCTATTTGAGTTCACTGGAAAGGCAAGAAGGCTGGTCTGATGCAGATTTCAAGAGGATCCGTAGAATAGCGTATGGTTACTTTTTACATGGAGGACATCTATAGAAGCGCCCTAAGCTACAAGGAGGTATACCGCAACGAGTGGTATGTGACTTGGAATTGCAGCAGAAGGTTATCAAGGAGTTCCATGAGAGTTTATGGACTGGTCATAGAGGAGTTTGGGCTACATTTGCCAAGATGAAGGAAAAGTATTGGTGGAAGGGTATGTATAAGGATGTAGTACAGTTTGTTTCATCATGTATACCTTACCAGATGTACTCCAATGTACGCCATCGTGATGGATTGCATCCTACTTATCCTTTAGCCATTCATTACAAATGGGTAGTTGATCTGGTAACTATGCCATTTGGACTTGGACAAATGAGGTATCTAGCCTTGGCTAGAGAAGATCTATCTAACCAAGTTGAAGGCCGTGCCTTGAGGACGAAGACCACTGCTAGTGTCTGCCGCTTTCTACTTGAAGATGTTATTTGTAGATATGGGTGTGTGAGAAAGATCACTGCAGATAGGGGTGAGCTGGATTCACAAGAAGCAGTTGAGTTCTTCAAGCGATTGGGAATCAAGTTGGCGTTAACCACTGCTTACAATCCTGAAGGGAATGGCAAGAGCGAAAGAGGTCATCCGCCAATCATCAAAGCTTTGGTAAAAGCTTGCAAGGGTAAGATCCGTGAATGGCCTAGACTGCTACCGTTTGCTTTATGGGCAGACCGTACAACTCATAGTACCGTTACAGGTTACATGCCAGCAGAATTGATACTAGGACAGAAACCTGTGATGCCGATTGAGGAGGTTGTGTCTACTTGGAATGTTTTGTCATGGGAAGATGGTAGAAGTACGGAGGATCTTCTTGCATTAAGGATCCAGCAGTTAGAACGAAGACCTGAGGATGTTGTCAAAGCTGTAGATAGGTTGAAGACTGCTAGAGAGAGAAACAAAGGCAGATTTGATAGAACGCATAGATTACGACCCAAACCAGTTAAAAAAGGTGATTGGGTGTTAGTCTATGATAGTAGTCTTGATAATCAGCATAGCACTATCAGAAAGTTCTCCAAGAGATGGTTTGGACCTTATGTGGTGTTAGAAGTTTATGATAATGCCAGATACTCCTTGAGAGAGTTAGATGGTGCAGTGCTCAAGGTACCAGTCACAGGAAAGAGAATCAAGCTCTTTAGAAGGAGAGGAGAGGATTGGAACGATGCAGAGTTTACAGAGGATGAAGCTGAAGACTCAATGCAGGTTGAAGATGAGTTTGAAGCCGAAGCTGAAGAGTCTTGATCTGGATGGCACATACCGGAGGATGTGCAGTTTCAGAGGGGGTGGATGTCGCGCTACTTGGCGGCTACATGTTATATTTCTACTCCGACGCTTGAGTTTAGTAGTTCTAGAAGTTAGCTTATATACTTCTAGTCGTTTATGTATATGTTTGACACCTTTGCATACGGTGTTAACACTATTTTGAGTCTTAGTAGGTTGATTACCATGTTGATAGGGCTTAAGCTCATGGGTTGTATTTGCGTGTCGCCCATGCACGCTTTCTAGCTGATTTAAGTTATTTTTTGGGGCTGCGTGTCGTTTTAAGTAATTTAAGTTTTACGCTGGCACTCTAGGGGGCTTGACGTGGTAGCCTATGAGTAAAACTAAGTTGCCACGTGGTTTAGGGTACTAAAGGACAACCAAGTGGAGCTATGAACTCCCATTGGTCCATTTTTGTCTTTTGTTAAACTCTAAATTTAGAAACAGAGCTCTAGAGTGGAGTTCGAGCATTTGGTGAGGGATCTTCGAAATCTGAGAGCACAGGGGGAGAGGTCTCGTCATGCCAAGCACTTCCAGTGAAAATTTCGATCGATTTGAGTCAATAAAGACGGAGTTATGAGCAATTGAAGTTCGGATTGTGCTAGAATTGAATCATTTTGGTTGGATTTAGGGTTTTCAGTGTCACTCGCAGCAGATTTGAGGAAATTGCTTCAAAACTTCGAGGTTGTGTTCTCCGCCAGCAGGGCTACGATTTCACAAAAAGTTTCATATCGATTGAGCAACTGAGTAATTCAGGGCGGCCGCTGAAGCTGAGGGGGTCTGAAAAGCTCTTAATCTAGAGCAGCGACTTCAGAGGAGGAGATCTACAGTTCTGTGTACATTCAGGAGTCCCAACTTCACAGGGATGTTCAGCACCCTGTAGACTGCAAATCCTGTAAGAAACTTCGAATTTGAACGAGCCAAACTCCTGTTATAGGTTGAAATAGCCAGCTAGGTACCAGAAATTGCCGTAGTTTTCTTGCTCAAAACTTTTCTGTTCATATCTCCGTGTCAGAATTTGATTTCAGGCTGAAATTTCGTCTGTGAGTTCAGTAGTACCTCATTTGCATGTAGGGGAAGTTTAGAGGTCTAAACCTTCATAGTTTTCCTCTCCGTGAGTGTCAAAGTTCACCGCCGAATCCTATTACTGCCAGCTAGACCTGAATTTCGCCTTCTGGGTATATTACTAGATCTTACACATCTGTGTGAGTGTTTATAGCCCTATTGTGACCTGAAAGCCAACCTCTTGAGTGAACAACCACAGCCAGAAGCCCGGCGCTTTCCTAGGTAGACGGATTACACTCCGACAACGTCTAAGTGGTGCTTAGGCAATGTGAGTATTGAGAGCGACCAGGTCAGAGTAGTGACCGTTGTTTTGATCTCCACTCCGAATTACGGCAAAGGAAGGCTGATCATGGACGAGGCGGAGGAGCTCAGGGAGGTCATAATGGTCGAGGACACTTGAGAGAGGACCAGTCGGTCCACCGCTTGCTACGACGTCAGAAGCATATATGGCTGCTCGGATTATCAGTTGGAGCAGAGGATAGCTAGTATGACTATGGCTCAGCGGAGATCTGGTGGAACAGAAGCTTCCGTCTTATGGAGGAGAAGGAGGTGACTTCGACTTCATGGCTGGTGTGACGCAGATTGAAGAATCTGCCACAGTGACTCGGAGTGCATTATATGTCTCGGGGCCACGAGGTGCGGCAATGGAGTTGGATCCACAACGTGAGGAGGCTGGTAGACAGACCAAGCTTCCTCAATCGTTTATGCTATCAGAGGCGTTGAGGACCACGTCTATGATTCCTAAATGGTCTACCGATGATGCAATGGAATTAGAGACATTGACATCCAAGAGTGGGAGTGATGCGAGACAACCCTTGACGTCTGTGGATGCGACGTCGAACTTGATGTTGGAGGTGGCTATAGCAGTTTTCCGAGCCCTACTATTTTCAGCCATGGATATGAGGGCATTGGGAGTCAGCTTGGCTCCATTGTTCCAGTTGACGGCCACGCTCAGTGAGAGCGAGGATGTAGTTACCTCTAGTGCTGAGGTGGTTCAGCACGAGGCGGTAGATGTGTCCATGGAGTCAAAGATCAAGACAGCTACCAGTGGTAATTGGCAAGCGGCGGCTGCCACGTTAGATGAGTTACCAACTAGGCCAGTGATTGACCGTGTTGGTTTGGCACCAGGTGTGGTGTTGTTGGCAACAGAAATGATATCTTCTGTTGTCAACAATAGAAGATGTCGACCACAGAAAGTCTTGTTAGACTTTGGAGCCCAACCGTTGATGTTGAGGAAGGCGGCGTGTATTGTTTAGGTCTGAAGAAGTCTGAGGTGAGAGATGTCCATTCCAACTGCAGACATCTGTAGGGGGATCAGAGGGTACAGCTCTACATATGACACACGAGATGCTGACGGTGAGAGTTCGATCATATCATCCCCTAGATGGCTTTATGTTGAAGGTCAAAGCCATCGTTACGGCCGCGGAGTCGTATGATGTGTTGGTTGGAGATGATGTGTTATACCCTATGGGGCTCATGATCGATTATTGAGCAGAGACAGCATCTTACAGACCTGGTTGGCAGTCCGGTGAGAGACGAGTGAGCCGCTTATTAGTGCAGTTCAGTGCGAGAGTTGGGACAACGGAGCCTACACCAGGGACGATGACATCCATTGCAGGGTTCGATTCGGTCATCATTTGGCCAGGCGAGTTGTTAGAGAGCAATGCCCATGCTGAGAAAACTCCGATCTTTGAGGAGGTGGGGGACATGCCTAGCATGACTACATTAGTACCATTTGCCTTGGATGTTTCACTCTAGAGTTCGAGTGGAGAGTTGCATCAGTATGCTGATCGGTGGGTGCAATAGATTTGGAGTGAAGCCTTTGTACCACCAATAGAAGAACAAAGGGTTGTTCATGCTACTGGCCTTATGATCTTATCACCGCTGGATAGACTCCCATTGTATGACAATATTCAAAGGATGGTGTATGTGTGCTGGAGTTGTTTGGAGAGATCAGCACAGGTTTGGCTGCGGTATTGCAGGCATGCATACAAGTACAGGGATACTTGTATGTGGAGAGAGATGAGGTTGTTTCGCGCACCTACCGCCTTGTTGCATCAGCGGAAGCTCTTGCTTCGTAGATCACGAAATTTACAATTCTCACCTGCAAACACAATCACAAGTTAGCGTCCATGCACCACTTACCTTATCTCAGTTTGGTCCGGATCGGAGCCGAACCGTCTCCCTAATCATCAAGCTTCGCAATCCCAAGTCCCGACCTAGACCCGCATAGGTCGGTCCCAAACATGAGCAAGTCACAAGATGACTTGGGGCGGACTTCCCATAAAGTCCAGGGTCCTAAACGGTGCCTCCAGCACACCTAGCGGTCCAACCGCCCATGATATTCATCTGGGTCTAGGCTCCCAAACGGTGGTCTAACCCGCCGACTCGTTCCCTAGTCTTGCCCCAGCCCTTACAAGTTCCAAGTCTGGACCAGAACTTGTCTTGGAACCGGCCCAGCCATCACCTATCGACATACTTGAAACTCTATTGCACTAAGCCACACGTACTTACTGTGAGCCGAAGGCTCAGTCCTTCCCAAGCTCTCACAGTCTAGCTTCCACTCTCAGAAGACGAATCTAGTCTTCCAGAAGACAGCTACTCCGTCTTCCGAGATTCTAACAGTGCTTCTTAAATAGCTCTCGTCTTCTGAGCTATATCTAAACAATCCTAACTAAGCAAGGCCTCGCATGGATTCCTAAGAAGACAACCCACCTTGCATTACATCCTACTTCCTAACAGAAGATACAAGATTTGCGAGAAGTAGAGTGTGTAACAGGTTCAGAAGATGGTTGCGGGCTCCTGCGGTGACAGTGGTCTCTGGGAAGACTCCCGAGACAGCTTCCGATTCAATATCATTCTCGGAAGACTTCCTGAAGCCAGGCTTCCCTTCACTGGTCTCACCTGTCTTCTGCTTCCTACACGCAATCTATCCTCACAACAGACTCAAGACAATTGCACTCTGTTCTTCTGACTTCTCACCTCTCATACACACTCAGAAGAAGCTTGTCGCATGATGAGAAGACATGACCTTCGACCATTCTCTCCAGATTCTGCCAGCAAGACTTCTCACAACTTTCTTCTAAGTTCGGGAAGAAGAAGGAATAGACTGTCATGGGTCAGACAGAAGAGATCCGTAACGAACCTTCACGTCTTCTCGTGCATTCTATCAGCCTTTCCAGTCTTCTAGTCTCTCTAGGAGGATGTGGATTTGAGAAGCTTGGAAGACCGGGAGGCACAGGCCTAGTTCTTGACTTCCAACTTCTTGAAATAACAAACAACTCACCAAGCCACTCGGGATTTCGTATCAAGCCTCTCTTAACACCAAAGCAAATCCAATCCACTTCTGTGAAGCCTTGGATTTTCACTTTGTTAAGAATTTTTTTATTTTTGATAAGTAAACCAATAGAATGTTTAGTATAGATGATAGATAAGATAGATTCAGTGAAGAATAGGATTTCTACGCCGAAGAATGGTGCTGAGTAGAAAAACAGAAGTTATGATAGATATATCTTTGAGGAGATAACTTGGTTGTATTCTACGGACGAAGAGCTTTCCAGGGATACCTCATTTGCTAAGAATGGATATCGGACGACGAAGTTATGGCCTTGAAAAGAAGAATTAAAACGAGACAGGAGTTAGCGCAACTTCGCGCTCGAGAATTGAGAGGGACTTCGCACGTGAGAAGACAAAGAGAAAAGCTATAAAAGAAAGAGGGCGAAGACAAACTTCGGCGAAGGGTTAGGTTTTATCGGTGCAGTCTGTGGTGGTTAAAACGGCGACCTCCGAAGTCGACGTTTCCACGATCAGGTATCAACTTCGACGAAGAAGTGTCGTAAGCATAGAAGATCGAAGGTACTTCGGACCTTCAGCGAGGAATGCAGACAGCGAAGCGACCGAAGTTGAAGACTATAGCGACGAAGTGGCCGGACTTCAGTCCGTATCGAGAACGACTCGAGGAGATGAGGTTGGCGTTCTTGCTGGAGAACTGGGGTGTGATCTCTTCGGATCTGTTACAGGAGATACTCATTTGCAGAGGACATTCCTCTGAAGATCTTCGGGCGAGGCCGAATAATTGGACTCTGAACCATTGGAACTTCGCCCTAGGAATCGATGACGTAGGAGTGCCAGGTGACTTAATGTATGACAGTACTTGCAAGCCGACTTCGGACGAAGTGGCGAAGTATGGCGAACTCTTCTCGAAGTCACCGGTGGGATCGAATGGATTCAAAGTACACACTTACATCGATCCTTTCAAGCGGGATGTGACGATCGCCCTCAACACCATCTTCAAACCGCAACGTACTTCTTATCTGGCCAATTGGCAGATTAACTTCATCGAACAGATCTTCGGGGGTAGGAAAGCGTATTGGGCGAAGATCTTCCACGACCATGTACAGAAGCTCTTCAACACTTTCGACGAAGGCGGGTCGACGTACTTTGCAGCCTTCGCAGTATTCTTCTACAAGGGAATGAAGTTGCTATCACCAGAAGAAGAGGAGAAGTTCGACCGGAGAACGATCTCGGAAGATGAGCGGGTAATGGAAGCTACTCCTCAGAGAGAAGAAGAAGTGACGACACCAGTAACAACTTCGGCGGGACCTAGTACTCGGACGAAGAGAAAGCTCGACGAACTTACACCAGGGGGTGCGACTTCGAGGAAGAAGAAGAAAGCAAGAAGAACGACGATAACGACTTCGGACGAAGACGTCGATGGCGCTAAATCTCCGGCGAAGTCATCTTCAGTCGAGATATTGAGAATAGTGAGACCGGGAGGAGACCAAGCAGAATCAAGTGTGCGCAGGGTACTCTCGAAGGAGCAGACAACAGAGAGGGAAGTTCCAGAACTTCGGACTTCGCCTAGACCAGAAGGAGCAACAACTTCGGCCGGACCGAGTGACGCCAATATCGGGAAGGAATTGAAGATGTTCGAGCAGACTCTTGAGTTCCTAAGTGGTACAGCGTTGCCACTCATTGCACAGATGGATCATCAACGACATATCTATGAGAAGGAGACGAAGGAACCAATTTCATTGAGTGACCTTCTCGACGCTGTGCACTTCGGGCGGTATGGATGGTTGAAGGAGAAGGATGCTCTTATGGCGAAGTTGGAAGAAACTTCGGCCGATGTCAAGAAGTATATGTCACAACGCGAGGCGTTACTCATACAGCAATCACACGAACAGACGCGATACTTGGATGAGATTCAAGAGGTAGAGATGAAGTTGAGTCTCATGACTGCACGCTTTCACGATCTGAAGTCTGAGAGAGATGCCATGTTGGAACAGCTTGCGACGAAGGACGAACAGTTGGTCGCAAAGCTATGCGAGACGTTTACTCGCATGAGGCGGTTGATCTTGTCTTTGGTTTGGCTGAGCGGATTGAGCTCAACATGATGGAGGAGAGGGTGGTGGTTGCTGGGTTCAGCAAGGAGACACCACATGGGACGATCACCTCTTCTCGAGGATCACAGACTACGCAACGCGTGATGGTGATGATGGTAAGGATCGTGCAGAGCAGTCATGATCCCAAGGAGGTGTTGGAGGATCTAGTGGACAGAAGCCCATGCCGTCCTTCTCTAGTCAGCAACAAGCGGATCCTTGCTAGACGTATGATGATCCTCATCAGCAGAAGGACTGTCCATAGAGGAGAGGTGGTTATGAGACGTTAAGGACGTCTCAAGCGGTACCTAGACAATGTGAGCATTGTGGACGACCTGGTCACAATAGTGACCGTTGTTTTGATCTCCATCCCGACTTATGACAAAGGAAAGCTGATCGTGGACAAGGCAGAGGAGCTCAAGGAGGCCGTGGTGGTCGAGCTGGAGATAGAGGTCCAGCACCTAGGAGAGGACCACTCGGTCCACCGCCTGCTACGACGGTCAGAAGTAGGTATGGCTGCTCGGATTGAGCAGTTGGAGCAGATGATAGCTAGTATAACTATGACTCAGCAGAGATCTGGTGGAACAGAGACTTCCACGGAGGAGAAGGAGGTGACTTTGACTTCATGGCTAGTGTGGCGTAGATTGAGACATCAGCGGCAGTGACTCGAGGTGCAGTACGTTGTCGTGTCGTGGACCGGCTCCTATCTGAAATTCAGACTTCGATGCTTGTTGCTCCAAAGACACTCATGAGAAAGACAAGCTAGGCCTTAGCTTATGGACTTTTGGCATCATCATCGGATCTCCATTTTCATCGCATAGATGGGTAGAGCTCGTTGTCAGCTTTTCATAGGCACTTTGTCTACTTCGTTTGGACGCCTAGTGGAGAAGTTACAAGACTCGAAAGATGGAGAAAACAAGCTAATTCCCAGCTTACGGGCTTTTGGCACAACTTCGGATCTTCACTTTCATCACATAGATAGGTAGAGCTCGTTGTCAGCTTTTCATGGGCATCTTGTCTACTTCATTTGGACACCTACTGGAGAAATTATGCGATTCGGAAGAAGAGAAAATCAAGCTAAGCCTTAGTTTACTTGTTGATTGGGTATTTGCATCCCCAGCCGTTATATTAAAGATGCAAGGGGCCTGCTTCCTCATTATTGAAGAGAACTGGTACGTACGGAGACTGGCGTAAGGGGGCAGCTTAAGGGGCTAGCTTGTTTCTACGACCTGTCGGTGGACGTTTTGGAGAATTGAGAAGTCCAATACACGCGTGAAGTCCAATACACGCGTGCATACACAGGTGTCATTGGGTTCAGATCTGTGCAGGCTACGTGTGGGTTAAGACGGTTCTTGAATAGACGGATCGGTGTGTACTGGGAGAAATTGGGAGCAAGGATTTTGAGGAGCTTTAATGACTTATGAAGGAGAGTTGGACCGTTCGTGTCGTTCTGGAGTCCAAACTTGCTGTCCTTGGATCCATCAGGATCAGAACAACGAGTTCTTCAAGAAATTGAAGACGATACCAAGTTTCATCGAGCGGTTTGGGAGTTCTGAGTGAAATTGGCTCGCAGGGAAGCGCTTGCGTCAAGTTTTCATCGTCTGTGACCTGAGATTGGGTTGTTCTTTGCAATCGGTGAGCCAAGCTCTTCGTTCTTGGTGCCTACGTGACCAAGGAGTCTTCATCTACGCATAGGAGAAGACAGTACGTGGATTAGATTGTTGGTCGTGAGGTGAGCGAGTTTGAGCCGTAGGGAGTCCATTTACGTCAGTATTTTGCAACCTGCGACCAAATTTCTTGCGTGGTTTTGCAAGGGGAACTCCAAACTGCTTGTTTGGAGTCTCGTTGGGTTCATGATAGCTAGATCTACCTGCCAGAGAAGACAGATATCAGATCAAGCGATTCGTTTGAGCGGTGTGTGCGGTTTTAAGCCGTAGGGAGGAGTTTTTGAAGGTTCGGTCACCTACGACCGAAAACCGACGATATCTCGACTGTCGAGAGTTGAATCTGAAGGTTTCTTGGGCCAACGGAGTCAGGGAAGGAGACCCTATCGACATCTGAAGACTGTTTGACGAAAGGAGAAAGTTCTCAGATAGACCTTTTTTAGTTTCTTCGCTACGGATTTTGCTCTTTTGAGTTTGATAGAGATCTAGTTGACTATATATAGCTTGTGATAGCTAGCTTTGGCTAAGAGCTTGTACATGGATGTGGTTTGGACTTGGGTTTCAATCGTGTGATACTGGTGCAGCTCTTTTTGTTAACAAAGGGAAGTTTCTCTTGCTTTGAGCTACGCTTCAGTGGTTTTGGGTCAGGGTTGTGATTCAAGGGTTGTTTTAGGGGCTTTGAAGCAGGTTACAAACCGCTCTGGTATGTTTCTCAGTTTTGTGCTCTTATGAGAAAGATCCGGCTATGTACATACATTTGGAGTCGGAATATATTGCAGCACTCGTTTCCGTGGTTGTCTTTCTCTGTCTTGTCTCTGTTCAGCACACAGCATCTCCACAGCCAGGAACCTCGCGTTTTCTTGGACATCCTTCACGCAATATCCGACACGATAACGTGTCTTTGAGCCACGAGGTGCGTCCATGGAGTTGGATTCATAACGTGGGGAGGCTAGTAGACAGACCAGGCTTCCTCAATCCTTCACTCAGAGACGTTGAGGACCAGGTCTATGGTTCTTAAACGGCGTATCGATGGTGTAGTGGAGTTGGAGGCATCGACATCCAGGAGTGGAGGTGATGCAAGTCAACTTTCGACGTCTGTGGATGCGATGTCGAACCTGATGTTGGAGGTGACTACAGCAGTTTTGCGAGTCTCACTATTTTCAGCCACGGACATGAGAGCATTGAGAGTCAGTTCGGCTCCAGTGTTCCAGCTGGCGGTCACGCTCAAGGCGAAGGCGAGGATGTTGTTACCTCCAGTGCTGAGGTGGTTCAGCAAGAGGTGGTAGACGTGTCCATGGAGTCGAAGATCAGGACAGCTACTAGTGGTACTTGACAAGCGGTAACTACCATGTTAGATGAGTTACCAGCTAGATCGGCGATTGACTGGGCAGGTTTGGCACCATGTGTGGTGTTGTTGGACAACAGAAGTGGTATCTTTGTTTGGTGACACCTTCAAGGAAGGTGTATCGACCGCAGAAAGTCTTGTTAGACTCTAGAGCCCAACCGTTGATCTTGAGAAAGGCGGCGTGTATTGGTTTGAGTCTGAGGAAGTCCGAGGTGGAGAGATGTCCTTTCCAGCTACAGACATCTCTAGAGGGATCAAGAGGTACAGCTCTACACATGACTCGCAAGATGTTGACGGTGAGAGTTCGACCAGATCATCCCACGGATGGCTCCATGGTGAGAGACAAGGTCATCGTTTCGGGCGCGGAGTCTTATGATGTATTGGTTGGAGGTGCTGTGTTATATCCTATGGGGTTCGTGATCGACTATCGGACGGAGACAACATCTTACAGACTAGGTTGGCAGTCCGACGAGGGACGAGTAAGTCGCTTACCAGTGCGATTCAATGCTAGAGTTTGGACAACGGAGCCTACACTAGGGACGATGACATCCGTTGTAGGGTTTAGTTCGGTCATCACTTGGCCGGACGAGTTGTTAGAGGGCAATGCCCATGCGGAGGATATGTCAGTCTTTGAGGAGATGGAGGACATGCCTAGCATGACTACGGTAGTATCATCTGCCTTGGATGTTCCACTCTGGAGTTCAAGTGGAGAGTTGCAGCAGTATGCTGATCGGTTGGTGCAGCATGCTTGGAGTGAAGCCTTTGTATTATCAGTAGAGGAACCGAAGGTTGTTCTTGCTACTGGTCCTGTGACCTTATCACCGTTGGATATGACTCTCATTGTGTGGTAGTATCCAGAGGAGGATATATGTGTGCTGGAGTTGTTTGGAGATATCACCATAGGTTTGGCTGTAGTATTGCAAGCAGACATACAAGTACAACGATACTTGTATGTGGAGAGAGATGAGGTTGCGAGACGCATCTCATTGCATCATGTGGCATGTTTGATGTAGAGATATCCTGAGTTGTTGTCCATATCAGCCGTTAGAGAATACTAGCAAGCATTACCGTATGATATTTTGTTTTTGGAGGCACATGATTTCACATTTGTTGACACCATTCACTTGGTGATAGCCGGATGGCCATGTCAAGGTCACACGCGTGCTGGGAGAAGTTAAGGTTTACATGATCAGCGATCTAGGATGTTCTGAGATATGTTACAGATCTTACGACATCTCCAGATGCATCAGGTGGATTCTCTAGCATACATCTTGGAGAACGTTTTTTTGTTGAGTGATGCTCGTACACAAATGATGACGAGTGTGCACCAGGTGCAGTCCTAGGTCGGACCGGCAGTGTTGTTAGATGCAGTGAGAGTGGGATCTCGTGCAAATCGTCCACAATTGTGGTGGATGAACTTGTTACCGAGGGAGGTGCTCAAGCGCACACACGATGTAGTGAGACGACCAACACACCTCACAGTTGATAACATCTTGGATGCAGAGCTACGATCTCAAGTAGTGAGAGTGGTTGACAAGTCATCCATGGCAATGGTGAATCTAGTGAGACAGCCCATGGTAGCGTTATCCACTTTGGTGAGCTTTCCAGCGTCACATGCTTACAGAGATGGAGGACTTGGGCTTGTGTGGGATGCTCAGTTACGGCAGTTGGTGGAACCCAATGTCGATGAGAGAGAGCGAGTGATGGGTTTCGCTATGGATAAGACGACAGTAGTTTCGGTGTCGAGGCTTCAGATGGTCAAGTATTGGGTCAAGCAATGGACTTGAATTGCTTGACATGGATTGTTAGTCTTGGATTGGCTGAGCAGCGTCGGATGCGATCGACGAGTGTTACTACTCGGACACTTCTGAGCTCTTTGTCTATCGAGTCGGTGGAGACAAAGACTGGAGGTGAGACGTGTAGACTTCGTCATCCTTGGACATCATAGGATGTCATAAGAAAGAATGTGGAGCTTGCAGCTAGGACTGTAGGAGTTTTTCGTCCAGTGGCGGTGGAGGTTGTTGGTGGTGAGCAAAAGGAAACTACTCCAGAGGCTACAAGATAGCAGTCAATGACTTCATCTTCTACCTCTAGCATGGTGATAGAGGATACTTGGGAGCTAGAGACTGGACCCAAGCTTATAGGAGAGGAGAGACGAAGAGTTCAGAGATTCCTGAAGAGCTATAGGAATTGTTTTGTCTTCAGTATGAAGGATTTAGGTACCTTGAAGGGACCAAGTATACGGATCGACTTGGCTAATGACACGCCAATCTTTTGACGTCCTTACATATACAGTGACATAGAGAGAGCTTTGATCGAGAGTAGGACTCAAGACTTGTTGGAGGTTTGGTTGGTGGAGATGTCGCATGGAGAGTATGCATTTGCCATAGTTATGTCAGCAAAGAAGGATATGTATGGCAACTACACGGATAGACGGATGTGTGGAGACTACCGTCTTATCAATCAGCAGACAAAGTCTGATAAGTATGTCATGCCGACACTTGAGGAGATCTCTGATGCAGTGGGGCATGTGAAGGTCTTCAATACTCTGGATCTTCTAGTAGGGTATCATCAGTTGCCAGTGAGAGAAGAAGATAAGTCCAAGACAACATTCTCGGGAATTGACTCTCACGGCAAGGATTGTTTGTATCAGTGGTGGTTCTTATCGTTTGGATTGAAGAACGCCCCTGTTGAGTTCCAGAGGGTGATGGACAAGATCTTAGCAGGATTGGATTTTGTCTGATGTTATATTGATGACATCTTAGTCTATAGTTCTACTGTGGAGGAGCACGAGAGACACTTACGAGATGTGTTCGAGCGGTTGAGAGCTCATGGGTTGAAGTTACACCTGGGAAATGTGAGTTCTTCTAGGAGTTGGTAGAGTATCTAGGTCACACCATCTACCCAGGTGGATTGGGTGTTCAACAGACGAAAGTTGAGGCTATTACACGTATCTCACGTCCCACATATGTGAGTCAAATTTGGACATTTGTTGGTTTGGTGAACTTCTATCGTCGATACGTGAAAGGGTTTAGTGCAATTGCGAAGTCATTGACCAAGCTGATGAAGGTGGACCAGGAGTGACAATGAGGAGATGAGCAAGAGCGAGCTTTTGTAGAGCTCAAGGATAAGTAAACATCTGCTCCCATCTTGAGGAGACCCGTTATGGGCGTCTTTTCCAATTGCACACTGATTGGAGTATGTTGGGACTTAGAGCAGTGCTTACTCAACATGATGATGAGAAAAAGTAGTTTGTGGTGACGTATGCCAATCGCTCCAATAATTCGGCGGAGGCGAGGTACAGTTCATACAAGGGGGAGTGTTTAGCTGCAGTGTAGGTTGTTGCACACTTCCGATGTAATCTGTTTGAGAACCTTTTTACTCTCATCACTGTTCACCAGTCGCTCAAGTGGTTGATGGAGTTCGACAAGCTTACAGAGAAGCTTGCACGATGGACTCTTATCTTATAGGAGTATGACTTCCAAGTAGTACATAGATCTGGAGTTGCAAACCTATATGTCGATAGGTTGAGTCATAACTCATGCACGAGTCAGCAAGATCATACTGAGGCTCGATGGCATGACGAGGTTGATGAGAAGATAGTGTTAGGGTGGCATGCATCTGCCTTTCTTTGTGTGTTGGCTAGGAACTCTAGTATGGAGGGCCAAGTCATATCTTTCTCTGGTCAGAGAGTAGATGATGAGTCTCCAGATCTTGAGGGTGGAGATGGTGTCCCAGACCAGCGAGATATCCACGACGATGTGACCATAATGGAGTATCTACGTACTTACGTGGTGGTATGCACAGTAAGTGCCAAAGAACGAGATCGTGTCCTTCAACGAGCGAAGAGATTTCGACGAGAAGAACGACATGTACTTCGAGTATGGGGATGATGAGAGAGTACGGATAGTACTAGTACCACATCCATCTCAAAGGGCACAGTTAGTACGACATGTCCATGAAGAGTTGAGACATTTTAGAGTGAAGCACATAGCTTACTCCAGGATAGTATTGATGGTGTGGTATGCACGCCGATGTGCAAGAGTTTGTCGCACGATGTGTGGTTTGTGATCAAGTACGAGCATCAAATGCTCCTACTCCACAGTTACACCCCTTATCGATTATAGGGTTGGGTTATTGTTGGAGTTTGGATTTTGCGAGACATTTATCGTTGCCGTACGTCACCACTAGTATGTGTTGGTGATGGTGGAGCACTTCTCCAAGTGGATTGAGTTGGTGGCATTACCGGACAAGGCGAGTGAAGGGACGGCGTATGCGTTCTTAGATCAAGTGCTGAGTCGTTTTGGAGCACCAGCTGAAGTGCTGACAGACCAAGGTACAGAGTTCCTTGGTAAGTTTCAAGCCTTGTGTGATCAAACGCTGATTGATCATCGGACTACATCTCGAGATCATCTTGAGGCAGATGGTTTGGCAGAGATGATAGTTCAAACGGTGTCGTGTTGTGGATTGGCTAGAGTGTGAAACCACCACATATCTTTATCGTACGTGTTTGGTGTTGAGGAGCCACTGAGACCTTATCTTGTCAAAAGATAAGGTTCCACGTGGACGATCCGTGTACTCTCTGCTGAGTGGAGATAAGGATAGTACTCTTTTCGTCATATGCGAGGTTGATGTATAAGAAGAGAGGTGTGCGGAGCTTGGGATATAGAGTGTAGAGTATCCAAGTCTAGTGTGAGTGTGATCAGTATCATTGGACGAAGTAAGCGGTAGTGCGAGTGGTAGGCATGAACGGAGAGCTCTTTTGTGCTCCTGATCTTCCACTTGCGCATCCATTCGTCATTAAGATCCATTGTCTGCCGCGAGATCACTTTCGAGTATTTATGATGGCTCACTGGGGAGAGTCGTTCATGACTGCGGTGATGGCTACTCCGGATCTTATCATTCTTTCCATTGTCACTTACGACGCTATTTGGGATCTTACTGTTTACATCTTGCTCTGATGTGGTATGGATCCTCCATTGGATCTGAACTTTCCAGCGAGAGTTCCATTCAACACTTGGGTCGAAATACGTTGTTACAGTCGACCAAATGTGGCGCATCGAGAGTTTGTCGTGAGGAACTTCAGAGAGGATTATTACAACCAGATAATAGCTTCATGCGTTCCTTTTGTAGTTCCGTTTATTGTCAACCGTTTTAGAGTCGGGATTCTGACTCTATATTGAGCGTAGTTTGTCTTTCGTGTCTACGTGCTTCGGTGGTCAACGGTATCGTCAACGGCACATGTTTGTAGTTTGTTCAATTTAAGCTTTGAGGCCCAAATAGTACTCTTGGATAAAAATTAGTTCCTTGTGTTTGTCATGTGAGTGAAGACAAAATCTTTTTTGTCGACTTGTTTCTTATTGGTCGAAAGTTTGACCAATCATCTTCTACCAAGTTCCTTTCACGTTTTTGAGGGTTAGAGGCACTTCCCATGGTCCATTTGCGGAGTGTGAGATATGGTTGGAAAGCTTGGGAGACGAGGATGTCCGTGGATTCTAAGGGTTGCTCGATTTGAAGCACGCATGAGAACATTTCGATCAATTGAAGCTGAGGGGGTCAAATTTGTGATCAATTTTGTTTCCGTGAGGTCTTTCTCACTTTCTGGGAGTTCTGTGAGGTTGCTGGAGATGAATTGACTGTTGAGATGGGCTTGCTGATGGACTCCAAGATCAATCAATTCCAAGCCGGAGTGAAAAAGTTATGGTCGGCTGAAGTTGGGTGTCTCAAATCGGAGACTATGATAGTAGTCGACCAACCTGAGACATTGAGAGAGATATGGAGAGTTTGAGGTCGAATTTCGCTATGAAACCTTCCAGGATCTGAGAAGGTACAATCAGCTACCTACCTGTGAAATTTCAGATCATTTGGATTATTGGATATAAAGGTATCACTGTTTTTGTGCACAAGGGTCTGCATATCGCTTTGTGTCATTGACAGTAAGGGCTTGGATCATTCCCAGAGTTTGGTTGAGGATCCGCTGGTGAAATTTTACAGAGTGATAGTGATGATGATACATTAGCTTCCTGAGAAGTTTGAGTCGTTTTGGTTGAGTGGTTTGTGAGAAATCGAACAGCAAAGTTCTGTAAAAATAGTATCATGTTATAAAAACAGCGAACTTTGGAAGGGCATAGATGCCAACTTAGAGATGATATTTCTGCATGTAATACTTTAATAGAGAGATTATTCTACATGCTATCTGCTGGCCTTGGTTTCATCTCATTCTGAGCTGTGGTTGAAGAGTGACAGCGAGGTAAAGTTGAGAGATTCTTGCTTTGAAAGACGCATGAGTTAAGATTCTTTGAAGAACAGGTCGACCTGGAGGTTTTGCTAGTGCTTCAGAGCACTTGACCATGGGTATGGAGAGTTGTTGACAGTATTATCTGTGTTTGGATCCTCTCCATACTCGTATGCCTGTTTGTACGCCTAGTTGGTTTGATTGGATTTGTGTACGGGCGTTGCGCTTAGGTTTCTTTTCTATTAGGAGTGCTTGTATTTTTCTTGTGATGAGGCTGGAGTGATGACTAGCAGACCCAAGAGTGCTTGCGGTGATGGCAGGAACATGTTGTCTGTGCTTGTTACCCCGGTTCTATTCCTAGACAAGTAGGAGAGAGATTTGCCGAGAGAACGTGAGGATATCGTAGCGGGATAAGTTCAGAGTGTACTTGGAGGTCAGAGAGAGGTTTGGATGATCGCTGGTTCTGAGTCACGGAGTGCGACACGTACTCTCTACAGCTAGATACCCGATGTATTCTTAAATAAAAAAGCACGTCACACAACAACGATGAAGAGAAGATTGCGCAAGTATGGCTTACAAAAGGGCCACTTGGGAGACTGGGATGTGCAGTTACCATGATTGGCTATGGGTTACCGTTTTAGCCGACAAGCATCTTTGGCTTCCTTCTCACTGTATTTTCTATTATATGACCGAGATCCAGATCTACCTTCCGCTATTCGTCGTGATTCTGCTGAGGTGCTGAACCTTGATGACCCGGATATGTGCTGTGAACACATGTTCTCAACGAGCAGAGACATTTCGGAGAGTTATGCCTATGACTTTTGAAAACCTAGCAATTGCTCAGCATAGAGACACATTGCGATATGCGACTATTTGAGGAGGAGGTTATCGGTCATCGATTCGCAGGTTTCATCCTGACGATTATATCTATCTATAGCAGACTACATCGACGACGTTGGACGTGACCGCAGGGTTCAGTAGTTTACGAGTGTGTGAGGTGTTATCTTCTAGAGTACTCATGTTAGAGGGCCGTGATGGTGTTGTTTGGAAGGACCATGTGTGTAATTGCACGCCATGTCATCTTCCTAACATCGATGGTATCATTGACCCAAGCTTAGCAGTTGTACGGGCGGGCTTGAGGTGTATGTTATGTGGGTCTGCTGGTGGAGCAGCCCGTATGTTGGTGTGTGATGGTTGTTCTAGAGGTTGGCACATGTCATGTTTGACTCCACCTCTCAGTGTTGTTCCTACTGGACAGTGGGTTTGTCCTCGTGTATATAGTAGGGATAGCCGATTAGATCTTTGCGTGGTATGGATTGCAGACATGCGACTAACGATGAGACGATGTAGCACCTGGCCTCCTGATCCTTGCACCCATGAAGGTGTATATCACGTAGTTGGGATATGGAGCTATCTGGAGTTAGAGGGACCTAACCGTCAGTTAGGAGTGCGATTGTGATATACTTGTGTATGTGTATGAGATCGTCCATGTGTTATGTGTATGTGTGGTGTACCTCTGACAGCTATGCATGTTGTGTAGCGATGTGTATACGCACGACAGTTGTCACGTCAGTTTGGCACCTTGGTTAGGTTGGTCGAGTGCGAAGTGACGAATCTTGGTAGGGCCGTTAGTGCCGTTAGGGCGAGTTCTTGGGATGACCCACTAAGGGTATATATATAGTAGGGCTTGGAGGCCTTAGTTCTTCAAGTTGAGCCTTCAAGCTCCAAGCTATGGTGGATAGTCTAGTTGAGTGTAACCTGGATTCTCTTCGAGCATAGAGTGGATTTGGCTTGACGATTTGTGAGTAATCTTTGTTGCAGTGTTGGAGATGATAATTTCTTTGTTTAGATTCATTGTGGTACACTTGTGTATGTGTATGAGATCGTCCCTGTGTTATGTGTATGTGTGGTGTATCTCTGACAGCGATGTATGTTGTGTAGCGATGTGTATGCGCATGACACGCAGGTCTAACAATCAAACACTAATGACGACGCCTGAAGATACCAGTGGACGATTTGAGATCAGCGAGCTCTTACTGAACTCCGCCTCGACCTGCACTCAGTTCTTCAAGTAATCTGAACAGAGAAATTACCATCTCCAACACGGCAACAACGATTACTCACAAACGGTCAAGCCAAACCCACTCTATGCTCGAAGAGGATCCGAGTTATACTCAACTAGACTATCCATCATAGCCAAGAGCTTGAAGACTCAACTTGAAGAACTAAGGCCTCCAAGCTCAACTTGCGAAGTATACCCCTAATGGGTCCTCCCAAGAACTCACCCTCACGGCACTAACGGCCCTACCGACATTAGTCACACCGCATTTGGTCAACCTAACCGAGGTGCTAAACTGACGTGACAGCCACTCAGAAGAAGATTAGGGAGGTGGTGAGTAGATCAGAGAATTCAAGACGGTTGCTGAATACGCCTTCGAGCTTCAGGAGGCTATCAAGGATATGATCAGGACAAAGAAGAGAGGCCATGTTCTTCTTTTTGATCCCTCTATGGAGCAAGAGGGGTCATCTGCTGATGACCAAGAGGATGCACATAGTCTTACACCATCTGTAGTGAATCAGAGGCAGCACCAAGAAATAAGACGAGTAGAGTTAGCTCCTTTTGATCTTCCCCCACCCACTGGGACGTTAGATGAGGATGTGGATGTGATTTAGAGGTTGACCTACTGAATGTCGGCATATTGGAGGTCAATGTCAATAGTAGGTTACAGATGTCAGATCTCTCGTATTAGACGTCTACTTGCTATTTTTAATGATTGTTATTTGAAGCACCACTTGGCATATCAGACGACAAACTCATATTATCTTTCTGTTTTTAGTTTAGGTTTTGCACCTTGTGGTCCCTTCCTTGGTCTTTGGTGGTTGGATTGGTGTCCGTAGGATGTGTGGGTGTTTTGTCTTGGAGGTTATAAGGGCTTGCTTGCCTTGTGCCTCCTTTGTGATCTGTTAGGTACTATAGCTACTTGCTAGCTAGTTCTAGCAGGGAGTATGAGGATCTAGGAGTAACCAGAGGAAGGGAGTCAGCCCTAGATTACAACTCTTTTGTGTAATCTTGAGTTTGTCCTCCTCAATAGTGGATTTTTTATCTGCAGGTCCTCTTTGGATCTTTCATGTCCATCCTTAAGCAATCTTTGTGTTTGCTTAGAAGTCATCTATGTGTGCATATGGTTGGGAGTGTGCTAACCATACAGGGAAGGGAGACAGAGCAAGGAGGAGTTGAGAGTCTATACAATGCGATGCTAAGGATCAAGAGTGTTGTTAAGTCAACATTTTGTTTAGCCAAAGGGAGTTCTAGGTGTAGGGGCAGATTATCAAGAGAAGCTGCATCTGTTTGAGCGGACTATCACATACTCAAAATCTTGATCTATCCACCCACTTAGTAGTGAGAGTGAACCATTAGTTAACATTCAAGAGAGTCACAAGGTGTCAGCAGAGGAGTCTACTGTCTCATCATTCTAGAAGTATACCATTCTATAGAGAGGCAGCAAGTAGACTAGGAGAAAGAAGTGATAGCAAGGAGTTCTTGGGAAACGAAAATTGTAGTACGTGTCTTCATGGGTCACACTTGGAACCAGTGGTAAGAGACGTGTACCCTACAAAGATCCAACTCTGTAACCAGCATGGGGTTGATGTCATATTCTTCTGAGTGAAGAACGTGCTCGTGACACCTACTGAACTCAGGTATATAGTGTATATACTGAAAAAATCTCACAGTGAGAGTGGAGGTCGACGTTAGGAGGTCACAATTTGGAGGTTAACGTCTCAGAAGCTGATGTAGCGGAGGCCCGTATCTACTTTCCGTTGAAGACATTTTTAGTCGATTTTTCAGTGAAATATGATTACTAAGTAGCTTAGAAGGGCTTTGTGCCAAAGAGATGTCTGCTCAATATTTTTCGTGGGTTTTGGTTGTGTTTAAGGAGAGAATTGTGAGTTTGACCTCCAAGATAGAGTTATGATCAATTTTACTGCAAGTTACAACAGTTTGATTCCAGTTCTTTTACGAATGATATCTTTTGTACTACTAATGATGTAAAAGGGCAAACCTTGTCTTTTATACTTAACCATGATTATCCTCTCCAAAATCTTACGTTGCGTCTCTAAACTCTACTTGCTATCTCTAAACTTTTAACCGTTATAACGGGTAGTCTAAACTTTATCCTGAAAAGGATAAGTTACTTCCTTTATTTATTTCTTTTGGAAATACTGAGATTTTATTTTCATGGTGATTTTTGTCGACATTTCAAAAATATTGTGTTTTCCAATAATTAGCTTTAGAGAATTCATTACCCTAGAACGATTCTTAGTATAAATAGATATAAATAAATAGATTCATCGCATCAATCTCTATGAACTTTATTTTGCATGGAAGGTGTACATATTGATATGAAATTCTTGAGTTGTTTATATTTATTCATAAAGTAAGCAAAATTGGAGATAAAAATATCTATAAAAGTTTTATCTTTTGTTTATCCATGTAATTTCATGAATAATGCCAATGCATAACAAATAGTCAGTTAGAGTGAGAGCACACAACTTCTTACCGTCATTTTGGAAAAAGATTAGCATACGTTAGATGATGTACAACCTAGCGAAGGTTAAAGATAGATAACGTCCATGGGATATTACAAAGATAATAAATACGACAATAAAATCTTATTTTCATTTTCCTTTGAAATATAGGTAACTTATGCAATTTCGGTAACAACAAGCCGGTGAGAAAATAGCGTACGCGTTTCTTACCAATATTTCTTAAAACATTCGCATGACTGCAATTCATGTCCTTCTCTGTCCTGTCGGTTACCAAATTAAAGACAAATAGTGTTATTTTAGAAGATTATTTATCTATACTTTAGCCATTAATTTGAAATACAGGGCAAATTATGCAAATGTGGAACAAAAAGTACAGTAGAGAAAACAATTTATCTTGGAATTTATCACCAATTATTCTTCGAAACTTTAGGTTGGACTGACATTCGTCAAGATTACGTAAAGATTTAGCAGAGCTTGAAAGTATATAGTGTCTATGTATATTAAATTCTCTATTAAACACAAAACAATGTTTTTTCCTTAATTTTTACTTTAAACTTACGGTAAATGATGCAAATGCATCAGAAACTTCAGTCGTCTAAGAGGGGTATCAAAGGTTACTCGCACCTGAATTACTAAAAAGAATTTCTCTAAACCCTAAACTTTCGTTCCCATTATTCTTGTAGACATGGACTGCTTGTCGTGAAGATGCCGTAACAAACTGTTTTCTTATCCGAAAGAGGAATTGGATCCAGTGTTCAATGCTTTTCCGATCTTGTCTCACGTAGGTTTTAGTAGAGGATTTGTTTCACCTTTACCAAATACTCATGCCACTTGCGCTTCTGCCCCAGGAATGGAAGGGTAATAAATGATAAATGTTATTACATTTCCCTTGGGGTATTTGCGGATCATGAGACTGACCATGTGAGTCCATCACAGCGGGACTCTGACTAGAAGCTTCATTAACAGTTTGTAGCACATGTCTCTCCCGCAAAAGATTGCACCCACTACTTTTCTCTTGGACTGTAAGCTAAACCACTAAGAACACCGACCTTTTGTGGATATAACATTTAATAATAGCAAATATAGCATTTAAATTCAAATTTTTGATTCCTCCATCACCTCTTAATCATGAATTTATTGTCAAAGTGCAGTCATTTGATTTTGCAAAAGACTATAGAGATAGCTCAGTTCTCATAGGTCTTTGACTATAGACAGCTATGTTCCCATGGGTCTGACGAATATATATATGTTTGTTCGTGAACACACTGTTCATTTTTATACATGATCTTCTAGGTATTTTTACACTGTCCACGTGTCCATTACACAAACCACTCGTCACATGTAGGGTCGCTGGCTTATGAGACGTCAAGAATCAGATTTTATATTTATTGAAGTTAACACAATGAGTAGTGTCTTTGACTAGAAAAATAGATTTTATATTTATTAAAATTAACATAGGGAGTGAGTAGTGTCTTTGACTAGACTCACTACTGTTGGAGTTCAAAATCCAAACAGAGAAGACGGCAGATTGCAAATTTAGAGAATAATTGATTATGTCACAAAATTATGATTAGAGAGATAATTGATTATCATATAAAATTAATCATTATTCAAACAATTCGAGAAATAATCTAGAGATTAAAATATATTTAGAGTAATTGAAGATGAAATCTGATTCGTTGTGAATGTAAATTATTATATTTAGAAATATGAAAATACATTAATACTTGAACTGAGCTCCGATGAATTATAATGCATGCTCTCGATAAGAGAGCAGGACCGCAAATACACAAACACCGACATGGTGATGATTGCGTGTTTAGAGCACAAAGACGTCATGACTGTTTGCTTACGTGTTCCTGGAAAAGACTCACATGCGCGAAAACGTCTAATTTCCAAGGTAATTGGAAGACAAAACTGTCTCAAACTGTCAAACGATCTCTCGCTGCCTCGTTTAGGTGTTTGGTAATATAATCTCCTTCCTCCTGATTCAAAAAAAGACGGAAAAGAGAAAAACCGTCTCACTCTACAGAAATTAACTCGGGTTCAAATATTAGAAAACCAGCCGCTTTTATACAAAAAAACTAGTATGCGCTACTGGGGTCTTAGACTGTATACGAAATATATGTCCGGCTTTGGCGTAATAAGGGCTCCTGTTGACAACTAACAAGACTAAGCAAGCACATTTTCACGTCCATGATTAGGCATGCATATTCACCCTCTTCCAAGTTCGGAAGAGGGGGAATATTTAATTTATACTTATCCTTTCCGGCAGGAAGGGTTAGGTATAAATTAAATACCTCACATATTAATATAATTGTTCATCACAATGCCCCGGACTTGTACCCTCTGAAGCGCGACGACCTAGACTACACTTATGGGTTCTTGCCTACTCTGTTCGTGTTTTCAGGTATGAGCTAACAAATAACATTTATAAAGTATTTTAATTATTTATATATACTTAGTATAGTTTTTCACTTAACACATATATATTTTTTACGTAACACTAAACGAACAGAGTTCACAAAGTTCCCAAGGTTCATCGACAGATGTATATTTACAAGCCGCTTTTCACGCTTGTCCGTTTCTGCTCTCTGGCCGGAATGGCCACTGCTATGCATATTCACCTCCTTCATCTTTCGGTGGAGGAGAAAAATATGTAAGATTTTAATCTATTATTTAACTCTTCTAGTAGGAAGGGTTAGATAATAATATAATATATCAATAGTTATATGTTACCCGACTTGTATATTTAGAAGAGTTGTAGTTTACTCTTGTGTGCAAGTATGTAGTAATACTCAATATTTATGGAATATTTTGATTATTTATATTTATTTGATATATAATTTATATTTATATATTTATATATTTTGTTGCTAACATCAAACGAACAAAAATTCCCAGAAGTTCATCGAACATGCGTATCATCTTTTCAGAATATGCTATTGTTAGAGGTGGTGGTCATGTCCAGTCCTCGAATCCAACTATACTGCAGTTATAACGAGTGTAAATATGACTATTGGTGTGATTGTTTCTCCTTGACGATAGGACGAATGCGAACCAAATTACTGACAATGTGTCTGTCCATCAATAGCTGATGCTGTTACACGCTGGACGAGACGTGAGCCACTGGTTTGACGCAGGACCGAAGGATGTGAGACTCATCCGAGACCCAGTAATGAAAATCTTGTGCTACTTTACCCCACAGGTTCGTGTTTCGAACTTTCTATGGCAACGGACTTCCAAGGTGTCCGTACTTGAAATAATTTCTCTGTACGACGTGCAATAGGGTTCAGCAATGATTGCCAGCACCAACCCAGCAAGAAATGGATCGGAGGGTGAGCATACCTTGTGCAGGTCCTTTCCCCAGCAATCACCACACGGAACCCCCGCCCTCAACACAAAAACTGAAATGAAGACCCCATAATAATTAGTATATATGATACTAATTTAGAGTAACATTATTTACTGGTTGTTACGTTATTACAATACATATCTTATTTTCAGTATAGAATTCGTTAGTGACATCGTTCTTCCCATAAAAAGAAGATGATTCCTCAAGCTACGATTATATAGGATAAGACTCGCTCATGTATATTAGAGGTAATATAAGTGCTTCTACATTTGATAGATTTGATTGATATCAATCTTCAGCTCACAGCATTTTGTGTCTCATCCAGGAGTTCAGGCAAAGGAAATAAACCAAAATTTATTATTTAAATCTCCCAGTCCGTAGGTCTTGGTTCAATCAATCTGATGAGGCCCGAAGCTCGGGTTGAAATGACCCGGACTCTAACAGTAAATAATATAATCTCTCAGTAATACACTTACTCAATTCATAATATCAGAACCTTATGTGCCACTTTGAACTCCAGATCACTTGTATTACAGATTATGAGCTAATCTTTAACGTAATCGATAGTTATTTAAACTGACCATGATGGATACATAATATCACATTTTGCAAGATGTCTACTTCCTACCACATGGTTTGGAATCCAGGTATATCTTCAAATTGTGTTGATAAGGATAACAAAAAATGAATCTTTGGTCTAGTGAAGATTCCTTTTGGAATCTTCACTACACAAAGTTAAGTTAAGCAAGATCTATCAATCAAATTTACCTCTTCCAAGTTCAGAAGAATATGCAAAGATGTGACAAATAAGATTTTTCTTTTTATACCAATTAAGCAAAAAGTATCGTTCCCACATAGGATTTGGGTTTACTTGCTATATACTACAGTTTACCTGAGAAGTTCTTCATGCTAAACACCTAACAAACCTGAAAATGACTACTTGGGCTCTATGTACGACCAAACGTTTGGAAAGTCTGACCAACCCCTTGTCACAAGGTCTTAGAGTCCTAATCCTATCCCCTTAAGGTCTCTCTTACTTACTTACTGGTTACAAACTACACTAGGATTTCTTTTCAGAAACCTCAAAAATCTCATGTATGGTACTTCGTCTCGACTAGATGACAAGATATAACAATGTGCTTTCTCATTTTTGAATCACAACTTGGTCTAACAACAACTAAGACTACCAGGTGCACTTCAGACAACAAGGGTTTCTCCTTTGGTAAAAAAAATGTGATGAAAGATCCACCGTACGAGGCTGACAACTTAAAAAGTTGTCAGCCTCGTACGGTGGATCTTTCACTTGTTTTGAATGTTAGAAAACACTCAGACAACTTTACTACTCAACTCTTCTTGATCTTCACACTACACTCACTAACCTCTCCAAACTCGTGACTACGTACTACAACAGCTAGTTTGTCCAATGAATTGATGCATGAAGATTTGTCCTTAGAGACTGATAGTTCATTTAAGTGGTGGAGCAGCTCAAGCATGGCTGTTTGGAGCTTCTGCTGCTGCATTGATGTAAGTAATTGACGACCCTTCATTGTACTATCCAAACGATGATAGTCTGACTGACGAACAGCTGTGTTGCTGATTTTCTCATACCTTCTTTCTCATGCTGCCCCACTCCTTTTGGCCGAAGGCTATCCTTCTGAAGATTGAGAGGTCTCGAGCCACACGGCGTCATGCTCATAATGTTAGTTCTGAAGTTAATCTAGTAAGTAGTGTGCAGTCCTTCTAGACTATCACCACCCAGCGAACACAAAACATATGGGTAAAACTCTCGTCACCCAAACCGTTGACTTGCTGATGCTCACAATGTCACTATAGACAACCACAAGTACAAGATGTATCCAAAAGTACTACAGACACAACTGAATAGGTGGTTTTACATCAGGAAGCTTTGTGTGCTAAACTACCTAGGTGGACATGAAAAGCTATGAAGAGAACTAAGGGAGAAAATGACTCTTCTCAACACTCCTTCCCAGCTAACTCTAGAACTCCAAAACAAAACACACCATGCCACACATGGCAAAGACCAAGAGATCATCTTTTAAACCTCATGAGGACTCAAGCACCCAAGGGATGTCACGGCCAAGATACCAAGAGGACGTAGCTAACAAGGTGTCAAAGCCACTAATTGGCTTTTAACCCTCAACTAACTACTAAGTTGTAAATAGACTATATATAACGCGTGGTCCTTCAACTGAGATATTGCTCATGTGGTCTCCTCTGAGAAGACTGGCCTCTCTCCATAACTTTGCTATTCCTCTTGAAGGTCACAAGTGGTGACTCTTCACTCTCTTCTCCTGATGCTACGATGGGATGAGATGGTGTTTTCATCATACAACCCTTGGTATGCCTCTAAGCTCTTATCTGTTATCCCTCAATATGTCAGAACCTGCTCCGACTACTCTCATAAGAACATCTAGGAGGATAGCATAAGTGCGTTGTCGTAAGACGAGAGCAGCTCTTGGAAAAAGACAGAATCTTCTAGCTCTGGTCAACTCTGAGGTTGTCGTGGCTAGGAGTATCTAGAGATAAGCATAAGAGTGTTTCTAGCAAATGATAGAGGCAATTCTGGATATACACTCTCTCTAGAACTTTGTAGGGTGATAGACTATACTCACATGTTCCCCTTGGCAAAGTATGGACTCTCTCCGGCAAACAGATCATAAGTTACAAGCTAAGTGTAAAACTATCATGGAACGTGTAAGTTTCAATGTTGTAGAGACTTTAACCAGCTATATCTTGACCTTTAAAGTTCAGATCAGCATGGAACTTCGACTCATAGCAGAAACTATTCACAGAGCGCTATTACATCAGACTGGGACTAGATTCATCTAGGGAAACAAGGAAATGCTTGAGAATTCTCAAATGTGTCGTCATTTACTCACAATTTGTTCATCAGAAATTGAATTGATCGTCTCTCGGCCTTCTCATGTCCAAATTGAATGAAAATTAAGACTAACATCACCAGCTCTACCAGATCTCTCCAACCTTACCTTGATCTCCGTCAGATAAAATCTACAGTGATATATGTGACAACTTGAACATGAATGCTCAGAAATCAACTCCTTGAACTTCAATCGATGGTATCTTTCTCACTATAAACTCAAATTAGTTTATCGTTGATTCTACAGTTATCATCTCTTCGAGAGATTTCCAACCCCACTTCAATCTCGTTCAGATCACTCACACAACACGTTCTATGGCTGTTTGATTATGCTCACTTAGAAATTAAATACTCAAAATTCAATCGATGATATCTTGCTTCTTCTGAACTCAAATTAGACAAGAGTTGACTCCATAGTTATCAAGTCGTCGAGAGCTTTCCAACCCCACTTCAATTTTGTTCAGATCAAATCTACAACACGTTCTATGGCTGCTTGAATACTCACACTCAGAAATTGATTACATGAAATACAATTGGGCATATCTCTGTCCACTTGATCTCAAATTGATAGATTTTTTATTTAGTGCGTGAGCCAGCAAGAAGTGCTTTCAGTGCTATCTTGAACTCGTTGATATCACCTCCGTAGCAACTGTGAGGTTGATTTGAAACCCTAGGGGATACTTTTAGAATTTTACCAAAAATAATCCACCAATGAAAAATTAAAGATTTTTGTTTTTGTCTTCTAGTCACCTACTTAGTCATCTTTGGCCATAATAAATTTTTAGAGCTCATCTAAATAATTTACGTACTTACCGGTAGAAATGAAAGCCTTGACAAGGAAGTCTACCTACTTGAAGCAACTTAGCTAAACTACTCGTTACAAGAAATGTCAATGTTGGCTATTCACTTAGTACACTAAGATACAATAGACTTTTTACATAGTGAAATGTGAACATATTGAAGCATCTTAATATGTGTCTCGTAGCTTTCTGCATGAAACGTACGTGTATAGCAAAATATGCCAAAAACACCACTGTAACCACATGTTTAACATAACACTGTATGATCGACGCGTATGTGTAGAAATAGATGTTCCACCAAATTTGTACATGGTAAATGACATGCAACTCCTCCAAATCTACACATCCTCTGGTATGTGCCAATCACTTCACTCGTATAACATTCTTCTTTGATCGTCATTTTGTCCTCCTCAACCTCTTTAGTCATTAGATTGTCTTCATCTATCTCATCACTTGTTCTGACTCCAATTGAACAACTCTACTGATCCTCCATGCTTCTTAAACAACTTTACACATTTGCTAATCATATATAGCTTCAAAGGAGTACCATCTAACTCATGTAAACTTCAAGTGGTATTTTCATACGAATCCAACACAACATAAGGTCCAAATCACCTTTGAGAGAACTTGTGGTAATATGTGTAGGTGATTGGGTTCTTATATACGACAGTAGAATCCAAGCACCTACACGTGTCAACTTTGGTTGTAGCATGTGGATCTTGTCAAGGTGCTCCTTGTTCTTGAGTCGAGCCTCCTTCAACTTGTCTTGTACTTCAACAAGATCCTCCTCCTTTCGCTCCAACTGTCTGATTTGTGAAGTACGATCTATACCATCTTCTCATGGTAGCGTGACCCACGTAGGAAAGTCCTCCTTAATAGACATAATTGACTTTTACTCCAACATAAGCTCAACTGACATGTAGTTAGTCGTGGTACAATGTGTAGTCCTATCACAAAGAAAATAGAAGTAGTCTACACCATTCTCTAGGCTTACCATCACATGCTTTCTCTAAAGCGTGAACAATAGAAGGATGTCTTCGTTCACTTTTATCAATCTTTTTGGATTCATAGCCGTAGTAAGTTGAAGCTTTATTCCATAATGAACAAATTACTCCTTCACTTCTGCACCTCTCAACTCGTCCTTAGGTGCTCGTAATCTCCCAACAGATCCATAATGATAGATAATGTCTTCAAGAACGAATCTACATATATTCTCTATAGTCTTCATTCATAGTGTTCGTCCTCCATGAAGTTCGAGAGGTCCTCTCGAGCCAACACCAAGTAACGCATCCCATATAGTCGCGACGACATTATAACAAGATCAAGGACCCACTGAAAATGGATATTAGGTGGATAAGTAAGTACAAGCCTATCTATGTAATGGATCTTAAAGTAGAACTACAATGTAGACACGATCCAACAAAATCCACCCCATCTTGATATAAACCTTTTCATCAATATCTCTCCTTCATCGTCACATACGTGGCTCATACACCATGATATCCGATCCATAAGGTATCATGAAATTCCTTCAACAAATACACATTTGTCTGTTCATCATCCACCACTCTAGCAAGTATTCCATCTTTTCTCTTTGAGCATTTTCACAAATATCCTTCACACAGAAAATACTTGTATCGTCTTTCATCTTATCTCTTTGAATTCTTCATAGCAATAATGGCTCTCCACAACTAACACTTTACTTGAGGATAGTTATGTATTTGTCTATCAAGATTTGGACTCCAAACCTAGAAACAAACCGCACGCCATCTGCACCTTCTTGACCAACTGTCCATCCAATTGCTTTTGGACTCGTATCAACAATAAGTATAATAAGTCTCCCGTTCTCATAGTTAATTCTCCTTTATACAAGTGGACACTTCAGAATCTCCTTTAGTCGTTTCATCGATTCATGATGTTCTTATCGTCAAGTAAACCTCTTTTCTTTGCTTAGAAGTGCATACAGAGACTCGGCAACATGCGCGTTATGAGAAAGAACACAAAAGCTCTTAAGAGACTCGTCGAACCTCAATAATACTAGTATAGTCTGCCATCTTTGCTATAATATCTACTTTTTAAGGTTTGATCGTCTCTTCAAAGTATTGCACAAAGATCAACCACAATAATATCTGATATTTCAAAACGAGATTTGGTACTTGAAAGAATAAGATGTACCTCTTCTAAATGTGTCAAAATTTGACCCACATCTCTAATGTGGTCTAAGACGAACGTTTTGCAACCATCAAAAGTTACTATTTTGTCTTTGTCTTCCACTAGATATCTTTTCATGAGAATATCATCCAAAAGTGAGATAATGACCTCAAGTACAAACTCTTGTAACACCATACGTATTACATTTTGCATATGAGCTGTTGAGTTTATTGCCTCTTGAAGAAGAGTACACATCCATATTAACCCCAAAGGTGTACGAATGATAGTAAAGTCTCTACTCTCCAAAGCAAGCTAAAATTGATCATAATTTGAAAACAAATCGACCTCCCAGCAAACGCCCCAACTACCTTATCCACCACAGATCTTGTCCCAATGTTTTGAATCATAACGTTATTGGCAGGTTGTAAGTCTTGGATGAAGCAGAAAGCTTGCGTCTTCTTAGACACTACGAACCATCAGCTAGAGTAAAGAGTTATATATGGTTCAAGAATACCCATCCGCATCTTCTTCTTCAACAACTCAATAAGCTTCGGCAGTAAGACATGAGGGACTAGAATCGGCTTCAAATTCCAAAATACGTGAAGAACAATAAAGATAACCATCGGAGCTATCACCCCCGGATCAACATAACCAATCTCCTCAACTGAGAAAGAAAATGTCTTACCATGACTAACAATCATCTACTCAAAAGCTTTTTTCTCAATTTGAGTCAAGAAACCACCCCTTCCTATTTGGAGTTGCTCTAGTGTCTCTTGAGTAAACGGATTTCTTATTTGTGTAAGATCTCAACGTACAAGCTCACTAATCGCTAACTGCATCTGCTGTTGTGAATCAGTACGTAATTGGGTCACCACTGGTTTTATTTTCTCAGCCACAATTTTACACTTGATGTGCATCTCTGCTTCTCGATGAGAGTCACACAATAGATTGCATCTTTTCTCTACTTTAGTCAAGAAGCCACCTCCTCTTATCTAGAGTTGCTCAAGTGTCTCTTGAGTAAACTGATGTCTTATCTGTGTATGATCTCTAAATACAGACTCAATGGTCGCTAATTTCATTTGCTGTTGTAAATCAATAGATAATTGGGTCACCACTGGCTTCATCTTTTCTACCACAGTTTTATACTTGTTGTGTACCTCTATATCTTGAGGAGAGTCACACAACAGATTGCATCTTTCCATCCACTCTCTGATCTGAGATGAGGACTAGACTACAAGTACGAGATAATCTTTTCATAGACTTTATGAGAGTGGATGGAGATCATCACTCTATCTCTCATTGATCTATCTGCATCATCCAACCAACGAATAAGAGATTGTACACCTACAAACTCTTCGTACACACTAGAACCATCTCATCTTCTTTCAAAACTCATGTATAGGTCAGATTTGCCACATGCTTCTTCATCTACCTCCTAACACGTTCATTCAGATCCTCTACTTGTGTAAACTCACTCCAATAATCAGAAATGAAACTCATCAAACCAGAATTTCATCTCTATACACTATACGCACTCGAAAAATGTTGAGCAACCTCTTCTTCAGTCTCATATGATCCCTCAAGCTGCTCAAGCGAGATCATGATAGTAGTTGATTTTTCACTCTTACCATCTCGTCTTATAAGAGTGGGTTCTGAAAACTCTTATTCTTACATATAAAAGAATCTCTCAAAGTTGATTCGTTCATCTGTGGTTCGTACAAATGATAAGAAATTACATAAAACTTCTATCATATGGACTACAGATCATAGCATATTGAGATCCGTCATCCATCACCTTTATCTCCATCTTGACTATAGTGATATACGGTTGATAAAAAATGATAAGATATGAAACAAAAGATTGCACAAATAAGTGTCGATCTACCTCCATATCATCTATTTTCATTCTCACATTAGAACTGTCACCGTATAACTCATCCTTCGAGTTATTTGCAGCTCATATCACCTAATCGTGATTCAATTCGATAGATAATTATTCTTTCTCGTACACTTCTCGTAACATGATGTTGATCTTTGAACCATGATCAACGAGTGCAGCAACAAGTTCAAACATATTTTCAAAGCGTACTCGTTTAACAATAGCAATGTCTCTTTCTGAAGTCACTATCAATAGCTGGACTCTCCTCTTCAGTTTCTTCATCTTCAAACTCAATAGTGTTGGTACTAGCAACCAATGCTTCTTGTTGATACTCTTTGTCATTAACTTCATGTAAATACATCTTTCCAAACTATATCTCATTCACAAAAGCTCCAACAGCATCGGATTGAGTGTGATCTCGCATGTTACAGCAGGTTTCAAATATGAGAGGTACCTCTGAATTACAAAAAGAAGTCTTCGTCCCGTGACTGGATTCCTCCAAAGAAGTGTCTCGGTCTCTCAATTAAAGCAATCAGATCAAGGTAACAATCCATTAGACCCTCCTCCAAAGAAGTGTCTCGGTCTCTCAATTAAAGCAATCAGATCAAGGTAACAATCCATTGGACCCTCCGAACCGTACTGACAGAAAAGCTCCTACTGTCTAGGGCACTGATTTCTCGTTGGTTCTCGTGGATCGAACTGAGACGATCTCCGGAACTTATTACTGCTAGAGATCCAATCTGCGTATCAGGACACCTTTCTCCATGAAGTAGCAGTTCCCCATTCCGCTCACCCGTACTATGCCCTCAGCGTAGTCCACCTTAGTTAACATAACATGTTTACTATCCTCGAATTCTGAGGTGGCGCTGTAATAGAGACCTCTTTTAGAAATTTATCTTCTTCCGTAGGCGTAGGACATGCTTTCTTGTAGCAATGCGGGAATTCCATAAGACTCTGGGGCAGAATAGTAGGTTCCTAGCGCTGTAGTACATGTCTGAACTTCCTCGATGGTTGCTATTTCCAAGCAGTGCCGAACTTATAGGGCCAACGGCATGAGGTAAGAAATTTCTAAAATATCGTCAGTGCCAGTCGAGCTGCTGCCCTCCGGTTTCAAAGTACACTCATGCCATCCATCCAAGAGAACACGAGCCCTGTGACCTCCTTCCTCACGATCCCGTCTCAGCTCCTCTCTCACAACGCCTAATCGGTCCGTGTATCGTACGAGTACTTCTCGGAATCCCTTAAGCTCTTCGTGCTGTAACTAATTGGATCCTAGCCGTGTGCCCGCACGGAGTGTTCTGAATACGGTCTCCTTAACAACCTGATTTTTTCAAGCTCCAGCAACTTGAGTGCTGGTCTCAGGTGCACGTCCCCCCTGGTGCTTTCATCTGCCTCCCGTTCAAGTCTCTACTCGGAATTTTTCCGCAATTCGTGATCTTAGCTCACTCTCGTGCGGTAGTAGCCTTCTTGTGATTCCTAAGGTACCGATGGCCAAATGTCGGCCTAGTCTCTGAGTAATGCAAGTTCTCTTATCTTGAAGTCCTCCGTGTAATGAAAGAATAATTTGTTCGATTAGAACCTAATGTGGCCACATAGTCAGTCCGTCTGTGAATCGAATGCCCGTGAGTGTTCTCTCGTTACGCTCCGCATACTTCCTGACACATGCTCCTTTTAATCATGTATCAATCTGCGACCTTTCCATAAAGAATGTATGAGACGGCTGAACTCGAGCGTCGGACGAGTTTCACGAAATGTACTGCAATCTTGTCCGCAGCTGTCTGGTAGAGCTATGGCGGTTCCTATCTCTTCGGGTCTCGAGAGTGTTGAATAAAATTCAAAAAGCCTTTCAAGTCACCCTCCAGGTTCCGGTCTTGTGCTCATACGTGCTTCCTCTATGGTCCAGACTCTTTTTGGCTTGCCATGTGGCAGTCATGTAGGTGGTGAAGTTTTAGGAAATAGTTATATTAAAATTCCTTTACATGTAATATGTGGATACCACATACGCTCTCCTTCAAACGTTGGCGACCCCGCCAATGCAGTCTGGCAGCCTCACCGCTTCTACCTATAGTATCTCTTAACCCACAATCCATTCACTCGAATTGCCATCACAATACCAGCCAGATGTGTCAGCAAGGAAACCGTCATCAAACACTTCATTCACCCTTTACGAGCCCATCCATGTTAAGTGAAGTTTACCATGGAACTGTTGGTACCTGTTATCATATAGTAACACCAAGTTCCTTATCATCATAGGAATACTCTTATGAAACTTACGGTCGTAAGTCTTTTTATCGCGAGCTTGCACCTCTCTAGTATACCCCATGGATCTCTCAGGCTCTCCTCCAAATTCATCATCTCCTGAAGTCTCTCATGCTAGCTTTCTTCCATTGAAAGATGTTCAGCTACAACTAGTCTGTATGTCAGAATGTCAAACTCGACCGACAAGATAAGAGACATGCCGTAAGTCAAGAAAAAAGGTTTCTGTTGTGTAATTACATTGTCCCCTGTCCGAAAGACCCACAATGCTGATGCAAGCTTGGTGTCCCAATCATAAGAATAATACAGTTATCTTGTTCAGAATCCGGTAGAGCAATCGGTTGGATTTCTCTTTCAATCCGTTTGTCTTTGGATTGTAGGGAGTCGTCTCCCGATACTTAATGAAAAATTATGATGTCGTAGTTTCTTTTGTCTTGTTGATGAAGTGAATTTTTCTATCAGAGACGATTTCTAGAGGTCACCCATACCTTGTAATTATCTGGTTGAATAAGAACCAGATCACTGTCTCTATGCCATCCTTCTTTGTTGCTTCTGCCTCTACCATATTTGATCCATAATCAGTAACAACCAGAATGTAGCTTCTTCTCATCTTGTGCGTTGACGGTTGAATGGATCCAACAAAATTGATTTTCTACTTCTCGAATGGAGCCAACGGCAAAATCGATGTCTAGTGGATGACGTAAGACGGCCAATCCTCTGATAGGCGTTGCAATGCATGATCTCACTCAAGGTGTCCTTAAACATTCACGGCCATCAATAACCAGAAGCCGAGATCTTCTTAACTATGACTTTGAGACGGTAATGTCTTCTTGCTTTTCTTTCGTGCATAACAAGGATTGCCCCCCTCATTACCTTATCATGGAGTAATATGATGTTGACCTCCGTCATCCACTCATACTCCACATCCTTCTTGAGCAACTGTGTGAGAGGTGCAGCAATGGTTGCATATCCCTCAATAATTCTCTTGTAATAACCCATGTTTCTCAAGAAATCCTTGAGCTGATGCAGGTTACGGTGAGGTTTCAAACTATTGATAATCAAGACCTTGTCTTGATCCACCTCGTTTCCTCTTCTAGACATCATGTGTCCCAACAGAATCCTCTCCGTCATAGCAAAGCAACACTTCAATGGGTGTAACACCAACCTTGTTTCTCTACACTTCTCAAAACATTTTCTCGGAGACTCCAAATGTAACGCTCTAATCCCAAAGACACAAAAATAATCAAGAAAGATTTTTCATGAATTTACGAACATACTCCTGGAAAATGGTGGTCATGAGACACTCGAACGCCGCTGGTTCGTTATACAATCCAAAGGGTATTTAGTGATACACAAAGATATCCTAGTGCACAGTGAAGGTGATCTTGGCTCTATCCTCCTCCTTAATGGATACTTGATTATAGCATGAGAATCCATCCAATGAACTATAACACTTGTGTCCAACCACCTAGTCCAACACAAAATCAATTAATGATAGTGGGTGAAGATCTTTCCAGGTGATCATGTTAAGAAGACGAACGTCTTAGCAAACACGGATCTTGCTTGTCTACTTCTTCGGCACGATAATAATGGATGAACCCCACTCACTACTGAGTAACGGGAAAAATTACTCCAACCTGCAGATACTGATCTGTCTGATCCTTAACCAACAAAGAGTACTTTGGATTTAAGCGGCATTGTCTCTGACGTACATGTGTAGTACCCTCCATCATATCAGTGCGGTGTTCGTCCAACTCCTTCGAGATGGTCCATGCAAACACGTCATGGTACTCTATTAGCAGAAGTATGTACTCTCCTCTAACTCAACATATGTCGCCTTGCTAATCTTCAATACTTTCCCCGGAGCTACCTCCAACTCTTGACATGCATCCGAGTTGATCATGCCGTCGGTACGGCTTGTCTCACTCACACCAAAATACTCAGGCATAGGCATACCTCTCTATCGGAGTCAGATGTTGCATCTCCTGAGACTACAAGGTCAACAACCACTCGCTCCTCTTCATTTATCTCATAACACTCCAGGAACTAACAGTCCACATTTCCTGCATCTCCATCTAGACCTTGACTTCATGATGGTGCTCCTACTTAATACCTAAGATGATGCTCCATCTCGTAGTCCTCAGCGATGTAGATCTCTACATCAAGTGTCTGTCGACGCTCTATGTAGAGGCTACGACCTCTCTAATCTTCTTCCTCATCTGAGTTCATCATCTCATCCTCTGAGTCCAGACGATGAGTTAGATCCCAAGGGATCACCTCATCCACGAACCTCAGCACACAAGTTGGACACTCAAACCTATCCTCATCATATTCTAGCTGTCCGCGGAAAGGAACTACCTTCTACTCATGTATCTCCCTTTCATGCAACTAGCTTACCAACGAGAGATGAGACTTGTCAATCTGCAGCTCCTCATCTTTAATCCTGAATAAACCAGGGAGCTGCTCCTCCCAATAATTCTTATGTGGAGGTGAGTTGAGACGTTCTTCCGTCCATGGGTGTCTAGAAGATCCTTCACCATGAACAGACTTCTTAGTCTCCACCTGCTGGAGCAGAACTTCCACTTTTGCGTAGAAAGGTATCATCTTCTTCTAAGCATGCACTATCTTTGACTCTAAGTGCACCTTCATCTGCGAACGTACTCCTCACACTACAGAAGTCCTCCTCTAACTCAGCAGACACTCCCCTCGTTCTTCCTTCTCTTGAAGAACTCTCTTTGAACTCAACAAAACCAACAGGTATATCCAAACTCTTAGACTCAATATCAGAATACTCCTCTAAGATATACTCATCTGACGTAGACGTCGTCTCGTCCTAGTATGGCACCTTCCTCCATGACAAAGTGATCCTCGATCTAGTGTCCTTCTGCGATACTAGATGAACAAACATTAAACAATGTTGTTTGTGCTAACCTTTGCCTTGTATAACCATGGATGTCCGACCAATCAACACTTCATATCACATCTTAGTAGTAGATCTCAATATCATGTAGTTCAGACGGAATGGTGCTCCCTCAATGACAGTTAGCACTCCCGTCAGCTGCCCAAGTGACGCTCTTCTGGTCTGGTCCACCGTTCGTAAGACACTCGTGGTCCCCTTGAACTTGGTAAAGTCAAGAGAGCTTGCTGTCTCCTCTGTCATTATATTAACTCCCGATCCAAAGTCAATAGGCACCTTCTTTAGCACACACTCCTCAATCTCCACATCTATCTTTGGTGCAACCAAGTCTTTTTTTCTCAATCTTCAAGACATGTATGGATGGTGGGAGCTTGGCTTTCCTTCTCCTCCTGAAATTCCTCAGAGTAGATGCCAACAATTTCTTGTAGGGTCGTGTTGTCATTATCAGCTGTTGAAAGTTGATATATGCCTTACGGTTTCCCAGGTCTTGTAAAACATCATAGTGAGCTTTCCCCTTCTTCAAAAAGGGATCTTAACGTAAGAACTGCATTAATAAGTGTTTTAGGTTGGATAACTATCGCTTGATCCTTCCCAACTACATTGATCAAAGATACATGTACAAGGGTTCCCTTCTCTTTAGCAGACATTGCGGCATGATTTCTTCTCTTTAGCAGACATTGCGGCATCTGATTTCTTCTTATTAGCAGCTTCTACTGTTGCTCTCACATACGCCAGAAACTTCTCAACCTTGACTCGTATGTCAGGAGCAAAGAGCTTGGGGTTTTTCTTGTCATAGTCAAGATCTATCTTTTGCTTAGAATCTGAGGAAGTTTCAGACTTCCTTTTCTTCCGCTCTTTTTCCTTCTTCTTTGAACCGCTTCTATACTTCTTACCACTCTTGATGGAGATGTTGGGAACATCCCACCACTTCTCATCCGGTCAGCCTTTCTCATCAGGTTCCAGCATGTATCCACTCTTGAGCATAGCCCTGTTGTCAGCATGGTACAACTTACAACTGTTTCTACTTCAACATGGATACAACTACATACAACATCCTCCTTCACGTGAAAACATCCAGCAGCATCCTGCATCCTGCTTCTTCTACATGAACATACTGCATAGCAACTTCATATTTCTGATGTCCTCCCTTGAAGTAGATGAAGTCTTCATGTCTTTGGTAGGGGTTGAACTACGGACGGATGAGGACATGCATCCCGAATGTGTCATGGCTGCTTGTAGTTAGGACATAATGGATTGTACCCATGCTGACGGGCAGGGCTTTGGGCAGTTAGGGGCCCAATGTCTCTTCTCTCCACAGTTGAAGCAACACCTAGAAGGAGTTGCTAACTGTCTCTGCTGAGTATTCTGCTGTCAAGACCTTCAAGGTGGCACAAACGTGGTAACATCTCGCTGTGTGGACTTTTGAATCTGAGCTGACGGAATGGGAGTAAGGGTTGCATCCTAGATCTGGTAACACATCTCACCTTGAGATTCATAGTAATACCCAGCCGATGCACCTTCTACCCACTCTACTTGTTGTACTGTAATGTCTTGAGGACATGTAGATTTTGTATGTCCATCTTCCTTGCATATGGAATGCCAAAGGTTAGGACGAGTCGCAGATGACCTCTTCCTCTTCTTTGTTGGTCTTACCAAGTTTACAGACAAGTTACTCATCTCCTTCAGAAGCTCCTCCATAACGGTGTCCCATGACCTGTCCTTAGGAGGGATTGGGAGACATGTTGTCTCCTTCTCTTTTGTAGACTCCTTTTGCTTCTGCTCCTTACGTCTCTTCTTCTTCTCTATCTCATATTCAAAAGAGGATTTTGAGCTAGACTCTACTTCTAGTTCTGCACTGCAACTGCTGCTACTAAAAGATTCTACATCGGACTCAGAAAAGTCCTTGTACTTAGATTTGGACTTCTTCTTGTCCTTAGATGACTTATCTTGGACTTGCCCTTGACCTCCCTCTTATTCACCATTGATGCCTCGTAAGATTCTCCTATCATAAGGACTTCATCTAAGTCGTTAGGTATCATTCGTCTATAGAACATCTCCATCTCCTCGGATAAGCTCACAAAAAATCAGTAGATGGCTTGCTCCATACAATAGGTTGTTTTCCTCTTGGCTTAGCAACTCTGTCAAGTAATCCGCAAAATCTTTCAATATAATCCTCCAGAGACTTTTTCTTCTTCCTCTTTAGTATCCTAAGCTTCTTTAACACCCTACGACTATACCCAACTCCTCTGAAGCATAAGAACGCTGCCTTCAGGAAATCCCAGTCAGCCATGATAGCAGGTTGGTTGCTCGCCAAGTTCATCCATTGTCTCGCGCTTCCTTTCATCAAACTGAGAAATAACTTTATGCGATTTTCTAACGTGTTCTTTCTGTTAGCAACTGACAGTCTCTCAAAGGTGATCGGTCACATAAGATCCTCCTCTTCAAAGGCTCCTTTAAACTTGTACCTCTGACGAGTGATGACGTGAGCCATCACAACGGAAGTCACATGGAAAGAAATGGACTTGTTAATACATCTGCTAGCGGGACTACACCCTATGCCACCCTAGTGCCTAACTAAGACACATGTCCTCCAAGATGCAACCCACCTGAACATCCACTTCCAACTGCAGATGTTGTAGCCATTGGTCGTGTATATTGACGTTAATTAAAGAAGGCTCCAAGACCTCTATCTCAACAGCTCTAAAGATGTTCTTCTCGCTCTCTGGAGAGGAGTCTCCTTCCACTCCATATATGAAATAGATGCGACAGGTAGAAGATCTCTCCAGAGATTGGATTGTAGTAGATGCCGCTTGTGCTCCTCCTCTTCTAGCAGCTCGATTTGCTCTCTCCTTTTGAACTCGTGAGGTAGCAGTGACTGCCTTCTTCTCAACCCTATGATGCTTCAGAGCTCTGTCCCTTTGAGATGACATTCACGTCATCTGCATCACATTCTTTAACTTCACTTAAGTGAAGTTAAAGTTGCATTTCTCTTCTCAGCTTCTTGTGAATCAAAGTAAGCTATGATCCACAGTCCTTGACAATGACACCAAAAATATTGTATCAATTATATATGCAACAAACAAGTTTTTCTTTTTATACCGTTTTATTGATATAGTCCCAAGCTCTAGTAGATCGACGTCTATCATTAGCCAGAGTGGTTAAGGTTGTTAGAGTTAGTTAGAGGGCTAACCTACCATTAGGGTTTCCATTGTACTCACCTCCACTATATATACAAAGAGAGGCAAAGCCTCTCTCATCTCATTCCTTTTTTACTTTCCTTGTCTACTCGCTTTCTCTTCTTGGAGTGTCCTCGAAGTATCAATCTTTCTACATGGTATCAGAGCTGTAGAGAGAGTGTGTCCCTTGCTGATGAGCAAGATGGAGTTCGTGCATGGAGAAGTACAGGAGAGAGCAGCTGGAGGTGTGCCTGATGTCGGGCACTATCATGCTGATGCGTTCGGATCAGACGAAATCGTTTCTTTCGTCATCAAAAACTTTGAACGCGATTTCGGAGACCTAGACGATTTTTTCTCGCTGAAATCTGTCGACCAGCTTTACTAAGGCTGTCTTGTTCAGAAGGTGCGAATTGTGTACTCGGTCAAGTTTCAGTCGATTTGGAGATTTCCAGCGGCAGATTTTGAATTGGATCTTTTTCGACCAAAATGAAAGTTTTAGGACTTGAGTCTAAAACAAATCATGTTCTGAATATGGATGGGATATTTGGAAAGTTTTGAGGGGTCACACACCCATTTGTGACCTCGTTTGGTCTAGTTTTGACCTTTCTTGGTGTGTTCTTTCGACATTTCCGTCGTGCTTTGTACACCTACAGTTTCTTTCTTCATTCTTGCTGCATGAGGAGTTCGCGGAGTCGTCTTCTTGTGACTTGTGACAACTCTTGATCGCACGGTGTGGAGAGACGAGTTCCGTGAAGGTTCTATGAGGTTTTCCGCGTACAAAATAGAGCAATTTTGACATTGCAGCTATGACGGAGTCCGTGTCTTTGATCACTGGAGAGAAGCTCGACAAGAGCAACTACCAAGTGTGGAAGTTCCGGATGAAGACTTTCCTACAGGGACAAGATCCATGGGATCTTATCACTGAGGAGGAGAAAGCGCATGAAGTACCAATTTCAGATCCGAAATTCAAGGAGTGGAAGAAGCGCTCGTACCATACGATATACTATATCTCGCTGACAGTTTCAGCATCGATGATCGATCACATTCAGGATTGCGATACGCCCAAGAAAGCTTAGGATGCATTCGCGCGTCTGTTTCAATCCTGAACAGAGGCGTAGAGTTGCAATTGCTGCAGCAGTTCAACGTCGTGAAGAAGGGGTCGATGTGCATCAACGACTACGTGAACCATATCAAGCAGCTCGCGGATCAGCTATTTTCTGTAAAAGTCGAGATTGATCCCACTGTCTTGATCGGAGCCACATTGCAGGAACTACCTGCAGAGTACAAACAGTTGATAACATCGATTTCGATCAGATAACTCTTTCTGCGGTTTGATGAGCTTGTTTCTATGATGTTAGGAGAGGAGGTGCGCCTACTGGAGAGTTCTACTTCGACGGGTCGACAAGATCTGTCTATTTTGTAGGTTCTTGAGGATCTCGAGGTAGGGGTCGTGGCAAAGGTGCTAGACGTGGACGAGGTCGCAGACAACAACAGCAATTGCAGCAGCAGTAGAACCAGCAGAACCAGCAACAGTCTGGTTCCAACAACAACCAGAGAAGAGCGCTTGGTTCCTGCACTATTGCAAGAAGCAAGGTCACATTGCGAATCAGTGCTACAAGAAGCAGAACGATCAAAGACAACAACACGACAACAACGCCCAACAAGGTAACAGCAACCAGCAAGGCTATGTAGTCACTGAGCAAGTCTATTTGGAGCAGTTGCTGATTACTATGCATCAGAGTTATGCGGCTTCCGAGCCACAGACTGACTGGGTGATCGACTCCAACGTCACCAATCACATGATTCCCCATCGGGAGTGGTTTAGTTCACTCGAGCATGTGGAGACTCCACAGTTTATAGTGACAGGAGATGACACCAAGCACAAGATCCAGCACAAGGGTAACATTCCACTTGACATTCCTGCTTCAACGTTTACTGGTATACGAAATGTCTTACATGTACTCACGTTGACTAGAAACTTGCTATCTGTAGGACAGTTGATAGAGCAAGGTCTGCAAGTGCGCTTCAATAAAGATGGATGCTTTATTGAAGATTCGAATAGCATTGTCATAGCTCGAGGTATCAAGAGTGGTAGGCTGTTTAAACTAGATGCATCTGTGCCTAAGTTACAAGCTGCCATGTATGGACAGAGTGGTCCAGTAGTGTCTGATATTAACATCTGACACAAGCAAATTGGGCACATGAACTTTCATAGGCTGAAAAGCCTTCCGAGTTTTGACCTGGTTACAAGTCTATCCAAATTCGAATCCAGTGAGTCCACTGGAGTCTGTGCAGCATGTCAATTCGGCAAGCAAGCTAGATAGCCTTTTAAGGGATCAGGTAGTAGAGCGAACAAGCTTCTGGAGCTTGTTCACACTGATGTATGGACTGCTTCTCAGCCAAGTATGACTGGTTTCTAGTACTTCGTGTCGTTCATTGATGATCATTCGCGCTATACTTGGATCTATTTGTTGAGAAACAAGTCCTCTGCTGAAGTACTGTCAGCATTCCAGACTTTCCGCAAGTTGGTGGAGAAACAGTCTAGAGCATCTATCCTCTGTTTGAGATTTGATGGAGGAGGCGAGTTCTTTTCTGGAGAGTTCGATGCATATCTGCTTGAGCATGATATTCGACGTCAGAAGACCTGCAGTTATAGTCCGCAGCAGAACGGGATTGCGGAGCGCAAGAATAGACATATAGCAGAAGCTGCTCGTGCGAAGTTGAATGAGAAGACCATGCCTAGACCTTACTGGGCAAAAGCTGTTTCATGTGCGGTGTATTTGATGAATCAGACGCCTACAGCGACAGTCCACAACAAGACACCGATGGAGGTCTTCACAGACAGTAAGCCTGATTACTCTTTCCTTAAAGTTTTCGGATTTATCTGTTATGTGCACATACTTGATGAAAGACGTAAGAAACTAGATCCGAAAGCAGATAGATGTATCTTCTTTGGCTATGCTTCTGATACGAAAAAATATAGATGTTACAATCCTTCGTCCAAGCAGTTCTATATCAGTAGAGATGTTGTTTTGATGAGCTATAGTCTTGGTTTGCACCTGCACCTATCGCAGCCATCCTTGTACCTACTGTAGAACCAAGGAGTCAGTCCACTGTAGTACCTCAGAGTAGTACGTTAAGTGGAGGATCTGGAGAAGTCACTGATTCCATATCAGAATCTGTTGCACATAGAACTGCTGTTAACGCTGGAGTCCACGTAACACAGCCTAGTGGAACTAGTGTAGTTTCAACATAGGATGAGCGCGTGCTATTGCAACGTATGTTTGACTCATCCAGATATGTGGATCTTCCACATCCACTGGATACTTTGTCCCAGACCTTGGCATCTATGTCAGATCAGTTGCAAGGGGAGGTGACTAGTGCACCTATTACCTCTCGTAGATCTGAGCGGGCAAAACATCCAGTGAGTAGGTATATGCATGAAGGTTTTCTTGCTGTGCACCATGCATATATGGCCAATGTTCTTCAAGACCAGGAACCAAGTTTGCTTGAGGAGGTGATGCACAAGACCCAATGGGTAAGTGCTATGGAAGTTGAACTTGCTGCGCTTCATCACCAACAGACTTGGGAGTTGGTAGACTTACCTCAGAGTAAGAAAGCGATTGGTTGCAAGTGAGTATTCAAGGTCAAGCGCAACTCGGATGGTATCGTGTGTCAGTACAAGGTCAGATTGGTAGCTAAGGGCTACGCACAGCAACATGGAGTGGATTTTGAGGAGACTTTTGCTCCAGTTGCGAAGATGGTGACTATTCGAACCGCAGTTGCAGTTGCAACTCAGAAAGGTTGGAAGATGCACCAGATGGACTTCAAGAACGCCTTCCTCAATGATGATCTTGAGGAGGAGGTCTACATGCAGCAACCTCCTGGTTCTGAGGATCTTAAGTTCCCTTCCCGTGTATGTAAGTTACGAAAGGCCCTCTATGGTGTGAAACAAACACCAAGAGCATGGTATGCAAAGATCAATTCTTACTTGCAATCTCTTGGTTTCCACCTTTGTAGTTTAGACTCTATCTTGTATCATTGAGAATACGGGACCGGATTGTTGTGATCACCATCTATGTTGATGACTTGATCATTATCGAAACTATGAGGAACTTATTTGAACACTATGAAAACTATGAGGAGCTTATTTCCCAGATCAAGAGGAGCTTATTTCCCAGATCACTTGAAATCTGAGTTCGAGATGATGGACTTAGGAAAACTCAAGTACTACCTTGCTGTGGAGTTCATTAGAGATGGGAAGGATGTTTGACTTGTACAGCGACAGTATGCTCTCAGTATGCTTGAGAGATTTGGTATGCTTGACTGCAAACCCATTGCTACACCATTAGAGCAAGGGGTAAAGCTAGGAGCAGAGGATGGTGAGTTACTTGATGATCCACGCATGTACAGACAAATGGTTGGGAGTCTTATCTACTTGACGATCACCATATCAGACTTGAGCTATGCCGTCAGTCTGATTAGTCAATTCATGCAATCACCACGGAGACCACATTTTGAGGTTGTCAGGCGGATCCTCCACTACGTGAAGTTCTCGATGCAATACGGACTTCACTATCGATGTGGTGGACCATTGCTGTTACATGACTACACAGATGCTGATTGGACAGAAAGTGTCGACAGGAGATCCACATCAGGTTACGCTTTTGGATTTGGAAGCGCTGCTATAAGCTGGGCTTCTAAGAAGCAACCCACAGTTGCTTTGTCATCCACAGAAGCAGAGTATCGAGGAGCAACGAATGCAACATGCGAATCAATTTGGCTTCGATGTCTGCTATCTGATATTGGTGTGGAGTGTACAGATCCTGTTGTTGTATATACAGACAACATTAGCAGCATGAAGTTAGCTAGTAATCATGTTTTCCATGCTAAGACGAAGCACATTGAGGTGCACTATCACTTTATTAGAGAGAAGGTCCTTGCAGGAGAGATTGAGCTCAGTTATGTGAGCACAGGAGACCAGTTTCGCGCACCTACCGCCTTGTTGCGCCAGCGGAAGCTCTAGCTCAGTAGGTCGCAAACTTTACATCGCTAACCTGCAAACACAATCACAAGTTAGCGTCCATGCACCACTTACCTTAGTTCTGGTTGGTCCGGACCGGAGCCGGACCGTCTCCCTAATCATCAAGCTCAACAATCCTAAGTCCCGACTTAGATCCGCCTAAGTCGGTCCCAAACATGAGCAAGTCACAATATGACTTGGGGCGGACTTCCCATAAAGTCCAGGGTCCTAAACGGTGCCTCCAGCACACCTAGCGGCCCAACCGCCCGTGATGTCCGTCTGGGTCTAGGCTCCCGAACGGTGGTCTAACCCGCCGACTCGTTCCCTAGTCTTACCCCAGCCCTTACATCGTTCCTAAGTCTAGACTTCAACTTCTAGATCGGAACGTGCCTTGGAACTGGCCCAGCCATCACCTCATGCCCCCAGAGTCCGTCCGCCAAACCCTGGGGTCGGGTGACTCGTCCTGGCCCACCCAGGCATCGAGCCCCCCTCATATATACTTCTGGGGATCGGCGGCCCCGCCCTCCTCTTTGGTCCCTGAAAATTATACCACAACCCGATTGTGGTTCGGCCATAACTTCCAGCTCGGAGGTCAGATTGAGGAGTGTTATATATCACTGGAAAGCTCTCGACGAGATCTTTCCAATGATACCTCACTCGCCTCGAGATCTTACGTGGAGCTCCGTCCACGACCTAAAACGTCCCTGGAGCTCCAACACTTAGCAGTTTTTCCGAAAACCTGTGGTCCAGACCCAGGGTCGAACCCTGTGGTTCGTCTGCGTCTCGGACCCACGTCTCGGTCCCGCGTCTCGGACCCACGTCTCAGACCTATGTCTGAGACTCATGTTTCAGTCCGTTCTCAGACTCGCCCCCTTAGGTCAGCGTTCGTCTGGGGCCCTCTTGGGGTAGGCCCTTATGTCATAACCCAAGGTTCCAACCTTGGTTCAGAGAACCACTTAGGGTTCTTCTGATCCCGACTTCCCGGCCAAGCCGTTAAGTCCTACTCGCAGCGTTCACATCCTAGCGCAAGTCCGCTAGGGTTCTGTTGTTCGCATCTGCGCCCGATCTTGAGAATGAGGGGCGCGACAACCAGGTTGCCGATATCTTCACTAAGGCATTGCCTAGAGATAAGTTTGATGCTTTCAGACACTGTCTAGGAGTACAGGATGTAGAGACGAGCTTGAAGGGGAGTGTTGATATAGTCCCAAGCTCTAGTAGATCGATAGCTAACAGTCCTACTCGCAGCGTTCACAACCTAGCGCAAGTCCGCTAGGGTTCTGTTGTTCGCATCTGCGCCCGATCTTGAGAATGAGGGGCGCGACACTCACCCCCACTTTGGAGGTTGATGCCCTCATCAACAATGATCCTTTAAGTTAACACCAAGTTCAAAATGGGTAGCCAACCTCTTGGCGTCAGAATTGCGTTCTGGTAGCTAACCCGCAATTCTCTTCTTGGCTTGAGTCTTAAGTTGTCGCTAGAACACTTAGAAAATTCCAACTAGTCTCGGAAAAAGCCTTACCTTTTTGGCCTACCCTAAATAAAACTAGTTGGCAACTTCTAAACATTCTACTTAAGACTCTAACTTGCAAACTATAAGTATTCACACCTACTTACGAGGTCCCCCGAAACTCACTTTCCGGTTGCAACCTGATTTGACTTAGACGCGAGACTAAGTTTACTTTGTAGAAAACCACAAAGCAAGATCACCCCAAGCCCCAAGACAAGTATGAAATTTCATACTTGCTTTGCCAACGCTACGGCAAACCTAAGTCTTGATTTAGATTCTTATCCAAACCAGCTCGCTTCCCTTGAGTGTGCTTCGTTCCTCCTCTTGACAACATCCTAGGCATCCGATCAGAACTAGTCATAGCCATGCACTACCAATACACTTAGACAATTTTTTCAAGAAACAAAATCTTTATTTCCAAACACAAGTAAAGTACAAAGCCCATCGGCCCAATTCACCTCAAGTTGCTACTCGTATGGTTCGTCGTTTCTTCACCCCTCGCTGGAAGGAGATGTCCTCATCTGGCTAACGCCCTTGTTGTCCTTGTCTCCGCTTGAAGAGGTCCAATGCTTCGCTCGCATGTGCGAGATCGGCCTCTGGCACCCAAGTTGCTTCCTTCAAATGGTAACCACGCCATTTGACCAAGTACTCCATCCGGTTTGATTTGCGCCGAGATCGCAAAATGGACTCCACCTCATATTCTGCTTCGCCTTGCACGACATCAGGTTGAGGCCTAAGAACCTGTTTGCGCTCCGGTCGCAAATCATCCTTGAAGTGTTTCTGTAGTAAGGAAACATGGAAAGTCGGATGCAACTGCCACTCGCGAGGAAGGTCTAAGGTATAGACGTCTTCGTGCGGATTCTTGACAATGACAAAAGGTCCTGCGAACTTTGATGAGAACTTCGCCGATATATCCTTCGGAAGTGTGAAGTTTTTCGCACTTAACCATACTTCTTCGCCCACTTGAAACTTCACTTGCCGCCGATGTTTGTTTACCTGCTTCGTGTACCGTTGCTGCGCCTTCTCGAGGTTCTTCTTTACTTGTTCCTCGCGCCGCTGCATTGCCGCCACCAACTCTTCAGCTGATGTTTGCCGTGTTCTTGGTCGTGCCGATGTAGAACTCCCTGCAAGAGTCAAGTCAAGAGGCCCTTCTGGCTCACGTCCGTAAGCCAACAAGAAAGGCGATTCGCCGGTTGCCGAATGCTTCGTGGAATTGTAGCAATACTCAGCAAGACTGAGCCACTCCGCCCAATCACTTTGGTCCGCGCTCACATAATTCCTCAAGTATTGATTCAGAACCGAGTTAACTCGTTCCGTTTGCCCATCTATTTCTGGATGAAAGGCGGTACTAAATTTTAATTTAGTCCCCAATTTTTGGAACAAGTGTTTCCAAAAGGCACTTGTGAACTTATAGTCTCTATCTGAAATAATACTCCGAGGTAATCCATGTGAACGCCACCAAGTATCTAGAAACAACCGGGAAGTCGTGAACGCTGTTGCAGTGTCCAAGGTCGGAGCAAACTTCGCTAGTTTGCTAAACCGATCAACTATCACAAAAATTGCGTTGTATCCATTCGAGTCAGACATAGAGGTAATGAAGTCCATGCTAATGCTTTCCCAAGGTCTGGCTGGAATCGGCAAAGGATGAAGCAATCCTTGTTTCTTCTCATAAGAAACACGATTCGCTTGACAGGTTACGCATGTTTTCACAAAGTGGGAAACATCGTCTTTCATGTGGGGCCAATAAAACTTTTTAGCGATTACCGCTAAAGTGGACTTTTCTCCTTTATGGCCTGATAAGGGCACATCATGAGATTCTTTTAACAACTTGGTCCTAAGTTTTCCTTGTCCCACATAAACCCGACTTTGCTTGAACATGAGTAAACCATGTCTTAGCTGCATGTTCTGCAACTTCACCCCTCGCTTGAGTTGTTCCAAGTATTCCTTCGCTTGGTCATCGCCCATGTAACCTTCACGTATTCGCCTCTCCAAGTCTGACTCCTTAGGATACATAGCTCGCAAAATCTGTGTTGACGATGGAAGATATTCCTCCTTGCGACTCAAGGCGTCAGGAACCACATTGTCCTTTCCCGCTTTGTGGATTAATTCCACGTTCATGAGCGCTAAGGTATCATACCATCGTAGTTGCTTTGGCGTCACCCGATCTTGCGTCTCAAAGTACTTGAGCGAAATGTTATCAGTATACACTTGGGTTTTGTGAAGTCCCAAGTAATGCCGCCATTTCCTCAAGCAATGAACCACCGCGAATAGTTCCTTCTCGTGAGTCGGCCATCGACTCTCTGTCCCAGATAACTTCTTGCTTTCGTATGCTACATGTTTTCCATCCTGCACCAACACTCCGTCAATCGCATAGTCGCTCGCGTCCGTGTGCACTTCGAATGGTTTGTCGAACTCCGGCAGCTTCAAAACTGGTGCCTTTGACAAAACAGCTTTGATCGTCTGAAACGCATCATTCACCTCCTTGGTCCAACTTACATGTGCGTCTTTGCTCGTCCAGTCCGTCAGCGGCTTCGCGATCTTTGAAAACCCCTTCACATACTTGCGGTAGAACTGCGCCAATCCTAAGAATCGCCGCATCCCCTTCACTGTAGTCGGAGGCTCCCAAGTCACAATCGCGTCCACCTTCTGCATATCCGGGCCGACTCCTTCTGCACTAATTACATGTCCCAAGAAGTTAATGCGCTCCAAACCAAACTCACTCTTGTCAATGTTGACAAACAGCTTATGCTCCCGCAGCTTCGTCAACACCACCCTTAGCTGCTCCGCGTGCGACTCCAAGGTTTTGGAGTAGATCAAGATGTCGTCGATGTAAACGATGACAAACTCATCCATCTCCTCGCGAAAAATTGTGTTCATCAATGTAGTGAACGTCGAAGGGGCGTTGCAGAGTCCAAATGGCATCACCACGAATTCAAACGATCCGTATCTGGTTCGACAAGCGGTCTTCTCAACATCTGGGTCAGCTATCCGGATTTGGTAATATCCTGACTTCAAGTCTATCCTGTTGAAGTACTTTGCGCCCGCTAGCCTATCAAAGAGGTCGTCTATCCTTGGCAAAGGATAATTATTCTTCACCGTCACCTTATTGAGTGCACGATAATCTACGCAGAGTCGTAACTTCCCATCCTTTTTCTTTGCGAAAAGAACTGGGGCTCCATAAGGTGACTTGCTGGTTCGAATATATCCCCGCGCTAATAGCTCGCCGAGTTGTCTTTTCAACTCAAGGAGTTCTACCTGATTGAGTCGGTAAGGGGCTTTGGAAGGTGGTTCTGATCCTGGCAAGACTTCGATCTTGTGATCCACCACCCGCCTTGGAGGTAACTCAGCAGGTAACTCGTCCGTCAAGACATCCTCAAACTCCTTAATCACTTCGCGAAGCACCCCCGGAAGTTTAGTCGCGTCTCCTGATGTTTCCTCTTGTCTGTCACCCGTCATCAAATCTGCAACCCGCATCAAACACATGACCCCGTCGTTGAAGTCCATCTGTTTGCCTTTGATCAAATTCACTGCAAAGTCATCAATCTTCCGCGCCTTCCGGATCAGCCTCACTCCCAGCTTCCGCCCTTTAACTCTAACGTTTAACCTTAAAGGTTTCCGCCTAAGTTCCACTTCAAACCTGTCCAAGAAAGTGTTCCCCAAAACCGCATGGATATCATCCATCTCGCACACCATGAAGTTCTCTGTGAACTCCAACTTCCCACACACAAATCGTACGTCCAAGGCCACTTCAGAAGTTTGGTACGTCTTGCCCTTGGCAAAGCGTACCTGAATAGGCTTGTCTGCCTTGGAGGTAGACAAGCCCAACTTCTTCACCAACTTTGGACTTATGAAGGAGTGAGTCGCTCCTGTGTCCACAAGAAAAGTAACATCACGGTTAGCAACCTTGGCTTGTAGATACATCAGTCCTGGCGTCTTCTTCGTGGTTCTCAAGGTCACAGTCATCTGGCCCTCCAACAAGTCCTTTGCAACAAACGCATTCATGCTACAGTTACTAACCTTAGGTTTCGTGCACCCCTTAGCAATGTGACCCGCCTCGCCACAGTTGTAGCAAGTAAACTTAGCCCCATTGCCCTTCTGAGGTGTCTGCCCCTTCGGTTTCACTCCTGTTTGCTGCCGCTTTGCTGCCGGGGCAGAAGAATCCTTCCGATCCTTCTCACCCCCATCCCACTGTCGCTTGAAGCCCTTGTTCTTCTTTTGGAACTTGTCCGTGCTGCGTGGTTCAAAGGGTTTCTGCTGCTGGACTTCGTCGTCCCCAATTCGTTCTGCTAGCTTCAAAAGTTCGGCACTTGTCTCTGGTAGCTTTGGCATCCGAAAGAGAGCCTTCTCCGAGCTAGACTTGAGTCCCCCAATGAATATACATATCTTGGTCTCCTCAGTCCACTTGGAGAACGAATCCAGCTTGGCACTGAACTCGCGCACGTAAGCGCTTAAGGTCCCCGTCTGCTTCAGTCTCACCAACTCAACACCGTCCCGAATCCTTTGATACTCCGGAGTGAATCGTCCTGCAAGCAACTCCTTGAACTCCTTCCAACTAAGCGCCGAGACAGTCAAGGCATGCTCATCGCGGTATGCAGTCCACCAGAGAAGCGCATGGTCCTTCAGGAACGTAACCGCCGCTCTCACCTTGTCAGATTCCTTAGCCTGTTGCGCCTCAAAGTATAGATCCAACTCAGTTAAGAAATCCTTAACCTTGCGACAACAACACGACAACAACGCCCAACAAGGTAACAGCAACCAGCAAGGCTATGTAGTCACTGAGCAAGTCTATTTGGAGCAGTTGCTGATTACTATGCATCAGAGTTATGCGGCTTCCGAGCCACAGACTGACTGGGTGATCGACTCCAACGTCACCAGTCACATGATTCCCCATCGGGAGTGGTTTAGTTCACTCGAGCATGTGGAGACTCCACAGTTTATAGTGACAGGAGATGACACCAAGCACAAGATCCAGCACAAGGGTAACATTCCACTTGACATTCTTGCTTCAACGTTTACTGGTATACGAAATGTCTTACATGTACTCACGTTGACTAGAAACTTGCTATCTGTAGGACAGTTGATAGAGCAAGGTCTGCAAGTGCGCTTCAATAAAGATGGATGCTTTATTGAAGATTCGAATAGCATTGTCATAGCTCGAGGTATCAAGAGTGGTAGGCTGTTTAAACTAGATGCATCTGTGCCTAAGTTACAAGCTGCCATGTATGGACAGAGTGGTCCAGTAGTGTCTGATATTAACATCTGACACAAGCAAATTGGGCACATGAACTTTCATAGGCTGAAAAGCCTTCCGAGTTCTGACCTGGTTACAGGTCTATCCAAATTCGAATCCAGTGAGTCCACTGGAGTCTGTGCAGCATGTCAATTCGGCAAGCAAGCTAGATAGCCTTTTAAGGGATCAGGTAGTAGAGCGAACAAGCTTCTGGAGCTTGTTCACACTGATGTATGGACTGCTTCTCAGCCAAGTATGACTGGTTTCTAGTACTTCGTGTCGTTCATTGATGATCATTCGCGCTATACTTGGATCTATTTGTTGAGAAACAAGTCCTCTGCTGAAGTACTGTCAGCATTCCAGACTTTCCGCAAGTTGGTGGAGAAACAGTCTAGAGCATCTATCCTCTGTTTGAGATTTGATGGAGGAGGCGAGTTCTTTTCTGGAGAGTTCGATGCATATCTGCTTGAGCATGATATTCGACGTCAGAAGACCTGCAGTTACAGTCCGCAGCAGAACGGGGTTGCGGAGCGCAAGAATAGACATATAGCAGAAGCTGCTCATGCGATGTTGAATGAGAAGACCATGCCTAGACCTTACTGGGCAAAAGCTGTTTCATGTGCGGTGTATTTGATGAATCAGACGCCTACAGCGACAGTCCACAACAAGACACCGATGGAGGTCTTCACAGACAGTAAGCTTGATTACTCTTTCCTTAAAGTTTTCGGATTTATCTGTTATGTGCACATACTTGATGAAAGACGTAAGAAACTAGATCCGAAAGCAGATAGATGTATCTTCTTTGGCTATGCTTCTGATACGAAAAAATATAGATGTTACAATCCTTCGTCCAAGCAGTTCTATATCAGTAGAGATGTTGTTTTGATGAGCTATAGTCTTGGTTTGCACCTGCACCTATCGCAGCCATCCTTGTACCTACTGTAGAACCAAGGAGTCAGTCCACTATAGTACCTCAGAGTAGTACGTTAAGTGGAGGATCTGGAGAAGTCACTGATTCCATATCAGAATCTGTTGCACATAGAGCTGCTGTTAACGCTGGAGTCCACGTAACACAGCCTAGTGGAACTAGTGTAGTTTCAACATAGGATGAGCGCGTGCTATTGCAGCGTATGTTTGACTCATCCAGATATGTGGATCTTCCACATCCACTGGATACTTTGTCCCAGACCTTGGCATCTATGTCAGATCAGTTGCAAGGGGAGGTGACTAGTGCACCTATTACCTCTCGTAGATCTGAGCGGGCAAAACATCCAGTGAGTAGGTATATGCATGAAGGTTTTCTTGCTGCGCACCATGCATATATGGCCAATGTTCTTCAAGACCAGGAACCAAGTTTGCTTGAGGAGGTGATGCACAAGACCCAATGGGTAAGTGCTATGGAAGTTGAACTTGCTGCGCTTCATCACCAACAGACTTGGGAGTTGGTAGACTTACCTCAGAGTAAGAAAGCGATTGGTTGCAGGTGAGTATTCAAGGTCAAGCGCAACTCGGATGGTATCGTGTGTCAGTACAAGGTCAGATTGGTAGCTAAGGGCTACGCACAGCAACATGGAGTGGATTTTGAGGAGACTTTTGCTCCAGTTGCGAAGATGGTGACTATTCGAACCGCAGTTGCAGTTGCAACTCAGAAAGGTTGGAAGATGCACCAGATGGACTTCAAGAACGCCTTCCTCAATGATGATCTTGAGGAGGAGGTCTACATGCAGCAACCTCCTGGTTCTGAGGATCTTAAGTTCCCTTCCCGTGTATGTAAGTTACGAAAGGCCCTCTATGGTCTGAAACAAACACCAAGAGCATGGTATGCAAAGATCAATTCTTACTTGCAATCTCTTGGTTTCCACCTTTGTAGTTTAGACTCTATCTTGTATTCATTGAGAATACGGGACCGGATTGTTGTGATCACCATCTATGTTGATGACTTGATCATTATCGAAACTATGAGGAACTTATTTGAACACTATGAAAACTATGAGGAGCTTATTTCCCAGATCAAGAGGAGCTTATTTCCCAGATCACTTGAAATCTGAGTTCGAGATGATGGACTTAGGAAAACTCAAGTACTTCCTTGCTGTGGAGTTCATTAGAGATGGGAAGGATGTTTGACTTGTACAGCGACAGTATGCTCTCAGTATGCTTGAGAGATTTGGTATGCTTGACTGCAAACCCATTGCTACATCATTAGAGCAAGGGGTAAAGCTAGGAGCAGAGGATGGTGAGTTACTTGATGATCCACGCATGTACAGACAAATGGTTGGGAGTCTTATCTACTTGACGATCACCATATCAGACTTGAGCTATGCCGTCAGTCTGATTAGTCAATTCATGCAATCACCACGGAGACCACATTTTGAGGTTGTCAGGCGGATCCTCCACTACGTGAAGTTCTCGATGCAATACGGACTTCACTATCGATGTGGTGGACCATTGCTGTTACATGACTACACAGATGCTGATTGGACAGAAAGTGTCGACAGGAGATCCACATCAGGTTACGCTTTTGGATTTGGAAGCGCTGCTATAAGCTGGGCTTCTAAGAAGCAACCCACAGTTGCTTTGTCATCCACAGAAGCAGAGTATCGAGGAGCAACGAATGCAACATGCGAATCAATTTGGCTTCGATGTCTGCTATCTGATATTGGTGTGGAGTGTACAGATCCTGTTGTTGTATATACAGACAACATTAGCAGCATGAAGTTAGCTAGTAATCATGTTTTCCATGCTAAGACGAAGCACATTGAGGTGCACTATCACTTTATTAGAGAGAAGGTCCTTGCAGGAGAGATTGAGCTCAGTTATGTGAGCACAGGAGACCAGTTTCGCGCACCTACCGCCTTGTTGCGCCAGCGGAAGCTCTAGCTCAGTAGGTCGCAAACTTTACATCGCTAACCTGCAAACACAATCACAAGTTAGCGTCCATGCACCACTTACCTTAGTTCTGGTTGGTCCGGACCGGAGCCGGACCGTCTCCCTAATCATCAAGCTCAACAATCCTAAGTCCCGACTTAGATCCGCCTAAGTCGGTCCCAAACATGAGCAAGTCACAATATGACTTGGGGCGGACTTCCCATAAAGTCCAGGGTCCTAAACGGTGCCTCCAGCACACCTAGCGGCCCAACCGCCCGTGATGTCCGTCTGGGTCTAGGCTCCCGAACGGTGGTCTAACCCGCCGACTCGTTCCCTAGTCTTACCCCAGCCCTTACATCGTTCCTAAGTCTAGACTTCAACTTCTAGATCGGAACGTGCCTTGGAACTGGCCCAGCCATCACCTCATGCCCCCAGAGTCCGTCCGCCGAACCCTGGGGTCGGGTGACTCGTCCTGGCCCACCCAGGCATCGAGCCCCCCTCATATATACTTCTGGGGATCGGCGGCCCCGCCCTCCTCTTTGGTCCCTGAAAATTATACCACAACCCGATTGTGGTTCGGCCATAACTTCCAGCTCGGAGGTCAGATTGAGGAGTGTTATATATCACTGGAAAGCTCTCGACGAGATCTTTCCAATGATACCTCACTCGCCTCGAGATCTTACGTGGAACTCCGTCCACGACCTAAAACGTCCCTGGAGCTCCAACACTTAGCAGTTTTTCCGAAAACCTGTGGTCCAGACCCAGGGTCGAACCCTGTGGTTCGTCTGCGTCTCGGACCCACGTCTCGGTCCCGCGTCTCGGACCCACGTCTCAGACCTATGTCTGAGACTCATGTTTCAGTCCGTTCTCAGACTCGCCCCCTTAGGTCAGCGTTCGTCTGGGGCCCTCTTGGGGTAGGCCCTTATGTCATAACCCAAGGTTCCAACCTTGGTTCAGAGAACCACTTAGGGTTCTTCTGATCCCGACTTCCCGGCCAAGCCGTTAAGTCCTACTCGCAGCGTTCACAACCTAGCGCAAGTCCGCTAGGGTTCTGTTGTTCGCATCTGCGCCCGATCTTGAGAATGAGGGGCGCGACAACCAGGTTGCCGATATCTTCACTAAGGCATTGCCTAGAGATAAGTTTGATGCTTTCAGACACTGTCTAGGAGTACAGGATGTAGAGACGAGCTTGAAGGGGAGTGTTGATATAGTCCCAAGCTCTAGTAGATCGATAGCTAACATTAGCCAGAGTAGTTAGGGTTGTTAGAGTTAGTTAGAGGGCTAACCTACCATTAGGGTTTCCCTTGTATTCACCTCCACTATATATACAAAGAGAGGCAAAGCCTCTCTCATCTCATTCCTATTTTACTTTCCTTGTCTACTCGCTCTTTCTTCTTGGAGTGTCCTCGAAGTATCGATCTTTCTACACGTTTAAGCATAAAATATAACATTCCCACAGAAGATTAGGGTTGACTTGCTCTGTATTATAGTTTAATTGAGAAGTTCTCATACCAAACAACCTACAAACCAAAAATGACTACTTGGGCTCTATGTACGACCAAACGTCTCAGAATTCTGACCAACCCCTTGTGAAGTCTTAAGATCATAATCCCATCCACTTAAGGTCTCTCTTACTTACTTACTGATCATAAACTACACTCTGATTTCTCTTCAAAAATCTTGAAAACATTACGTACGATACTTCATCTCGACAAGACGACAAGACGTAACAGTGTGCTTTCTCACTTTTGAATCACAACTTGGTCTAATAAAGCTAAGAATACCAAATGCACTTCAGAAAATGAGAGTTTCCTCTCTGATAACAAAAAATGTGATGATTTACTACAGGTTGTCAGCCTCTTACGATAGATCTTTCACCTGTTCTGGTCGTTAGAAAACACTCAGACAAATTTACTACTCAACTCTCCTCGATCTTCACACTACACTCACTAACCTCATCGAACTCACGACTACGTACTACAATGGTCAGTTTGGTCAACGAATTGATGCATAAAGATATGTCTTTATAAATTGGTAGTTCGTTTATGTGGTGAAACAGCTCAAGCACGACTGTTTGTAGCTTTTGCTGTTGCGTTGGTGTAAGTAACTGGCAACTCTTCACTGTATTGTCCCATCCATGATAGTTCGACCGACGGACTAGCTGTACTGCTGGTTTTCTTGCACTTTTCTTCTCAAGCTGCCCCGCTCTCTTTGACCGAAGACTATCTTTCTAAAGATCGGGAGGTCTCGAGCCACACGGGCATCACGTCTATAGTGTTAGTAATGAAGTTACTATGGTAAGTAGTGTGCAGTATGTAAGACTATCACCACCCAACAAACACATAACACATGGCTAAAATCCTCGTCACATGAACCTCTAACTTGCAGCTCACGAGAGTACAAGTACAAGCTGTATCCAAAAACACTATAAATATAACTGAATAGATGGTTTTATATCAAAAACCCTCATGTGTTAAACTACCTAGGTGGGCAAAGAAAGATATGGAGAGAACTCAAGGAGAAAACAACACTCACTTCTCAACAATCCTTCCCAACTAACTCTAAAACTCCAAGACAACACACATCATGCCACACCAGACAAAGACCAAGAGATGATCTTTTAAACTCCATGAGGACCCGAGCACCTAAGGGATGCCATTGTCAAGATGACCGAGAGGACGTAAATAGCGAACCAGTGTATGACCTGAAACTCACAAGTACTAAAGTCACTAATTGAATTTTAGCTCTCAACTAACTACTAAGCTGTAAAAAGAATATATACAACACGTGGTCTTTCAACTAAAAATATAAAAGTGAAAACTAGCTATCTAGCTTATTATATCTGTAGTGGACTAATCACTACCTTGAACTACTACTGTGGCAGTGGAGGTAATATGTTCTATTGTCAGATGACTCTGTGGCTCTATATGTGAAGCCTTGGGTTTCCAGTTTGGAGTTTGGAGTTCCAGAAATTTTTTGTTTTTATTAGATAAAACAGTAGATTAGTTAGTATAGATGACAGATAGGATAAGTTTAGTTGTAGTATAGAGATTCTTAGTCGAAGAATGATGCTGAGCAAGAATACAGAACCTGTGAAGTGTATATCTTTGGAATAATAACCTAGCTGCATTTTTCAGACGAAGAGCTTTCCAGAGATACCTCATTTGCTGAGAACGGATGTCAGACTACGAAGTTATGACCTTAGGAAGGAGGATCAAAATAGCACAGGAGTTCACGCAACTTCGCGGTCGAGGGACAAGAGGAACTTCATGCGTGAGGAAGCGAGAGGAAAATCTATAAGAAGAGTCAAAAGCAATTCACTTTTACTATTTCCACTTGCGAGTTTATTGTAGCGCTCTGGAACTATCGGTGCGAGAGAAGAGTGTCTTCGGCGAAGAGAGCCTTCCTAAGGTTTAGTGCGACAGAGAGGCGAAGACGGACTTCATACACAGAGAGGCGGAGGACTTCCGTCTTCAACTGCGAACAGAATGAGGGGAATGCAGACGTTGCGGAAGCCGAAGCTGAAGACTATTGCAACGAAATGACCGGACTTCGGTCAATATCGAGAACGCTTGGAGACGATGAAGATGGCGTTCTTAATGGAGAACTGGGGGGTGATCTCTTTGGAGCTGTTGCAGGAGATTCTCATCTGCAAAGGACATCCTTCCGACGATCTTCGGACAAGACCAGCCAACTGGACACTATCACATTGGAGCTTCGTCTTGAGAATCGACGATGCCGGAAGATCAGGTGACCTTATGTACGATAGCACCTGCAAGCCGTCTTCGGAAGAAGTGGCGAAGTACAGTGACTTGTTCTCGACGATGCCGGTGAGGTCGAATGGATTCAAGGTACATAGTTACATCGACCCATTCAAGAGAGATGTCGTGATTGCACTAAACATCATCTTCAAGCCGCAACGGACTTCGTATCTGACCAATTGGCAGATACATTTCATTAAGCAGATCTTCGAAGGCAGGAAGGCGTATTGGACGAAGATCTTCCACGAGCACGTTCAGAAGCTGTACACTACATTCGGAGATGGCGGATCGACATACTTCGTGGTCTTCGCAGTGGTCTTCTACCGGAGCATGAAGATGTTAACCCTGGAAGAGGAGGAGAAGTTCGGACAAAGGACGACCTCCGAAGATGAACTTTGGATGGAGCCGACTCCTCGGAATGACTCCAGTGACTTCAGCGCGACATAGCATCCGGACAAAGAGAAAGATGACAGAAGCAGGAACCTCAGGTGTCGCGACTTCGACGCAGAAGAAGAAAGCGAAGAGGACAACCACGATTTCAGACGAAGGCGCTGAAGATGTTCAGACTCCTGCAAGATCTTCTTCAATGGAGATTGTAAGAGAAACAGGTCCAGGAGGGAGTTAGACGATCAAGGACCAGGAAACATTTGTGATAAGAAGAGTACCTTCGGAGGCTATACTTCGGGAACCTCCTCATGAAGCACTTCGGACTTCACCCCGATCCGATGAAGCAACGACTTCGGCACAGCAAGATCCGAGTATAGGGAAGGAGTTATGCATGTTTACCTAGTGGACTTATGACCTTGGGAAGGAGGACCAAAATAGCACAAGAGGAGGAGAAGTTCGGACAAAAGACGACGTCCGAAGATGAACTTTGGATGGAGCCAACTTCTCGGGGGGAAGAGCTGGCGACTCTAGTGACTTCGGCGGGACCTAGCACCCAGACGAAGAGGAAGATGACAAAAGTGGGAACCTCGGGTGGTATGACTTCGAGGCAGAAGAAGAAAGCGAAGAGGACAACCACGACTTCAGACGAAGGCGCCGAAGATGTTTAGACTCCTGCAAGATCTTCTTCACTGGAGATCGTAGGAGAAACATGTCTAGGAGAGAGTCAGACGATCAAGGACCAGGAAGCATTTGTGATAAGAAGAGTACCTTCGGGAGCTATACTTCGGGAACCTCCTCATGAAGCACTTCGGACTTCACCCCGATCCGATGAAGCAACGACTTTGGCACAGCAAGATCCGAGTATAGGGAAGGAGTTACGCATGTTTGAGAAGACCTTGGAGTTTCTCAGCGGTACCGCGTTAGCCATTCTAGCACAAATCCACTGTTGCTGACTTCAGTACCATTCCTTCGGTGTGGCTTACTTCTGAACATCCATGTCCCAACTGTGATTACTATTCTTCCTCAGGTCCTTCGCACTCTTCTTCTTCTTCTATCTCATAACATTGCAAGTAGTTCGCAACTATGTAGGGTCCTGATCTTTCATTCTCCGAGTTAGTGCTTGAAGATGAAGAGTCTTCGTCCGAAGTGTATCCTAAATCTGTCGAAGATGTTTGCCCTGGTGTGACATCTTCTTCTAGCTTACAAAGACACCTTTATCCGTGAGTTTCATCGGATCATTAAAGGATAACTTCTGCTTATACCAGTCAGTGATTACCTTAGCACCATATAGCCAAGGTCTGCCTATAAGCACTCCATAGCCAGACTTAACCAGTGGTCTCAATACAATATAAGTAAGTTTGAAGATTATCCCTTCGATTATCATAGGGGTATCTCGCAGTACTCCCAAAGGTGTTCGTCGACTTTGATCCGCCATCCTCAACACTCTTGGTGTTGATTCGAACTTTGTGTAACCCAATCCGCGAGTTGTCTCCTCTATAATAATGTTCACGCTAGAACTAGAGTCTATAGGCACATGCTTTATTAGACATCCATCTATTTCGATGTCTACTTCTGGAGATCCTAAGTCCTCCAATCCCACTTGAAACAATGAAGGCAGATTCTTCGATTTAGCCTTCGCTGGTTTCCTCAAGGCTGCTAACAACAACTTCCTGTACATCCTATTGTCTTTGACCAACTGCATTATTGTTATGTTAGCTTGTTGGTTCAATAAGTCCTCCATTACATTATAGTGGGGGCTTACCATTTAAGCAGTCTTCTTAGTCTGCTCAGTCAGCTGGTTTTGAAGTTTAGGTGGTCGATTGCATTGGGGTGAAGTGACTCCGTCTTCACTCTCCCAAGTCCTTCCTGGCTAGGTTCTACCTCATTCGTTTCTACTCAGTTCCTTACTGAGTAGTGCTTTCACTTCCTCGGAAACGCCAGCAGGCAGTCTTGCTGAGGTCTTCTTCATTTCCTCTTCTTCGTTGCGAACTTCGGCCGAAGCCAACTTTGCTCGTTTCCTTGCCAGTTCACGCACTTGTTCTGTCAACGTTTTGTGCGCCATTTTCTTCTTCTTCAACTCCTTCCGCTCAGTCTTCTTGATGTCCTTCGCTTCCTGAGCTTCGGCTTCCGTCAGAGTCTCTCCTTTCTGAAGTATCTTCTTTACACTTCGCGTCTCGACTTTGTTCACCAGAATTTCCGTATCTTCTGACCAACCATATCCATCGTCTTTTGAAAGAGTACAAGCCTTCAGATCTTCCACCAAATCGACCATGTTCACTCCTGCATCTGGTCGTTGTTGGTTGGGAGGTGGTTGAAACCTCACACCGGTCTTCTGAGCTGGTTCATTCGTACAATCTGTGGCTCCATGTCCGGGCTTATCACATTTCTCACATAGTGGCATATATCCGACTTGTTTCTTTGGATGAGGACAAGAAGGAACCCAATGACCAACAGCTCCACAATTAAAACATGACGTACCAAGAGTTGGTGGCCCTTGGTAACCTGCAGGCGCAAACTTTCATTGGGAGACATTAGCAGTCATTTGCCTGGGTACAAAATGTTGGATGTGTATAGGAAGAATGGAGGTAAATTGTTGGGGTTGAGTGGGCACCATAGCACCATATTGGGCTTGTACTCCATAGACTCCATCTTCACATTCCACGAAGTAGTTGGGTTCATATACTGGTGCCCATTCCACTGAATGTGTATTGTAGGACGGTTTAGTGTTAAAACATTCCGTGTTGGCATGTCCAAGTTTTCCACAACTAGTACACCACAGGTTCGGACGGGAACCAGATGGTGACTTTCGTCTTTCTGGTGTTCTCACCAACTGTACCTTGAGGTCTTTGAACTTCTTGAGAAGATCATCAAGCGTGTGATCTTTAGGTGGTGGTGTTCTTTTCACCATCGGAGGTCTCGAATTTGTTATCTTCTTTCTCTTCTTTTGTTTGAACTCTTCATCCGAAGAGGAAGAATATTCATCCTCTGATGTTGAACTTTTGTCCGAAGACTCCTCTTTTGAAGATTCTTCCGAGGATGAAGATTTTCTGCTTCTTCGCTTAAGCTTCTTCTTCTTCTTCTTATCTTCTTTATTACTATTTTTTGACCTTTTGAAGTCCTTCTTCCTCGACTCTGAGGTCTTTTCATGGTCTCTGCTGAGGATATTTGAGGACTCATAATTCTCAGCAGAATCAACGGCTAGCTCCAAGGTTGACGTATCAAACCGTCTAACCCACGTTTGTTGCTTTGAAGGCAACCCCTTCACAAACCACTCTACTGCTTGTGCCGGTAGGCTGGATGTGCTCCGTTGGCAGGTAGTCTATCCAAGATTCCGTAAAATCTCTGGACATAACTTTTCAAAGACTTTTTTCTCTTTCGTTTAACCCTGTTTACTTTGTGCAGTACATGCTTGTTATAATTCAGTTCTCTGAATCTCTTAAGGAATTCGTATTTCATTAAATCCCAGGTAGATATGATTGCTGAAGTTAGATTGGCATGACTGTACCATTTTTCAGAACCGAAGTTTCTACTCTACCTAACTGTAAAGTCTGTCCTATACTCCATAATGAAAACTTAACTGTCTCCTTAAGTTCCTTCAAATCTCGAATAATCCTCTCGGCTATTCTAACTATTCTACTCTTCGCCGAAGGATCTGATGCAATCATCAACTCTGCCCGAAGTCGCTGAAGAAGCTCCTTTTCCGTCGTGTCAAGTTCAGTGGCAAAGTTGGTAGTCGTAACCTCTTCCACCTTCGTCCGAAGCTCTTCGGCTTTCGTATCTACAATCTCCTTCGCCTTCTGAGCTTTCGCTAGCTCCTCATCCCTTGTGACCAATTGCTCCTGCAAAGCATCCTTTTCCAACTTCATGTCATGAAAACGTGAAGTCATGAGATTGAACTTCGCCTGCCAATCTTGTATCTCCTTAGAAGCCTTCACCTGATCTTCAGACCTTGCGACCACCAAAGTATCGCGCTCCGTTGTCAACTTCTTCACTTCGTCGGAAGAGACCTCTAACTTCTTCATCAAAATGTCCTTCTCTGCTAGCCATCCCTGTCGGCCGAAGTGCACTGGGCTTAGAAGATCAATTAACGACAAAGGCACCTTCGTCTCATTCTCATACACATGCCGTTGCATGTCTGATTCCTCGAAGAAGGGAAGGTCTTGAAGATCGCAGTGAAGTTACAAGGAGCAGAATTGGAAGTGTACCACGACATGTTAACTTACTACCAGGATGTCTTCTCCTGGAAGATAGAAGACGTGAAGGATATTCCTACAAAGTGGGGTCAACATCGAATTGACCTGTTGGAAAATTCTGTACCTGTGAGACAAAGGCAATATCGGCTAAACCCGAAGTACTCTCTCTTAGTCAAGGATGAAATTGATAAGTACTTAAGTGCTAGAATTATCTTTCCTGTCCTTAGTAGTGAATGGGTATCACCTATAGTGATAGTACCCAAGAAGAAGACTGATAAAATTAGAGGATGTCAAGATTTTCGAAAACTGAATGCAGCAACCAGAAAAGACCATCACCCCTTACCTTTCACAGATTCTATTTTGGATAGAGTAGCTGGTCATGAGTGCTATAGTTTCCTTGATGGATTTTCAGGGTATAATCATGTATCCATTAGAGAAGAAGACAAAGACAAGACTACTTTTACCACTGACTTGGGTACTTTTACATATCATAAGATGCCCTTTGGTTTGTGTAATGCTCCTGCCACATTTCAGAGAATGATGACAAACATTTTCCAGGAGTATCTTATGAAGTTCTTAGAAATTTTTATAGATGATTTTTGTGTTTTTGGTCCAAAGGAAGAGCATATAAATTCCTTGGCTGTAGTTTTTCAGCGTTGTAGAGATGCTCAGTTGGCATTACATCCAGAAAAGTGTTTCTTTGCCATGACAGAGGATCTCTTATTAGGACATATAGTCTCGCAGCGAGGCATTGAAGTAGATGTAGATAAGGTCCAAGTTATAGTAGCTTTGGATCCTCCCTCTAATGTTAGCGAGTTGCGGGGATTCTTAGGACATGTGGGTTACTATCGGAGGGTTATCAAAGACTATACAACCTTGGCAGCACCACTAACTGAATTGTTGAAGAAGACTACTGAGTACGTCTGGCAGGAATAGAGATAGAAAGCTTTTGAAACGCTGAAGACGAAGTTGATTGAAGCTCCAGTCATGAAAGCATCGGATTGGAGTCAACCCTTTCAAGTGTATGTGGATACCTCAGCATTCGCAATTGGAGTGATACTGAGTCAAAAAGACAGTGAAAAGAGAGACCATCCGATTTATTATGCGAGTAGACAGCTATCTGCTGCAGAGAAGAACTACTCTACTACAGAGCGTGAAGCACTAGATTCTGTCAAAAAATTCGACACTACTTGTTGGGTTGCGAGTTTGTATTCTACGTGGATCACTATGTTTTAAAACATCTGGTGCAAAAATCTGATTTGTCAGGAAGAATAGCACGGTGGATGTTGTTACTACAGGAGTTCAAATTCACGGTTCAAACTCGAGCAGATAAACATCATGAGAATGCAGACTACCTGTCTCGGTTGAGAACAGGAGAGCGGTAAGACAATGTAGCGGACGACTTTCCAGATGAAGAGCTTTTCCAGTTGACAGTAACCCCCACGAGCAGGTACCATGAGATATATAGATATCTGTATACATTGCAGTGTCCAGAAGGAATGGATGTCGAGCAGCGCACTGTGTTCATACACAAAGTCGGACCGTATGAGCTGAAGAGTGGTATTCTGTTCAAGAAGGGGACCGATGATGAACTACGAAGATGCATGGAGGAGGAAGAAGTAGGAAGAGTAGTGGACGCCATGCATTCTGAATCTGCAGGAGGACATTATGTCCTTCCCAACATAGTGAAGAAGATTTTGGATGCATGATACTGATGGCCCACCATGTACAAAGATGTGCAAGCGATCATTAAGAAGTGTGACAGTTGCCAGCGAGTAGGTAAGCCTACTCAATGATCACTCCATCCTATCTTACCTCTTGCACCATTCGAGAAGTGAGGAATTGATTTTGTGGGACCTATTAATCCAGCAACAAAGAAGACACGCAGAAGATACATATTGGTTGCTACAGATTATGCAACCAAGTGGGTGGAAGTTGAAACAACAAAGAAAGATGATGTGGTAACAGTGGCAGCTCTTCTACATAAGAATATCATCACCAGGTTTGGATGTCCATTGGAACTGGTGAGTGATAAGAGTACACATTTTTTGAACAACACCATAGAGACATTGACAGGATATTTTTAGATCAAGCATCGAAAGACTACTCCGTATAATCCTAAGGCGAATGGACTTACTGAGAAAAGCAATGGGTTGCTATGCAAAATTTTGAACAAAGTGACTGTCAACCATGCGTATGACTGGGACATCAAGTTGGATGTAGCGCTGTGGGCATTCAGAAATACAGAGAAGATAACAACGCGACATACGCTGTTCTTCTTACCTTACGAAATGCATCCCATTATGCCTATTGAATTCAAAACCCCTACTTACAGGATTCTGTCGCAGGATAGATTGTCTGCAGAAGATAGTCAGCTCATCAGACTGCAAAATTTGATGGCACTAGAAGAAAATCGTGAGGCATCTTTGGAGTTAACTAAGGACATACAAGAGAAGCGGAAAGAGATATATGATAAGAAGTTGAGGAAAGTGGATGTGAAAAATGGAGACTTAGTCTTGCTATATGATAGTAGATATATTAAGTTTCCAAGGAAGTTACAGCTGCGATGGATGAGGTCATACAAAGTCTCAGAATGTTACGGTAATGGTTCAGTCCAACTTGAAGACTTGGAAGGAAATCTTTTTGCTACTCAAGTAAATGGAGGAAGAATCAAGCGATATTACTACTGATGTGTTCACGGGGTCGCTTCACGATTGAGAGAGGGAGTATGTGAAGCCTTGGATTTCCAGTTTGTTAGAAAATTTTTGTTTTTATTAGATAAAACAGTAGATTAGTTAGTATAGATGACAGATAGGATAAGTTTAGTTGTAGTATAGAGATTTTTAGCCGAAGAATGATGCTGAGCAAGAATACAGAACCTGTGAAGTGTATATCTTTGGAATAATAACCTAGCTGTATTCTTCAGACGAAGAGCTTTCCAGGGATACCTCATTTGCTGAGAACGGATGTCGGACGACGAAGTTATGACCTTGGGAAGGAGGACCAAAATAGCACAAGAGGAGGAGAAGTTCGGACAAAAGACGACGTCCGAAGATGAACTTTGGATGGAGCTGACTTCTCGGAGGGAAGAGCTGGCGACTCCAGTGACTTCGGCGGGACCTAGCACCAGGGCGAAGAGGAAGATGACAAAAGTGGGAACCTCGGGTGATGCGACTTCGAGGCAGAAGAAGAAAGCGAAGAGGACAACCACGACTTCAGACAAAGGCGCCGAAGATGTTTAGACTTCTGCAAGATCTTCTTCAGTGGAGATCGTAGGAGAAACATGTCTAGGAGGGAGTCAGACGATCAAGGACCAGGAAGCATTTGTGATAAGAAGAGTACCTTCGGGGGCTATACTTCGGGAACCTCCTTATGAAGCACTTCGGACTTCACCCCGACCCGATGAAGCAACGACTTTGGCACAGCAAGATCCGAGTATAGGGAAGGAGTTACACATGTTTGAGAAGACCTTGGAGTTTCTCAGCGGTACCGCGTTATCCATTCTGGCACAATTAGACATGCAGCGGCATGTGTATGAGAATGAGACGAAGGTGCCTTTGTTGTTAACTGATCTTCTAAGCGTAGTGCACTTCGGCCGACAGGGATGGCTCGCAGAGAAGGACATTTTGATGAAGAAGTTAGAGATCTCTTCGGACGAAGTGAAGAAGTTGACAACGGAGTGCGATACTTTGGTGGTCGCAAGGTCTGAAGATCAGGTGAAGGATTCTAAGGAGATACAAGATTGGCAGGCGAAGTTCAATCTCATGACTTCGCGTTTTCATGACATGAAGTCGGAAAAGGATGCTTTTCTGGAGCAGTTGGTCACAAGGGATGAGGAGCTAGCGAAAGCTCAGAAGGCGAAGGAGATTGCAGATACGAAGACCGAAGAGCTTCGGGCGAAGGTGGAAGAGGTTACGACTACCTACTTTGCCACTGAACTTGACACGACAGAAAAGGAGCTTCTTCAACGACTTCGGGCAGAGTTGACGATTGCATCAGATCTTTCAGCGAAGAGTAGAATAGTTAGAATAGCCGAGAGGATTATTCGAGATTTGAAGGAACTTAAGGAGACAGTTAAGTTTTCATTATGGAGTATAGGACTAACTTTACAGTTAGGTAGAGTAGAAACTTCGGTTCCGCCAAGTGGGGCGTCGTGATTCAACGTTCTAGATGTAATCTTTTTTTTGTAGAAAATGAGATCCGTCATCTTCGGACGGGAGACTATATAAGTGATGCGATTCTCAAACATTTTACCATCTCTCCAATTGGCATCTCTCCAATTGTGAGGTAAAGGTGTATCAAGAACACCAAGAAATGTCCCGTCACCTTGGTATCCAACTGACGTATCAAGTCCTTGACATACAAGTGCACACATACTCACCTATCCACACTCTTTCTCATGATGACCCACTCCTAGAACTCAACCTCCCAATCTTGTATGTAAATCTTCTTCTCGCTGAAGAAAATTGACTTGTAAAGTCGGACTAAGGGTCTCTGCTCCGGATCTAGGTATGACTCGATCTTCCATGCATTGCTGATGGCTGCCGCATCCGCGAAGACTATCAAGTTTCCTGCATTTTATCTTGATCACTGTGGCCTTACGGGATATGTAACCTCCTGCCTCACTGTCTTGCCTCATAAACCTCAGGCAGGGTCACCTTATGAGGCAGGAACTCTGCCTGAGATTTATGCATCAAGAGGTATACATCAAAGAGCAAGGCCTCACTAATATACCTCCACTCGAAGATTAAAAAAAGTCGTCTTGAGACGTCGTATGTTGAAGATCTTCTTGAGACACTTTCAGTCCACGTACAAACATGATGGTCATTGTATGCTAATTGGGACGGCGCACCATCTGATGAGATGTTTGCATGTCTAAAAATACGAGACGAGATGACACAACAACGAGATGACACAACAACTAGAACAGATAAAAAACTGTCATGTCTACTAATGCAATCTTGGACGATGTAGTGTCTTACTACTACGATAGAGACGGTATCTCGTCTAATGATACACCATCGAACTAATACAGTTTGCAAGAGATCATGTCCAATAATACGAATAGAGATGGTGCATCCAATGCTTAAGAAGATATACGGTCGAACTATATGATCCAGTCCGTGCAATGTTTCACTACAATGACCGAGATAGTACTATATCTAAATAACGAGTGACCAAGACAATATGCCATCTATCTAATATGCTGAGCTAATACCAAGTCTAGTAGCATAACAAGGACGACATTAGTTTCATCTGATGAAGATAGTACAATATCTACTAAAACAATCTGGACGTCATATCGTCTACTAGCGGCTCCTGAGCTAACTTAGCAAAAAAGGGGTTTGGAAAGCTGGTATGTATATGAAACGAGGGTTCAACATTGACATCTATTTCAGAAGCTCAATGGAGTAGTGGTAGGAATACTAAAAGGGAACTTCTCAAACAACAATGTAGATTGAGTGTGATCTTGTATTGTGTCAAGATTTCTCTTTTAACCCATTGTAGCATAAAAGATTTCGTTCCCGAAGAAGATTTACACTAGTAACGTTGCTCTAAGTTCTAAGATCTTTTCAAACTCACAAACGCCAGGGTTTTGCCCAGAAATCTCTTCTTCTCACAAAACCACACGGCTTCTAGACCCTTCTGAAGACGCTATGGACCCTAGCATACAGTTACTACTTAAAATACCACACAAATATGCATTGAGAAGACCGGGAAGACGATTACTGCTTCCAGGTCACTGCTTCTAGTCTTCCCGCGTCGGCTTCCAAAAGCAAATCTCGGTTTCTCACACCTCTAGAAGACTACCTCTGCTCCGTAGATGCCAATTACTATTTTTTATCATAAAATACTCTTACGATTTCCAACGGGTTAGATTAATCACAAGGTGTAGGCCCCTGTAGCCTTCCCAAGCTTATGCTTACTAAAACGGTCTTCTGGCAGCACTACATTGACATTTACAGTCATTGATACTCAAACGAAGCTTCTGAAGTCAAATAGAAGAAAGGATGAAGATGGGAAGATGAGAGAAGAGAGGGAAGAAGAGAAAATCAACACAAGAGGAAAAAAATAAATAAAGACAAATTAAGATTCCTACAGAGTTCTACTCCGGATCTTGACTAACAAGCCATCCCTGCTTGTAGTAAATTGAAGACCAAGATCTGCTTACAGTCCCATGTCTTCTGGTCGAGGATGACGTCTTCTGCTGCCGAAAGAAGACTTCTAGCTTCTTCTGCCCTTGCTCCGACTACTCTGACTCAGGGGACTAATCTCCCATGGACAGTCCGTGCGTGGATCCGAAGTGCTCCATTCGACACAGCTTCTAACAATCACCGCCACTCAACAAGAAGGCTTCTCATGCACAACTGGGTATGAATTCGATGAAACCCAATCCTCAGAAGACATAGACAAAGCTTCTGCAAACAAAATCTGAAATCCAATCCTTGACAAAAAGTTACATTGGCTTCGGGAAGCTACTCCTTCGGCTTCCTGTCACTACCTCTCGACACACCAGCCTAGAAGCAGGATTGCACGAGGATGCCATTCCTGTCTATGTTGTCTACTCCTGTCTACATTCTCACGATCTCTTCTTGAAAACGGAGGTGCCGACCTACTCTATTTGTAACCAAACTCTCTATGTAGCCTCGTGTGTAGTGTGTGTGTTAATTTCTACATCAACATCAATCTTATACAATTGCATCGCATTGCAGGAGAGAGATCCCTTCCAATCGCAATTACAGCTCAGAGATAAAATGAGGCGTTGTCAAAGAGCCACCTTCTCCTAGACGTCGGTTCTCCTTGGTTTGGAAAAGTACATCCTACTCCTACTGTAACTAATCCTGCCAGATGGACAGTTATTTTAAAAATATAAAAAAGAGTGTTGCTCAGATTAAAATAGCTAACTCCATTTTCTTACAAAATAGCAAGGTATAAACAACTAACTAGTCTACTGTCTATTCTTGGTCACTAGGTGTGACCTCAATGGGATCCGCACATGTCTTATCATCTAACTCGGCTTCTGATACCATGGACGGTCCTGGTGGTACCTCTGGTGCGGCTGAGGTGAATCTGCCTCAGTGGTAGCCATGTGTGCTTCTGCAATTGGCTCGGAAGCCGAAAGAGGTCCATGAGAAGCCGAATCCACCTGCGCTTCCTGGCTCTTCTGCAAGACTTGCTCAATGCTGGGAGCTGGAGTGATTTCATAAGGATCAGAGGCAGTCATTACCTCCACTCTGAACACTTGGGAAGCCATCTCCTCTTCTTGTCTTCCAGAAGACGTCTTGTCTTTTGGAGCTTCCTCGCTCATCTTCTCTGCTTCCAATGCTATTATCACCAGGTGAACAACGAGGTCAAACTCCTCCTTGTCGAGATCTTCCACATGTGCTGGTCTTGGTGCACCAGAAGATGTGGCTGCAGGAATGAGAACTGAGGGAAGACCGCAGAGAGTCTTCAGACCCTCGACCTGCCAATCCAAGTAGCGAAACATGCTCTCCTTGCATTCCACCAACATCTCGCTGGAGCGTCATACCATGTGCGGGCTAAGGTCAAAAGCTTCCTCCCCGTGGTGAAGTTAAACTTCTTCCGAAGCGCTATGATCTCTTTATCTCGGGCTTCTGCTTCCACCCACTACGTCTTCTCCTTTGCATCCTTGGCTTTTGCAGCTTCTCGCTGTGCGCTTCTAGTCGTCTTCTCTTCTGCCAGATCAGTTAACTTACCCCTGATCCCCAGACTTCCTGCTCCCTCTACTGAAGTCGCACCTGCAACCCCTGGTGGCTCTTCTGCAGTTAGGCCAATTCCTTAACAGAAGCGGAAGCTTCTGTCTTGTACTTCGTGACAATCTTCTTGCGGAGGTTGGCTTCTAGAGCTTCCACCTTCTACTTCTGGGCTTCCTCTTGCTGAGTCAAGGTCCAAAGACCAAATCCTGACTGCAGGGGCTTCTCCTGTGCCTTAGCTCGCTTCTCCACCAACTCCATCGCTGGCTAGATCTCGGTGTAGAAGAAAGACGTTGAAATCTTCCAATCTTCTTCTCGCAAAAGATAAGTTCATGCATACAAACCGGTCCATGACAACTTCTCTATATTCCTGAGGCATCTGCACCTCTTCCACCACAGTGGTCTTCTCCTTTTGCACTTGGAAAGACGCTACTCTCAATGTCTTCATGGGTGGAAGATATCTTTCCACCGTAGAAGCATACCTCTTCTCAAGTATCTCTTCATCTTTTGTTAAGAAGTAGGATGAATTGCAAGATGGATTGTCTTCTTAGGAATCCATGAGATGTCTTGCTTAGTTAGGATTGCGTAGATATAGATCGGAAGACGTGATGCACTTAGGAAGCACTGTTAGAATTCTGGAAGACAGAATAGCTGTCTTCTGGAAGACTAAATTCGTCTTCTGAGAGTAGAAGCTAGACTGTGAGGGCCTGGTAAGGATTGAGCCTTAGGCTCACATCAAGTATGTGTGGTATAGTGTAACAGAAGTTTGAAATGTCGTTGCATCCTCGAGGATTGGTGTTATCATAAGCAGAGCTGATCACAGTCAAATCTTTCATCAAGGAATTAGGCCTCGACTTCTTCACATGGGAGTGGAACCTCGCCGACTAGGATCTGCTGGAAGAGCTCTGGACAACACTGCCTCCCCGAAACCATGTACTTGTCAAGACAGGGGTCGCCAAAGGAAGACCAGCCTTGTGGACAATGGAACGGTGACGTAGAGCTTTCCACCGATCTGAATCAGAGAACCGCGGTTACGAGCTGGAGAAAAGGAAGATTCTCACAATCATTTCAGAGAAATGGCATGTACTTGGGAGTACTACTTGTCTCTTCCTGGAAGACCGACAGGGGAGGAACGGATGGAAGGTGGAAGTCTACTGAGAGCTAAAGTAACGTCTTCTAGAGAAGCTGTATCTTCACTTTTTCCCAAGGGAAAGGCTCAAAAAGTCAGATACCTCAAAGATCATGATGTGGAGTTTCTAGAAGTAGTTTGGGCAGGAGAGGTTGTCAATTGGGACGCCTTCTTCCACGCTTACGTCCATGCCGAGTTAGCTTACTTGGGCACCCTAGTAGGAGGACATCTCACCCCCTTCTTTTGCTACTTGTATGTGTCCAAAGGAGATCTGAAGGAGACACAGTTGGCCAAGTATGGACCAATGAGACAGCAAGAGGTCAAGAAGGAGATCTCGGAGGAAGAAGACCAGACATGTGCTATGTCTTCTCCTCCCACTCTAATGTCTTAGGAAGGACTGGGCACGCACCAGAAGACGATCATTGTTCAAAAAGTTGATTCCAACGGGTCGGAAGATGCGTCGTCACCGAGGAGGATGGGACCTAAGAGCATTCCTAGAAAGAACAAATCTTACCTCATCATCCACTCCAGATCTGAGTCAGATTTGCAAGAAGACACCATCGGCACTAGGACCACCAAGAAGACAATTCCTACGACTGCATGGAGGCTCCGAAGACTCCAAAAGACAAGACTTGGATTGATGTTCCGACTGCGACAAGAGGCTGAGGGCTCCTGCGGTGATAGTGACCTCCAGGAAGATGACAGCTTTTCGTTAACTGACGTCATCAGAAGACTTCATGCATCTAAGCTTCTCATCACTGGTCTCACATGTCTTTGGCTTCTTACATGCAATGTAGCCTCACAACAGACACTGAACATTCGCACTCTATCTTTCGACTCCTCACCTCATATACACTCTCAGAAGAAGCTTGCTGCGTAATGAGAAGACATGACCCTTGACATTGCTCTCCAGAATTTGGCAGCAAGTCTTCTCCAATTCTCATCTAAAGTTTGAGAAGAAGAAAGAACATGCTGATATGGGTCGGACAGAAGAGACAGTGGAAGACCCTCACATCTTCTTGCACATTCTACAACCTTTTCAATCTTCTAGCTCTCTAGGAAGAGGTAGATTTGAGAAGTCAAGAAGCTTAGGAGGCACTGATCCGATTCACAATTTCTTGCTTCTCGAAACAAACTTCAACTCTCAATTTCACTCTAGATTCACATCAAGCTTCTCAATTCAATTCCAATCCAATCCAAACTACTTGATGTGAATTTCAAACATTCGTCTTTTGAAAATGTCCAGACATTCAAACAAGTCTTCTTTCCAAGGATTCTGAGATAGAAGCACAGTGGGGTAAGAAAATTGATAGACAGAACAAAAAATTTTGGAACAAGAAGAAGAAGAAGCTCAAATTCGATTCTTCGAAAAAAGATTTGGGAGAGGGCTGTCGAAAATTGGACAGCGCTTCCGCTTCCAATTCTCTCAAGAGAAATTTCAAGGAAGAGGAGAGATCAATAAGCTTCATGTAAAGGTCCGGTACTCATCAGAAGACGTTTCTGATGAGGAAAGACGACTCCAGTGGGTCGGAAGACGCGACACCACCAAGGAAGATGGGCCCTAGGAGTGTACTCAGAAAGACCACCTCCTTCCCGATCATTCATTCTAGATCGGAGTCCAATTCACAAGAGGAGTCCTTGAGTATCCGAGCTACGCAAAAGACCGCTTCTGCAACACCAGGGAGTCTTCCGAAGACTCCAGAAGACGAAGGTTGGATGGATACTCCTACTGCGATGCGAGGAAGCGCAGTAAAGAGGACCGCTTCCGCCATGGGGAGAGATCTTCCACCCCAGAAGATGAGGAGAGTAGCTGCTTCTCGCGCGTAGAAGTAGAAGATCATAGTGGTGGAAGAGGCATCCTTGCCTCTGGAAGACAAGGTCGACACCTCCGATCGGATCGTGGAGATGAGTCTATCTTCCGCAGGAAGAAGACTGGAGGAGTTTAGTGCCTTCTTCCACTCGGAGATCCGACCAGCTATGGAGTTGGTAGAGAAGAGAGCGAAGGCTCAGGAGAAGCCACTACAGCCTGGATTCGGTCTGCGCACCCTGATGCGGCAAGAAGAAGGCCAGAAGAAGGTAGAAGCGCTGGAAGCCAACCTCCGCACCACGGAGAAGCTCACAGTGAAATACAAGGCGGAAGCAGCCGCTTCTGCCAAGGAGTTAGCGCAGCTGAAGAAGAGCAACCAGGAGTTGCAGGCGCGTTTATAGCAACGTGACCAGGAGGTTCGACGAGTGCGGGGTAAGATCACCGCCCTTGCAGAGGAGAAGACGACATGGAAGACACTGCGGGAAGCCATAGAAGCGCAGACTGCAGCCGAGAAGACGCAGCGGGAAGCAGCAAAAGCTCGTGCGCAGGGGATGCTAGCTCAGACGGTGGAAGCACTTCGGAAGAAGTTCAATTTCACCGCGGGTAGGAAGCTTCTTACCTTAGCTAGGGAATGGGACGACAAGTCCAGAGCGATGTTGGTAGAGTGCAAGGAGAGCATGTTCCGGTACTTGGATCGGCAGATAGAAGGAGTGAGACACTCTATGGTCTTCGCTTGATTCCGTCACCCGTAACTGCATCTTCCCAAGCCCCAGCACCATCGACCGGATCAGACTTGGCGAAGGAGGAGTTCGACCTTGCTGTCCACTTGGTAGTGACAGCGTTGGAAGCCGAGAAGATCCCGGAAGAAGCCCCGGAGGACAAGATATCTTCTGAAAGACATGAAGAAGAGTTGTCTTCCCATGTATTTTGAGTGGAGGAAGTGACTTCCCCGGACCCTTATGAGGTCACGATGGCTCCCAGTGTCGAACTAGTTCCTCATAAGAGCGAGGAAGCACAAGTCGAACCAGCTTCCCAGAAGACGCTTCCGTCTTCCGAAGCAGAAGCCGAAGCAGCAGCAGGAGAGCCAGCGACGAATGTTGAGGAGGAAGCCACCTCAGTGACACCCGAGGTAATTGCAGGGCTTCCCAGCTTATCAGAAGCCGAGTTAGGAGTTCAGGTAGGAGCAGATCAAATAGAGATTACAGCCGAGCAATTAGAGTAGGCAGCAAAGCGTAGAAGACAAGTTGACTGGTCCAAACTTAGTATTATCTTAGGAGGTGGCAGTTTTAGTGTAATATTAGATAGGTGACCATGTGGCAGAGTAGGCAGTGCAAGAGTAGTAAGGTAGATGGCTAATTAGGAAGGAGAACCGCTTGCATGTGGGGTGGCAGTCTTTTGACAGCGTCCATCTCTCCCTGGTTGTAGTCGAGGATTGGAGGAGATTCCTCCTACGCCTCAAGGCAGATGCATAAGTAGGATCACAGTGCAGATTTTCAAACACACACATATGCTTCACTGTGAGTAGGAACACCTTATACACAGGAAGCGCATTTGTGCACACACTGTTGTGCGCACACACACTACACCCGATGTTAGAGACATACGAATAGATTGGGATTATACCGGAGGGGTCTGCATGCTCGTGCCAGCAGTGGTTCGAAGATGTAGATGGAGGTAGTGGACAGTTTAGGAGCAGGGAACGACATCCTCATGTAGTCATGCTGGCTAGACTGGTGTGTCGAGGAGTAGGAGCAGAAAGTAGAGGGAGTGAGCTTCCCAACACCAATGTGCCTTCTTCTCGGGGAATGGATTGCTGATTTGAGTGCAGAAGCTTTGTCTATGTCCTGGCGGTAGTGGGTTTTCCTTGAATTCACTCCCAATTGTGCATGGGAAGCGTTCTTCTTGAGTGGCGGTTAGCAGTTGTGCAGATTCGCAGCTTGGCTCGTCCAGTGGAGCACTTCAGATCCACGTACGGATGGTCTTATGGGTAAGGGATCTCAGAAGACAGAGTAGTCGGAGCAGCGAGAGAAGAAGAAAGAAGCCTTCTTCCCACAGTAGAAGACGACATCCTCAAGTAGAAGGCTGTGTAACTGTACGCACGTTTGTTGTCTTCCTCCCCAAACTATTACAAGCAGGGATGGCTTGTTAGTCAGGATCCGGACTAGAAACCTGTCGGAATCTTAATTTCTCCTTTTCATCTTGTTTCTCTCTCGTTTGGATTTTCCCTTCTTCCCCATCTTCCTCATCTTCTTACCTTCTTCTAGTGAGCTTCCGAGACTTCTATTGAGCTTCCGTGAAGATGAATGTCGTTGTAGTGTTGCAGGAAGACCATTTCCGTAGGCAGAAGCCTAGGAAGGCTACAGGGGACATACACCCTGTGATTAATCTAACCCGTTGGAATGTGGGAGAATAAGGTGTAACAGCCGTTGCTAGTCGACTTCTACGAAGCAGGAGTAGTCTTCTGGAGGTGTGAGAAGCCGAGTTGAACCCCCAGAAGCCGAGAATTGCTTTGGGAAGACGGTACTGAGAAGACCGGAAGAAGTAACCTGGAAGCAGGAAGCGTCTTCCCGAGCTTCTCTGTAGATAGTTGTGTGATATTTTAGTTAGTAGTTGTTTGTTTAGGTCAAGAGCACCTTCTGAAGGGTCTAGAAGCCGTGTGGTTTTGTGAGAAAACGGGATTTCTAGGCAAAACCCGTGTGTTTGTGTGTTTGAACAGATCTTAGAACTTAGAACAGCGTTACTTGTGCAAATCCTTTGTGGGAACGATATCTTTTATACTAAATGAGCAAAAGGAGTAATCCTGCGACACCACAAAAAGACATTGGAGGTACGCAGAGAAGCAATTGCAGTGAGAGATTGAGAGTGGACGTCTTCCAGCAGGAAGCGCACTCGAGATAGAAGGTGACAAGAATCCAAAGGAATCGAAGCTTGGATTGAAAATCGAAGAAAGAAACCGATTATAGAAGCGGAGTCGCAACAGTTCGAAGTCGAAGGTAAAAGCAGGATCGTGGCAAGACGAAGAGATCGAGAGTAGAATCGAATCACTTAGGTGCGCAAAAGACATTTGAAGAAGTGAAGCAGAAGCGTAGCGCATTGGAAGTGCAGTACTGAGGTTCTTCTGCTTCTTTTCCCTTTCTCCTCGCTTCTGTCCTTCTGTTCTTGTGTTTCTACGCTTCTCCTATTGTTCGTCGCTGCTGCTCGATCGTCTTCTCTCGAGGTCTCCTCCTTCGTCTCGTGCTGCCCTATTGGCTCATATCTCGCCAACTGATCTTCCGTGAGATCTCTCTTGGCCACGTACATGTAACAGAAGAACGGAGTAAGATGTCCTCCTGCCGAGGTACCTAAGTACACCAGCTCTACTTGTACATAAGCGTGGAAGAACGCGCCCCACTTGACATTTTCTCCGGCACACACTGCTTCCAGGAACTCCACGTCCTGATCTCCAAGGTACCTCGTCTTCTGCGCTTTCCCCTTGGGAAAGAGGTGAAGGAACAGCTTCGCCAGAAGAAGCTTCTGTGGCTCCCGGTAAGATTCAACCTTCCAGTCGTTTCTTCCATGCCTGTCTTCCAGGAAGAGACAAGTTGTGCTTCCGGGCACATGCCACTTATCCGAGATCATGGGTAGGATCTTCTTCTCGAGCCAACAACCTCGGTTCTCAGATTCTGGTCTGTGAAAGGTCCTGCAGACGCCACCACTCCTCTGTCCAGAAAGATGATCTTCCACGAGCCACTCTTGCCTTTGCAGGTACACGGTTGCGGGGAGGTAATGCTGCCCAAACCTCCTCCAAAGACCCTGGTCGGCGAGGTTCCAATCCCACAGGAAGAAGTCGAGACCCAACTCCTTGATGAAGGGTTTTGCCTCGGTCAATTCTGCTGCCGGTAACACCAACCCTCGAGGATGCATCGACATACTTGAAAACTCTGTTGCACTAAACCACACGTACTTACTATGAGCCGAAGGCTCAGTCTTTCCCAAGTTCTCACAGTCTAGCTTCCACTCTCAGAAGACGAATCTAGTCTTCCAGAAGACAGCTACTCCGTCTTCCGGGATCCTAACAGTGCGTCCTAAGTAGCTCTCGTCTTCCGAGCTATATCTAAACAATCCTAACTAAGCAAGGCCTCGCATGAATTCCTAAGAAGACAACCCACCTTGCATTACATCCTACTTCCTAATAGAAGATACAAGATATGCGAGAAGTAGAGTGTATGAAAAGTTCAGAGGAGGGTTGTGGCTCCTGCGGTGACAGTGGCCTCTGGGAAGACTCCTGGGATAGCTTTCGATTCAATAACATTCTCGGAAGACTTCCCGAAGCCAAGCTTCCCTTCACTGGTCTCACATGTCTTCTGCTTCCTACACGCAATCTAACCTCACAACAGACACAAGACACACGCATTATGTTCTTCCGACTCCTCGCCTCTCATACACACTCAGAAGAAACTTGTTGCATGATGGGAAGACATGACCCTCGACCATTCTCTCCAGATTCTGCCAGCAAGACTTCTCACATCTCTCTTCTAAGTTCGGGAAGAAGAAGGAATAGGCTGCCATGGGTCGGACAGAAGAGACCCGTAAAGGACCCTCACGTTCTCACGCCTTCCGCCAGTCTTTCCAGTTTGAAAGATCGAGAGGTACGGGCCTGGTTCCCAACTTCCAGCTTCTCGAAACAACAAACAACTCACCAAGTCACTCAGGATTCGTACCAAGCTTCTCTTAACACAAAAGCAAATCCAATCCACTCTTGATACGAATTGTACACAGTCGTCTTCCGAAGACTTCAGACATTCAGAAGCGTCTTCCGAAGATGTTCAGAATCTAGAAGCGTCTTTCGAAGATGTTCAAATCTTCTCAAGTGTCTTCTGTTCAAGGATTTGAGAGTAGAGGTGCAGTAGGGTAGAGAAATTGATAGCTGCGGGGTCGAATTTGAGAACGACTGTCAGAGAAGCTCGATTGCAGCTCGGGAAGAAGCTAGAAGATGATTGTCAAAAATTAGACAGCGGTTCCGCGCCCAATTTCTCAGAAGGAAAATACGGGATGGGGAATCGATCGATCGGTTTACCTGCAAACAACCAGGGAAGCGCGGGGGATACCAAACAAGAGACGAGAAGCAGAGTGGAAGAGAAGAGAACATGAGAAGAACCTCGAACAATCTTCTGTCTGCTTCCGTAGTGTCTTCAGTCTTCTGCGTGCTTCCGACTCCGTCCCTAGCTCTAATGCGACTTCACAAAGCTGCTACTGCCGTCAATGTCTTACCACTCCTCAATCGAGCAAGACTCCACCTCCGATTCTTCTAAGTCGTCCTTCAATGTCCGCTTCCGGAAGTCTCCAGAAGACTACTTCAGCTCGATGTGCTTCCTGCCCTCAACAATTCGTCCTCGCCTTCTTTCTAGCTGCGAATCAATCTTGACTCTACTCAATTTCACTCTACTGGCCCTCACTCAGTTCGATCACCTCTCAATTCAGTCTTCTCTCAATTCGATCTTCTAGACACAAACTGACCTCGATGCGGGAAGCGGTAGGGTTCCTGCGCTAATGCACTTGCTTCGTATCTTCTCGCGTAGTTTAGGGTCCTGGACCTACCTGACCTTCCTGACCTTCCTGGTGCTACCTAGTAGGTACACCTACTCCTTTACTAGGGAATACGCGGGTAGGCTGAAACTTAGTGAAGCCTAGGACATGCACAGTTTCTTCAGTCATGATGTTAACTCCGGAGCCGGAATCAATGGGTACCTTCTTCAGAAGACAACCATGGATCTCCATATCGAGTTCTGGGGCTCCCAAGTCTTCATGATCTATCCTTAGGATCGGGGTGCTCTGGGGAAGTTTAGTTGTTCTCCTCATCCTCGAACTTCATGTAACCAGCATTGTCATCCAAAAGCTGTTGGAAGGTTACATCCGTCTTCTGATTCCACAAGTCTCGCAAGAAGTCATAAGAGGATCGTTTCAGAAGAGTGACTGGTGTTTCCAACAGAAAAGATGTAATAGCTGCTTCCTTGGGTGGAAGACCAGAATGATGTCTTCTCTCGACTGGAAGCTGTTCCTGTGAGACAGGGACTGCCGTAGTCGGTGGAGGAAGCTGCTGTAATATCTTCCGTCGCTTCTCCAGCTCTTCTTGCATGATCGCTTCAACTTCTTGTCTAATGTCAGGAGCAAAGTACTTCGGATCTTCTCGGTCGTAAGTAGGAGAAGAAGGCCGCTCAGGGTAAGATGACCTCTCCTTACGTTGCTTCTTCTTCTTGATCTCCTTCTGACAGGATTCTGACTTCCCTTTGCTTCTGGTACTTACCTTGAACACCGCTTCATCCAGGACTTCTTCCGGGGGCCAACTGTCTAAATCCGGACAATGGCTCCAAACAGTGCCATCCGTCAAAGTAAAAGAGGAAGCTGCTTCAAGGGACTTTGTCTTATGAGTTGCAGTCGTCTTTTGCAGCTGAGGTTCCTTTCCTTCGCGCTTCCCGGGGTCTGGTTCGTCTTCCTCGATATGGAGACAATCCGTACAATCCTCAGGATCTTCTTCTTCTACCGTGATGTGCTGTACCACTACTAGCTCGAGTTTAGAAGCTGATGCCGCTTCTGCAGGAGGCGTTGTCGTGCTACTTGGTGGCTACATGCTTGACTTCTACTCCGACGCTTGAGTTTAGTAGTTATAGAAGTTAGCTCATATTACTTCTAGTCCTTTATGTATATGTTTGACACCTTTGCATACGGTGTTAACACTATTTTGAGTCTTAGTGGGTTGATTACCATGTTGATAGGGCTTAAGCTCATGGGTTGTATTTGCGTGTCGCCCATGTACACTTTCTAGCTGATTTAAGTTATTTTTCGGGCTGCGTGTCATTTTAGGTAGTTTAAGTTTTACGTTGGCACTCTAGGGGGCTTGACGTGGTAGCCTATGAGTGTAGATAAGTTACCAGGTAGTTCAAGGCACAAAAGGACAGTCAAGTGGAGCTATGAACTCCCATTGGTCCATTTTTGTCTTTTGTAAAACTCTAAGTTTAGAAACAGAGCTCTAGAGTGGATTTCGAATAATTTTGGTGAGGGATCTTCGAAATCTGAGAGCACAGGAGGGTAGAGCTCGTCATGCCAAGCACTTCCAGTGAAATTTTCGATCGATTTGAGGCAATAAAGATGAAGTTATGACCAATTGAAGTTCGAATTGTGCTAGAATTGAATCACTTTTGTTGGATTTAGGGTTTTCAGTGTCACTCGCAGCAGATTTGAGAAAATTGCTTCAAAACTTCGAGGTTGTGTTCTCTGCCAGCAGGGCTACGATTTCCTAAAAAGTTTCATACCGATTGAGCGACTGGGTAATTCAGGGCGGCCGCTGAAGCTGAGGGGGTCTGAAAAGCTCTTAATCTAGAGCAGCGACTTCAGAGGAGGAGATCTGGAGTTCTATGTACATTCAGGAGTCCCAACTTCACAGGGATGTTCAGCATCCTGTAGACTTCAAATACTGTGAGAATATTTGAAATTCATCAAGCCAATCTTCTGTTCTAGGTTGAAATAGCCATCTGGGTACCAAAAATTGCCATAATTTTCTTACTCAGAACTTTTCTGTCAACATCTCGGTGCTAGAATTTGATCTCAGGGTGAAACTTCGTGTGTGTGTTCAGTAGGACATTATTTACATGTAGGGGAAGTTTAGAAGTCTAAACCTTCATAGTTTTCCTCTCCTTGAGTGTCAAAGTTCACCGCCTAAACCTATTACTACTAGTAAGACCTAAATTTCACTTTTGAGCATATTAGAGGATCCTACACACATGTGTGAGTGTTTATAGCCCCTGTTGTGACCTGAAAGCCAACCTATTGAGTAAACAACCACAGCCAAAAGCCCGGCGCTTTCCTAGATAGACAGATCACACTCCGACAACGTACAGGTAACAGAAGTACGGAGTAAGATGTCCTCCTACCGGGGTACCTAAGTACACCAGCTCTACTTGTACATAAGCGTGGAAGAACGCGCCCCACTTGATATTTTCTCCAGCACACATTGCTTCCAGGAACTCCATGTCCTGATCTCCAAGGTACCTCGTCTTCTGCACTTTCCTCTTGGGAAAGAGGTGAAGGAACAGTTTCGTCAGAAGATGCTTCTGTGGCTCCCGGTAAGATTCAACCTTCTAGCCGTTTCTTCCCTGTTTGTCCTCTAGGAAGAGACAAGTTGTGCTTCCGGGCATATGCCACTTACCCGAGATCATGGTTGTGATCTTCTTCTCGAGCCAACAACCTCGGTTCTCAGATTCTGGTCTGTGAAAGGCCCTGCGCCACCACTCCTCTGTCCAGGAAGATGATCTTCCACGAGCCACTCCTGCCTTTGCAGATACACGGTTACGGGGAGATAATGCTGCCCAAACCTCCTCCAAAGACCCTGGTCGGCGAGGTTCCAATCCCACAGGAAGAAGTCGAGATCCAACTCCTTGATGAAGGGTTTTACCTCGGCCAATTCTGCTGCCGGTAACACCAACCCTCGAGGATGCATCGACATACTTGAAAACTCTGTTGCACTAAGCCACACGTACTTATTGTGAGCCGAAGGCTAAGTCCTTCCCAAGTTCTCACAGTCTAGCTTCCACTCTCAGAAGACGAATCTAGTCTTCCAGAAGACAGCAACTCCATCTTCCGGGATCCTAACAGTGCTTCCTAAGTAGCTCTCGTCTTCCAAGCTATATCTAAACAATCCTAACTAAGCAAGGTCTCGCATGGATTCCTAAGAAGACAACCCACCTTGCATTACATCCTACTTCCTAACAGAAGATACAAGATATGCGAGAAGTAGAGTGTATGAAAAGTTCAGAAGAGAGTTGTGGCTCCTGCGGTGAAAGTGACCTCTGGGAAGACTCCCGAGACAGCTTCTGATTCAATAACATTCTCGGAAGACTTCCCGAAGCCAGGCTTCCCTTCACTGGTCTCACCTGTCTTCTGTTTCCTACACGCAATCTAACCTCACAACAGACACAAGACACACGCACTATGTTCTTCCGACTCCTCGCCTCTCATACACACTCAGAAGAAGCTTGCTGCATGACGGGAAGATATGATCCTCGATCATTTTCTCCAGATTCTGCCAGCAAGTAGTGTCTTCAGTCTTCTGCGTGCTTCCGGCTCCGTCCCCAGCTCTAATGCGACTTCACAAAGCTGCTGCTGCCGTCAATGTCTTGCCACTCCTCAATCGAACAAGACTCCACCTCCGATTCTTCTCAGTCGTCCTTCAGCTCGATGTCCTGCCCTCAGCAATTTGCCCTCTCCTTCTTTCTAGCTGCGAATCGATCTTGGCTCTACTCAATTTCACTCTGCTGGCCCTCACTCAGTTCGATCACCTCTCAGTTCAATCTTCTCTCAATTCGATCTTCTAGACACAAATCGACCTCGATGCGGGAAGCGGTAGGGTTCCTGCGCTAATGCACTTGCTTCGTATCTTCTCACGCAGTTTAGGGGTCCTCGACCTATCCGACCTTCCTGACCTACCTGACCTTCCTGGTGCTACTTAGTAGGTACACCTACTCCTTTACTAGGAAATACGCGGTTAGGCTTCTGCGGTCGTTGTCTTTCAGAAGATACGTGTCTTCTGTCTTCCGTCGTCTTCCGTCGTCTTCTATCTTCAGAAGATACAACTGAGAAGACACTTCCCGGAAGACGGCCGTCTTCCGAAGAAGTCAACTTCTTATTGCGAAAAAGATCATAAGATTATCTTCCTTCTAAGGAAGCCGTAATCTTAAGTAACAAAGCTTCTTCAGTTATACAAGTTATTAACCTTAAAAATTTCAAAAATTTGTGAATCTTGTAAATTGTGGGCACCACACTTTCTCAATTCGAATTGAGTAGAGAAGCAGAAACGAAAGCTATGGTGTTGTTGCGTCTCTTCTCCTGAGCTTCTTTGTCTTACTCCTTCGCGTTTAAGTAATTGCTCGACCGATCCTTGCCTTACCTACTGCGGTAGTGAATGTCCTTTAGATATACCTAACTTCACCTAGTTGGTGCACGGTTGGTACTTCTCGCAGTTACAGTCAGCGTCTTCCTAGGAAGCACACTATGTCTTCCGGCTTCGGAAGAAGTTGGCTTCTTCTCACGAATTCGCCTTAAGTTCATCTTCTCGCTAAGCAGTGTGTAAACTTAAGTAATAAGGTTACTTCAATTATATAGACATGTCATTAGCTTAAAATTCTGAAAAATTCTCCAATCTTGCAAATTGTGAGCACCACATATCTCGTATGTGACAACAAGTTTCAAATCTGAGAGGTACTTCTCAATTAGAAAAAGAAGTCATCAGTCGTAACTAGATTCTTCAAGAGAAGTATCCAGACCCCTCAATTAAGATAATCAGATCGATGTAACAATCCACTCGACCTTTCGGACAAAAAAACTCATACTTTCTAGGACATGAAATTCTCACTGGTCCTCCAAAGTCACTCCTTCTTCTCATGGATCAAACTGAGATGATCTTCGGAACTTACTATTGCTAGAGATCCAAGATGCGTATCAGAACAACTTTCTCCATGAAGTAGCAATTTTCGCTCACTCGTACTATTCCCTAAGCGTAGTCCATCTTAGTAAACAAACCGGCTTTACTATCCTCGAATTTTGTAATGTCTTAGGATTTCTCTTTTACACCATTGTAGCATAAAATATTTCATTCCTCAAGAAGATTTACACTAGTTACACAGTTCTAAGATCTAACCAAACTCACAAACACATTGGTTTTGTCCAAAAGTTCTTTATAACCCACACAATCGTGCAGCTTCCAAACTCTCCAAAAGGTGCTCTGGAATGTAACACACGACTACTACTTCAAATATAACACAAATATACACTAAGAAGACAGGGAAGACGATTATTGGACCCTTGCCAGGCTTCCAGTCTTCTCCAGTTGGCTTCTAGAAGTAACTCTCGTCTTCTAGTAGTTCAACTCGACTTTTGGCATCTTTAGAGCACTGCCACTGCTAGGTAGATGACAACTACTATTCCATACAACAAACTCCTACAGAGAGGATGCTGCACTTTTCTGGTCCAGCTGAGGCTTCTGGAGGCTCATATCCTCTGGGATGGCCCTTTCAGGACTTCTGAGAGTCCCTAAGTCCCTATCACAAACTCAGAACTCATCGTACCACAAAATACAAATCATCCTTACGGATGCTCTGCTGATTAGATCAATCACATGATGTCTGTCCCCTTTAGCCTTCCCATGCTTTTGTCCACTGAAATGATCTTTGGATAGCACTACAACGACATTCTACATCCAATGATGCTCACACAAGGCTTCTGTAACGGGATAGAAGATAGAATGAACATGGGAAGAAAATAGAGAGAAGATAATAATAGAACAGAATAAGAAAATGAAGGAGAAGGTGAGAAATAAATCTTCCGACAGACTTCTATTCCGGATCCTGACTAACAAGCCATCCACGCTTGTAGTAATATGAGGGAGAAGACGAAATACATACTTATAGTACTATTGTCTTTTTGTTGAAGATGACACCTTTTGATGTGGTAAGAAGCGACATGTCAACTTCTGTGTACCTTAGGTTTTCCTCTTGAGGCAGCATGGAGTTAATTACCACCCACTGTCCCTTTGACCAAATGGGCTTCTACAGGATTTCAAGCCTATGCTGACACTCTCATCGCCTAATCCTCGACTTCCTACTTGTTACTCAACCAAAGTACCATAGATACAGCTTCTGGCTTCTTCTGTCCTCACCTTCAACTACTCTATCCAAGGGAATCTATATCCCATGGATAATCCGCATGTGGATCCTAAGTGCTCCACTGGATGAGACAAACTTTGACAATGGACAACTTCAGACAATCATCGCCACTCAACAGGAAAACTTCCTATGTATAATTGGGTATGAATTCGAGGAAGCTCAATCTCCAGAAGACATAGACAAAGTTTCTGTAAACAAATAATCAATCAACTCCTTGAGAAAAGCAGAAGTAACATCAGCTTTCGGTAGCTACCCCTTCAGCTTCCTAACTCTACTCCTCGACACACCAAACTAGATAGGACTACACGAGGATGTCATTCTCTGTCTACTTCTGTCTGCACTTCCTTGCTTCCGCTTGGGTGCGGATGTGTAGAACACATTGTGCGTAAAACTTAACAGCAATCTCAAGTCTTATAGTGTTCCTGGGCATGGGTTGGCTAACAGCCGAACAAACACTGCCTCCCAATCATAGGAGGGGACTCTCTCGAACACAACCACAATCTAGAGGATGAAAGAAACCACTAGAAGATGACCACATCCTCCTTGGATTTTGATTCCTCTAAGTTGGAAAGTCCTTCCATATTCCTTCTCTAACTAACTCTATCACATGGACAGTGATCTAAAAATACAAAAAGAAGTTGCGAAGCTAAAAACAGCTAAGTCCGAATTTTCTAAAAGTCAATATGGTCTAAAAAAGCTTTGGATATAACTAAATTTCATACCTATTCTTGGTCACCAGGTGTGATATCCATGACATCCACACCTGTATGTGTGTCTAATTCGGTTTTTGGTACCATGTGCTGCTTATCTGATACCTCTAGAGCGGCTGAGGTGGCATCTGTCTCAATGACTGTCATGTGCTCATCTGTATCCGATCCGGAAGATGGAAGACAAATGAGGGAAGCCGTACTCATCTTGGCGTCTGGGCTCTTTTGCGAGGTCTAGTTGCTGCCTGGAGCTTTGGTAAACTTCTTGGATGCGGAGGCAGACCCTACCTCTACCCTGAACACATGCGAAGTTGCCTCATCTTCTTGTCTTTCAAGAGACATCTTGGCTTCTGGGACTTCTTCTCGTGCCCTCTCCAAATCCAATGATGTTACCACCATGTGAACAGCCAGGTCGAACTCTTCCTGGTCTGGATCCTCAATATGAGAAAGATCTCCGGTGTCCGAAGACATGGCTGTAGGGACGAGGACTGATGGAAAACCATAGAGTGTCTTCAAGCCTTCAATTTGTCTATCCAAGTACCTGAACATGTTGTCTTTGCATTCTAACAACCTGGCCTTGGAGACAACATCCCAGGTTCGAGCTAAGGTGAGAAGCTTCCTCTTGGCTGTGAAGTTGAACTTCTTCCTTAGAGCCTCTCCCATCTGTGCCGTGAACTACTTGGTTCGGTATTTTCCAATCGCTGCTTCTTCTTTTCGGCAGTCTTGGCTTCTGCAGCGTCCCACTGGTCACTCCAAGTCTTCTTCTCGACCACCAGGTCAACTAGTTTGCCATGGATCATCAAGAGTTCATGCTCCTTCTGTCGAAGTCACATCTGCAACTCCTGGTGGGTCTTTTGGAGTTGAGCTATCTCTTTAGCAGAAGCGGTAGCTTCTGCCGTATACATGTTTGCTAACATCTCAATAGTGCGGAGGTTGGTTTCCAGAGCTTCCACTCGCTCTGTATGGACTTCTTCCTGCTAGATCAGGTTCCCACGATCAAATCCAAGCTGAAGAGACTTCTCTTGAGCTCTGAAGAGACTTTTCCACCATCTCTATGGCTGGCTGGATCTCGGTCCTGAAGAAGACACTGAACTCCTCCAGTCTTCTCCAAGCGAAAATCAGGTTCATGCCGACATATTGATCCTTGGAAGCTTCCCTGTCTTCCTGCAGTTCTATCTCTTCCATCATGGCTGTTCTCCCCTTCTAGGCTTGAGAAGGAGCCACTCGCATATCCTCCTAGGTGGTAGGCTGTCTTTCACAGGAGAGATAAGTTGTATATCTTCCTAACGTCCGGCCTCTCTTTCTACATAATCACCTGCTGCAGTTGAGATGTCCACCCAATTTATGTCTTTCAGAGTCTTCAAAAGACTCCATGGGGTCTCAGGGACCAACTTCTTGATAGACCGAGTGTCAGGAGTGTCTTCTTGAGACTCTGAAATACACCATAATGGATGACAAGATAAGAAGTTGCCCTAAACTAAACTCCTAGGTCCCATCTTCCTTGATGACGACGCATCTTTTGTGCCGCTAGAATCATCTATCTTAGAGGAGAAAGCATAGTACCCGTCAAGCTATCCTCCTCATAAGACTCCTCCTTCACTCTCGGTGGTCTTACTGATCCATACTTGACCAACTGATTCTCCTTCAAGTTCCCTTGGGACACATACAAGTTGCAGAAGAAGGGGATGAGGTGCCCACCTGTTGGGGTGCCCAAATAAGCTAGCTCCGTATGTAAATATGCATGAAAGAAGGTGCCCCAATTGACAACTTCTCCTGCCCATACGACTTCCAAGAATTCCACATCCTGATCTCCTAAGTACCTGACCTTCTGAGCTTTCCCCTTAAGGAAAAGGTAAAGGTAGAGTGTCCTCAGAAGTCATTTCTTCGGCTCTCGGTAAGCTTCCACCTTCCAGCCATCTCTTCTTTATTTGTCTTCCAGGAAGAGACATGTAGTACTTCCGCGTTGTCGCGCTACTTGGCGGCTACATGTTATATTTCTACTCCGACGCTTGAGTTTAGTAGTTCTAGAAGTTAGCTTATATTACTTCTAGTCGTTTATGTATATGTTTGACACCTTTGCATACGGTGTTAACACTATTTTGAGTCTTAGTAGGTTGATTATCATGTTGATAGGGCTTAAGCTCATGGGTTGTATTTGCGTGTCGCCCATGCACGCTTTCTAGCTGATTTAAGTTATTTTTCGGGGCTGCGTGTCGTTTTAAGTAATTTAAGTTTTACGCTGGCACTCTAGGAGGCTTGACGTGGTAGCCTATGAGTAAAACTAAGTTGCCACGTGGTTTAGGGTACTAAAGGACAACCAAGTGGAGCTATGAACTCCCATTGGTCCGTTTTTGTCTTTTGTTAAACTCTAAATTTAGAAACAGAGCTCTAGAGTGGAGTTCGAGCATTTGGTGAGGGATCTTCGAAATCTGAGAGCACAGGAGGGTAGAGCTCGTCATGCCAAGCACTTCCAGTGAAATTTTCGATCGATTTGAGTCAATAAAGCCGAAGTTATGACCAATTGAAGTTCGAATTGTGCCAGAATTGAATCACTTTTGTTAGATTTAGGGTTTTCAGTGTCACTTGCAGCAGATATGAGGAAATTGCTTCAAAACTTCGAGGTTGTGTTCTCTGCCAGCAGGGCTACGATTTCCCAATAAGTTTCGCATCGATTGAGTGACTGAGTAATTCAGGGCGGCCGCTGAAGCTGGAGGGGTCTGAAAAGCTCTTAATCTAGAGCAGCGACTTCAGAGGAGGAGATCTGGAGTTCTGTGTACATTCAGGAGTCCCAACTTCACAGGGATGTTCAACACCCTGTAGACTTCAAATACTGTGAGAATATTTGAATTTGATCTAGCCAATCTTCTGTTCTAGGTTGAAATAGCCAGCTGGGTACCAGAAATTGCCGCAATTTTCTTGCTCAAAACTTTTCTGTTCATATCTCCGTGTCAGAATTTGATCTCAGGCTGAAATTTCGTCTGTGAGTTCAGTAGTACCTCATTTGCATGTAGGGGAAGTTTAGAGGTCTAAACCTTCATAGTTTTCCTCTCCATGAGTGTCAAAGTTTACCGCCGAATCCTATTACTGCCAGCTAGACCTGAATTTCGCCTTCTGGGTATATTACTAGATCTTACACATCTGTGTGAGTGTTTATAGCCCCTGTTGTAACCTGAAAGCCAACCTCTTGAGTGAACAACCACAGCCAGAAGCCCTGCGCTTTCCTAGGTAGACGGATTACACTCCGACATACTCTCTTTTGGTGAACTCGACGTGAAACACCTAGGGTGGGAGTTTTCTTAAGAGTGTTACAGGATCAGATATCATGGCCAACCAAGGATCATCAAGTGGAGGTGCTGCTGCTGCTCAGCAACCTATTCAGTTTGATGCTGCTACGATGAAGATGTTCCAGGCTTTTTCCATGTTCATGCAGCAGCAGAGCACAGAGAGGAAGGAGGTGTTAGCAACCAAGGCGTTGCAATCTGTGGTGCACCAGATGGACCAGTTCAGGGGTACAGATATTTCCAAGTATGTGCGATACTATGCTAGGGAGATGGAGGTGAACAAGGTGCCTGAGAAGGAGATGGTGGAGAACTTTGAGCTTGCTGTTGTCCCTGAGATTCGTGGGCGTGTGAAGGAGCTCAAGCAGCAGCAAGGACAGAGTTGGGAGAGCTTTATGCGAGCTTTAAAGGAGGAGTACTACACTGAAGATTCAGAGAGGGTGACCAAGAGAACGTTCTTGGAGTGGGTGGTTAAGCCCAACAAAGGTTTGTCTGTAAATGAGTTGTTAAGGGAATTTGATCGTCAGTATGCTCAGCTTTCTAGGACAGAAAAGCTTACATTAGAGGTGGAGAAGACCGAGCTTTTCCTACAAGCAGCGGACGTGACTATTCAGGAGAAGCTTGAGCTGTTGCTGAAAGACAAGAGTGAGGAGAGAGGATTGAAGACTGACTGGAAGGAGGTTGAAGAGGCTGTCTCTTTGCTGACCAAGAGACAGAGAAGAAGGGACAAGGTGGTGGTAAGTGAAGCAGCACCTCTGATAATTCTTGTCAAGCAGTTGCCTGCTAAGCCCGCTTTGGTAATTGCTAGAGAGGAAGACTCACCGCTTGATGAGTTGATTAAGGGTATGAAGGAGCTTAAGCTTAAGCTCACTAGGTTAGAAGAGAAGGAGCAGAATGTACAGCCTGCTATGCAGAGACCTCAGATAAGAGAAGGCTTTGTTCATCGTTGTATATGGTGTGATAGCCTAGACCATGTAAGAAGAGATTGTGGGGAGTTTTCAGATGCATTGAGGAAGGATCTTATCTTCTTCAAAGATGGTAAGATCCATTTGAGAGAGACTGGGATGATGCTGGGAACCAACTTTGGCAAGGGTGGTATGAAGAGACTTGTGAATGATATATCAGCATCACATGTTGTTTCTCTTGTGAATGCTGCAACGTGTGGAGTGAAAGTGGAAATGGAGAGAGAAAAAGGGACTACTGGGTTGTGGTCAGATGTAGTGCGGTCCGTAGCTAGAACAGAGCTAGACAAGGATGTGCTACGAAGGGTTGGCAACTCAATTAGAGAAACTACAGGATGGAATGACCCTGTGGATACTATGTCAGTGCATGCTTATGTTGCAAGAAGTCAGCATGAAGCTCTACTAGAAGAAAAACGCAGGAGGGAGGATGCATGTGAGGCTTCTACAGCCAAACGACCTGCTACAAGGAGTGAAAGGGCTAGACCAGATGCAAGGCAGGAGACAACACCTACTCGGGAGGAGACTATGGAGGATCTACCATCTACAACACCAAAGGAGAAGGAGAGAAGCAAGGAGAAGGGTAAGATGCCTGCATACAAACTTCAGTCTGACATTGAGATTGCTACAGACTTGAAGCAGGTGTTAGAGAACCGTATCTTGAATGGGAAAGTTGAGTTTACATTGGGTGAGATTCTTGGGATTGCAAAGCGTGAGTTCCATGAGGTTATCATAGATATCATCAAGAGGAAACGTCAGATTTTGGGTGAAGCAGCTACGCTTAACGCTCTAGGGACCAAACTGTCGGAAGATGAGGAAGATGAGATTGCTGGTTATTGCTCTCAAGTATCAGAGGGAAGATCAGATCAGCACGTGAGGTTTGAAGATGAAGTGGAAGCATCGCAGAAGAGCCATTATTCTCACAACCATTGGGCGAGAGCAACCACAGAGACCTTAGTGAAGCTGGGAGATCTAGAGGAACCTGCGGTGGCATTGATTGATCACGGCTCAGAGATTAATCTGATGTCTAAGGAGCTGTACAAGCGTGGGAGGTGGCCCATAGACACCGACCATGGGTGGCTTATCCGTGCTGCCAACAACCAGCGGGGAGAACTCTATGGTGCTTGCCCCAACATCAATGTGACTGTGGGTGACATCAGTGATGTTCAGAATTTCTTTGTGTAAGACATGTCAACCTATCCTATCATTCTAGGGCAGCCTTACATTACTGCTGTTAGAATGGAGACACGAGTTATGGATGATGGTTCAGCCTATGCTAGGATACGTAGTAGAGACGGCAAAAGAGTTGTTCAGTTTTTGACCGTTGCTGCAGAACATGAGAGGAATCGTGATAGCTTGAGAGACCGTCCACTACCTAAGATTACTCAGGAGTTTAGAGAGTCTAGGGGTTTTGGCAGAGTACCATTGAAGAGCGAGACTTCAACGGTACAGTAGAGATAGGATTCTCGCCTGATCCAGTAAAGCATGAAGCTTTATCCACTAGTTTCTTGGGATTGACGTCATGTGGATCAGTATGTTATAGGAAGGTTGAGAATCTGAAGAGGTTTGAGAGACAACATGTGAAGTATGTACAGCAGTCTTTGTGGGATAGTGGAGAGTTAGCAGGAGATGAATACATATCTGGAGTGTTTGAAGAGCAGTATTTGGTAGATACTATAGGGGAGTTGAAATCTATAGTAGATGGTGTAGATAGAGTGGTGAGAGTGAGCTCCAAGGAGCTTTATGATGTCATTGATAAGTTTATAGATCGACAAGAGGTGTATGTGGAGACCAAGTACAAGTCAGTGGCAAAGAAAGTCAAACCAGTGGCTTTGCCTTTGCCACTCGGTTACAATCAGAAGATGGAGCAAGCTGCACGAGAACCGACGCTCAAAGGACCGAGAAGAATTGGGCACCAGTTCACAGAAACAACACTGAAGGAGCTAAGGATTGGAGGTGATGGATTTCTTACTGAGCAAGAGAAGAAGAGCTTCAGGGAGATGCTATCTAGGCATGGTAAGGCGTTTGCGTTTGAGTCGCATGAAGTAGGATGTGTAGATCCAAGTGTAGTTGCACCTATGATAATCTTTACTATACCGCATGTGCCTTGGAATCTACGTCCTATCCCTGTGTCTAGAGCTCATTTGCCAAAGCTGATAGACTTGCTTAATGAGAGGATTAGGATGGGTATCTTGGAACCATCTATAGCTCCCTACTCTAGTAGGGAGCTATAGAAGATGTTCCGAAGAAGAGTGGAGCTTTGAGATTCATTCAAGATATGCAGCCAGTTAACAAGGTGACTATCAGGAATATGGGTATAGGACCTATTGTAGATGAGTTTGCAGAGGCTTTTGCTGGTCGTGCTATCTATTCAATGGGAGACTTATATTCAGGTTACGATCAGTTTCAGTTATCGTCTGAGAGTAGAGACTTGACTACAATGAGGACACCTTTGGGGTTACTAAGGATGTGCACCTTGCCACAAGGTGCTGCCAATTCTGTAGCACATATGATGAATGGCATGAATAAAGTTTTGAGGGATTTCATTCCTGAAAAAACTATGCCATTCCTTGATGATGTGCCGATCAAAGGGTGTGCTGAGGAGGAGAAGAATGAGGTAATGGATCAGAGGGGGTGCCGTAAGTTTGTTGCAGATCACATAGCTGACTGTGATAAGATATTGAGTCGACTGGAGGAGGTTCATTTGACTTTATCAAGAGCAAAGTCTATATTTGGAGAACAGGAGGTGTTAATAGTGGGGCACCTGTGTGGATCTTATGGTCGGAAACCTTGTCCGAACAAGGTTGATGCCATTCGAAGGATGAAGGAAACATGTGGGTCAGTTACCGAGGTGAGAAGATTTCTAGGTGCATGTGTGTTTTATCATATATGGATTCCACACTTTGCTCATGTAGCAGATCCGTTGTACAAGCTGCTGAGGAAGGGGCAAAGATTTCAGTGGCAAGAGGAGCAAAGCGAGGCTATGAGGAAGTTGAAGGATCTTTTGGCTTCACCACCAACTCTACGGAAGGTAACATATGAGTTGGGTAGATCTGTTATCCTTACTGTTGATACTAGTCCTATTGGCATTGGATGGGCTATAGGACAAGATGATCAGGAAGGAAATAGATATGTGGTGCGTTTTGGTGCTAAGGTATTAAGTTCACGGCAGAGAGACTACCCTCAGGTCAAGAGAGAGCTATGGGGAGTAGTTACTGCGATGAAGAGTGATAAGGAATACTTGATAGGAGAAGCTGTGGTTGTGGAGACAGATTGTTTACCTCTCTTAGGAATGATCACTAGCTGTACAACTCCAGATATTGCCATGTTGAGGTGGATAGCATATATCAAGTCCTTGAACCCAGAGTTTAGACATATTGCAGGAAAAGACAATCCTGTGGCAGATATGTTATCAAGGGCTAGGTATTACGATGAGAAAGAAATGATAGATGATCAGGAGGATGTGGGAACAGAGTTCTATTTTAGTGCTCTTGCTAGAAGAGATAGAAGCTGTTTTGCAGCCTCGTTGGAGTTTTTTGAGGAAACTATGTATGATGGCGAGTGGTTGGATCTTGGACGCTATTTGAGTTCACTGGAAAGGCAAGAAGGCTGGTCTGATGCAGATTTCAAGAGGATCCGTAGAATAGCGTATGGTTACTTTTTACATGGAGGACATCTATGGAATCGCCCTAAGCTACAAGGAGGTATACCGCAACGAGTGGTATGTGACTTGGAATTGCAGCAGAAGCTGATCAAGGAGTTCCATGAGAGTTTATGGGCCGGTCATAGAGGAGTTTGGGCTACATTTGCCAAGATGAAGGAGAAGTATTGGTGGAAGGGTATGTATAAGGATGTAGTACAGTTTGTTTCATCCTGTATACCCTGCCAGATGTATTCCAACGTACGTCATCGTGATGGATTGCATCCTACTTATCCTTTAGCCATTCATTACAAATGGGTAATTGATCTGGTAACTATGCCATTTGGACTTGGACAAATGAGGTATCTAGTCTTGGCTAGAGAAGATCTATCTAACCAAGTCGAAGGCCGTGCCTTGAGGACAAAGACCACTGCTAGTGTCTGTCGCTTTCTACTTGAAGATGTTATTTGTAGGTATGGGTGTGTGGGAAAGATCACTGCAGATAGGGGTGAGCTGGATTCACAAGAAGCAGTTGAGTTCTTCAAGCGATTGGGAATCAAGCTAGCATTAACCACTGCTTACAATCCTGAACGGAATGGCAAGAGCGAACGAGGTCATCCGCCAATCATCAAAGCCTTGGTAAAAGCTTGCAAGGGTAAGATCCGTGAATGGCCTAGACTGCTAGTATTTGCTTTATGGGCAGATCGTACAACTCATAGTACCGTTACAGGTTACATGCCAGCAGAGTTGATACTAGGACAGAAACCTGTGATGCCAATTGAGGAGGTTGTGCCTACTTGGAATGTTTTGCCATGGGAAGATGGTAGAAGTACGGAGGATCTTCTTGCATTAAGGATCCAGCAGTTAGAACGAAGACCTGAGGATGTTGCCAAAGCTGTCGAAAGATTAAAGATTGCTAGGGAGAGAAACAAAGACAGATTTGATAGAACGCATAGATTACGACCCAAACCAGTTAAAGAAGGTGATTGGGTGTTAGTCTATGATAGTAGTCTTGATAATCAGCATAGCACTATCAGGAAGTTCTCCAAGAGATGGTTTGGACCTTATGTGGTGTTAGAAGTTTATGATAATGCCACATACTCCTTGAGAGAGTTAGATGGTGCAGTGCTCAAGATACCAGTCGCAGGAAAGACAATCAAGCTCTTTAGGAGGAGAGGAGAGGACCAGAACGTTGCAGAGTTTACAGAGGATGAAGCTGAAGACTCAATGCAGATTGAAGATGAGTTTGAAGCCGAAGCTGAAGAGTCTTGATCTGGATGGCACATACCGGAGGATGTGCAGGTTCAGAGGGGGTGGATGTCGTGCTACTTGGCGGCTACATGTTATATTTCTACTCCGACGCTTGAGTTTAGTAGTTCTAGAAGTTAGCTTATATTACTTCTAGTCGTTTATGTATATGTTTGACACCTTTGCATACGGTGTTAACACTATTTTGAGTCTTAGTAGGTTGATTATCATGTTGATAGGGCTTAAGCTCATGGGTTGTATTTGCATGTCGCCCATGCACGCTTTCTAGCTGATTTAAGTTATTTTTCGGGGCTGCGTGTCGTTTTAAGTAATTTAAGTTTTACGCTGGCACTCTAGGAGGCTTGACGTGGTAGCCTATGAGTAAAACTAAGTTGCCACGTGGTTTAGGGTACTAAAGGACAACCAAGTGGAGCTATGAACTCCCATTGGTCCGTTTTTGTCTTTTGTTAAACTCTAAATTTAGAAACAGAGCTCTAGAGTGTAGTTCGAGCATTTGGTGAGGGATCTTCGAAATCTGAGAGCACAGGAGGGTAGAGCTCGTCATGCCAAGCACTTCCAGTGAAATTTTCGATCGATTTGAGTCAATAAAGCCGAAGTTATGACCAATTGAAGTTCGAATTGTGCCAGAATTGAATCACTTTTGTTAGATTTAGGGTTTTCAGTGTCACTTGCAGCAGATATGAGGAAATTGCTTCAAAACTTCGAGGTTGTGTTCTCTGCCAGCAGGGCTACGATTTCCCAATAAGTTTCGCATCGATTGAGTGACTGAGTAATTCAGGGCGGCCGCTGAAGCTGGAGGGGTCTGAAAAGCTCTTAATCTAGAGCAGCGACTTCAGAGGAGGAGATCTGGAGTTCTGTGTACATTCAGGAGTCCCAACTTCACAGGGATGTTCAACACCCTGTAGACTTCAAATACTGTGAGAATATTTGAATTTGATCGAGCCAATCTTCTGTTCTAGGTTGAAATAGCCAGCTGGGTACCAGAAATTGCCGCAATTTTCTTGCTCAAAACTTTTCTGTTCATATCTCCGTGTCAGAATTTGATCTCAGGCTGAAATTTCGTCTGTGAGTTCAGTAGTACCTCATTTGCATGTAGGGGAAGTTTAGAGGTCTAAACCTTCATAGTTTTCCTCTCCGTGAGTGTCAAAGTTCACCGCCGAATCCTATTACTGCCAGCTAGACCTGAATTTCGCCTTCTGGGTATATTACTAGATCTTACACATCTGTGTGAGTGTTTATAGCCCCTGTTGTAACCTGAAAGCCAACCTTTTGAGTGAACAACCACAGCCAGAAGCCCTGCGCTTTCCTAGGTAGACGGATTACACTCCGACAGCGTATATGTCATTTCTCTGAAATGACTGAGGAGATTTTATCTTTCTCCAACTCATAACCTTGGTTCTTGGATTCTGATTGATGGAATGCTCTCCTCCACCACTCCAAGTTTCGTAGTGCCGGTTTCTCTCGCCACTCCTGCCTTGGCGAGTCCACGGATGCCTAACAGAAAATAAAGAGTTATCCGAGAAGAGAGACCTACAGAACGGTCAGAAGAAGTTTGAAGACTCCTACGATGATAGTGGTCTCTAGGAACACTTCCAAGACAACTTCTAGATAAATGACTATTTTAGAAGACTTCTAGCGTCTAGGCTTCCTATCATTGATCTCACATGTCTTCCGGCTTCCTTCGTGCAATTCTATTCTCACAACAGACCCTTATCTTCATACATATAGAGGTTTTGAGCACTAGCACTCTATTTTTTTGACTCCTCACCTCGCGTACACTCTCTGAAGAAGCTCGCTGCATAAATGAAAGATAGAACCCTTGAGATTTCTCTCCAGATTTTTGCAGTAAGACTCTCACAATTCTTATCTACGATTGGAAGAAGATAGAACATGCTACGATGGGTCAGACAGAAGAGATCCGCATAAGATCATCACATCTTTTCACGCATTATGCCAACCTTTCCAGTCTTCTAGCTCTCTAGGAAGATGTGGATTGGGAAGAATAGGAGGCTCTGGCCTAAATCCCAGTTTCCTTCTTCCTGAAAGAATCACCAACTCACAATTCCACTCCGGATTCACATCAAGCTTCTCGCAATTCTAATCAAATCCACACTACTTGATGTAAATTGAATTTGACTTTCAGAAATGTCAAGACTTAAGACAAGTCTTTTGTCCATAGATTCGCGGGACAGAAGCACAATGGGTAGGTAAGTGGATGGACAAAACCAAAAGGGTTCATGACAGAGGGTGAGAAGATCAAATTCGATTTTAAAGTGAGATTTCGGAAGAGCAACAGCTATCACAAATTGAGCAGCACTTCCACTTGAAATCTCACTCATGAGAATTTTCAGGTACTAGCGAGGGGATAAGCAAAAGTTCATGCAAGAATTTGTGGAAGAAGGAACTGTAGAAACAAAAAGGAGGTAAGGCGATGAGAATGGAAGAGAAGAGAGAAGAACCTCACGATATGCTGGTGATGATGCGCTGTTCTCTACTCGACTTCCCAATGCCTCTTTCGCTCATTTGTTGTGAGCGTGATTTCTTCGATTGCTACTGTAGTGTCTCAGGATTTCTCCTTTAGCCCATTTAGCATAAAAGATTTCGTTCCCCAAAGAGATTTACACTAGTATCGCTGCTCTAAGTTCTAAGATCTGTTCAAACACACAAACATGCGGGATTTGTCTAGAAATCCCGTCTTCTCACAAAACCAAACGGCTTTCAGACCGTTCAGAAGGTGCCCTGGACCCAAACAAACAACTACTATCTAAAATATCATACAAATACTCGGCTTCTGACACCTCCAGAAAACTGTCCCTGCTTCGTGGACGTCAATCTATCAATGTCTGTCACACATTGCTCTTCCAATTTCCAACGGGATTAGATAATTCACAAGGTGTACCCCCATGTAGTCTTCTCAAGCTTCTGCCTACGGAAACGGTCTTCTTGTAGCACTACAACAACATTCACCTTCACGAAAGTTCAACAGAAGTCTCGGAAGCTCACTAAAAGAAGATAGGAAGATGAAAAGATGAGAGAAGATAGGGAAGAAGAGAAAATCCAAAGAAGAGGAAACAAGATGAAAAAGAGAAATTAAGATTCCGACAGGCTTCTAGTCCGGATCCTGACTAACAAGCCATCCCTGCTTGTAGTAATTTGGGGAAGAAGACCACAAATCGACTTACAGTTACACAGTCTTCTACTCGAGGACGTCATCTTCTGCTGTGGAAAGAAGACTTCTTTCTTTTTCTGTCGTTGCTCCGACTATTCTGACGTCAGGGACCAGTCTCCTTTATGTCAGTCCGTACGTGGATCCGAAGTGCTCCACTGGATGAGACAAGCTTGGACTCTGCAAAGCTTCTAACAATCACCGTCACTCAAGAAAAAGGCTTCTCATGCACAATTGGGTGTGAATTCAAGGAAACCCACTTCTCAGAAGACACAGACAAAGCTTCTGCAATCAAATCTGAAAATCAATTCCCCGAGAAGAAGGTACATTAACTTCGGAAAGCTCACTCCTTCCACTTCCCGTTCTTATCTCTCGACACATCAACTTAGAAGCAGGACTACACGATGATGTCGTTCCCTGTTCTAGGTTGTCCACTGCTGCTGTCTACATCTTTCGATCCACTGATGGGAGCGGAAGTGCAGACCCCTCTTACGTAATCCAACTCTGTTCCTATGTCTCTAGCAATGGGCGTAATGTGTTTTGTGCGTCCTGTGTGTAACATGAGTATACAAAATCCTACTATGTGTTCTATTTTATACATCTGCACTTGAGTTGTAGGAGAGAGATCCTCTCCAATCTCAACAAGCAACCAGGAAAGATGGGCTGCTGTCAGAAGACCACCACCTCACATGCATACCGTTCCCTTGTCAGTTTGGAAACTTACTCTCTACTCCTACTGTTGCTTATCCTATCACATGGATAGTCACCTAAAAATACAAAGGAGTTGTCTCTTCCTAAAATAGCAGACTTCATCTCTTATCAAAATTAGACAAATCAACTGTCTTTCTATCTTGCTGCCTATTCGTGATCGTCGAGTGCTATCTCCATTGGATCCTCTCCTACCAGACTCTTAAATCGACCTCTGATAAAGTAGGAAGTCCTGCTGGTACCTCGGGTGCGACTGAGATGACTTCCTCCTCGACATTCATGACTTGCTCTTCTAGTGCGGTTTCAGAAGACGAAAGCGTCTTTTGTGAAGCTGAGTCCACTTACGCTTCCTGACTCTTCTGAGGCACTTGTTCGACGCTGGGAGCTGGGGTGACCTCACAGTGGTCAAAGGAAGTCACCTCCTCCACTCGAAACACCTGAGAAGACACCTCTACTTCCGGTCTTCCAAAAGACACCTTGTCTTCTAGGGCTTCTTCTGCGGTCTTCTCGATTTCCAATGCTGTCACTACCAAGTGGACAGCGAGGTCAAACTCCTCCTTGTCAAGATCGGTGTCAACTACTGATCCTGGTGCTTGAGAATACGTAGCTGCAAGCTGGAGAATCGAAGGAAGATCGTAAAGCGTGTTCAAACTCTCAATCTGCTGATCCGGGTAGAGGAACATGCTCCCCTTGCAGTCCACTAACATCATCTGGAATCGTCATCCCACTCACGAGCCAAGGTAAGAAGCTTCCTACCCGCGGTGAAGTTGAATTTCTTACGAAGTGCTTCCACCATCTATGTCATAACTCTCTTCGCTTGGGCTTCTACTTCTTCTCGCTGCTTCTTCTCTGCTGTGGCTTCTCACAGTGCTCTCCATGTCGTCTTCTTTTCTGCGAGAGCAGTGAACTTGTCTCTGATCCACATAACCTCTTGTTCACGCTGCTATAATCGTGCCTGCAACTCCTGGTTGCTCTTCCTCAGCTGCGTGGACTCCTTGGCAGAAGCAGATGCTTCCGCCTTGTACTTTACTGCAAGCTTCTCCGTGGTGCAGAGGTTGACTTCCAGCGTGTCTACCTTATTCTAGACCTCCTCTTGCTGCATCACGGTGAGCATGTCGAATCCAGGTCGTAGTGGCTTCTCTTGAGCCATCACGTGCTTCTCCATCAACTCCATGGCGGGCTGGATCTCCGAATAGAAGAAGGCGCTGAACTTCTCCAACCTTCTTCTTGCAGAAGACAGGTTCATCCCCACGAATCGATCGGAGGGTTTAGGGTTCAGAAGTTGTCTTCTACGTGACCCTGGTGCTCGGCGTCTCATCTTGTGAATCCGACTCGGATCTAGAGTGGATGGTCGAGAAAGATGCGCTCTTCCTAGGCACACTCTTAGGCCCCATCTTCCTCGGTGGCGATGCGTCTTCTGTATCGCTGGAGTCGTCTTCTCTCACCAAAATCATCTTCTACTGAGTGCTTGGTCTTGTCTGAGACATTGAAGTGAGAGAGAAAGACATCGCATCTCTCTTCTTCTTCCAAGGTCTCTTCCTTTACCTCGCGTTGTCCTGCTGACCCATACTCGCCAACTAGTCTTTCTGCAAATCTCCCTTGGACACATACAAATAATAGAAGAACGAGGTGAGGTGCCCTCCTGCTGGGGTGCCCAAGTACACTAGCTCGGCCTGGATGTATGTATGGAAGAAGGCGCCCTAATTATGAGCAGTCCTTCCCAGATGGCTTCCAAGAACTCCACGTCTTGGTCTCCAATGTACCTCACCTTCTACGCTTTTCTCTTGGGAAAAAAGTGAAGAAACAGCTTTGCCAAAAGACGCTTCTTCACCTCCCGGTAAGCTTCTACCTTCCATCCGTTCCTCCCATGTCTGTCTTCCAAGAAGAGACAGGTAGTCTCCCAGATACATATCACTTCTCAGAGATCATCGATAAGATCTTCTTCTCCAACTCATACCTTCGGTTCTCTGCTTCTGACCTGTGGAAAGTCCTGCGTCACCACTCCACTATCCAAGAAGATGATATTCTCCGAGCTACCCCTGCCTTCACAAGTACAAGGTTGCGCGGAGGCAGTGTTGCTCAAACCTCCTCCAAAATACCGTGGTCCGCGAGATTCTAGTTCCACAGAAAGAAGTCGAGGCCCAACTCCTTAACTCCGTCAACTCTGCTGCTGGTAACACTAACCCTCGAGGATGCATCAACATGTTCGAGCTTCTGTTACACTAAGCCACACGTACTTGCTGTGAGTCGAAGGCTCAGTCCTCCCCAGGTCCTCACAGTCTAGCTTCCACTCTCAGAAGACGAATCTAGTCTTCTAGAAGACAATTATTTTGTCTTCTAAGATTCTAACAATGCTTCCTAAGTACCTCTCGTCTTCGGAGCTATATCTAAGCAATCTTAGCTAAGCAAGGCATCGCATGGATTCCTAAGAAGACAATCCACCTTGCAATTCATCCTACTTCCTGACAGAAGATAACAAGATTCTCTTCAGATTTTGCAAGCAAGGCTTCTCAAAACTCTCTTCTATGTTCGGAAAGAAGAAGAAACAGGCTGCTATGGGTCATACATAAGAGATTTGTAAAAGACCCTCACGTCTTCTTGCGCATTCTGCCAGCCTTTCTACTCTTCTAGTCTCTCTAGGAAGATGTGGATTTTGAGAAGTCAGGAAGATTGAGAGATGTACGCCTGGTTCTCAATTTCCGCTTCTCGAAACAACAATCAACTCGCAAGTACACTCAAGATTCGTATCAAGCTTCTCTCAACACAAAGTCCAATCCAATCCAATCCAATCTTGATTCGAATTACAAATAGTCACCTTCCAAAGACGTTTAGACATTCAAAAGCGTCTTCTGTCCACGGATTCTAGAACAGAGGTGCAGTAGGGTAGGGAAATTGATAGTCAAGTTATCTAATTTGGGGATGGGAAGTAGAGAAGCTCAATTCCAACTTGGGAAGAAGTGAGAAGATGGCTGTCGAAAATTGACAGCGCTTCCGTGCCCAATTTTCACAGAAGAAAGTTCAGGGTAGGAAAATCGATCGATGGTCTGCAAACGAGCGAGGAAGCGCGGGGGACATCAAATCAGAGGCGGGAAGCGGAGGAGAAGAGAGAAAGAACATGGGAATAACCTCAGTACTGCTTCTGGCTGCTTCTGATTGCTCCTTCAGTCTTTTGCGCGCTTCTGTTCTTCAATTCCACCTTCAATATGACACCACAATCTTGCTTCTGTCGTCAATTTCGAGCTGCGTCCCTCTGTTGCTACAATCGATCTTGCTACTGCACCGATGCTTCTCTCCTGATTCATAATCGACCCTCTAGTTCTGCTCTTCAAAATCCTCAATGATTCCTTACTCTCTCAGCTCGAATGTACTTCATGGCTGGAAAAATGACCTCTCTCTTTCTCTCTCTCGCTCTAATTCGATCTTACGTGCTCCTGGTCTCGACCCTTCTTGCTTCCAATTCTACTTCGTTCCCAAGGTGCAATCGATCTTAATGCGTAGTCGATCTTCAATGCGAGAAGCAGCAAAGGAGTCGGTGCTAATGCGTCTCCAGCTCGTGTCTTCCCTGCATGATTAAGGAAATGAGGTTCGATTATCTCTGCCTACCTACTACTACAGTGACTACTCGGTAGGTACACCTATCTCTTATCTCGGTGGCGCGTGGTTGGTACCCATGCAGTCGTAATCACTTTCTTCTCAGAAGATGTCTGTCTTCCGACTTCCGACTTCTGTCTTCTAGAAGACGCGGTTCAAAAGACGTCTTCCAGGAAGACGTCCGTCTTCCGACTTCGGAAGAAGTCGACTTCTCTTTACAAAAGTCCTTAAGATCATCTTCCCTCTAAGCAAGGTGCAATCTTAAGTAATAAGGTTACTTCAATTGCATAGACACATTATTAAGTTTAAAAATTTCGAAAAATCTCCTATCTTATAAATTGTGGGCACCACAGCTACATACTCGCGAGTGACCCTCCTAGAAGTTCCTCGATAGAATCTTGCATGTGACTACTTTGACTCTCTTCCTGCTGAAGGACAATCGTTCTCACAACCTGATCACAACAATTTCTCTTCGCGTACTTCTGAAGTTTTTGAATTCGAGTAGCGAGAGAGAGAAAGATGTGGTGCTTTCGCACCTCTTCTTTGATGCGGTGTTCTCTTTCCTACTATCTTGCTACCCGCGTGCTTTTTCTCTGCTGTCCGCATTCTAGGTAGATGTCATGTCATCCCTGGTCCTACCTACTGGTTAGGTGGCTGTCCTTTAGGTCCACCTAACACCTACTGTGCCTTCTAGTTGGTACTAGATTGATATATCCCGCAATTACAGTCACGGGACTCCCCTAGAAGACTCGCACTGTACCTTCTAGATTCTGTCTTCAGGAAGACGTCCGCCTTCCAGCTTCTGGAAAAAGTCGGCTTTTCTCCAAAATTCTATCTTAAATCCATCTTCCCGCTAAGCATAGGGTAAACTTAAGTTATAAGGTTAATTCAATTATATATCCACGACATTAACTTAAAAATTTTGAAAAAATCTCAACATTTGCAAAATGTGGGTACCACTTACGTTTGCAACATACAACCAAGGTCTTCCTATTAAAACTTGATATCCAACCTTAGCCACAAGTCGCAAGATAATGTAAGTGAGGTAGAGAGATACTCTCCCAATTACCGTCAAGACGTCTTTCAGTTGCCCCAAAAGACATCTTCTGGTCTGGTCTGTCATTCTGAGAATCCTCAGAGTAGGCTAAAAATTCAGTGAAGCCTAGGGTATGCGTAGTTTCCTCAGTCATAATGTTGACTCCTGAGCCTGCATCGATGGGTACCTTCTTCAGAAGACATCCATGGATCTTCATGTAAAGCTTTTGGGCTCCTAAGTCTTCATGCTCTATTCTCAGGACCGGAGTGCTCTGAGGAAGTTTCGTCTTTCTTTTCTTCTTTGATCCTCTAAGAACGGACTGTAACAGGTTCCTGTAGCCAACATTATCATCCAGAAGCTGTTGGAAGGTTACATCCTCCTTCTTATTCCACAAGTCATAAGGAGATCGCTTCAGAAGAGTGACCAGAGTTTCCAAACCATCTGTACTATCTTCTGTCGCTTTTTCAATTCTTTCTACATGATGGCTTCTACTTCTTGTCGGATGTCAAGAACAAAGTATTTCGAATCTTCTCGATCATAAGCAGGAGAGGAAGGTCATTTTGGAGAGGGCGTTCTCTCTTTGTGTTGTTTTTTTTTCTGTGTCTCCTTGCTTCCCTTACGGCGGGATTCTGATTTTCCTTTGCTTATGGTACTCATCTTGAGTACTACATCACTCATAATCTCCTCTGGAGGTCAGCTATCTGATTCGGAGCAAGGGCTCCAAGTAGTTCCATTGGCCATGATAAATGACGATGCTCCTCATATGACTTCTTCTTCTGTGTCGCAGACATCTTTTGCGGCTTAGACTCTCTTTCTATGTGCTTCTCTAGGTCTGACTCGTCTTCCTCAATGTGCAGATAATTTGTGCAATCCCCAGGATCCTCTTCTTCTATATAGATATATTGTACCACTGCTATCTCAAGTTTGGAAGTTGATGGTCCATTTGCAAGAGGTGGGGTGTTGGCACACTTGACCATCTGTCAAGGTCATTGAATATGAGGACAATTCTCTGTGAAGTGCTCGGCTTCTTTACAATTTCCGCACAAGGGTACTTGCCTAATCTGTCTTCTTGGATGGGGGCAGGTAAACCATCAGTGTCATGTTTCCTCACAATTGTTCCATGCTCTTAGAAGAAGGTTTAGAGGTTTTTGTGGAGAAGGCTTAAATCAGCTCTGCATATATTGACCTTCACTACCTCATCGCGGTCAGCTTTTATATATCGCCATTGTTTAACCCAAAATAAACCGATGAGCAATGAGATAATTTTAGAAATTTTAGCTTTAAATATGGTCCTATACTTCCAAATCATTAAATACTGAGAATAAACTTATCTTGACCTTTTCTTCTGAATTGTGAGGAGATCATGTTTGCTTGTGGGTTTATCATGCTTATTAGACATTGACAGCCTTATAACTAACTGATGTTTTCTTTTTCCGGACACGTTGGTGTTGCTTTTATATTAGCATCGTCGGATTTTGGCAAAACATTGATTATTTTATCCGCGTGAAGATTATCATTTCTCAGTCTAGTCCTCCTAATTTACATGAATTGTGATAATGGTATCATATTGAGCATGGTGCAAACAAGATTTGCTTGTTTGCAGCCCTCTCGACTTGGGTTCGAGTTCTTCTACCGGGAGGTTAAGTCCGTGCAAAGGCAGCATCGTTCGCTGCAAAAAGCTCTATCGCTAAAAGAGGTGTAAATAATGGCATCGCGAGCTTAACGCGCTTTTTACTTGACTAAAAGAAACATATTGAGCATGGTAATATACTGAATCTACGCGAATCAAATCCAAATACTTTTATTTTCTATATTTTAACATGATTTGTTATTTTCAACCACCGGATGATTTTAGATGCATATTATTTAATTTCATTCATAACTAGACAATCCAGTCAACAAGTTTGCTTGCTTTCTTTGCGACTAATACTTTACGGAATATTCTTTTACTGATCGCAGGGTAGGTTCACGCACATTCCCCCAAAAGAGCCTGTATCTGATTGGGACAACGGATATCTGCTTCCGTGGTGGCTCGATACTCAATACATTATCGGAAGACTGAGTCGGAGGACACGCTTTGTTTGCTTAAGCAATCTAGTACTTCCCAACAAAGTAACATTAGAGGTAAAAAAACGCACTAAATCGTAAAGAAAGCTTAAGTCGTGAACTCATGCCCGGCACTGTGTACATGGAGATATTTAGGGTCATTCTTACCCCAAATTTTGTTGTTTATTTAAGTTTATGGTATACTCGAACCCTAATCAAATTACGACAGACTGCCTCGTCTCATGCTCAAGATATCCCAACTATATTAATTAGGACGCATGGAACCAGATTGTAGCGAGTTCCAAAGCAGAAACAGGGAGCCGAGTGAGCATTCAAATGAGACGGAACCCGATTCTTGATTTCAAAAACCCGACCATTGCAGAAGTAATGGACCTCATAACAACGCAGCATTTTTTATCCTTACAAGATCCACCCTAGTGGTGCGTGCATATATATATATATTCACCTGGGGTGCGTTTCGTCTCATGCTGCAAGCTTATTATTATTCTTGTGAGATATTATTTTCGAACTGTACCAATGGGATGGGCATCCTGCATATACAATCAGTGTACGAAGTGCACGCTGAATCCATAACATGACATGACGTTTTCTCCAAAATGCACTATTATTACTTTCGTAGCAAATTATTCTTGAAGTGGGCCGATCATGAGCTGGACGTCGTGCATACTCTATCCGTGTACGTACTCCAGCCCGTATGAAGAACACCGTATGAAGAACAGACGTGATACTCTTCGTGAAGAAGTGCGTGCATTATATACGTAGATATATATTAGTACGAGATACACAATTGACGGATGTCTTGAAGAAAATTGCAACTCGGTTTTTCTCTCAACACTCAAGCAGAAAGCTCAAAGGTAACCCTTGCAATGGCTGGTTTGATGAAGAGTGCAAACTTGCTCGGTTAAAGGCTCTAGACAAGGCTTGTGACTTGAAAGCAACAACCTTGTACAAGCAGTTGATCAAACGTAAGAAGAGAGCTTTCTTGAGAAAGAAAGGCTTGGAACTTGCTTTGATTTTCAGAACAATCCCAAAGCTTTTTGGAGACGTTTAGCATCTCGTCCAAGTTCACCAAGTCTTGATCCTTCAGCTTTGATGTCCTATGTTGAGCAACTTTACTTCTCTCCACATGCATCATGTATGCCACAAAGTGAAGTACTACCGCAGACCTTTTCAATGGACGAAGTACGACATCAGCTCAGTATACTTGCAAGTGGAAAATCTGAGGATCTAGAAGGACTTTCTGCAGAGCTACTACAATGGGGAGGTGATTCTCTTATTCCTATACTTACCAAGCTTCTGAATGATGCTGCTGTACATGGTTTCTCTAAGAGTTGGTTCGTGCGCAAAGTGATTCTCATCCACAAGTCGGGCAAGAAGGATGATGTTACCAACTATAGAACTATCATGGTGGGCAACATCTTTGCCAAGTTGTATGGGACCTTGCTAGAGAGAAAACTCAGTGTTTGGGCAGAAGGATCCAATGTGAGAGCTCGTTCACAAGCAGGTTTTCGTCCTACCTTTAGCACCATTGATCATATCCTTTGTCTTCGTGTTGCTTGGGAGAAGTCAAAAGGAAATGGTAAATCTCTCTATGCTGCTTTTATCGACTACACAAAAGCTTTTGATAGAGTGCCTAGGAAGCTCTTATGAGACAGACTTGTTGCCATTGGTGTTCCTAAAGACATGATAGCAGCGGTTTCTAAACTCTATGAACGAGTTTATGTGAAGCTTACCTCGACACAATCAAAGGAGATCTTTAGCACTATTGGAGTCATCCAAGGTTGTCCTCTCTCCCCTACTCTATTTGGTATCTTTATTGATGACGTGGAGAGATGTCTTGCTGAATTTGGAGGAGAAAGTGTGAAGTTGAGAATCTATATCATTCAAGCATTGATTTATGCTGACAATATCATTCTTCTATCACGTGATCCTTTGAGTTTACAACGACATCTGGATGCTATTGAGGTCTTTTGCAACAACATGCAGATGGAAGTGAACCTTTCGAAGTCCAAGGTGATGATGGTGGGTTCAAAAGTCCGCCATTCTTTTCTCTATAAGGGCCAAGTTTTACAACAAGTGGAGAGTTATAAGTACTTGGGCATTGACTTCTCTCATAACTACAGTTGGGCTTTGTGCATTCATAAGAGAGTTGAAGTTGGTTATAAAGCTTTGTACTCTCTTTTGAATCGTTGTCGACGTGCTCATATCTTAGCATGGGATTTGAGAAAGTTTCTCTTCAGGAGTTTGGTTTTGCCCGTGATACTTTATGGTGTTCAAGTGTGGAGACTTGGTGCAAGAAAAGGAGCTTGGGAACGTATTGAGAAGGTTCAAAAAGTGTTCTTACAAGTGGAGCTTGGTGTAAGATGCCAAACACCATATGCTATGCTCCTTGCTGAATCTGGTTGCTTATCCGTGGAAGTAGAAGCTCTTTACTTGACTATCATTTATGTCTCAAGAGTGAGCTCCCTTGGAGAGACGAGATTACCTTGTCAAGCTCTAAGAGCTATATTCTCATTTGGTTGGTATGCTGATGTGGTGGCTTGGTGTGGAAAATGAAACATTTTTTAGCGTGATTTTGATCTTCCACCTATTGCTCTTCGGGAGTTGATTCAGAAAAGGTTTTTACATGCTATATGGTCTCAACCCAAGACCAAGATGGCTTACTATCAGCAGCATGTCAATCCCATGTTGGTGTATTGTGAACAAGAGTACCTCCGAGCACCTATTTCAATCTCTCTTCGACATATCATCGCTCAGCACCGCACTAACTCTCATAGACTTGGCATTGAGGAAGGACGTTGGTTAAACATTGTTAGGAGTGAACGGTTTTGTAGACTTTGTGATTAAGATCAGATAGAGGATGAGAATCATGTATTCATTGTATGTCTCTTGTATGATGAGATTAGATGTAGACATAAGATAGTGGCTAGTGATTTCTATACACTTTTACAGATGTCAGCTCTCCCACTAGCACTTTATATTAGAGATATAGTTTCTTGTTGTACCAATGCTCTTTTGCATTGATATGATCTCCTAGGGTTTCCTAGGCTCACATGTTGACTTTGTATTGTTTTCTTTCTGGCTTTTGACTCTTTGGGTCTTCCGGGCTTGATATTCATTCATTCATTCATATCATATATGCTAAGTACACAAGTCGAGGCAACTCATTTACACTGAGATTCTGTATACCAGCTATTATATAACAAGCTCGGATCTGCATTGTATGACTAGACTATAGTAAGTATTGTTGTAAGCAGCTTGTTCGCACCTAGGCTACCAGCAATTGGCTTGATCAAACCCAAGTATGTTTCGTGCGCTTGATCACAGCCCTGAAAACATATTCTCATTTGATCTTACCCCTGACGGACAAAGAGGAGTGGTCCCGGTTTGAGATGACATGTCGTACTCACAAACCACGTCCATGTTGATGTGTTAGAGCGGACGGGGCTTTGACGTGTACAGAGTAACCCCGCTTTGACGTGTACAGAATAATAGCAGGAACTTTGATTTCAAAAATCATTCAAAAGATGCGAGAATGGGTTAAAATTAACTCTCTTTTCAAAGTCCTTTTCATTTTTCTCTCGCGGTACTGGTTCGCTATAGTTCTCTCGCCGGTATTTAGCCTTGGAAGGAATTTACCTTCCGCTTAGGGCTGCATTCCGAAACAGCACGACTCGTAGACAGCACCTCGTGGAGCAGCAGGGTCCCGGCCCGACGAGGTTCTCACGCCAGATCCGTCGCAGAGGACACTTCTCCATACTACAACTCGTGCCGCCGAAACGACACGATTTTCAAGCTGGGCTTCTCCCGGTTCGCTCTCCGCTACTACGGATCCTTGTTAGTTTCTTTTCCTCCGCTTAGTGATATGCTTAAACTCAGCGGGTAGTCTCGTCTGATCTGAGGTCAGTGCTGTTCCGATAAATCAACAACCTGAAAGAAAAAGAATAAGGGAGAGAATATGACAGTTTGAAAGGCCCACCTTAAACCTTCAAACAGCTCCCGTCTTCTTCGACTCACAGAGTTTTCTTTTCTCGAATCTTTCCTGTGTGTATGATCTTCCTACATGCGTTGCCGCTATTTACACATCAGCATGGACGGGGCTTGTGAGCTGACATGCGCAGTTCGACATGTCATCACAAACCTGAACCGCTGTTCTTTGCCCGTCAGGGGTAAGATCGAGCGAGAACATGTTTTCAGGGGTGTGATCAAGCGCAAGAAACGTACTCGGGGTATGATCAAGCCAATTGGTCCTAGTCCACTAGGTCCTAGGCTTCTACTGGTGTCGATCTTCCGTAAGAGTGCATCTACGAGGAGTATAAATTCATCTCCTATGTTATCGTGCTGCGACTGCAGTCATTGCACTTCCTGTCTTTCCTCGTCTGTGACAGCTCGGTCAGTCTCCTGCAGCTCTAGTTCAAAATTTTCACATGCTATCTGTCCATGGCTGTACCTGCACCTCCAGTGGGGGCAGCGATGTGCATATTGCCAAAAGAAGATGTTTTGAACATCTTCTGGTGTGATCTCCTGTGGATTTAGAAATGATTTCCACATAGAGTCTATCTCATGTATGCTTGGTGCCATTAGCCAAAGTGGAGATGCAGAATACTTACCTGATGTAACCATTGCTCTTAAGCATGTATGAAAAGTGTTGGCAAGAGGATGGAGACTCTTGTACTTATTAAACTGAAGCGCTCTTGGTAAATGTTTGCATAAGAGAGGTCTACCTTATTCTTTGTGTCAGCTGCTAGCAGGGTGTACAATTCTTTGGCATCTATTAGCATGCTCTCAAATATGTTTTTCATCCTAACGTGATACTGCTCTTCTCTCTCATCATTGACACAGTACCCAGTCATTCCCACATATTGTGTGTAAACCCTGATTTGTAAGGGACTTGACGCAGGTGTTTGTTCCAGCGAGTCGAGCATTATTCCATCCTAAGACAAGTTGAATTTTTCTTTTCCACTTCATCTGGGGGTTTTCATGTTAATGCAAATGACCTCCTAGAAGTAGAGGTGCAGTAGATCACCTCCTCTTTCTACTTAGTTGAACACTCGTTTTCTAAGAACTCGCATAGGGAAGAGAACAAACTGAGCTCTAAATCCCCTCCCGTCTGACATACGATGACTGATAGCTCAAGATTGTTCGAGGTGAGGACTGTTCTCTTCGCCCTCGTCTTCTTTCGCTTGATCATTGAGCCGAGATGGATGTGACAAATGTGGACATACAAAGCGATATGCGGCAGGGAGCAGAAAGCATACACAAGATAGAGATTTCAACATATACACAGAATGCACACTAGTCTGGATGCGGTCGGTAGATCTCTGTAAGAAAAATCTTGGGTACACAAACATATGCCGAGCCTTATCTAGCAAGACAAGCCAGAACCTGTCATCCGTTGTCCCGAGATACATGTAAGGACCAAGAAACTTCACGCCATCTTTTAGAAATCACGTACAACAGGGAAACTGCACGCCATCTCCACACAATCACCGTCCAGCATGAACTACATCCAGCCGTCCAAGAAGTCGAGTTCCAGATATATGTACATGCGCTTGTCCTCAAGGCGCATGTCATTAAAACCTTGTATCTACGGCTGGGTTTTCTGTAAGTCATGCAAGGTGGACAGTGGAAGAGGATAATGAATATGAATGTATAAAAACTCATTTATGTGGACAATAGGATGACTGTGGACAAGCTGATCTGTGCTGCTCAACTCCTCCGAAGGAAGTGTTTGGACTTCTGGAGGATTCAAGAAAGCATCTTTAAGTGGATTGAAATCACCCATAGAAAAAGATGCAAAGAATAGAGCTTCTACACATTTCTCAGCATTGAGCGGGGAGGTATCCTCTTGTGTAGGGGTAGACATTTAGGAACAAATGATGAGGACAAGAATTCTCTAGACAAGTTCCGCAGTGAGAAGCAGAAGTATGAAAAGAAAGAGTTGTATCTGGAAATGGGATGACTGCAGAATTGAAGGCAGAAATGTCTTACCTCATGGTACTAGTGGTGAGGCGGACAAGCGACAATGAGTAATACTCACAGCAGTCTGATAGACATAGATGATAAGTGCATCTAGTACAGCAGCCGCAGTTACTTTAGCCGTCGTCCCAAAGTGCAGAAGCAGCGGAGCACGCTTGGCAGCGAGAGCAATTGTGTGAATGAATGAGCAGCAGATAGATACCTAGCCACGTTAGACATGATGGAGAGCATGGTGAAAATATCAGGGCTGTCAAACTAGATGAATAAAAACAAGTGAGCAGGCAAAGACAAATCGCAACAGTTTGCAATATCAGGAGACGCATACCTGCCGAATGAGAAGCGCACCTAGCACAAGAAGAAGCAAAGGCAAGCCGAGACAAGGTTACAACATGTCAGAAATCACCTTGCTGAACGATGAGTAGAATCATGATTCAGCGGTGCGGCCAAAACATGAAACACAGAACTTGAAACCGTGCAACAGCGTGATGTCCCAAACGCCAAACTTGAAATCTCATGCATGGTCCCATAAAAGCACCTGAAGGGCCGTAGAAGGTAGAACGTGATGTGTGAAACACATATACATGGAATGATATGCATGAGAGAGCTGAAACTTGCATACACATGGAATGATATGCATGAGAGATAGGCAGGAGCTGAAACTTGCATGCCAAGCGCCGAACTGAACTGAACCACGCGGCACGCACATAAGAAGTTTGAGACGTGAAGAAGAGTGCCGCTACGAAATAAGCGTGAGGAGAACATAAACCCCCAGTTTGGAGTTAGTTGCCGAACAAGAGGCTGACCGTCTTTCGTTGCGGCACATAAAACCACGCGATAAGTTTCTTGGAACAATGGCATCTCAGCTTCCGGGAGCTCGTCTTGAGATGGTAGCACCTGAATGGTGTTGGGTACCTTCTCTGGTTCGGATGGAACAATGTTCTAGCATTGGCTTTGCACTTGTTGGAGCAAGTCGGTAAAACTCTGTGTCTCTTCATTGTGTTCTTCTCAAGTGTTGATCACCAGTTTATCGGATTTCTTCTCTCTTCTCGTCCTTTGACCGGTCATGTGTCCAGAATAATCGCTACCACTCATACCAACGTCATGAGGTTATTGTTAAGAACATTTGGTAGTGAATATCCTTTTGATAGTGCCATGTTAAGAGGCATCGTATTGCTAGTCGCTTGTTGATGCATTTGTATATTTCTTATGACCTTTCATTTAAGGCTTGATTGAAGCTCTCGGTCGATTTGGTAGAGATAGGACGAGAAAGGAGGTGGTAAAGGAGTGTGATCTCCCTTCTTCTCCTGTTCATGCATCTAATGATTATTGACCGCCTGCACGTATAACAGACAACCTTGGTGATGTAAGTGTCCACAATAATAGCAGTAAGCGTAGTATTCTTGAACCGGTTGTACCGGTCTTTCGAGGAGATACCTCTTGTAGAATAAATTATCGATACGTTCCATTCGTCCTCCGTCAAACCTAACTGCTTTTGATGAGACGACACAAGTTCCAGTAATTGACAATGGAGCTGTCCGTGAGAATTGGAAGCACGTGCTTGGTAGTATTCCGAACAATACCTCCACCATATGACCTTCCAACTTCCAAGCCACAGCTACCGCAAACCGTCTCATCAGAAGAGGACGCTTGCGCACTGGTTGCTATAATGAAGGAGTAAGTATACTCTTAGCTTGTAAGTTTTCTCTTGGTGAGATGAAGGGTACATGCTGAGGAAATGCGGATGAAAATTAGAATGATGTGCACTTTTTTTTATCACATCCTCCTTCTTCGGGTATAGTCTCTATCCCTTCAATGGGAGCTATTCTCCCCCCCCCTCCTTCGAGTAAGTTTGTTCTATCTCTTTTTGGTCCACCTCCCGCCTTCAGTCTTTCTGTTGACCTCTATCCTTTTGCAAGCAACAGCCTTGGTCCAAGCCTCATTCCTCCTCTCCCCTTGAGGGCATCTGGAAGAGGAGGAGTTGACATAGACATAGATCACACATTAATTCAGTCTGTGATTAGTTCATCTATCAATAGTCCACAGTCGCACAATCGACACCCCTTTTCGACTTATTTCATTATGCACTTATTTTCCTCCGTCTGAACCAAACATAATCCCTCAGCCGATGTAGAGAATATGAGCACGGTAGACCCATACCTACTTTGTTCACTCCCACAGTCTCCACCACCACCACTCAAGTGAGATTGAGATTGCAAATTTTTTTCCTCCAACCAAGATCCAAGCACCACCACCACTTCGGCGATGCACACGTCAATCAAACCTTACTAACCACGATCCAGGAGAAGGTTGTGATTAGATGACCTTGATCCCGAAGAATCATACCATGTCGATGCTTACGTGAGAACTTTTATCCATAAGTCATTCATGCGAACAGAGCCATTCTTTGATATAAAGATCATTCAGTCTCACGAGTAAGAGTATATTTTTAAAGTATTTTTATTTTTAATTGTAAATTTTAATTTATCACCTAATCTTTTCAAGAAGAAAGATTAGGTGACACTGTCATAACTTACGTGGTAAGATATTTCTGTTGTTGTATATTGTCATTTTAGCGAGTCTTTCACTCTAGAGAACGGATCTCAGAAATCAGTCTTGTTGCTCAGACTCTCTTGGCCCTCACTAGAGAATGTCATTGGACATGTCTCCATATTTTAGTGATTGCTTTTGGAGTCGATTTGTCGTTGCTGAAGAGACGAGCAGATCTGTCTGTTACTCCACTTCTAGATGTCATGCCTCTTTCATCTCTCGCAGATGCCTCGTCTCTCAGCCTACCTCACACGGTGAACTATCGTGCGCATACACATCGCTACACAACATACATCGCTGTCAGAGGTACATCACATATACACATAACACATGGACGATGTCATACACATACACAAGTGTACCACAATAATCTGAACAGAGAAATTACCATCTCCAACACTACAACAAAGATTACTCACAAACGGTCAAGCCAAACCCACTCTAAGCACGAAGAGAATCCGGGTTACACTCAACTAGAATATCCACCATAGCCTAGAGCTTGATGGCTCAACTCGAAGAACTAAGACCTCCAAGTCCTACCTGCGAAGTATATCCTTAGTGAGCTCTCCCACCAACTCGTCCTAACGGCACTAACGGCCTTACCGGGATGCGTCACTTCGCACTCGGTCAACCTAACCGAGGTGCCAAACTGACGTGACAGCTTCCGTGCGCATACACATCGCTACACAACATACATCGCTGTCAGAGATACACTACACATACACATAACACATGGACGATGTCATACACATACACAAGTGTACCACAATCGTCCCTCTAATTGGCGGTTAGATCCCTCTAACTCCAGATAGCTCCATATCCCAACTACGTGATATACACCTTCATGGGTGCAAGGATCAGGAGGTCGGGTGCTACATCGCCTCATCATTAGTCGTCTGTCTGCAATCCATATCACGCAAAGATCTAATCGGCTATCCCTGCTATATACATCGAGGACAAACCCACCGTCTAGTAGGAACGACACTGAGAGGTGGAGTCAAACATGACATGTACCAACTTCTCGAACAACCATCACACACCAACATACGGATTGCTCCACCAGCAGACCCACACAACATACACCTCAAGCCCACGCGTACAACTGCTAAGCTTGGATCAACGGTATCATCAATGTTGGAAAGATGACATGACGCACAATTACGCACATGGTCCTTCCACACAACACCATCACGGTCCTCTAACATGAGTACTCCAGAAGGTAATACCTCTCGCACTCGTAAAATAGTGCGCCTTGCGGTCACATCCAACGTCGTCGGTGCGGTCTGCTGTAGATATAATCGTCAGGATGAAATCTGTGAATCGACGGTCGATAACCTCCTCCTCGGATAGTCGCATATCGCAACGTGTCTCTATGCTGAGCAATCGCTAGGTTCTCAAAAGCCATATGCATAACTCTCTGAAATGTCTCTGCTCGTTGAGAACATACTCTCACCCACATATCCGGATCATCAAGGTCCAACACCTCAGCAGAATCACGACGAATGGCCGAAGATAGATCTAGATCTCGACCATTCAATAGAAAATACGGTGAGAAAGAAGCCAAAGATGCTTGTCAGCTGAAACAATAGCCCATAGCCAACCATGGTAACTGCACATCCCAGTCTCTCAAGTGGCCCTTTTGCAAGCCATACTTGCGCAATCCTCTCTTCACCGTCTGAACTACCCTCTCCGCCAAACCATCCGCCTCAGGATGATCTCGAGATGTAGTCCGATGATCAATCAACGCCTGATCACACAAGGCCTGAAACTCACCAATGAACTCTGTACCTTGGTCTGTCAGCACTTCAGCTGGTGCTCCAAAACGACTCAGCACTCGATCTAAGAACGCATACGCCGTCTCTTCACTCGCCTTGTCTGGTAATGTCACCAACTCAATCCACTTGGAGAAGTGCTCCACCATCACCAACACATACCGGTGATGACGTACGGTCAACGGTAAGGGTCCCGCAAAATCTAAACTTCAACGGTAACCAACCCCATAATCGATAAGGGGTGTAACTGTGGAATAGGAGCATTAAATGATGCTCGTACTCGATCACAAACCACACAACGTGCGACAAACTGTTACACATCGACGTGCATACCACGCCACCAATACTGTCCTTGGAGTAACCTATGTGTATGCTTCACTCCAAAATGTCCCAACTCCTCATGGACATGTCGTACTAACTGTGTCCTCTAGGATGGATGTGGCACTATCCGTACCCTCCCATCACCCCACACTTGAAGTACATGTCGTCCTTCTCGTCGAAATCTCTTCGCTCGTTGAAGGACACGATCTCGCTCCTTGGCACTTACTGTGTCTACTATCATACCAGTACGTAGATACTCCATCACGATCACATCATCATGGATATCTCGCTGGTCTGGAACACCATCTCCACCCTCAGGATCTTGAGACTCATCATTTACTTTGACTAGAGAAAGATACGACTTGGCCCTCCATACTAGAGTTCATGACCAACACACAAAGAAAGGCAGATGCATGCCACCATGACACTATCTCCTCATCAACCTCGTCATGTCATCAAGCCCCAGTCTGATCTTGCTGACTTGTGCACGGGTTGCGACTCAATCCATCGGCATCTAGGGTTGCAACTCCAGGTCTGTGCACTACTTGGAAGTCATACTTTTGTAAGATCAGAGCCCACCGTGCAAGCTTCCCTGTAAGCTTGTCCGACTCCATCAACCACTTGAGCGGCTGGTGATCAGTGATGAGAGTAAAGGGGTTCCCAAACAAGTAACATCAGAAGTGTGCAACAGTCCACACTGTAGCTAAACACTCTCTCTCGTACGAACTGTACCTCGTCTCCGTCGAATTGTTGGAACGACTGACATACGTCACCACAAACTCCTTTTTCTCATCATCATGCTGAGTCAACACTGCTCCAAGTCCCAACATACTTCAATCGGTGTGCAATTGGAAAGGACGCCCTCTAACGGGTCTCCTCAAGATAGGAGCAGATGTCAACTTATCCTTGAGCTCTACGAAAGCTCGCTCCTGCTCATCTTCCCACTGCTACTCCTGGTCCACCTTCATCAGCTTTGTCAACGACTTCGCAATTGCATTAAACCCCTTCATGTACCGACAATAGAAGTTCGTCAAATCAACAAATGCTCGAACTCTACTCACATCTGTGAGGCGTGAGATACGTGCAATAGCCTCAACCTTCGTCTGTTGAACACCCAATCCACCTGGATAGATGGTGTAACCCAGATACTCTACCAACTCCTAGAAGAACTTACACTTCCCAAGGTGTAACTTCAATCCATGAGCTCTCAATTGCTCGAACACATCCCGTAAGTGTCTCTCGTGCTCCTCCACTGTAGCACTATAGACTAAGATGTCGTCAATATAACACCTGACAAAATCCAATCTTGCTAGGATTCTGTCCATCACCTTTTGGAACTCAGCAGGGGCGTTCTTCAACCCAAATGATAAGAACCGCCACTGATACAAACAATCTTTGCCGTGAAAGTCAATTTCCGAGAATGCTGTCTTGGACTTATCTTCTTCTCTCGCCGGCAACTGATGATACCCTACTCGAAGATCCAAAGTACTGAAGACCTTCACATGTCCCACTGCATCAAAGATCTGCTCAGGTGTCGGTATGGCATACTTACCAGACTTCGTCTATCGATTGATAGGACGGTAGTCTTCACACATCCGCCTATCCGTGTAGTTGTCATACATATCTTTCTTTGCTGGCATAACTATGGCAGATGCATACTCTTCATGCGACATCTCCATCAACCCAGCCTCCAACAAGTCTTGAGTCCTACTCTAGATCAAGGATCTCTCCATATCATTCTATCTATAAGGACGTCGGAAGATTGGCGTGTCATTAGCCAAATCGATCGTATACCAGGTCCCTTCAAGGTACCCAGATCCTTCATATTGGAGGTAAAACAATTCCTGTAGCTCTTCAAGAATCTCTGAACTCTTCGTCTCTCCTCTCCTATAAGCTTGAGTCCAATCTCTGGCTCCCAAGTATCTTCTATTACCATCTTAGAGGTAGAAGACGAAGTCGTTGACTACTATCTTGCAGCCTCTGGAGCAGTTTCCTTCTGCTCACCACCAACAACCTCCACCGCTACTGTGCGAAAAACTTCTGCAGTTCTAGCTGCAAGCTCCACACTCTCTTCTACGACATCCCATGATGTCCAAGGATGACGAACTCCACGTGCCTCGCCCCGAGCCTTTGCCTCCACCGACTCGGTAGGCAAAGAGCTCAAGAGTGCTCGAGCAGTAACACCTGTCGATCACATCCGACGTTACTCAACCAATCCAAGGCTACAATCCATGTCAAGCAATTCAAGTCCATTGCTTGACTCAACACTTGACGACGTGAAGCCTCTGACATCGAAGCTACTGCTGTCGTATTTGTCGAGAAACCCATTGCTCGCTCTCGCTCATCGGCATTGAGCTTCACCAACTGTTGTAATCGAGCATCTCACACAAGCCCAGGTCCTCCATCTTTGTAAGTATGTGACGATGGAAAGCTCATCAACGTGGGTAACGCTGCCATGGACCGTCCCACTAGGTTCACCACTGCCATGGGTGGCTTATCCATGACTCTCACTACTTGAGATCGTCACCCTGCATCCAAAATGTCATCAACTGTGAGATACGCTGGTCGTCTCACTACATCGTGTGCGCGCTTGAGCGCAATCGTGGACGATGTACACGAGATCCCACTCTCGCTGCATCTAACAACACTGCCGATCCGACCCAAGACCGCACCTGGTGCATACTCGTCATCATTTGTGCACGAGCATCACCTAACAAAAGAACGTTCTCCAAGATGTACGCTAGAGAATCCACCTGATGCATCTGGAGATATCATAAGATCCGTAACATCTCCCAAAACATCCTAGATCGCGGGTCATGTAAACCCTGACCTCTCCCCGCATGCGTGTGACCTTGACATGGCCACCCCGCTTTCACCAAGTGAATGATACCAACAAACGTGAGATCTTGCGCCCCCAGCACCGAAATATCCGAGGGTAATGCTTGCTGGTATCCTCTAACAACGGATATGGGCAACAACTCAGGATATCTCTGCACCAAACGTGCCACATGACGCAATGAGATGTGTCTCGCAACCTCATCTCTCTCCACATACAAGTATCGTTGTACTTGTATACCTGCCTGCAATACCGCAGCCAAACTTATGCTGATCTCTCCAAACAGCTCCAGCACACATACTGTAGTGTAACAAGATTACTCCTTTTGCCCATTTAGTATAAAAGATATCGTTCCCACAGAGGATTTACACAAGTAACACTATTCTAAGTTCTAAGATCTGTTCAAACACATAAACACACGGGTTTTGTCTAGAAATCCAGTCTTCTCACAAAACCACACGGCTTCCAGACCCTTCAGAAGGTGGTCTAGACCTAAACAAACAACTACTAACTAAAATATCACACAACTATCTACAGAGAAGCTCGAGAAGACGCTTCCTGCTTCCAGATTACTTCTTCCGATCTTCTCAGTACCGTTTTCCCGAAGCAATTCTCGGCTTCTGGGGATCCAACTCGGCTTCTCACACCTCTAGAAGACTACTCCTGCTTCGTAGAAGTCGACCAGCAACGGCTGTTACACCTTGCTCTCTCTCTCTCATTCCAACAGGTTAGATTAATCACAGGATGTATGCCCCCTGTAGCCTTCCCAGGCTTCTACCTACGAAAACGGTCTTCTTGCAGCACTACAACGACATTCACCTTCATGGAAGCTCAATAGAAGTCTCGGAAGCCCACTAGAAGAAGATAAGAAGATGGGGTAGATGGGAGAAGAAGGGAGAATCCAAACGAGAGAAAGACAAGATAAGAATAAGAAATTAAGACTCCGACAGGCTTTTAGTCCGGATCCTGACTAACAAGCCATCCTTGCTTGTAATAGTTTGAGGAGGAAGACAACAAACGTGTGTACAGTTACACAGTCTTCTACTTGAGGATGTAGTCTTCTGCTGCGGGAAGAAGGCTTCTTTCTTCTTCTCTCACTGCTCCGACTACTCTGTCTTCTGGGATCCCTTACTCATAAGACCATCCGTACGTGGATTCGAAGTGTTCCACTGGACGAGCCAAGCTACGAATCTGCACAACTGCTGACAGTCACCGTCACTCAAGAAGAACGCTTCTCATGCACAATCGGGAGTGAATTCAAGGAAAACCCACTATCGCCAGTACATAGGCAAAGCTTCTGCACTCAAATCAGCAATCCATTCCCCGAGAAGAAGGCACATTGGTGTTGGGAAGCTCACTCCCTCTACTTTCTGCTCCTACTCCTCGACACACCAATTTAGTCAGCAGGACTACACGAGGATGCCGTTCCCTGCTCCTAAACTGTCCACTACCTCCATCTACATCTTCGAACCACTGCTGACAACGAGCATGCAGACCCCTCCGGTGTAATCCTAATCTATTCGTATGTCTCATCGTGTGTAGTGTATGTGCGCATAGTAGTGTACACCAAAAAGTCCTAATGTACTCAGTGCGCCCTTCATGTGTGTATATTCTGTTCCTACTCACAGTGAGGCATATGTGTCTCGAAAATCTGCACTGTGATCCTACTTATGCATCTGCCTTGAGACGCAGAGGAAATCTCCTCCAATCCTCGACTACAACCAGGGAGAGATGGACGCTGTCAGAAGGCTGCCACCCCACATGCAAGCGGTTCCCCTTCCTAATTAGCCATCCACCTTACTACTCCTGCGCTGCCTACTCTACCACATGGTCATCTATCTAATATTACAATAAAACTGCCATCACCTAAGATAGCATGTTCGGTTCCTACTAAGTTTGGACAAGTCAACTTGTCTTCTGCGCTTTGCTACCTACTCTAATTGCTCAGATGCAATCTCCATTGGATCTACTCCTACCTGAACTCCTAACTCGGCTTCTGATAAGCTGGGAAGCCCTACAATTACCTCGGGTGTCACTGAGGTGGCTTCCTCCGCTACATTCGTCGCTGGCTTTACTGCTGCTGCTTCAGAAGACAGAAGCGTCTTCTGGGAAGCTTGGTCGACTTGTGTTTCCTCGCTCTTCTGAGGCACTAGCTCACTCCCCTTCCTAATTAGCCATCTACCTTACTACTCCTGCGCTGCCTACTCTACCACATGGTCACCTATCTAATATTACACTAAAACTGCCACCTCCTAAGATAGTATATTCGGTTCCTATTAAGTTTGGACCAGTCAACTTGTCTTCTACGCTTTGCTGCCTACTCTAATTGCTCGGCTGTAACCTCTATTTGATCCGCTCCTACCTGCACTCCTAACTCGGCTTCTGATAAGCTGGGAAGCCCTGCAATTACCTCGGGTGTCACTGAGGTTGCTTCCTCCTCAACATTCATCGTTGGCTCTGCTGCTGTTGCTTCTGCTTCGGCTTCTGCTTCGGAAGACGGAAGCGTCTTCTGGGAAGCTGGGTCAACTTGTGCTTCCTCACTCTTCTGAGAAACTAGTTCGACACTGGGAGCCATGGTGACCTCATAAGGATCCGAGGAAGTCGCTTCCTTCACTTGGAATACCTAGGAAGACAGCTCTTCTTCATGTCTTTCAGAAGACATCTTGTCTTCCGGAGCTTCTTCCGAGGTCTTCTCGGCTTCAAACGCTATCACTACCAAGTGGACAGCGAGGTCGAACTCCTCCTTCTCCAAGTCTGATCCGGTCGATGGTGCTGAGGCTTGGGAAGATGCAGTTACGGGTGGCGGAATCAAGAAAAGATCATAGAGTGTCTTCACTTCCTCTATCTGCCGATCCAAGTACCGAAACATGCTCTCCTTGCACTCTACCAACATCGCTCTGGACTCGTCGTCCCATTCCCTAGCTAAGGTAAGAAGCTTCCTACCCACGGTGAAGTTGAACTTCTTCCGAAGCGCTTCCACCGTCTGAGCTAGCATCCCCTGCGCATGAGCTTCTGCTGCTTCTCGCTGCGTCTTCTCGGCTGCAGTCTGCGCTTCTGCGGCTTCCCGCAGTGTCTTCCATTTCATCTTCTTTTCTGCAAGGGCGGTGATCTTACCCCGCACTCGCAGAACCTCCTGATCACGCTGCTGTAAACGCGCCTACAACTCCTGGTTGCTCTTCTTCAGCTGCGCTAACTCCTTGGCAGAAGCGGCTGCTTCTGCCTTGTATTTCACTGCGAGCTTCTCCGTGATGCGGAGATTGACTTCTAGCGCTTTTATCTTCTTGTGGCCTTCTTCCTGCCGCATCAGGGTACGTAGACCGAATCTAGGCTGTAGTGGCTTCTCTTGAGCCTTCGCTCTCTTCTCGATCAACTTCATAGCTGGCTGGATCTCTGAGTGGAAGAAGGCACTGAACTCCTCCAGTCTTCTTCTCATGGAAGACAGACTCATCCCCACGATCCGATCAGAATTGTCGACCTTGTCTTCCAGAGGCAAGGATGCCTCTTCCACCACTATGGTCTTCTGCTTCTGCGTGCGAGAAGAAGCTACTCTTCTCATCTTCCGGGGTGGAAGATATCTCCCCATGACAGAAGCGGTCCTCTTTACTGCGCTTCCTCGCATCGCAGTAGGAGTATCCATCCAACCTTCGTCTTCTGGAGTCTTCGGAAGACTCCCTGGTGTTGCAGAAGCGGTCTTCTGTGCAGCTTGGGTACTCAATGGCTCCTCCTCTGAGTTGGACTCCGATCCAGAATGAATGATCGGGAAGGAGATGGTCTTCCTAGGTACACTCCTAGGACCCATCTTCTTTGGTGGTGTCGCGTCTTCCGAATCACTGGAGTCGTCTTCCCTTACCAGAAGCGTCTTCTGATGAGTACCGGGCCTCATCTGCGACATCAGAGTGGGAGGGGGAGTCATTGCTGCTGCTCGGTTGTCTTCTCTCGAGGTCTCTTCCTTCGTCTCGTGTTGCCATGTTGGTCCATATCTTGCCAACTGATCTTCCGTGAGATCTCCTTTGACCACTTACATGTAACAGAAGAACGGAGTAAGATATCCTCCTGTCGGGGTACCTAAGTACAGTAGTTTTGTCTGTACATAAGCGTGGAAGAACGCGCCCCAGTTGATGGGCAACCCTTCCCAAATGACTTCCAGGAATTCCACGTCCTGGTCTCCAAGATACCTCGTCTTCTGCGCTTTCCCCTTGGGAAAGAGGTGAAAGAACAGCTTCGCCAGAAGACGCTTCTGCGGCTCTCGGTAAGCTTCGACCTTCCATCCGTTTCTTCCCTGCCTGTCCTCCAGGAAGAGACAAGTTGTGCTTCCAAGCACATGCCACTTACCCGAGATCATGGATAAGATCTTCTTCTCGAGCCAACAACCTCGGTTCTCAGATTCTGACCTGTGAAAGACCTTGCGCCACCACTCCTCTGTCCAGGAAGATGATCTTCCACGAGCCACTCCTGCCTTCGTAGGTACACGGTTGCGAGGCGGTAAGGCTGCCCAAACCTCCTCCAGAAGATCTTGGTTGGCGAGGTTCCAATCCCACAAGAAGAAGTCGAGATCCAACTCCTTGATGAAGGGTTTGGCCTCGGCCAGTTCTGCTGCCGGTAACACCAACCCTCGAGGATGCATTGACATACTTGAAACTTTGTTGCACTAAGCCACACGTACTTACTGTGAGCCGAAGGTTCAGTCCTTCCCAAGTTCCCACAGTTTAGCTTCCCATTCTCAGAAGACGAATCTAGTCTTCCAGAAGACAACTACGCCGTCTTCCGGGATTCTAACAGTGCTTCCTAGGCTCTTCTCGTCTTCCGAGCTATATCTAAACAATCCTAACTAAACAAGGCCTCGCATGGATTCCTAAGAAGACAACCCACCTTGCATTACGTCCTACTTCGTAACAGAAGATACAAGATATGCGAGAACTAGAGTGTATAAAAAGTTCAGAAGATGGTTGCGGGCTCTTGCGGTAACAGTGGTCTCTGAGAAGACTCCCGGGACAGCTTCCGATTCAATAACATTCTCGGAAGACTTCCCGAAGCCAAGCTTCCTTTCACTGGTCTCATCTGTCTTGTAGTGACGTAGGATTTCTCCTTTTGCCCATTTAGTATACAAGATATCGTTCCCACAGAGGATTTGCACAAGTAACGCTGCTCTAAGTTCTAAGATCTGTTCAAACACACAAACACGCGGGTTTTGCCTAGAAATCCCGTCTTCTCACAAAACCACACAAAACAACACGTCTTCCAGATACGTCAAATGGTGCTCTGGACCCAAACAAACAACTACCAATTACAATATCATACAACTATTCACAGAGAAGCTCGGGAAGACGATCTTCCTGCTTCCAGGTTGCTTCTTCCGGTCTTCTCGATACCGTCTTCCCGAAACGATTCTCGTCTTCTGGGGGTTTAGCTCGTCTTCTCACACCTCCAGAAGGCTGTCCGGCTTCGCAGAAGTCGACTAGTAACAGTCGTTACACCTTACTCTCACACTCACATTCCAACGGGTTGGATAAATCACAAGGTGTATGCCCCTTGTAGCCTTCCCAGGCTTCTGCCTACGGAGGTTGTCTTCCTGCATCGCTACAACGACATTCACCTTCACGGAAGCTCAATAGAAGTATCGGAAGCTCACTAGAAGAAGATAAGAAGATGGGGAAGATGAGGGAAGATGGGAAGAAGAAGAAATCCAAACAAGAGAAAACAGGATGAAAAGAGTAAATTAAGGTTCCGACAGGCTTCTAGTCCGGATCCTGACTAACAAGCCATCCCTGCTTGTAATAGTTTGGGGAGGAAGACAACAAACATGAGTACTGTTGCACCGTCTTCTACTCGAGGATGTCGTCTTCTGTTGCGGGAAGAAGTCTTCTTTCTTCTTCACTTCGCTGCTCTGACTGCTCTGTCTTCTGGGATCCCTTACTCATAAGACCTTTCGTACGTAGATCCCAAGTGCTCTACAGAACGAGTCAAGCTACACTTCCACAACTACTGTCAGTCATCGCCACTCAAGAAGAACACTTCCCATGCACAATTGGGAGCGAATTCAATGAACCCACCATCCAGAAGACATGGACAAAGCTTCTGCACTCAAATCCACAATCTATTCCCCGAGAAGAAGTCACAATGGCATTGGGAAGCTCACTCCCGCTACTTCCTGCGTCTACTCCTCGACACACCAGCCCAGCCAACTGGACTGCACGAGGATGCCGTTCCCTGTTCCTGGACTGTCCACTACCTCTATCTACATCTTCGAACCACTGCTGGTGCGAGTATGCAGACCCCTCCTGTATATTCCAAGACTATTCGTATGTTTCCAACAATGGGTGTAGTGCGCTAAGACTGTCTCTGCTCTAATGTGTCTCGTCTGCCTGCTTGTAGAATCGGTGTGTATGTTCAGTTACTGCCGAATTCTACAGAACTGGCAGAACTCTCAGAGAGCTTTTCTCCTACCCTGCTATCCTACTTAACCATCTGCCTCGAGAGTCAGGGGAGGCGACCACCAGGGAGAGAGAGAGAGGCGCTGACAAGAGGTTGTCACCTCACATGCATGCGGTCCCTCTTCCCAATTAGCCCTCCACTGTGTTACTCCTACGCTACCTATGCTGCCACATGGGGTCCTAATTATTTTTACATGGAAAACTGCCACCCTTAAGATAGCATGTCCAATCCTACTAAATCTGGAAGTGTCGATTGAGTTTGCTAACTACTCTGATTGCTCGGTGGTAATCTCTACATGATCTGCTCCTACTTCGAATGTGTGCACTTCGAATGGTTTGTCGAACTCCGGCAGCTTCAAAACTGGTGCCTTTGACAAAATAACTTTGATCGTCTGAAACGCATCATCCACCTCCTTGGTCCAACTTACCTGTGCGTCTTTGCCCGTCCAGTCCGTCAGTGGCTTCGCGATCTTTGAAAACCCCTTCACATACTTGCGGTAGAACTGCGCCAATTCTAAGAATCGCCGCATCCCCTTCACTGTAGTCGGAGGCTCCCAAGTCACAATCGCGTCCACCTTCTGCATATCCGGGCCGACTCCTTCTGCACTAATTACATGTCCCAAGAAGTTAATGCGCTCCAAACCAAACTCACTCTTGTCAATGTTGGCAAACAGCTTATGCTCCCGCAGCTTCGTCAACACCACCCGTAGCTGCTCCGCGTGCGACTCCAAGGTTTTGGAGTAGATCAAGATGTCGTCGATGTAAACGATGACAAACTCATCCATCTCCTCGCGAAAAATTGTGTTCATCAATGTAGTGAACGTTGAAGGGGCGTTGCAGAGTCCAAATGGCATCACCACGAATTCAAACGATCCGTATCTGGTTCGACAAGCGGTCTTCTCAACATCTGGGTCAGCTATCCGGATTTGGTAATATCCTGACTTCAAGTCTATCCTGCTGAAGTACTTTGCGCCCGCTAGCCTATCAAAGAGGTCGTCTATCCTTGGCAAAGGATAATTATTCTTCACCGTCACCTTATTGAGTGCACGATAATCTACGCAGAGTCGTAACTTCCCATCCTTCTTCTTTGCGAAAAGAACTGGGGCTCCATAAGGTGACTTGTTGGTTCGAATATATCCCCGCGCTAATAGCTCGCCGAGTTGTCTTTTCAACTCAAGGAGTTCTACCTGATTGAGTCGGTAAAGGGCTTTGGAAGGTGGTTCCGATCCTGGCAAGACTTCGATCTTGTGATCCACCACCCGCCTTGGAGGTAACTCAGCAGGTAACTCGTCCGTCAAGACATCCTCAAACTCCTTAATCACTTCGCGAAGCACCCCCGGAAGTTTAGTCGCGTCTCCTGATGTTTCCTCTTGTCTGTCACCCGTCATCAAATCTGCAACCCGCATCAAACACATGACCCCGTCGTTGAAGTCCATCTGTTTACCTTTGATCAAATTCACTGCAAAGTCATCAATCTTCCGCACCTTCCGGATCAGCCTCACTCCCAGCTTCCGTCCTTTAACTCTAACGTTTAACCTTAAAGGTTTCCGCCTAAGTTCCACTTCAAACCTGTCCAAGAAAGTGTTCCCCAAAACCGCATGGATATCATCCATCTCGCACACCATGAAGTTCTCTGTGAACTCCAACTTCCCACACGCAAATCCTACGTCCAAGGCCACTTCAGAAGTTTGGTACGTCTTGCCCTTGGCAAAGCGTACCTGAATAGGCTTGTCTGCCTTGGAGGTAGACAAGCCCAACTTCTTCACCAACTTTGGACTTATGAAGGAGTGAGTCGCTCCTGTGTCCACAAGAAAAGTAACATCACGGTTAGCAACCTTGGCTTGTAGATACATCAGTCCCGGCGTCTTCTTCGTGGTTCTCAAGGTCACAGTCATCTGGCCCTCCAACAAGTCCTTTGCAACAAATGCATTCATGCTACAGTTACTAACCTTAGGTTTCGTACACCCCTTAGCAATGTGGCCCGCCTCGCCACAGTTGTAGCAAGTAAACTTAGCGCCATTGCCTTTCTGAGGTGTCTGCCCCTTAGGTTTTACTCCTGTTTGCTGCCGCTTTGCTGCCGGGGCAGAAGTATCCTTCCGATCCTTCTCACCCCCATCCCATTGTCGTTTGAAGCCCTTGTTCTTCTTCTGGAACTTGTCCGTGCTGCGAGGTTCAAAAGGTTTTTGTTGCTGGACTTCATCGTCCCCAATTCGCTCCGCTAGCTTCAAAAGTTCGGCACTTGTCGCAGGTAGCTCCGGCATCCGAAAGAGAACCTTCTCCGAGCTGGACTTGAGTCCCCCAATGAATATACATATTTTGGTCTCCTCAGTCCACTTGGAGAACGAATCCAGTTTGGCACTGAACTCGCGCACATAAGCACTTAAGGTCCCTGTCTGCTTCAGCCGAACTAACTCAACACCGTCCCGAATCCTCTGATACTCCGGAGTGAATCGTCCCGCGAGCAACTCCTTGAACTCCTTGCAACCAAGCACCGAGACGGTCAAGGCATGCTCATCCCTGTATGCGGTCCACCAGAGAAGCGCATGGTCCTTCAAGAACGTAACCGCCGCTCTCACTTTGTCTGACTCCTGAGCCTGATGCGCTTCAAAGTATAGGTCTAACTCGGTTAAGAAATCCTTAACCTTGCGAGCCCGTCCTATACCTGTAAACGGAGTCGGCAAATTCGTCTTACAAAGCTTTCTGGTAGACGAGGAACTTCCTTGGTCTGCCTCAAGTTCAACGATACGTTTATCCCTGGAGGCCATCCCTTCCTGCATGGTCTTCATCATTTTGATGAGTTCCGCATACAAGGCTCCTTGACTTCCCGCGCCTGCATCGTTGGGCACCGCTGGCAAGACTCCGTCTTGATGCAATGATGCCGCAGCTGGTACTGGGCTTCCTTGACGTTGGGGCAAAGGTTGTCGGTTATCGTCCCCTGACTGTGCCTCGGGGCTAGCTCGAGTCGATCTGGTCCCGGTGTCAGCCACTCCACGTTTCTTGGTCTTCCTCCTGGAACTCTGTCCGACGTCGGCCATCGCTCCAAGTGTTCACCTAGAAACGCTGATCCGCTTCGTGTCTTGCGTCCCTCCTCAAGCGTCCAGCCTTCAGCCGCTACCTCAAGTTCTCGCTCACCAAAGCGTTGGCTCTGATACCACTTTTCGCGCACCTACCGCCTTGTTGCGCCAGCGGAAGCTCTAGCTCAGTAGGTCGTAAACTTTACACCGCTAACCTGCAAACACAATCACAAGTTAGCGTCCATGCACCACTTACCTTGGTTCAGTTTGGTCCGGACCGGAGCCGGACCGTCTCCCTAATCATCAAGCTCAGCAATCCTAAGTCCCGACTTAGATCCGCCTAAGTCGGTCCCAAACATGAGCAAGTCACAATATGACTTGGGACGGACTTCCCATAAAGTCCAGGGTCCTAAACGGTGCCTCCAGCACACCTAGCGGCCCAACCGCCCGTGATGTCCGTCTGGGTCTAGGCTCCCGAACGGTGGTCTAACCCGCCGACTCGTTCCCTAGTCTTGCCCCAGCCCTTGCATCGTTCCTAAGTCCAGACACCCAAGTCTGGATCGGAACGTGCCTTGGAACCGGCCCAGCCATCACCTCATGCCCCCAGAGTCCGCCCGCCGAACCCTGGGGTCGGGTGACTCGTCCTGGCCCACCCAGGCATCGAGCCCCCTCATATATACTTCTGGGGATCGGCGGCCCCGCCCTCCTCTTTGGTCCCTGAAAATTATACCACAACCCGATTGTGGTTCGGTCATAACTTCCAGCTCGGAGGTCAGATCGAGGAGTGTTATATATCACTGGAAAGCTCTCGACGAGACCTTTCCAATGATATCTCACTCGTCTCGAGATCTTACGTGGAGCTCCGTCCACGACCTAAAACGTCCCTGGAGCTCCAACACTTAGCAGTTTTTCCGAAAACCTGTGGTCCAGACCCAGGGTCGAACCCTGTGGTCTCGGACCCACGTCTCGGTCCCACGTCTCAGACCTATGTCTGAGACTCATGTTTCAACCCGTTCCCAGACTCGCCCCCTTAGGTCAGCGTTCGTCTGGGACCTCTTGGGGTAAGCCCTTATGTCCTAATCCAAGGTTCCAACCTTGGTTCAGAGAACCACTTAGGGTTCCTCTGACCCCGACTTCCCGGCCAAGCCGATAAGTCCTACTCGCAGCGTTCACAACCTAGCGCAAGTCTGCTAGGGTTCCGTTGTTCGCGTCTACGCCTGATCTTGAGGATGAGGGGCGCGACATCAGCAAGTCTTCCTCTGAGTCCGACTCCGATCTTGAATGGATGAGGGAGATGGGTGTCCTCGGTACACTTCTGTGACCCATCTTCCTCACTGACATGGCGTCTTCCGACCCACTAGACTCGTCTTCCCTCACCAGAAGCGTCTTCTGGTGAGAGCCGGGTCTCAGCTGTGGCATCAGAGTGGGAGGGGGCGTTGCTGCTGCCTCTCGGTCATCGTCTTCCGAGGTCTCCTCCTTCACCTCCTGTCGCTCCGTTGGCCCATACACTGCCAGCTGATCTCCCTGTCTTCCACGAAAAGGCAGGTGGTACTCCCAGGCACATGCCATGAACTCACAATCCTAGGCAAGATCTTCTTCTCGTACCAATATCCTCGGTTCTCGGTCTCAAGCCTGTGAAACGCCTTACGCCACCAGTCTTCTGTCCAGGAAGATGGTCTTCCCCGAGCAACTCCTGCCTTTGCAGGTACACGGTTACGCGGTGGTAACGCGGCCCATACCTCCTCCAGAAGCCCTTGATCTGCGAGGTTCCAGTCCCACAGGAAGAAGTCGAGACCCAACTGCTTGAGGAAAGGAGTGGCCTCGGCCAATTCTGTCGCTGGTAACACCAAGTCTCACGGATGCATCGACATACCTGGAAGATCTGCTGCACTAAACCACAAGCACCTACTATGAGCTGAAGGCTCAGTTCTTCCCGAGTGCCCACAGTCTAGCTTCTACTTCTCAGAAGACGAAACTAGTCTTCCAGAAGACAGCTACTCCGTCTTCCGGGATTCTAACAGTGCTTCCTAAATAGCTCTCGTCTTCCGAGCTATATCTAAACAATCTTATCTAAGCAAGGCCTCGCATGGATTACCAAGAAGACAACCCACCTTGCATTACATCCTACTTCCTATCAGAAGATACAAGATATGCGAGAAGTAGAGTATGAGAAAGGTTCAGAGGATGGTTGCGGACTCCTGCGGTGACAGTCGCCTCTGGGAAGACACTCGGGACAGCTTCCGATTCAATGTCGTTCTCGGAAGACCTCCCGAAGTCAGACTTCCCTTCATTGGTTTCACCTGTCTTCTTCTTCCTACGCGCAATCTATCCTCACAACAGACTCAAGACATGTGCACTCTGTTCTTCTGACTTCTCACCTCTCATACGCACTCAGAAGAAGTTTGCTGCATGATGGGAAGACATGACCCTCGACCATTCTCTCCGGATTCTGCCAGCAATACTTCTCACAACTCTCTTCTAAGTTCGGGAAGAAGAAGGAACGGCTGCTATGGGTCGGACAGAAGAGACCCGAAATGGACCCTCACGTCTTCTCGCTCATTTTGCCAGCCTTTCAGTCTTCTAGTCTCTCTAGGAAGATGTGGAGTTGAGAAGCTTGGAAGACCGGGAGGCACAAGCCTAGTTCCCGAGTTCCAACTTCTCGAAATAACACAACAACTCACCACACCACTCAGGCTTCGTACCAAGTCTCTCTAAACACAAAAGCAAAGAAAATCCACTCTTGATACGAATTGTGTTCAGTCGACTTCCGAAGACAGTCTTCCGAAGATGTCTTCCGAAGTTCAAGAAGCGTCTTCCGACAATCAAGTTCAAGAAGCGTCTTCCGAAGATGTTCCCATCTTCCGAATCGTCTTCTATTCCAAGTTTCGGGGTAGAGAGGTAGTAGGGTAGAGAAATTGATAGTTGGATTCGCCAATTTGAAGACTAGGGGTAGGGAAGCTCGAATTGAGCTCGGGAAGAAGCAAAGAGATATCTTGACAGAAATTGGGCAGCGCTTCCGCGCCCAATGTCTCAATAGGAAAGATGGGGGGTGGGGTAATCGATCAGGCTGCTTGCACACAATCAAGGAAGCGCGGGGAGTACCAGACAATGGCGAGAAGAAGTGGGAAGGGGAAAGAACAGGGGAAAGAACCTCTACAGTCTTCTTCGGCTCCCGAGTTGCCTTCGACCTCCGCGCGCTTCTGGCTCTTGTACTAGCTTCCAATGCGACTCCTCTTGAATGCGCCTGCTGTCAATTTCGGTCCACACCTCGATTCTACTTTCGCTTCTACTCGCCACTCTCCACTGTCAACTTCTCGGAAGCTCCACAGAAATGCCTTCGCTCTCTCTGCTGTTTGTGCTCCCGCAATCCGATTTCACCCTTCGCCTAGCTGCCAACGTACTCTCTACTACCCCGATGTCTTACTCGATTCCTCTCTCAATGCTAGCTCGAAGTTCACTCTCTCAATCGATCTTCTTCAGGCGCACTGTGCTGCGGGAAGTTGGAAGGTGGCTAATGTGCTTCCTCACGCATCTTCCCCGCAGATTAGGGGTTCTCGTCCTTGGTGTCTTCCTGACCTACTTACCTATTCGGTGCGCTCCAGTAGGTACACCTACTGTCTTACCCGAAAACTCGTGGTTGATCCTTCGCGGTCGCTGTCTTCTGGAAGATAGGTGTCTTCCGTCGTCTTCCCATCTTCCGCCGTCTTCTCGTCTTCTGAAGATGCAACTGTGAAGACAATCTTCCGAAGACGGTCGTCTTCTGAAGAAGTCAACTTCTTATTACAAACAGCTCTTAAGATCATCTTCCTACTAAGGAAGCCGTAACCTTAAGTAACAACGCTTCTTCAGTTATACAAACAAGTCATTATCCTTAAAAATTTCAAAAATTCGTGCATCCTGTAATTTGTGGGCACCACATGTCTTCTGCTTCCTACACGCAATCTAACCTCACAATAGACACAAGACATTCGCACTTTGTTCTTCTGACTCCTCACCTTTCATACACACTCAAAAGAAGCTTGCTGCATGACGGGAAGACATGACCCTTGACCATTCTCTCCAGATTCTGCCAGCAAGACTTCTCACATCTCTCTTCTAAGTTCGGGAAGAAGAAGGAATAGGCTGCTATGGATCGGACAGAAGAGACCCGTAACGGACTCTCACGTCTTCTCGCGCATTCTGCCAGCCTTTCCAGTCTTCTAGTCTCTCTAGGAAGATGTGGATTTGTGAAGCTCGGAAGATCGGGAGGCACAAGCCTGGTTCCCGACTTTCAGCTTCTCGAAACAATAAACAACTCACCAAATCACTCAAGATTCGTACCAAGCCTCTCTCAACACAAAAGCAAATCCAATCCACTCTTGATACGAATTGCACACAGTCGTCTTCCGAAGACTTCAGACATTCGGAAGCGTCTTCTGAAGATGTTCAGGTTTCAGAAGCGTCTTCCGAAGATGTTTAGATCTTCCGAAGCGTCTTCTATTCAAGGATTTGGGAGTAGAGGTGCGATAGGGTAGGAAAATTGATAGCTGCGGGATCGAATTTGAGAACGACAAGCATGGAAGCTCGATTGCAGCTCGAGAAGAAGCTAGAAGATGACTGTCGGAAATTGGGCAGCGCTTCCGCGTCCAATTTCACAGTAGGAAAATTCAGGATGGAGAAACGATCGATGGGTTTGCCTGCAAACAACCGGAGAAGCGTGGGAGATATCAAACAAGAGGCGAGAAGCAGGGTGGAAGGGAATAGAACATGAGAAGAACCTCAAACAATCTTCTGTCTGTTTCTGTAGTGTCTTCAGTCTTATGCGTGCTTCCGGCTCCATCTCGAGCTCTAATGCAACTCCACCAAGCTGCTGCTGCCGTCAACGTCTTGCCACTCCTCAATCAAACAAGATTCCACCTCCGATTCTTCTCAGCCGTCCTTCAATGTCTGCTTCTGGGAGTCCACAGAAGACTCCTTCAGCTCGATGTGCTTCCTGCCCTCAGCAATTCGCCCTCGCCTTCTTTCTAGCTGCGAATCGATCTTGGGTCTACTCAATTTCGCTCTGCTGGTCCTCACTCAGTTCGATCACCTCTCAATTCAATCTTCTCTCAATTCGATCTTCTAGGCACAAACCGACCTCGATGCGGGAAGCGGTAGAGTTCTTGCGCTAATGCACTTGCTTCGTATCTTCTCGTGCAATTTAGGGGTCCTCGATCTACTTGACCTTCCTGACTTACCTACTACCTTGGTGCTACATGGTAGGTACACCTACTCCTTTACTGGGGAATACGCAGTTAGGCTTCTGCGGTCGCTGTCTTCCGGAAGATACGTGTCTTCCGTCTTCCGTCGTCTTCTGTCTTCCGAAGATACAACTGAGAAGACGCTTCCCAGAAGACAACCGTCTTCTGAAGAAGTCAACTTCTTATTGTGAAAAAAATCGTAAGATCATCTTCCTTCTAAGGAAGCCGTAATCTTAAGTAACAAAGCTTCTTCAGTTATACAAACAAGTTATTAACCTTAAAAATTTCAAAAATTCGTGAATCCTGTAAATTGTGGGCACCACACATACACCCTCCTCTGGATACTGCCACACAATGGGAGTCGCATCACCCAACATGATGAGGAGTCGCATCACGCATCACGGATCACGGATGCGTGATGGGTGATGCGACTCTCCATCACGCATGACGCAATGATGCGTGATGCGTGATCATTGCATCATTGCATCATTGCGTCAATGATGCAATGACGCATCAATGATAAAGGCCAGTAGCTGGAACAACCTTTTGTTCCTCTACTGATGGTACAAAGGCTTCACTCCAAGCCTGCTGCACCAACTGATCAGCATACTGCTGCAACTCTCCACTCGAACTCGAGAGTGAAACATCCAAGGCAGATGGTACTAACATAGACATGCTAGGCATGTCCTCCACCTCCTCAAAGACCGGAGTGTCCTCCGCATGAGCATTGTCCTCCAACAACTCGTCCAGTCAAGTGATGACCGAACTGAACCCTGCAACGGATGCCATCGTCCCTGGTGTAGGTTCCGTCGTCCCAACTCTAACACTGAACCGCACTGGTAAGCGGCTCACTCGTCCCTCATCGGACTGCCAATCTGGTCTGTAAGATGATGTCTTTGTCCAATTGTCGATCACGAACCTCATAGGGTATAACACAACACCTCCAACCAATACATCATAAGACTCTGCGGCTGTAACGATGGCCTTGACCCTCACCATAGAGCCATCCGTGGTGTGATCTGGCCGAACTCTCACCGTCAACATCTCACATGTCATATGTAGAGCCGTACCTCTTGATCCCCCTAGAAGATGTCTGCAACTGGAATGGACATCTCTCCATCTCGGACTTCTTCAGACCAAAACCAATACATGCCATCTTTTCCAACATCAACGGTTGGGCTCCAGAGTCTGACAAGATCTTCTGTGGTCGATACACCTTTCCTGAAGGTGCCACCAAACAGAAGATATCACTTCTGCTGTCCAACAACACCACACTTGCTGTCAAACCAGCACGGTCAATCGCCGGCCTAGCTGGTAACTCATCTAACCTAGCAGTCGCCGCTTGCCAAGTACCATTGGTAGCTGTGGTGCCCACAAATTACAGGATTCACGAATTTTTGAAATTTTTGAGATTAATAACTTGTTTGTATAACTGAAGAAGCGTTGTTTCTTAAGATTACGGCTTCCTTAGCAGGAAGATGATCTTAAAGGCTATTTGTAATAATAAGTTGACTTCTTCGGAAGACGGCCGTCTTTCGAAGAGCGTCTTCTCGGTGGTGTCTTCGGAAGACGGCGGAAGACGGAATACGGCGGAAGACACGTATCTTCCGGAAGACGGCAACCATGGAAGCTTAACCACGTAAGGAGTAGGTGCACCTACCAGGTAGCACCGAATAAGTTAGGTAGGTCAGGAGGGTCGAAACCTCTAAACTGCGGGGAAGGAAGCGCATTAGCACAAAAACCTACCTGCTTCCCGCATCGAGAGATTGGAGACTGAGAAGATCGATTCAGGCAACGAGTTGATTTGAGTGAGGAAAGCAGCGAGTGAAATCGAGTGAGGTTAGGATCGATTCGAAGCTAGAAGAAAGGCGAAGTCGAATTGCAGAAGAGTGTCGAGCTGAAGACGGTTTTCTATGAGCTCTCGGAAGCTGACATTGGAGGGTGGTTGAGTGGAATCGAAGGTGGAATTGAGGCGTAGCCAGAAGCTGACAGCGGAAGCAGCCTTGTGAGGTCGCATTGGAGCTGGAACCAGAGCCAGAAGCGCGTAGAAGATCGAAGACAGCTCGGGAAGTCGACAGAAGACAGTAGAGGTTCTTCTCATGTTCTCTTCCCTTTCCTACTGCTTCTCGCCTTTGTTCGGTATCCCTCGCGCTTCCCCGATGGTTTGCAGGCAACCTGATCGATCGACTCCCCCATCCTCGTTTTCCTATGTGACATTGGGTACGGAAGCGCTGCCCAATTTCTGTCAGACATCTTCTTGCTTCTTCCCAAGTTCAATTTGAGCTTCCCTACTCCTAGCCCTCAAATTGAAGATCCCAACTATCAATTTCCCTACCCTACCATCCCTCCCGAAACCTTGAACAGAAGACGCTTCGGAAGATTGGAACATCTTTGGAAGACTATCTTCGGAGGACGCTTCAGTAGCTTGACTGTCTTCGGAAGTCGACTGTGCACAATTTGTATCAAGAGTGGATTTGCTTTGCTTTTGTGATAAGAGGGGCTTGGTACGAATTCCGAGTGGCTTGGTGAGTTGTTTCGTTATTTCGAGAAGTTGGAAGTCGGGAACTAGGCCTGTGCCTCCCGGTCTTCCAAGCTTCTCAAATCCACATCTTCCTAGAGAGACTAGAAGACTGGAAGGGCTGGCAAAATGCGCGAGAAGACGTGAGGGTCCATTTCGGGTCTCTTCTGTCCTATCCCTAGCAGCTCATTCCTTCTTCTTCCCGAACTTAGGAGAGAGTCGTGAGAAGTCTTACTGACAGAATCTGGAGAGAATGGTCGAGGGTCATGTCTTCTCACCAAGCAGCAAGCTTCTTCTGAGTGTGTATGAGAGGTGAGAAGTCAGAAGAACAGAGTGCAAATGTCTTGAGTATGTTGTGAGGATAGATTACGCGTAAGAAGAAGAAGACAAGTGAGACCAGTGAAGGGAAGCCTGACTTCGGGAGGTCTTCCGAGAAAGACATTGAATCTGAAGCTGTCTTGGGAGTCTTCCTAGAGGCCACTGTCACCGCAGGAGCCCGCAACCATCTTCTGAACCTGTTATGCACTCTATGTTTCGCGAATCTTGTATCTTCTGATAGGAAGTAGGATGTAATGCAAGGTGGGTTGTCTTCTTAGGAATCCATGCGAGACCTTGCTTAGTTAGGATTGTTTAGATATAGCTCGGAAGACGAGAGCTATCTAGAAAGTACTATTAGAATCCCGGAAGACGGAGTAGCTGTCTTCTGGAAGACTAGTTTTGTCTTCTGAGAAGTAGAAGCTAGACTGTGGGCACTTGGGAAGGACTGAGCCTTCAACTCACAGTAAGTGCGTGTGGCTTAGTGCAACAGATCTTCTAGTATGTCGATGCATCCTCGAGGGTTGGTGTTATCGGCAGCAGAGTTGGCCGAGGCCACATCCTTCCTCAAGGAGTTGGACCTCGACTTCTTCTTGTGGGATTGGAACCTCATCGACCAGAGACTTCTGGAGGAGTTTTGGGCAGCATTACCGTCTCGCAACCGTGTACCTGCGAAAGCAGGAGTAGCTCGAGGAAGACCATCTTCTTGGACTGAAGATTGGTGGCGCAGGGCCTTCCACATGTCAGAATCTGAGGATTGAGGGTATTGGCTCGAGAAGAAGATCTTGCCCAGGATCGTGAGTGAGTGGCATGTGCCTGGAAGCACAACTTGCCTCTTCCTGGAGGACAGGCAGGGAAGGAACGGATGGAAGATCGAATCTTACCGGGAGCCGAAGAAGCGACTTCTGGCGAAGCTGTTTCTGCATCTCTTTCCCAAGGGGAAAGCGCAGAAGACGAGGTACCTTGGAGATCAAGACGTAGAGTTCCTGGAAGCAGTGTGGGATGAAGGAGTGCCCGTCAACTGGGGCGCATTCTTCCACATATATGTACAGACGGAGCTAGCGTACTTGGGTACCTCGGCGGGAAGACACCTGAGACCTTTCCTCTGCTACTTGTACGTAGCCATGGGGGATCTCACGGAAGGACAGTTGGTGAAGTATGGACCGACAGCGCAACCTGAGGCGAAGGAGGAGACCTCGGAAGAAGACGACCGAGCAGCAGCCGCAACTCCCCTTCCAACTCTGATGCTGCAGCTGAGACCCGGCTCTCATCAGAAGACGCTTCTGGTGAGGGAAGACGACTCTAGGGGGTCGGAAGACACCACGCCTCTGAGGAAGATGGGCCCTAGAAGTATACCTAGGAAGACCACCTCACTCATTCATTCGGGATCGGAGTCTGACTCGGAGGAAGAACTGTTGAGTACTCGACCGGAGCAGAAGATCGCTGCTGCCACACCAGGGAGTCTTCCGAAGACTCCAGAAGACGAAAGATGGATGGATACTCCTATTGCGATGCGAGGAAGTGCAGTAAAAAGGACCGCTTCTACCATGAGGAGAGATCTTCCACCTCGGAAGATGAGAAGAGTAGCTTCTTCCCGTGTGTAGAAGATGAAGACCACAGTGGTGGAAGAGGCATCCTTGCCTCTAGAAGACAAGGTCGCCACCTCCGATCGGATTGTGGAGATGAACCAATCTTCCGCAGGGAGGAGGCTAGAAGAGTTCAGTGTCTTCTTCCACGTAGAGATCTAGCCAGCTATGGAGTTGCTGGAGAAGAGAGCGAAGGCTCAGGAGAAGCCGTTACAGTCTGGATTCAGTCTGCGCACCTTAATGCGTCAGGAAGAAGGCCAGAAGAAGACAGAAGCGCTGGAAGCTAGTCTTCGCACCACGGAGAAGCTCGCAGCGAGGAGCAAGGCGGAAGCAGCCGCTTTTGCCAAGGAGCTGACCCAACTAAGGAAGAGCAACCAAGAGTTGCAGGCGCGTTTACAGCAGCGCGACCAAGAGGTTCTCCGAGTGCGGGGGAAGATCACCGCCCTCGTAGAGGAGAGGACAACATGGAAGACGCAGCGGGAAGCCGCAGAAGCGCGAGTTGCAGCTGAGAAGATGCAGCAGGACGCATCGGAAGCTCGTGCGCAAGAGATGCTAGCACAGTCGGTGGAAGTGCTTCGCAAGAAGTTCAACTTCATTGCGGGTAGGAAGTTGCTTACCTTGGCAAGAGGGTGGGACAATGAGTCCAAGGAGATGTTGGTAGAGTGCAAGGAGAGTATGTTCAGGTATTTGGATCGGCAGATAGAGGGAGTGAAGACACCTTATGGTCTTCCCTTGATTCCGCCACCTGCAACCGCATCTTCCCAAGCTCCAGCACCATCGACTGGATCCGGATTGGAGAAGGAGGAGTTCGACCTCGCTGTCCACTTGGTAGTGACAGCGTTGGAAGCCGAGAAGACCCCGGAAGACGTCCCGAAAGACAGGATGTCTTCTGGAAGACAGGAAGAAGAATCGTCTTCCTAGGTATTCCGCGTGGAGGAAGCGACTTCTCCAGACCCCCATGAGGTCGTCATGGTCCCTAGTATCGCACCAGTGCCTCAGAAGAGCGAGGAAGCACTGCTCGACCCAGCTTCCCAGAAGACGCTTCCGTCTTCCGAAGCAGAAGCAGAAGTTGAGTCGGAAGCCGAAGCCGAAGCCGAAGAAGAAGCAGCAACAGTGACAACAGGCCAGCGACGACTATGGAGGAAGCCACCTCAGTGACACCCGAGGTAATCGCAGGGCTTTCTAGCTTATCAGGAGCCGTGTTAGGAGCTCCGATAGGAGCAGATCAAGTAGAGATTTCCACCGAGCAATCAGAGTAGATAGTAACCGATGTGACATCTCCAGATTTAGTAAGAACGAACATGTTATCTTAAGGATGGCAGTTTTCACTGTAAAATTAGTTAGGCAGCCATGTGACAGAGTATGAAGCGCAAGAACAAGAAAAGGAAACCGTTTGCATATGGAGGGGCAGCTTTTCTCTCCCCGGTGGTAGTTCCTTCTGTTCCCTTGTGGTGGATGCATAAGTAGGATCGAAGAGTAGGAAATCTAGTTCGTTAGTGACACACACTACACCCGATGTTAGAGACATACGAATAGACTAGGATTATACCGATCTGATGGATAAGAGATCTCAGAAGACAGAGTAGTCGGAGCAGCGAAGAGAAGAAGAAATAAGCCTTCTTTCCACAACAGAAGACGACATTCTCAAGTAGAAGACGGTGCAACTGTACGCACGTTCGTTGTCTTCCTCCCCAAACTATTACAAACAGGGATGGCTTGTTAGTCAAGATCCGGACTAGAAGCCTGTCGGAATCTTAATTTCTCCTTTTCATCTTGTTCTCTCTTGTTTGGATTTTCCCATCTTCCTCATCTTCTCCCATCTTCCCCATCTTCTTATCTTCTTCTAGTGAGCTTCCGAGATTTCTATTGAGCTTCCGTGAAGGTGAATGTCGTTGTAGTGCTGTAGGAAGATCATTTCCGTAGGCAGAAGCCTGGGAAGGCTACAGGGGACATACACCCTGTGATTAATCTAATCCGTTGGAATGTGAGTACGAGAGCAAGGTGTAACAGCCGTGCTAGTCGACTTCTGCAAAGTAGGACAGTCTTCTGGAGGTACGAGAAGTCGAGTTGAACCCCTAGAAGCCGAGAATTGCTTCGGGAAGACGATATTGAGAAGACCGGAAGAAGTGACTGGAAGCAGGAAGAGCGTCTTCTCGAGCTTCTTTGTGAATAATTGTGTGATATTTTAGTTAGTAGTTGCTTGTTTAGGTCCAGAGCACCTTTTGGAATGTCTGGAAGACGCGTGGTTTTGTGAGAAGACGGGATTTCTAGGCAAAACCCGTGTGTTTGTGTGTTTGAACAGATCTTAGAACTTAGAGCAGCGTTACTTGTGCAAATCCTCTGTAGGAACGATATCTTGTATACTAAATGGGCAAAAGGAGTAATCCTGTGACACTACAGTAGCTATCCTGATCCTCGACTCCATGGACACGTCTACCGTCTCTCGGTGAACTACTTCAGTACTAGAGATAACTACATCCTCACTCTCACTGAGCGTGGCCGCCAACTGGAACACTGGAGCCAAGTTGACTCCCAATGCTCTCATATCCGTGGCTGAGAATAGTGGGGCTCGTAAAACCGCTGTAGCCGTCCCTAACATCAAGTTCGACGTCGCATCCACAGACGTCGAGAGTGGACTCACATCACACCCACTCTTGGATGTCGATGCCTCCAACTCTACTGCATCATCGGTAGGTCGTTTAGAAACCATAGATGTGATCCTCAACGTCTCCGATAACGTGAACAATTGGGGAAGCCTGGCCTGCCTACCAGCCTCTCCGTGTTATGGATCCAACTCCACTGACGCATCTCGTGGTTCAAAGGCACGTACTACACCTCGAGTCACTGCCGCAGATGCCTCAATCTGTGTCACACCTGTCATGAAGTCGAAGTCCCCTCCGTCTACTCCATAAGACGTGGAAGCTTCTGTTCCACCAGATCTCCGCTGAGCTATAGCCATACTAGCTATCCTCTGCTCCAACTGCTCAATCCGAGCAGCCATATCGGCTTCTGACGTCGTAGCAAGCGGTGGACCGATCGGTCCTCTCCTAGGTGCTGGATCTCTACCTCCAGCTCGACCATCACGGCCTCCTTGAGCTCCTCCGTCTCATCCACGATCAGTCTTTCCTTGCCGCAACTCAGGATGGAGATCAAAACAACGGTCACTACTGTGACCAGGTCGTCCGCGCTGCTCATATTGCCTAGGTATTGCTTAAGATGTCCCTGACGTCTCATAACTTCTCCTCTGTGGACAATCCTTCTGCTGATGAGGACCATCACACATCCAACAAGGACCCGCTTGCTGTTGGCTAGAGAAGGACGGCATGGGCTTTTGTCCACCAGATCCTCCAACACCTCCCTGAGATCGTGACTGCTCCGCACGATCCTTACCACCACCACCACCACGTTGTTGCGTAGCCTGTGATCCTCGAGAAGAGGTGGTCGCTCCATGTGGTGTCTCCTTGCTGAACCCAGCAACCACCACCCTGTCCTCCACCATGTTGAGCTCAATCCGCTCAGCCAGACCAAAGACAACCGCCAACGTCGAAGCGGTATCTCTAAGAAGAGTATCATCTCTAACTCTCCTATGCAACTCCCGGTCTAGTATTCCATACCAGAACTGGACTGCCTGTGCTTCCGTCACTCTTTGAGTAACACTAATCAACCGCCTCATGCGAGTAAACGCCTCGCGTAGGCTCTCTCCGCTGGAACTCTTGCAGACTCCTCAACTTGTCGGTCTGCACATCCTGATAGTTCTTCCTCAAACATTGGAAGAATTGAACCACAGGGTTAAACCTTGATGGTATCCCGCTCACACTACCACCTGCTCCACTACTTGTGGACGCACCGCTGGTAATAGGTACTCCGCCACCTGTGGATGTACCACTGCTACTAGCACCCAAACTCGCAGGTGCTACGCCTCTCGAAACTGCGCCAGTAGTGATAGAAACGTAGTTGAGAGACCAATGTTGTCTCCACAACTCAATCTCAACACTGTAATCTCGTCTGAACTCATGATAATCGTCCATCGGCGGTCCCTCCAAGTGTTGGAACAAACCCTTCCACGCCATGAAGGGTGTAAACAGCTGTGGGTTCTGCATCTGCTGCAGATCGCACCAACGATCGAACTCCTGGATGAAGTCATCCAGCTCAATGATACCAACTGTACTCGAGTAACGTCGAGGCCCCTTCGTGGCCTCATAGATCTCGTCCATGTCCCACAACAACGGTGTGGCGACACTAGACTCACCATCAGAAAACGCGTTGTTTGTGTCTGACTCGTCCTCTGGAACAACTGACGGCAAGGGTGTAGGTAGTCGGTACCTCACCCCACTCCTGTATGCCCATTGTCCGAGAAGTCCCCACCAGAACCTCCCGAGAACTCCGTGATGAGAGAATCCCGATAACACACTCTTCAACCGGAATGTCGTAATCCTCGTCACCACCGTAACCACCACTTGCCTAACCCCGCTCCTACTGACCTCACCTATCCCCTACTAGGACGGTCAAGGTAAAGGTAACCTATACCTGCCATCACCACAAGCAATCTCTCACGATCTGTTGGTCGTCACTCCAACCGCATCGTGAGAGAGACAAAGGTAGTCTGACTGGTCCGCAACTCCAGCCTCACTACCGAAGCACACTAGAGTGAACTCACTTCGGAAATCAAGCGCCAACACAAGCAAACGTGGCGCACAAATAGGAAGTAGAACATGGAGGGGTTCCAACCACAAGAAGTCCAAACGATAACCCTCCACACTCAAACATTCACATAAAGGAAACTCAGCCCCACCTGGACTGACGACTCCTCGTCGGGTGATCACATGCACAATATATGATCACCAACTGTCGTAACTGATACTTGAGATCACTAACTAGATGTCTACACCTCTAGTAGCTCCAAAAATATCCACGTGGTAGCTCTACTAGCTCACCCAAGACAATTGTCACCAACTGCCTCCATACGCGTCTCTACGGTATAGACAAACACTACCACAACTATAGCTTACTCCTAATACTATGGAGTCGTCCTACCACTCCTCTAGGAACGTGCGAGAAGGTCTCCTACTACCTTAAACAAGTCCATAAGTACTTGCACGCATCCCTAGAAGACACCAAGAGCTATTGGTCTAGTGATAAAGCCAAAGCTAAGACTGTAGAGTTAAGAGTCTAGGTCCAGGAATAGTGTTGGGATGGGTGACCAGCTGGTTTTACACTTCCCACACAACTGGAACTTGGATACCTCTCTCACGCACGTCAGCGAGCGCGGGCTCGGGCTCAGGCTCAGGCTCCGCTCTGTCTCCGCACTCTCACACTCTGCTCTCACGACTCCACACTCACGCACCTCTGCTCCTCGAAGCCTCTAAATCCTAAACCCTAAATCCTAAACCAAAAGAGACTCGGCTCCACCTCGAATTGCACAAGATTGCACCAAAAGAGACTCCAAAACAGCAAAAACAACTTGCGGGTGCACACGAGTAACCCAAATCTGACGTAAAACAGCAAGAACACCCAAAGCCAACCCAAACATCACTACAACAGATTCGCAAATGCACCATATACACTTCGCGAATGCACACACACACACACAAGAAAACTCATAAACTCGAGTTTTCACACGAAATTGCACAAAAATCTAACGTAACTAGCCTTTTTGCACTTTCGGATGACACGGTAGCGAACTTCAACATGCCATAACTTCCTCGATGCTCGGCCAAACTTACGGAACTTAGTGCACTAGAATCGTCTCTCCAATGCGCTTCCAAAGAACCCACTCTGACCTGACATTGACAAGTACTTCGTCTACCACGCCCAAACGCGCACTCCGGCTCCAACAAGTCACTTCAAGAACATTCCACAAAATTTCTGCAGCGCTTCCGCATGACAGAAAATCTCCTCTCGATCCCACAACAGCAATCAATCTGCGATCAGCAAGGTACCATGCGCCCGCACACACCTCGATCACAAGTCCAAACAATCAAGCACGAACAACAACGCCCGAAGATATCAGCGGACGATTTCAGATCAGCGGGTTCTTACTGAACTCCGTCTCGACCTGCACTTAGTTCTTCAAGTAATCTGAACAGAGAAATTATCATCTCCAACACTACAACAAAGATTACGCATAAACGGTCAAGCCAAACCCACTCTAAGCACGAAGAGAATCCGGGTTACACTCAACTACACTATCCACCATAGCTTGGAGCTTGAAGGCTCAACTCGAAGAACTAAGACCTCCAAGCCCTACCTGCGAAGTATACCCCTAGTGGGCTCTCCCACCAACTCGCCCTAATGGCACTAACGGCCTTACCGGGATGCGCCACTTCGCACTCGGTCAACCTAACCGAGGTGCCGAACTGACATGACAGAACTCCTCTATGTCAGATTTGGTTTGTACCAACGACTTTCTCGTTTCATTCTCTCTATGTTGATCGATAGAGACTCTTTGTATGTAGATGTTGCTCAATGGTTCGAGATCATCATTGAAGAGCTCAAATCTCACGAGGAGAATGATATGTGGACACTCACAGACTTATCACATAGACAAAGATCCATAATCAACAAGTGGACCTTCAAGTTGAAGCTGAATTTAGATGGATCCATCGTCTGATACAACGTACGGTTGGTGGCTCAAGGATTCACACAAGTATATAAGCTCGACCACAAAGACATATTATCCCTGGTGGTCTACGTGTAATCAGTACGACTAATACTGATGATTGTAGCTCAGCACAACCTTCATGTCCACCAGATGGATATGAATACAACGTTTCTAAATGAGATGTTGAATGAAGAGACCTACATGATTGTCCTTGATGACGTCAATGTCCCAGGAATTGATAAAGTGTAGATGCTACTTCATGCACTTTATGGATTGAAGTAATCTTCTCGAGAATAGTACTTGATCGTAAATAAGTTCCTCCTTTTTCTTGGGTTCAGTAAGTCAAGAGTTGACGTTAACGTAAACTGCATTCATAAAGCTAATTAGTTTGTCATCCTAGCTCTTTATGTTGACGACACGATCATAGCAAGCAGCAACAAAGGACTGCTGACGTACATCAAGAGATCCCTCTGTGCAAGGTTCAAAATGAATAACATCAATAATATCCATCATTACTTGAGTACAAAGATTAATTGAAACCGAACAAAAAGATAGATCAAGCTTAGTCAAACTTTATACTTGACCCAAAAGTTGTTTCAATTTAGTCTACAAAATTGCTAACGTATTGTACATCGTCGACCTCCGGAAAAAAATCTCAACCGAAGATTGTCATGTTTCTGATGAAGACAAGGAGCAATGTTCTTCTTATCTATTAACTGGGTTGCCGTTTGCACTCGTCTTGATCTAACCTTTAGCATTAGTATATTATCTTAATACATGGCTAACCCAAGACTAAAGCACATCACCGTCATAAAAACATACATTTTGTTATATCAAGAGAACTTTATATCAGTATTTAGAATACAAGTACTCACCTCAGCGGATCTCTCTATTTAGCTACAATGATTAGTGTGGTGCCCACAATTTACAAGATTCATGAATTTTTGAAATTTTTGAAGTTAATAACATGTCTGTGTAATTGAAATAACCTTGTTGCTTAAGATTACATCTTGCTTAGAAGAAAGATGGTCTTAAGAACTTTTTAAAAGAAGTCGACTTCTTCCGAAGACAGAAGAAGGACGTTTTCTGAGAAGACGTCTTCTCGACCAGGTCTTCAGAAGACGGAAGACGGAAGACGCATGTCTTCCAGAAGATAGTGACAATGATCACGACTGCATGAGTACCCACCATGCAACACCTAGGAGAGAGGTAGGTGTACCTACCAGGTATCCACCATGGTAGTAGGTAGGTCAAGGAGGTCGAACCCTAATCGCACAAGGAAAATACGAGAGAAGGCACATTTGCACGAAATCAGCTGATTGCTTCTCGCACCGAAAGAGCAATTGTGCATTAGGAGGTCGATTGCAATCAGGGTGTCGAATTGAACTTGGAAGTAAGGAGTAGTGAAAATCGTGGATAGCAAGGATCGAATTGAGGTTAGAGAGAGAGCGAGAGGACGATTCTGTGAGAACATGAAGCACCATCGAGCTGAAGGAGTCCCTTGTAGATTCTCGGAAGCAGACATTGAAGGATGATTGAAGAAGTATCGAAGATGGAGCATTGGTTGATTGAGGAAGCAGCAGGACGTAGCTCAGAATCGACGATAGGAGCAGTTCTGTGAGATCGCATTGGAAGCTGAGGTGGAGCCAGAAGCGCGTAGAAGATTGAAGGCACTATGGGAAGCAGCCAGAAGGCTGTTTGAGGTTCTTCCCATGTTCTTTCCTCTTCCCACCGCTTCTCGCCTCTAGTTTAGTGTTCCTCTCGCTTCTCCGCTTGTTTGCAGGAATCTCATCGATCACTTTCTCCATCCCAAAATTTCTGTCTGTGAAATTGGGCGCGGAAGCGCTGCCTAATTTTCGACAACCATCTTTCCGCTTCTTCCCGAGCTGTAATCGAGCTTCCCTGTCTCTCATTCTCCAATTCGATCTCGCAGCTATCAATTTCCCTAGCCTACTGCACCTCTACTCTTGAACCCATGGACAGAAGACGCTTCTGAAGATCTGAACGTCTTCGGAAGACGACTGTGTGTAATTCGTACCAAGAGTAGATTGGATTGGGTTTTGTGTTGAGAGAGGCTTGATACGAATCCTGAGTGACTTGGTGAGTTGATTGTTGTTTCGGCTAGCTGGAAGTTGGGAACCAGGCCTGTGCCTCCCGAACTTCCAAGCTTCTCAAATCCACATCTTCCTAGAGAGAGACTAGAAGATTGGAAAGGCTGACAGAATGCGCGAGAAGACGTGAGGGTCCTTTACGGATCTCTTCTGTCCGACCCAAAGCAGCCTATTCCTTCTTCTTCTTCCCGAACATAGAAGAGAGTTGTGAGAAGTCTTGCTGGCAAAATTTGGAGAGAATGATCGAGGGTCATGTCTTCTCGTCATGCAGCAAGCTTCTTCTGAGCGTGTATGAGAGGTGAGAAGTCAGAAGAATATTTTATGAATATCTTGTGTCTGTTGTGAGGCTAGATTGTGTGTCGGAAGCAGAAGACAGGTGAGATCAGTGAAGGAAAGCTTGGTCGCGGGAAGTCTTCCGAGAACGTCATTGAATTGGAAGCTGTCCCGGGAGTCTTCCTGGAGGCCACTATCACAGCAGGAGCCCACGACCATCTTCTGAACTTCTCATACAATCTGCTTCTCTCATATTTTGTATCTTCTGTTAGGAAGTAGGATGAAATGCAAGGTGGGTTGTCTTCTTAAGAATCCATGCGATGCCTTGCTTAGTTAGGATTGTTTAGATATAGCTCGGAAGACGAGAGCTACTTAGAAAGTACTGTTAGAATCTCGGAAGACGGAATAGCTATCTTCTGGAAAGACTAGATTCGTCTTCTGAGAATGGAAGCTAGACTGTGAGGACTTGGGAAGGACTGAGCCTTCGGCTCACAGTAAGTGGCTTAATGTAACAGAGCTTGAAGTATGTCGATGCATCCTCGAGGGTTGGTGTTACCGGTAGCAGAGTTGGCCAAGACCAAACCCTTCATCAAGGAGCTGGGTCTCGACTTCTTCCTGTGGGATTGGAACCTCGCAGACCAGGGTCTTCTAGAGGAGGTTTGGGTAGCATTGCCTCCCCGCAAACCGTGTACCTGCGAAGGCAGGAGTAGCCCGGAGAAGATCATCTTCCTGGACAGCGGAATGATGACGTAGGGCCTTCCATAGGCCAGAAGCAGAGAACCGAGGGTATGAGTTAGAGAAAAAGATCCTACCCATGATCTCGGGGAAGTGGCACGTGTCGGAGAGCACAACTTGCCTCTTTCTGGAAGACAGACAAGGAAGGAATGGATGGAAGGTCGAAGCTTACCGGGAGCCGCGGAAGCGTCTTCTGGCGAAGCTATTCCTCCATCTCTTTCCCAAGGAGAAAGCACAAAAGACGATGTATCTTGGAAACCAGGACGTGGAGTTCCTGGAAGCCATTTGGGAAGGGCTGCCTATCAACTGGGGCGCTTTCTTCCATGCATATGTTCAAGTAGAACTGGTGTACTTGGGCACCCCGGCAGGAGGACACCTCACCTCGTTCTTCTGTTATCTGTACGTGTCCAAGGGGGACCTAGCAGAAGACCAGTTGGCGAGGTATGGACCAACAAGGCAGCACGAGGTAAAGGAGGAGACCTCGGGAGAAGACGACTGAGCCGCGGCCATGACTCCCTCTTCCACTCTAGTGCAGATGAGACCAGGCACTCATCTGAAGACGCTTCTGGTGAGAGAAGACGACTCCAATGGTTCAGAAGACGCGACACCACCGGAGAAGATGGGACCTAAGAGCATACCTAGGAAGACCACCTCCTTCTCGATCATTCACTCTGGATCGGAGTCCGACTCTCAGGAGGAGCCACTGAGTGCCCGAGCTGCGCAGAAGACCGCTTCTGCAACTATAAGGAGTCTTCCGAAGACTCTAGAAGACGAAGGTTGGATGGACATTCCTACTGCAATGCAAGGAAGCGCAGTGAAGAGAACCGCTTCTGCCGTGGGAAGGGATCTTCCACCCCGGAAGATGAGAAGAGTAGTGTCTTCTCGCGCGTAGAAGTAGAAGACCACATCGATGAAAGAGCCATCCTTGCCTCTGGAAGACAAGGAAGACACCTCCAATCGGATTGTGGAGATGAACTTGTCTTCCGTGAGAAGAAGGTTGGGGGAGTTCAGCGCCTTCTTTCATTCGGAGATTCAGCCAGCTATGGAGTTGGTGGAGAAGCGCGCGATGGCTCAGGAGAAGCCACTGCGACCTGGATTCGGTCTGCGCACCTTGATGCAGCAGGAAGAAGTCCAGAAGAAGATAGAAGCACTGGAAGCTAACCTCCGCACCACGGAGAAGCTTGCAGTGAAGTACAAGACGGAAACAACCGCTTCTGCCAAGGAGTCAGCACAGCTGAGGAAGAGCAACCAGGAGTTGCAAGCACGTCTACAGCAGCGTGACCAGGAGGTTCTGCGGGTCAGAGACAAGATCACCACCATCGTAGAGGAGAAGACAACATGGAAGCAGCAGAAGCACAGCCTGCAGCAGAGAAGACGCAGCGGGAAGCAGCAAAAGCTTGCGCGCAGGGATTGCTAGCACAGACGGTGGAAGCATTTCGCAAGAAGTTCAACTTCACTGCGGGTAGGAAGCTTCTCACCCTAACTAGGGAGTGGGATTATGAATCCAGAGCAATGCTAGTGGAGTGCAAGGAGATTATGTTCTGTTACCTAGATCGGCAGATTGAGGATTTGAAGACGCTTTATGATCTTCCTTCGATTCCATCACCAGCGGCTACATCTTCTCATACTCCAGGACCAGCGATCGGGACAGATTTGGAGAAGGAGGAGTTCGACCTCGCTGTCCACTTGGTAGTGACAGCGTTGGAAGCCGAGAAGACTACAAAAGAAGCCTCAGAAGACAAGAAGAAGAGTTGTCTTCCCATGTGTTTCGAGTGGAGGAGGTGACTTCCTCGGACCACTGCGAGATCATCACAGCTCTCAGCATCGAACCAGTACCACAGAAGAGCGAGGAAGCGCAAGTCGACTCAACTTCCCAGAAGACTCTTCCGTCTTCCGAAGCCGCACCAGCTGAGCCAGCCACGAATGTTGAGAAGGAAGCTACCTCAGTGACATCCGAGATACTCGCAGGGCTTCCCACTTTATCAGAAGTCGAGTTAGGAGTTCAGGTAGGAGTAGATCAGGAGGGGATCACACCCAACGAATTAGAGTAGACAACAAGTCAAGAAGACATGTGACTTATCTAATTTTGATAAGAATCGAAATTGCTATCTTAGGAGGTGGCAGTTTAACTATAATATTAGATGACTGTCCATGTGGTAGAGTAGGCAGCGCATGAGTAGGAAGTAAATGACTAAACCAAGGCAGGGAACCGACTGCATGTGAGGTGGTGACCTTCTGATAGCGCCCCATCTCCTTGATTGCAAGTGAGGATTGGAGGGGAACTCTCTCTTGCGCCTCAAGGTGGTAGTATAAGTTAGAATGCAGAGTAGGATTCAGTGCGCACTAAACACATTACTGTACGTACACATTAGACTCATTGTGAACACAGTGTATACACACTACACCCGATGTTAGAGACATACGAATAGATTGAGATTACACCGGAGGGGTCTACATTCTTCTGTTGCCAGCAGTGGTTCAAAGATGTAGATGGAAGTAGTGGACAGTTTAGAGCATAGAACGGCATCATCGTGTAGTCCTGTTGCTAAGCTGGTGTGCCGAGGAGTAGGAGCAAGAAGTTGAGGGAGTGAGCTTCCCGACACCAATGTGCCTTCTTCTCGGGTAGTGGATTTTGGATTTGAGCGCAGAAGCTTTGTCTGTGTCTTCTGGGCAACGGATTTCCTTGAAATCACACCCAATTGTGCATGGGAAGCATTCTTCTTGAGTGGCGGTGGTTGTTAGCAGTTGTGCAGATTCGCAGCTTGGCTCATCCAGTGGAGCACTTCAGATCCATGTACGGACGGTCCTATGAGTAAGTGATCCCAGAAGACAGAGTAGTCAAAGCAGCGATAGAAGAAGAAAGAAGACTTCTTCTCACAACAGAAGACGACATCCTCAAGTAGAAGACTATGTAACTATAAGCGAATTTGTTGTCTTCCTCCTCAAATTACTACAAGCAGGGATGACTTGTTAATCAGGATCCGTACTAGAAGCCTATCGGAGTCTTAATTTCTCGTTCTTATCTTGTTTTCTCTTGTTTGGATTTTCTCTTCTTCCCCATCTTCTCTCATCTTCTCATCTTCCTATCTTCTTCTAGTGAGCTTCCGAGACTTCTATTGAGCTTCCGTGAAGGTGAATGTCGTTGTAGTGCTACAGGAAGACTATTTCTGTAGGCAGAAGCCTGGGAAGGCTACAGGGGGCATACACCCTATGATTGATCTAACCCGTTGGGACTTGGACGAGCAATGTGCGACAGATGTTGCTAGTTAGACTTCTACGAAGCAGGGACAGTCTTCTGGAGGTATGAGAAGCCGAGTTGAACCTCAGCTTCGGAAAGACTGTGTTAAGAAGACCGGAAGAAGTGACGTGGAAGCAGGACGTGTCTTCCCGAGCTTCTCTGTGATATTTGTGTGATATTTTAGGTGGTAGTTGTTTGTTAGGTCCAGAGCACCTTCTCCTGGGTCTGGAAGCCGCGTGGTTTTGTAAGAAGACGAGATTTCTAGATAAAACCCGTGTGTTTGTGTGTTTGAACAGATCTTAGAACTTAGAGCAACGATAATTGTGCAAATCCTCTATGGGAACAATATCTTGTATACTAAATGGGCAAAAGGAGAAATCATTCGTCACTACAATTAGCCCTGAAAATTCACTTTTATCTGTCAAAAAGTGGAAAGACTAGAGGGTGCCTATATACCCTAGTGGTACAGAAAATGCCATGAGTAATTTCCGTTCGATAGGTTGATTCTAACCCTCCATTTGCTTTTCCACCCGCATTCATGCTTATGAACAGTGTACGCCAGTTTAGCCAAGTTAGGGAATTGTTTATGCCACGGAAACTACCTCCCGCCGTCCGCCCGAGATTTGAATATTACTGTACCGTCCTCAAGTATAGGATAGGTATTAGTATGTGGTTCAAATAAGATAAGATCCTAGATTATCCACGGACAAGCTAAGAGGAAAAATCAAATCCGGAGCCTACCCTAGCAATAATACTGGACCTTGCTTGTCTCTCTTAAAGATAATGCTAAAGTATATCTTTTAGCTATCCTCCGAATTAAATAAGACGAACATGTTTAAAACCAATGAATAAAATTAAAATTTCTCCATAATGCTATACATGTGGCACCACATAACTCGAGTCTTCATTGTCAAAATATGATATCCAGTTTCAAAAAGATGTCCTTTTTGAAACTGCGAGTAGAAGCTAGAAAATAAATATATATATATATATATATAGTAGTCATTAACTAAATTATTTTCACATTTTTTATTTACTTGACATAGGAAATTTGTCAATATTAATTGAAGCTCGAGGTCCAAAGTATGTGTCATGGCCGGATGATCATGATAAGGAATCGAACAACAAAGACATGATGTTTTCTTGGCTGATGATGTTTGCAACTTCTTAAGGCTAAGATCGTAAGGGCTATACATGCAACGTCATTTGCAAAGTTTGGAGAGTACCGACGATTAGCTGTTCCATTTCTAGTTCAAAAAGTATAAACTGGTATCGTTAGAACTGGCTCGACGAGAGGAGTACGTAAGAAAGATCGGGTCAGAGAAAGTGTTGGAAAATTTACAAGTGAACTTGGGGACGCGTCTCGAAGTTGATGAGAGGCGGCACACGAGGATCTACGCTTGAGAAAGCATAAACCATGTGTTGGATATTGTCGAAACCAGCTCAACGAGGAGAACCTCTTGAGGAGGTCAGGTTGGAGAAGTTTTTAAGCAAAAAACATTGAACTTCGAGACGCATCTTGAAGTTGAACAGAGAGAGTGAAGGAAGATAAAGAAGTGAACATACTTTGAGAGGGCATAACTCCTTGCTCGAGAGATCGTTGGGGACGTTCTTGTTATAGTTGAAATTGGCGCGTCAAGACTAAAGTGAAAAAGGATTTGGATTTAGAAAATCTACAAGTGAGTAACAAGTGAACTTCGAGACGTGTCCGGAAGATGATAAAGAGAGAAGTCGTAAGTTCAAGCTTTGAATCAGCTTAACTTCTTGCTCGAAGGTCAATTTGGGACCTGTTGGATATCATCCGGATCAACTCTCCAAGGGGAGCAGATTGGAGAGTTCATATCTGGAGAAACTGGTCAAACTTTCAACAAGTGAACTTAGGGACGCATCCCGAAGTTGAACGGTAAAGAAAGATAGAAGAAAAAAAGATAGAAATCTTTGAAGAAGCGTAACTATTAATAGAGAGATTCAATTCAAACACTTTGGATACCGTTGGGAAGGTACTTTTGAAGGCTACATAAGGAGTTGGATTAGATTTTATTTAAGGGCACCTGTGTGGATAATTTCTAGACGTCTGAAGTCTGGTTATAATTTTTGTGTATAAAGATAAAAATACTAAAAGATTGGATTGGATATTTGACCCGATGAATGTACCTACAGCAATGCTGCTCCTCAGTGCTCTTTCGTGAAAGTCTTGCGAAAGACGTAGCAACCAAGGGTAAGTCGGGAGAATTCCTTTGGATCATAGTGAAGCACTAAGACGCGCGTCCAGTTTAGGTCGATGAATGTACCCACAGCATGAGATGTTGGGAGAAACCACGCATAGAAAATTCAGGAGTGCCGCCCCAGGACTGAGTTGGTGTTTAAGAACAAGATAAACTTACATAACGTGATGTAAGTAGTGTAGAATTGTGTACACAAACCTATTAGGAGTAGGCATTAGATTATAGAGATATTGGAGGATAGATCCTCCGAATATATAAACTGACTAGTCGACGAGGACGAGGTCTTTATCAAAGATACAATGACCCGGTAGTTTCACTAATGAAACATTTTTGGTATCTCCTTCTTCCTAAACTTAGATAGAGGATCCAATGCATTTTATGAGTGTACTAGTTTAGGTGCGGGAGTGAGATGAGGCTACCTCTAAGATATCCTCTACCGATAGGCTATTGAGATATTCAAAAGTTAAAGTAAAGTGACCGACTAACTCCAAGAACGATGCCGAATCCTCGCGCGAGCCAGAAGATTACTTGCTATAGCTAGGTAATTATACTCATAATTATATAGAGCGGCTGGTCAGTCGTTTGGGGTGCGACACAAAATTACACTCGCACCAAAAGCGGCTTTGAGACTGCAAAGGCGGTTGCGTCTGTCGTCGATGGAGCCAAGCCGCACATGTGGAAACTTTACGACCATGTGGACGCAGCTTAGGGCCGCGGAGACTCGCACCACCAGCAAGAATCGTTCTTGTTGTCGCAGCGACGCAGCCTTGTTAGCCTGTCTTTAGTCCGTCCTGTTCAGCCGCGATATTGGACCCGGGAAGCTATTCAACACATAGTAAGTTGTCCTATTATCAGCCGCAAGCGATCAACACCTCTGAGCTTGACGATTGTGCTACAGACTACTTGGAAGGAAAGAAATAAACATCAGTTCTAAATGCAGAACGACATTACTTCATTGAAGGGGGTGCTGAAAATCGTGAGCAAAGAGGTACATTACATTGAGAAAAGAGCAGTCAGGAAACGTCAAGAAAATAAATGAGAGCGTGCGAGTAGGAGCATGACGTACTAGACTTACAAGATCAACACCACCGGATTTCAAAACAAGATGCATAGATGGTGCACTACCAAACAAAGAAAGGAAATACAACTGAACTGGAAGAATTGAGATGGAATGAGTAATGATGACGATACGAGCAGCACTCAAAGCAATATACAATCAGTCTCCAGCAAGACATGGAATAACATATAATTAGTCTCCAGATCCTCCTTGAAAACCTCACAGTTGGGAGAAAGAGGACGACACGAGTGTTATACCCATAGTATAAGAATCAGTATTGAGGATTATATTTTGTCAAAGCAAAAAACGAGTTAGGCTCATGACGCCATTTTGTTTATGACATACTTTTTTTCCGCCGTGAGACTTTCTGCTGTAGAATGCCACTGCCCTTGAACGCACACTGCGTGCAAGGGCAGTCGCATTCAACAGCACGGACTGAGGGGCCATTCACAATAAAATACATCCGTAGTTTATTACTGCGGTATGAAAAGAAAAGTTTCTCTTGGAAAGAACGGAAATCGGATGAAGTGAAAAAGAAATTCGCTTTTTACGCTCGCAGGTGCTTCACAGTTCACGGGCTATTCCGCACCCGTTCATGCACGTTGCGGGTAAATATTTTCAGGTAAAACTATCATTTAGTAAACCTCTGTCTAGATGTATATGAGATCTGAAGGAAAAGCACGACCCGTAACATTTTTAGATTACTGGAAATTTAACTATGTCCGTTCTTGTGATTATTATCTGTGCAGACAACTGTCACGGTGCTCTGATCACAGTCGAGATCGAATATTGTGCAGATAATTTCGAAAATCTATTTGAATATACCTTTTTTCTCATACTGCAGAACTGCACAATTACTCTAAATTTGTTTTGTGAATACCCCTTGAGACCTCCCGGTAAGGAGATTCGATCTCACCCCACCACGGCTACTGGAAGATGTGGCTGCAAACAAGCTAATGCTTGTTGGCTTCAGTATTGCGAGGAGAATGGAGAGTGTATCACAGCTTCAGACGAGGGAGATGGAGAATCGGTTGAAAGAGCAAGAAGGCCCAAATAGTAGGAGTTCGCCTATCCCGTGGCACAGGATGGGTAGCATACAGCAAACTGGGATTCTGGTGAGACCTGGAGCGTCAAAGGATATCCTCCAGTTGGAACCAGAGTTAATCACGGTATCTCAGTGATCAAGTTGGTGACGATAGCAGGACTAGAAAGATTAGCAAGGGTAACATGAGCCGCGATGAGGTCCAGATGAGTTCGACCAACAGCAATAGGGGGTGTCAAAGTTAAGAAGAAAGATTCTCAAAAGCTTGATTGAAAATCAGCCGTGAAGAAAGTAAGATCTACCGTGATCTCACTGACGGTGAACTTTGTTTACAATTGTTTTCTCATCTGTGTTTCTTTTCAAGAGAAAAAATACAAAGAAGAGCTAAAGAAGAAAAGCGTCACGGCTTCACTCACGGCTGTCTTCCGGTGCAAGCAACCGTGGTTTTAGAATCTTCTCATATTATTTCAACATTGACACCCCTAATAAATTAGGGGTGTCAATGTTGAAATAATATGAGAAGATTCTAAAGAAATGCAAACCTTGCGGGTGGTCCAACCTAGGGTGGGACCCAACAGCGGCCGTCCTCCGGACAACTAAGCGTGACGTTATTTTAAAAGAATCATTGGTTGTCGTCGGCTTAACCTGCTTCTTGCGCTTGCAAAAAATTCATAGTATCATTATACAGAAAGTTTTGTGAAGATTATAAATCACCTTTGAATATTTCGTAACTTAGTTACATACATGCTACTACATTATCATTCAGAGTCCATTTTAAGTGACTTCATAGGAAAACACAAGGCAGAATGGACAGCAACGTTTCATCCTTGTGCAGAGAACACGCTACAACCCAACTCGGACACAACGTGTATGTTTTCAAATACGCCTCCTCTTTACATCTTCTTTCTGCTGTCTGAATTTTTCAATTCTTTTTGGTATGGAAATCAAACAGGTACCTTCTGAAGAGTCAGTAAACGAGATCCTTGAACGATACCTGACCATAAACAGTCACGCCAGGAGCTACACTTGGAAGGCTGTCGTTATGGACGAAAGTGGTGAATTTGTAGAAATAGATGAGAATAAGTCGTTAGCTGGAAACGGCATTAGAGACTATTCCGACGAGTATTCAAGTATGGCCCTGGCCGCAGATCATGTGCTTCCTTGCATTCATGTGTATTATGATGACGACCTAACCGTTGCGTAGATTAAATCGTAAACAAGAAAGAAACACGACTGCAGAGAAAGCTAGAGGTACTGGTATGTTGGTTCGAACCGGTCGGTTCTCATTCAACTCTGTCAGGCCCAGGAACGGTAAAGGATACAAGCCTTGCAGTATCCACATACTACACGTTGGCAGGTGGAAGAAAAGACAAATCAGAAAAGACGAGACACCTTCATACTGATCAATGGCGAAAAACAGATAACAGGGCCGCGCCAACTCTATACAAAGAGACTCAGAGTCAGCAGTTGGCTTTACTGAACTTGACATAACGTGAACACCAAGTTACCAACTTGTGGTGTATCAAAATTTGCATGCAAGATAAACTTGGGGGAACTTTTGCTCGTTGGTTTTTATAAAAAAGAGTGATGTGTTATGTGAACATTTTTACCGAGTTCACCATAAAAATCAAATTCATCTCTAAATATTACATGATGGTCGGACTCGGATATTCTGAAAGATCCAAACATAACCCATAAAGGATGCATAGATTCACATACAACAAGAATTACAAGTGCAGCCACTTGGTAATAATTCTTGTAATTAATTTATTTATTTATTACCTAACCTTTTCATACGAGAGAGTAGATAACTCCATCAGAAGATGGAGGAGGTGAAATATGCGAGGTGTCTTTTTATACGCAAACAAAATCTGAAATTGTAGTTTCTTTAATCTGTTGATGGATTGCTAACATCAAAGTAAATTTATGTTTATTCAAGAAGACTATACGAGAAGTGAGAATTGTACTTCACATGCAGTTTTTAAAAGACTGACACCATAGAGGGCGGGCCATTTTGTCACAGCAGAAACGAATTTAATTCATTTCAAGGAAAATGATTCGTCTCTCAACTTTCCAATACTTTTGAAATTCGTAAAACCAAGCTTCAAATTAATGTCTATGTAAGAAAATATTGTACAGTTTCAATTTATCCATAAACTGTGATTAATTACTTCGCTCTTTGATAACCAATATTCTTAAGAATTTTGGTCACCTGACATTTCGTCCATTGACTTACAGAATTATTTTTCCCGAAATGGACAGACCTCTACATCAGTGCGATACGGGTGGATAATCTATAATAATATGAAGAAAATAATTTATAAGTTATCAAGTAACAGAAATTTCGATGCAGTATGAACATAATTTGGAATTAGAAACATACTAAAGAGGAAAAGTAGAGGAAACCAAGAAAAATGACAAACATGCGAACAATATTAGAGGTATAACATGATAGCATAAATATGAAGAAGATATATACTGTAACTGATCATGCCATGATGTTTAGATATGATCAACAAAGGATGTCGTACTAAATATCCACAGTTTCATATGACTATTATGCGGGCAAAGTGGCCGTTTGGCCAGGAGGCGGAAATGGACAAAAATGAGAAAGGAAGAAGGCAAGAAGTGTAGCGTAACAGCGGTGATCATGTTCTAATCATAGAATTATTTTATCGATTATCAGGAACTTTTGTTCTTTTGATGTTATAAATAATATTATAACTGTTACTTTAATATTCTAAATTAAATTTAATAAAAATCAAAATAATATACATTATATGTTAGTTATTCCTGAAAATGAAAAAACGTAATTAAAGAATCCATAAGTGAAGCGTAGTAGTTTGTGCTTCAGGGAGTACAAGTGCGGGAGCTAATTTGACAATAACTATTTCTTAATTAATACATTAATTGATTACCTAACCCTTCCCGTCGGAAGGGTTAGATAATAAATTAATGATAATTGCTTGCACCTCTCAGACCTAGAGTTGCAAACCTAGATGCCGATGGGTTGAGCCGCAACCTATGCACGAGTCAGTAAGATCAGACCGGGGCTCGATTGGCATGACGAGGTTGATGAGGAGATAGTGCTAAGGTGGCATGCATCTGCCTTTCTTTGTGTGTTGGCCATGAACTCTAGTATGGAGCGTCAGGTCGTATCTTTCTTTGGTCAGAGAGTAGATGATGAGTCTCCAGATCCTGAGGGTGAAGATGGTGTTCTAGACCAGCGAGATATCCACGACGATGTACCGTAATGGAGTCTCTATGTACTGACGTAGTGGTAAGCACAGTAAGTGTCAAGGAGCGAGATCGTGTCTTTCAACGAACGAAGAGATTTCAACGAGAAGGACGACATGTACTTCGAGTGTGGGATGATGAGAGAGTACGATAGTGTCACATCCATCCCAGACGGCACAGTTAGTACGACATGCCCATGAGTAGTTGAGACATTTTAGTGAAGCATACACATAGCTTACTCTAAGGACAATATTGGTGGCGTGGTATGCACATCGATGTGCAGCAGTTTGTCGCATGATGTGTGGTTTGTGATCGAGTACGAGCATTGTTTAATGCTCCTACTCCACAGTTACACCCCTTACATATTATGAGGTTGGGTTATTATTAGAGCTTGGATTTTGCGAGACCCTTACCGTTGATTGTATGTCACCACTCGTATGTGTTGGTGATGGTGGAGCACTTCTTCAAGTAGATTGAGTTGGTGACATTACCGGACTAGGCGAGTGAAGGGATGGCGTATGCGTTCTTAGATCGAGCGCTGAGTCGTTTTGGAGCATCAGCTGAAGTGCTGACGGACCAAGGTACAGAGTTTCTTGGTGAGTTTCAAGTCTTGTGTGATCAGACGCTGATTGATTATCCTGAGGCGGATGGTTTGGCGGAGGGTAGTTCAGACGGTGAAGAGAAGATTGCGCAAGTATGGCTTGCAGAAGGGCCACTTGGGAGACTGGTATGTGCAGTTACTATGGTTGGCTATGGGTTACCGTTTTAGCCGACAAGCGTCTTTGACTTCCTTCTCACCGAACTTTCTATTGTATGACCAAGATCCAAATCTACCTTCGGCCATTCGTCGTGATTCTGCTGAGGTGCTGAACCTTGATGATCCAGATATGTGGGTAAGAGCATGTCCTCAACGAGCAAAGACATTTTGAGAGAGTTATGTCCATGGCTTTTGAAATATAGTGCTTGCTCAGCATAGAGACACGTTGCGATATGTGATCATTCGAGGAGGAGATTATCGACCATCGATTCGCAGGTTTCATCTTGGCGATTATATCTATCTACAGCAAACTGCACCGACAACGTTGGATGTGATCGCAAGACGGACTATTTTATGAGTGCGTGAGGTGTTACCTTCTGGAGTACTCATATTAGATGGTCATGATGATGTTGTTTGGAAGGACCATGTGCGTAATTGCACGCCATGTCACTTTTCCAACATCGATGGTACTGTTGACCCAAGCTTAGTAATTGTACGTGCGGGCTTGAGGTGTATGTTGTCTGAGTCTGTTGATGGAGCAGCCCGTATGTTGATGTGTGATGGTTGTTCGAGAGGTTGGCACATGTCATGTTTGACTCCACCTCTCAGTGTCATTCTTGTTGGACGGTGGTTTGTCCTCGATGTATATAGTAGAGATAGTCGATTAGATCTTTGCGTGGTATGGATTGCAGACAGACGACTAACAATGAGACGATGTAGCACCCGACCTCTTGATCCTTGCACCCACGAAGATGTATATCATGTAGTTGGGATATGAGACAATATAGAGTTAGAGGACTTAATCGTCAGTTAGGGGAGCGATTGTGATACACTTGTGTATGTGTATGAATGTGTTATGTGTGTGTGTAATGTATCTCTCACAGCGATGTATGTTAGGTAGCGATGTGTATGCGCACGAGAACTGTCACGTCAGTTTGACACCCCGGTTAGGTTGACCGAGTGCAGAGTAACGAATCTCTGTAGGGCCGTTAGTGCCGTTAGGGCGAGTTGGTGGGATAGTCCACTAAGGGTATACTTCGCAGGTAGGGCTTGGAGGTCTTAGTTCTTTGAGTTGAGTCTTCAAGCTCCTGGCTATGGTGGATAGTCTTGGTGAGTGCAATCTGGATTCTCTACAAGCACAAAGTGGATTTGGCTCGACTTTAGTGATTGTTTAGTGTCCGTTGGCATGGTGGAGTGAGTACATATCGTTTATCATTGTGTGGTGCACGTGTGTATGTGTATGAGATCGTCCATGTGTTATGTGTATGTGTGGTGTATCTCTGACAGCGATGTATGTTGCGTAACGATGTGTATGTGCACGACATCACCATACTATGATCACTGAACCACTCCTCTTCTTGCTGATCATCCAAATCATTTTCCCAATCCGTTCCTTCAAGGCTTCTTGGTCGATCATGCATCATACATGTCGGACCTTGAGTTTGAATTTGTGCTTCCTTATCACTCGTCCAGATAGTCAAGTATTAGAAGTCTTGTCATGGAAAAGCCACGTAGTCTGGATCTAGGTTGTTCTAACAACAACTCGCTCTTCTCCTCCAGACTCATGACGATAACCAAAAAACTCACCACGAATCATAGTTCGGTAATTATTATCGAGACTTCGCATAGAATTCTTTTAAGTCGAACTTTTTGTTCGTCTGCCATCTCAATCCAAAAAAGTATTAGATGCAAGATATGATACGCAATCTACTGTTGCAATTCCTCACTAATGAGATTAACTCTTGTTCCTCCATCGGCCAATATGGTTGTTATCTCCTTCTCAGATATGATCGTTTGGATGAGAGGACTATTCATATCTTAGTCAACCTCCATCTAGTGAATCATCGGTATGGTTACTCTAGATGTCATTGACTAAGGAGTATCGGATATAAGGATCATTTGTATGAACAACAATGTACAACATAATAGTGCTATGGTCAATAGCTCCTTCACCGGCAATGAGATTTGAGTATCGGTAATGCGTTGACTAAATTCTCAGAATAGTGGTGTCTCTGCTACCAAGATTTCATCTCGAGATGGTAGCTTTGGATCATTGGTGGATGACTTTACTGTGTTTGTCAGGAGTAGTATCTCAGCATTCGTTTGCACCTAGTGGAACAAGTCGGTAAACATTCGCATCTCCTCCTTGTGTTCCTCTTAAATTTTTATCATTACTTGACAATTTTCTTCTCCTTTCCTTGTCCTTTAGCCGGATCAGTGTCCCAGACAACCCCTACCACTCCTATTATTGACATGGGATTATTGTAGAGATTATTCTATAGTAGATTTCTTTCCAGTCGCTCAGTAATTAGGCTGTATTGTATTACCGGATGCGTGGTGATTATCTTGGCATCTACCACCTTTCTTTTGTCCCTTCACGTACGGTTTGACTGGAGCTCTTAGTCTATCTGATAGAGCTGAGAATGATGAGGGAGGAGGTAACCGAGTGGGTTCTTTCTTCTTTTCCTTTTCCTGCATCTGCCAATTGTTGACCACCTACACATATATCGGACAACCTTAGTAATGCAAATGAGCTCAACAATAGCAATAAGCACAATATCTTTGCACTGGTAGCACCAGTGTTGTATCAGATTTTGCATGAAGGTTTTCCAAGAAAATATGAGGTTCCTGCTTGTAGAGATATCGTGTGCTGAACAGAGACAAGAAAGAGAGAGACAAGCACGAGAACGAGCGTCGCAATATATACCAACTCCTAGTTTATATACACTGCCAGTCTTTCTCCCTAAGAACATAAAACTGGAAAAGTTTTCTGATCGGTCAAAGAGTAACCTTCATGTCCACCAAAGCGGTCTGTAATCTGCATCAAACTCTTTAAAACGACTCTCTGAATCGCAACCTAGACCCAAAACTACCGCAGTGTAGCTCAAAGCAAGAGAAACATCCCTTTGCTAACAAAAAGAGCTCCACCAACATCACACAATTCAAACCCAAGTCCATGTAAAACCCTTAGCTAAAGCTAGCTACCACAAGTTGTACATAACCAACTAGAACTCTAACGAACTCAAAAGGATGAAAATCGTAGCGAAAGGACCGAAAAAAGTCTATCTTTAAACTTTCTTCTTTGACCAAATGTAGTGTCGCAGGATTGCTCCTTTTGCCCATTTAGTATACAAGATATCATTCCCACAGAGGATTTGCACAAGTATTGCTGCTCTAAGTTCTAATATCTGTTCAAACACATAAACACACGAGTTTTAACTATAAATCCCGTCTTCTCACAAAACCACACGGCTTCCAGACCCTTCAAGAGGTGCCCTGGACCTAAACAAACAACTACCACCTAAAATATCACACAGATATATACTGAGAAACTCAAGAAGACGCTTTCTGCTTCTAGGTTACGGCTTCCAGTCTTCTCACGACAATCTTCCCGAAGCAATTCTCGGCTTCTAGGGGTTCAACTCGGCTTCTCACACCTCCAGAAGACTGCTCCTGCTTCGTAACTGTCAAATTATCAATGTCTATCACACATTGCTCTTCCAATTCCCAACGGGGTTAGATCAATCACAGGGTGTAAGCCCCTGTAGCCTTCCCAGACTTGTGTCTATGAAAACGGTCTTCCTGCAGCACTACAATGACATTCACCTTCATGGAAGCTCAACAAAAGTCTCGGAAGCTCACTAAAAGAAGATAGGAAGATGAGAAGATGAGAGAAGATGGGGAAGAAGAGAAAATCGAAATAAGAGAAAGCAAGATGAAAATAAGAAATTAAGACTCCGACAGGCTTCTAGTCCGGATCCTGACTAACAAGCAATCCATGCTTGTAGTAATTTGGAGAAGAAGACCACAAATTCGCTTACAGTTACACAGTCTTCTACTCGAGGATGTCGTCTTCTGTTGTGGAAAGAAGGTTTCTTTCTTCTTCTGTCGTTGCTTCGACTACTTCGTCTTCTGAGATTGTTTACCCATAAGGCCGTCCGTACGTGGATCCTAAGTGCTCCACTGGATGAGACAAGCTTCGACTTTGCACAACTTCTAACAATCTCCGCCACTCAAGGAGAAAGCTTCTCATGCACAATTGGATGTGAATTCGAGGAAACCCACTGCCCAGAAGACACAGACAAAGCTTCTGCACTCAAATCCAAAATCCATTCCTCGAGAAGAAGGTACATTGATGTTGGGAAGCTCACTCCCTCTACTTCCTACTCCTACTCCTCGACACACCAGCTTAGAAACAGGACTACACGATGATGCCGTTCCCTGCTCTAGGCTGTCCATTACCTCTATCTACATCTTCGATCCACTGTTGGAAGTGAGGATGCAGACCCTTCCGGTGTAATCCAAATCTATTTGTATGCCTCTAGTATTGGGTGTAATGTCTGTACAATGTCTCTCACATGTGTCTCCTCAGTGTGTACGTACAGTAATGTGTGTGAAATCCTACTCTGTATCCTAACTTATACTACTACCTTGAGGCGCAGGAGAGATCTCCTCCAATCCTCAACTTGCAATCAGGGAGATGAGGGACTGTCAGAAGGCCACCACCTCACATGCAGTCGGCTCCCTGCCTTGGTTTAGAAACTTACTTTCTACTCATGCGCTGCCTACTCTGTCACATGGACAGTTAGCTAAAATTACAAGAGAAACTGTCACTTCCTAAGATAACAAATTTCGACTCCTACCAAAATTAGACAAGTCAACTATCTTCTTAACTTGCTACCTACTCTAATTCGTTGGATGTGACCCCTTCCTGGTCTACTCCTACCTGAACTCCTAATTCGGCTTCTAATAGAGTGAGAAGCACTGTGAGTACCTCGGGTGTGACTGAGGTGGCTTCCTCCTCTCTGTTCGTGGCTTGCTCTTCTGTGACGGCTTCGGAAGACGGAAGCGTCTTCTGAGAAGCTGAGTCCACTTGCGCTTCCTCGCTCTCCTGTGGCACTAGTTCGACACTAGGAGCTGAGGTGACTTCGCAGTAGTCCGAGGAAGTCACCTCCTCCACTCGAAACACCTGGGAAGACAATTCTACTTCTTGTCTTCCAGAAGACACCTTGTCTTCCGATATCGTGTCGGATATTGCGTGAAGGATGTCCAGGAAAACACGAGGTTCCTGGCTGTGGAGATGTTGTGTGCTGAAACAGAGACAAGACAGAGAAAAATAACCACGAAAACAAACGCTGCGATATATACAAATGTATGTACACTGCCGGTTCTTTCTCCTAAGAGCAAAGACCTGAAAAAAACGGACAAGAGCGGTCTGTAACCTGCTTCAAAGCCCTTAAAAACAACCCTTGATTCTCAATCTTGACCCAAAAACACCAAAGCGTAGCTCAAAGCAAGAGAAACTTCCCTTTGCTAACAAGCAGAGCCACAACAATATCACACGATCCAAACCCAAGTCCAAACCACATCCATGTATAAGTTCTTAGCTAAAGCTAGCTACCACAAGCTGTATATAGCCAACCAGAACTCTAACAAACTCAAAAGAGCAAAACACGTAGCGAAGAAACCGAAAAAGACCTATCTGTGAACTTCCTCCTTTCGTCGAACGGACTTCAGATGTCGATAGGGTCTCCTCCGCTGACTCCATTAACCCTAGAAACTTTCAGATCCAAATCCCAACAGCCGAGATATCGCCAATTTTTGATCGCAAGTGACCGAACCTCCAAAAACTCCTCCCTGAGGCTTAAAATCGCACACACCGCACAAACGGATCGTCCAAACTGATATCCGTCTTCCCTGGCAGATAGATCTAGCTATCACGGACCTAACGAGACTCCAAAAAAGTCGTTTGGAGTTCCCCTTGCAAAACCACGCAAGAAATTTGGTCGCAGGTTGCAAAAAACTGACGTAAATCAGCTCCTTGCGGCTCAAACTCGCTTACCATCTCCAAACCAACAATCCAATCCACGTATTGTCTTCTCCTATGCGTAGATGAAGACTCCCTGGTCGCGTAGGCATCAAGAACGAAGAGCTTAGCTCACCGGTCGCGAAGAACAATCCAATCTCAGGTCGCATGCGATGAAAAATCTGACGCAAGCGCTTCCCTGCGAGCCACTTTCACTTAGAACTCCCAAACCGTCCGATGAAACTTCGTATCGTCTTCAATTTCCTGAAGAACTCGTTGTTCTGATCCCGATGGATCCAAGGACAGCAAGTTTAGACTCCGGAACGGCCCAAACAGTCCAACTCTCCTTCACAGATAACTGAAAACTCCAAATCTCCTTCCTGCGTCTCAATTTCTCTCAGAACACAACCCGATCCGTCTCTTCTCAAACCGTCTTAACCTGTGCGTAGCCTGCACAGATCTGAACCCGATGACACCTTGCGCGCGTGTATTGGACTTCTCAATTCTCCAAAACGTCCACCGACAAGTCGCAGGAACAAGCAAGCCCCTTAAGCAACCCTCTTGCGTCAGTCTCTGTACGTACAAAGTTCTCTCCAAAATAATGAAGCAGGCCCCTTGCGTCTTTGATATAGCGCCTGAAGCCTCAAATGCCCAGTCAACAAGTAAACTAAGGCCTAGCTTGATTTTACCTTCTTTCGAGTCGCATAACTTCTTCACTAAATGTCCAGACGAAGTAAACAAGATGTCCATGGAAAGCTGACAATGAGCTCTACCCATCTATGCGATAAAAGCAAAGATCCGAAGTTGTGCCAAAAATCCATAAGCTGGGGCCTAGCTTGTTTTCTTCATCTTTCGAGTCCTATAACTTCTCCACTAGGCGTCCAAACGAAGTAGATGAAGTGCCTATGGAAAGCTGACAAGGAGCTCTATCCACTGATGTGATAAAAGCGAAGATCCGAAGTTGTGCCAAAAATCCATAAGCTGGGGCCTAGCTTGTTTTCTCCATCTTTCGAGTCCTGTAACTTCTCCACTAGGCGTCCAAACGAAGCAGATGAAGTGCCTATGGAAAGCTGACAAGGAGCTCTACCCATCTATGCGATGAAAATGGAGATCCAAAATGATGCCAAAAGTCCGTAAGCTAAGGCCTAGCTTGTCTTTCTCATGAGTGTCTTTGGAGCGACAAGCATCAAAGTTTGAATTTCAGATAGGAACCGGTCCACGACACGACATCCACCCCCTCTAAACCTGTGCATCCTCCGGTATGCACCAGAGATACCAATCAAGGAGTGGACCGGCTTATCGTCCTACTTCCCATCGTAGCCAACTCACCTTCAAGGTCTTCTGCATAATCCTCATCCTCAAACTGAAACTCCGTCAAGATATCTGCTAGATCGACCTCCTCATCTCTCTTTTTGAAAATCTTGACACGTTTACCTACCACTGGTACCTTCAAGCTCGTTCCATCCAACTCTTGCAGAACGTAAGTTGCGTTGTCATGAACCTTCTTCACCACATACGGACCAAACCATCGCCTGGAAAACTTTCGGAGTGCACTATGGTGGTTGTCTAGACTGTTGTCATAGACTAACACCCAATCACCTTCCTTGATTTCTTTAGGTCTCAAACGATGTCGCTGATAAAATCTAACCTTGTTCTTCAACCGTGCTTCTCGCAGCCTATCCAAAGCAGTTTGGATATCCTCTGGTCTTCTCTCTAACTGCCTAATTCGAATAGCAAGAAGCTCTTCTCTAGTCAAATTATCCTCCCAAGGTAACACACTCCATGTCAGAACGTGTTCTTCAATCGGCATGATAGGTTTCTGATCTGTGATGAGTTCCACCGGCATGTAACCTGTCACCGAGCTGTACGTCGTTCGATCTGTCCATAACGCAAATGGTAAGAGTCAAGGCCACTCGCGCACCCTTCCGTTGCAGGCCTTCACCAAAGCCTTCACAATGAATGGATGACCACGTTCACTCTTGACATTCCCTTCGGGGTTGTAAGTAGTTGTCAGTGACAACCTCACCCCACACCTTGCAAAGAATTCACGAGCCTCATGTGCATCTAACTCTCTCCGATCTGCAGTGATCTTTCCCACACATCCATACCGACAAACAACCTCTTCCAAGAGAAATCTACATACCCCTTCAGTTGTCTTCATCCGAAGCGCCCTACCCTCGACTTGATTTGAAAAATCTTCTCTAGCAAGTACCAAGTATCTCATTTGCCACAATCCAACCGGCATAATCACCAAGTCTACCACCCACTTGAAGTGGATTGCCAACGGATAAGTTGGGTGTAATTCGTCACGATGTCGGATGTTCGAATACATCTGACATGTCAAACAAGACTCCACAAAAGATACAACATCCTTGTATATGTTTTTCCACCAATACTGCTCTTTCATTTTTTTAAAAGTGACCCAAATCCCTCGATGTCTAGCCCAAAGACTCTCACGGAACGCCTTGAGCAACTTCTGCTGATCTTCCTTGTTGCAAATTACCCGTAGCGGTACCCCACCTTTTTGCTTCGGTCGCTTCCAAAGAAATCCATCATGCAACATGAAGTTGTAGGTCTTCCTTCGAACTCTCCGAAACCTCTCATCCGTCCAACCTGTCTGCTTAACCATCGTACTAAAGTCCTCCCGATATCAAGCAAATCACCATCATACAACCCTCAACAAATAACTCATCTTCTCTTCCTGTCTGTGCAATCGAATAGAACTCTGTACCCACGTCGTCAATGTCTTCTACCATCTCATCCTCTCCATCATATCGAGCCCGAGATAACATATCCGTCATCAGATTATCCTTCCTTGCGATATGTCTAAACTCCGAGTTCAACGACTTGATATATGCGATCCATCGTAACATCGCAATATCAGGAGTTGAACAATTCATGATCATCTCTAACAACAGCAAGCAATCAATTTCAACCACCACTACTGCTCCAATCAAATACTCTTTCTCAGTTTTCATAGCTGAAACAATACCCCACAGTTCTCTCTTCACTTACGGGTAAGCACGTTGTCGAGCACTTAACACCTTCGCTCCGAACCTAACCGCAAACCTGTCTCCATCCTCATCATCCTGTCCGACTGCCCATCCAATTGCAACTGGACTTGTATCCACAATAAGAACCACCGGCCTAACACCCTTGTAATCAATCCTTCCCAGAACTGGAGGAGATGATAGTAAAGACTTCAACTTCCTTACCGCATCATTATGCTCTTCCTCCCATCTGAACTTATGACCCTTACGCAACAATCCATACAACGGATCCGCCACATGCGCATAATGAGGAATCCAAATGTGGTAGAACACACAAGCACCCAAAAATCTTCTTACTTCTGTCAGCGAGTTGCAAACCTCCTTCATCCTTCCAATCGCATCCACCTTGTTCGGATCTGGCTTCCAACCAAACGATCCACACAAATGACCAACGATCAAAACTTCTCTTACCCCAAATGTAGACTTCGCACCTGACAGCGTAAGATGAACTTCCTCAAGTCGAGATAAGATCTTCTCACAGTCTGCGATGTGATCAGTGACGTATCGCCGACACCCCCTCTGATCTAATGCTTCATCCTTCTCATCTTTCACACATCCTTTGATGGGGATGTCATCCAAGTATGACATCGTCTTTTCAGGGATGAAGTCTCTTAGAACTCGATTCATCTCGTTCATCATGTGTGCTACCGAGTTGGTAGCTCCCTGTGATAAGGTACACATCCTAACCAACCCCAAAGGTGTCCTCATTGTCGTGAAGCTTCTGCTCTCCTCCGCTAGTTGAAATTGATCATACCCTGAGTAAAGATCTCCCATTGAGTAAATTTCTCTTCCTGCAAATGCTTCAGCAAACTCATCCACAATCGGTCCCACCCCAGCATTTCTGATTGTTACTGCGTTCACCAGTTGCATGTCTTGGATGAACCGCAGCGACCCATTCTTCTTAGGCACTGTAAACCATCTGCTCGAATACGATGCAAACGATGGCTCCAAGATCTTCATCCGCATCTTCTTCTTCAGCAACTCCACTAGTTTGGGCAAGTGAGCCCGCAGTACTGGAATTGGACTCAGGTTCCATGGCACATGCGATACCGTGAAGATAACCATCGGGGTAACAACATATGGGTCTACACATCCAATCTCATGTGGCTCAAAGACAAATGCTTTCCCATGTCGTGAAAGCATATCCTTGAAGCACATCCTCTCTTCTGGTAGAAGAGACCCATCAGATCCAATCTTCAGCTCTTCAAGGGTCTTCTCTATGAACTTGTGTCCTATCATTGCAAGATCTCTCAAACTCTTCTCCCTTGAAGCTTGATCCATCTGTTGGTTAGTGTCCTCCGGCAAAGGACCAGCAACTGGCTTTATCTTCTTATCCACTGTCTTGTATCTTGTCTTAACTCGAACCTCCGGTGCACGGAATGATTTGATCACCGAATAGACCTCCTTTGAATGAATCTGCACGACCTTATCCATATCCTTCCATCCAATAGACATGATCTCTCGCAAAGGATCTTCCAACCCATCCTCTTCATAAACACCAGAAATCCATTCATCCCCTTCTAGCTTACCCAACTCTTTCAACATCAACTCAACATCACGCAAATGTTTTTGTTCTTTTCTCCTCAGCTCTTCTACCTTCTTGTAAATAGCAACCCCACACTCTGAAAACCCAACAAACCCTGTACAAAAAGCACTATCTCCATCAAACGAGAGTACCTTCTCCTGCGCACCACCACAATCCCGCTCTATAGTGGTACTCAACGAAAATCCTTGAACTCTTCACTCACCCTTGGAAGCAATTTCTCCCTCAAACGATCTCGGTTGCGCTCGTGGTTGGACGATACAGTCAAGAATTATACCGCTCTTGTCCCATCTTGACTTCGAATCCTAGCATAAGCAGATCTGTCGTCCAGTACCTTTGTCTCCATCCGAGTTGCTATGATGAAAGGTTGACCAAGAATGAGCGGGTATGATGAGCTTCCTGAACAAAGAAGTTTTGCTCGATAGCAACATCACCTACGCGCACTCTGATGTCTGGACAAGCTCCATACAAGTCTCCTCTTGTGTTGTTGGCTGCTCTTATGACCCACTCATGCTCTGTGTCGATCGACCACTTCTTCCTCTTGTACAGCTCCTTCGACATGATGTTGATTTTTGATCCATGATCGATCAGAGCAACCACCGGCTCATCCAAGTCTCCGATTCTCACCAACGTCTCTGTTGTAGCTCGAGCCCAGTGACTGTGGCTGTAATGACTTGAGCTCTGCTTCCCATCCTCCTCTTCATCCTCAAAATGTACCTTGCGTCTTCGATCTCTTTCCTCCTCTGAAGAATAAACACTGCACTTTGCAAGCTCTCTCTCCTCATCCACAAACATCCTAGTATCCAAGGCATGCGATAAACCAGTCTCACCCGTAATCAGTCGCTTCCGTTTGATGACATCGATGATGACATCATGAAACTCATGCTTGACAATGCCCAACACTTCTCTCAAAGTAAACTCCACCTTCGCATTCAGAATGCGATCTTCCAAGACTCCTTTCAAGTCTGTTGAAGCTTCGATGTTCGACTGTAGTTTGTATGCAGCCGGCTTATCCTTCTCCTTTTGAGAATCCTTCACTCTTTCCTTCGATGGAGAAAGAGCATCATCCATCGGTAGATCTTGAGCTCCTGCATCCCGAAGCTCTTGACGGACCTTCTCCCCTCGAGTCTATCTCTTGGAAGAAGTTCCTTCCCCTGCATCCTCTGAATCTCGCCTTCTCTTCTCTTCCAACAACGCTTCGTGTTGGTTCTTGACGATGTAAGCATGCACCGATAGAGCTTCTATCGGATCCTCCCATCCAATATCCTTCCGGATCGTAGCAGCTGTTCTCAAGAACGTCTCACGTGCCATCTTCCCTTTCTGTTTCATGGAGATGGCAGATGACCACAATTCACTTGGCTCAACTTGCCCGTTAAAACCTCTCTCAGCTTGATCCTCAACTCTCGTGCCATAGGTTCCAGCTTCCACTATTGCAACTGCTTGCGCTGATAGGTGGTCCTCAACCAACTTTTTCATCCCTCCTCTACGAAAGTTGGTCTAAAGAAGTGCACCAGTATCCCTCAGCGCTACTTTCCCATCCTTCCAGAAGATCACACCTTGCTGCAGAATATCAGTGAACTCCTTGCAATCTCTGCGCGGATGATCAGTACCATCGCACCAGATACACCGCTGGATCCAGCCTTGCTTCTCAACCGGTCTTGCTCCGCTTGTAGACCCCTTCTCTTCCAATCTTGTGAGCTTGATCTGCAGATCTCGCATCCCACGCAAAATCTCCTCAAGGTTTGAATCATCCTTCTTCAGAGATAACATAGGTGCCTGAACAACTGGAAACAAATGGAACAGCTGGAGCAACTGGTACTACCTGTCTAGCAACAGGAACCATTGGTCGGACTATAGGAACAGATGTTACAGCTGTAGGTGTTGGCGTCAGTCTCCTAACAAGAACTTTCTCTCGTCTCCGCTCCCTCTTGGTAAGCAGACCAACAGCCTCCTCAACCTTCTTCTAGCTACTAGTCAATCCATCGTCCTCCTCTCGGTCTTCCAGAAGTACCTCTAACTTCTCCTGCAATTTCTCATCTGTAGCTCGAAGAAATAGCTCTGTCTTGTTGGACTGCAATGTCAACTTCTCCATCCTGGTCAACCGTGAAACTGCTTCTCAAACTCCCTGAGCAACTCTGTAGCTTGTAAACCCTTCCTCGGTTGCTCAACCCACTTCGAGAATGACTTCTTGGTGACTCGATCGGAGTCCTCCAAGAAGTACTCATCCATCAAGGCACGAGCAAACGTCTCCCAGTCCTTGTTAAAATGCTTCGTTAGCATTTTAACATGGTCTCTAATCTCTAGAGCTACTGCTAACTCAAACGTCTCAATCATCTCATCTTCTGAGACCCGGTTCAGCTCCATCTCTTTTACAAAATGCCTCAGATATCTTGAGACATCTCTCTCATCAAACTGATCAATCCTGCTGACCACCGCTTGTAACGCCTTTGTTGCCAAAGCTTCCTTCCGCTCATCATACTGTTGCTGCCGTAAGAACATAGTGAAAGCTTGGAACATCGATGCAGTCGCCGGATCCAACTGCACCTTGGACAACCCACTTGAACCACTAGTTCCATCTCCATCACCTTTCCCATCCTCACTCATGACTGCCAATCTCTTCTTCAAAGTTCACACACAGAAGAAATCTCCACCCCAGACCTTCACGTCGAGTTCACCACCGATATCGTGTCAGATATTGCATGAAGGATGTCCATGAAAACGTGAGGTTCCTGGTTGTGGAGATATTGTGTGCTGAAACAGAGACAAGACAGAGAAAAACAACCACGAAAACGAACGCTGTAATATATACACTCCAAATGTATATACACTGCCGGTTCTTTCTCCTAAGAGCAAAGAACTGAAAAAACAGACAAGAGCGGTATGTAACCTGCTTCAAAGCCCTTAAAAACAACCCCTGATTCTCAACCCCGGACCCAAAAACACCGAAGCGTAGCTCAAAGCAAGAGAAACTTCCCTTTCCTAACAAGCAGAGCCACAGCAATATCACATGATCCAAACCCAAGTCCAAACCACATCCATGTATAAGTTCTTAGCTAAAGCTAGCTACCACAAGCTGTATATAGCCAACCTGAACTCTAATAAACTCAAAAGAGCAAAACCCGTAGCGAAGAAACCGAAAAAGACCTATCTGTGAACTTCCTCCTTTCGCCGAACGGACTTCAGATGTCGATAGGGTCTCCTCCGCTGACTCCGTTAACCCTAGAAACCTTCAGATCCGACTCCCAACAGCCGAGATATCGTCGATTTTTGATCGCACATGACCGAACTTCCAAAAACTCCTCCCTGCGGCTTAAAATCGCACACACCGCACAAACGGATCGTCCAAACTGATATCCGTCTTCCCTGGCAGATAGATCTAGCTATCACGGACCCAACGAGACTCCAAACAAGTCGTTTGGAGTTCTCGTTGCAAAACCACACAAGAAATTTGGTCGCATGTTGCAAAAAACTGACGTAAATCGGCTCCCTACGGCTCAAACTCGCTTACCATCCCCAAACCAACAATCCAATCCACGTATTGTCTTCTCCTATGCGTAGATGAAGACTCCCTGGTCGCGTAGGCACCAAGAACGAAGAGCTTGGCTCACCGATCACGAAGAACAATCCAATCTCAGGTCGCATGCGATGAAAAATCTGACGCAAGCGCTTCCCTGCGAGCCACTTTCACTCAGAACTCCCAAAGCGCCCGATGAAACTTTGTATCGTCTTCAATTTCCTGAAGAACTCGTTGTTCTGATCCCGATGGATCCAAGGACAGCAAGTTTGGACTCCGGAACGGTCCGAACGGTCCAACTCTCCTTCACAGGTAACTGAAAACTCTAAATCTCCTTCCTGCGTCTCAATTTCTCTCAGAACACAACCCGATCCGTCTCTTCTCAAACCGTCTTAACATGTGCGTAGCTTGCACAGATCTGAACCCGATGACACCTTGCGCGCGTGTATTGGACTTCCCAATTCTCCAAAACGTCCACCGACAAGTCATAGGAACAAGCAAGCCCCTTAAGCAACCCCCTTGCGTCAGTCTCTGTACGTACAAAGTTCTCTCCAAAATAATGAAGCAGGCCCCTTGCGTCTTTGATATAGCGCCTGAAGCCTCAAATACCTTGTCAGCAAGTAAACTAAGGCCTAACTTGATTTTGTCTTCTTTCGAGTCGCATAACTTCTTCACTAAATGTCCAAACGAAGTAAACAAGATGCCCATGGAAAGCTGACAATGAGCTCTACCCATCTATGCGATAAAAGCAAAGATCCGAAGTTGTGCCAAAAATCCATAAGCTGGGGCCTAGCTTGTTTTCTTCATCTTTCGAGTCCTATAACTTCTCCACTAGGCGTCCAAACGAAGTAGATGAAGTGCCTATGGAAAGCTGACAAGGAGCTCTATCCACTGATGCGATAAAAGCGAAGATCCGAAGTTGTGCCAAAAACCCGTAAGCTGGGGCCTAGCTTGTTTTCTCCATCTTTCGAGTTCTGTAACTTCTCCATTAGGCGTCCAAACGAAGTAGATGAAGTGTCTATGGAAAGCTGACAAGGAGCTCTATCCACTGATGCGATAAAAGCGAAGATCCGAATTTGTGCCAAAAACTCATAAGCTGGGGCCTAGCTTGTTTTCTCCATCTTTCGAGTCTTGTAACTTCTCCACTAGGCGTCCAAACGAAGTAGATGAAGTGCTTATGGAAAACTGACAAGGAGCTCTATCCATATATGCGATGAAAATGGAGATCCAAAATGATGCCAAAAGCCCGTAAGCTAGGGTCTAGCTTGTCTTTCTCATGAGTGTCTTTGGAGCGACAAGCATCAAAGTTTGAATTTCAGATAGGAGCCGGTCCACGACACGACACCGGGGCGTCTTCCACGGTCTTCTCGGCTTCCAGCGCTGTCACTACCAAGTGGACGGTGAGGTCGAACTCCTCCTTCTCCAAATCTGTCCCGATCGCTGATCCTGGAGCATGAAAAGATGTAGCTGCTGGTCGTGGGATCTAAGGAAGATCATAAAGTGTCTTCAAGTCCTCAATCTGTCAATCGAGGTAGCGGAACATGTTGTTCTTGCACTCCACTAACATTGCTCTGGAATCGTCATCCCACTCCCTAGCTAGGGTGAGAAGCTTCCTACCCACGGTGAAGTTGAACTTCTTGCGAAGTGCTTCCATCGACTGCGCCATGAGTCCATTTGCTCGGACTTTTGCTTCTTTCCGCTGCGTCTTCTCTGCTGCAACCTGTGCTTCTACGGCTTCCCGCAGTGCCTTCCATGTCGTCTTCTCTTTTGCGAGGGAGTTGATCTTATCTCTCACCCGCAGAACCTCCGGGTCACGCTGCTGAAGACGTGCCTGCAACTCCTGTTGCTCTTCCTCAACTGCGTTGACTCCTTGACAGAAGCGGCTGCTTTCATCTTGTACCTCGTTGCAAGCTTCTCTGTGGTGCGGAGGTTGACCTCCAACGCGTCCACCTTCTTCTGGATCTCTTCCTGCTGCATCAAGGTGCGCAGACCGAATCCAGGTCGTAGTGACTTCTCTTGTGCCATCGTGCGTTTCTCCACCAACTCCATGACTGGTTGGATCTCTGAGTGGAAGAAGACGCTGAATTCCTCCAACCTTCTTCTCGCGAAGACATGTTCATCTCCACAATCCGATCAAAGATGTCTTCCTTGTCTTCCAGATGCAAAGATGCCTTGATTCCTACTTAAGAAGAAGTGAGAAGACGGCTGTCGAAAATTGGACAGCGCTTCCACGCCCAATTCTCACAGAGGAAATTTTAGGATAGAGGGATCGATCGATTGGCTTCCTGCAAACGAGCACGAGGAACATCAAATCAGAGACGGAAAGCGGTGGGAAGGAGAAAGAACACGAGAAGAACCTCAGTACAGCTTCTGGTTGCTTCAAGTGCGCCTTCAGTCTTCTACGCTCTTCTGGTCTCAATCCAGCTCCAACGCGATCCCACGAACCTGCTCCTGTCGTCAATCTTGAGCTGCACCCCTCTGCTGCTGCAATCGATCCTTCTCTTCCTTAGAAACTTCTCTAATCGACCCTCAATGTCTGCTTCTTGGAATCCAAAAGGATTCCTTCAGCTCGACTGTGCTTCCAGCTTTCATAGAATCGTCCTCACTCTCTCTCTGGCCTCAATTTGGTTCTCTGAGTTCTCAATTACACTCTCCTCGCTTCCAGATCCAATTCGACACCTCGATGGCAACCGGCTTCTCAAAACGCAGACGTTCTTCACTGTGGGAAGTAGGCTATCGATCTTACGCTAATGCGTCTCGTCTGTTTCTTCCTTGTGTTTTAAGATAATGTCTTGGTAACCCCGATTCACCCACTACTAGGTAGTACCTACTCTCCCGCAGTGATGTGAAACGTGGTTGGTACCCCGAAGGTCCAGTCACCGTCTTCCGGAAGATGTCTGTCTTCCGTCTTCCGTCTTCCGAAGACCTGGTCGGGAAGACGTCTTCTCGGAAGATGTCCTTCTTCCGTCTTCCAAAGAAGTCGACTTCTCTTACAAAAAGTTCTTAAGACCATCTTTCTTCTAAGCAAGATGTAATCTTAAGCAACAGGGTTATTTCAATTACACAAACATGTTATTATCTTCAAAAATTTCAAAAATTTGTAAATTCTGTAAATTGTGAGCACCACACCAAACCGTCTTCAGATGGCGATAAGGCCTTCCTTGCTGACTCGGTTGGTCCCAAGAACTCCCAAATTTGACTCCCGATAGCCCAGATATTATCAATTTTTTGGTCGTAGGTGATCGAACCTCCAAAAACTCCTTCATGCTGCTTAGAATCACGCACATCGTCCAAATGAATCGCCTGATCTGAGATACGTCTTCTCTGGTAGGAGCTACCTTGAACCCAACGAGACTCCAAACAAGTTGTTTGGGGTTCCCCTCACGAAACCACTCAAGAAATTTGATCACAGGAAGCGAAAAGCTGACATAAATCAACTCCATGCGGCTCAAACTCGCTCACCACACCCAAACAAACAATCCAATCCATGTACAGTCTTTCCTATGCGTAGGTGAAGACTCTCTGATCGCGTAGGTACCAAGAACGAAGAACTTTGCTCACTAATCATGAAGAACAATCCTACCTCGGGTCGTAGGCAACGAAAAACTGACGTTAGCGCTTCCTTGCGAGTCAATTTCACCCAGAACTCCCAAATCATCCGATGAATCTTCGTATCGTCTTCAATTCCTGAAGAACTCAATGTTCTGATCCGATGGATCCAATGACAACAAGTTTAGACTCTAGAATGGCGTGATCAGTCCAACTCTCCTTCACATGTCATTGAAGCACTCCAAATCTCTTCTCTATGTCTCAATTTCTCCTCAGAACACTCTCTCCGATCTGCCTCTTCACGAACCGTCTTAACTAGTGTGTAGCTTGCATAGATCTAAACCCTATGACATCTTGCGTGTTTGCATTAGACCTCCAAATCTCCCAAACCTTCCGCTGACATATCACAGAAACAAGCTAACCTCTTAAATTACCTCCTTACGTCAGCCGCAGTACGTGAATTTTCTCACAGATAATGAACAAGCAGACCCCTTGCATCCTTAGTATAGCGCTAGGAACCGCAAATACTCAATCATCAATAATAAGCTAGAGTCCAGCTTGATTTTCCCATCTTCTGAACCTTGTAACTTCACCACTAGATGTCCAAATGAAGTAGATGAAGTGCCCATGAGCTAACAACGAGCTCTATCAGTTGATGTAATGAAAGTGAAGATCCGAAATTGTGTAAAAAGAGCTCATTTTTGGTCTTATGAGCGTCTTTAGAGCGATAATGATAAATATCAAAAATAGATTTTCAGGTAAGAGCCGGTCCACGTCACGACACCGAAGAGGATACTCCTTTGTAGAACACATTACCAATACGTTCCATGTCTTGTCCGTCATACCAGACTATTTTCACGGAGACAACACTAATTCGGTTAGTCAACAATGAAGTTGCTCATGATCGGATGCATAAACCTGGCAATAATCGGATAGGTTTTCATTGTATGACCTTCTTGAGCACAGCTACTGTCAATAATCTCATCGATACAGGACATCGACGCGTCGGTTGTATAAAGTTGGAGATGATGTACTGCAGCTGTAAAAGATTGGAGAGTGTGATTACATCCATCTTCTTTGACTTCTCGGTGTACTTTCGAATAATCATCCAAGATCCACTCATCTCGAATATACGCTGCAATTCTTGCACATACCAAAACAATTCAAATGACGTACACTTACTAACTCGTGCATGTTTGGTGGAATCTCGTCTTATTCTTCATTAAGATCTTGTAGGTAATAAGAGATAACAGTTGTGACTTTTAGAATTTTATGCATCACGATGCAGACGACGCATCTGATAGGATGACATGGCGTTTGGGACACTGATGAGAGAGAGTGCTGACATGACATGATGTTGACATGGTGGGTGTTGATTGGACGAAGACGCTGACGAGACATTAGGACTAAGGTGGCAAGTTTGGATGACATGATGTATTGCATGCTTGACACTTGGTGATCTAGCACACGTGTCATTTTTGGCAGACATTCATGCGAGACACTGGCACGCATAGAGGACGACACATGACGTTTTATCCCCAGCTTGTGAATATTATAAAAGTCAGGGGTTCTAGGGTTCAGTCTAAGGATTTGGGTTAGACATTGACAAGTTGTTCATATTTCTAGCTTTGATTTTCGGGACTTGGGAGGATAGGTTTTGATCACTTTTGGGTCTTGGTTACAAAATTGCAAGAGTCCTCTCATAATGTTTTTCCTTGAGAGGTCACAACAAACTTAAAACAGTAAAATAAAATTGCTACATAGGTCAGAATCGAGAGTCTTTGATACCATTGGATAGGTTTTTTTGAGCCCATTCTATTGATACCAAGAACGTAAAGTTTAGACTTAACAGGAGGAATAAACAACCGTTTGAAGTTTTTGGTTGTTCTTTTGGATTTCCGGCAAAGCTGTGCTATCCCTCGCACAATTTCATCACAGGTGTTGAGAGAGTTCAAACATCAAGTGTGCGAGCCTTCATACTGTTTAGATCTGAAGAGGATCAGAAAACTTTGGAAGGGCATAACTACTTGTACAGAGCTCAAATCTGTGCGTGCTAGATATCATTAGAAATGTCTTTTCAAGTGTTTTTCAATGACACCAAAAGCATCAGATTTGGAGCAACATGAAGAATTTTATGACATGTTAAAGTTTCAGGCTGATATTTGGATTTTTGACAAAATTGTGTGAGCCCGGATAGTTTTGCCGATCCAAAAGAGAAAAACGGATCTAAGACATTTGTGAGAGTACCGGTCTAGGTGCTGGAGTGAGTCGGAGTCGCCTCCAAGAGATTCTCCACCGGCAGACTATAGAGATATTCATAGGTTTAAGTAAAAGACTTACTGGAGACCTACTGAGATCAATTCTATCACCTCTTGTTTGATCGTTATGGTTGGATTAAGTATTTGTATGTTCTGTGTATCTTTGTTGTTGTAAGAACTAGAAAATCTTGAAACACCAAAGTTATAGAGCAGGGATATTGATTCTCGAATTGTTAGTCAAAATATAGGTCGAGATCCCACTCAAAGAATTAGTGCAATGCAAATAGAATTGGTAGATCGATTTTGGTAAGATTCAATCTTCGGTAGAAAGTTATACCGGAGAGACGAGAGAAATAGTTCTAGAGTTACCGGATAGAGCTAACATGACGACCATATCGAGAAATTTGCTAAGTGACTAACAAAATATGTTGTTCGTGAATGACTGATCGTTCGTTAAAGTTGATAGTGTTAACTCGATGACGAGCTCAGGAGTCCATCGCATTTGCCCAAGCAAGGAGAAACTCAAGTAGGAGTGTCCTCTTAACGACCGACATAGAGATGATAGCGACAAAGAGCTGAACAGTGAATAGTACCAACAGCTCTACAACGCCGTCAATAATTACTTCGGTAGCTAATATGATACCACCAAGCCCTCCTAGTGGACCCTCGACTGGAGGATCTGTTGACAGGATTTGGATCTACTGCCTTAGGGAGAGCCGATAGCTATCTTCCAAGAGTGCAGTGAGAGGTAGTAGTCCGAGAGCATTCCAACCTACCATCACTACTTCTACTTTTCAAGGAAACCCACCAAGGACTAATCTGATGAGTACTATATCCGAGACCTGCCTATGACCTCGATGTTTATGGAAACTCCGGGATTAAGCCAACAGTCTTATTCCCGTTGTTCCTTCATTCGATATCTTGCATCCCATCGAGAGAAAAATGACAAGCTCATAGTGTCCTTACTCCTTCATCATGGCCAACAAGGTATTCTAGTGCACCTTCTACGATAGCACCCTCGCTGATGGTGACTTTTAGGAGCAATCCAAGACGTCACCAAGACTTCATGAAGATTGCACGAGCAACATTACGCAGAATCCTGACATTTATCAATACCAGGAGTATGATTCAACGAGACTATCACCTAGAAGAGTGTAGAAATCGCATTAGTCACTCCTGATATCTTTGATACTGATTGGTGGGTTAAGGAGTTCCATTTAACACTTCAGGGTGAAGTCATCAAATGTATCGATGATTTAGATATCAAATATATCACTGATTGGGCTGAAGCCAAAGCTAGATTCATGGAGCAATACGAAGCGACCCAAACCTATTTGGTGATCCATACTAACCTCCAAACGATCAAACAATACTGGGATGAGTGTGCTATAGCTTATACCAGTCGGTTCAAGGGGGATTCTCAAGTACGTAGAACAACCACAAAGAATTCAGAAATTCATCAATCATTGATAACTTCGTCGTCTTAGCTTCGTTCGTGACGATAAAAAGATCAATTTTGATCACATCAACAAGGCTATCCAATGGTGCAACCAAAAACATGTTTGGAACAGGTTGATAAAAGTCCATCCTAGAACCTTAGTTGAACCAATCCACAACACGACAGTGGTTTGATGAGCTAGTTCTTATGATGCTAGTAGAAGAGGTGCACCTACGGAGTAGTTCTACTTTGATGACTCAGCAAGAATCTGTCCATTTTGCAGGTTCCAGATGATCTAAAATGTAGAGGTCATGGAAAATATTCTAGACGTAAACGAGATTGCGGATTACAACAACAAGAGCAACAGTCACAGTAGCAGCAAAACCAGCAATAGGTTGGTTATTCCAACAACCAGCGACGTACGTCTAGTTCCTACAACTATTGCAAGAAGCAAAATCACAATGCGAATCGGTGCTACAAGCGATAGAACAACCAACAATACGACAACAACCAACAAGATTACAACCAAGAAGGTTATGCAACAACTAAGCGAGTCTACTCGGAGCTGTGATCCTCAAGCTTACTATCGGTCATGTCTCTCGCCCAGGGTTAACCTCTGATCTTTGATGAGATGCAACCATAGAACTATGAGGACATAGCTAAATCTAACTCTGAGACACACTCTCACTCAAGACGAGAACTCTCATGGAGATGTGGAAGATGAAGAATGTACACTTTATAAAGACACAACCTAACGGCTTCAGAATCAAAGAAAAGGAAGATGAGGGATCATTTCACAACCTCTCTATTTATACTACTCCAGATTTATCATAATAACTATCTATAATTCTGATTTACTGCAATTTACTGAGATTAAGTCAAAGATAAAAGTCATAAATCAAGGGTAGATATTTCTATCTTTGACTAAAAAGAAATCAATATCATAAATATTAAATGTTAAGTGAACCTGAATGCAGGACATAATCCATAATACGAGGAGACCAAAACACGCTACCAACGGTATATATCTGAAAGACTAGAAATAAATTACCAAGGAATTAAAGAATATTTAATTTATTACCTAACCTAAAGAAGAGCAAGTGAATATGCATGCCTAAAAAATATGAATAAGATAGAAGACACATAATCAAACTCTAGAAGAATAACCTTTAAGTCACCAAGTGTTTTAATGAGTACTATTTATCTGCATCATAGACATCATTCTAAAAGTCTAGTCCGAAAGAGATACGATCTTTTGTTATCTTTTTGCAATTAGCAATCTTGGTTTGAATCGAATGGAAAGACAATCCAAATAGGAGGTAGACAAGGATATATATATATATATCTCAAGGGACATGTAATAACATTTATCAGTTATTTGCTTAGAAGTCATTTATTCGCTTATTGGACCATGGGACTGTCTATGTGAGCCATCACAGCGGGATTCAGACCAGAAGCTTTGTTAACAGTGTGCAGTGCATGCATCTCCGATTGTACCCGCAAGGGACTAAAGGACTGTAGGCGAAACCACTGAGGACACTGATCTCGATAATGTTTAGGTGTAAACCCAAAAAGTTAGAAAATATTGTGAGACTTGTAACAAGTGTAGTCTATCTATCTTGGTTTGGTAACATCGTTATTAGTATAAAAAAAGGGTGTCAAAGTTCTATGCACTCGGTGTGCAAGTGAGGTAGTGAGATTTCTTCCCAAGTGCTGTAACGAAATGGTTTGAATAAATCAGGGAATATAACATTGATGTGCCCCTGTTTATTCATTTTGATACTTCGAAGTGTCAATAGTAACTAACATATATTACAGTGGCATGACAGAGAAGATAGGTTCATTATCAATGAGATATCACACAGACAGATATCCTACCCTTTCATAAGGAAAGATATCCTATCCTCTCATGAGTTGATACTGAGTGGATTGTGATACAACAGTTTGCTACATACGATCACAAACACCTCTACATGACAGAGAGTAGAGGTGTCAACTTCTTTCTCCAGTCTTCTTTCTCACATCTTCGGTTCTTAACTCGTCTTCTATACTTCCTGTTCGTTACATTGTTCATCGTAATTATTATGGATTCAGAATAACGTGAAATACAAAATAGTATGAATGAGATCCTGTAGTAATTCATGTGAATCTCATAATGAGATTCACATGAATTACTACAGGATCACCATGTGTGGATATGTTTACGAAACGCTCACCATCAGTTATTCTTCTCATGGGGTGCCTTAATCTGTCACACTACATATATAAATTTCATATATTTCTCTCTTTCGACTTTTCACTCTCGAGCAAGTACTTATATATGCATGAACATATCAATTCTATTTATTCTTACCACAAAAAACTCCATATATAAGTGGTTCTTTAGTTTTTCAATTCATATCTCAACAAGCACAATACTTCAGTCATATATATATACATGATCTGATCACCATAACATTCGTAATAATATAATCCACACTAGTCTTTTCACACAAATATTAATATAAATTGATAATTAACATGTATAGACTCATACTTGTGCTGACTTCATAAAACCTCTCCATACTAATTACGATGAACAGTGTATTCCTCTAGTAAATTACCTTTCGCAGCTCAGGTAACCTACGTTTGGTAGCAGTACAACCCGGTTCAACTTTCCTTCTGTTCGTCTCCACAGCGTACTGCGTGCGCAACTGTTCTTTCGACCGTTCATTCCATTTTGCGCGTTTGAAGAATGTCTAGTGCTTCTGACTAGCATCTGCTTACGAATGACAAAATTCCTACACATCGCCAAAATCTGAACAGCGTCACTAAATTATATAACCCAGCATGCCCGAATGTGGAAGTTAATTCGTTCAAAGAAGTCTCTTCTCCTCTAGGTTACGCGGAGGCAGTGTGCTAGCACTAAATATAGCGGCTTACGGGCAACAAATGTGGCGCATGTTTGTAGTGAATGCCATCGAACCACGTCAGATTATGCGATGAGAGTGAAAACTTCCCGTCATAAATTTAGATCAAAGTGGGTCCAGCAACTTCAGGGTAAACCGAGGGCGTGCCGTATGGTACAATTTGCGGAACAACGGCGGATTCAAGAGAAATCAAAGGAAGTGCGCGATTACTATAACCCAAGACAAGGGATGGAAATTCCGGTATCTACACCAGACACTGATCAAACTGTCGAGCAAAGTGCTTACTTCTGAACAAAAGTGCCTGTCTTGACGCGGTTTCCCACGGAGCAGGATGTAGGAAAAAGTGACACAGACATTAGAAGCTAGCTTCTCTCAACCGATCATCAAAACCAAGATGCCAACTGAAATTTCAACATCTGTACCGAGGAATGTATGATATGTTATAAGAAAGAGCCAGCTCCAGTGGGAGAATGGAATTAGGGTACGTCCTTCCCCGCTTGATAATCATTTAAACTCGCAGCCATACACTTGAGCTGCGGGAGAGTTTCATGGCAACATCAGAATTGTACGTTTTCCGACAACCAGGACAACGTCCGTCCTCTGCGGCGATTCTATGATGACAGAAAAGACACAGTCGAAAACCACAGGAACAAGGAACAAACGAAGAATCAGTCACATCCAATTCCTCCGTGCAGATAGGACAGTAAAGAGGTGCCGGAGGGGGTCCCCACAAGTTACTGCCATGTAGACCGCTCCAGGTCGGTGGCGATGATGGTAAGGGAAAGCTGTGTTGCTTAGACAACCTGGGTAAGGTAGGTGGCCTTGCGGCATCATCAGGTCTCCAAGCTCTTCCGCCTATACCTCTCATTCTTCCTCCAAGCATCCCAGCTTTATATTTATATTCAGGCTTAAGGGAGCCTTTCTGAAGATCGGTTGTGCCTGAACATAAGCCCTTCTTCTCACCCGACGTATCTTTCTCAACGTAAAGAGGTTTGTGTGCTTCTCCTGGCTTGCATGTGTTAACCTGCATGTAGATAGCATCAGCCACAGCTTCCCAGTCGTCTTCGGCATCATGAGACTGGGTACTGACGTTTTCCCCACTTGAACTTCCTGTGAAGCCACTGCTAGCGCAGCTGCTGCTTGATTGAGTTGGGCTAAAATCGCCTTCGGAGCAAACTCGACAAGCAGCTACACAATCGTGCTTAGCGTCACTAATCACCAGAGCATCCTCACCGGACCGGGTCGGCGTGTTCATTCGGCCGGCACGTTCATCTGCAAGCATCACTGTTCCTTTTCTGCCCATCTCACTGCTTTTATCGTCCGGGGCCAAAGTTGAAGGACTTACAAGCACATGTGACGAGATGCTCTTTCGGTCCGTAAGACAACATTTGCGCATCAGGCTTTTACCTTGAACCTCAACCATATCCTTGTCATCAGAACACACACCGAACTTGAGGTCCTTGTCCTTACAATGGTTTCTGACCCGATTCGACTCTGGCGGCTCCAGGTCTCTAGATCCGTCCCATCTTAGAGACATCGTCTGCTCCAGGGTACTTGAGTTTTGCGGCAAGAGCTTTCCTGAAGAAGACTCTGCTCCATACTGCTCACTGCCTTCAAGAATTTGTTCCATGTCTAGATTCGCGCTACAAACAGAACCACCGGATTTCAACGGAAAACCTTGTTCATCGTATCTAACAGGGGACCTCTCGCGGTTACTCTTGATTTCCACGTCATCATGGCAATCCTGCTCTTCATGTTTACCCCGACTGTGATTTCCTGTATCCAAAGATGAACAGGATAACTTTAAGTTCGGCACCTCCAGCATCGGCAATATAACTGTACCGATGAAGGTGACCATCACCAGCAGAAACTGCGACACGGACGGCTGAAGAGCAACAAAGAACGGAAGTAGCTTACCGTCTCCATACAGACCAAAGGAAAACGCCAAAAAACTATATATATTTCCTGATGGTTCGTCATAATGTGGTACAAGGAGTACAGAGATCTCTACTCTGTTCACTGAGGTCAGTTCTAGAACACAGTATGCTGGATGATAGCATGCATCTTGGGCAGAACGATGAGACCAGTCACAAAGAAAATGGACGGAAGCCAACCTACATCTGAAGTCTTCTGAATCAGAAAGCATTCGTCTGGACCCTCCGACTCTTAAAAGCAACGTTACAGGCACTCAACCAAAAGACCGAACTTTTGCGCCAATATATTCTGGAGACTACAAGAATTCGTACGTACCTCCTAATCCAGCTCAAGGACTAGTAGCTTATATTACGTGAAACCCAAGATCCAACAGTACTGACAGAAACAGGAGGCAATCTGAACTGCTGTGAGACTTAACCGTAATGACCTTCCTGCCCAGAACCTTCCTAACATAGCGCGGTCTGCCGTGTAGCGTACAACGCGACATCGACTGGAAGACGTCTATAGCGCCTGGCGCTCAAACAGAGATATGTCACACGGAACATGCTCCAGAACAGTATCGGTGTTGTCTAAGATAATAACGTAACAAATTTAAGGGCTGAATGGAACGGACACACCTCTTGCTGAAGTTAGTACTGCTTTGAAAAGAGGCCACCTTTTCCAATAAAGAACAATTACGTCCGCGAGGACTAACGGAGTCCATGCTTTTACTCTTATAAGCTATAGGTCGCTGACTTCAGTGGAGAGTTGAAGACACATTATGTGCTTATGCACATGTTTGCAGAAGTGGCTCGCACAGGAAACCTTGCTATATCAAACTCTCGCTATTCTCCAAGTTCCTAACACGATATACAGGAGCTAGTTTGATCACTCAGTTAACTCAAAACAAAGACGAAAGCGGTGGTTAAAAGCAGTGAAAGATATCTCGTCTTGGGAAAAACAAAGCTACTATTTATCCCAAGGCTCAACTACTGTTCCTGTAAGATGGTCAACATTTACTGCTGCCCAAAAACAAATATGGCGTTGCCCTCAGCATTTATGTCCCTAAATGTTCTTCTTTCCAGAAACTAACACCGTGGACTTAAGTTTCACACGTTCAGACTTGATACAGGTAAAACAGGCTAGTCTAATGGAGGACGACTGCGACACAGTAGAGTGACACTGCAGACAACACTTCCTGCAAGGTATCAAAATCTACAAAATTTATCAAACCTCTAAGAACATCCGCTGACATTTCACCGCATAAAAAATAATGTTCGTTCTTTCCAGAAACTAACACCGTGGACTAAAGTTTCACAAGTTCAGACTTGATACAGGTAAAACAGGCTAGTCTACTGGACGACGACTGTGACAACACAAAATCTACAAATTTATCAAACCTCTAATAACATCCGCTGACATATATCACCTCATAATTTTAGCTCATGGCTGTACAGAAGCGGCGTTTCTCACGTGGCTGTAGTAGGTGTTGAAAGATGAGTTACAAGCAAATGAAAGACTAGAGTCCTAGAATCCTAGAAAGTTGCAAATACTTCAATGCCCTAGAGCATCTCTATACTTGAACTTTTTCTGAACTCTCCATCAACCCACATGTTTATGTTGACTGAGAAGTCAAGGACCTGCTTGCGTCATTAACCGTGAGAATATATAATGGTACACGGGTTAAGCACTGTTCGGAGGAAACAGTAACAGTAATACCCCGCACACTTAGGTGACTCCAAATAGTTTTGGAGCCATGCAAGAGAGTAACAAAGAGTGGTCACATGTATGCTAACTTGGTTTAAATGTGAGAATATATACTGGTACACGGGTAAAGCAGCTTTCTGAGAAAACAGTAACCTCGCCCGCACACTTAGGTAATCCCCAAATAGTTTTGAACCCATGCAAGTACAAAGTGAGTAACAAAGAGTGGTAACATGTATGCTAACTGGGTCTGAGAAGTCAGCGAATGTACATAACCGAGGTCGAGCCAAGAAGAAATGTGGGTGGCTCTAAGACAAAATACAAGTACAAATTACGATGCCTAACGATTCGAGCGACAAAACAACTATAACTATAATATAGAGCGACAAGCCAAAGAACATGAAGGGCAGGTTATCTAGAAAATGACAAACATAAACACAAGATACATCGTCTGGAGAAGCAAACAGGAGACATCCCGGAATAATCGAGCCAGCAAATACAATACCACAATGTCAACCATGAAGAAGGTAGAGGTTAGAAGAATTCTCCTAACAAAAGTAACGGACACAGCTGTAGGTAATGAGTAGGTGTACACTGAAACATCTAACTACTACAAGGTACACACAGTGCATGCAACAGAGCACTCTCCTGCTGCGTGCACCTCAACCGGCTCCCTGGCTTCATCAGCACCCAACAGGGAGGGTTAGGCCATAGATGAGTAGGAAAAGTGACCACGCGAAGTTGAGGACTTTTCTAACTCAGCAGGGCCTTGTCGGTACAGGAGTTTCTGTTCAATTCCAGGAACATCTAAGGACAAACTCCCCATTTTTAGTGTAGTGGTAGATCCGTGATCTTGTGAAGAGCAATGCCAAAGGATTAATGAATGTAAAACACGTCGTATGTCAAGCGAGAGAAACATAAGGAGAAACATTCGGAGATGAGATAGGTAAAGGCAAAAAGAGATGATCCGAGGCAAAGCATAACGAATGTAAAACCAGAGCCCGTATAGCAGAAAAACAAAAGAAACCGCATAGATTTCAAAGACAGGCAGAACCTGAACTGCATCGTAGAATGTATGCCCTGAATGATTCCTTACTGACATAGAAATTGCCTATACAGCGTCAGTTTGGAAACGAAGGGCCAATCACAGAATGGAAAATGGTTGTAAAACATGAAGCGGGCTAATTGAAATAGCTCCCCACCTATTAGAGAAAAGAAAAAGGCCAGAGTTAACAAGGGGTTATGAGTGCAACTTAACGGGCTAAAGTGGTAGCTCCCCACCAACCAAAGAAGAGTAAGAGTCGGGAGAAAGGTAAAGGTAAAGGGCTAAAGTGATAGCTACCTATCGGAGGAACTAAGAGGCGAGAGTAAGGTAATTTGCTTTAAATCCCTTCCTGATACTCCTGTAAATACCTAAAGCACTGCAACCTGCAACCTTTAATGAACTGTTGGCGAAGTAACCAAGACCTAGCTCGATGCATGACTTTAGTAGCTGGATATATCTTATCTAATAAGGGAAGGAACGAAAAGAAGACACCCCAAGTATAAACCTTCTCCTATCAGTGGTGTTAGTATTAAACCTAAGAATTTCGCTGTTAATGATGGCTAGTTTGGCCAGTGAGATATTAGAATCTATAGAGGGTAGACGTTCTAATTTACAGCAAGAAAACGAGGGTGGTCTCTAACTAGTTTAACTGTGAGAATATATATTTGGTACACGGGTAAAGCAGCTTTTTGAGGAAACAGTAACTTCGCCCGCACCACTTAGGTAACCCCCAAACAGTTTTGAACCCATGCAAGTACAAAGTGAGTAACAAAGAGTGTTAACATGTATGTTAACTTGGTTAGAGAAGTCAGTCGGGCCAAGAGAAAATGTAGGGAAAGCACATTCGAAAGATGGTACCCCCCATTTAACTGTGCGAATATATGAACCTAACAGGAAGGTAACTAGGTTTAATACCACCACACAAACCACAAGAGAGTTGAAATAAGATCTGAATCCCGTCATGGGTTTCAGTGGATAGTCCCGGGAACTGGAAGTCAGATGCATCAGGAACAGTGACAGGCGACGGTCCTTGCTTACGGCGCAGAACTATGAAAGCAATTAACAGGAAACAATCCACGAAAATCAAATTCTTAACCGTTCATATCCGAAAAGCATGCATTTACATGACGAGAATTAGACAGACACGGTCATACCTAGGAGACCGACCTATCCGACATCTAAAACGGCTAAGCGGGTTGAATGGGAAAGTTCGATGCCGTACCCCGAAACCAAATTGTGAGCAATGGATAAGCTCGATTAAGGTAGACAGGTTGTCAGACACGGTAGAAACAGCAAAGTACCGGGATCTATGATAACAGATTAAAGCTCTTGGAGTCTCATCAGGCTCAAGACCTTGTCCCGCGCACCTAGGCTAGGTATAACAGTACCCAACTTACAACCCCACGCAACGTTTCGCAAGAAAGCTTGTCCCTCCCGCATAACCTCCGACCTTTCCTTTCAAGACCCAGCTGCTCAGCAACATCCTTGCCAGAAACCGGGAGTGAGAGAGAACATCCGTAAATGCAATCCAAGAGTTAAAGTTATATTCATATGACGAGAATGGCAGATATGCTCAAGGACCACTCTCTAGTATAGGGGTAACATGCAACAAGCCCGGCCAAGTACATATATTCATACGTCGAGAATGGCAGATATGCTCAAGGATCACTCTCTATATAGGGGTATCGAGCAATTAGCCAAGCCAAGTACACAGTGAGAATCAATTAGGGGCCGAATGTGCGCGAACAATGCCAAGCGGAGTTTGCGAATTGTTATAACCTGAGGGTGTGCACATTTCCATAATAGGTTCCCCTCGGTATGTCGTTGAATTCGAGTAGACAATGACAAGAGAACAAATGCAGTATGCTTCAAAGGCTAAAAGAAAAACCCCATGCAGAAATGACGACAAACTAGATTTGTCTACTGCAATGCTGAAAGAAGCGAAGGTTTTCAATTCAAAAGGTAGATAGCGCTGAATCATAGAATCCATTGCAAGAAACGAAGGCTATCCAAGCAGAAGGTGGATACCGATAACCGTAGAATCTAATGCACGAGTTGAGGAGCACGGATTTAGTGAGTGAATAGAGGAGAAGGCAGACGGAGGTAGTAAAAGAGGAGCCTGTATTTGCCCATCCATCACTGATGCACTTAGGTACCGAGTAGGTGTACACCCAAGAACCTAATTACCACTAAACACTCGGAGCATGCAGCAGAACACACTCCCGTCGCATGCACCTCAACCTGCTCTCTGACTTCATCAGCATCCAACAGAGAGGGTTAGGCTGTAGATGAGTTGGAAAAGTGGTCAATCAGATGAAGACTGAACCGACTCATCAGGCTTTTCGGTCCAGGAGTTTCTGTTCAGTTCCCGGACATCTGAGGGCAAGCGAAGTTAGCGAATTGTTTGTAACCGAAGGTGTGCCGATGGGAATGTGTAGCAAGACGCACGTTTCCAGATAAGGTTCCCCTTGGTACAGAGTGTGATGCAGAGTGCAATGCAACCGAGAAATATGCAATGTGGCTGATTCTACCAACATCAAGTAACATCAAGTGCAGAACGGGAAAAGCTGGAAATGAACTGACAGAGCAGGAGTTAAACCGAACGATAGTGTATTAAGTGAAGATCGTCGATGGCGAGTAAGAATGAGATAGCCAGAACCCCACGAAGAGCTCTACATTTGAAGAGCAAAGTTTATCGAGTGAAATGAGCTATCCGGCAGGCCGAAGATATATACTGATCAGGCAGGCCGAAGATATAAACCAAAGGAAGAGAAGAGAATAGAGGTAGAATATTTGCCACAGGGTCACTGATGCATTTAGGCACTGAGTAGGTGTACACTCAAGAGCCTAATTACCACACAGATACACGGGGCCAAGTACATATGAATCAAGTACATATATTCATACGTAGAGAATGGCAGATTTTATCAAGGACCACTCTTTACTATAGAGGAAAATACGGGGCCAAGTACATATATTCATACGTCGAGAATGGCAGATTTTATCAAGGACCACTCTCTAGTACAGAGGGAAATTCGGCGCCAAGTAAGTATAATAGGGACCGAATGTGCGCTAAACTGTCAAGCTAAGTTGGCGAATTGTTTATAACCGAAGGGTGTGCCGATGGGAATGTGTAGCAAGACGCACATTTCCAGATAAGGTTCCCCTTGGTATAGAGTGTGATGCAGAGTGCAATGCAACCGAGAAAGATGCAATGTGACTAATTCTAACAACATCAAGTGCAAAACTGGAAAAGCTGGAGATGAACTGACAGAGCAGGAGTTAAACCGACGATAGTGTATGGAGTGAAGATCGTCAATAGCGAGCAAGAACGAGATAGCCAAGAAACCCGCGAAGAGCTTTGAATTTAAAGCGCAAAGCTTTATCGAGGGAAATGAGCTACCAGGCAGGCCGAAGATATAAAACAAAGAAAGAGAAGAGAATAGAGGTAGAATATTTGCCACAGGGTCACTGATGCATATAAGCACCGAGTAGAATAGCACTGAACACTGAATAGGTGTACACAGAAACACCTAACTACCACGAGATATAAACAGAGCACTCTCCTGTCGCATGCACCTCAACTACCTCTCTGACTTCATCACCACCTAACAAGGAGGGTTAGGCTATAGATGAGTATGAAAAGTGGTCAAACGAAGTTGATGACTTTTCTAACTCAGCAGGGCCTTGTCGGTACAGGAGTTTCTGTTCAGACATCCGAGGGCAATCTCTTGTTCTTTGTGTCCCGTTCTTTGTGTAGTGGTGATCTGTGGCCTTGTGAAGGGAAATGTCAATGGGTTAATATAAGTAACGCGTCGTTACTCAACAATGCGTTATCAACAAACAACCACAAAGCAGTGAAAAGTTAACTCGAGAACAACGAGAAAACTCAAAAAATAAGGGGATGAGGGAGGAAAGGTCAAAATAGGTAACCTGAAGCAAAGCATGACGAAGGTGAAAAAATGTTGTCAAGAAAAACCATTGCCTGTGTAGCAAGAAACTGAACTGAATCGTTCAATTTATGCCCTGATTAGTTCCTTACTGACATGGAAAGAAGAGCCTTTAGAAGAGCCAGTTTGGAAGCGGAATGGCCACTCACAGGATACAGGTGGGAAGTGGTTAAGGTCAGTCAGAAGAATATATATTGGCACACTGGTAAAGCTGTTTTCTGAGAAAACAGTACCTTCCCCCGCACACTTAAGTACACCCCAAATAGTTTAGAACCCGTGCAAGTACAAAGTGAGTAACAAAGAGTGATAACATGTATGCTAATTTGGTTTGAGAAGTCAGCAAATGTATATAATCGAGGTCGGGCCAAGGGGAGATGTGTAGGGAAAGCACATTTCCAAAATGGTACCCCGAGGTAGCTGTACGACAGAAGACAAGTACAAATTGCGATGCCCCACGATCTGAGCGAAAGAGCAGCTATAACCATAATGTAGAGCGATAAGTCCAAAAATTAAGCGATACCCATAAGTTAGCGAATTGTTATATAACCGGAGGGTGTGCCGATGGAAATGTGTAGTGCGAAGCGCATTTCCAGAATAGGTTCCCCTCGGTATGTAGTCGAATTCAAGTAGACAAATGACAAGAGAACGAATGCAGTATGCTTCAAAGGCTAAATGCAAACCCCTTGCCGAATTGAAGTCAAACTAGATCTGTCTACTGCAATGTTGAAAGAAGCGAAGGTTATGAAATCAAAACGTAGATAGCGCTAAACTATAGAATCCATTGCAAGAAACGAGGGTTATCCAAGCAGAACGAAGATACAGATAACGGATATAGTGAGTGAATAGAGGAGAAGGCAGACAGAGGTAGTAAAAGAGGGGCCTCTATTTGCCCGTCCATCACTGATGCACTTAGGTACTGAGTAGGTGTACACCCAAGAACCTAATTACCACAATAAGCACTCGGAGCAAGAGGAGAGAGAGAACAATCATGAATGAGCACTCTCCAGGACACTGGATGAAGTTATCCGCAAACTCCGGTCTTTGATAGAAAACTGCGCCAAGAAAAACACCTTCACCAAAGATAACGAAGCTGGTGTAATCAGAGTTGTAACTCTACTTACGAGCTTCCCTTCCGAAACCCTAGGCTTTTGCCTACTTGGATTATGTCCTCCTCAATGTTCGGCAATCGGCTGTAAAGAGAGTGACGATGGGCTTTGTACCAGTAATTTTTATTTGACCCTTGTCCAAAGACTAATGCTCTACCCGGCGAGCACGAAATCGGGGAAATCGTCTTTCACTGGTGATAGCTTTTCTACATTACTTCCTTCTCTACCAGTCTCAGTTCTAGCACTAACGGTTGACTTCTGGGTGGGTCTGACTACTGGCTGTTTGTACGAAGACTACGGCTATACATGGCAAGGAGGAACTCGTCTTTCTCTACTGGTAACTTCGTCTTATCCTCTTACCCGTTCAGTTTCTAGCACCAACCGTCTAAGATAACGTGTTTGCGGGGAGGCTACAAAAACAGGTCAGTTGTGAGATGAATCTCCCTAACCGAGACTGGAAACGTTCGACTCGTGTCCCAACTTCCACTTTGATAACTTCCTGTAGGTTCCCGTCGAAAAGCCATAGCATCTCTCTCTAGAGCCACATACACATAAACATACCTTGGGAAAGCCACTGCTCACGTCGCGCATCAAGCTTGCATTGCTTCAACTTTGCTGTTCGATTGACCTGCAGAACAATACACCAACTGGATCACTACCATAGTGCCTGGAGTTTCCTTACCAGTTAAAGCTTCAGGTCATCTTTCTTCGACACCGAAACTATGGCAATTGACATGAGGCTCATATATCTAATTTAGGCCGTGAAACTGGGCCTAGCCACGAAACCCAGGGCATACTGTAGCATACACAATGTACAACAAAACAATCTATGTTCGGCCCATACCCTCTTCCTTTTGCTAGCATCCTTGGAATGAAAGCACTCGGATTTCAAGTCGGGTTGAGTGGATTGCGAATGCTTAACGTCACGACAGGAAATCGGTCTACAATCTGTATTCCGGTCCAGGTGAGGAGTGTGCACATTGCTCTTCAGACTGTAATTACGCGGCATGCAGTGATAATCCACGGTAGAAACTCGCACATTTGATGTTGTCATATCAACACATCCCACCCACGAGTCGATGGGCAGTCCGCTACGACTCGACTTCGCAAGGATTTCGCCTCAGGGGTGGAACGGCCTCAGTTCTTGGAGATTTGAACACCCTATACAACTGTACATTAGCACTCACTCGATGTTATTGAAGGCGATTCGCACACAGATGGAACTCGGCAAGTGGAAAGTACGTGCCAGACTCCAAACAGTTCGAAGCGGAGCATTAAAAGTATGAAAACTGAACTCCGCATCAAATAAGAGCAGGCCGCGAAAGACACCACTTCACCACTCCTCCTTGCAGGGCCCTCCGGAACCGAGGTTTAGGAGAGTCATACGATGGGGTCTACTGCCATACTTCATGTGAAGTGGTGGTACTTCTAGTACCATGCTAGTGAAGACTCCTTTCTCGAACTTCTTCTCTTTCTATTTAGTATATTAATACTTTATTCTCGCTCTGTTTCTCCATAGCTAACCGTCGATTCTACAAATCGACAAGAAAATGAACTGTGGGTTCTGTTTTGATACTCCCATGTCTCTCAGTATGTTCACTCTCTCTGTTGTACCAAATGGATTGCCTCGTAATTCCATTAGTGCATCACCTTGTTGTAGGTCACTATATGTCTCCAAATCAAATTTCCTTCCTTGAAAAGTTATAATCGAAGCAAGTAAGTAGCTTACCGCTGTCCTCAAACCAATAGACGAATAGTTTGGCGGTACAAGAATGAAAAAATTAGTAAGAGTATTCCTTTGCGAGTACCGAAATCATCCTATTCTAAATTTGAAGTAATATGTAGGGGTCAGTAGGACTAAGCATGGTACTCAATTAGTCCGTAAGCATCTTACCCGTACTGTAGTGCTGATTCTAATCGCGCTTTTAAAGATTTTGCGCATCGATTTAAGTGAAATTTGCTTGTTTATCCAACAGAAAATTCCAGAGCATGAATATTGTACTTCGTAATTCATGACAGCTGAACTTGTCAAAACAGTTTAATACGAGAAACGTTTAAACTACAAACCCAATTAAGTCAATATGCATGCAACTTCAACTTTCGAGAACTTTTGTTTTCCTTCTGTTAGTTTGTTAGTAGGGAATTATATAAATATTAAATAAAATATATATACTAAGTATATATAAATAATTAAAAAGTTTCATAGATGTTATTTGTTAGCCCATTTCTGCAAACATGAAGAGAGTAGGAAAAAACCAATAAGTCTTGTATGGATTGTCGCGCTTCAGGAAGTACAAGTCCGGGGTACTGTACTCAACAGTTCATAATTTAATCAGGCATTTGATTTAATACCTAACCTTTCTTACCGGAAGGGTTAAGTATTAAATCAAACGGCATGCCCCCTCTTCCGAACTCGGAAGAGGGTGAATATATATGCACGCTTGAGATACTTGTGCATCAATATACATGCAAACGCTGGTCTTGGGAAATGGCCGGTCAAAGACGAGCTGGCATTTAGAGGTCAGAAATTCTTGGCAGAGATAGGGCGAGAAGTGCGCAAGAGAAGCTGATATATGATTTTTTGTCTTGACAAATAAATTTATACAGTAAGCAACAAAAAAGAAATTCTGCAGTATTTTTTGCACTAATACACAAAATCCAAATCCAAATCTAATTAGAATGATAAAATATAAGTATCTAAATAAAATATAATAAATTTAAACTCTTCTCGGCAGATCATAACACATGGACTGTGGAAAAGGGAAAAACCATAATCCATGAGAGTTAAAACTAAACCCTTTCAACTATAAAAAAAGCACTTCGGATGAGTAAAAATATAAGTATCTAAATATAATATAATAAATTTAAACTCTTCTCAGCAGATCATAACACATGGATTGTGGAAAAGGGAAAAACCATAATCCATGAGAGTTAAAACTAAACCCTTTCTACTATAAAAAAAGCACTTCGGATGAGTAAAAATAATATTTAATTAATCTCATAAATTAAGGGTTAGCTCATAAATTAATGTACATGCATATGCACTAGTGATGAGATAAACTTTTACAATCGCCTGGTATTCTCAGATATGCTTTGATCTTGCAGGATTCTACTTGAGCCATACCGAATCACGAAACCGCAATTAAGAACTTTAAGTCAGTCAATTGCGGTTCAGTTGGTTACGCTTTATAATCAGTTCGGTTCAACTTTCCCTCAAAACGGTGCAGTTCAAGTTTACATGGTTCGAACTGCAGTTTAGATTACTCGAATTGCAATTCAAAAAGTTAAAACTGTTTTGGTGATTGAATAGCACCCAAATCACTGAATAGCACCTTATAAGTCTTTGTTTAAACAGTAAGAACCACGAGTTACACTATTTGATTTAAAACGATTCAAGTTCAATTATTTTTCTGTTTAGTTTCTTGGTTTGTGGTTTAAATGTTTCGGTTTAATCGGTTTGGAGATTTTCACATATTACTCTTTAAATGGTCCGTGGTTCAGTTTTGTAATGTTTCCAGTTTAAATGGTTCTGTTTTATTTAGGTTCACCATTCAGGATCAGATTCTTTTAAAACTGGTTCAGTCCATTAACGGTTTGGTTCAACGTTTATAGAACCGGTTTGAACCGACCGGGGCCGAGAACTAATTTGCTCTGAACATTTTGAAAATAATTTCTGCTCAAAAGGGTACAGGAATAATTTGGGTACTACGATATTCATCATCATGGAAGAGGATGAATATGACAAGCATGCATATTCACCCTCTTCCAAGTTCGGAAGAGGGGGAATATACATACCCATTAATTTATTTCCTAACTCTTCCTCGTGGAGGGGTTAGGTTATAAATTAGAGATATTTAAATGTAATAGATGACTCCTCGATTGACCTTTTTATGGTGACATGAGAGTGTTTGTAGGTCCTGTACGTATGGTTTTTTTTTCTTGTAACATGTGTAATGCTGTTAGTAACAGAGAATTATTTTTAGATATTTTATTTTTAGATATTTTATAAATTTAGGTATTTTATTTTAACTTTATTCTCATTCTATTCTAAACGACTTTTAGATTATTTACATATTTAGTTTGTTGTAAAATCCAACATGCTTCGTTTCGCTTTCAATATGTACCCTGTTATACATATTATTATCTCCTGATAGCAATACGTAGTAAATTTTTTATTTAAGTATGTTCTGAAATAATCATCTCTCACCCGTCTCCAACCAACCAAATTGTATAATTTTTTCTCCACCTACCCGCTTGTCCTCTTCCCGCCGTTCTCCGAAACGGCGGTTGCTATGCATATTATTTACTTTCTCTAACTTCTAACTTATGCATGCGTAATCCATCACTTAGCGATCGAGTCGTCATTCACAAGCGTACACCAATTTCGCACGCGGTACCTGTATTTACTGCTTGGGCAAATAAGGGGCCCGTTTCGGGACCCAACACCCCTTCCAGATATCGCATCACCCACTATAAACAGAACTGTAGCCAACCGAAAAGATTATTTTGGACTCGCTTCCCTGAAAGAAAGGCCGCGATGGATCATGGACCTAGAACTTTATTACAATAATACATCACCGGTGCATCATCAGATATTACCGATACGATAGCGATTTGGTTCGCCGCATACGTATACACTGGAGATACTTCAGAGCACCTGCATATTTGACTTGAGTGAGAGTTCAGGTGGAGTCGTTTTAAAAACCAGGACCTTTATTTATTACAAGTCCCCGTCTTTCAATCGGGTTACTTGTGTATTCACGTCGGTTTGTACAATACATTTTCTTAATTCCTTCCTTGAGGTTCACTTTCTTCTCCTTCTTGCGATACAAATAGGCAAAGACCACGGTGGACCATGGGATTATTATCACTGTAATAACTGATTTACATGGTGCATAATTAAGGAGCAGGTCTCCTGCTCTCCTAAACAGTACGTAGTAAACGCCACATACTAAAGATCACAAACTCTGTTACTAAACACAGGACCAAGCAGTGTTGCGGTCCTCTGCTGTCCTCCTAAGCAGTAAAGCTGAAATACTCAATAGTCAAGGTCAATACTATTTAACTAGCTAACAAGTATATTGTTTAGCTACTGCTCTATGTACAGACGAGATATAAGCAAGTATCAAACTGTTATAGTCTCGTGATGCTGAAAAGCACGTCCAGCGTCCATGCGTCGTAAAAAGACGTCCAACAGTGGAATATATATAGGTGTCCTCTCATCTGTGGTACTGCGATCTGCACAGGTTGGATTCCGAGAAGATAACATTTCCGTTATCGGGACTGCTTCAGGGTCAGCAGCGACGGCGGGCTCTTCACTCCATACTGCAACATCTCCCTCGCTGTACCTCCTTTTGCACTGTCCACAGCACCGTTTGTCCTGCCAGAAAAAAATGTTCTGCACATCTTCTGACGTCACTTCTGCAGGATGCAAGAAAGACCTCCACAAAGAGTCTAGTCTATGTTCATACATCCCACCTTGGATGAGCCAGCGGGGAGAAGCAGTATACTTACCAGACGTTAAGCAAGTGCGAATTGTAGTAGATAACGGATGCGAGTTCCTGTACTTGTTAAACTAAAGTGCTCGAGCTATTATATTTGCATAAGTCAACTCTACACGATTTTTACTGCCTGCAGCACCGAGAAGAACATACATATCCTTCTCATCACTCAACATGCTCTCAGAAACGTTTTTCATCGTGACATGATGATACTCTTCCTCCTGATCCTTCATACAGTAATCCAGCATACCAACATAGGTGTGCAGCCTACGGTTCGTCAAAGACTTTACACAGATCTCTACACCCAAAGGCTTCTCACGTTGCCAACCTAAAGCAGTCGTAAGCAACCTCTTCACCTATGGGCAGTTTTTCGCGTGGATGCACACGACTCACTGAAAAGAGTAAATGAAGCAGATGTCATGTCAGTTTGGCACCTCGACTAGGTTGACCGAGTGCGAAGTGGCGCATCCTGGTAAGGCAGTTGTGGGAGAGCTCACTAGGGATATACTTCGCAGGTAGGGCTTGGAAGCCTTAGTTCTTCGAGTTGAGCCTTCAAGCTCGAAGCTATGGTGGATAGTCTAGTTGAGTGTTACCCGGATTCTCTTCGTGCTTAGAGTGGGTTTGGCTTGACCGTTTGTGAGTAATCTTGTTGTAGTGTTGGAGATTGTAATTTCTCTGTACAGATTACTCGAAGAACTGAGTGCAAGTCGAGATGGAGTTCAGTAAGAACCCGCTGATCTGAAATTGTCCGCTGGTATCTTCGGGCGTTGTCGTTCGTGCTTGATTGTTTGGAGCTGTGATCGAGGTGTGTGGGCACATGCTACATTGCTGGTCGCAGATCGATTTGCTGTTGTTGAGGTCGAGTGGAGATTTCTGTCATGCGGAAGCGCTGCAGAAATTTTGCGAAATGTTCTTGAAGTGACTTGTTGGAGCCGGATTGCACGTTTAGGCGTGGCAGACGGAGTACTTGTCAATGTCATGCCGGAGTGGGCTCTTTGGAAGTGCATTTGAGAGACGATTCTAGTGCACTAAGTTTCGTGGAGTTTGGCCAAGGATTGAAGAAGTTATGGCATGTCGAAGTTCGATGTCGTGTCACCGGAAAGTACAAAAAGGCTAGTTACGTCAGATTTTGGTGCAATTTCGTGTGGAAACTCGAGTTTAGAGGCTTCGAGGAGCAGAGGTGCATGAGTGCGGAGACGTGAGAGCAGAATGCGAGAGTGCGGAGACGGAGCGGAGCCTGAGCCTGAGCCCGAGTCCGAGCCCGTGCTCACCGCAAGCCAGCTTGCTGAAGTACGTGAGAGAGGTTTCCAAGTTCCAGTTGTGTGGGAAGTGTAAAACCAGCTGGTCACCCATCCCAACACTATTCTTGGACCTGGACTCTTAACTCTGTAGTCTTAGTTTTGGCTCTACCACTAGACCAATAGCTTTATCACTACAGGGATGCGTGCAAGTACTTATGGACTTGTATAAGATAGTAGGAGACCTTCTCGCACGTTCCTAGAGGAGTGGTAGGGTGACTCCACAGTATTAGGGGGAAGCTATAGTTGTGGTAGTGTTTGTCTATATCATAGAGACGCGTATGGAGACAGTTGGTGGCAGTTGTCTTGGGTGAGCTAGTAGAGCTACCACGTTGTCATGGCGAGAGTCTTTCTTGGGAAGGACGGACCTCCTGACTGTGATCGATCAAAAAAAATGACCAAGAAAGAAAACAGGTTGCTGCAGACGATGAAATCTCAAAACACAGCCTCTTGTGCCCACCAATTGCAAACAAACACTCAAGCACGCACTCAGGTACACAAATATATCTCTCCATAGTAGAAATGGCTTTATTTCAGTGTCAACTGCTTCACTGTTAAGAAAATATCTCTCTCCTCCTCTCCTAAGTCCTTCATGAGGTTCTTGTCTCCAAAACACTTTCCTGCCTCTCTCACGATCTCCCCTGCTCACTCCACTCAATTCTGTCAGAAAAATCGATCCTCACTCAACCTCCAAGCTTCTCAGCGTCTCCTCTCCTCAATCCACTCAATTCTGTCAAAAAAATCGATCCCCACTCAGCCTCCAAGCTTCTCAGCGTCTCCTCTCCTCAAACCACTCAATTCTGTCAGAAAAATCGATCTCCACTCAGCCTCCAAGCTTCTCAGCGTCTCCTCTCCTCAATCCCTAATTCTGCTCCTTTTTCCTCCTTCCGCCTCAGTTCTCTCAGAAAACTCTCTTGAAAAAGTGTCCCCGATCTCCAGCCGCCGCAGGTATTAAACCTAAAAGTTAAGGCCCCATCTTAAGCTGCCCCCCTGCTGTCCTTAGAAGTGCAGTCACTTATCACAAGCAGGGCCCTAGCTTAAGCTGCCCCCTGCTGTCCTTATACGTACAGAGCATTATTTACAAAGTTGGCCCCTTTTTAATACAAGTTTCACAATCGTCTCCACAAACTCCACCCCTACACTAATAAAGGTTCACATAACCTCATTCTCCATCGCAAGCCTACTCGATGATTATTTAATTAATTAGCAAAAGTTTCCTGTGCTCTTGATGCCATCTTGAATATACTACAAGCCATCCAATGTAGGCCGAAGCCCCAACACTTATGAGGCTGCCCCACAGGGCTTACAGCCCCCTCATATGCGCACCAGGTATCTCCCATAGTATATTCAGGATGACATGCGGAGGCTTAGGTCAGGAAGCCCACGATTAAGAGAGATACCGGTCTCCCGCCCCTAGGTATACAGGACATGGCTGCATACCCAACATAGACTCCCATCCGGGAGGCCAACATGCCAGAATAGGAACCAGAGGCCATGAGGGATTGATCCTGAGACCACTTCCCTCCTAGGCAGGCTCATCACTGGGATGGTCTTTGGTTCCGTTCTAAAAGCATTTAAAACTTGTACATATGCTTTTATTGTAGAAATCTTCCTGCAAAGTCTTTACTAGCCTTTTCTGTGCAAACTTCTCTATACAACTCCGTTTTTAATGAACAAAGAGTCAAAACTATAGTATTTGTGCACACCTACACACTCACGCTATCAGATTCTGAGTTCTAGTCACGAGCAAGAATCGACGGATTTCCCTCTTTTGTACATTTTTTAGTTTAAAACCCGTACTAACTATAGCTTAAACCACTTTTTGTCAAAACTGGAAGCATGAGGTCGCTCTCCTCGTCGAGCTCTGCATTCTGGTGCCTTTCAACCTCTTTCAAGGTGATATTCCAGTCTAAGCTAGGGGGCAGCTTGTCAAGCATGGCCCCAGCTTAGCTCCTGCCCAGCTTGTTAAGCTGCAGGGCAGCTTCCTTTACAGAATATAGAAAAAAACATCTCTTTGCAATACTTTTCACTTTACAGACCTATGTACAATACGACAACGTGGATGTTTTTGGAGCTACTAGAGGTGTGGACATCTAGTTAGTGACCTCAAGTGTCAGTTACGACAGTTGGTGACCATATATTGTGCATGTGGTCACCGACGAGGAGTCGTCAGTCCGGGTGGGGCTGGGTTTCCTTTTATGTGAATGTTTGAGTGTGGAGGGTTATCGTTTGGACTTCTTGTGGTTGGAACCCCTCCATATTCTACTTCTTGTTTGTGCGCCGCGTTTGCTTGTGTTGGCGCTTGATTTCCGGAGTGAGTGCACTCCAGTGTGCTGTCGGTAGTGAGGCTGGAGTTGCGGACCAGTCAGACTACCTTTGTCTCTCTCACGGTGCGGTTGGAGTGACGACCAACAGACCGTGAGAGGCTGTCTGTGGTGATGGCAGGTACAGGTTACCCTTACCTTGACCGTCCTAGTAGGGGATAGGTGAGCTCAGTAGGAGCAGGGTTAGGCAAGTGATGGTTACGATGGTGACGGAGATTGCGACATTCCGGTTGGGGAGTGTGTTAGCGGGATTCTCTCATCACGGAGTTTTCGGGAGGTTCTGGTAGAGACTTCTCGGACAGTGGGTATACACGGAGTGGGGTGAGGTACCGACTACCTACACCATTATCGTCGGTTGTTCCAGAGGACGAGTCAGACGCAAACATCGTATTTTCTGGTGGTGAGTCTAGTGTCGTCTTATCGTTGTGGTGGGACATGGACGAGATCTATGGGATCACGAAGGGGCCTCGACGTTATTCAAGTACAGTTGGTACCGTTGAGCTGGATGACTTCATCCAGGAGTTCAACAGTTGGTGCGATCTGCAGCAGATGCGGAACCCATAGCTGTTTACACCTTTCATGGCGTGGAAGGGTTTGTTCCAACACTTGGAGGGACCGCCGATGGACGATTATCATGAGTTCAGGTGAGATTACAGTGTTGAGATCAAGTTGTGGAGACAACATTGGTCCCCCAACTACGTTTCTATCACTACTGGCGCAGTTTCAGGAGACGTAGCATCTGCGAGTTCGGGTGTCAGTAGCAGTGGTACATCCACAGGTGACGGAGTACCTACTACCAGCGGTGCATCCACAATTAGTGGAGCAGGTGGTAGTGTGAGCGGGATACCACCAGTGTTTAACCCTGTGGTTCAGTTCTTTCAATGTTTGAGGAAGAACTATCAAGGCGTGCGGACTGACAAGTTGAGGAGTCTGCAAGAGTTCCAACGAAAGACTAGAGAGAGCTTACGCGAAGCGTTTACTCGCATGAGGTGGTTGATCAGCGTTACCAAAGAGTGATGGAATCACAGGCAGTCCAGTTCTGGTATGGGATACTAGACCGGGAGCTGCGTAGGAGAGTTAGAGATGCTACTCTCTTTAGAGATATCGCTTCGACGTTGACGGTTGTCTTTAGTCTGGCTGAACGGATTGAGCTCAACATGGTGGAGGAGAGGGTGGTGGTTGTTGGGTTCAGCAAGGAGACACCACATGGAGCGACCATCTCTTCTCGAGGATCACAGGTTACGCAACAGCGTGGTGGTGGTGGTGGTAAGGATCGTGCGGAGCAGTCACGAACTCATGGAGGTGTTGGAGGATCTGGTGGACAGAAGCCCATGCCGTCCTTCTCTAGTCAGCAGCAAGCGGGTCCTTGCTGGACGTGTGATGGTCCTCATCAGCAGAAGGACTGTCCACAGAGAAGAGGTTATGAGACGTCAGAGACGTCTCAAGCAGTACCTAGGCAATGTGAGCATTGCGGACGACCTGGTCACAGTAGTGACTGTTGTTTTGATCTCCATCTCGAGTTGCGGCAAGGGAAGGCTGATCGTGGACGAGGTGAAGGAGCTCAGGAAGGCCGTGGTGGTCGAGCTGGAGGTAGAGGTCCAGCACCTGGGAGAGGTCCGGTCGGTCCACCGTCTGCTACGACGTCAGAAGCAGGTATGGCTGCTCGGATTGAGCAGTTGGAGCAGAGGATAGCTAGTATGGCTATGGCCCAGCGGAGATCAGGTGGAACAGAGACTTCCACGTCTTATGGAGGAGAAGGAGGTGACTTCGACTTCATGGTTGGTGTGGCGCAGATTGAAGCATCTGCGGCAGTGACTAGAGGTGCAGTACGTGTCTCTGAGCCACGAGGTGCGTCAGTGGAGTTGGATCCACAACGCAGGGAGGCTGGTAGACAGACCAGGCTTCTCCAGTCGTTCACGTTATCAGAGGCGTTGAGGACCACATCTATGGTTCCTAAATGACCTACCGATGGTGCAGTAGAGTTGGAGGCATCGACATCCAAGAGTGGGTGTGATGTGAGTCCATCCTCGACGTCTGTGGATGCGACGTCGAACCCGATGTTGAGGGCGGCTATAGCAGTTTTGCGAGCTTTACTATTCTCAGTCACAGATATGCGGACATTGGGAGTCAACTTGGCTCAAGTGTTCCAGTTGGCGGCCACACTCAGTGAGAGCGAGGATGTAGTTACCTCTAGTGCTGAAGTAGTTCAGCGAGAGGCGGTAGACGTGTCCATGGAGTCAAGGATCAGGACAGCTACCAGTGGTACTTGGCAAGCGGCGACTGCTAGGTTAGATGAGTTGCCAGCTAGGCCGGCGATTGACCGTGCTGGTTTGGCACCAAGTGTGGTGTTGTTGGTCAACAGAAGTGGTATTTTCTGTTTGGTGGCACCTTTAGGGAAAGTGTATCGACCTCAGAAGGTCTTGTTAGACTCTAGAGCCCAACCGTTGATGTTGGGAAAGGCGGCGTGTATTGGTTTGGGTCTAAAGAAGTCCGAGGTGGAGAGATGCTCATTCCAGTTGCAGACATTTCTAGGGGGATCAGGAGGTACGGCTCTACACATGACACGCGAGATGTTGATGGTGAGAGTTCGGCCAGATCATCCCACGGATGGCTCTATGGTGAGGACCAAGGCCATCATTACAGCCGTAGAGTCTTATGATGTATTGGTTGGAGGTGATGTGTTGTATCCTATGAGGTTCGTGATCGACTATTGGACAGAGACAGCATCTTACAGACCAGGTTGGCAGTCTGGTGAGGGACGAGTGAGCTGCTTACCAGTGCGGTTCAGTGCTAGAGTTGGGACGACGGAGCCTACACCAGGGACGATGGCATCCGTTGCAGGGTTCAGTTCGGTTATTACTTGACCGGACGAGTTATTGGAGGGCAATGCTCATGCGGAGGATACTTCGGTCTTTGAGGAGGTGGAGGACATGCCTAGCATGTCTACGTTAGTACCATCTGCCTTGGATGTTCCACTCTGGAGTTCGGGTGGAGAGTTGCAGCAGTATGCTGATCAGTTGGTGCAGCAGGCTTGGAGTGAAGCCTTTGTACCACCAGTAGAGGAACAAAGGGTTGTTCCTGCTACTGGCCCTGTGACCTTATCACAGTTGGATACGACTCCCATTGTGTGACAGTATCCAGAGGAGGGTGTATGTGTGCTGGAGCTGTTTGGAGAGATCAGCACATGTTTGGCTGCGGTATTGCATGCAGGTGTACAAGTACAACGATACTTGTATGTGGAGAGAGATGAGATTGCGAGACGCATCTCATTGCAACATGTGGCACGTTTGGTGCAGAGATATCTTGAGTTGTTGCTCATATCAGCTGTTAGAGGATACCAGCAAGCATTACCGTCAGATATTTCGCTGCTGGGGGTGCAGGATCTTACGTTTATTGGCACCATTCACTTGGTGATAGCCGGATGGCCATGTCAGGATCACACGCGTGCTGGAAGAGGTCAGGATTACATGACCCGCGATCTAAGATGTTCTGGGAGATGTTACGGATCTTACGACATCTCCAGATGCATCAGATGGATTCTCCAGCGTACATCTTGGAGAACGTTCCTTTGTTGGGTGATGCTCGTACACAGATGATGGCGAGTGTGCACCAAGTGCGGTCTTGGGTTGGATCAGCAATGTTGTTGGATGCAGCGAGAGTAGGATCTCGTGCACATCATCCACGGTTGTGATGGATGAACTTGTTACCGAGAGATGTGCTTAAGCGCACACACGATGGAGTGAGACGACCAGCGCATCTCACGGTTGATAACATCTTGGATGCAGGACGACGATCTCAAGTAGTGAGAGTTCTCGATAGATCATCCATGGCAGTGGTGAACCTAGTGGGACGGCCCATGATAGCGTTATCCACTTTGGTAAGCTTTCCAGCATCATATGCTTATCGAGATGGAGGACCTGAGCTTGTGTGGGATGCTCAATTACGGCAGTTGGTGGAGCCCAATGCCGATGAGAGAGAGCGAGAGAGAGAGAGCGAGCGATGGGTTTCGCTCGCTCTCTCTCATCGGCATTGGGCTCCACCAACGACAGCAGTAGCTTCGGTGTCGAAGGCTTCATGTCGTCAAGTATTGGGTCAAGCAATGGACTTGAATTGCTTGACATGGATTGTTAGCCTTGGATTGACTGAGTAGCATCGGATGCGATCGACGGGTGTTACTGCTTGAGCACTCTTGAGCTCTTTGCCTACCGGGTCGGTGGAGACAAAGGCTAGGGGCGAGGCACGTGGAGTTCGTCATCCTTGGACATCATGGGATGTCGTAGGAGAGAGTGTGGAGCTTGCAGCTAGAACTGCAGAAGCTTTTCGCACAGTAGCGGTGGAGGTTGTTGGTGGTGAGCAGAAGGAAACTGCTCCAGAGGCTGCAAGATAGCAATCAACGACTTCGTCTTCTACCTCTACCATGGTGACAGAGGATACTTGAGAACCGGAGATTGGACCCAAGCTTATCGGAGAGGAGAGACGAAGAGTTCAAAGATTCCTGAAGAGCTACAGGAATTGTTTTGCCTTCAGTATGAAGGATTTGGGTACCTTGAAGGGACCTGGTATACGGATCGACTTGGCTAATGACACGCCAATCTTTCGACGTCCTTACAGATACAGTGACATGGAGAGAGCCTTGATCCAGAGTAGGACTCAAGACTTCTTGGAGGTTGGGTTGGTGGAGATGTCGCATGGAGAGTATGCATCTGCCACAGTTATGCCAGCCAAGAAGGATATGTATGGCAACTACACGGATAGACCGATGTGTGGGACTATCGTCCTATCAATCGGCAGACGAAGTCCGATAAGTATACCATGCCGACACCTGAGGAGATCTTTGATGCAGTGGGGCATGTGAAGGTCTTCAGTACTTTGGATCTTCGAGCAGTGTATCATCAGTTGCCAGTGAGAGAAGAAAATAAGTCCAAGATAGCATTCAGGGGAATTGACTCTCACGGCAAGGATTGTTTGTATTAGTGGCGATTCTTACCATTTGGGTTGAAGAACGCCCCTGCTGAGTTCCAAAGGGTGATTGACAGAATCCTAGCAGGATTGGATTTTGTCATATGTTATATTGACAACATCTTAGTCTATAGTGCTACATTGGAGGAGCACATTAGACACTTACGGGATGTGTTCGAGCGATTGAGAGCTCATGGGTTGAAGTTACACCCTGGGAAGTGTAAGTTCTTCCAGAAGTTGGTAGAGTATCTAAGCCACGCCATCTATCTAGGTGGATTGGGTGTTCAACAGACGAAGGTTGAGGCTATTGCACGTATCTCACGCCCCATAGATGTGAGTCGAGTTCGAGCATTTGTTGGTTTGATAAACTTTTATCGTCGATACGTGAAAGGATTTAGTGCAATTACGAAGCCGTTGACCAAGCTGATGAAGGTGGACCAGGAGTGGCAGTGGGAAGATGAGCAGGAGCGAGCTTTCGTAGAGCTCAAAGATAAGTTGACATCTGCTCCCATCTTGAGGAGATCCGTTAAGGGGCGTCCTTTCCAACTGCACACCGATTGGAGTATGTTGGGACTTGGAGCAGTGCTGACTCAGCATGATGATGAGAAAAAGAAATTCGTGGTGGCGTATGTCAGTCTCTCCAACAATTCAGCGGAGACGAGGTATAGTTCGTATGAAGGATAGTGTTTGACGGCAGTGTGGGCTGTTGCACACTTTCGATGTTATTTGTTTGGGAACTCCTTTACTCTCATCACTGATCATCATCCGCTCAAGTGATTGATGGAGTCTGACATGCTTACAGAGAAGCTTGCACGATGGGCTCTGATCTTACAGGAGTATGACTTCCAGGTAGTACATAGACCTGGAGTTGCTAACCTAGATGTCGATGGGTTAAGTCGCAACTCGTGCACGAGTCAGCAGGATCATACTGGGGCTCGATGGCATGACGAGGTTGATGAGGAGATAGTGCTAGGGTGGCATGCATCTGCCTTTCTTTGTGTGTTGGCCATGAACTCTAGTATGGAGGGCCAAGTCGTATCTTTCTCTGGTCAGAGAGTAGATGATGAGTCTCCAGATCTTGAGATATCCATGATGATGGGACCGTGATGGAGTATCTACGTACTGGTGTGGTAGTAGGCACAATAAGTGCCAAGGAGCGAGATCGTGTCCTTCAACGAGCGAAGAGATTTCGACGAGAAGGTCGACATGTACTTCGAGTGTAGGGTGATGAGAGGGTACGGATAGTGCCACATCCATCCCAGAGGGCACAGTTAGTACGACATGTCCATGAGGAGTTGGGACATTTTGGAGTGAAGCGTACACATAGCTTACTCCAAGGACAGTATTGGTGGCGTGGCATGCACGTCGATGTGCAACAGTTTGTCGCACGATGTGTGGTCTGTGATCGAATACGAGCATCGTTTAATGCTCCTACTCCACAGTTACACCCCTTACCGATTCTGAGGTTGAGTTACCGTTGGAGTTTGGATTTTGCGGGACCCTTACCGTTGACCGTACGTCACCACCGGTATGTGTCGGTGATGATGGAGCACTTCTCCAAGTGGATTGAGTTGGTGGCATTACCAGACAAGACGAGTGAAGGGATGGCGTACGCGTTCTTAGATCGAGTGCTGAGTCGTTTTGGAGCACTAGTTGAAGTGCTGACAGACCAAGGTATAGAGTTCTTTGGTGAGTTTCAGGCTTTGTGTGATCAAACGCTGATTGATCATCGGACTACATCTCGAGATCATCCTGAGGCGGATGGTTTGACGGAGAGGATAGTTCAGGGGTGAAGAGAGGATTGCGCAAGTATGGCTTGCAGAAGGACCACTTGGGAGACTGGGATGTGCAGTTACTATGGTTGGCTATGGGTTATCGTTTCAGCCGACAAGCGTCTTTGGCTTTCTTCTCACCGTATTTTCTATTGTATGGCCGAGATCCAGATCTACCTTCGGCGATTCGTCGTGATTCTGCTGAGGTGCTGGACCTTGATGATCCGGATATGTGGATGAGAGCATGTTCTCAACGAGCAGAGACATTTCGAAGAGTTATGCCTATGGCTTTTGAGAACCTAGCGATTGCTCAGCATAGAGACACGTTGCGATATACGACTATCCGCGGAGGAGGTTATCGGCCGTTGATTCGCAGGTTTCATCGTGGTGATTATATTTATCTACAGCAGACTGCACCGACGATGTTGGACGTGACCGCAGGACGCACTATTTTACGAGTGCGTGAGGTGTTACCTTCTAGAGTACTAATGTTAGAGGGCCATGATGGTGTGGTGTGGAAGGATCATGTGCGTAATTGCGCACCATGTCATCTTCCCAAGATTGATGGTACCGTTGACCCAAGCTTAGCAGTTGCACGCGCGGGCTTGAGGTGTATGTTGTGTGGGTCTGCTAGTGGAGCAGCCCGTATGTTGGTGTGTGATGGTTGTTTGAGAGGTTGGCACATGTCATGTTTGACTCCACCTCTCAGTGTCGTTCCTATTGGACGGTGGGTTTGTCCTCGATGTATATAGCAGGGATAGCCGATTAGATCTTTGCGTGATATGGATTGCAGACAGGCGACTAACGATGGGGGCGATGTAGCACTCGGCCTCCTGATCCTTGCACCCGTGAAGATGTATATCACGTAGTTGGGATATGGAGCTATCTGGAGTTAGAGGGACCTAACCGTCAGTTAGGAGGACGATTGTGATACACTTGTGTATGTGTATGACATCATCCATGTATTATGTGTATGTGTGGTGTACCTCTGACAACAATGTATGTTGTGTAGCGATGTGTATGCGTACGACAGCTGTCACGTCAGTTTGGCACCCCGGCTAGGTTGACCGAGTGCGAAGTGACGCATCCCGATAAGGCCGTTAGTGCCGTTAGGGCGAGTTGGTCGGAGAACCCACTAAGGGTATACTTCGCTAGTAGAGCTTGGAGGTCTTAGTTCTTCGAGTTGAGTCTTCAAGCTCCAGACTATGATGGATAGTCTAGTTGAGTGTAACCCGGATTCTCTTCGTGCTTAGAGTGGGTTTGGCTTGACCGTTTGTGAGTAATCTTGTTGTAGTGTTGGAGATGGTAATTTCTCTGTACAGAGTACTCGAAGAACTGAGTGCAGGTCGAGATGGAGTTCAGTAAGAACCCGCTGATCTGAAATCATCCGCTGGTATCTTCGGGCGTTGTCGTTCGTGCTTGATTGTTTGGAGTTGTGATCGAGGTGTGTGGGCGCATGCTACATTGCTGGTCGCAGATTGATTTGCTAGGGTCGATTGTGATACACTTGTGTATGTGTATAACATCGTCCATGTGTATGACAGCGATGTATGTTGTGTAGCTATGTGCGCACGACATGCGCACATACACAGAGCACCACCACGCTCTACAGAAAACAAACCTGAAACACACTGGTTCTGAAGAAAAACTCCCAACAACGAGAACATCTCTAAGTCCAGGTCCCTCCCGGTCCTACAAACAGTGATCGAGACTTCATGGCTCTTCTTGGGATTGGAAGGATTCCTCTTCTTCGCTCTTGCTTCCCTTCGGAGAGACATTGAGTCGAGATGGCTGCGGAAAGTGAGGACAAACGTACCTAAATTTCGATGGATGAAGAAGAAGACAGACACAAGATAGAGTACGTATCTTGTAGATTGCTCGCACTGTAGGTTTGAAGAACTGTACGCTACAATAGTCGACGAATAAACGTGGGTAAGTAAACATTTGTTCATCTGTACCCTGCAATACCAGCCAGTATGTATCATCCGTCGTGCCCAAGTACATAAAATGACCCGATAGAGCTGCAAAGACTCGAGCTACCTTAACAAAATCCGTATCAAACAAAAACTGCGGAATATAGTCTACAAAAATTGAGGTCTAAGTACACATAGAAGCAATCGTTTTCCAATCTCCGATCATTAAAGCCTTGATGCGAGACTTCGTCCAAGGTAGAAAACAGAGGAGGAAACCCTAATGGTATATACAGAAAATCCTCGTCGAAGATTGACAAATCAGTAATAGATATATGAGGATTAACAAGTACCACCTCAACTTCAGAGGTCGAAGTAGGAATAGAACTTGCTTCCGGGACTTCCCACCGTCTCAAACGCTTTCATCAAGGAGCGAATAGAAAAGAACAGCAAACACCAATGCAGATAACCAACAGGTCGCAAAAACCGTGTCGACGAAAGAAATCGACTGCCGTGATCCAAAGAGGAGCAGCAGAAACCGCCACGAGGAAGAAAATCCACTGCCGCGATCCCAACAACTCCAAGAAGACCTCGCGCAAGCCCACAACGCTGACGATCAGGATCTGAAACAGTCCCGCGCGATTGTAATTCCTCAATCAAGAGCAGCACAAGCCACCGCGAGGAACAAAATGCACTGCCGCGATCCCAACAACTCCAGGAAGACCTCGCGCAAGCGCTCACGCTCACGAGCACGATCTAAAACAGTCCCGTGCGATCAAAAATCCGTAATCTCTCGACAAACAACCCAAGTGAATCGCACATCGCCGCGGTAACAAAATAGACTGCGACGGGACCACCTACAAACGAGCACCAGCAAGAGCAGCGAGCTGCAAGAACAAGCAGCAACGAGCAATGGTCTGAAATGACGCGAGACGCCTGTCAGCACCACCTACGGCAGCGAACGATGACCGTCAGCGGTGACGATGTGTCATTCACCCGCCGTTAATACTCCTGCTCCCTCTCCTCCCGCCACGCGCGTTAAACCTGCCGCTTGTCTTAATGTAACGTCATTTTTCGCATTAACATTTTTTCTGTAACGTCTTCTACGATGACGTGAATCAATCACAACGCCGTATTTTCCCTCGGAACGTCCGCTTGTCTCCTTCCTCGGGTTGCCACGAGCCTCTATCAGTATGCATATACAGTGGAGATACTGCTATGCACGTTGCTATAACATTACACACTACCGTAGTGGCGAGCCACTTCGCAATTATTTATTCTGTTCGCGCATGAAAAGTTTGAATGGCCGATATATATATCTGGTTGTGTTAGCGGAACGCTGCTGAAAGTACTTTGAAACGTAGTGATGTGAGTGAAAAAATGATGTAAAAAAGGTAATTAAAACATGTATACAATATCAATTTGGGGGAATTTTTACTCGCTTCTTGTTATCAGAAAAAACAAGACTCTCGCATGCGATGGCTAGGCGTTTGCAAAACCTCACGAGTACTAGAAGGTGAAATTTGTGAAGTTGAGCGTGAAATATACTTGACGAGTATTAAGTGAAATCTATGAATGTGAAATCCTGAAGGTGAATTCTAGATAAGTGGATGAATGTTAAAAGAAAATGAAAGTTAATATAGTATTTGAGAGCCATGATAAGATTATCTTTGGAAAAAAATTAGGAAGTTTATAATTTTCTATAAGTAGTCATGAGTATCTTGAATAGTATGAATATGTTGCAAACTTGATTATATGTTGAGATAATATACGATAATGATTTTTTATTGGATGTAGCACGAGTAAGGTCTCGTGCACATCCTCCATATATGTGGTGGATGAACTTGATATATAAAGAGATGCTAAAGTGCGCATATGATGGAATTCAACGACCAACACAATTTACGATGGATAACATCTTAGATGTTAAGTGATGATTCTAAGTATTGAGAGCTGCGGATAGATCACCCATGACAATGATGAATTTGGTAGGACAAACATAGAGCGGCATTCCTTACGTTCTTGAGTATTTTGGCTTTCATGTTTATGGAGATGGAGGTATGAATCAAGACTTGATAGAGGTTAGGTTGGCATCCTCAGACCATGAGGATGGAGATGGTTTGATTGACAAGTGGAATATTCACAACAATGTGATGGTTATGATATATCTCCGTATTGGCATAATGGTGAACATAATAAGTACTAAAGTGTAAATCTTTTCCTCCAAAAGTTTCGATCGGAAGGAAGACACGTAATTAAAGTGTGAGAGGATGGAAGAGATTATGTGATAACGCACTCCTCGCATAGCGCACATTTAGTACAGCATGCTCATAAAGAGTTGAGACATTTTGGAGTGAAATATACGTATAGCGTACTCCAATGACGTTATGGGTGATGCGGTATGCACAATGACGTGCAATAGTTTACTGAATTGTATAGTTTGTGATTGAGTGCAAGCATCATCATAATCCTACTCAATAGTTAACACCCTTCGCTAATATATAGATAATTGTTGGAATTTGGATTTTGCAAGATGCTATCGTCGACTGTACGTCATCATCGATATGTGTTAGTGATGGTGGAGCGCTTCTCCAAATAGATTGAGTTGGTGATATTACCGAACAAGACGAGTGAAGAGACAACATATGCATTCTTTGGTCAAGTGCTAAGTCATTTTGGAACTACAGCCGAAATGCTAACTAACTAAACGACAAAGTTTCTTGATGAGCTTCAAGCATTATGTGATCAAGCATTGATTGATCATCGTACTGTATCTCGAGGTCATTTTGATGTTGATGGTTTAGCAAAGAAAATTGTTCAAATTGTGAAGAGAGGATTGCACAAGTATGGTTTGCAAAAGAGACATTAGAAGATTTATCATGGTTGACGATCGATTTAACAGACAAACATATATCATTGACATCCTTTTCATCGTATTTTCTACTTTATGATCAAGAACAAGATTTACTTATGGCCATTCATCACGATTCTGCTGAGGCTTTGGACTCTTATGATTCAAACATGTGGATGAGAGCATGTTCTCAATGTGTGGAGGTGTTTAAAAGAGTTATGCAGATAACGTTTGAGAACTAGTAATTTTTGAACATTGAGGAATATTGCGAAATGTGACTATCCAAGGAGGAAGTTATCGATTGTTCATATGTATGTTCATCTTAACGATTATGTTTATTTGTAACAGATTGCATCAACGACATTGGATGTTACTGCAAAGCGCGTTATCTTATGTGTGCTTGAGGTGTTATCTTGTAGGATTCTCTTATTAGAGGGTTATGATGGTGTTGTTTGGACGGATCATGTGTGTAATTGTGCATCATATCATCTTCCAAGCATCGATGGTATAATGGATTTAAGCTTAGTAGGAGCCGACTTGAGATGCATGTTTTGTGGATCTATTAGTGGAGCAACTAACATGTTATTGTGATATGGTTGTTCGAGAGGATGGCACATGTTTTGTTTGATTCCACCTCTCTACGTAACTCTTTCATGATGATGGATATGTGTTCTCGTTGTATATAGCAAGGTAGTGAATTTGATCTTCACGTGATATGGATTGCAAACATGCGATCAACGATAAAGAGACTTATTATCCCACCTCTTTATTTCCGCATCCATGAGATGCATATCACGTACTTGAGATAGATGACTATCTAGAGTTAGAGACGTAACCGTCGACTAGGTGTCAATGATGATACAATTGCGTGTTTGTATGACATCATATGTATATTGTGTTTATGTGTCATTTGGTATGACAATGATGTATGTTTTGTACATAATGATGCATATGCACATGATAGATGTCATATCATGTGTAGCGACTCTGCTAGATAGCAATGTGCATGATAGTTAGGGTCATTGTCATGATGTGAATTATTTCACACGATGAATAATTTATCTTTTAGTCAAAAGATAGACTTTACGCGTCAAGTTAATACCTAAGAAAAGTCAATTTTGGACGAAGGAGCATATGAAATATGAGAACACCACGGCGTAGGTCTCGTCGCATTGATCATCATGGTATGTTAAAAATTACAGATGGAGTTGCAAGCGAAAAGTTATTTGGAGTACTTTGTAAGATTTTTGAAACCATGAAGTGAGTTAGAAATTTATATTTTTAGATTTTTATCAGTTTGATTGTAATGTGTAGTATATATTTGTATCTTAAAATGTAAAAAGACCATGTCTAGAGATAGTTATGGTGGTTCGAGTTAGTGAATGGAAGATGAAATAATGCACTTTACTAACATATTAGCTTAGAAACTGGTATGTAGAACCAACTATGAGATTGATTTACACGGGTAGTTGAGTAAACATGCAGGGAAGATGTCTTTGGATCAAATCTCTCAGACTCACAACCGACCCATTCGAGGAAATATGTGAGACATCAAATTACCTAGGGACGAGACACTAGATGTTTCTTAAAAGTATCATGAATGTAGTAAGAGGTCTCTAAATCAAATCCCTTAAGACTCACAATCGATTGGAGTAGGTTGACTCTTCAGAGAAACACATGAGGCACCAAGTTGCCTAGGGGCTGGACACTAGATGTCTCTTAAACGTACCGTGAATGAATGATGTCTATGTCTATGTCTATACCAGTACTGTGGATGCTAGCGAGAGATTACTGTAGAAAGATCGATACTTCGAGGACACTCCAAGAAGAGAGAGCGAGTAGACAAGGAAAGTAAAATAGGAATGAGATGAGAGAGGCTTTGCCTCTCCATGTATATATAGTTTGGGTGAGTACAAGGGAAACCCTAATGATGGGTTAGCCCTCTAACTAACTGTAACTACCTTAACCACTCCGGCTAATGTTAGCCGTCGATCTACTAGAGCTTGGGACTATATCAACACTCCCCTTCAAGCTCATCTCTACATCCTGTACTCTTAGAAATATCTAAAAGCATCAAACTTATCTCTACGCAATGCCTTAGTGAAGATATCGGCAACATGGTCTTCCGTGTTCACATAACTGAGCTCAGTCTCTCATGCAAGGACCTTCTCTCTAATGAAATGATAGTGCACCTCAATGTGCTTCGTACTAGCATGGAAAACAGGATTACTGGTTAACTTCATGCTGCTAATGTTGTCAGGATTTGTACACTCCACACCAATATCAGATAGCAAACATCAGAGCCAAATTGATTCGCATGTTGCGTTCGTTGCTCCTCGGTACTCTGCTTCTGTGGATGACAAAGCAACCGTGAGTTGCTTCTTAGAAGCCCAGCTTATAGTAGCGCTTCCAAGTCCAAACGCGTAACCTGACGTGGATCTCCTGTCGTCACTTCCTGCTCAATCAGCATCTGTGTAGCCATGTAACAACAATGGTCCACCGTATCGATAGTGAAGTCCGTACTGCATCAAGAACTTCACGTAGCGGAGGATCCGCTTGACAGCCTCAAAATGTGATCTCCGTGATGACTGCATGAATTGACTAATCAGACCGACGGCATAGCTCAAGTCTGGTATGATGATGATCATGTAGATAAGACTCCTAACCATCTGTCTATACATGCGTGGATCATCAAGTAACTCACCATCCTCTACTCTTAGCTTTACCCCTTGCTCTAATGACGTAGCATTGGGTTTGCAGTCAAGCATACCAAATCTCTCAAGCATATTGAGAGCATACTGTCACTGTACAAGCCAAACATCCTTCTCATCTCTAATGAACTCCACAACAAGAAAGTACTTGAGTTCTCCTAAGTCTATCATCTCGAACTCGGATTTCAAGTGATCCTTGATCTAGGAAATAAGCTCCTCATAGTAACTGGTAATGATCAAGTCATCAACATAGATGACGATCACAACAATCCGGTATCGTGTCAGATATTTTGCGTGAAGGATGTCTAGAAAAACGCGAGGTTCCTAGCTGTGGAGATGCTGTGTGCTGAACAAAGACAAGATAGAGAAAAACAACCAAAGAAACCGAATGCTGCAATATATATCAACTCCAAATGTATGCACACTGCCGGTTCTTTCTTCCTAAGAACACAAAACTGAGAAACAGACCAAGCGGTTTGTAATATGCTTCAAAGCTCCTAAAACGAACCCCTGAATCTCAACCCTGACCCAAAACAACTGAAGCGTAGCTCAAAGCAAGAAAAACTTCCCTTTGCTAACAAACAGAGCTGCTCCAGTATCACACGATTGAAACCCAAGTCCAAACCACATCCATGTACAAGCTCTTAGCCAAAGTTGGCTACCACAAGATGTATATAACCAACCAGAACTCGAACGAACTCAAAAGAGCAAAACTCGTAGCGAAGAAACCGAAAAGACCTATCTGAGAACTTTCTCCTTTCGTCAAACGGACTTCAGATAGGATTTCCTCCGCTGACTCCGTTAACCCAAGAAACCTTCAGATCCGACTCCCAACAGTTGAGATATCGCCGATTTTTTATCGAAGGTGACCGAACCTTCAAAAACTGCTCCCTGCGGCTTAAAACCGCACACACTGCTCAAACGGATCGCTTGATCTGATATATGTCTTCCCTGGCAGGTAGATCTAGCTATCACGAACCCAACAAGACTCCAAACAAGCCGTTTGGAGTTCCCCTTGCAAAACCACACAAGAAATTTGGTCACAGGTTGCAAAAAACTAACGTAAATGAACTCCTTGCGGCTTAAACTCGCTCACCTCACCCAAACCAACAATCCAATCCATGTATTGTCTTCTCCTATGCGTAGATGAAGACTCCCTGGTCGCATAGGCACCAAGAACAAAGAGCTTGGCACACCGATCGCGAAGAACAATCCAATTTTAGGTCGTAGACGATGAAAAACTTGACGCAAGCGCTTCCTTGCGAGCCAATTTCACTCAAAACTCCTAAACCGCCCGATGAAACTTGGTATCGTCTTCAATTTCATGTAGAACTCGGTGTTCTGATCTCGATGGATCCAAGGACAGCAAGTTTGGACTCCGGAATGACGGTCGAACTCTCTTTCATAGATAATTGAAATCTCCAAATCTCTTTCATGTGTCTCAATTTCTCTCAGTACACATCCCTCGATCCGCCTCTTCACAAACCGTCTTAACCAGTGCGTAGTCTGCACAGATCTAAACCCAACGACGTCTTGTGTGCTTGCATTGGACCTCCAAATCTCCCGAATCGTTCGCTGACAAGTCGCAGACGCAAGCTAGCCCCTAAGCTGTCCCATTGTATCAGTCTCTGTACGTACGAAGTTCTTTGTGATAGTGAGGAAGCAGGCCCCTTGCGTCTTTAATATAACGTCTGGGGCTACAAATACCCAATCAGCAAGTAAACTAGGACCTGGCTTGATTTTCCCTTCTTTTGAGTCGCATAACTTCTTCAGTAGGTGTCCAAATGAAGTAGACAAGATGCCCATGAAAAGCTAACAATGAGCCCTACCCATCTATGTGGTGAAAGTGAAGATCCGAAGTTGTGCCAAAAGCTCGTAAGCTAGGGCTTAGCTTGTTTTCTCCATCTTTAGAGTCCTGTAACTTCTCCACTAGGCGTCTAAACGAAATAGACAAAGTGTCTATGAAAGGCTGACAATGAGCTCTATCCACTGATGCGATGAAAGTGAAGATCCGAAATGGTGCCAAAAGTCCGTAAGCTGGAGCCTAGCTTGCTTTCTCATGAGTGTCTTTGGAATGACAAAAGTTGAAATTTGGTTTTCATGTAGGAGCCGGTCCACGACACGACACGACATCCACCCCCTCCAAACCTGTGCATCCTCTGGTATGCACCAGAGATATCAACCAAGGAGGGACCGACATGCAAACTCGTTCCCATCTTGTCATCCTCTCTCCCATCTCAGTCAACCTCATCCTCAAGGTTGCAACCTGATCGTCATCTCGAAGTTGCTACCTTATCATGATCTTCTCTATATCCATCATCGACTTTCTTCAGAAAAACCAAATTTCAAAAATTTGGTTTTCATGTAGGAGCCGGTCCACGACCCGACACCGATCTTGTATTCATAGTGAATACAAGATAGAGTCTGAACTACAAAGGTGGAAACCAAGAGACTGCAAGTAAGAATTGATCTTTGCATACCGTGCTCTTGGTGCTTGTTGAATCAGATCATAGAGTGCCTTCCGTAACTTACACACACGAGAAGGGAACTTCGGATCTTCATAACCTGGAGGTTGCTGCATGTAGACCTCCTCCTCAAGATCACTGTTGAGGAAGGCGTTCTTGAAGTCCATCTGGTGCATCTTTCAATCTTTTTGAGTTGCAACTGCAACTGCTGTTTGAATAGTCACCATCTTCGCAATAGGAGCAAAGGTCTCCTCAAAATCAACTCCATGTGGCTGTGCGTAGCCCTTAGCTACCAATATGATCTTGTACCGACACACGGTACCATCCGAGTTGCGCTTGATCTTGAAGACCCACATGCAACCAATTGCTTTCTTACCTTGAGGTAAGTCTACCAACTCCCAAGTCTGTTGGTGATGAAGCGCAGAAAGTTCAGTTTCCATAGCACTTACCCATGGGGCCTTGTGCATCGCCTCCTCAAGCGAACTCGGTTCATGTTCCTGAAGAACATTGGTCATATAGCAGCAAGAAAACCTTCATGCATATATCTACTCACTGGATGTTTTGCCCGCTCAGATCTGCGAGAGGTAATCGGTGCACTAGTCACCTCCCCTTGCAACTGATCTGACGTAGATGCCAAGATCTGGGACAAAGTATCCAGTGGATGTGGAAGATCCACATATCTGGATGAGTCAAACATACGATGCAATAACACGCGCTCATCTTGTGTAGAAACTACACTAGTTCCACTAGGCTGTGTTATGTGGATTCCAGCGTTAACAACCGCTCTATGTGTAACAGATTCTTATCTAGAAGCAATGACTTCTCCAGATCCTCCACTCAACGTACTAAATGGTAAATGATAATTATCATGCCCGAAAGACCCAAGGAGTCAAAAGGTAAAAACATAATACAATACAACAATACTACTCTGAGGTACTACAATGGACTGACTCCTTGATTCTACAGTAGGTACAAGGATGGCTACGACAGGTGCAGGTGCAAACCAAGACTGTAGCTCAACAAAAACAACATCTCTACTGATATATAACTGCTTGGATGAATGATTGTAACACCTATATCTTTTCGTATCAGAAGCATAGCCAAGGAAGATACATCTATCTGCTTTCAGATCTAGTTTCTTACGTCTTTCATCAGGTATGTGCACATAATAGATACATCCGACAACTTTAAGGAAAGAGTAATCAGGCTTACTGTCTATGAAGACCTCCATCGGTGTCTTGTTGTGGACTATCGCTGTAGGCGTCAGGTTCATCAGATACACCGCACATGAAACAGCTTTTGTCCAGTAAGGTCTAGGTATGATCTTCTCGTTCAACATCGCACGAGCAGCTTCTGCTATGTGTCGATTCTTGCGCTTCGCAATCTCGTTCTGCTGCGGACTATAACTGTAGGTCTTCTGGCGTCGAATGCCATGCTCACGCAGATATGCATCAAACTCTCCAGCAAAGAACTCGCCTCCTCCATCAGAACTCAAACAAAGGATAGATGTTACAGACTGTTTCTTCACCAACTTGCGGAAAGTTTAGAATGCTGACAGTACTTCGGTAGAGGACTTGTTTCTCAACAAATAGATCCAAGTATAACGTGAATGATCATCAATGAACGACACGAAGTACTTGAAACTGGTCATACTTGGCTAAGAAGCAATCCATACATCAATGTGAACAAGTTCTAGAAGCTTGTTCGCTCTACTACTTGGTCCCTTAAAGGGCTGTCTAGCTTGCTTGCCGAATTGACATGCTGTACAGACTCCACTGGATTCGAATTTGGGCAGACCTGTAACCAGATCAGAACTCGGAAGACTTCTCAGCCTCTGAAAGTTCATGTGTCCAATTCGCTTGTGCCAGATGTCAAAGTCAGACATTACTGGACCACTCTGTCCATACATGGCAACCTGTAACTTAGGTGCAGATGCATCTAGTTTAAACAGCCTACCACTCTTGCTATCTCGAGCTATGACAGTGCTATTTGGATCTTCAATAAAACATCCATCTTTATTGAAGCGCACTTGCAGACCCTGCTCTATCAACTGTCTTACAGATAGCAGGTTTCTAGTCAATGTGGGTACATGTAAGACATTCCATATACCAATAAACGTTGAAGCAGGAATGTCAAGTGGAATGTTACCCTTGTGCTGGATCTTGTGCTTGGTGTTATCTCCTGTCACCATGAAATGTGGAGTCTCCACAGACTCGAGTGTACTGAACCACTCCCGATGAGGAGTCATGTGACTGATGGTGCCGGAGTTGATCACCCGGTCAGTCAGTGGCTCCAAAGCCACATAACTCTGATGTGTTGTAATCAGCAACTGCTCCGAATAGATTTGCTCAGTGACTGCATAGCCTTGCTGGTTGTTGTTACCTTGGGGATTATTGTCGTATTGGTGTCTTTGATCGTTCTGCTTCTTATAGCACTGATTCACATTGTGACCTTACTTGTTGTAGTAGTTGCAAGAAGCAGGTGCTCGTCTCGGGTTGTTGAAAGAACCAAATTGTTGCTGGTTCTATTGCTACGGTTGCTGTTGCTATCCGTGACCTCGTCCACGTCTAGCACCTTTGCCACGACCCTACCTCGAGATCCTCCGAAACCTGCAAAATAGACAGATTCTTGCTGGTCCGTCGAAGTAGAACTCCCCAGTAGGCGCACCTCCACTCCTAACATCATAGGATCAAGTTCATCAAACCGCGAAAGAGGTTCTCTGGTTGAAATCGATGTTATGAACCGTTTGTACTCTGCAGGCAGTCCTTGCAATGTGGCTCCGATCAAGACAGTGAGATCAATCTCAACTTTGACAGAAGATAGCTGATCCGTGAGCTGCTTGACATGGTTCACGTAGTCGTTGATGCACATCGACCCCTTCTTCACGGTGTTGAACTGCTGTAGCAATTGCAGCTTCCGTGCCTCTGTTCTGGATTGAAACAGACGCGCGAGTGCATTCCAAGCTTTCTTGGGTGTATCGCAATCTTGAATGGGATCGATCATCGATGCTGAAACTGTCAGTGCAATGTAGTGAATCATCTGATACGAGTGCTTCTTCCAATTTCGGATCAGAAATTGTTACTTCAGACGCTTTCTCCTCCTCAGTGATAAGATCTCATAGATCTTGTCCCTGCAGGAAAGTCATCATCAAGAACTTCCACACTTGGTAGTTGTTTTTGTCGAGCTTCTCTCCAGTGATAAAAGATACGAACTCCACCATAGCTGCGATGTTGAAATTGCTCTGTTCTGTACGCGGAAAACCTCACAGAACAGTCATGAAACTTATCTCTCCACACTATGTGATCAAGAGTTGTCACAAGTCACAAGAAGTCGACTCCGCGACCTCCTCCTGCAGCGAGAGTGAAGAAAGAACCTTTCCACGAACTGTAGGTGTGCAAAACATGACGAAAACGTCGAAAAATACATCAAGAAAGGTCGAAACTGGACCAAATGAGGTCAGATATGGGTGTGCGACCCCTTGAAATTTTCAGAAATATTCGAAACAGGATTTGTTTTAGACTCAAGTCCTAAAACTTTCGTTTTGGTCGTAAAGATCCAATTGAAAAACTGCCGCTGGAAACCTCCAAATCGACTGAAACTTGACCGAGTACACAATTCGCACCTTCCGAACAAGACAGCCTTTAAAGGACTAGTCATCAGATTTCAGCGAGAAAAAATCGTCTAGGCCTTCGAAATCGCGTTTAAAGTTTTTGGTGACGAAAGAAACGGTTTCGTCTCACCCGAACGCATCAGCAAGATAGTGCTCGACATCATGCACACTTCTAGCTGCTCTCTCCTGTACTTCTCCATGCACAAATTCCATCTTGCTCATCATCAAGGGACACATGCTCTCTACTGCTATGATACCATGTAAAAAGATCGATACTTCGAGGACACTCCAAGAAGAGAGCGATCAGACAAAGAAAGTAAAATAAGAATGAGAGGAGAGAGGCTTTGTCTCTCCATGTATATAGAGTGTGGGTGAGTACAAGAGAAACCTTAATGGTGGGTTAGCCCTCTAACTATCTGTAACTACCCTAACCACTCCGGCTAATGTTAGTCGTTGATCTACTAGAGCTTGGGACTATATCAACAATTACCACCAGATTTCAAAATGGATCATATGCTAGAGGACTAACTCTCCTTCGGGATGTCAAAGTAATTAGTATGGATTCGGTGTGTGACTCTCTAAGTCTTGTGATACCAAGATGACATCAAAGATACTTCAAGTCAGTATCAATTCTTTCGTAGAAAATATATATTTCATCATGTGATACACTTGGGTCCAAAAATCAAGTCGAGTTGATACATGAGGTGTGACTTACAAAATTCCAAAGTTAAGGAGGCGGAGAACGACAATGACTATAAGTCGAGCTTTGAGGTCAAAACGCACCAATTCTGGTGAAGAAGCTTCTGATGGAGGTTTCAAAAGATGACTGTATGATTGACTCAGCAACCGTCCATACATACAGATATGGAAAGACATGTTTATTAGTCTTTTGATATGTAAGAAGTATTACATGTTAATTTTTCATTAGATTTGTTTTTCTGTTATCACTTGTCTAAGGCATCATTTTGCACCTATTAGGTGAAGGAGAAGATCATGTAAGGAAGAAGAAAACTCTCGAGGGGGTGTCCATGGAAACTTAAGTTTTCTTCACTCGTTATCGAGGAGAGTTATCGAAGAGATGGATAGAGAATTTTACATAACTTACGGCTAGAGGTTTTTTTGACTATTGATAGTCTTGACATTTATGAATTGAGAATTGAGTGTTGAGATGAGTAAAGAGAGACACCTGTAACTCGTACATGTATCTTTCAAACTAGAAAATGGGAAGTTTCTAGATGAACGAGCAAATGCTTCACATGAGTAATTTTTCGAAGTTATGAGTTCTTGAGCATGAGATTTGCGTTCTGAGTGATCTAGAGTTGAAAAGCTACGTGTGTTTCTTGTGATTTGTTTGATCGAGAACTTGGTGGAGATTTCTTTGCGATATGTGTGGTGCCCACAAATTACAGGATTCGTGAATTTTTGAAATTTTTGAGATTAATAACTTGTTTGTATAACTGAAGAAGCGTTGTTACTTAAGATTACGGCTTCTTTAACAGGAAGATGATCTTAAGGGCTGTTTGTAATAATAAGTTGACTTCTTCGGAAGACGACCGTCTTCCGAAGAGCGTCTTCTCGGTGGTGTCTTCGGAAGACGAAAGACGGCGGAAGACACGCATCTTCCGGAAGATGGCAACCATGGAAGCTTAACCATGTAAGGAGTAGGTGCACCTACCAGGTAGCACCGAATAGGTTAGGTAGGTCAGGAGGGTCAAAACCCCTACGGGGAAGATGCGCAGGAAGCGCATTAGCACAGAAACCTACCTGCTTCCCGCATCAAGAGATTGGAGACTGAGAAGATCGATTCAGGCAGCGAGTTGATTTGAGTGAGGAAAGCAGCGAGTGAAATCGAGGGGGATTAGGATCGATTTGAAGCTAGAAGAGAGACAAAGTCGAATTGCTGAGCGTAGAAGAGTGTCGAGCTGAAGACGGTTTTCTGTGAGCTCCCGGAAGCTAACATTGGAGGGTGGCTGAGTGGAATCGAAGGTGGAATTGAGGCGTAGCCAGAAGCTGACAGCGGAAGCAGCCTTGTGAGGCCGCATTGGAGCTGGAACCAGAGCCAGAAGCGCGTAGAAGATCGAAGACAACTCGAGAAGTCGACAGAAGACAGTAGAGGTTCTTCTCATGTTCTCTTCCTTTCCCCACTACTTCTCGTCTTTGTTCGGTATCCCTCGTGCTTCCCCGGTGGTTTGCAGGCAACTTGATCGATCGATTCTCCCATCCTCATTTTCCTATTGTGACATTGGGCGTGGAAGCACTGCCCAATTTCTGTCAGGCATCTTCTTGCTTCTTCCCAAGTTCAATTTGAGCTTCCCTACTCCTAGCCCTCAAATTGAAGATCCCAGCTATCAATTTCCCTACCCTACCATCCTTCTGTCTTCGGAAGACGCTTCAGTAGCTTGACTATCTTCGGAAGTCGACTGTGCACAATTCGTATCAAGAGTGTATTTGCTTTGCTTTTGTGATAAGAGAGGCTTGGTACGAATTCCGAGTGGCTTGGTGAGTTGTTTCGTTATTTCGAGAAGTTGGAAGTCGGGAACTAGACCTGTGCCTCCCGATCTTTCAAGCTTCTCAAATCCACATCTTCCTAGAGAGACTAGAAGACTGGAAGGGTTGGAAAAATGCACGAGAAGACGTGAGGGTCCATTTCGGGTCTCTTCTGTCCGACCCATAGCAACCCATTCCTTCTTCTTCCCGAACTTAGGAGAGAGTTGTGAGAAGTCTTGCTGGCAGAATCTGAAGAGAATGGTCGAGGGTCATGTCTTCCCACCAAGCAGCAAGCTTCTTCTGAGTGTGTATGTGAGGTGAGGAGTCAGAAGAACAGAGTGCAAATGTCTTGAGTCTGTTATGAGGATAGATTGCGTGTAAGAAGAAGAAGACAGGTGAGACCAGTGAAGGGAAGCCTGACTTCGGGAGGTCTTCCGAGAAAGACATTAAATCAGAAGCTTTCCTGTGAGTCTTCCCAGAGGCCACTGTCACCGCAGGAGCCCGCAACCATCTTCTGAACCTGTTATGCACTCTACGTTTCGCGAATCTTGTATCTTCTGATAGGAAGTAGGATGTAATGCAAGGTGGGTTGTCTTCTTAGGAATCCATGCGAGGCCTTGCTTAATTAGGATTGTTTAGATATAGCTCGGAAGACGAGAGCTATCTAGGAAGTACTGTTAGAATCCCGGAAGACGGAGTAGCTGTCTTCTGGAAGACTAGTTTCGTCTTCTGAGAAGTAGAAGCTAGACTGTGGGCACTTTGGAAGGACTGAGCCTTCAGCTCACAGTAAGTGCATGTGGATTAGTGCAATAGATCTTCCAGTATGTCGATGCATCCTCGAGGGTTGGTGTTACCGACAGCATAGTTGGCCGAGACCACACCCTTCCTCAAGGAGTTGGGTCTCGACTTCTTCCTGTGGGATTGGAACCTTGCCGACCAGGGACTTCTGGAGGAGGTTTGGGCAGCATTACCGCCTGCAACCGTGTATCTGCGAAAGCAGGAGTAGCTCGAGGAAGACCATCTTCCTGGACTGAAGATTGGTGACGCAAGGTCTTCCACAGGTCAGAATCCGAGGACCGAGGGTATTGGCTCGAGAAGAAGATCTTGCCGAGGATCGTGAGTGAGTGGCATGTGCCTGGAAGCACAACTTGCCTCTTCTTGGAGGACAGACAGGGAAGGAACGGGTGGAAGATCGAATCTTACCGGGAGCCGAAGAAGCGACTTCTGGCGAAGCTGTTTCTGCATCTCTTTCCCAAGGAGAAAGCGCAGAAGACGAGGTACCTTGGAGATCAGGACGTAGAGTTCCTGGAAGCAGTGTGGGATGAAGGAGTGCTAGTCAACTGGGGCGCATTCTTCCACATATATGTACAGGCGGAGCTAGCGTACTTGGGTACTCCGGCGGAAGGACACTTGACATCTTTTCTCTGCTACTTGTACGTAGCCATGGGGGATCTCACGGAAGGACAGTTGGTGAAGTATGGGCCGACAGCGCAACCTGAGACAAAGAAGGAGACCTCGGAAGAAGACGATCGAGCAGCACCTGCAACTCCCTCTCCCACTCTGATGCCGCAGCTGAGACCCGGCTCTCATCAGAAGACGCGTCTGGTGAGGGAAGACGACTCCAGTGGGTCGGAAGACGTCACGCCTCTGAGGAAGATGGGCCCTAGAAGTATACCTAGGAAGACCACCTCTCTCATTCATTCGGGATCGGAGTCTGACTCGGAGGAAGAACTGCTGAGTACCCGACCGGAGCAGAAGATCGCTTCTGCCACACCAGGGAGTCTTCCGAAGACTCTAGAAGACGAAGGATGGATGGATACTCTTACTGCGATGCGAGGAAGCGCAGTAAAGAGGACCGCTTCTACCATGGGGAGAGATCTTCCACCTCGGAAGATGAGAAGAGTAGCTTCTTCTCGTGTGCAGAAGATGAAGATCACAGTGGTGGAAGAGGCATCCTTGCCTCTAGAAGACAAGGTCGCCACCTCCGATCGGATTGTGAAGATGAACCTGTCTTCCGCAGGAAGGAGGCTGGAAGAGTTCAGTGCCTTCTTCCACGCAGAGATCCAGTCAGTTATGGAGTTGCTGGAGAAGAGAGCGAAGGCTCAGGAGAAGCCGTTACAGTTTGGATTCGGTCTGCGCACCTTGATGCGTAAGGAAGAAGACCAGAAGAAGACAGAAGCGCTGGAAGCTAGTCTCCGCACCACGGAGAAGCTCGCAGCGAGGAGCAAGGCGGAAGCAACCGCTTCTGCCAAGGGCCTGACCCAACTAAGGAAGAGCAACCAGGAGTTGCAGGCGCGTTTACAGCAGCGCGACCAAGAGGTTCTCCGAGTGCGGGAAAAGATCACCGCCCTCGCAGAGGAGAAGACAACATGGAAGACGCAACGGGAAGCCGTAGAAGCGCGAGTTGCAGCTGAGAAGATGCAGCGGGACGCAGCGGAAGTTCGTACGCAGGAGATGCTAGCACAGTCGGTGGAAGCGCTTCGAAAGAAGTTCAACTTTACCGCGGATAGGAAGTTGCTTACCTTGGCTAGAGGGTGGGACAATGAGTCCAAGGAGATGTTGGTAGAGTGCAAGGAGAGTATGTTCATGTATTTGGATCGGCAGATAGAGGGAGTGAAGACACTCTATGGTCTTCCCTTGATTCCGCCACTTGCAACCGCATCTTCCCAAGCTCTAGCACCATCGACTGGATCCGGATTGGAGAAGGAGGAGTTCGACCTCGCTGTCCACTTGGTAGTGACAGCGTTGGAAGCCGAGAAGACACCGGAAGACGTCCCGGAAGACAGGATGTCTTTTGGAAGACAAGAAGAAGAACCGTCTTCCCAGGTATTCCGCATGGAGGAAGCGACTTCCCCGGACCCCCATGAGGTCGCCATGATCCCTAGTACCGCACCAGTGCCTTAGAAGAGCGAGGAAGCACCGCTCGACCCAGCTTCCCAGAAGACGCTTCCGTCTTCCGAAGCAGAAGCAGAAGTTGAGTCGGAAGCCGAAGCCGAAGCCGAAGAAGAAGCAGCAGCAGCGACAGCAGGGCCAGCGACGACTATGGAGGAAGACACCTCAGTGACACCCGAGGTAATCGCATGGCTTTCTAGCTTATCAGAAGCCGCGTTAGGAGCTCCGATAAGGGCAGATCAGGTAGAAATTGCCACCGAGCAATCATAGTAGATAGCAACCGACGTTGACATCTCCAGATTTAGTAGGAACCGAACATGCTATCTTAAGGATGGCAGTTTTCAGTGTAAAATTAGTTAGGCAGCCATGTGGCAGAGTAGGAAGCGCAAGAACAGGAAAGAGAAACCGTTTGCATGTGGAGGGACAGCTTTTCTCTCCCTGGTGGTGGTTCCTTCTGTTTCCTGGTGGTGGATGCATAAGTAGGATCGAAGAGTAGGAAATCCAGTTCGTTAATGACACACACTACACCCGATGTTAGAGACATACGAATAGACTAGGATTATACCGGAGGGGTCTGCATGCTCGGTACCAGCAGTGGTTCGAAGATGTAGATAGAGGTAGTGGACAGTTTAGGAACAGGGAATAGCATCCTCGTGCAATCTTGTTGTCTAGACTGTTGTGTCGAGGAGTAGGCACATGAAGTAGAGGAAGTGAGCTTCCCAATGCCAATGTGATCTTCTCGCGGAATGGATTGCGAATTTGAGTGCAGAAGCTTTATTCGTGTCTTCTGGGTGGTGGGTTTTATTAGATTCACTCCCAATTGTGCATGGGAAGTGTTCTTCTTGAGTGGCGGTGACTGTCAGCAGTTGTGGAATTGTAGCTTGGCTCGTCTAGTAGAGCACTTCGGATCTACGTACCGACGGTCTGATGAATAAGGGATCCCAGAAGACAGAGTAGTCGGAGCAGCGAAGAGAAGAAGAAAGAAGCCTTCTTCCCACAACAGAAGACGACATCCTCAAGTAGAAGACGGTGCAACTGTAAACGCGTTTGTAGTCTTCCTCCCCAAACTATTACAAGCAGGGATGACTTGTTAGTCAAGATCCGAACTAGAAGCCTGTCGGAATCTTAATTTCTCCTTTTCATCTTGTTTTTTCTTGTTTGGATTTTCCCATCTTCCCCATCTTCTCCCATCTTCCCCGTCTTCTTATCTTCTTCTAGTGAGCTTCCGAGATTTCTATTGAGCTTCCGTGAAGGTGAATGTCGTTGTAGTGTTGCAGGAAGACCATTTCCGTAGACAGAAGCCTGGGAAGGCTACAGGGGGCATACACCCTGTGATTAATCTAACCCGTTGGAATGTGAGTGCGAGAGTAAGGTGTGACAGCCGTACTAGTCGACTTCTGCGAAGCATGACAGTCTTCTGGAGGTGTGAGAAGCCGAGTTGAACCCCCAGAAGCCGAGAATTGTTTCGGAAGACGGTACTGAGAAGACCGGAAGAAGTGATCTGGAAGCAGGAAGCGCGTCTTCCCGAGTTTCTCCGTGAATAGTTGTGTGATATTTTAGTTAGTAGTTGTTTGTTTAGTTCCAGAGCACCTTTTGGCGTGTCTGGAAGACGTGTGGTTTTGTGAGAAGACGGGATTTCTAGACAAAACCCGTGTGTTTGTGTGTTTGAACAGATCTTAGAACTTAGAGCAGCGTTACTTGTGCAAATCCTCTGTGGGAACGATATCTTGTATACTAAATGAGCAAAATGAGTAATCCTACGACACTACAATATGAGTCTCGTGTGTGATTTTTGTCATGATCGTATCACAGCTACAAAATTCCATCTTTCCTATGAAACTCTCATCTCGACATCGTTAGCACTGCTAAGAGAGATTCTTGATTTGGATTCTTTTTCATAGTATAGTGCGAGGTAAGAGCTTGTAGGCTCACTTCTATTGAGTTAAGTCTTCAAGTTCTTTGCTATGGTAGATAAGCCGAGTAAGTGTAACCTTGATTCTCTAATGCGTATATTGAGATTAGCTTGACTACAATGATCTATATGTTGCAAGTTGACATTTCAATATGGTTCTTTGGAAGATTATTATGATACATTGGTGTATGTATAACATCATATTTATGTTGTATTATGTGTCATTTGGTCTAACAAAGATGTATGTCGTGTAGCTATGTGTATGCAGATGAAATATTAAAGAAGGCATCTCGAGAATCTCTATTTGAAAATATACATAAAATAATTATTTCAAAAAAATCTAATTCTCATGAAGTCACATTTAACTCGTAAATGATCTCACAGTGATCATAAATATAATATTTTTATTAAGCAAATAATATATTTTTTATACAATAACAATTCAACAAATATTCATATTTTTGCATTTGCCATAATCATATGGATTTCCTTAATTACAAAATCTTACTATATGACAAACATTAGATACACAAAATCTTACTATATCTCACATTTTGTTCCTCAAGCTGATCACATTATTACTTTTAAATAGACGCACAATGAGCAATTTATATTGTAACTTTTCTACTTGAGTACATCATTCTGAGCGTAGAGAGTACCAAACAGCCAAAACAAACTACCAAATTAAACTCACTTTGGTCAAGCATAGTAACGTTAGCAACTTCAAATAATAATAGATTGTGTCATTGTATGAGGATCCATATGTATCATTATCAGGAATTGTACGAGTATTATACAACTACTTTGTCTTGTTCATGATAATTGATTTTCAAATAGGATCACGACGAGGACTTTTAATTTTGTCCTCTACTGGATCACTATAACCTTACATGCTATTGCAAAACAGCGAGAAGAAACTATATTGACAAAAATGGTACAATCCATTTGGGTCGGATCAGCCGAGACTTCAAGCTCATTCTCTACATGGACAAGACTGGTGGAACATGTCCGGATCGGTTCAGCCTGGACTTCAGGCTCATTCTTCCAGAGCATTATATCAAACTGTAATGCTCTAGCTGATGAGATAACACAATTATAAAAATTTGATTTCACTCACGTACTAACCACACTTCTTTGTAACAAGAAACGAACTCAAAACTGAAAGATAAGATAAAAACTAATATCAAATATGTATTAACGATAAAAATTACGTGGTACATTAATGTAATCAAATATTTCACTATTTCGATAATGACTATACATGAAGGTCTTTGTTATATTTCCACTACATCTAAACCTTAATTTGTTTAGTATTTTTTATTTGATAGTTCTCTCTCAAGTAGTCCAAGCCATGTGACAGTAGTTGCTTAGATGTTTTCACTTCTTCTCAGACTCAATTGAAAATACTTTTGTTTGACAACATGCTATGTACAACGATCTAAAGGTTTCTCTACGAAGTAGTATGAACTTCCTTGCTCCGTGCTAAACAAACAATATAATTAGAACCCGTTGAGGAAAAAAAGTTCACTATTGTGAGAATGAAACCAAACTATACATTAATGTCTCTATCAAGTTCAAACCGATGTTTTCAATTCTTCTCGTAAAGATTTGAGCTCATAAGTTAAAGACCAGGTAATGATCAATCTAAGCGATGGTAAAAAACATGAGGATACGAGCTCACAAGTTAGAGATCAGGGTGATGATCGATCGAGATAATGATCAAAATCGTGGAGACACGAGCTCACATTCTACGATCAAGGCAATAGTCGATTAAGACAACCATCGAGGTAATAGTCGATCGAGAACGATCGAAAGCGTAAGGACACGAGTTCATAAGCTAAGGATTGAGATGATAGTCTGGTCTGAAGCGTGAGGACACAAACTCACATACTACGGATCGAGACGATGATATAAAGCATCTGGATAGTTTTAGCTCAAGCAAGTACGATTAGTAAGGCGAGCGTGATCGACAAGGTCCGAAATGAATATTGTCGAGGTGATTTCTTATGTCTGTTATTCAAGAGTAGGATAATGCTTGTATACACTTATCTTTTGCATTGTTGTAGAAGAGGTGGTAACGGATGTTGAGCTCTGAAAAAAATATGGTATCTAATAGATAGAGATTTGTGTTGTGGTTCGCATCATCAGTGGGGTAGTACATATTTACAAATGTGATAAGTGCAGGAATAGTTGTATGAATACCGGAACGGTGAATAACGCTTCAAACTTATTTTTTCAAACAGTAAGTTTCACTGAGTCACCCTACTTTAGAACATCTCAATTATCTCAATTACTATTTGTTCTCTCCACATTGAAAGACCTTCTCCTTAGTTATTTCTGTTAAACTCAAATATCTTCTTTCGAATTACTTCTGTTAAATTTGTTCTTTTGACAAGTTCTTTTGAATCGGCTCATGTGGACGGGTTCCAAGTAATATTGTTGGTTTTTTTCAGAGAGAAGTATGAGGTCTTTGTACATAATAGTGTTAAAGAAAATCAGATTCACTTGACAAATACATTCTATAAATCTATAGTCTGGGTTTTATTCTCAAAGTAGTGAATTTGTTCATCATCACTGTTTCCAAAAGATGGAAGAGGGAGAACAATCATTTAATTTATATCTAACCCTATCTAGTAGCTCATGTCTACACACTTTCGATCATTATCTAGACATCATCTTGTCATCGAGTTCGTGCTAGCTCGTCATCTATACTTGCCTGCACATAATCGTAATCGCCTGCACCGCAAAAGAAAACGATATATGATTCGTTTCTTTCTAATATATATATATATTTGTTTATTCTATTTTTAATTGATGTAACATCGGAATATGTTTCAAGAAATGAATTCCTCTTCTTACTTTCCTGGACTCTGTATTATTCAGTTTCTCAAAACATCCACTCCGCTGTGCAAAAAGCAAACAGAAAGAAATGAAGCTACAGTACAATATTTTTCCGAGATGAAAAAGGATTGGGATGCCGCAGGTAAACCCATTAATAAGAAACAATCGCTTGGCGAATTTATCAATCCTTTAGAGCAAAGTAAACCTGGTACGGTATAAACTTCAAGTTCGCTGCTACTTGCAGGAACTATGTAGTCGCGACTAGTTCCCTTATCCTCAACCACCACAACCACCAGTGGGGGGGACTCCCGGGGGAGTTGTGATGCTAAATGTTTCCACGGAAAAGTCAGGCTAAGTCCTGCTCGATACTTCTGCTGCCTCAGTATAATGGAATTTGATTCATGACTCCGACAAAAAATTACCTAAGCTTTCACATGAGCTTACGGTATGTCACCATCGCCTTCTCAGCTTGCACGTATCGTATGTTACCTACCTGGACTCCGTAAAACATCAAAACGGCATCTGGTCGAAGACTCCTTCACAAAACCCGAGGCTTTTGTGTCGGAATGTGCGTTTTCTCTCGGCGCTGGATTCCCGATGTAGTAAGTGTTTGAATTGATAGCTGAATTGGACGAGAATTTGAAGTCTGTATCACGACACACTAGGACAGTATGTGTAGACAGTTGCACTGCTCTGGAATGCGAATACCGAGACGAGTGTCAACATTTACAACAGTTTGAGGTCAAGTCTGGAGACGCCCGCTTTGGCAGTATCAAGTATTTAACGATGCATAACGCGCAGTACTGTGTATTGCAAGTTCGCTGATAGCCTGGGCTCGGTGAGCACTGCCACTACTTGTATGTGATAGGGTCGAATCGCTTAAATGGGACTTCACCTCTTTGTACTGCACGCGCATGATGACTACTTCCCCGTCCATGAATTCAGTCTCAAGGTGGCCAGAAGACTCTAGAGAAAATCTGTCTTTGGGTGGTCTAATCACGGCTGCAGAGAAGCCTCTTGCTTCGTCTGGGCCCCAGCCAATGGATGGACTGCAGAGCAGCGGGCCTCCTCCTTTTCTCAATAAGACGTACGATATGGTCGATGATCCAGCAACGGATGCAGTTGTAGCGTGGAGCAGTGGCAGCAACAGCTTTATCGTGTGGAACCCCCCCGAATTCGCTCGCGACCTTTTACCGAAGTATTTCAAGCACAACAATTTCTCTAGCTTTGTGAGGCAACTTAACACCTATGTAAGACAAGATTTGCTTCATTGTAGACTATCTGCATTGATCACTAATAGTATCCGGACTTGGTGTTGTTGGCTGCTTGGGACTTGTGTAGGGTTTGAAACTTGTTAAAGGTTTTTGTCTGAGTGGACATTTACTTTGTTCTACACCGATGAGTTGGTTGGGCTATACTTATCGTGCAGGGTTTTCGGAAAGTGGATCCAGATCGCTGGGAATTTGCGAATGAAGGATTTCTTCGTGGACAAAGGCATCTTCTGAGAAATATTCACCGCCGAAAGCCTGTATCTCATAGTCAACCTCAGCAGCAACCGCCATCGCAAAGCTCGACTCTTGGGCCCTGTGTAGAGGTCGGCAAATTTGGTTTGGAAGGCGAGATTGAACGGCTAAAAAGGGACAAAAATGTCTTGATGCTCGAATTGGTCAGACTCAGACAACAGCAGCAGGCGACAGAGCGGGAATTGCAGGTTATGGGTCAACGACTCCAGGTCACTGAGCAGAGGCAGCAGCAAATGATGTCTTTTCTGGCGAAAGCCATGCAGAATCCTAGCTTCCTAGCTCAGCTTGTGCAGCAAAATGAAAACAGCAAACGTATCGCCACAGATCGTAAAAGAAGGCGTTTACCGAAACAGGAAGGCGCAGGAGACTCCGTAAGCTCTGGGTCCGCATCTGAAGGGCAGATTGTCAAGTATCAGCCTAGTACGTCAACCGAATCTGCCCGGGCTGTTCTGTTGCATCTGTTGAACAATACTGAGTCCAGTTCGAAGATGGAAGCTAACGATGGTTTCGAAGGCCTTTTCCGTGACATGGGATCTGGGCTGGCAGAAGATCTGCAGGAAGGCAGTTCCTTGAACCGTCATTCGGGAGTAACACTCACCGAGATGCATGTCCCTGTAACGGATGCCTTTCCCGCTTCAGCTGTCGATGAATTGCGGGAGGAGGCGGTTGCTTCTCTTAGTCCCTCGTCGCCCATCACTGTTACACAGACAGGAGTGAGCGTTCAAGCAAATATGAACGTTTTAGAAGGTTTTCACATGCAATCAGCGAGTGAGGATGCCTCAAGAGAGAGCAACGGAAAGGCCGTGTCGCTGGACTGCGGTCGTACCAGCAGCTCTGGGCATGTTTCTTCTGTAGAGGAAGCACGGACTGGTGTAGAAAACCCAGCCATAACCCCAGCCATAAATGATGTCTTCTGGGAGCAGTTCTTGCGAGGGAACCCTGACTCTTCAGAAACTGAGACCGAGGAAACAGAATTTGCAGAAAACTGTGCACGTGAAGGCGAAGGAGAGCCCATGAGTGGACAGTGGTGGAGTAATAAGCCGAGTGTTGACCAGCTTGCTGAACAGATGGAGCAGCTTGCTCCAGGGTCGAAGCCATGATCCCGAACTGAGAGCAAGACAGGGAGTAAACTAGTGTTGGAGATTGTGGCGTGGCAGTTCCGCTGCATCAGCCGTATTGTGTAATGTTAGCGCCTGGAAAAATTCGGTGGCGTGTTGTTAAGAGAGACAAAAGGGGTTGCTGAATGAGGCTTAGGAACTTTGACACCCCGTGAAGCTGGGCAGCCTCTGTACACATGATGTAGTTCATGTTTCTTGACTCAGACAGACTAAACAGTTTCCACGTTGGTTCTTGTAATTATTGGGATTTCCTGCCAAATTTGGTTGAACTGAAACCAGTTGTTCGTCTGTATTCCAAACTCATCCAGGAAAAAGGCATTGTATATAGATGGGACAGAACAGTGGGTGCATTTGGTGGAAGACTACCTGGGGTTCATAAGAGTTGGTATGGTTTTGGTAGGTTAGAGAAGGCTATTGTAAGATGTATTTTCTTCGTCGCTTGCGGGAGTTTGATTATGCGGTTCAGCTGCACTTTGGACACGCCTGTTCTCTTCCCTTCTTGCAGGTGGAGGCTTGGCAAGGCCGGTGGAAGACTCTTTGCTACGTATGAAGTATCCCACCTTACTTGTAGAGCAGACTGGGAAGTTCAGGAAGTGTGTGCTGAACTGAGAGTTCCTGTAGTTTTTTCTTGTTGTCTGCTTATTACCAGAGCATCTAAATGCTGCCAGGGATGCTACTAAAGCATCTCGATCTTGTTTTGGTTTGAGTGTCACCCGGGTTCTTACATCGACGCGGGAATCCGTCGTTTTCTGCACGGTATATACACTTTTTATTCGTTCCTTGCAGATATGAGAATGGTGGGTGGATTTGAGGTGATATGTGGGCAGCGCAGTCCTGTAAAGCAATCCTTCAGGACCACGTAGACCGTATGCAGCTTAGGTTATGGGTTGGTTATATACGGGTGGTTCTGTGGAATTTTTATTGTTCTCACGATAGAGATTGTGACTGTCTCTGTACATAAGAATAAGGTGTAAAACATTCTTGTCGTAGTATATGTCGGTTTGATGCCAATTTACTGATACAGTACCGTCGAGTTGTACTCGTACTTGCCAGTCCTTTCTAATAAGAATTCGAGTCTGAGCTTGACCACTCGTATATAGGGTTCATTCTCGTCTCAAAACATTATCCATGGGCGGAAGGGATATCTATCAGGAAGGTTTGCGATGGTTCAGTTTGCATATACCCATCTTGACGATCGTATCTTTTACTCGTTCTTGCCTAGGTATGTGTATGTACATCAAGCTCTTGGAGGTGCCGTTATGCAGTGGCTCTTCTTACTCCGGCCAACGGTGAGAACTGGCTAAAAGCATTCAGGCCGAAGGGAGAGAAAGGTAGGTCCAGATTAATACGTTCAGTAGATAGTCAAGCTCTTGGACACGTCTGACGTGTTATCGTTTCTTGATTGGTCGATGGGTGCGAGTTAGGAAAATGGCTTCTTCGTTTCTTTACCTAATTAGAGATATATGTCATCTTTTGACTGAGTTGGGATTACTTATATCATTACCTCTGACTGCTGTTTCTAGCATGAAATTTATTTGTTATACTACAATAAGCTGGGGAGCACTGTGTCATTGACATACTTCCATAGGACCTGCTGAAGCACTGGAATCTATCTGTAGGAGAATATAGGTCCTGCCAACGACTCTGAATTCTCGAAGTTAGAGGGGAAACAATTGTTCCCATTAGAGCTGGAGGAGTCATCTCAGAAGAGTATCGATGTAACTACGGAAGCAAAAGTTACAAGGGCACAGTGATCTTTGATTTCGTAATCGATAGAATCGCTGGTAGGACACCGCTGGGCACTGGTAAAGGCACTAAAATACGGGAAGGAGGCGTCTATTGCATTCTCTGTGTATCTTGTCGTAGTTAGCTTTTTTCAGTCTACACTTACTCACTACTTACACCGTGTCTGGTTGTTGCAGATGCTGGTTCATTATTCCCGGTTGCTTCGTGATTGTTTCTCTAGACGATGCGTATTGTTTTCGGTATGTTCATGCTTCTCATTATCTATCTAACTCGCTCTTCGTACATACTTCATTTGTTCTCTTGTCATTGTCCACTCGCATTCGACTTCATTCGACTTCATACCAAGGGGAACCTATTCTATAGGTTCCCCTTGGTACTACACATTTCCATCGGCACACCCTCCCGTTATATAACAATTCGCTAACTCCAGTCGGCATTGTTAGCGCATATTCGGTCCCTAATTGATTCTCACTATGTACTTGGCTGGGCTAATTGCGTGATACCCCTATACTAGAGAGTGGTCCTTGAGCATATCTGCCATTCTCGACGTACGAAGATAACTCCAGTCGGCATTGTAAACGCACATTCGGCCTCTAATTGCTTCTCACCATCTACTTGGCTGGGCTAATTGCGTGATACCTCTATACTAGAGAGTGGTCCTTGAGCATATATGCCATTCTCGACGCATGAATATAACTCGTTCTTCATGCACTTTACCAGTGCACTTTACCGCGCTGTATCACCGTTATAGATGTTATTTCCTTAGGCGTAGGATATTTCACTTGCCATCTCTTCTGGTACATCTTGAAATGTGCTTTCCCTAGACATTTCTCGTTGGTCCAACCTCGGTCACTCGCGAATTCGCGAACTTCTCAGGCTGACTTCTCAAACAAAGTGAGCGAATATCTACACCATTCTTACTCACTTGTACTTCCATGGGTTAAAACTATTTCGGGTTACCTGAGTATGCGGAGGAAGTTATTGTTTTCTCTGGAACCAAGTTTTAGAGGTTATCTGGAAATAAAATCTATGTTAATTAACATAATTTGTATTTTAAGTAATTGGATTGAATATATGCCCCATTCTTTCTTACTCACTTACTGCCATAGGTTAAACCCGGAGTTTGAGTCACCAAAACCATCTACTGTGTTAAATTTCTCAGTTCCCTAAAAGCAAACCCGGAAAGTAGGTCTTTTGGGTGACCCGGACTCCCGGAGCATTTGTAGTCAAACTCTGAATTATTTGGTGTTCACCAAGAGAAGTTATTGTTTTATCCGGGAAATGATTTACGCGTGTACGCAGCACTTGACCAGAGGGAGAGCGTTTGTCGAAAGAAGGGTGGAGAGAAGTTATTGTTTTATCCGGGAATTGCTTTACCCGTGTACGCAGCACTTGACCAGAGGGAGAGCGTTTGTAGAAAGAAGGGTCATCAACCGGAGATATGCGGACTCGAACCGCTGACATCCGCCATTGGAAGCTGGAAAGGCTTGTCAATTTTCGCTCACGAGGAGTAAAGAGACTGATGCTCGTACTTTCCAAGCCTGTAAACACATGTATTGGGTATACTTCCATTAGAAGGTGTAACGTAATCCACCAGTAGACAATAACCAGAGTTAAGCTACAGAGTCTACTATCAGTAAAGAAAATGAATCAAAACTACTAAGCAAGAATGAGTAAAAGATAAAAATGAGTAAAGATACGATGTATAGGTAACTTCTGTCTGGATTATTCAGAAAATGTATCGAATAGTCTAACTGGATCAATATATGATCTATTTCTATCTCCATCTATGCATTATAAACTTTGAAGATCGATGTCTATCATCAAAACTTGTGTCACCTGCACACATGAATGTAATCCACGTACTTGTTGCAACGTAAATCAAATAATAAATAACAGTTTTGGTGGGGTCTAAATGTGATTCGAACTTCACAAATGCGATCGTAGCGTATAAGAAGATATTGCGCTCTCTTAGAAAGCGACTGAGAGTATTCCACAACATGGATTAGATTGGTATTTATACATGACGATGATAACATCCATCATCTTATGATCCCATAGGTATGGTTGATGATTGGTGCAAATTGCATAATCATGATAAGATCGATATCATCAATGCGATCTGCGAAAACAACAACTGCACAACGTATCCATATTTTATTCTCTAACGGATCTATCCAATGGATAAATAGTACAAATTACAAACTTTTTCCCTCCCTATATGACTAATCTGTCCATAGTATGACCAATGTCAGCAACCGCCTACTTTCATCATTACGAGTTCATCAACAAACTCGGTACGTGTTCTCATCTCTTTCTTCACTATATTCGGATTCGTTTCCTTCTTCTTCTTAGCAAATTTTTGGTAAGGTGCAACAACCAACAATGCGTACATCCATTCCTTGAACACGGACTTTGCGGCTGTTGATATACTTCGACATCTAAAGACGGAAGATCATCCTCGCCATAACTGTTTGAACTTTCTTGAGAGTCTTCAATATGATTGCGGTTCTACAATCGTGGTTTAGAATTTGACTAGTTGGTAGTGAGGTCATCGAAGCAACTTCTTTTTCACTACTCTCTAAGTTGAACTATACATAAACGCCCCAAACGGATGAAAAAGTGAGGGTGTTCGATTCTTATACATTTCAGCTCGACCGAATGGACCAACACATTTGTACGACATCATCTCTGAGATATTCTACTTCAGTTTAGACCGCGATGTCTCGTTGGACTATCTTAGTAATTAAGTATATCTATAAAATCTCCTTTTTTTGTCACTATCTTCGGATTCGTTTCCTTCTTTTCTGCATTAGTAGATTTTTTTGATACGGTGCAACAAACCACAATGTGTACATCCATCCCTTGAACACGGTCTTTGCGGCTGTTGATCTACTTCCACATCTAGAGGCGAAATATCATCCTCACCATAACTGTTTGAACTTTTTTGAGAGTCTTCAATATGATCGCGGTTCTACAATTCGACTAGTTGGTAGTGAGGTCATCGAAGCAACTTCCTTTTCACTACCTTCCAAGCTGAATTACACATAAATACCTCATACTGATGAAAAAGTGAGGGTGTTCTATTCCTACACATTTCAGTTCGATCGGACAAATGAATATTTTTTTGCAACATCACCTCCGAGATGTCTGATTTCAGTTTTGATCGTTATGTCTCGATGGACTATCTTAGTAACTAAGTATATCTTATTTGTACTAGATCATCTTTGCATCGATCTCATCTTAACTGCACCACGTATTGTGCGAATGGTAGAGTTAGGTAAACAACCTAGATTATTATGTCACAAGCCTTTATACATGTAACCGAATTTTGATAGTTTGTTCTTGATATAAGGAAAAAACTCATGATATCAGCAAAAACACCTCTTACAATAAAAACGAATACTACCTTCGTGCATGCTGAGATAGTTATCAAACTTCAATATCTTCAGAACCACAATGTTCATCTAATAGCTATTGAACTTCTATATCTATATGAGAACTCCATCATCCATCACTTATTGGACAAATTACACTTAATCTGCCATGTATCTTAATTATCTTTTACGTAATCATATAGATATTGACCTTCTATTCTATACTGCAGCTCCAAAAGTGATACACTGTGACAAATGACACCTTATCCCATGCTCTATTTTCTATCTGAATTGTCCATAACGCACAAGTTTAGAAATTGAACTTCTATACCTATATCACCCATACACAAAATAACATGTATTCTCGTGCATGTATCAATTTATTATCACTATCATGTGAATATATTTTCATATTTTTTGTTATTTAAAGATATCAAAGGTCAACATCTGTATCTCTTCGGCGGCAGATCTTACCACCGTCAGACTCAAAGTGCTATTGCTTTCTACAATATATACATCTCTTGCATTAAAACTACTATTTGTTATTGCTCTAGACGACATTCTCCTGTACAAACAACCAAACAATGGCTAACTTCTACTGCTAAACTCCTAAATTTTTGTTTACGTATCACATTTTCATGGTGATAAGTTCACCACTACCTCGTTGGACCTCTTGCATCTTAGAGGATGAGGACAACATATGCAATCAAGGATCGTGCCTCGAGGGAACTCATATCATTTCTCCTCGTCAAATCAAAATAGAACATCATATTCAAGGACCCAAAATGTACCTTCATGTAACGTGCACTGATAATCCGATGAGAAAAATGCAAATATCTTCATCGAGTCGTGCTCGAAAAAACTCCACACCAGATCGAGAATTATGAAATCTGGTCTCACGTGAGAACTCGAAGTACTTACTCGCAGGAATACTGAATGTGGATCACATTATCATGATGTCTTCTCGCTTTCGGCTCATCCATCGTCTTAGTGAATTCCCTGTCATGTGATTTAAGCTAGAAAGTATTTGGCAGTTGGATGAAATCGTCGATAGGAAAACTAAATTTGCCACCCTTCCACATTTATCTTCTGCAACCTCCTAAATGAACAACGACTGTGGAGATCCTAGGATAAATATTGTACCATTCTATTGTCAATTGCTCAACATGTCTCAACTCCGACTGACACATACATATTTGCTACTACTCTCCACTTGTCAATTTTTTCTAAAAAGGTCAAGCTTTGGAACATGTTGTGAGTTACAAGTACTTGGGCATTGACTTCTCAGATACTTACAGTTGGGGTAGATGCATTCAGAAGAGAGTGGAAGCTGATAACAAAACTTTCTATTCTCTTTTGAATGGTTGTGGACGTGCTCATCTTCTAACATGAGATCTTAAAAAGTTTCTCTTCAGGAGTTTGGTTTTGCTTGAGCTACTATATGGTGTTCAAGTGTGGGGTGGTGGAGCAAAGAAATGAGCATGAGAACATATTGGAAAAGTTCGATAGGTTTTCTTACGAGTGGAGCTTGATGTTCAATGTCAAACACCATATTCTATGCTCATTGCTGAATGTGGCTGTTTACCTTTGGAAGCTGAAGCAATTTATTTGACTATCATTTATGTATCTAAGGTGAGATCTCGCGGGGACACGAGACAATCTTCTTAAGCTCTAAGCTACACTCTCTTTTGGTTGGTACGTCGATGTGGTGGTTTGGTGTGGGAGATGGAACATTTTGAGCGTGATTTTGATCTCTCATCTATTGCTCTTGAGTTACATGCTCTATAGTCCCAATCCAAGATCAAGATGGCTTATTATCAGCAACAAGTCAATCACATGTTGGTGTATTGCAATCAAGAGTAGCACCAAGTAACTCTAGTAAATGATAAATGATAAATGATAAATGATAATAATCATGGCTGGAAGACCCAAAGATTCAAAATGCAAAAACACAAACATCTAAAATCGGAAACGAATAACAAATCTAAGATTGCACACACTTGCAAGTGATTAAATGCTTTTTCATTTTCGGTTTGTGATGTTTGTGTTTTTCCTTTTGACTCTATGGGTCTTTTGTGCATGATTATTATCATTTATCATTTATCAGAGATACTTGGAGGTACTCCTGATCGTAATACATCATCATGAGATCGACTTGCTGCTGATAATAAGCCATATTGGTCTTAGATTGGGACCATAGAGTATGTGAAAGTCTCTTTTGTACCAACTCTCGTAGGTGGGAGGTCAAAATCACACTCATAACTTTTGACAGGTATACATGCACATGCAGTTATGCATGCATGTGTATGTGCATACCTGCATGAGATACACATGCAGGTATTTGCGTGTATCTCAAATATGCACAAATACCTACATATTTGAGATATGCAAGTATCTGTGCATATTTCAAATACTTGTTGAGATATGCACAGAAGAGCGTCATCTTTTTCTTCACGATGTCATCATCCTTCCCACCACTTATGTTTCTTGTCCGTTGTCGTCTTACCCACCATATACATCCCGCATGTCATAGTTCTCGATGCAATGCATATATAATTGAACTTTATATCCTTCCTCTCCATCCCAATGCGGCCTTTGGTTGTCCATGCAATGCATGGACGACACACTTCCAAATGTCATATTGTTTCAACATTTTTCTTCTCGATCTATTGATATACATGTAGTGCATGGATGCCAGCTCCTCCAAATAGCATGCCCTTTATGTTATGCTCATCGACATCCATGCAATGAATGAATGTCAATTCTCAAAATCTCCCACCAGTTCTATTCCTACTCTACTCAACTCGTTGGTGTCCATGCATTGCATATATGCTAATCCCCAAACCCGCAACTCATTCTACCTCTTTCTTACTTGACCCGTGAGTGTACATGCAATGCATGGACGCGCCACTCTCAAACCCCCACCCGCTTATCTCTTTTTGACTCCCAAAACACACAAAACACCCAATACCTTAAAACTGTTCTATCTCTTACTCATCTGACCTATTATCGTCCAAGACTCCATGGCCAACCTCGTTAAACTCCCCATCTGACTGTCCAATCCTCTGAAGATTTTTTTCTTGTCTTGTCATGTTAGTCTTGTTCTTACTTCAACCCCTAAGTGAGCATGCATGCATTATCATTTTATTCCATACACATGATTAACAAGATGACTGTTAAATCTTTCTTCTATTTCACCATCATCATTTGAATATTAAACATCATATAAATCTCACATAATGAGATTTGATTTAAAATCAACTTGATATAAAAGCAAAAAAAAAAACCTCTAAATAAAATTAAATCAAGAGAAAGATAATGACGAGAGTGCAATCCTTATTGTGGTGTTGTTGTAGACATAGTAGAATCTCAAAATCATCCATAAGTAAGCAAGACAAAAATGAAAAGTTTGTGTATGACTTAGAATCTTTAAACGTATTTTTGGAGATCAAAATGAATTCTTAAGCTCTAATATACTCCCCTAAATGTTATTTTTTCTCGATTATTCTTTCTTTCCTTGGGTATCCATGCATTTCAAAAATATTTGTGCCACTTTCATCAACTCGTCCTTCTTCACCAATTGACAGCCATGCATTGAATGGATGCCACCTCTCTTCTAGCTCATGCGTATTTATTTGCTCAGCTTATCCGCTCCTATATATTTGTTAGTCTCTTCTTAGCTCTCTCGAGGTTCTTAATAGCCTTGTGTTCTTACAGACATTCACATGCCGTTCATGTATTATTCGTGTTGATGTATTGATATAGACAACTGTACCTCTCAGTAGATATTAAGTGTTCAACATACCTTATTATTACGAAATCATGTATCTGATTTCTATACTTAGGAAAATCAACTACTTCGGAATAATAGTAAATTCTGATATTCTTAAATATACACGCACGTGCGAAACCTAGATTTCCAAAATCTCCTGCAATTCGTACATATGCTTCTTCCCAACTCTCCATGAATATGTACTGTAATAGAATAGACATGATGAAGACAAGATTTAGAAATAAGGAAAATCTCAAGTATCAACCAACTTAATCTCTTAGGATATGTGGAGATCCTAAGTGTTAACTCACTTAATCTTTTAGGATACTTCGAGAATTAGCACTTAGAGTCTCCACATATTAGAACAATAATTACACAAATATATGACATAAAACATTTAAGAAATTGTAGATAGTCATTCAACTTCAAGCTCGAGTTAAATCAACAAAGAATATACTCTTTCCGGCTAAAGAATATTTCTCTTTGATATGTAATACATGTAAGGGTGTTTCTTCATATCTATTTTTTCATTTTGTACCAATTCATTTTGATGAGATTAATTTGAAACTTCTTACATATCCGCTGCAACTCACTATTTAGACTAACCTTGCTACCTGGTATGAATGTTATTAGTAGAATATTCTTTAGAGTTGTCTAGTAATTTTGAATTCCAAATATTATGAAAGCACTGTGGTGTGTTTTTCTCATAGCCTTTGGTTTCTTAACACATTTAATCACTCGTACCATGATAAACTTTTTTAAATGTAGTTCAATAAATGAATTTATCGATACAAGGTGCTAAAAAAATAATGCAAAAATAACATAAGAATAAACTAATACAGTTCAATTTGAGCAACCCAAATAATCAAACTATAATTAAAAGAAAGAAACAAAGAGCTTCGCTTGCAATGAAATTGCGGGGCTATGCGTTAGTGATTCCTCGATTTGTCTCTTTTCTTTCACTGTTCTGGTTCTCACAACGATTCCATCCGTCCTTCAGACTACTTCCTTTCATTTTCCGGTTTTCATCATGATTTCATCCGTTTGTTTTGCTACATGAGAAAAAATTCTTCTTCTCCTTTCCATTTTTCACAATTTAACTATAATTAAAAAAACAAGAAACAAAAAACTATGCTTGCAATGCAATTAAGAGGCTATGTGTTAGTGATTTTCCTGATTGATCTTCTTCTTTTCATTTTTCTAGTTTCACAACGACTCCATCCATCCTTCAGGCTACCTTTCTACTTTATGATTTTCATCATGACTCCATCTGTCCATTTTGGTACATGACCAAAAAATCTCTTTTTCCTTTCCGGTTGCCGCATAACAATAACTCAAAACTCGTATACTTGCAGCAGGGTTTTGACAGAGATTTACTTGACTTTATTCTTAATACGTTTTTTGGACTTGATCCCACTCCTCTTAACTTTGTATTACTTTACTTCACTTTTGACTTGCAACAACAAGTTTAACCGGTTTACCGATATGCAAAGAAATTACACAAATGAATAAAGAAAAAATATAGATTAATAATTTATTATATTTTTTTAAACTGAACGTTTAATATAGATATATTACTTGCGGCTGACATGCTGACATCCACTTATTATTCAGATGACTAGACATTTTGACCTGCTTAACCTACTATTGCCAGTAAAGAGTAGGGTAGAGTAATACAAAGTTAAGAGGTGCGGTGAAGTAAATTTCTTGGGTTTCGACGAGCCAGACTGAATCGTACAAGAGACATAGGTTTGAGGATTCTGTCCGTTATTTCTGTTTTGATTCGGTGAATCTCGGAATCCACGAAGATACATATTGAATATGCATCTTATTGATAACATCTTATTGATACTTCTAGCTCCACTGTTGCATTGTATACTTGGAAGGCTGAGTTACTTGCAAGGTTCCGGCGGTGGATGGAAGAACCCTCGTTTTTACCTAAAGAAGGTGCTTGCGAGTCTCTACAACAGCGAGATCAACAGTCTCATTCTGCGGATCTCGATATGGGTCACTAGTGTTTATCGAAAGGGATGAATGCTGCAATCATCGGTCGTAAGGAAGCTTCCTGTGTTCCCTCGCTACATGCGCAGCGACTGATATGTGTAAAAGTCTGTCTGTTGACTGTTACTATATTGCGACTTCGCGAATGTGTATGCTGTCTGGCAAAAAAGGAATTTGGAGCAGCCTGAGTTCCGTTAGTTGTGACTTAAGAGACCATTTTTGGAGATGGGCACGAAGCTTTCCATAGATAGTTCTACGACCTAAGATGTTTAATGTCCTTTCAAGAGGCGTCTCTTTTTCGGGGCGTTTTTCTGCTCTCTGTGATTGTTTTGCTTGGAGACAGTATGAGTATGTCTGTTGCAGTTGCTTGTCGTTGGGTCAGAAATCTTTTTGGCTTTCAGGTCTTTGTTTTGCAACTGACGTACTCACATCATTCCCTTATTGTGTTTGATTAGATTGATTGCATCTGAATGTCGGCGTAGATGCTGACGAAAATAGAGATTTTCTGCTACGGAGTGCTCTTCCAGACTGTGAACAGCGAAATTCAGATCATTTGAAGGGCTCCACTTGGCGGGTCAGCTGAAAAGTAGCTCTTCGCACCATGCAATTGTCTATGTACGAATCAAAGCTTGTACCTCAGTATGAATCTGTTCCTCTTGAGAGCCGCTTGGTAGAGTCATGTGAGATCTCGCTCAGAATGTCCTAAAACGCAGTGTCTAAGGAAGACGGTTACCGAATACCGCTTCTCTGACCTGTAAGATTGTCTTGGAAAGTGTAGCAAGTCTGTTGAAGTACTGGCTTTGATTACGCTTTATATCTGGGAATGGAAGTTCCACGCTTTCTCCTCGCGGTTGTTGAAGTGTAGAGCTCTTGGACTTTTTAATCCTGTAGCTGTGGTGTTAGGAATGTTTGAGAATAGGCGGGATGTTTTGTAGGCACCATACGGACGCGGCCGTCCGGAAATTGATTACAATGATTGCTGAAAGAGATGCGGCTATATTGGAGAGGAATTCTGCTATAGCGGAAAAACTAGCCGCCCGGGAAGAACGAGATACTGCTCTCCTTCAGCGTGACATGGCCTATGCGGACCGAGACTCTGCCATCGAGGAGCGGGACGCAGCAGTCGCGGCTCTGGAATTAGCCTTGACGGATAGAAGCATTTTGGATAAGCGAGCAATACCGAAGGAGTCCAAGTTTTCCCAGTCATTCACCATGAATAAGAACTGCACACTTTTGGGAGCCACTCAACCATCGTCTCAGACTACATCACGTTTCAGTTCAGGTAGTACTGAACAAAGCGACCTGTGCAAAACTGTGAGCGCCAAAGAAGATCAAGTTGGGTTGTCGAGGAAAAGAAAGATTGTGGTCAGATCCACACTTGACCGGACTTTGCGGACAAAAAGACCCTATCGCTGTCCGCAAGAGGAGCGCGGACACGAGATGGGGGATCGTGATGAAACAGAGCACTATGCAGGGTCTAAGGAAGAAACATATGTGGAGAATGTACGTTATCCTATACCTCATTGTTCTTGTACAGGTGTGAAGCAGCAGTGTTACAGGTGGGGCAATGGAGGCTGGCAGTCCTCTTGCTGCACTACTATGATCTCCATGTACCCACTGCCTATGAATCCAACGAAACGGGGATCAAGGTTGGCTGGTCGCAAAATGAGTGCTGGTGCTTTTGAGAAGCTTCTGGAGAAGCTTTCCTCGGAAGGGGTCAACGTGAACCATCCTGTTGATTTGAAGGATCACTGGGCAAAGCATGGAACAAACCGCTATGTAACTCTTAGATGAAGAGTTGTCCTTCAAGGAATGCGGGTATGGTTCAAGATGTTCAAGACGCTTTGTGCTTATATTGCATGCAGTATCTTTTGCACTGATCCAGCTGTGGGAGTTCTGGAGTGGGAGATAAATCCTTTTAAGGTTTCTGAACTTCGAAGCATATGAACTTGACAGGTGACAGGACTTGGACAACACATGCAGTACCGCAGTAAAATGCGCGTTCATGTCAGTGTTGGACGTCGGGAAGTCTTCTCGCTGTGCAAGATGTGTGCCCCGACGAAGAGAAAGCGTCGTCAAAAGCACGAACTTGATACTCGCTTGACGAGTTTTGGAACTTCTGCAACTCAAGAAGCATTTTCAGCGTTGAGTCACTAGTACGTTTTGAAGATGTGAGGTATTACATTACAGTTTGTCAGTGGAGGATATAAGCCGTAGCATGTTGATGTTTTCACAGTTGCGAAGCTTCTGAACATTGTGTGTTTGATCTTCATAGTCAGTTAGCAGCTGCTTTTGGAACTATGTGGTTTTGATTGATGTCCAGCTTCTCTCCAATATTTTCTCGTGTCACGAAGTATTGGGCGCAAAGAGTTCTCCTCATCCGTAGACTTGACATCATACTGCCGAAAGCTTTGTATTGCTTTTCACCGTGATGTCCCTTAACTATTCATGAATGAATTTGATTCTCTCGTGTATCTAACCTTCCTGTTGCTTGCAGATGACTTCTTTGTTATGTATTTTTTAGCATTTTTAGTGACATAGTCGTGTGCATCAGAGGATGGTGTTTCAGAGCTTGGTTATTCAGAACCGATTTTGATCTCTCTCATAACCGGTTGTTATTATTCTTTAACAGAGAGGAGAGAACCGCCATACTGTTCGTAGTTTTTGCTCCGTTTCGGCTGGGATGTTTTCTCTACATGCGCTTGTGGTCGAAGTTGTGTTTTGAGTCTACAGAACCTTAGCAGGATCTGGCGCCCTTGTGGATATGCTAATACCATCGTTTGTGCGCAAGTGTCCTTCACCTGGTCGTTTTTTGCGTTACTTTCTCGTGACCAAACGGTTTCCAAACGCATACAATAAGGGTTTATCGTTCTTTTTTTAGACATTGCCGGGGGATCATTTTCTGTGTAATGGTTGCGTAAGAGGTGTCGAGAGTTAAGTCCCATATGTACGGTGGGTATTTGTAGTAAGGATTGTTTTAGGCATGTTTGAGTAGATTGGCTGGGTTACATTTTATGTTCTCTGGGATTGTGGTGAAATTGGTTGCAGAAGCGATGTGCAGTGGGTGTGATGAACGCATTTCTTGCTAAATAAGGACACAGTCTTGCATTCAGTCCAACTTCCGTGTGCTTGCTGGTACCCGCGAGAGCAAGTTCAGTTACTCTGCAAAGCGGTCATCATGAGGGGCTGACGTCTACGTTCCTTTTTCGAGATCTAGTTGGCAATGCGAGTCTGGCATCTGGGGGTTGCGTCCTTGCCAGTTGGGACGTCGGATGAGCAAAGCTAGTCACTGTATACCACGTTATTTTGGGACCTTACCGGTTTTTTGCTAGCAGAGGATTGCTTTATGTACCATCGATTTAGGTTCTCAAGAAGTCCGGAAATATCAGCCTTACTCAGGTCGAGTCTTGTTTAGTTGTTTAGTGCATGGTAACTTGCTAGTTTGAACTACTTGAACTGCCCCGAAAACAGAGGTTGTTTGACTTTGTAGGGTCTTGTAATATTTGTTCACGCGAAGAGGTGCTGGGGCGACAAATCGTAAGAGTCATGTATGCGGGTATGTTTCGTAGTTCTCATTTATGGAGATTGGGAGAATATTGTCTGCATCCTATCTCTTGATAAGAGACCCGTTCCATGTGAGTAGTATCACGAAGTAACATTATGGTCCACCAGGTTGAAGTTTGACAATTTCTTGTCAGTTTTTCTTCAACCGGGAAATATTTTCCGGATTCTGTCTGTTGAACAAGAGACCGTTATCATGTGAGTAGTCTCAGGTTAAAGTTCGACATAAGACATGAACACGTTAAATGGAAATTCCAGTGAAGTTGCACATGTTTTGGTGAAGCTGCATGTGTATTTTGAGGTCATGATAGCAGTTTGTAGAGAATGTCTTGGGGTGAGCCCCAAATATGTATGCTTCCTGATCTTGTTTGCAGTGTGCAAAGAATGACCTTTTGTGTGACTTCCTTGCATTATTATCACCTCTTCCAAGTTTGGAAGAGAGAATATGCAAGCATTTAATTTATTACCTACCCTTTCCCAACGAAAGGGTAGGTAATAAATTAAATTTATCAACTGAGATTATTAAAATACTCTGAGAAGGTGACATATATACAGAACTGCAGATTGCCTCACTGCGTCCTATTTACAGGTTTTTATGTACCTATATGAAACAATTGTCAGCAGCAACTTGTCTCGTAAATCTTATCGGTCTTCTCAGTCCATTATCTATAGAGGTTAAGAGTGGTCAAGAAGCGCATGAAAAATGGAAGTTGGATCAATCTTGTATTCAAAAGCAACGGAGTTTAAATGAAATGGTAAGGACAAAATAAGAACGGATAGAACTCAAGAAACAGCAAGAGGAGGAGAGAGCTCTACCTCTTCTTCACGTTTTTTTACACTTTTTGACCTGTGTTGAATGTGTTAACGAATTTCTTTGGTTGCATCTCTGACTTTCTCTGAACCAGTTATCTAAAGTGGCAAATAAAAGATCAAATCAAGGTTTGTTCTCGAATAACCGAGAAAGAAAGTGAAAAGTTTCTATATCCCATCAATTTCAGAGCACCATAACTCCGTGCAGGGAGCTCAGATTGACTTCGTTTTGCTTCCGCTGGACAGATAAAGTTCCCATCTACTATGTTGTGAAGTTTGAGTTCAAATACAGAGCTCGGATCTGTATTTGAACTTCAAGAGTATCTCTTTTCCTTCACGGACCAAATTTCTGGAACTTCTTTGACCTTCATTGACCTTTGCTGATTGGGTCAGAGAACTTCACCGACCTCCCGTTACCCACTTACCTAAGTGACTTACTTAAGTCATAAGTCAAGGATCAGATCCGGTCCGAGTTGTCGAGGAGTAAACCAAAATGGGAAGTTTGTGTACTCAAATCATGTTCAGAGGGCCATCACTCCGTGCAAGGAGCTTTGACTTCGTTTTGATCTCGTTGGGTCAGGGAACTTCCCTGACCTTGACCTTCCCTTACCCAAAGTGATAAGCAGGGATCAGATCAAGGTCCGAGTTCCCAGAGTAATCCAAAGCAAAAAGTTTTGTATCCCGTAATCTTCTGAGCATCATAACTCCGTGCATGGAGCTCAAATTGACTTCGTTTTGGTCTCGTTGAAAAGATAAAGTTGCAATGTACCATCTTTTTGAAGTTCGAGCTCAAATGGAGATCCCAACAGGAACTTATGGCGAAAACACCTTCAAGAGTAAATTTTTTCCCTTCACGGATCTAATTTAGAGAACTTCCGTGACATTTCTTAACCTTTGCTGATCGGATTAGGGAACTTCCCTGATCTTCCCTGGTTGGGTCCATGAACTTCCCTGACCTTCCTGACTTTCCTGACCCACTAACTCAAAGTGGTAAGTAAGTGACCAGATCAAAGTCCGAGTTCTAGGAGTTGCCAAAGCGAAAAGTTTCAGTACTTTGTGTCCTGAGCGCCATAACTCTGTCTAGACAGCTCAGATCGACATCATTTTGGTCTCACTGAAGATCTTATGTTCCAGACTACCGTCCTGAAAAGTTTCATCTAGAAAAGAACTAAGAACACTGAATGGTGACAAGAATGCTTCTGTACGTTATGTATAATCTTATGTGATGATCTTCAAGAAAAAGCTAAATATAACCATCAACTATTCATATTTACATGGGGACTTTACACAATATACTCAAATAGAAAACGTGTCAAGGACTAGTCTAAAGAAGGATAATTGTGATGTTACTGGAGGATAGAACTCAATTGAGTTATATTTTGAAGATCACATTGAAGAGATGATATCCATGATGAAGATAATAAATAAAATGATAAATATTATTAATTATCTTTTGGGGTCTTCATGGACCATGGGACTGTCCATGTGAGTCCACCATAGAGGGACTCGGACCAGAAGCTTCATTAAAATTTTGCAACGCATGCACCTCCAACTGTACCCACTAAGGACTGAAACCCACGACCTTTTTCTTAGAAGACTGTAGGCTAAACCACTTGAGACACCTATCTTTGGTGTCCCAAGTGGTAATAGTAATAGTGAAGTAATAGTTAATCACAACCCGATAAAGAAAACTCATACAAATGAGTTACAAGAAGTGATAAGAATCCAAGAATGATGAAATGATTGAAGTGTACTCCGAGAGCACAAGCTCTCTAGAAACAAAATAAGTGAAGTGTTTATAACAGTGGTATGACAGCTAATAGCTCATAGGTTACAAGATGGATAGGGCTTAGACTCCGAAGCCATCAGTCTAAGTTGTGTCTAAAGATCGGTGTCCCAAGTGGTTTAACCTACAGTCCTCTAAGAGAAAGGTCATGGGTTCAATCCTTGGCGGGTGCTTGCACTGCAAACAGTTAACAAAGTTTCTGGTAGGAGTCCCGCTGCGATGGACTCACATGGACAGTCTCATGGTCTGCGAAGACCTCAAAGGGACATGTAATAATATTTATCAGTTTTATCTCTGGGTCAAAAGATCTTCCTCATTTGCGATCTCCAACTGAATGATAAATGATAATAATCATCCCCTAAAGACCCAAGGAGTCAAAAGATAAAAACACGATCTCAAATAAAAATCAATAACAAACCTAAGAATCAGTACTAGTATGATGAATAACTACGTCTCTGATATATAATCCTAGTCACAGAGTCGGCATATGTAAGAGTATAAATCACTAGTGACTATCATATATCTATATTTGATATCCAAGTACATTTAGCATATGGTGTATACATGGTCCTTATCCTCAAGCTGATCTAAATCACAAAGTCTACAAAGACGTTCACTCCTATCAATATTTAACCAACTTCTTTCCTCAATATCAAGTCTATGAGAGCTATTACGATGTTGAGCAATAATATGTGAGAGAAATGTTGATATATGATAAATGATAAATGATAATAATCATACGTTGAAGACCCAAAGAGTCTTCAACAGTCTTCAACAGACCCAAAGAGTCTTCAACTCCTCTCTCCAACAGGTCCGCGAAATAGAAACACACCTCAACCTCTAGGAGTTATGAAGGAGTTGTTTAATCTCCTCCATCATCACCGAAGAACTAGTTTCAGAAATCAGCGAGCTAAAAGCACACCTCAACACTTCAATTCTCCTCAGATCACTACAAGATTTGTCTCAATGGAAGCGTCTCAATGAGATCTTTCCAATGGTACCAAGCTTGCTCAAAACCAACAACCACAGCTCCTTCGACGATCGTTTTTGTCCACGGGTGTCAACTCCTCTCTCCAACAGGTCCACGAAATAGAAACACACCTCAACACCTCAATTCTTCTCAGATCGCAACAAGATTTGTCTCAATGGAAGCTTTTCGCCGAGACCTTTCCAATGGTACCAAGCTTGCTCAAAACCAACAACCACAGCTCCTTCGACGATCGATTTTGTCCACGGGTGTCAACTCCTCTCTCTAACATGTCCGCGAAATTAAAACACACCTGAACACCTCAATTCTCCTCAGATCGCAACAAGATTTGTCTCAATGGAAGTGTCTCGCCGAGAATTTTCCAATGGTACCAAGCTTGCTCAAAACCAACAACCACAGCTCCTTCGACGATCGATTTTGTCCACGGGTGTCAACTCCTCTCTCCAACAGGTCCGTGAAACAGAAACACACCTCAACGCCTCAATTCGTCTCAGATCGTAACAAGATTTGTCTCAATGGAAACATTTCGCCTAGACCTTTCCAATGGTACCAAGCTTGCTCAAAACCAACAACCACAGCTCCTTCGACGATCGATTTTGTCCACGGGTGTCAACTCCTCTCTCTAACATGTCCGCGAAATTAAAACACACCTGAACACCTCAATTCTCCTCAGATCGCAACAAGATTTGTCTCAATGGAAGCGTCTCGCCGAGAATTTTCCAATGGTACCAAGCTTGCTCAAAACCAACAACCACAGCTCCTTCGACGATCGATTTTGTCCACGGGTGTCAACTCCTCTCTCCAACAGGTCCGTGAAACAGAAACACACCTCAACGCCTCAATTCTCCTCAGATCGTAACAAGATTTGTCTCAATGGAAGCGTCTCGCCGAGACCTTTCCAATGGTACCAAGCTTGCTCAAAATCAACAACCACAGCTCCTTCGACGATCGATTTTGTCCACGGGTGTCAACTCCTCTCTCCAACAGGTCCGCGAAATAGAAACACACCTCAAAGCCTCAATTTTCCTCAGATCACAACAAGATTTGTCTGTTATGTTGCTTGCGCTTATTCCAAGTAGAGCCGATCAAAGTAAAATCATCCAACTCATGTACATTGTTTTCTTCATGTTCCCATGTCTCCACCAAGTTGATGATATCAGCCTTGTTCGAAATTGGTAAAGCGCTTGTGTACTTTGACTTAGTAAGCCCATGAATGTTCCACATCATAACTCTAAGGGTCGAAGGGCTTTATGTCTGAAGAGTGAGATCCCTTAGAGAGACGAGATTACCTTATCAAGCTCTAAAAGCTACATTCTCATTTGGTTGGTATGCTGATGTGGTGGCTTGGTGTGGAAAATGAAACATTTTTGAGTGTGATTTTGACCTTCCACCTATTGCTCTTCGAGAGTTAATTCAGAAAAGATTTTTGCATGCATATGGTCTCAACCCAAGACCAAGATGGCTTACTATCAGTAGCATGTCAATCCAATGTTGGTGTATTGTGAACAAGAGCACCTCCGAGCATCTCTTTTCAACATATCATCGCTCTGCACCGCACTAGCTCTCATAGACTTGGCATTGAGGAAGGACGTTGGTTAAACATTGTTAGGAGTGAACGGCTTTGTAGATTTTTTGATTTAGATCAAATAGAGGATGAGGATCATGTATTCATTGTATGTCCCTTGTATGATGAGATTAGATGTAGACATAAGATAGTTGCTAGTGATTTGTATACACTTTACAGATGTCAGCTCTCCCACTAGGGCTTTATATTAGAGATATAGTTTCTTGTCGTACCAATGCTCTTTTGCATTGATACGATCTCCTAGGGTTTCCTAGGCTCACATGTTGACTTTGTATTGTATTTGTTTCTGCCTTTTGACTCCTTTGGGACTTTTGGGGACACGGGTGTCATCTCCTCTCTCCAACAGGTCCGTGAAATAGAAAGACACCTCAACACCTCAATTCTCCTCAGATCTCAACAAGATTTGTCTCAATGGAAGTGTCTCGCCGAGAATTTTCCAATGGTACCAAGTTTGCTCAAAACCAACAAGCACAGCTCCTTCGACGATCGATTTTGTCCAATAGTGTCAACTCCTCTCTCCAACAGGTCCATGAAATAGAAACACACATCAACACCTCAATTCTCCTCAGATCGCAACAAGATTTGTCTCAATGGAATCGTCTCGTCGAGACCTTTCCAATGGTACCAAGTTTGCTCAAAATCAACAACCACAGCTCCTTCGACGATCGATTTTGTCCATGGGTGTCAACTCCTCTCTCCAACAAGTCCGCGAAATAAAAACACACCTCAACACCTCAATTCTCCTAAGATCTCAACAAGATTTGTCTCAATGGAAGCGTTTCGCCAAGACCTTTCCAATGGTACCAAGCTTGCTCAAAACCAACAACCATAGCTTTTTCGACGATCGATTTTGTCCACGGGTGTCAACTCCTCTCTCCAACAGATCCACGAAATAGAAACACATCTCAACACCTCAATTCTCCTCAGATCGCAACAAGATTTGTTTCAATGGAAGCGTCTCGCCGAGACCTTTCTAATGATATCAAGCTTGCTCAAAATCAACAACCACAGCTCCTTCGACGATCATTTTTGTCCACGGGTGTCAACTCCCCCTCGTGTATATAATCCTAATGAAAGCGTCGACATCTGTAAGAGTGTATAAAAATCACTAGCGACTATCGTATGTTTATATAAAATATCCAAGTATAATGGACACACGAAGAATAAATGATAAATGATAAATGATAAATGATAACAATCATACCGAGAAGACCCAAAGAGTCAAAAGACAAAAACATAATACAAATCACAAACTTAAAATCAATGACTAACATAAGAATCAGTACTAATACGCAGAGTATTAGTACGATGGATAACTACGTCTCTCATATATAATCCTAATGAAAGCATCGGCATCTATAAGAGTGTATAAAAATCACTAGTGACTATCGTATGTCTACATATGATATCCAAGTATAATGATGTCGTGCGCATACACATCGCTACACAACATACATCGTTGTCAGAGATACACCACGCATACACATAACATATGGACGATATCATACACATACACAAGTGTATCACAATGATAAACGGTATGTACTCACTCCACGATGCCAATGGATACTAAACAATCACTAAAGTCGAACCAAATCCACTATGTGCTCGCAGAGAATCCAGATTACATTCACCAAGACTATCCACCATAACCAAGAGCTTGAAAACTCAACTAGAATAACTAAGGTCTCCAAGCCTTACCTGCGAAGTATTTGGGCTATCTCAATAACTCGCCCTAACAGCACTAACAGCCCTATTGAGATTAGTCACTCCGCACTCGGTCAACCTAGCCGAGGTGCTAAACCGACATGACAGCTGTCTTACGCATACACATCGCTACACAACATACATCGCTGTCAGAGGTACACCACACATACACATAACATATGGACGATGTCATATACATACACAAGTGTACTACAATCGCTTCCCTAATTGACGGTTATGTCCCTCTAACTCCAGATAGCCCCATATTCTAACTACGTGATATACACATTCATGGGTGCAAGGATCAGAAGGTCAAGTGCTACATCGCCCCATCGTTAATCGCATGTCTGCAATCCATATCAAGCAAAGATTTAATTGGCGATCCTTGCTATATACATCGAGGCCAAACCCACGTCCAATAGAAATGACAAGAGAAATAGAGTCAAACACGACATGTGTCAACCTCTCGAACAATCATCACACACCAACATACGGACTGCTTCACCAACAGACCCACACAACATACACCTCAAGCCCACACGTACAACTGTTAAGCATAAGTCAACAGTACCATCGATGTTGGAAAGACGACATGACGCATAATTACGCACATGGTCCTTCCAAACAACACCATCATAGTCTTTTAACATGAGTTCTCCAGAAGATAACATCTCACGCACTCGTAAAATAGTGCGTCTTGCGGTCACATTCAATGTCATCGGTGCAGTCTACTACAGATAGATATAATCGTCAGGATGATACATGCAAATTGATGACCGATAACCTCTTCCTCGAATAGTCGCATATTGCAATGTTACTCTATGGTGAGCAATCGCTAGGTTCTCAAAAGCCATAGACATAACTCTCTAAAATATCTCTGCTCGTTGAGAACATGGTCTCACCCACATATCCGAGTCATCAAGGTTCAGCACCTCAACAGAATCATGACGAATGAACGAAGATAGATCTGGATCTCGATCACACAATAGAAAATACGGTGAGAAAGAAACCAAAGACGCTTGTTGGCTAAAACGGTAGCCCATAGCCAACTATGGTAACCGTACATCTCAATTTTTCAAATAACCCTTCTGTAAGCCATACTTGCGCAATCCTCTCTTCACCGTCTGAACTACTCTTTCCGTCAAACCATCCATCTCATGTCATATGATCTCGAGATGTAGTCTGATGATCAATCAGCGCCTGATCACACAAGGCTTGAAACTCACCAAGAAGAAGACAGTTGTTGAGGAGGATACTGAGGAAGAGGAAGAAGGAATACTGGAGAGTGTAAACCTTCCGAGACCACCAGTCGATATTACGGATGAAGTTCGGGAACTCCTGAAGAAGGAATTACTACGAGCAAAAACTTCGGCAAAGGAAGCCGATACGACTTCGGCCGAAGTCCCAGAACGATCAACTTCGTCTGCACCAAAACATTTTCATACTTCGTGTCGCGACCCTCATTCTCAAGATCGGCTTCGGCCATTGAAGTCAGAACTTCGGCCAAGAACGAAGAGGTTCCGAAGGAGCACAGTCGATCGAAACCTGTCAAGAAAGAACCTGTGGCGATACCACACTGGTGATGTAATAGCTGAACTAGAAACACAGAAGGCTAACATAAGTTTCAAATAACTGATTGAAGAGAATAAAATTTATAAGAAATTGTTACTTCAAGCACTGAAGAAACTAACTAAAGTAAGAAGATCAAAGTTACCTTCTCTGTTTCACATCGAGTCAGAAGACCTGAGGTCTCCTGAAGTGGAAGTGGAGGTTGCAAGTTGTGTAATTAGGAAAGTGCCAATTGACTTCGGATCAGGAATCAACATAATAACAAAAGACACGACACATGCGTTAGATTTCAGCAAGTTTGAAAAAACTCAGCGAGTGTTACGGCTGGCAGATCAAACAAGAAGACGACCACTGGGGCTACTGCGCAACATTCCCACCTTAATAGATGGGATTTCTTTTAAACTCACTTATGAATGAATGAATGAATGAATATCAAGCCCGGAAGACCCAAAGAATCAAAAGGCAGAAAAAAACACAATACAAAGTCAACATGTGAGCCTAGGAAACCCTAGAAGATCGTATCAATGCAAAAGAGCATTGGTACGACAAGAAACTATATCTCTAATATAAAGCCCTAGTGAGAGAGCTGACATCTGTAAAAGTGTATAGAAATCACTAGCAACTATCTTATGTCTACATCTAATCTCATCATACAAGGGACATACAATGAATACATGATCCTCATCCTCTATCTGATCTAAATCACAAAGTCTACAAAGCCGTTCACTCCTAACAATGTTTAGCCAACGTTCTTCCTCAATGCCAAGTCTATGAGAGCTAGTGCGGTGCTGAGCGATGATATGTCGAAGAGAGATTGAAATTGGTGTCCGGAGGTACTCTTGTTCACAATACACCAACATGGAGTTGACACGCTGCTGATAGTAAGCCATCTTGGTCTCGGGTTGAGACCATATAGCATGTAAAAACCTTTTCTGAATCAACTCCCGAAGAGCAATAGGTGGAAGGTCAAAATCACGCTCAAAAATGTTCCATCTTCCACACCAAGCCACCACATTAGCATACCAACCAAATGAGAATGTAGCTCTTAGAGCTTGACAAGGTAATCTCGTCTCTCCAAGAGATCTCACTCTTGAGACATAAATGATAGTCAAGTAAAGAGCTTCTGCTTCTACGGATAAGCAACCAGATTCAGCAAGGAGCATAGCATATGGTGTTTGGCATCTTACACCAAGCTCCACTTGTAAGAACACTTTTTGAACCTTCTCGATACGTTCCCAAGCTCCTTTCCTTGCACCAGGCCCCCACACTTGAACACCATAAAGTATCACAGGCAAAACCAAACTCCTGAAGAGAAACTTTCTCAAATCCCATGCTAAGAGATGAGCACGTCGACAACGATTCAAAAGAGAGTACAAAGCTTTATAACCAGCTTCAACTCTCTTATGAATGCACAAAGCCCAACTGTAGTTATGAGAGAAGTCAATGCCCAAGTACTTGTAACTCTCCACTTGTTGTAAAACTTGGCCCTTGTAGAGAAAAGAATGGCGCACTTTTGAACCCACCACCATCACTTTGGACTTCGAAAGGTTCACTTCCATCTGCATGTTGTTGCAAAAGACCTCAAGAGCATCCAAATGTCGTTGTAAACTCAAAGGATCACGTGATAGAAGGATGATATCATCAGCATAAATCAATGCTTGAATGATATAGATTCCCAACTTCACACCTTCTCCTCCAAATTCAGCAAGACATTTCTCCATGTCATCGATGAAGATACCAAACAGAGTAGGAGAGAGAGGACAACCTTGAATGACTCCAATAGTGCTAAAGATCTCCTTTGATTGTGTCGAGGTAAGCTTCACATAAACTCGTTCATAGAGTTTAGAAACCGCTGCCATCATCTCTTTAGGAACACCAATGGCAACAAATCTGTCCCATAAGAGCTTCCTAGGTACCCTATCAAAAGCTTTTGTGTAGTCGATAAAAGCAGCATAGAGAGCTTTACCATTTCCTTTTGACTTCTACCAAGCAACACGAAGACAAAGAATATGATCAATGGTGCTAAAGGTAGGACGAAAACCTGCTTGTGAACGAGCTCTCACATTGGATCCTTCTGCCCAAACACTGAGTTTTCTCTCTATCAAGCTCCCATACAACTTGGCAAAGATGTTGCCCACCATGATAGTTCTATAGTTGGTAACATCATCCTTCTTGCCCGACTTGTGGATGGGAATCACTTTGCGCATGAACCAACTCTTAGGGAAACCATGTACAGCAGCATCATTCAGAAGCTTGGTAAGTATAGGAATGAGAGAATCACCTCCCCATTGTAGTAGCTCTGCAGAAAGTCCTTCTAGATCCTCAGATTTTCCACTTGCAAGCCTACTGAGCTGATGTCGTACTTCGTCCATTGAAAAGGTCTGCGGTAGTCCTTCACTTTGTGGCATACATGGTGCATGTTGAGAGAAGTAAAGTTGCTCAACGTAGGACATCAAAGCTGAAGGATCAAGACTTGGTGAACTTGGACGAGATGCTAAACGTCTCCAAAAAGCTTTGGGATCCTTCTGAAAATCAAAAGCAAGTTCCAAGCCTTTCTTTCTCAAGAAAGCTCTCTTCTTACGTTTGATCGACTGCTTGTACAAGGTTGTTGCTTCCAAGTCACAAGCCTTGTCTAGAGCCTTTAACCGAGCAAGTTTGCACTCTTCATCAAACCAGCCATTGCAAGGGTTACCTTTGAGCTTTCTGCTTGAGTGTTGAGAGAAAAACCGAGTTGCAATTTTCTTCAAGACATCCGTCAATTGTGTATCTCGTTGGTCAAGATTGTGGCTCCACTGTGTAATAGATATCAAATTCTCTAGAGCAGTTTGATAAAGATGTCTTTTCCGGTGATCAAGACGAAGTCTAGAGGTAGTGTTGCTCCCATCAAAACCTTTCAACTTGTAAGGTGCAAATGAGCTAGACAAGGATAGTGAGAACAGTAGAGGAGTGTGATCAGATTCAGGTTGTAGATCCAAAACTTCAAATGCTGAAATGAGTGAACTATCAAGAGATGAGGAGAGGAGGTAGTCTACTATGCCTGATCCAGAGGTAGAGACGTATGTTTTCATGTTAGAGCTAGGAAAACGGGATGTACCGTTCAGAATTTTCAAACTACAGATTGCTCCAAAAGTCAAGAAGTGTTCTTTCATGTCATTGGTGGATGTATCTAAGGAGGCACGGGACCATGTAGGATCATCATCTTCTTCAAGAATAGGGGAATGGTCAAGAGCATAGAATTGTGTGAATTGGCAAGTGTGAACTCTAGCATTGAAATCTCCCACCACAAAGACTTTGTCCTTCTCTTGATATCTCAAAACATCAATAGAAAGACGATGGAAAGGTTGGCTCGTGCTACATGCTCTAGTCTGATAGATAGACATGTTCAAAGGTGCAAAATAGCAGATTGCGATATAACATGCAGATCTACTTTCTCCACCAACTCGAATCCAATGATATTGTCCACCCACATCCTGAAAAACCACTTCAACAAGCTGATGCAAATAAGATCTGACATAAGTTGCAATACCTCCAAAACCACGTCCTTTATGTTACTTGCGCTTGTTCCAAGTAGAGCCGGTCAAAGTAAAACCATCCAACTCACGTATATTGTTTCCTTCATGTTCCCATGTCTCCACCAAGTTGATGATATCAGCCTTGTTCCAAATTGGTAAAGCGCTTGTGTACTTTGACTTAGTAAGCCCATGAATGTTCCACATCATAACTCTAAGGGTCGAAAATTACTATTTGGAAGCATCTCGTCTCTTTGTTATCTCGTTGTGCCTGATCTGCAAACTTAGCCAATATTGCTCGAGGTTGTGAGCCTTTTTGCCCTATGCGGTAAGCTTGAACTAGGACAGGCTTGTGAACATGTAACGTGTGAGCAAAGAAAGTGGTAGCTACTTCCTTGGTCTCTTTCTTCTCTAGCTCAGGTAAACCGGATATTCTCACATTCTTCACCCTTGAGAGTTGGTTCAACTTTTCATTCTCTTGCTCTTGAAAAAGAGAGACTTGAGCCGCCTTGGTAGCTTCAGCATAAGATTTCATCTTCATCTCCAACTTCTCCACTACTTCTTTGAAATTATCATTTACCACCGCAGATTTCTCCTCAGCAGAAACAGCAGATGCTGAGAGTGTAGAGGAAATCTCTTTGGTAGTTGTAGCAACAACAGTTTGCATGTTTTTCAAAGCATGAACATCGCACACAACAGAAACAAGCTCACTCTTATGTGCTATGAGCTCTCGATGCAGATCTGCTACTTCAACCGATACTTCTTCCACCGCTGCCAACACCTTATGAAGAAGTTGTTTAATCTCCTCCATCATCACCGAAGAACTAGTTTAACAAATCAACGAGCTAAGAGCACACCTCAAAACCTCAATTCTCCTCAGATCGTAACAAGATTTGTCTCAATGGAAGCGTCTCGCCGAGACCTTTCCAATGGTACCAAGCTTGCTCAAAACCAACAACCACAGCTCCTTCGACGATCGATTTTGTCCACGGGTGTCAACTCCTCTCTCCAACAGGTCCGTGAAACAGAAACACACCTCAACGCCTCAATTCTCCTCAGATCGTAACAAGATTTGTCTCAATGGAAGCGTCTCGCCGAGACCTTTCCAATGGTACCAAGCTTGCTCAAAATCAACAATCACAGCTCCTTCGACGATCGATTTTGTCCACGGGTGTCAACTCCTCTCTCCAACAGGTCCGCGAAATAGAAACACACCTCAACGCCTCAATTTTCCTCAGATCACAACAAGATTTGTCTGTGAAATTTATGATTTGTCTGTTATGTTGCTTGCCCTTGTTCCAAGTAGAGCCGATCAAAGTAAAATCATCCAACTCATGTACATTGTTTTCTTCATGTTCCCATGTCTCCACCAAGTTGATGATATCAGCCTTGTTCAAAATTGGTAAAGCGCTTGTGTACTTTGACTTAGTAAGCCCATGAATGTTCCACATCATAACTCTAAGGGTCGAAGGGCTTTATGTCTGAAGAGTGAGATCCCTAAGAGAGACGAGATTACCTTGTCAAGCTCTAAAAGCTACATTCTCATTTGGTTGGTATGCTGATGTGGTGGCTTGGTGTGGAAGATGGAACATTTTTGAGCGTGATTTTGACCTTCCACCTATTGCTCTTCGGGAGTTAATTCAGAAAAGATTTTTGCATGCATATGGTCTCAACCCAAGACCAAGATGGCTTACTATCAGCAGCATGTCAATCCAATGTTGGTGTATTGTGAACAAGAGTACCTCCGACCACCTATTTCAATCTCTTTTCAACATATCATCGCTCTGCACCGCACTAGCTCTCATAGACTTGGCATTGAGGAAGGACGTTGGTTAAACATTGTTAGGAGTGAACGGCTTTGTAGATTTTTTGATTTAGATCAAATAGAGGATGAGGATCATGTATTCATTGTATGTCCCTTGTATGATGAGATTAGATGTAGACATAAGATAGTTGCTAGTGATTTGTATACACTTTACAGATGTCAGTTCTCCCACTAGGGCTTTATATTAGAGATATAGTTTCTTGTCGTACCAATGCTCTTTTGCATTGATTCGATCTCCTAGGGTTTCCTAGGCTCACATGTTGACTTTGTATTGTATTTGTTTCTGCCTTTTGACTCTTTGGGTCTTCAGGGCTTGATATTCATTCATTTGGTTGGTATGCTGATGTGGTGGCTTGGTGTGGAAAATGGAACATTTTTGAGCGTGATTCTGATCTTCCACCTATTGCTCTTCGAGAGTTGATTCAAAAACATTTTTACATGCTATATGATCTCAACCCAAGACCAAGATGGTTTACTATCAGCAGCATGTCAATCCCATGTTGGTGTATTATGGACAAGAGTACCTCTGAGTACCTATTTCAATCTCTCTTCAACATATCATTGCTCAGCACCGCACTAGCTCTCATAGACTTGGCATTGAGGAAGGACGTTGGTTAAACATTGTTAGGAGTGAACGGCTTTGTAGACTTTTTGATTTAGATCAAATAGAGGATGAGGATCATGTATTCATTGTATGTCCCTTGTATGATGAGATTAGATGTAGACATAAGATAGTTGCTAGTGATTTGTATACACTTTACAGATGTCAGTTCTCCCACTAGGGCTTTATATTAGAGATATAGTTTCTTGTCGTACCAATGCTCTTTTGCATTGATTCGATCTCCTAGGGTTTCCTAGGCTCACATGTTGACTTTGTATTGTATTTGTTTCTGCCTTTTGACTCTTTGGGTCTTCAGGGCTTGATATTCATTCATTTGGTTGGTATGCTGATGTGGTGGCTTGGTGTGGAAAATGGAACATTTTTGAGCGTGATTCTGATCTTCCACCTATTGCTCTTCGAGAGTTGATTCAAAAACATTTTTACATGCTATATGATCTCAACCCAAGACCAAGATGGTTTACTATCAGCAGCATGTCAATCCCATGTTGGTGTATTATGGACAAGAGTACCTCTGAGTACCTATTTCAATCTCTCTTCAACATATCATTGCTCAGCACCGCACTAGCTCTCATAGACTTGGCATTGAGGAAGGACGTTGGTTAAACATTGTTAGGAGTGAACGGCTTTGTAGACTTTTTGATTTAGATCAAATAGAGGATGAGGATCATGTATTCATTGTATGTCCCTTGTATGATGAGATTAGATGTAGACATAAGATAGTTGCTAGTGATTTGTATACACTTTACAGATGTCAGTTCTCCCACTAGGGCTTTATATTAGAGATATAGTTTCTTGTCGTACCAATGCTCTTTTGCATTGATTCGATCTCCTAGGGTTTCCTAGGCTCACATGTTGACTTTGTATTGTATTTGTTTCTGCTTTTTGACTCTTTGGGTCTTCCGGGCTTGATATTTACTCATTCATTCATAAATCACAAAGTCTACAAAGCCGTTCACTCCTAACAATGTTTAACCAACGTCCTTCCTCAATGCCAAGTCTATGAGAGCTAGTGCGGTGCTGAGCGATGATATGTCGAAGAGAGATTGAAATAGGTGCTCGGAGATACTCTTGTTCACAATACACCAACATGGGATTGACATGCTGCGGATAGTAAGCCATCTTGGTCTTGGGTTGAGACCATATGAATGAATGAATGAATGAATATCAAGCCTGGAAGACCCAAAGAGTCAAAAAGTGGAAAAAAATACAATACTAAGTCAACATGTGAGGCTAGGAAACCCTAGGAGATCGTATCAATGCAAAAGAACATTGGTACGACAAGAAACTACATCTCTAATATAAAGCCCTAGTGGGAGAGTTGACATCTGTAAAAGTGTATAGAAAAACATGTAGCATGTAGCATATATATAGCATGTAAAAACATTTTTGAATCAACTCCCGAAGAGCAATAGGTGGAAGGTCAAAATCAAGCTCAAAAATGTTTCATTTTCCACACCAAGCCACCACATCAGCATACCAACCAAATGAGAATGTGGCTCTTAGAGCTTGATAAGGTAATCTCTTGTCTCTAAGGGATCTCACTCTTGAGACATAAATGATAGTCAAGTAAAGAGCTTCTCCTTCCATGGATAAGCAACCAGATTCAGCAAGGAGCATAGCATATGATGTTCTGCATCTTACACCAAGCTCTACTTGTAAGAACACTTTTTGAACCTTCTCAATACGTTCCCAAGCTCCTTTCCTTGCTCACATGTTGACTTGGTATTGTATATTTTTGCCTTTTGACTCTTTGGGTCTTCCTAGCTTGATATTCATTCATTCATTCATAACTCTAAGGGTCAAAAGTTGCTATTTGGAAGCATCTCGTCTCCTTTGTGTGACAACAGCACGTCCATATCTCAAGAAAGCAATGAACTCTCGTTGTTGAGCCTCTTTTACTTTCACAAGCTCCTTCGCTTGGCTTCAGCTTGTAACATTGTGAAATCAGGATCCAACCAGATCTGCCTCCCCTTCAAGACAGCTTTGTTAGCCATCGCTGTATCTCCTTGTGTCTAATCTGCAAACTTACCCAATATTGCTTGAGGTTGTGAGCTTTTTTGTCTTATGCGGTAAGCTTGAACTAGGACATGCTTGTGAACATATAACGTGTCAGCAAAAAAAGTGGTAGCTACTTCCTTGGTCTCCTCCTTCTCTAGCTCAGGTAAACCAGATCAGAGGATGAGGATCATGTATTCATTATATGTCTCTTGTATGATGAGATTAGATGTAGACATAAGATAGTTGCTAGTGATTTCTATACACTTTTACAGATGTCATCTCTCCCCCTAAGCTTTATATTAGAGATATAGTTTCTTGTCGTACCAAAGCTCTTTTGCATTGATACGATATCCTAGGGTTTCCTAGGCTCACATGTTGACTTTGTATTATTTTTTTTCTTCTTTTCACTCTGTGGGTCTTCCGGAGACAGATCTGGTTGGATCTTGATCTCACACCGCTACAAGTTGAAACCAAGCGGAAGGAGCTTGTGAAGGTAAAAGAGGCTCAACAAGGAGGGTTCATTGCTTTCTTAAGAGATGGACGTGCTGTTGTCACACAAAGGAGACGAGATGCTTCCAAATACCAATTTTTGACCCTTAGAATGAATGAATATTCATTCATTCATCAAGCCCGGAAGACGCAAAGAGTCAAAAGACAAAAAAAATACAATACAAAGTCAACATGTGAGCCTAGGAAACCCTAGGATATCGTATCAATGCAAAAGAGCATTGGTACGACAAAACCATTGGAAACTATATCTCTAATATAAAGCCCTAGTGGGAGAGCTGACATCTGTAAAAGAGTATAGCTCATTTGCATCCTACAAGTTGAAAGGTTTTGATGGGAGCAACACTACCTCTAGACTTCGTCTTGATCATCGAAAAAGACATCTTTATCAAACTGCTCTAGAGAATTTGATATCCATTACACAGTGGAACCACAATCTTGACCAACGGGATACACAATTGACGGATGTCTTGAAGAAAATTGCAACTCGGTTTTTCTCTCAACACTCAAGCAGAAAGCTCAAAGGTAACCCTTGCAATGGCTGGTTTGATGAAGAGTGCAAACTTGCTCGGTTAAAGGCTCTAGACAAGGCTTGTGCCTTGGAAGCAACAACCTTGTACAAGCAGTTGATCAAACGTAAGAAGAGAGCTTTCTTGAGAAAGAAAGGCTTGGAACTTGCTTTTGAATTTCAGAAGTCTTGATCCTTTAGTTTTGATGTCCTACGTTGAGCAACTTTACTTCTTTCCACATGCACCATGTATGCCACAAAGTGAAGGACTACCGCAAACCTTTTCAATGGACGAAGTACGACATCAGCTCAGTAGGCTTGCAAGTGGAAAATCTGAGGATCTAGAAGGACTTTTTGCGGAGCTACTACAATGGGGAGGTGATTCTCTCATTCCTATACTTACCAAGCTTCTGAATGATGCTGCTGTACATGGTTTCCCTAAGAGTTGGTTCATGCGCAAAGTGATTCTCATCCACAAGTCGGGCAAGAAGGATGATGTTACCAACTATAGAACTATCATGGTGGGCAACATCTTTGCCAAGTTGTATGGGAGCTTGCTAGAGAGAAAACTCAATGTTTGGGCAGAAGGATCCAATGTGAGAGCTCGTTCACAAGCAAGTTTTCGTCCTACCTTTAGCACCATTGATCATATCCTTTGTCTTCGTGTTGCTTGGGAGAAGTCAAAAGGAAATGGTAAATCTCTCTATGCTGCTTTTATCGACTACACAAAAGCTTTTGATAGGGTGCCTAGGAAGCTCTTATGGGACAGACTTGTTGCCATTGGTGTTCCTAAAGATATGATGGCAGCGGTTTCTAAACTCTATGAACGAGTTTATGTGAAGCTTACCTCGACACAATCAAAAGAGATCTTTAGCACTATTGGAGTCATTCAAGGTTGTCCTCTCTCCCTTACTCTATTTGGTATCTTCATTGATGACGTGGAGAGATTTCTTGCTGAATTTGGAGGAGAAGGTGTGAAGTTGGGAATCTATATCATTCAAGTATTGATTTATGCTGATGATATCATCCTTCTATCACGTGATCTTTTGAGTTTACAACGACATTTGGATGCTCTTGAGGTCTTTTGCAACAACATGCAGATGGAAGTGAACCTTTCGAAGTCCAAGGTGATGGTGGTGGGTTCAAAAGTGCGCCATTCTTTTCTCTACAAGGGCCAAGTTTTACAACAAGTGGAGAGTTACAAGTACTTGGGCATTGACTTCTCTCATAACTACAGTTGAGCTTTGTGCATTCATAAGAGAGTTGAAGCTGGTTACAAAGCTTTGTACTCTCTTTTGAATCGTTGTCGACGTGCTCATCTCTTTGCATGGGATTTGAGAAAGTTTCTCTTCAGGAGTTTGGTTTTGCCTGTGATACTTTATGGTGTTCAAGTGTGGGGGCCTGGTGCAAGGAAAGGAGCTTGGGAACGTATCGAGAAGGTTCAAAAAGTGTTCTTACAAGTGGAGCTTGGTGTAAGATGCCAAACACCATATGCTATGCTCCTTGCTGAATCTGGTTGCTTATCCGTGGAAGCAGAAGCTCTTTACTTGACTATCATTTATGTCTCAAGAGTGAGATCTCTTGGAGAGACGAGATTACCTTGTCAAGCTCTAAGAGCTACATTCTCATTTGGTTGGTATGTTGATGTGGTGGCTTGGTGTGGAAGATGGAACATTTTTTAGCGTGATTTTGACCTTCCACCTATTGCTCTTCAGGAGTTGATTCAGAAAAGGTTTTTACATGCTATATGGTCTCAACCCAAGACCAAGATGGCTTACTATCAGCAGCATGTCAACCCCATGTTGGTGTATTGTGAACAAGAGTACCTCCGGACACCTATTTCAATCTCTCTTCGACATATCATCGCTCAGCACCGCACTAGCTCTCATAGACTTGGCATTAAGGAAGGACGTTGGCTAAACATTGTTAGGAGTGAACGGCTTTGTATACTTTGTGATTTAGATCAGATAGAGGATGAGGATCATGTATTCATTGTATGTCCCTTGTATGATGAGATTAGATGTAGACATAAGATAGTTGCTAGTGATTTCTATACACTTTTACAGATGTCAGCTCTCCCACTAGGGCTTTATATTAGAGATATAGTTTCTTGTCGTACCAATGCTCTTTTGCATTGATACGATCTCCTAGGGTTTCCTAGGCTCACATGTTGACTTTGTATTATATTTTTTTCTGCTTTTTGACTCTTTGGGTCTTCCGGGCTTGATATTCATTCATTCATTCATATGATCTCCTAGGGTTTCGTAGGCTCACATGTTGACTTTGTATTGTATTTTTTTTTGCCTTTTGACTCTTTGGGTATTCCGTGCTTTTCATTCATTCATTCAAGTATTTCATGCACTTCACGACATCTTCGAAGTTCTTCATCAGGTCTTCTTTTGAACAGTATCTCGTTCTTCAACTCGTAGGGCCCCGCTTGATGTATGAAGACTGTTCGCTGTTCAGCATCCATTTCTTCTGGACACTGCAAAGTCTGTAAATATTTGTACAGATCATAGTACTTCGTAGCAGGCGCTACTGTCAGCTGAAACAATTTCTCATCAAGAAAATCATCTGCCACTATATCCACTCGTTCTCCCGTCCTCAGTCGAGACAAGTAATCAGCATTCTCATGATGAATTCCTTGTCTGGTCTGAATTGTGAAGGTAAACTTATGAAGTAACAACATCTATCTTGGTATTTGTCCTGACAAGTCTGACTTCTGTACCAGATGCTTCAACGCATAATGATCGACATGAAAAACAAACTCATAGCCAAGGAGGTAATGTCTAAACTTCTTTACTGAGTACACCATTCTTAACGCTTCACGTTCAGTAGTGGTGTAGTTCTTTTCTGCGGCTGAAAGTTGTCTACTCGCATAGTAGATTGGGTGGTCTCTCTTCTCATCATCATCTTTCTGACTGAGCACCACTCCAATAGCAAACGCAGAAGTGTCTACATACACTTGAAAAGGTCTCTCCCAATCTGGTGGTCGCATGACAGGTGCTTCTGTCAACTTCTTCTTCAGCGTCTCAAACGTCTCATGCTGCTTCTCGTGCCAATGATACTCTGTTGTCTTCTTCAGCAGTTCTGTCAGTGGCGCAACAAGTATGGTGTAGTCTTTGATGAACCTTCTATAATATTCAACATGTCCTAGGAAAGCCCTCAACTCGCTGATGTCAATAGGGGTTGTAGAGAGAGTATTACTCGAATTTTCTCTACATCTACTTCTATGCCTCGGCTTGTTACTCTATGTCCAAGAAGTATTCCTTCAGTCATCACGAAGAAACACTTCTCAAGTCTGGCTTCCCTACACTTCTGAAAGGTTTTGGCTAAACACGTTGCATGTTCTTCACGTGTGCCAAAACACAAAAATCATCTATAAATATCTCTAAAAATTTTCGTAAATAATCTTTAAAAAATTGAGGTCATCATCCTCTGAAAGGTCACTGGTGCATAGCATAGCATTCAGCAGCATGTCAATCCCATGTTGGTGTACAAGAGTACCTCCGAGCACCTATTTCAATCTCTTTTCGACATATCATCGCTCATCATTTGGTTGGAATGCTGATGTGGTGGCTTGGTGTCGAAAATAAAACATTTTTTGAGCGTGATTTTGACCTTCCACCTATTGCTCTTCGGGAGTTGATTCAGAAAAGGTTTTTACATGCTAAATGGTCTCAACCCAAACCAAAATGAATAGTATATGAATGAATATCAAGCCCGGAAGAGTCAAAAGGCAGAAAAAAAATAATACAAAGTCAACATGTGAGCCTAGGAAATCCTAGGAGATCGTATCAATGCAAAAGAGCATTGGTACGACAAGAAACTATATCTCTAATATAAAGCCCTAGTGGGAGAGCTGACATCTGTAAAAGTGTATAGAAATCACTAGCAACTATCTTATGTCTACATCTAATCTCATCATACAAGGGACATACAATGAATACATGATCCTCATCCTCTATCTGATCTAAATCACAAAGTATACAAAGCCGTTCACTCCTAACAATGTTTAGCCAACGTCCTTCCTCAATGCCAAGTCTATGAGAGCTAGTGCGGTGCTGAGCGATGATATGTCAAAGAGAGATTGAAATTGGTGCCCGGAGGTACTCTTGTTCACAATACACCAACATGGGGTTGACATGCTGCTGGTAGTAAGCCATCTTGGTCTTGGGTTGAGACCATATAGCATGTAAAAACCTTTTCTGAATCAACTCCCGAAGAGCAATAGGTGGAAGGTCAACATCACGCTCAAAAATGTTCCATCTTCCACACCAAGCCACCACATCAACATACTAACCAAATGAGAATGTAGCTCTTAGAGCTTGACAAGGTAATCTCGTCTCTCCAAGAGATCTCACTCTTGAGACATAAATGATAGTCAAGTAAAGAGCTTCTGCTTCCACGGATAAGCAACCAGATTCAGCAAGGAGCATAGCATATGGTGTTTGGCATCTTACACCAAGCTCCACTTGTAAGAACACTTTTTGAACCTTCTCGATACGTTCCCAAGCTCCTTTCCTTGCACCAGGCCCCCACACTTGAACACCATAAAGTATCACAGGCAAAACCAAACTCCTGAAGAGAAACTTTCTCAAATCCCATGCAAAGAGATGAGCACGTCGACAACGATTCAAAAGAGAGTACAAAGCTTTGTAACCAGCTTCAACTCTCTTATGAATGCACAAAGCCCAACTGTAGTTATGAGAGAAGTCAATGCCCAAGTACTTGTAACTCTCCACTTGTTGTAAAACTTGGCCCTTGTAGAGAAAAGAATGGCGCACTTTTGAACCCACCACCATCACCTTGGACTTCGAAAGGTTCACTTCTATCTGCATGTTGTTGCAAAAGACCTCAAGAGCATCCAAATGTCGTTGTAAACTCAAAAGATCACGTGATAGAAGGATGATATCATCAGCATAAATCAATACTTGAATGATATAGATTCCCAACTTCACACCTTCTCCTCCAAATTCAGCAAGAAATCTCTCCACGTCATCAATGAAGATACCAAATAGAGTAAGGGAGAGAGGACAACCTTGAGTGACTCCAATAGTGCTAGCTTGAATGATACCAAGCTTGGTCAAAACCAACAACCACAACTCCTTCGATGATAGATTTTGTCCACGGGTGTCAACTCCTCTCTCCAACAGGTCCGCGAAATAGAAACACACTTCAACACCTCAATTCTCTTCAGATCGCAACAAGATTTGTTTCAATGGAAGAGTCTCGCCGAGACCTTTCCAATTGTACCAAGCTTGCTCAAAACCAACAACCACAGCTCCTTCGACGATCCCCACGGGTGTCAACTCCTCTCTCCAACAGGTCCGCGTAATAGAAACACACCTCAACACCTCAATTCTCCTCAGATCACAACAAGATTTATCTTAATGATCCTCATCCTCCATCTGATCTAAATCACAAAGTTTACAAAGCAATTCATCCCTAACAATGTTTAACCAACGTCCTTCCTCAATGCCAAGTCTATGAGAGCTACCAAGACACCACAAGTGGTAGATGCACTACACTCGAAACCTGAAGATGGACACTATGCGCTGAGAAACATTGTGAAGAAGATCCTCTCAGCTGGATACTGGTGGCCAACGATGTACAAAGATGTTCATGAGATCATCAAGAAGTGTGATAATTGTCAACGAGTGGGTAATCTTACGCTAATCACTCAGTGGCCGTTACATCTGATACTTCCATTAGCACCATTCGAGAAGTGGGGCATTGATTTTGTCGGACCTATACAACCTACAACACGCCGTACTGAAGAAGGTACATACTGATAGCTACTGATTATGCAACGAAGATGGTTGAAGCAACAACTACCAAGAAAGATGACATTGGAAGAACTCGATGAAACATTGTTAACCACCCGAGTCAAGGGGTGGAGAATCAAGAGATATTACTCTTAAGTGTTCGTGGGGTCGCTCCACAATTGAGAGGAGGAGTATGTGAAGTCTTGATTGTTCATTTTTGTTTATTAATTGATTAGTTGTAAAGTAAATAAGAAAAATAAGTGATAGACGATAAAAGTTATGAGTAAAATAGTGTTAATTAGAAGTTTAATGGGGAATCTTTGTTCTGGAAGAATCTATCGAATCTATGGAGACATTTGGGAGATGACTTCCTCATAGTTGAATTCTTCGGACGAAAAGTTTTCTAACGATATGTTGTGTAAGACAAATGGATGCTGGATGACGAAGTTACAGCAAGTTAAAGATGTGACGAAGATGGAGAAGAACGACTTTGCTGCACTGTGTGCGCCGAAGAACATCAGTCAAGCTGAACCGATCCTAACTTTGACACGTGTGAAAGAGTCATCGCGAGATATAAATAAGAAGTTTCAAGTCATTTGTCGTATTGCTAAACACTATTCAGAGGGGCGAAGCACAGCGTAGTCTGTTATTGACGAAGATCTCATACTTCACCGAAGTCAGTTAGTGACGAAGTACTCACTCATTCTTCGTACCTCGTTGTAGCTGAACAGATTGGATACCTTTTCCATGTTTTCAGTCTTTGTTAGTTAATTTTCGATTATGCAAGATTACGGAGTGAGAGTGTGAATGATGTGGACGAAAGCAATTACCTACGAAGGACGTAGCTTTCTGTCGCAGGTGTAAATCTGATTGATGCAGACCTCCATAGCTGACCTGCGACGAAGAGAGTCTTCGGACTATTTAAGTTAAAGACATTTCGAGAATCTGAGAACATATTAGTTACTGTGAAGTGGAGGAGCATAAGTTAAATTGTAAGAAGAGTTCAGAACATGGTGGCTTCGTCTTAAGTCTGCATTCTTCAAATAAGTGGGATTCTTAAGAGTGAGGATTTAGTTGGAAGAACACTTCTTAGGAAGAGTAGGGGCTTATTCTTTGAGCCTTGATGTGAAGTCTGTATTCTTCTGTCTTTTCAGAAGAAGACTAGTAACATTCAGCAGTATTTTCTATCTCATTTGTTCATACGTCTATCTTCTCGAATCTTTTATATGTATTGTTGGAAGAGTCCCTGATCATGAACTATTTCATTGTTGTTTGTATTCGATTTATCAGGTTGTGCTTGGGTTTGGTTTCTTATCAGACTTAAACTCTCATCCGGATATTATTCCATTCTGTGAGAATAACAGAAAACTACTAGAATTATCATTTTGACGCTGTAGTACTGTGTTTTGTGTAATTGTTAACTGTATCTTTGTGAGAACGATCCTTAATTTACTATTTTCGATACATTGTGTTTCTCTGGGTTGTTACACTATATCTGAGGGAGCTGTAGATAGCACAACAGACGGTCCAACATCTATGTCACTCGCTGTACTCGTGGTGGCATCATGTCATCTAGTGGGACCTTCTAGATCCACTCCATGGAGATATCCAAGGAAACATATAAATCTTGATGGGTTCTCTCCCGAACCTCATCTCCAAGCTTGAACATAATGGTGATGTCCTCCAACATGACGTCTATTCGATCAAGCTCTCATTGCAAGGCATCTTGGATCTATAACTGAGTAGGCTCTTCCAGATTATCCATGTATCAAAGCACTTCATCCTCTTGGTGTAAGTCACTATGCTGACCTGTCGAATGATGACAAATCTAACAATCTACATGCTCCTCTTGTATCTTTACCTCTGAGGTATGCTCGATCAGATGAGTATGATACATTCATCTGATCGAGCATCCTCCTCTATGTGTAGCTGCTCGGTCTCAAGGAGATTGTTCTCTTGAGTCACGAGTTGAAGCCGTGGAGCTTATAGTCCAGCTAGTCTACGTCCCTGTGAAGGCTCTCCCTTTTCTATCTCAAGGTCTCATGTGCCTCTTGAGTGAGTATCTAGTCGACTCCCAACTATATCAACTGCTCACAGTCTTGCGCTTGCAAATGTTGTAACTCCTCAAGTTGCTCTATGATAACAAACTCGTATATGACGGAGCGTATGCAACCCAAAACCAGGTGCTATGACATGTCCATCAGTAAAAATTGTCTCATGTAATTCAATCAGAACATCATCTACATCTAACGTCAAGTGCTCTCTGAATCTAACACACTCTCCTAAAGAGAGAGTTGGCTCAACTAGAGTAACCTCCATGAGATCATATAGACATCATCTACAAGATCCTCTTATAGTCATGGTCTCTTTGGAGAGGAGTGATCTCTCTCCCTAAGTTTGCTATTCCTCTTCAAGGTAATAGGTGGTGACTCATCACTCTCTTCCTTTGGTGTTACGGTGGGACAATGTAGTGTTGCTGTCGTATAGCCCCTAGTATGCCTTTAAGCTCTAATTCATTATCTCTCACTACGTCAGAAATTGCTCTGACTACTCTCATAGGGGCATTCAAGAGAATAGCATAAATGCGTGTTGGCTTGAGTAGCAAAGACTCCCATTCATTCACTGGGAGCTCGAGGAGATGGGTCTATCGTTCCTACTACTTCCTTGGTGGGGGATGGTCTCCTCGAAGTTGATACACGAGCTAAAGGTGTGCAGGCAGCACCTTGCAGATGCTTCATATGGAAGACACTGCAACTGGACCGAAGCACATTGGTCCTCTGTCTTGGGGATAGACGATGCGGGAAGGAAGGCGATCTTCTTCTAGACAGTACTTCGGCGGTGGCTTCGGCCGAAGTAGTGAAGAACTTCTTGAAACTCTTCAAGGAATTGCCTCAGAGGAGGAATGGTTACAGAACGAGCGATTACATTCATTCATATATTCATTCATTCATTCATTCATATATTCATATATTCATTCATATATTCATTCATTCATACAGTAATCCGAAGAAGAGAGAGGTTGCAAATGCGATTATGACGATCTTCCGGTCAAGAAGAATGACATACATGTCGAATTGGTAGATCAATTTCATCGAACAGCTCTTCGTCAAGAGAAGAGCTCATTGGGTGAAGATCGTTCATCTCCATGTGCAGAAGCTTTGGGTCAACGAAGATCTAGTGTACATCGAAGCATTTGTCTCAGTTTTTTACATGGGCATGGGACTTTTATTGGAAGCTGATCAGAAGAAGTTGGACTTCACAGCAACCGCCGAAGAAGAAGAGTTTGAGGTCACACCGACTCCAATTAGAGATGTACAACTGGAGAAGTTCTTTGACGAGGTAGCCGTCGAAGACGCAACGACCGAAGAAGCGAAGAAACAGGCTGAATCTATCTCAGAGGCAGTTCCAGCAAAAGCGCTTGAGACGATAACCCAAGAGGAGGACGAGGATGTAGTTGAGGTACCTCCACCAGTGAGAAGGAACAGGAGAAAGAAGATCTTAGAGAAAACTCCGAGGTCGATGCAGAAGTCTCACAAGAAAATGAAGATGACAAAGACAATCTGCGTCTAGAGAGAAGAGACCGAAGAAGAAGCAATCGAAGAAGCCGAAGACGAGGACACTCCTCAGGAGAAGAATGGAGAGGATACCACACTGAGAGCTACTTCGACAGTCAAGGAAGTAGTGCAACTAGTTTTTTCGGCAAATTACATTCAAGAAGTGGTTGTGCCGTTGTTGTATGCTTTGGAGGGTAACCGAGGATCTTATGAGGAAGTCGTCGAGAGGAAACTGAACTTAGCAGAGCTAGTGCAGACGAAGCACTTCGACCGAGGAAACTGGCAGCAAGAGAAACAAAACTTACGTGCGATAGTCCTCGCGACGAAGAAGGAGACTCAGGCGAAGGCCGAGGAGTTGAAGAACGTGAGTTCGGAGAAAGAAACTCTTCTTCGGCAGAAGTTGGACCAGGAGAAAAACCATGAGAATATTCTTTCTCTCACGAAGAAGGAGTTGGACGAGATGCGCGAACAGGGGAACCGAAATCAAGACAGCGTCGCAGAGATGACGAAGGAGATCGAGGACTTGAAGTGACGATTAGTGAAGACCGAGGAACAGAGTGCACAACTTCGGAGTAGAGTCGTGTCAACGCTGAAGAACTACTTCGCCACCGATCTAGATACTTTGGAGTTGACGATTCTCTGAGATATTAGGCAAGAATTCACAGCTGTAGATGTAGAGGGTTTTTTGGCGAAGAACCGCGTAGCTAGATTAGGACAACGGGTAGTTATAGAGCTTAGAGAGGTTAGAGCGATCGTTGAGTTCTCGAATAGTGAGATAGCTAGGAAGTTAGTGGTGTTGTTCCTGGTGTTGTTTCGGACACAAGACCTTCATCCGATGGACCAGAAGTACTCTCGACTTCTTAGGATGAAGATCCATCATCTTCGAGGAAATCTGTATATAAGCGTTGTGTTGTTCGTGCTCAAGATCTTTTTTGTGTTTGTTATTTTGGATTTTCTATTTCCTGAGTCTACTGAACCATTGTGTGTGTCAACTTCGGAGATTTATCTACGAAGTATCGTAGTTTGTTGTGATAGAAATTACTCTGGATGACGAAAGCTTTGCTATTTGACATCTGAAATCAGAGTAGGAGTTTGTGGCGAAGTCTGAGAATAGACCAGCACCTAGTTTACTACGAAGAAGGTTTTGGACGAAGTTGACTTTGGAGGAAATTGTTTTTTAGTGAAGACACTTTGGAGGAAGTTGAACCTGGTACTTCAGGGGAAGAAGAGTCTTCTTCGCCAGAGTTTTCTGAGAGCAGTAGTAATAAAAATAACTTAGTGTGAAGATACTTAGCGTTTATGAATGAATGAATATCAAGCCCGGAAGACCCAAAGAGTCAAAAGACAGAAAAAAATACAATACAAAGTCAACATGTGAGCCTAAGAAACCCTAGGATATCGTATAAATGCAAAAGAGCATTGGTATGACAAGAAACTATATCTCTAATATAAAGCCCTAGTGGGAGAGCTGACATCTGTAAAAGTGTATAAAAATCACTAGCAACTATCTTATGTCTACATCTAATCTCATCATACAAAGGACATACAACGAATACATGATCCTCATCCTCTATCTGATCTAAATCACAAAGTCTACTAAGCCGTTCACTCCTAACAATGTATAACCAACGTCCTTCCTCAATGCCAAGTCTATGAGAGCTAGTGCGGTGCAGAGCGATGATATGTCGAAGAGAGATTGAAATAGGTGCTCGGAGGTACTCTTGTTCACAATACACCAACATGGGATTGACATGCTGCTGATAGTAAGCCATCTTGGTTTTGGATTGAGACCATATAGCATGTAAAAACTTTTTCTGAATCAACTCCCGAAGAATAATAGATGGAAGGTTAAAATCACGCTCAAAAATATTCCATTTTTCACACCAAGTCACCACATCAGCGTACCAACCAAATGAAAATGTAGCTCTTAGAGCTTGATAAGGTAATCTCGTCTCTCCAAGGGATCTCACTCTTGAGACATAAATGATAGTCAAGTAAAGAGCTTCTGCTTCCACGGATAAGCAACCAGATTCAGCAAGGAGCATAGCATATGGTGTTTGGCATCTTACACCAAGCTCCACTTGTAAGAACACTTTTTGAACCTTCTCAATACGTTCCCAAGCTCCTTTCTTTGCACCAGGCCCTCACACTTGAACACCATAAAGTATCACAGGCAAAACCAAACTCCTGAAAAGAAACTTTCTCAAATCCCATGCTAAGAGATGAGCACGTCGACAACGATTCAAAAGAGAGTACAAAGCTTTGTAACCAGCTTCAACTCTCTTATGAATGCACAAAGCCCAACTGTAGTTATGAGAGAAGACAATGCCCAAGTACTTGTAACTCTCCACTTGTTGTAAAACTTGGTCCTTGTAGAGAAAAGAATGGCGGACTTTTGAATCCACCACCATCACCTTGGACTTCGAAAGGTTCACTTCCATCTGCAGATTGTTGCAAAAGACCTCAAGAGCATCCAAATGTCGTTGTAAACTCAAAGGATCACGTGATAGAAGAATGATATCATCAGCATAAATCAATGCTTGAATGATATAGATTCCCAACTTCACACCTTCTCCTCCAAATTCAGCAAGACATCTCTCCACGTCATCAATGAAGATACCAAATAGAGTAGGAGAGAGAGGACAACCTTGAATGACTCCAATAGTGCTAAAGATCTCCTTTGATTGTGTCGAGGTAAGCTTCACATAAACTTGTTCATAGAGTTTAGAAACCGCTGCCATCATGTCTTTAGGAACACCAATGGCAACAAGTCTGTCCCATAAGAGCTTCCTAGGCATCCTATCAAAAGCTTTTGTGTAGTCGATAAAAGCGGCATAGAGAGATTTACCATTTCCTTTTGACTTCTCCCAAGCAACACGAAGACAAAGGTCGACATTTGATCAAACGTAAGAAGAGAGCTTTCTTTGAGAAAGAAAGGCTTGGAACTTGCTTTGGATTTTCAGAAGAATCCCAAAGTTTTTTGGAGATTCTTCTGAAAGTTCATCAAGTCTTGATCCTTCAGCTTTGATGTCCTACGTTGAGTAACTTTACTTCTCTCCACATGCACCATGTATGCCACAAAGTGAAGGACTAGCGAAGACCTTTTCAATGGACGAAGTACGACATCAGCTCAGTAGGCTTGCAAGTGGAAAATCTGAGGATCTAGAAGGACTTTCTGTGGAGCTACTACAATGAGGAGGTGATTCTCTCATTCCTATACTTACCAAGCTTCTGAATGATGCTGCTGTACATGGTTTCCCTAGGAGTTGGTTCATGCGCAAAGTGATTCCCATCCACAAGTCAGGCAAGAAGGATGATGTTACAAACTATAGAACTATCATGGTGGGCAACATCTTTGCCAAGTTGTGTGGGAGCTTGCTAGAGAGAAAACTCAATGTTTGGGCAGAAGGATCCAAGGTGAGAGCTCGTTCACAAGCACATTTTCGTCCTACCTTTAGCACCATTGATCATATTCTTTGTCTTCGTGTTGCTTGGGAGAAGTCAAAAGAAAATGGTAAATCTCTCCATGCTGCTTTTATCGACCACACAAAAGCTTTTGATAGGGTGCCTAGGAAGCTCTTATGGGACAGACTTGTTGTCATTGGTGTTCCTAAAGACATGATGGCAACGGTTTCTAAACTTTATGAACGAGTTTATGTGAAGCTTATCTCGACACAATCAAAAGAGATCTTTAGCACTATTGGAGTCATTCAAGGTTGTCCTCTCTCTCCTACTCTATTTGGTATCTTCATTGATGACGTGGAGAGATGTCTTGTCGAATTTGGAGGAGAAGGTGTGAAGTTGAGAATCTATATCATTCAAGCATTGATTTATGCTGATAATATAATTCTTCTATCACGTGACCCTTTGAGTTTACAACGACATTTGGATGCTCTTGAGGTCTTTTGCAACAACATGCAGATGGAAGTGAACCTTTCGAAATCCAAGGTGATGGTGGTGGGTTCAAAAGTCCGCCATTCTTTCTTCTACAAGGGCCAAGTTTTACAACAAGTGGAGAGTTACAAGTACTTGGGCATTGACTTCTCTCATAACTCACATGTTGACTAACTCTTGGTTCACATGTTGACTTTGTATTGTTTTTTTTCTGCCTTTTGACTCTTTGGGTCTTCTGGGTTTGATATTCATTTATTCAACTACAGTTGGGCTTTGTGCATTCATAAGAGAGTTGAAGCTGGTTACAAAGCTTTATACTTTCTTTTGAATCGTTGTCGACGTGCTCATCTCTTAGCATGGGATTTGAGAAAGTTTCTCTTCAGGAGTTTGGTTTTGCCTGTGATACTTATGGTGTTCAAGTGTGGGGGCCTTGTGCAAGGAAAGGAGCTTGGGAACGTATTGAGAAGGTTCAAAAAGTGTTCTTACAAGTGGAGCTTGGTGTAAGATGCCAAACACCATATGCTATGCTCCTTGCTGAATCTGGTTGCTTATCCGTGGAAGCAGAAGCTCTTTACTTGACTATCATTTATGTCTCAAGAGTGAGATCCCTTGGAGAGACGAGATTACCTTGTCAAGCTCTAAGAGCTACATTCTCATTTGGTTGGTATGTTGATGTGGTGGCTTGGTGTGGAAAATGGAATATTTTTGAGCGTGATTTTGACCTTCCACCTATTGTTCTTCGGGAGTTGATTCAAAAAAGGTTTTTACATGCTATATGGTCTCAACCCAAGACCAAGATGGCTTACTATCAGCAGCATTTCAATCCTATGTTGGTGTATTGTGAACAAGAGTACCTCCGAGCACCTATTTCAATCTCTCTTCGACATATCATTGCTCAGCACCGCACTAGCTCTTATAGACTTGGCATTGAGGAAGGACGTTGGTTAAACATTGTTCGGAGTGAACGGCTTTGTAGACTTTGTGATTTAGATCAGATAGAGGATGAGGATCATGTATTCATTGTATGTCCTTTGTATGATGAGATTAGATGTAGACATAAGATAGTTGCTAGTGATTTCTATACACTTTTACAGATGTTAGCTCTCCCATTAGGGCTTTATATTAGAGATATAGTTTCTTGTCGTACCAATGCTCTTTTGCATTGATACGATCTCCTAGGGTTTCCTAGGCTCACATGTTGACTTTGTATTGTATTTTTTTCTGCCTTTTGACTCTTTGGGTCTTCCGGGCTTGATATTCATTCATTCATATTCATTCATTCATTCATAGACTTGGTATTGAAGAAGGACGTTGGTTAAATATTAATACAAGTGAACGTATTTGTAAAATTTTTGATTTAGATCAGATTAAGATGAAGATCATGTATTCATTGTGTGTCCATTGTACTTGGATATCAGACGTAGACATACTATAGTCGCTAGCGATTTTTATTCACTCTTACAGATGTCGATGCTTTCACTAGGATTATATATGCGAGTAGTTACTCATCGTATTAGTACTGATTCATACATTAGTTTTTTGGTTTTTAGTCTGTGTTATTGTATTGTGTTTTTATCTTTTGACTCTTTGGGTCTTTCGTGCATGATTATTATTCATTTGATTATTTATTATTCATATGATTATTCATTCATATTTATTCATTATCATTTACCATTACTAGCATGGGATCTTAAGAAGTTTTTCTTCAGGAATTTGGTTCAACCTCTGTTACTTTATGGTGTTCAAGTATGGGATACTAGAACAAAAAAAAGAGCATGGGAACATACTGAAAAAGTTCAGAAGTTTTTCTCACAGGTGGAGCTTGGTGTTTGATGCCAAAGATCATATGCTATGTTCCTTCTTGAATGTGGTTGTTAAGTATTAATAGTATTTAATATATAGTATATTATTATATATATATATATGTATATTTAATATATAGTATATATTAATATTTCGTAGACCTGTTGGAGAGAGGAGTTGACACCCGTGGACAAAATCGATCGTCGAAGGAGCTGTGCTTGTTCGTTTTGAGCAAGCTTGGTACCATTGGACAGGTCTCGGCGAGACGTTTCCATTGAGACAAATCTTGTTGCGATCTGAGGAGAATTGAGGTGTTCAGGTGTGTTTCTATTTCGCGGACCTGTTGGAGAGAGAGGAGTTGACACCCGTGGACAAAATCGATCATCGAAGGAGTTGAGGTTGTTGGTTTTAAGCAAGCTTGGAATCAATGGAAAGGTCTCGGCGAGACGCTTCCATTGAGACAAATCTTGTTGCGATCTGAGGAGAATTGAGGTGTTCAGGTGTGTTTCTATTTCGCGGACCTGTTGGAGAGAGGAGTTGACACCCGTGGACAAAATCGATCGTCGAAGGAGCTGTGGTTGTTCGTTTTGAGCAAGCTTGGTACCATTGGAAAATTCTCGGCGAGACGCTTCCATTGAGACAAATCTTGTTGCGATCTAAGAAGAATTGAGGTGTTCAGGTGTGTTTTTATTTCGCGGACCTGTTGGAGAGAGAGGATTGACACCCGTGGACAAAATCGATCGTCAAAGGAGGTGTGGTTGTTCGTTTTGAGCAAGCTTGGTACCATTGGAAAGGTCTCGGCGAGACGCTTCCATTGAGACAAATCTTGTTGCGATATGAGGAGAATTGAGGTGTGGAGGTGTGTTTCTATTTCACAGACCTGTTGGAGAGAGAGGAGTTGACACCCGTGGACAAAATTGATCGTCGAAGGAGCTGTGGTTGTTGGTTTTGAGCAAGCTTGGTACCATTGGAAAGGTCTCGGCGAGACGTTTCCATTGAGACAAATCTTGTTGCGATCTGAAGAGAATTGAGGTGTTCAGGTGTGTTTCTATTTCGCGGACTTGTTGGAGAGAGGAGTTGACACCCGTGGACAAAATCGATCGTCGAAGGAGCTGTGGTTGTTGTTTTGAGCAAGCTTGGTACCATTGGAAAGGTCTCGGCGAGACGTTTCCATTGAGACAAATCTTGTTGCGATATGAGGAGAATTGAGGTGTTCAGGTGTGTTTCTATTTCGCGGACTTGTTGGAGAGAGGAGTTGACACCCGTGGACAAAATCGATCGTCGAACGAGATGTGGTTGTTGGTTTTGAGCAAGCTTGGTACCATTGGAAAGGTCTCGGCGAGACGCTTCCATTGAGACAAATCTTGTTGCGATTTGAGGAGAATTGAGGTGTTGAGGTGTGTTTCTATTTCACGGACCTCTTGGAGAGAAGAGTTGACACCCGTGGACAAAATCGATCGTCGAAGAAGCTGTGGTTGTAGATTTTGAGCAAGCTTGGTACCATTGGAAAGTCTCTCTTTTTCAAGAGCAAGAGAATAAAAAATTGAACCAACTCTCAAGGGTGAAGAATGTGAGAATATCTGGTTTACTTGAGCTAGAGAAGGAGGAGACCAAGGAAGTAGCTACCACCTTTTTTGCTGACACGTTACATGTTCACAAACCTGTCCTAGTTCAAGCTTACCGCATAGGACAAAAAGGCTCACAACCTCGAGCAATATTGGCTAAGTTTGCAGATCAGACACAACGAGATACAGCGACGGCTAACAAAGCTGTCTTGAAGGGGAGGCAGATCTGATTGGATCCTGATCTCACACCGCTACAAGCTGAAGCCAAGCGAAAGGAGCTTATGAAGGTAAAAGAGGCTCAACAAGGAGGGTTCATTGCTTTCTTAAGAGATGGACGTGATGTTGTCACACAAAGGAGACGAGATGCTTCCAAATAGCAATTTTCGACCCTTAGAGTTATGATGTGGAACATTCATGGGCTTACTAAGTCAAAGTACACAAGCGCTTTACCAATTTGGAACAAGGCTGATATCATCAACTTGGTGGAGACAAGGGAACATGAAGGAAACAGTGTACATGAGTTGGATGGTTTTACTTTGATCGGCTATACCGAATAGAGTAGGAGAGAGAGGACAACCTTGAATGACTCCAGTAGTGCTAAAGATCTCCTTTGATTGTGTCGAGGTAATTCACATAAACTCGTTCATAGAGTTTAGAAACCGCTGCCATCATGTTTTTAAGAACACCAATGGCAACAAGTCTATCCTATAAGAGCTTCCTAGACACCCTATCAAAAGCTTTTGTGTAGTCGATAAAAGTAGCATAGAGAGATTTACCATTTCCTTTTGATTTCTCCCAAGCAACACGAAGACAAATGATATGATCAATGGTGCTAAAGGTAGGACGAAAACCTGCTTGCGAACGAGCTCTCACATTGGATCCTTCTGCCCAAAAACTGAGTTTTCTCTCTAACAAGCTCCCATACAACTTGGCAAAGATGTTGTCCACCATGATAGTTCTATAGTTGGTAACACCATCCTTCTTGCCCGACTTGTGGATGGAAATCACTTTGGGCATGAACCGACTCTTAAGAAAACCATGTACAGCAGCATCATTCAGAAGCTTGGTAAGTACAAGAATGAGAGAATCACCTCCCCATTGTAGTAACTCCGCAGAAAGTCCTTCTAGATCCTCTGATTTTCCACTATCAAGCCTACTGAGCTGATGTCGTACTTCGTCCATTGAAAAGATTTGGGGTAGTCTTTCACTTTATGGCATATATGGTGCATGTGGAGAAAAGTAAAGTTGCTCAAAGTAAGACATCAAAGCTGAAGGATCAAGACTTGGTGAACTTGGACGAGATGCTAAACGTCTCCAAAAAGCTTTGGGATTCTTCTGAAAATCAAAAGCAAGTTCCAAGCCTTTCTTTCTCAAGAAAGCTCTCTTCTTACGTTTGATCAACTACTTGTACAAGGTTGTTGCTTCCAAGTCACAAATCTTGTCTAGAGCCTTTAATTGAGCAAGTTTGCACTCTTCATCAAACCAGCCATTGCAAGGATTACCTTTGAGCTTTCTGCTTGAGTGTTGAGAGTTGTAATTTTCTTCAAGACATCCGTCAATTGTGTATCTCGTTGGTCAAGATTGTGGCTCCACTGTGTAATAGATATCAAATTCTCTAGAGCAGTTTGATAAAGATGTCTTTTTTGATGATCAAGATGAAGTCTAGAGGTAGTGGTGCTCCCATCAAAACCTTTCAACTTGTAAGATGCAAATGAGCTAGACAAGGATAGTGAGAACAGTAGAGGAGTGTGATCAGATTCAGGTTGTAGATCCAAAACTTCAAATGCTGAAATGAGTGAACTATCAAGAGATGAGGAGAGGAGGTAATCTACTATGGCTGATCCAGAGGTAGAGACGTATGTTTTCATGTTAGAGCTAGGAAAACGAGATGTACCGTTCAAAATTTTCAAACTACAGATTGCTCCAAAAGTCAAGAAGTGTTCTTTCATGTCATTGGTGGATGTATCTAAGGAGGCACGGGACCATGTAGGATCATCATCCTCTTTAAGAATAGAGAAGTGGTCAAGAGCATAGAATTGTGTGAATTGGCAAGTGTGCACTCTAGCATTGAAATCTCCCACCACAAAGACCTTGCCCTTCTCTTGATATCTCAAAACATTAATAAAAAGACGATGGAAAGGTTGGCTCATGCTACATGCTCTAGTCTGATAGATAGACATGTTCAAAGGTGCAAAATAACAGATTCTGATATAACATGCAGATCTATTTTCTCCACCAACTCGAATCCAATGATATTGTCCATTCACAATTTGAAGAACCACTTCAACAAGCTGATGCAAATAAGATCTGATGTAAGTTGCAATATCTCCAAAACCATGTTCTTTATGTTGCTTGCGCTTGTTCCAAGTAGAGCCGATCAAAGTAAAACCATCCAACTCATGTACATTGTTTCTTTCATGTTCCCATGTCTCCACCAAGTTGATGATACCAGCCTTGTTCCAAATGGGTAAAGCGCTTGTGTACTTTGACTTAGTAAACCTATGATGTTTCACATCATAACTCTAAGGGTCGAAAATTGCTATTTGGAAGCATCTCGTCTCCTTTGTGTGACAACAGCACGTCCATCTCTTAAGAAAGCAATGAACCCTCCTAGTTGAACCTCTTTTACCTTCACAAGCTTAAGTTTGTAGCGGTGTGAGATCAGGATCCAACCAGATCTACCTCCCCTTCAAGATAGCTTTGTTAGCCATCGTTGTATCTCGTTGTGCCTGATCTGCAAACTTAGTCAATATTGCTCGAGGTTGTGAGTCTTTTTGCCCTATGCGATAAGCTTGAACTAGGACAGGCTTGTGAACATGTAACGTGTCAACAAAAAAAGTGGTAGCTACTTCTTTGGTCTCCTCCTTCTCTAGCTCAGATAAACCAAATATTCTCACATTCTTCACCCTTGAGAGTTGGTTCAACTTTTCATTCTCTTGCTCTTGAAAAAGAGATGAGCCGCTTTAGTAGCTTCAGCATAAGATTTCATCTTCATCTCCAACTTCTCCACTACTTCTTTGAAATTATCATTTACCACCGCAGATTTCTCCTCAACAGAAACAGCATATGTTGAGAGTGTAGAGGAAATCTCCTTGGTAGTTGTAACAACAACGGTTTGCATGTTCTTCAAAGCAGGAATATCGCACATAACAGAAACAAGCTCACTCTTATGTGCTATGAGATCTCGATGCAGATCTGCTACTTCAACCGATACTTCTTCCACAGCTGCCAACACCTTATGAAGGAGTTGTTTAATCTCTTTCATCATCATCGAAGAACTAGTTTTAAAAATCAGCGACCTAAGAGCACACCTCAACATCTCAATTCTCCTAAGATCGCAACACAATTTTTCTCAATGGAAGCGTCTCGCCGAGATCTTTCTAATGGTACCAAGCTTGCTCAAAACCAACAACCATAGTTCTTTCGACGATCAATTTTGTCCACGGATGTCAACTCCTCTCTCCAACAGGTCTGCGAAATAGAAACACATCTCAACACTTCAATTCTCCTCAAATCACAACAAGATTTATCTCAACGGAAACGTCTTATCGAAACCTTTCCAATGATACCAAGCTTACTCAAAACCAACAACCATAGCTCCTTCGACTATGGATTTGTCCACGGGTGTCAACTCCTCTCTCCCGTGACACCCGTGAACAAGGAGCTGTGGTTGTTGGTTTTGAGCAAGCTTGGTACCATTGGAAAAGGCTCGGCGAGACGTTTCCATTGAGACAAATGTTGTTGGGATCTGAGGAGAATTGAGGTGTTGAGGTGTGTTTCTATTTCACGGACTTGTTAGAGAGAGGAGTTGACACCCGTGGACAAAATCGATCGTCGAAGGAGCTGTGGTTGTTGGTTTTGAGCAAGCTTGGTATCATTAGAAAGGTCTGGACGAGACGCTTCCAATGAGACAAATCTTGTTACGATCTAAGGAGAATTGAAGTGTTAAGGTATGTTTCTATTTCGCGGACCTGTTAGAAAGAGGAGTTGACACCCGTGGACAAAATTGATCGTTGAAGGAGCTGTGATTGTTGGTTTTGAGCAAGCTTGGTACCATTGGAAAGATCTCGGTGAGACACTTCCATTGAGACAAATCTTGTTGCGATCTGTGGAGACGTGAGGAGTTGACACTCGTGGACAAAATCAATCGTCGAAAGAGCTGTGGTTGTTGATTTTGAGCAAGCTTGGTACCATTGCAAAGGTCTTGGCGAGACGCTTTCATTGAGACAAATCTTGTTGCGATCTGAGGAGAATTGAGGTGTTGAGGTGTGTTTCTATTTCACGGACCTGTTAGAGAGAGGAGTTGACACTCGTGGACAAAATCGATCATCGAAGGAGCTGTGATTGTTGGTTTTGAGCAAGCTTGGTACCATTGGAAAGGTCTTGGCGAGACGCTTTCATTGAGACAAATCTTGTTGCGATCTGATGAGAATTGAGGTGTTGAGGTGTGCTCTTAGCTCGCTGATTTGTGAAACTAGTTCTTCGGTGATGATGGAGGAGATTAAACAACTCCTTCATAAGGTGTTGGCAGCGGTGGAAGAAGTAGCAAGCTTACACTCTTCATCAAACCAACCATTGCAAGCTTTGCCTCTGAACTTTCTGCTGGAATGTCTAGAGAAGAATTGGGTAGCAACCTTCTTCAAGATATCAGTCAATTGTGCATCACGGTGGTCAAGATCATTGCTCCACTTTGTGATAGATATCAAGTCTTCAAGAGCAGCAATGTACAAATGTCTTTTATGGTGGTCAAGACGGAGCTTTGAGGTATTGGTGCTATTAGTAAATCCGTTTGGCTTGTAAGATAAAAAAAAGCTAGATGAGGGTAGTGAGAACAACAAAGGAGTATGATCTGATTCAGGTTGGAGGTCCAATACTTCAAACGTGGAAACAGGTAAATGATAATAATCATGCCCAGAAGACCCAAAGAGTCAAAAGGCAAAAACAATAAAACAATAAAACAAACAAACAATAGAAGAACTATCAATAGATGAGGCAAAGAGATAGTCTAGTGTGCTTGTTCCACACGTAGAGATATGTGTGTTCTGACTAGAATGAGGAAAATGAGATGTACCGTTCAAAACTTTCAAACTGCATATTGCTCCAAAGGTTAGAAAATGCTCTTTCATGTCATTTATGGAAGTATCTAAGGAGATACGAGACCAGAGAGGATCATCATCTTCTTTTAAAATAGAAGAGTGATGAGACACATAAAACTGTGTGAATTGGCAAGTACAGATTCTGGCATTGAAGTCTCTCATTATAAAGACTTTATCTTTCTCTTGATATTTTAGAACATCAACAGAAAGACGATGGAATGGTTGACGCATACTACAGACTCTGGTGAGATAAATGGGCATGTTCAAAGATACAAAATAGCATATTGAATGAATGAATATCAAGCCCGGAAGACCCCAATAGTCAAAAGGCAAAAAAAATATACAATACAAAGTCAACATGTAAGCCTAAGAAACCCTAGGAGATCGTATCAATGCAAAAGAGCATTGGTACGACAAGAAACTATATCTCTAATATAAGAGCTTCCTAAGCACCCTATCAAAAGCTTTTGTGTAGTCGATAAAAGCAGCATAGAGAGATTTACCATATCCTTTTGACTTCTCCCAAGCAACACGAAGACAAAGGATATGATCAATGATGCTAAAGGTAGGACGGAAACCTGCTTGTGAACGAGCTCTCACATTGGATCCTTCTGCCCAAACACTGAGTTTTCTCTCTAGGAAGCTCTCATACAACTTGGCAAAGATGTTGCCCACCATGATAGTTCTATAGTTGGTAACATCATCCTTCTTGCCCGACTTGTGGATGAGAATCACTTTGCGCATGAACCAACTCTTAGAGAAACCATGTACAGCATCATCATTCAGAAGCTTGGTAAGTATAGGAATGAGAGAATCACCTCCCCGTTGTAGTAGCTCCGCAGAAAGTCCTTCTAAATCTTCTGATTTTCCATTTGCAAGCTTACTGAGCTGATGTCGTACTTCGTCCATTGAAAAGATTTGGGGTAGTCCTTCACTTTGTGGCATACATGGTGCATGTGGAGAGAAGTAAAGTTACTCAACGTAGGACATCAAAGCTGAAGGATCAAAACTTGATAAACTTGGACAAGATGCTAAACGTCTCCAAAAAGTTTTAGGATTCTTCTGAAAATCAAAAGCAAGTTCCAAGCCTTTCTTTCTCAAGAAAGCTCTCTTCTTACGTTTGATCAACTGCTTGTACAAGGTTGTTGCTTCCAAGTCACAAGCCTTGTCTAGAGCCTTTAACCGAGCAAGTTTGCACTCTTCATCAAACCAGCCATTGCAAGGGTTACCTTTGAACTTTCTGCTTGAATGTTGAGAGAAAAAACGAGTTGCAATTTTCTTCAAGACACTCGTCAATTGTGTATCTCGTTGGTCAAGATTGTAGCTCCACTGTGTAATAGATATCAAATTCTCTACAGCAGTTTGATAAAGATGTCTTTTTTGATGATCAAGATGAAGTCTAGAGGTAGTGCTCCCATCAAAACTTTTCAATTTGTAAAATGCAAATGAGCTAGACAAGGATAGTGAGAACAGTAGAGGAGTGTGATCAGATTCAGGTTGTAGATCCAAAACTTCAAATGAATGAATGAATGAATGAAAATCAAGCCCGGAAGACCCAAAGAGTCAAAAGACAGAAAAAAAATACAATACAAAGTCAACATGTGAGTCTAGGAAACCTTAGGAGATCGTATCAATGCAAAAGAGCATTGGTACGACAAGAACTATATCTCTAATATAAAGCCCTAGTTGGAGAGCTGACATCTGTAAAAGTGTATAGAAATCAGTAGCAACCATCTTATATCTACATCTTATCTCATCATACAAGGGACATACAATGAATACATGATCCTCATCCTCTATCTGATCTAAATCACAAGTCTACAAAGCCGTTCACTCCTACAATGTTTAACCAACGTCCTTCCTCAATGCTAAGTCTATGAGAGCTAGTGCGGTGCTGAGCGATGATATGTCGAAGAGAGATTGAAATAGGTGCTCGGAGGTACTCTTGTTCACAATATACCAACATGAGATTGTCATGCTACTGACCCTAAACGGCTTTGTAGACTTTGTGATTTAGATCAGATAGAGGATGAGAATCATGTATTCATTGTATGTCCTTTGTACGATGAGATTAGATGTAGACATAAGGTTTAGGTTTATGCGCAAAGTCATTCCCATCCACAAGTCGGGCAAGAAGGATGATGTTACCAACTATAGAACTATCATGGTGGACAACATCTTTGCCAAGTTGTATGGGAGCTTGCTAGAGAGAAAACTCAGTGTTTGGGCAGTAAGGATCCAATGTGAGAGCTCGTTCACAAGCATGTTTTCGTCCTACCTTTAGCACCATTGATCATATTCTTTGTCTTCGTGTTGCTTGGGAGAAGTCAAAAGGAAATGATAACGCTCTCTATGCTGCTTTTATCGACTACACAAAAGCTTTTGATAGGGTGCCTAGGAAGCTCTTATGGGACAGACTTGTTGCCATTGGTGTTCCTAAAGACATGATGGCAGCGGTTTCTAAACTCTATGAACGAGTTTATGTGAAGCTTACCTCGACACAATCAAAGGAGATCTTTAGCACTATTGGAGTCATTCAAGGTTGTCCTCTCTCCCCTACTCTATTTGGTATTTTCATCGATGACATGGAGAAATGTCTTGCTGAATTTGGAGGAGAAGGTGTGAAGTTGGGAATCTATATCATTCAAGCATTGATTTATGCTGATGATATCATCCTTCTATCACATGATCCTTTGAGTTTACAACGTCATTTGGATGCTCTTGAGGTCTTTTGCAACAAGTGAACCTTTGGAAGTGAACCTTTCGAAGTCCAAGGTGATGGTGGTGGGTTCAAAAGTGCGCCATTCTTTTCTCTACAAGGGCCAAGTTTTACAACAAGTGGAGAGTTACAAGTACTTGGGCATTGACTTCTTTCATAACTACAGTTGGGCTTTGTGCATTCATAAGAGAGTTGAAGCTGGTTACAAAGCTTTGTACTCTCTTTTGAATCGTTGTCAACGTGCTCATCTCTTAGCATGGGATTTGACAAAGTTTCTCTTCAGGAGTTTGGTTTTGCCCGTGATACTTTATGGTGTTCAAGTGTGGGGACCTGGTGCAAGAAAAGGAGCTTGGGAACGTATTGAAAAGGTTCAAAAGTGTTCTTACAAGTGGATCTTGGTGTAAGATGTCAAACACCATATGCTATGCTCCTTGCTGAATCTGGTTGCTTATCCGTGGAAGCAGAAGCTCTTTACTTGACTATCATTTATGTCTCAAGAGTGAGATCTCTTGGAGAGACGAGATTACCTTGTCAAGCTCTAAGAGCTAAATCTCATTTGGTTGGTATGCTGATGTGGTGGCTTGGTGTGGAAGATGGAACATTTTTGAGCGTGATTTTGACCTTCCACCTATTGCTCTTCGGGAATTGATTCAGAAAAGGTTTTTACATGCTATATGGTCTCAACCAAGACCAAGATGGCTTACTATCAGCAGCATGTCAATCCCATGTTGGTGTATTATGAACAAGAGTACCTCCGAGCACCTATTTCAATCTCTCTTCGACATATCATCGCTCAGCACCGCACTAGCTCTCATAGACTTGGCATTGAGGAAGGACGTTGGTTAAATATTGTTAGGAGTGAACAGCTTTGTAGACTTTGTGATTTAGATCAGATAGAGGATGAGGATCATGTATTCATTGTATGTCCCTTGTATGATGAGATTAGATGTAGACTTCTGCGATCTGAGGAGAATTGAGGCGTTGAGATGTGTGTCTATTTCGCGGACCTGTTGGAGAGAGGAGTTGACACCCGTGGACAAAATCGATCGTCGAAGGAGCTGTGGTTGTTGGTTTTGAGCAAGCTTGGTACCATTGGAAAGGTCTTGGCGAGACGCTTCCATTGAGACAAATCTTGTTGCGATCTGAGGAGAATTGAGGCGTTGAGGTGTGTTTCTATTTCGCGGACCTGTTGGAGAGAGGAGTTGACACCCGTGGACAAAATCGGTAGTCGAAGGAGCTGTGGTTGTTGGTTTTGAGCAAGCTTGGTACCATTGGAAAGGTCTCGGCGAGACGCTTCCATTGAAACAAATCTTGTTGCGATCTGAGGAGAATTGAGGCGTTGAGGTGTGTTTCTATATCGCGGACCTGTTGGAGAGAGGAGTTGACACCCGTGGACAAAATCGGTCGTCGAAGAAGCTGTGGTTGTTGGTTTTGAGCAAGCTTGGTACCATTGGAAAGGTCTCGGCGAGACGCTTCCATTGAGATAAATCTTGTTGCGATCTGAGGAGAATTGAGGCGTTGAGGTGTGTTTCTATATCGCGGACCTGTTGGAGAGAGGAGTTGACACCCGTGGACAAAATCGGTCGTCGAAGGAGCTGTGGTTGTTGGTTTTGAGCAAGCTTGGTACCATTGGAAAGGTCTCGGCGAGACGCTTCCATTGAGACAAATCTTGTTGCGATCTGAGGAGAATTGAGGTTTTGAGGTGTGCTCTTAGCTCGCTGATTTGTTAAACTAGTTCTTCGGTGATGATGGAGGAGATTAAACAACTCCTTCATAAGGTGTTGGCAGCGGTGGAAGAAGTATCGATTGAAGTAGCAGATCTGCATCGAGAGCTCATAGCACATAAGAGTGAGCTTGTTTCTGTTGTGTGCGATGTTTATGCTTTGAAGAACATGCAAACCGTTGTTGCTACAACTACCAAAGAGATTTCCTCTACACTCTCAGCATCTACTGTTTCTGCTGAGGAGAAATCTGCGGTGGTAAATGATAATTTCAAAGAAGTAGTGGAGATGAAGATGAAATCTTATGCTGAAGCTACCAAGGCGGCTCAAGTCTTTCTTTTTCAAGAACAAGAGAATGAAAAGTTGAACCAACTCTCAAGGGTGAAAAATGTGAGAATATCCGGTTTACCTGAGCTAGAGAAGGAAGAGACCAAGGAAGTAGCTACCACTTTCTTTGCTGACACGTTACATGTTCACTAGCCTGTCCTAGTTCAAGCTTACCGCATAGGACAAAAAGGCTCACAACCTCGAGCAATATTGGCTAAGTTTGCATATCAGGCACAACGAGATACAGAGATGGCTAACAAAGCTGTCTTGAAGGGGAGACAGATCTGGTTGGATCCTGATCTCACACCGCTACAAGCTGAAGCCAAGCGGAAGGAGCTTGTGAAGGTAAAAGAGGCTCAACAAGGAGGGTTCATTGCTTTCTTAAGAGATAGACGTGCTGTTGTTACACAAAAGAGACGAGATGCTTCCAAATAGCAATTTTCGACCCTTAGAGTTATGATGTGGAACATTCATGGGCTTACTAAGTCAAAGTACACAAGCGCTTTACCGATTTGGAACAAAGCTGATATCATCAACTTGGTGGAGACATGGGAACATGAAGAAAACAATGTACATGAGTTGGATGGTTTTACTTTGATCGGCTTTACTTGGAACAAGCGCAAGCAACATAAAGGACGTGGTTTTGGAGGTATTGCAACTTACGTCAGATCTTATTTGCATCAGATTGTTGAAGTGGTTCTTCAGGATGTGGGTGGACAATATCATTGGATTCGAGTTGATGGAGAAAGTAGATCTGCATGTTATATCGCAATCTGCTATTTTGCACCTTTGAACATGTCTATCTATCAGACTAGAGCATGTAGCACGAGCCAACCTTTCCATCGTCTTTCTATTGATGTTTTGAGATATCAGAGAAGGGCAAGGTCTTTGTGGTGGGAGATTTCAATGCTAGAGTTCACACTTGCCAATTCACATAATTCTATGCTCTTGACCATTCCCCTATTCTTGAAGAAGATGATGATCCTACATGGTCCCGTGCCTCCTTAGATACATCCACCAGTGACATGAAAGAATACTTCTTGACTTTTGGAGCAATATGTAGTTTGAAAATTCTGAACGGTACATCCCATTTTCCTAGCTCTAACATGAAAACATATGTCTCTATCTCTGGATCAAGCAAGTAGACTACCTCCTCTCCTCATCTCTTGATAGTTCACTCATTTCAGCATTTGAAGTTTTGGATCTACAACCTGAATCTGATCACACTCCTCTACTGTTCTCAAGCAGAAAGCTCAAAGGTAACCCTTGCAATGGCTGGTTTGATGAAGAGTGCAAACTTGCTCGGTTAAAGGCTCTAGACAAGGCTTGTGACAAACGCAAGAAGAGAGCTTTCTTGAGAAAGAAAGGCTTGGAACTTGCTTTTGATTTTCAGAAGGATCCCAAAGCTTTTTGGAGACGTTTAGCATCTCGTCCAAGTTCACCAAGTCTTGATCCTTCAGCTTTGATGTCCTACGTTGAACAACTTTACTTCTCTCCACATGCACCATGTATGCCACAAAGTGAAGGACTACCGCAGACCTTTTCAATGGACGAAGTACGACATCAGCTCAGTAGGCTTGCAAGTGAAAAATTTGAAGATCTAGAAGGACTTTCTGCAGAGCTACTACAATGGGGAGGTGATTCTCTCATTCCTATACTTACCAAGCTTCTGAATGATGCTGTTGTACATGGTTTCCCTAAGAGTTGGTTCATGCGCAAAGTGATTCCCATCCCACAAGTCGGGCAAGAAGGATGATGTTACCAACTATAGAACTATCATGGTGGGCAACATCTTTGCCAAGTTGTATGGGAGCTTGCTAGAGAGCAAACTTAGTGTTTGGGCAGAAGGATCCAATGTGAGAGCTCGTTCACAAGCATGTTTTCGTCCTACCTTTAGCACCATTGATCATATTCTTTGTCTTCGTGTTGCTTGGGAGAAGTCGAAAGGAAATGGTAAAGCTCTCTATGCTGCTTTTATCGACTATACAAAAGCTTTTGATAGGGTGCCTAGGAAGCTCTTATGGGATAGACTTGTTGCCGTTGGTGTTCCTAAAGACATGATGGCAGCGGTTTCTAAACTCTATGAACGAGTTTATGTGAAGCTTACCTCGACACAATCAAAGGAGATCTTTAGCACTATTGGAGTCATTCAAGGTTGTCCTCTCTCCCCTACTCTATTTGGTATCTTCATCGATGACGTGGAGAAATGTCTTGCTGAATTTGGAGGAGAAGGTGTGAAGTTGGGAATCTATATCATGTCAACACCATGTTGGTGTATTGTGAACAAGAGTACCTCCGGGAACCTATTTCAATCTCTCTTCGACATATCATCGCTCAGCACCGCACTAGCTCTCATAGACTTGGCATTGAGGAAGGACGTTGGCTAAACATTGTTAGGAGTGAACGACTTTGTAGACTTTGTGATTTAGATCAGATAGAGGATGAGGATCATGTATTCATTGTATGTCCCTTGTATAATGAGATTAGATGTAGACATAAGATAGTTGCTAGTGATTTCTATACACTTTTACAGATGTCAGCTCTCCCACTAGGGTTTTATATTAGAGATATAGTTTCTTGTGGTACCAATGCTCTTTTGCATTGATACGATCTCCTAGGCTCACATGTTGACTTTGTATTGTATTTTTTTCTGTCTTTTGACTCTTTCGGTCTTCCGGGCTTGATATTCATTCATTCATTCAAGCATTGATTTATGCTGATGATATCATCCTTCTATCACGTGATCCTTTGAGTTTACAACGACATTTGGATGCTCTTGAGGTCTTTTGCAACAACATGCAGATGGAAGTGAACCTTTCGAAGTCCAAGGTGATGGTGGTGGGTTCAAAAGTCCGCCATTCTTTTCTCTACAAGGGCCAAGTTTTACAACAAGTGGAGAGTTACAAGTACTTGGGCATTGACTTCTCTCATAACTACAGTTGGGCTTTGTGCATTCATAAGAGAGTTGAAGCTGGTTACAAAGCTTTGTACTCTCTTTTGAATCGTTGTCGACGTGCTCATCTCTTAGCATGGGATTTGAGAAAGTTTCTCTTCAGGAGTTCGGTTTTGCCTGTGATACTTTATGGTGTTCAAGTGTGGGGGCCTGGTGCAAGGAAAGGAGCTTGGGAACGTATCGAGAAGGTTCAAAAAGTGTTCTTACAAGTGGAGCTTGGTGTAAGATGCCAAACACCATATGCTATGCTCCTTGCTGAATCTGATTGCTTATCCGTGGAAGCAGAAGCTCTTTACTTGACTATCATTTATGTCTCAAGAGTGAGATCTCTTGGAGAGACGAGATTACCTTGTCAAGCTCTAAGAGCTACATTCTCATTTGGTTGGTATGTTGATGTGGTGGCTTGGTGTGGAAGATGGAACAATTTTGAGCGTGATTTTGACCTTCCACCTATTGCTCTTCGGGAGTTGATTCAGAAAAGGTTTTTACATGCTATATGGTCTCAACCCAAGACCAAGATGGCTTACTATCAGCAGCATGTGAACCCCATGTTGGTGTATTGTGAACAAGAGTACCTCCGGGCACCTATTTCAATCTCTCTTCGACATATCATCGCTCAGCATCGCACTAGCTCTCATAGACTTGGCATTGAGGAATGACGTTGGCTAAACATTGTTAGGAGTGAACGGCTTTGTAGACTTTGTGATTTAGATCAGATAGAGGATGAGGATCATGTATTTATTGTATGTTCCTTGTATGATGAGATTAGATGTAGACGTAAGATAGTTGCTAGTGATTTCTATACACTTTTACAGATGTCAGCTCTCCCACTAGGGCTTTATATTAGAGATATAGTTTCTTGTCGTACCAATGCTCTTTTGCATTGATACTATCTCCTAAGGTTTCCTAGGCTCACATGTTGACTTTGTATTGTGTTTTTTTTTGTCTTTTGACTCTTTGGGTCTTCCGGGCTTGATATTCATTCATCCATTCATTCATTTGGAAGTATCTAAGGAGATACGAGATCAGAGAGGATCATCATCTTCTTCTAAAATAGAAGAGTGATGAGACACATAAAATTGTATGAATTGGCAAGTACGAATTTTGGCATTGAAGTCTCTCACTATAAAGACTTCACATTTCTCTTGATATTTCAGAACATCAACCGAAAGACGATGGAATGGTTGACGCATACTACAGGCTTTGGTGAGATAAATAGGCATGTTCAAAGATGCAAAATAGCATATTGCAATATAACATGCAGACCTAATCTCTTCACCAACTCGAAGTCAATGATATTGCCCCCCAACATCACGAAGCACCACCTCAACAAGCGGATGCAAATGAGATCTTACGTAAGTCACAATACCTCCAAAACCACATCCTCTATGTCTCTTGCGCTTGTTAGAAGTAGATCCAACCAAAGTAAACCATCCAACTCACTTACATTGTTTCTTTCATGAATGAATGAATGAATGAATGAATGAATCAAGCCCGGAGGACCTAAAGAGTCAAAAGGCAGAAAAAAATACAATACAAAGTCAACATGTGAGCCTAGGAAACCTTAGGAGATCGTATCGATGCAAAAGAGCATTGGTACGACAAGAAACTATATCTCTAATATAAAGCCCTATCATGCTCCCATGTCTCCACCATGTTGATGATATCAGCTTTGTCCCAAACCGGTAAACCACTTGTGTACTTTGACTCGGTAAGCCCATGAATGTTCCACATCATAACTCTGATGGTCAAGAATTGCTGTTTGGAGACATCTCGTTTCTTTTGAGTAATCACAGCACGTCTATCTCTCAAATAAGCGATAAACTCTCTTTGTTGAGCTTCTTTTATCTTAGTGAGCTCCTTACGCTTGGCTTCAGCTTGTAGCGGTGTAAGATCTGGATCCAACCAGATTTGCCTCCTCTTCAAGATAGCTTTGTTAGCCCGATATCGTTGTATCTCGTTGTGCTTGATCTGCAAACTTAAGCTAATATGGCTCGAGGTTGTGAACCTTTTTGCTCTATGCGATAAGCTTGAACTAGGATAGGCTTGTGAACATGTAATGTGTCAACAAAGAAAGTGCTAGCTACTTCCTTGGTATTCTCACATTCTTCACCCTTGAGAGTTGGTTCAGCTTTTCATTCTCCTGCTCTTGAAAAGGAGAGACTTGAGCCGCCTTGGTAGCTTCAGCATAAGATTTCATCTTCATCTCCAACTTCTCCACTACTTTTTTGGAATTATCATTTACCATCGCAGATTTCTCCTCAGCAGAAACAGCAGATGCTGAGAGTGTAGAGGAAATCTCTTTGGTAGTTGTAGCAACAACGGTTTGCATGTTCTTCAAAGCATGAACATTGCACACAGCAGAAACAAGCTCACTCTTATGTGCTATGAGCTCTTGATGCAGATCAGCTACTTCAACCGATACTTCTTCCACCGCTGCCAACACCTTATGAATGAATGAATGAACGAATATCAAGTCCGAAAGACCCAAAGAGTCAAAAGGCAGAAAAAAAATATGAATGAATGAATGAATATCAAGCCCAGAAGACCCAAAGAGTCAAAAGGCAGAAAAAAAACAATACAAAGTCAACATGTGAGCCTAGGAAACCCTAGGAGATCGTATCAATGCAAAAGAGCATTGGTACGACAAGAAAATATATCTCTAATATAAAGCCCTAGTGGGAGAGCTGACATCTGTAAAAGTGTATAGAAATCACAAGCAACTATCTTATGTCTATATCTAATCTCATCATACAAGGGACATACAATGAATACATGATCCTCATCCTCTATCTGAAGCCGTTCACTCCTAACAATGTTTAACCAACGTCCTTCCTCAATGCCAAGTCTATGAGAGCTAGTGCGGTGCTGAGCGATGATATGTCGAAGAGAGATTGAAATAGGTCCTCGGAGGTACTCTTGTTCAACAATACATCAACATGGGATTGACATGCTACTGATAGTAAACCATCTTGGTCTTGGGTTGAGACCATATAGCATGTAAAAACCTTTTCTGAATCAACTCCCGAAGAGCAATAGGTGGAAGGTCAAAATCACGCTCAAAAATGTTTCATCTTCCACACCAAGCCACCACATCAGCATACCAACCAAATGAGAATGTAGCTCTTAGAGCTTGACAAGGTAATCTAGTCTCTCCAAGGGATCTCACTCTTGAGACATAAATGATAGTCAAGTAAAGAGCTTTTGCTTCACAGGCTTACAGCATGTGAAGACTTCCATCAGTGTCTTGCTGTGGACTGCCGCTGTAGGTGTCCGGTTCATCAGATACACCGCACATGAAACAGCTTCTGCCCAGTAAGGTCTAGGCATGGTCTTCTCGTTCAACATCGCACGAGCAACTTCTGCTTCTGACCTGTAATCAGGTCAGAACTCGAAAGACTTTTCAGCCTCTGAAAGTTCATGTGCCCAATTCGCTTGTGCCAGATGTCAATATCAGACACTACTGGACCACTCTGTCCATACATGGCAGCCTGTAACTTAGGCGCAGATGCATCTAGTTTAAACAGCTTACCACTCTTGATACCTCGAGCTATGATAGTGTCATTCGAATCTTCAATAAAGCATCCATCTTTATTGAAGCGCACTTGCAGACCCTGCTCTATCAACTGTCCTACAGATAGCAAGTTTCTAGTCAATGTAGGTACATGTAAGACATTCCGTATACCAGTAAACGTTGAGGCAGGAATGTCAAGTGGAATGTTACCCTTGTGCTGGATCTTGTGCTTGGTGTCATCTCCTGTCACCATAAACTGTGGAGTCTCCACAGGCTCGAGAGAAGTAAACCACTCTCGATGGGGAGTCATGTGACTGGTGGCGCCGGAGTCGATCACCCAGTCAGTCTGCGGCTCGAAAGCCGCATAACTCTGATGCGTAGTAATCAGCAACTGCTCCGAATAGACATGCTCAGTGACTGCATAGCCTTGCTGGTTGCTGTTATCTTGTTGGGGGTTGTTGTCGTGTTGTCTCTGATCGTTCTGCTTCTTGTAGCATTGATTCGCATTGTGGCCTTGTTTCTTGCAGTAGTTGCAGGAACCAGGCGCTCTTCTCTGATTGTTGTTGGAACCACCAGACTGCTGCTGGTTCTGCTGCTGCTGCGATTGCTGTTGCTGTCCACGACCCCGTCCATGTCCAGCACCTTTGCCACGACCCCTACCTCGAGATCCGCCAGAACCTGCAAAATAGACAGATTCTTGCTGACCCGTCGAAGTAGAACTCCCCAGTAGGCGCACCTCCTCTCCTAACATTATAGGAACAAGCTCATCAAACCGCGGAAGGGGTTCTCTGGTCGAAATCGATGTTATGAATTGTTTGTACTCTGCAAGTAGTCCCTGCAATGTGGCTCCGATCAAGACAATGGGATCAATCTCGACTTTTACAGAAGATAGCTGATCCGCGAGCTGCTTGACATGGTTCACATAGTCATTGATGCACATCGACCCCTTCTTCACGGTGTTGAATTGCTGCAGCAATTGCAGCTTCCGCGCCTCTGTTCCGGATTGAAACAGATGCGCGAGTGCATCCCAAGCTTTCTTGGGGGTATCGTAATCCTGGATGTGACCGATCATCGATGATGAAACTGTCAGCGCGATGTAGTGAATAGCCTGATATGAGCGCTTCTTCCACTCCTTGAATTTCGGGTAAGAAATTGACACTTCAGGCGCTCTCTCCTCCTCAGTGATAAGATCCCATAGATCTTGTCCTTGCAGGAAGGTCTTCATCCGGAACTTCCACACTTGGTAGTTGTTCTTGTCGAGTTTCTCTCCAGTGATCAAAGACACAGACTCCACCATAGCTGCAATGTCGAAATTGCGCTGTTCTGTACGCGAAAAACCTCCCAGAAACTACACGAAACTCGTCTCTCCCCACCGCGTGATCAAGAGTTGTCACAAGTCACAACGAGGCAACTCCACGAACTCCTCCTGCAGCGACAACGAGAAAAGAACCTGTGCGCGAACTGTAGGTGTACAAAACACGACGGAAACGTCCAAAGAACACACCAAGAAAGGCCGAAACTAGACCAAACGAGGTCAGAATTGGGTGTGCGACCCCTCAAAATTTTCAAAATTTTTCACATGTTAACTACTTTCGAGCATCTTTTGGTTTTCTTGTGTGTTACATATAGAAGACTGAATAAATTTTGACACCGCTTTCGAGCATGCGAATGCTGAAACGATCCAAGATCAGTGAACAGAACTCCAGAGACATGTATGTCGACCGGCAAGCCTGATCCTCTTGGAGACGTGCAATCTGAGAGAGACAGGAGGCATGAAAGACGAGTAGAATATCGAGAATAGATTCTGGAAGAAGCTCGTTGGTTAAAAGAAGAGCATAAAAAAAGAGAATGAGGTTGGAGAACGCCTAACTCAAAAGAATGGAAGAGGAAGGAACCAAACTTTGGTGAATCAAGTTCACCCCGGACACCAAAGTCACTCCCTCCAACTCCTCTTGAATCTACTCAGAGAGAACTTGACTTCGAAGAAGTTACCACTCGGCTAAGTGCTGAGACCAAACATCCAGAAAGTGAAGTAGGGTGAAAACCTTTCCCCGAAGTCAATACTATTTTATATTTTATTATAAAATTATTTTAATTATAATATAATAATAATTTATAATAATAATAATTTAAATAATAATAATTCATATTTATAATAATCCAAATTTATAATAATAATAATAATATATTATATTATATTATAATATATTATATTATATTATATTATATTATATTATATTATATTATAATTATAATTATAATTATAATAATATAATAATATAATAATATAATAATATAATAATATTTAATATAATAATATTTAATATAATATAAATTAGAATTTAATTAATTTAATTATAATATAAAAATATTTTATTATATTTTTATACTATTTTATATTTTATCCGGGCTTGATATTCATTCATTCATATACGTAGTTGTTTACTCTTGATCCGGAGGTAGGAAGTACTTCTGCAGATCAAGATCAGTTTACTTCTTCGAACGAAGAAGCTGCAACTAAGGCAGTATGAATGAATGAATGAATGAATGAATATCAAGCCCGGAAGACCCAAAGAGTCAAAAGGCAAAAAAAAATACAATGCAAAGTCAACATGTGAGCCTAGGAAACCCTAGGAGATCGTATCAATGCAAAAGAGCATTGGTACGACAAGAAACTATATCTCTAATATAAAGCCCTAGTGGGAGAGCTGACATCTGTAAAAGTGTATAGAAATCACTAGCAACTATCTTATGTCTACATCTAATCTCGTCATACAATGGACATACAATGAATACATGAATGAATATCAAGCCTGGAAGACCCAAAGAGTCAAAAGGCAGAAAAAAAACAATACAAAGTCAACATGTGAGCCTAGGAAACCCTAGGAGATCGTATCAATGCAAAAGAGCATTGGTACGACAAGAAAATATATCTCTAGCTGGAAAGGAAGCTGGAAAGCTAGCTGGAAAGGAAAATATATCTCTAGCTGTAATGTTGTGAACCTTGTGAAGAAGGTTACTCCCAATTCTTCTCTAGACATTCCAGCAGAAAGTTCAGAGGCAAGGCTTGCAATGGTTGGTTTGATGAAGAGTGTAAGCTTGCTAGGATAAAGGCTATAGAAAAAGGTTGTGAGTTGAATGTTACAACCTTGTAGAAGAACCTGGTGAAGTGCAAGAAGAGAACGTTTTTGAGGAAGAAAGGGTTGGAGCTTACTTCTGAGCTCCAGAAGAATCCCAAAGCTTTTTGGAGATGATTGAGCACACATTCCTCTTCACCAAACCTTGATCCTGCAGTTTTGACATCATATGTCGAGAAACTCTATTTTTTTCCACATGCACAGTGCATGTCACAAGGTAATGGTAAATAAATGATAATAATCATGCTCGGAAGAGCCAAAAGACAAAAACACAATACAAAACACAAACTAAAAATCAGAAACTAATGTATGAATCAGTACCAATACGAAGAGTATTAGTACGAGGAGTAACTACGTCTCGCATATATAATCCTAGTGAAAGCGTTGACATCTGTAAGAGTGAATAAAAATCATTAGCGACTATCGTATGTCTACATCTGATATCCAAGTACAATGGACACACGATGAATACATGATCTTCATCTTCAATCTGATCTACATCACAAAGTTTACAAATACATTCACTCCTATCAATATTTAACCAACGTCCTTCCTCTATACCAAGTCTATGAGAACTAGTACGATGTTGAGCTATCACATGTCAAAGAGAGGTTGATATAGATGCTTGGAAGTACTCCTGATCGCAAGACACCAGCATGGGATTGACTTGCTGCTGATAATAAGCCATCTTGGTCTTACGTTGAGACCATAGAGTATGTAGAAATCTTCTTTGTATCAACTCACGAAGAGCAATAGGTGGGAGGTTAAAATCACGTTCAGATATGTTCCATCTCCCACACCAAGCCACCACATCAACGTACCAACCAAAAGAGAGTGTAGCTCTTAAAGCTTGACAAGGAAGTCTTGTCTCTCTGGGAGATCTCACCCTAGATACATAAATGAGAGTCAAGTAAAGTGCTTCAGCTTCCAAAGGTAAACAACCACATTCAGCAAGGAGCATAGCATATGGTGTTTGGCATCGGACACCAAGCTCCATTTGTAAGAAGACTTTCTGTACTCTTTCAATACGCTCCCATGCTCTTTTCTTTGCTCCAACACCCCATACTTGAACACTATAATTCATTTGTTCATTCATTCATTCATTCATTCATTCATAAAGTAGCACAGGCAGAACCAAACTCCTGAAGAGAAACTTCTTAAGATCCCATGCTAGAACATGAGCACGTCGACAAGGATTCAAAAGAGAATAGAGAGGTTTGTTACTAGCTTCCACTCTCTTGGGTGAAGGGTTACTACATACTTTCTCAGTTGACGAGGTGCTGTCACAACTTACAAAGCTAGCAAGGGGTAAATCTGAAGATTTGGAAGCACTTTTTGCTGAGCTACTACAATGGGGGAGGTGATTCTCTCATTCCTATACTTGCCAAGCTTTTGAATGATGCTGTTGTCCATGGCTTTCCCGAGAGCTGGTTCATGCGCAAGGTGGTGCCTCTTCACAAGTCGGGCAAGAAGGATGATGTTACCAACTATAGTACTATCATGGTTGGTAATATTTTGGCAAGCTCTATGGTAGCTTGTTGGAGGCAAAACTCATCGCTTGGGCAGAAGGTCATGAAATGAGAGCTCAATCACAAGTTGATTTTTGTCCCATCTTTAGCACCATTGATCATATCTTATGTCTTCGAGTTGCTTGGGAGAAGTCCAAAGGTACTGGTAAGTATATATATGTTGCTTTTATCGATTATACGAAGACTTTTGATAGGGTGCCGAGAAAACTTCTATGGGATAGACTTGTTATCATTGGTGTTCCTAAGGAGTTGATGGCAGCGGTTTCTAAACTCTATGAACGGGTTTATGTCAAGCTTACATCAGCACAATCAGAGGAGATTCTCAGCACCATTGGAGTGATTCAAGGTTGTCCTCTCTCTCCTACACTATTTGAGATCTTCATTGATGATGTAGAGAGATATCTTGCTGATTTTGGAGGAGAAGGTGTGAAGCTTGGGGTATATATCATCAAAGCGTTGATTTATGTGGATGATATCATTCTTCTATCACGTGATCCTTTGAGCTTACAACGACATTTGGATGCTGTAGAGGTTTGCTGCAGCAACACGCAAATGGAAGTGAATATTCTGAAGTCCAAGGTGATGGTGGTAGGCTCCAGAGCTTGTCATTCTTTTCTCTACAAAGGTCAAGGTTTGGAACAAGTTGAGAGTTACAAGTATATGGGCATTGACTTCTCAGATAAGTATAGTTGGACTAGATGCATTCAAAAGAGACAAGAAGAGAGAGTGGAAGCTGGTAACAAAGCTCTCTATTCTCTTTTGAATCGTTGTCGACGTGCTCATGTTCTAGCATGGGATCTTAAGAAATTTCTCTTCAGGAGTTTGGTTCTACCTGTGCTACTTTATGGTGTTCAAGTATGGGGTGCTGGAGCAAAGAAAAGAGCATGAGAGCGTATTGAAAGAGTTCAGAAAATCTTCTTACAAATGGAGCTTGGTGTTCCTCTCCTTCCACGGGGCGCCCGAGGCATGCGCAATTGGAATTCTGAGCTCTGCCGATAGTAGAATTTCCATGTCATCTCTGCGACGATGTCCTGGTTTTGGTCCTTCTGTCTGCGCATCTCGTCCAACTCTTTCTTCGTTAGAGAAAGAACCTTCTCATGCTCTTTTTCTTGGCCCAACTTCTGCCGAAGAAGAGTTTTTTTCTCCGAACTCAAGTTCTTCAACTCCTCGGCTTTCACCTGAGTCTCCTTCTTCGCCGCGAGTACTGTCGCACGTAAGTTCTCTTTCTCTTGCTGCCAGTTTCCTCGACCGAAGTGCATCGTCTACACTAGCTCTGCTAAGTTCAGCTTCCTCCCGATGATTTCCTCATAAGATACTCGATTACCCTCCAAAGCATACAACAACGGCACAACCACTTCTTGAATGTACTTTGTCAAGAAGCGAGTTGCACTACTTCTTCGACTGTCGAAGTAGCTCTCAGTGTGGTATCCTCTCCCTTTTTCTCTCGAGGAGTGTCCTCGTCTTCGGTTGCTTCGGTTGCTTCTTCTTCAGTCTCTTCTCCCTCGACGCATATTGTCTTTGTCATCTTCATCTTCTTGTGAGTTTTGCGTCGACCTCAAAGTTTCTTCTAAGATCTTCTTTCTCCCGCTCCTTTTCACTGGTGGAGGTACCTCAACCGAAGTGTTGAGGTGTGTTTCTATTTTGTGGAGATCGAGGACTTGAAGCAACAATTAGTGAAGGCCAAGGAACAAAGTGCTCAACTTCAGAGTAGAGTCGAGCCAACGCTGAAGAATTACTTCGCCATCGATCTGGATATTTCAGAGCTGACGATTCTCCGAGATATTAGGCAGGATTTCACAGCTGCAGATGTAGATGGTTCTTCGATGAAGAACCGCATAGCTAGATTAGGACAACGGGTAGTTAGAGAGCTTAGAGAGGTTAGAGCGACCGTTGAGTTCTTGGTTAGTGAGATAGCTAAGGAGTTAGCGATAGGAACTGGTGTTGTTCCTGGTGTCGTTTCGGGCACAGGACCTTCATCCGACGGACCAGAAGTACTCCCGACTTCTTAGGAATAAGATACGTCATCTTCAGGGAAATCCATATATAAGCATTGTGTTCTTCGTGCTCAGGACCTCTTTTGTGTTTGTTATTTTGGATTTTCTATTTCTTGAGTTTACGAAGCCATTGTGTGTGTCAACTTCGGAGATTTACCTACGAAGTATCATAGTTTGTTGTGGTAAGAATTAGTCAGAGAATATGATATCTATTACACAGTGGAGCCACAATCTTGACCAACGAGATACACAATTGACGGATGTCTTGAAGAAAATTGCAACTCGGTTTTCCCGTCAACACTCAAGCAGAAAGCTCAAAGGTAACCCTTGCAATGGCTGGTTTGATGAAGAGTGCAAACTTGCTCGGTTAAAGGCTCTAGACAAGGCTTGTGACTTGGAAGCAACAACCTTGTACAAACAGTTGATCAAACGTAAGAAGAGAGCTTTCTTGAGAAAGAAAGGCTTGGAACTTGCTTTTGATTTTCAGAAGGATCCCAAAGCTTTTTGGAGACGTTTAGCATCTCGTCCAAGTTCACCAAGTCTTGATCCTTCAGCTTTGATGTCCTACGTTGAGCAACTTTACTTCTTTCCACATGCACCATGTATGCCACAAAGTGAAGGACTACCGCAGACCTGTTCAATGGACGAAGTACGACATCAGCTCAGTAGGCTTGCAAGTGGAAAATCTGAGGATCTAGAAGGACTTTCTGCAGAGCTACTACAATGGAGAGGTGATTCTCTCATTCCTATACTTACCAAGCTTCTGAATGATGCTGTTGTACATGGTTTCTCTCAGAGTTGGTTCATGCGCAAAGTGATTCCCATCCACAAGTCGGGCAAGAAGGATGATGTTACCAACTATAGAACTATCATGGTGAGCAACATCTTTGCCAAGTTGTATGGGAGCTTGCTAGAGACAAAACTCAGTGTTTGGGCAGAAGGATCCAGTGTGAGAGCTCGTTCACAAGCAGGTTTTCGTCCTACCTTTAGCACCATTGATCATATTCTTGTCTTCGTGTTGCTTGGGAGAAGTCAAAAAGAAATGGTAAAGCTCTCTATGCTGCTTTTATCGACTATACAAAAGCTTTTGATAGGGTGCCTAGGAAGCTCTTATGGGACAGACTTGTTGCCATTGGTGTTCCTAAAGACATGATGGCAGCGGTTTCTAAACTCTATGAACGAGTTTATGTGAAGCTTACGTCGACACAATCAAAGGAGATCTTTAGCACTATTGGAGTCATTCAAGGTTGTCCTCTCTCCCCTACTCTATTTGGTATCTTCATCAATGACGTGGAGAAATGTCTTGCTGAATTTGGAAGAGAAAGTGTGAAGTTGGGAATCTATATCATTCAAGCATTGATTTATGCTGATGATATCATCCTTCTATCACGTGATCTTTTGAGTTTACAACGACATTTGGATGCTCTTGAGGTCTTTTGCAACAACATGCAGATGGAAGTGAACCTTTCGAAGTCCAAGGTGATGGTGGTGGGTTCAAAAGTGCGCCATTCTTTTCTCTACAAGGGCCAAGTTTTACAACAAGTGGAGAGTTACAAGTACTTGGGCATTGACTTCTCTCATAACTACAGTTGGGCTTTGTGCATTCATAAGAGAGTTGAAGCTGGTTACAAAGCTTTGTACTCTCTTTTGAATCGTTGTCGACGTGCTCATCTCTTAGCATGGGATTTGAGAAAGTTTCTTTTCAGGAGTTTGGTTTTGCCTGTGATACTTTGTGGTGTTCAAGTGTGGGGGTCTGGTGCAAGGAAAGGAGCTTGGGAACGTATCGAGAAGGTTCAAAAAGTGTTCTTACAAGTGGAGCTTGGTGTAAGATGCCAAACACCATATGCTATGCTCCTTGCTGAATCTGGTTGCTTATCCGTGGAAGCAGAAGCTCTTTACTTGACTATCATTTATGTCTCAAGAGTGAGATCTCTTGGAGAGACGAGATTACCTTGTCAAGCTCTAAGAGCTACACTCTCATTTGGTTGGTATGCTGATGTGGTGGCTTGGTGTGGAAGATGGAACATTTTTTAGCGTGATTTTGACCTTCCACCTATTGCTCTACGGGAGTTGATTCAGAAAAAGTTTTTACATGCTATATGGTCTCAACCCAAGACCAAGATGGCTTACTATCAGCAGCATGTCAACCCCATGTTGGTGTATTGTGAACAAGAGTACCTTCGGGCACCTATTTCAATCTCTCTTCGACATATCATCGCTCAGCACCGCACTAGCTCTCATAGACTTGGCATTGAGGAAGGACGTTGGCTAAACATTGTTAGGAGTGAACGGCTTTGTAGACTTTGTGATTTAGATCAGATAGAGGATGAGGATCATGTATTCATTGTATGTCCTTTGTATGATGAGATTAGATGTAGACATAAGATAGTTGCTAGTGATTTCTATACACTTTTACAGATGTCAGCTCTCCCACTAGGGCTTTATATTAGAGATATAGTTTCTTGTCGTACCAATGCTCTTTTGCATTGATACGATCTCCTAGGGTTTCCTAGGCTCACATGTTGACTTTATATTATTTTTTTTCTGCCTTTTGACTCTTTGGGTCTTTCGGGCTTGATATTCATTCATTCATTCATTCTTCAAGATATCAGTCAATTGTGCATCATGGTGGTCAAGATCATTGCTCCACTTTGTGATAGATATCAAGTCTTCAAGAGCAGCAAAGTACAAATGTCTTTTGTGGTGTCAAGACGGAGCTTTGAGGTATTGGTGCAATCAATAAATCCGTTTGGCTTGTAAGATAAAGAAAAGCTAGACGAGAGTAGTGAGAACAACAAAGGAGTATGATCTAATTCAGGTTGGAGGTCCAATACTTCAAACATGGAAATAGAAGAGCTATCAATAGCTGAGGCAAGGAGATAGTCAACTGTGCTTGTTCCAGACGTAGAGATATGTGTTTTGACTAAAATGAGAAAAACGAGATGTACCGTCCAAAAATTTCAAACTGTAGATTGCTCCAAAGATTAGAAAATGCCTTTCATGTCATTTCTGCCTTTGCTTTCATATCACTCCGAGCACATTTTTCAATCTCTCTTCGACATATCATCGCTCAGCACCGCACTAGCTCTCCTCGAGCAATATTCGCTAAGTTTGCAGATCAGGCACAACGAGATACAGCGATGGCTAACAAAGCTGTCTTGAAGGGGAGACAGATCTGGTTGGATCCTGATCTCACACCGCTACAAGCTGAAGCCAAGCGGAAGGAGCTTGTGAAGGTAAAAGAGGCTCAACAAGGAGGGTTCATTGCTTTCTTAAGAGATGGACGTGCTGTTGTTACACAAAAGAGACGAGATGCTTCCAAATAGCAATTTTCGACCCTTAGAGTTATGATGTGGAACATTCATGGGCTTACTAAGTCAAAGTACACAAGCGCTTTACCAATTTGGAACAAGGCTGATATCATCAACTTGGTGGAGACATGGGAACATGAAGGAAACAATGTACATGAGTTGGATGGGTTTACTTTAATCGGCTCTACTTGGAACAAGCGCAAGCAACATAAAGGACGTGGTTTTGGAGGTATTGCAACTTACGTCAGATCTTATTTGCATCAGCTTGTTCAAATGGTTCTTCAGGATGTGAGTGGACAATATCATTGAGGCGTGTTTCTATTTCGCGGAGGCGTTGAGGTGTGTTTCTATTTCGCGGACCTGTTGGAGAGAGGAGTTGACACCCGTGGACAAAATCGATCGTCGAAGGAGCTGTGGTTGTTGGTTTTGAGCAAGCTTGGTACCATTGGAAAGGTCTCGGCGAGACGCTTCCATTGAGACAAATCTTGTTGCGATCTGAGGAGAATTGAGGCGTTGAGGTGTGTTTCTATTTCGCGGACCTGTTGGAGAGAGGAGTTGACACCCGTGGACAAAATCGATCGTCGAAGGAGCTGTGGTTGTTAGTTTTGAGCAAGCTTGGTACCATTGGAAAGGTCACGGCGAGACTCTTCCATTGAGACAAATCTTGTTGCGATCTGAGGAGAATTGAGGCGTTGAGGTGTGTTTCTATTTCGCGGATCTGTTGGAGAGAGGAGTTGACACCTGTGGACAAAATCGATCGTCGAAGGAGCTGTGGTTGTTGGTTTTGAGTAAGCTTGGTACCATTGGAAAGGTCTCGGCGAGACGCTTTCATTGAGACAAATCTTGTTGCGATCTGAGGAGAATTGAGATTTTGAGGTGTGCTCTTAGCTCGCTGATTTGTGAAACTAGTTCTTCGGTGATGATGGACGAGATTAAACAACTCCTTCATAAGGTGTTGGCAGCGGTGGAAGAAGTATCGGTTGAAGTAGCAGATCTGCATCGAGAGCTCATAGCACATAAGAGTGAGCTTGTTTCTGTTGTGTGCGATGTTCATGCTTTGAAGAACATGCAAACCGTTGTTGCTACAACTACCAAAGAGATTTCCTCTACACTCTCAGCATCTGCTGTTTTTGCTAAGGAGAAATCTGCGGTGGTAAATGATAATTTCAAAGAAGTAGTGGAGAAGTTGGAGATGAAGATGAAATCTTATGCTGAAGCTACCAAGGCGGCTCAAGTCTCTCTTTTTCAAGAGCAAGAGAATGAAAAGTTGAACCAACTCTCAAGAGTGAAGAATGTGAGAATATCTGGTTTACCTGAGCTAGAGAAGGAAGAGACCAAGGAAGTAGCTACCACTTTCTTTGCTGACACGTTACATGTTCACAAGCCTGTCCTAGTTCAAGCTTACCGCATAGGGCAAAAAGGCTCACAACCTCGAGCAATATTGGCTAAGTTTGCAGATCAGGCACAACGAGATACAGCTATGGCTAACAAAGCTGTCTTGAAGGGGAGACAGATCTGGTTGGATCCTGATCTCACACCGCTACAAGCTGAAGCCAAGCGGAAGGAGCTTGTGAAGGTAAAAGAGGCTCAACAAGGAGGGTTCGTTGCTTTCTTAAGAGATGGACGTGCTGTTGTTACACAAAAGAGACGAGATGCTTCCAAATAGCAATTTTCGACCCTTAGAGTTATGATGTGGAACATTCATGGGCTTACTAAGTCAAAGTACACAAGCGCTTTACCAATTTGGAACAAGGCTGATATCATCAACTTGGTGGAGACATGGGAACATGAAGGAAACAATGTACATGAGTTGGATGGTTTTACTTTGATCGGCTCTACTTGGAACAAGCGCAAGCAACATAAAGGACGTGGTTTTGGAGGTATTGCAACTTACGTCAGATCTTATTTGCATCAGCTTGTTGAAGTGGTTCTTCAGGATGTGGGTGGACAATATCATTGGATTCGAGTTGGTGGAGAAAGTAGATCTGCATGTTATATCGCAATCTGCTATTTTGCACCTTTGAACATGTCTATCTATCAGACTAGAGCATGTAGCACGAGCCAACCTTTCCATCGTCTTTCTATTGATGTTTTGAGATATCAAGAGAAGGGCAAGGTCTTTATGGTGGGAGATTTCAATGATAGAGTTCACACTTGCCAATTCACACAATTCTATGCTCTTGACCACTCTCCTATTCTTGAAGAAGATGATGATCCTACATGGTCCCGTGTCTCCTTAGATACATCCACCAATGACATGAAAGAACACTTCTTGACTTTTGGAGCAATATGTAGTTTGAAAATTCTGAACGGTACATCCCGTTTTCCTAGCTCTAACATGAAAACATATGTCTCTACCTCTGGATCAAGCATAGTAGACTACGTCCTCTCCTCATCTCTTGATAGTTCACTCATTTCAGCATTTTGAAGTTTTGGATCTACAACTTGAATCTGATCACACTCCTCTACTGTTCTCACTATCCTTGTCTACCTCATTTGCACCTTACAAATTGAAAGGTTTTGATGGGAGCAACACTACCTCTAGACTTCGTCTTGATCACCGGAAAAGACATCTTTATCAAACTGCTCTAGAGAATTTGATATCTATTACACAGTGGAGCCACAATCTTGACCAACGAGATACACAATTGACGGATGTCTTGAAGAAAACTACAACTCGGATTTTCTCTCAACACTCAAGCAGAAAGCTCAAAGATAACCCTTGCAATGGCTGGTTTGATGAAGAGTGCAAGCTTGCTCGATTAAAGGCTCTAGACAAGGCTTGTGACTTGGAAGCAACAACCTTGTACAAACAGTTGATCAAACGTAAGAAGAGAGCTTTCTTGAGAAAGAAAGACTTGGAACTTGCTTTTGATTTTCAGAAGGATCCCAAAGCTTTTTGGAGACGTTTAGCATCTCGTCCAAGTTCACCAAGTCTTGATCCTTCAGCTTTGATGTCCTACGTTGAGCAACTATACTTCTCTCCACATGCACCATGTATGCCACAAAGTGAAGGACTACCGCAGACCTTTTCAATGGACGAAGTACGACATCAGCTCAGTAGGCTTGCAAGTGGAAAATCTGAGGATCTAGAAGGACTTTCTGCAGAGCTACTACAATGGGGAGGTGATTCTCTCATTCCTATACTTACCAAGCTTCTCAATGATGCTGCTGTACATGGTTTCCCTAAGAGTTGGTTCATGCGCAAAGTGATTCCCATCCACAAGTCGGGCAAGAAGGATGATGTTACCAACTATAGAACTATCATGGTGGGCAACATCTTTGCCAAGTTGTATGGGAGCTTGCTAGAGAGAAAACTCAGTGTTTGGGCAGAAGGATCCAGTGTGAGAGCTCGTTCACAAGCAGGTTTTCGTCCTATCTTTAGCACCATTGATCATATTCTTTGTCTTCGTGTTGCTTGGGAGAAGTCAAAAGGAAATGGTAAAGCTCTCTATGCTGCTTTTATCGACTACACAAAAGCTTTTGATAGGGTGCCTAGGAAGCTCTTATGGGACAGACTTGTTGCCATTGGTGTTCCTAAAGACATGATGGTAGCGGTTTCTAAACTCTATGAACGAGTTTATGTGAAGCTTACGTCGACACAATCAAAGGAGATCTTTAGCACTATTGGAGTCATTCAAGGTTGTCCTCTCTCCCCTACTCTATTTGGTATCTTCATCGATGACGTGGAGAAATGTCTTGCTGAATTTGGAGGAGAAGGTGTGAAGTTGGGAATCTATATCATTCAAGCATTGATTTATGCTGATGATATCATCCTTCTATCACGTGATCTTTTGAGTTTACAACGACATTTGGATGCTCTTGAGGTCTTTTGCAACAACATGCAGATGGAAGTGAACCTTTCGAAGTCCAAGGTGATGGTGGTGGGTTCAAAAGTGCGCCATTCTTTTCTCTACAAAGGCCAAGTTTTACAACAAGTGGAGAGTTACAAGTACTTGGGCATTGACTTCTCTCATAACTACAGTTGGGCTTTGTGCATTCATAAGAGAGTTGAAGCTGGTTACAAAGCTTTGTACTCTGTTTTGAATCGTTGTCGACGTGCTCATCTCTTAGCATGGGATTTGAGAAAGTTTCTCTTCAGGAGTTTGGTTTTGCCTGTGATACTTTATGGTGTTCAAGTGTGGGGGCCTGGTGCAAGGAAAGGAGCTTGGGAACGTATCGAGAAGGTTCAAAAAGTGTTCTTACAAGTGGAGCTTGGTGTAAGATGCCAAACACCATATGCTATGCTCCTTGCTGAATCTGGTTGCTTATCCGTGGAAGCAGAAGCTCTTTACTTGACTATCATTTATGTCTCAAGAGTGAGATCTCTTGGAGAGACGAGATTACCTTATCAAGCTCTAAGAGCTACATTCTCATTTGGTTGGTATGCTGATGTGGTGGCTTGGTGTGGAAGATGGAACATTTTTTAGCGTGATTTTGACCTTCCACCTATTGCTCTTCGGGAGTTGATTCAGAAAAGGTTTTTACATGCTATATGGTCTCAACCCAAGACCAAGATGGCTTACTATCAGCAGCATGTCAACCCCATGTTGGTGTATTGTGAACAAGAGTACCTTCGGGCACCTATTTCAATCTCTCTTCGACATATCATCGCTCAGCATCAACTAGCTCTCATAGACTTGGCATTGAGGAAGGACGTTGGCTAAACATTGTTAGGAGTGAACGGCTTTGTAGACTTTGTGATTTAGATCAGATAGAGGATGAGGATCATGTATTCATTGTATGTCCCTTGTATGATGAGATTAGATGTAGACATAAGATAGTTGCTAGTGATTTCTATACACTTTTACAGATGTCAGCTCTCCCACTAGGGCTTTATATTAGAGATATAGTTTCTTGTCGTACCAATGCTCTTTGCATTGATACGATCTCCTAGGCTCACATGTTGACTTTGTATTGTATTTTTTTCTGCCTTTTGACTCTTTGGGTCTTCCGGGCTTGATATTCATTCATTCATTCAAGCATTGATTTATGCTGATGATATCATCCTTCTATCACGTGATCCTTTGAGTTTACAATGACATTTGGATGCTCTTGAGGTCTTTTGCAACAACATGCAGATGGAAGTGAACCTTTCGAAGTCCAAGGTGATGGTGGTGGGTTCAAAAGTCCGCCATTCTTTTCTCTACAAGGGCCAAGTTTTACAACAAGTGGAGAGTTACAAGTACTTGGGCATTGACTTCTCTCATAACTACAGTTGGGCTTTGCATTGATACGATCTCCTAGGGTTTCCTAGGCTCACATGTTGACTTTGTATTGTATTTTTTTCTGCCTTTTGACTTTTTGGGTCTTCCGGGTTTGATATTCATTCATTCATTCATTCATTCTTCAAGATATCAGTCAATTGTGCATCATGGTGATCAAGATCATTGCTCCACTTTGTGATAGAGGCGAATCGAGGCGAAAGAGGGAATTGAGGCGTTGAGGTGTGTTTCTATTTCGCGGACCTGTTGGAGAGAGGAGTTGACACCCGTGGACAAAATCGATCGTCGAAGGAGCTGTGGTTGTTAGTTTTGAGCAAGCTTGGTACCATTGGAAAGGTCTCGGCGAGACGCTTCCATTGAGACAAATCTTGTTGCGATCTGAGGAGAATTGAGGCGTTGAGGTGTGTTTCTATTTCGCGGACCTGTTGGAGAGAGGAGTTGACACCCGTGGACAAAATCGATCGTCGAAGGAGCTGTGGTTGTTTGTTTTGAGCAAGCTTGGTACCATTGGAAAGGTCTCGGCGAGACGCTTCCATTGAGACAAATCTTGTTGCGATCTGAGGAGAATTGAGGCGTTGAGGTGTGTTTCTATTTCGCGGACCTGTTGGAGAGAGGAGTTGACACCCGTGGACAAAATCGATCGTCGAAGGAGTTGTGGTTGTTAGTTTTGAGTAAGCTTGGTACCATTGGAAAGGTCTCGGCGAGACGCTTCCATTGAGACAAATCTTGTTGCGATCTGAGGAGAATTGAGGCGTTGAGGTGTGTTTCTATTTCGCGGACCTGTTGGAGAGAGGAGTTGACACCCGTGGACAAAATCGATCGTCGAAGGAGCTGTGGTTGTTGGTTTTGAGCAAGCTTGGTACCATTGGAAAGGTCTCGGCGAGACGCTTCCATTGAGACAAATCTTGTTGCGATCTGAGGAGAATTGAGGTTTTTAGGTGTGCTCTTAGCTCGCTGATTTGTGAAACTAGTTCTTCGGTGATGATGGACGAGATTAAACAACTCCTTCATAAGGTGTTGACAGCGGTGGAAGAAGTATCGGTTGAAGTAGCAGATCTGCATCGAGAGCTCATAGCACATAAGAGTGAGCTTGTTTCTGTTGTGTGCGATGTTCATGCTTTGAAGAACATGCAAACCGTTGTTGCTACAACTACCAAAGAGATTTCCTCTACACTCTTAGCATCTGCTGTTTCTGCTGAGGAGAAATCTGCGGTGGTAAATGATAATTTCAAAGAAGTAGTGGAGAAGTTGGAGATGAAGATGAAATCTTATGCTGAAGCTACCAAGGCGGCTCAAGTCTCTCTTTTTCAAGAGCAAGAGAATGAAAAGTTGAACCAACTCTCAAGGGTGAAAAATGTGAGAATATCCGGTTTACCTGAGCTAGAGAAGGAAGAGACCAAAGAAGTAGCTACCACTTTTTTTGCTGACACGTTACATGTTCACAAGCCTGTCCTAGTTCAAGCTTACCGCATAGGGCAAAAAGGCTCACAATCTCGAGCAATATTGGCTAAGTTTGCAGATCAGGCACAACGAGATACAGCGATGGCTAACAAAGCTGTCTTGAAGGAGAGACAGATCTGGTTGGATCCTGATCTCACACCGCTACAAGCTGAAGCCAAGCGGAAGGAGCTTGTGAAGGTAAAAGAGGCTCAACAAGGAGGGTTCATTGCTTTCTTAAGAGATGGACGTGCTGTTGTTACACAAAAGAGACGAGATGCTTCCAAATAGCAAGTTTCGACCCTTAGAGTTATGATGTGGAACATTCATGGGCTTACTAAGTCAAAGTACACAAGCGCTTTACCAATTTGGTACAAGGCTGATATCATCAACTTGGTGGAGACATGGGAACATGAAGGAAACAATGTACATGAGTTGGATGGTTTTACTTTGATCGGCTCTACTTGGAACAAGCGCAAGCAACATAAGGGACGTGGTTTTGGAGGTATTGCAACTTACGTCATATCTTATTTGCATCAGCTTGTTGAAGTGGTTCTTCAGGATGTGGGTGGACAATATCATTGGATTCGAGTTGGTGGAGAAAGTAGATCTGCATGTTATATCGCAATCTGCTATTTCGCACCTTTGAACATGTCTATCTATCAGACTAGAGCATGTAGCACGAGCCAACCTTTCCATCGTCTTTCTATTGATGTTTTGAGATATCAAGAGAAGGGCAAGGTCTTTGTGGTGGGAGATTTCAATGCTAGAGTTCACACTTGCCAGTTCACACAATTCTATGCTCTTGACCACTCTCCTATTCTTGAAGAAGATGATGATCCTACATGGTCCCGTGCCTCCTTAGATACATCCACCAATGACATGAAAGAACACTTCTTGACTTTTGGAGCAATCTGTAGTTTGAAAATTCTAAACGGTACATCCCGTTTTCCTAGCTCTAACATGAAAACATACGTCTCTACCTCTGGATCAAGCATAGTAGACTACCTCCTCTCCTCATCTCTTGATAGTTCACTCATTTCAGCATTTGAAGTTTTGGATCTACAACTTGAATCTGATCACACTCCTCTACTGTTCTCACTATCCTTGTCTACCTCATTTGCACCTTACAAGTTGAAAGGTTTTGATGGGAGCAACACTACCTCTAGACTTCGTCTTGATCACCGGAAAAGACATCTTTATCAAACTGCTCTAGAGAATTTGATATCTATTACACAGTGGAGCCACAATCTTGACCAACGAGATACACAATTGACGGATGTCTTGAAGAAAATTGCAACTCGGTTTTTCTCTCAACACTCAAGCAGAAAGCTCAAAGGTAACCCTTGCAATGGCTGGTTTGATGAAGAGTGCAAACTTGCTCGGTTAAAGGCTCTAGACAAGGCTTGTGACTTGGAAGCAACAACCTTGTACAAACAGTTGATCAAACGTAAGAAGAGAGCTTTCTTGAGAAAGAAAGGCTTGGAACTTGCTTTTGATTTTCAGAAGGATCCCAAAGCTTTTTGGAGACGTTTAGCATCTCGTCCAAGTTCACCAAGTCTTGATCCTTCAGCTTTGATGTCCTACGTTGAGCAACTATACTTCTCTCCACATGCACCATGTATGCCACAAAGTGAAGGACTACCGCAGACCTTTTCAATAGACGAAGTACGACATCAGCTCAGTAGGCTTGCAAGTGGAAAATCTGAAGATCTAGAAGGACTTTCTGCAGAGCTACTACAATGGGGAGGTGATTCTCTCATTCCTATACTTACCAAGCTTCTGAACGATGCTGTTGTACATGGTTTCCCTAAGAGTTGGTTCATGCGCAAAGTGATTCCCATCCACAAGTCGGGCAAGAAGGATGATGTTACCAACTATAGAACTATCATGGTGGGCAACATCTTTGCCAAGTTGTATGGGAGCTTGCTAGAGAGAAAACTCAATGTTTGGACAGAAGAATCCAATGTGAGAGCTCGTTCACAAGCAGGTTTTCGTCCTACCGTTAGCACCATTGATCATATTCTTTGTCTTCGTGTTGCTTGGGAGAAGTCAAAAGGAAATGGTAAAGCTCTCTATGCTGCTTTTATCGACTACACAAAAGCTTTTGATAGGGTGCCTAGGAAGCTCTTATGGGACAGACTTGTTGCCATTGGTGTTCCTAAAGACATGATGGCAGCGGTTTCTAAACTCTATGAACGAGTTTATGTGAAGCTTACCTCGACACAATCAAAGGAGATCTTTAGCACTATTAGAGTCATTCAAGGTTGTCCTCTCTCCCCTACTCTATTTGGTATCTTCATCGATGACGTGGAGAAATGTCTTGCTGAATTTGGAGGAGAAGGTGTGAAGTTGGGAATCTATATCATTCAAGCATTGATTTATGCTGATGATATCATCCTTCTATCACGTGATCCTTTGAGTTTACAACGACATTTGGATGCTCTTGAGGTCTTTTGCAACAACATGCAGATGGAAGTGAACCTTTCGAAGTCCAAGGTGATGGTGGTGGGTTCAAAAGTGCGCCATTCTTTCTTCTACAAGGGCCAAGTTTTACAACAAGTGGAGAGTTACAAGTACTTGGGCATTGACTTCTCTCATAACTACAGTTGGGCTTTGTGCATTCATAAGAGAGTTGAAGCTGGTTACAAAGCTTTGTACTCTGTTTTGAATCGTTGTCGACGTGCTCATCTCTTAGCATGGGATTTGAGAAAGTTTCTCTTCAGGAGTTTGGTTTTGCCTGTGATACTTTATGGTGTTCAAGTGTGGGGGCCTGGTGCAAGGAAAGGAGCTTGGGAACGTATCGAGAAGGTTCAAAAAGTGTTCTTACAAGTGGAGCTTGGTGTAAGATGCCAAACACCATATGCTATGCTCCTTGCTGAATCTGGTTGCTTATCCGTGGAAGCAGAAGCTCTTTACTTGACTATCATTTATGTCTCAAGAGTGAGATCTCTTGGAGAGACGAGATTACCTTGTCAAGCTCTAAGAGCTACATTCTCATTTGGTTGGTATGCTGATGTGGTGGCTTGGTGTGGAAGATGGAACATTTTTTAGCGTGATTTTGACCTTCCACCTATTGCTCTTCGGGAGTTGATTCAGAAAAGGTTTTTACATGCTATATGGTCTCAACCCAAGACCAAGATGGCTTACTATCAGCAGCATGTCAACCCCATGTTGGTGTATTGTGAACAAGAGTACCTTCGGGCACCTATTTCAATCTCTCTTCGACATATCATCGCTCAGCATCGCACTAGCTCTCATAGACTTGGCATTGAGGAAGGACGTTGGTTAAACATTGTTAGGAGTGAACGGCTTTGTAGACTTTGTGATTTAGATCAGATAGAGGATGAGGATCATGTATTCATTGTATGTCCCTTGTATGATGAGATTAGATGTAGACATAAGATAGTTGCTAGTGATTTCTATACACTTTTACAGATGTCAACTCTCCCACTAGGGCTTTATATTAGAGATATAGTTTCTTATCGTACCAATGCTCTTTTGCATTGATACGATCTCCTAGGGTTTCTTAGGCTCACATGTTGACTTTGTATTGTATTTTTTTCTGCCTTTTGACTCTTTGGGTCTTCCGGGCTTGATATTCATTCATTCATTCATTCATAGATATCAAGCAGCAAAGTACAAATGTCTTTTGTGGTGTCAAGACGGAGCTTTGAGGTATTGGTGCAAACAATAAATCCGTTTGGCTTGTAAGATAAAGAAAAGCTAGACGAGAGTAGTGAGAACAACAAAGGAGTATGATCTAATTCAGGTTGGAGGTCCAATACTTCAAACATGGAAATAGAAGAGCTATCAATAGCTGAGGCAAGGAGATAGTCTACTGTGCTTGTTCCAGACGTAGAGATATGTGTTTTGACTAAAATGAGAAAAACGAGATGTATCGTCCAAAAATTTCAAACTGTAGATTGCTCCAAAGATTAGAAAATGCCTTTCATATCATTTCTGCCTTTGCTTTCATATCACTCCGAGCACATTTTTCAATCTCTCTTCGACATATCATCGCTCAGCACCGCACTAGCTCTCCTCGAGCAATATTGGCTAAGTTTGCAGATCAGGCACAACGAGATACAGCGATGGCTAACAAAGCTGTCTTGAAGGGGAGACAGATCTGGTTGGATCCTGATCTCACACCGCTACAAGCTGAAGCCAAGCGGAAGGAGCTTGTGAAGGTAAAAGAGGCTCAACAAGGAGGGTTCATTGCTTTCTTAAGAGATGGACGTGCTGTTGTTACACAAAAGAGACGAGATGCTTCCAAATAGCAATTTTCGACCCTTAGAGTTATGATGTGGAACATTCATGGGCTTACTAAGTCAAAGTACACAAGCGCTTTACCAATTTGGTACAAGGCTGATATCATCAACTTGGTGGAGACATGGAAACATGAAGAAAACAATGTACATGAGTTGGATGGTTTTACTTTAATCGGCTCTACTTGGAACAAGCGCAAGCAACATAAAGGACGTGGTTTTGGAGGTATTGCAACTTACGTCAGATCTTATTTGCATCAGCTTGTTCAAATGGTTCTTCAGGATGTGAGTGGACAATATCATTGGATTCGAGTTGGTGGAGAAAGTAGATCTGCATGTTATATCGCAATCTGCTATTTCGCACCTTTGAACATGTCTATCTATCAGACTAGAGCATGTAGCACGAGCCAACCTTTCCATCGTCTTTCTATTGATGTTTTGAGATATCAAGAGAAGGGCAAGGTCTTTGTGGTGGGAGATTTCAATGCTAGAGTTCACACTTGCCAATTCACACAATTCTATGCTCTTGACCACTCCCCTATTCTGGAAGAAGATGATGATCCTACATGGTCCCGTGCCTCTTTAGATACATCCACCAGTGACATGAAAAAACACTTCTTGACTTTTGGAGCAATCTGTAGTTTGAAAATTCTGAACGGTACATCCCGTTTTCCTAGCTCTAACATGAAAACATATGTCTCTACCTCTGGATCAAGCATAGTAGACTATCTCCTCTGCTCATCTCTTGATAGTTCACTCATTTCAGCATTTGAAGTTTTGGATCTACAACTTGAATCTGATCACACTCCTCTACTGTTCTCACTATCCTTGTCTACCTCATTTGCACCTTACAAGTTGAAAGGTTTTGATGAGAGCAACACTACCTCTAGACTTCGTCTTGATCACCGGAAAAGACATCTTTATCAAACTGCTCTAGAGAATTTGATATCTATTACACAGTGGAGCCACAATCTTGACCAACGAGATACACGATTGACGGATGTCTTGAAGAAAATTACAACTCGGTTTTTCTCTCAACACTCAAGCAGAAAGCTCAAAGATAACCCTTGCAATGGCTGGTTTGATGAAGAGTGCAAGCTTGCTCGGTTAAAGGCTCTAGACAAGGCTTGTGACTTGGAAGCAACAACCTTGTACAAACAGTTGATCAAACGTAAGAAGAGAGCTTTCTTGAGAAAGAAAGGCTTGGAACTTGCTTTTGATTTTCAGAAGGATCCCAAAGCTTTTTGGAGACGTTTAGCATCTCGTCCAAGTTCACCAAGTCTTGATCCTTCAGCTTTGATGTCCTACGTTGAGCAACTTTACTTCTCTCCACATGCACCATGTATGCCACAAAGTGAAGGACTACCGCAGACCTTTTCAGTAGGCTTGCAAGTGGAAAATCTGAAGATCTAGAAGGACTTTTTGCAGAGCTACTACAATGAGGAGGTGATTCTCTCATTCCTATACTTACCAAGCTTCTCAATGATGCTGCTGTACATGGTTTCCCTAAGAGTTGGTTCATGCGCAAAGTGATTCCCATCCACAAGTCGGGCAAGAAGGATGATGTTACCAACTATAGAACTATCATGGTGGGCAACATCTTTGCCAAGTTGTATGGGAGCTTGCTAGAGAGAAAACTCAGTGTTTGGGCAGAAGGATCCAGTGTGAGAGCTCGTTCACAAGCAGGTTTTCGTCCTACCTTTAGCACCATTGATCATATTCTTTGTCTTCGTGTTGCTTGGGAGAAGTCAAAAGGAAATGGTAAAGCTCTCTATGCTGCTTTTATCGACTACACAAAAGCTTTTGATAGGGTGCCTAGGAAGCTCTTATGGGACTGACTTGTTGCCATTGGTGTTCCTAAAGACATGATGGTAGCGGTTTCTAAACTCTATGAACGAGTTTATGTGAAGCTTACGTCGACACAATCAAAAGAGATCTTTAGCACTATTGGAGTCATTCAAGGTTGTCCTCTCTCCCCTACTCTATTTGGTATCTTCATCGATGATGTGGAGAAATGTCTTGCTGAATTTGGAGGAGAAGGTGTGAAGTTGGGAATCTATATCATTCAAGCATTGATTTATGCTGATGATATCATCCTTCTATCACGTGATCTTTTGAGTTTACAACGACATTTGGATGCTCTTGAGGTCTTTTGCAACAACATGCAGATGGAAGTGAACCTTTCGAAGTCCAAGGTGATGGTGGTGGGTTCAAAAGTGCGCCATTCTTTTCTCTACAAAGGCCAAGTTTTACAACAAGTGGAGAGTTACAAGTACTTGGGCATTGACTTCTCTCATAACTACAGTTGGGCTTTGTGCATTCATAAGAGTGTTGAAGCTGGTTACAAAGCTTTGTACTCTGTTTTGAATCGTTGTGGACGTGCTCATCTCTTAGCATGGGATTTGAGAAAATTTCTCTTCAGGAGTTTGGTTTTGCCTGTGATACTTTATGGTGTTCAAGTGTGGGGGCCTGGTGCAAGGAAAGGAGCTTGGGAACGTATCGAGAAGGTTCAAAAAGTGTTCTTACAAGTGGAGCTTGGTGTAAGATGCCAAACACCATATGCTATGCTCCTTGCTGAATCTGGTTGCTTATCCGTGGAAGCAAAAGCTCTTTACTTGACTATCATTTATGTCTCAAGAGTGAGATCTCTTGGAGAGACGAGATTACCTTGTCAAGCTCTAAGAGCTACATTCTCATTTGGTTGGTATGCTGATGTGGTGGCTTGGTGTGGAAGATGGAACATTTTTGAGCGTGATGTTGACCTTCCACCTATTGCTCTTCGGGAGTTGATTCAGAAAAGGTTTTTACATGCTATATGGTCTCAACCCAAGACCAAGATGGCTTACTATCAGCAGCATGTCAACCCCATGTTGGTGTATTGTGAACAAGAGTACCTTCGGGCACCTATTTCAATCTCCCTTCGACATATCATCGCTCAGCATCAACTAGCTCTCATAGATTTGGCATTGAGGAAGGACGTTGGCTAAACATTGTTAGGAGTGAACGGCTTTGTAGACTTTGTGATTTAGATCAGATAGAGGATGAGGATCATGTATTCATTGTATGTCCATTGTATGATGAGATTAGATGTAGACATAAGATAGTTGCTAGTGATTTCTATACACTTTTACAGATGTCAGCTCTCCCACTAGTGCTTTATATTAGAGATATAGTTTCTTGTCGTACCAATGCTCTTTTGCATTGATACGATCTCCTAGGCTCACATGTTGACTTTGTATTGTATTTTTTTCTGCCTTTTGACTCTTGAGGTCTTCCGGGCTTGATATTCATTCATTCATTCAAGCATTGATTTATGCTGATGATATCATCCTTCTATCACGTGATCCTTTGAGTTTACAACGACATTTGGATGCTCTTGAGGTCTTTTGCAACAACATGCAGATGGAAGTGAACCTTTCGAAGTCCAAGGTGATGGTGGTGGGTTCAAAAGTCCGCCATTCTTTTTCTACAAGGGCCAAGTTTTACAACAAGTGGAGAGTTACAAGTACTTGGGCATTGACTTCTCTCATAACTACAGTTGGGCTTTGTGCATTCATAAGAGAGTTGAAGCTGGTTACAAAGCTTTGTACTCTGTTTTGAATCGTTGTCGACGTGCTCATCTCTTAGCATGGGATTTGAGAAAGTTTCTCTTCAGGAGTTTGGTTTTGCCTGTGATACTTTATGGTGTTCAAGTGTTGGGGCTTGGTGCAAGGAAAGGAGCTTGGGAACGTATCGAGAAGGTTCAAAAAGTGTTCTTACAAGTGGAGCTTGGTGTAAGATGCCAAACACCATATGCTATGCTCCTTGCTGAATCTGATTGCTTATCCGTGGAAGCAGAAGCTCTTTACTTGACTATCATTTATGTCTCAAGAGTGAGATCTCTTGGAGAGACGAGATTACCTTGTCAAGCTCTAAGAGCTACATTCTCATTTGGTTGGTATGCTGATGTGGTGGCTTGGTGTGGAAGATGGAACAATTTTGAGCGTGATTTTGACCTTCCACCTATTGCTCTTCGGGAGTTGATTCAGAAAAGGTTTTTACATGCTATATGGTCTCAACCCAAGACCAAGATGGCTTACTATCAGCAGCATGTCAACCCCATGTTGGTGTATTGTGAACAAGAGTACCTCCGGGCACCTATTTCAATCTCTCTTCGACATATCATCGCTCAGCATCGCACTCGCTCTTATAGACTTGGCATTGAGGAAGGACGTTGGCTAAACATTGTTAGGAGTGAACGGCTTTGTAGACTTTGTGATTTAGATCAGATAGAGGATGAGGATCATGTATTCATTGTATGTTCCTTGTATGATGAGATTAGATGTAGACGTAAGATAGTTGCTAGTGATTTCTATACACTTTTACAGATGTCAGCTCTCCCACTAGTGCTTTATATTAGAGATATAGTTTCTTGTCGTACCAATGCTCTTTTGCATTGATACTATCTCCTAAGGTTTCCTAGGCTCACATGTTGACTTTGTATTGTGTTTTTTTTCTGTCTTTTGACTCTTTGGGTCTTCCGGGCTTGATATTCATTCATTCATTCATTCATAAGGTGTTGGCAGCGGTGGAAGAAGTATCGGTTGAAGTAGCTGATCTGCATCAAGAGCTCATAGCACATAAGAGTGAGCTTGTTACTTGCTTGGTATGACAAGAAACTATATCTCTAATATAAAGCCCTAGTGGCAGAGCTGACATCTGTAAAAGTGTATAGAAATCACTAGCAACTATCTTATGTCTACATCTAATCTCATCATACAAGGGACATACAATGAATACATGATCCTCATCCATCATACAATGAATATAATGAATACAATGAACATACAATGAACATACATGATCCTCATCCATCATACATGATCCTTATACATGATCCTGATCCATATGATGATCATCATATGAATGAATGAATGAACGAATATCAAGCCCGAAAGACCCAAAGAGTCAAAAGACTGGAAAAAATGGACATACAATGAATACATGATCCTCATCCTCTATCTGAAGCCGTTCACTCCTAACAATGTTTAACCAACGTCCTTCCTCAATGCCAAGTCTATGAGAGCTAGTGCGGTGCTGAGCGATGATATGTCGAAGAGAGATTGAAATAGGTCCTCGGAGGTACTCTTGTTCACAATACATCAACATGGGATTGACATGCTACTGATAGTAAACCATCTTGGTCTTGGGTTGAGACCATATAGCATGTAAAATCCTTTTATGAATCAACTCCCGAAGAACAATAGGTGGAAGGTCAAAATCACGCTCAAAAATGTTTCATCTTCCACACCAAGCCACCACATCAGCATACCAACCAAATGAGAATGTAGCTCTTAGAGCTTGACAAGGTAATCTAGTCTCTCCAAGGGATCTCACTCTTGAGACATAAATGATAGTCAAGTAAAGAGCTTTTGCTTCACAGGCTTACAACATGTGAAGACTTCCATCGGTGTCTTGCTGTGGACTGCCGCTGTAGGTGTCCGGTTCATCAGATACACCGCACATGAAACAGCTTCTGCCCAGTAAGGTCTAGGCATGGTCTTCTCGTTCAACATCGCACGAGCAGCTTCTGCTTCTGACCTGTAATCAGGTCAGAACTCGAAAGGCTTTTCAGTCTTTGAAAGTTCATGTGCACAATTCGCTTGTGCCAGATGTCAATATCAGACACTACTGGACCACTCTGTCCATACATGGCAGCCTGTAACTTAGGCGCAGATGCATCTAGTTTAAACAGCTTACCACTCTTGATACCTCGAGCTATGACAGTGTCATTCGAATCTTCAATAAAGCATCCATCTTTATTGAAGCGCACTTGCAGACCCTGCTCTATCAACTGTCCTACAGATAGCAAGTTTCTAGTCAATGTAGGTACATGTAAGACATTCCGTATACCAGTAAACGTTGAGGCAGGAATGTCAAGTGGAATATTACCCTTGTGCTGGATCTTGTGCTTGGTGTCATCTCCTGTCACCATAAACTGTGGAGTCTCCACAGGCTCGAGAGAAGTAAACCACTCTCGATGGGGAGTCATGTGACTGGTGGCGCCGGAGTCGATCACCCAGTAAGTCTGCGGCTCGAAAGCCGCATAACTCTGATGCGTAGTAATCAGCAACTGCTCCGAATAGACATGCTCAGTGACTGCATAGCCTTGCTGGTTGCTGTTATCTTGTTGGGGGTTGTTGTCGTGTTGTCTCTGATCGTTCTGCTTCTTGTAGCACTGATTCGCATTGTGGCCTTGTTTCTTGCAGTAGTTGCAAGAACCAGGCGCTCTTCTCTGATTGTTGTTGGAACCACCAGACTGTTGCTGGTTCTGCTGCTGCTGCGATTGCTGTTGCTGTCCGCGACCCCGTCCATGTCCAGCACCTTTGCCACGACCCCTACCTCGAGATCCGTCAGAACCTGCAAAATAGACAGATTCTTGCTGACCCGTCGAAGTAGAACTCCCCAGTAGGCACACCTCCTCTCCTAACATTATAGGAACGAGCTCATCAAACCGCGGAAAGGGTTCTCTGGTCGAAATCGATGTTATGAATTGTTTGTATTCTGCAGGTAGTCCCTACAATGTGGCTCCGATCAAGACAGTGGGATCAATCTCGACTTTTACAGAAGATAGCTGATCCGCGAGCTGCTTGACATGGTTCACATAGTCGTTGATGCACATCGACCCCTTCTTCACGGTGTTGAACTGTTGCAGCAATTGCAGCTTCCGCGCCTCTGTTCCAGATTGAAACAGATGCGCGAGTGCATCCCAAGCTTTCTTGGGGGTATCGTAATCCTGGATGTGACCGATCATCGATGATGAAACTGTCAGCGCGATGTAGTGAATAGCCTGATATGAGCGCTTCTTCCACTCCTTGAATTTCGGGTAAGAAATTGACACTTCAGGCGCTCTCTCCTCCTCAGTGATAAGATCCCATAGATCTTGTCCTTGCAGGAAGGTCTTCATCCGGAACTTCCACACTTGGTAGTTGTTCTTGTCGAGTTTCTCTCCAGTGATCAAAGACACAGACTCCGCCATAGCTGCAATGTCGAAATTGCGCTGTTCTGTACGCGGAAAACCTCCCAAAAACTACACGAAACTCGTCTCTCCCCACCGCGTGATCAAGAGTTGTCACAAGTCACAACGAGGCGACTCCACGAACTCCTCCTGCAGCGACAACGAGAAAAGAACTTGTGCGCGAACTGCAGGAGTACAAAACACGACGGAAACGTCCAAAGAACACACCAAGAAAGGCCGAAACTAGACCAAACGAGGTCAGAATTGGGTGTGCGACGCCTCAAAATTTTCAAAATTTTTCACATGTTAACTACTTTCGAGCATCTTTTGGTTTTCTTGTGTGTTACATATAGAAGACTGAATAAATTTTGACATCGCTTTCGAGCATGCGAATGCTGAAACGATCCAAGATCAGTGAACAGAACTCCAGAGACATGTATGTCGACCGGCAAGCCTGATCCTCTTGGAGACGTGCAATCTGAGAGAGACAAGAGGCATGAAAGACGAGTAGAATATCGAGAATAGATTCTGGAAGAAGCTCGTTGGTTAAAAGAAGAGCATAAAAAAAGAGAACGAGGTTGGAGAACGCCTAACTCAAAAGAATGGAAAAGGAAGGAACCAAACTTTGGTGAATCAAGTTCACCCCGGACACCAAAGTCACTCCCTCCAACTCCTCTTGAATCTACTCAGAGAGAACTTGACTTCGAAGAAGTTACCACTCGGCTAAGTGCTGAGACCAAACATCCAGAAAGTGAAGTAGGGTGAAAACCTTTCCCCGAAGTCAATACTATTTTATATACGTAGTTGTTTACTCTTGATCCGGAGGTAGGAAGTACTTCTGCAGATCAAGATCAGTTTACTTCTTCGAACGAAGAAGCTGCAACTAAGGCAGTATGAATGAATGAATGAATGAATGAATATCAAGCCCGGAAGACCCAAAGAGTCAAAAGGCAAAAAAAAATACAATGCAAAGTCAACATGTGAGCCTAGGAAACCCTAGGAGATCGTATCAATGCAAAAGAGCATTGGTACGACAAGAAACTATATCTCTAATATAAAGCCCTAGTGGGAGAGCTGACATCTGTAAAAGTGTATAGAAATCACTAGCAACTATCTTATGTCTACATCTAATCTCGTCATACAATGGACATACAATGAATACATGAATGAATATCAAGCCCGGAAGACCCAAAGAGTCAAAAGGCAGAAAAAAAACAATACAAAGTCAACATGTGAGCCTAGGAAACCCTAGGAGATCGTATCAATGCAAAAGAGCATTGGTACGACAAGAAAATATATCTCTAGCTGGAAAGGAAGCTGGAAAGCTAGCTGGAAAGGAAAATATATCTCTAGCTGTAATGTTGTGAACCTTGTGAAGAAGGTTACTCCCAATTCTTCTCTAGACATTCCAGCAGAAAGTTCAGAGGCAAGGCTTGCAATGGTTGGTTTGATGAAGAGTGTAAGCTTGCTAGGATAAAGGCTATAGAAAAAGGTTGTGAGTTGAATGTTACAACCTTGTAGAAGAACCTGGTGAAGTGCAAGAAGAGAACGTTTTTGAGGAAGAAAGGGTTGGAGCTTACTTCTGAGCTCCAGAAGAATCCCAAAGCTTTTTGGAGATGATTGAGCACACATTCCTCTTCACCAAACCTTGATCCTGCAGTTTTGACATCATATGTCGAGAAACTCTATTTTTTTCCACATGCACAGTGCATGTCACAAGGTAATGGTAAATAAATGATAATAATCATGCTCGGAAGAGCCAAAAGACAAAAATACAATACAAAACACAAACTAAAAATCAGAAACTAATGTATGAATCAGTACCAATACGAAGAGTATTAGTACGAGGAGTAACTACGTCTCGCATATATAATCCTAGTGAAAGCGTTGACATCTGTAAGAGTGAATAAAAATCATTAGCGACTATCGAATGTCTACATCTGATATCCAAGTACAATGGACACACGATGAATACATGATCTTCATCTTCAATCTGATCTACATCACAAAGTTTACAAATACATTCACTCCTATCAATATTTAACCAACGTCACCGCGAGTACTGTCGCACGTAAGTTCTCTTTCTCTTGCTGCCAGTTTCCTCGACCGAAGTGCATCGTCTACACTAGCTCTGCTAAGTTCAGCTTCCTCCCGATGATTTCCTCATAAGATACTCGATTACCCTCCAAAGCATACAACAACGGCACAACCACTTCTTGAATGTACTTTGTCAAGAAGCGAGTTGCACTACTTCTTCGACTGTCGAAGTAGCTCTCAGTGTGGTATCCTCTCCCTTTTTCTCTCGAGGAGTGTCCTCGTCTTCGGTTGCTTCGGTTGCTTCTTCTTCAGTCTCTTCTCCCTCGACGCATATTGTCTTTGTCATCTTCATCTTCTTGTGAGTTTTGCGTCGACCTCGAAGTTTCTTCTAAGATCTTCTTTCTCCCGCTCCTTTTCACTGGTGGAGGTACCTCAACCGAAGTGTTGAGGTGTGTTTCTATTTTGCGGAGATCGAGGACTTGAAGCAACAATTAGTGAAGGCCAAGGAACAAAGTGCTCAACTTCAGAGTAGAGTCGAGCCAACGCTGAAGAATTACTTCGCCATCGATCTGGATATTTCAGAGTTGACGATTCTCCGAGATATTAGGCAGGATTTCACAGCTGCAGATGTAGATGGTTCTTCGGTGAAGAACCGCATAGCTAGATTAGGACAACGGGTAGTTAGAGAGCTTAGAGAGGTTAGAGCGACCGTTGAGTTCTTGGTTAGTGAGATAGCTAAGGAGTTAGCGATAGGAACTGATGTTGTTCCTGGTGTCGTTTTGGGCATAGGACCTTCATCCGACGGACCAGAAGTACTCCCGACTTCTTAAGAATAAGATCCGTCATCTTCAGGGAAATCCATATATAAGCATTGTGTTCTTCGTGCTCAGGACCTCTTTTGTGTTTGTTATTTTGGATTTTCTATTTCTTGAGTTTACGAAGCCATTGTGTGTGTCAACTTCGGAGATTTATCTACGAAGTATCATAGTTTGTTGTGGTAGGAATTAGTCTGGATGACAAAGGCTTTGTTGTTTGACATCTGAAATTAGAATAGGAGTTTGTGGCGAAGTCTTAGAATAGACTGGCACTTGCGAGGTTAGTTTACTATGAAGAAGCTTTTGGACGAAGTTGACTTTGGAGGAAATTGTTCTTTAGTGAAGATATTTTGGAAGAAGTTGAATCTAATACTTCGCCGGAAGAAGAGTCTTCTTCGTCAGATTTTTCCAAGAGCAATAGTAGTAGAAATAACTTAGTGTGAAGATACTTAGCGTCTATGAATGAATGAATGAATGAATATCAAACCCAGAAGACCCAAAGAATCAAAAGAGAGAAAAAAAACACAATACAAAGTCAACATGTGAGCCTAGGAAACCTTAGGAGATCGTATCAATGCAAAAGAGCATTGGTACTACAAGAAATTGTATCTCTAATATAATCTATTGCAAGTCTATACGATCTCCTAGGGTTTCCTAGGCTCACATGTTGACTTTGTATTGTATTTTTTTCTGCCTTTTGACTCTTTGGGTTTTCCGGGCTTGATATTCATTCATTCATAAAGCCCTAGTGGGAGAGCTGACATCTGTAAATGTGTATAGAAATCACTAGCAACTATCTTATGTTTACATCTAATCTCATCATACAAGGGACATACAATGAATATATGATCCTCATCCTCTATCAGATCTAAATCACAAAGCCGTTCATTCCTAACAATGTTCAACCAACGTCCTTCCTCAATGCCAAGTCTATGAGAGCTAGTGCGGTGCTGAGCAATGATATGTCGAAGAGAGATTGAAATAGGTGCTCGGAGGTACTTTGTTCACAATACACCAACATGGGATTGACATGCTGCTGATAGTAAGCCATCTTGGTCTTGGGTTGAGATCATATAGCATGCCTTCGTCTTGATCACACTCCTCTACTGTTCTCACTATCCTTGTCTACCTCATTTGCACCTTACAAGTTGAAAGGTTTTGATGGGAGCAACACTACCTCTAGACTTCGTCTTGATCACCGGAAAAGACATCTTTATCAAACTGCTCTAGAGAATATGATATCTATTACACAGTGGAGCCACAATCTTGACCAACGAGATACACAATTGACGGATGTCTTGAAGAAAATTGCAACTCGGTTTTCTCGTCAACACTCAAGCAGAAAGCTCAAAGGCTGGCTGGTTTGATGAAGAGTGCAAACTTGCTCGGTTAAAGGCTCTAGACAAGGCTTGTGACTTAGAAGCAACAACCTTGTACAAACAGTTGATCAAACGTAAGAAGAGAGCTTTCTTGAGAAAGAAAGGCGTGGAACTTGCTTTTGATTTTCAAAAGGATCCCAAAGCTTTTTGGAGACGTTTAGCATCTCGTCCAAGTTCACTAAGTCTTGATCCTTCAGCTTTGATGTCCTACGTTGAGCAACTTTACTTCTCTCCACATGCACCATGTATGCCACAAAGTGAAGGACTACCGCAGACCTTTTCAATGAACGAAGTACGACATCAGCTCAGTAGGCTTGCAAGTGGAAAATCTGAGGATCTAGAAGGACTTTCTGCAGAGCTACTACAATGGAGAGGTGATTCTCTCATTCCTATACTTACCAAGCTTCTCAATGATGCTGCTGTACATGGTTTCTCTCAGAGTTGGTTCATGCGCAAAGTGATTCCCATCCACAAGTCGGGCAAGAAGGATGATGTTACCAACTATAGAACTATCATGGTGAGCAACATCTTTGCCAAGTTGTATGGGAGCTTGCTAGAGAGAAAACTCAGTGTTTGGGCAGAAGGATCCAATGTGAGAGCTCGTTCACAAGCAGGTTTTCGTCCTACCTTTAGCACCATTGATCATATTCTTGTCTTTGTGTTGCTTGGGAGAAGTCAAAAGGAAATGGTAAAGCTCTCTATGCTGCTTTTATCGACTACACAAAAGCTTTTGATAGGGTGCCTAGGAAGCTCTTATGGGACAGACTTGTTGCCATTGGTGTTCCTAAAGACATGATGGCAGCGGTTTCTAAACTCTATGAACGAGTTTATGTGAAGCTTACCTCGACACAATCAAAGGAGATCTTTAGCACTATTGGAGTCATTCAAGGTTGTCCTCTCTCCCCTACTCTATTTGGTATCTTCATCAATGACGTGGAGAAATGTCTTGCTGAATTTGGAAGAGAAAGTGTGAAGTTGGGAATCTATATCATTCAAGCATTGATTTATGCTGATGATATCATCCTTCTATCACGTGATCCTTTGAGTTTACAACGACATTTGGATGCTCTTGAGGTCTGCAACAACATGCAGATGGAAGTGAACCTTTCGAAGTCCAAGGTGATGGTGGTGGGTTCAAAAGTGCGCCATTCTTTTCTCTACAAGGGCCAAGTTTTACAACAAGTGGAGAGTTACAAGTACTTGGGCATTGACTTCTCTCATAACTACAGTTGGGCTTTGTGCATTCATAAGAGAGTTGAAGCTGGTTACAAAGCTTTGTACTCTCTTTTGAATCGTTGTCGACGTGCTCATCTCTTAGCATGGGATTTGAGAAAGTTTCTTTTCAGGAGTTTGGTTTTGCCTGTGATACTTTATGGTGTTCAACTGTGGAGGTCTGGTGCAAGAAAAGGAGCTTGGGAACGTATCGAGAAGGTTCAAAAAGTGTTCTTACAAGTGGAGCTTGATGTAAGATGCCAAACACCATATGCTATGCTCCTTGCTGAATCTGGTTGCTTATCCGTGGAAGCAGAAGCTCTTTACTTGACTATCATTTATGTCTCAAGAGTGAGATCTCTTGGAGAGACGAGATTACCTTGTCAAGCTCTAAGAGCTACACTCTCATTTGGTTGGTATGCTGATGTGGTGGCTTGGTGTGGAAGATGGAACAATTTTGAGCGTGATTTTGACCTTCCACCTATTGCTCTTCGGGAGTTGATTCAGAAAAGGTTTTTACATGCTATATGGTCTCAACCCAAGACCAAGATGGCTTACTATCAGCAGCATGTCAACCCCATGTTGGTGTATTGTGAACAAGAGTACCTCCGGGCACCTATTTCAATCTCTCTTCGACATATCATCGCTCAGCACCGCACTAGCTCTCATAGACTTGGCATTGAGGAAGGACGTTGGCTAAACATTGTTAGGAGTGAATGGCTTTGTAGACTTTGTGATTTAGATCAGATAGAGGATGAGGATCATGTATTCATTGTATGTCCCTTGTATGATGAGATTAGATGTAGACATAAGATAGTTGCTAGTGATTTCTATACACTTTTACAGATGTCAGCTCTCCCACTAGGGCTTTATATTAGAGATATAGTTTCTTGTCGTACCAATGCTCTTTTGCATTGATACGATCTCCTAGGGTTTCCTAGGCTCACATGTTGACTTTGTATTGTATTTTTTTCTGCCTTTTGACTCTTTGGGTCTTCCGGGCTTGATATTCATTCATTCATTCATTCATTCTTCAAGATATCAGTCAATTGTGCATCATGGTGATCAAGATCATTGCTCCACTTTGTGATAGATATCAAGTCTTCAAGAGCAGCAAAGTACAAATGTCTTTTGTGGTGTCAAGACGGAGCTTTGAGGTATTGGTGCAAACAATAAATCCGTTTGGCTTGTAAGATAAAGAAAAGCTAGACGAGAGTAGTGAGAACAACAAAGGAGTATGATCTAATTCAGGTTGGAGGTCCAATACTTCAAACATGGAAATAGAAGAGCTATCAATAGCTGAGGCAAGGAGATAGTCTACTGTGCTTGTTCCAGACATAGAGATATGTGTTTTGACTAAAATGAGAAAAACGAGATGTTCAAACTGTAGATTGCTCCAAAGATTAGAAAATGCCTTTCATATCATTTCTGCCTTTGCTTTCATATCACTCCGAGCACATTTTTCAATCTCTCTTCGACATATCATCGCTCAGCACCGCACTAGCTCTCCTCGAGCAATATTGGCTAAGTTTGCAGAGCAGGCACAACGAGATACAGTGATGGCTAACAAAGCTGTCTTGAAGGGGAGACAGATCTGGTTGGATCCTGATCTCACACCGCTACAAGCTGAAGCCAAGCGGAAGGAGCTTGTGAAGGTAAAAGAGGCTCAACAAGGAGGGTTCATTGCTTTCTTAAGAGATGGACGTGCTGTTGTTACACAAAAGAGACGAGATGCTTCCAAATAGCAATTTTCGACCCTTAGAGTTATGATGTGGAACATTCATGGGCTTACTAAGTCAAAGTACACAAGCGCTTTACCAATTTGGTACAAGGCTGATATCATCAACTTGGTGGAGACATGGAAACATGAAGGAAACAATATACATGAGTTGGATGGGTTTACTTTAATCAGCTCTACTTGGAACAAGCGCAAGCAACATAAAGGACGTGGTTTTGGAGGTATTGCAACTTACGTCAGATCTTATTTGCATCAGCTTGTTCAAATGGTTCTTCAGGATGTGAGTGGACAATATCATTGGATTCGAGTTGGTGGAGAAAGTAGATCTGCATGTTATATCGCAATCTGCTATTTCGCACCTTTGAACATGTCTATCTATCAGACTAGAGCATGTAACACGAGCCAACCTTTCCATCGTCTTTCTATTGATGTTTTGAGATATCAAGAGAAGGGCAAGGTCTTTGTGGTGGGAGATTTCAATGCTAGAGTTCACACTTGCCAATTCACACAATTCTATGCTCTTGACCACTCCCCTATTCTTGAAGAAGATGATGATCCTACATGGTCCCGTGCCTCCTTAGATACATCCACCAGTGACATGAAAAAACACTTCTTGACTTTTGGAGCAATCTGTAGTTTGAAAATTCTGAACGGTACATCCCGTTTTCCTAGCTCTAACATGAAAACATATGTCTCTACCTCTGGATCAAGCATAGTAGACTACCTCCTCTCCTCATCTCTTGATAGTTCACTCATTTCAGCATTTGAAGTTTTGGATCTACAACTTGAATCTGATCACACTCCTCTACTGTTCTCACTATCCTTGTCTACCTCATTTGCACCTTACAAGTTGAAAGGTTTTGATGGGAGCAACACTACCTCTAGACTTCGTCTTGATCACCGGAAAAGACATCTTTATCAAACTGCTCTAGAGAATTTGATATCTATTACACAGTGGAGCCACAATCTTGACCAACGAGATACACAATTGACGGATGTCTTGAAGAAAATTACAACTCGGTTTTTCTCTCAACACTCAAGCAGAAAGCTCAAAGATAACCCTTGCAATGGCTGGTTTGATGAAGAGTGCAAGCTTGCTCGGTTAAAGGCTCTAGACAAGGCTTGTGACTTGGAAGCAACAACCTTGTACAAACAGTTGATCAAACGTAAGAAGAGAGCTTTCTTGAGAAAGAAAGGCTTGGAACTTGCTTTTGATTTTCAAAAGGATCCCAAAGCTTTTTGGAGACGTTTAGCATCTCGTCCAAGTTCACCAAGTCTTGATCCTTCAGCTTTGATGTCCTACGTTGAGCAACTTTACTTCTCTCCACATGCACCATGTATGCCACAAAGTGAAGGACTACCGCAGATCTTTTCAATGGACGAAGTACGACATCAGCTCAGTAGGCTTGCAAGTGGAAAATCTGAAGATCTAGAAGGACTTTCTGCAGAGCTACTACAATGGGGAGGTGATTCTCTCATTCCTATACTTACCAAGCTTCTGAATGATGCTGCTGTACATGGTTTCCCTAAGAGTTGGTTCATGCGCAAAGTGATTCCCATCCACAAGTCGGGCAAGAAGGATGATGTTACCAACTATAGAACTATCATGGTGGGCAACATCTTTGCCAAGTTGTATGGGAGCTTGCTAGAGAGAAAACTCAGTGTTTGGGCAGAAGGATCCAGTGTGAGAGCTCGTTCACAAGCAGGTTTTCGTCCTACCTTTAGCACCATTGATCATATTCTTTGTCTTCGTGTTGCTTGGGAGAAGTCAAAAGGAAATGGTAAAGCTCTCTATGCTGCTTTTATCGACTACACAAAAGCTTTTGATAGGGTGCCTAGGAAGCTCTTATGGGACAGACTTGTTGCCATTGGTGTTCCTAAAGACATGATGGTAGCGGTTTCTAAACTCTATGAACGAGTTTATGTGAAGCTTACGTCGACACAATCAAAGGAGATCTTTAGCACTATTGGAGTCATTCAAGGTTGTCCTCTCTCCCCTACTCTATTTGGTATCTTCATCGATGACGTGGAGAAATGTCTTGCTGAATTTGGAGGAGAAGGTGTGAAGTTGGGAATCTATATCATTCAAGCATTGATTTATGCTGATGATATCATCCTTCTATCACGTGATTTTTTGAGTTTACAACGACATTTGGATGCTCTTGAGGTCTTTTGCAACAACATGCAGATGGAAGTGAACCTTTCGAAGTCCAAGGTGATGGTGGTGGGTTCAAAAGTGCACCATTCTTTTCTCTACAAAGGCCAAGTTTTACAACAAGTGGAGAGTTACAAGTACTTGGGCATTGACTTCTCTCATAACTACAGTTGGGCTTTGTGCATTCATAAGAGAGTTGAAGCTGGTTACAAAGCTTTGTACTCTCTTTTGAATCGTTGTCGACGTGCTCATCTCTTAGCATGGGATTTGAGAAAGTTTCTCTTCAGGAGTTTGGTTTTGCCTGTGATACTTTATGGTGTTCAAGTGTGGGGGCCTGGTGCAAGGAAAGGAGCTTGGGAACGTATCGAGAAGGTTCAAAAAGTGTTCTTACAAGTGGAGCTTGGTGTAAGATGCCAAACACCATATGCTATGCTCCTTGCTGAATCTGGTTGCTTATCCGTGGAAGCAGAAGCTCTTTACTTGACTATCATTTATGTCTCAAGAGTGAGATCTCTTGGAGAGACGAGATTACCTTGTCAAGCTCTAAGAGCTACATTCTCATTTGGTTGGTATGCTGATGTGGTGGCTTGGTGTGGAAGATGGAACAATTTTGAGCGTGATTTTGACCTTCCACCTATTGCTCTTCGGGAGTTGATTCAGAAAAGGTTTTTACATGCTATATGGTCTCAACCCAAGACCAAGATGGCTTACTATCAGCAGCATGTCAACCCCATGTTGGTGTATTGTGAACAAGAGTACCTCCGGGCACCTATTTCAATCTCTCTTCGACATATCGCTCAGCACCGCACTAGCTCTCATAGACTTAGCATTGAGGAAGGACGTTGGCTAAACATTGTTAGGAGTGAACGGCTTTGTAGACTTTGTGATTTAGATCAGATAGAGGATGAGGATCATGTATTCATTGTATGTCCATTGTATGATGAGATTAGATGTAGACGTAAGATAGTTGCTAGTGATTTCTATACACTTTTACAGATGTCAGCTCTCCCACTAGTGCTTTATATTAGAGATATAGTTTCTTGTCGTACCAATGCTCTTTTGCATTGATACTATCTCCTAAGGTTTCCTAGGCTCACATGTTGACTTTGTATTGTGTTTTTTTCTGTCTTTTGACTCTTTGGGTCTTCCGGGCTTGATATTCATTCATCCATTCATTCATTTGGAAGTATCTAAGGAGATACGAGATCAGAGAGGATCATCATCTTCTTCTAAAATAGAAGAGTGATGAGACACATAAAATTGTATGAATTGGCAAGTACGAATTTTGGCATTGAAGTCTCTCACTATAAAGACTTCACATTTCTCTTGATATTTCAGAACATCAACAGAAAGACGATGGAATGGTTGACGCATACTACAGGCTTTGGTGAGATAAATAGGCATGTTCAAAGATGCAAAATAGCATATTGCAATATAACATGCAGACCTAATCTCTTCACCAACTCGAAGTCAATGATATTGCCCCCCAACATCACGAAGCACCACCTCAACAAGCGGATGCAAATGAGATCTTACGTAAGTCACAATACCTCCAAAACCACATCCTCTATGTCTCTTGCGCTTGTTAGAAGTAGATCCAACCAAAGTAAACCATCCAACTCACTTACATTGTTTCTTTCATGAATGAATGAATCAAGCCCGAAGGACCTAAAGAGTCAAAAGGCAGAAAAAAATACAATACAAAGTCAACATGTGAGCCTAGGAAACCTTAGGAGATCGTATCGATGCAAAAGAGCATTGGTACGACAAGAAACTATATCTCTAATATAAAGCCCTATCATGCTCCCATGTCTCCACCATGTTGATGATATCAGCTTTGTCCCAAACCGGTAAACCACTTGTGTACTTTGACTCGGTAAGCCCATGAATGTTCCACATCATAACTCTGATGGTCAAGAATTGCTGTTTGGAGACATCTCGTTTCTTTTGAGTAATCACAGCACGTCTATCTCTCAAATAAGCGACAAACTCTCTTTGTTGAGCTTCTTTTATCTTAGTGAGCTCCTTACGCTTGGCTTCAGCTTGTAGCGGTGTAAGATCTGGATCCAACCAGATTTGCCTCCTCTTCAAGATAGCTTTGTTAGCCATCGTTGTATCTCGTTGTGCTTGATCTGCAAACTTAAGCTAATATGGCTCGAGGTTGTGAACCTTTTTGCTCTATGCGATAAGCTTGAACTAGGATAGGCTTGTGAACATGTAATGTGTCAACAAAGAAAGTGCTAGCTACTTCCTTGGTATTCTCACATTCTTCACCCTTGAGAGTTGGTTCAGCTTTTCATTCTCCTGCTCTTGAAAAGGAGAGACTTGAGCCGCCTTGGTAGCTTCAGCATAAGATTTCATCTTCATCTCCAACTTCTCCACTACTTTTTTAGAATTATCATTTACCATCGCAGATTTCTCCTCAGCAGAAACAGCAGATGCTGAGAGTGTAGAGGAAATCTCTTTGGTAGTTGTAGCAACAACGGTTTGCATGTTCTCCAAAGCATGAACATTGCACACAGCAGAAACAAGCTCACTCTTATGTGCTATGAGCTCTTGATGCAGATCAGCTACTTCAACCGATACTTCTTCCACCGCTGCCAACACCTTATGAATGAATGAATGAACGAATATCAAGTCCGAAAGACCCAAAGAGTCAAAAGGCAGAAAAAAATACAAAACAAAGTCAACATGTGAGCCTAAGAAACCCTAGGAGATCGTATCAATGCAAAAGAGCATTGGTACGACAAGAAACTATATCTCTAATATAAAGCCCTAGTGGCAGAGCTGACATCTGTAAAAGTGTATAGAAATCACTAGCAACTATCTTATGTCTACATCTAATCTCATCATACAAGGGACATACAATGAATACATGATCCTCATCCATCATACAATGAATATAATGAATACAATGAACATACATGATCCTCATCCATCATACATGATCCTCATACATGATCCTTATCCATATGATGATCATCATATGAATGAATGAATGAACGAATATCAAGCCCGAAAGACCCAAAGAGTCAAAAGACTGGAAAAAATGGACATACAATGAATACATGATCCTCATCCTCTATCTGAAGCCGTTCACTCCTAACAATGTTTAACCAACGTCCTTCCTCAATGCCAAGTCTATGAGAGCTAGTGCGGTGCTGAGCGATGATATGTCGAAGAGAGATTGAAATAGGTCCTCGGAGGTACTCTTGTTCACAATACATCAACATGGGATTGACATGCTACTGATAGTAAACCATCTTGGTCTTGGGTTGAGACCATATAGCATGTAAAATCCTTTTATGAATCAACTCCCGAAGAACAATAGGTGGAAGGTCAAAATCACGCTCAAAAATGTTTCATCTTCCACACCAAGCCACCACATCAGCATACCAACCAAATGAGAATGTAGCTCTTAGAGCTTGACAAGGTAATCTAGTCTCTCCAAGGGATCTCACTCTTGAGACATAAATGATAGTCAAGTAAAGAGCTTTTGCTTCACAGGCTTACAACATGTGAAGACTTCCATCGGTGTCTTGCTGTGGACTGCCGCTGTAGGTGTCCGGTTCATCAGATACACCGCACATGAAACAGCTTCTGCCCAGTAAGGTCTAGGCATGGTCTTCTCGTTCAACATCGCACGAGCAGCTTCTGCTTCTGACCTGTAATCAGGTCAGAACTCGAAAGGCTTTTCAGTCTTTGAAAGTTCATGTGCACAATTCGCTTGTGCCAGATGTCAATATCAGACACTACTGGACCACTCTGTCCATACATGGCAGCCTGTAACTTAGGCGCAGATGCATCTAGTTTAAACAGCTTACCACTCTTGATACCTCGAGCTATGACAGTGTCATTCGAATCTTCAATAAAGCATCCATCTTTATTGAAGCGCACTTGCAGACCCTGCTCTATCAACTGTCCTACAGATAGCAAGTTTCTAGTCAATGTAGGTACATGTAAGACATTCCGTATACCAGTAAACGTTGAGGCAGGAATGTCAAGTGGAATATTACCCTTGTGCTGGATCTTGTGCTTGGTGTCATCTCCTGTCACCATAAACTGTGGAGTCTCCACAGGCTCGAGAGAAGTAAACCACTCTCGATGGGGAGTCATGTGACTGGTGGCGCCGGAGTCGATCACCCAGTAAGTCTGCGGCTCGAAAGCCGCATAACTCTGATGCGTAGTAATCAGCAACTGCTCCGAATAGACATGCTCAGTGACTGCATAGCCTTGCTGGTTGCTGTTATCTTGTTGGGGGTTGTTGTCGTGTTGTCTCTGATCGTTCTGCTTCTTGTAGCACTGATTCGCATTGTGGCCTTGTTTCTTGCAGTAGTTGCAGGAACCAGGCGCTCTTCTCTGATTGTTGTTGGAACCACCAGACTGTTGCTGGTTCTGCTGCTGCTGCGATTGCTGTTGCTGTCCGCGACCCCGTCCATGTCCAGCACCTTTGCCACGACCCCTACCTCGAGATCCGCCAGAACCTGCAAAATAGACAGATTCTTGCTGACCCGTCGAAGTAGAACTCCCCAGTAGGCACACCTCCTCTCCTAACATTATAGGAACAAGCTCATCAAACCGCGGAAGGGGTTCTCTGGTCGAAATCGATGTTATGAATTGTTTGTATTCTGCAGGACTTTTACAGAAGATAGCTGATCCGCGAGCTGCTTGACATGGTTCACATAGTCGTTGATGCACATCGACCCCTTCTTCACGGTGTTGAACTGCTGCAGCAATTGCAGCTTCCGCGCCTCTGTTCCAGATTGAAACAGATGCGCGAGTGCATCCCAAGCTTTCTTGGGGGTATCGTAATCCTGGATGTGACCGATCATCGATGATGAAACTGTCAGCGCGATGTAGTGAATAGCCTGATATGAGCGCTTCTTCCACTCCTTGAATTTCGGGTAAGAAATTGACACTTCAGGCGCTCTCGCCTCCTCAGTGATAAGATCCCATAGATCTTGTCCTTGCAGGAAGGTCTTCATCCGGAACTTCCACACTTGGTAGTTGTTCTTGTCGAGTTTCTCTCCAGTGATCAAAGACACAGACTCCGCCATAGCTGCAATGTCGAAATTGCGCTGTTCTGTACGCGGAAAACCTCCCAAAAACTACACGAAACTCGTCTCTCCCCACCGCGTGATCAAGAGTTGTCACAAGTCACAACGAGGCGACTCCACGAACTCCTCCTGCAGCGACAACGAGAAAAGAACTTGTGCGCGAACTGCAGGAGTACAAAACACGACGGAAACGTCCAAAGAACACACCAAGAAAGGCCGAAACTAGACCAAACGAGGTCAGAATTGGGTGTGCGACGCCTCAAAATTTTCAAAATTTTTCACATGTTAACTACTTTCGAGCATCTTTTGGTTTTCTTGTGTGTTACATATAGAAGACTGAATAAATTTTGACACCGCTTTCGAGCATGCGAATGCTGAAACGATCCAAGATCAGTGAACAGAACTCCAGAGACATGTATGTCGACCGGCAAGCCTGATCCTCTTGGAGACGTGCAATCTGAGAGAGACAGGAGGCATGAAAGACGAGTAGAATATCGAGAATAGATTCTGGAAGAAGCTCGTTGGTTAAAAGAAGAGCATAAAAAAAGAGAACGAGGTTGGAGAACGCCTAACTCAAAAGAATGGAAAAGGAAGGAACCAAACTTTGGTGAATCAAGTTCACCCCGGACACCAAAGTCACTCCCTCCAACTCCTCTTGAATCTACTCAGAGAGAACTTGACTTCGAAGAAGTTACCACTCGGCTAAGTGCTGAGACCAAACATCCAGAAAGTGAAGTAGGGTGAAAACCTTTCCCCGAAGTCAATACTATTTTATATACGTAGTTGTTTACTCTTGATCCGGAGGTAGGAAGTACTTCTGCAGATCAAGATCAGTTTACTTCTTCGAACGAAGAAGCTACAACTAAGGCAGTATGAATGAATGAATGAATATCAAGCCCGGAAGACCCAAAGAGTCAAAAGGCAAAAAAAAATACAATGCAAAGTCAACATGTGAGCCTAGGAAACCCTAGGAGATCGTATCAATGCAAAAGAGCATTGGTACAACAAGAAACTATATCTCTAATATAAAGCCCTAGTGGGAGAGCTGACATCTGTAAAAGTGTATAGAAATCACTAGCAACTATCTTATGTCTACATCTAATCTCGTCATACAATGGACATACAACGAATACATGAATGAATATCAAGCCCGGAAGACCCAAAGAGTCAAAAGGCAGAAAAAAAACAATACAAAGTCAACATGTGAGCCTAGGAAACCCTAGGAGATCGTATCAATGCAAAAGAGCATTGGTACGACAAGAAAATATATCTCTAGCTGGAAAGGAAGCTGGAAAGCTAGCTGGAAAGGAAAATATATCTCTAGCTGTAATGTTGTGAACCTTGTGAAGAAGGTTACTCCCAATTCTTCTCTAGACATTCCAGCAGAAAGTTCAGAGGCAAGGCTTGCAATGGTTGGTTTGATGAAGAGTGTAAGCTTGCTAGGATAAAGGCTATAGAAAAAGGTTGTGAGTTGAATGTTACAACCTGGTGAAGTGCAAGAAGAGAACGTTTTTGAGGAAGAAAGGGTTGGAGCTTACTTCTGAGCTCCAGAAGAATCCCAAAGCTTTTTGGAGATGATTGAGCACACATTCCTCTTCACCAAACCTTGATCCTGCAGTTTTGACATCATATGTCGAGAAACTCTATTTTTTTCCACATGCACAGTGCATGTCACAAGGTAATGGTAAATAAATGATAATAATCATGCTCGGAAGAGCCAAAAGACAAAAACACAATACAAAACACAAACTAAAAATCAGAAACTAATGTATGAATCAGTACCAATACGAAGAGTATTAGTACGAGGAGTAACTACGTCTCGCATATATAATCCTAGTGAAAGCGTTGACATCTGTAAGAGTGAATAAAAATCATTAGCGACTATCGTATGTCTACATCTGATATCCAAGTACAATGGATACACGATGAATACATGATCTTCATCTTCAATCTGATCTACATCACAAAGTTTACAAATACATTCACTCCTATCAATATTTAACCAACGTCCTTCCTCTATACCAAGTCTATGAGAACTAGTACGATGTTGAGCTATCACATGTCAAAGAGAGGTTGATATAGATGCTTGGAAGTACTCCTGATCGCAAGACACCAGCATGGGATTGACTTGCTGCTGATAATAAGCCATCTTGGTCTTACGTTGAGACCATAGAGTATGTAGAAATCTTCTTTGTATCAACTCACGAAGAGCAATAGGTGGGAGGTTAAAATCACGTTCAGATATGTTCCATCTCCCACACCAAGCCACCACATCAACGTACCAACCAAAAGAGAGTGTAGCTCTTAAAGCTTGACAAGGAAGTCTTGTCTCTCTGAGAGATCTCACCCTAGATACATAAATGAGAGTCAAGTAAAGTGCTTCAGCTTCCAAAGGTAAACAACCACATTCAGCAAGGAGCATAGCATATGGTGTTTGGCATCGGACACCAAGCTCCATTTGTAAGAAGACTTTCTGTACTCTTTCAATACGCTCCCATGCTCTTTTCTTTGCTCCAACACCCCATACTTGAACACTATAATTCATTCGTTCATTCATTCATTCATTCATTCATAAAGTAGCACATGCAGAACTAAACTCCTGAAGAGAAACTTCTTAAGATCCCATGCTAGAACATGAGCACGTCGACAACGATTCAAAAGAGAATAGAGAGGTTTGTTACTAGCTTCCACTCTCTTGGGTGAAGGGTTACTACATACTTTCTCAGTTGACGAGGTGCTGTCACAACTTACAAAGCTAGCAAGGGGTAAATCTGAAGATTTGGAAGCACTTTTTGCTGAGCTACTACAATGGGGGAGGTGATTCTCTCATTCCTATACTTGCCAAGCTTTTGAATGATGCTGTTGTCCATGGCTTTCCCGAGAGCTGGTTCATGCGCAAGGTGGTGCCTCTTCACAAGTCGGGCAAGAAGGATGATGTTACCAACTATAGTACTATCATGGTTGGTAATATTTTGGCAAGCTCTATGGTAGCTTGTTGGAGGCAAAACTCATCGCTTGGGCAGAAGGTCATGAAATGAGAGCTCAATCACAAGTTGATTTTCGTCCCATCTTTAGCACCATTGATCATATCTTATGTCTTCGGGTTGCTTGGGAGAAGTCCAAAGGTACTGGTAAGTATATATATGTTGCTTTTATCGATTATACGAAGACTTTTGATAGGGTGTTGAGAAAACTTCTATGGGATAGACTTGTTATCATTGGTGTTCCTAAGGAGTTGATGGCAGCGGTTTCTAAACTCTATGAACGGGTTTATGTCAAACTTACATCAGCACAATCAGAGGAGATTCTCAGCACCATTGGAGTGATTCAAGGTTGTCCTTTCTCTCCTACACTATTTGAGATCTTCATTGATGATGTAGAGAGATATCTTGCTGATTTTGGAGGAGAAGGTGTGAAGCTTGGGGTATATATCATCAAAGCGTTGATTTATGTGGATGATATCATTCTTCTATCACGTGATCCTTTGAGCTTACAACGACATTTGGATGCTGTAGAGGTTTGCTGCAGCAACACGCAAATGGAAGTGAATATTCTGAAGTCCAAGGTGATGGTGGTAGGCTCCAGAGCTTGTCATTCTTTTCTCTACAAAGGTCAAGGTTTGGAACAAGTTGAGAGTTACAAGTATATGGGCATTGACTTCTCAGATAAGTATAGTTGGACTAGATGCATTCAAAAGAGACAAGAAGAGAGAGTGGAAGCTGGTAACAAAGCTCTCTATTCTCTTTTGAATCGTTGTCGACGTGCTCATGTTCTAGCATGGGATCTTAAGAAATTTCTCTTCAGGAGTTTGGTTCTACCTGTGCTACTTTATGGTGTTCAAGTATGGGGTGCTGGAGCAAAGAAAGGAGCATGGGAGCGTATTGAAAGAGTTCAGAAAATCTTCTTACAAATGGAGCTTGGTGTTCCCCTCCTTCCACGAGGCGCCCCAGGCATGCGCAATTGGAATTCAGAGCTCTGCCGATAGTAGAATTTCCACGTCATCTCTACGACGATGTCCTGGTTTTGGTCCTTCTGTCTGCGCATCTCGTCCAACTCCTTCGTTAGAGAAAGAACCTTCTCATGCTCTTTTTCTTGGCCCAACTTCTGCCGAAGAAGAGTTTCTTTCTCCGAACTCAAGTTCTTCAACTCCTCGGCTTTCACCTGAGTCTCCTTCTTCACCGCGAGTACTGTCGCACGTAAGTTCTCTTTCTCTTGCTACCAGTTTCCTCGACCGAAGTACATCGTCTACACTAGCTCTGCTAAGTTCAGCTTCCTCCCGATGATTTCCTCATAAGATACTCGATTACCCTCCAAAGCATACAACAACGGCACAACCACTTCTTGAATGTACTTTGTCGAGAAGCGAGTTGCACTACTTCTTCGACTGTCGAAGTAGCTCTTCAGTGTGATATCCTCTCCCTTTTTCTCTCGAGGAGTGTCCTCGTCTTCGGTTGCTTCGGTTGCTTCTTCTTCTGTCTCTTCTCCCTCGACGCATATTGTCTTTGTCATCTTCATCTTCTTGTGAGTTTTGCGTCGACCTCGAAGTTTCTTCTAAGATCTTCTTTCTCCCGCTCCTTTTCACTGGTGGAGGTACCTCAACCGAAGTGTTGAGGTGTGTTTCTATTTTGCGGAGATCGAGGACTTGAAGCAACAATTAGTGAAGGCCAAGGAACAAAGTGCTCAACTTCAGAGTAGAGTCGAGCCAACGCTGAAGAATTACTTCGCCATCGATCTGGATATTTCAGAGCTGACGATTCTCCGAGATATTAGGCAGGATTTCACAGCTGCAGATGTAGATGGTTCTTCGGTGAAGAACCGCATAGCTAGATTAGGACAACGGGTAGTTAAAGAGCTTAGAGAGGTTAGAGCGACCGTTGAGTTCTTGGTTAGTGAGATAGCTAAGGAGTTAGCGATAGGAACTGGTGTTGTTCCTAGTGTCGTTTTGGGCACAGGACCTTCATCCGACGGACCAGAAGTACTCCCGACTTCTTAGGAATAAGATCCGTCATCTTCAGGGAAATCCATATATAAGCATTGTGTTCTTCGTGCTCAGGACCTCTTTTGTGTTTGTTATTTTGGATTTTCTATTTCTTGAGTTTACGAAGCCATTGTGTGTGTCAACTTCGGAGATTTATCTACGAAGTATCATAGTTTGTTGTGGTAGGAATTAGTCTGGATGACAAAGGCTTTGTTGTTTGACATCTGAAATTAGAATAGGAGTTTGTGGCGAAGTCTTAGAATAGACTGGCACTTGCGAGGTTAGTTTACTATGAAGAAGCTTTTGGACGAAGTTGACTTTGGAGGAAATTGTTCTTTAGTGAAGATATTTTGGAAGAAGTTGAATCTAATACTTCGCCGGAAGAAGAGTCTTCTTCGTCAGATTTTTCCAAGAGCAATAGTAGTAGAAATAACTTAGTGTGAAGATACTTAGCGTCTATGAATGAATGAATGAATGAATATCAAACCCAGAAGACCCAAAGAATCAAAAGAGAGAAAAAAAACACAATACAAAGTCAACATGTGAGCCTAGGAAACCTTAGGAGATCGTATCAATGCAAAAGAGCATTGGTACTACAAGAAATTGTATCTCTAATATAATCTATTGCAAGTCTATACGATCTCCTAGGGTTTCCTAGGCTCACATGTTGACTTTGTATTGTATTTTTTTCTGCCTTTTGACTCTTTGGGTTTTCCGGGCTTGATATTCATTCATTCATAAAGCCCTAGTGGGAGAGCTGACATCTGTAAATGTGTATAGAAATCACTAGCAACTATCTTATGTTTACATCTAATCTCATCATACAAGGGACATACAATGAATATATGATCCTCATCCTCTATCAGATCTAAATCACAAAGCCGTTCATTCCTAACAATGTTCAACCAACGTCCTTCCTCAATGCCAAGTCTATGAGAGCTAGTGCGGTGCTGAGCAATGATATGTCGAAGAGAGATTGAAATAGGTGCTCGGAGGTACTTTGTTCACAATACACCAACATGGGATTGACATGCTGCTGATAGTAAGCCATCTTGGTCTTGGGTTGAGATCATATAGCATGCCTTCGTCTTGATCACACTCCTCTACTGTTCTCACTATCCTTGTCTACCTCATTTGCACCTTACAAGTTGAAAGGTTTTGATGGGAGCAACACTACCTCTAGACTTCGTCTTGATCACCGGAAAAGACATCTTTATCAAACTGCTCTAGAGAATATGATATCTATTACACAGTGGAGCCACAATCTTGACCAACGAGATACACAATTGACGGATGTCTTGAAGAAAATTGCAACTCGGTTTTCTCGTCAACACTCAAGCAGAAAGCTCAAAGGCTGGCTGGTTTGATGAAGAGTGCAAACTTGCTCGGTTAAAGGCTCTAGACAAGGCTTGTGACTTAGAAGCAACAACCTTGTACAAACAGTTGATCAAACGTAAGAAGAGAGCTTTCTTGAGAAAGAAAGGCGTGGAACTTGCTTTTGATTTTCAAAAGGATCCCAAAGCTTTTTGGAGACGTTTAGCATCTCGTCCAAGTTCACTAAGTCTTGATCCTTCAGCTTTGATGTCCTACGTTGAGCAACTTTACTTCTCTCCACATGCACCATGTATGCCACAAAGTGAAGGACTACCGCAGACCTTTTCAATGAACGAAGTACGACATCAGCTCAGTAGGCTTGCAAGTGGAAAATCTGAGGATCTAGAAGGACTTTCTGCAGAGCTACTACAATGGAGAGGTGATTCTCTCATTCCTATACTTACCAAGCTTCTCAATGATGCTGCTGTACATGGTTTCTCTCAGAGTTGGTTCATGCGCAAAGTGATTCCCATCCACAAGTCGGGCAAGAAGGATGATGTTACCAACTATAGAACTATCATGGTGAGCAACATCTTTGCCAAGTTGTATGGGAGCTTGCTAGAGAGAAAACTCAGTGTTTGGGCAGAAGGATCCAATGTGAGAGCTCGTTCACAAGCAGGTTTTCGTCCTACCTTTAGCACCATTGATCATATTCTTGTCTTTGTGTTGCTTGGGAGAAGTCAAAAGGAAATGGTAAAGCTCTCTATGCTGCTTTTATCGACTACACAAAAGCTTTTGATAGGGTGCCTAGGAAGCTCTTATGGGACAGACTTGTTGCCATTGGTGTTCCTAAAGACATGATGGCAGCGGTTTCTAAACTCTATGAACGAGTTTATGTGAAGCTTACCTCGACACAATCAAAGGAGATCTTTAGCACTATTGGAGTCATTCAAGGTTGTCCTCTCTCCCCTACTCTATTTGGTATCTTCATCAATGACGTGGAGAAATGTCTTGCTGAATTTGGAAGAGAAAGTGTGAAGTTGGGAATCTATATCATTCAAGCATTGATTTATGCTGATGATATCATCCTTCTATCACGTGATCCTTTGAGTTTACAACGACATTTGGATGCTCTTGAGGTCTGCAACAACATGCAGATGGAAGTGAACCTTTCGAAGTCCAAGGTGATGGTGGTGGGTTCAAAAGTGCGCCATTCTTTTCTCTACAAGGGCCAAGTTTTACAACAAGTGGAGAGTTACAAGTACTTGGGCATTGACTTCTCTCATAACTACAGTTGGGCTTTGTGCATTCATAAGAGAGTTGAAGCTGGTTACAAAGCTTTGTACTCTCTTTTGAATCGTTGTCGACGTGCTCATCTCTTAGCATGGGATTTGAGAAAGTTTCTTTTCAGGAGTTTGGTTTTGCCTGTGATACTTTATGGTGTTCAACTGTGGAGGTCTGGTGCAAGAAAAGGAGCTTGGGAACGTATCGAGAAGGTTCAAAAAGTGTTCTTACAAGTGGAGCTTGATGTAAGATGCCAAACACCATATGCTATGCTCCTTGCTGAATCTGGTTGCTTATCCGTGGAAGCAGAAGCTCTTTACTTGACTATCATTTATGTCTCAAGAGTGAGATCTCTTGGAGAGACGAGATTACCTTGTCAAGCTCTAAGAGCTACACTCTCATTTGGTTGGTATGCTGATGTGGTGGCTTGGTGTGGAAGATGGAACAATTTTGAGCGTGATTTTGACCTTCCACCTATTGCTCTTCGGGAGTTGATTCAGAAAAGGTTTTTACATGCTATATGGTCTCAACCCAAGACCAAGATGGCTTACTATCAGCAGCATGTCAACCCCATGTTGGTGTATTGTGAACAAGAGTACCTCCGGGCACCTATTTCAATCTCTCTTCGACATATCATCGCTCAGCACCGCACTAGCTCTCATAGACTTGGCATTGAGGAAGGACGTTGGCTAAACATTGTTAGGAGTGAATGGCTTTGTAGACTTTGTGATTTAGATCAGATAGAGGATGAGGATCATGTATTCATTGTATGTCCCTTGTATGATGAGATTAGATGTAGACATAAGATAGTTGCTAGTGATTTCTATACACTTTTACAGATGTCAGCTCTCCCACTAGGGCTTTATATTAGAGATATAGTTTCTTGTCGTACCAATGCTCTTTTGCATTGATACGATCTCCTAGGGTTTCCTAGGCTCACATGTTGACTTTGTATTGTATTTTTTTCTGCCTTTTGACTCTTTGGGTCTTCCGGGCTTGATATTCATTCATTCATTCATTCATTCTTCAAGATATCAGTCAATTGTGCATCATGGTGATCAAGATCATTGCTCCACTTTGTGATAGATATCAAGTCTTCAAGAGCAGCAAAGTACAAATGTCTTTTGTGGTGTCAAGACGGAGCTTTGAGGTATTGGTGCAAACAATAAATCCGTTTGGCTTGTAAGATAAAGAAAAGCTAGACGAGAGTAGTGAGAACAACAAAGGAGTATGATCTAATTCAGGTTGGAGGTCCAATACTTCAAACATGGAAATAGAAGAGCTATCAATAGCTGAGGCAAGGAGATAGTCTACTGTGCTTGTTCCAGACATAGAGATATGTGTTTTGACTAAAATGAGAAAAACGAGATGTTCAAACTGTAGATTGCTCCAAAGATTAGAAAATGCCTTTCATATCATTTCTGCCTTTGCTTTCATATCACTCCGAGCACATTTTTCAATCTCTCTTCGACATATCATCGCTCAGCACCGCACTAGCTCTCCTCGAGCAATATTGGCTAAGTTTGCAGAGCAGGCACAACGAGATACAGTGATGGCTAACAAAGCTGTCTTGAAGGGGAGACAGATCTGGTTGGATCCTGATCTCACACCGCTACAAGCTGAAGCCAAGCGGAAGGAGCTTGTGAAGGTAAAAGAGGCTCAACAAGGAGGGTTCATTGCTTTCTTAAGAGATGGACGTGCTGTTGTTACACAAAAGAGACGAGATGCTTCCAAATAGCAATTTTCGACCCTTAGAGTTATGATGTGGAACATTCATGGGCTTACTAAGTCAAAGTACACAAGCGCTTTACCAATTTGGTACAAGGCTGATATCATCAACTTGGTGGAGACATGGAAACATGAAGGAAACAATATACATGAGTTGGATGGGTTTACTTTAATCAGCTCTACTTGGAACAAGCGCAAGCAACATAAAGGACGTGGTTTTGGAGGTATTGCAACTTACGTCAGATCTTATTTGCATCAGCTTGTTCAAATGGTTCTTCAGGATGTGAGTGGACAATATCATTGGATTCGAGTTGGTGGAGAAAGTAGATCTGCATGTTATATCGCAATCTGCTATTTCGCACCTTTGAACATGTCTATCTATCAGACTAGAGCATGTAACACGAGCCAACCTTTCCATCGTCTTTCTATTGATGTTTTGAGATATCAAGAGAAGGGCAAGGTCTTTGTGGTGGGAGATTTCAATGCTAGAGTTCACACTTGCCAATTCACACAATTCTATGCTCTTGACCACTCCCCTATTCTTGAAGAAGATGATGATCCTACATGGTCCCGTGCCTCCTTAGATACATCCACCAGTGACATGAAAAAACACTTCTTGACTTTTGGAGCAATCTGTAGTTTGAAAATTCTGAACGGTACATCCCGTTTTCCTAGCTCTAACATGAAAACATATGTCTCTACCTCTGGATCAAGCATAGTAGACTACCTCCTCTCCTCATCTCTTGATAGTTCACTCATTTCAGCATTTGAAGTTTTGGATCTACAACTTGAATCTGATCACACTCCTCTACTGTTCTCACTATCCTTGTCTACCTCATTTGCACCTTACAAGTTGAAAGGTTTTGATGGGAGCAACACTACCTCTAGACTTCGTCTTGATCACCGGAAAAGACATCTTTATCAAACTGCTCTAGAGAATTTGATATCTATTACACAGTGGAGCCACAATCTTGACCAACGAGATACACAATTGACGGATGTCTTGAAGAAAATTACAACTCGGTTTTTCTCTCAACACTCAAGCAGAAAGCTCAAAGATAACCCTTGCAATGGCTGGTTTGATGAAGAGTGCAAGCTTGCTCGGTTAAAGGCTCTAGACAAGGCTTGTGACTTGGAAGCAACAACCTTGTACAAACAGTTGATCAAACGTAAGAAGAGAGCTTTCTTGAGAAAGAAAGGCTTGGAACTTGCTTTTGATTTTCAAAAGGATCCCAAAGCTTTTTGGAGACGTTTAGCATCTCGTCCAAGTTCACCAAGTCTTGATCCTTCAGCTTTGATGTCCTACGTTGAGCAACTTTACTTCTCTCCACATGCACCATGTATGCCACAAAGTGAAGGACTACCGCAGATCTTTTCAATGGACGAAGTACGACATCAGCTCAGTAGGCTTGCAAGTGGAAAATCTGAAGATCTAGAAGGACTTTCTGCAGAGCTACTACAATGGGGAGGTGATTCTCTCATTCCTATACTTACCAAGCTTCTGAATGATGCTGCTGTACATGGTTTCCCTAAGAGTTGGTTCATGCGCAAAGTGATTCCCATCCACAAGTCGGGCAAGAAGGATGATGTTACCAACTATAGAACTATCATGGTGGGCAACATCTTTGCCAAGTTGTATGGGAGCTTGCTAGAGAGAAAACTCAGTGTTTGGGCAGAAGGATCCAGTGTGAGAGCTCGTTCACAAGCAGGTTTTCGTCCTACCTTTAGCACCATTGATCATATTCTTTGTCTTCGTGTTGCTTGGGAGAAGTCAAAAGGAAATGGTAAAGCTCTCTATGCTGCTTTTATCGACTACACAAAAGCTTTTGATAGGGTGCCTAGGAAGCTCTTATGGGACAGACTTGTTGCCATTGGTGTTCCTAAAGACATGATGGTAGCGGTTTCTAAACTCTATGAACGAGTTTATGTGAAGCTTACGTCGACACAATCAAAGGAGATCTTTAGCACTATTGGAGTCATTCAAGGTTGTCCTCTCTCCCCTACTCTATTTGGTATCTTCATCGATGACGTGGAGAAATGTCTTGCTGAATTTGGAGGAGAAGGTGTGAAGTTGGGAATCTATATCATTCAAGCATTGATTTATGCTGATGATATCATCCTTCTATCACGTGATTTTTTGAGTTTACAACGACATTTGGATGCTCTTGAGGTCTTTTGCAACAACATGCAGATGGAAGTGAACCTTTCGAAGTCCAAGGTGATGGTGGTGGGTTCAAAAGTGCACCATTCTTTTCTCTACAAAGGCCAAGTTTTACAACAAGTGGAGAGTTACAAGTACTTGGGCATTGACTTCTCTCATAACTACAGTTGGGCTTTGTGCATTCATAAGAGAGTTGAAGCTGGTTACAAAGCTTTGTACTCTCTTTTGAATCGTTGTCGACGTGCTCATCTCTTAGCATGGGATTTGAGAAAGTTTCTCTTCAGGAGTTTGGTTTTGCCTGTGATACTTTATGGTGTTCAAGTGTGGGGGCCTGGTGCAAGGAAAGGAGCTTGGGAACGTATCGAGAAGGTTCAAAAAGTGTTCTTACAAGTGGAGCTTGGTGTAAGATGCCAAACACCATATGCTATGCTCCTTGCTGAATCTGGTTGCTTATCCGTGGAAGCAGAAGCTCTTTACTTGACTATCATTTATGTCTCAAGAGTGAGATCTCTTGGAGAGACGAGATTACCTTGTCAAGCTCTAAGAGCTACATTCTCATTTGGTTGGTATGCTGATGTGGTGGCTTGGTGTGGAAGATGGAACAATTTTGAGCGTGATTTTGACCTTCCACCTATTGCTCTTCGGGAGTTGATTCAGAAAAGGTTTTTACATGCTATATGGTCTCAACCCAAGACCAAGATGGCTTACTATCAGCAGCATGTCAACCCCATGTTGGTGTATTGTGAACAAGAGTACCTCCGGGCACCTATTTCAATCTCTCTTCGACATATCGCTCAGCACCGCACTAGCTCTCATAGACTTGGCATTGAGGAAGGACGTTGGCTAAACATTGTTAGGAGTGAACGGCTTTGTAGACTTTGTGATTTAGATCAGATAGAGGATGAGGATCATGTATTCATTGTATGTCCATTGTATGATGAGATTAGATGTAGACGTAAGATAGTTGCTAGTGATTTCTATACACTTTTACAGATGTCAGCTCTCCCACTAGTGCTTTATATTAGAGATATAGTTTCTTGTCGTACCAATGCTCTTTTGCATTGATACTATCTCCTAAGGTTTCCTAGGCTCACATGTTGACTTTGTATTGTGTTTTTTTCTGTCTTTTGACTCTTTGGGTCTTCCGGGCTTGATATTCATTCATCCATTCATTCATTTGGAAGTATCTAAGGAGATACGAGATCAGAGAGGATCATCATCTTCTTCTAAAATAGAAGAGTGATGAGACACATAAAATTGTATGAATTGGCAAGTACGAATTTTGGCATTGAAGTCTCTCACTATAAAGACTTCACATTTCTCTTGATATTTCAGAACATCAACAGAAAGACGATGGAATGGTTGACGCATACTACAGGCTTTGGTGAGATAAATAGGCATGTTCAAAGATGCAAAATAGCATATTGCAATATAACATGCAGACCTAATCTCTTCACCAACTCGAAGTCAATGATATTGCCCCCCAACATCACGAAGCACCACCTCAACAAGCGGATGCAAATGAGATCTTACGTAAGTCACAATACCTCCAAAACCACATCCTCTATGTCTCTTGCGCTTGTTAGAAGTAGATCCAACCAAAGTAAACCATCCAACTCACTTACATTGTTTCTTTCATGAATGAATGAATCAAGCCCGAAGGACCTAAAGAGTCAAAAGGCAGAAAAAAATACAATACAAAGTCAACATGTGAGCCTAGGAAACCTTAGGAGATCGTATCGATGCAAAAGAGCATTGGTACGACAAGAAACTATATCTCTAATATAAAGCCCTATCATGCTCCCATGTCTCCACCATGTTGATGATATCAGCTTTGTCCCAAACCGGTAAACCACTTGTGTACTTTGACTCGGTAAGCCCATGAATGTTCCACATCATAACTCTGATGGTCAAGAATTGCTGTTTGGAGACATCTCGTTTCTTTTGAGTAATCACAGCACGTCTATCTCTCAAATAAGCGACAAACTCTCTTTGTTGAGCTTCTTTTATCTTAGTGAGCTCCTTACGCTTGGCTTCAGCTTGTAGCGGTGTAAGATCTGGATCCAACCAGATTTGCCTCCTCTTCAAGATAGCTTTGTTAGCCATCGTTGTATCTCGTTGTGCTTGATCTGCAAACTTAAGCTAATATGGCTCGAGGTTGTGAACCTTTTTGCTCTATGCGATAAGCTTGAACTAGGATAGGCTTGTGAACATGTAATGTGTCAACAAAGAAAGTGCTAGCTACTTCCTTGGTATTCTCACATTCTTCACCCTTGAGAGTTGGTTCAGCTTTTCATTCTCCTGCTCTTGAAAAGGAGAGACTTGAGCCGCCTTGGTAGCTTCAGCATAAGATTTCATCTTCATCTCCAACTTCTCCACTACTTTTTTAGAATTATCATTTACCATCGCAGATTTCTCCTCAGCAGAAACAGCAGATGCTGAGAGTGTAGAGGAAATCTCTTTGGTAGTTGTAGCAACAACGGTTTGCATGTTCTCCAAAGCATGAACATTGCACACAGCAGAAACAAGCTCACTCTTATGTGCTATGAGCTCTTGATGCAGATCAGCTACTTCAACCGATACTTCTTCCACCGCTGCCAACACCTTATGAATGAATGAATGAACGAATATCAAGTCCGAAAGACCCAAAGAGTCAAAAGGCAGAAAAAAATACAAAACAAAGTCAACATGTGAGCCTAAGAAACCCTAGGAGATCGTATCAATGCAAAAGAGCATTGGTACGACAAGAAACTATATCTCTAATATAAAGCCCTAGTGGCAGAGCTGACATCTGTAAAAGTGTATAGAAATCACTAGCAACTATCTTATGTCTACATCTAATCTCATCATACAAGGGACATACAATGAATACATGATCCTCATCCATCATACAATGAATATAATGAATACAATGAACATACATGATCCTCATCCATCATACATGATCCTCATACATGATCCTTATCCATATGATGATCATCATATGAATGAATGAATGAACGAATATCAAGCCCGAAAGACCCAAAGAGTCAAAAGACTGGAAAAAATGAACATACAATGAATACATGATCCTCATCCTCTATCTGAAGCCGTTCACTCCTAACAATGTTTAACCAACGTCCTTCCTCAATGCCAAGTCTATGAGAGCTAGTGCGGTGCTGAGCGATGATATGTCGAAGAGAGATTGAAATAGGTCCTCGGAGGTACTCTTGTTCACAATACATCAACATGGGATTGACATGCTACTGATAGTAAACCATCTTGGTCTTGGGTTGAGACCATATAGCATGTAAAATCCTTTTATGAATCAACTCCCGAAGAACAATAGGTGGAAGGTCAAAATCACGCTCAAAAATGTTTCATCTTCCACACCAAGCCACCACATCAGCATACCAACCAAATGAGAATGTAGCTCTTAGAGCTTGACAAGGTAATCTAGTCTCTCCAAGGGATCTCACTCTTGAGACATAAATGATAGTCAAGTAAAGAGCTTTTGCTTCACAGGCTTACAACATGTGAAGACTTCCATCGGTGTCTTGCTGTGGACTGCCGCTGTAGGTGTCCGGTTCATCAGATACACCGCACATGAAACAGCTTCTGCCCAGTAAGGTCTAGGCATGGTCTTCTCGTTCAACATCGCACGAGCAGCTTCTGCTTCTGACCTGTAATCAGGTCAGAACTCGAAAGGCTTTTCAGTCTTTGAAAGTTCATGTGCACAATTCGCTTGTGCCAGATGTCAATATCAGACACTACTGGACCACTCTGTCCATACATGGCAGCCTGTAACTTAGGCGCAGATGCATCTAGTTTAAACAGCTTACCACTCTTGATACCTCGAGCTATGACAGTGTCATTCGAATCTTCAATAAAGCATCCATCTTTATTGAAGCGCACTTGCAGACCCTGCTCTATCAACTGTCCTACAGATAGCAAGTTTCTAGTCAATGTAGGTACATGTAAGACATTCCGTATACCAGTAAACGTTGAGGCAGGAATGTCAAGTGGAATATTACCCTTGTGCTGGATCTTGTGCTTGGTGTCATCTCCTGTCACCATAAACTGTGGAGTCTCCACAGGCTCGAGAGAAGTAAACCACTCTCGATGGGGAGTCATGTGACTGGTGGCGCCGGAGTCGATCACCCAGTAAGTCTGCGGCTCGAAAGCCGCATAACTCTGATGCGTAGTAATCAGCAACTGCTCCGAATAGACATGCTCAGTGACTGCATAGCCTTGCTGGTTGCTGTTATCTTGTTGGGGGTTGTTGTCGTGTTGTCTCTGATCGTTCTGCTTCTTGTAGCACTGATTCGCATTGTGGCCTTGTTTCTTGCAGTAGTTGCAGGAACCAGGCGCTCTTCTCTGATTGTTGTTGGAACCACCAGACTGTTGCTGGTTCTGCTGCTGCTGCGATTGCTGTTGCTGTCCGCGACCCCGTCCATGTCCAGCACCTTTGCCACGACCCCTACCTCGAGATCCGCCAGAACCTGCAAAATAGACAGATTCTTGCTGACCCGTCGAAGTAGAACTCCCCAGTAGGCACACCTCCTCTCCTAACATTATAGGAACAAGCTCATCAAACCGCGGAAGGGGTTCTCTGGTCGAAATCGATGTTATGAATTGTTTGTATTCTGCAGGACTTTTACAGAAGATAGCTGATCCGCGAGCTGCTTGACATGGTTCACATAGTCGTTGATGCACATCGACCCCTTCTTCACGGTGTTGAACTGCTGCAGCAATTGCAGCTTCCGCGCCTCTGTTCCAGATTGAAACAGATGCGCGAGTGCATCCCAAGCTTTCTTGGGGGTATCGTAATCCTGGATGTGACCGATCATCGATGATGAAACTGTCAGCGCGATGTAGTGAATAGCCTGATATGAGCGCTTCTTCCACTCCTTGAATTTCGGGTAAGAAATTGACACTTCAGGCGCTCTCGCCTCCTCAGTGATAAGATCCCATAGATCTTGTCCTTGCAGGAAGGTCTTCATCCGGAACTTCCACACTTGGTAGTTGTTCTTGTCGAGTTTCTCTCCAGTGATCAAAGACACAGACTCCGCCATAGCTGCAATGTCGAAATTGCGCTGTTCTGTACGCGGAAAACCTCCCAAAAACTACACGAAACTCGTCTCTCCCCACCGCGTGATCAAGAGTTGTCACAAGTCACAACGAGGCGACTCCACGAACTCCTCCTGCAGCGACAACGAGAAAAGAACTTGTGCGCGAACTGCAGGAGTACAAAACACGACGGAAACGTCCAAAGAACACACCAAGAAAGGCCGAAACTAGACCAAACGAGGTCAGAATTGGGTGTGCGACGCCTCAAAATTTTCAAAATTTTTCACATGTTAACTACTTTCGAGCATCTTTTGGTTTTCTTGTGTGTTACATATAGAAGACTGAATAAATTTTGACACCGCTTTCGAGCATGCGAATGCTGAAACGATCCAAGATCAGTGAACAGAACTCCAGAGACATGTATGTCGACCGGCAAGCCTGATCCTCTTGGAGACGTGCAATCTGAGAGAGACAGGAGGCATGAAAGACGAGTAGAATATCGAGAATAGATTCTGGAAGAAGCTCGTTGGTTAAAAGAAGAGCATAAAAAAAGAGAACGAGGTTGGAGAACGCCTAACTCAAAAGAATGGAAAAGGAAGGAACCAAACTTTGGTGAATCAAGTTCACCCCGGACACCAAAGTCACTCCCTCCAACTCCTCTTGAATCTACTCAGAGAGAACTTGACTTCGAAGAAGTTACCACTCGGCTAAGTGCTGAGACCAAACATCCAGAAAGTGAAGTAGGGTGAAAACCTTTCCCCGAAGTCAATACTATTTTATATACGTAGTTGTTTACTCTTGATCCGGAGGTAGGAAGTACTTCTGCAGATCAAGATCAGTTTACTTCTTCGAACGAAGAAGCTACAACTAAGGCAGTATGAATGAATGAATGAATATCAAGCCCGGAAGACCCAAAGAGTCAAAAGGCAAAAAAAAATACAATGCAAAGTCAACATGTGAGCCTAGGAAACCCTAGGAGATCGTATCAATGCAAAAGAGCATTGGTACAACAAGAAACTATATCTCTAATATAAAGCCCTAGTGGGAGAGCTGACATCTGTAAAAGTGTATAGAAATCACTAGCAACTATCTTATGTCTACATCTAATCTCGTCATACAATGGACATACAATGAATACATGAATGAATATCAAGCCCGGAAGACCCAAAGAGTCAAAAGGCAGAAAAAAAACAATACAAAGTCAACATGTGAGCCTAGGAAACCCTAGGAGATCGTATCAATGCAAAAGAGCATTGGTACGACAAGAAAATATATCTCTAGCTGGAAAGGAAGCTGGAAAGCTAGCTGGAAAGGAAAATATATCTCTAGCTGTAATGTTGTGAACCTTGTGAAGAAGGTTACTCCCAATTCTTCTCTAGACATTCCAGCAGAAAGTTCAGAGGCAAGGCTTGCAATGGTTGGTTTGATGAAGAGTGTAAGCTTGCTAGGATAAAGGCTATAGAAAAAGGTTGTGAGTTGAATGTTACAACCTGGTGAAGTGCAAGAAGAGAACGTTTTTGAGGAAGAAAGGGTTGGAGCTTACTTCTGAGCTCCAGAAGAATCCCAAAGCTTTTTGGAGATGATTGAGCACACATTCCTCTTCACCAAACCTTGATCCTGCAGTTTTGACATCATATGTCGAGAAACTCTATTTTTTTCCACATGCACAGTGCATGTCACAAGGTAATGGTAAATAAATGATAATAATCATGCTCGGAAGAGCCAAAAGACAAAAACACAATACAAAACACAAACTAAAAATCAGAAACTAATGTATGAATCAGTACCAATACGAAGAGTATTAGTACGAGGAGTAACTACGTCTCGCATATATAATCCTAGTGAAAGCGTTGACATCTGTAAGAGTGAATAAAAATCATTAGCGACTATCGTATGTCTACATCTGATATCCAAGTACAATGGATACACGATGAATACATGATCTTCATCTTCAATCTGATCTACATCACAAAGTTTACAAATACATTCACTCCTATCAATATTTAACCAACGTCCTTCCTCTATACCAAGTCTATGAGAACTAGTACGATGTTGAGCTATCACATGTCAAAGAGAGGTTGATATAGATGCTTGGAAGTACTCCTGATCGCAAGACACCAGCATGGGATTGACTTGCTGCTGATAATAAGCCATCTTGGTCTTACGTTGAGACCATAGAGTATGTAGAAATCTTCTTTGTATCAACTCACGAAGAGCAATAGGTGGGAGGTTAAAATCACGTTCAGATATGTTCCATCTCCCACACCAAGCCACCACATCAACGTACCAACCAAAAGAGAGTGTAGCTCTTAAAGCTTGACAAGGAAGTCTTGTCTCTCTGAGAGATCTCACCCTAGATACATAAATGAGAGTCAAGTAAAGTGCTTCAGCTTCCAAAGGTAAACAACCACATTCAGCAAGGAGCATAGCATATGGTGTTTGGCATCGGACACCAAGCTCCATTTGTAAGAAGACTTTCTGTACTCTTTCAATACGCTCCCATGCTCTTTTCTTTGCTCCAACACCCCATACTTGAACACTATAATTCATTCGTTCATTCATTCATTCATTCATTCATAAAGTAGCACATGCAGAACTAAACTCCTGAAGAGAAACTTCTTAAGATCCCATGCTAGAACATGAGCACGTCGACAACGATTCAAAAGAGAATAGAGAGGTTTGTTACTAGCTTCCACTCTCTTGGGTGAAGGGTTACTACATACTTTCTCAGTTGACGAGGTGCTGTCACAACTTACAAAGCTAGCAAGGGGTAAATCTGAAGATTTGGAAGCACTTTTTGCTGAGCTACTACAATGGGGGAGGTGATTCTCTCATTCCTATACTTGCCAAGCTTTTGAATGATGCTGTTGTCCATGGCTTTCCCGAGAGCTGGTTCATGCGCAAGGTGGTGCCTCTTCACAAGTCGGGCAAGAAGGATGATGTTACCAACTATAGTACTATCATGGTTGGTAATATTTTGGCAAGCTCTATGGTAGCTTGTTGGAGGCAAAACTCATCGCTTGGGCAGAAGGTCATGAAATGAGAGCTCAATCACAAGTTGATTTTCGTCCCATCTTTAGCACCATTGATCATATCTTATGTCTTCGGGTTGCTTGGGAGAAGTCCAAAGGTACTGGTAAGTATATATATGTTGCTTTTATCGATTATACGAAGACTTTTGATAGGGTGTTGAGAAAACTTCTATGGGATAGACTTGTTATCATTGGTGTTCCTAAGGAGTTGATGGCAGCGGTTTCTAAACTCTATGAACGGGTTTATGTCAAACTTACATCAGCACAATCAGAGGAGATTCTCAGCACCATTGGAGTGATTCAAGGTTGTCCTTTCTCTCCTACACTATTTGAGATCTTCATTGATGATGTAGAGAGATATCTTGCTGATTTTGGAGGAGAAGGTGTGAAGCTTGGGGTATATATCATCAAAGCGTTGATTTATGTGGATGATATCATTCTTCTATCACGTGATCCTTTGAGCTTACAACGACATTTGGATGCTGTAGAGGTTTGCTGCAGCAACACGCAAATGGAAGTGAATATTCTGAAGTCCAAGGTGATGGTGGTAGGCTCCAGAGCTTGTCATTCTTTTCTCTACAAAGGTCAAGGTTTGGAACAAGTTGAGAGTTACAAGTATATGGGCATTGACTTCTCAGATAAGTATAGTTGGACTAGATGCATTCAAAAGAGACAAGAAGAGAGAGTGGAAGCTGGTAACAAAGCTCTCTATTCTCTTTTGAATCGTTGTCGACGTGCTCATGTTCTAGCATGGGATCTTAAGAAATTTCTCTTCAGGAGTTTGGTTCTACCTGTGCTACTTTATGGTGTTCAAGTATGGGGTGCTGGAGCAAAGAAAGGAGCATGGGAGCGTATTGAAAGAGTTCAGAAAATCTTCTTACAAATGGAGCTTGGTGTTCCCCTCCTTCCACGAGGCGCCCCAGGCATGCGCAATTGGAATTCAGAGCTCTGCCGATAGTAGAATTTCCACGTCATCTCTACGACGATGTCCTGGTTTTGGTCCTTCTGTCTGCGCATCTCGTCCAACTCCTTCGTTAGAGAAAGAACCTTCTCATGCTCTTTTTCTTGGCCCAACTTCTGCCGAAGAAGAGTTTCTTTCTCCGAACTCAAGTTCTTCAACTCCTCGGCTTTCACCTGAGTCTCCTTCTTCACCGCGAGTACTGTCGCACGTAAGTTCTCTTTCTCTTGCTACCAGTTTCCTCGACCGAAGTACATCGTCTACACTAGCTCTGCTAAGTTCAGCTTCCTCCCGATGATTTCCTCATAAGATACTCGATTACCCTCCAAAGCATACAACAACGGCACAACCACTTCTTGAATGTACTTTGTCGAGAAGCGAGTTGCACTACTTCTTCGACTGTCGAAGTAGCTCTTCAGTGTGATATCCTCTCCCTTTTTCTCTCGAGGAGTGTCCTCGTCTTCGGTTGCTTCGGTTGCTTCTTCTTCTGTCTCTTCTCCCTCGACGCATATTGTCTTTGTCATCTTCATCTTCTTGTGAGTTTTGCGTCGACCTCGAAGTTTCTTCTAAGATCTTCTTTCTCCCGCTCCTTTTCACTGGTGGAGGTACCTCAACCGAAGTGTTGAGGTGTGTTTCTATTTTGCGGAGATCGAGGACTTGAAGCAACAATTAGTGAAGGCCAAGGAACAAAGTGCTCAACTTCAGAGTAGAGTCGAGCCAACGCTGAAGAATTACTTCGCCATCGATCTGGATATTTCAGAGCTGACGATTCTCCGAGATATTAGGCAGGATTTCACAGCTGCAGATGTAGATGGTTCTTCGGTGAAGAACCGCATAGCTAGATTAGGACAACGGGTAGTTAAAGAGCTTAGAGAGGTTAGAGCGACCGTTGAGTTCTTGGTTAGTGAGATAGCTAAGGAGTTAGCGATAGGAACTGGTGTTGTTCCTAGTGTCGTTTTGGGCACAGGACCTTCATCCGACGGACCAGAAGTACTCCCGACTTCTTAGGAATAAGATCCGTCATCTTCAGGGAAATCCATATATAAGCATTGTGTTCTTCGTGCTCAGGACCTCTTTTGTGTTTGTTATTTTGGATTTTCTATTTCTTGAGTTTACGAAGTCATTGTGTGTGTCAACTTCGGAGATTTACCTACGAAGTATCATAGTTTGTTGTGGTAGGAATTAGTCTGGATGACAAAGGCTTTGTTGTTTGACATCTGAAATTAGAATAGGAGTTTGTGGCGAAGTCTTAGAATAGACTGGCACTTGCGAGGTTAGTTTACTATGAAGAAGCTTTTGGACGAAGTTGACTTTGGAGGAAATTGTTCTTTAGTGAAGATATTTTGGAAGAAGTTGAATCTAGTACTTCGGCAGAAGAAGAGTCTTCTTCGTCAGATTTTTCCAAGAGCAATAGTAGTAGAAATAACTTAGTGTGAAGATACTTAGCGTCTATGAATGAATGAATGAATGAATATCAAACCCAGAAGACCCAAAGAATCAAAAGACAGAAAAAAAACACAATACAAAGTCAACATGTGAGCTTAGGAAACCTTAGGAGATCGTATCAATGCAAAAGAGCGTTGGTACGACAAGAAATTATATCTCTAATATAATCTATTGCAAGTCTATACGATCTCCTAGGGTTTCCTAGGCTCACATGTTGACTTTGTATTGTATTTTTTTCTGCCTTTTGACTCTTTGGGTCTTCCGGGCTTGATATTCATTCATTCATAAAGCCCTAGTGGGAGAGCTGACATCTGTAAAAGTGTATAGAAATCACTAGCAACTATCTTATGTTTACATCTAATCTCATCATACAAGGGACATACAATGAATATATGATCCTCATCCTCTATCAGATCTAAATCACAAAGCCGTTCATTCCTAACAATGTTCAACCAACGTCCTTCCTCAATGCCAAGTCTATGAGAGCTAGTGCGGTGCTGAGCAATGATATGTCGAAGAGAGATTGAAATAGGTGCTCGGAGGTACTTTGTTCACAATACACCAACATGGGATTGACATGCTGCTGATAGTAAGCCATCTTGGTCTTGGGTTGAGACCATATAGCATGCCTTCGTCTTGATCACACTCCTCTACTGTTCTCACTATCCTTGTCTACCTCATTTGCACCTTACAAGTTGAAAGGTTTTGATGGGAGCAACACTACCTCTAGACTTCGTCTTGATCACCGGAAAAGACATCTTTATCAAACTGCTCTAGAGAATATGATATCTATTACACAGTGGAGCCACAATCTTGACCAACGAGATACACAATTGACGGATGTCTTGAAGAAAATTGCAACTCGGTTTTCCCATCAACACTCAAGCAGAAAGCTCAAAGGTAACCCTTGCAATGGCTGGTTTGATGAAGAGTGCAAACTTGCTCGGTTAAAGGCTCTAGACAAGGCTTTTGACTTGGAAGCAACAACCTTGTACAAGCAGTTGATCAAACGTAAGAAGAGAGCTTTCTTGAGAAAGAAAGGCTTGGAACTTGCTTTTGATTTTCAGAAGGATCCCAAAGCTTTTTGGAGACGTTTAGCATCTCGTCCAAGTTCACCAAGTCTTGATCCTTCAGCTTTGATGTCCTACGTTGAGCAACTTTACTTCTCTCCACATGCACCATGTATGCCACAAAGTGAAGGACTACCGCAGACCTTTTCAATGGACGAAGTACGACATCAGCTCAGTAGGCTTGCAAGTGGAAAATCTGAGGATCTAGAAGGACTTTCTGCAGAGCTACTACAATGGAGAGGTGATTCTCTCATTCCTATACTTACCAAGCTTCTGAATGATGCTGCTGTACATGGTTTCTCTCAGAGTTGGTTCATGCGCAAAGTGATTCCCATCCACAAGTCGGGCAAGAAGGATGATGTTACCAACTATAGAACTATCATGGTGAGCAACATCTTTGCCAAGTTGTATGGGAGCTTGCTAGAGAGAAAACTCAGTGTTTGGGCAGAAGGATCCAATGTGAGAGCTCGTTCACAAGCAGGTTTTCGTCCTACCTTTAGTTCCATTGATCATATTCTTGTCTTCGTGTTGCTTGGGAGAAGTCAAAAGGAAATGGTAAAGCTCTCTATGCTGCTTTTATCGACTACACAAAAGCTTTTGATAGGGTGCCTAGGAAGCTCTTATGGGACAGACTTGTTGCCATTGGTGTTCCTAAAGACATGATGGCAGCGGTTTCTAAACTCTATGAACGAGTTTATGTGAAGCTTACCTCGACACAATCAAAGGAGATCTTTAGCACTATTGGAGTCATTCAAGGTTGTCCTCTCTCCCCTACTCTATTTGGTATCTTCATCAATGACGTGGAGAAATGTCTTGCTGAATTTGGAAGAGAAAGTGTGAAGTTGGGAATCTATATCATTCAAGCATTGATTTATGCTGATGATATCATCCTCCTATCACGTGATCCTTTGAGTTTACAACGACATTTGGATGCTCTTGAGGTCTTTTGCAACAACATGCAGATGGAAGTGAACCTTTCGAAGTCCAAGGTGATGGTGGTGGGTTCAAAAGTCCGCCATTCTTTTCTCTACAAGGGCCAAGTTTTACAACAAGTGGAGAGTTATAAGTACTTGGGCATTGACTTCTCTCATAACTACAGTTGGCTTTTGTGCATTCATAAGAGAGTTGAAGCTGGTTACAAAGCTTTGTACTCTCTTTTGAATCGTTGTCGACGTGCTCATCTCTTAGCATGGGATTTGAGAAAGTTTCTTTTCAGGAGTTTGGTTTTGCCTGTGATACTTTATGGTGTTCAAGTGTGGGGGCCTGGTGCAAGAAAAAGGAGCTTGGGAACGTATCGAGAAGGTTCAAAAAGTGTTCTTACAAGTGGAGCTTGGTGTAAGATGCCAAACACCATATGCTAAGCTCTCTAACTACCCGTTGTCCTAATCTAGCTATGCGGTTCTTCACCGAAGAACCATCTACATCTGCAGCTGTGAAATCCTGCCTAATATCTCGGAGAATCGTCAGCTCTGAAATATCCAGATCGATGGCGAAGTAATTCTTCAGCGTTGGCTCGACTCTACTCTGAAGTTGAGCACTCTGTTCCTTGGCCTTCACTAATTGTTGCTTCAAGTCCTCGATCTCCGCAAAATAGAAACACACCTCAACACCTCGGTTGAGGTACCTCCACCAGTGAAAAGGAGCGGGAGAAAGAAGATCTTAGAAGAAACTTCGAGGTCGACGCAAAACTCACAAGAAGATGAAGATGACAAAGAAAATATGCGTCGAGGGAAAAGAGACCAAAGAAGAAGCAACCGAAGCAACCGAAGACGAGGACACTCCTCGAGAGAAAAAGGGAGAGGATACCACACTGAGAGCTACTTCGACAGTCGAAGAAGTAGTGCAACTCGCTTCTCGACAAAGTACATTCAAGAAGTGGTTGTGCCGTTGTTGTATGCTTTGGAGGGTAATCGAGTATCTTATGAGGAAATCATCGGGAGGAAGCTGAACTTAGCAGAGCTAGTGTAGACGATGCATTTCGGTCGAGGAAACTGGCAGCAAGAGAAAGAGAACTTACGTGCGACAGTACTCGCGGCGAAGAAGGAGACTCAGGTGAAAGCCGAGGAGTTGAAGAACTTGAGTTCGGAGAAAGAAACTCTTCTTCGGCAGAAGTTGGACCAAGAAAAAGAGCATGAGAAGGTTCATTCTCTAACGAAGAAGGAGTTGGACGAGATGCGCAGACAGAAGGACCAAAACCAGGACATCGTCGCAGAGATGACGTGGAAATTCTACTATCGGCAGAGCTCAGAATTCCAATTGCGCGTGCCTGGGGCGCCCCGTGGAAGGAGGGGAACACCAAGCTCCATTTGTAAGAAGATTTTCTGAACTCTTTCAATACGCTCCCATGCTCCTTTCTTTGCTCCAGCACCCCATACTTGAACACCATAAAGTAGCACAGGTAGAACCAAACTCCTGAAGAGAAATTTCTTAAGATCCCATGCTAGAACATGAGCACGTCGACAACGATTCAAAAGAGAATAGAGAGCTTTGTTACCAGCTTCCACTCTCTCTTCTTGTCTCTTTTGAATGCATCTAGTCCAACTATACTTATCTGAGAAGTCAATGCCCATATACTTGTAACTCTCAACTTGTTCCAAACCTTGACCTTTGTAGAGAAAAGAATGACAAGCTCTGGAGCCTACCACCATCACCTTGGACTTCAGAATATTCACTTCCATTTGCGTGTTGCTGCAGCAAACCTCTACAGCATCCAAATGTCGTTGTAAGCTCAAAGGATCACGTGATAGAAGAATGATATCATCCACATAAATCAACGCTTTGATGATATATACCCCAAGCTTCACACCTTCTCCTCCAAAATCAGCAAGATATCTCTCTACATCATCAATGAAGATCTCAAATAGTGTAGGAGAGAGAGGACAACCTTGAATCACTCCAATGGTGCTGAGAATCTCCTCTGATTGTGCTGATGTAAGCTTGACATAAACCCGTTCATAGAGTTTAGAAACCGCTGCCATCAACTCCTTAGGAACACCAATGATAACAAGTCTATCCCATAGAAGTTTTCTCAGCACCCTATCAAAAGTCTTCGTATAATCGATAAAAGCAACATATATATACTTACCAGTACCTTTGGACTTCTCCCAAGCAACCCGAAGATATAAGATATGATCAATGGTGCTAAAGATGGGACAAAAATCAACTTGTGATTGAGCTCTCATTTCATGACCTTCTGCCCAAGCGATGAGTTTTGCCTCCAACAAGCTACCATAGAGCTTGCCAAAATATTACCAACCATGATAGTACTATAGTTGGTAACATCATCCTTCTTGCTCGACTTGTGAAGAGGCACCACCTTGCGCATGAACCAGCTCTCAGGAAAGCCATGGACAACAGCATCATTCAAAAGCTTGGCAAGTATAGGAATGAGAGAATCACCTCCCCATTGTAGTAGCTCAGCAAAAAGTGCTTCCAAATCTTCAGATTTACCCCTTGCTAGCTTTGTAAGTTGTGACAGCACCTCGTCAACTGAGAAAGTATGTAGTAACCCTTCACCCAAGAGAGTGGAAGCTAGTAACAAACCTCTCTATTCTCTTTTGAATCGTTGTCGACGTGCTCATGTTCTAGCATGGGATCTTAAGAAATTTCTCTTCAGGAGTTTGGTTCTGCCTGTGCTACTTTATGAATGAATGAATGAACGAATGAATTATAGTGTTCAAGTATGGGGTGCTGGAGCAAAGAAAAGAGCATGGGAGCGTATTGAAAGAGTACAGAAAGTCTTCTTACAAATGGAGCTTGGTGTCCGATGCCAAACACCATATGCTATGCTCCTTGCTGAATGTGGTTGTTTACCTTTGGAAGCTGAAGCACTTTACTGGACTCTCATTTATGTATCTAGGGTGAGATCTCTTAGAGAGACAAGACTTCCTTGTCAAGCTTTAAGAGCTACACTCTCTTTTGGTTGGTACGTTGATGTGGTGGCTTGGTGTGGGAGATGGAACATATCTGAACGTGATTTTAACCTCCCACCTATTGCTCTTCGTGAGTTGATACAAAGAAGATTTCTACATGCTCTATGGTCTCAACGTAAGACCAAGATGGCTTATTATCAGCAGCAAGTCAATCCCATGCTGGTGTCTTGCGATCAGGAGTACTTCCAAGCATCTATATCAACCTCTCTTCGACATGTGATAGCTCAACATCGTACTAGTTCTCATAGACTTGGTATAGAGGAAGGACGTTGCTATCACATCGACATGTGATATCAACGTCGACATGTGATAGCTCAACATCGTACATCAATTTGGAACAATGCTGATATCATCAACTTGGTGGAGACATGGGAACATGAAGGAAACAATGTACATGAGTTGGATGGTTTTACTTTGATCGGCTCTACTTGGAACAAGCGCAAGCAACATAAGGGACGTGGTTTTGTAGGTATTGCAACTTACGTCAGATCTTATTTGCATCAGCTTGTTGAAGTGGTTCTTCAGGATGTGGGTGGACAATATCATTGGATTCGAGTTGGTGGAGAAAGTAGATCTGCATGTTATATCGCAATCTGCTATTTTGCACCTTTGAACATGTCTATCTATCAGACTAGAGCATGTAGCACGAGCCAACCTTTCCATCGTCTTTCTATTGATGTTTTGAGATATCAAGAGAAGGGCAAGGTCTTTGTGGTGGGAGATTTTAATGCTAGAGTTCACACTTGCCAATTCACACAATTCTATGCTCTTGACCACTCTCCTATTCTTGAAGAAGATGATGATCCTACATGGTCCCGTGCCTCCTTAGATACATCCACCAATGACATGAAAGAACACTTCTTGACTTTTGGAGCAATCTGTAGTTTGAAAATTCTGAACGGTACATCTCGTTTTCCTAGCTCTAACATGAAAACATACGTCTCTACCTCTGGATCAAGCATAGTAGACTACCTCCTCTCCTCATCTCTTGATAGTTCACTCATTTCAGCATTTGAAGTTTTGGATCTACAACCTGAATCTGATCACACTCCTCTACTGTTCTCACATCCTTGTCTAGCTCATTTGCACCTTACAAGTTGAAAGGTTTTGATGGGAGCAACACTACCTCTAGACTTCGTCTTGATCATCGGAAAAGACATCTTTATCAAACTGCTCTAGAGAATTTGATATCTATTACACAGTGGAGCCACAATCTTGACCAACGAGATACACAATTGACGGATGTCTTGAAGAAAATTGCAACTCGGTTTTTCTCTCAACACTCAAGCAAAAAGCTCAAAGGTAACCCTTGCAATGGCTGGTTTGATGAAGAGTGCAAACTTGCTCGGTTAAAGGCTCTAGACAAGGCTTGTGACTTGGAAGCAACAACCTTGTACAAGCAGTTGATCAAACGTAAGAAGAGAGCTTTCTTGAGAAAGAAAGGCTTGGAACTTGCTTTTGATTTTCAGAAAGATCCCAAAGCTTTTTGGAGACGTTTAGCATCTCGTCCAAGTTCACCAAGTCTTGATCCTTCAGCTTTGATGTCCTACGTTGAGCAACTTTACTTCTCTCCACATGCACCATGTATGCCACAAAGTGAAGGACTACCGCAGACCTTTTCAATGGACGAAGTACGACATCAGCTCAGTAGGCTTGCAAGTGGAAAATCTGAGGATCTAGAAGGACTTTCTGCAGAGCTACTACAATGGGGAGGTGATTCTCTCATTCCTATACTTACCAAGCTTCTCAATGATGCTGCTGTACATGGTTTCCCTAAGAGTTGGTTCATGCGCAAAGTGATTCCCATCCACAAGTCAGGCAAGAAGTATGATGTTACCAACTATAGAACTATCATGGTGGGCAACATCTTTGCCAAGTTGTATGGGAGCTTGCTAGAGAGAAAACTCAGTGTTTGGGCAGAAGAATCCAATGTGAGAGCTCGTTCACAAGAAGGTTTTCGTCCTACCTTTAGCACCATTGATCATATTCTTTGTCTTCGTGTTGCTTGGGAGAAGTCAAAAGGAAATGATAAAGCTCTCTATGCTGCTTTTATCGACTACATAAAAGCTTTTGATAGGGTGCCTAGGAAGCTCTTATGGGACAGACTTGTTGCCATTGGTGTTCCTAAAGACATGATGGCAGCGGTTTCTAAACTCTATGAACGAGTTTATGTGAAGCTTACCTCGACACAATCAAAGGAGATCTTTAGCACTATTGGAGTCATTCAAGGTTGTCCTCTCTCCCCTACTCTATTCGTGGAGAAATGTCTTGATGAATTTGGAGGAGAAGGTGTGAAGTTGGGAATCTATATCATTCAAGCATTGATTTATGCTGATGATATCATCCTTCTATCACGTGATCCTTTGAGTTTACAACGACATTTGGGTGCTCTTGAGGTCTTTTGCAACAACATGCAGATGGAAGTGAACCTTTCGAAGTCCAAGGTGATGGTGGTGGGTTCAAAAGTGCGCCATTCTTTTCTCTACAAGGGCCAAGTTTTACAACAAGTGGAGAGTTACAAGTACTTGGGCATTGACTTCTCTCATAACTACAGTTGGGCTTTGTGCATTCATAAGAAAGTTGAAGCTGGTTACAAAGCTTTGTACTCTCTTTTGAATCGTTGTCGACGTGCTCATCTCTTAGCATGGGATTTGAGAAAGTTTTTCTTCAGGAGTTTGGTTTTGCCTGTGATACTTTATGGTGTTCAAGTGTGGGGGCCTGGTGCAAGGAAAGGAGCTTGGGAACGTATCGAGAAGGTTCAAAAAGTGTTCTTACAAGTGGAGCTTGGTGTAAGATGCCAAACACATCCACCAATGACATGAAAGAACACTTCTTGACTTTTGGAGCAATCTGTAGTTTGAAAATTCTGAACGGTACATCCCGTTTTCCTAGCTCTAACATGAAAACATATGTCTCTACCTCTGGATCAAGCATAGTAGAGTACCTCCTCTCCTCATCTCTTGATAGTTCACTCATTTCAGCATTTGAAGTTTTGGATCTACAACATGAATCTGATCACACTCCTCTACTGTTCTCACTATCCTTGTCTAGCTCATTTGCACCTTACAAGTTGAAAGGTTTTGATGGGAGCAACACTATCTCTAGACTTCGTCTTGATCACCGAAAAAGACATCTTTATCAAACTGCTCTAGAGAATTTGATATCTATTACACAGTGGAGCCACAATCTTGACCAACGAGATACACAATTGACGGATGTCTTGAAGAAAATTGCAACTCGGTTTTTCTCTCAACACTCAAGCAGAAAGCTCAAAGGTAACCCTTGCAATGGCTGGTTTGATGAAGAGTGCAAGCTTGCTCGGTTAAAGGCTCTAGACAAGGCTTGTGACTTGGAAGCAACAACCTTGTACAAGCAGTTGATCAAACGTAAGAAGAGAGCTTTCTTGAGAAAGAAAGTCTTGGAACTTGCTTTTGATTTTCAGAAGGATCCCAAAGCTTTTTGGAGACGTTTAGCATCTCGTCCAAGTTCACCAAGTCTTGATCCTTCAGCTTTGATGTCCTACGTTGAGCAACTTTACTTCTCTCCACATGCACCATGTATGCCACAAAGTGAAGGACTACCGCAGACCTTTTCAATGGACGAAGTACGACATCAGCTCAGTAGGCTTGCAAGTGGAAAATCTGAGGATCTAGAAGGACTTTCTGCAGAGCTACTACAATGGGGAGGTGATTCTCTCATTCCTATACTTACCAAGCTTCTCAATGATGCTGCTGTACATGGTTTCCCTAAGAGTTGGTTCATGCGCAAAGTGATTCCCATCCACAAGTCGGGCAAGAAGTATGATGTTACCAACTATAGAACTATCATGGTGGGCAACATCTTTGCCAAGTTGTATGGGAGCTTGCTAGAGAGAAAACTCAGTGTTTGGGCAGAAGGATCCAATGTGAGAGCTCGTTCATAAGCAGGTTTTCGTCCTACCTTTAGCACCATTGATCATATTCTTTGTCTTCGTGTTGCTTGGGAGAAGTCAAAAGGAAATGGTAAAGCTCTCTATGCTGCTTTTATCGACTACACAAAAGCTTTTGATAGGGTGCCTAGGAAGCTCTTATGGGACAGACTTGTTGCCATTGGTGTTCCTAAAGACATGATGGCAGCGGTTTCTAAACTCTATGAACGAGTTTATGTGAAGCTTACCTCGACACAATCAAAGGAGATCTTTAGCACTATTGGAGTCATTCAAGGTTGTCCTCTCTCCCCTACTCTATTTGGTATCTTCATCGATGACGTGGAGAAATGTCTTGCTGAATTTGGAAGAGAAGGTGTGAAGTTGGGAATCTATATCATTCAAGCATTGATTTATGCTGATGATATCATTCTTCTATCACGTGATCTTTTGAGTTTACAACGACATTTGGATGCTCTTGAGGTCTTTTGCAACAACATGCAGATGGAAGTGAACCTTTCGAAGTCCAAGGTGATGGTGGTGGGTTCAAAAGTGCGCCATTCTTTTCTCTACAAGGGCCAAGTTTTACAACAAGTGGAGAGTTACAAGTACTTGGGCATTGACTTCTCTCATAACTACAGTTGGGCTTTGTGCATTCATAAGAGAGTTGAAGCTGGTTACAAAGCTTTGTACTCTCTTTTGAATCGTTGTCGACGTGCTCATCTCTTAGCATGGGATTTGAGAAAGTTTCTCTTCAGGAGTTTGGTTTTGCCTGTGATACTTTATGGTGTTCAAGTGTGAGGGCCTGGTGCAAGGAAAGGAGCTTGGGAACGTATCGAGAAGGTTCAAAAAGTGTTCTTACAAGTGGAGCTTGGTGTAAGATGCCAAACACCATATGCTATGCTCCTTGCTGAATCTGGTTGCTTATCCGTGGAAGCAGAAGCTCTTTACTTGACTATCATTTATGTCTCAAGAGTGAGATCTCTTGGAGAGACGAGATTACCTTGTCAAGCTCTAAGAGCTACATTCTCATTTGGTTGGTATGCTGATGTGGTGGCTTGGTGTGGAAGATGGAACATTTTTGAGCGTGATTTTGACCTTCCACCTATTGCTCTTCGGGAGTTGATTCAGAAAAGGTTTTTACATGCTATATGGTCTCAACCCAAGACCAAGATGGCTTACTATCAGCAGCATGTCAACCCCATGTTGGTGTATTGTGAACAAGAGTACCTTCGGGCACCTATTTCAATCTCTCTTCGACATATCATCGCTCAGCACCGCACTAGCTCTCATAGACTTGGCATTGAGGAAGGACGTTGGTTGAACATTGTTAGGAGTGAACGGCTTTGTAGACTTTGTGATTTAGATCTGATAGAGGATGAGGATCATATATTCATTGTATGTCCCTTGTATGATGAGATTAGATGTAAACATAAGATAGTTGCTAGTGATTTCTATACACTTTTACAGATGTCAGCTCTCCCACTAGGGCTTTATGAATGAATGAATATCAAGCCCGGAAGACCCAAAGAGTCAAAAGGCAGAAAAAAATACAATACAAAGTCAACATGTGAGCCTAGGAAACCCTAGGAGATCATATAGACTTGCAATAGATTATATTAGAGATATAGTTTCTTGTCGTACCAATGCTCTTTTGCATTGATACTATCTCCTAAGGTTTCCTAGGCTCACATGTTGACTTTGTATTGTGTTTTTTTTTGTCTTTTGATTCTTTGGGTCTTCCGGGTTTGATATTCATTCATTCATTCATAAACGCTAAGTATCTTCACACTAAGTTATTTCTACTACTATTGCTCTTGGAAAAATCTGACGAAGAAGACTCTTCTTTCGCCGAAGTACTAGATTCAACTTCTTCCAAAATATCTTCACTAAAGAACAATTTCCTCCAAAGTCAACTTCGTCCAAAAGCTTCTTCATAATAAACTAACCTCGCAAGTGCTAGTCTATTCTAAGACTTCGCCACAAACTCCTATTCTAATTTCAGATGTCAAACAACAAAGCCTTTGTCATCCAGACTAATTCCTACCACAACAAACTATGATACTTCGTAGGTAAATCTCCGAAGTTAACACACACAATGGCTTCGTAAACTCAAGAAATAGAAAATCCAAAATAACAAACAAACAATATGTTTGTTATTTTGGTTCTGGGCACGAAGAACACAATGCTTATATATGGATTTCTCTGAAGATGACGGATCTTATTCCTAAGAAGTCGAGAGTACTTCTGGTCTGTCGGATGAAGGTCCTGTGCTCGAAACGACACTAGGAACAACACCAGTTCCTATCGCTAACTCCTTAGCTATCTCACTAACCAAGAACTCAACGGTCGCTCTAACCTCTCTAAGCTCTCTAACTACCCATTGTCCTAATCTAGCTATGCGGTTCTTCACCGAAGAACCATCTACATCTGCAGCTGTGAAATCCTGCCTAATATCTCGGAGAATCGTCAGCTCTGAAATATCCAGATCGATGGCGAAGTAATTCTTCAGCGTTGGCTCGACTCTACTCTGAAGTTGAGCACTCTGTTCCTTGGCCTTCACTAATTGTTGCTTCAAGTCCTCGATCTCCGCAAAATAGAAACACACCTCAACACCTCGGTTGAGGTACCTCCACCAGTGAAAAGGAGCGGGAGAAAGAAGATCTTAGAAGAAACTTCGAGGTCGACGCAAAACTCACAAGAAGATGAAGATGACAAAGACAATATGCGTCGAGGGAGAAGAGACCGAAGAAGAAGCAACCGAAGCAACCGAAGACGAGGACACTCCTCGAGAGAAAAAGGGAGAGGATACCACACTGAGAGCTACTTCGACAGTCGAAGAAGTAGTGCAACTCGCTTCTCGACAAAGTACATTCAAGAAGTGATTGTGTCGTTGTTGTATGCTTTGGAGGGTAATCGAGTATCTTATGAGGAAATCATCGGGAGGAAGCTGAACTTAGCAGAGCTAGTGTAGACGATGCATTTCGGTCGAGGAAACTGGCAGCAAGAGAAAGAGAACTTACGTGCGACAGTACTCGCGGCGAAGAAGGAGACTCAGGTGAAAGCCGAGGAGTTGAAGAACTTGAGTTCGAAGAAAGAAACTCTTCTTCGGCAGAAGTTGGACCAAGAAAAAGAGCATGAGAAGGTTCTTTCTCTAACGAAGAAGGAGTTGGACGAGATGCGCAGACAGAAGGACCAAAACCAGGACATCGTCGCAGAGATGACGTGGAAATTCTACTATCGGCAGAGCTCAGAATTCCAATTGCGCGTGCCTGGGGCGCCCCGTGGAAGGAGGGGAACACCAAGCTCCATTTGTAAGAAGATTTTCTGAACTCTTTCAATACGCTCCCATGCTCCTTTCTTTGCTCCAGCACCCCATACTTGAACACCATAAAGTAGCACAGGTAGAACCAAACTCCTGAAGAGAAATTTCTTAAGATCCCATGCTAGAACATGAGCACGTCGACAACGATTCAAAAGAGAATAGAGAGCTTTGTTACCAGCTTCCACTCTCTCTTCTTGTCTCTTTTGAATGCATCTAGTCCAACTATACTTATCTGAGAAGTCAATGCCCAGATACTTGTAACTCTCAACTTGTTCCAAACCTTGACCTTTGTAGAGAAAAGAATGACAAGCTCTGGACCCAACCACCATCACCTTGGACTTCAGAATATTCACTTCCATTTGCGTGTTGCTGCAGCAAACCTCTACAGCATCCAAATGTCGTTGTAAGCTCAAAGGATCACGTGATAGAATGAATGAATGAATGAATATCAAGCCCGGAAGACCCAAAGAGTCAAAAGGCAGAAAAAAATACAAAACAAAGTCAACATGTGAGCCTAGGAAACCCTAGGAGATCGTATCAATGCAAAAGAGCATTGGTACGACAAGAAACTATATCTCTAATATAAAGCCCTAGTGGGAGAGCTGACATCTGTAAAAGTGTATAGAAATCACTAGCAACTATCTTATGTCTACATCTAATCTCATCCTACAAGGGACATACAATGAATACATGATCCTCATCCTATCAAAAGCTTTTGTGTAGTCGATAAAAGCAGCATAGAGAGCTTTACCATTTCCTTTTGACTTCTCCCAAGCAACACGAAGACAAAGAATATGATCAATGGTGCTAAAGGTAGGACAAGATCCTGCTTGTGAACGAGCTCTCACATTGGATTCTTCTGCCCAAACACTGAGTTTTCTCTCTAGCAAGCTCCCATACACCTTGGCAAAGATGTTGCCCACCATGATAGTTCTATAGTTGGTAACATCATCCTTCTTGCCCGACTTGTGGATGGGAATCACTTTGTGCATGAACCAACTCTTAGGGAAACCATGTACAGCAGCATCATTCAGAAGCTTGGTAAGTATAGGAATGAGAGAATCACCTCCCCATTGTAGTAGCTCTGCAGAAAGTCCTTCTAGATCCTCAGATTTTCCACTTGCAAGCCTACTGAGCTGATGTCGTACTTCGTCCATTGAAAAGGTGTGCGGTAGTCCTTCACTTTGTGGCATACATGGTGCATGTGGAGAGAAGTATAGTTGCTCAACGTAAGACATCAAAGCTGAAGGATCAAGAGTTGGTGAACTTGGACGAGATGCTAAACGTCTCCAAAAAGCTTTGGGATCCTTCTGAAAATCAAAAGCAAGTTCCAAGCCTTTCTTTCTCAAGAAAGCTCTCTTCTTACGTTTGATCAACTGCTTGTACAAGGTTGTTGCTTCCAAGTCACAAGCCTTGTCTAGAGCCTTTAACCGAGCAAGTTTGCACTCTTCATCAAACCAGCCATTGCAAGGGTTACCTTTGAGCTTTCTGCTTGAGTGTTGAGAGAAAAACCGAGTTGCAATTTTCTTCAAGACATCCGTCAATTGTGTATCTCGTTGGTCAAGATTGTGGCTCCACTGTGTAATAGATATCAAATTCTCTAGAGCAGTTTGATAAAGATGTCTTTTCCGGTGATCAAGACGAAGTCTAGAGGTAGTGTTGCTCCCATCAAAACCTTTCAACTTGTAAGGTGCAAATGAGGTAGACAAGGATAGTGAGAACAGTAGAGGAGTGTGATCAGATTCAGGTTGTAGATCCAAAACTTCAAATGCTGAAATGAGTGAACTATCAAGAGATGAGGAGAGGAGGTAGTCTACTATGCTTGATCCAGAGGTAGAGACGTATGTTTTCATGTTAGAGCTAGGAAAACGGGATGTACCGTTCAGAATTTTCAAACTACAGATTGCTCCAAAAGTCAAGAAGTGTTCTTTCATGTCATTGGTGGATGTATCTAAGGAGGCACGGGACCATGTAGGATCATCATCTTCTTCAAGAATAGGAGAGTGGTCAAGAGCATAGAATTGTGTGAACTGGCAAGTGTGAACTCTAGCATTGAAATCTCCCACCACAAAGACCTTGCCCTTCTCTTGATATATCAAAACATCAATAGAAAGACGATGGAAAGGTTGGCTCGTGCTACATGCTCTAGTCTGATAGATAGACATGTTCAAAGGTGCAAAATAGCAGATTGCGATATAACATGCAGATCTACTTTCTCCACCAACTCGAATCCAATGATATTGTCCACCCACATCCTGAAGAACCACTTCAACAAGCTGATGCAAATAAGATCTGACGTAAGTTGCAATACCTACAAAACCACGTCCCTTATGTTGCTTGCGCTTGTTCCAAGTAGAGCCGATCAAAGTAAAACCATCCAACTCATGTACATTGTTTCCTTCATGTTCCCATGTCTCCACCAAGTTGATGATATCAGCCTTGTTCCAAATTGGTAAAGCGCTTGTGTACTTTGACTTAGTAAGCCCATGAATGTTCCACATCATAACTCTAAGGGTCGAAAATTGCTATTTGGAAGCATCTCGTCTCTTTTGTGTAACAACAGCACGTCCATGTCTTAAGAAAGCAATGAACCCTCCTTGTTGAGCCTCTTTTACCTTCACAAGCTCCTTCCGCTTGGCTTCAGCTTGTAGCGGTGTGAGATCAGGATCCAACCAGATCTGTAGAAGAATGATATCATCCACATAGATCAACGCTTTGATGATATATACCTCAAGTTTCACACCTTCTCCTCCAAAATCAGCAAGATATCTCTCTACATCATCAATGAAGATCTCAAATAGTGTAGGAGAGAGAGGACAACCTTGAATCACTCCAATGGTGCTGAGAATCTCCTCTGATTGTGCTGATGTAAGCTTGACATAAACCCGTTCATAGAGTTTAGAAACCGCTGCCATCAACTCCTTAGGAACACCAATGATAACAAGTCTATCCCATAGAAGTTTTCTCGGCACCCTATCAAAAGTCTTCGTATAATCGATAAAAGCAACATATATAGACTTACCAGTACCTTTGGACTTCTCCCAAGCAACCCGAAGACATAAGATATGATCAATGGTGCTAAAGATGGGACGAAAATCAACTTGTGATTGAGCTCTCATTTCATGACCTTCTGCCCAAGCGATGAGTTTTGCCTCCAACAAGCTACCATAGAGCTTGCCAAAATATTACCAACCATGATAGTACTATAGTTGGTAACATCATCCTTCTTGCCCGACTTGTGAAGAGGCACCACCTTGCGCATGAACCAGCTCTCGGGAAAGCCATGGACAACAGCATCATTCAAAAGCTTAGCAAGTATAGAAATGAGAGAATCACCTCCCCATTGTAGTAGCTCAGCAAAAAGTGCTTCCAAATCCTCAGATTTACCCCTTGCTAGCTTTGTAAGTTGTGACAGCACCTCGTCAACTGAGAAAGTATGTAGTAACCCTTCACCCAAGAGAGTGGAAGCTAGTAACAAACCTCTCTATTCTCTTTTGAATCGTTGTCGACGTGCTCATGTTCTAGCATGGGATCTTAAGAAATTTCTCTTCAGGAGTTTGGTTCAACCTCTGCTACTTTATGGTGTTCAAGTATGGGATGCTGGAGCAAAGAAAAGAACATGGGAACATATTGAAAAAGTTCAGAAGGTTTTCTTACAGGTGGAGCTTGGTGTTCGATGCCAAACATCATATGCTATGTTCCTTGCTGAATGTGGTTGTTTAGTACTGATTCTTATGTTAGTCATTGATTTTAGATTTGTGGTGTTATATTATGTTTTCATCTTCAGAACTCTTTGTGTTTTCTGAGCATGATTATTATCATTTATCATTTATCAATACCAGGTCTATGAATGAATGAATGAATGAATATCAAGCCCAGAAGACCCAAAGAGTCAAAAGGCAGAAAAAAAAACAAAGAGAGTTAGTCCTGCTATGAGAGCTAGTACGATGTTGAGCAATCACATGTCCGAAAGAGATCGATATAGACACTTGGAGGTACTCCTGATCTCAATACATCAGCATGGACATAGCTCCAACATGTCCATGAAGACCCCAAGAGACATGACACTAGTGTTTTATCGATTCGGTACAAAGCTGATATCATCAACATTGTGGAGACATGGGAGCATGAAGGAAACAATATACATGAGTTGGTTGGTATTTAAATGGTAAAAGGTTAAATGTTATTATCTGTCTCTTGGGGTCTTTCCGGATCATGGGATTGTCCATATGAGTCCACCACAACGGGACTCGGACCAGAAGCTTCGTTAACAATTTGCAGCAGTATGCACCTCCCACTGTATCCGCAAGATATTGAACCCACAATCTTTCTCTTAGAGGACTGTGAGCTAACAACTTAAAACACATATTACTTTGGTTAGATCTACTTCTTACAAGCACAAGAGACATGGAGGATGTGGCTTTGGAGGTACTGTGACATACTTCAGATCTCTTGAAATCTTATGCAAAAGCTACCAAGGCGCATCAAGTTTCTTATTTCCAAGAGCAAGAGAATGAGAAGCTGAACAAAACTCTCCAGGGTGAAGGTGAGAATTTCTGGTTTACCGGAGACATAGAAGAAAGACACTAAAGAAGTTGCTACCACTTTCTTTGCTGATACGCTTCATATTCACAAGTCTGTATTAGTTCAAGCCTATCGCATCGCACAGAAGGGCTCACAACCTCGAGCCATACTCATGAAGTTTGCTGATCAAGCACAACGAGATACAACGATGGCTAACAAAGCCGTCTTGAAGGGGAGACAAATCTGGTTGGATCCATATCTTACACCGCTGCGAGCTGAAGCCAAACGTAAGATAAAAAAAAAATTCAACAAGGAAGGTTTGTTGCTTTTTTGAGAGATGGACGTGCTGTGATAACTCAAAGGAAACGAGATGCCTCCAGTAAGCAATTCTTGACCCTCAGAGTTATGATGTGGAACATTCATGGGCTTATCGAGTCAAAATACACAATTGATTTACCGATCCATGACAAAGTTGATATCATCAACATGGTGGAGACATGGGAGCATGAAGGAAATAATGTACGTGAGTTGGCTGATTTTTCTTCGGTTGGATCTATTTCTTACAAGCACAAGAGACATGGAGGACGTGGCTTTGGAGGTATTGTGACTTACGTCAGGTCTTATTTGCATCAGCTTGTTGAGGTGGTGCTTCGTGATGTTGGGGGGTAATATCATTAGCTTCGAGGTGTTGAAAAGATTATGATAAATGGTAAATGATGTTACTTGTCCCTTGGGGTCTTCGACGACCATGAGACTGTCCATGTGAATCCATCACATCGCAACTCGGACCACAAGCTTCATTGAATGAATGAATGAATGAATATCAAGCCCGGAAGATCCAAAGAGTCAAAAGGCAGAAAAAAAACAATACAAAGTCAACATGTGAGCCTAGGAAACCCTAGGAGATCGTATCAATGCAAAAGAACATTGGTACGACAAGAAACTATATCTCTAATATAAAGCCCTAGTGGGAGAGCTGACATCTGTAAAAGTGTATAGAAATCACTAGCAACTATCTTATGTCTACATCTAATCTCATCATACAAGATACATACAATGAATACATGATCCTCATCCTCTATCTGATCTAAATCACAAAGTCTACAAAGCCATTCACTCCTAACAATGTTTAACCAACGTCCTTCCTCAATGCCAAGTCTATGAGAGCTAGTGCGGTGCTGAGCGATGATATGTCGAAGAGAGATTGAAATAGGTGCTCGGAGGTACTCTTGTTCACAATACACCAACATGGGGTTGACATGCTGCTGATAGTAAGCCATCTTGGTCTTGGGTTGAGACCGTATAGCATGTAAAAACCTTTTCTGAATCAACTCCCGAAGAGCAATAGGTGGAAGGTCAAAATCACGCTCAAAAATGTTCCATTTTCCACACCAAGCCACCACATCAGCATACGAACCAAATGAGAATGTAGCTCTTAGAGCTTGACAAGGTAATCTCGTCTCTCCAAGGGATCTCACTCTTGAGACATAAATGATAGTCAAGTAAAGAGCTTCTGCTTCCACGGATAAGCAACCAGATTCAGCAAGGAACATAGCATATGGTGTTTGGCATCTTACACCAAGCTCCACTTGTAAGAACACTTTTTGAACCTTCTCAATACGTTCCCAAGCTCCTTTTCTTGCACCAGGTCCTCACACTTGAACACCATAAAGTATCACGGGAAAAACCAAACTCCTGAAGAGAAACTTTCTCAAATCCCATGCTAAGATATGAGCACGTCGACAACGATTCAAAAGAGAGTACAAAGCTTTGTAACCAGCTTCAACTCTCTTATGAATGCACAAAGCCCAACTGTAGTTATGAGAGAAGTCAATGCCCAAGTACTTGTAACTCTCCACTTGTTGTAAAACTTGGCCCTTGTAGAGAAAAGAATGGCGGACTTTTGAACCCACCACCATTAACAGTTTGGAGCAGCATGCACCTCCAACCGTGCCCGCAAGAGATTAAACCCACGACCTTTCTATTAGATCTGCATGTTATATTGCAATATGCTATTTTGCACCGTTGAATATGCTCATTTACCTCACCAAAGCTTGTAGTATGAGTCAACCATTCCATCGTCTTTCTGTTGTTGTTTTGAAATATCGAGAGGAAGACAAGGTCTTTATAGTCAGAGACTTCAATGCCAGAATTCATACTTGTCAATGGTCAGAGAAGTAACTGAAGAGATATGACACCAACTTCATCCAAGTAGTTGCTGTCTATTCTCAGACTTCGCCGTAACTCGATGGCGAAGTAGTTTTTCAGGGTCGGTTCTACCCTACACCGAAGTTGTGCAACCTGTTCCTCGCCTGAAATACATCGCCGCTTCAGATCTTCAATCTCCTTGGTCATGTCTACGACGATGTCCTGATTGTGATCTCTCTGGTGACGCATCTCATCTAACTCCTTCTTCACGAGTGAAAGAACTTTCTTGTGCTCCTTCTCTTGTTCCACCTTCTGGCGAAGAACCTCTTCACACTCCGAAGTCAGGTTTTTAACCTCTTCGGTCTTCACCATACTCTCTTTCTCCGCTTCTAAAACTGCAGCGCGTAGATTATCCTTCTCCTGCAGCCAATTTTCTCAGCTGAAGTTCATCGTTTGAACTAACTCCGCCAAATTCAGCTGCCACCCAACGACTTCCTCAAACATTTCCCGATTACTCTCCAAGGCATAGAGTAACGATACAACAACCTCTTGCAATAATTTGTTGAAGAGCTGAGTTGTTGGACCTCCTCGATTGTCGAAGAAGTGATCTTTGCTGCATCCTCCTTCTCCTTCTTCTCCTGTGGGGTACCATCTTTTTCGGCGTCGACCTCTGAAGCTTCTTCGTCCTCGGCGCAGACCGTGCTCGTACACTTCATCTTCTTCTTGGATTTCTATGTAGACCTCGGTGTATCCTCCAAGATCTTCCTTCTTCCACTACGTCTGACTGGTACGGGTACTTCGTTGACATCCTCGTCTTCTTCTAAGTTCACCATCTCAGGTGCCTTCTCAGTTACTGCCTCTGCTGTGGTCGCTGTTTGTGTTACAACTTCTTCGGTTGCTGCATCTTTGGCTGCCACTTCGTCGAAGATCTTCTCCAGTTGTACATCTCTCACTGGAGTCGGTTCGACTTTGAATTCATCGTCTTCGGCTGCCACAGTGAAGCCTAACTTCTTCTTGTCCGCGTCGGACAGTAACCCCAACCTCATGTAAAACACCGACATGAATACTCCGATGTACACCATGTCTTCTTCGGTCCAGAGCTTCTGTACATGGAGGTGGATGATCCTCGTCCAATGTGCACACTTTTCAGCAAAGAGCTCCTCAATAAAGTTAATCTGCCAGTTGGACATGTAGGTAGTCCTCCTCGACCGAAAGATCACCATGATCGCGTCAACTACTTCCCTCTTCTTCGGTTGCGATAGTCGCTGATCCGGTAGCCATTCCTCTCCTAAGGTACTTCCTTGAACAGTTTTGGGAAGTTCTTCACAACATCGGCCGATGCTTACGACGAAGTGCTGTCAAAAAGAAGATCTCCTTCTCTCCCTGCATCGTCTACCTAAGACGAAGGACCAATGTGCTTCGGTCCAGTTGCAAGGTTTTCCATATGATTCGTCTGAAGGATGCTGGCTACACACCTTCAGCTCCTGTACCAACTTTACCGAGACCATTCCCCACCAAGGCAATAAGAGAAATGATAATCTCATCTCGTCCAAGTCCTTCTCGTATCGACAAAGTCCTGCATGATTCACATCTAGCGCCCTAAGCCGCGGTGGCTTGGATGTCTGCATCCCTTGCATGTACCGAAGCCCTAAGTTACCGGCTGGAAATGCTACGAAGAAGGAAGTGAGGTTCGAAGAAGAAGCCTTTTTCTTCACAAACTAACTTCGGCGAAGAACGAGTACTTCGTCGATCGGAGAGTGCGGCGCGCTCCGCTCTTTCTAACAGTGTTTGGACAATAAGACAAATGACCTGAACTCTTCTACTTATATATCGCGATGGTTCCTCAATACGTGACGAAGTTAGGGTTTCCTTAGTTTCATTGATATTCTTCGACGCGCAGTACTACGGGGTTGTTCTTCTCCAACTTCACTATATCTTCAATCTACTATAACTTCGTCGTTCAGATTCCATTTGCCTCACACAACATATCATTCGAGGAACTCAACTATGAAAAAGTCTTATCCCAAGTGTCTCCATAAATTCGGTAGATTCTTCCAGAACAGAGATTCTTCACTAAATTTTTAATTAACACTATTCTATTCATATTTTCTATCTTTTACCGTCTATTTTTCTTATTTATTTTACAACTAATCAATTAATTAACAAAAATGAAAAATCAAGACTTCACATACTCCCCTTCTCAATTGTGAAACGACCTCGCGAAACATTCAAGAGTAGCATCTCTTGAATGAAATCTTGTTACGATTTGAGAAAATTGAGGTGTTCAGGTGTGTTTCTATTTCGCGGACCTGTTGGAGAGAAGAGTTGACACCCGTGGATAAAATCGACCGTCGAAGGAGCTGTGGTTGTTGATTTTGAGACTCACATTATGACTTTGTATTATTTTTTATTTTGCCTTTTGACTCTTTGGGTCTTCCGGGCTTGATATGGAACATTCATGGGCTTACTCAGTCAAAGTACACAAGCGCTTTACCAATTTGGAACAAAGCTGATATCATCAACTTGGTGGAGACATGGGAACATGAAGGAAACAATGTACATGAGTTGGATGGTTTTACTTTGATCGGCTCTACTTGGAACAAGCGCAAGCAACATAAAGGACGTGGTTTTGTAGGTATTGCAACTTACGTCAGATCTTATTTGCATCAGCTTGTTGAAGTGGTTCTTCAGGATGTGAGTGGACAATATCATTGGATTCGAGTTGGTGGAGAAAGTAGATCTGCATGTTATATCAAAATCTGCTATTTTGCACCTTTGAACATGTCTATCTATCAGACTAGAGCATGTAGCACGAGCCAACCTTTCCATCGTCTTTCTATTGATGTTTTGAGATATCAAGAGAAGGGCAAGGTCTTTGTGGTGGGAGATTTCAATGCTAGAGTTCACACTTGCCAATTCACACAATTCTATGCTCTTGACCACTTCTCTATCCTTGAAGAAGATGATGATCCTACATGGTCCCGTGCCTCCTTAGATACATCCACCAATGACATGAAAGAACACTTCTTGACTTTTGGAGCAATCAGTAGTTTGAAAATTCTGAACGGTACATCCCGTTTTCCTAGCTCTAACATGAAAACATACATCTGTACCTCTGGATCAAGCATAGTAGACTACCTCCTCTCCTCATCTCTTGATAGTTCACTCATTTCAGCATTTGAAGTTTTGGATCTACACACCTGAATCTGATCACACTCCTCTACTGTTCTCACTATCCTTGTCTAGCTCATTTGCACCTTACAAGTTGAAAGGTTTTGGTAGGAGCAACACTACCTCTAGACTTCGTCTTGATCACCGGAAAAGACATCTTTATCAAACTGCTCTAGAGATTTTGATATCTATTACACAGTGGAGCCACAATCTTGACCAACGAGATACACAATTGACGGATGTCTTGAAGAAAATTGCAACTCGGTTTTTCTCTCAACACTCAAGCAGAAAGCTCAAAGGTAATCCTTGCAATGGCTGGTTTGATGAAGAGTGCAAAATTGCTCGGTTAAAGGCTCTAGACAAGGCTTGTGACTTGGAAGCAACAACCTTGTACAAGCAGTTGATCAAACGTAAGAAGAGAGCTTTCTTGAGAAAGAAAGGCTTGGAACTTGCTTTTGATTTTCAGAAGGATCCCAAAGCTTTTTGGAGACGTTTAGCATCTCGTCCAAGTTCACCAAGTCTTGATCCTTCAGCTTTGATGTCCTACGTTGAGCAACTTTACTTCTCTCCACATGCACCATGTATGCCACAAAGTGAAGGACTACCGCAGATCTTTTCAATGGATGAAGTACGACATCAGCTCAGTAGGCTTGCAAGTGGAAAAACTGAGGATCTAGAAGGACTTTCTGCAGAGCTACTACAATGGGGAGGTGATTCTCTCATTCCTATACTTACCAAGCTTCTCAATGATGCTGCTGTACATGGTTTCCCTAAGAGTTGGTTCATGCGCAAAGTGATTCCCATCCACAAGTCGGGCAAGAAGGATGATGTTACCAACTATAGAACTATCATGGTGGGCAACATCTTTGCCAAGTTGTATGGGAGCTTGCTAGAGAGAAAACTCAATGTTTGGGCAGAAGAATCCAATGTGAGAGCTCGTTCACAAGCAGGTTTTCGTCCTACCTTTAGCACCATTGATCATATTCTTTGTCTTCGTGTTGCTTGGGAGAAGTCAAAAGAAAATGGTAAAGCTCTCTATGCTGCTTTTATCGACTACACAAAAGCTTTTGATAGGATGCCTAGGAAGCTCTTGTGGGACAGACTTGTTGCCATTGGTGTTCCTAAAGACATGATGGCAGCGGTTTCTAAACTCTATGAACGAGTTTATGTGAAGCTTACCCCGACACAATCAAAGGAGATCTTTAGCACTATTGGAGTCATTCAAGGTTGTCCTCTCTCCCCTACTCTATTTGGTATCTTCATCGATGACGTGGAGAAATGTCTTGCTGAATTTGGAGGAGAAGGTGTGAAGTTGGGAATCTATATCATTCAAGCATTGATTTATGCTGATGATATCATCCTTCTATCACGTGATCCTTTGAGTTTACAACGACATTTGGATGCACTTGAGGTCTTTTGCAACAACATGCAGAGGGAAGTGAACCTTTTGAAGTCCAAGGTGATGGTGGTGGGTTCAAAAGTGCGCCATTCTTTTCTCTACAAGGGCCAAGTTTTACAACAAGTGGAGAGTTACAAGTACTTGGGCATTGACTTCTCTCATAACTACAGTTGGGCTTTGTGCATTCATAAGAGAGTTGAAGCTGGTTACAAAGCTTTGTACTCTCTTTTGAATCGTTGTCGACGTGCTCATCTCTTAGCATGGGATTTGAGAAAGTTTCTCTTTAGGAGTTTGGTTTTGCCTGTGATACTTTATGGTGTTCAAGTGTGGGGGCCTGGTGCAAGGAAAGGAGCTTGGGAACGTATCGAGAAGGTTCAAAAAGTGTTCTTACAAGTGGAGCTTGGTGTAAGATGTCAAACACCATATGCTATGCTCCTTGCTGAATCTGGTTGCTTATCCGTGGAAGCAGAAGCTCTTTACTTGACTATCATTTATGTCTCAAGAGTGAGATCTCTTGGAGAGACGAGATTACCTTGTCAAGCTCTAAGAGCTACATTCTCATTTGGTTGGTATGCTGATGTGGTGGCTTGGTGTGGAAAATGGAACATTTTTGAGCGTGATTTTGACCTTCCACCTATTGCTCTTCGGGAGTTGATTCAGAAAAGGTTTTTACATGCTATATGGTCTCAACCCAAGACCAAGATGGCTTACTATCAGCAGCATGTCAACCCCATGTTGGTGTATTGTGAACAAGAGTACCTCCGAGCACCTATTTCAATCTCTCTTCGACATATCATCTCTCAGCACCGCACTAGCTCTCATAGACTTGGCATTGAGGAAGGACGTTGGCTAAACATTGTTAGGAGTGAACGGCTTTGTAGACTTTGTGATTTAGATCAGATAGAGGATGAGGATCATGTATTCATTGTATGTCCCTTGTATGATGAGATTAGATGTAGACTTAAGATAGTTGCTTGTGATTTCTATACACTTTTACAGATGTCAGCTCACCCACTAGGGCTTTATATTAGAGATATAGTTTCTTGTCGTACCAATGCTCTTTTGCATTGATACGATCTCCTAGGGTTTCTTAGGCTCACATGTTGACTTTGTATTGTTTTTTTTCTGCCTTTTGACTCTTTGGGTCTTCCGGGCTTGATATATATTCATTCATTCATATTCATTCAATTGAGGTGTTGAGGTGTGTTTCTATTTCGCGGACTTTTTGGAGAAAAGAGTTGACACCCGTGGACAAAACCGATTGTCGAAGGAGTTGTGGTTGTTGGTTTTGAGCAAACTTGGTACCATTGGAAAGATCTCGGCGAAACGGTTCCATTGAGATAAATCTTGTTGCAATCTAAGGAGAATTGAGGTGTTAAAGTGTGTTTCTATTTCGCGGACCTGTTGGAGAGAGGAGTTGACACCCATGGACAAAATCGATCATCGAAAGAGCTGTGGTTGTTGGTTTTTAACAAGCTTGGTATGAACTAATGAATGACTTGGTATCATTGGAAAGGACTCGGCGAGACGTTTCCATTGAGACAAATCTTGTTACGATCTGAGGAGAATTGAGGTGTTGAGATGTGTTTCTATTTCGCGGACCTGTTAGAGCGAGGAGTTGACACCCGTGGACAAAATTGATCCTCGAAGGAGCTGTGGTGGTTGGTTTTGAGCAAGCTTGGTACCATTGGAAAGATCTCGGCGAGACATTTCTATTGATACAAATCTTGTTGTGATTTAATGAGAATTGAGGTGTTGATGTATTTTTTATTTCGCGGACCTGTTAGAGAGAGGAGTTGACACATGTGGACAAAATCGATTGTCGAAGGAGCTGTAGCTGTTGGTTTTGAGCAAGCTTGGTACCATTGGAAAGGTCTCTGCGAGACGCTTTCATTGGGACAAATCATTTTACGATCTGAGGAGAATTGAGGTGTTGAGGTGTGTTTCTATTTCGCGGACCTGTTAAAAAAGAGAGTTAACACCTATGGACAAAATCGATCGTCGAAGGAGCTGATACTAGAAAAGCTGAGCTGATAGGAGCTGAATAGGAGCTGATACCATTGGAAAGCTTGATATCATTGGAAAGATCTCGACGAGACTCTTCTATTGAGACAAATCTTGTCGCGATCTGAGAAGAATTGAGGTGATGAGGTGTGCTCTTAGCTCGTTGATTTGTGAAACTAGTTCTTCGGTGATGATGAAGGATATTAAACAACTCCTTCATAAGATGTTGGCAGCGGTGGAAGAAGTATCGGTTGAAGTAGCAGATCTGCATCACAGCTCATAGCACATAAGAGTGAGCTTGTTTCTGTTGTGTGTGATGTTTATGCTTTGAAGAACATGCAAACCGTTGTTGCTACAACTACCAAAGAGATTTCTTCTACACTCTCAGCATCTTCTGTTTCTGCTGAGGAGAAATCTGCGGTGGTAAATGATAATTTCAAAGAAGTAGTGGAGAAGTTGGAGATGAAGATGAAATCTTATGCTGAATGAATGAATGAATATCAAGCCCGGAAGACCCGAAGAGTCAAAAGGCAGAAACAAATACAATACAAAGTCAACATGTGAGCCTAAGAAACCCTAGGAGATCGTATCAATGCAAAAGAGCATTGGTACGACAAGAAATTATATCTCTAATATAAACCTCTAGTGGGAGAGCTGACATCTGTAAAAGTGTATAGAAATCACTAGCAACTATCTTATGTCTACATCTAATCTCATCATACAATGGACATACAATGAATACATGATCCTCATCCTCTATCTGATCTAAATCACAAAGTCTACAAAGCCGTTCACTCCTAACAATGTTTAGCCAACGTCCTTCCTCAATGCCAAGTCTATGAGAGCTAGTGCGGTGCTGAGCGATGATATGTCGAAGAGAGATAGGTGTCCGGAGGTACTCTTGTTCACAATACACCAACATGGGGTTGACATGCTGCTGATAGTAAGCCATCTTGGTCTTGGGTTGAGACCATATAGCATGTAAAAACCTTTTCTGAATCAACTCCCGAAGAGCAATAGGTGGAAGGTCAAAATCACGCTCAAAAATGTTCCATCTTCCACACCAAGCCACCACATCAGCATACCAACCAAATGAGAATGTAGCTCTTAGAGCTTGACAAGGTAATCTCGTCTCTCCAAGAGATTTCACTCTTGAGACATAAATGATAGTTAAGTAAAGAGCTTCTGCTTCCACGGATAAGCAACCAGATTCAGCAAGGAGCATAGCATATGGTGTTTGGCATCTTACACCAAGCTCCACTTGTAAGAACACTTTTTGAACCTTCTCGATACGTTCCAAGCTCCTTTCCTTGCAGAGGCCCCCACACTTGAACACCATAAAGTATTACAGGCAAAACCAAACTCCTAAAGAGAAACTTTCTCAAATCCCATGCTAAGAGATGAGCACGTCGACAACGATTCAAAAGAGAGTACAAAGCTTTGTAACCAGCTTCAACTCTCTTATGAATGCACAAAGCCCAACTGTAGTTATGAGAGAAGTCAATGCCCAAGTACTTGTAACTCTCCACTTGTTGTAAAACTTGGCCCTTGTAGAGAAAAGAATGGCGGACTTTTGAACCCACCACCATCACCTTGGACTTCGAAAGGTTCACTTCCATCTGCATGTTGTTGCAAAAGATCTCAAGAGCATCCAAATGTCGTTGTAAACTCAAAGGATCACGTGATAGAAGGATGATATCATCAGCATAAATCAATGCTTGAATGATATAGATTCCCAACTTGACACTTTCTCTTCCAAATTCAGCAAGACATTTCTCCACGTCATTGATGAAGATACCAAATAGAGTAGGGGAGAGAGGACAACCTTGAATGACTCCAATAGTGCTAAAGATCTCCTTTGCTTGTGTCGAGGTAAGCTTCACATAAACTCGTTCATAGAGTTTAGAAACCGCTGCCATCATGTCTTTAGGAACACCAATGGCAACAAGTCTGTCCCATAAGAGCTTCCTAGGCACCCTATCAAAAGCTTTTGTGTAGTCGATAAAAGCAGCATAGAGAGCGTTACCATTTTCTTTTGACTTCTCCCAAACAACACGAAGACAAAGAATATGATCAATGGTGCTAAAGGTAGGACGAAAACTTGCTTGTGAACGAGCTCTCACATTAGATCCTTCTGCCCAAGCATTGAGTTTTTTCTCTAACAAGCTGACATACAACTTGGCAAAGATGTTGCCCACCATGATAGTTCTATAGTTGGTAACATCATCCTTCTTGCCCGACTTGTGGATGGGAATCACTTTGCACATGAACCAACTCTTAGGGAAACCATGTACAGCAGCATCATTCAGAAGCTTGGTAAGTATAGGAATGAGAGAATCACCTCCCCATTGTAGTAGCTCTACAGAAAGTCCTTCTAGATCCTCAGATTTTCCACTTGCAAGCCTACTGAGGTGATGTCGTACTTCGTCCATTGAAAAGATCTGCGGTAGTCCTTCACTTTGTGGCATACATGGTGCCTGTGGAGAGAAGTAAAGTTGCTCAACGTAGGACATCAAAGCTGAAGGATCAAGACTTGGTGAACTTGGACGAGATGCTAAACGTCTCCAAAAAGCTTTGGGATCCTTCTGAAAATCAAAAGCAAGTTCCAAGCCTTTCTTTCTCAAGAAAGCTCTCTTCTTACGTTTGATCAACTGCTTGTACAAGGTTGTTGCTTCCAAGTCACAAGCCTTGTCTAGAGCCTTTAACCGAGCAAGTTTGCACTCTTCATCAAACCAGCCATTGCAAGGGTTACCTTTGAGCTTTCTGCTTGAGTGTTGAGAGAAAAACCGAGTTGCAATTTTCTTCAAGACATCCGTCAATTGTGTATCTCGTTGGTCAAGATTGTGGCTCCACTGTGTAATAGATATCAAATTCTCTAGAGCAGTTTGATAAAGATGTCTTTTCCGGTGATCAAGACGAAGTCTAGAGGTAGTGTTGCTCCCATCAAAACCTTTCAACTTGTAAGGTGCAAATGAGCTAGACAAGGATAGTGAGAACAGTAGAGGAGTGTGATCAGATTCAGGTTGTAGACCCAAAACTTCAAATGCTGAAATGAGTGAACTATCAAGAGATGAGGAGAGGAGGTAGTCTACTATGCTTGATCCAGAGATAGAGACGTATGTTTTCATGTTAGAGCTAGGAAAACGGGATGTACCGTTCAGAATTTTCAAACTACTGATTGCTCCAAAAGTCAAGAAGTGTTCTTTCATGTCATTGGTGGATGTATCTAAGGAGGCACGGGACCATGTAGGATCATCATCTTCTTCAAGAATAGGGGAGTGGTCAAGAGCATAGAATTGTGTGAATTGGCAAGTGTGAACTCTAGCATTGAAATCTCCCACCACAAAGACCTTGCCCTTATTTTGATATCTCAAAACATCAATAGAAAGACGATGGAAAGGTTGGCTCGTGCTACATGCTCTAGTCTGATAGATAGACATGTTCAAAGGTGCAAAATAGCAGATTGCGATATAACATGCAGATCTACTTTTTCCACCAACTCGAATCCAATGATATTGTCCACCCACATCCCGAAGAACCACTTCAACAAGCTCATGCAAATAAGATCTGACGTAAGTTGCAATACCTCCATAACCACGTCCTTTATGTTGCTTGCGCTTGTTCCAAGTAGAGCCGATCAAAGTAAAACCATCCAACTCATGTACATTGTTTCCTTCATGTTCCCATGTCTCCACCAAGTTGATGATATCAGCCTTGTTCCAAATTGGTAAAGCGCTTGTGTACTTTGACTTAGTAAGCCCATGAATGTTCCACATCATAACTCTAAGGGTCAAAAATTGGTATTTGGAAGCATCTCGTCTCTTTTGTGTAACAACAGCACGTCCATCTCTTAAGAAAGCAATGAACCCTCCTTGTTGAGCCTCTTTTACCTTCACAAGCTCCTTCCGCTTGGCTTCAGCTTGTAGCGGTGTGAGATCAGGATCCAACCAGATCTGTCTCCCCTTCAAGACAGCTTTGTTAGCCATCGCTGTATCTCGTTGTGCCTGATCTGCAAACTTAGCCAATATTGCTCGAGGTTGTGAGCCTTTTTGCCCTATGCGGTAAGCTTGAACTAGGACAGGCTTGTGAACATGTAACGTGTCAGCAAAGAAAGTGGTAGCTACTTCCTTGGTCTCTTCCTTCTCTAGCTGAGGTAAACCGGATATTCTCACATTTTTCACCCTTAAGAGTTGGTTCAACTTTTCATTCTCTTGCTCTTGAAAAAGAGAGACTTGAGCCGCCTTGGTAGCTTCAGCATAAGATTTCATCTTCATCTCCAACTTCTCCACTACTTCTTTGAAATTATCATTTACCACCGCAGATTTCTCCTAAGCAGAAACAGCAGATGTTGAGAGTGGAGAGGAAATCTCTTTTGTAGTTGTAGCAACAACGGTTTGCATGTTCTTCAAAGCATGAACATCGCACACAACAGAAACAAGCTCACTCTTATGTGCTATGAGCTCTCGATGCAGATCTGCTACTTCAACCGATACTTCTTCCACCGCTGCCAACACCTTATGAAGGAGTTGTTTAATCTCCTCCATCATCACCGAAGAACTAGTTTAACAAATCAGCGAGCTAAGAATACACCTCAAAACCTCAGTTCTCCTCAGATCGCAACAAGATTTGTCTCAATGGAAGCGTCTCGCTGAGACCTTTCCAATGGTACCAAGCTTGCTCAAAACCAACAACCACAGCTCCTTCGACGATCGATTTTGTCCACGAGTGTCAACTCCTTTCTCCAACAGGTCCGCGAATTAGAAACACACCTCAACGTCTCAATTCTCCTCAGATCGCAACAAGATTTGTCTCAATGGAAGAGCCTCGCCGAGACCTTTCCAATGGTACCAAGCTTGCTCAAAACCAACAACCACAGCTCCTTCGACGATCGATTTTGTCCACGGGTGTCAACTCCTTTCTCCAACAGGTCCGCGAAATAGAAACACACCTCAACGTCTCAATTCTCCCCAGATCGCAACAAGATTTGTCTCAATGGAAACGTCTCGCCGAGACCTTTCCAATGGTACCAAGCTTGCTCAAAACCAACAACCACAGCTCCTTCGTTGATCGATTTTGTCCACGAGTGTCAACTCCTTTCTCCAACAGGTCCGTGAAATAGAAACACACCTCAATGCCTCAATTCTCCTCAGATCGCAACAAGATTTTTCTCGAACGGTTTAATGATTGTTGAGGGGTTTAGAGATTTGTCTCGAACGGTTGTAAACGATTTGTCTCGATTTAGGAGTGAAAGGCTTTGTGGACTTTGTGATTTAGATCAGATAGAGGATGAGGATCATGTATTCATTGTATGTCCATTGTATGATGAGATTAGATGTAGACATAAGATAGTTGGTAGTGATTTCTATATACTTTTACAGATGTCAGCTCTCCCACTAGGGCTTTATATTAGAGATTTAGTTTCTTGTCGTACCAATGCTCTTTTGCATTGATACGATCTCTTAGGGTTTCCTAGGCTCACATGTTGACTTTGTATTGTATTTTTTTCTGCCTTTTGACTCTTTGGGTCTTCCGGGCTTGATATTCATTCATTCATTGTCGTACCAATGCTCTTTTGCATTGATACGATCTCCTAGGGTTTCCTAGGCTCACATGTTGACTTTGTATGACATTCACTAGACGTCCAAATGAAGTAGACAAAGTGCTTATGGAAAGCTGACAAAGAGCTCTACCCATTGATGCGATGAAAGTGAAGATCCGAAGTCGTGCGAAAAGTCCGTAAGCTGAGGCTTAACTTGTTTTACCCATCTTTTGAATCTCGTAACTTCTCCACTAGACGTCCAAATGAAGTAGACAAAGTGCCTATGGAAAACTGACAAAAAGCTCTACCCATTGATGCGATGAAAGTGAAGATCCGAAGTTGTGTCAAAAGTCTGTAAGCCTCATGAGGCCTAGCTTGCTTTTCCCATGAGTGTCTCTGGAGCAACAAGCATCGAAGTCTGCATTCAGGTAGGAGCCGGTCCACGACATGACAACGGGAAAGAGAGGATTGCGCAAGTATGACTTGCAGAAGGGCTACTTGGGAGACTAAGATGTGCAGTTACCATGGTTAGCTTTGGGTTACCGTTTCAACCGACAAACGTCTTTGATTTCTTTCTCACCGTATTTTCTATTGTATGACCGAGATCTAGATCTACCTTCGGTCATTCGTTGTGATTCTGCTGAGGTGTTGAACCTTGATGACCCTTATATGTGAGTGAACACATGTTCTCAACGAGTAGAGACATTTCAGAGAGTTATGTCTATGAATTTTGAGAACTTAACGATTGGCCAGCATAGAGACATGTTGCGATATGTGACTATTCGAGGAGGAGATTATCGACCATTAATTCGCAAGTTTCATCCTGGCGATTATATCTATCTACAGCAGATTACACCGACGACGTTGAATGTGATTGCATGACACACTATTTTACGAGTGCGTGAGATGTTACCTTCTGGAGTACTCATGTTAGAGGACCGTGATGGTGTTGTTTGGAAGGACCATGTGCATAATTACACGTCATGTCATCTTTTCAACATCGATGTGATCATTGACCCAAGTTTAGCAGTTGTACGTTGTAGCAACTGCTACGCTTGAGGTGTATGTTGTGTGGGTCTGCTTGTGGAGTAGTCCGTATGAATGAATGAATGAATATCAAGCCTGGAAGACTTCCCTAAAGAGGCAAAAGACAGAAAAAAAAACAATACAAAGTCAACATGTGAGCCTAGGAAACCCTAGGAGATCGTATCAATGCAAAAGAGCATTGGTACGACAAGAAACTATATCTCTAAAGCCCTAGTGGGAGAGCTGACATCTGTAAAAGTGTATAGAAATCACTAGGAACTATCTTATGTCTACATCTAATCTCATCATACAAGAGACATACAATGAATACATGATCCTCATCCTCTATCTGATCTAAATCACAAAGTCTACAAAGCCATTCACTCCTAACAATGTTTAACCAACGTCCTTCCTCAATGCCAAGTCTATGAGAGCTAGTGCGGTGCTGAGCGATGATATGTCGAAAAGAGATTGAAATAGGTGCTCGGAGGTACTCTTGTTCACAATACACCAACATGGGATTGACATGCTGCTGATAGTAAGCCATCTTGGTCTTGGGTTGAGACCGTATAGCATGTAAAAACCTTTTCTGAATCAACTCCCGAAGAGCAATAGGTGGAAGGTCAAAATCACGCTTAAAAATGTTCCATTTTCCACACCAAACCACCACATCAGCATACAAACCAAATGAGAATGTAGCTCTTAGAGCTTGACAAGATAATCTCGTCTCTCCAAGGGATCTCACTCTTGAGACATAAATGATAGTCAAGTAAAGAGCTTCTGCTTCCACGGATAAGCAACCAGATTCAGCAAGGAGCATAGCATATGGTGTTTGGCATCTTACACCAAGCTCCACTTGTAAGAACACTTTTTGAACCTTCTCAATACGTTCCCAAGCTCCTTTTCTTGCACCAGGTCCCCACACTTGAACACCATAAAGTATCACGGGCAAAACCAAACTCCTGAAGAGAAACTTTCTCAAATCCCATGCTAAGAGATGAGCACGTCGACAACGATTCAAAAGAGAGTACAAAGCTTTGTAACCAGCTTCAACTCTCTTATGAATGCACAAAGCCCAACTGTAGTTATGAGAGAAGTCAATGCCCAAGTACTTGTAACTCTCCACTTGTTGTAAAACTTGACCCTTGTAGAGAAAAGAATGGCGGACTTTTGAACCCACCACCATCACCTTGGACTTCGAAAGGTTCACTTCCATCTGCATGTTGTTGCAAAAGACCTCAAGAGCATCCAGATGTTGTTGTTAACTCAAAGGATCACGTGATAGAAGGATGATATCATCAGCATAAATCAATGCTTGAATGATATAGATTCCCAACTTCACACTTTCTCTTCCAAATTCAGCAAGACATCTCTCCATGTCATCAATGAAGATACCAACTAGAGTAGGGGAGAGAGGACAACCTTGAATGACTCCAATAGTGCTAAAGATCTCCTTTGATTGTGTCGAGGTAACCTTCACATAAACTCGTTCATAGAGTTTAGAAACCATTGCCATCATGTCTTTAGGAACACCAATGGCAACAAGTATGTCCCATAAGAGCTTCCTAAGCACCCTATCAAAAGCTTTTGTGTAGTCGATAAAAGCAGCATATAGAGATTTACCATTTTCTTTTGACTTCTCCCAAGCAACACGAAGACAAAGGATATGATCAATGGTGCTAAAGGTAGGACGAAAACCTGCTTGTGAACGAGCTCTCACATTGGATCCTTCTGCCCAAACACTGAGTTTTCTCTCGAAGAGCTTCATAGGGCAGGAGAAATTAATCTGGAGTCATAGAAACAAGAGATGGAAATGAAATACATGGTCCTTGCGGACTTGTCAGATACATACAAGCATTTGGAGGAGGAACTGGTTACACTCTCCCGCAATTTCTGGAGTTCGTGTTTGCTTGGTGGTTGAGCGGATGATCTAGGATTATTCAGATAAGAATGCTTCTCGGAAGTTTTTCTTTTTGCGATTCAGACGATCCGAAGTTAAGTGATCTGTTGAGGAAGGTCTAGGATTACTCAGATAGGAATGTTTTTGTGTAATTTTTTTCTTTGAGATTGAGATCTTCAGATGCTTTATCCTAAAGTGTATTGATTTGTTTAGTTCGTTCGCATGTATGCAGATGGAGAACTGTAGAGAGATTACAATATCTTTAAGATGATGTGTAGCTTATGTGCAGCAGTGGATCAGTATAGGGCATTAGCGGAGGTTTTGTAGAGGAGAGTCGCCGAGCTTTCATCATCTATTAGGAGAGGTGGTACACCAGTGACTTAGCTCATGGAGACTCGGACCTCCTTACTTGAAGAGGTTGCACAATTAGTTAGAGATAGTTAGTGTTCCGGGTTCTTTCATTTTTCGCCTTGTGTCTGGTGAGCACCTTGAGTTTTTCCACTTGTCTGTTATGCTATTTCCCTTTCACTTCCAAAATATACATGCAACCTTGTACTAACGAACGTATACGATGGATGTCCGGTGTCGCTATAGAGGATTATTCTGTAGGCTTTGAAGAAAATATGTACGCTCTCCACCTTTAATTCTCATGTTTACTGGGGACACCGAGGCATGATTGCAGCAGCTCGTGGAGGTTCTCTAAGAGCGATTAAATGATATATAGAAGGTTACCTGCGGTGGGTTCATACGGACTGAACATACACAGTCCTCGCTATCACTCGTTCCGGCATCAAGTCTGCTGATATTTTTGGGAAATTAATGTCCTTCCTAGACTTCTCTCGCCGTTGGAATTCCATTCTATGTGTTCCTTATCCATGCATGCTTACTGATCATCCACCCGAGGAAAAGCATGCACGTGCTATCACTCCCCAAAAGCTGCATTGTGAGCGAGGAGTTCAGAAATATTCAGCCATCATAACCGTTTCTTTCAGAAGCAATCAGAAACTTCATTCTGCTGTTACTGCTAGCTCCAGCAGCATGTCCGAGACATCATCAACTTGCAGAAACTTACTGAAATAGTTTATCCGCAGTTAGGAAATTTGGGCAGTGATCGTGGAGCCTGCCTGCAACTTTTCAACCTTCCTCTATCGTATAAGAAGTTTAACTGCATTCGGAGTCTCCAGGGTGACAGACGATCAACTTGTACATATCAGAAACTGAACGAAGGGAGTGATTTCCTGTCATGAGAGCTATGAAGGCAAAGTTCTCCTCTCAGCCCTATCGAGTCTACTGAACTAGTAGTTAGACCAGAAAATGGGCACGCACGAACTTCTTCACTCACAAGGCAGATATCAAACAGAGTAAATTGAGCAAGTCTTGCAGACTGTGATCTTCTTCGGAAATCAGTGCATTGGAATATGATTGTCACGAAGCTTTATCTTAGAAATTTCTCAGTCAATACTAAATAGTTTATATTGAGATGAATCATAACATATAAATCCAGTGAAGAGCTTTAATTTGATTCGTTGTTTCAGAGATTCGAAGTTGAGATGAACACGTAATCGCTAGAAACATTTTCTGCATAATGGTTAAATTTCTCAGACGTAAAGGAATGCTGTCTTCTAAGAAAAACCTTGGTCGAACAGAACAGTTGGGGACTGTCTCCTTCACGAGTTAAGCTGGGACTGCAAAACGGTGGTTGAGCTCAAACAAACAGGTGGATTATTCATGCTTTGCCTGCACAAGCCAGGAGTCAGAAATCTGAAGCTCACCGCCATGGGGAAGGGCCAGAAAGAAAGTTCTACCACAAAACTAAAAGCCACAAGCTTGACTCGCGAATGGGGAATATATTGACACAGGTTGAAGAGGCATACCAACTGACTTGTACGTTACATCAACTCTTCCAAAGTAAAAACGGCTCGTTTCTTTTTCAACTTCCTTATTCCTGACTTGCATCTGCACCTCATCATGACAACAAGAACACATGAACTTATCAATATACGGACCTATACAGAGTCACGACAGATCGTTGATGTAACGTTTATATCACACCAAGAAATTCTGTATAACAGCGTTGATAACTTCGAAACATTCTTATTTAACATCTCCTAAGACCACCATGCAGAGGTTGGTCGTCGTTTCCATCAGTCGACGCCTTCCATACCCACCAGTTCAGACAACGTTAATCACAGAAGAGTACCGTCACTCTCACACAGAATACAGAAGCAGTATCTATGATGTATGTAAGAGAAGAAAACATTATAACACACACAAGAAGACAACAAAGGTCATCTATCCAAAGACGAACAATCCTTTCTTTAATCATCCCTTGATCTCAAACGATGTTCCGACGAGAAAGAAGGCGTCTTGGGGGAGGTGATCGACCATGACTATGTGTTTAGCAAATCTTATGAAACGTATTCACACACAAATGTACAATACCTACGATGACGTTCTTCTTATGAGGTGCAAGCTGAGAAAAAAAGCTGCGGCACTGAATCAAGCATGCCCATAATGCACGAGTAAGAAGAGCCAGAACAATTCTTTCGTCATCACGTTCTTGTCTTTCCATCATTCGTTCGGTTTGGAGTTGCTACTGCATGTTTTCTAGTCGTGCATCAAGAACAGAGAAAATCTCGCAGAAGCTCTAATCTGTACTGGAGGCTTGCGACATTACAATATAGTCTCTGAGAAGCTCTCTGTTAGGAAATAGCTTCAGCGTTTCACATGGTTTCATGTGATCGACTGTATATAGATATCTCAGATTAGAAAGTTATTTAGAAGAAATCTATATGTACAGATATACATGTACGCTTCTGTCTTCTGACTATTTAACTCCGAACATTTCTATGGGAAAGCACTTCAAAGCTAGAATTGTTTATTAGCAGTATCTCGATCACTTCTGTTTCAACAGTTCTTTACTTTCATGGTATCGGAGCGATGAGTTATTAAGAGTGTTATGACACCATAAAACTCTTGGAGTGAATTTTTGGTGATCTTGTGAGGTCTGTGATATCAAGCATTGTTTGTTCTCCCTTATTACATTCACATCTGAAGTATACTTTGGTGAGATTTTTCTCGTGATAAGATTTCGTTAGAAATGAAGAGTTGTTTAGAATTGAAATAAGTCCCAAGTTTGATAGGACTTATTTCCACCTATGGAAATTCAGTTGTATTTCTAGAAGGAGAAACTTTGGGACATCGTCGTTGGGACTGAAACCAAACCCATTGATCCTGCTCTCATCAAAGCGTGGGATGAAAAAGATCTTGATGCCAGACTTATTCTTCAAGCTGCATTTGGAATTGACCATGAGAAACTCGTGATTTCAAGCAAGTCATCTCATGAGGCATTTTCTAGTCTTGTACCTGTGTTTGGTGCAGCGGATTGGTTACAAAAGTTAACTTGCAGGAAAAATTCCACAACATGAAGTTGAAGGAAGTGCAGTCGCTTTCAAAGCACTTGGAGGAGTTTACGTACATCATGGGTCAACTGGAATCTCTTGGTATCACCGTCACAGAGGATGAGGCAAAGATGAATCTTGTTCGTAGCATGTCTCCCAATTATCGTTCTTTGGTACAATCTCTTCGTGCTAATCTTTCACTAAAGCTGTCCGACATCAGAAGCATTCTGTTTCAGGAGGAATCTGAAGAGAAGCACAATGAGAGTGAGGCCGCACATCTTATGTACGCAAGTCGGAAGCTTGGGAAGAAAAACTCTTCTTTTGCTCGCTCGTCAGGGAGAACCATTGATGGGCTTATAGAAAAAAGAGAGAGAATCGATGCAAGAGAGACCGATGCAAGAGAGACCAAGTATGTGTAAGCTTGTTTACTGAAAAGATTAATGAGGTAGGAGGTCCATAGGCCAGGTACTTATACTTGGGTACAAGGGCAGGCAAGGTATGCGAAAGGACATGAGCTCAAATAACCTGAACTAGTTGCGGTATACATATTCATACTGTATAGCCTAATTCTAACACTCCCACTCAGAGACTAGTGGTTATAGATTAAACTTTTAATCTTAGTCTTGGTAGAAGATAGTCCAACTTAGGAGCCGATAGGTGCTTAGTTAAGACATCCACTACCATCTCTTGGATAGGATAGTACTTCACTTCAATTGTCTTGGATGTAGCTTGATCCTTAATGAAGTGGTATCGGATATCAATGTGTTTCGTCCTGTCATGGAACTTAGACGTTTCTATGATGCTAATCGCACTTTGGTTATCACAATACAAAGTGGTAGTCTCATTCTCAACTAACCTTATATCAGCTAAGAGTTGTCGAAGCCATATTGCGTCTGATGAACATGTGTTGAGTGTCATATACTCAACTTCAATACTTGACAATGCGACAGATTTTTGTTTCTTCGACGATCAACTGATTGCTCCTTGAGAGTAGATGAAACAATTTCAGAAGTTGAACGCAGTGACTCGATGTGACCAATGCACAGTCAGCACAATGTAGCCAAATAGTGAAATCCGTTGAGGCGAGTATTTGTATTCTAAGTACTGATCTAGAGTACCCTTGATATAGCGAAATGTGCGTCTTATGACAGTGATGTGTTTTAGTCATGGGCATGTATTGAGATAATACAGTAATACTAAAGGTTAGATCAGGACGAGTGCAAACGGCAGCCTAGTTGATAGAGCTTGTTGCACTTTGATATGGATAAGAAGCACATTGCGTCTTCTCTTCAGAAGAAACAAGACAATCTTCAATTGAGAACTTCTCTCCTGGGGTCAATGGTGTACTAACAGGTTGACAATTCTCTAAGTCAAACTAGAAATAACTTTTGGGTCGGATACAAGGTTTGACTCAGTCTGATCCATCCTTCTGCTCGGTTTCAGTTAATCTCTATACTCAAGCAATGGTGGATATTATTGATGTGACTCATCTTGAATCTTGCGCTGAGGTTACTTTTGATGTATGTCAGCAATCCTTCGCTGCTGCTTGCTATGATTGTGTCATCAACATAGAGGGCTAGGATGACAAATTGATTATCCTTATGAATGTAGTATATGTTATCATCAACTCCTGACTTACTGAATCCGAGAGAGAGTAAGAACTTATCTATGATCAAATACCATTCTCTAGAAGATTGCTTCAATCCATAAAGTGTATGAAGTAGCCTGCACATTTTATCCGTTCTTGGGGCATTGACGTCGTCAGGGACAGCCATGTAGATTCCTTCACTCAGCATCTCGTTCAAGAATGTTGTCTTCACATCCATCTGATGAACGTGAAGTTTGTGTTGAGCTACGATTGCTAGTATCAATCGCACTGATTGCACACGGACCACCGAGGAGAAGGTGTCAGTGTAGTCGAGCTCATACACTTGAGTGAATCCTCGGGCTACCAACTGTGTCTTGTATCAGACGATGGACCCATCTGAATTTTGCTTCAACTTGAAGGTCCACTTGTTGGTTATGGACCTTTGTCCGTGTGATAAGTCTGTGAGTGTCCACGTACCGTTCTCCTCGTGAGACTTGAGCTCTTCGGTGATGATCTCAGATCATCGAGCAGCTTCTAGAGATGATAGAGCCTCTTGGTAGGAGTTGAGCTCCATCGGGACTGGTCACAAAGTCACCATTAGTACACACTTCTTATTTGTTCGTTCATTGGGGATCAAGGTCATAGTGTCATAACCTTCAGCTGGATCGTGATTAGGAGGGTTGAACTGACGTGTTGATCGTCGGAGTGGTGGTGGTGCTTGGATCTCGATGGGAGGAGACGATATCATCTCAATGTCAGTTGAGTGCGGTGGTGGATACTGTAGTGGTGAACAATGTAGGTATAGGTGTAGCGTGCTCATATTTTCTACATCAGTACTATGTCTAGTTCGGACGGGGGAAGATAAATTCATAGTAGAATAAGTTGAAAAAAGATATCGACTATGAGATTGTGAGCTACTAGTGGATGAGCTAGCCATGGACTGAATTGGTGTGTGATATGTTCCTCCGCCAACTCCTCCTCTTCCATATCCTGCCGAGGGAAGAGGAGGAACGGGACCCCGAACAAGACTACTGCTTGAAGAATGACCGGGGCCAGAGTCAACAAAAGGACTGAAGGCAGGAGGTGGAACAAAAGGAGACGGAACAGACGAACTCAGAGGAGGAGGAGTAGCTCCCACTGAAAGGATAGAGACTGGATCCAAAGTAGGAGGACGATGATGAAAGAAGTACACATCATGCTGAATTGCATCCCCGGTGATAGCAGTGAGAGCAGCGTTGAGAAGGGATGATGTCGATGCAGAGAAAGACTCATCAAAGATAACATCGCGAGAAACAAAAATATGACCGTCAGATTTGCGCTGGAGACGGTATGCCTTGCTTTGACTACTGTAGCCATGAAGGATGCACTCGTGAGAGTGACTATCTAGCTTGGAGCAGTGAGCCCCAAGAATGTTATCAAAAGCTGTGCAGCCAAAAATTCGAAGATGTGAACTGCACCACCGTTGTCGAAGCATAGAGTCTTGAGTTTCTTGCCAATCTGCGAATGTGTGAAACTCCTTGAATGCTATGAAGCAGTGGCTCTTGTAGTGTAGCAGACGGACAACGGTATAACGGGACTAGTCATCAATCATGGTCATGAAGTGCTCATAGCCAAAAAAAGTGCAAGAGGAAATGCGACCGCTGATGTCAGAATGAACGATTTCAAGAATTTTAGTGGCGCAGGTAGTGACGGCACGTGCAAATTTTGTGCAAGCTTGCTTGCCGTGCACGATTTCACTAGCATAGGGCGCTAGTGAAATCGTGAATGATGGGTAAATTTAGACCAAAAACAGAGTGATGATGACGAAGTTGGTCAAGCCGAATAAGACTGATGTGGCCAAAGCCGTCTGTGCCAGAGGTCGGCAATGGGGGTTGCAAATGTGAGATAAGTGAAGCGCGGATGAGTGATAGTCCGATAGAGAGTAGAGATGGACGTGCTCGACTCATCAACTATGTAAGATGTAGTTGCAAGGCCGGCAGGAGTGGATGAGTCACAATCAAATGTGTGGCGTGTTGAAAGCGAAGTGCCAAGTGCTGAGTCCGGATGAGAAAAGTTTATGTTAACACCATGGAAATTCTCCACCAGAGAGAGCATGGAGGGAAGTCTCGAGACGGAGGAAAATCCCAAGGAAAGAGGAAGGCTTGGGGAAGAAAGTCCCAACGGGGTGGGACTGTCAGTCCCTCCCAGACGGTGAGAATCAACCCCGCGCGAGTTGACTTTATCTTGGAGAGAGCCTTCCAGCTCCGAGGAGCTAGGGGCTCCTTTGTAGGAGTAGGAGGGGACTGCCGCCGCTCTCCTTCCAGAAAGAATGGGAGGGGGCAGAGCCCAAGATCAATATCCTCTCAAGATCGAGGACAATGCCCCTATCTCGTGAAGGAAGGAGGGGTGTTGTGCCCCTTCTTTCACGAAGGGGCTCGACGCATCTGCTTCGATGAAGGGGTTTGGTACCCCTTCGTCTTGATATGTAAGGGCGCGCCGGTTCACGTACAATCTCCGGATCAGGAGACATGTCTCAGTCTTTAGGGCACGGATCGTCATCGTGGCGATCTGTGCTTTCCTGGAAATGTGGTTGGGGAGAGCAAGCCGCATAAGATGGCGTGCCGGGAGACGTTCTAGAGAATGTTTTTGTTTGTGTTTCTTCTGCGGAATGTGAGTGTATAAACTGTGTGAAGGGGTGCAAAGGAAGTATGAGCCGTGGTCGACCACGGTTGGTCTATCGATCACCAAGGTAACCTCCAATACCCCCTAGTCTTTTTTGAGAGGAAGTTTCAAGAGGTATTGTTGGAAGCAAGGATTGAGGGTGCTATGCCTTCAGCTGTGCATGGTGTGCTTGCGAGAGGTGTGAGGTGTGCACGGAAATAACAGATGAGCCTAGCAAGTAGAGATCGTTGCTTAGCGAGCATGGGACAATTAGACGTCTGTTTTTGTCCTCTAGATAACAAGCACCATTACCGATTATGCACCAAGACTTGGAATCAAACATTCGAGCTGAAAATAAATTTTTTCGTAGTGCAAGGACGTGCAAGACTTCTTAATTAAGACATTTTTTCCGTTGAGGAGTTTAACTTCAACATCGCAGTGACCTTCAATTTGAACTGTAGTGTCATCACCTCAGAGAATCTGATCTTGAAGAGCATTTTTTGTTTAGTGTACTTACAAAATTGATCGCGGTCGAATGTCATGTGGTGGGTAGCGCCAATGTAAACATACCCATGACGATCCACAGTTCGAGATGCAAATTCGTTGTAAGCTGGGTCATCAGTATTCGTATAGTATTATTGTTGTTGTTTTTATTGTTGCACTAGCGGTTCTTCTGGTTGCGAGATCGCTCTGAATCTCGTCTTGTTGCTGAGGTGGATTGGGCGGAGCGCTGCTGCTTGAGGCTTGATTTGGGCAAATTTGGATACGATGTCGAGTTAAATTACATCCAAAACACTGAATGTTGGAATCTGATGTTCGCTTCTTAGAACAATTGCCGTTCTTGCCTTGTTTGGGTGATTGCCTCTTTCCTGCGAACAATGTGGTCGAATGTTCATGTTGCATTCTTCGATGAAAAGTTTCTTCGGTGAGAAGAAACGAGACGAGATCATGCAACGTCAAGTTGGTGTTGCATCTCATCGCTTGTAGGAACATTTGGTAGTTGTCAGGCATGCTACCCATGAGTGTGAGCAGTTGATCTTGTGCGCCTACTTGTACATCTGCAGACTCGAGCTGCTCGACAATCAATTTGATAGTGTTTACATGCAATGTGACTATGTCGTTCGTCCTCATCTTGAGGATTCACAGCTTTTCTTTCAAATACATCTAGATCACTATGTCTTGCGCGGTAAAGTTGGAAGTCAATGTGTTCCATGCTTCGGTTGTCGAGCGGTAAGAGATAATGTGACATATAACAATGTTCTCGCAACACTGATTTATCACCGTCAAAGCATTCTTGCTCTGACGATCCTACTCCGCAATAATACCTGCTCCCGTGGCAGGTAGGGGAAAAGATTAGCGGGAGTGACAACTGGTCGAGGTACATTACCATCGATAATTGCAAGAACACCTTCAGCATCTAACTGGAGTTTCATCTTGTACTTCCAGTATGTGAAGTACGTCCCATCAAACTTTGTCCAGCCTTTCGTGTTGAACGTGGTCACCATCGTAGATGTGTTGCTGAACTACTAAGGTTCTATTGAGCGCTGAGATAGTCTGAACAAGGAGCGTCCTCCGCGCTTTAGCAATCAAAGCGTCCCTTGATTGCTCTTTCACTTATGTCTAGTGTCTATCTGAAGCCTATGTTATTGTGCTGGGAAATAACAACCCGAAGCTTTGATACCATATAAGAAAAAGAGAGGAAGAATCGATGCAAGAGAGACCAAGTATGTGTAAGCTTGTTTACTGAAATGAATAATGAGTTAGGTAGAAGATATGATACTTCAAAGACACTACAAGAAGAGAGAGAGCGAGTAGACAAGGAAGTAAAATAGGAATGAGATGAGAGAGGCTTTGTCTCTCCATGTATATATAATGGAGGTGAGTACAAGAGAAACCCTAATGGTGGGTTAGCCCTCTAACTAACTGTAACTACCTTAACCACTCCGACTAATGTTAATTGTCGATCTACTAGAGCTTGAGTCTATATCAACACTCATCTTCAAGTTCGACTCTACATCCTGTACTCCTAGACAGTGTCTGAAAGCATCAAACTTATCTCTAGACAATGCCTTAGTGAAGATATCGGCAACTTGATCTCCTATGCTCACATAACTGAGCTCAATCTCTCCTGCAAAGACCTTCTCTCTAATGAAATGATAGTGCACTTCAATGTGCTTCGTCCTAGCATGGAAGACATGATTACTAGCTAACTTCATGTTGCTAATGTTGTCTGTATATACAACAACAGGATTTGTACACTCCACACCAATATCAGATAGCAGACATCGGAGCCAAATTGATTTGCATGTTGCGTCCGTTGCTCCTTGGTACTCTGCTTTTGTGGATGACAAAGCAACTCTAGGTTACTTCTTAGAAGTCCAACTTATAACAGCGCTTCCAAGTCCAAAAGCGTAACCTGACGTGGATCTCCTGTCGGCAATTTCTGCCCAATCAACATCTGTGCAGCCATGTTACAACAATGGTCCACCATATCTATAGTGAAGTCCGTACTACATCAAGAACTTCATGTAGCGGAGGATCCGCTTGACAGCCTCAAAATGTGGTCTCCGTGGTGACTGCATGAACTGACTAATCAGACCGACGGTATAGCTCAAGTCTGATCAGATGATTGTCATGTAGATAAGACTCTCAACCATCTGTCTGTACATGCGTGAATCATCCAATAACTCACCATCCTCTGCTCCTAGTTTTACCCCTTGCTCTAATGGCGTAGCAATGAGTTTGCAGTCAAGCATGTAGAAAGATCGATATTTCGAGGACACTCCAAGAAGAGAGAGCGAGTAGACAAGGAAAGTAAAATAGGAATGAGATGGGAGAGGCTTTGCCTCTCCATGTATATATAGTGGAGGTGAGTACAAGAGAAACCCTAATGGTGGGTTAGCCCTCTAACTAACTGTAACTACCTTAACCACTCCGGCTAATGTTAGCCGTCGATCTACTAGAGCTTGAGACTATATCAACACTCCCCTTCAAGCTCATCTCTACATCATGAATGAATGAATGAATATCAAGCTCGGAAGACCCAAAGAGTCAAAAGGCAGAAAAAAATACAATACAAAGTCAACATGTGAGCCTAGGAGACCCTAGGAGATCGTATCAATGCAAAAGAGCATTGGTACGGCAAGAAACTATATCTCTAATATAAAGCCCTAGTGGGAGAGCTGACATCTGTAAAAGTGTATAGAAATCACTAGCAACTATCTTATGTCTACATCTAATCTCATCATACAAGGGACATACAATGAATACATGATCCTCATCCTCTATCTGATCTAAATCACAAAGTCTACAAAGCCGTTCACTCCTAACAATGTTTAGCCAACGTCCTTCCTCAATGCCAAGTCTATGAGAGCTAGTGCGGTGCTGAGCGATGATATGTCGAAGAGAGATTGAAATAGATGCCCGGAGGTACTCTTGTTCACAATACACCAACATGGGGTTGACATGTTGCTGATAGTAAGCCATCTTGGTCTTGGGTTGAGACCATATAGCATGTAAAAACCTTTTCTGAATCAACTCCCGAAGAGCAATAGGTGGAAGGTCAAAATCACGCTCAAAAATGTTCCATCTTCCACACCAAGCCACCACATCAGCATACCAACCAAATGAGAATGTAGCTCTTAGAGCTTGACAAGGTAATCTCGTCTCTCCAAGAGATCTCACTCTTGAGACATAAATGATAGTCAAGTAAAGAGCATGTACTCCTAGACAAGTAAAGAGTCATGTACTCCTAGACAATGTCTGAAAGCATCAAACTTATCTCTAGGCAATGCTTTAGTGAAGATATCGGCAACTAATCTCCTCTGCTCACATAACTGAGCTCAATCTCTCCTGCAAGGACCTTCTCTAATAAAATGACAGTGCACCTCAATGTGCTTCGTCTTAGCATGGAAAACATGATTACTAGCTAACTTCATGCTGCTAACAACAACATGCATATATACAACAACATGATCTGTACACTGACACCAATATCAGATAACAGACATCGAAGCCAAATTGATTCGCATGTTGCGTTCGTTGCTCCTCGGTACTTTGCTTCTGTGGATGTCAAAGCAACTGTGGGTTGCTTCTTAGAAGCCCAGCTTATAGCAGCACTTCCAAGTCCAAAAGCGTAACCTGACGTGGATCTCTTGTCGACACTTCCTGCCCAATCAACATCTGTGTAGCCATATAACAACAATGGTCCACCGTATCGATAGTGGAGTTCGTACTGCATCGAGAACTTCACGTAGCGGAGGATCCGCTTGACAGTCTCAAAATGTGATCTCCGTGTTGACTGCATGAATAATCAGACCGACGGCGTAGCTCAAGTCTGATCTGGTGATGATCAGGTAGATAAGACTCCCAACCAGCTGTCTATACATGCGTGGATCATCAAGTAACTCACCATCCTCAGCTCCTAGCTTTACCCTTTGCTCTAATGGCATAGCAATGGGTTTGCAGTCAAGCATACCAAATCTCTCAAGCATACTGAGAGCATACTGTCGCTGTACAAGCCAAACATCCTTCCCATCTCTAATGAACTCCACAACAAGGAAATACTTGAGTTCTCCTAAGTTCATCATCTCGAACTCGGATTTCAAGTGATCCTTGATCTAGGAAATGAGCTCCTCATAGTTACCGGTAATGATCAAGTCATCAACATAGATGGTGATTACAACAATCCGGTCTTGTATTCGCAATGAATACAAGGTAGAGTCTGAACTTCAAAGGTGGAAACCAAGAGACTGCAAGTAAGAATTGATCTTTGCATACCATGCTCTTGGTGCTTGTTTCAGACCATAGAGGGCCTTCTGTAACTTACACACACGAGAAGGAAACTTCGGATCCTCATAACCTGGAGGTTGCTGCATGTAGACCTCCTCCTCAAGATCATCGTTGAGGAAGACGTTCTTGAAGTCCATCTGGTGCATCTTCCAACCTTTTTGAGTTGCAACTGCAACTGCTGTTCGAATAGTCACCATCTTTGCAACAGGAGCAAAGGTCTCCTCAAAATCCACTCCATGTGGTTGTGCGTAGTCCTTAGCTATCAATCTGGTCTTGTACCGACACACGGTACCATCCGAGTTGCGATTGACCTTGAAGACCCACCTGCAACCAATCGCTTTTTTACCTTGAGGTAAGTCTACCAACTCCCAGGTTTGTTGGTGATGAAGCGCAGCAAGTTCAGCTTCCATAGCATTTACCCACTGGACTTTGTGCATCGTCTCCTCAAGGAAACTCGGTTCTTGTTCCTGAAGAACATTGGTCATATATGCATGGTGCGCAGCAAGAAAACCTTCATGCATATACTTACTCACTAGATGTTTTGCCCGCTCAGATCTGCGAGAGGTAATCGGTGCACTAGTCACCTCCCCTTGCAACTGATCTGACGTAGACGTCAAGGTCTGGAACAAAGTATCCAGTGGATGTGGAAGATCCACATATCTAGACTCCAACATTAACAATAGTTCTATGTGCAACAGATTCTGATCTGGAATCAATGACTTCTCCAGATCCTCCACTCAACGTACTACTCTGAGGTACTACAGTGGACTGACTCCTTGGTTCTACAATAGGTACAGGGATGGCTACGACAAGTGCAGATGCAAACCAAGACTGTAGCTCATCAAAAACAACATCTCTACTGATATAGAAATGCTTGGACGAAGGATTGTAACATCTATATCCTTCCGTATCAGAAGCATAGCCAAGGAAGATACATCTATCTTCTATAAGAAGTTTCTTACGTCTTTCATCAGGTATGTGCACATAACAAATACATCCGAAAACTTTAAGGAAAGAGTAATCAGGCTTACTGCTTGTGAAGACCTCCATCGGTGTCTTGTTGTTGACTGGAAATCGGTCATACTTGACTGAGGAGCAGTCCATACATCAGTGTGAACAAGCTCCAGAAGCTTGTTCGCTCTACTACCTGATCTCTTAAAGGGCTGTCTAGCTTGCTTGCCGAATTGACATGCTGCACAGACTCCAGTGGCTCACTGGATTCTAATTTGGGCAGAGTTGTAATCAGATCAGAACTCGGAAGACTTTTCAGCCTCTGAAAGTTCATGTGCCCAATTCGCTTGTACCAGATGTCAATGTCAGACACTACTGGATCATTCTGTCCATACATGGCAACTTGTAACTTAGGCGCAGATGCATCTAGTTTAAACAGCCTACCACTCTTGCTACCTCGAGCTATGACAATGCTATTCGAATCTTCAATAAAGCATCCATCTTTATTGAAGCGCACTTGCAGACTCTGCTCTATCAACTGTCCTACATATAGCAAGTTTCTAGTCAACGTGGGTACATGTAAGACATTTCGTATACCAGTAAACGTTGAAGCAAGAATGTCAAGTGGAATGTTATCCTTGTGCTGGATCTTATGCTTGGTGTCATATCCTGTCACCATAAACTGTGGAGTCTTCACAGGCTCGAGTGTATCGAACCACTCCCGATGGGGAGTCATGTGACTGATGGCACCGGAGTCGATCACCCAGTAAGTCTGTGGCTCGAAAGTCGCATAACTCTGATGCGTACTAATCAACAACTACTCCGAATAGACTTGCTCAGTGACTGCATTGGCTTGTTGGTTGCGATTATCTTGTTGGGGTTGTTGTCGTATTGGTGTCTTTGGTCGTTTTGTTCTTATAGCACTGATTCGCATTGTGACCTTGCTTCTTGCAGTAGTTGCAAGAACCATGCGCTCGTCTCTAGTTGTTAGAGGAACCAAACTGTTGCTTGTTCTGCTGGTTCCGCTGCTACTGCGATTGCTATTGCTGTCCGCGACCTCGTCCACTTCCAACACTTTTGCCACGATCCTTACCTCGAGATCCTCCAGAATTTGCAAAACAAGCCGTCGAAGTAGAACTCCTCAGTAGGCGCACCTCCTCTCTTAACATCATAAGAACAAGTTCATCAAACCGCGGAAGAGGTTCTCTGGTTGAAATCGATGTTATGACTGTTTGTACTCTGTAGTCAATCCCTGCAATGTGGCTCCGATCAAGACAGTGGGATCAATCTCAACTTCGACAGAAGATAGTTGATCCGCGAGCTGGTTGACATGGTTCACGTAGTGGTTGATGCACATCGACCCCTTCTTCACGGTGTTGAACTGTTGTAACAATTGCAGCTTCCGCGCCTATGTTCCGATATGAAACAGACGCGCAAGTGCATCCTAAGCTTTCTTGGGCGTATTGCAATCTTAAATGTGACCGATCATCGATGCTGAAATTGTCAGCGCGATGTAGTGAATCATCTGATATGAGCGCTTCTTCCACTCCTTGAATTTTGGATCAGAAATTGATACTTCAGACGCTTTCTCCTCCTCAGTGATAAGATCTCATAGATCTTGTCCCTACAGGAAAATCATCATCCAGAACTTCCACACTTGGTAGTTGTTCTTGTCGAGCTTCTCTCCAGTGATCAAAGACACGGACTCCGTCATAGCTGCAATGCCGCAATTGCTCTGTTATTTACGTGGAAAAACTCACAGAACCTTCACAAAACTCGTCCGCTCACACCACGCGATCAAGAGTTGTCACAAGTCACAACAAGGCAACTTCGCGAACTCCTCCTGCAGCGAGAATGAAGAAAGAAACTGTCCGTGAACTGCAGGTGTAAAAAACACGACGGAAACGTCGAAAGAACACACCAAGAAATGTCGAAACTGGACTAAGTGAGATAAAAAGTGAGCGTGCGATCCCTCAAAATTTGTCACACATATTTGGATCCACATATATTCAGAATAATTTTTGTTTTAGACTCAAGTACTAAAAGTTTCATTTTGGTCGAAAAAGATCCAATTGAAAATCTGCGGCTGGAAACCTCCAAATCGACTGAAACTTGACCGAGTACTTAATTCGCACCTTTTGAACAAGACAGCCTTAAAAGGCTAGTCGGCAGATTTCAACGAGAAAAAGTCGTCTAGGTCTCTAAAATTACGTTCAAAGTTTCTGGTGGCGAAAAAAATGATTTCGTCTCAAAGAACGCATCAGCAGGATAATGCTCGACATCAGGCACATCTCCAGCTGCTCTCTCCTGTACTTCTTCATGTACGAACTCCATCTTGCTCATCAGCAAGGGACACACGCTCTCTACTGCTCTGATACCATGTAGAAAGATCGATACTTCGAGGACACTCCAAGAAGAGAGAGCGAGTAGACAAAAAAAGTAAAATAGGAATGAGATGGGAGAGGCTTTGCCTCTCCATGTATATATAGTGGTGGTGAGTACAAGGAAAACCCTAATGGTGGGCTAGCCTTCTAACTATCTGTAACAACCCTAATCACTCCGGCTAATGTTAGCCATCGATCTACTAGAGCTTGAGACTATATCAACAAAGCATACTAAATCTCTCAAGCATACGGAGAGCATACTGTCGATGTACAAGTCAAACATCCTTCTGTCTCTAATGAACTCCACAGCAAGGAAGTACTTGAGTTCTCTTAAGTCCATCATCTCGAACTCGGATTTCAAGTGATCCTTAATCTGGGAAATAAGCTCCTCATAGTTATCGGTAATGATAAAGTGATCAACATAGATGGTGATCACAACAATCTGATCTCGTATTCTTAAAGAATACAAGGTGGAGTCTGAAGTACAAAGGTGGAAACCAAGAGACTGCAAGTAAGAATTGATCTTTGCATATCATGCTCTTGGTGCTTGTTTCAGATCATAGAGGGCCTTTCGTAACTTACACACACGGGAAAGAAACTTAGGATCCTCATAACTTAGAGGTTGCTGCATGTAGACTTCCTCCTCAAGATCACCGTTGAGGAAAGCATTCTTGAAGTCCATCTGGTGCATCTTCTAACCTTTCTGAGTTGCAACTGCAACTGCGGTTCGAATAGTCACCATCTTCGCAACTGAAGTAAAAGTCTCCTCAAAATCCACTCCATGTTGCTGTGCGTAGCCCTTAGCTACCAATCTGACCTTGTACCGACACACGATATCATCCGAGTTGCGCTTGACCTTGAAGACCCACCTGCAACCAATCGCTTTCTTACCCTTAGATAAGTCCACCAACTCCCAAGTCTGTTGATGATGAAGTGTAGCAAGTTCAGCTTCCATAGCACTTACCCATTGGACTTTGTGCATCGCCTCCTCAAGTGAACTCGGTTCCTATTCTTGAAAAACATTGGTCATATATACATGGTGCGCAGCAAGAAAACCTTCATGCATATACCTACTCAGTGGATGTTTTGCTTGTTCAGATCTGCGAGAGATAATCGGTGCACTAGTCACCTCTCTTTGCATCTGATCTGACGTAGATGCCAAGATCTGAGACAAAGTATCCAATGGATGTGGAAGATCCACATATGTGGATGAGTCAAACATACGCTGCAATAGCACGCGCTCATTCTTTGTAGAGACTACACTGTTCCACTAGGTTGTGTTACGTGGACTCTAGCGTTAACAACAGCTCTATGTGCAACTGATTCTGATCTAGAATCAATGACTTCTCCAGAGCCTCCACTCAACGTACTACTCTGAAGTACTACAGTGGACTGACTCATTGGTTCTACAGTAGGTACAGGGATGGTTACGATAGGGACAGATACAAACCAATACTGTAGCTCATCAAAAACAACATCTCTACTGATATAGAATTGCTTGGACGAAGGATTGTAACATCTATATTCTTTCATATCGGAAGCATAGCCAAGGAAGATACATCTATCTGCTTTCGGATCTAGTTTCTTACGTCTTTCATCAGGTATGTGCACATAACAAATACATTCAAAAACTTTAAGGAAAAAATAATCAAGCTTACTACCTGTGAAGACCTCCATCGGTGTCTAGCTGTGGACGGCTGATGTAGACGTCCGGTTCATCAAATACATTGCACATTAAACAGCTTCTGTCTAGTAAAAAGGTCTAGGTATGGTCTTCTCATTCAACATCGCACGAGCAGCTTCTGCTATGTGTGGATTCTTGCGCTCCGCAATCCCGTTCTGCTGCGGACTGTAACTGCAAGTATTCTGACGTCGAATGTCATGCTCACGCAGATATCCATCAAACTCTTCAAAAAGAAACTCGCCTCCTCCATCAAATCTCGAATAGAGAATAGATGCTCTTGACTATTTTTCCACCAACTTGAAGAAAGTCTGAAATGCTGACAGTACTTTGAGAGAGGACTTGTTTCAAATAGATCCAAGTATAACGCGAATGATCATCAATGAACGACACGAAGTACTGAAAACCGGTCATACTTTGTTGAGAAGCAGTCCATACATCAGTGTGAACAAGCTCAGAAGCTTGTTCTCTCTATCACTTGATCCCTTAAAGGGCTGTCTAGCTTGCTTGCAGAACTGACATGCTGCATAGACTCCAATGGACTCACTAGATTTGAATTTGGACAGACTTATAACCAGGTCAGAACTCGGAAGGCTTTTCAGCCTCTGAAAGTTTATGTGCCCAATTCGCTTGTGCCAGATGTCATATCAAACACTATTGGACCACTCTGTTCATACATGGCAGCTTGTAACTTAGGCGTAGAGACATCTAGTTTAAACAGCCTACCACTCTTGCTACCTCGAGCTATGACTGTGCTATTCAAATCTTCAATAAAGCATCCATCTTTATTGAAGCACACTTGCAGACCTTGCTCTATCAATTGTCCTACAGATAACAGGTTTTTAGTCAACGTGGGTACATGTAAGACATTCCGTATACCGATAAACGTTGAAGTAGGAATGTCAAGTGGAATGTTACCTTTGTGCTAGATCTTGTGCTTGGTGTCATCTCCTGTCATCATAAACTGTGGAGTCTTCATAGGCTCGAGTGAACTAAACCACTCCTGATGAGGAGTCATGTGACTGGTGACGCCAATCACCTAGTCAGTATGTGGCTCGAAAGCCGCATAACTCTGATGCGTTGTAATCAGCAACTGCTCCGAATAGACTTGCTCAATGACTACATAGTCTTGCTGGTTGCTGTTACCTTGCTAGGGATTGTTGTCGTATTGTTGTCTTTGATTGTTCTGCTTCTTGTCTGATTCGCATTGTGGCCTTGCTTCTTACAGTAGTTGCAAGAACCAAACGCACGTCTCTGATTGTTGTTGAAAGTACCAGACTGTTGCTGGTTCTGCTCATTCTGCTGCAGCTACTACGGCTGCTGTTGTTGTTGCTGTTCGCAACCCGTCCACGTCCAACACCTTCGTCACGACCCCTACCTCGAAATCCTCCAGAACCTGCAAAATAGACAAATTCTTGCTGACCCGCTGAAGTAGAGCTCTCCAATAGACACACCTCCTCTCCTAACATCATAGGAACTAGTTCATCAAATCGCGGAAGAGATTCTTTGGTTAAAATCGATGTTATACTTATGCTTTGATACAAAGGCAGTCAAGGCCTGCAAAAGGGCATGAGCCCAAATAACCTGAACTAGTTGCTGTATACATATTCATACTGTACAGCCTAATTCTAACAGTGCTCAATCCTACATATGTCATCTCTATATTTTGTAATTACTGTAAAGAAATGAGAAATCTAATTAAGACTTGTCTCATGTTACAACTTAAGCAGGAGAGGTTAGGAGCAACCTCAGTAGAAGATCCAGTCCATCGTTCTGGTCAAGTAGTCGATTCAACAGAAGGCGTTAACAGCTTCTATGGTGTCTTCAGACGAGGATAATCTTTGGTATATCGATACCGAAGCCACTCATCATATGTCTCCGAATCAACAGTTCTTTGTGATGTATAAGCCATTAACCTCTGATCAGGAGGTATTACTAGATGATAATTTCACTCACCCAATTGTTGGTATAGGGAGTGTTTAAATCCGGCTCTCACTTGGAGAAGAGGTTAAACTTACCGAAGTGTATCATGTACCTAATTTGAAGAGGTAACATCTACCGGTGAAAATATACCATTGGATGAGTCCGTTCTCTGGCATGTTGATTATCGGCTTCAACAACTCAGACCGAAAATTTGGTGAAACCAAATTTGGTTTTTTGGTCACCAAAGATGGTGTACAAGCAGGTACTAACAGTTCTTGTTTCCATAAGAAACAAACTCGTGGTCCATTTTCGTCAAACAATACCACTCGATTATTAGAAATCATTCACAGTGATACATGTGGTCCGATATCATCTCCTACCAATTTTGGATTTCAGTATTTCATTACATTTACTGATGATCATTCTTGCTACACTCATGTCTTTCTACTTCAGAAGAGGTCAAAATGTCTCAGATTTTCCATGAGTTTGTTGCTGCTGCAGAGACGAGCACGGGTCAGTCATTCTGAACCTTACGGTCGGATAATGGAGGGGAATACGTCTGAAAGGCTTTTAAAGAAATTTGTGTTCAGAACGGAATTCGACATCAACTATGACTCATTGTAATCCACAACAAAATGGAGAAAGCGAGCGTAAGAACAATGTTACAAAACTGAGAACTGTACTCCCAAGTCTCTTAGAATATAAAATTTTATCTCCCACGACAGAATACTACCAGCCTATTACAAATGATAACAGATCAACCTGTTAAAACTAATCAGAAGTAGAACTTAACAGAAATATTCAGAGATGAAATGTGCAAAGCTTTACTTAGACTTCAGAACTGGTACAGACAGAAAGGACCTCAGACTCATGCTACTCTACAGAGATATACTATTGATACATAACTGCTCTGACCTCAAACTGACTTACTTAACTGCTGTCACAGTGCTTCTCACGTCAAAGTCATGTCACAAGTCATCTCTTTCTTTTTTTCTTTTTTGTCCTTTTATCTTCCGTAGAGTTTTGATATGACACTCTAATGGTATTTAACTCTCAAAATATAGAACTTTATTTCTCACAACAGAATACTACCAGCCTATTAGAACTGAGAACAGATCAGCCTGTTAAAACTAATCAGAAGGAGAACTTAACATAAATATTCAGAGATGAAACATGCACAGTTTTACTTAGACTTCAGAATTGGTACAGACAAAAAAGACCTATGACTCATGCTACTTTACAAAGAATGTGATTGAATATACTATTGATACATAACTGCTGTCACCTCAAAGTGACTTACCTAACTGTTATCACAGTGATTCTCATGTCAAAGTTATGTCACAAGTCATCTCTCCCTTTTTTCTTTCTTTTTTGTCTTTTTACCTTCCTCATAGTTTTGATGTGATACTCTAATGATATTTAACAAACAGTACCTTAATGGAGATGTTCCGTTCTATGATGCATCAATCAGATGTGCCTCAGACGTACTGGAGTGAAGCTTTACTCACTGCTACTTACATCCTTAACCATTGCCCTTCGAAGTCTTTACCCTCACATAGGACTCAATTAGAAATTTGGTGTAACCGAAAGCCTAATATTTCACATCTTCGTTCATTTGTCCCAGACAACAGCAAAAAAGAAAGCTTCATTCAAGAAGTCAACCGTGTGTTTTCTTAAGTTATGGTCTAAAGCATATAGACTAGTTCATTTATGTGATAAGTCAATACTCTATTTCCGTGATGTAAAATTCCAAGAAAATATATTTCCATATATTCATTCCCGTGTCCAATACAGTTCCAATCAGGACACATTTTCTGTTAATTTCCCTTCGTTCGTGTCTGCATCTCCTCCAACACAACTTCACTCTCCATTAATTTCCAGTTCAGCTGTTTTATCTGGCCCCAGTATGTCTGTCTCAACAGCTTCTACTTCTGGTTTTCACCAGAATGAAGATTCATCTACTCAGAAAATTGAGACAGATTCTGAAGTTCTGTCTTCTACCAACGTGGTACCCGCACCGGTTCAAGTTACACGTCTATTTGATCTAGAAGAGTACAATGTACAATGTATGATGCTACATTCTCGCGTGATTCTTGCTGTCGCTGCTCAACACGACATGCATGTTCATCAATTGGACGTTAGAACGGCATCATGGCTACATCTTCCTTGAGAAGATCTACCCGCTCCAGAAAGACCACATTACTTTGCTGACTTTGAAGTTTCAAACTCTTTCTTTGCATCGATATCGGCTCTATTTGCATCCGTTCTGCCGCAAGAGCCTAAGACGTTTGAAGAAGCGGGGTTAGGATCAGATTCTGTTCACTAGCAAGCTGGTATCCAAGAGGAGCTCAGCTCTATGGAGAGAATATCCACTTGGAAATTCTGTTACTCCAGTCCAGCCAACGGATTGTTGATTAGGAGGTAAGTGAGTAGTTTCCAAGTCGACAACATTCTGTTGGCTGCAAGTGGATCTTCAAACAAAAGTTCTGTCCTGATGGTTCCCTTTGCAGGTTTAAGGCCCCGTTGGTTGCGTAGAGTTTTCTGCAAACAAAAGGCAGTGATTATGATGCTACATTCTCGCCAATGGTGAGATTCCAGTCCACTCGCGTGATTCTTGCTGTCGCTGCTCAACACGACATACATGTTCATCAATTGGACGTTAGAACGGCATTCCTGAACGGCGTGTTGGAGGAAGATGTGTACATGCAGCTCCCTAAATGATTGTCTGTGTCTGATCCCACTCTGGTCTGTAAGCTACAACGGGCGATTTAGGGACTAAAGCAACTTTCGAGAACTTGGTTCCAGCGGACGGATAGTTAATTGAAAAGGCATAAATTTCAACCATCTGCAGCAGATTCTAATGTTATTTGTTGACTAATTCCTTGGGATATCTAATCCTTGCACTATATGTTGATGATATCATTCTCGCCACGGCTAATCTGATTCTTTTACAATTTGTAAAGGATCTATTAAGTAGTGAATTTGATATGAAAGATCTTCAAGAAATCCATCATTGCTTGGGGATGCATGTTCCGTGTGACCGAAGACGTGGAGTGATTTATATGTCCTAGAATTTCTACATATGACAAAAGCTCATTCTTTTTAGGATGAATGAGGCAAAACCAATGTCTACACCTATGGGTGTTGGAAGCAGGCTTCATTACAAGATTCACCATCTATGGAGGAAGCGAAGGCAGAAATGAATGAAGTTCTATATCAAACTGAGTTGGTTCACTGATGTGGGTAACACTCTGTACGCGTCATGATATTGCATATTCTGTTTCATCTTGGATCAGGTCATGACTAGTCCTGGTCGTGAGCATTGGTCTGGTGTAAAACGAAATTTTAGATACTTGAAAGACACTAGCACATTGGTTTGCAATTCACTAGAACAGTTCCTGAAGTTCCCTTGATCGGATATTCCGATGCCGACTGGGTAGACAATCCAGATACGAGAAAGTCAACTTCTGGATATTGTTTCATGCTAACCGGTGCCCCAGTAAGTTGGAACAATTCTAAACAGAAGTCTGTCGCTCTATCCTCAACTGAAGCAGAGTATATATCAATATCGAAGGCTGCTACGGAAGCACTCTGGCTTCGATCCTTAATTGCAGATGTCTTGCCAAGCACATAAGTGGCTGAAGCAGTAGATGTATATTGTGATAACAAAAGTTCCACTGCAGTTTTAGAAACCACCAAGTTCCACGAGCGCAGCAAACACATTAACATTCGTTACAGATTTATAAACCAGCATGTAGCAGAGAAGACTATTTCTGTTTCTTATTGTCCTAGTGTTGATGAGCTAGCCGACATATTCACTAAATCACTATCGAACGAGAATCATTTTGGACTGATGGCTTTGCTTCGCTTAGATGGATGTGAAACGACTTCACTACGAGAAATTGTTAAGAAATACCTTCAGCGTTTTACATGGTTCCATGTTCGACTGTATATAGATATTCAGGATTAGAAAGTTATCTATGGACGTGCTGTGATTACTCAAAGAACATGAGATGCTTTCAGATAACCATTTTTGACCCTCGGAATTATGATGTGAAACATTCATGGACTTATCGAGTCAAAGTACACTAGTGATTTATAGTTTGGGACAAAACTGTTATCATCAACATGGTGGAGACATAAGAGCATGAAAAAAACAATATATGTGAGTTGGTTGGTTTTACTTTGGTTGGATCTACTTCTAACAAGCACAAGCGACATGGAGGACGTGGCTTTGGAGGTATTGAGATTTACGTCAGATCGTATTTGCTTCAGCTAGTTGAGGTGGTGCTTCGTGATGCTGGGGGACAATATCATTGGCTTTCAGTTGGTGAAGAGATTAGATCTGCATGTTATATTACAATGTGCTATTTTGCATCTTTGAAAAATGCCCATTTACTTCACCAGAGCTTGTAGTATGAGTCAACCATTACCATCGTCTTTCTGTTGATGTTCTAAATTATCAAGAATTCATGCCATAATTCATACCTACCAATTCACACAAATTTTATGCTCCTCATCACTCCTCTATTCTAGAAGTATGATCCTATATGGTCTTGTATCTTCTTAGATACATCCACAAATTATACGAAGAGTATTTTTTAATCTTTGGAGTAATCTATACTTTGAAAGTTTTGAACGGTACATCTCGTTTTTCTCATTCAAGTCATAACACATATGTCTCTACGTCTAAAACAAGCACAGTAGGTTATCTCTTTGTCTCAGCTACTGATAGTTCTTCTATTTCCTTATTTGAAGTATTGGACTTCCAACTTGAATATGATCATACTCCTTTTTTGTTCTCACTGCTCTCGTCTAGCTTTTCTTTATCTTACAAGCCAAAAAGAGTTGGTGATAACATCAATATTTCAATACTTCGTCTTGATCACCACAAAAGATATTTGTACGTTGCTGCTCTCGAAGACTTGATATCTACCACAATGTGGAGCAATGATCTTGACCACCGTGATACACAATTAATTGATATCTTGAAGAAGGTTGCTACTCAATTCTTCTCTAGACATTCGAGCAGAAAGTTAGAGGCAAACCTTGCAATGGTTGGTTTGATGAAGAGTGTAAGCTTCCTAGGATAAAAGCTTTAGAAAAAAGTTGTGAGTTGGAATCAAAAAACTTCATACAAGAAGCTGGTGAAGTGCAAGAAGAGAGCTTTTTTAGGAAGAAAGGCTTAGAACTTGCTTCTGATCGCTAGAAGAATCCCAAGGCTTTTAGGAGGCATTTAACCACACATTCATTTTCATCAAGCCTCGATCCTGTAGTTTTGAGATCATATGTTGAGAAACTCTACTTGTTTCCACATCCACCATGTATGTCATAGAGTGAAAGGCTACAACATACTTTCTGAGTGGACGAGGTACGATCGCAACTTACAAAGCTAGCAAGGTGGAAGGTTTTCTGTTGAGCTACTACAATCAAGAGGCGATCTCTCATTCCTATACTAACCAAGCTTTTGAATGATGTTGTCATCTATGACTTTCCTAAGAGCTGGTTTATGCGCAAGATGATGCTTATTCACAAGTCGTGCAAGAAGGATGATGTTATCAACTATAGAATTATCATGATTGGTAATATTTTTGCCAAACTCTATGGAAGCTTGTTGGAGATAAAACTCAGCGCTTGGGCAGAAGATTCTGAAGCAAGAACCTCGTTCACAAGCTGATTTTCTTCCTACCTTTGGTCATACCTTATGTCTTCGGGTTGCTTGGGAGAAGTCAAAAGTAGTGGTAAGTATGTATGTGTTGCTTTTATTGATTACACAAAAGTTTTTGATAGGGTGTCGAGAAAACTTCTATGGGATAGACTTATTATCATTGACATAAAGAGATGATGGTAGTGTTTCAAAACTCTATGAACGTGTTTACGTCAAGCTTACGTCAGCATAATCGAAGAAGATTCTTAGCACCATTGGAGTGATTCAAGGCTATCCTCTCTCTCCTACTCTATTTGGTATTTTCATTGACGATGTGGAGAGATATCTTGCTGAATTCGGAGGAGAAGGTGTGAAGCTTGAGATATATATCATTAAAGTGTTGATTTATGCAGATGATATCATTCTTCTATCGCGTGATCTTTTGAACTTGCAACGACATCTGGATGCTTTGGAGGTTTTTTGCAGCAACATGCAAATGGAAGTGAACCTTCTGAAGTCCAAGGTGATAGGCTCTAGAACTTGTCACTCTTTTTCTTTACAAAGGTCAAGCTTTGGAACAATTGAAGTTACAAGTACTTGGGAATTGACTTCTCAGATAATTATAATTGGGTTAGATACATTCAAACGAGAGTGGAAGCTGGTAACAAAACTTTCTATTCTCTTTTGAATCGTTGTCGACGTGCTCATCTTCTAGCATGAGATCTTATGAAGTCTCTCTTCAGGAGTTTGGTTTTGCCTGTGCTACTTTATGATGTTTAAGTATGGGGTGTTGGAACAAAGAAAGGAGCATGAGAGCATATTGAGAAAGTTTGGAAGATTTTCTTATAAGTGGAGCTTGGTCTTCGACGTCAAACATCGCATGTTATGCTCCTTGTTGAATGTGGTTGTTTACCTTTGGAAGTTGGAGCACTTTACTTGACTATCATTTATGTATCTAGGATGAGATCTTTCTTGAAGACGAGACTACCTTGTCAAGTTCTAAGAGCTACACTTTCTTTTGGTTGGTACGCTGATGTGGTGGTTTAGTGTGAGAGATGAAACACTTTTTAGCGTGATTTTGACCTCCCATCTAGGCTCTTCGCGAGTTGATACAAAAGAGATTTCTATATGCTCTATGGTCCCAATCCGAGACCAAGATGGCTTATTATCAGCAGCAAGTCAATCTCATGTTGATGTATTGTGATAAGGAGTACCTCCAAGCACCTATATCGATCTCTCTCCGACATGTGATTGCTCAACATCGTACTAGCTCTCATAGACTTGATATAAGAAAGATGTTCATTAAATATTGATAAGAGTGAACGTCGTTGTAGACTTGTGATTTAGATCAAATTGAGGATGAAGACAATATATTCACCGTGTGCTCATTATACTCGAATATCAGATATAGACATATGATAATCGTTAGTGATTTTATACATTCTTACATATGTCGTACACGTGTAGCTTTGGTTCTTTTCTGCCATTAGCATACATAGTCCGTGAAAACCTATGAACTAGGGGTGCTTCTCGAAAGACATATCGGACGCCCGGACACCGAGATATTTCCTACACTATGTTGCTTTGGTTCTTCTCTTTTCTGCTGGCGTTGAATGGGATAGGTTTTATCATGTGTATTCACCCCGGTGAACTCCTCTGCGTGCATTTCAATGTTGATTTATTTTTGAGATTGTTTATAGAAGTAACCAATCTAGAGACATCCTGGGAGGTTTATTACAGAATCAATTTTCAGTGACACCCCTATAAACCGTTCAGTTATATGGAATTATTTTTTTCTGTTTGAACCTAACTCTAGAGGAGAAGACGAGTTTCTTTTTGTTTTTGTGAGCTTATTTGGAGAGGATTCGAACTCAGGTTGTCAACTTCCCACGCACAGCCTGTTTGTAATGACCCATGCACATCCTGGGAACAATTCTTACGTACAGTTGACATTACTTATAGACTTCACCGCTTCCTCAGAAAACCAGGCAGGGAACACGACTTCCCAGAAAACGAGAGAAAGTCCAGGAAGAGAAAATCGTATGTATTCTGTATTAAGCACCACTAAACAAAGAAAACTGATCAGGTAAATCCGGTGAACAGGCACAGTCAAGCAAAGAAAGTCGAGGATTGAGTAGCCTGACGAATCCAATTTCCTGATTTTTGCTTCCGTGCCGTCCGGTTGTCTTTTTCCTTGTTTTTCACAGAAGTGCGCTTGGGATGTATATTATATGGACTTTCGTTGCTCATGTTGCTACGCTTTCTGATCGCATTTATCGGGCTTAGTAACCTTATTTGCTCTTTTCGGTACGAACAGCTGCCAATAATTAGGCTTCACACCCGCAATGTAGCTTGCGGTCCTCTCGCCGGGTCAAATAAACCTCTATAAAGGCGGGTGGTCTCTCTTGGGGGTTGTTTTGCCTTCGACCTCGGTCGCCTCTGTACTCCAAATTTTAACTTCTAATAAAACCAGTCGCCTTCTCTTCTTAAAAAGGAAAAAGACATGAGCACTGTTCAAATTGGACCATTGATGGCAGAAAATGGTAACGTGTAACGTCAGGAGTGAAACTGGTGTAGCCCTTTCTTATAAGGAATAGACATTTTGACAGATGCGAAGAGCAACTTAAGAATAGAATCAAATGTCTCTATATAATCCAATATTTAGATCTAGATCTCATAAAGCGTAACTAGTGTAGGTGGTCGTGTAAAATATATATTAGAGGAGGTCTCGAATATACAATCTACTAATGGAAATATATAGATACGCAGGACATGAATGCAGAGAAGTTTGATGATACATGAGTCGATGGATAGACTTGGAAATTATAAGCAGTGTCAGATCATGAGCATGGTAACAAATAATTTAAAGATGAAACTAAACACAACGAAGTATGAGACAAGAAGTTTAACTTCCTACGAGTCTACACAATGATGCATTAGGAGACATTATCCACATCAAAAGTGCTAAGCACCCTCGACCGGGGATGGGGTTACACTGTCCCGACGGAAGCGAGGTACACCGTTATTCCGATATCATAGTACACGGTTTAGAATATGTGTAGCATCCCAACTATAGTTGAAGAACACTTTCAAGCCATATACATGACATATATGGATGACATGTTTGGTCTACTTAAAAATCATGTTTGAAAGTTGAGTGTGTCTGAATAGGCATCCCCAACGTACTTGTACAGTGAAAATAGTTTTCTCTTAGCGGAAAATATATAAGTGTTATAAAATATAATACAATAAACTATAATAAAAAATCAAAATCACTTATAAATATTAAAAGTTAATTTTTCCAGGAGCAGCTAACTGATCGAGACAGAACCCATAAGTCGAGAGCAGGCTGAGACGTCCCTCAAGGTATAAGTCCGGGATTGAGATTGTAAATAAGCGTCATTTGACAAAAAAAATAATATATATCCTAACCCTTCTCATCGGGAGGGTTAGGATATATATTAAACACCCATGTACACGAAGTGTACATGGGTGAATAAGCAGCCTTGTCCGTGAATATATACGTGAATTTGTATGTACATCACAGAAGGAAATCCTCCAAGAGTTTCTGTATTACAGAACATAGAAATCTATGTGTCCATCTTATGTACGATGTATGCTCTCACGTTAAACTATAAATGGAAGTTTCTCACTCCCTTCATATAGAGCCATTTGGAAAGTGAGCCATCCTTTCAAAGCTGTAATTCAAACTAGGGAAATATATAGTCGTACGTGGATAGTGAAAGTAGTTGCGCTGGTCTTTTCCATTTGATTACTAAAGCATTACTTTCTCGGAGCAAAATATGCAAGAGAAAGAGTGGATCATTTCAGTTTCCTCATCCTTTAAAATGTCTACGCTCAGCATACCAGGCTTACACGGCAACATGATGTCCTTGTATTCAGAGAGATATTCACACCGCATAATGACCTGATTGAAGTTCGTCCGTTGTATTTGAATGTCATCGTTTTTTTATGTGATTTATTTTCTCTCTAAACCAATCACGCATTGCTATAGACGGCTCTAGTGAAGAGTAAATGTCCAACAGACCCCTCTAAGTCACTCTGGAAAGTCTTATTTTTCTTAACTTAATCTGAGATAACCTGATCTAGTGAAATCAACCCGTAGAGCCTTCTTGCCAAGTATTTTATTTTGAAATGATTTCTTTTTCTGTCCAGGATCAGGATTCGAACCAAGACAGCTCCGTCTCCAAACCCAAACTCTTGTCACTGTGACAGTCTCCACTTATGTTTATAATTGAACATTCCATTTATAACTTAAGGTTCTTGTTATCACATGGAAGAGCTCACGAACTCACGCCCGCGAGAAGAAATGTTTGCTCCTGATAATATTGCAGCGATGTTTGCTCCTGATAATATTGCAGCAAAGGGTCTATTTTATTCTATTTTTAATGTTGTATCCTACTACAACCAATTATTGTCTAAAATTTATCTTCCATTTTACACGTTTGTCGTTTTGCTCCTCTATGTGGAAAGTGCACTTTGCACGCATAATTGCTGATAACAACAAACACTTTCTGGTAAAACTATTTTTCTCTTATCTGTTAACAGCTGTGTCAGATAGATCGATGCTTCAGCTGATCCATGATCCACTCCATTCCCTCCTTCAAACCATATCCAGAAGTACCTGTAGTAGCACGAAACATGTACATTTCAATAGTTTTTGGGAGTTTCAAGTAAACAAATAAAAACTGAGAACGTTTTACAAGGCAAAATTATGATCACAATGCTCTTTTCAACATAGCTGCAACATTGTTGTGATTTGAAAGTTGGTGAAATATTAAGCTTGCTAGTAATGAAGATTAATGAAATAATACTAAGTCGTACTAGGATCGAACTTGTTCTTGGATCCATGCATATTTTAAATATGAGAAACTTGATTTTATGAGAGTTTTATTTTATGTAATTTGGATGTGGTCATCGAAGACATAGTCTTGAAATCAGTTCAGTTGAACTCAAGTTTAGATATATATCATTGAGGTTAAGCATAACAAAAGCAATAGGTTCAGAATAAAGCTGATTTGAATGCGGATGCCTTGATAAATGAGTTGTAAAGGAAATTACCATCAAAATAAATGGTGGACCTTAGTCTGATTGTCCACCATTAAATAGATGTTTTATTGATAAGAATGACACCATTAGAAAAGCAAAGAATCCTACGAGGTCTTAGCTTTTCTTGCAAAAATGCTAAAATTTTATATGTCGTATGTAAACCATGATACGAAAAGCTTCCATACTAGATCAAAATAAAATGTTTTTCTCAAATGTGGTAGTGATATCATGTAGTTTCTACATGTTCCTTTTACATGTTTTACATTACGTGGATGAACTTAATCTTCGGAGAAGAAATCGACGAGTTTTATGATCTTGTAGTATGTTAACAGTCTTGTCTTCTAAAAGTCACTAAAGTCATATTTGGGTTAAATGATGATGATTACAGAGAGCTTAAACTGTTTGTGAACACTGACGTGAAATATTGCAAAGTTACTAGGATGAACTTAGCAGGTATCGCGAGATTCCGAAATTCAGGAGCCGAGATTGAAATTTCCAACATTTCTGAAATTTCAGTCACCTGGAATTTCCAATCAACCCATTATCTAATATTTATAGTTGTGAATATATTAAAAATTATATATTTGAGAAAAATCAAAGTATCACCTGATCGCTCGTAAGAACAAGTCGCTGGTCGTTCGTAAGCACATGTTGCTAGACTATGATGACTTGAACGATGACGAGTCACCCAAACAACGGGTCGTGGTTGTCATTATCAGGGTATCGACACCAAGTTGCTTCTAAACATGCACCGATCGTCTCTCTTGCACAGATGTCAGTCGATCATCATCCTTCTTCGAGCGATGGGCGTCTTATGACCGGTGAAACATTTTTGCTGTTTCGCTTAGACTTGAGAGTCAGCAGCCGGTCGTCAATCGCCTCTCTGTGTGTCCACATGTGTGTATAAAATCTTACATCGACATTGACTTTATACAATTACCTTGAGTTGCAAGAGAGAGATTCCTTCCGATCGCAACTCATAACCTAGAGGAAAATGGGGCACTGTCAAAAGACCACCACCTCCTAGGCTTCGGTTCCTCTTCTCTGTTTGGAAAATACTTTCCTACTCCTACTGTTGCTTATCCTACCACATGGACATACACTTAAAATTAAGAGGGAGTTGTCTATCGTAAATTAACATACTAGGATTTCTTACAAAATAGCCATGGTAATAACAGCTAACTACCTCTACTATCTATTCTTGATCGTCATGTGTGATCTCCATGGGATCCTCACCTGCCTGACCTCCTAATTTGGCTTCTAGCACTGTGGGTGGCCCTACTGGTACCTTTGGTGCGGCTGAGGTGGCATCCTCCTTAGTGCTCATCGTATGTGCTTCTGCCATGGCTTCGGAAGCCAAAAGAGGCCCCTGGGAAGCTGAATCTACTTGTGCTTCCTGGCTCTTCAACACCATCTGCTCGACACTAGGAGCTAAGGTGATCTCATAGGGGTCAGAGATAGTCACCTCCTCCACTCTAAACACCTGCGAAGCCACCTCCTCTTCATGTCTTCCAGAGAACATCTTGTCTTCCGAGGCTTCTTCGCTCTTCTTCTCTGCTTTCAACGCTGTCACCACCAAGTGGACAGCGAGGTCGAACTCCTCCTTGTCGAGATCCTCCACAATTGCTGGTCCTGGTGCACTAGAAGACGTAGCTGCATGCTGGAGAGTCGAGAGAAGACCGTAAAGAGTCTTCAGACCCTCGTCCTGCCGATCCAGGTAGCGGAACATGCTCTCCTTGCAGTCTACCAACATCTCCCTGGAAGCGTAGTCTCATGTACGAGCTAGGACCCTAACTCGTACATGGGACTACGCTTGGGACCCGCTGTGAAGTTGAACTTCTTCCGAAGCGCTTCTCCCATCTGTGCCATGATCTCCTTGGCTCGGGCTTCTGCTTCTACTCGTTGCTTCTTCTCTTCTGCAACCTGGGCTTCCGCGGCTTCTCGCAGTACACACCAAGTCGTCTTTTCCTCTACGAGGTCAGTTAGCTTATCTTTAATTCGCAGAACTTCCTGCTCGCGCTGCTGAAGTCACGTCTGCAACTCCTGGTTGTTCTTCTGCAGCTGTGCCAACTCCTTGGCAGAAAGAAGCATAAGCTTCTTTGTTTGTTTGTTGTTTGTTCTTAAGCCTTGTACTTTGTTTCAATCTTCTCCGTGGTGCGGAGGTTGACTTCCAGAGCTTCTAGCTTCTGCTTCTAAACTTTCTCCTGCTAGATCAAGGTTCGAAGACCGAATCCAGGCTGCAATGGCTTCTCCTGAACCATCACGCGCTTCTCCATCAACTCCATTGCTAGTTGGATCTTCGAACTGAAGAAGGCACTGAACTCCTCCAATCGTCTTCTCACAAAAGACAAGTTCATGCCCACAAATCGATCTGAGACGGTTTCTCTGTCTTGCAGTGACAGTGATCTCTAGGAAGACTCCCGAGACAACTTCTGATTAACTGACGTCTTCAGAAGACTTCTCGCAGTCAGGCTTCCCATCATTGATCTTATCTACCTTCGACTTCTTACGCACAATCTAGCCTTGCAACAGACACGGAACATTTGTATTCTATTTTTTGACTCCTCACTTCGCATACACTCTTAGAAGAAGCTTGCTGCGTAACGGGAAGACATGACCCTTGACCATTCTCTCCAGATTCTACCAGCAAGGCTTCTCATAACTCTCTTCTAAAGTTCGGAAAGAAGAAGGTACAAGCTACTATGGGTCAGACAGAAGAGACTCATAAAAGGACCCTCACGTCTTCTCGCGCATTCTGCCAACCTTTCCAATCTTCTAGTTCTCTAGGAAGATGTGGATTTAAGAAGTCAAGAAGTTTGGGAGACATCGGCCTGATTCTCTTTCCTGCTTCTCGAAACAACAATCAACTCTCAAGTTCACTCTGGATGCACATAAAGCTTCTCACAACTCCAATTCCAATCCAATCCAACTACTTGATGTGAATTGCAAACATTCGGCTTCTAGAAATGTCCAAACATTCAAACAAATCTTTTGTCCACGGATTCTGAGACAGAAGAGCGGTAGGGTAAGGAAATTGATAGTCAGACTATCGAATTTTGGCATGGAAAAAAGAGAAGCCCGGTTTCGATTCGAGAAAAGATTGGGGAAGATGGCTGACGAAAATTGACAACGCTTCTGCGTCCAATCTTCTCAGAGAAATTTCAGGGGTGGAGAAGGTTTGATAGGCTCTCTGCAAACGATCGGGGAAGCCTAGATGATCGAGGAAGCCTAGAACATAGGGCGGAAGCGATGGAGAAGGCAGAAGACGTGAAAAGAACCTCAGTACTACTTCCAATGTGCTACGCTTTTGATTGCTTCTTCAATCTTTTGCGCGCTTCAGGACTTCAAGTTGGCCTTCAATGTCTTGCCACGATCTTGCTTCTGCCTCCAATCTCGAGCTACTACAACACTGCTGTCACAATCGAACTCGATCTGCTGCATTTCGAAGCTTCACTCTCGATTTTCTTCTCAATCCTCAATTTCTAATCTTCTAGTGCTTTGGAGACTCCCAACTCTTCTACCTTGAGTGCGCTTCCTGCTGGAAGACCTCTTCTCTTACTCACTCACTTCAATTTGCTTCTGCGCGCTTCCAATGTCCTTCCTAATTCCTAAATCGAGATCAATTCCCAAATCGAGAAGCAGCAAAGAGAGCTCTGGTGCTAATGCGCCTCCAGCTTCCTTATCTTCTCTTTACGATCAGGTAATGGCTCGACTGTCCTAGACCTACCTATTATGATGGTGATTGCACAGCAGGTATACCTACTGTTGTAGTCACTGTCTTTCCGAAAGCGTACTTTATCTTCGGCTTCCGGCTTCTAGAAGACAGCTTTTGGAAGACGTCTTCCGGCTTCGAAAGAAGTCGACTTCTTCTCATGAATTCGCCTTAAGATCATCTTCCCGCTAAGCAGGATGTAATCTTAAGTAATAAAGTTACTTCAATTATATAGACACGTCATTAACTTAAAATTTTTGAAAAATCTCCAATCTTGCAAATTGTGGACACCACATGGATGAATAGAAGATTATTGTGGTACACTTTTGTATGTGTAAGACATCAGATGTATGTTTTGTTTATGTGTCGTTAGGTCAGACAGCGATGTATGTTGTGTAGCGATGTGTATGAGCACGACATAAGGTCTTCATATATTTTTTAAATTTTATCTTTGTAATATAATAAGATACCAAAAATTATGAAACATCGCACATGTTTAGTGTCTCCTCGAGATGTCACTCTAATGACATACTCTTGTCCTCATTCCATGATAACTTGGACGTCGACAGCCGGTTGTGATCGTCTCTCTTCCACGGGCGCTCAATCACCAATCGGTCTGTTTCTCTTTCATCGGGCGTTCGACGGCAGATAAACTCTTGTCATAGTTTCACAATAACTTGGACATCAGCCGCCGATCACCATTCATCCCTCTTTCATAGAAGCTCTATCATCCGTCGGTCCTCTTACGTTGGGTCACCGGTCTTTCTTCGGTCATCAGGTGCTCCACTTTCATGGGATCTGGGGCGCCGGTCGTCCAAAGTTGTGCATCGCTGACGGTAGGCCTAGAAGGTCACTCATAAGCAACCATTATTTCTAACAAGATTTTAAAGAAATGACGGTGATCGTCTATATTTGATGATGGTCGCTGACAAGTTGTTTGAAATTCTGCAGTTTTGGTTTATAAGCCGGGTCAAATAAAAAATGTTTATGTATATCTGTTACACTTGAAATTCCATGAGTAGATTCTCTTATAAAATATCTTGGAGAGAATATTTAAGTCAACTGCAATATTTCAGTTAGACATTCATTTTGTACACTCTCTATTTCATATAAAAGGGTGAGCAATCTCATATGTCTTCTTCATTTTCATTTGTCTTCTTAAGAGTTTCTCTCATTTCTTCATCTCTCTTGGGTGGAGTCTGGAGGGTTTCCTGGTGTTCTATGGTGCTAGTTGCTTGATCTGCACAAATTCTTTTTGGATCAGGATGATCTGTGAATTCGATGAAACCCACTCCCAAGAAGACATAGACAAAGCTTTTGCAATCAAATTTGACACATATCCACATACACTACACGCACAGAGTTGCGTTACACATAGAGTAGGTCTGCACCTCCGCTCCCAGCAGGGGATCGTAAGGATGTAGACAGTAGTAGACAACATAGACAGGGAACAACATCATCGTGCAGTCCTGCTTCTAAGCTGGTGTGTCGAAGGTTCGTGACAGAAAGTGGATGGAGTAAGCTTCCAGAAGTCAATGTAACTTCTTCTCGGAGATTGGAGATGATCAACGATGTATCATAGAACAAGTCTGAGGACCTTATGATCAATCAATACTAAGATAGTAGTACAAACACCATCCACATGTTCAAATTGGACCTTAACGCTCTGATTCTTGTAATCAACGAAGAAGATGAGCTGCACAAAATGGTCATTTGATCCCTAGAAGGCATTCTCTCAATTAGAGTTGGATGGTTATCCTTGAGGTCAATCGATCTAAGTTTTCTCGTAGCGAATTCGCATATGGGAGGTGTAAAGTATTTTTTCCAATTGTGAAAGGAAACATCACAGAGAGATTTGAAGGATGGAGAGATTTGCCTATTGAGCCACAACCATTTCTTCCTCCACTCCAAATCTGACACATATTGCACTGTGGCTATGAGTTCTCTGCCATCCCAAACAACATGGATCTTCATTTAACCTTGTTACTATCACTTGTATGTATTTGTTCCATGACTTTTGTTGGGAACAACATGTCATATTTTTGGAACCTGCAAGGTCATTGAACAAATAGAGAGAATATCATCCTAATGTTGTTTATGCATTCTAGCCAAGACACCAGTTTAACCAACGATTGTTGGATGATGCCAAATCAGCCATGGATAACTTTATCGTCTGTGCACCATTGTGCTTTACAGTGATGAGGTTTACGAACACGAGACATATACAAATTCATGTTTCACTTAGCCATAGAATGACATGTCAGTTGTTCCGAGCCTTGGGATATATAAATCTTCATCAACATGTCGATCAGAGGATTGTAACTTGAGAATTGAAGCATTATTGCTCATTTTTATGTTATTCATCATCTTGAGTGACAACCGCTTTGCACATCCACACTAGTTATGCTATGTAGCATTCAATCTCCCTGCATACGCTACTGCTTATCAGCAATCTGCTCTTTGAGAGGTAGAGCAGAATCTAGATCAAAGGAGATCCTTTTTGGACGAGGGACATATCATCTTCTAGACAATATATAAAATGTGGAAATTGACCTCTTGGAAGTCGGTGGGCGTTTATAAGATGTATTGTCGTAGAACAAATCAAAGCAACGTGGAGATAGTTAGACTATGATCCATGATATTATTTCTCGATGGATATACTCTTATAACTTCTAGGCTCAATCTCTACTAGTCTCAACTCGATCACTTCCAAGAGCAATGGCTTTGATAGATCAAAAATTTGAGGTATGGGCTACTAGATTCATGGATGTATGAGCTGATTGGGACATGTATTATGCCATCATCACCGGTAGAGAGGATGATAATCCTTCTTCCACACTGATGCAGCCTCTATGGTATGTCAACGCAGTAGAGACTTGTATAGTCTCATCAACAACTTTTCCATATTCTTTAGGTCGTTGAATTGTCTTAAGTCACATAGGTCCAAAGGCTGTACATATTAGTTTTCATTTTCTCCCACCTTCTCCACATCAAGAGTAGACGATCAACGACATCAATGTGCATATCAGTATCTTTTTACTTTGGTTGTTGTTAGCTCATTCATGGACTCAATCACTAATTGCACCTCTGTGTCGTAGCAGCTCGAGATTGGAGACAAAAGCAGCATCATGGCAAGACATTGAAGGTGAAATTGAAGTTCTGAAGTGCGGAGAAGACTGAAGAAGCGGTCATAAGCGTAGCACATTAGAAGCAGTACTGAGGTTCTTTTCATGTCTTCCTTTTTCTTCATCGCTTCCGTCCTCTATTCCGATGTCTCCTACGCTTCTCCAATCGTTTGCAGGGAGTCTATCGAACCTTCCCCACCCCTGAATTTTCTCTGAGAAGATTGGACGCGGAAGCGCTGTCCAATTTTCGTCAGCCGTCTTCCCCAACCTCTTCTCGAATTGAAATTGAGCTTTTCTTTCTTCTCCTGCCCAAATTCGATGATCTGACTATCAATTTCTCTACCTTACCGCTCTTTTGTCCTAGAATCCCTAGACAGAAGACGTGTCTAAATATCTGGACATTTCCAGAAGCCGAATGTTTGTAATTCACATCAAGTGGTTGGATTGGATTGGAATTGGAGTTGTGAGAAGCTTGATGTGAATCCAGAGTGAACTTGAGAGTTGATTGTTATTTAGAGAAGCGGGAAAGTGGGAATCAAACTTGTGTCTCCCAAGCTTCCTGACTTCTCAAATCCACATCTTCCTAGAGAGCTAGAAGATTGAAAAGGCTGGCAGAATGCGCGAGAAGACGTGAGGATCTTTTACGGGTCTCTTCTGCTGACCCATAGCAGCCTGTTCCTTCTTCTCCCTGAACTTTAGAAGAGAGTTATGAGAAGCCTTGCTGGCAGAATCTGAAGAAAATGGTCAAGGGTCATGTCTTCTCTTTACGCAGCAAGCTTCTTCTAAGAGTGTATGCGAGGTGAGGAGTCGAAAAATAGAGTATGAATGTTCCGTGTCTGTTGCGAGATTGTGTGTAGAAAGTAGAAGATAAATGAGACCAATGATGAAAGGCCTGGCTGCGAGAAGTCTTCTGAAGACGTCAATTAACCAGAAGCTGTCTTGGGAGTCTTCCTAGAAGTCATTGTCACTGCAGGAGTCCTCAACCTTCTTCTGAACCATTCGTAAACTTCACTTCTCACATATCTTCTCATCTTCTGTTAGGAAGTAGGATGAATTGCAAGGTGAATTGTCTTCTTAAGAATCCATGCAATGGCTTGCTTAGTTAGGATTGCTTAGATATAGCTCAGAAGACGTGATGTACTTAGGAAGCACTTTTAGAATTCTAGAAGACAGAATAGCTGTTTTCTGAAAGACTATATTCGTCTTCTAAGAGTGGAAGCTAGAATGTGAGGACCTGGTAAGGACTGAGCCTTATGCTCACAACAAGTATGTGTGGTTTAGTGGAAGCAGAAGCCCGAGCCAAGGAGATCATGGCACAGATTGGGGAAGCGCTTCGGAAGAAGTTCAACTTCACAGCGGGTAGGAAGCTTCTGACCCTAGCTCGTACATGGGACGACTTCCAGGGAGATGTTGGTGGACTGCAGGGAGAGCTTGTTCAGTTACCTAGATTGGCAGGTCGAGGGTCTGAAGACTCTGTACGGTCTTCCCTTGATTCTCCATCATGCAGCTACGTCTTCTAGTGCACCAGGACCAGCAATTGTGGAGGACCTTGACAAGGAGGAGTTCGACCTCGCTGTCCATTTGGTGGTGACAGCGTTGAAAGCCGAGAAGAAGAGCAAAGAAGCCCCGGAAGATAAGACATCTCAAGAAGACAGGAAGAAGAGGTGGCTTCTCAAGTGTTTAGAGTGGAGGAGGTGACTACCTCTGACCATTGTGAGGTCACCCAGCTCCCAATGTCGAGCAGGTGCCGTAGAAGAGTCAAGAAGCGCAGCTGGATTCGACTTCCCAAGGACCTCTTTTGGCTTCCGAAGCCATACCAGAAGCGCACATGATGAACACTAAGGAGGATTTCACCTCAGCCGCACCAGAGGTACTAGCAGGGCCACCCACGGTATCAGAAGCCGAATTAGAGGGTCAAGCAGGTGAGGATCCCATTGAGATCGCACTTGGCGACCAAGAAAAGTAGTACAGGTAGTTAACTGTTATTACCTTGGCTATTTTGTAAGAAATCAAAGTCTGCTAACTCCATCTTTATTTTTAGGTGACTTTCCATGTGGCAGGATAAGCAACGATAGGAGTAGAAAGTACTTCCCAAATTGAGGAGGAACCGAAGCCCATGAGGTGGTGGCCTTCTGACAATGCCTCATTTTCCTCTGGATTGTGAGTTGCAATTGGAAGAGATCTCCTTCTTGCGACTCAAGATAATTGTATAAAGTCGATGTCAATGTAGGATTTTACACACACATCTGGGCACACACCCACAGGCACTACGTGCGCAGAGTTTTAGTTACATAGAGTAGGTCTGCACCTCCGCTCCCAACAGAGCATCATAAAGATGTAGACAGTAGTAGGATGTCAATGTATAAAGTTGATGCCAATGTAGGATTTTACACACACATGTGAGCACACACACAGACACTACGTGCGCAGAGTTTTAGTTACACAGAGTAGGTCTGCACCTCTGCTCCCAGCAGGAGATCGTAAGAATGTAGACAATAGTAGGATGCCAATGTATAAAGTTGATGTCAATGTAGGATTTTACACACACATGTGGGCACTCACCCACAGACACTACGTGCGCAAAGTTTTAGTTACATAGAGTAGGTCTGCACCTCCGCTCCCAACAGGGGATCGTAAGGATGTAGACATGGAACGACATCATCGTGCAGTCCTGCTTATAAGCTAGTGTGTCAGAGGATAGTGACAGAAAGTGGACGGAGTAAGCTTCCAGGAGCCAATGTAACTTCTTCTCTGGGATTGGATTTCAGATTTGATTCTAGAAGCTTTGTCTTTGTCTTCTTGGGAGTGGGTTTTATCGAATTCATACCTAATTGTGCATGAGAAGCCTTCTTGATGAGTGACGATGATTGTTAGAAGCTATGCAGAGTCCAAGCTAGTCTCATCCAGTAAGCACTTCAGATCCACTTACAGACTGTCCCATGAGAGATTGGTCCATTGAGTCAGAGTAGTCAAAGCAACGACAGAAGAAGCCAGAAGCCTTCTTTCCACAGTAGAAGACGTCATCCTCGATTGGAAGACAATGTAACTATAAGCAGATCTTTGGTCTTCTTCCCCAATTTACTACAAGCAAGGATGACTTGTTAGTCAGAATCCAGACTAGAAGGCTGTCAGAATCTTAATTTCTCTCTTTTCTCTTGTTTTCCTCTTGTTTGATTTTCTCTTCTTCCCCCTCTTCTCCCATCTTCCCATTTTCCTACCTTCTTCTACTGGGTTTCGAAGCTTCTATTGAGTATCAGTGAATGTGAATGTTGTTGTAGTGCTGTCGGAAGATCATTTCTGTAGGCAGAAGCGTGGGAAGGCTACGGAGAGCATACACCCTATGATTAATCTAACCCGTTGGACAATTGTAAGATCAATGTGTGATAAGGAGTAGTAATTTGGCATCTAATGTAGTGTCTCAGGATTTCTCTTGTAGCCCATTTAGCATAAAAGATATCGTTTCCACAGAGGATTTGCGCAAGTAACGCTGCTCTAAGTTCTAAGATCTGTTCAAACACACAAACACAAGAGTTTTACCTAAAAATCTAGTCTTCTCACAAAACCACACGGCTCCTAGACCCTTCAAAAGGTGCTCTGGACCTAAACAAACAACTACAACCTAAAATATCACACATTCCCGAAGTAATTCTCGGCTTCTGGGAGTTCAATTCGACTTCTGACAGCTCCAGAAGACTGCTCCTGCTTCGTAGACGTCAAATTACTACTGTCTATCACACATTGCTCTTCTAATTTCTAACGGGGTTAGATCAATCACATGGTGTATGCTCCATGTAGTCTTCCCAAGCTCTTGACTACAAAAACGGTCTTCCTGTAGCAGTACAACAACATTCACCTCCACGGGCTCAATGGAAGTCTCGGAAGCTCACTAAAAGAAGATAGAAAGATGGGAAGATGAAAAAAGATGGGGAAGAAGAGAAAATCCAAACAAGAGGAAACAAGATGAAAATGAGAAATTAAGACTCTGACAGACTTCTAGTCCGGATCTTGACTAACAAGCTATCCCTGCTTGTAGTAATTTAGAGAAGAAGATCACAAATTGGCTTACAGTTACACAGTCTTCTACTCGAGAATGTCGTCTTATGCTGTGAGAAGAAGTCTTCTTTCTTCTTCTGTCGTCGCTCCGACTACTCTGTCGTCTGAGATCGGTTCCCCATAGCACTGTCCGTACGTGGATCTGAAGTGCTCCACAGGATGAGACAAGCTTCGACTCTGCACAGCTTCTAACAATCACCGCCACTCAAGAAGAAGGTTTCTCATGCACAATTGGGTGTGAATTCGAGGAAACCCACTGCCCAGAGGACACAGACAACGCTTCTGCAATCAAATCTGAAAATCAATCCTCCGAGAAGAAGGTATATTGGCTTTGGGAAGCTCACTCTCTCCACTTTCTATCACTATCTCTCGACACACCAGCTTCGAAGCAGGACTACACGATGATGTCATTCGCTATTCTATGATGTCTACCACTACTGTCTACATCTTTCGATCCACCGTTGGGAGCGGAAGTGCAGACTGTGGTGCCCATAATTTACAGGATGTACAAATTTTTGAAATTTTTGAAGTTAATCACATGTCCGTGTAATTGAAATAACCTTGTTGCTTAAGAATACATCTTGCTTAGAAGGAAGATGGCCTTAACAACGTTTTTGTAAGAGAAGTCGACTTCTTCGGAAGACGGAAGAATGACATCTTCCGAGAAGACGTCTTCCCGACCAGGTCTTCGGAAGACGAAAGACGGAAGACGAAAGATGCGTGTCTTCCAGAAGACAGTGACAGTGACAACGACAGCGACTACATAGGCCTAACCGAGCATCACCTAGTAGGAGGGTAGGTGTACCTACCAGGTAGCCAAGGTAGTAGGTAGTAGGTAGGTCAGGTAGGTCGAAGAACCTCTAACTGCGCGAGAAGATACGTGTAGTGTCGCAGGATTACTCCTTTTGCCCATTTAGTATACAAGATATTGTTCCCACAGAGGATTTGCACAAGTAATGCTGCTCTAAGTTCTAAGATCTGTTCAAACACACAAACACACGAGTTTTGCCTAGAAATCTCGTCTTTTCACAAAACCACGCGTCTTCTAGAAACTCCAAAAGGTGCTCTAGAACTAAACAAAAAACTACTAACTAGAATATCACACATCTATTCACAGAGAAGCTCAGAAAAACGCTCTTCCTGCTTCCAGATCACTTCTTCCGGTCTTCTCAGTACCGTCTTCCTGAAGCAATTCTCAGCTTCTGGGGTTCAACTCGGCTTATCGTACCTTCAGAAGACTGTCCTGCTTCGCAGAAGTCGACTAGCACGGCTGTTACACCTTACTCTCTCACTCACATTCCAACGGATTAGATTAATCACAGGGTGTATGCCCCTTGTAGCCTTCCCAGGCTTCTGCCTACGGAAATGGTCTTCCTGCAGCACTACAACGACATTCACCTTCACGGAAGCTCAATAGAAATCTCGGAAGCTCACTAGAAGAAGGTAAGAAGATGAGGAAGATGAGGGAAGATGGGGAAGAAGGGAGAATCCAAACAAGAGAAAACAAGATGAAAAGGAGAAATTAAGATTCCGACAGGCTTCTAGTCCGGATCTTGACTAACAAGCCATCCCTGCTTGTAATAGTTTGGGGAGGAAGACAACAAACGTGCGTACAGCTGCACCGTCTTCTACTTGAGGATGTCATCTTCTGTTGTGGGAAGAAGGCTTCTTTCTTCTTTTCTTCGCTGCTCTGACTACTCTATCTTCTGGGATCCCTTACCCATCAGACCGTCCGTACGTAGATCCAAAGTGCTCTACTAGACGAGCCAAGCTGCAATTCCACAACTGCTGACAGTCACCGCCACTCAAGAAGAACACTTCCCATGCACAGTTGGGAGTGAATCCAATAAAACCCACCACCCAGAAGACACGAGTAAAGCTTCTGCACTCAAATTCGCAATGCATTCCCCGAGAAGATGTCACATTGGCATTGGGAAGCTCACTCCCTCTACTTCTTGCGCCTACTCCTCGACACAACAGTCTAGACAACAAGACTGCACGAGGATGCCGTTCCCTGTTCCTAAACTGTCGACTACCTCTATCTACATCTTCGAACCACTGCTAGTACCCAGCATGCAGACCCCTCTGGTATAATCCTAGTCTATTCGTATGTCTCTAACATCGGATGTAGTGTGTGTTACTAACGAACTAGATTTCCTACTCTTCGATCCTACTTATGCATCCACCACAAGAGAACAGAAGGAACCACCATCAGGGAGAGAATAGCTGCCCTTCCACATGCAAATGGTTTCCTTTTCCTGTTCTTGCGCTTCCTACTCTGCCACATGGCTGCCTAACTAATTTTGCACTGAAAACTGCCCTCCTTAAGATAGCATGTTCGGTTCTTTACCTTTTTGAACGGAACCAAAGGCCATCCCAGTGATAGGGCGTCTGCCTAGGAGGGAAGTGGTCTCAAGATCAATCCCCCCTGGCCTCTGGTTCCTATTCCGGCATGTTGACCTCCTGGAAGGGAGTCTATGTTGGATATGTAGCCACATCCTGCATATCTAGGGACGGGAGACCGATATCTCCCTTAATCGTGGGCTTCCTGACCTAAGCCTCCGCATGCCATCCTGAATATACTATGGGAGATACCTGGTGCGCATATGGGGGGGCTGTAAGCCCTGTGGGGCAGCCTCATAAGTGTTGGGACTTCGGTCTACATTGGATGGCTTGTAGTATATTCAGGGTGGCATCAAGATGGCATCGAGGGCACGGGAAATTTTTGCTGATTATTATGTACGCATAAGGACAGCAGAGGAACAACTTTAGATGGGGCCTTAAAATTAAAGCGAAAGATTACAGTGGAAGCATAAGATTACAACGGAAAACTGAAGCGAAAGATTACAGCAGAAGCGGAAGGTTACAACGGAAAATTGAAGCGGAAGATTACAGCGGAAGCGGAAGATTACCGCGGAAGCTTGAAGCGGAAGATTACAGCGGAAGCGGAAGATTACCGCGGAAGCTTGAAGCGGAATATTACAGCGGAAGCGGAAAACTACAGCGGAAGCGGAAGATTACCGCGGAAGCTTGAAGCGAAAAACTACAGCGGAAGCGGAAGATTACAGCGGAGGCGGAAGGAGGAGAATTAGAGTTTAAGAGGGGGGGCCTTAACTTTTAGGTAAAATACCTACGGCGACTTGGGATCGGGGGACAGTTTGCAAAGGATTTTTCAGAGAGAGGTGAAGCGGAAGGAGGGGGATTACACGCAGGAGAAGCTAGGAGGTTGGGGGAAGAGGAAATTGCTGACAAATTGAATTGGGAGGTCATCGCAAGGAGAGGGGCAAGAATTTTAGGCTTGGACGTTGTCTACTAAACTGTACGGAGGAGAAATTACTCTCAGGAGGCAGTTTTATTGAGAGAGATTGTTTGAAAATCTACGGAGGATTTTTGATCGACGCATGATCAAATTTTTGAGAGTTTCAGTTGGGGCAAAGAGAGGAATAAGATTCAGGGGCCTGAATTTCACTATTAGGTTCGGATTGAGACGTACTTGGTAGACTTATGGCTGAGAACTGATTGACAGGAGAGAGAGGCACGCAGGAGAGAGAGAGAGAGAGAGAGATTTTCCTTACGGTTAAAGAGATTGATGGTGTACTGACACTGGAATAAAGTTATTTCAACTCTTGAGAGACCTATCTGTGTACTTGAGTGTGTATTTGAGTGTTTGTTTTGTAATCGGTGGGTACAAGAGGCTGTGGTTTGAGATTTCATGGTCGGTAGCGACCTATTTTCCTTTCTGGTCGTTTTTCTCTGATCGGTCACAGTCAGGAGGTCCGTCCTCCCCAAGAAAGACTCTCAACTCGACATCTGGTGCTTCCACTGAGAGCAATTGGGGTGATCGATTTGGAGAATTGGTTAGATTGGGTTGAAAATGGATCACAGTGCTGCTGTACAAGGGGTGGCTGCTGCTCAAGGGGCTCATGTTCAAGGGGCTCCTGGTCAGGATGGAGTTGGTTCTCAAGGAGGACCTACGGTGGTTCCAACAGCAGCAGCACAGCCTGCCATAGACACATCTCAGATTCTTCAAGCGTTGGCTGCCTTGATTCAACAACAGCCTGCAGTTGGAGGAGGTGAGCAGAAATCCACGAAGGCATTACAAGCAGTTGTTGGTCGATGTGGACGATTTGATGGAAGAGATGTTACTAGGTACCTGCGGGAGTATGTAGGTGAGATGGAGTTGGTCAGGGCACCTGAAGTGGAGGTAATTCTAAGCTTTGAATTGACTGTTGTTCCTGAACTGAGAGAGAAGGTTAGGAGTTTACAGAGAAGACATTTAGGTGGGTGGACTCTATTTGAACGAGCACTGAGAGAAGAGTTTCTAGAAGAGGACTCTGAAAGAGTCACCAGAAGAACTCTAATGGATTGGATAGAGCGTCAGCCTGGACGTTCCATGGGATTGAATGAAGTGATCCGTGAATTTCAGAAGAGGTATTCTCAGCTTTCTGGTTTAGAGAAGTTGACGTTGGATGCTAGGAAGATAGAGTTGTTCTTAGGGGCTCTAGATGAGTTCACCGCAGATAGACTTTGTTTCATGTTGGCTGATAGAGGGGCTGAAGGGGGAGTTACATCTGATTGGAGGAGAGTGGAAGAAGCAGTATCCACCCTTGCTAGGCAACGTCGTGCTAGGATGGTGTTGCAGCTGGAGACCTTGTCAGAGCAAAGACTAGCTCCTCCAGTTCATATAGCTCCTCCTACAATACCTCAGGCGTCCATAGTGATTCCTCAAGCACCCATAGTGGTTCCTCAAGTGGTTCCTCAAGGGCCTGCAGTACCTATCCCAGCACAGAGAGGACCTAGACAGCAGCAGCGACCTGTGGAGAACCGAAATCAACATAACTTGATAGAAGAACTCACTCAACAGCTGAGAGATTTGAGGGTTGAGATGGCAGACTTGAGGAGAGACCAACGACCTGTTGCACCAGGTGCTCGACCTGTAGGAGGAACCTTTACCAGAAGATGTATTTGGTGCGATAGCCCAGATCATCTCAGAGGAACTGTCAAGACTTGGCGGTTGCCTTGCGGGAGGGCGTAGTCAATTATCAGAATAACAGGCTGTATTTAACCGCCACGGGACAGCCTCTTAACACTTATTTTGGGAGAGGAGGAATGAGGAGTTCTCTTCCAGCACTTACTGACGCGAATACTACAGCGATGACTGCGGGTTCTGCAGAGGCTGATGTATATACTGGGAGAGTTGAGGTGCGCTCTAATCCAACTATGGTTGAGCAGGCTGTTGAGGTTCCGGTTGAAATGATGAAGAGAGGTGCTGAAAGCATTAGGAGAGCTACTGGATGGAGAGACCCAGTAGATGCGGCTTCTATTCGAGCGTTTTTAGAGACGAGTGGTGAACAAGATGCCATGATCGAAGACAAAAGAAGACGGGACGCTTCTGATTTAGATGCAGGAGTACCAGAGGATAGTGACCGTCGGAGGGTTACAAGGAGGAGAGCAGCTGAACCATCACCATCTGTACCAGCTGGAAGATTTCCTGCTACAGAGGATATACCTTCTACTTCTACAGCTCCACCACCTGCAGTAGATCCTATGGAAGGTGTGCAAGATTTGCCACAGGAGACTACTGCTATAGATAGAGTACGGGGAAAGAGGTTTACAGCGCAGGAGAAGGAGAAAGCTCCAGCTTATAAGTTAGCGGCAGACATCGAAACAACAACAGACTTGCGTGCTGTTCTAGAACAACGCATTTTGGATGCTAGAGTTGAGTTTACTCTTCGTGAAGTGCTTGGTATCGCAAAGAGAGAGTTTCATGAGTTGATAATAGACATCATGAAGAGAAAGAGACAAGTATTGACTGAACAAGTAAGTAGTCAGATGGTTGGAGCAGTAGATGCTATTGGTGTTGATCAGTTCGGAGATGATAAGTATGAGGCATGGGTTGCTGGTCCAGCTGTTATTGAGAATGAAGATGAAGAGTTTCAAGAGGATAGATCAGGCGTAGACAGCGATTTCAAGGAGAAGCACTGGGCAAGAGCAACAACAGAGACGCAGGTTCGGCTTGGAGGACTTTCTGAACCAGTACCTGCACTTGTGGATCACGGGTCGGAGATCAACATCATTTCCAAGGAGGTGTATGAGAAGGGGCAGTGGCCAATTGAAAGGAATCATGGTTGGGTACTTCGTGCTGCAAATAATCAAAAGGGTGAGTTGTATGGAGGTTGTCCCAATATGCATGTAAGGATTGGAGATGTAGAGGTTGATCAGCATTTCTTTGTACAGTTGTCTGCCTCCTATCCTGTCATACTGGGTCAACCATACATCACCGCTGTTCGAATGGAGACAAAAGTGATGAATGATGGGTCTCATTATGCCAGAGTTCGGAGTCCTAATGATAAGTACTCAGTGCAGTTTTTGACGGTTCGTTCAAGACATGAGCGGAACCGACAAACCCTTAGAGATTCTCAAACCAAGAGATGTAAGGGTTTTCGCAGTCCACTCCTGTAGAGCGGGAAGACAGGGGTGTAGAACCTGCTGTTGAGGTCCCGTTAGAGTTGGAAGCGAGACATGTACAAAGGTCATGAGACAAGTGTGGTGTACAGAGTTGGCAGTCTGGATTGCTGATGTTTGAGGCAGATGGGTGGAGTCGGTTTACAAGAGTTGAAGATATGGAGGAAAATACAAAAAGATGGATGGTGAAACAGGTATCAGAGTTGTGGCGTGTAGGAGTTCTATCTGAAGACGAAGTGGTTTCTGGTTTGTTTGAAGAGTTTATGTCTGTACAGTCAGTTGTTGGTTGGCTAGACAATGTAAGTGGATTGATGGAAGGGGAAAATAGTATGACGGTGATCCCTATCCACTCTCGACGCATCTATGAGGAGATTGCTACATACGTGCAGTTCTTTCCTCATCCGATGCAGAATAATGAGGGGAGAGAAGCAAGTTGTTGGTGTGCACTCCCTCAGGAAGCAGACGTCCATGCGAAGTACAAATCTGTACTGAGAAAGGTAAGACCGGTAGTAGCTCAACTATCTATTAACTCCCAGCAGCAAGTACAATTAGTGGGGACTGAGCCTATATTGCGTGATCATAGACGAATAGGGCATCAGTTTACTGAGGAGACATTGAAGGAGCTCCAGATAGGAGGGGGTGAATTCTTGATTGAGGTCGAGAAGACAGTGTTTGAACGGATGGTAGTAAGGCATGGTAAAGCATTCTCCTTTTCAGCAGAGGAGATAGGTTGTGTAGACCCGCAGGTTATAGCGCCTATGGTTATATTCACAATCCCTCATGTGCCTTGGGACCTGAAACCAATCCCAGTTCCTCGTGCTTTGTTGCCTAGACTCATCGAGTTGTTGAAGGAGAAGGTACAGATGGGAATACTTGAGCCGTCTATGGGACCATATTCTAGCAGGTGGTTCACTGTGCCCAAGAAGTCAGGAGCTTTGCGTTTTATTCAAGACCTACAGCCTGCGAATAACGTAACCATTCGTAACGTTGGGATGGGTCCTATGATTGAAGAGGTAGTAGAGGCATTTGCAGGGAGAGCTATCTATTCGATAGGAGATCTATATTCTGGTTATGATCAGTTTCAGCTGGCTGTGGAGAGTAGAGATTTAACTACTATGCGTACGCCCCTGGAATTGATGCGGATGTGTACTCTTCCACAAGGAGCAACGAACTCGGTGGCTCATATGCAGAACGCGATGCATAAGGTACTAAGGGAGTTTGTGCCTGATGTTACCATTCCATTTCTAGACGATATTCCCATAAAGGGTTGCGCGGTTGAAGACAAGGATGAAGCAGTACTTGCGAATGGATGCAGAAGGTTTGTTGCAGACCATATCAAGGATGTAGAACGTATCTTGACTCGTCTGGAGGAGGTACATCTCACCCTGTCAGGAGCTAAGTCCAAGTTTGGTGTGTCTGAGATTTTAGTGGTTGGACATCTGTGTGGCGCCTTTGGAAGGCGACCAAACCCCGAGAAGGTTGAAGCCATAGCTAGGATGACAGACTGTAAAAATATCACGGAGGTTCGACGCTTTCTAGGTGCTTGTGTATTTTATCGTTTATCCATTCCTCATTATGCCCATGTTGCTGAGCCTTTGTATGCGTTATTGAGGAAGGGTAAGAGGTTTGCATGGACCTCAGTCCATCGAGAAGCTATGAATAGGCTGAAGGAGGCTCTACAGTCTCCACCTGTTCTAAGAAGAGTAGACTACGGATGTGGGAGACCTGTAATTGTCACAGTAGATACTAGTCCAAAGGCGATTGGCTGGGCAATAGATCAAGATGATGCGGATGGTATGTGGCTTACCTCTAGGTTTGGAGCTAGGATCTTGACAGAAAGGCAACGAGATTATCCTCAAGTGAAGCGTGAGTTGTGGGGGGCGGCGACAGCGATGAAGACAGACCGTGAGTTTCTGATTGGTGCTCATGTAGTCCTAGAAACGGATTGTCTACCTCTACTAGGCATGATATCCAACTGTACCACGCCAGATATAGCAATGTTACGTTGGATTGCCTATATTAGAAGCTTGAACCCAGAGATGAAACATATAAAAGGAAAGGAGAATATGGTCGCAGATATGTTGTCAAGGGCTCGATTTGTGGATGAGGATGTCATGATTTCAGAAGCTGAGGAAGAAGAGAGAAAAGATGCTCATGTGTCAGGTTAATCGACGGGCTACAAACTTGGAGCCGTTGATGTTTAGAGAGGAGCTTTACACAGGTAGACTTCGTGACATAGGATATTATCTGAGCTTGTTGGAGAGGCAGGAGAGGTGGAGCAAAGTAGAGTTCAGAGAGATAAGGAAACAAGCTTACAACTATCTTCTGCATGATGGATATCTTTGGAGACGGCCACAGAGGAGAGATGGGATGTTCATACGGGTAGTTGACGATCTGCAGACTAAGCAGCAACTAATGAAGGAGTTCCATGATACTTTGTGGGCCGGACATCGAGGGATTTGGGCTACCTACGTCAAGTTGAAGGAAAGGTATTGGTGGAAAGGTCTGTACCAGGATGTGGTGAACTACGTCAGTTCCTGCTTACACTGCCAGTTCTATTCAAAGATGCGGTATAGAGACGGTCTCGTGCCAACTTATCCGCCTTGTATTCACTTCCAGTGGGTTCTCGACTTGGTGGTAATGCCTCTGGGATTATGGGGCATGCGATATTTGGTTTTGGCTCGTGAGGATCTCTCCAACTTTGTAGAAGGACGAGCTTTAAGGACGAAGACCACAGAAGGGATATGTAAGTTTGTTCTTGAGGATATTATCTGTAGATATGGGTCTGTAGGAAGGCTACGGGCAGATAGGAGAGAACTACGTGGTACGGAAGCGAAAGAGTTTTTTGCTCGATATGGTGTGAAGCTCAAGCTTACTACTGCGATGAATCCAGAAGGGATTGGCAAGAGCGAGCGAGGACATCCATCGATAGTTCAGGCTTTGGTGAAGGCGTGTGATGGTAAGCATAGAGAGTGGCCTAGGTTACTCCCTTTTGCTTTATGGGCGGATAGAACAACTCATTGTTCTACTACAGGGTACATGCCTGTTGAGTTAATGCTAGGACAGAAACCGATGATGCCAGCAGAAGAAGACTGTCCTACCTGGGCTACCTTGCCATGGGAGGACAATGTGGACCGTGTGCAGCTTCTCTCACTACGAATCAGACAGCTAGAATGTAGAGAGGAGGATCTCGCCGAAGCGCAGCGACGGCTGAAGGCGGCTCGACTTGGGAACAAAGAGAGGTTTGATAAGACTCATAGACTTCGACCAAAACCGATACAAGTTGGAGATTGGGTGTTGGTATACGACAGCACATTGGAGAACCAACACTCTACAGTTCGAAAGTTTTCTAGAAGGTGGTTTGGCCCGTACTTGTCTCTGATGTACATCATAATGCTACTTATTCCTTGCAAGAGCTAGATGGCACGCCTTTAAGGCTTCCAGTTGCTGGGAAATGAGTGAAGTTATTCAAGAAGAGAGGGGAGACTGTGGAGCTAGCTGAGTTCTAAAGTTCAGAGCAGATAGGAGCAAATGAAGACCTTTCTAATGCGGTCGAGGAGAACGAAGACGAATTGGAGGACCACGACGATCGGTGACGGATTGGCACATACCAGAGGATTTGCAGGTTTGGAGGGGGTGAATGTCGTATTGTACATAGGTCTATACAGTGAAAAGTATTGCAGAGAGATTTTTTTCTATATTGTGTAAAGGAAGCTGCCTTGCAGCTTAACAAGCTAGGCAGGAGCTAAGCTGGGGCTATGCTTGACAAGCTGCCCCCTAGCTTGGGTTGGAATATCACCTCTAAAAGAGTCGAAAGACACCAGAATGCGAAGCTCGACGAGGAGAGCGACCTCATGCTTCTAGTTTTGACAGAAAGTGTTTTAAGCAATAGTTAGTACGAGTTTTAGACTGTAAAATATGTGAAAGAGTGAAATCTGTCGATTCTGGTTCGTGACTCGAACTCAAAATCGGATAGCGTGAGCGTGTAGGTGTTCACAAATACTATAGTTTTGACACCTTGTTCATTAAAAACGGAGTTGTATAGAGAAGTTAGTGTAGGAAAGGCTAGTGAAGATTTTACAGAAAAATTTCTTCAGGTAAACATATGTACAAAAGTTTTTACCTTTTTGAACGGAACCAAAGGCCATCCCAGTGATAGGGCGCCTGCCTAGGAGGGAAGTGGTCTCAGGATCAATCCCCCCTGGCCTCTGGTTCCTATTCCGGCATGTTGGCCTCCTGGAAGGGAGTCTATGTTGGATATGCAGCCACATCCTGCATATCTAGGGGCGGGAGACCGGTATCTCCCTTAATCGTGGGCTTCCTGGCCTAAGCCTCCGCATGCCATCCTGAATATACTATGGGAGATACCTGGTGCGCATATGGGGGGGCTGTAAGCCCTGTGGGGCAGCCTCATAAGTGTTGGGGCTTCGACCTACATTGGATGGCTTGTAGTATATTCAGGGTGGCATCAAGATGGCATCGAGGGCACGGGAAATTTTTGCTGATTATTATGTACGCATAAGGACAGCAGAGGAACAGCTTTAGATGGGGCCTTAAAATTAAAGCAAAGATTACAGTGGAAGCAGAAGATTACAACGGAAAACTGAAGCGGAAGATTACAGCAGAAGCGGAAGGTTACAACGGAAAACTGAAGCGGAAGATTACCGCGGAAGATTACAGCGGAAGCGGAAAACTACAGCGGAAGCGGAAGATTACCGCGGAAGCTTGAAGCGGAATATTACAGCGGAAGCAGAAGATTACCGCGGAAGCTTGAAGCGGAAAACTACAGCGGAAGCGGAAGATTACCGCGGAAGCTTGAAGCGGAAGATTACAGTGGAAGCGGAAGATTACAACAGAAGCTTGAAGCGGAAGATTACAGCGGAGGCGGAAGGAGGAGAATTAGAGTTTAAGAGAGGGGGTCTTAACTTTTAGGTAAAATACCTACGGCGACTTGGGATCAGGGGACAGTTTGCAAAGGATTTTTCGGAGAGAGGTGAAGCGGAAGGAGGGGGATTACACGCAGGAGAAGCTAGGAGGTTGGGGGAAGAGGAAATTGCTGACAGATTGAATTGGGAGGTCATCGCAAGGAGAGGGGCAAGAATTTTAGGCTTGGACGTTGTCTACTAAACTGTACGGAGGAGAAATTACTCTCAGGAGGCAGTTTTATTGAGAGAGATCGTTTGAAAATCTACGGAGGATTTTTGATCGACGCATGATCAAATTTTTGAGAGTTTCAGTTGGGGCAAAGAGAGGAATAAGATTCAGGGGCCTGAATTTCACTATTAGGTTCGGATTGAGACGTACTTGGTAGACTTATGGCTGAGAACTGATTGACAGGAGAGAGAGGCATGCAGGAGAGAGAGAGAGAGAGATTTTCCTTACGGTTAAAGAGATTGATGGTGTACTGACACTGGAATAAAGTTATTTCAACTCTTGAGAGACCTATCTGTGTACTTGAGTGTGTATTTGAGTGTTTGTTTTGTAATCGGTGGATACAAGAGGCTGTGGTTTGAGATTTCATGGTCGGTAGCGACCTATTTTCCTTTCTGGTCGTTTTTCTCTGATCGGTCACAGTCACGAGGTCCGCCTTCCCCAAGAAAGACTCTCAACTTGACACCGGGGAAGTCGCTTCCTCCACGCGGAATACCTGGGAAGACGGTTCTTCTTCCTGTCTTCCAGAAGACATCTTGTCTTCCGGGGCATCTTCCGGTGTCTTCTCGGCTTCCAACGCTGTCACTACCAAGTGGACAGCAAGGTCGAACTCCTCCTTCTCCAATCCGGATCCAGTCGATGGTGCTGGAGCTTGGGAAGATGCGGTTGCAGGTGGCGGAATCAAGGGAAGACCATAGAGTGTCTTCACTCCTTCTATCTGCCGATCCAAATACCTGAACATGCTCTCCTTACACTCGACCAACCTCGCTCTGGACTCCTCGTCCCATTCTCTAGTCAAGGTAAGCAACTTCCTACCCGCGGTGAAGTTGAACTTCTTTCGAAGCGCTTCCACCGACTGTGCTAGCATCTCGTACGCACGAGCTTCCGCTGTTTCCCGCTGCACCTTCTCAGCTGCAACTCGCGCTTCTGCGGCTTCCCGCTGCGTCTTCCATGTTGTCCTCTCCTCTGCGAGGATGGTGATCTTCTCCCGCACTCGGAGAACCTCTTTGTCGCGCTGCTGTAAACGCGCCTGCAACTCCTGGTTGCTCTTCCTCAGTTGGGTCAGCTCCTTGGCAGAAGCGGCTGCTTCCGCCTTGCTCCTCGCTGCGAGCTTCTCCGTGGTGCGGAGACTAGCTTCAAGCGCTTCTGTCTTCTTCTGGTCTTTTTCCTGACGCATCAATGTGCATAGACCGAATCCAGACTGTAGCGGCTTCTCCTGAGTCTTCGTTCTCTTCTCCAGCAATTCCATAGCTGGCTGGATCTCTGCGTGGAAGAAGGCACTGAACTCTTCCAGCCTCCTTCCTGCGGAAGACAGGTTCATCTCCACAATCCGATCGGAGGTGGCGACCTTGTCTTCTAGAGACAAGGATGTCTCTTCCACCACTATGGCCTTCATCTTCTGCACACGGGGAGAAGCTACTCTTCTCATCTTCCGAGGTGGAAGATCTCTCCCCATGGTAGAAGTGGTCCTCTTCACTGCGCTTCCCCGCATCGCAGTAGGAGTATCCATCCATCCTACGTCTTCTGGAGTCTTCAGAAGACCCTAGTGTGGCAGAAGCGATCTTCTGCTCCGGTCGGTACTCAGCAGTTCCTCCTCCGAGTCAGACTCCGATCCCCAATGAATGAGGGAGGTGGTCTTCCTAGGTACACTTCTAGGGTCCATCTTCCTCAGAGGCGTGGCGTCTTCCGACCCACTGGAGTCGTCTTCTCTCACCAGAAGCGTCTTCTGATGAGAGCCGGGCCTCAGCTGCGGCATCAGAGTGGGAGGGAGAGTTGCGGCTGCTGCTCGGTCATCCTCTTCCGAGGTCTCCTCCTTCGTCTCAGGTTGTGCTATCGGCCCATACTTCTCCAACTGTCCTTCCGTGAGATCTCCCATGGCTACGTACAAGTAGCAGAGGAAAGGTGTCAAGTGTCCTCCCGCCGGGGTACCCAAGTACGCTAGCTCCGCCTGTACATATATGTGGAAGAAGGCACCCCAGTTGACGGGCACTCCTTCATCCCACACTGCTTCCAGGAACTATACGTCCTGATCTCCAAGGTACCTTGTCTTCTACGCTTTCCCCTTGAGAAAGAGATGCAGAAACAGCTTCGACAGAAGTCGCTTCTTCGGCTCCCGGTAAGATTCGATCTTCCACCCGTTCCTTCCTTGCATGTCCTCCAGGAAGAGACAAGTTGTGCTTCTAAGCACATGCCACTCACTCACGATCCTGGGCAAAATCTTCTTCTCGAGCCAATACCTTCGGTCCTCGGATTCTGGCATGTGGAAGGCCCTGCGCCACCAATCTTCAGTCCAGGAAGATGGTCTTCCTCGAGCTACTCCTGCTTTCGCAGGTACGGTTGCGAGACGATAATGCTGCCCAAACCTCCTCCAGAAGTCCATGGTCAGCGAGGTTCCAATCCCACAGGAAGAAGTCGAGACCTAACTCCTTGAGGAAGGGTGTGGCCTCGGCCAACTCCGCTGCGGGTAACACCAACCCTCGAGGATGCATCGACATACTGGAAGATCTGTTGCACTAAGCCACACGCACTTACTGTGAGCTGAAGGCTCAGTCCTTCCCAAGTGCCCACAGTCTAGCTTCTACTTCTCAGAAGACGAAACTAGTCTTCCACTACTCCGTCTAACTACTCCGTCTCCCAAGATTCTAACAGTACTTCCTAGATAGCTCTCGTCTTCCGAGCTATATCTAAACAATCTTAACTAAGCAAGGCCTCGCATGGATTACCAAGAAGACAACCCGCCTTGCATTACATCCTACTTCTTAACAGAAGATACAAGATTCGTGAAACGTAGAGTGCATAACAGGTTCAGAAGATGGTGGGGGCTCTTGCGGTGACAGTGTCCTCTGGGAAGACTCCCAGGATAGCTTCCGATTCAATGTCTTTCTCGGAAGACCTCCCGAAGTCAGGCTTCCCTTCATTGGTCTCACCTGTCTTCTTCTTCCTACGCGCAATCTATCCTCACAACAGACTCAAGACATTTGCACTCTGTTCTTCTGACTTCTCACCTCTCATACACACTCAGAAGAAGCTTGCTGCTTGGTGGGAAGACATGACCCTCGACCATTCTCTCCAGATTCTGCCAGCAAGACTTCTCACGACTCTCTCCCAAGTTTGGGAAGAAGAAGGAATGGGCTGCTATGGGTCGGACAGAAGAGACTCGAAATGGATCCTCACGTCTTCTCGCGCATTTTGCCAGCCCTTCCAGTCTTCTAGTCTCTCTAGGAAGATGTGGATTTGAGAAGCTTGGAAGATCGGGAGGCACATGCCTAGTTCTCGATTTCTAACTTCTCGAAATAACAAAACAACTCACCAAGCCACTCGGAATTTGTACCAAGCCTCTCTTAACACAAAAGCAAAGCAAATCCACTCTTGATACGAATTGTGCACAGTCGACTTCCGAAGACAATCAAGCTATTGAAGTATCTTCCGAAGACAGTCTTCTGAAGATGTTCCAATCTTCCGAAGAGTCTTTTGTTCAAGGTTTTGGGAGTAGAGGGATGGTAGGGCAAGGAAATTGATAGCTGGGATCTTCAATTGGAGGGCTAAGAGTAGGGAAGCTCGAATTGAACTCGAGAAGAAGCAAGAAGATGTCTGACAGAAATTGGGCAGCGCTTCTGCGCCCAATGTCTCAAGAGGAAAATAAGGATGGAGGAATCGATCGATCATGTTGCCTGTAAACCATCGGGGAAGCGCGGGAGATACCGAACAAAGACGAGAAGCAGTGGGGAAGGGAAGAGAACATGGGAAGAACCTCTACTATCTTCTGTCGACTTCCCGAGCTGTCTTCGATCTTCCGCGCGCTTCTAGCTTTGTTTCCAGCTCCAATGCGACCTCACAAGGCTGCTTCCGTGGTCAGCTTCCGGCTACGTCTCAATTCCACCTTCGATTCCACTCAGCCACCCTCCAATGTCAGATTCCAGGAGCTCACAGAAAACCGTCTTCAGCTCGACACTCTTCTGCGCTCAGCAATTTGACTTCGCCTTCGAGTCGATCCTAACGTCACTCGATTTCACTCGCTGATTTCCTCACTCAAATCAACTCGCTGCCAGAATCGATCTTCTCAGTCTCCAATCGCTCGATGCGAGAAGCAGGTAGGTTTCTGTGCTAATGCGCTTCCTGCGCATCTTCTCCGCAGTTTAGGAGTTTCGACCCTCCTGACCGATTCGGTGCTACCTGGTAGGTGCACCTACTCCTTACGTGGTTAAGCTTCCATGGTTGCCATCTTCTGGAAGATACGTGTCTTCCGCCGTCTTCTGTCTTCTGCCGTCTTCTGTCTTCCGAAGACGTCACCGAGAAGACGCTCTTCGGAAGACGGTCATCTTCCGAAGAAGTCAACTTATTATTACAAACAGCCCTTAAGATCATCTTCATACTAAGGAAGCCGTAATCTTAAGTAACAACGCTTCTTCAGTTATACAAATAAGTTATTAATCTCAAAAATTTCAAAAATTCGTGAATCCTGTAATTTGTGGGCACCATAATACGGGAGAAGCGCATTAGCGCAGAATCATCACCTGCTTCCCACATTGAAGGCATTAGCATAGAAGATCGAGTTAGGAGATGCCGCATTGAATCAGGAGGTGTCGAATTGAGTGAGGAAGGCCAGCAGAGTGAAATCGAGATCAGCTAGGATCGAATTGCAGCTAGAGAGAAAGCGAGGACGAATTTCTGAAAGTAGGAAGCACTATCGAGCTAAAGGAGTCTCCTATAGATTCCCGGAAGCAAACATTGAAAGGTGATTGAAGAAAAATCTGAGGTGGAGCCCTGATCGATTGAGAAGCAGCAGGACATTGACGGTAGAAGCAGCTCTGTGGAGTCGCATTGGGGCTGAGGTTGAGCCAGAAGACTGAAGGCACTACGGGAAGCAAGCAGAAGACTGTTTGAGGTTCTTCCCATGTTCTCTTTCCTTCCCACCGCTTCTCGTCTCTTGTTTAGTATCCCCCGCGCTTCCTTGGTTATTTGCAGGAAATCCATCGATCGCTTTTTCCATCCCGCATTTTCCTTCTATGAAATTGGGCGCGGAAACGCTGTCCAATTTTCGACAATCATCTTCTAGCTTCTTCCCAAACTATAATCGAGCTTCCCTGTCCGTCGTTCTCAAATTCGATCCCGTAGCTATCAATTTCTTCACTCTACCGCACCTACTCCCGAATCCCTAGACAGAAGACGTTTCGAAAGATCTGAACATCTTCGGAAGACGCTTCTAAATCTTGAACATCTTCGGAAGACGCTTCTAGATGTCTGAAGTCTTCGGAAGACGACTGTGTGCAATTCGTATCGAGAGTGGATTGGATTTGCTTTTGTGTTAAGAGAGGCTTGGTACGAATCTTGAGTGACTTGGTGAGTTGTTTGTTGTTTCGAGAAGTTGGAAGTTGGGAACCAGACCTGCGCCTCCCGATCTTCTGAGCTTCTCAAATCCACATCTTCCTAGAGAGACTAGAAGACTGGAAGGGCTGGCAGAATGCGCGAGAAGACGTGAGAATCCTTTACGGGTCTCTTCTGTCTGACCCATAACAGCCTATTCCTTCTTCTTCCCGAACTTAGAAGAGAGTTGTGAGAAGTCTTGCTGGCAGAATCTGGAGAGAATGGTCGAGGGTCATGTCTCTCCACCGTGCAGCAAGCTTCTTCTGAGTGTGTATGAGAGGTGAGGAGTCGGAAGAACAAAGTATGAATGTCTTGTGTTTGTTGTGAGGGTAGATTGCGTGTCGGAAACAGAAGACAGATGAGATCAGTGAAGGGAAGTCTGGCTTCAAGAAGTCTTCCAAGAACGTTATTGAATCAGAAGTTGTCCCGGGAGTCTTCTTGGAGGTCACTGTCACCGCAGGAGCCCGCGACCGTCTTCTGAACTTCTCGTACAACTCTACTTCTCGCATAACTTCTATCTTCTGTTAAGAAGTATGATGTAATGCAAGGTGGGTTGTCTTCTTAGGAATCCATGCGATGCCTTGCTTAGTTAGGATTGTTTAGCTATAGCTCGGAAGACGGAGTAGCTATCTTCTGGAAGACTAGGTTCGTCTTCTGAAGATGGAAGCTAGACTGTGAGAACTTGGGAAGGACTGAGCCTTCGACTCACAGTAAGTACGTGTGGCTTAGTGCAATAGAGTTTCAAGTATGTCGATGCATCCTCGAGGGTTGGTGTTATCGGCAGCGGAGTTGGCCGAGGTCAAACCTTTCCTCAAGGAGTTGGGTCTCGACTTCTTCCTGTGGGATTGGAACCTCGCCGACCAGGGTCTTCTAGAGAAGGTTTGGGCAGTATTACTGTCCCGCAACCGTGTACCTGTGAAGACAGGAGTAGCTCAGGCAAGACCATCTTCTTGGACAGCAGAATGGTGACGTAGGGCTTTCCATAGACCAGAAGCAGAGAACAAGGGGTACGAGTTAGAGAAGAAGGTCCTACCTATGATCTCGAGGAAGTGACATGTGTCTGAGAGCACATCTTGTCTCTTCGTGGAGGACAGACAGGGAAGAAACGAATGGAAGGATGAAGCTTACCGAGAGTCACAGAAGCGTCTTCTGACGAAGCTATTCCTCCATCTCTTTCCCAAGAGGAAGGCGCAGAAAGACGAGGTACCTTGGAGACCAGGACGTGGAATTCCTGGAAGCCATTTGGGAAAGGCTGTCCATCAACTAGGGCACGTTCTTCCACGCATATGTGCAGGTAGAGCTAGTGTAGTTAGGCACCCCAACAGGAGGACATCTTACTTCGTTCTTCTGTTACCTGTACGTGGCCAAGGGGGACCTAACGGAAGATCAGTTGGCGAGATATGGACCAACAGGGCAGCACGAGACGTAGGAGGAGACCTCAGGAGAAGACGACCGAGCAGTAGCAATGACTCCTTCTCTCACTCTGATGTCGCAGATGAGGCCAGGTACTCATCAGAAGACGCTTCTGGTGAGGGAAGACGACTCCAGTGGGTCGGAAGACGCGACACCACCAAGGAAGATGGGTCCTAGGAGTGTGCCTAGGAAGACCACCTCCTTCTCGATCATTCACTTTGGATCGAAGTCTGACTCTCAAGAGGAGCCACTGAGTACCCGAGCTGCACAGAAGACTGCTTCTGCAACACCAAGGAGTCTTCCGAAGACTCCAGAAGATGAAGGTTGGATGGATACTCCTACGATGCGAGGAAGCGCAGTAAAGAGGACCGCTTCTGTCATGAGGAGGGGTCTTCCACCCCGGAAGATGAGAAGAGTAGCTTCTTCTCGTGCGCAGAAGCAGAAGGTCACAGCAGCAGAAGAGGCATCCTTGTCTCAAGAAGACAAGGAAGACACCTCCGTCCGGATCGTGGGGATGAGTCTGTCTTCCGCGGGAAGAAGACTGGAGGAGTTCAATGCCTTCTTCCACTCGGAGATCCAGCCAGCTATGGAGTTGGTGGAGAAGAGAGCAATGGCTCAGGAGAAGCCACTACAGCTTGGATTTGGTCTAGTACCCTTGATGCGCCAGGAAGAAGACCAGAAGAAGGTAGAAGCGCTGGAAGCCAACCTCCGCGTCATGGAGAAGCTCGCAGTGAAGTACAAGATGGAAGCAGCCGCTTCTGCCAAGGAGTTAGCGCAGCTGAGGAAGAGCAACCAGGAGTTGAAAGCGCGTTTACAGTAACGTGACCAGGAGGTTCTGCGAGTCCGAGGTAAGATCACCGCCCTCATAGAGGAGAAGATGACGTGGAAGACACTACAGGAAGCCGCAAAAGCGCAGACTGCAGCCGAGAAGACGCAACGAGAAGCAGTAGAAGCTCGTGCACAGGGGTTGCTAGCTCAGACGGTGGAAGCGCTTTTGAAGAAGTTCAACTTCATCGCGGGTAGGAAGCTTCTTGCCTTAGCTAGGGAGTGGGACGACGAGTCCAGAGCAAGGTTAGTGGAGTGCAAGGAGAGCATGTTCCGTTACTTGGATCGGCAGATAGAGGGAGTGAAGACACTTTACGGTCTTCTCTCGATTCTGCCATCAGCGACTGCATCTTTCCAAGCCCCAAAACCATCGATCGAATCAGACTTGGAGAAGGAGGAGTTCGACCTCGCTGTCCACTTGGTAGTGACAGCGTTGGAAGCCGAGAAGATCACGGAAGAAGCCCCGAAAGACAAAGTGTCTTCTGGAAGACAGGAAGAAGAGTTGTCTTCCCAGGTGTTTCGAGTGGAAGAAGCGACTTCTCCGGACCCCTATGAGATCACAATGACCCCCAACGTCGAACCAGTACCTCAGAAGAGCGAGGAAGCGCAGGTTGATCCAGCTTCCCAGAAGACGCTTCCGTCTTCCGAAGCAGCACCAGGCGAGCCAACTACGAATGTTGAGGAGGAAGCCACCTCAGTGACACCTGAGGTATTTGCAGGGCTTCCCAGCTTATCAGAAGCCGAGTTAGGAGTTCAGGTAGAAGCATATCGAATGGAGATTGCATCCGAGCAATTAGAATAGGCAGCAAAGCGCATAAGACAAGTCAACTTAATAGGAACCGAACATGCTATCTTAGGAAGTGATAATTTCAGTGTAATATTAGATAAGTGATCATGTGGTAGAGTAGGCAGCGCAGGAGTAGTAAGGTGGATGGCTAAATAGGAAGGAGAACCGCTTGCATGTGGGGTGGCAGCCTTCTGACAGCACCCATCTCTCCCTGGTTGTAGTTGAGGATTGGAGGGGATTCCCTCTACGCCTCAAGGCAGATGCATAAGTAGGATCGAAGAGTAGATTTTTAGACACACATACGCATCACTGTGAGTAGAGACACATTACACACTAGAGACGCATACGCATAGTGCACACTACACCCGATGTTAGAGACATACGAATAGATTGAGATTACACCGAAGGGATCTACATTCTCTCGTTGCCAGCAGTGGTTCGAAGATGTAGATAGAGGTAGTGAGCAGTTTAGGAGCAGGGAACGGCATCCTCGTGTAGTCCTGCTAGCTAAACTGATGTGTCGAGAAGTAGGAGCAGAAAGTAGAGGGAGTGAGTTTCCCGACACCAATGTGCCTTCTTCTCGAGGAATGGATTGCTGATTTGAGTGCAGAAGCTTTGTCTGTGTCTCGTGGATAGTGAGTTTCCTTGAATTCACTCCCGATTGTGCATGGGAAGCATTCTTCTTGAGTGGCGGTGACTGTCAACAGCTGTGCAGATTCGCAGCTTGGCTCATCCAGTGGAGCACTTCGGATCCACGTACGGACGGTCCTATGGATAAGGGGTCTCAGAAGACAGAGTAATCGGAGCAGCGAGAGAAGAAGAAAGAAGCCTTCTTCCCACAGCAGAAGACGACATCCTCAATGTCGCGCCCCTCATTCTCAAGATCGGGCGCAGACGCGAACAACAGAACCCTAGCGGACTTGCGCTAGGTTGTGAACGCTGCGAGTAAGACTTAACGGCTTGGTCAGGAAGTCGGGATCAGATGAACCCTAAGTGGTTCTCTGAACCAAGGTTGGAACCTTGGGTTAGGACATAAGGGCCTACCCCAAGAGGGCCCAAGACGAACGCTGACCTAAGGAGGCGAGTCTGGGAACGGGCTGAAACATGAGTCTCAGACATAGGTCCGAGACGTGGGTCCGAGACGCAGACGAACCACAGGGTTCGACCCTGGGTCTGGACCATAGGTTTCGGAAAAACTGCTAAGTGTTGGAGCTCTAGGGACGTTTTAGGTCGTGGACGGAGCTCCACGTAAGATCTCGAGGCGAGTGAGGTATCATTGGAAAGGTCTCGTCGAGAGCTTTCCAGTGATATATAACACTCCTCGATCTGACCTCCGACTTGGAAGTTATGGCCGAACCACAATCGGGTTGTGGTATAATTTTCAGGGACCAAAGAGGTGCCGCCGATCCCCAGAAGTATATATGAGGGGGGCTCGATGCCTGGGTGGGCCAGGACGAGTCACCCGACCCCGGGGTTCGGCGGGCGGACTCTGGGGGCATGAGGTGATGGCTGGGTCAGTTCCAAGGCGCGTTCCGATCTAGACTTGGACGTCTAGACTTAGGAACGATGTAAGGGCTGGGGCAAGACTAGGGAACGAGTCGGCGGGTTAGACCACCATTCGAGAACCTAGACCCAGACGGACATCACGGGCGGTTGGGCCGCTAGGTGTGCTGGAGGCACCGTTTAGGACCCTGGACTTTATGGGAAGTCCGCCCCAAGTCATATTGTGACTTGCTCATGTTTGGGACCGACTTAGGCGGATCTAAGTCGGGACTTAGGATTGCTGAGCTTGATGAATAGGGAGACGGTCCGGCTCCGGTCCGGACCAAACAGAACTAAGGTAAGTGGTGCATGGACGCTAACTTGTGATTGTGTTTGCAGGTTAGCAGTGTAAAGTTTGCGACCTACTGAGTTAGAGCTTCCGCTGGCGCAACAAGGCGGTAGGTGCGCGAAACTCAAGTAGAAGATTGTGTAATTGTACGCATGTTTGTGGTCTTCCTCTCCAAATTATTACAAGCAGGGATGGCTTATTAGTGAGGATCCGGACTAGAAGCCTGTCAGAGTCTTAATTTCTCATTTTCATCTTGTTTTTCTCCCGTTTGGACTTTCCTTCTTCCCCATCTTTCCCATCTTCTTACCTTCTTCTAGTGAGCTTCCGAGACTTCTATTGAGCTTCTGTGAAGGTGAATGTCGTTGTAGTGCTGCAGGAAGACCGTTTCCGTAAGCAGAAGCCTGGGAAGGCTACATGGGACATACACCCTATGATTGATCTAACCCGTTGGGAATTGGAAGAGCAATGTGCGACAGACGTTGCTAGTCGACTTCTACGAAGCAGGAGCAGTCTTCTGGAGGTGTAAGAAGCCGAGTTGAACCCCCAAAAGCCGAGAATTACTTCGAGAAGACGGTAATGAGAAGATCGGAAGAAGTGACATGGAAGCAAGAAGCGTCTTCTCGAGCTTCTCTGTAGATAGTTGTGTGATATTTTAGTTAGTAGTTGTTTGTTTAGGTCCAGAGCACCTTCTGAAGGGTCTAGAAGCCGTGTGGTTTTGTGAGAAGATGGGAATTCTAGATAAAACCCGTGTGTTTATGTGTTTGAACGAATCTTAGAACTTAGAACAGTGTTACTTGTGCAAATCCTCTGTGGGAACTATATCTTTTATACTAAATGGGCAAAAGGAGTAATCCTACGACACTACACAGACCCTCCTATGTAATCCAAATCTATTCATATGTCTCCTGTGTGTGTAATGTGTGTGTTAAATCCTACTCTGTGTCGTACTGTATACTTCTGCACTTGAGTCGCAAGAGGGAGTTCTCAAGGGAAATGAGACACTCTCAAAATGCCACCACCTCACATGCAATCGGTTTGGAAACTTACTTTCTACTCCTACCGTTGTCTACTCTGTCACATAGACGGTCATCTAAAATTACAAAGGGAGTTGCTCCTCCCTAAAATAGTAGACTTCGCTTTCTATCAAAATTAACAAGTCAATTGTCTTCCTAACTTGCTGCCTACTCTTAATTGTTGGGTGCGATCTCCTCTTGATTGGTTCCTACTTGAACTCCTAAATCGACTTCGGATAAGATGAGAAGCCCTGCGAGTACCTCGGGTGTGACTGAGGTGACTTCCTCCTCGATGTTCGTGGCTTGCTCTTCTGGGGCGGCTTCAAAAGACAGAGACGTCTTCTGGGAAGTTGAGTCCACCTGCATTTTCTCGCTCTTCTGCGACACTAGTTCGACGTTGGGAGCTGAGGTGACCTCACAGTAGTCAGAGGAAGTCACCTCCTCCACTCGAAACACCTAGGAAGACAACTCTGCTTCCAATCTTCCAGAGCTTCTTCCGAGGTCTTCTCGGCTTCCAACGTTGTCACTAGCAAGTGGACAGCGAGGTCGAACTCCTCCTTCTCTAAATCTTCCCCGATTGCTAGTCTTGGAGCATAAGAAGATGTAGCTCCTAGTTGTGGAATCGAGGAAAGACCATAAAGCGTCTTCAAGCTCTCAATCTGTCGATCTAGGTAGCAGAACATGCTCTCCTTGCACTCCACTAACATCGTCCTGGAATCGTCATCTCACTCCCTAGCTAGGGTGAGAAGCTTCCTACCCGCAGTCAAGTTGAACTTCTTGCGAAATGCTTCCACCGTTTGCGTCACAAGTCTCTTTATTCGAACTTCTGCTTCTTCCCGCTGCGTCTTCTCGCTGCGGAAGCACAAGCTGCAGGGCTTGTGCTTCCGCGGCTTCTCGCAGTGTCTTCCATGTCGTCTTCTTGTGGTGCTCACAATTTACAGGATTCACGAATTTTTGAAATTGTTAAGGTTAATAACTTGTTTGTATAACTGAAGAAGCTTTGTTACTTAAGATTACGGCTTCCTTACAAAGAAGATGATCTTACGATTTTTTTCGCAATAAGAAGTTGACTTCATCAGAAGACGGTCGTCTTCCGGGAAGCGTCTTCTCGGTTGTGTCTTCAGAAGACGAAAGACGGCGGAAGACGGAAGACGGCAACCGCGGAAGCTTAACCATGTAAGAAGTAGGTGTACCTACGGGGTAGCACCGAGTAGGTTAGATAAGTCGGGTAGGTCGAAAACTCCTAAACTACACGAAAAGATGCGCAGGAAGCGCATTAGCACTGAAACACTACCGCTTCCCGCATCGAGCTCATTTTTGGCTAGAAGATCGAGTTGGAAGGTGATCGACTTGAGCGAGGAGGGCCACCAGAGTGAAACTGAGTAGAGCCAGGATCGATTCATAGCTAGGAAGAAGGCTAGTGCGAATCGCTGAGAGTAGGAAACATATCAAGCTGAAGGAGTCTTCTGGAGACTCCCGCAAACAGACATTGAAGGACGGCTGAGAAGAATCTAAGGTGGAGTCTTGTTCGATTGAGGTGTAGCAAAGAATTGACGACGAAAGCAGCTCTGTGGAGTCGCATTGGAGCTGAGGTCAGAGCCGAAAGCGCGTGGAAGATTGAAGACAGCTCGGGAAGCAGACAGAAGACTGTTTGAGGTTCTTCCCATGTTCTCTTCCCTTCCCAGCGCTTCTCGCTTTTTGTTTGGTATCCCCCGCGCTTCTCCGATTGTTTGCAGGCAAATCGGTCGATTGATTCTCTCTCCACATTTTTCCTTTTGTGACATTGGGCGTGGAAGTGCTGCCCAATTTTTGACAACCATCTTCTTGCTTCTTCTCGAGTTGCAATTAGAGCTTCCCTGTCCATCGTCCTCAAATTCAAGATCACAGCTATCAATTTCCTTACCCTACCATCCCTCTACTCCCGAAACTTTGAATAGAAGACGCTTCGGAAGATCTGAACATCTTCGGAAGACGCTTCTGAAACCTGATTGTCTTCGGAAGACGCTTCGGAAACCTGACTATCTTTGGAAGACGAATGTGTGCAATTTGTATCAAGAGTGGATTGGATTTGCTTTTGTGTTGAGAGAGACTTGGTACGAATCTCGAGTGGCTTGGTGCGTTGTTTGTTATTTCGAGAAGTTGGAAGTTGAGAACTAGGCATGTGCCTTCCGGTCTTCCAAGCTTCTCAAATCCATATCTTCCTAGAGAGACTAGAAGACTGGAAAGGCTGGCAGAATGCGCGAGAAGACGTGAGGGTCCGTTATGGATCTCTTCTGTCCGACCCATAGCAGCCTATTCCTTCTTCTTCCCGAACTTAGAAGAGAGTTGTGAGAAGTCTTGCTGGCAGAATCTGGAGAGAATGATCAAGGGTCATGTCTTCCCATCATGCATCAAGCTTCTTTTGAGTGTGTATGAGAGGTGAGAAGTCAGAATAACAGAGTGCGGATGTCTTGTGTCTGTTGTGAGGTTAGATTGCAGGAAGCAGAAGACAGGTGAGACCAGTGAAGGGAAGCTTGGCTTCAGGAAGTCTTCCGAGAACGTTATTGAATCTGTTTGTCTGAATTGAAGCTGTCCCGGGAGTCTTCCTAGAGACCACTGTCACCGCAGGAGCCCGTGTCGTGCGCATACACATCGCTACACAACATACATCGCTGTCAGAGGTACATCACACATACACATAACACATGGACGATGTCATACACATACACAAGTGTACCACAATAATCTGTATAGAGAAATTACCATCTCCAACACTACAACACTGATTACTCACAAATGATCAAGCCACACCCACTCTAAACGCGAAGAGAATCCGGATTACACTCAACTAGACTATCCACCATAGCCTGGAGCTTGAAGGCTCAACTCAAAGAACTAAGGTCTCCAAGCCCTACCTGCGAAGTTTATCCCTAGTGGGCTCTTTCACCAACTCGCCCTAACGACACTAACGGCCTTACCGAGATGCGCCACTTCGCACTCGGTCAACCTAGCCGAGGTGCCCCAAACTGACGTGACAGCTGTCGTGCGCATACACATCGCTACACAACATACATCGCTGTCAGAGGTACACCACACATACACATAACACATGGACGATGTCATACACATACACAAGTGTACCACAATCGCCCCCCTAACTGACGGTTAGGTCCCTCTAACTCCAGATAGCTCCATATCTCAACTACGTGATACACACCTTCATGTGTGCAAGGATCAGGAGGCCGGGTGCTACATCGCCCCATCGTTAGTCGCCTATCTGCAATCCATACCACGCAAAGATCTAATCGACTATCTCCGCTATATACATCGAGGACAAACCCACCGTCCAGTAGGAACGACACTGAGAGGTGGAGTCAAACATGACATGTGCTAACTTCTCGAACAACCATCACACACCAACATACGGGCTGCTCCACCGGCAGACCCACACAACATACACCTCAAGCCCGCGCGTACAACTGCTAAGCTTGGGTCAACGGTACCATCAATGTTGGGAAGATGACATGGCACGCAATTACGCACATGGTCCTTCCAAACAACACCATCACGGCCCTTTAACATGAGTACTCCAGAAGGTAACACCTCACGCACTCGTAAAATAGTGCGCCCTGCGGTCACATCCAACGTCGTCGGTGCAGTCTGCTGTAGATAGATATAATCGCCAGGATGAAACCTGCGAATTGACGGCCGATAACCTCCTCCTCGGATAGTCGCATATCGCAACGTGTCTCTATGCTGAGCAATCGCTAGGTTCTCAAAAGCCATAGACATAACTCTCCGAAATGTCTCTGCTCGTTGAGAACATGCTCTCACTCACATATCCGTGTCATCAAGGTCCAGCACCTCAGCAGAATCACGACGAATGGCCGAAGGTAGATCTGGATCTCGGCCATACAATAGAAAATACGGTGAGAAGGAAGCCAAAGACGCTTGTCGGCTGAAACGGTAGCCCATAGCCAACCATGGTAACTGCACATCCCAGTCTCCCAAGTGGCCCTTTTGCAAGCCATACTTGCGCAATCCTCTCTTCACCGTCTGAACTACTCTCTCCGCCAAACCATCCGCCTCAGGATGATCTCGAGATGTTTTCCGATGATCAATCAGCGCCTGATCACACAAGGCCTGAAACTCACCAAGGAACTCTGTACCTTGGTCTGTCAGCACTTCAGCTGGTGCTCCAAAACGACTCAGCACTCGATCTAAGAACGCATACGCTGTCCTTTCACTCGCCTTGTCTGGTAATGCCACCAACTCAATCCACTTGGAGAAGTGCTCCACCATCACCAACACATACCGGTGGTGACGTACGGTCAACGGTAAGGGTCCCGCAAAATCCAAACTCCAACGGTAACCCAACCCCATAATCGGTAAGGGGTGTAATTGTGGAGTAGGAGCATTAAACGATGCTCGTACTCGATCACAAACCACACATCGTGCGACAAACTGTTGCACATCGATGTGCATACCACGCCACCAATACTGTCCTTGGAGTAAGCTATGTGTACGCTTCACTCCAAAATGTCCCAACTCTTCATGGGCATGTCGTATTAACTGTGCCCTCTGGGATGGATGTGGGCACTATCCGTACCCTCTCATCACCCCACACTCGAAGTACATGTCGTCCTTCTCGTCGAAATCTCTTCGCTCGTTGAAGGACACGATCTCGCTCCTTGGCACTTACTGTGCCTACTACCACACCAGTACGTAGATACTCCATCACGGTCACATCATCATGGATATCTCGCTGGTCTGGAACACCATCTCCACCCTCAAGATCTGGAGACTCATCATCTACTCTCTGACCAGAGAAAGATACGACTTGGCCTTCCATACTAGAGTTCATGGCCAACACACAAAGAAAGGCAGATGCATGCCACCCTGGCACTATCTCCTCATTAACCTCGTCATGCCATCGAGCCCCAGTCTGATCCTGCTGACTCGTGCACGGGTTGCGACTCAACCCATCGGCATCTAGGTTTGCAACTCCAGGTCTATGCACTACCTGGAAGTCATACTCTTGTAAGATCAGAGCCCATCGTGCAAGCTTCCCTGTAAGCTTATCGGACTCCATCAACCACTTGAGCGGCTGGTGATCAATGATGAGAGTAAAGGGGTTCCCAAATAGATAACATCAAAAGTGTGCAACAGCCCACACTGCCGCCAAACACTCTCCCTCATACGAACTATACCTCGCCTCCGCTGAATTGTTGGAGCGACTGGCATACGCCACCACGAACTCCTTTTTCTCATCATCATGCTGAGTCAGCACTGCTCCAAGTCCCAACATACTCCAATCAGTGTGCAGTTGGAAAGGACGCCCCCTAACGGGTCTCCTCAAGATGGGAGCAGATGTCAACCTATCCTTGAGCTCTACAAAAGCTCGCTCCTGCTCATCTCCCCACTGCCACTCCTGGTCCACCTTCATCAGCTTGGTCAATGGCTTCGCAATTGCACTAAATCCCTTCACGTACCGACGATAAAAGTTCGCCAAACCAACAATTGTCCGAACTCGACTCACATCTGTGGGGCGCGAGATACGTGCAATAGCCTCAACCTTCGTCTGTTGAACACCCAATCCACCTGGATAGATGGTGTGGCCCAGATACTCTACCAACTCCTGGAAGAACTTACACTTCCCAGGGTGTTACTTCAACCCATGAGCTCTCAACCGCTCAAACACATCCCGTAAGTGTCTCTCGTGCTCCTCCACTATAGCACTATAGACTAAGATGTCGTCAATATAACATCTGACAAAATCCAATCCTGCTAAGATTCTGTCCATCACCATTTGGAACTCAGCAAGGGCATTCTTCAACCCAAATGGTAAGAACCGCCACTGATACAAATAATCCTTGCCGTGAGAGTCAATTCTCCAGAATGCTGTCTTTGACTTATCTTCTTCTCTCACTGGCAACTGATGATACCCTGCTCGAAGATCCAAAGTACTGAAGACCTTCACATGCCCCACTGCATCAAAGATCTCCTCAGGTGTCGGCATGGCATACTTATCGGACTTCGTCTGCCGATTGATAGGACGATAGTCCTCACACATCCGTCTATCTGTGTAGTTGCCATACATATCCTTCTTGGCTGGCATAACTGTGGTAGATGCATACTCTCCATGCGACATCTCTACCAACCTAGCCTCCAACAAGTCTTGAGTCAGACTCTAGATCAAGGCTCTCTCCATGTCACTGTACCTGTAAGGACGTCGAAAGATTGGCGTGTCATTAGCCAAGTCGATCCGTATACCAGGTCCTTTCAAGGTACCCAAATCCTTCATACTGAAGGCAAAACAATTCCTGTAGCTCTTCAGGAATCTTTGGACTCTTCGTCTCTCCTCTCCTATAAGCTTGGGTCCAATCTCTGGCTCCCAAGTATCCTCTGTCATCATGCTAGAGGTAGAAGACGAAGTCGTTGACTGCTATCTTGCAGCCTCTGGAGCAGTTTCCTTCTGCTCACTTTCGCGCACCTACCGCCTTGTTGCGCCAGCGGAAGCTCTAACTCAGTAGGTCGCAAACTTTACACCGCTAACCTGCAAACACAATCACAAGTTAGCGTCCATGCACCACTTACCTTAGTTCTGGTTGGTCCGGACCGGAGCCGGACCGTCTCCCTAATCATCAAGCTCAGCAATCCTAAGTCCCGACTTAGATCCGTCTAAGTCGGTCCCAAACATGAGCAAGTCACAATATGACTTGGGGCGGACTTCCCATAAAGTCCAGGGTCCTAAACGGTGCCTCCAGCACACCTAGCGGCCCAACCGCCCGTGATGTCCGTCTGGGTCCAGGCTCCCGAACGGTGGTCTAACCCGCCGACTCGTTCCCTAGTCTTGCCCCAGCCCTTACATCGTTCCTAAGTCTAGCCGTCCAAGTCTAGATCGGAACGTGCCTTGGAACTGGCCCAGCCATCACCTCATGCCCCCAGAGTCCGCCCGCCGAACCCTGGGGTCGGATGACTCGTCCTGGCCCACCCAGGCATCGAGCCCCCCTCATATATATACTTCTGGGGATCGACGGCCCCGCCCTCCTCTTTGGTCCCTGAAAATTATACCACAACCCGATTGTGGTTCGGCCATAACTTCCAGCTCGGAGGTCAGATCGAGGAGTGTTATATATCACTGGAAAGCTCTCGACGAGACCTTTCCAATGATACCTCACTCGCCTCGAGATCTTACGTGGAGCTCCGTCCACGACCTGAAACGTCCCTGGAGCTCCAACACTTAGCAGTTTTTCCGAAAACCTGTGGTCCAGACCCAGGGTCGAACCCTGTGGTTCGTCTGCGTCTCGGACCCACGTCTCGGTCCCACGTCTCAGACCTATGTCTGAGACTCATGTTTCAACCCGTTCTCAGACTCGCCCCCTTAGGTCAGCGTTCGTCTGAGGCCCTCTTGGGGTAGGCCCTTATGTCCTAACCCAAGGTTCCAACCTTGGTTCAGAGAACCACTTAGGGTTCATCTGATCCCGACTTGCCGGTCAAGCCGTTAAGTCCTACTCGCAGCGTGCACAACCTAGCGCAAGTCCGCTAGGGTTCTGTTGTTCGCGTCTGCGCCCGATCTTGAGAATGAGGGGCGCGACATCACCACCAACAACCTCCACCGCTACTGTGCGTAAAACTTCTGCAGTTCTAGCTGCAAGCTCCACACTCTCTCCTATGACATCCCATGATGTCCAAGGATGACGAACTCCACGTGCTTCGCCCCCAACCTTTGCCTCCACCGATCCGATAGGCAAAGAGCTCAAGAGTACTCGAGCAGTAACACCCGTCGATCGCATCCGACGCTGCTCAGCCAATCCAAGGCTAACCATCCATGTCAAGCAATTCAAGTCCATTGCTTGACCCAATACTTGACGACGTGAAGCCTCCGACACCGAAGCTACTGCAGTCGTACCCGTAGCGAAACCCATCGCTCGCTCTCTCTCATCGGCATTGGGCTCCACCAACTGCCGTAATTGAGCATCCCACACAAGCCCAGGTCCTCCATCTCTGTAAGCATGTGACGCTGGAAAGCTTACCAAAGTAGATAACGCTACCATGGGCCGTCCCACTAGGTTCACCACTGCCATGGGTGACCTATCGACGACTCTCACTACTTGAGATCGTCGTCCTGCATCCAAGATGCTATCCACCGTGAGATGTGCTGGTCGTCTCACTCCATCGTGTGCTCGCTTAAGCACCTCTCTCGGTAACAAGTTCGTCCACCACAACCATGGACGATGTGCATGAGATCCTACTCTCGCTGCATCCAACAACACTGCTGGTCCAATCCAAGACCGCACTTGGTGCACACTCGCCATCATTTGTGTACGAGCATCACCCAACAAAGGAAAGTTCTCCAAGATGTACGCTGGAGAATCCACCTGGTGCATCTAGAGATGTCGTAAGGTCCATAACATCTCCCATAACATCTTAGATCGCGGGTCATGTAAACCCTTACCTCTCCCAGCACGCGTATGACCTTGACATGGCCATCCGGCTATGACCAAGTGAATGGTGCCAACAAACGTAAGATCCTGCGCCCCCAGCAGCGAAATATCCTACGGTAATGCTTGCTGGTATCCTCTAACAGCTGATATGGGCAACAACTCAGGATATCTCTGCACCAAACGTGCCACATGTCGCAATGAGATGCGTCTCGTAATCTCATCTCTCTCCACATACAAGTATCGCTGTACTTGTATGCCTGTCTGCAATACCGCAGCCAAACCTGTGCTGATACCTCCAAACAGCTCCAGCACACATATACCCTCCTCTGGATACTGCCACACAATGGGAGTCGTATCCAACGGTGATAAGGTCACAGGGCCAGTAGCAGGAACAACCCTTTGTTCCTCTACTGGTGGTACAAAAGCTTCACTCCAAGCCTGCTGCACCAACTGATCAGCATACTGCCGCAACTCTCCACTCGAACTCTAGAGTGGAACATCCAAGGCAGATGGTACTAACGTAGACATGCTAAGCATGTCCTCCACCTCCTCAAAGACCGGAGTATCCTCCGCATGGGGCATTGCCCTCCAACAACTCGTCCTGCCAAGTGATGACCGAACTGAACCCTGCAACAGATGCCATCGTCCCTGGTGTAGGCTCCGTCGTCCCAACTCTAGCACTGAACCGCACTGGTAAGCGGCTCACTCGTCCCTCACCGGACTGCCAACCTGGTCTGTAAAATGCTGTCTCCGTCCAATAGTCGATCACGAACCCCATAGGGTACAACACAGCACCTCCCACCAATACATCATAAGACTCTGCGGCTGTAACTATGGCCTTGGCCCTCACCATAGAGCCATCCGTGGGGTGATCTGGCCGAACTCTCACCGTCAACATCTCACGTGTCATGTGTAGAGCCGTACCTCCTGATCCCCCTAGAGATGTCTGCAACTGGAATGGACATCTCTCTATCTCGGACTTCTTCAGACCCAAACCAATACACGCCGCCTTTCCCAACATCAACGGTTGGGCTCCAGAGTCTAACAAGACCTTCTGGGGTCGATACACTTTCCCTGAAGGTGCCACCAAACAGAAGATACCACTTCTGTTGTCCACCGACACCACACCTGGTGCCAAACCAGCACGGTCAATCGCCGGCCTAGCTGGTAACTCATCTAACCTAGCAGCCGCCGCTTGCCAAGTACCACTGGTAGCTTTCCTGATCCTCGACTCCATGGACACATCTACCGCCTCTCGCTGAACTACTTCAGCACTAGAGGTAACTACATCCTCGCTCTCACTGAGCGTGACCGCCAACTGGAACACTGGAGCCAAGTTGACTCCCAGTGCTCTCATATCCGTGGCTGAGAATAGTGGGGCTCGCAAAGCTGCTGTAGCCGCCCCCAACATCAGATTCGACGTCGCATCCACAGACGTCGAGGGTGTACTCACATCACACCCATTCCTGGATGTCGATGCCTCCAACTCTACTACACCATCGGTAGGTCGTTTAGGAACCATAGATGTGGTCCTCAACGCCTCCGATAACGTGAACGATTGAGGAAGCCTGGCCTGTCTACCAGCCTCCCCGCGTTGTGATCCAACTCCACTGACGCACCTCGTGGCTCAGAGACACGTACTGCACCTCTAGTCACTGTCGCAGATGCCTCAATCTGCGCCACACCAGCCATGAAGTCGAAGTCACCTCCTTCTCCTCCATAAGACATGGAAGCCTCTGTTGCTAAACCCTAAACCCTAAATCCTAAACCTTAAATCCGACGTGCACATCGTCCACGATCAGCCTTCCCTTGCTGCAACTCGGGATGGAGATCAAAACAACGGTCACTACTGTGACCAGGTCGTCCGCAATGCTCACATTGCCTAGGTACTGCTTGAGACGTCCCTGATGTCCCTGACGTCTCATAACCTCTCCTATGTGGACAATCCCTCTGCTGATGAGGACCATCACACGTCCAGCAAGGACCCGCTTGCTGCTGACTAGAGAAGGACGGCATGGGCTTCTGCCCATCAGATCCTCCAACACCTCCCTAAGATCGTGACTGCTCCGCACGATCCTTACCACCACCACCACCACCACGCTGTTGCGTAGCCTGTGATCCTCGAGAAGAGGTGGTCGCTCCATGTGGTATCTCCTTGCTGAACCCAGCAACCACCACCCTCTCCTCCACCATGTTGAGCTCAATCCGCTCAGCCAGACTAAAGACAACCGCCAACGTCGGAGCGGTATCTCTAAGGAGAGTAGCATCTCTAACTCTCCTACGCAGCTCCCGGTCTAGTATCCCATACCAGAATTGGACTGCCTGTGCTTCCGTCACCCCTTGGATAACGCTGATCAACCGCCTCATCCGAGTAAACACCTCGCGTATGCTCTATCCAGTCTTCCGCTAGAACTCCTGCAGACTCCTCAACTTGTCGGTCCGCACACCCTGATAGTTCTTCCTCAAACATTAGAAGAACTGAACCACAGGGTTAAACCCTAGTGGTATCTCACTCACACTACCACCTACTCCACTACCTGTGGACGCACCGCTGGTAGTAGATACTCCGCCACCTGCGACTGTACCACTGCTACTGGCACCCGAACTCGCAGGTGCTACGCCTCCCGAAACTGCGCCAGTAGTGATAGAAACGTAGTTGGGAGATCAATGTTGTCTCCACAACTCGATCTCAACGATCGTCCATCGGCGGTCCCTCCAAGTGCTGGAACAAACCCTTCCACGCCATGAAGGGTGTAAACAGCTGTGGGTTCCGCATCTGCTGCAGATCGCACCAACTGTCGAACTCCTGGATGAAGTCATCCAGCTCAATGGTACCAACTGTACCCGAGTAACGCCGAGGCCCCTTCGTGGCTCCCCATAGATCTCGTCCATGTCCCACAACAACGGTGTGGCGACACTGGACTCACCACCAGAAAACGCACTGTCTGCGTCTGACTCGTCCTTTGGAACAACCGACGGCAATGGTGTAGGTAGTCGGTACCTCATCCCACTCCGTGTATACCCACTGTCCGAGAAGTCCCCACCAGAACCTCCCGAGAACTCCGTGATGAGAGAATCCCGCTAACACACTCCCCAACTGGAATGTCGCAATCCCCGTCACCACCGTAACCACCACTTGCCTAACCCCGCTCCTACTGAGCTCACCTATCCCCTACTAGGACGGTCAAGGTAAGGGTAACCTGTACCTGCCATCACCACAGGCAGCCTCTCACAGTCTGTTGGTCGCACTCCAACCGCACCGTGAGAGAGACAAAGGTAGTCTGACTGGTCCGCAACTCCAGCCTCACTACCGACAGCACACTGGAGTGAACTCACTCCGGAAATCAAGCGCCAACACAAGCAAACGTGGCGCACAAACAGGAAGCAAAGTATGGAGGGGTTCCAACCACAAGAAGTCCAAACGATAACCCTCCACACTCAAACATTCACATAAAGAGAAACCCAGCCCCACCCGGACTGACGACTCCTTGTCGGTGACCACATGCACAATATATGGTCACCAACAGTCGTAAGTGACACTGGAGGTCACTAACTAGATGTCCACACCTCTAGTAGCTCCAAAAACATCCACGTGGTAGCTATACTAGCTCACCCAAGACAACTGCCACCAGTTGCCTCCATACGCGCCTCTACGGTGTAGGTAAACACTACCACAACTATAGCTTCCCCCTAATACTGTGGGGTCGCCCTACCACTCCTCTAGGGACGTGCGAGAAGGTCTCCTACTACCTTATACAAGTCCATAAGTACTTGCACGTATCCCTGTAAGACACCAAGAGCTATTGGTCTAGTGGTAAAGCCAAAGCTAAGACTACAGAGTCAGGAGTCCAGGTCCAGGAATAGTGTTGGGATGGGTGACCAGCTGGTTTTACCCTTCCCACACACCTGAAGCTTGGATACCTCTCTCACGCACGCCAGCAAGCTGGCTTGTGACGGACGCGGGTTCGGACTCAGGCTCAGGCTCAGCTCCGCTCCGCCTCCGCACTCTCGCACTCCGCTCTCACGCCTCCGCACTCACGCACCTCTGCTCCTCACCTAACACGCACTCCACACCTCAACAATCCCGCTCACTCTCCGCTCTGCTTCGCTTGAAGTAGAACAGGTACAACACACTAGAAGAGGTTCGGCTCCACCTCGAATTGCAGAAGATTGCACCAAAACAGCCTCCAAAACAGCGAAAACAGCTTGCGGGTGCATACGGGTGACCAAAAATCTGATGTAAACAGCAAGATCACCCCAAAACCAACCCGAACACCACTACAACAGGTTCGCGAATGCCCAATACCCACTTCGCGAATGCACACACACACAACACAACTCCTAAACTCGAGTTTCCACACGAAATTGAGCCAAAATCTGACGTAACTAGCCTTTTTGTGCTTTCAGGTGACACGGCAGCGAACTTCGACATGCCATAACTTCTTCAATCCTTGGCCAAACTCCACGGGACTTAGTACGCTAGAATCGTCTCTCCAATGCGCTTCCAAAGAGCCCACTCCGGTCCAACATTGATAAGTATTCCGTCTGCCACGTCCAAACGCACAATCCGGCTCCAACAACACACTTCAAGAACATTCCGCAAAATTTCTGCAGCGCTTCCGCATGACAAAAATCTCCACCCGACCCCAACAACAGCAAATCGACCAGCAATGTAGCATGCGCCCACACACCTCGATCACAACTCCAACAATCAAGCACGAACGACAACGCCCGAAGATACCAGCGGACGATTTCAGATTTCAGATCAGTGAGCTCTTACTGAACTCCGCCTCGACCTGCACTCAGTTCTTTGAGTAATCTGTATAGAGAAATTACCATCTCCAACACTACAACACTGATTACTCACAAATGGTCAAGCCACACCCACTCTAAACGCGAAGAGAATCCGGGTTACACTCAACTAGACTATCCACCATAGCCTGGAGCTTGAAGGCTCAACTCAAAGAACTAAGGCCTCCAAGCCCTACCTGCGAAGTTTACCCCTAGTGGGCTCTCTCACCAACTCGCCCTAACGGCACTAACGGCCTTACCGAGATGTGCCACTTCGCACTCGGTCAACCTAGCCGAGGTGCCCCAAACTGACGTGACACCCGCAACCATCTTCTGAACTTGTTACACACTCTACTTCTCGTAAATCTTATATCTTCTGTTAGGAAGTAGGATGTAATGCAAGGTGGGTTGTCTTCTTAGGAATCCATGCGAGGCCTTGCTTAGTTAGGATTGTTTAGATATAGCTCGGAAGACGAGAGCTACTTAGGAAGCACTGTTAGGATCCCGGAAGACGGAGTAGTTGTCTTCTGGAAGACTAGATTCGTCTTCTGAGAGTGGAAGCTAGACTGTGAGAACTTGGGAAGGACTGAGCCTTTGGCTCACAGAAAGAACGTATGCTTAGTGCAACAGAGTTTCAAGTATGTCGATGCATCCTCGAGGGTTTGTGTTACCGGCAGCAGAACTGGCTGAGGCCAAACCCTTCATCAAGGAGTTGGGTCTCGACTTCTTCCTGTGGGATTGGAACCTCGCCGACCACGATCTTTTGGAGGAGGTTTGGGCGGCCTTACCGCCTCGCAACCGTGTACCTGCGAAGGCAGGAGTAGCTCGGGGAAGACCATCTTCCTAGACAGCAGAATGATGGCGTAGGGCTTTCCACAGGTCAGAAGCAGAAAACAAGGGGTACGAATTGGAGAAGAAGATCTTACCCATGATCTCGGATAAGTGGCATGTGCCTGGAAGCACAACTTGTCTCTTCCTGGAGGACAAGCAGGGAAGGAACGGATGGAAGGTCGAAGCTTACCGAGAGCCGCAGAAGCGTCTTCAGACGAAGCTGTTCCTTCACCTCTTTCCCAAGGGAAAAGCGCAGAAGACGAGGTACCTTGGAGACCAGGACGTGGAATTCCTGGAAGCCATTTGGGAAGGGCTACTCATCAACTGGGGCGCGTTCTTCCACGCATATGTGCAGACAAAGTTGGTGTACTTAGGCACCTCGATAGGAGGACATCTTACTCCGTTCTTCTTTTACCTATACGTGACCAAGGGAGATCTCACGGAAGATCAGTTGGCAAGATATGGGTCAACAGGGTAGCACGAGACGAAGGAGGAGATCTCAGGAGAAGACGATCGAGCAGCAGCAATGACTCCTCTTCCCACTCTGATGCCGCAGATGAGACCTGGTATTTATCAGAAGACGCTTCTGGTAAGGAAGACGACTCTAGTGGGTCGGAAGACGCGACACCACCAAGGAAGATGGGTCTTAGGAGTGTACCTAGGAAGACCACCTCCTTCCCGATCATTCATTCTGGATCGGAGTCCGACTCATAGGAGGAGCCATTGAGTACCCAAGCTGCGCAGAAGACCGCTTCTGCAACACCAGGGAGTCTTCCGTAGACTCCAGAAGATGAAGGTTGGATGGACACTCCTACTGCGATGCGAGGAAGCGCAGTAAAGAGGACCGCTTCTGTCATGAGGAGAGATCTTCCACCTCGGAAGATGAGAAGAGTAGCTTCTTCTCGCGCGCAGAAGCAGAAGACCATAGTGGTGGAAGAGACATCCTTGCCTCTGGAAGACAAGGTCGACGCCTCCGATCAGATTGTGGAGATGAGTCTGTCTTCCGTCAGAAGAAGACTCGAGGAGTTCAGTGCCTTCTTCCACTCAGAGATCCAGCCAGCTATGGAGTTGATCGAGAAGAGAGCGAAGGCTCAGGAGAAGCCACTACAGCCTGGATTCGATCTGCGCACCTTGATGCGGCAGGAAGAAGGCCAGAAGAAGGTAGAAGCGCTGGAAGCCAACCTCCGCACCACAGAGAAGCTCGCAGTGAAGTACAAGGTGGAAGCAACCGCTTCTATCAAGGAGTTAGCGCAGTTGAAGAAGAGCAACCAGGAGTTGCAGGCACGTTTACAGCAGCGTGACCAGGAGGTTCTGCGAGTCCGGAGCAAGATCACCGCCCTTGTAGAGGAGAAGACGACATAGAAGACACTGCGGGAAGTCGCAGAACCGCAGACTGCAGCCGAGAAGACGCAGCGGGAAGCAGTGAAAGCTCGTGTGCAGGGGATGCTAGCTCAGTCGGTTGAAGCGCTTCGGAAGAAGTTTAACTTCACCGCGGGTAGGAAACTTCTTACCTTAGCTAGAGAATGGGACGACAAGTCCAGAGCGATGTTGGTAGAGTGCAAAGAGAGCATGTTCAAGTACTTGGATCGGCAGATAGAGGGAGTGAAGACACTCTATGATCTTCCTTTGATTCCGCCACCCTGAATCTTCCCAAGTCCCATCACCATTTTCGCGCACCTACCGCCTTGTTGCGTCAGCGGAAGCTCTAGCTCAGTAGGTCACAAACTTTACATCGCTAACCTGCAAACACAATCACAAGTTAACGTCCCTGCACCACTTACCTTATCTCAGTTTGGTCCGGACCGGAGCCGGACCGTCTCCTTAATCATCAAGCTCAGCAGTTCTTAAGTCTCGACCTAGTCCCGTCTAGGTCGGTCCTAAACATGAGCAAGTCACAAGATGACTTGGGGCGGACTTCCCATAAAGTCTAGGTCCTAAACGGTGTCTCCAGCACACCTAGCGGTCCAACCGTCCGTGATATCCGTCTGGGTCTAGGCTCTCGAACGGTGGTCTAACCCGCCGACTCGTTCCCTAGTCTTGCCTCAGCCCTTACAGCGTTCCTAAGTCCAGACGTCCAAGTCTGGACGAGAACGTGCCTTGGAACCGGCCCAGCCATCACCTCATGCCCCCAGAGTCCGTCCGCCGAATCCTGGGATCGGATGACTCGTCCTGGCCCACCCACGCATCGAGCCCCCCTCATATATACTTCTGGGGATCGGTGGCCCTGTCCTCCTCTTTGGTCCTTGAAAATTACAGTATGGTCTTCATCATCTTGATGAGTTCCGCGTACAAAGTCCCTTGACTTCCCGCGCCTGAATCGTTGGGCACCGCTGGCAAGACTCCGTCTTGCTGCACCAATACCGCAGCTGCTACAGGGCTCCCTTGATGTTGGGGCGAAAGTTGTCAGTTGTCGTCCCGTGACTGTGCCTCGGGGCTAGCTCGAGTCGATCTGCTCCCGTTAGCCGCTCCTCGTTTCTTGGTCTTCCTCTTGGAACTCTGTCCGTTGTCGGCCATTGCTCCAAGTGTTCACCGAGAAACGCTGATCCGCTTCGTGTCTCGCGTTCCTCCTCAAACATCCAGCCTTCAGCCGCTATCTCGAGTTCACACTCACCAAAGCGTCGGCTCTGATACCACTTTTCGCGCACCTACCGCCTTGTTGCGCCAGCGGAAGCAGCGCAACAGCTCAGTAGCTCAGCTAGCTCAGTAGGTCGCAGACTTTACACCGCTAACATGCAAACACAATCACAAGTTAGCGTCCCTGCACCACTTAGTTTGGTCCGTATCAGAGCCGGACCGTCTCCCTAATCATCAAGCTCAGCAGTTCCTAAGTCACGACCTAGTCCCGCCTAGGTCGGTCCCAAACATGAGCAAGTCATAAGATGACTTGGGACGGACTTCCCATAAAGTCTAGGTTCCTAAACGGTACTTCCAGCACACCTAGCGGCCCAATCGCCCGTGATGTCCGTCTGGGTCTAGGCTCCCGAACGGTGGTCTAACCCGCCGACTCGTTTCCTAGTCTTGTCCCAGCCCTTACAGCGTTCCTAAGTCCAGACGTCCAAGTCTGGACGAGAACGTGCCTTGGAACCGGCCCAGCCATCACCTATTGCCTCCAGAGTCCACCCGCCGAACCTTGGGATCGGGTGACTCGTCCTGGCCCACTGTCGCGCCCCTCATCCTCAAGATCAGGCGTAGACGCGAACAACGGAACCCTAGCAGACTTGCGCTAGGTTGTGAACGCTGCGAGTAGGACTTATCGGCTTGGCCGGGAAGTCGGGGTCAGAGGAACCCTAAGTGGTTCTCTGAACCAAGGTTGGAACCTTGGGTTAGGACATAAGGGCTTACCCCAAGAGGTCCCAGACGAACGCTGACCTAAGGGGGCGAGTCTGGGAACGGGTTGAAACATGAGTCTCAGACATAGGTCTGAGACGTGGGACCGAGACGTGGGTCCGAGACCACAGGTTTTCGGAAAAACTGCTAAGTGTTGGAGCTCCAGGGACGTTTTAGGTCGTGGACGGAGCTCCACGTAAGATCTCGAGACGAGTGAGATATCATTGGAAAGGTCTCGTCGAGAGCTTTCCAGTGATATATAACACTCCTCGATCTGACCTCCGAGCTGGAAGTTATGGCCGAACCACAATCGGGTTGTGGTATAATTTTCAGGGACCAAAGAGGAGGGCGGGGCCGCCGATCCCCAGAAGTATATATGAGGGGGGCTCGATGCCTGGGTGGGCCAGGACGAGTCACCCGACCCCAGGGTTCGGCGGGCGGACTCTGGGGGCATGAGGTGATGGCTGGGCCGGTTCCAAGGCACGTTCCGATCCAGACTTGGGTGTCTGGACTTAGGAACGATGCAAGGGCTGGGGCAAGACTAGGGAACGAGTCGGCGGGTTAGACCACCGTTCGGGAGCCTAGACCCAGACGGACATCACGGGCGGTTGGGCCGCTAGGTGTGCTGGAGGTACCGTTTAGGACCCTGGACTTTATGGGAAGTCCGCCCCAAGTCATATTGTGACTTGCTCATGTTTGGGACCGACTTAGGCGGATCTAAGTCGGGACTTAGGATTGCTGAGCTTGATGATTAGGGAGACGGTCCGGCTCCGGTCCGGACCAAACTGAACCAAGGTAAGTGGTGCATGGACGCTAACTTGTGATTGTGTTTGCAGGTTAGCGATGTAAAGTTTACGACCTACTGAGCTAGAGCTTCCGCTGGCGCAACAAGGCGGTAGGTGCGCGAAAAGTGGTATCAGAGCCAACGCTTCGGTGAGCGAGAACTTGAGGTAGCGGCTGAAGGCTGGACGCTTGAGGAGGGACGCAAGACACGAAGCGGATCAGCGTTTCTAGGTGAACACTTGGAGCGATGGCCGACGTCGGACAGAGTTCCAGGAGGAAGACCAAGAAACGTGGAGTGGCTGACATCGGGACCAGATCGACTCGAGCTAGCCCCGAGGCACAGTCAGGGGACGATAACCGACAACCTTCGCCCCAACGTCAAGGAAGCCCAGTACCAGCTGCGGCATCATTGCATCAAGACGGAGTCTTGCCAGCGGTGCCCAACGATGCAGGCGCGGGAAGTCAAGGAGCCTTGTATGTGGAACTCATCAAAATGATGAAGACCATGCAGGAAGGGATGGCCTCCAGGGATAAACGTATCGCTGAACTTGAGGCAGGCCAAGGAAGTTCCTCGTCTACCAAAAAGCTTTGTAAGACGAATTTGCCGACTCCATTTACAGGTATAGGACGGGCTCGCAAGGTTAAGGATTTCTTAACCGAGTTAGACCTATACTTTGAAGCGCATCAGGCTCAGGAGTCAGACAAAGTGAGAGCGGCGGTTACGTTCTTGAAGGACCATGCGCTTCTCTGGTGGACCGCATACAGGGATGAGCATGCCTTGACCGTCTCGGTGCTTGGTTGGAAGGAGTTCAAGGAGTTGCTCGCGGGACGATTCACTCCGGAGTATCAGAGGATTCAGGACGGTGTTGAGTTAGTTCGGCTGAAGCAGACAGGGAACTTAAGTGCTTATGTGCGCGAGTTCAGTGCCAAACTGGATTCGTTCTCCAAGTGGACTGAGGAGACCAAAATATGTATATTCATTGGGGGACTCAAGTCCAGCTCGGAGAAGGTTCTCTTTCGGATGCCGGAGCTACCTGCGACAAGTGCCGAACTTTTGAAGCTAGCGGAGCGAATTGGGGACGATGAAGTCCAGCAACAAAAACCTTTTGAACCTCGCAGCACGGACAAGTTCCAGAAGAAGAACAAGGGCTTCAAACGACAATGGGATGGGGGTGAGAAGGATCGGAAGGATTCTTCTGCCCCGGCAGCAAAGCGGCAGCAAACAGGAGTAAAACCTAAGAGGCAAACACCTCAGAAGGGCAATGGCGCAAAGTTTACTTGCTACAATTGTGGCGAGGCGGGTCATATTGCTAAGGGGTGCACGAAACCTAAGGTTAGTAACTGAAGCATGAATGCATTTGTTGCAAAGGACTTGTTGGAGGGCCAGATGACTATGACCTTAAGAACCACGAAGAAGACGCCGGGACTGATGTTTCTACAAGCCAAGGTTGCTAACCGTGATGTTACTTTTCTTGTGGACATAGGAGCGACTCACTCCTTCATAAGTCCAAAGTTGGTGAAGAAGTTGGGCTTGTCTACCTCCAAGGCAGACAAGCCTATTCAGGTACGCTTTGCCAAGGGCAAGACGTACCAAACTTCTGAAGTGGCCTTGGACGTAGGATTTGCGTGTGGGAAGTTGGAGTTCACAGAGAACTTCACGGTGTGCGAGATGGATGATATCCATGCGGTTTTGGGGAACACTTTCTTGGACAGGTTTGAAGTGGAACTTAGGCGGAAACCTTTAAGGTTAAACGTTAGAGTTAAAGGGCGGAAGCTGGGAGTGAGGCTGATCCGGAAGGTGCGGAAGATTGATGACTTTGCAGTGAATTTGATCAAAGGTAAACAGATGGACTTCAACGACGGGGTCATGTGTTTGATGCGGGTTGCAGATTTGATGGCGGGTGACAGACAAGAGGAAACATCAGGAGACGCGACTAAACTTCCGGGGGTGCTTCGCGAAGTGATTAAGGAGTTTGAGGATGTCTTGAGGGACGAGTTACCTGCTGAGTTACCTCCAAGGCGGGTGGTGGATCACAAGATCGAAGTCTTGCCAGGATCGGAACCACCTTCCAAAGCCCCTTACCGACTCAATCAGGTAGAACTCCTTGAGTTGAAAAGACAACTCGGCGAGCTATTAGCACGGGGATATATTCGAACCAGCAAGTCACCTTATGGAGCCCCAGTTCTTTTCGCAAAGAAGAAGGATGGGAAGTTACGACTCTGCGTAGATTATCGTGCACTCAATAAGGTGACGGTGAAGAATAATTATCCTTTGCCAAGGATAGACGACCTCTTTGATAGGCTAGCGGGCGCAAAGTACTTCAGCAGGATAGACTTGAAGTCAGGATATTACCAAATCCAGATAGCTGACCCAGATGTTGAGAAGACCGCTTGTCGAACCAGATACGGATCGTTTGAATTCGTGGTGATGCCATTTGGACTCTGCAACGCCCCTTCAACGTTCACTACATTGATGAACACAATTTTTCGCGAGGAGATGGATGAGTTTGTCATCGTTTACATCGACGACATCTTGATCTACTCCAAAACCTTGGAGTCGCACGCGGAGCAGCTACGGGTGGTGTTGACGAAGCTGTGGGAGCATAAGCTGTTTACCAACATTGACAAGAGTGAGTTTGGTTTGGAGCGCATTAACTTCTTGGGACATGTAATTAGTGCAGAAGGAGTCGGCTTCGACTACAGTGAAGGGGATGCGGCGATTCTTAGGATTGGCGCAATTCTACCGCAAGTATGTGAAGGGGTTTTCAAAGATCGCGAAGCCACTGACGGACTGGACGGGCAAAGACGCACAGGTAAGTTGGACCAAGGAGGTGGATGATGCGTTTCAGACGATCAAAGTTATTTTGTCAAAGGCACCAGTTTTGAAGCTGCCGGAGTTCGACAAACCATTCGAAGTGCACACGGATGCGAGCGACTATGCGATTGGCGGAGTGTTGGTGCAGGATGGAAAACCTGTAGCATACGAAAGCAAGAAGTTATCTGGGACAGAGAGTCGATGGCCGACTCACGAGAAGGAACTGTTTGCGGTGGTTCATTGCTTGAGGAAATGGCGGCATTACTTGGGACTTCACAAGACCCAAGTGTATACTGATAACATCTCGCTCAAGTACTTTGAAACACAAGATCGAGTGACGCCAAAGCAACTACGGTGGCATGATACCTTGGCGCTCATGAATGTGGAATTAATCCACAAAGCGGGAAAGGACAATGTGGTTCCTACGCCTTGAGTCGCAAGGAGGAATATCTTCCATCGTCAACACAGATTTTGCGAGCTATGTATCCTAAGGAGTCAGATTTGGAGAGGCGAATACGTGAAGGTTACATGGGTGATGACCAAGCGAAGGAGTACCTGGAACAACTCAAGCGAGGGGTGCAGTTGCAGAACATGCAGCTAAGACATGGTTTACTCATGTTCAAGCAAAGTCGAGTTTATGTGGGACAAGGAAAACTTAGGACCAAGTTGTTAAAAGAATCTCATGATGTGCCCTTATCAGGCCATAAAGGAGAAAAGTCCACTTTAGCAGTAATCGCTAAAAAGTTTTATTGGCCCCACATGAAAGACGATGTTTCCCACTTTGTGAAAACATGCGTAACCTGTCAAGCGAATCGTGTTTCTTATGAGAAGAAACAAGGATTGCTTCATCCTTTGCCGATTCCAGCCAGACCTTGGGAAAGCATTAGCATGGACTTCATTACCTCTCTGCCTGACTCGAATGGATACAACGCAATTTTTGTGATAGTTGATCAGTTTAGCAAACTAGCGAAGTTTGCTCCGACCTTGGACACTGCAACAGCGTTCACGACTTCTCGGTTGTTCCTAGATACTTGGTGGCGTTCACATGGATTACCCCGGAGTATTATTTCAGATAGAGACTCTAAGTTCACAAGTGCCTTTTGGAAACACTTGTTCCAAAAATTGTGGACTAAATTAAAATTTAGTACCGCCTTTCATCCAGAAACAGATGGACAAACGGAACGAGTTAACTCGGTTCTGAATCAATACTTGAGGAATTATGTGAGCGAGGACCAAAGTGATTGGGCGGAGTGGCTCAGTCTTGCGGAGTATTGCTACAATTCCACGAAGCATTCGGCAACCGGCGAATCGCCTTTCTTGCTGGCTTACGGACGTGAGCCAGAAGGGCCTCTTGACTTGACTCTTGCAGGGAGTTCTACATCGACACGACCAAGAACACGGCAAACATCAGCTGAAGAGTTGGTGGCGGCAATGCAGCGGCGCGAGGAGCAAGTTAAGAAGAACCTCGAGAAGGCGCAGCAACGGTACACGAAGCAGGTAAACAAACATCGGCGGCAAGTGAAGTTTCAAGTGGGCGAAGAAGTATGGTTAAGTGCGAAAAACTTCACACTTCCGAAGGATATATCGGCGAAGTTCTCATCAAAGTTCGCGGACCTTTTGTCATTGTCAAGAATCCGCACGAAGACGTCTATACCTTAGACCTTCCTCGCGAGTGGCAGTTGCATCCGACTTTCCATGTTTCTTTACTAAAGAAACACTTCAAGGATGATTTGCGACCGGAGCGCAAACAGGTTCTTAGGCCTCAACCTGATGTCGTGCAAGGCGAAGCAGAATATGAGGTGGAGTCCATTTTGCGATCTCGGCGCAAATCAAACCGGATGGAGTACTTGGTCAAATGGCGTGGTTACCATTTGAAAGAAGCAACTTGGGTGCCAGAGGAAGATCTCGCACATGCGAGCGAAGTATTGGACCTGTTCAAACGGAGACAAGGACAACAAGGGCGTTAGCAAGATGAGGACATCTCTTTCCAGCGAGGGGTGAAGAAACGACGGACCATACGAGTAGCAACTTGAGGCGATTTGGGCCGATGGACTTTGTACTTTACTTGTGTTTGGAAATAAAGATTTTGTTTCTTGAAAAATTATCTAAGTGTATTGATAGTGCATGGCTATGACTAGTTCTGATCAGATGCCTAGGATGTTGTCAAGAGGAGGAACGAAGCACACTCAAAGGAAGCGAGCTGGTTTTGATAAGCATCTAAATCAAGACTTAGGTTTGCCGTAGCGTTGGCAAAGCAAGTATGAACTTTCATACTTGTCTTGGGGCTTGGGGTGATCTTGCTTTGTGGTTTTCTAACTGCGAAGTAAACTTAGTCGCGCGTCTAAGTCAAATCAGATTGCGACCGGAAAGTGGGTTTCGGGGGACCTTGTAAGTAGGTGTGAATACTTATAGTTAGCAAGTTAGAGTCTTAAGTAGAATGTTTACAAGTTGCCAACTAGTTTTGTTTAGGGTAAGCCAAAAAGGTAAGGCTTTTCCCGAGACTAGTTGGAATTTTCTAAGTGTTCTAGCGACAACTTAAGACTCAAGCCAAGAAGAGAATTGCGGGTTAGCTACCAGAACGCAATTCTGACGCCAAGGGGTTGGCTACCCATTTTGAACTTGGTGTTAACTTAAAGGATCATTGTTGATGAGGGCATCAACCTCCAAAGTGGGGGTAAGTGTCGCGCCCCTCATCCTCAAGATCAGGCGTAGACGCGAACAACGGAACCCTAGCAGACTTGCGCTAGGTTGTGAACGCTGCGAGTAGGACTTATCGGCTTGGCCGGGAAGTCGAGGTCAGAGGAACCCTAAGTGGTTCTCTGAACCAAAGTTGGAACCTTGGGTTAGGACATAAGGGCTTACCCCAAGAGGTCCCAGACGAACGCTGACCTAAGGGGGCGAGTCTGGGAACGGGTTGAAACATGAGTCTCAGACATAGGTCTGAGACGTGGGACCGAGACGTGGGTCCGAGACCACAGGGTTCGACCCTGGGTCCGAGACCACAGGGTTCGACCCTGGGTCTGGACCACAGGTTTTCGGAAAAACTGCTAAGTGTTGGAGCTCCAGGGACGTTTTAGGTCGTGGACGGAGCTCTACGTAAGATCTCGAGACGAGTGAGATATCATTGGAAAGGTCTCGTCGAGAGCTTTCCAGTGATATATAACACTCCTCGATCTGACCTCCGAGCTGGAAGTTATGGCCGAACCACAATCTGGTTATGGTATAATTTTCAGGGACCAAAGAGGAGGGCGGGGCCGCCGATCCCCAGAAGTATATATGAGGGGGGCTCGATGCCTGGGTGGGCCAGGACGAGTCACCCGACCCCAGGGTTCGGCGGGCGGACTCTGGGGGCATGAGGTGATGGCTGGGCCGGTTCCAAGGCACGTTCCGATCCAGACTTGGGTGTCTGGACTTAGGAACGATGCAAGGGCTGGGGCAAGACTAGGGAACGAGTCGACGGGTTAGACCACCGTTCGGGAGCCTAGACCCAGACGGACATCACGGGCGGTTGGGCCGCTAGGTGTGCTGGAGGCACCGTTTAGGACCCTGGACTTTATGGGAAGTCCGTCCCAAGTCATATTGTGACTTGCTCATGTTTGGGACCGACTTAGGCGGATCTAAGTCGGGACTTAGGATTGCTGAGCTTGATGATTAGGGAGACGGTCCGGCTCCGGTCCGGACCAAACTGAACCAAGGTAAGTGGTGCATGGACGCTAACTTGTGATTGTGTTTGCAGGTTAGCGGTGTAAAGTTTACGACCTATTGAGCTAGAGCTTCCGCTGGCGCAACAAGGCGGTAGGTGCGCGAAACCCACCCAGGCATCGAGCCTCCCTCATATATACTTCTGGGGATCGGCGGTCCTGTCCTCCTTTTTGGTCCATGAAAATTATACCACAACCCGATTGTGGTTCGGCCATAACTTCCAGCTCGGAGGTCAGATCGAGGAGTGTTATATATCACTGGAAAGCTCTCGCCGAGTCCTTTCCAATGATACCTCACTCGCCTTGAGATATTACGTGGAGCTCTGTCCACGTCCTAAAACGTCCCTGGAGCTCCAACACTTGGTCATTTTTCAGAAACCTGCGGTCCAGACTCAGACTAGAACCCTGTGGTTCGGACCAGCATCCGAACCACGGTCCGTCTACGTCTCGGACCCACGTCTCGGTCTCACGTCTCAAACCTATGTCTCAGACTTATGTTTCAGTCCGTTCCCAGACTCGCCCCCTTAGTTCAGCGTTTGTCCTGGATCCTCTTGGGTTAGGCCCTTATGTCCTAACCCAAGGTTCCAACCTTGGTTCAGAGAACCACTTAGGGTTCATCTGATCTTGACTTCCCGACCAAGCCGTTAAGTCCTACTCGCAGCGTTCACAACCTAACGCAAGTCCGCTAGAGTTCTGTTGTTTGCGTCTACGCCCGATCTTGAGAATGAGGGTCGCAACACCATCGACCGGATCAGACTTGGAGAAGGAGAAGTTCAACCTCACTGTCCACTTGGTAGTGACAGTGTTGGAAGTCGAGAAGACCCCGGAAGAAGCCCCGGAAGACAAGATGTCTTCTGGAAGACAAGAAGAAGAGTTGTCTTCTCAGGTATTCCGAGTGGAGGAAGCGATTTCCTCGGACCCGTATGAGGTCACCATGGCTCCCAATGTCGAACTAGTGTCTCAGAAGAGCGAGGAAGCACAAGTCGGCCCAGCTTCCCATAAGACGCTTCTGCCGTCCGAAGCAGCAGCAGCAGAGCCAACGACGAATGTTGAAGAGGAAGCCACCTCAGTGACACCCGAGGTATTTGCAGGGCTTCTCAACTTATCAGAAGCTGAGTTAGGAGTTCAGGTAAGGGTAGATCCAATGGAGATTGCATCCGAGCAATTAGAGTAGGCAGCAAAGCGCAGAAGACAAGTTGACTTGTCCAAACTTAGTAGGAACCGAACATATTATATTAGGAGGTGGCAGTTTAGTGTAATATTAGATAGATGACCATGTGGTAGAGTAGGCAGCGCAGGAGTAGTAAGGTGGATGGCTAATTAGGAAGGGGAACCGCTTGCATGTGGGGTGGTAGCCTTCTGACAGCCCCCATCTCTCCCTGGTTGTAGTCGAGGATTGGAGGAGATCCCCTCTACGTCTCAAGGCAGATGCATAAGTAGGATCACAGTGCAGATATTCACAGGCACATTACACACAGATATACCTCACTGTGAGTAGGAACAACATATACACAGCAAGCGCATTTGTGCACACACTATTGTGCGCACACACACTACACCCGATGTTAGAGACATACGAATAGATTGAGATTATACCGGAGGGATCTGCATGCTCATTGCCAGCAGTGGTTCGAAGATGTAGATGGAGGTAGTGGATAGTTTAGGAGCAGAGAACGGCATCCTCGTGTAGTCCTGCTGGCTAGACTGGTGTGTCGAGGAGTAGGAGCAAAAAGTAGAGGGAGTGAGCTTCCCAACACCAATGTGCTTTCTTCTCGGAGAATGGATTGCTGATTTGAGTGCAGAAGCTTTGCCTGTGTCTTCTGGGTGGTGGATTTCCTTGGATTCCCTCCCGATTGTGTATGAGAAGCACTCTTTTTGAGTGGTGGTGACTGTCAGCAATTGTGCAGATTCGCAGCTTGGCTCGTCCAGTAGAGCACTTCGGATCCACGTACGGACGGTCTTATTGGTAAGGGATCCCAGAAGACAGAGTAGTCGGAGCAGCGAGAGAAGAAGAAAGAAGCCTTCTTCCCACAGCAGAAGACGACATCCTCAAGTAGAAGACTGTGTAACTGTACGCACGTTTGTTGTCTTCCTCTCCAAACTATTACAAGCAGGGATGGCTTGTTAGTCAGGATCCGGACTAGAAGCCTGTAGGAGTCTTAATTTCTTATTCTTATCTTGTTTCTCTCTTGTTTGGATTTTCCTTTCTTCCCCATCTTCCCCATCTTCTTATCTTCTTCTAGTAAACTTCCGAGACTTCTATTGAGCTTCCGTGAAGATGAATGTCGTTGTAGTGCTACAGGAAGACCGTTTCCGTAGACAGAAGCCTGCAAAGACTACATGGGGCATACACCCTGTGATTAATCTAACCCGTTGGGAATTGGAAGAGCAATGTGCGATAGACGTTGCTAGTCGACTTCAACGAAGCAGGAGTAGTCTTCTGGAGGTGTGAGAAGCCGAGTTGAACCCTCAGAAGCTGAGAATTGCTTCAAGAAGACGGTACTAAGAAGACCGGAAGAAGTAATCTGAAAGTAGGAAGTGTCTTCCCGAGCTTCTCTGTAGATAGTTGTGTGATATTTTAGTTAGTAGTTGTTTGTTTAGGTCCAGAGCACCTTCTGAAGGATCTGGAAGCCGTGTGGTTTTGTGAGAAGACTGGATTTCTAGACAAAACCCGTGTGTTTATGTGTTTGAACAGATCTTAGAACTTAGAGCAGCGTTACTTGTGCAAATCCTCTGTTGAAACGATATCTTGTATACTAAATGGGCAAAAGAAGTAATCATGCGACACACACACTAAGGCGCAGCAACGGTACACGAAGCAGGTAAACAAGCATCGGCGGCAAGTGAAGTTTCAAGTGGGCGAAGAGGTATGGTTAAGTGCAAAAAACTTCACCCTTCCGGAAGAAGGTGAAGTTTTCATCAAAGTTAGCGGGACCTTTTGTCATAGTCAAGAATCCGCACGAAGATGTCTAGACGTTAGACCTTCCTTCCAGTGACAGTTGCATCCAACTTTTCATGTTTCTTTATTAAAGAAATACTTCAAGGATGATTTGCGACCGGAGCGCAAATAGGTTCTCAGGCCTCAACCTGATGTAGTGTAAGACGAAGCAGAATACGAGGTAGAGACCATTTTGCGATCACAGAGCAAATCTAACATTTGATTTGGTCAAATGGCGTGGCTACCATTTGAAGGAAGCAACTTGGGTGTCGGAGGAAGAGCTAACACATGTAAGCAAAGTATTGGACCTCTTCAAACGGAGACACGGACAACAAGAGCATTAGCAAGATGAGGACATCTCCTTCCAGCGAGGAGTGAAAGAACGACGAACCATACGAGTAGCAACTTGAGGCGACTTGGGCCGATGGACTTTGTAGCTTTGTCTTGTATTTTGTGGAAATAAAGATTTTGTTTCTTGAAATTTGTCTAAGTGTATTGGTAATGCATGGCTATGACTAGTTCTGATCAGATGCCTAGGATGTTGTCAAGAGGAGGAACGAAACACACTCAAAGAAAGCGAGCTGGTTTGGATAAGCATCTAAATCAAGACTTAGGTTTGTCGTAGCGTTGGCAAAGCAAGTATGAACTTTCATACTTGTCTTGGGGCTTAGGGTGATCTTACTTTGTGATTTTCTACAAAGTAAACTTAGTCGCGCGTCTAAGTCAAATCAGGTTGCGACCAGAAAGTGAGTTTCGAGGGACCTTGTAAGTAGATGTGAATACTTATAGTTAGCAAGTTACAGTCTTAAGTAGAATGTTTAGAAATTGTCAACTAGTTTTGTTTAAGGTAAGCCAAAAAAGTAAGGCTTTTCCCAAGACTAGTTGGAATTTTCTAAGTGTTCTAGCGACAACTTAAGCCTCAAGCCAAGAAGAGAATTGCGGGTTAGCTACCAGAACGTAATTCTGACGCCAAGGGGTTGACTACCCATCTTGAACTTGGCGTTAACTTAAAGGATCATTGTTGATGAGGACATCAACCTCTAAAGTGGGGGTGAGTGTCGCGGCCCTCAGTCTCGAGATCAGACACAAACGGATCGGACAGAAGATCGGACATAGACAGATCGGACAGAAGATCGGACACAGAAGCGAACAATAGAATCTTATTGGACTTGCGCTAGGTTGTGAACGCTACGAGTAGGACTAAACGGCTTGACCGCGAAGTCAGGATAAGATGAACCTTAAGTGGTTCCCTGAACCAAGGTTGGAACATTGGGTTAGGACCTAAGGGCCCATCCCAAGACGATCCCAGACGAATGCTGACGAGTCTGAGAATGGGTCGAAACATAGGTCCGAGACGTGGCACCGAGACGTGGGTCCGAGACGTAGACGGATCGTGATTCAGACGCTGGTCCGAACCACAGGGTTCGAGTCTGGGTGTGGACCACAGGTTTCTGAAAAATGACTAAGTGTTGGAGCTCTAGGGACGTTTTAGATCATGGACGGAGATCCACGTAAGATCTCCAGACGAGTGAGGTGTCATTTGAAAGGACACAGCGAGAGCTTTCCAGTGATATGTAGAACTCCTTGAACTGATTTCCGAGCTGAAAATTATGATCGAATCACGATCGGATTGTGGTATAATTTTCAGGGACCAAAGAGGAGGACGGGGCAGCCGATCCCCAGAAGTATATATGAGGGGGGCTCGATGCCTGGGTGAGTCAAGACGAGTCACCCGACCCTAAGGTTTGGCGGACGGACTCTGGGGGCATGAGGTGATGGCTGGGCCGGTTCCAAGACAAGTTCCTGTCCAGACTTGGACGTCTGGACTTAGGAACGATGTAAGGGCTCGGCAAGACAAGAGAACAAGCCGGCGGGTTAGACCATCGTTCGGGAGTCTAGATCCAGACGGACATCACGGGCGGTTGGGCCGCTAGGTGTGTTGGAGACAGCGTTTAGGACCTTGGACTTTATGGGAAGTCCGCCTCAAGTCATGTTGTGACTTGCTCATGTTTGGGACCGACCTAGACGGGTCTAGGTCGGGACTTAGGGATTGCTGAGCTTGATGATTAGGGAGACGGTCCGGCTCCGATCCGGACCAAACAGAACTTAAGGTAAGTGGTGCATGGACGCTAACTTGTGTTTGTGGTATGCAGGTTCATGACCTACTGAGCAAGAGCTTTCGCTGGCGCAACAAGGCAGTAGGTGCGTGAAACTTTGCACCTGACAGCGTGAGATGAACTTCCTCAAGTCGAGATAGGATCTTCTCACAGTCTGCTATGTGATTCTTGTCATATCGCCGACACCCCCTCTGATCTAATGCTTCATCCTTCTCATCCTCTACACATCTTTTGATGGGGATGTCATCCAAGAACTGCATCGTCTTTTCAGGGATGAAGTCCCTTAGAACTCGATTCATCCCATTCATCATATGTGCTACCGAGTTGGTAGCTCCCTGTGGTAAGATACACATCTTGTAACACACAAGAAAACCAAAAGATGCTCGAAAGTAGTAATTTAAGGATCGAACCCACAGAGATGCAAGTAAAGATCATCCAAAAGTAGTAAACATGTGACAAAGGTGATTCTTTATGGTTATCTTTTATTCTCACGGGTAGAAATCAGTCTCGGTAGAGATCAAACTCAGGTCTATCCAACAAGACAGAGTTGATAATCCTGACAAATAACATAACAAGTACTAAACAGGTCAGAGACCTCAAGAAACAGATAAACAACAGAGAAACAGAACCACGGAGATAAATGTCACAACGAAGAAGTACTGCTGAAGTGCTACTAAGTAATCTCTAACACCATAAACGCTAAGTATCTTCATACTAAGTTATCTCTACTACACTGCTCTCAGAAAACTCTGGTGAAGAAGACTTTTCTTCCGCCGAAGCACAAGGTTCAACTTCTTCCAAAGTGTCTTCACTAAAGAACAACTTCCTCCAAAGTCAACTTCGTCCAAAAACTTCTTCGTAGTAAATTAACCTCACAAGTGCTGGTTTATTCTCAGACTTCGCTACAAACTCCTATTCTGATTTCAGATGTCAAACAGCAAGGTCTTCGACACTCAGACTAATTCCTACCACAACAAACTACAATACTTCGTAAGTAAATCTCCGAAGTTGACAAACACACAATGGCTCCATAACCTCAAGAAATAGAAAAATCCAAAAGAGATACTGAGTACGAACAACACAACGCTTATATACTGATTTCTCTGAAGATGATGGATCTTCTTCCTAAGAAGTCGGGTGTACATCTGGTCCGTCGGATGAAGGTCTTGTGCCTGAAACGACACCAAGAACAACACCATATCCTATTGCTAACTCCCTAACCGAGAACTCAACAGTCGCTCTAACCTCTCGGAGTTCTCTAACTACTCTCTGTCTTAACCTAGCTACTAGGTTCTTCGCCGAAGAACCCTCTACATCTACTGCTCCTAACTCCTGTCGAATCTGCCGAAGAAATGTTAGCTCCGAAGTATCCAAGTCTGTGGCGAAGTAGTTCTTCAGCGTCGGTTCCACTCTACTCCGAAGTTGTGCTGCCTGCTCCTCGCTCGTCACACATCGTCGCTTCAGATCTTCAATCTCCTTGGTCATCTCTACGACAATGTCTTGGTTCTGATCTCTCTGCTGACGCATCTCATCTAACTCCTTCTTACAAGAGAAAGAACCTTCTCATGTTCCTTTCTTTGCTCCAACTTCTAACGAAGTACCTCTTCACGCTCCGAAGTCAAGGTTTTGGCTTCTTCGGTCTTCGCCGTTACTTCCTTCTTCACCTCGAGAACTGCTACGCGTAAGTTCTCTTTCTCCTGTAGCCAGTTCTCTCGTCCAAAGTGCATCATCTGAACTAACTCTGCTAAGTTCAGCTTCCTCCCGACGACTTTCTCATAAGACCCCCGGTTAGTCTCTAAGACGTAGAGCAACGGTACAACTACTTCTTGCATGTACTTCGTCGAAGAACCTAGTTGTTCTATCGCTTCGATTGTCGACGAAGAAGTAGTGGCCTTCGGTGTATCTTCTTTCTTCTTCTCCTCCTGAAGAGTACTCTCTTCTTTGATGTCGACCTCGGCTTTTTCACCTTCGGCGCATAATGTCCTTGTCATCTTCATCTTCTTTCGGGACTTCTGCGTTGACCTCAGAGTTTTCTAAGACCTTCTTTATCCCGCTGCGTCTTACTGACGGAGGTATTTCGGTGATATCCTTGTCCTCATCCAAGTTTACTGTCTCAAGTACCTTCTCCTTCAAGGGTTTTGTTGCAGCCACGGTCTGACTTGTAGATGCTTCAGCTGCTGCATCCTCGGCGGCAACTTCGTCAAAGAACCTCTCTAGTTGTACATCCCTAACTGGAGTCGGCTCGACTTCGAACTCGTCGTGTGCGGCTGCTGCGTCGAAATCTAACCTCTTCTGATATTCGTCCGATAGTAGTCCCATACCCATGTAGAAGACTGAGATGAATGCTCCGTTGTAGACCATATCTTTTTCCGCCCAGAGCTTCTGTACATGGAGGTGGATGATCCTCGCCCAATGTGCTCTTTTCCCGGCGAAGAGCTACTCAATGAAGTTGATCTTCCAGTTGGACATGTAAGTCGTCCTCCTCGACCGAAAGATCGTCATTATTGCATCAGCGACTTCTCGCTTCTTCGGGTTACGATAGTCGCTAGTTCTGTAGCCATTCCTCCCCTGCGGTACTTCCTTGAACAGCTTAGGGAAGTTCTTCACAGCTTCGGGCGAGGCTGCTACCGAAGAATTATCCAAAAGAAGATCGCCTTCTTTGCCTGCATCGTCTATTCTCAAAACGTGGGACCAGTGCGCCTCGGTCCAGTTACAAGACCTCTCATACGATTCATCCGCCGGATGCTGTCTGCACATCTTCAGTTCATGCACCAGTTTTGAGGAAACCGTTCCTCACCAAGGAAGTAGGAGGAACGACAAGCCCATCTCCTCCAACTCCTTCTCATAGCGGCGAAGTCCCGTTCGGTTGACATCTAATGCTCGGAGCCTCGGCGGCTTGGACGTCTGCATCCCTCGCATGTATCGAAGATAGCTGCAACAAGATACGAAGAAAACAGCTTCTTCGCCAGTAACTCGCTTCCTCGCCGTTAGCTCGCTTCGGTGAAGTCACTGTACTTCGTAGATAAGAGAATGCGCTGCGCTCTGCCCCTCTAAATAGTGTTTGACAATAAGATAAATGACCTGAATTCTCCTACTTAAATCTCGCGATGGCTCCTCCATACGTGCCGAAGTTAGGGTTTTGATTGAGGTATTTCGGCGCTCGCTATACAGCGAAGTCATTCTTCCTCGTCTTCGTCACATCTTCAACTTGCTGTAACTTCGTCGTTCAGCGTCCATTTGCCTCACACAACATATCGTTAGAAAGCTCTTCGCTCGAAGAATTCAACTATGAGAAAGTCATCTCTCAAGTGTCTCCATAGATTTGATAGATTCTTCCAGAACAGAGATTCTTCACTAAACTTCTATTAACACTATTCTACTCATCAATTTTACAACTAAAACGAAAAATCAAGGCTTCACACATCCTTACCAACCCCAAAGGTGTCCTCATTGTCGTGAAGCTTCTGCTCTCCTCCGCTAGTTGAAACTGATCATACCCCGAGTAAAGATCTCCCATTGAATAAATTGCTCTTCCTGCAAACGCTTCAGCAAACTCATCCACAGTCGGTCCCACCTCAGCATTTCTGATTGTTACTACGTTCACCGGTTGCATGTCTTGGATGAACCGCAGCGACCCATTCTTCTTAGATACTGTAAACCATCTGCTCGAATACGGTGCAAATGACAGCTCCAAGATCTTCATCCGCATCTTCTCCTTCAGCAACTCCACTAGTTTAGACAAGTGAACCCGCGGTACTGGAATTGGTCTTAAGTTCCATGGCACATGCAGTACCGTGAAGATAACCATCGGGGTAACAACGTACGGATGTACACACCCAATCTCATGTGGCTCAAAGGCAAATGCTTTCTCATGTCGTGAAAGCATCTCCTCTCTTCCGGTAGAAGAGACCCATCTCTTCAAGGGTCTTCTCCGTGAACTTGTGTCCTATCATTACAGGATCTCTCAAACTCTTCTCCCTTAAAGCTCGATCCATCTCTTGGTTAGTATCATCAGGCAAAGGACCAGCAACTGGCTTTATCTTCTTATCCACTGTCTTGTACTTCGTCTCAACTCGAACCTCAGGTGCACTGAATGACTCGATCACGGAATAGACCTCCCTTGAATGAATCTGCACAACCTTATCCATATCCTCCCATCCAATAGACATGATCTCTCGCAAAGGATCCTCCAACCCATCCTCTTCATAAACACCAGAAATCCATTCATCCTCTTCTAGCTCACCCAACTCTTTCATCATCAACTCAACATCACGCAAATGTTTTTGTTCTTTTCTCCTCAGCTCTTCTACCTTCTTGTAAATAGCAATCCCACACTCTGAAAACCCAACAAACCATGTACAAAAGGCACTATCTCCATCAAGCGAGAGTACCTTCTCCTACGCACCACCACAATCCCGCTCTATAGTGGTACTCAACGAAAATCCTTGAACTCTTCACTCACCCTTGGAAGTGATTTCTCTCTCAGACGGTCTCTATTGCGCTCGTGATTGGACGGTACAGTCAAGAATTGTACCGCTCTCTTCCCATCTTGACTTTGGATCTTAGCATAAGCAGATCCGTTGTCTAGTACCTTTGTCTCCATCCGAGTTGCTATGATGAAAAGTGGACCAAGAATGAGCGGGTATGATGTTGCTTCTTGAACAAAGAAGTTTTGCTCGATAGCAACATCACCAATGCGCACTCTGATGTCTAGACAAGCTCCATACAAGTCTCCTCTTGTGTTGTTGGCTGCTCTTATGACCCACCCATGCTCTGTGTCGATCGGTCACTTCTTCCTCTTGTATAGCTCCTTCAACATGATGTTGATTTCTGATCCATGATCGATCAGAGCAACCACCGGCTCATCCAAGTCTCCGATCCTCACCAACATCTCCGTTGTAGCTCGAGCTTAGTGACTGTGACTGTAATGACTTGAGCTTTGTTTCCCATCCTCCTCTTCATCCTCAAAATGTATCCTGCGCCTTCGATCTCTTTCTTCCTCTGAAGAATAAACACTACACTTTGCAAGCTCTCTGTCCTCATCCACATACATCTTAGTATCCAAGGCATGTGATAAACCAATCTCATCCATAATCTGTCGCTTCCGTTTGATGATGTCGATGATGACATCATGAAACTCGCGCTTAGCCATACCCAAAACTTCTCTCAAAGTAAACTCCACCTTTGCATTCATAATGTGATCTTCCAAGACTCCCTTCAAGTCTGTTGAAGCCTCGATGTCTGACTGCAGTTTGTAGGCAGCTGGCTCACCCTTCTCCTTCTGAAAATCCTTAGCTCTCTCTTTCCATGGAGAAACAACATCATCCATCGGTAGATCTTGAGCTCCTGCATCTCGAAGCTCTTGGCGAACCTTCTCTCCTCGAGTCTGTCTCTTTGAAGAAGTTCAGTCCCCTGCATCCTCTGAATCCCGTCTTCTCTTCTCTTCCAACAACGGTTCGTGTTGGTTCTTGGCGATGTAAGCATGCACCGATAGAGCTTCTATCGGATCCTTCCATCCAGTATCTCTTCTGATTGTAGCAGCTGTCCTCAGCAATGTCTCACGTGTCATCTTCTCTTTCGGTTTCATGGAGATGACAGATGACCATAATCCACTTGGCTCTACCTGCTCGTTGAAACTTCTCTCAGCTTGATCCTCAACCCTTGTGCCATAAGTTCCAGCTTCCACGATTGCAACTGCTTGCGCTGAAAGGTGGTCCTCAACCAACTTCTTCATCCTCCTCTACCAAAGTTGATCTGAAGAAGTGCACCAGTATCCCTCCGCGCTACATTCCCATCCTTCCAGAAGATCACCCTTGCTGTAAGATATCAATGAACTCCTTACAATCTCTACGTGGGTGATCGGTACCATCGCACCAGATACATCGTTGGATCCAACCTTGCTTCCCAACAGGTTTCCTCCGCTTGTAGACCCTTGTTCCTCCAATCTTGTGAGCTTGATCTGCAGGTCTCGCATCCCACGCATGATCTCCTCAAGGCTTGAATCATCCTTCTTCAGAGATACTACAGGTGCCTGGATGAATGGAATAACTGGAGCAACTGGTACTACCTGTCTAACAACAGGAACCACTGGTCGGACTACATGAATAGGTCTTACAGCAGCCGATGTCGGTGCCAGTCTCCTAACAGGAACCTTCTCTCGTCTTCGCTCTCTCTTGGTAAGCAGACCAACCGCTTCCTCAACCTTCTTCCAACTACTTGTCAACCCATCGTCTTCCTCCCGATCCTCCAGAAGTACCTCCAGCTTCTCTTGCAGCTTCTCATCTACAGCCCGAAGAAATAACTCTGTCTTGTTGGACTGCAGCGTCAACTTCTCCATCCTAGTCAGCCGTGAAAACTGCTTCTCAAACTCCCTGAGCAACTCTGTAGCTTATAAACCTTTCCTTGGTTGCTCAACCCACTCCAAGAATGACTTCTTGGTGATTCGATCAGAGTCCTCCAAGAAGTACTCATCTATCAAAGCAAGAGAAAACGTCTCCCAATCCTTGTTAAAATGTTTCGTTAGCATTTTAACATGATCTCTAATCTCTAGAGCTGTTGCTATCTCAAACGTCTCAATCATCTCATCTTCTGAGACCCGGTTCAGCTCCATCTCCTTCACATAATGTCTCATATATCTTGAGACATCTCTCTCATCGAACTGGTCAATCTTACTGACCACCGCTTGCAACGCTTTGGTTGCCAAAGCTTTCTTCCGTTCATCGGACTGTTGCTCCCGCAAGAACATGATGAAAGCTTGAAACATCGATGCAGTGGTCGGATCCAACTGCACCTTTGGCAATCCACCCGGACCACTAGTTCCGTTCTCATCACTTTTCTCATCCTCACTCATGATTGCCAATCTCTTCTTCAAAGTTCAAACACAGAAGAAATCTCACCTCAGACCTTCACGTCGAGTTCACCACCGTATCGAGTCGGATATTGCATGAAGGATGTCCAAGAAAACGCAAGGTTCCTGGCTGTGGAGATGCTGTGTGCTGAACAAAGACTAGACATAGAAAAACAATCACGAAAACGAATACTGCAATATATATCAACTCCAAATGTATGTACACTGCCGGTTCTTTCTTCCTAAGAACACAAAACTGAGAAACAGACCAGAGCCGTCTGTAATCTATTTCAAAGCCTCTAAAACGAACCCCTGAATCTCAACCTTGATCCAAAACCACCGAAGCGTAGCTCAAAGCAAGAGAAACTTCTCTTTGCTAACAAACAGAGCTGCACCATTATCACACGATTGAAACCCAAGTCCAAACCACATCCATGTACAAGCTCTTAGCCAAAGCTAGCTACCACAAGCTGTATATAGCCAACTAGATCTCTAACGAACTCCAAAGGATGGAAACCGTAACGAAAGAATAGAAAAAGACCTATCTGAGAACTTCCTTTCGTCAAACAGTCTTCAGATGTCGATAGGGTCTCCTTCCGTGACTCCGTTGGTCCAAGAAACCTTCAGATCCAACTCTTGACAGCCGAGATATCGTCAGTTTTTGGTCGCAGGTGATCGAACCTTCAAAAATTCCTCCCTACGACTTAAAACCGCACACAGCGCTCAAACGGATCGCTTGATCTGATATCTGTCTTCTCTGGCAGGTAGATCTAGCTATCATGAACCCAACGAGACTCCAAACAAGCCGTTTGGTGTTCTCCTTGCAAAACCACGTAAGAAATTTGGTCACAGATTGTAAAAAACTAACGTAAATGGACTCCCTACGGCTCAAACTCGCTCACCTCACCCAAACCAACAATCTAATCCACGTACTGTCTTCTCCTATGCGTAGATGAAGACTCCATGGTCACGTAAGCACCAAGAACGAAGAGGTTGGCTCATCGATCGCAAAGAACAACCCAATTTCAAGTCGCAGGTGATGAAAAACCTGACGCAAGCGTTTCCCTGCGAGCCAATTTCACTCAGAACTCTTAAACCGCCCGATGAAACTTCGTGTCGTCTTCAATTTCCTGAAGAACTCGGCGTTCTGATCCCAATGGATCCAAGGACAGCAAGTTTGGACTCCAGAATGGTCAGAACGGTCCCACTCTCCTTCATAAGTTACTGAAGCCCTCAAAATCCTCTCCTTGCGTCTCAATTTCCCCAGAACACATCCTCGGATCCATCTCTTCACAAACCGTCTTAACCCACACGTAGCTTGCACAGATCTGAACCTAATGATACCTTGCACACATGCATTGGACTTCCCAATTCTCCAAAATGTCCGTCGACAAGTCGCAGGAACAAGCTAACCCCTTAAGCAGCCCCTTACGTCAGTCACAGTACGTACAAGAATTCTCCAATAATGAGGAAGAAGGCCCCTTGCGTCCTTAGTAGAGCGTCTGGAGCTGCAAATACCCAGTCAGCAAGTAAACTAGGGCCCAGCTTGATTTTCCCATCTTATGAATCACATAACTTCTCCACTAAGCGTCCAAATGAAATAGACGAAGTGCCTATGGAGAGCTGACAATGAGCTCTATCCATCGATGCAATGAAAGTGAAGATCCAAAGTTGTGTCAAAAGCCCGTAAGCTGGAGCTTAGCTTGTTTTATCCATCTTTGAGTCTTGTAACTCCTCCACTAGGCGTCCAAACGAAGTAGACGAAGTGCCTATGAATTGCTGACAAAGAGCTCTATCCACTGATGCGATGAAAGTGGAGATCCGAAATTGTGCCAAAAGCTCATAAGCTGAAGCTAGCTTGTTTCTCTACTAAGCGTCCAAATGAAGTAGACGAAGTCTCTATGGAGAGCTGACAACGAGCTCTACTCATCGATGCAATGAAAGTGAAGATCCGAAGTTGTGTCAAAAGCTCATAAGATGGGGCCTAGCTTGCTTTTCTCATGAGTGTCTTTGGAGCGACAAGCATCGATGTCTGAATTTCAGATAGGAGTCGGTCCACGACACGATAGCGAGAAGCGAGAAGCGGTGAGAAAGAGAAAAGAACACGGCAAGAACCTTAGTACTGCTTCCGACTGCTTCTGTTGCACCGTCAGTCTTCTGTGTGCTCCAATCTTCACTTCCTCTTTCAATGTGGTACCACGATCCTGCTTCTGTCGTCAATCTTGAGTTGCGTCTCTCTGCTGCTGCAATCGATTCTCGCTTCTGTCTTGAAGCTTCTCTCTAGTTCCTAATCGACCCTCGATGTCTGTTTCTTGAAATCCTCAAGGATTCCTTCAGCTCGAATGTGCTCCTAGTTGGTAAAATTGGCCTCGCTCTCTCTCTTACCTCAATTCGATCTTGGATGTTCTCAATTTCACTCTCCTTGCTTCCACGACATACTTCGATACTCCTGTTGCAATCGATGCCCTAGGCGTAGTCGTCCTTCAGTGCGGGAAGCATGCGATCGATTCTGTGATTTAGGTTTATGCATCCGGTTAGCTCGAATTACCTACTACTGTGTAGTAAACCTACTTTTCGATGATGTGGTGCACGGTTGGTACCCCTGTCTTCTCGGAAGATATTCGTCTTCCGTCTTTCATCTTCTGTCTTCTGGAAGACACAATCGAGAAGATGTCTTCTTAAAAGATGCCCGTCTTCTGGCTTCGGAAGAAGTAGACTTCTCCTTACAAAAAGTTTTTTAAGATCATCTTCCCTCTAACCAAGGTGTAATCTTAAGTAATAAGGTTATTTCAATTACATAGACATGTCATTAACTTTAAAATTTTCAAAAATTCTCCAATCGTGCAAATTGTGGGCACCACATCTAAGAAGCAGAGATAGTCTTCTGGAGGTGTCAGAAGCCGAGTTGAACCCTCGGAAGCCAAGAATTGCTTCTAGACGCCGACGTGGGAAGATTGGAAGTCGTGACTTGGAAGCAAAAATCGTCTTCCCGGACTTCTCAGTGGATAATTGTGTGGTATTTTAAGTAGTAGTTGTATGTTAAGGTCTAGAGCACCTTCTGAAGGGTCTGGAAGCCGTGTGATTTTGTGAGAAGAAGAGATTTCTGGACAAATCCCCAGTGTTTATGAGTTTGGATAGATGTTAGAACTTAGAGTAGCTATACTAGTGTGAATCTTCATGAGGAACGAAATCTTTTATGCTACAATGGGCTAAAGGAGAAATCCTGAGACACTATATATACATCAGTTGTGCGTTCTCTTCCTAAGAAGAGTTGGGAAGATCCGCAGACGATCTGGTTCAACATCTTCTTTATTAGTTACAGACACATATTCAAATAGTTTGATGTAGGCATCTGCATCTTCATCATCATATGAAGATCCTCTTATGAACTTCAGGTAACGATGTTTAGTGATGTGTTGCACTACCATAGTTCAAACTCCAGCGCTTGAGGTATCAATTCTTGCGCTTGCAGAAGTTCCACCAAGATAGTAATCGCTTCTATTGCCTTAGTTGCTGCTTTTTCGTTTGATGATTTCACCTGATCTGTCATGTAGAAGTACTTCTTATCTCAAGGTTAGGTGTAAACAGCTGCGGATATTAAAATGTTTTAACTTCAAAGGGTTTTCACTCTACTTCTCTTTCTTGATGTTCAGTCTCGTAACTTAGTCGAGTTGTAACTTCTTCAAAGTCAAGAACTCTTTGAGCATATTCGAGAGGAGTTGGAGGTAGTGACTTTGGTGTCCGGGGTGAACTTGATTTATCAAGACTTGGTTCCTTCCTCTTCCATTCTTTGAGTTAGGTGTTCTCCACCCACGTTCTCTCTTCTTATGCTCTTCTTTTTATGAGCTTCCAGAATCCATTCTTGGTATTCTGCTCGTCGTTCATGCCTCTTGTCTCTTTCAGATTGCACGTCTCTAGGAGGATCAGGCTTGCTCGTTGACATACATGTCTCTAGACTTTTGTTCACTTGTATTGGATAATTTCAGCATTTGTATCTCCGGCAGCGACGCCAAAATTTATTCAGCTTTCTATATCTAACACACAAGAAAACCAAAAGATGCTCGAAAGTAGTAATATTAGGATCGAACCCACAGAGATGCAAATAAATATCATCCAAATGTAGTAAACAAGTGACAAAGGTGATTCTTTATGATTATCTTTTATTCTCATCGGCAGAAATCAGTCTCGGTAGAGATCAAACTCAGGTCTATCCAACAAGACAGAGTTGATAATCTTGACAAAGAACATAATAGATATAAAACAGGTCAGAGATCTCAAGAAAAAAATAAAAACAAAGATATAGAGCTTCGAATGGAAATGTCTTCACGAAGAAGTACTACTGAAGTGCTACTAAGTAGCTTCTAACACCATAAACGCTAAGTATCTTCACACTAAGTTATCTTTACTACTACTGTTCAAGAAGACTCTTCTTCTATCGCAGTACGAAGTACAACTTCTTCCGAAGTGTCTACCTAAGAAGAACTTCACCACGAAGACACTTCTTACAAAGAACAACTTCCCCTGAAGTAACTTCGCCCTAAAACTACTTTGTAGTAAACTAACTTCGTAGTTGCTGGTTTGTTCTCAGACTTCACCTCAAACTTCTTACTCTGATTTTGGATGTAAACAGCAAAGCACTCCGTCACCCTGACTAACTCCTACCACAACAAACTATGAAACTTCGTAGATAAAGCTTCGAAGAAGACAAACACACAATGGCTCTATAAACTTCAAAAAAGTATAAAATCCAAATGACAAACACATAGGTACAGAGAACAAACGACACAACGCTTATAGACAACTTTGTCCGAAAATGACGGATCTCACTTCCTAAGAAGAAGGATATACATCTTCATTTTTAGATCATGACTCCTTAAACTACGGAACGGAAGTGCCTACACTACATAACCATAAATCCCTAGCTATACTACACAATGTTAGTTTAATTGTCTCTCTAATCTCTCTCAACTCTCTAACTATCCTACTCTTCGCTGAAGGGTCAGGTGCTGTTGTTATCTCCACTCGAAGTCACATCAGTAGCTCCTTCTTCGAAGTGGTGAGTTCGATGGTGAAGTACAAAGTCAGTACCTCGTCAACTTTATCCTGAAGTTCTTCTGTCTCTTGTATCGCCGAAGTCTTCATCACTTCGGCCTTCACAACTTGCACTTCCACTTCGGTCATGTTGTCTCGCAGGTTGTCCCTCTCTGACTTCATATCATGAAGTCTTGAAGTCGTCAAGTTCTACTTCATCTCTAAGTTTTGAATACGAATACGAAGAAAGTCATGAAGTATGAAGAAGTGATGAAGTACGAAGAAAGTCATAAAGTACGAAGTAAGAAGAAGTCATTCTTCTCCGACTTCATCGATTCTTAAATCCTTGGTAACTTTGTCATTTGGACTCCCTTTGCCCCGCACAACATATCTTAGAAAGCTCTTCGTCCAACGAATCCATATATGAGGAACTTCCATCCAAATTGACTTCACAACTTTAACTGATTCTTGAAGACTAACTCTTCTTCATTAAACTTCTAATTAACCTAACGCTACTTCTATTCTCTACCTTCTACTACATATTCTTCTTATTTACTCTACAACTAGTCAATTAATTAACAAAAAATGAAAAATCAAGGCTTCACACACTCCCCCTCTCATTTGTGAAGCGACCTCGTGAACACTCAAGAGTTGTATCTCTTAACTCCCAATCCATTCACTCGAGTGGCTAGCAGTGAAGTTCCATCAAGTTCTTCCAACTGAACAAAACCATTACTATAACGACGTGATACTTTATAAGGACCCATCCAGCGTAAGTGTATTTTTCTTGGAAATTTTTGAAGAAGAAGAAGAAGAAGAAGAAGGTTCCTTTCTACTCTTCTTTGCTTCTTTCGTCGACTCGACTTCTCATCTTTTCTATTCTTCTTTTCTTTCTTCCCTCTCACCAGTCGAGTTAACTTTCTCAACACTTGGTGATTGTAACCGATTTCCTGAAACTGCTCCAAGAACTTCATCTTCAGCTTGTCCCAAGTATCGATATCTCTCGATACTCTATTAGTGTGAAGCTTTGATTTTATTTTTTGTTAATTAATTGATTAGTTGTAAAGTAAATAAGAAGAATAGGTGGTAGAAGATAAAAGATATGAGTAGAATAGTGTTAATTAGAAGTTTAATGAAGAATCTCTGTTCTGGAGGAACCTATCAAATCTATGGAGACACTTGGGAGATGACTTCCTCCTAGTTGAATTCTTCGGGCGAAGAGCTTTCTAACGATATGTTGTGTGAGACAAATGGACGCTGGACGACGAAGTTACAGCAGGTTGAAGATGTGACGAAAATAGGGAAGAACGACTTCGCTTACTGCGAGCGCCGAAGAACCTCAGTCAAAGCTGAACAAATCCTAACTTCGGCACGTGTGAAGGAGCCATCGCGAGATATAAGTAGAAGAATTCAGGTCACTTGTCTTATTGCCAAATACTATTTGAAGGGGCGGAGCGCAGCGCATTCTCCTACCTACGAAGAAACTCGACTTCGCCGAAGTCAGTTAGTGGCGAAGAACTCTTTTCTTCGTACCTCATCGTAGCTTTTCAGATTGGAAACCTAGGACTTCGGTTCACGCGAGGAATGCAGACATCCAAGTCACGGAGGCTCCGAGCACTAGATGTCAACCGAGTGGGACTTCGCCGCTATGAGAAGGAGTTGGAGGAGATGGGCTTGTCGTTCCTCTTACTTCCTTGGTGGGGAATGGTTTCCTCGAAGCTAGTGCACAAACTGAAGGTGTGCAGACAGCATTCAGTGGACGAATTATATGGGACACCATGTAACTGGACCGAGACGCACTGGTCTCACGGTTTGGGGATAGACAATGCAGGCAAGGAGGGCGATCTTCTGTTCGGCAGCATTTCTTCGACGACATCAACCGAAGAAGTACTGTCAAACTGTGAAGAACTTCTCCAAGTTATTCAAGGAAGTGCCTCAAGGGAGGAACGGATACAGGACAAGCGACTTCTGTAATCCGAAGAAGAGGGAGGTTGCAGATGCGATCATGACGATCTTCCGACCAAGAAGGACGACGTACATGTCCAATTGACAAATTAACTTCATCGATGAACTCTTCGTCGGGAAAAAAGAGCACATTGGACGAGGATTATCCACTTGCATGTACAGAAGCTCTGGACGGAAGAAGACATGGTCTACATTGGAGTGTTTGTCTCAGTCTTCTACATGGGTATGGGACTACTATCGGACGAAGATCAGAAGAAGTTAGGCTTCGTCGTAGTAGCCGAAGACAACGAGTTCGAAGTTGAGCCGACTCCAGTTAGGGATGTACAACTGGAGAGGTTCTTCGACAAAATTGCCGCTGAGGATGTAGCGCCGAAGCAGCTACAAGTCAGATCGTGGCCGCAGTAGAACCCTCAAAAGAGAAGGTACTTGAGACAGTGAACTTGGACGAGGACGAGGACGTCACCGAAGTACCTCCGCCGGTCAGACGAAGCGGGAGGAAGAAGGTCTTGGAGGCAACCCCGAGGTCAGCGTAGAAGTCCCGAAAGAAGATGAAGATGACAAAGACAGTATGCGCCGAAGGCAAAGAAGCCGAGGTCGACATCAAAGAAAAGGGTACTCCATAGGAGGAGAAGAAAAAAGAAGATACACCGAAGGCTACTACTTCTTCGTCGACAATCGAAGCGATAGAATAACTCACTTCTTCGATGAAGTATTTACAAGAGGTAGTAGTACCGTTGCTCTACGCCTTAGAGAGTAACCGGGGGTCTTATGAGAAAGTCGTGAGGACGAAGCTGAACTTAGCAAAGTTAGTTCAGACGATGCACTTCGGCCGAGGAAACTTAGAGAGAAGAGAACTTACGCGCATCAGTTCTCGAGGCGAAGAAGGAAGTAGCGGCGAAGACCGAAGAAGCCAAAAACTTGACTTCGGAGCGGGAGGAAGTACTTCACCAGAAGACAAAACAATTGAAGGAGCATGAGAAGGTTCTTTCACTTGCGAAGAAGGAGTTGGATGAGATGCGACTCCGGCGAAACAAGAACCAAGACATTGTCATGGAGATGACAAAAGACATTGAAGACCTAAAGTGACGATGTGTGAAGACCGAGGAGCAGGCAGTACAACTTCAGAACAGGGTCAAGCCAACGCTGAAGAACTACTTCGCCACAGATTTGGATACTTCGGAGCTGAAGATTCTTCAAGAGATTAGACAGGAGTTAGCATCGACAGATATAGAGGATTCTTCGACGAAGAACCGAGTAGCTAGGTTAGGACAGAGGGTAGTTAGAGAACTTCGAGAGGTTAGAGCGACTGTTGAGTTCTCAGTTAATGAGATAGCTAGGGAGTTAGCGATAGGATCTGGTGATGTTCCTGGTGTTGTTTCGGACACAAGATCTTCATCCGACGGACCAGATGTACACCCGACTTCTTAGGAAGAAGATCCGTCATCTTCAGAGAAATCTGTATATAAGCGTTGTGTTGTTCGTACTCAGTATCTCTATGTGTTTGTTATTTTGGATTTTATATTTCCTGAGTTTACCGAGCCATTGTGTGTTTGTCAACTTCAGAGATTTACCTACGAAGTATCGTAGTTTGTTGTGGTAAGAATTAGTCTGGGTGCCGAAGACTTTGTTGTTTGACATCTGAAATCAGAGTAGGAGTTTGTGACGAAGTCTGAGAATAGACCAGCACCTGCGAGGTTAGTTTACTACGAAGAAGTTTTTGGACGAAGTTGACTTTGGAGGAAGTTGTTCTTTAGTGAAGACACTTTGGAAGAAGTTGAACCTTGTACTTCACCGGAAGAAGAGTATTCTTCGCCAAAGTTTTCTGAGCAGTGGTAGTAGAGATAACTTAGTGTGAAGATACTTAACGTTTATGGTGTTAGATGCTACTTAGTAGCACTTCAGCAGTACTTCTTCGTTGGGACATTTACCTCAGTGGCTTTGTTTCTCTGTTGTTTATCTTTTTCTTGAGGTCCCTGATCTGTTTAGTACATGTTATGTTATTTGTCAAGATTATCAACTGTGTCTTGTTGGATAGATCTGAGTTTGATCTCTATCGGGACTGATGTCTGCCCGTGAGAATAAAAGATAACCATAAAGAATCACCTTTGTCACATGTTTACTACTTTTGGATGATATTTACTTGCATCTTTGTGGATTCGATCCTTAAATTACTATTTTCGAGTATCTTTTGGTTTTCTTGTGTGTTACAATTAGTATGATTGTACCAGCTGTGGTGCTCACAATTTGCAAGATTGGAGAATTTTTTCAAAAATTTTAAGTTAATGACGTGTCTATATAACTGAAGTAACCTTATTACTCAAGATTGCATCCTGCTTAGCGGGAAGACTTCCACTTCGGTCATCTTGTCTCACAGATTGTCCCTCTCTGACTTCATATCATGAAGTCTCGATGTCGTCAAGTTCAACTTCACCTCTAAGTTTTGAATACGAATACGAAGAAAGTGATGAAGTATGAAGAAGTGATGAAGTACGAAAAAAGTCATAAAGTATGAAGTACGAAGAGGAAATACGAAATGTCATTCTTCTCCGACTTCGTCGATTCTTAAATCTTTGATAACTTCGTCATTCGGACTCTGTTTACCTCGCACAACATATCGTTAGAACTTCTAATTAACCCTACTCTACTTGTATCCTCTATCTTCTACTACATATTCTTCGTATTTACTCTACAACTAGCAATTTATTAACCAAAACAAAACAAAAAATCAAGGCTTCACACACACCTTGCTGTCCTAAATTTCTGCACAATTTTTGAAAGAGGAAAGAAGATAACAAATGTTGACATCTATGTCATGGAAGATAGAACAATGTTTTTTTGTCCATGTGTGGCAAGTTTAGAAGCTTGTGTAGCATCAATTTTTGGCTCATTTTCAGATTTTTATCCTTAGTTGATCTTGCTTTTCTTTTGGTCGTATAGATATAAGACAATGATATCTTTGATTTGCACCCTGGTGCTCTCATTTTTTGCACAATTATTGACAAAGCAAAGAAGATATCAAAGATTGATATCTATGCCACGGAAGATAAAACAATGTTTTGTCCATGTGCCTTTATATGAAACTCTAGTGTATATATTTCTTTATCATATGTATATACTTAAAACCTTTCTCAGCAAATAAACTGGGTATTTCCACAACCACAATCCTGTTTACATATATAAGTTAGCAGATTACATATGAAGGAAAAGTTCTTGTAAGTATTGGTATTTATTTTATCCAATTAAATTTTAGGAATTTATTTTTTCCTTCTATTCCAAATATCGGAGGTTTTATCTATCCATACAATAACAATAGATAGCAATAGTGTTCTCTTTTACTTTTTAGTCTGAAATAGAACGAAGTCTTCTTTTGGGTTGTTTCAACTACTAAGGGAAGTCAAGCTTGACCTGAGCCTTAGCCTTTACAGCACACTAACTCAACCGTCACGCGTACCAGAACAAGGCTGGATGTACACCAAACGTTCTTGGGCCAAATTCAATTCGAGAGCTTCGAGTATCTACACCGACAGCAGAGACAAATTGAACATGCACGTAATAAGAGCACGAGCGCTTCTTGTAGAATGAGTCGCCTATTTATGAACAGATATCTCCTCCCCTGGAACTAGAGAGCAAATGTATTTACGGGAAAATATATACCTAACTAATGAAGACCATAGGTATAATAAGTTTCAACACATCAATGAAGTAATACCTGGAAGTGGAAGACGATGGGTATAAGGAGAAACAAAGCTAGACGAAGCAAGTAAATTCGAATAAATCAGAAAGCAACCATATTCACCTAGCACGGCTCCTGGTTGAGCAGTTTAAACTTTTACATTTTACACATACTTTAGGTCAAAACTTAAACTTTGACAGTCAAATTTTGTTTTAAGCTAGTAAGTCTATCGCGCTAGAGTTTTAGGGTTTGCAAGCATTTCACGTATGGGTTGCTTTTGTAACTCATGTTTGGATGTACATTTAATAATTATATTATATATATTATTGTACCTATTTAATTTATAATATAGGAGTTCCGAATATCATTTCCAAGCAATGCTGATCATGCAATCAGCAATGCTGATAGATAATCCGGATAGAACGTCTATCGACAAGTCATAACTACAAGCTAAAACTTTAAGCACCTCTATGTCAGTTTTCACAGTATGTGAAGTTTTCATATTATCTGTATGCGGATCCTTTGCACCCTTAGTATAGCAATGTCAAGACGAGAGTTTTTTAGGAAGGGTAGAACTTTCTAGCTATCAAATACGATCGTTAAAGAGGTACAAAAATCACACACGGAACATGGATCGCAAAGAATCTCCACCACGTTCTCGATCCAAACAAAACACATGGCATACACATAAGTCTTCAACTCCAAATCGTTCACTCTGCAAGTCTTTAACTCTAGATTACTCAGATTGAAAATCTCACGCTCAAGAACTCAAGATTTCAAAAAACTGCTCTCGTGAAGCACTCATGCGTTCACCTAGAAGCTTCTCATTTTCTATTCAAGAAGATGAGTACAAGTTGTAGGTCTCCTCTCTACTCATTTTTGCCCTCTATCCTCAATTCCTTGATGTCAAAACTATCATCAGTCAGAAAATCCTCTAGTCATAAGCTCTGTAAACCTCTTCGATAATGCTACTCGATAATGATTAAAAGAAAATCTAATTCTCGTTGTACATCCCCTCTAGGGTTTTTGCTTTCATACGTGACCTCCACCGTCACCAAGCAGGTGTAAAATGTTCCCTTAGACAAATAGCAACAGAAAAATAAATCTCTAGTAAAAACTCAACACGTAATATCTTCTTACGTGTCACAAAGACTAACTAACACTTCGCAGATCCATATGTATAAATGGCTATCGAGTTAGTCGTACAGTCAGCTTTTGATATTTCCACCCAAGGTAACTTCACCATGGCTATCTCTGACTACCAGAATCACCTTGTTCTCACACCCAGAGCTTGAATTATAGCCGTTGTCATTCTCCGGCCCCCTTTAATTTTGAAATGTTGTAAGTGTCTCCTCATATATCAATTCGACTTGATTTTCTGACCCAAGTATATCATGTGATGAAACCTATATTTTTCTACAAAACAATTACTACAGACTTAGAGTATCTTTGATGTCATTTCGCTACTCCAAGACTTAGAGAGCCACACACAAAATTCGTACAGCCAGCTTTTGACACCTTTATCCGAAGTACCTTCACCACTGCTATCTCTGACCACTGGAATCACCTCGTTCTAACACCCAAAACTCTAGTTATAACTCCAACCCCCTTTAACTTCGAAATGCCGTAATTGTCTCCTTAGATATCAATTTGACTTGATGTTTTGACCCAAGTATATCACATGATGAAATCTATATTTTTCTACAAAAGAATTGGTACAAACTTGGAGTAGCTTTATCTCGCTAGCTCAAGACTTAGAGAGATGCACACCAAATTCTTACTAATTACCGTGACATTCTGAAGGGGAGTTAGTCCTCTAGCATAAGATCCATTTTGAAATCCAGTGGTAACCTCCCTCTAGCATTCACACCAAGTGACTGGTCTAGTGCACGGGTAGACGGAGCTGTCCCACATTCACAGTATGTTCAAGTACTGACTTGCAGTATCTTTGATGTCATCTCACTACTCCATGACTTAGAGAGCCACACACCGAATTCATACAGTCAGCTCTTGACACCTCTATCTGAAGTATCTTCACCAAGACTACCTCTGACCATTGGAATCACCTCATTTTGACACCCAAAGCTCGAGTTATAGCCGTTGTCGTTCTCCGGCCTCCTTTAACTTCAAAATGTCGTAAGTTTCTCCTCATATATCAGTTCGACTTGATTTTTTGACCCAAGTATATCACATGATGAAATCTATATTTTTCTACAAAATAATTGATATCAACTTGGAGTATCTTTGATGCCATCTGGCTAGCTCAAGACTTGGAGAGCCGCACATCAAATTCGTACTAATTATCTCGACATCTCGAAGAGGAATTAGTCCTCTTGCATAAGGTCCATTTTGAAATCCGACGGTAACTTACCTCTAGCATCCACACCAGGTGACTGCACTAATGCATGTGTATACATAGCCGTCTCGCATTCACTGTACGTTTAAGGACATCTGGTGTCCCATCCTTAGGCAACTCGATGTCTCACATATTCCTTCCAAAGGGACCAGCCTACTCCAAGCCAATTGTGAGTCTAAGAGGATTTGATCTTGATATCTCCTTCCTACAAGTTTATTCAGCTACCCATAAAGCCAATCTCACAATTGGTTCTAGAGACCAGTTTCTAAGCTTATATGCTAGTAAAATACGTTATTTCATCTTCCCTTCACTGACTTGAACCACCATAACTATCTCCAAACGTGGTCATTTTTTACATTTTAAGATGCAAATATATACTTCACACTACAATCTACATGATGAAAATCTAAAACATAAATTTTGAACTCACTCAGATTAATAGTACACTTCTCAGTTTCAGAAATCTTGTAAAAGTACTCCAAGTAACTTTTCGCCTCCAACTCCGTTTGTAACTTTTTAACATACCAAGGTGATTAACGCGATGAGACATGTGCCATGGTCTTTTCAGATTTTCAGATTTTCACTTCCTTCAAAATTGACTTCTCTGAGATCTTAATTTGACTGAGAGAGTATAATGACTAAAAGGTAAATTATTCACCATGTGAAATAATTCACATCACAACATCCACCCTTCCAAACCTGCACATCCTCTGGCATGTACCAATCTCGTCACTCGTCTATCTCTCCTTCTTGATCATCACTCTCCTCCTCCTCAGCCTCTTTTGTCACCAAATCGTCTTCATCTTCTCGTCATCTATTGACTTCAGAAAACTGAATTACTCTATTGATCCTCCACGCTTCTTAAACAACTTCACTCGTTTGCTAGTCACAGATAACCATAAAGGAGTATTATCATCTAACTCAAGTAAACTATAAGTGGTATTTTCACACATATCCAACATAACATAAGATCCAAATCACCTTCAAGAGAACTTACGAACGATAGAATGTTGATTCTCCAACGTGTTGTTGTACACCAGAACACAATCACCTACACGTATTGACTTTGGTCGCAACTTGTGCATATCCATTCTCAGCAAACAAGATATTTCTGGGAAACTCTTCATCTGTAGAATCTGACTAGACTGTCATATACAAGATATACGCTTCGTAGTTTTTTCATTTCCGCTCATTATAATACTTCGGCGAAGAAACTTTATACTACAACTAAAACTATTCTATCTCGTCATCTATCACTAACTAATCCACTTCTTTATTGACAAAAACTAAAATTTATTAACAAAATAGAAATCCAAGGCTTCACACTACTCCCAAGAAAGATGACTTGGGGCTTGATGATGTCATATGAAGAATGAGATCTCTAAATCAAGCTTATGAAGCTTGAGGAGAGAGGAACGATGGACAAGACAAGACCTACGACTAAGCATACATGGATGCAATGACACATCTGGTGCGATGGAACAGAGCATCCTCACAAGGATTATCGTGACTTGTCGTGACATTACAACGAGGAATCATATTCTCGAAAGACGGGAAGGTTGCGTTGAAAGATACGTGTGATCTTCTTCCGACTAGCTTTGAAAAGAGAAGTATGAAGAAGTTGATTGACGAATATTTGACAACACATGATGTTGCAATGATTGATGCTTGACTTATGGCGTGGGGGTTGAAGATCAAAGGATGGATTTTGACGAGCATGTAAGAAGAAGCTAACTCTGGTCATCTACTATCTCTACACAGTAGAAAGGAAAGATGTCAAAGGAGTCCAATCAATGCATAGTCAAAGGGTACATTTTGAAGACGAGGACAATCTCGCAAAGCAAAGCTCTAGTAACTACTATCATAGTCATTAGACTCGTGTAACAACAAAAACTCTCATTAGGGTTGGGGATATGGAGGAGTATATTGTTGTTCTAATTGACCATGAATTAGAGATTAACATCATGTTGAAGGATCTTTGTAAAAGAGCTAGAACATGGATGGATGATCAAGACGACGAACAACACCATAGAGATCTATATGATGCATGTCTTAACGTCAAGGTATGGATTGAAGATGTTGTCAAAGAGTAGAACTTCTTGTGCAAGAAGCAACATCGTTTCCACTTGTCCTCAAGAAACCATACATCACTTCGATGAGGATGGAGAGGAGAGTACTAAACGACATATATGTCTATACGAGAATTCGAAATCAAGATGGGAGGAGGACAGTGCAATTTCTGATTACATCATCTTATCACGAGCGTAACAAAGATCACTTGAGGGAGAATTGGCTTCCAAATGTGAGTGAGAAGTCCAGGGATTTTTTGAGAGGATCATTATAGAGCGAGATTGTAGTGATATAGAAGAAATGGTACTCCGTCTGAAGAAGAAAGTGCTTTTTGCAGAGTTTGCGAGACTTTCAAAGAGTGGGATTATTATGTATAGAAGGGTTGAAGGATTGAGGAGAAAAGATAAAAACCATTTGTGTGAGGTTGAGATGGACTTGCGAGAGTGTGGAGAATTGGACGAAGATGAAAAGATTTTGAGAGTTTACGAAGAGGATGGGTTGGAAGATCCATTGAAGGAGATCATGCAGTTGGGTTGGGAAATGAAGCTGATATCATGCAGATACATTTGAGAGGACTTTACTCTTTGATTGTGCCATTATGAGTATTAGAAGTTCGAGTAGAGACGAAGTACAAACCGGTGGGCAAGATGGTGAAGCCAATTGTGAGATCTCTATCAGATGACACTAATCAGTAGATGGAACGAGCTTCGAGGGAGAAGAGCTTGTGAGATTCTATGAGGATTGGACACAAATTCACGGAGGTAACTCTCGAGGAGTTGAAGGTTGGGTCAGATGTCTCTTCATAAGAGATGATATGCTTTAATGATATGATTTCATGACATGAGAAAGCATTTGTCTTCGAATCGCACGAGATCGGATGTGTGAAGTCTTGATTTTTCATTTTTGTTAATTAATTGATTAGTTGTAAAGTAAATAAAAAAATATGTAGTAGAAGATAGAAGAAAGGAGTAGAATAGTGTTAATTAGAAGTTTAGTGAAGAATCTCTGTTCTGGAGGAATCTATCAAATCTATGAAGACAAGTTGGGATAAGATTTTCTCGTAGTTGAGTTCCTCGGGCGAAGAACTTTCTAACGATGTGTTGTGTGACGCAAATGGAGTCTGAACGACGAAGTTATCACAGATTGAAGATATGGCAAAGTTGAAGAAGAATGACCTCGTAGTACTACGAGCACCGAAGTACTTCAGTGAAGCTAAGGAAACCCTGACTTCGGCACGTGTGGAAGAACCATAGCGACATATAAGTAGAAAGGTTTAGGTCATTTGTCCTATTGCTTTATCAGTTGCAGAGCGTTAGCAGGAGCAGAGTGCGACGCACTTTTCGATCGACGAGGTACTCCACCTTCGTGAAGTCTAGTTGTGAAGAAGAAACCTCCTTCTTCGTACTTCACTTCCTTCTTTGCAGCAATTCAAATTGGTAACTTAGGACTTTGATACATGCGAGGAATGTAGACATCCAAGCCACTGCGGCTTCGAGCGCTAGATGTGAATCGGGCAAGACTTCGTCGGTATACGAAGGAGTTGGAGGAGATGAGACTATCATTCCTCCTACTACCTTGGTGAGGAATGATATCAGCTAAGCTGGTGCAGGAGCTGAAAGTATGCAGACAACATCCTTCGGACGACTCGTAAGAGAGATCTACGAACTGGACCGAAGCACACGGATCTTTCGTCTTAGGCATCGATGATGCAGGGAAAGAGAGAGACCTCCTCTTCGACAGTACTTCGGCGCAGACATTGGCCGAAGCAGTCAAGAACTTCTCAAGGCTCTTCAAGGAAGTACCACAAAGAAGAAATGGATACCGCACCAGTGACAATCGCAACCCGAAGAAGAGGAAAGTCGCTGACGCAATCATGACGATCTTTTGGTCGAGGAGGACTACCTACATGTCCAACTGGCAGATTAACTTCATTTAGGAGCTCTTCATTGAAAAGTGTGCACATTGGACGAGGATTATTCATCTTCATGTTTAGAAACTATGGGCTGAAGAGGACATGGTGTACATCAGAGTGTTCGTATCGGTGTTTTACGTGGGGATGGGATTACTCTCTGAAGCGGATAAGAAGAAGTTAAGCTTCATCGCAGCAGCCGAGGACGATGAGTTCAAAGTCGTGCCGACCCCAGTGAGAGATATACAACTGGAGAAGTTCTTCGACGAAGTAGCGATTGAAGACGAAGCAGCCGAAGAAGCTGTACCGAAGACAACAACTACGGCAGAGACAGCGACTGAGAAAGCACCTGAGCTTATGAACTTAGGGGAAGAAGACGAAGATGTTGCTGAAGTACTCGCATCAGTCAGAAGAAGTGGACGGATCTTGGAGGATACGTCGAGGTCTGTGCAGAAGTCCAGAAAGAAGATGAAATGTACGCGGACGGTCTACGCCGAGAGTGAAGAAGCCACAGAGGTCGACTCCAAAGATGAAGGTACATCACAGGAGAAGAAGAAGGAAGAGGACGATGCAGCGAAGGTAGCTTCATTAACAATCAACGAAGTTCATCAACTCAGCTCTTCGACGAAGTATCTTCAGGAGGTTGTTGTACCGTTACTCTTTGCCTTAGAGAGTAATCGGAGAACGTTTGAGGAAGTCGTTGGACGGTAGCTGAATTTGATGGAGTTAGTTCAAACGATGAACTTCAGCCGAGGAAATTGGCTGCAGGAGAAGGATAATCTACGCGCTGCAGTTTTGGAAGCAAAGAAAGAGAATACGGCGAAGACCGAAGAGGTTAAAAACTTGACTTTAGAGCGCGACAAGGTACTTCGCCTGAAGAAGGAACAGGAGAAGGAGTACGAGAAAGTTCTTTCACTCATGAAGAAGGAGTTAGACGAGATACGTATGCAGAGGGATCGCAACCTACATGTCGTCGCGGAGATGACTAGAGAAATTGAAGATTTGAAGCGGCGACGTATTACAGACGAGGAGCAGGTTGTGCAACTTCGGAGCAGAGTAGAATCGACGTTGAAGAACTACTTCGTCACCGACTTAGATACTTCAGAGTTGAAGATTCTTCAGGAGATTAGGCATGAGCTAGGGGCAGTAGATATAGAGGGTTCTTCGGCGGAGAACCGAGTAGCTAGGTTAGACCAGAGAGTAGTTAGAGAGCTCCGAGAGGTTAGAGCGATTGTTGAGTTCTCGGTTAGCGAGATAGCTATGGAGTTAGCGATAGGATCAGGTGTGGTACCAGGTGTCGTTTCGAGTACAGGATCTTCATCCGGCGGTACTGATGTACATCCGACTTCTTAGGAAAAAGATTCGTCATCTTCGGAGAAAACTGTATATAAGCATTGTGTTGTTTGTGCTCGAGACCTCTATGTGTTTGTTATTTTGAATTTTCTATTTCTTGAGTTTACGGAGCCACTGTGTTTGTCTTCTTTGGAGTTTTACCTAGGAGTCTCATAGTTTGCTGTAGTAGGAGTTAGTCTGGGTGACGAAGACCTCGCATGATTACACTTGAAATCAGAGTAAGAAGTTATGGCGAAGTTTGAGAATAGACCAGCATCTATGGAGTTAGTTTACTACGAAGAAGTTTTTGGATGAAGTTCTCTTTAGAGGAAGTTGTTCTTTGGTGAAGACACTTTGGAAGAAGTTGAACCTTGTACTTCGGCAGAAGAAGAGTCTTCTTCGCCAGAGTTTTCCGAGAGCAGTAGTAGTAAAGATAACTTAGTGTGAAGATACTTAGCGTTTATGATGTTAGAGGCTACTTAGTAGCACTTCAGTAGTACTTCTTCGTTGAGAAATTTCATCGGTGGCTCTGTATCTTTGTTGTTTATCTTTTTCTTGAGATCCCTGACCTGTTTAGTACATGTTATGTTATTTTGTCAAGATTATCAACTTTGGCTTGTTGGATAGACCTGAGTTTGATCTCTACAAGAGATGGATTTCTGCTCGTGAGAATAAAAGACAATCATAAAGAATCACCATTGTCACATGTTTACTACTTTTGGATGATCTTTACTTGCATCTCTGTGGGTTCGATCCTTAGATTACTACTTTCGAGTATCTTTTGGTTTTCTTGTGTGTTACAAGATGTGTAGATCCATATGTAATAACTCCAATGGTCATATTTATGATGTCACACATACCTTAGAACTTGTGCTCGATATCAATACCACAGGCTCCCTTGCCTAAACAAATAAATTGCTGAAGGAGAAAATGCAGATGAAAGTCTTAGAGTTGTCGTTCGTACAATACTCTAATCGATGATTTACAACATGGAAGAAGAATGGATCATTATGATTCATCGAGGACATGCAACCGATGAATGTAGTGATAGTAAAGAATTTAAGGATGGGATTGATCACGGATAAGTTTGCTGGCAACAGCGAGTAAACTACTCGTCTTGCAAGACAAGTAGTTTACTCGATGAGAGATCTCTATTCTAAATATGATCAGTTTTAGTTGGAAGAGGAGAGTACCAACGTGATCACGATAAGAGCATCACTGAGGTTTGTTTGAATGTGCACACTTCTGCAAGGAGCTACTAACTCGATAGGACACATGATGAACGAGATGAACAAAGCCTTAAGAGACTCCGTTCTCGAGAAGATGATGTTATTCTTAGATGATGTTCTTATCAAAAGATGTCTAGAGGGTGAAAAGCATGAAGTATTAGATTAGATGAGGTGCCAGAATTACGCTTCGATCACATAAAAGATTGTGAGAAGATCTTATCTCGGCTGGAGGAAGTTCATCTTATACTATCAGGTGCAAAGTCAATGTTCGAGATTAAGAAGATTGTTATGGCAAGACATCTTTGTGGATCCTTCGGAAGAAAACCAGATCCGAGCAAGGTTGATGCGATTGAGAGGATGAAGGAGATTTGCAACTCTTTAACAGAGGTACCGAGATTTTTAAGAGCGTGCGTGTTTTTATCATATATAGATTCCTCACTATGCACATGTGAGAGATCCGTTATAAGATTTATTAAGGACAGCTCATAAGTTTCAGTTGGAGGAGGAACAAACCAGAATCATACAAAAGTTTAAGACGTTGTTATCGTCTCCTCCAATGCTAAGAATGGTGGATTACAAGTGTGGTAGACTAGTAGTCCATACCGTGGATACCATGGCTAGTCCTATCACGAATGGACCGTGAGATATGATAATACCGACGGTGATATATTTACCTTGAGGTTTAGAGCCAAGGTCATAAGCATTCTTTTATGCACTTATCCGTACGTCAAAAAAGATTTATGGAAGTCGTTTCAGTCATGAAGGTAAAAAAAGAGTATCTCATCGCTGCGTCTATGATGGTTGAGAATAATTGTTTGTCTCTATTAGAGATGATCACAAACTGCACAACTCCCGACATAGTAATATTGAGGTGGATCGCGTACATCAAATTGCTCAATCCGGAGTTCAAACACATTGCGAAGAAGGATAATCCGATAGCTAAAATGCTATCGCAAGCGAGAAACAACGGAGAGGAAGAGATGATGGATAACACAATCGACGTGGGTGCAAAGTTCTACACTGTTGCACACACAAGGAGAATGAATGAACTTTTCATCAAACCTCCTATTGGAGGAGGCTATTCGCAGCAATGGGTGCATTGAAAAGAAAATGGCTGATCATGAAGAACTTGATGCACACGAGCATGCGAGCATACAATTTCTTCAAGAAATATGGGGTGAAGTTGTCACTAACAATTATCTACAATCTTGGAAGAAATGCGAAGAGCAAGCGAGGTCATCCGTCTATAGTCGAGGCATGTGGTGCCCACAATTTTGTCGCAACCCTCAGTCTCAAGATCGGACGCAGACGCGAGCAACGTTAGGTTGCGAACGCTGCGAGTAGGACTGAACGGCTTGACCAAGAAGTCGGAATCAGATGAACCCTAGGTGGTTCTCTGAACCAAGATTGGAACCTTGGGTTATGACATAAGGGCCTACCCCAAGAGGGCCCCAGATGAACGCTGACTTAAGGGGGCGAGTCTGGGAACGGGCTGAAACATGAGTCTCAGACATAGATCTGAGACGTGAGACCGAGACGTGGGTCCGAGACGCAGACGAACCACAGGGTTCGAGTCTGGGTCTAGACCACAGATTCTCGGAAAAATGACTAAGTGTTGGAGCTCCAGCGACGTTTTAAGTCGTGGACGGAGCTCCACGTAAGATCTAGAGGCGAGTGAGGTATCATTGGAAAGGCCTCGTCGAGAGCTTTCCCGTGATATATAACACTCCTCGAACTGACCTCTGAGCTGAGAATTATGACCAAACCACGATCGGGTTGTGGTATAATTTTCAGGGGCCAAAGACGAGGGCGAGGCCGCCGATCCTCAAAAGTATATATGAGGGGGGCTCGATGCCTGGGTGGGCCAGGACGAGTCATCCGACCCCATGGTTCGACGGGTGGACTCTGGGGACATGAGGTGATGGTTGGGCCGGTTCCAAGGCACGTTCCCGTCCAGACTTGGACGTTTGGACTTGAGAACGTTGTAAGGACTGGGACAAGACTAGGGAACGAGTCGACGGGTTAGACCACCGTTCGGGAGCCTAGACCCAGACAGACATCACGGGCCGGACCGCTAGGTATGCTGGAAGCACCGTTTAGGACCCTAGACTTTATGGGAAGTCCGCCCCAAGTCATCTTGTGACTTGCTCATGTTTTGAGACCGATCTAAGCGGGTCTAGGTCGGGACTTAGGAGCAGCTGAGCTTGATGATTAGGGAGACGATCCGGCTCCGATCCGGACCAAACTGAGATAAGATAAGTGGTGCACGGACGCTAACTTGTGATTGTGTTTGCAGGTTAGTGGTTTGAATTTCGTGACCTACTGAGCAAGAGCTTCCGCTGGCGCAACAAGGCGATAAGTGCACGAAAATTTGCAGGATTGGAGATATTTTCAAAAATTTTAAGTTAATGGCGTGTCTATATAATTGAAGTAACCTTATTACTTGAGATTGCACCTTGCTTAAATGAAAGATGATCTTAAAGAAATTTGGGAGAAGAAGTCAAATTCTTCCAAAGCCGGAAGACGGAAATCGAAAGACAGAAGATTATTCCGAGAAGACAGTGACTGTTGTAGAAAGATTGATACTTCGAGGACACTCCAAGAAGAGAAAGAGCGAGTAGACAAGGAAGTAAAATAAAAATAAGATGAGAGAGGCTTTGCCTCTCTCTGTATATATAGTGGAGGTGAGTACAAAGGAAACCCTAATGGTGGGTTAGCCCTCTAACTAACTCTAACAACCCTAACCACTCCGGCTAATGGTAGCCGTCGATCTACTAGAGCTTGGGACTATATCAATACTCCCTTCAAGCCCATCTCTACATCATGTACTCCTAGACAATGTCTGAAAGCATCAAACTTATCTCTAGGCAATGCCTTAGTGAAGATATCGGCAACCTGATCTCCTGTGCTCACATAACTGAGCTCAATCTCTCCTGCAAGGACCTTCTCTCTAGTAAAGTGATAGTGCACCTCAATGTGCTTCGTCCTAGCATGGAAAACAAGATTACTAGCTAACTTCATGCTGCTAATGTTGTCTGTATATACAACAACAGGATCTGTACACTCCACACCAATATCAGATAGCAAACATCGAAGCCAAATCGATTCGCATGTTGCGTTCGTTGCTCCTCGGTACTCTACTTCCGTGGACGACAAAGCAACTGTGGGTTGCTTCTTAGAAGTCCAGCTTATAGCAGCGCTTCCAAGTCCAAAAGCGTAACCTGACGTGGATCTCCTGTCGGCACTTCCTGCCCAATCAGCATCTGTGTAGCCATGTAACAACAATGGTCCACCCCATCGATAGTGAAGTCCGTATTGCATCGAGAACTTCACGTAGCGGAGGATCCGCTTGACAGTCTCAAATTGTGGTCTCCATGGTGACTGCATGAATTGACTAATCAGACCGACAACATAGCTCAAGTCTAGTCTGGTGATGGTCAAGTAGATAAGACTCCCAACCATCTGTCTGTACATGCGTAGATCATCTAGCAACTCACCATCCTCTTCTCCTAGCTTTACCCCTTGCTCTAATGGTGTAGCAATGGGTTTGCAATCAAGCATAACAAATCTCTCAAGCATACTGAGAGCATACTGTCGCTGTACAAGTCAAACATCCTTCCCATCTCTAATGAACTCCACAGCAAGGAAGTACTTGAGTTCTCCTAAGTCCATCATCTCGAACTCAGATTTCAAGTGATCCTTGATCTGGGAAATAAGCTCCTCAAAGTTACCAGTAATGATCAAGTCATCCACATAGATTGTGATCACAACAATCCGGTCTCGTATTCTCAATGAATACAAGGTAGAGTCTGAACTACAAAGATGGAAACCAAGAGACTGCAAGTAAGAATTGATCTTTGCATACGATGCTCTTGGTGCTTGTTTCAGACCATAGAGAGCCTTCCGTAACTTACATACACGAGAAAGGAACATAGGATCCTCATAACCAGGAGGTTGCTGCATGTAGACCTCCTCCTCAAGATCGCCGTTGAGGAAGGCGTTCTTGAAGTCCATCTAGTGCATCTTCCAACCTTTTTGAGTTGCAACTGCAACTGCTGTTCGAATAGTCACCATCTTCGCAACAGGAGCAAAGGTCTCCTCAAAATCCACTCCATGTTGCTGTGCGTAGCCCCTAGCTACCAATCTGACCTTGTATCGACACACGGTACCATCCGAGTTGCGCTTGACCTTGAAGATCCACCTGCAACCAATCGCTTTCTTATCCTGAGGTAAGTCTACCAACTCCCAAGTCTGTTGGTGATGAAGCGCAGCAAGTTCAGCTTCCATAGCACTTACCCATTGGGCCTTGTGCATCGCCTCCTCAAGCGAACTCGGTTCCTGTTCCTGAAGAACATTGGCCATATATGCATGGTGCGCAACAAGAAAACCTTCATGCATATACCTACTCACTGGATGTTTTGCCCGTTCAGATCTGCTAGAGATAATCGGTGCACTAGTCACCTCCTCTTGCAACTGATCTGACGTAGACGCCAAGGTGTGGGACAAAGTATCCAGTGGATGTGGAAGATCCACATATCTGGATGAGTCAAACATACGCTGCAATAGCATGCGCTCATCCTGTGTAGAAACTACACTAGTTCCACTAGATTGTGTTACGTGGACTCCAGCGTTAACAACAGCTCTATGTGCAACGGATTCTGATCTGGAATCAGTGACTTCTCCAGATCCTCCACTCAACGTACTACTCTGAGATACTACAGTGGACTGACTCCTTGGTTCTACAGTAGGTACAGGGATGGCTACGACAGGTGCAGGTGCAAACCAAGACTGTAGCTCATCAAAAACGACATCTGTACTGATATAAAACTGCTTGGACGAAGGATTGTAGCACCTATATCCTTTCGTATCAGAAGCATAACCAAAGAAGATACATCTATATGCTTTCCGATCTAGTTTCTTACGTCTTTCATCAGACATATGCATATAACAGATACATCCGAAAACTTTAAGGAAAGAGTAATCAGGCTTACTGCTTGTGAAGATCTCCATCGGTGTCTTGTTGTGGATCCGCTGTAGGCGTCCGGTTCATCAGATACACCGCACATGAAACAGCTTCTGCCCAGTAAGGTCTAGGCATGGTCTTCTCGTTCAACATCGCACGAGTAGCTTCTGCTATATGTCGATTCTTGCGCTCCGCAACCCCGTTCTGCTGCGGACTGTAACTGCAGGTCTTCTGACGTCGAATGCCATGCTCACGCAGATATGCATCGAACTCTCCAGAAAGAAACTCGCCTCCTCCATCAGATCTCAGACAGAGGATAGATGCTCCAGATTGTTTCTCCACCAACTTGCGGAAAGTCTGAAATGTTGACAGTACTTCGGCAGAGGACTTGTTTCTCAACAAATAGATCCAAGTATAACGCGAATGGTCATCAATGAACGACACGAAGTACTGAAAACTGGTCATACTTGGCTGAGAAGCAGTCCATACATCAGTGTGAACAAGCTCCAAAAGCTTGTTTGCTCTACTACTTGATCCCTTAAAGGACTGTCTAGCTTGCTTGCCGAATTGACATGCTGCACAGACTCCAGTGGGCTCACTGGATTCGAATTTGAGTAGATCTGTAACCAGGTCAGAACTCGGAAGACTTTTCAGCCTCTGAAAGTTCATGTGCCCAATTCACTTGTGTCAGATGTCAATGTCAGACACTACTGGACCACTCTGTCCATACATGGCAACCTGTAACTTAGGCGTAGATGCATCTAGTTTAAACATTCTATCACTCTTGATACCTCGAGCTATGACAGTGCTATTCGAATCTTCAATAAAGCATCCATCTTTATTGAAGTGCACTTGCAGACCCTGCTCTATCAACTGTCCTACAGATAGCAGGTTTCTAGTCAACGTGGGTACATGTAAGACATTCCGTATACCAGTAAACGTTGAAACAGGAATGTCAAGTGGAATGTAACCCTTGTGTTGGATCTTGTGCTTGGTGTCATCTCCTGTCACCATAAACTGTGGAGTCTCCACAGGCTCGAGTGAACTAAACCACTCCCAATGGGGAGTCATGTGACTAGTGGCATCGGAGTCGATCACCCAGTCAGTCTGTGGCTCGAAAGCCGCATAACTCTAATGCGTAGTAATCAGCAACTGCTCCGAATAGACATGCTCAGTGATTGCATAGCCTTGCTGGTTGCTGTTATCTTGTTGGGGGTTGTTGTCGTGTTGCTGTCTTTGATCGTTCTGCTTCTTGTAGCACTGATTCGCATTGTGACCTTGCTTCTTGCAGTAGTTGCAGGAACCAGGCGCTCTTCTCTGGTTGTTGTTGGAACCAGACTGTTGCTGGTTCTGCTGGTTCTGCTGCTGCTGATTCTGCTGCGATTGCTGTTGCTGTCCGTGACCCCGTCCACGTCCAGCACCTTTGCCACGACCCCTACCTCGAGATCCTCCAGAACCTGCAAAATAGACAGATTCTTGCTGACCCGTCGAAGTAGAACTCTCCAATAGGCGCACCTCCTCTCCTAACATCATAGGAACAAGCTCATCAAACCGCGGAAGGGGTTCTCTGGTCGAAATCGATGTTATGAACTGTTTGTACTCTGCAGGCAGTCCCTGCAATGTGACTACGATCAAGATAGTGGGATCAATCTCGACTTTGACAAAAGATAGTTGATCCACGAGCTGCTTGACATGGTTCACATAGCCATTGATGCACATCGACCCCTTCTTCACAGTGTTGAACTGCTGCAGCAATTGCAGCTTCCGCGCCTTTGTTCCGGATTGAAACAGACGCGCGAGTGCATCCCAAGCTTTCTTGGACGTATTGCAATCCTGAATGTGACCGATCATCGATGCTGAGACTGTCAACGCAATATAGTGAAAAGCCTGATATGAGCGCTTCTTCCACTCCTTGAATTTTGAGTCAGAAATTAGCACTTCAGGCGCTTCTCCTCCTCAGTGATAAGATCCCATAGATCTTGTCTCTGTAAGAAGGTCTTCATCCGGAACTTCCACACTTGGTAGTTGTTCTTGTCAAGCTTCTCTCCAGTGATCAAAGACACGGACTCCATCATAGCTGCAATGTCGAAATTGCGCTGTTCTGTATGCGAAAAACCTCACAGATCCTTCATGAAACTCGTCTCTCCACACCGCGCGATCAAGAGTTATCACAAGTCACAAGAAGGCGACTCCACGAACTCCTCCTGCAGCGGGAATGAAGAAAGAAACTGTCCGCGAACTGTAGGTGTATAAAACACGACGGAAACATCGAAAGAACACACCAAGAAAGGTCAAAACTAGACCAAACGAGGTCAAAAATGGGTGTGCGACCCCTCGAAATTTTCCAAATTTTTGAAATCGGAACAAGATTTGTTTTAGGGTCAAGTCCTAAAACTTTCATTTTGGTCAAAAAAGATCCAATTGAAAATCTGCCGCTGGAAACCTCCAAATCGACTGAAACTTGGCCCAGTACACAATTTGCACCTTCTGAACAAGGCAGTCCTATAAGGCTGATTGACAGATTTCAACGAAAAAAAAATCGTCTAGGCCTCCGAAATCGCATTCAAAGTTTCTGGTGGCGAAAAAAATTGTTTCGCCTCACCCGAACGCATCAGCAAGATAGTGCTCGACATCAGGCACAACTCCGACTGCTCTCTCCTGTACTTCAATCTCCATCTTGCTCATCAGCAAGGGACACACGCTCTCACCAGCTCTGATATCATGTAGAAAGATCGATACTTCGAGGACACTCCAAGAAGAGAGAGAGCGAGTAGACAAGGAAGTAAAATAGGAATAAGATGAAAGAGACTTTGCCTCTCTCTGTATATGTAGTGGAGGTGAGTACAAGGGAAACCCTAATGGTGGGTTAGCCCTCTAACTAACTCTAACAACCCTAACCACTCCGACTAATGATAGCCGTCGATCTACTAGAGCTTGGGACTATATCAATAACTGTAACCACGGAGAGGTACCAACCACGCATTGACTAGGTAAGGGGTAGGTATACCTATCGTGTAGTCACGACTATAGTAGGTAGGTCTAGGAAAGTTGAGCTATTACCTAATCGCATAGAGAAGATACAGAAGCTGAAGGCGCATTAACATCAGAGCACTCTCTTGCTGCTTCTCGAGTTGAGAACGACTTCGCATTAGGAATTAGAGAATACCTGGAAGCGCACAGAACCAAATTGAAGGGACTGAGTAAGAGAAGGCGTCTTCTCGTCAAGAAGCGCACTCGAGGTGGAAGAGTGAGGGATCCCCACGAGATTAGAAGATTAGAATTAAGGGTCGAGGTGGAAATCGAGAGAAAAGCATCGGAGTGCAGCAGATCAAGCTCGATTGCGGAAGTAGTGTTGGCAGGAGCTGGAGATTGGAGGTAGAAGCATGATCGTGGCATGACATTGAAGATGAAATTGAAGTTCGAAAGCACGTAGAAGACTGAAGGAACAATCAGAAGCGTAGTTAGAAGCAGTATTGAGGTTCTTCTCATCTCTTTCTCCTTCCCCATCGCTTTCGCTCTCTATCTCGATATCTCCCGTACTTCCCCAATTGTTTGCAAGAAGCCTATCGATCTTTCTCCCTATCCTGAATTTCCCTTGAGAAAACTGGACGCGGAAGCATTGTCCAATTTTTGTCAGCCATCTTCTCACTTCTTCTCGAACTGAAATTGAGCTTCTCTGCTTCTCATTCCATAATTCGATGGTCTGACTATCAATTTCTCTACCCTATTGCGTTTCTGTCCCAAAATCCGTGGGCCATAGGACGGGAAACTATCACGTACGGTTGCTCGATGCGGGAACATCCTCACTACAGAGAAAAATACAAAAAAATAATTTTTCCAATATTTGCTTCTTATTTTCAATTTTCTTTTAAGCCCAGGGGGGACTGTCAGACAAAAAAAAGGAAAAAATCTACGAGTTGCTTATGTCGCAACTGCACGATTGGTCAATATTTACGCGCGCATTGCTTGCAGTTATACATTACATGTTTTCGTTCCTTTTGCCACATTTGGCTTGAAGGGTTAAAGAGAGATAGTGTATCAAGCTGTTCGCAAAGTTCCAAATTTTTGTGATGAAATACTTATCACTGATGATCACACAGAAGTAGGCAATCATCATCCTAACAGACCGAGAGATTTGAACCTTGTTCCGCCATGACCTGATAAAAGTTCGTTAATTTATAAGTTTTTTCTGTTAAAAGCACTTTCGGAGATTTGGAGTATACGCCCATTATTTTGGAACTCCTTTAGTCGTAATGACATTATTAGTTTAGGTGGAGTGCTTGTCGGACAGTTTTTTTATTTTGTGCTGTCCCCGGGCCCTTTTTTTGTCTGACAGTGCACAAAGAAGTGTGCGGAAATCCTAAAGCCATTTCTGGACTTTTTCCTGGATATTCACACGTCTAAGATAAGAGGTGGTGGCAAGCAAACCCGCTTAAAATCTTGACTAAACTATGACCAGTCATCATATTGGCAAATAAATCACAAAAGACGCTTCTAAATGTTTGAACATCTTCGGAAGACGATTGTTTGCAATTCCTATCAAGTGATTGGATTAGATTGGAATTTGTGTTGAGAGAAGCTTGATGCGAATCCAGAGTGAACTTGAGAGTTGATTGTTGTTTCGAGAAGCAGAAAACTGAGAACCAGGCCTATGCCAGTCTTCCTAACTTCTCAAATCCACATCTTCCTAGAGAGACTAGAAGATTGGAAAGACTGGCAGAATGCGCGAGAAGACGTGAGGGTCCTTTGTGGATCTCTTTTATCTGACCCATAGCAGCGTGTTCTTGCTTCTTCCCGAACTTTAGAAGAGAGTTGTGAGAAGCCTTGCTGGCAAAATCTGGAGAGAATGGTCAAAAGTCATGTCTTCTTATTACGCAGCAAGCTTCTTCTGAGCGTGTATGCGAGGTGAGAAGTCAGAAAACACAGTGCAAATGTTTCGTGTCTGTTGTGAGGTTACATTGTGTGTAGGAAGCCGAAGACAGGTGAGATCATTGATGGGAAGCCTGGCTGCGGGGAGTCTTCTGAGTATGTCCGTAAACCAGAAGTTGTCCCGGGAGTCTTCCTAGAGGTCACTGTCACCACAGGAGTCCTCAGTCTTCTTCTGAACTTTGCGTAAATTGTACTTCTCACATATCTTCTTATCTTCGGTTAGGAAGTAGGATGAATTGCAAGATGGATTGTCTTCTTAGAAATCCATGCGATGCCTTGCTTAGTTAGGATTGCTTAGATATAGCTCGCAAGACGAGATGTATTTAGGAAGCACTGTTAGAATTCTGGAAGACGGAATAGCTATCTTCTGGAAGACTAGATTCGTCTTCTGAGAGTGGAAGCTGGACGGTGAGGACCTGGTAAAGGCTGAGCTTTAGGCTCACAACAAGTATTTGTGGTTTAGTGTAACAGAAGCTCGAACATGTCGATGCATCCTCGAGGGTTGGTGTTACCGCCAGCAGAGTTAGCCGAGGCCAAACCTTTCATCAAGAAGTTAGGCCTCGACTTCTTCACGTGCAACTGAAATCTCGCGGACCAGGGTATTCAGGAGGAGGTTTGGGCAGCGTTGCCTCCTCGTAACCATGAATCTATCAAGGCCGAGGTCGCTCGGAGAAGATCATCTTCCTGGACGGTAGTTCATCTGGGGTCGTCTTGGGGTAGGCCCTTACGCTCTAACCCAATGTTCCAACCTTGGCTCGGAGAACCACTTAAGGTTCCTCTGATCCTGACTTCTCGACCAAGCCGTTCAGTCCTACCAGCAGCATTCGCAATCTAACGCAAGTCCACTAGGGTTCCGTTACTCGCGTCTGCGCCCGATCTTGAGACTGAGGGTCGCGACATTCTGAGGTCTCTTCCTTCACCACTCGCTGTCATGCTCGTCCATACTTAGCCAACTGGTCTTCCTTCAGGTCCCTCTTGGACACGTACAAATAACAGAAGAAGGGAGTAAGATGCCATCCTGCTGAAGTGCCCAAGTACACTAGCTCGGCCTGGATGTAGGTGTGGAAGAAGTTGCCCCAGTTGACGACCTGTCCTTCCCAGATAGCTTCCAGGAACTCCACGTCCTGATCTCCAAGGTATCTCATCTTCTGAGCCTTTCCCTTGGAGAAAAGGTGAAAATACAACTTCCCCAAAAGAGGCTTCCTCGGCTCCCGGTAAGCTTCTACCTTCCATCCGTTCCTCCTTTATCTCTCTTCCAAGAAGAGGCATGTAGTACTTCTAGGTACATGCCACTTCTCTGAGATCATAGGCAGAATCTTCTTCTCCAACTCATATCCACGGTTCTCTACTTCTGGTCAGTGAAAAGCTTTGTGTCACCACTCTACCTAAGGGGACAAGTCTGGAAACGGACCGAAACATGAGTCTGAGACATAGGTCTGAGACGTGGGTCCGAGACGCAAGACCGAGATGTGGGTCCGAGACGCAGACAAACTGTTGTTCAGACGCTGGTCCGACCACAGGGTTCAAGTCTGGGTCTGGATCACAGATTCTCGGAAAAATGGCTAAGTATTGGAGCTCCAGCGATGTTTTAGATCGTGGACAGAGCGTTACGTAAGATCTTGAGGCGAGTGAGGTATCATTGGAAAGACCTAGTCGAGAGCTTTCCAGTGATATATAACACTCCTCGAACTGACCTCAGAGCGGGAAGTTATGACCAAACCAGGATCGGGTTGTGGTATAATTTTAAGGGACCAAAGAGGAGGGCGGGGCCGCCGATCCCCAGAAGTATATATGAGGGGGGCTCGATGCTTGGGTGGGCCAGGACGAGTCACCCGACCCCAGGGTTCGGCGGGCGGACTCTGGGGGCATGAGGTGATGGCTGGGCTAGTTCCAAGGCACATTCTCGTCCAGACTTGGACGTCGGGACTTAGGAACGCTGTAAGGGCTGGGGCAAGACTAGAGAACGAGTCGGCGGTGTCGGAGTGTAATCCGTCTACCTAGGAAAGCGTCGGGCTTCTGGCTGTGGTTGTTCACTCAAGAGGTTGGCTTTCATGTCACAATAGGGCTATAAACACTCACACAGATGTGTAAGATCTAGTAATATACCCAGAAGGCGAAATTCAGGTCTAGCTGGCAGTAATAGGATTCGGCGGTGAACTTTGACACTCACGGAGAGGAAAACTATGAAGGTTTAGACCTCTAAACTTCCCCTACATGCAAATGAGGTACTACTGAACTCACAGATGAAATTTCAGCCTGAGATCAAATTCTGACACGGAGATATGAACAAAAAAGTTTTGAGCAAGAAAACTACGGCAATTTCTGGTACCTAGCTGATCACCCAATCACCTTCTTTCCAATATGTCTTTGTTTCTCTCCCTAGCAATCTTTAATCTTTCGACAGCTTTGGCAACATCCTCAGGTCTTCGTTCTAATTGCTGGATCCTTAATGCAAGAAGATCCTCCGTACTTCTACCATCTTCCCATGGCAAAACATTCCAAGTAGGCACAACCTCCTCAATTGGCATCAAAGGTTTCTGTCCTAGTATCAACTCTGCTGGCATGTAACCTGTAACGGTACTATGAGTTGTACGATCTGCCCATAAAGCAAATGGTAGCAGTCTAGGCCATTCACGGATCTTACCCTTGCAAGCTTTTACCAAAGCTTTGATGATTGGCGGATGACCTCGTTCGCTCTTGCCATTCCCTTCAGGATTGTAAGCAGTGGTTAATGCCAGCTTGATTCCCAATCGCTTGAAGAACTCAACTGCTTCTTGTGAATCCAGCTCACCCCTATCTGCAGTGATCTTTCCCACACACCCATACCTACAAATAACATCTTCAAGTAGAAAGCGGCAGACACTAGCAGTGGTCTTTGTTCTCAGGGCACGGCCTTCGACTTGGTTAGATAGATCTTCTCTAGCCAAGACTAGATACCTCATTTGTCCAAGTCCAAATGGCATAGTTACCAGATCAACTACCCATTTGTAATGAATGGCTAAAGGATAAGTAGGATGCAATCCATCACGATGACGTACGTTGGAATACATCTGGCAAGGTATACAAGATGAAACAAACTGCACTACATCCTTATACATACCCTTCCACCAATACTTCTCCTTTATCTTGGCAAATGTAGCCCAAACTCCTCTATGACCGGCCCATAGACTCTCATGGAACTCCTTGATCAGCTTCTGCTGCAATTCTAGGTCACATACCACCCGCTGTGGTACACCTCCTTGTAGCTTAGGGCGCTTCCATAGATGTCCTCCATATAAAAAGTACCCATAAACTGTTCTACGGATCCTCTTGAAATCTGCATCAGACCAGCCTTCTTGCCTTTCCAATGAACTCAAATAGCGCCCAAGATCCAACCACTCGCCATCGTACATAGTTTCCTCAAATAACTCCAATGGAGCTGCAAAACAGCTTCTATCCCTTCTAGCAAGAGCACTAGAATAGAACTCTGTTCCCACATCCTCCTGATCATCTATCATTTCTTTCTCATCGTAATACCTAGCCCTTGATAACATATCTGCCACAAGATTGTCTTTTCCTGCAATATGTCTAAACTCTGGGTTCAAGGACTTGATATATGCTATCCACCTCAACATAGCAATGTCTGGAGTTGTACAGCTAGTAATCATTCCTAGGAGAGGTAAACAATCTGTCTCCACAACCACAGGTGCTCCTATCAAGTATTCCTTGTCACTCTTCATCGCAGTAACTACTCCCCATAGCTCTCTCTTGACCTGAGGGTAGTCTCTCTGCCGTGAACTTAAGACCTTAGCACCAAAACGCACCACATATCTATTTCCATCCTTATCATCTTGTCCTATAGCCCACCCAATGCCAATAGGACTAGTATCAACAGTAAGGATAACAGATCTGCCCAACTCATATGTTACCTTCCGTAGAGTTGGTGGTGAAGACAACAGATCCTTCAACTTCTTCATAGACTCGCTTTGCTCCTCTTGCCACTGAAATCTTTGCCCCTTCCTCAGCAACTTGTACAACGGATCTGCTACATGTGCAAAGTGTAGAATCCATATATGATAAAACACACATGCACCTAGAAACCTTCTCACCTCAGTAACTGATCCACATGTCTCCTTCATCCTTCGGATGGCATCAACCTTGTTTGGACAAGGTTTCCGACCATAAGATCCACACTGATGTCCCACTATTAACACCTCATGTTCTCCAAATACAGACTTTGCTCCTGATAAAGTCAAATGAACCTCCTTCAGTCGACTCAATATCTTATCACAGTCGGCTATGTGATCTGCAACAAACTTACGGCACCCCCTCTGATCCATTACCTCATTCTTTTCCTCCTCAGCACACCCTTTGATCGGCACATCATCAAGGAATGGCATAGTTTTTTCAGGAATGAAATCCCTCAAAACTTTATTCATGCCATTCATCATATGTGCTACAGAATTGGTAGCACCTTGTGGCAAGGTGCACATCCTTAGTAACCCCAAAGGTGTCCTCATTGTAGTCAAGTCTCTACTCTCAGAGGATAACTGAAACTGATCGTAACCTGAATATAAGTCTCCCATTGAATAGATAGCACGACCAGCAAAAGCCTCTGCAAACTCGTCTACAATAGGTCCTATACCCATATTCCTGATAGTCACCTTGTTAACTGGCTGCATATCTTGAATGAATCTCAAAGCTCCACTCTTCTTCGGAACAGTAAACCATCTGCTAGAGTAGGGAGCTATAGATGGTTCCAAGATACCCATCCTAATCCTCTCATTGAGCAAGTCTATCAACTTTGGTAGATGAGCTCTAGGTACAAGGATAGGACGTAGATTCCAAGGCACATGCGGTATAGTAAAGATTACCATAAGTGCAACTACACTTGGATCTACACATCCTACTTCATGTGACTCAAACGCAAACGCCTTACCATGCCTAGATAGCATCTCCCTGAAGCTCTTCTTCTCTTGCTCAGTAAGAAATCCATCATCTCCAATCCTCAGGTCCTTCAGTGTTGTTTCTGTAAACCGGTGCCCAATTCTTCTCGGTCCTCTGAGTGTCGGTTCTCGTGCAGCTTGCTCCATCTTCTGATTGTAATCGAGTGGCAAAGGCAAAGCCACTGGTTTGACTTTCTTTGCCACTGACTTGTACTTGGTCTCCACATACACCTCTTGTCGATCTATAAACTTATCAATTACATCATAAAGCTCCTTGGAGCTCACTCTCACCACTCTATCTACATCATCTATAGAACTTTCTATTATAGATTTCAACTCCCCTATAGTATCTACCAAATACTGCTCTTCAAACACTCCAGATATGTATTCATCTCCTGCTAACTCTCCACTATCCCACAAAAACTGTTGTACATACTTCACATGTTGCCTCTCAAACCTCTTCAGATTCTCAACCTTCCTATAACACACTGATCCACATGATGTCAGTCCTAAGAAGCCTGTGGATAAAGCTTCCTGCTCTACTGGATCAGGCGAGAATCCTAGTTTTACTGTACCGTTGAAGTCTCGCTCTTCAATGGTACTCTGCCAAAACCCCTAGACTCTCTAAACTCCTGAGTAATCTTAGGTAGTGGACGGTCTTTCAAGCTATCACGGTTTCTCTCATGTTCTGCAGCAACGGTCAAAAACTGAACAGCTCTTTTGCCATCTCTACTACGTATCCTAGCATAGGCTGAACCATCATCCATAACTCGTGTCTCCATTCTAACAGCAGTAATGTAAGGCTGCCCTAGAATGATAGGATAGGTTGACATGTCTTGTACAAAGAAATTCTGAACATCACTGATGTCACCCACAGTTACCTTGATGTTGGGACAAGCACCGTAGAGTTCTCCCCTCTGGTTGTTGGCAGCGCGGATAAGCCATCCATGGTCGGTGTCTATGGGCCATCTTCCACGCTTGTACAACTCCTTAGACATCAGATTAATCTCTGAGCCATGATCAATCAACGCCACCACAGGTTCCTCTAGATCTCCCCGCTTCACTAAGGTCTCTGTGGTTGCTCTTGCCCAATGGTTGTGAGAGTAATGACTCTTCTGCGATGCTTCCACCTCATCTTCAAACCTCACATGCTGATAGGATCTTCCCTCTGATACTTGAGAGCAATAACCAGCAATCTCATCTTCCTCATCTTCCGACAGTTTGGTCCCTAGAGCGTTAAGCGTAGCTGCTTCACCCAAAATCTGACGTTTCCTCTTGATGATATCTATGATAACCTCATGGAACTCACGCTTTGCAATCCCAAGAATCTCACCCAAAGTAAACTCAACCTTCCCATTCAAGATACGATTCTCTAACACCTGCTTCAAGTCTGTAGCAATCTCAATGTCAGACTGAAGTTTGTATGCAGGCATCTTACCCTTCTCCTTGCTTCTCTCCTTCTCCTTTGGTGTTGTAGGTGGTAGATCCTCCATAGTCTCTTCCCGAGTAGGTGTTGTCTCCTGCCTTGCTTCTGGTCTAGCCCTTTCACTCCTTGTAGCAGGTCGTTTGGCTGTAGAAGCCTCACCTGCATCCTCCCTTCTGCGTTTTTCTTCTAGTACAGCTTCATGATGACTTCGTGCAACATAAGCATGTACTGACATAGTATCCACAGGGTCATTCCATCCTGTAGTCTCTCGAATTGAGTTGCCAACCCTTCGTAGCACATCCTTATCTAGCTCTGTTCTAGCTACGGACCGCACTACATCAGACCACAACCTAGTAGTCCCTTTCTCTCTCTCCATCTCCACTTTCACTCCACAGGTAGCAGCATTCACAAGAGAAACAGCATGTGATGCTGATATCTCATTCACAAGTCTCTTCATACCACCCTTGCCAAAGTTGGTTCCCAGCATCATCCCAGTCTCTCTCAAATGGATCTTACCATCTTTGAAGAAGATAAGATCCTTCCTCAATGCATCTGAAAACTCTCCACAATCTCTTCTTACATGGTCTAGACTATCACACCATATACAACGATGAACAAAGCCTTCTCTCATCTGAGGTCTCTGCATAGCAGGCTGTACATTCTGCTCCTTCTCTTCTAACCTAGTGAGCTTAAGCTTAAGCTCCTTCATACCCTTAATCAACTCATCAAGCGGTGAGTCTTCCTCTATAGCAATTACCAAAGCGGGCTTAGTAGGCAACTGCTTGACAGGAATTATCAAAGGTGCTGCTTCACTTACCACCACCTTGTCCCTTCTTCTCTGTCTCTTGGTCAGCAAAGAAACAGCCTCTTCAACCTCCTTCCAGTCAGTCTTCAATCCTCTCTCCTCACTCTTGTCTTCCAGCAACAGCTCAAGCTTCTCCTGAATAGTCTCGTCCGCTGCTTGTAGGAAAAGCTCGGTCTTCTCCACCTCTAGTGTAAGCTTCTCTGTCCTAGAAAGCTGAGCATTCTGACGATCAAACTCCCTTAACAGCTCATTTACAGACAAACCTTTGTTAGGCTTCACCACCCACTCCAAGAACGTTCTCTTGGTCACCCTCTCTGAATCTTCAGTGTAGTACTCCTCCTTCAGAGCTCGCATAAAGCTCTCCCAACTCTGTCCTTGCTGCTGCTTGAGCTCCTTCACACGCCCACGAATCTCAGGCACAACAGCAAGTTCAAAGTTCTCCACCATCTCCTTCTCAGGTACCTTGTTCACCTCCATCTCCCTAGCATAGTATCGCACATACTTGGAAATATCTGTACCCTTGAACTGGTCCATCTGATGCACCACAGATTGCAACGCCTTGGTTGCTAATACCTCCTTCCTCTCTGTGCTCTGCTGCTGCTGCATAAACATGGAAAAAGCTTGGAACATCTTCATCGTAGCAGCATCCAACTGAACAGGTTGCTGAGCAGCAGCAGCAGCTCCACTTGATGATCCTTGGTTGGCCATGATATCTGATCCTGAAACACTCTCAAGAAAACTCCCACCCTAGGTGTTCACGCCGAGTTCACCAAAAAGAGAGTATGTCGGAGTGTAATCCGTCTACCTAGGAAAGCGCCGGGCTTCTGGCTGTGGTTGTTCACTCAAGAGGTTGGCTTTCAGGTCACAACAGGGCTATAAACACTCACACAGATGTGTAAGATCTAGTAATATACCCAGAAGGCGAAATTCAGGTCTAGCTGGCAGTAATAGGATTCGGCGGTGAACTTTGACACTCACGGAGAGGAAAACTATGAAGGTTTAGACCTCTAAACTTCCCCTACATGCAAATGAGGTACTACTGAACTCACAGACGAAATTTCAGCCTGAGATCAAATTCTGACACGGAGATATGAACAGAAAAGTTTTGAGCAAGAAAACTACGGCAATTTTTGGTACCTAGCTGGCTATTTCAACCTATAACAGGAGTTTGGCTCGATCAATTTCGAAGTTTCTTACAGGATTTGCAGTCTACAGGGTGCTGAACATCCCTGTGAAGTTGGGACTCCTGAATGTACACAGAACTGTAGATCTCCTCCTCTGAAGTCGCTGCTCTAGATTAAGAGCTTTTCAGACCCCCTCAGCTTCAGCGGCCGCCCTGAATTACTCAGCTGCTCAATCGATATGAAACTTTTTGTGAAATCGTAGCCCTGCTGGCGGAGAACACAACCTCGAAGTTTTGAAGCAATTTCCTCAAATCTGATGCGAGTGACACTGAAAACCCTAAATCCAACCAAAATGATTCAATTCTAGCACAATCCGAACTTCAATTGCTCATAACTCCGTCTTTATTGACTCAAATCGATCGAAATTTTCACTGGAAGTGCTTGGCATGACGAGACCTCTCTCCCTGTGCTCTCAGATTTCAAAGATCGCTCACCAAATGCTCGAACTCCACTCTAGAGCTCTGTTTCTAAATTTAGAGTTTAACAAAAGACAAAAACGGACCAATGGGAGTTCATAGCTCCACTTGGTTGTCCTTTAGTACCCTAAACCACGTGGCAACTTAGTTCTACTCATAGGCTACCACGTCAAGCCCCCTAGAGTGCCAGCGTAAAACTTAAATTACTTAAAACGACACGCAGCCCCGAAAAATAACTTAAATCAGCTAGAAAGCGTGCATGGGCAACACGCAAATACAACCCATGAGCTTAAGCCCTATCAACATGGTAATCAACCTACTAAGACTCAAAATAGTGTTAACATCGTATGCAAAGGTGTCAAACATATACATAAACGACTGGAAGTAATATAAGCTAACTTCTAGAACTACTAAACTCAAACGTCGGAGTAGAAATATAACATGTAGCCGCCAAGTAGCGCGACAGCGGGTTAGACCACCGTTCGGGAGCCTAGACCCAGACGGACATCATGGGCGGTTGGACCGCTAGGTGTGCTGGAGGTATCGTTTAGGACCCTGGACTTCATGAGAAGTTCGCCCCATGTCATCGTATGACTTGCTCATGTTTTGGGACCGACCTAGGCGGGTCTAGGTCAGGACTTAGGATTGCTGAGCTTGATGGTTAAGGAGACTGTCCGGCTCCGATCCGGATCAAACTGAGATAAGATAAGTGGTGCATGGACGCTACCTTGTGATTGTGTTTGCAGGTTAGCAATGTAAAGTTTACGACCTATTGAGCAAGAGCTTCCGTTGACGCAACAAGACGATAGGTGCGCGAAAAGTGGTACCAGAGCCAACGCTTCGGTGAGCAAGAACTTGAGGTAGCGGTTGAAGGCTGGACACTTGAGGAGGGACGCAAGACACGAAGCGGATCAGCGTTTCTAGATGAACACTTGGAGCGATAGCCGACGACGGATAGAGTTCCAGGAGAAAGACCAAGAAACGAGGAGTGGCTAACGAGAGCAGATCGACTCGAGCTAGCCCCAAGGCACAGTCAGAGGACGATAACCGACAACCTTCGCCCCAACGTCAAGGGAGCTCTGTACCTGCTACGGCTCCGGTGCAGCAAGATGGAGTCTTGCCAACGGTGCCCAACGATTCAAGGCTGGGAAGTCAAGGAGCTTTATATCCGGAACTCATCAAGATGATGAAGACCATGCAAGAGGGTATGGCCTCTCGGGATAAACGTATCGCTGAACTTGAGGCTGACCAAGGGAGCTCTTCGTCTACCAAGAAGCTTTGTAAGACGAATTTGCCGACCCCGTTTTCAGGTATAGGACGAGCTCATAAGGTTAAGGATTTCTTAACTGAGTTGGATATATACTTTGAGGCGCAACAGGTTAAGGAGTCTGACAAGGTGAGAGCGGTGGTTACGTTCCTGAAGGACCATGCGCTTCTCTGGTGGACTGCATACAAGGATGAGCATGCCTTGACCGTCTCGGCGTTTGGTTGGAAGGAGTTCAAGGAGTTGCTCGCGAGACGATTCACTCCGGAGTTGGTGAGAGTGAGTTGGTGAGACTGAAGCAAACGGGACCTTAAGTGCTTATGTGCACGAGTTCAGTGCCAAACTAGACTCGTTCTCCAAGAGGACTGAGGAGACCAAAATATATATATTCATTGGGGGACTCAAGTCCAGCTCGGAGAAGGCTCTCTTTCGGATGCCGAAGCTATCTGAGACATGTGCCGAACTTTTGAAGCTAGCGGAGCGAATTGGAGACGATGAAGTCCAGCAGCATAAACCTTTTGAACCACGTAGCACGGATAAGTTCCAGAAAAAGAACAAGGGCTTCAAGCGACAATGGGATGGGGGTGAGAAGGATCGGAAGGATACTTCTGGCCCGGCAGCAAAGTGACAGCAAACAGGATCAAACCTAAGGGGTAAACACCTCAGAAGGGCAATGGCGTAAAGTTTACTTGCTACAACTGTGACGAGGCGGGCCATATTGCTAAGGGGTGCACGAAACCTAAGATTAGTAACTGTAGCATGAATGCGTTTGTTGCAAAGGACTTGTTGGAGGACCAGATGACTGTGACCTTGAGAACCACGAAGAAGACGTCGGGATTGATGTTTCTACAAGCCAAGGTTGCTAACCGTGATGTTACTTTTCTTGTGGACACAAGAGCGACTCACTCCTTCATAAGTCCAAAGTTGGTGAAGAAGTTGGGCTTGTCTACCTCCAAGGCAGACAAGCCTATTCAGGTACGTTTTGCCAAGGGCAAGACGTACCAAACTTCTGAAGTGGCCTTGGACGTATGATTTGCGTGTGGGAAGTTTGAGTTCACAGAGAACTTCACGGTGTGCGAGATGGATGATATCCATGCGGTTTTGAGGAACACTTTCTTAGACAGGTTTGAAGTGGAACTTAGGCGGAAATCTTTAAGGTTAAACGTTAGAGTTAAACGGCGGAAGCTGGGAGTGAGGTTGATCCGAAAGGCGTGGAAAATTGACGACTTTACGGTGAATTTGATCAAAGGCAAACAGATGGACTTCAACGACGGAGTCATGTGTTTGATGCGGGTTGCAGATTTGATGGCGGGTGGCGAACAAGAGGAAACATCAGGAGACGCGACTAAACTTCCGGAGGTGCTTCGTGAAGTGATTAAGGAGTTTGAGGATGTCTTGACGGATGAGTTACCTGCTGAGTTACCTCCAAGGCGGGTGGTGGATCACAAGATTGAAGTCTTACCAGGATCAGAACCACCTTCCAAAACCCCTTACCGACTCAATCAGGTGGAACTCCTTGAGTTGAAAAGACAACTCGGTGAGCTATTAACGCGGGATATATTCGAACCAGTAAGTCACCTTATGGAGCCCCAATTCTTTTCACAAAGAAGAAGGATGGGAAGTTAAGAATCTGCGTAGATTATCGTGCACTCAATAAGGTGACGGTGAGGAATAATTATCCTTTGTCAAGGATAGACGACCTCTTTGATAGGCTAGCGGGCGCAAAGTACTTCAGCATGATAGACTTGAAGTCAGGATATTATCAGATCCGGATAGCTGATCCAGATGTTGAGAAAACCGCTTGTCGAACTAGATACGGATCATTTGAAATCGTGGTGATGTCATTTGGACTCTACAACGCCCCTTCGACATTCACTGCATTGATGAACACAATTTTTTGCGAGGAGATGGATGAGTTTGTCATCGTTTACATCGACGACATCTTGATCTACTCCAAAACCTTGGAGTCGCACACGGAGCAACTAAGGGTGGTATTGACGAAGCTGCGAGAGCATAAGCTGTTTGCCAACGTTGACAAGAGTGAGTTTGGTTTGGAGCGCATTAACTTCTTGGGACATGTCATTAGTGCAGAAGGAGTCAGCCCGGATATGTAGAAGGTGGATGCGATTGTGACTTGGGAGCCTCCGACTACAGTGAGGGGATGCAGCGATTCTTAGGATTGGCACAGTTCTACCGCAAGTATGTGAAGGAGTTTTCAAAGATCACGAAGCCGTTGACGGACTGGACGGGCAAAGACGCACAGGTAAGTTGGACCAAGGAGGTGGATGATGCGTTTCAGACGATCAAAGTCATTTTGTCAAAGACGTCAGTACTAAAGCTGTCGGAGTTCGACAAACCATTCGAGGTGCACACTGACGCGAGCGACTATGCGATTGACGGAGTGTTGGTGCAAGATGGAAAACCTGTAGCGTATGAAAGCAAGAAGTTATTTGGGACGGAGAGTCGATGACCGACTCACGAGAAGAAACTGTTTGCGATGGTTCATTGCTTGAGGAAATGACGGCATTACTTGGGACTTCACAAAACCTAAGTGTATACTGATAATATTTCGCTCAAGTACTTTGAGACACAAGATCGGGTGACGCCAAAGCAACTACGGTGGCACGATACCTTGGCGCTCATGAATATAGAATTAATCCACAAAGCAGTGTCGTGTCGGATATTGCGTGAAGGATGTCTAGGAAAACGCGAGGTTCCTGGCTGTGGAGATGTTGTGTGCTGAAACAGAGACTAAGACAAAGAAAAACAACCACGAAAACGAACGCTGCGATATATACCAACTCCAAATGTATGTACACTGCCAGTTCTTTCTCCTAAGAGCACAGAACTGAAAAACAGACTAGAGCGGTGTGTAACCTGCTTCAAAGCCCTTAAAAACAACCCCTGATTCTCAACCCTGACCCAAAAACACCGAAGTGTAGCTCAAAGCAAGAGAAACTTCCCTTTGCTAACAAGCAGAGTCACAGCAGTATCACTCGATCCAAACCCAAGTCCAAACCACATCCATGTACAAGTTCTTAGCTAAAGCTAGCTACCACAAGCTGTATATAGCCAACCAGAACTCTAACGAACTCAAAAGAGCAAAACCCATAGCGAAGAAACTGAAAAAGGTCTATTTGAGAACTTCCTCCTTTCACCACTCGGACTTCAGATGTCGATAGGGTCTCCTCCGCTCCGTCTCCGACCCAAGAAACCTTCAGATCCGACTCCCGATAGTCGAGATATTGTCAATTTTCGATCGCAGACGACCGAACTTTCAAAAACTCCTCCCTACGGCTTAAAATCGCACACACCGCACAAACGGATCGTCTAAACTAATACCTGTCTTCTCTGGTAGGTAGATCTAGCTACCTTGAACCCAACAAGACTCCAAACAAGCCGTTTGGAGTTCTCTTTGCAAAACCACTCGAGAAATTTGGTCGCAGGTTGTAAAATTGACGTAAATCGGCTCCCTGCGGCTCAAACTCGCTCACCACACCCAAACCAATAGCCCAATCCACACACGGTCTTCTCCTATGAGTAGATGAAGACTCCCTGATCGCGTAGGCACCAAGAACGAAGAGCTTGGCTCACCGATCACGAAGAACAAACCAATCTCAGGTCGTAGGCGAACAAAAATTTGATGTAAGCGCTTCCCTGCGAGCCAATTTCACTCAAAACTCCCAAACCGCCCGATGAAATTTTGCATCGTCTTCAATTTCATGAAGAACTCATTGTTTTGATCCCGATGGATCCAAGGACATCAAGTTTGGACTCCGAAACAGCCCGAACGGTCCAACTCTCCTTCACATATAACTGAAAATCTCAAATCTGCTTCATGTGTCTCAATTTCTCTCCATACGCACTCCCCGATCCGCCTCTTCAAGAACCATCTTAACCCACACGTAGCCTGCACAGATCTGAACCCAACGATGTCTTGCGCGTTTGCATTGGACCTCCAAATCTCCTGAACCGTCCGTTGACAGATCGCAGGCGCAAGCTAGTCCCTAAGCTGCCCCCTTGTCACAGTCTCCGTACGTACGAAGTTTTGTGATAATTCCCTGAAGCAGGCCCCTTGCGTCTTTGATATAACGCCTGAAGCCTCAAATACCCAATCAGCAAGTAACTAAGGCCTAGCTTGATTTTGTCTTCTTTTGAGTCGCATAACTTCATCACTAGATTCCAAACGAAGTAAACAAGATGCCCATGGAAAGCTGACAACGAGCTCTACCCATCTATGCGATAAAAGTGAAGATCCGAAGTTGTGCCAAAAGTCCGTAAGCTGGGGCCTAGCTTATTTTCTCCATCTTTCGAGTCTTGTAACTTCTCCACTAGACGTCCAAACGAAGTAGACGAAGTGCCTATGGAGTGCTGACAAGGAGCTGTATCCACTGATGCGATGAAAATGAAGATCCGAAATGGTGCCAAAAGCCCGTAAGCTGAGGCCTAGCTTGCTTTCTCCATCTTTCGAGTCTTGTAACTTCTCCACTAGGCGTCCAAACAAAGTAGACAAAGTACCTATGGAATGCTAACAAGGAGCTCTATCCACTGATGCGATGAAAGTGGAGATCCAAAATTGCGCCAAAAACTCGTAAGCTGGGGCCTAGCTTGTCTTCTCATGAGTATCTTTGGAGCGACAAGCATCGAAGTTTGAATTTCATGTAGGAGCCGGTCCACGACACGACAGCGGGAAAGGACAATGTGGTTCTTGACGCCTTGAGTCACAAGGAAGAATATTTTTCATCGTCCACACAGATTTTGCGTGCTATGTATCTTAAGGAGTCAGACTTGGAGAGACGAATACGTGAAGGTTACCACCAAGCGAAGGGGTATTTGGAACAGCTCAAGCGAGGAGTGAAGTTGCAGAACATGCAGCTAAGACATGGTTTACTCATGTTCAAGCAAAGTCGGGTTTATGTGGGACAAGGAAAACTTAAGACCAAGTTGTTAAAAGAATGTCACGATGCGTCCTTATCAGGCCATAAAGGAGAAAAGTCCACTTTAGCAGTGATAGCTAAAAAGTTTTATTGGTCCCACATGAAAGACGATGTTGCCCACTTTGTGAAAACATGTGTAACCTATCAAGCGAATCGCGTTTCTTATGAGAAGAAACAAGGGTTGCTTCATCCTCTGCCGATTCCAACCAGACCTTGGGAAAGTATTAGCATGGACTTCATTACCTCTCTGCCTGACTCGAATAGATACAACGTGATTTTTGTGATAGTTGATCGGTTTAGCAAACTAGCGAAGTTTGCTCCGACCTTGGATACTGCAACAGCGTTCACGACTTCTCGGTTGTTCTTAGTACTTGGTGGCGTTCACATGGATTACCTCGGAGTATTATTTCAGATAGAGACTCTAAGTTCGCAAGTGTCCTTTGGAAACACTTGTTCCAAAAATTGGAGACTAAGTTAAAATTTAGTACCGTCTTTCATCCGGAAACAGATGGGTAAACTCAACGAGTTAACTCGGTTCTGAATCAATACTTGAGGAATTATGTGAGCACGGATCAAAGTGATTGGGTGGAGTGGTTCAGTCTTGCGGAGTATTGCTACAATTCCACGAAGCATTTGGCAACCGGGGAATCGTCTTTCTTGTTGGCTTACGGACGTGAGCCAGAAGGGCCTCTTGACTTAACTCTTGCAGGGAGTTCTACGTCGGCACGACCAAGAACACGGCAAACATCAGCTGAAGAGTTGATGACGGCAATGCAGCGGCGCGAGGAGCAAGTAAAGAAGAACCTCGAGAAGGCGCAGCAACAATACACGAAACAAGTAAACAAGCATCGGCGGCAAGTGAAGTTTCAATTGGGCGAAGAAGTATGGTTAAGTACGAAAAACTTCACACTTCCCAAGGAAATATCGGCAAAGTTTTCATCGAAGTGCGTGGACCCTTTTATCATTGTCAAGAATTCGCACGAAGACGTCTATACATTAGACCTTCCTCGTGAATGGCATTACATCCGACTTTTCATGTTTCTTTATTAAAGAAATACTTCAAGGACGATTTGCGACCGGAGCGCAAACATGTACTCAGGCCTCAACCTGAAGTCATGCAAGGCGAAGCAGAATATGAGGTAGAGACCATTTTGCGATCACGGCGCAAGTCTAACCGGATGGAGTACTTGGTCAAATGACGTGGCTATCATTTGAAGGAAGCAACTTGGGTGCCAGAGGAAGATCTCGCACATGCGAGCGAAGTATTGGACCTATTCAAACGGAGACAAGGACAACAAGGACGTTAAGGCGATAGGTGCACGAAACAGAGGAAGAAGACCGAGCAGCTGCCATGTCTCCCCTTCGCACTCTAGTGCCTCAGGTAGGACCATGCACTCAGCAGAAGTCAATTATGATGCGGGAAGACGACTCTATTGACACAAAAGACGTGTCGCTACTGAGTAAGATGGGACTCGAAGAGTACATCCTTCTCGACCATCCACTTTGGATCCGAGTCGGATTCACAGGATGACACGCCTAGCACTAAGATCCCGCGGAAGACAGCTTCCGTGACTATATGGAATCTTCCGAAGACTCCAGAAGCCAAGACATGGGTTGATGTACCAACTACGACTAGAGGAAGTGCAACGAAGAGGACTGCTTCTACGGGAGAAGAGAGCTTCCACCCCGGAAGATATTAAGGGTAGCGTCTTCTCGTACGCAGAAGGAGAAGACCACGGTGGTAGAAGAGGCATCCATGTCTCTGGAAGGCAGGGAAGACACCTCAGATCGATTTGTGAGGATGAATTTGTCTTCTACGAGAAGACGGCTAGAAGAGTTCAGCACCTTCTTTAGTTCGAAGATTCAACCAGCAATGGAGTTGGTGGATAAGCGCACGATGGCTCAAGAGAAGCCACTGCAGCCTGGATTCGGTCTTCAAACCTTGATGCAGCAGGAGGAAGTCCAGAAGCAGAAGCAGGAAGTTTTGGAAGTCAACCTCTGCACCACAGAGAAGATGGCCGTGAAGTATAAGAAGTAAGCTTCTGCTTCTGCCAAAGAGTTGGCACAGTTGCGGAAGAGCAACTAGGAGTTGTAGATGTGACTCCAGCAGCGCGAATAGGAGATTTTGCGAATCAGAGGTAAGTTGAGTGGTCTCGCAAAAGAGAAGACGACTTGGAGTTTACTGCGGGAAGCCGTGGAAGCTCAAGCTCCAGCAGAGAAGAAGCAGCGGGAAGAAGCAGAAGCCCGAGCGAAGGAGATCATAGCACAGATGGAGGAAGCGCTTCGGAAGAAGTTCAACTTCACTGTGAGAAAGAAGTTTCTGACCCTAGCTCGTGATTGAGATGACACTTCCAAGGAGATGTTAGTGGACTGCAAGAAGAGCACGTTTCGCTACCTGGATCGGCTGATTGAGGACCTGAAGACTCTTTACGGTCTTCCCTCGATAACCTAGCATGGAGCTACGTCTTCTCGTGCACCAAGTGGACAGTGAGGATTCGACCTCGCTGTCCACTTGGTGGTGAGCGCTAGAAGCTGAAAAGAAGACAGAAGAAGCCCCGGAAGACAAGGTGTCTTCCCAGGTGTTTAGAGTGGAGGAGGTGATTATCTCTGATCATTATGATGTCACCCAGCTCCCAGTGTTGAACAGGTGGAGCAGAAGAGCTAAGAAGCACAAGTGGACTCAGCTTCCCAAAAGCCTCTTCTGGCTTCTGAAGCCATGGTGGAAGCCCACATTACGAGCACTAAGGAGGATGTCACCTCAACCACACCAGAGGTACCAGCAGGGCTTTCCATGATATCAGAAGCTGAATTAGGATATCATGTACGTGAGAATTCAGTGGAGACCACACTTGACGATCAGAAGTAGGCAATAGAAGTAGGTAGTCAGTTGACATGGTTATTTTGGATAGGAATCGGAGTCTGCTATTTTAAGAGAGACAACTCCCACTATATTTTTAGGTGACTATCCATGTGGCAGGATAAGCAACGGTAGGAGTAGGAAAGTAGTTTCCAAACTAAGAAGAGAACCGAAGCCTGGGAGGTGGTGGTCTTCTGACAGCGTCCCATTTCCTTGGCTGTGAGTTGTGATTGGAAAGGGTCTCCCTCTTACGACTCAAAGCAAAGTGTATAAAGTAGATGTCAAGGTAAGATTTCACACACACGCACACATACGTACACTGCACGAGCAGAGTTGGGTTACACATAGGTTAGGTCTGCACTTCTGCTCCCAGTAGGAGATCAAAGGATGTAGACAGCAGTAGCAAACAACATAGACAGGGAACAACATCATCATGTAGTTCTGCTTCTAAGCTGGTGTGTCGAGGAGTAGGGACAAGAAGTGGATGGAGTGAGCTTCCAGAAGTCAATGTAACTTCTTCTCGAGGATTGGATTTCAGATTTGATTACAGAAGCTTTATCTATGTCTTTTGGGCAGAAACCCACTACCCAAAAGACATAGAAACCCACTGCCCTTCGAATTCTTACCCAATTGTGCATGAGACGCTTTCTTCTTGAGTGGTGGTGATTGTTAGAAGTTGTGCAGAGTCCAAGCTCGTCTCATCCAGTGGAGCACTTCGGATCCACATACGGACTGTCCTATGAGAGATTGGTCTCTGAAATCAGAGTAGTAGGAGCAAAAACAGAAGAAACTGGAAACCTTCTTTCCTCAGCAGAAGACGACATCTTCGATTGGAAGATTGTGTAACTATAAGCAGATTTTTGATCTTCTTCTCCAAATTACTACAAGCAGGGATGGCTTGTTAGTCAGGATCCGGACTAGAAGCCTGTCAGAATCTTAATTTCTCTCTTTCCTCTTGTTTCTTCTTGTTTGGATTTTCCTTTCTTCTTCCTCTTCTCTCATCTTCCCATCTTCCCACCTTCTTCTATTTGATTTCCGAGACTTCTATTGAGTAGCAGTGAATGCGAATGTCGTTGTAGTGCTGCAAGAAGACCATTTCTGTAGGCAGAAGCCTAAGAAGGCTATAGGGGACATACACCCTATGATTAATCTAACCACGTTGGAACTTCGAAGAGCAATGTGTGATAGGCATTGGTAATTTGACATCTACGAAGCAGGGATAGTCTTTTGGAGGTGTCAGAAGCCGAGTTGAACCCCTGGAAGCCGAGAATTACCTCGGGAAGACCGCCGTGAGAAGACTGGAAGCTGTGACTTGGAAGCAGGAAGCGTCTTCCCGGACTTCTTAGTGGGTATTTGTGTGATATTTTAAGTAGTTGTTGTATGTTTGGACCCAAAGCACCTTCTGGAGGGTCTGGAAGCCATGTGGTTTTGTGAGAAGAGAGGATTTCTAGACAAATCCCACGTGTTTGTGAGTTTGGAAAGATCTTAGAGCTTAGAGCAGAGATACGAGTGTAAATCTTCTTGAGAAATGAATCTTTTATGCTACAATGGGTTAAAGGAGAAATCCTGGGACACTACAAGGCGTTGGTAAAATTTTGCAGTAGGAGAGTGAGGAAGTGACCTCAATTTTTAGCGATGACATTTTGGACAGTTCGTACAACACATAGCTCCGTGACTGACAACATGTCAGTGTCACGACAAGACAGAAAGTCTGTCATTCCAATTGAGAAATATGTTCTAACTTGGAGCGTGTTGGCATGGGAGGACAAATTATCAAAGGAGGAGCTTCTTGCTACTCAAATTTGATAACTCTGAGTTGTTAAGAGAGGTATGTTTGAAGAAAAGGACTTGATTTGATCAGCGATATCAATTACGATCAAGAACAATCGAGGAAGAGGATTGAGTTCTTGTCTAAGACAATAGTCTAGACAATCAACACAGTGCAATTCAGAAATTCTTGAAGCATTGGCTTGATCCGTATGTGATAGAAACGATTCATGACAATACCACATGGTGTGAAGTTAGATGGTGTGAAGTTGAAGATACTTGTGGCAAGCAAACGGGTTAAGATTTTCAAGAAAAAAGACAAAGGGTTGGATATAAATGACATTGCAATAGAGTTTGACAATGAGGACGACGAAAAAGATGTCAAACTTGAGGATATAAGAGAGGATGATGAGGTTATGTGAAGGGTCGGTCTACTCCTTAGTTGGTATCTCTGGTGCTTTAGAGGGGATGGATATCATGCCGTAGATCAACTTTTACTTGAAAGTTGAATTTCAATATTCTACATTTTCACTCTAAGGATGTTTATGAAGTGAAATAGCAATTTTGATATATTTTCAGATCTCCATTTTCAAAGCACCAAGTGGTAGAGCTTGTTGTAAGGTTTCCAAAGACACTTCATCTACTTCATTTGGATGTTTAATGACAACGTTATGAGGTTTGAAAGATGAGAAGAACAAGCTAAGTGTCATAACCCTTAGTCTCAAGATTAGACGCAATGGTGAACAACATAACCCTAACAAACTTACATTAGGTTGTAAACAATGCGAGTAGGACTTAACGGTTGGGTTAGGAAGTCAAGAACAGAAGAACCCTAAGTGGTTCTCTAAACCAAAGTTGGAACATTGGGTTAAGACATTGGGTCTATCCCAAGGAGACCTCAGACAAACTTTGACATAAGAGGGCAAGTCCGAAAACAGACCGAAATACAAGTTCGAGATGTAGATTATGTATAGACGGACGTTAGTAAGACACTCGTCCAAATCACAGGATCTTAGTCTAGTGATGGACCATAGTTCCTCAGAAAGTGTTGGAGCTCGAATGACGTTTTGGAGCATGGACGGAGCTCCATGTAGGATCTCGGGACGAGTGATGTATCATGAAGGTCTAGGCGAGAGCTTTCTAATGGTACCAAGAAGTCCCCCAGCAAACATTAGAGCTGAGTATTATGGTCGATCTCGTGATCAAGCTGTGGTATAATATTTAGAGACCAAAGAGGAGGGCGAGGTCACTGATCCCTAGAAGTATATATGAGGGGGCTCAGTACCTGAGTGGACCAAGACAAGTCACATAACTCCAAAGTTCAGCGGACGGACTTTAGGGGTATGAGGTGATGGTTGGACCAATACCAAGATGCATTCCAGTCTAGAATTGGATGTATGGACTATGACTTGATCCATGGATTCGGGTAAGACTAAGGAATGAGACGACGAGTTAGATCACCATTTGGAAGTCTGGACCCAGACGGACATCATGTACAGTTGGACCACTAGGTATGCTAGAGGTATCGTTTAAGACCTTACACTTAATGGGAAGTCCGCCTCAAGTCACGATGTGACTTGCTCATGCTTTGGGATCGATCTAGTTGCTAGGTCAGGACTTAAGGAATGTTGAGCTTGAGAGTTGGAGAGATAGTTTGGTTCGGTTCCGGACCAAAGGTAAGGGGTGCATGGATGCTAACTTATGATTGCATCAAAGATACTCCAAGTCGATACCAATTCTTTTGTAGATTTCATCATGTGATATACTTAGGTCAAAAAATCAAGTCGAACTGATATATGAGGAGACACTACATTTTGAATTTAAAGGAGGCCATAGAATGACAACGGCTATAACTTGGGCTCTGGGTGTCATGACGAGGTGATTCTAAGGTGAAGTTACTTCATGCGGATGTGTCAAAAGCTGACTGTATGATTGACTCGATAGCAGTCCGTACATATGGATCTGCGAAGGCATGTTAATTAGTCTTTCTGACACGTAAAAAAATATTATGTGTTGAATTTTTACCAGAGATTTATTTTTTGTTGCCATTTGTCTAAGGCATCATTTTACACTTGTTAGGTGATGGTGGAGGTTACATAGGAAAGAGAAAAACTTCAGAGAGGATGTACAACATGAGTTAGGTTTTTCAGTCATTATCAAATAGAGTTATCGAAGAGCGGAATAGAGAGGTATACGTAGCTTACAACTAGAGGAATTTTCTGATTGATTATAGTTTTGACATCAAGGAATTGAGGATAGAGAGCAGAAGAGAATGAGTGGAGAGGAGACTTGCAACCTGTATGCATATCTTTTTGAATAGAAAATAGGAAGCTTCTATGAGAGCAGTTTTCAGAAATGTGAGTCCTTGAGCATGAGATTTTTAGTCTAAGTGATCTAGAATTGAAGGCTTTCAGATTGAATGACTTGGAGTTGAAGACTTATGTGTGTGTCATATTTTTTGTTTGGATAGAGAATGTGGTGGAGATTTTTTTATGATCTGTGTCTTGTGTGTGATTTTCATGTCTCTTTTCACGATCGTATCACAGCTCTCGACTCGACATATAATCTGGTGCTTCCACTGAGAGCGTCTTGAGGTTATTGATCGTGAAGGTTGAGTTTATCATGTGAAGAAGAGATGGATCGTAAGAGCAGAAGAGCTGTTGCTGCTGCCTCTATGACTGTTGCATCTACATCTACTACCGCAGCTTCTGCAGCACCTATGATTGCAGCGATGATAACATCGAGTCTTGATACTACTGAGATTTTCAAGATGCTTGCGGCACTAGTCCAACAACATCTGATCGTTGGAGGGGTGAGTTAAAATCTACAAAGACTTTGCAAGCAATTGTGAATAGATGTGGAAGATTTGAAGAAAGAGATATTTCTAGATATCTCCATGAATATAGAGGAGACATGGAGCTTGTGAGGGTGAATGATATGAAGATGATTGGCAGTTTTGAGTTGGATAAGATTCATGAGTTGCGAGATCAAGTTAGAGATGTATAGAGAAGAAATCTTGGTGACTGGATGAGTTTTGAGCGAGCTCTCCGAGAGGAGTTTCTTGAAGAGGATTCTGAGAGGGTTACTAGGAGAACGTTTCTAGATTGGATTGAGTAACAACTTGGTTGTATGATGGGACTAGACAAGTTTTTTTGAGAATTCGATTAGAGATATCAATAATTTTCAACACTTGAGCGTATAACCTTGGATGCTAGGAGAACATAGCTTTTCCTACATGCTACTCATGATGCTATGATAGATCAGTCATGTTTTATGTTGGTTGATCAATCGGTTGAAGAGGATATTTCTACTTATTGAGGGAGTGTTGAGGACATCGTGGTTGTTCTAACGAGGTAGAGACGAGAAAAAGTGGATGTAGAGGGACGTCCACTTGCGGAAGTGATCTCTCAACCTCACATTGTCCTCAAGTATAGCAGCCTCCAGCTCTTGCTCCTAGAACTATTGTCTCGGCAGTAGTCCTTATGATGCCAGTTGTGTCAAATTCTTACATAAAAAGTATCTATTCAACGACCTACGGAGAACCAAGGTCAACAGAACCAAATTGAAGATTTGATCCGGCAGATGTGAGAGTTGAAGATAGAGCTAGTTAGCTTGTAAAGAGAGCAGTTGCCAATGCAAGTCTTGGAGGTGCTCCTCGTAGATGTATTTGGTGTGATAGTCTAGATCATCTTCGGTGAGATTGTCAAGAGCTTATGGTTGCTTTACAAGATGGTGTGATTCGCTACCAGAATGACGCGAAGACGGTGGACTTTAAGACATGAATCGACATGTCTTAAATGACAAGGCTCTAGAAGCCGCCTAAATCTCAAGAGGGCCAATGAATATCATTCAATCCTACCATCAAAACCTTCTATGAACACTTAGTGATCTCCAGTGAACGCTTAGCACTCTTTAATATTCAAGATTATTTTATGCACGTAGACATTGGATCATCATCAGCAGCATTAGAGAAATCGATTGCTACTTCTCTCATAGAAGTACTCGAGTCCTCGAACACACAAAAGGTTGCATACAAATCGATGGTCGATAAGAGATCCATGGCAAAGCAAACATTGAAGAAAAAATGGCTGAATTGGATGCAGTAGATCATGAACCTTCATCCGAAGGAGATGGAGTTGCTCCATTAGCGGCTACAGAATCTAAGATTTGTACCTCTCGCATTTTGTATAATCTCGACAATCTACCTGAGTTGTACAAAACTCATTTGAGTCATGCAGGGTTGTTTGAAATTCTGAATCTCACGTTTTATCCTACCAACACACGATGCAACATTTTCATGCTTGCTAAGCAAGGCGAAGGTTTTTTAGGTTGGAAATGTCTATCAAGAATTAAGCGGGGTAGAAGCAATGATCACTGACATGTTTAGATTTCAACTTGACAATGGGTCACATTTGTTTTCTTTTTAATGGCATAATGGATTCTCACTTGCAATACGTTTTTACCAGGTGACTGGACCTAAGGCTCAGCAAACCCTAACTGCTAACTGATATCAGAATTCAGAAAGTGTGGGCTCTCATGTATGTAGTACTCGAATTACATGATCATTTCTGGACAAATCGACAACACTTCCTATTGTTTTAATTCACTGTTGGGAAGGGCATTATTTCTAGGAATCCCTTTCAATTTCAGTCACAATCTTTTTGCGGCTTCGCTGAAGGAGCTACCGACGTCTCACCGCACTCTTCCTTCTTCTCTTCCATCGGCGTGTCTTCATCTTCCACTTTTGTTCTCTGCTGCTTCCTCATCCTCATCACACATCGTCCGTTTATTCTTCATCTTCTTCTGTGAAGTCGATGGTGCAGACCTCGGCGTGTCACCCAAGATCTTCCTCCGTACACTTTGCCAAACTGGTGTTGCAACTTCCTCGACATCTTCTTCCTCTTCCTCTTCCAAGTGCACAATCTCAGGTTCTTTCACGATAGTCACCTCTGTCGCACTCGCTGTCTTCGGCATCACTTCCTCAGTCGTTACATCCCCACCCGTGACTTTGTCAAAGAACTTCTTCAACTGCACATCTTGCACCGGAGTTGGCTCTACCTCGAACTCGTCTTCCTCAGCTGCTGCGATGAAGCTCAACTTCATCTTATCTGCATCAGTGAGCAACCTTATGCTCATGTAGAAAATCGACACAAATGCTCCGATGTAAATCACGACCCACAGTTTCTGTACATGACGATGAATGATCCTCGTAATAATGTGCTTGCTTCTCGATAAAGAGCTCTTGGATAAAGTATATCTGTCAGTTGGATATGTAAGTCGTCCTCTTCGACTTGAAGATCGTCATGGTTGCATCTGCCACTTCTCTACATCAAGAAAGTTGTCGGTGCGATAGCCATTTCTTCCTTGCGGCAACTCCTTGAAGAGCCGACGATAACTTTGGACCGCCTCCATCGGTGCATGCACCGAAGTACTGTCGAACAAGAGGTCACCTTCTTTCTTTACGTCATCGATTCCCAAGACGAAAGACCAGTGCACTTCAGTCTAATTCCTCAGTCTTTCATACGACTCGTCCGATGAGTGATCTCTGCATACTCGCAATTCTTGCACCAACTTCGTTGATATCATTCCCCATCAAGGTAGCAAGAGGAAAGACATCCCCATCTCCTCCAGATCTCTCGCGTATCGCCGAAGACCGTCGTAGTTCACGTCCAGCGTCCGAAGCCACGACGGCTTGGATGTCTGCATCCCTCGCATTCGCAGAAGATCAGAGCTTCTTCCTACGAAGAAGAAAGTGAGAGGCGAAGAATCGAGCTTCTTCCTTGTAAACTGACTTCGGCGAAGATCAACTTCTTTGTCGATCGGAAAATACGGCGCACTCCGTTCTTTCTAACGATGTTCATACAATAAGACAAATGATCTAAATCGTTATACTTATACATTGCAACAGCTTTTACACACGTGTCAAAGTTAGGATTTCTGCAGTTCCATCGAAGTTCTTCGTCGGCTGTAGTACTATGAAGCCATTCTCTCTCGACTTTGTCAATACTTCAGTCGTCTGTAACTTCGACATTCAGACTCTTTTGTCTCGTACAACATATCGTTAGAAAGCTCTTCGTCCGAGGAATCCAACCATGAGGAATTCCATCCCAATTGACTTCATTACTTTGATTGTTTCTTCAAGAACAAATCTTCTTCACTAAACTTCTAATTAACACTATTCTACTTCTATCTTCTATCTTCTACTACATATTCATCTTATTTACTTTACTAATCAATTATCAACCTATTTACTTTACTAATCAATTAATTAACAAAATGAAAATTCAAGACTTCACAGAACCGCATAACCGCTTCAACTGTAGAAGAAGAAACCACATGAGAAAGCACTACTATTTATCTTGGTCGATGGAACTACTTGGAGCCCTTGCTGAGATTCAGACAGTTGGCCTCTAGAAGAGATTATGGGTGATGCAATACTCAAGGTGAGTACCAGAAGCAAGGAGAAGTCAGAATCTTGTCGTAAGGGAAGCAAGGAGGCTCACAAGAAGAAGCAGCATAAGGAGAGATCATCCTCTCCAAAGCGACCTTCCTCTCTTGCTTATGACAGAGAAGATCCAAAATACTTTGCTCCTGACATCCGAGAAGAAGTAGAAGTGATCATGCAAGAAGAATTGGAGAAGCGACGGAAGATCATGCAGATGCTTCCTCCACCGACCGCGGTAGTCCTTGTTCCATAGGAAAAGCTTCCTGTCGAGAGAAGACCCAATTCAAATCTTCCACCTAAGGAAGTATTTTCTAAACATTCCATGTTGGAAACTCCGGTTACTCTTCTGAAGCGATCTCCTTATGACTTCTTGCGAGATTTGTGGAATCAGAAGGCGGATGTAACATTCCAACAACTTTTGGATGATAATGTTGGTTACATGAAGCTGTTGCAGTCCGTTCTTAGAGGATCAAGGAAGAGGAGAAAAGTGAAACTTCCTCAGAGCACCCCGGTCTTGAGAATAGAGCATGAAGACTTAAGAGCCCTAGAACTTGACATGGAGATCCATGGCTATCTTCTGAAGAAGATACCCATTGGTTTGGGCTCCAGAGTCAATATCATAACGGAAGAAACTGCATATGCCCTAGGCTTCACTGATATCTAGCCTACTCCGAGGATTCTCAGAATGGCGGATCAGACCAAAAGACGACCTTTGGGACAATTGAAAGATGTCTTGATGATAATTGGGGGAGTATCTTTTTACCTCACTTACAATATCTTGAGACCTGTAGCTAAGGTTGGATATAAAATTTTGATAGGAAGACCTTGGCTGTATGCTGCAAATGTAAATACCGATTGACGAAGACATCATTTGAGATTTCTTAATCCTACCCACCCAAGCAGGGAGAGAAGTCCAAAGTCTCCCTCTCTTGGATGAAGATTGGACATCAAGGTGAAACTCCCTCTACCACTGAGGGATACATATCAGAAGACTCAGCTACGTCTTCTGACACTGATGGAAGAAGGGATGAGTTTGTGATAAAATACTTGTGTAATACAGATATCTCAGAATAAGATGATGAGGTGGACTGCGAATACATTGAGTGCTTTGAAATTTCGGAAGAAGAGCTTCTAGAAGACAAAAGTACTATCTTCTCTTCAGAAGATCAGTTAATTGATCGGTTAGAAGCCGAGTCAGATCTGGAAGAAGCCCCCAAACTGGAATATTTTGATGTAAGTGAATACAGCCACACTGAATGAATGGTGAACCCTGACAATCATCAGGAGATGGAGATTGTCCCAAGAAAGAAGCTGAAACTTTCCAAGGTATTCGAGGACCAACAGCTGGAAGACTTCAGAGAACTCCTCACTGAGTTTCAAGATGTCTTCGCGTGGATCATAGAAGACATGAAGGGCATACCTAGAGAATAAGGAGAACATCGAATTGACTTGCTGAAAGAGGTTGTTCCTGCACGGCACAGGCAGTATCGACTCAACCCCAAGTACTCACTTTTTGTGAAAGATCAAATTGATCAGTACTTGAAAGCATGAGTTATCTTCCCAATGCTTAGCAATGAGTGGGTAGCTCCAATTGTCATCGTTTCCAAGAAGCAGACAAGTAAGATCAGAGTGTGCCAGGACTTGCAGAAGCTGAACTTGGCCACAAAAAATGACCATCATCCTTTGTCATTCACCGATTCTGTGTTAGACCAGGTAGCAGGACATGAGTTCTACAGCTTCCTCGACAGATATTCGGGGTACAACCAAGTATTAATCAGAGAAGAAGACAAGTTGAAGACATCTTTCACTACTGATTGGAGAACTTACGCATATAAGCAAATGCCGTTTGGTTTGTGCAACACTCCCGCCACATTTCAGAGGCTGATGATTGCAATTTTTAAAGAATATCTTCAGACTTTTATGTAGACTTAGATGATTTGTGTGTGTTTGGATCCAATGTGGATCATCTGATATTTTTGAGTAAGTGTTTTTTGAAGTGTAGAGAACACCGTTTGGCTTTGCATCCTGAGCAATGCTTCTTCGGAATGGCAGAAGGAATCTTGTTGGGTCATAGGATTTCTGGAAGAGGTATAGAAGTCGACTGTGTCAAGATAGAAGTTATCATGTAACTTCAACCACCTGCTAATCTAACTCACTTGAGAAGCTTCTTGGATAACATAGGATACTACAGGAGGTTCATTGACAGATACGCAGAGGTGGCGGAAAGACTTACCAAGATGCTGAAGAAGGATGAACCTTACGTTTGGACTTCTGAGCAACAAGAAGCTTTCGAAGAGATGAAGAAGCTTCTATCATGATCCTCCATCTTGAGACCACCTGATTGAGAAAAGGTCTTCCATGTTTATGTGGATGTCTCTTTCTTTGCCATAGGGGTGGTATTGAGATAGAAAGACGAGAAGAAGAAAGATTATCCTATTTACTATGCGAGAAGACAAACTCAGCAAGGCCGAGAAGAAGTACCCGACAAGTGAGAGGGAATGCATTGGCATGATCTACTCCTGTAAGAAGTTTAGGCACTATCTTTTGGCTAATCCGTTTATCTTCTATGTGGATCATTTTTCTTTGAAGCATTTAGTTAAGAAGGTTAATTTGTCAACTAGGATTGCTAGATGGATTCTTCTACTTCAGAAATTCACTTATACTGTTGAGTACAAGCCTGAAAGACAACATGTCAATGCTGACTTCTTGTCTAGACTTGAGATAGAATCTCGAGAAGACGAGGTGGAAGACGTGTTTTCCGATGAAAAGTTGTTTCAAGTTTCTGCAGAGACGTCACAATCTGAGGGGGCATACCGTCCAGTCTATAGAAGTTGAAATAGGGTCTGACCCTGTTTACATGACTTCCACGGAGGTATCTACTTTCAAGGACTTGAGAAAGTTCTTGGAAGACCTGCAATACCCAGAAGGATTGGATGTTGAGCAGAAGGTTGTCTTCTTACACAAGACAAGACCTTATGCGGTCTTCCAAGGTATCATGTTTAGGAAGGGACATGATGAGAAGTTGAGGAGATGCCTCAAGTCTTCAGAAATCAAGGCGGTGATCACAGGACTTCACTACGAAGACGCTGGAGGTCACTATGGACTGAAGACGACGGTGAAGAAGATGTTAGATGTTGGCTAATGGTAGCCAACCATGTACGAGATATTTTTCAAGAGATCAGAAGATATGATGCTTGCCAGAGGATGAGAAGACTTATAGCCACCACTCAGTGATCTCTTATCTTTATTTTGCCTCTAGCTCCTTTTGAAAAGTGGGGAATCGACTTTGTTCGTCCAATCGCTACTGCAAGTAGCACGATCCATTCTGATAGTCACAGACTATGTCGTGAAAATGATAGAGGGCGAGACTACTAGAAAGAACGATACAACAGTGGTTGCCAAATTTCTTTGACACAACATCATCACCCGTTACGGATGTCTACTCAAATTGATGTCTGATACAATAACTCATTTTTTGATTGAGACCATTTCCTTCTTGACCCAGTATTTCAAGATCAAGCATCGGAAGACGACTTCGTACAACTCGAAGGCTAATGGATTAACAGAGAAGTCGAATGATCTTCTCTATAATATTTTAAATAAGGTAACTGTAAACCACGCCTATGATTGGAACACGGAGCTACCTTCTGTGTTGTGAACTTTTAGGATTTCACCTAAGTCACCACTCAGAAGACACCCTTCTACCTAACTTATGAGATGACATCTGTTGTCCCCATTGAGTTAGAGGTCCCTATCTATAGGTTGGCTGGTCCCTATCTATAAGTTACCAAACACATAGAAGAAGAGGAAAGCCAGGAGCAGCATCTTCTAAACTTTGTGGAGTTTGAAGAAGACAGGAATGCAGCTCTAGAGAAGACTTACGAAGTACAAGCACAACGAAAGGTTAACTATGACAGCAAGCTGAAGAAGATGATTGTCAAGGATGGAGATTTGGTTCTCCTATACGACAATAGATATCTAAAGTTCCATGGGAAGCTTCATCTTCGCTGGATGGGCCTTGACAGAGTCCTCGAAGTCTTTACCTTACAATTGGAAGAACTAGATGGTACCTTGATGACCACTCGTGTTAATAGGTGGTGCGTCAAGAAGTATTGGACTTGAAGAGTAACTTCTATGTTTGCGAGGATGTAAACATATGAGGGTGGGCATATGTGGTGTCCACAGTTTGCAAGTTTTTAGATTTTTACACAATCTTTAAGTTAATATCGTATCTATATAATTGAATTAACCTTATTATTTAAGTTTGCACCCTGCTTACCGAGAAGATGAACTTAAGATGGATTTGTGGGAAGAAGTAAACTATTTCTGAAGCCGGAAGACAGGATCCAGAAGAAATAATGCGAAGTCTTCCGGAGAAGACCATGAGTGTAACTGCGAGAAGCACCAACCTCGCACCAACTGGGTGAACCAATAGGTGTTTGGTGTACCTGAAGTACAGTCACGTAAGCATTAAGTAAGAACCAGGACGGACAAGGCATTTACCTAAAAACGTGGGCAGCTCGGAGTAGAGGGGGAAGCTACCACATCAGAGAAGAGGTGCGGAAGCGCCATACCTTCTTTCCTTCTTCCTAATTCAATTTCAAACATCGAGGAAGCGTATTCCTTCAGTCATTATGAAGAAACACTTCTCATGGTGTAATGCAAGTCTGGCTTCCCTACACTTCTGAAAAGTCTTGGCTAAACATGCTGCATGTTCTTCACGTGTGTCAAAAACACAAAAATCATCTCTAAAAATCTCTAAAAATTTTCGCAAATAATCTTGAAAAATTGAGGTCATCATTCTCTAAAAGATAGCTGGTGCATTGCATAGTCCAAAAGGCATCTTGTGATAAGCATAAGTGCCCCAATCTGTAGTGAAGGTAGTCTTGCTCCCTAATGGACACTTGATTGTACTCCGAAAAGCCATCTAGAAAGCTATAACATTCTTTTCTAGATACATGATCCAAAATAGTATCAATAAAAGATAAATGGTGATGGTCTTTCTTGGTTGTTGCATTAAGCTTTCTGAAATCTTGGAAGACTCTTATCTTTCCTGTTTGCTTCTTAGGTACCACTACTATGGGTGCTACCCATTCGCTGCTTAACACAGGAAAAATAATACCTACCTTCAAGTACTTATCTATCTCGTCTTTAACCAGCAAAGAATATTTCGGATTGAGTTGGTACTGCCTTTGTCGCACAGGTACTGATCCTTCAATGAGATCAATATGATGTTCTCCCCCACTGTGCGAGTATCACCTTCATGTCCTCCACAGTCCAGGTGAAGACATCTTGGTAATGGGTCAGCATCAGATGATACACTTCCAATTCTTCTTCTTGCACTATCACAAAAATCTCTAAGTTCTTTCCTTCACTTATCACTAAGTCTTGGGATGCTCCTGGAAGTACTATACCTTATGTATGGCTGGTCTCTGCACTCTCGTGACCTAGCTGTGATTGCTATTCGGCCTCGTTTGCATCTTCATCCTCATCGACTTCGTAGCACTGAAGATAGTTGATCATCAAATAAGGATCTCATTTCCGTTCACTTGTGCTACTTGTTGATGAATCAGATCCGGTAGTGTAACTTGCATAAGTCGATCTGTTCCACCCTGATGTGTTATCTTCTTCCAAGATATCATCACAGTCTTATCAGTCGATTTCTGTGGATCTTTAAACTGTAAACGGTGTCAATACCAGTCGTCAGTACTTTGGTACCATACAACCATTGCCTCCCAATCAAAATTTGATAACCAGACTTAACCAAAGGGCGCAATACAACATAGGTGAGTTTAAAAGAAATTCCGCCTATTAAGGTGGGAATGTTGCGTAGTAACCCCTGTGGTCGTCTTCTTGTTTGATCTGTCAATCGTAACACTCGCTGAGTTTCTTCAAACTTGCTGAAATCCAACGCGTGCGCCGTGTCTTCTGTCATTATGTTGACTCCTGATCCGGAGTCAATGGGCACTTTCTTAATTACACAACTTGCAACCTCCACTTCCACTTTTGGAGACCCCATGTCTTCTGCCTCGATGTGAAACAGAGAAGGTAACTTTGATCTTCTTACCTTAGTAGGCTTCTTCAATGCTTGAAGTAACAACTTCATGTAGATTTTGTTATCTTCGATCAATTGCTTGAAACTTATGTTAGCCTTCTGTATTTCCAAATCAGCCACCACATCATAGTGTGGTGTTGTCACAGGTTCTTTCTTCACAGGTTCCGGTCGACTATGCTTCTTCGGAACCTCCTCGTCTTGACCGAAGTTCTGACTTTCTTTGCCGAAGTACGAGATATTTCTGGTACGAGCGAAGTTGATGATTCGGAGACATCGGCCGAAGTTGTGTCAGCCTCTCTTGCCGAAGTTCTTTCTCGTAGTAACTCCTTCTTCAGGAGTTCGTGAACTTCGTCCGTAATATCGCTAGTAGCTTCGGAGGATTTACGCTCTTCAATATTTCTTCTTCCTCTTCCTCGGTGTCCTCCTCAATAGTTGTCTTCTTCTGCTTCTTCAACTCTTTCTTCGATTGAGTCTTTAGAGGTGCTTCCTCTGCCTTCCTCTTTGTTTTGAAAGAGCTTCTGGTGGCCATCCTTCATCTCCAGCGGCTTTCCATTCTTCTAAGTCCACCTTATGCAGTTGTGCCTTCGCAGGGCGTTTTGTCCTGGGATCAAAACGAACTCCTCGTTTCACTGCGGATGGGTTAGTACAGTCTGCTGTGGCATGTCATGGTTGATGACACTTTTCACAAAGTGCTACGTATCCCAGCGATTTCTTTGGGTGAGAGCAGTTGGGTGACCAATGATCCAAACTGTCGCAATTAAAACAAGACCCATGGGGTGGTGGTTTATTTGCTCATACTGGACTCATCAAACGTTTTTGAGATACATTTAGGGCTTTCTCCGTTGGTGCAAACCTTTGAATTGGTATGGGTTGAATTGGGGTAATTTTTCGTGCACCTACCGCCTTGTTGCGTCAGCGGAAGCTCTAACTCAGTAGGTCGCAAACTTTACACCGCTAACCTGCAAACACAATCACAAGTTAGCGTCCATGCACCACTTACCTTATCTCAGTTTGGTCCGGACAGGAGCCGGACCGTCTCCTTATTCATCAAGCTCAGCAGTTCCTAAGTCCCGACCTAGACCCGCCTAGGTCGGTTCTAAAACATGAGCAAGTCACAAGATGACTTAGGGTGGACTTCCCATAAAGTCCAGGGTCCTAAACGGTGCCTTCAGCACACATAGCAGTCCAACCGCCCGTGATGTCCGTCTGGATCTAGGCTCCCGAACAGTGGTCTAACCCGCCGACTCGTTCCCTAGTCTTGCCCCAGCCCTTACATCGTTCCTAAGTCCAGACATCCAAGTCTGGATCGGAACGTGCCTTGGAACCGGCCTAGCCATCACCTCATGCCCCCAGAGTCCGTCCGCCGAACCCTGGGGTCGGGTGACTCGTCCTGGCCCACCTAGGCATCGAGGCCCCCTCATATATACTTCTGGGGATCCGCGGCTCCGCCCTCCTCTTTGGTCCCTGAAAATTATACCACAACCCGATTGTGGTTCGGTCATAACTTCCAGCTCGGAGGTCAGATCGAGAAGTGTTATATATCACTGGAAAGCTCTCGACGAGACCGTTCCAATGATACCTCACTCGCCTCGAGATCTTATGTGGAGCTCCGTCCATGACCTAAAACGTCCCTGGAGCTCCAACACTTAGTCATTTTTTTGGAAACCTGTCGTCCAGACCCAGGGTCGAACCCTGTGATTCGTCTGCGTCTCGGACCCACGTCTCGATCCCACGTCTCGAACCTATGTCTGAGACTCATGTTTCAGCCCGTTCCCAGACTCGCCCCCTTAGGTCAGCGTTCGTCTGGGGCCCTCTTGGGGTAGGCCCTTATGTCCTAACCCAAGGTTCCAACCTTGGTTCAGAGAACCACTTAGGGTTCATCTGATCCCGACTTCCCGGCCAAGCCGTTAAGTCTTACTCGCAGCGTTCACAACCTAGCGCAAGTCCGCTGTTCGCGTTGTCGGGTTGAGAGTCTTCCTGGGAAGGACGAACCTTCTGGCTGTGATATGAGCTTGAAGGCTGTGTTCAATCTACTCAGGGAAGCGTTGGGCTTCAGGCTGGGGCTGGTTTACTCAGAGGATAGGCTTCAAGTCTCAAGGTGATACTGAAAAACACTCATATAAGTCTCTAGGCTCTTCTGATATGTTCAGGAAGCAAAGTTCAGGCTTAACTAGCAATGATAAGAGCAGATGGCGAGCTTTGACACTAAGGATTGAGAAATATGTAAAGGTTCAGACTTCAGAACTCCTCCTACATGTAAATGAGGTTCTACTGGATACACATACGAAATTTCAGCTTCAGATCAATTCAGAGCACTAAGATATGAGCAGAAACTTTCTGAGTAGAGAAATTACGGCAGTTTCTGGTACCCAGACAGCTATTTCGACCTATAACAGGGAATTGGCTCGATCACTTTGGGAAATTCTTACAGGATTTGCAGTACACAGCTTGCTGAACACTCCTGTGAAGTTGGGCCTCCTGATTCCACACAGAACTCCAGATCTCGCTCTCCAAAGTTGCTGCTCCAGATTGAGAGCTTTTCAGACCCCTTCTACTTCAGCGACCGCCCTGAATTACTCACTCACTCAATTGACATGAAAATTTGGAGACAGTCGTAGCCCTTCTGACAGTGAACACCACCACGAAGGTTTGAACCGATTTCCTCAATTCTGCTGCAAATGACACTCAAAACCCCAAATTGAACAGAAATGCTGCAATTCTGACACAAATCGAACTTCAATCAGTCATAACTCCTTGTTTATTGCCTCAAATCGATCAAACTTTTCATTGACAGTGCTTGGCACGACGAGCTCTATCTCCCTGTGCTCTCAGATTTCGAAGTGTCCTCACCAATTGCTCCAAATCCACTCTAGAGCTCTGTTTCTAAACTTAGAGTTTTACAAAAGACAAAAATGGACCAATGGGAGTTCATAGCTCCATTTGGTTGTCATTTTGTGCCTTAAACTACCTGGTAACTCAATTCAACCCATATGCTACCACGTCAAGTCCCCTAAAGCGCCAGCGTATAACTTAAACTACCTAGAACGACACATAGCCTTGAAAGTAAACTAAAACCAGCTAAAAGCGTGCATGGGCAACACGTAAGTACAACCCATGAACTAAAGCCCTATCTACATGGCAAATCAACCTACTAAGACCCAAAATATATAACATCCTCAAGTGTCGACATCTCTGAGGTCCCAACTCTGCTCAGAGAGACTAACGCTAGACAGAGAGGTGAATTATTTACAATGTAAAATGATTCACATCACGACAGCGTCTGCGTCCGATCTTGAGAATGAGGAGTGCGACATTCACCCTCACTTTGGAGGTTGATGCCCTCATCAACAATGATCCTTTAAGTTAACACCAAGTTCAAAATGGGTAGCCAACCCCTTGGCGTCAGAATTGCGTTCTGATAGCTAACCCGCAATTCCCTTCTTGGCTTGAGTCTTAAGTTGTCGCTAGAACACTTAGAAAATTCTAACTAGTCTCGGGAAAAGCCTTACCTTTTTGGCTTACCCTAAACAAAACTAGTTGGCAACTTCTAAACATTCTACTTAAGACTCTAACTTGCTAACTATAAGTATTCACACCTACTTACAAGGTCTCCCAAAATCCACCTTCCGGTCGCAATCTGATTTGACTTAGACGCGCGACTAAGTTTACTTTGCAGTTAGAAAACCGCAAAGCAAGATCACTCCAAGCCCCAAGACAAGTATGAAAGTTCATACTTACTTTGCCAACGCTACGGCAAACCTAAGTCTTGACATCAAGACTTAGTCTTGATTTAGATGCTTATCCAAACCACCTCGCTTCCTTTTAGTGTGCTTCGTTCCTCCTCTTGATAACATCCTAGGCATCTGATCAGAACTAGTCATAGCCATGCACTACCAATACACTTAGACAAATTTTCAAGAAACAAAATCTTTATTTCCAAACACAAGTCAAAGCTACAAAGTCCATCGGCCCAAATCACCTCAAGTTGCTACTCGTATGGTTCGTCGTTTCTTCACCCCTCGCTGGAAGGAGATGTCCTCATCTTGCTAACGCCCTTGTTGTCCTTGTCTCCGCTTGAAGAGGTCCAATGCTTCGCTCGCATGTGCGAGATCTTCCTTTGGCACCCAAGTTGCTTTCTTCAAATGGTAACCACGCCATTTGACCAAGTACTCCATCCGGTTTGATTTGCGCCGAGATCGCAAAATGGACTCCACCTCATATTCTACTTCACCTTGCACGACATCAGGTTGAGGCTTAAGAATGCGCTCCGGTCGCAAATCATCCTTGAAGTGTTTCTTTAATAAAGAAACATGGAAAGTCGGATGCAACTGCCACTCGCGAGGAAGGTCTAAGGTATAGACGTCTTCGTGCGGATTCTTGACAATGACAAAAGGTCCCGCAAACTTCGATGAAAACTTTGCCGATATTTCCTTCGGAAGTGTGAAGTCCCCAATTTTTGGAACAAGTGTTTCCAAAAGGCACTTGTGAACTTAGAGTCTCTATCTGAAATAATACTCCGAGGTAATCCATGTGAACGCCACCAAGTATCTAGGAACAAGCGAGAAGTCGTGAACGCTGTTGCAGTGTCCAAGGTCGGAGCAAACTTTGCTAGTTTGCTAAACCGATCAACTATCACAAAAATCGCGTTGTATCCATTCGAGTCAGGCAGAGAGGTAATGAAGTCCATGCTAATGCTTTCCCAAGGTCTGGCTGGAATCGGCAAAGGATGAAGCAATCCTTGTTTCTTCTCATAAGAAACACGATTCGCTTGACAGGTTACGCATGTTTTCACAAAGTGGGAAACATCGTCTTTCATGTGGGGCCAATAAAACTTTTTAGCTATTACTGCTAAAGTGGACTTTTCTCCTTTATGTCCTGATAAGGGCGCATCATGACATTCTTTGAGTAACTTAGTCCGAAGTTTTCCTTGTCCCACATAAACCCGACTTTGCTTGAACATGAGTAAACCATGTCTTAGCTGCATGTTCTGCAACTTCACTCCTCGCTTGATTTGTTCCAGGTACTCCTTCGCTTGGTCATCGCCCATGTAACCTTCACGTATTCGCCTCTCCAAGTCTGACTCCTTAGGATACATAGCTCGCAAAATCTGTGTTGACGATGGAAGATATTCCTCCTTGCGACTCAAGGCGTCAGGAACCACATTGTCCTTCCCTGCTTTGTGGATCAATTCCACATTCATGAGCGCCAAGGTATCATGCCACCGCAGTTGCTTTGGTGTCACCCGATCTTGTGTCTCAAAGTACTTGAGCGAGATGTTATCAGTATACACTTGAGTCTTGTGAAGTCCCAAGTAATGCCGCCATTTCCTCAAGCAATGAACCACCGCAAACAGTTCCTTCTCGTGAGTCGGCCATCGACTCTCTATCCCAGATAGCTTTTTGCTTTCGTACGCTACAGGTTTTCCATCCTGCACCAACACTCCGCCAATCGCATAGTCGCTCGCGTCCGTGTGCACCTCGAATGGTTTGTCGAACTCCGGCAGCTTCAATACTGGCGCCTTTGACAAAATAGCTTTGATCGTCTGAAACGCATCATCCACCTCCTTGGTCCAACTTACCTGTGCGTCTTTGCCCGTCCAGTCCGTCAGCGGCTTCGCGATCTTTGAAAACCCCTTCACATACTTGCGGTAGAACTGCGCCAATCCTAAGAATCGCCGCATCCCCTTCACTGTAGTCGGAGGCTCCCAAGTCACAATCGCATCCACCTTCTGCATATCCGGGCCGACTCCTTCTGCACTAATTACATGTCCCAAGAAGTTAATGCGCTCCAAACCAAACTCACTCTTGTCAATGTTGGCAAACAGCTTATGCTCCCGTAGCTTCGTCAACACCACCCGTAGCTGCTCCGCGTGCGACTCCAAGGTTTTGGAGTAGATCAAGATGTCGTCGATGTAAACAATGACAAACTCATCCATCTCCTCGCGAAAAATTATGTTCATCAATGTAGTGAACGTCGAAGGGGCGTTGCAGAGTCCAAACGGCATCACCACGAATTCAAACGATCCGTATCTGGTTCGACAAGCGGTCTTCTCAACATCTGGGTCAGCTATCAGGATCTGGTAATATCCTGACTTCAAGTCTATCCTGCTGAAGTACTTCGCACCCGCTAACCTATCAAAGAGGTCATCTATCCTTGGCAAGGGATAGTTATTCTTCACCGTCACCTTATTGAGTGCACGATAATCTACGCAGAGTCGTAACTTCCCATCCTTCTTCTTTGCAAAAAGAACTGGGGCTCCATAAGGTGACTTGCTGGTTCGAATATATCCCCGCGCTAATAGCTCGCCGAGTTGTCTTTTCAACTCAAGGAGTTCCACCTGATTGAGTCGATAAGGGGCTTTGGAAGGTGGTTCTGATCCTGGCAAGACCTCGATCTTGTGATCCACCACCCGCCTTGGAGGTAACTCAGCAGGTAACTCGTCCGTCAAGACATCCTCAAACTCCTTAATCACTTCGCGAAGCACCTCCGGAAGTTTAGTCGCGTCTCCTGATGTTTCCTCTTTTCTGTCACCCGCCATCAAATCTGCAACCCGCATCAAACACATGACCCCGTCGTTGAAGTCCATCTGTTTGCCTTTGATCAAATTCACTGCAAAGTCATCAATTTTCCGCGCCTTCCGGATCAGCCTCACTCCCAGCTTCCGCCCTTTAACTCTAACGTTTAACCTTAAAGGTTTCCGCCTAAGTTCCACTTCAAACCTGTCCAAGAAAGTATTCCCCAAAACCGCATGGATATCATCCATCTCGCACACCGTGAAGTTCTCTGTGAACTCCAACTTCCCACACACAAATCGTACGTCCAAGGTCACTTCAGAAGTTTGGTACGTCTTGCCCTTGGCAAAGCGTACCTGAATAGGCTTGTCTGCCTTGGAGGTAGACAAGCCCAACTTCTTCACCAACTTTGGACTTATGAAGGAGTGAGTCGCTCCTGTGTCCACAAGAAAAGTAACATCACGGTTAGCAACCTTGGCTTGTAGATACATCAGTCCTGACGTCTTCTTCGTGGTTCTCAAGGTCACAGTCATCTGGCCCTCCAACAAGTCCTTTGCAACAAACGCATTCATGCTACAGTTACTAACCTTAGGTTTCGTGCACCCCTTAGCAATGTGACCCGCCTCGCCACAGTTGTAGCAAGTAAACTTAGCCCCATTGCCCTTCTGAGGTGTCTGCCCCTTCGGTTTCACTCTTGTTTGCTGCCGCTTTGCTGCCGGGGCAGAAGAATCCTTCCGATCCTTCTCACCCCCATCCCACTGTCGCTTGTAGCCCTTGTTCTTCTTTTGGAACTTGTCCGTGCTGCGTGGTTCAAAGGGTTTCTGCTGCTGGACTTCGTCGTCCCCAATTCGCTCCGCTAGCTTCAAAAGTTCGGCACTTGTCTCTGGTAGCTTTGGCATCCGAAAGAGAGCCTTCTCCGAGCTAGACTTGAGTCCCCCAATGAATATACATATCTTGGTCTCCTCAGTCCACTTGGAGAACGAATCCAGCTTGGCACTGAACTCGCGCACGTAAGCGCTTAAGGTCCCCGTCTGCTTCAGTCTCACCAACTCAACACCGTCCCGAATCCTTTGATACTCCGGAGTGAATCGTCCTGCAAGCAACTCCTTCAACTCCTTCCAACTAAGCGCCGAGACAGTCAAGGCATGCTCATCCCGGTATGCAGTCCACCAGAGAAGCGCATGGTCCTTCAGGAACGTAACCGCCGCTCTCACCTTGTCAGATTCCTTAGCCTGCTGCGCCTCAAAGTATAGATCCAACTCAGTTAAGAAATCCTTAACCTTGCGAGCCCGTCCTATACCTGAAAACGGGGTCGGCAAATTCGTCTTACAAAGCTTCCTGGTAGACGAGGAACTTCCTTGGCCTGCCTCAAGCTCGGCGATACGTTTATCCCTGGAGGCCATGCCTTCCTGCATGGTCTTCATCATCTTGATGAGTTCCGCATACAAGGCTCCTTGACTGTCCGTGCCTGAATCGTTGGGTACCGCTGGCAAGACTCCATCTTGCTGCACCGATACCGCAGCTGGTACAGGGCTCCCTTGACGTTGGGGCGAAGGTTGTCGGTTGTCGTCCCCTGACTGTGCCTCGGGGTTAGCTCGAGTCGATCTGTTCCCGTTAGCCGCTCCTCGTTTCTTGGTCTTCCTCTTGGAACTCAGTCCGTCCTCGGCCATCGCTCCAAGTGTTCACCTAGAAACGCTGATCCGCTTCGTGTCTCGCGTCCCTCCTCAAGCGTCCAGCCTTCAGCCGTTACCTCAAGTTCTCGCTCACCGAAGCGTCGGCTCTGATACCACTTTTCGCGTACCTACCGCCTTGTTGCGCCAGCGGAAGCTCTAACTCAGTAGGTCGCAGACTTTACACCGCTAACCTGCAAACACAATCACAAGTTAGCGTCCATGCACCACTTACCTTAGTTCTGGTTGGTCCGGACCGGAGCCGGACCGTCTCCCTAATCATCAAGCTCAGCAATCCTAAGTCCCGACTTAGATCCGCCTAAGTCGTCCCCAAACATGAGCAAGTCACAATATGACTTGGGGCGGACTTCCCATAAAGTCCAGGGTCCTAAACGGTGCCTCCAGCACACCTAGCGGCCCAACCGCCCGTGATGTCCGTCTGGGTCCAGGCTCCCGAACGGTGGTCTAACCCGCCGACTCGTTCCCTAGTCTTGCCCCAGCCCTTACATCGTTCCTAAGTCTAGCCGTCCAAGTCTAGATCAGAACGTGCCTTGGAACTGGCCCAGCCATCACTTCATGCCCCCAGAGTCCGCCCGCCGAACCCTGGGGTCGGGTGACTCGTCCTGGCCCACCCAGGCATCGAGCCCCCCTCATATATACTTCTGGGGATCGGCGGCCCCGCCCTCCTCTTTGGTCCCTGAAAATTATACCACAACCCGATTGTGGTTCGGCCATAACTTCCAGCTCGGAGGTCAGATTGAGGAGTGTTATATATCACTGGAAAGCTCTCGACGAGATCTTTCCAATGATACCTCACTCGCCTCGAGATCTTACGTGGAGCTCCGTCCACGACCTAAAACGTCCCTGGAGCTCCAACACTTAGCAGTTTTTCCGAAAACCTGTGGTCCAGACCCAGGGTCGAACCCTGTGGTTCGTCTGCGTCTCGGACCCACGTCTCGGACCCACGTCTCAGACCTATGTCTGAGACTCATGTTTCAGTCCGTTCTCAGACTCGCCCCCTTAGGTCAGCGTTCGTTTGGGGCCCTCTTGGGGTAGGCCCTTATGTCCTAACCCAAGGTTCCAACCTTGGTTCAGAGAACCACTTAGGGTTCATCTGATCCCGACTTGCCGGTCACGCCGTTAAGTCCTACTCGCAGCGTTCACAACCTAGCGCAAGTCCGCTAGGGTTCTGTTGTTCGCGTCTGCGCCCGATCTTGAGAATGAGGGGCGCAACAGGAAGACGATTCCAGTGGATCGGAAGATGCGACACCACCGAGGAAGATGGGTCCTAAGAGCGTGTCTAAGAAGACCACCTCTTTCTTGATCATTCACTCTGGATCGGAGTCCGACTCACCGGATGAGCCATTGAGTACCCGAGCTGCACAGAAGACCGCTTCTACAACACCAGGGAGTCTTTCTAAGACTCCAGAAGACGAAGGATGGATGGATACTCCTACTGCGATGCGAGGAAGCGCAGTAAAGAGGACCGCTTCTACCATGGGGAGAGATCTTCCACCCCGGAAGATGAGAAGAGTAGCATCTTCTCGTGCACAGAAGCAGAAGACCATAGTGGTAGAAGAGATATCCTTGCCTCGAGAAGACAAGGTCAACACCTCCGATCGGATTATGGAGATGAGTCTGTCTTCCGCAGGAAGAAGACTGGAGGAGTTCAGTGCCTTCTTCCACTTAGAGATCCAGCCAGCTATGGAGTTGATCGAGAAGAGAGCGAAGGCTCAAGAGAAGCCACTACAGCCTGGATTCGGTCTGCGCACCTTGATGCAGTAGGAAGAAGGCCAGAAGAAGGTAGAAGCGCTGGAAGCCAACCTCCGCACCACGGAGAAGCTCGCAGCGAAGTACAAGACGGAAGCAGCCGCTTCTGCCAAGGAGTTAGCGCAGCTGAAGAAGAGCAACCAGGAGTTGCAGGCGCGTTTACAGCAGCGTGACCAGGAGGTTTTGCGAGTGTGGAGAAAGATCATCGCCCTTGCAGAGGAGAAGACGACATAGAAGACACTGCGGGAAGCCGCATAAGCACAGACTGCAGCCGAGAAGACGCAGCGGAAGCTCGTGCGCAAGGGATGCTAGCTCAGTCGGTGGAAGCGCTTCGGAAGAAGTTCAACTTCACCGCGGGTAAGAAGCTTCTTACCTTAGCTAGAGAATGGGACGATGAGTCCAGAGCGATGTTGGTAGAGTGCAAGGAGAGCATGTTCAGGTATTTGGATCGGCAGATAGAGAGAGTGAAGACACTCTATGGTCTTCCCTTGATTCCGCCACCTGCAACTGCATCTCCCCAAGCCCCAGCACTAATGACTGGATCCGACTTGGAGAAGGAGGAGTTTGACCTCGCTGTCCACTTGGTAGTGACAGCGTTGGAAGCCGAGAAGACCTCGGAAGAAGCTCCGGAAGACAAGATGTCTTCTGGAAGATAGGAAGAAGAGTTGTCTTCCTAGGTATTCCGAGTGGAAGAAGCGACTTCCCCGGACCCCTATGAGGTAACCATGACTCCCAGTGTCAGACTAGTGCCTCAGAAGAGCGAGGAAGCACAAGTCGACCCAGCTTCCCAGAAGACGCTTCCGTCTTCTGAAGAAGCAGCAAAAGCAGAAGCCGAAGCCGAAGCAGCAGCAGCAAAGCCATCGACAAATGTTGAGGAGGAAGCCACCTCAGTGATACCCGAGGTAATTGCAGGGCTTCCCAACTTATCAGAAGCCGAGCTAGTATTCCAGATAGGAGTAGATCCAATGGAGATTTCATACGAGCAGTTAGAGTAGGTAGCAAAGCGCATAAGACAAGTTGACTTGTCCAAACTTAGTAAGAACCGAACATGTTATTTGTGGAGGTGGCAGATAGGTGATCATGTGGCAGAGTAGGCAACGTAGGAGTAGTAAGGTGGATGGCTAATTAGGAAGGGGAACCGCTTGCATGTGGGTTGGCAGCCTTCTGACATCGCCCATCTCTCCCTGGTTGTAGTCGAGGATTGGAGGGGATCTCCTCTGCATCTCAAGGCAAATGTATAAGTAGGATCGAAGAGTAGGAAATCTAGTGCTGCACACTCATACACATTGTACGGTGCAGACAGATTGACACCTCAACACACTGAGCACATTATACACTCTTGAGAGGCGCACTAAATACATTTGCGTACTGTGTGCACACACTACACCCGATGTTAGAGACATACGAATAGATTGGGATTATACCGGAGGGGTCTGCATGCTCGTTACCAGCAGTGGTTCGAAGATGTAGATGGAGGTAGTGGACAGTTTAGGAGCAGGGAACGGCATCCTCATGCAGTCTTGTTGGCTAGACTGGTGTGTCGAGGAGTAGGAGCAGGAAGTAGAGGGAGTGAGCTTTCCAATGCCAATGTGACTTCTTCTCAGGGAATGGATTGCTGATTTGAGTGTAGAAGCTTTGTCCATGTCTTCTGGATGGTGGATTTTCTTGGATTCCCTCTCGATTGTGCATGGGAAGCGTTCTTCTTGAGTGGCGTTGACTGTCAGCAGTTGTGTAGATTCGCAGCTTGGCTCGTCTAGTAGAGCACTTCGGATCCACGTACGGACGGTCTTATGGGTAAGGAATCCCAGAAGACAGAGTAGTCGGAGCAGCGAGAGAAGAAGAAAGAAGCCTTCTTCCCACAGCAGAAGACGACATCCTCAAGTAGAAGACGATGCAACTGTACGCACGTTTGTTGTCTTCCTCCCCAAACTATTACAAGCAGGGATGGCTTGTTAGTCAGGATCCGGACTAGAAGCCTATCAGAATCTTAATTTCTTATTCTTATTTTGTTTTTCTCTCGTTTGGATTTTCTCTTCTTTCCCATCTTTTTACCTTCTTCTAGTGAGCTTCCTAGACTTCTATTGAGCTTCCATGAAAGTGAATGTCGTTGTAGTGCTGCAAGAAGATCATTTTCGCAGGCAGAAGCCTGGGAAGGCTACAGGGGACATACACCCTGTGATTAATCTAACCCGTTGGAATGTGAGAGAGAGTAAGGTGTAGCAGCCGTTGCTGGTCGACTTCTGCGAAGCAGAAGCAGTCTTCTGGAGGTGTGAGAAGCCGAGTTGAACCCCCAGAACCCGAGAATTGCTTCGAGAAGACGGTATTGAGAAGACCGGAAGAAGTGACCTGGAAGCAGGAAGTGTCTTCTCGAGCTTCTCTGTGAATAGTTGTGTGATATTTTAGTTAGTAGTTGTTTGTTTAGGTCCAGAGCACCTTTTGGCGAGTCTGGAAGACGCGTGGTTTTGTGAGAAGACAGGATTTCTAGGCAAAACTCGTGTGTTTGTGTGTTTGAACAGATCTTAGAACTTAGAGCAGCGTAACTTGTGCAAAACCTCTATGTGAACGATATTTTGTATACTAAATGGACAAATGTGTCCTGCGACACTACACGCATACACATCGTTACATCAACCATGGTATGAAGATCCTAGTCTCTTAAATATCCCTTCTACAAGCCATACTTGCACAATCTTCTCTTTATGATTTGAATAACTCTTTGTCAAACCATCTGCCTCAAGACGATCTGGAGATGTAGTACGATGATCAATCAACGCTTGGTCACATAAGGTCTAAAACTCACCAAGAAACTTTATCCCTTGGTTAGTGAGCACTTTTGCTGGAGTACCAAAATGACTCAGCACCTCCTCAACACCGATCGAAGAATGCATATGATGTCTCTTCACTTGCTTTGTCTACTAACGCCATCAACTCAATCCACTTAGAAAAGTGCTCCATCATCACTAACACATATTGATGACGACATGCAGTCAACAATAACGGTCCCGTAAAATCTAAACTCAAACGGTGTCGTGTTGTGACACGGCTCTCTTGTGAATTTAGCGTAGAATTTGTATTATGTTGTTTTTTGTGTTTCATGAACCTTGTTCACGTAACTCGCTTGATAGCATATTAGATGTCATGTCCACGGTTATCTGAAGATCAGATCGCATGATAATGAGACGTGTCAGCTCAATGATCGGTGGACATTTGTCTGACTGACTCTTGTTGTCAAATTCGAGTATAAGACAGAGGGTAAATGGTTCGTGAGATCGAGTGACAATGCCCTAATGTGACATCTTCTTCCAGGATACTGAGACACTTTTCTCCTTGGGTTTCATCGGATCATTAAAGGACAGCTTTTGCTTATACCAATCAGTGATTACCTTAGCACCGTATAGCCAAGGTCTCCCTATAAGCACTCCATAGCCAGACTTAACCAAAGGTCTTAGTACAATATAGGTAAGTTTGAAGATTATCCCTCCAATGGTTGTAGGGATATCTCGCAGTACTCCCAAGGGTCTTCTTCTGCTCTGGTCTGCCATCCTCAACACTCTTGGTGTTGATTCGAATTGTGTGTAACCCAAACCATGCGCCGTATCCTTTGTAATGATATTCACACTAGAACCAGAGTCTATAGGCACATGTTTTATTAGACATCCATCTATCTCGATGTCTACTTCTGGAGATCCTAAATCCTCCAGTCCAACTTGAAACAATGAAGGCAGATTCTTCGACTTAGCCTTCGCGGGTTTTCTCAAGGCTGCCAATAACAGTTTCCTGTACAGCCTATTGTCCTCGACCAACTGCTTAATGGTTATATTGGCTTGTTGGTTCAGCAAGTCTTCTACTACGTTGTAATGAGGGCTCACCACAGGAACAACCTTCTTAGTTTGCTCTGCTGCCATCTTGCGCAGTTCGGATGGTCGTTCGACTTCGGGCGAAGAGACTTCGGCTCGCACCTTCCTTAGCCCTTCTTGGCTAGGTTCCACCTCCTTGGCTTGCTTACTCAGTTCCTTACTGAGTAGTATTCTTACTTCTTCGGAGATGTCCGCAGGTAATGTTCCTGGGGTCTTCTTCTTTCTCTGCTCTTCTTGACGATTATCTGTCCGTGCCGATATCGTCTGTTTCTCTACAACTTCGCGCACTTGTTCCTTCAAAGTTTTGTGCGCTTTCTTCTCTTTCTTCTATTGCTTTCGCTCAGTCTTTTTAAGGTCCTTCGCCTCCTGAGCTGCAGCTTCTGCTAGAGTCTCCCCCTTTCGAAGTAGTTTCTTCCCACTTCGAGTCTCCACTTTGTTCACTAGTATCTCCTCGTCTTCTGGCCAACCATTTCCATCTTCTTTTGACAGAGTACAAGCTTTCAGATCATCGACCAATTCGACCATGTTTACTCCTGCATCTGATCGTTGTTGGTTGAGTGGCGGTTGAAATCTGACTCCGGTCTTCTGAACTGGTTCATTCGTACAGTCCGAAGCTCCATGACCGGGTTTTCCACACTTCCCACATAATGGCATGTATCCCACTTGTTTCTTTGGGTGAGGACAAGAAGGAGCCCAGTGACCGGTAGCGCCACAATTAAAACATGATGTACCAAGAGACGGTGGTCTTTCCTGGTAACCTGCAGGGGCAAACTTTCGTTGGGTAACGTTAGTTGCCATCTGTCTAGGTACAAAGCGTTGGATATGTACTGGTGGAATGGGCGTGAATTGCTGAGGCTGACTGGGTATCATGGCTCCATCTTGAGCTTGTACTCCATAGACCCCATCTTCACACTCTACAAAGTAATTGGGTTCGTATAATGGCGCCCACTCCACTGCATGCGTATTGTAGGATGATTTACTGTTAAAACATTCCGTATTGGCATGTCCAGGTTTACCACAGTTAGTACACCACAAATTTGGACGTGAAGTAGTTGGCGATTTTCGCCTCTCGGGCGTTCTGACCAATTGCACCTTGAGGTCTTCAAATTTCTTTAGAAGATCATCAAGTGTAGTGTCCTTAGATGACTGTGTCCTTCTCACCATCGGAAGTCTGGACTTCGTCATTCTTTTCCGCTTCTTGTGCTTTTCCTCTTCGTCTTCTGATGTTGAGCTTTCGTCTGAAGACTCTTCTGAGGATTCTTCCGAAGATGAAAATTTTCGGTGTTTCCGTTTTGACTTCTTCTTCTTTTTCTTCTCATCCTTTACATTCTTCTTCGATTTTCTGAAGTCCTTCTTCTTTCTCTGTTCTGAGGTTTTCTCACGGTCTCTGCTGAGGATATTGGAGGATTCGTAATTCTCAGCAGAATCAATGGCTCGTTCCAATGTTGACGTATCAAACCGTCTTACCCACGTTTGTTGCTTTGAAGGTAACCCTTTCACAAACCATTCTACTGCCTGTGCCGGAGTGTAGGCTGGGTGTGTTCCATTGGCAGGTAACCTATCCAAAATTCCATAGAATCTTTGGACATAGCTTTTCAAGGACTCTTTCCTCTTTCGTTTGACACTGTTTACTTTATGTAACACATGCCTGTTATAATTCAGTTCCCGGAATCTCTTTAGAAATTCATTTTTCATTAGATCCCAAGTAGATAAGAAAGCGGGAGTTAGATTGGCGTGACTGTACCATTTTCCGGCTGCATGTTTCAACAAGCTGGGAAAAATCCTCGTGCGATCTGGATCATTATCTTCTTTATTCGCATGCGATACCGCTTCAAATTGTTTGACAAATGAGTCGGCACTCTCTCCATCTCCATCACTGTCCGAATCGTCACCGCCGGATTTTGGATAATTTTGGCGAGTGAAAGGTGGTGCCCCCGACGGAAGTGGTACTCCTGTCATTGTATGCGGTAGTGTGGAAGGTAGAACTGTTGTCTGGTGTACTTGACTTTGTCTTGTTGGTAACGTCAAGTTTGAAATCCTCACTGATCCTGCGTTTGACAAATTGCTTAATGGTCGAAGTGTCAGCTTGGCAAGAGCATTCACAACAGCTGTTCCCACTTTGATATTTGGGAGGTTCACTTCGGGCAAAGTTACTTCGGCCGAAGGCTCTTCAACTGAGTGAATATTTCCTCGACTTACTTCATGTTCTTTTTTAGGTGAAGACGAGGTAGAGGCCTCTTGACTTCGTATCTTAAAGAGTGATACTCCTGGAGTACCCTGTGGTCTAAGATTTGGGATTTGAAGAGCAGGTGATCCCAATGGTAATAATTCTCGAATTAATTCTTGTCCTCTTTGTTTCTTCAAGAGGTCTACAAAGCTTGTGATTTCCGGCCCATGTCTGACGATCAGCTCCAAGGCCGCTTCCGCGTCCGGATTTGGATCTTCCGCAAGAGTTGTCAAAATATTGGATTCTGTCTGTGCTGATCCTGAAGATGAAGACGAAGATGAAGATTGAAACAACTCCACTCTTCGAAGTGAAGGTGATTCTTCTCTATCTGACTCCTCTTCTTCTGCTTGAGTACCTTCTTCTTTTCTTGTTGATTCAAACAGAGATTCATGCAAATTTGTGGTCCTTGAAGGAAATGGTAACCATGATACGTCTTTAGGTGAACTTTCTCCACTTCGTACGCTCGAGTATGGAGATTCGATATCCCCCTCTTCTTCCAGTATGTGCGCTCGTCTTTCTCGTAACGCGTTCGTGGTGAAATAGGTACTGAACTTCTTTCAAGCGGAGATGAAGTTCCTTCGGAGAGATTTTTCACTTCTTGTCACTTCTGAGCTGCTTGACGTCTTCGCTCCCTCGTTGCCTCCTTCTGGCGTTGGACTTCTTCCAACAATTGTTCGCGGACCAATCTTCTTTTCAGCGCTCGCCTGGTCCTTCCCGTCCTCTGATCTTCGTCAGAAGGCGCTCGTGCTCCCCCCGACATACATGTCGACGGTTACACCTTACTGAATTCAAAGTAAAAGTTAAATCTGTATCCCCGGCAGCGGCGCCAAAAGTTTTAATGTTTCTATATGTAACAACTCAGAGAAACACAAAGTATCAGAAATAGTAAATAAAGGATCGTTCCCACGAAGATACAGTTAACAATTACACAAAACACAGTACTACAACGTCACAATGATAATTCAGATAGTTTTCTGTTATTCTCACGGAATGGAATAATATCCGGATGAGAGTTCAAGTCTGATAAGAAACCAAACCCAAGCACAAACCTGATAAATCGAATACAAACAACAATGAAATAGTTCTTTGATCAGGGACCTTTCCAACAACATATAAAAGATTCGAGAAGATAGACGTATGAGTAAATGAGGTAGCAAAATACTGCTGAAATGTTACTAGTCTTCTTCTGAAAAGACAGAAGAATACAGACTTCACATCAAGGTTCAAAGAATAAGCCCCTACTCTTCCTAAGAAATGTTCTTCCAACTAAATCCTCACTCTTAAGAATCCCACTTATTTGAAGAAGGCAGACTTAAGACGAAGCCACCATCATCCGAACTCTTCTTACAATTTAACTTATGCTTCTCCACTTCACAGTAACTAATATGTTCTCAGATCTACGTTCAAACACCTTCGAAGTATACAGTTTCAACTTCGGCCGAAGTCACCTTCGGTCAAATTCTCCACTGAAGTCTCTTCGTCCAATGTAAATGATAAAGGCCTTCGTCAATCAGAATTACACCTGCGACAGCAAACTACGTCCTTCGTAGGTAAATCTGCCTTCGCCCACTTTATTCACACTCACACTCCGCAATCTTGCGCAATCGAAAATTAAGAAACAAACACTGAAAACATGGAAAAGATAAAATGACTGAAACTCGCATCGCTTATATAGCCCTTCGCCCTAAGATGGCGGATCTCATTTCCTACAAAAGATGGTCACATCTAGACCGCATGATCACGACTCCCCAGTTGGCGGAACCGCAGTATCTACTCTACCTAACTGTAACTTCTGTCCTAAACTGCATAGTGTAAACTTAACTGTCTCCCTAAGCTCCTTCAAATCTCTAATGATTCTCTCCGCTAGCCTAACTATCCTACTCTTCGCCGAAGGATCTGGTGCTACTGTTAACTCTGCCCGAAGCCGCTGGAGAAGCTCCAACTCTGTCCCATCGAGTTCGGTGGTGAAGTATGTTGTCGTAATCTCATCCACCTTCGTTCGAAGTTCTTCGGCCTTCGCCTCAGCTATTTCCTTCGCTTTCTCTGACTTCGCTAGCTCCTCATCCTTTGCGACCAACTGCTCGTCCTTCGTCGCAAGCTGTTCCAACATGACATCTCTCTCAGACTTCAGATCGTGAAAGCGTGCAGTCATGAGACTCAACTTCATCTCTACCTCTTTAATCTCATCCAAGTATCGCGTCTGTTCGTGTGACTGTTGTATGAGTAACGCCTCGCGTTGTGACATATACTTCTTGACATCGGCCGAAGTTTCTTCCAACTTCGCCATAAGAGCATCCTTCTCCTTCAACCATCCATACCGCCCGAAGTGCACAGCGTCGAGAAGGTCACTCAATGAAATTGGTTCCTTCGTCTCCTTCTCATAGATATGTCGTTGATGATCCATCTGTGCAATGAGTGACAACGCTGTACCACTTAGGAACTCAAGAGTCTGCTCGAACATCTTCAATTCCTTCCCGATATTGGCGTCACTCGGTCCGGCCGAAGTTGTCGCTCCTTCTGGTCTAGGCGAAGTCCGAAGTTCTGGAACTTCCCTCTCTGTTGTCTGCTCCTTCGAGAGTACCCTGCGCACACTTGATTCTGCTTGGTCTCCTCCCGGTCTCACTATTCCCAATATCTCGACTGAAGATGACTTCGCCGGAGATTTAGCGCCATCGACATCTTCGTCCGAAGTCGTTATCGTCGTTCTTCTTGCTTTCTTCTTCTTCCTCGAAGTCGCACCCCCTGGTGTAAGTTCGTCGAGCTTCCTCTTCGTCCGAGTACTAGGTCCCGCCGAAGTTGTCACTGGTGTCGTCACTTCTTCTTCTCTCTGAGGAGTAGCTTCCATTACTCGCTCATCTTCCGAGATCGTTCTTCGGTCGAACTTCTCCTCTTCTTCTGGTGATAGCAACTTCATTCCCTTGTAGAAGAATACTGCAAAGGCTGCAAAGTACGTCGACCCGCCTTCGTCGAAAGTGTTGAAGAGCTTCTGTACATGGTCGTGGAAGACCTTCGCCCAATACGCTTTCCTACCCCCGAAGATCTGTTCGATGAAGTTAATCTGCCAATTGGCCAGATAAGAAGTACGTTGCGGTTTGAAGATGGTGTTGAGGGCGATCGCCACATCCCGCTTGAAAGGATCGATGTAAGTGTGTACTTTGAATCCGTTCGATCCCACCGGTGACTTCGAGAAGAGTTCGCCATACTTCGCCACTTCGTCCGAAGTCGGCTTGCAAGTACTGTCATACATTAAGTACCTGGCACTCCTGCGTCATCGATTCCTAGGACGAAGTTCCAATGGTTCAGAGTCCAATTATTCGGCCTCGCCCGAAGATCTTCAGAGGAATGTCCTCTGCAAATGAGTATCTCCTGTAATAGATCCGAAGAGATCACACCCCAGTTCTCCAGCAAGAACGCCAACCCCATCTCCTCGAGTCGTTCTCGATACGGACTGAAATCCGGCCACTTCGTCGCTATAGTCTTCAACTTCGGTCGCTTCGCTGTCTGCATTCCTCGCATCCTCGCTGAAGGTCCGAAGTACCTTCGATCTTCTATGCTTACGACACTTCTTCGTCGAAGTTGATATCTGATCGTGGAAACGTCGACTTCGGAGGTCGCCGTTTTAACCACCACAGCCTGCACCGATAAAACCTAACCCTTCGCCGAAGTTTGTCTTCGTCCGCTTTCTTCCGATTGATGAAAGCGGAGCACTTCAGTAAACCCGCGATTGGAAACAGTAAAGTGAAAATGCTTTTTGATTCTTACTTATAGCTTTTCTCTTCGCCTCCTCACGTGCGAAGTCCCTCTCAATTTTCGGGCGCGAAGTTGCGCTAACTCCTGTCTTGTTTTAATTCTTCTTTTCAAGGCCATAACTTCGTCGTCCGATATCCATTCTTAGCAAATGAGGTATCCCTGGAAAGCTCTTCGTCCGTAGAATACAACCAAGTTATCTCCTCAAAGATATATCTATCATAACTTCTGTATTTCTACTTAGCACCATTCTTCGGCGTAGAAATCCTATTCTTCACTGAATCTATCTTATCTATCATCTATACTAAACATTCTATTGGTTTACTTATCAAAAATAAAAAAATTCTTAACAAAGTGAAAATCCAAGGCTTCACACTTCTGCGCCCAATGTCTCAATAGAAAGAATGGGGGTGGGGTAATCGATCAGGCTGCCTGCACACAATCAAGGAAGCGCGGGGAGTACCAAGAAAAGACGAGAAGAAGTGGGAGGAGAAAAGAACAGGGGGAAGAACCTCTACAGTCTTCTTCGGCTCCTCGAGTTGCCTTCGACCTCCGCGCGCTTCTGGCTCTTGTCCTAGCTTCCAATGCGACTCCACACGACTGCGCCTGCTGTCAATTTTGGTCCACACCTCGATTCCACCTCTGCTTCTACTCGCCACTCTTCACTGTCAACTTCTCGGAAGCTCCACAGAAATGCCTTCGCTTTCTTTGCTGTTTGTGCTCCCGCAATTCGATCTCGCCCTTCGCCTAGCTGCCAACTTACTCTCTCCTACCTCGATGTCTCACTCGAATTCTCTCTCAATGCTAGCTCGCGAAGCTCACTCTCTCAATCGATCTTCTTCAGGCGCGCTGTGCTGCGGGAAGTTGGAAGGTGCCTAATGTGCTTCCTCACGCATCTTCCCCGCAGATTAGGGGTTCTCGTCCTTGGTGTCTTCCTGACCTACCTACCTATTCGGTGCGCTCCAGTAGGTACACTTACTGTCTTACCCGAAAACTCGTGGTTGGTCTTTCGCGGTCGCTGTCTTCTGGAAGATAGGTGTCTTCCGCCGTCTTCCCATCTTCCGCCGTCTTCTCGTCTTCTGAAGACGCAACTGAGAAGACGATCTTCCGAAGACGGTCGTCTTCTGAAGAAGTCAACTTCTTATTACAAACAACTCTTAAGATCATCTTCCTGTTAAGGAAGACGTAACCTTAAGTAACAACGCTTCTTCAGTTATACAAACAAGTCATTATTCTTAAAAATTTCAAAAATTCATGCATCCTGTAATTTGTGGGCACCACATACGCCCACCCTCACATGTTTGCGTCCAGTGTTACAAACAAACAAACGCAAACATCAGTGGTTCCTGCACTTCTGTTTACGTCCAATACTTCTTGACGCGCCACCCATTAACACGAGTGGTCATCAGTGTACCGTCCAACTCTTCCAACTGCAAGGAGCCATTGTCGAAGACCTCTAAGACATGATAAGGTCCCATCCAGCGAAGATGAAGTTTCCCGGGGAACTTAATATGACGGTTGTCGTAGAGAAGCACCAAGTCCCCATCCACAACAGTCACCTTCCTCAACTTGCTATCGTAGTTTACCTTACGTTGCGCTTGCATCTCGTATGTCTTCTCCAAAGCTGCATTCCTGTCTTCTTCAAACTCTACGAAGTTCAGAAGACGCTGCTCCTGGCTCTCTTCTTCTCCCATGCGTTCGGATACGGCTAACCGGTATGTTGGGACCTCTAACTCAATGGGCACAATGGGCGTCATGCCGTAAGTTAGGTAGAAAGGCGTCTTCTGGGTTGTGACTTTAGGTGAAATTCTGAAAGCCCACAACACAGATGGCAGTTTCGTGTCCCAGTCATACGCATGGTTAACAGTTACCTTGTTCAGGATGTTACACAGAAGACCGTTCGACTTCTCCGTCAGCCCATTCGCTTTTGGGTTGTATGGCGTCGTCTTCCGATGCTTAATCCTGAAGTATTGGGTCAGGAGGGAGATAGTCTCATTTAAGAAATGAGTGCCCTTATCTGACACCAATTCCAGCGGACATCCATACCTAGTGATGATGTTATGCCATAGGAACCTTGCTACTACTGCGGCATCGTTCTTTCTCGTGGCCTCGCCTTCCACCATCTTGGTGGCATAGTCGGTAGCTATTAAGATGTACCTTGCTCGTGTTCTTCTCGCCACCGGGGCGATAGGACCTACAAAGTCGATTCCCCACTTTTCGAACGGGGCAAGCGGAAGAATGGGAGTAAGAGGCCACCTTGTTGTAGTGGTCGGTCTTCCCACCCTCTGGCATGCATCGCACTTCTTGATCTCCTGAAAAGTGTCTCGGTACATAGTTGGCCACCAGTATCCGGCGTCTAGTATCTTCTTCACTGTGGTCTTCAATCCGTAGTGACCCCCAGCATCTTCGTAGTGAAGACCTGTGATCACTAATTTTATCTCTGACGGCTCGAGACATCTTCTCAGCTTCTCGTCATGTCTCTTTCGAAACATGATACCCTGGAAGATAGCATATGGACCTACCTTGTGTAAGAAGACGGCCTTCTGCTCCGCATCTATTCCCTCGGGATACTGTTGGTCTTCCAAGAGCTTCCTCAAGTCCTTGAAGATCGACTCTTCTGTGGAAGTCGCAAAGACTGGATCAGAAGATCTAGTCTCGTCTTCTGGGAAGCAGGCGGTACGCCCCCCTTCAGATGAAAGTGTCTCTGCGAAAATTGGAAACAATTTCTCGTCAGGAAACTCGTCTTCCACTTCATCTTCTCGTCATTCTGTCTCCAATCTGGATAGGTAGTCAGCATTAACATGCTGTCTTCCGGGCCTGTACTCAACTGTGTAAGTAAATTCCTGGAGTAGGAGAATCCACCTAGCTATCCTACCAGACAAATCTGCTTTCTTTACAAGATGTTTCAAAGAGAAGTGATCTACATAGAAGACAAACGGGTTTGCCAGAAGATAGTGTCTAAACTTCCTACAGGAGTAAATCATGCCAAGACACTCTCTTTCGGTTGTCGAGTACTTCTTCTCTGCATCACTGAGTTGTCTTCCCGCGTAGTAGATGGGATAATCCTTCTTCTTCTCATCTTTCTGACTCAACACCACCCCTATGGCGAAAGCAGAAACATCCACATAAATGTGGAAGACTCTTTCCCAATCAGGCGGCCGTAGGACAGGGGATTCCGACAGAAGCCTCTTCATTTCTTCGAATGCTCCCTGCTGCTCAGAAGACCAAATGTATGGTTCGTCTTTCTTCAGCAACTTAGTGAGTCTCCCTGCTACCTCTGCGTACCTGTCAATAAACCTCCTGTAGTATCCTACGTTGCCAAGGAAGCTTCTCAACTGTGTCAGGTTAGCAGGTGGGTGGAGTTTCATGATGACTTCCACCTTAGCATAGTCGACTTCTATACCTCTTCCGGAAATCCTATGTCCTAGCAAGATCCCTTCTGACATACCAAAGAAGCATTTCTCAGGGTGAAGTGCCAAACGATGTTCTCTACACTTCAGAAAACACTTCCTTAGAAATATCAAGTGGTCTTCTCTTGATCCAAACACACAGAAGTCATCCAAGAAAATCTCCATAAAGGTGCGAAGATACTCCTTGAAGATTGTAATCATCAACCTCTGGAACGTGGCGGGTGCATTGCATAAACCAAACGGCATTTGATTGTACGCGTACGTGCCCCAATCAGTAGTGAAAGTGGTTTTCGACTTGTCTTCTTCTCTGATTGAAACTTGGTTGTACCCAGAATACCCATCCAGGAAGCTGTAGAACTCATGTCCTGCTACCTGGTCTAACACAGAGTCGGTGAATGGTAAGGGGTGATGATCCTTTTTCGTGGCCAAGTTCAGCTTCCGGAAGTCCTGACACACTCGGATCTTCCCTGTCTGCTTCTTCGGCACGATGACAATAGGAGCTACCCACTCACTGCTAAGTACTGGGAAGATGACTCCTGCCTTCAAGTATTGGTCAATCTGGTCCTTCACCAGAAGCGAGTACTTGGGGTTGAGCCGGTACTGCCTCTACCGTGCAGGAACAATGCCCTCTAGCAAGTCGATGCGATGCTCTCCCAACTCTCGAGGTATGCCCTTCATGTCTTCTATGGTCCACGCGAAGACATCCTGGAACTCCGTTAGAAGTTCTCGAAAGTCTTCCAACTGCTGGCCCTCGATCACCTTGGAAAGCTTCAGCTTCTTCCCAGGAGCAACCTCCATCTCTTGGAGATCATCCGGGTTTACCATTCCTTCAGTGTGACTGTACTCACTGGCACCAAAGTATTCCGGTTTGGGAGCTTCTTCTAGTTCAGATTCGTCTTCTGGAAGACCAACTGTTGGACCTTCCGAAGAGAAGACGGTATTCTCGTCTTCTGGAAGACCAACTATCGGATCTTCCGAAGGGAAGACGGTATTCTCGTCTTCTGGAAGCTCTTCTTCCGCAATCTCATAGCACTCAATGTATCCACAGACCACATCTTCCACTTTCTCTGCTACTTCTGTAACACACACGTTATTCACCATAAACTCATTATACCGTTCATCACTGTCAGAAGACGCAGCCGAGTCTTCTGAAGTGTACCCCTCTGTTGTAGACGGAGTTTCACCTTGGTGTCCAATCTTGATCCAAGGAAGTGAGACCTTACTCTTCTCACCTGGCTTGGGTGTAGGATTGGGAAATCTCAAACGATGCCTTCTCCAGTCGGTATTCACATTTGCAGCATACAGCCAAGGTCTTCCTATCAACACCTGATATCCAACCTTAGCTACAGGTCACAAAATGATGTAAGTGAGGTAAAAAGATACTCCACCAATTACCGTGAGGACATCTTTCAGTTGCCCCAAAGGTCATCTTCTGGTCTGGTCTGCCATTCTGAGAATTCTCGGAGTAGGCTGGAACTCAGTGAAGCCTAGGGCATGCGCCGTTTCTTCCGTCATGATGTTAACTCCGGAGCCGGAATCAATGGGTACCTTCTTCAGAAGACAGCCATGGATCTCCATATCAAGTTCTGGGGCTCCCAAGTCCTCATGCTCTACCCTTAGGATCGGGGTGCTCTGGGGAAGTTTAGCTGTCCTCCTTTTCCTCGATCCTCGAAGCACAGATTGTAACATCTTCCTGTAACCAGCATTGTCATCCAACAGCTGTTGGAAGGTTACATCCGCCTTCTGATTCCACAAGTCTCGCAAGAAGTCGTACGGAGATCTTTTCAGAAGAGTGACTGGTGTTTCCAACAGAGAAGATGTAGTGGCTGCTTCCTTGGGTGGAAGACCAGAAGAGTGTCTTCCCTCGACTGGAGGCTGTTCCCGTGAGACAGGTGTTGCCGTAGTCGGTGTAGGAAGCTGCTGTACTATCTTCCGTCTCTTCTCCAGCTCTTCTTGCATGATCGCTTCAACCTCTTGTCTTATGTCAGGAGCAAAGTACTTCGGATCTTCTCGATCGTAAGTAGGAGAAGACGGCCGCTCGGGAGAAGATGACCTCTCCTTACGCTGCTTCTTCTTCTTGACGTCCTTCTGGCGAGATTCTGACTTCCCTTTGCTTCTGGTACTTACCTTGAACACAACTTCATCCAAAACTTCCTCCGGAGGCCAACTATCTGAATTCGGGTCAGGATTCCAAACAGTACCATCCGTCAAAATGAGAGATGATGCTTCTTTAGGTGTCTTCATCTTCTGAGCTGCAGTCGTCTTCTGCAGCTGAGGTTCCTTTCCTTCGCGCTTCCCGGGGTCTAATTTGTCTTCCTCGATATGGAGACAATCCGTACAATCCCCAGGATCTTCTTCTTCTACCGTGATGTGCTGTACCACTGCTAACTCGAGCTTAGAAGATGATGCAGCTTCTGCAGGAGGCGTGGTATCTGCAAATCTCACCATTTGTCGTGGCCGTAAGGTCTGAGGACAATTCCCTGTGAAATGACCGGCTTCCTTACAGTTCCCACATAAGGGCACTTGCCCAATCTGTCTTCTCGGGTGAGGACAAGTGGACCACCAGTGTCCTGTCTCTCCACAATTATTGCACGCTCCAGGAAGAGGGTTGAGAGGTCGTTGTGATGAAGAAGGCTGCCAAGGCGTCCTGGTCTGTACATTGCTAGCTCTATCTCTCGGTACATAACGATTATATTGGGCGGGAGGCGTAGGAGTGAAGGGTTGGATCGTCTCGATCCTATAGCAGGTTTCCCCACTGGGATCGTGTAGATATCCCTCATCATCTTCTTCCCATCCTGCCCAGTTGACAGCTTGGTCCTGCGTACACTGATCTCTGGTGTGTCCAGAAGAGTTACAAAGGTTTGGCCGGGAAGCCGTAGGCTGCTTCCGCTTGTCCTTCTGGTTCAAAAGATGAACTTTCAGGTCGGCAAACTGCTTCAGAACCTCATCGATGCGGGGATCAGGTGCAGACTGAATGATTTGAGTTTGAGGCATCTTCTGCACAACTTCCTCCCTTGCTCGCGTCTTCTCCTTCTTCTTCTTCCGCGTCTTCTTCTCTTGTTCAGATTCGGATTCTGAACTTTCGACAGTAGACTCTTCAGAAGTAGAGGCTGCTTCCGAATCACTATTATCAGTTTCAGTGGACTTGGACTTCTTCTTGGACTTCCGGGAAGACTTCTTCGACTTCTTGGACTTCTTCGAGGTCTTCTCTTTGTCTTTCGTCATATTCCGAGTGATGCTCGAGGTTTCATACTGCTCGGCATGCTTCTGTACCTCCGCTAAATCATCACCTCCTCCTCTTCTGCAGTACAATTCCATATCCTGAGACAATCCTCCCAAGTACCAGTCCACAGCTTGCTGGGCACAGTAGCCAGGTCTTCCTTGGTTCTGAGGGATGTGATCCAAGAGATCTTCAAATCTCTCGGTGTAATCCCTCAATGTCTCTTTCTTCTTTCGTTCGAGCCTCTGAAGCTCTATGAGGGTCATACGATCGTAGCCCACTCCTCTGAACCTCTTCAGAAAAGCTGCCTTCAGAGTAGCCCAAGCGACCATTACTACAACATCATCCAACGTTTTACTCATCCACTTCTTTCATTTCCCTTTGATCAACTGGGAAATACACGGAGTCTGTCAACATCAGCGTCTTCCTTGTTGGATCTAGAGATGGTCTCGAACATCGTGATGAAGTCGTCTGCGTCAGCATCATCGTCGTACAGATGGTACTTCTGCCGAGTGTGGGAAGCCATGTTGACTGCCGGCTGGTGCGACTGCCAATTTCCTTCTTCCTTAGGTCCAGGTGGTGGAGATGGTCTTCTCGAAGGTCCAGGCCTGTCTGAATCAGGAAGATCGTCTTCTGAGTCAGAGCTACTGTCACTGCTACCTTCCGAGACGTCTGAGACACTCTCCTCCAGTCTTCCCTCACCTTGAGAAGCTTCTCCTGCACTTGGGAAGACGTCTTCCGAGTAACCAGTACCGAAATCTACTTTATACACGTGATCACCCGGTTGGCTTCTGTCTTCGCCAAAGATTATGCTCGAGATGGAAGGCTCTTCCAACTCTACCGATCGGATCTTCCTGAGCTCTTCTTCTTTCCTTTGGTGTCTCAGGGATAACCGCTGATCTCTAGAAGCGGTTCGCTGGGGTGAGTTTACCCACTCAGGATCTTTACCCGTGCGTCTTCTGCTTCTTCCTCCGGTCGGAGGCATCCACCAGAGTACTGAGAACAGATGTCTCTCTTTTTCTACCACTAGATCCGGGAGACCAAATGACTGAACAACCGATCACAAGTTCAGAACGTCTTCTTCTCCTGCTTCTGGTTGCACTCACTGCAATCTTCCAAGATCGGGTCTTCCAAGGAGTTCTTGGAAGCAGGGAAGCGGCTTCTTCCAACTTTCCCTGAGGTATCTTATCAGCTTCTGGTTGCGGTTCCCGTCTTCTAGCAAGATAGAGTCCCACAACACATTCAACTACAATCGAAGTTAGTTCGAAACGAACCTAACTAATGGCACACAGATCCAGGAAACTTAGAACAGAAGTTACAAAGATGAAATCCCCGGCAGCGGCGCCAAAAATGGTTCCTCACTATATGTAGTGACGTAGGATTTCTCCTTTTGCCCATTTAGTATACAAGATATCGTTCCCACAGAGGATTTGCACAAGTAACGCTGCTCTAAGTTCTAAGATCTGTTCAAACACACAAACACACGGGTTTTGCCTAGAAATCCCGTCTTCTCACAAAACCACACAAAACAACACGTCTTCCAGACACGCCAAATGGTGCTCTGGACCCAAACAAACAACTACCAATTACAATATCATACAACTATTCACAGAGAAGCTCGGGAAGACGATCTTCTTGCTTCCAGGTTGCTTCTTCCGGTCTTCTCGATACCGTCTTCCCGAAGCGATTCTCATCTTCTAGGGGTTTAGCTCGTCTTCTCACACCTCCAGAAGGCTGTCCGGCTTCGCAGAAGTCGACTAGTAACAATCGTTACACCTTACTCTCACACTCACATTTCAACGGATTAGATAAATCACAAGGTGTATGCCCCCTGTAGCCTTCCCAGGTTTCTGCCTACGGAAGTTGTCTTCATGCAGCACTACAACGACATTCACCTTCACGGAAGCTCAATAGAAGTCTCGGAAGCTCACTAGAGAAGATAAGAAGATGGGGAAGATGAGGGAAGATGGGAAGAAGAAGAAATCCAAACAAGAGAAAACAGGATGAAAAAAGGGCAATTAAGATTCCGATAGGCTTCTAGTCCGGATCCTGACTAACAAGCCATCCCTGCTTGTAATAGTTTGGGGAGGAAGACAACAAACGTGAGTACTATAGCACCGTCTTCTACTCGAGGATGTCGTCTTCTGTTGCGGGAAGAAGGCTTCTTTCTTCTTCACTTCGCTGCTCTGACTGCTCTGTCTTCTGAGATCTCTTACCCAGAAGACCGTTCGTACGTAGATCCCAAGTGCTCTACTGAACGAGTCAAGCTACACTCCACAACTGTTGACATTCACCGCCACTCAAGAAGAACACTTCCCATGCACAATTGGGAGCGAATTCAATACATTCCACCACCCAGAAGACATGAGCGAAGCTGCTGCACTCAAATCCACAATCTATTCCCCGAGAAGAAGTCACAATGGCATTGGGAAGCTCACTCTCGCTACTTCCTGCGTCTACTCCTCGACACACCAGCCTAGCTAACAGGACTGCACGAGGATGCCATTCCCTGTTCCTAGACTGTCCACTACTTCTATCTTCATCTTCGAACCACTGCTGGTGCGAGTATGTAGATCCCTCCTGTATATTCCAAGACTATTCGTATGTTTCCAACAACGGGTGTAGTGCGCTAAGACTGTCTCTGCTCAAATGTGTCTCGCCTGCCTGCCTGTAGAATCGGTGTGTATGTTCAGTTACTACAGAATTCTACAGAACTGGCAGAACTGGCAGAGCTCCATTTCCTACTCTACGATCCTACTTAACCATCTACCTCGAGAGTCAGGGGAGACGACCACCAGGGAGAGAGAGAGAGGCGTTGACAAGAGGTTGTCACCTCACATGCATGCGGTCCCTCTTCCCAATTAGCCCTCCACTGTGTTACTCCTACGCTACCTATGCTGCCACATGGGGTCCTAACTATGTTTACATGGAAAACTGCCACCCTTAAGATAGCATGTCCGATCCTACTAAATCTGGAAGTGTCGATTGAGTTTGCTAACTACTCTGATTGCTCGGTGGCAATCTCCACATGATCTGCTCCTATCGGAGCTACTACCTCGACTTCTGATGGGCTGGGAAGCTCTGCACTTACCTCGGGTACCACTGAGGTAGCTTCTCTCTCCTCGCTCTTCGCTGGCCCTGCTGTTTCTGCGGCTGCGTCTTCCTCGGCTTCGACTTCGGAAGACGGAATGGTCTTCTGGGAAGACGAGTCGGATGGTGCGTCTTCGGTCGTTTGAGGCACAGATGCAGTACTAGGGACCATGACGACCTCATAGGGGTCCGGGGAAGTCGCTTCCTCCACGCGGAATACTTGGGAAGACGGCTCGTCTTCCTGTCTTCCAGAAGACATCATGTCTTCCGGGGCGTCTTCTGGAGTCTTCTCGTCTTCCAACGCTGTCACCACCAAGTGTACAGTGAGATCGAACTCCTCCTTCTCCATTCCGGATCCAGTCGAGGGTGCTGGGGCTTGGGAAGATGCGGTTGCAGGTGTCAGAAATGAGGGAAGACCATAAAGTGTCTTCACTCCTTCTATCTGTCTATCCAGGTACCTGAACATGCTATCTCTGCATTCCACCAACCTCGTCTTGGACCCGCTGTCCCATTCCCTAGCTAAGGTAAGTAACTTCTTACCCGCGGTGAAGTTGAACTTCTTCCGAAGCGCTTCTATCGACTGAGCTAGCATCTTCTGCGCACGAGCCTCCGCTGCTTCCCTCTGCGTCTTCTCCACTGCAGCTCGCGCTTCTGCGGCTTCTCGCTGCATCTTCCAAGTCGTCTGCTCTTCTGCGAGGGCAGTGATCTTCTCCCGCACTCGGAGAACTTCCTGATCGCGCTGCTGTACTCGCGCCTGCAACTCCTGGTTGCTCTTTCGAAGTTGCATCGACTCCTTGGCAGAAGCGGCTGCTTCCGCCTTGTACCTGGCTGCAAGCTTCTCCGTGATGCGGAGACTAGCTTCCAGCGACTCCGTCTTCTGCTGGCTGTCTTCCAGTCGCAGCAAGGTGCGCAGGCCGAATCCAGGCTGTAAGGGCTTCTCCTGTGCCCTCGCTCTCCTCTCCAGCAACTCCATAGCGGGCTGGATCTCCTTCTGGAAGTAGGCACTGAACTCCTCCAGTCGTCTTCCTCCGGAAGACAAGTTCATCCCCACCACTCGCTCGGAGGTGTCGACCTTGTCTTCTAGAGGCAAGGAAGCCTCTTCCACCACTACGGCCTTCATCTTCTGCGCACGAGAAGAAGCTACTCTTCTCATCTTCCGGGGTGGAAGACTCCTCGTGGCAGGAGCGGCTCTCCTCTTTGCGCTTCCTCGCATCGCAGTAGGAGCGCCCATCCATCTTTCGTCTTTGGAGTCTTCAGAAGACTCCCAGGTGTTACAGAAGCTGTCTTCTGCTCCGATCGGGTACTCAGCAAGTCTTCCTCCGAGTCCGACTCCGATCCTGAATGAATGAGGGAGATGGGTGTCCTCGGTACACTTGTGTGACCCATCTTCCTCACTGGCGTGGCGTCTTCCGACCCACTAGACTCGTCTTCCCTCACCAGAAGCGTCTTCTGGTGAGAGCCGGATCTCAGCTGTGGCATCAGAGTGGGAGGGGCGTTGCTGCTGCCTCTCGGTCATCGTCTTTCGAGGTCTCCTCCTTCACCTCCTGTCGCTCCGTTGGCCCATACACTGCCAGCTGACTTCCCTAAGATCCCCCATGGCTACATACAAGTAGCAGAAGAAGGACGTCAGATGTCCTCCCGCCGGGGTACCCAAGTATGCTAGCTCCGTCTATACATAGTTGTGGATGTACGCGCCCCAGTAGATTGGCACTCTGTCATCCCACACTGATTCCAGGAACTCCACGTCATGATCTCCTAAGTACCTTGTCTTCTGCGCTTTTCCCTTGGGGAAAAGATGCAGAAACAACTTCGCCAGAAGTCGCTTCTTCGGCTCCCGGTAAGACTCTATCTTCCAACCGTTCCTCCCCTGCCTGTCTTCCACAAAAAAGCAGGTGGTACTCCCAGGCACATGCCATGAACTCACAATCCTAGGCAAGATCTTCTTCTCGTGCCAATATCCTCGGTTCTCGGTCTCAGGCCTGTGAAACGCCTTACGCCACCAGTCTTCAGTCCAGGAAGACGGTCTTCCCCGAGCTACTCCTGCCTTCGCAGGTACATGGTTACGCGGTGGTAACGCGGTCCACACCTCCTCCAGAAGCCCTTGATCTGCGAGGTTCCAATCCCACAGGAAGAAGTCGAGACCCAACTCCTTGAGGAAAGGAGTGGCCTCGGCCAATTCTGCCGTGGGTAACACCAAGCCTCGCGGATGCATCGACATACCTGGAAGATCTGTTGCACTAAATCACAAGCACCTACTATGAGCTGAAGGCTCAGTTTTTCCCGAGTGCCCACAGTCTAGCTTCTACTTCTCAGAAGACGAAACTAGTCTTCCAGAAGACAGCTACTCCGTCTTCCGAGATTCTCACTGTACTTCCTAGATAGCTCTCGTCTTCCGAGCTATATCTAAACAATCCTATCTAAGCAAGGCCTCGCATGGATTACCAAGAAGACAAACCACCTTGCATTACATCCTACTTCCTATCAGAAGATACAAGATATGCGAGAAGTAGAGTATGAGAAAGGTTCAGAAGATGGTTGCGGGCTCCTGCGGTGACAGTGGCCTCTGGGAAGACACTTGGGACAGCTTCCGATTCAATGTCTTTCTCGGAAGACTTCTCGAAGTCAGACTTCCCTTCACTGGTCTCACTTGTCTTCGTCTTCCTACATGCAATCTATCCTCACAACAGACTCAAGACAACTGCACTCTGTTCTTCTGACTTCTCACCTCTCATACGCACTCAGAAGAAGCTTGCTGCATGATGGGAAGACATGACCCTCGACCATTCTCTCCAGATTCTGCCAGCAAGACTTCTCACAACTCTCTTCTAAGTTCGGGAAGAAGAAGGAACGGCTGCTATGGATCGGACAGAAGAGACCCGAATGGACCCTCGCGTTTTCTCGCTCATTTTGCCAGCCTTCCAGTCTTCTAGTCTCTCTAGGAAGATGGGGGGTTGAGAAGCTTGGAAGACCGGGAGGCACAAGCCTAGTTCCCGACTTCTAACTTCTCGAATTAACACAACAACTCACCACTCCACTCAGGATTCGTACCAAGCCTCTCTAAACACAAAAGCAAAGCAAATCCGCTCTTGATACGAATTGTGTTCAGTCGACTTCCGAAGACAGTCTTCCGAAGACAGTCAAGTTCAAGAAGCGTCTTCCGAAGATGTTCCCATCTTCCGAATCGTCTTCTGTTCCAAGTTTCGGGGATAGAGAAGTAGGGGGGTAGGGAAATTGATAGTTGGGGTCTCCAATTTGAGGGCTAGGAGTAGGAAAGCTCGAATTGAGCTCGGGAAGAAGCAAGGAGATGTCTCGACAGAAGTTGGATAGCGCTTCTGCGCCCAATGTCTCAATAGAAAGAATGGGGGTGGGGTAATCGATCAGGCTGCCTGCACACAATCAAGGAAGCGCGGGGAGTACCAAGAAAAGGCGAGAAGAAGTGGGAGGGGAAAAGAACAGGGGGAAGAACCTCTACAGTCTTCTTCGGCTCCCCGAGTTACCTTCGACCTCCGCGCGCTTCTGGCTCTTGTCCTAGCTTCCAATGCGACTCCACACGACTGCGCCTGCTGTCAATTTCGGTCCACACCTCGATTCCACCTCTGCTTCTACTCGCCACTCTTCACTGTCAGCTTCTCGGAAGCTCCACAGAAACGCCTTCGCTTTCTCTGCTGTTTGTGCTCCCGCAATTCGATCTCGCCCTTCGCCTAGCTGCCAACTTACTCTCTCCTACCTCGATGTCTCACTCGATTCCTCTCTCAATGCTAGCTCGCGAAGCTCACTCTCTCAATCGATCTTCTTCAGGCGCGCTGTGCTGCGGGAAGTTGGAAGGTGCCTAATGTGCTTCCTCACGCATCTTCCCCGCAGATTAGGGGTTCTCGTCCTTCGTGTCTTCCTGACCTACCTACCTATTCGGTGCGCTCCAGTAGGTACACCTACTGTCTTATCCGAAAACTCGTGGTTGGTCCTTCGCGGTCGCTGTCTTCTGGAAGATAGGTGTCTTCCGCCGTCTTCCCATCTTCCGCCGTCTTCTCGTCTTCTGAAGACGCAACTGAGAAGACGATCTTCCGAAGACGGTCGTCTTCTGAAGAAGTCAACTTCTTATTACAAACAGCTCTTAAGATCATCTTCCTGTTAAGGAAGACGTAACCTTAAGTAACAACGCTTCTTCAGTTATACAAACAAGTCATTATTCTTAAAAATTTCAAAAATTCGTGCATCCTGTAATTTGTGGGCACCACAGGCTACGGCTCGATCATCGTCTTCCAAGGTCTCCTCCTTCTCCTCCTGTTGCCCTGTTGGTCCATACTCTGCCAACTGATCTCTCCTAAGATCCCCCATGGCTATGTACAAGTAGCAGAGGAAAGGTGTCAAGTGTCCTCTCGCGGGGGTACCCAAGTACGCTAGCTCCGCCTGTACATAGTTGTGGACGTATGCGCCCCAGTAGATGGGTACTCATTTATCCCACACTGCTTCCAGGAAGTCTACGTCCTGATCTCCTAGGTACCTCATCTTCTGCGCTTTCCCCTTGGGGAAGAGATGCAGAAACAGCTTCGTCAGAAGTCGCTTCTTCGGCTCCCGGTAAGATTCGATCTTCCACCCATTCTTACCCTGCCTGTCTTCCAGGAAAAGACAGGTGGTACTTGTTGATATAGTCCCAAGCTCTAGTAGATCGACGGCTACCATTAGCCGGAGTGGTTAGGGTTGTTAGAGTTAGTTAGAGGGCTAACCCACCATTAGGGTTTCCCTTGTACTCACCTCCACTATATATACAGAGAGAGGCAAAGCCTCTCTCATCTCATTCCTATTTTACTTCCTTGTCTACTCGCTCTCTCTCTTCTTGGAGTGTCCTCGAAGTATCGATCTTTCTACATGGTATCAGAGCTGGTGAGAGTGTGTGTCCCTTGCTGATGAGCAAGATGGAGATTGGAGTACAGGAGAGAGCAGCCGGAGTTGTGCCTGATGTCGAGCACTATCCTGCTGATGCGTTCGGGTGAGGCGAAACCGTTTCTTTCGCCACCAAAAACTTTGAACGCGATTTCGGAGGCCTAGACGATTTTTTCTCGCTGATTTCTGTCGACCAGCCCTTTTAGGGCTGTCTTGTTCAGAAGGTGCGAATTGTGTACTGGGCCAAGTTTCAGTCGATTTGGAGATTTCCAGCGGCAGATTTTCAAACGGATCTTTTTCGACCAAAACGAAAGTTTTAGGACTTGAGTCCAAAACTAATCTTGTTTCGAATAAGGGTGGGTTTGAAAATTTCTGAAAATTTCAAGGGGTCGCACGCCCATTTTCGACCTCATTTGATCTAGTTTTCACCTTTCTTGGTGTGTTCTTTCGACGTTTCCGTCGTGTTTTGTACACCTACAGTTCGCGCACAGGTTCTTCTCTCGTTGTCGCTGCAGGAGGAGTTCGCGGAGTCGCCTCGTTGTGACTTGTGACAACTCTTGATCACGCGGTGGGGAGAGACGAGTTTCGTGCAGTTTCAGAGAGGTTTTCCGCGTACAGAACAGTGCAATTTCGACATTGCAGCTATGGCGGAGTCTGTGTCTTTGATCACTGGAGAGAAACTCGACAAGAACAACTACCAAGTGTGGAAGTTCCGGATGAAGACCTTCCTGCAGGGACAAGATCTATGGGATCTTATCACTGAGGAGGAGAAAGCGCCTGAAGTGCCAATTTTTGATCCGAAATTCAAGGAGTGGAAGAAGCGCTCATATCAGGCTATTCACTACATCGCGCTGACAGTTTCAGCATCGATGATCGGTCACATCCAGGATTGTGATACGCCCAAGAAAGCTTGGGATGCACTCGCGCATCTGTTTCAATCCGGAACAGAGGCGCGGAAGCTGCAATTGCTGCAGCAGTTCAATACTGTGAAGAAGGGGTCGATGTGCATAAACGACTATGTGAACGGGGTCAAGCAGCTCGCGGATCAGTTATCTTCTGTCAAAGTCGAGATTGATCCCACTGTCTTGATTGGAGCCACATTGCAGGGACTGCCTGCAGAGTACAAACAGTTCATAACATCGATTTCGACCAGAGAACCTCTTCCGCGGTTTGATGAGCTTGTTCCTATGATGTTAGGAGAGGAGGTGAGCCTACTGGGGAGTTCTACTTCGACGGGTCAGCAAGAATCTGTCTATTTTGCAGGTTCTGGAGGATCTCGAGGTAGGGGTCGTGGCAAAGGTGCTGGACGTGGACGGGGTCGCGGACAGCAACAGCAATCGCAGCAGAACCAGCAAAACCAGCAACAGTCTGGTGGTTCCAACAACAATCAGAGAAGAGCGCCTGGTTCCTGCAACTACTGCAAGAAACAAGGCCACAATGCGAATCAGTGCTACAAGAAGCAGAACGATCAGAGACAACACGACAACAACCCCCAACAAGGTAACAGCAACCAGCAAGGCTATGCAGTCACTGAGCATGTCTATTCGGAGCAGTTGCTGATTACTACGCATCAGAGTTATGCGGCTTTCGAGCCGCAGACTGACTGGGTGATCGACTCCGGCGCCACCAGTCACATGACTCCCCATCGGGAGTGGTTTACTTCACTCGAGCCTGTGGAGACTCCACAGTTTATGGTCACAGGAGATGACACCAAGCACAAGATCCAGCACAAGGGTAACATTCCACTTGACATTCCTGCCTCAACGTTTACTGGTATACGGAATGTCTTACATGTACCTACATTGACTAGAAACCTGCTATCTGTAAGACAGTTGATAGAGCAGGGTCTGCAAGTGCGCTTCAATAAAGATGGATGCTTTATTGAAGATTCGAATGGCACTGTCATAGCTCGAGGTATCAAGAGTGGTAGGCTGTTTAAACTAGATGCATCTGCGCCTAAGTTACAGGCTGCCATGTATGGACAGAGTGGTCCAGTAGTGTCTGACATTGACATCTGGCACAAGCGAATTGGGCACATGAACTTTCAGAGGCTGAAAAGCCTTCCGAGTTCTGACCTGGTTACAGGTCTGCCCAAATTCGAATCCAGTGAGCCCACTGGAGTCTGTGCAGCATGTCAATTCGGCAAGCAAGCTAGACAGCCCTTTAAGGGATCAGGTAGTAGAGCGAACAAGCTTATGGAGCTTGTTCACACTGATGTATGGACTGCTTCTCAGCCAAGTATGACCGGTTTCCAGTACTTCGTGTCGTTCATTGATGATCATTCGCGTTATACTTGGATCTATTTGTTGAGAAACAAGTCCTCTGCCGAAGTACTGTCAGCATTTCAGACTTTCCGCAAGTTGGTGGAGAAACAGTCTGGAGCATCTATCCTCTGTCTAAGATCTGATGGAGGAGGCGAGTTTCTTTCTGGAGAGTTCGATGCATATCTGCGTGAGCATGGCATTCGACGCCAGAAGACCTGCAGTTACAGTCCGCAGGAGAACGGGGTTGCGGAGCGCAAGAATCGACACATAGCAGAAGCTGCTCGTGCGATGTTGAACGAGAAGACCATACCTAGACCTTACTGGGCAGAAGCTGTTTCATGTGCGGTGTATCTGATGAACCGGACGCCTACAGCGGCAGTCCACAGCAAGACACCGATGGAGGTCTTCACAGGCAGTAAGCCTGATTACTCTTTCCTTAAAGTTTTCGGATGTATCTGTTATGTGCACATACCTGATGAAAGACGTAAGAAACTAGATCCGAAAGCAGATAGATGTATCTTCCTTGGTTATGCTTCTGATACGAAAGGATATAGGTGCTACAATCCTTCGTCCAAGCAGTTCTACATCAGTAGAGATGTCGTTTTTGATGAGCTACAGTCTTGGTTTGCACCTGCACCTGTGATAGCCATCCCTGTACCTACTGTAGAACCAAGGAGTCAGTCCACTGTAGTACCTCAGAGTAGTACGTTGAGTGGAGGATCTGGAGAAGTCACTGATTCCAGATCAGAATCGGTTGCACATAGAGCTGATGTTAACGCTGGAGTCCACGTAACACAGCCTAGTGGAACTAGTGTAGTTTCTACACAGGATGAGCGCGTGCTATTGCAGCGTATGTTTGACTCATCCAGATATGTGGATCTTCCACATCCACTGGATACTTTGTCCCAGACCTTGGCGATACGTCAGATCAGTTGCAAGGGGAGGTGACTAGTGCACCAATTACCTCTCGTAGATCTGAGCGGCCAAAACATCCAGTGAGTAGGTATATGCATGAAGGTTTTCTTGCTGCGCACCATGCATATATGGCCAATGTTCTTCAGGAACAGGAACCGAGTTCGCTTGAGGAGGCGATGCACAAGGCCCAATGGATAAGTGCTATGGAAGCTGAACTTGCTGCGCTTCATCACCAACAGACTTGGGAGTTGGTAGACTTACCTCAGGGTAAGAAAGCGATTGGTTGCAGGTGGGTTTTCAAGGTCAAGCGCAACTCGGATGGTACCGTGTGTCGGTACAAGGCCAGATTGGTAGCTAAGGGCTACGCACAGCAACATGGAGTGGATTTTGAGGAGACCTTTGCTCATGTTGCGAAGATGGTGACTATTCGGACAGCAGTTGCAGTTGCAACTCAGAAAGGTTGGAAGATGCACCAGATGGACTTCAAGAACGCTTTCCTCAACGGCGATCTTGAGGAGGAGGTCTACATGCAGCAACCTCCTGGTTATGAGGATCCTATGTTCCCTTCCCGTGTATGTAAGTTACGGAAGGCTCTCTATGGTCTGAAACAAGCACCAAGAGCATGGTATGCAAAGATCAATTCTTATTTGCAGTCTCTTGGGTTCCAGCTTTGTAGTTCAGACTCTACCTTGTATTCATTGAGAATACGAGACCGGATTGTTGTGATCACCATCTATGTTGATGACTTGATCATTACCGGTAACTTTGAGGAGCTTATTTCCCAGATCAAGGATCACTTGAAATCCGAGTTCGAGATGATGGACTTAGGAGAACTCAAGTACTTCCTTGCTGTGGAGTTCATTAGAGATGGGAAGGATGTTTGGCTTGTACAGCGACAGTATGCTCTCAGTATGCTTGAGAGATTTGGTATGCTTGATTGCAAACCCATTGCTACACCATTAGAGCAAGGGGTAAAGCTAGGAGCAGAGGATGGTGAGTTGTTGGATGATCCACGCATGTACAGACAGATGGTTGGAAGTCTTATCTACCTGACCATTACCAGACCAGACTTGAGTTATGCTGTCGGTCTGATTAGTCAGTTCATGCAGTCACCACGGAGACCACACTTTGAGGCTGTCAAGCGGATCCTCCGCTACGTGAAGTTCTCGATGCAGTACGGACTTCACTATCGATACGGTGGACCATTGTTGTTACATGGCTACACAGATGCTGATTGGGCAGGAAGTGCCGACAGGAGATCCACGTCAGGTTACGCTTTTGGACTTGGAAGCGCTGCTATAAGCTGGGCTTCTAAGAAGCAACCCACTGTTGCTTTGTCGTCCACGGAAGCAGAGTATCGAGGAGCAACGAACGCAACATGCGAATCGATTTGGCTTCGGTGTCTGCTATCTGATATTGGTGTGGAGTGTACAGATCCTGTTGTTGTATATACAGACAACATTAGCAGCATGAAGTTAGCTAGTAATCCTGTTTTCCATGCTAGGACGAAGCACATTGAGGTGCACTATCACTTTATTAGAGAGAAGGTCCTTGCAGGAGAGATTGAGCTCAGTTATGTGAGCACAGGAGATCAGGTTGCCGATATCTTCACTAAGGCGTTGCCTAGAGATAAGTTTGATGCTTTCAGACATTGTCTAGGAGTACAGGATGTAGAGATGAGCTTGAAGGGGAGTGTTGATATAGTCCCAAGCTCTAGTAGATCGACGGCTACCATTAGCCGGAGTGGTTAGGATTGTTAGAGTTAGTTAGAGGGCTAACCCACCATTAGGGTTTCCCTTGTACTCACCTCCACTATATATACAGAGAGAGGCAAAGCCTCTATCATCTCATTCCTATTTTACTTCCTTGTCTACTCGCTCTCTCTCTTCTTGGAGTGTCCTCGAAGTATCGATCTTTCTACAGTACTCCCAGGTACATGCCATGTACTCACGACCCTGGGCAAAACCTTCTTCTCAAACCAATACCCTCGGTCCTCGGAGTCTGGCCTGTGGAAAGCCCTGCGCCACCAATCTTCAGTCCATGAAGATGGTCTTCCTCGAGCTACTCCTGCCTCCGCAGATACACGGTTGCGGGGTGGTAACGATGCCCACACCTCCTCCAGAAGTCCCTGATCGGTGAGGTTCCAATCCCACAGGAAGAAGTCGAGACCCAACTCCTTGAGGAAAGGAGTGGCCTCGGCCAATTCTGCCGCTGGTAACACCAAGCCTCGCGGATGCATCGTCATGCTGGAAGATCTGTTGCACTAAGCCACAAGCACCTACTATGAGTTGAAGGCTCAGTCCTTCCCAAGTGCTCACAGTCTAGCTTCTACTTCTCAGAAGACGAACTAGTCTTCCAGAAGATAGCTACTCCGTCTTCCGGGGTTCTAACAGTACTTCCTAGATAGCTCTCGTCTTTCGAGCTATATCTAAACAATCCTATCTAAGCAAGGCCTCGCATGGATTACCAAGAAGACAACCCACCTTGCATTACATCCTACTTCCTATCAGAAGATACAAGATTCGTGAAACATAAAGTGCATAACAGGTTCAGAAGATGATTGCGGGCTCCTGCGGTGACAGTGACCTCTAGGAAGACACCCGGGACAGTTTCCGATTCAATGTCTTTCTCGGAAGACCTCCCGAAGTCAGGCTTCCCTTCACTGATCGCACCTGTCTTCGTCTTCCTACGCGCAATCTATCCTCACAACAGACTCAAGACAATTGCACTCTGTTCTTCTGACTTCTCACCTCTCATACGCACTCAGAAGAAGCTTGCTGCTCGGTGGGAAGACATGACCCTCGACCATTCTCTCCAGATTCTGCCAGCAAGTCTTCTCACGACTCTCTTCTAAGTTTGGGAAGAAGAAGGAATGGCTGCTATGGGTCGGACAGAAGAGATCTGAAACGGACCCTCACGTCTTCTCGTAAGATCATCTTCATTCTAAGGAAGCCGTAATCTTAAGTAACAAAGCTTCTTCAGTTATACAAACAAGTTATTAATCTTAAAAATCTCAAAAATTTGTGAATCCTGTAAATTGTGGACACCACAATGCGCACGACAACTATCACGTCATGTGTAACAGCATTGTTAATTAACACAGTGCGCAGTAGCTAGTCTCATTAAGGGAGCATTAAGGCCATTAGCTTCTTAGAGAGGTTTTTGATTCGGATCACTTTTGAGAGTATAGTGCAAGGTAATAGCTTGTAGGTCTCATTCTTTTCGTCTTGAGTTGAACTTTCAAGCTCTTGATAATGGCAGATGTAGTGACGCAGGATTGCTCCTTTTGCCCATTTAGTATACAAGATATCGTCCCACAGAGGATTTGCACAAGTATTGCTGCTCTAAGTTCTAAGATCTGTTCAAACACACAAACACACGGGTTTTATCTAGAAATCTCGTCTTTGCACAAAACCACACGACTTCCAGACCCTTCAAGAGGTGCTGACCTAAACAAACAACTACCACCTAAAATATCACACAAATATCTACAGGGAAGCTCGAGAAGACGCGTCTTGTTTCCAAGTCACTTCTTCCAGTCTTCTCAACACAATCTTCCCGAAGCAATTCTCGGCTTCTGGGGGTTCAACTCGGCTTCTCACACCTCCAGAAGACTGCCCCTGCTTCGTAGAAGTCAAATTAGTAACGTCTGTCTCACATTGCTCTTCCAAGTCCCAACGGATTAGATCAATCACAAGGTGTGTGGTCCTTGTAGCCTTCCCAGGCTTCTGACCTCTCCTTACGCTTCTTCTTCTTCTTGATCTCTTTCTGACGGGATTCTGACTTCCCTTTGCTCTTGGTACTTACCTTGAATACTGCTTCATCCAGGACTTCTTTTGGAGACCAGCTGTCTGAATCCGGGCAAGAGCTCCACACAGTGCCATCCGCCAAAGTGAAAGATGAAGCCTCCTCAAGTGACTTCGTCTTCTGAGCTGCAGTCGTCTTCTGCAACTGAAGTTCCTTTCCTTCGCACTTCCGGAGGTCTGATTCGTCTTCCTCTATATGGAGACAATCCGTACAATCCTCAGGATCTTCTTCTTCTACCGTGATGTGCTGTACCACTGCTAACTCAAGTTTAGAAGCTGATGCGGCTTCTGCAAGAGGTGTGATCTCTGCAAATCTAACCATCTGTCGTGAGCGTAGGTCTGAGGGCAGTTCCCTGTGAATTGTCCTGCTTCCTTACAATTCTCACACAAAGGCACTTGTCCAATCTGTCTTCTCGGATGAGGACAGTGGACCACCAGTGTCTTGTCTCTCCACAATTGTTACATGCTCCAGGAAGAGGGTTTAGAGATCGTTGTAATGAAGAAGGTTGCCAGGGTGTCCTGGTCTGTACATTACTAGCCTTGTCTCTAGGTGTATAACGATTATATTGAGCAGGAGGCGTAGGAATGAATGGATGTATCGTCTCGATCCTATAGCAGGATTCTCCATTGGGATCGTGTAGATATCCCTCATCATCTTCTTCCTAGCCTGCCCAATTAACAGCCTGGTCCTGCGTACACTGATCTTTGGTGTGTCCGGATGAGTTACAAAGATTGCACCAAGTGTTTGGCCGGGAAGCCAGAGGTTGCTTCCGCTTGTCCTTCTGGTTCAGAAGATGAACTTTCAGGTCGACAAATTGCTTTAACACTTCATCAATCCGAGGATCAAGTGCAGACTGAATGATCTGAGTCTGAGGAGTTTTTTGTACAACTTCTTCCCTGAATCGTGTCTTCTCCTTCTTCTTCTTCCAGGTCTTCTTCTCTTGTTCAGATTCTGATTCTGAACTTTCGACAGTAGACTCTTCAGAAGTAGAGGATGCTTTCGAATGACTGTTATCAGTTTCAGTGGACTTGGACTTCCTCTTGGACTTCCTAGAAGACTTCTTCAACTTCTTGGACTTCTTCGAGGTCTTCCCTCTGTCTTTCGTCATATTCTGGGTGATGCTCGAGGTTTCATACTGCTCGGTATGCTTCTGTACTTCTACTAAATCATCACCTCCTCCTCTTCTACAATACAATTCCATATCCTGAGACAATCCTCCCAAATACCAGTCCACGGCTTGCTGAGCACAATAACCGGGTCTTCCTTGGTTCTGGGAGATGTGATCCAAGAGGTCTTCAAACCTCTCGGTGTAATCTTGCAGTGTCTCTTTCTTCTTCCGTTCGAGCCTCTGAAGTTCTATGAGGGTCATCCGGTCATAACCCACTCCTCTGAACCTCTTCAGATAAGCTGCCTTCAGAGTAGCCCAAGCGGCCATAACTAACTTGTCATCCAACATTTTACTCATCCATTTTCTTCCCTTCCCTACGATCAAATTAAGAAATACACGGAGTCTGTCGGTATCAGAGTCTTCCTTGTTGAGAGATGATCTCGAACATCGTGATGAAGTCGTCCGCGTCAGCATCATCGTCGTACGGATGGTACTTCTGTCGAGTGTGGAAAGCCATGTCGACTGCCGACTGGTGCGACTGCCAACTTCTTCCTCTCTCAGGCCTAGGTGGTGGAGATGGTCTTCTCAAAGGCCCAAGTTTGTCTGAATCACGAATGTCAATCTTCTGAGTCAGAGCTGCTGTCGCTGCCACTTTCTGAGATGTCTGAAGCGATCTCCTCCAGTCTTCCTTCACCTTGAGAAGCCTCTCTCGCACTTGGGAAGATGTCTTCTGTGGTGCCCACAAATTACAGGATTCACAAATTTTTGAAATTTTTAAGATTAATAACTTGTTTGTATAACTGAAGAAGCGTTGTTACTTAAGACTACGGTTTCCTTAGAAGGAAGATGATCTTATGAGCTGTTTGTAATAATAAGTTGACTTCTTCGGAAGATGACCGTCTTCCTGGAAGCGTCTTCTTTGTGATGTCTTCGGAAGACACGTATCTTCCGGAAGACGGCAACCGTGGAAGCTTAACCACGTCAGAAGTAGGTGTACCTACCAGGTAGCACCGAACAGGTTAGGTAGGTCGGGAGGATCGAAACCCGTAAACTGCGGGGAAGATGCGCAGGAAGCGCATTAGCGCATTTCAGCTTCCCGCAGCAGGAGCGCTTCTTGGTGGAGAAGATCGATTCGAGGGTGAGCTATGAGTGAGGAGGCAGCGAGGTGAAATTGAGTGAGGGTAGATTCGATTAGAAGCTAGAAGGAAGACGAGGTCAAATTGCTGAAGCGCAAGAAAGGTAGTGAGCTGAAGGCGTTTTCTGTGAACTCCCGGAAGCTGACATTGGAGGACGGCTGAGTGGAATCGAAGATGGAAGGCTTAATCAATTGAGGCGTAGTCAGGAGCTGACCGCGGAAGCAGCTCAATGGGGTCGCATTGGAGCTGGGACCAGAGCCAGAAGCGCGCAGAAGAAGAAGACAACTCGGGAAGCAGACAAAAGATAGTAGAGGTTCTTCCCATGTTCTTTTCCCTTCTCACTGCTTCTCGCCTTTGTTTGGTATCCCCCGCGCTTCCGTGGTGGTTTGCAGGCAACCTGATTGATCAATTCCCCCATCCCTATTTTCCTATTGTGACATTGGGTGCAGAAGACGCTACCCAATTTCTGTCAGACATCTTCTTGCTTCTTCCCGAGTTCAATTTGAGCTTCCCTACTCCTAGCCCTCAAATTGGAGATCCCAGCTATCAATTTCCCTACCCTACCATCCCTCTACCTCCGAAACCTTGAACAGAAGACGCTTCGGAAGATTTGAACATCTTCGGAAGACGCTTCTGAAACTTGACTGTCTTCGGAAGACGCTTCGGAAGCCGGACTGTCTTCGGAAGTCGACTGTACACAATTCGTATCAAGAGTGGATTTGCTTTGGTTTGGTGTTAAGAGAGGCTTGGTACAAATTCCGAGTGGCTTGATGAGTTGTTTTGTTATTTCGAGAAATTGGAAGTCGGGAACTAGGCCTATGCCTCCCGGTCTTCCAAGCTTCTCAAATCCACATCTTCCTAGAGAGACTAGAAGACTGGAAAGGCTGGCAAAATGCGCGAGAAGACGTGAGGGTCCATTTCGGATCTCTTCTGTCCGACGCATAGCAGCCATTCCTTCTTCTTCCCAAACTTAGGAGAGAATTGTGAGAAGTCTTGCTGGCAGAATCTGGAGAGAATGGTCGAGGGTCATGTCTTCCCATCATGCAGCAAGCTTCTTCTGAGTGTGTATAAGAGGTGAGAAGTCAGAAGAACAGAGTGCAAATGTCTTGAGTCTGTTGTGAGGATAGATTGCGCGTAGGAAGAAGAAGACAGGTGAGACCAGTGAAAGGAAGCCTGACTTCGGGAGGTCTTCCGAAGAAGACACTGAATCGAAAGCTGTCCTGGGAGTCTTCCCAGAGGCCACTGTCACCGCAGGAGCTCGCAACCATCTTCTGAATCTGTTATGCACTCTACGTTTCGCGAATCTTGTATCTTCTGATAGGAAGTAGGATGTAATGCAAGGTCAGTTGTCTTCTTGGTAATCCATGCGAGGCCTTGCTTAGTTAGGATTGTTTAGATATAGCTCGGAAGACGAGAGCTATCTAGGAAGCACTGTTAGAATCTCGGAAGACGGAGTAGTTGTCTTCTGGAAGACTAGTTTCGTCTTCTAAGAAGTAGAAGCTAGACTGTGGGCACTTGGGAAGAACTGAGCCTTCAGCTCACAGTAAGTGCGTGTGGCTTAGTGCAACAGATCTTCTAGTATGTCGATGCATCCTCGAGGATTGGTGTTACCGGCAGCAGAGTTGACCGAGGCCACACCCTTCCTCAAGGAGTTGGGTCTCGTCTTCTTCCTGTGGGATTGGAACCTCGTCGGCCAGGGTCTTCTGGAGGAGGTTTGGGCAGCATTAGCGCCTCGCAACCGTGTACCTGCGAAGACAGGAGTAGCTCGAGGAAGATCATCTTCCTAACCTGAAGATTGGTGGCGCAGGGCCTTCCACAGGCTAGAATCCGAGGACCGAGGTTATTGGCTTGAGAAGAAGATCTTATCCAAGATCGTGAGTGAGTGCCATGTGCTTGGAAGCACAACTTGCCTCTTCATGGAGGACAGGCAGGGAAGGAACGGATGGAAGATCGAATCTTACCGGGAGCCGAAGAAGCGACTTCTGACGAAGCTGTTTCTGCATCTCTTTCCCAAGGAGAAAGCGCAGAAGACGAGGTACCTTGGAGATCAAGACGTGGAGTTCCTGGAAGCAGTGTGGGATGAAGGAGTGCCCGTCAACTGGGACTCATTCTTCCACATATATGTACAGGCGGAGCTAGCGTACTTAGGTACCCCGACAGGAGGACACTTGACACCTTTCCTCTGTTATTTGTACGTAGCCATGGGAGATCTCACGGAAGGTCAGTTGGTGAAGTATGGACCAACAGGGCAACATGAGGCGAAGGAGGAGACCTCGGAAGAAGACGATCGAGTAGCAGGCGCAACTCCCCCTCCCACTCTGATGCCGCAGCTGAGGCCCGGCACTCACCAGAAGACGCTTCTGGTGAGGAAAGATGACTCCAGTGGGTCGGAAGACGTCACGCCTCTGAGGAAGATGGGTCCTAGAAGTGTACCTAGGAAGCCAATCTCCCTCATTCATTCGAGATCGGAGTCTGACTCGCAGGAAGAGCCGCTGAGTACCCGACCGGAGCAGAAGATCGCTTCTGCAACACCAAGGAGTCTTCCGAAGACTCCAGAAGACGAAGGATGGATGGATACTCCTACTGCGATGCGAGGAAGCGCAGTAAAGAGGACCGCTTCTACCATGGGGAGAGATCTTCCATCCCGGAAGATAAGAAGAGTAGCTTCTTCCCGTGTGCATAAGCTGAAGACCATTGTGGTGGAAGAGGCATCCTTGACTCTGGAAGACAAGGTCGACACCTCCAATCGAATTGTGGAGATGAACCTGTCTTCCACAGGAAGAAGACTGGAAGAGTTCAGTGCCTTCTTCCACTCAGAGATCCAGCCAGCTATGGAGTTGCCGGAGAAGAGAGCGAAGGCTCAGGAGAGGCCCTTACAGCTTGGATTCGGTCTGCGCACCTTGATGCAATAAGAAGAAGGTCAAAAGAAGACAGAAGCGCTGGAAGCTAGTCCCCGCACCACGGAGAAGCTCACAGCGAGGTACAAGACGGAAGCAGCCGCTTCTGCTAAGGAGCTGACCCAACTGAAGAAGAGCAACCAGGAGTTGCAGGCACATTTACAGCAGCGCGATCAAGAGATTCTCCGAGTGCGGGAGAAGATCACCGCCCTCGCAGAGAAGAAGACAACATGGAAGACGCAACGGGAAGCCGCAGAAGCACGAGTTGCAGCCGAGAAGATGCAGTGGGAAGCAGCGGAAGCTCGTGCGCAGGAGATGCTAGCATAGTCGGTGGAAGCACTTCGAAAGAAGTTCAACTTCACCGCGGCTAGGAAGTTGCTTACCTTGGCTAGAGAGTGGGATGATGAGTCCAAGGCAATGTTGGTAGAGTGCAAGGAGAATATGTTCAGGTATTTGGATCAGCAGATAGAGAGAGTGAAGACACTCTATGGTCTTCTCTTGATTCCGCCACCTGCAACTGCATCTTCCCAAGCTCCAGCACCATCGACTGGATCCAAATTGGAAAAGGAGGAGTTCGACCTCGCTGTGCACTTGGTAGTGACAGCGTTGTCGGGTTGAGAGTCTTCCTGAGAAGGGAGAACCTTCTGGCTGTGATATGAGCTTGAAGGCTGTGTTCAATCTACTCAGGGAAGCGTTGGGCTTCAGGCTGTGGCTGGTTTACTCAAAGGATAGGCTTCAGGTCTCAAGGTGATACTGAAAAACACTCATATAAGTCTCTTGGCTCTTCTGATATGTTCAGGAAGTAAAGTTCAGACTTAACTAGCAATGATAAGATCAGATGGCGAACTTTGACACTCAGGATTGAGAAATATGTGAAGGTTCAGACTCCAGAACTCCTCCTACATGTCAATGAGGTCCTAAGGATTTGCAGTACACAGCTTGCTGAACACTCCTGTGAAGTTGGGCCTCCTGATTCCACACAGAACTCCAGATCTCGCTCTCTGAAGTTGCTGTTCCAGATTGAGAGCTTTTCGGACCCCCTCTACTTCAGCAGTCGCCCTGAATTACTCACTCACTCAATTGACATGAAAATTTAGAAACAGTCGTAGCCCTGCTGACAGTGAACACAACCACGAAGGTTTGAAGCGATTTCCTTGATTCTGCTGCAATTGACACTCGAAACCCCAAAATCAACAGAAGTGGTGCAATTCTGACGCAAGTCGAACTTCAATCAGCCATAACTCCTTCTTTATTGCTCCAAATCGATCAAACTTTTCGCTGACAGTGCTTGGCTCGATGAGCTCTATCTCCTTGTGCTCTCAGATTTCCCAGTGTCCTCACCAATTGCTCGACTCTAGAGCTCTGTTTCTAAACTTAGAGTTTTACAAAAGACAAAAATGGACCAATGGGAGTTCATAGCTCCACTTGACTGTCCTTTTGTGCCTTAAACTACCTGGTAACTTATCTACACTCATAAGCTACCACGTCAAGCCCCCTAGAGTGCCAGCGTAAAACTTTAACTACCTAAAATGACACGCAGCCCCGAAAAATAACTTAAATCAGCTAGAAAGCGTGCATGGGCGACACGCAAATACAACCCATGAGCTTAAACCCTATCAACATGGTAATCAACCTACTAAGACTCAAAATATATAACATCTTCCAAAAATGAACTTCTCTGAGGTCTTAACTTCACTTAGAGAGACTAACGCCTGACAGAGAAGTGAATCATTTACTATGTGAAATGATTCACATCACGACATCCACCCCCTCCAAACTTGCACATCCTCCGGCATGTGCCAACCTGTTCAGTCTTCTGCTTGTTCTTCATCATCATCGCTCTCCTCCGCCTCAGTCTCATAGACACTGGGACGTCTCCGTCTCTTGTTGTCCTCTGCTCTGACTCCAGAAAGTTGAATAACTCAATTGACCCTCCGCGTCTCTTGAACAGTTTCACACGTTTGCCAGCCACAGATAGCTTCAAAGGAGTACCATCCAACTCACGCAAACTCTAAGTGGCATTCTCATACACATCTAGCACAACATAAGGCCCGAACCATCTTCGAGAGAACTTACAAAGTGTAGAATGCTGATTCTCCAACGTGCTATCATATACCAGAACCCAATCACCAACATGTATTGGCTTCGGTCGTAGTCGGTGAGTCTTGTCAAAACGTTCCTTGTTTCTGACTCGAGCCACCTTCAGCCTCTCCTGCGCATCAGCAAGATCCTCCTCCCTTCGCTCCAACTGCCTTATACGTAAATTTAGGAGTGAAGCACGATCTATACCATCTTCCCACGGTAGCGTAGCCCACGTAGGAAAGTACTCTTCAGCAGGCATGATCGGTTTCTGACCCGACATAAGCTCAACTGGCATATAGTCAGTCGTAGTACAGTGTGTAGTCCTATCAGTCAACAAAGCAAACGGAAGTAGTCTCGGCCATTCTCTAGGCCTACCATCACATGCTTTCACTAAAGCGTGAACAATAGAAGGGTGTCCTCGTTCACTCTTACCAATGCCCTCTAGATTCATAGCAGTAGTAAGTCGAAGCTTTACTCCATAACGAGCAAAGAACTCCTTCACTTCAACGCCTCTCAACTCGCCTCTATCTGTCCGTAATCTCCCAATCGATCCATAACGACAGATGATATCTTCAAGCACGAACCTGCAGATATTCTCTGTAGTCTTCGTCCGTAGTGCTCGTCCCTCCACATAGTTGGGGAGATCCTCTCGAGCTAACACCAAGTAACGCATCCCCCATAACCCCGGTGGCATCATCACAAGATCAAGAACCCACTGAAAATGAACACTAGGTGGATAAGTATGTACAAGCCCATCTCTATAACGGACCTTAGAGTAGAACTGGCAGTGTAGACACGACCCAACAAAGTCCACCACGTCTTGATACAAACCCTTCCACCAGTAACGCTCCTTCAGCTTCGTGTATGTAGCCCAGACTCCACGGTGTCCAGCCCACAAGGTGTCATGAAACTCTTTCAGCAGATTCAGCTTCGTCGGTTGATCATCCACTACTCTAGCAAGCATTCCATCTCTTCTTTTCGGAGGTTTCCACAGATAACCTTCACGTAGAAGATAACTGTACGCCTTCCGTCTGATCTCTTTGAACTCTGCATCACTCCATCCTTCTCTTCTGCATAACGAATTCAGATAAAATCCAATATCGTGGAACTTTTCTGAGTAGAACTCCTCATTGAACGGTAGTGGTTCCAAGTTTGAAGTCTGCTGACCAACTTGGCACCAAACGTCTCTCTTCTCTTCATTCTCCACCTCTGCAAACATCTCATCCTCGTTTGTATAACGAGCCCTATACAACATATCTGCAACTGGATTGTCTTTCCCTGCTATATGCTTTAGCTCAGGGTTCAGACTCCGGACATAAGCAATCCATCGCAGCATTGCTATGTCTGGTGTATTGCAGTTCGCTATCATACCCAACAAAGGCAAACAATCTGTTTCTAATATCACACGGGCCCCTATCAAGAACTCTCGATCTACCTTCATAGCAGTAACAGCTCCCCACAACTCACGCTTCACTTGAGGATAGTTACGCTGTCTATCTGTTAAGATCCGAGCTGCAAACCTTGAAACAAACCGCACACCTTCTGCATCTTCTTGGCCAACTGCTCATCCAATCGCCTTTGGACTCGTATCAACTGTCAGTACCACAGGTCTCCCGCTCTCGTAGCTAAGCCTCCTTAGTATAGGTGGAGACTTCAGAATCTCCTTCAGCTGCTCCATCGTCTCATGATGTTCTTGCCGCCAAGTAAACCTCCTTCCCTTTCTCAGAAGTGCATACAGAGGCTCGGCAATGTGTGCATAATGAGAAATATTCACACGAAAGAACACACAAGCTCCCAAGAACCGTCGAATCTCAGTGATGTTGGTGCAGTCAGCTATCCTTGCTATAGCATCTACCTTCTCTGAGTTCGGACGCCTCCCAAAAGTACCACACAAATGACCCACCACCACAATCTCTGACATACCAAAACGAGATTTGGTACCTGATAGAGTGAGGTGTACCTCCTCCAAACGCATCAGAATCTTCTCCAAATCCCGAATATGGTCTGCAACGAACTTTCTGCATCCATCAGAAGTCACAGCTTCGTCTTTGTCTTCCACCGGACAGCCTTTCATGAGAATATCATCCAGAAACGGGATAGTGACCTCGGGTACAAACTCTCGTAACACCTTATGCATCACATTCTGCATATGGGCTACTGAGTTTGTCGCACCCTGAGAAAGAGTACACATCCGCATCAATCCCAAAGGTGTACGCATGGTAGTCAAGTCTCTACTCTCCAAAGCAAGCTGAAATTGATCATAACCTGAAAACAGATCTCTAATAGAATAGATTGATCTTCCAGCAAACGTCTCAGCTACTTCATCAACCACAGGTCCTGTTCCAACGTTTTGAATCGTGATGTTGTTGGCAGGCTGTAAGTCTTGGATGAAGCGCAGAGCTCTTTTCTTCTTAGGAAATGTGAACCATCGGTTAGAGTACGGAGCCATAGATGGTTCAAGAATACCCATCCGCATCCTCTCCTTCAGTAACTCAATCACCTTCGGTAGCAAGGCACGAGGGACTGGAATCGGCTTCAAGTCCCAAGGTACGTGAGGAACAGTGAAGATAACCATCGGAGCTATCACACTAGGATCCACACAACTTATCTCCTCAGCCGAGAAAGAAAATGCCTTACCATGACTAACTATCATCTGTTCAAAAGCTCGTTTCTCCTCTTCAGTCAAGAAGCCACCCCCTCCTATCTGGAGCTGCTCGAGTGTCTCTTGAGTAAACTTGTGTCCTATCTGTGTAGGATCTCTAAGCACAGGCTCAGCAACCGCTAACTCCATCTGCTGTTGAGAATCAACAAGTAATTGGGTCGCCACAGCTCTCACCGTCCTCGCTACAGCTTTATACTTGGCGTGTACTTCCGCTTCCTGATGAGAGTCACACCAACAGACTACATCCTTCCATTCATTCTCCAGTCTCGGATGAGGATGATACCGCAAGTATGAGATAATCTCCTCATAGACTTCACGGGAATGGATGGGGATCACCACCCTACCTCCCATCTGTTCTATCAACCTATCTACATCATCCAGCCAACGAACAAAAGACTGTACACCTACAAACTTCTCATAAACACCAGAAATCATCTCATCTTCCTTCAGAACTCCTGTACAACGCAGATTTGTCGCACACCTCTCCATCTGCCTTCTACCCTTCTCAGTCAAATCCTCTATCCGCGTGAACTCAGTCCAATCATCAGAACTGAAAGCCATCAAACCAGATTTCCAACTATGTACAGTGCAACTACTTTCTGAATCTTGAGCAGCCTTCCCATCAGCCTCCTGTGATCCCTTAGGCTGCTCAAGCGGGATCATAGTAGCAGTAGATCCATCACTCTCGCTATCTCGTCCTACGAGAGTGGTTTCTGAAAACCCTTACTCCTACAGATAGGAGAATCTCTCAAGGTCTGCCGGTTTCGTTCGTGGTTCGTACGAACAGTCAAAAACTGCACAGAACGTCTATCTTTTAGACTACGGATCCTAGCATAATGAGATCCATCATCCATCACTTTAGTCTCTATTCTAACCGCAGTGATATAAGGCTGACCAAGAATAAAAGGATATGAAGCAGAAGACTACACGAAGAAATGTTGATCCACATCCACATCACCTATCTTCACCTTCACGTTAGGACAAGCGCCGTATAACTCACCCTTCTGGTTGTTTGCAGCTCGTAGCACCCAACCATGGTTCAGCTCGATAGGTCACTGACCTCTCTCGTACACCTCCCGTGATATGATGTTGATCTCAGATCCGTGATCAACTAAAGCAGCAACAGGTTCAGCCAAACTTCCAAGACGAACTCGTGTAGCAGTTGTAGCACGAGCCCAATGTCTCCTTCTGAAATCACTATCAGTAGCTGGACTCTCCTCGCCAGCTTCCTCATCATTGAACTCAATAGTGTTGGTATCAGCAACCAACGCTTCTTGCTGGTATCCCTTGTCATCAACTTCTTGAAAATGTACCTTTCTAAACTTTGCATCATTCACAGAAGCTCTCACCACATCTATCATTTGACTTTCTACTTGTTCAGACATCACCTGCCTCTTGCGCTTGATGATGTCGATGGTCAGCTTGTGAAACTCTCTCTTTGCAATACCAAGAACTTCCCGGAGAGAAAACTCAATTCGCGCATCCAGTATCCTCTGCTCCAAGATGCTCTTCAGATCAGTAGAAGTTTCAATATCAGCTGCCAACTTATAAGCCGGTCCCTTCCCTTTCTCTTGGGCAGTAAACCGCCTACCAGCAGTCGTTGGCTCCTGCTGGAATCTCTGCACGTCCTCCATAGGACCTGGTGCAGGTGGAGGAGCTGCAGAAGTAGACGGGATGCTCTCAGGAAGAGCCGCTCGTCTCCTAGTGACTCTCTGTCTATCCCCAGTCTCCTCAGGAACTCCAGTATCAAGTTCAGAGGCTTCTCGTCGCTTCTTTTCCTCCACAGAAGCATCCTGCCAATGAACGTGTCTATCTACATCCAAGAATGCTCTGAAAGAAGCAGCATCTACAGGATCTCCTCCTCCTGTGACTCTACGAATAGACTCGGCTCCTCTCTTCAGTATCTCAGAAGGAACTGGAGCCACACTCTTCTCAGCAGTCCTATCTAGCAATGTAGGACTGGAAGAGACCTCAATATGTCCAGCATATACATCAGAATTTACCAGCGGTGTCATTAACGCGGTTGCTGTTGCAGCCGCAGCAATCTGAGGTAGACTCCTCATGCCTCTTCGTCCAAACTGCGTGCTCAACGGCTCTCCAGTAGAAGAAAGATGCAGCCTACCGTTCTGATAGCGAACCACACCATCTCGCAAAGCAGCTATGAGCTCTTGACAGTCTCCTCAGAAATGATCAGGACTGTCACACCAAATACATCTACGAACCGGAGCTCCTCCTGGACGTGCAGCAGCAAGCACCGGTGGCTGCTCTCTCTGCAATCCAGCTAACTCTACCTTCAGCTCTCGCATCTGCCGAATTAGGTCTTCAATCTGGTTCTGTTGACCATGGTTCTCCGCAGGTCTCTGAACAGGTGTCCTTTGTGCCGGAGCTCGCACAACTGGCATCAAAGAAACTGCAGCTGCGACAACAGGTCTGGGGGCAAGGGCCAAAGGCTGCTGTACTTGAGGAGCAGCATAAGGTGGAGTGACCACTTCTGCAAGCGGACGTCCTCCCACAGCCACTCTTCCCCTCCTCTATCTTGTCAATACAGCCACAGCATCCTCAACTCTCCTCCAATCCATAGTAACACCTCCCTCAGTAGATCGATCGGCCAACATAAAACACAATCGATCTGCCGTAACATCATCGGTAGCTTGCAGGAAAAGCTCTGTTCTCCTAGCATCTAAAGTTATTTGCTCTAGAGTTGAGAGTTATCGGTATCTCCGGTCAAACTCTCTCAGCAACTCACTCAGGCTCATCATATGACCAGGTTGCTGCTCAACCCAGTCTAAGAATGTCCTCCTAGTAACTCTCTTTGAATCCTCCTCAAGAAACTCCTCTCGAAGAGATCGCTCAAAACTCATCAAGATTCTAAGATTTCTTCTCTGTACATTCTTAACTTGGTCCCGCAACTCAGGAATGACAGCTAACTCAAAACTTGCTATCATCTCAGCATCAGTAACCCTAACCAGCTCCATCTCTCCTCTATACTCACGCAGATATCTAGAAATATCTCTACCTTCAAACATTCCACACCTATTCACTATCGCTTGCAAAGCCTTGGTGGATTTTAACTCACCCCCTCCAAACGATCGGATGTTGTTGGACCAAGGCCGCAAGCATCTTCTGGATCTCAGCCGTATCCAGACCAGGTACAGAAGTCGTTGCAATCACAAGTGCTACAGAAGGTGCTGCAGTAGACGTAGATGCAGCAGCCGCAGAAGTAGTAGCAGCAGCGCTCTTGCGATCCATCTTCTCTCCTTGTAGTAAACTCAACCTCCTCAATCAATCACCCCAAGAGCTCTCAGTGGAAGCACCAGATGTCGGGTTGAGAGTCTTCCTAAGAAGGGCGAACCTTCTGACTGTGATATGAGCTTGAAGGTTGTGTTCAATCTACTCAGGGAAGCGTTGGACTTTAAGCTGTGGCTGGTTTACTCAAAGAATAGACTTCAGGTCTCAAGGTGATACTGAAAAACACTCATATAAGTCTCTTGGCTCTTCTGATATGTTTAGGAAGTAAAGTTCAGACTTAACTAGCAATGATAAGATCAGATGGCAAATTTTGACAATCAGGATTGAGAAATATGTGAAGGTTCAGACTCCAGAACTCCTCCTACATGTCAATGAGGTCCTAAGGATTTGCAGTACACAGCTTGCTGAACACTCTTGTGAAGTTGGACCTCCTGATTCCACACAGAACTCCAGATCTCGCTCTCTGAAGTTGCTGTTCCAGATTGAGAGCTTTTCGGACCCCCTCTACTTCAGCGGTCGCCCTGAATTACTCACTCACTCAATTGACATGAAAATTTGGAGACAGTCGTAGCCTTGTTGACAGTGAACACAACCACGAAGGTTTGAAGCGATTTCCTTGATTCTGCTGCAATTGACACTCGAAACCCCAAAATCAACAGAAGTGCTGTAATTCTGACACAGATCAAACTTCAATCAGCCGTAACTCCTTCTTTATTGCTCCAAATCGATCAAAATTCTTGCTGACAGTGCTTGGCTCGACGAGCTCTATCTCCTTGTGCTCTCAGACTTCCCATTGTCCTCACCAATTGCTCGAAATCCACTCTAGAGCTCTGTTTCTAAACTTAGAGTTTTACAAAAGACAAAAATGGACCAATGGGAGTTCATAGCTCCACTTGACTGTCCTTTTGTGCTTTAAACTACCTGGTAACTTATCTACACTCATAGGCTACCACGTCAAGCCCCTTAGAGTGCCAGCGTAAAACTTAAACTACCTAAAATGACACGTAGCCCCGAAAAATAACTTAAATCAGCTAGGAAGCGTGCATGGGCGACACGCAAATACAACCCATGAGCTTAAACCCTATCAACATGGTAATCAACCTACTAAGACTCAAAATATATAACATCTTCCAAAAATGGACTTTTCTAAGGTCTTAACTTCACTTAGAGAGACTAACGCTTGACAGAGAAGTGAATCATTTACTATGTGAAATGATTCACATCACGACAGCGTTGGAAGCCGAGAAGACACCGGAAGAAGCCCTGGAAGACAAGATGTCTTCTGGAAGATAGGAAGAAGAACCGTCTTCCCTGGTATTCCGCGTGGAGGAAGCGACTTCCCCGAACCCCTATGAGGTCGCCATGGTCCCTAGTACCGAACCAGTGCCTCAGAAGAGCGAGGAAGCGCAAGTCGACCCAGCTTCCCAGAAGACGCTTCCGTCTTCAGAAGCAGAAGCCGAGGAAGAAACAGCAGCAGCGACAATAAGTCCAGCAAAGAACGATGAGGAGGAAGCCACCTCAGTGTTACCCGAGGTGTCCGTAGGGCTTTCTAGTCTATCAGAAGCCGCGTTAGGAGCTTCGGTAGGAGCAGATCAGGTAGAGGTTGTCTCCGAACAATCAGAGTAGATAGTAAACACAATCGACGTTGACATTTTCTAAATTTAGTAAGATCGAACATGCTATCTTCAGGATGGCAGTTTTCAGTGTAAAATTAGTTAGGCAGCCATGTGGCAGCATAGGTAGCGTAGGAACAACAAGGTGGATGGCTAATCAGGAAAGGAAATGGCTTGCATGTGGAGTGGCAGCCTTCTGACAGCGCCCATCTCTCCTTGGTGGTCGTCTCCTTTGTTTTTCTCGTGGTAGAAGGCATAAGTAGGATCGAAGAGTAGGAAATCTAGTTAGTACACACACACTACACCGATGTTAGAGACATACGAATAGTCTAGGATTAAACCAGAGGGGTCTGCATGCTCGTTACCAGCAGTGGTTCGAAGATGTAGATAGAGGTAGTGGACAGTTTAGGAACAGGAAACAGCATCCTCGTGCAGTCCTGTTGGCTAGATTGTTTTGTCGAGGAGTAGGCGCAGGACGTAGGAGTGAGCTTCCCAATACCAATGTGATTTTTTCTCGGGGAATGGATTGCGGATTTGAGTGTAGAAGCTTTGTCCATATCTTCTGGGTGGTGGGTTTTCTTGGATTCACTCCCGATTGTGCATGGGAAGCGTTCTTCTTGAGTGACAATGACTGTCAGCAATTGTGGAATTGCAGCTTGGCTCGTCCAATAGAGCACTTCGGATCTACGTACGGACGGTCTGATGGGTAAGTGATCCCAGAGGACAGAGTAGTCGGAGCAGCGAAGAGAAGAAGAAAGAAGCCTTCTTCCCACAGCAGAAGACGACATCCTCAAGTGGAAGACGGTGCAATTGTACACACGTTTGTTGTCTTCCTCCCCAAACTATTACAAGCAGGGATGGCTTGTTAGTCAGGATCCGGACTAGAAGCCTGTCGGAATCTTAATTTCTTATTCTTATCTTGTTTTTCTCTCGTTTGGATTTTCCCTTCTTCTCCATCTTCTCTCATCTTCCCCATCTTCTTACCTTCTTCTAGTGAGCTTCCGAGACTTCAATTGAGCTTTCGTGAAGGTGAATGTCGTTGTAGTGCTGCAGGAAGATCATTTCCGTAGGCAGAAGCCTGGGAAGGCTACAGGGGACATACACCCAGTGATTAATCTAACCCGTTGGAATGTGAGTGCAAGAGTAAGATGTAACAGTCGTTACTAGTGGAAGCAAGATAGTCTTCTGGAGGTGTGAGAAGCCGAGTTGAACCCCCAGAAGCCGAGAATCACTTCGGGAAGACGGTACTAAGAAGATCGGAAGAAGTGACCTGGAAACAGGAAGCGCGTCTTTCTGAGCTTCTCCGTGAATAGTTGTGTGATATTTTAGTTAGTAGTTGTTTGTTTAGGTCCATAGTACCTTTTGACGAGTCTGGAAGACGTGTGGTTTTGTGAGAAGACGAGATTTCCAAACAAAACCCGTGTGTTTGAACAGATCTAAGAACTTAGAGCAGCATTACTTGTGCAAATCCTCTGTGGGAACGATATCTTGTATACTAAATGGGCAAAAGGAGTAATCCTGCGACACTACATCTTCCGCGTAACCAGTACCAAAATCTACTTTATACACGTGGTCACCTAGTTGGCTTCTGTCTGCTCCAAAGATAATGCTCGAGATGGAAGATTCTTCCAAATCTATCTGATCGGATCTTCCTGAGCTCTTCTTCTTTCCTTTGGTGTGTCTGGGATACCCGCAGCTCTCTAGAAGCGGTTCGCTGGGATGAATGTACCCACTCAGGGTCTTTATCCGTGCGCCGTGCGGAGACATCCACCAGAGTGCTGAGAAGAGATGTCTCTCTTCTTCTAATACTAGATCTGACAGACTGGATATCTGAACAGCTTGTCACAGGTTCGGAACGTCTTCTTCTCCTGCTTCATGTTGCACTCACTGTTGTCTTCCAAGATCGAGTCTTCCAAGAAGCTCTTGGAAGTGAGGAAGCGGCTTCTTCCAGTTCCCTCTTGATGTATCTCATCAACATCTGGTTGCGGTTCCTGTCTTCTAGCAAGATAGAGTTCCACAACACTTCAACTACAATCCAAGTTAGTTCAGAATGAAACTAACTATTGGCACACAGATCCAAGAAGCTTAGAACAATCGTTACTAAGATGAAATCCTTGGTAACAGCACCAAAAATAGTGCTCACTATATGTAGTGATGCAAGATTGCTCCTTTTGTCCATTTAGTATACAAGATTTCGTTCTCACAGAGGATTTGCACAAGTATTGCTGCTCTAAGTTCTAAGATCTGTTCAAACACACAAACACAGGGGTTTTATCTAGAAATCCCGTCTTCTCACAAAACCACACGGCTTCCAAACCCTTCAAGAGGTGCTCTGGACCTAAACAAACAACTATCACCTAAAATATCACACAAATATCTACAGGGAAGCTCGGGAAGACGCGTCTTGTTTCCAGGTCACTTCTTCTAGTCTTCTCAACATAGTCTTCCCGAAGCAGTTCTCGGCTTCTGGGGGTTCAACTCGGTTTCTCACACCTTCAGAAGACTGCCCCTGCTTCGTAGAAGTCGAATTAGTAACATCTGTCTCACATTGCTCTTCCAAGTCCCAACGGGTTAGATCAATCACAGAGTGTGTGCTCCCTGTAGCCTTCCCAGGCTTCTGCCTACAAAAACGGTCTTCCTGCAGCACTACAACGACATTCACCTTCACGGAAGCTCAATAGAAGTCTCAGAAGCTCACTAGAAGAAGATAAGAAGATGGGGAAGATGAGAGAAGATGGGGAAGAAGAGAAAATCCAAACAAGAGAAAACAAGATAAAAATGAGAAATTAAGACTCTGACATGCTTCTAGTCCAGATCCTGACTAACAAGTCATCACTGCTTGTAGTAATTTGAGGAGGAAGACAACAAATTCGCTTACAGTTACACAGTCTTCTACTCGAGGATGTCCTCTTCTGCTGTGGAAAGAATGCTTCTTTCTTCTTCTGTCGTTGCTTCGACTACCCCGTCTTCTGGGATCGCTTACCCATAGGACCGTTCGTACGTGGATCCTAAGTGCTCCACTAGATGAGACAAGCTTCGACTCTACACAGCTTCTAACAATCACCGCCACTCCAGAAAAGACTTCTCATGCACAATTGGGTGAATTCGAGAAAACCCACTACCCAGAAGACACAAACAAAGCTTCTGCACTCAAATCCAAAATCCATTCCCCGAGAAGAAGGCACATTGGTGTCAGGAAGCTCACTCCCTCTACTTCATGCTCCTATTCCTCGACACACTAGCTTAGCAACAGGACTACACGAGGATGCCGTTCCCTGCTCTAAACTGTCCACTACTTCCATCTACATCTTCGAATCATTGCTGGCAACAGAAGAATGTAGACCCCTTTTGTGTAATCTCAATCTATTCGTATGTCTCTAACATCGGGTGTAGTGTGTATACAATGTGTAGACTGTGTAACTATCTGCACGGTGAAATATCTCTCGTGTGTAGTGTGTCTAATGTGTCTCAAAAATCTACTCTTCGCTCTAACTTATATATCTGCCTTGAGGCGCAGGGAGATTTCCCCTCCAATCCTCACTTGCAAGGGAGATGGGGGACTGTCAGAAGACCACCACCTCACATGCAGTCGGCTCCCTGCCTTGGTTTAGAAACTTACTTCCTACTCATGCGCTGCCTACTCTATCACATGGACAGTCATCTAAAATTACAAGTAAATTGTCCTCTTAAGATAGCAATTTTGGTTCCTACCAAGTTTAGACAAGTCAACTTGTCTTCTATGCTTGCTGTCTACTCTAATTCGTGAGGTGCGATCTGCTCCTACCTGAACTCCTAACTCAGCTTTTGATAAGGTGGGAAGTCCTACGAGTACCTTGAGTGTGACTGAGGTGGCTTCCTCCTCTCTGTTCGTGGCTTGCTCAGCTGGTGCGACTTCGGAAGACGAAAGCGCCTTCTGGGAAGCTGAGTCGACTTGCATTTCCTCGCTCTTCTGTGGTACTTGTTTGATGCTGGGAGCGGTGGTGACCTCGTAGTGGTCCGAGGAAATCACCTCCTCCACTCGAAACACCTGGGAAGAGAACTCTTCTTCCTGTCTTTCAGAAGACACCTTGTCTTCCGGGGCTTCTTCTGTAGTCTTCTCGGCTTCCAACACTGTCACTACCAAGTGGACAGCGAGGTCGAACTCCTCCTTTTCCAAATCTGTCCCAATCGCTGGTCCTGGAGTATGAGAAGATGTAGCCGCTGGTGGTGGAATCGAAGAAAGACCATAAAGCGTCTTCAAGCCCTCAATCTGCCGATCCAGGTAACGGAACATACTCTCTTTGCACTCCACTAGCATCGCTCTAGACTCATCATCCCACTCCCTAGCTAGGGTGAGAAGCTTCCTACCTGTGGTGAAGTTGAACTTCTTGCGAAGTGCTTCCACCGTCTGTGCTAGCAATCCCTGCGCGCGAGCTTCTACTGCTTCCCGCTGCATCTTCTCTACTGCAGCTTGTGCTTCTGCGGCTTCCCGCAGTGTCTTCCACGTTGGTGATCTTATCTCTGACCCGCAGGACCTCCTGGTCATGCTGCTGTAGACGTGCCTGCAACTCCTGGTTGCTCTTCTTCAGCTGTGCTGACTCCTTGGCAGAAGCGGCTGCTTCCGTCTTGTACCTCGCGACAAACTTCTCCGTGGTGTGGAGGTTAGCTTCCACCTTCTTCTAGACTTCTTCCTCCTGCATCAAGATGCACAGACCAAATCCAAGTCATAGTGGCTTCTCCTGAGCCATCGCACGCTTCTCCACCAACTGCTGGCTGAATCTCCGAATGGAAGAAGGCACTGAATTCCTCCAACCTTCTTCTCGCGGAAGACAGGTTCATCTTCACAATCCGATCGGAGGTGTCTTCCTTGTCTTCCAGAGACAAGGATGCTTCTTCCATCGCTATGGTCTTCTGCTTCTACACACGAGAAGACACTATTCTTCTCATCTTTCGGGATGGAAGATCTCTTCTCACGGCAGAAGTGGTTCTCTTCACTGCGTTTCTTCGCGTCGCAGTAGGAATGTCCATCCAACCTTCTTCTTCTAGAGTCTTCGGAAGACTCCCTGTAGTTGCAGAAGCGATCTTCTGTGCAGCCCGGGCACTCAATGGCTCCTCCTGAGAGTCGGACTCCGATCCAGAGTGAATGATCGGGAAGGAGGTGGTCTTCCTAGGCACGCTCTGAGGTCCCATCTTCCTCGGTGGTGTCGCGTCTTCTGAACCACTGGAATCGTCTTCTCTCATCAGAAACGTCTTCTGATGAGTGTCTGGTCTCATCTGCGACACTAGAGTGGGAGGGGGAGTCATGGCCGCGGCTCGATCATTTTTTCCCGAGATCTCCTCCTTTACCTCGTGCTGTCCTGTTGGCTCATACCTCGCCAACTGATCTTCTGCTATGTCTCTTTTGGACAGGTACATGTAGCAGAGGAACGGAGTAAGATGTCCTCCTGCCGGGGTGCCCAAGTACACCAGTTCTGCCTGCACATATGCGTGGAAGAAAGCGCCCCAGTTGATAAGCAGCCCTTCCCAAACAGCTTCCAAGAACTCCACGTTCTGATCTCCAAGATACCTCGTCTTTTGTACTTTCTCGTTGGAAAAGAGATGGAGGAATAGCTTCCGCGGCTTCTGGTAAGCTTCGACCTTCCATCCATTCCTTCCCTGTCTGTCCTCCAGGAAGAGACAAGTTGTGCTCCCAGACATATGCTACTTTCCCGAAATCATGGATAAGATCTTCTTCTCTAACTCATATCTTATGCTCTCTGCTTCTGGCCTGTGGAAGGCCTTACACCACCATTCCACTGTCCAGGAGGATGGTCTTCCACGAGCTACTCATGTCTTTGCAGGTACAAGGTTGCGAGGAGGCAATGCTACCCAAACCTTCTCCAGAAGACCCAGGTCTGTGAGATTCTAATCCCACAGGAAGAAATCGAGATCCAACTCCTTGATGAAGGATTTGACCTCGGCCAACTCCGCTGTCGGTAACACCAATCCTCGAGGATGCATCGACATGCTTCGAGCCTCTGTTACACTAAGCCATACATACTTGCTGTGAGTCGAAGGCTCAGTCCTTCCCAAGTCCTCACAATCTAGCTTCCACTCTTAGAAGACAGCTCTTCCGTCTTCCGGGATTCTAACAGTGCTTCCTAAGTAGCTCTCGTCTTCCGAGCTATATCTAAACAATCCTAACTAAGCAAGGCATCGCATGGATTCTTAAGAAGACAACCCACCTTGCATTTCATCATACTTTCTAACAGAAGATACAAGATATACGAGAAACAGAGTGTATGAAAAGTTCAGAAGATGGTCGTGGGCTCCTGCTGTGACAGTGGCCTCTAGGAAGACTCCCGAGACAGCTTCCGATTCAATGAAGTTCTCGGAAGACTTCCCGCAGCCAGGCTTCTCTTCACTGGTCTCACTTGTCTTATGATTCCGACACGCAATCTAACCTCACAACAGACACAAGACATTCATACTCTGGTCTTTCGACTTCTCACCTCTCATACACACTCAGAAGAAGCTTGCTGCATGACGAGACCTCGACCATTCTCTCCAGATTCTGTCAGCAAGACTTCTCACAACTCTCTTCTATGTTCGGGAAGAAGAAGGAATATGCTACTATGGGTCAGAGAGAAGAGACCCATAAATGACCCTCACGTCTTCTCGTGCATTCTGTCAGTCTTTCCAATCTTCTAGTCTCTCTCTAGGAAGATGTGGATTTGAGAAGCTCGAAAGATCGAGAGGCACAGGCCTAGTTCCCAACTTCCAGCTTCTCGAAACAACAAACAACTCACCAAGTCACTCAGGATTCGTACCAAACCTCTCTCAACACAAAATCAATCCAATCCAATCTTGATACTAATTACACACAGTCGTCTTCCGAAGACGTTCAAACATTCAGAAGCGTCTTCCGTCTAAGGGTTCGGGTGTAGAGGTGCGGTAGGGTAGAGAAATTGATAGCTGCGGGATCGAATTGGAGAATGAGAGACAGGGAAGCTCGATTACAGCTCGGGAAGAAGCGGGAAGATGGTTGTCAAAAATTGGACAGCGCTTCTGTGCCCAATTTCACAGAGGGAAATTTCGGGATGAGGAAAGCGATCGATGGGCTTCTTGCAAACAAGCGGGGAAGCGCGGAGGACACTAAACCAGATGCGAGAAGCGATGGGAAGGAAAAAGAACATGAGAAGAACCTCAAACAGTCTTTTGGCTGCTTCTCGTAGTGCCTTCAGTCTTCTACGCGCTTCCGGCTCCACCTCAGCTCCAATGCGATCCCACAGAACTGCTCCTATAGTCGATTCTGAGCTACGTCCTGCTGCTTCCTCAAGCGATCAGTGCTCCACCTTTGATACTTCTTCGATCGTCTTTCAATGTCTGCTTTTGGGAATCTACAGAGGACTCCTTCAGCTCAATGGTGCTTCCTGCTTTCACAAAATAATCCTCTCGCTCTCTCTCTAGCCTCGATTCGATCCTTGCTGTCCACGATTTCACTACTCCTTGCTTCCAAATCCAGTTCGACACCTTGATTGCAATCGACCTCCTAATGCGCAATTGTCCTTCGATGCGAGAAGCGGTCAGCTGATTTCATGCTAATGTGCCTTCTCCTATATCTTCCTTGCGTGATTAGGGGTTCGACCTCCTTGACCTACCTACTACCATGGTGGATACCTGATAGGTACACCTACCTCCCTCCTAGGTGGTGCATGGTGGGTACTCATGCAGTCGTGGTTGTTATCTTTTGGAAGACACCCGTCTTCCGTCTTCCGTCTTCCGAAGACCTGGTCGGGAAGACGTCTTCTCGGAAGATGTCCTTCTTCCGTCTTCGGAAGAAGTCGACTTCTTTTACAAAAAGTTCTTAAGACCATCTTTCTTCTAAGCAATATGTAATCTTAAGCAACAAGGTTATTTCAATTACACGGACATGTTATTAACTTCAAAAATTTCAAAAATTCGTAAATCTTATAAATTGTAGGCAGCACAGTAGATGAGCCGAATGAGTGCAAAGTGAGTTTCACTTGACTAGAGTAATCTTTATATTGTCGATTGACACTTAGTATGATTCAACAGAAGATTATTGTGGTACTCTTGTATATGTGTCATTTGTTATATGTTTGACAACGGTGTATCTTGTGTAACGATATGTATGTGCAAGATAAACTTCTAATGGATTTCTTCCACTCCTCTCGATCCCTTCTGAAGAGTTCGAACAACAAATGTATGCGCAAGATAAACTTCTGATGGATTTCTTCCACTCCTCTCGATCCCTTCTGAAGAGTTCGAACAACAAACGTATGACGTAGTCGGCAAAGAAGAATCTGGACATAGTCTTCCTTTTAGACAGCTTCACCTCGAACTTGTCCACAATGTCATTAAAAACTCTTTTTTCCTTAGGGTCCTTCGTCTCTTGTTCGCTTTCTCCAGCATTAAAATACAACGATCTCTTGGAAGACATGTTGACTGAATCGCTCCTCTTCGCTCCTCTTCGCTCGAGAACCTTTTGCAGATTTGGGACTATGTGGTGTAACGGCAACTGACGAAGAACCCTTCTTCCTGGAACGATCAGGATTCCTACGTTTGGACTGCATAGGACCTTCAACTAACGATGAATCTAGATCTTCCTTCATAGTCTTTCACGATTACCCGATGGAAACTCTGCAGTTGCAAATCTTCAATCTTCATCTCTACCACAAAACCTCCAGCATTCCTTTGCAACAGTGAACCTCTTACCGGTGTATTCCTACCACCGGGCTAACCTCAAGAGGAAGACAAATTGAAGAACGCCTACTAGTTTCAATGAGGCTTCTGTGCTCTAGAAGAACATGACAACCCCAAGCTGTCCCTATGTTGCTAAGCTGAAAAAGAAGATAGAATCAAGACAGTCGGTGTCAAGAGCTAAGGTATGAAGACATACGGTGTAGAAGCAGCCATTTTGCCGTTGTAGCCATTAGGCGCGGTAGGCATTGTTTCTGTTGAGAAATTTTAACCCTAAAACATTTCCGTCAATATAAGTTTTAAGCGACGTATCCTTCAACTTTACTGGAACTTTTCTAGAACTTCAGTTCAGTTTTACAGCCGGTGTTGAACAGGAAAATCCTGCTGTTGACCCTAACCCAAAACTTTTTGAACCCAAGCTTTTTATGCAACCCTAAGTATTCACATCTGTGTTTGGTCTGAACCCTACAAAATTCTCATCCACGTTTCAGCTGGAACCCTAGAATGCTCCTCACCAATGTTTGAACTGCAAACTAAGTATTCATGTCCGCGTTTGAACCCCTTGAAGATACATATATACGCAAAACCATAAAAGTTTTTCGTCAGCTAGGTCAAGAATCAGTTGCGACAAAGCAAAGACTGCAAAAAAGTGGGTTGAAGCTAGTAGATTATGCTATTCAACTTTCCGAAATATTACTTGAGCCGAAGTTTGTAAAATTTATTAGTAACTCTTCGCAAACTCTACAAACAACTAGCGAACCGCGTTAGCTTACGCCAATCACATTTACAATATTTGCACCCTAATTCAGGCCTTACGTTTTCTGCCCGGAAATTGGTGTTGTACCATGTGATACAATATTTCTACCTTGTAGAGTCTGTTCTGGAAGGTCCAACAATTCATGGAGGACCACGAAGCGGATATGTTCGCTGACACTGAACGGGTTCGTCATCATCCGACAACACTATTACTTTGACCTCGTGAATACAACTTGCGGCTGCCCTACTTGGGCACCTTCTCGTAGCTCGTTGCAAGTCGTTTCTCCAACAGATTCTCTTCCTCGTGCAGGGCTTGGAGGCATGTTGTGATCAAGCAGACTAAGCAACATCTGCCCTTGATGATTAAGCTCATCCATAATCATCTCCATATCCGCCAGTCGCACGTCAACACGTCCATATCCACAGGAAATGCAAGAATTGCGTGGACAAGGCAATGACACCACGAGGACCACGAACACAAGCGACATGCACCTTGAAGAGAAACTAGCACCTCTGCGTCTGCAACCTCAGTTGCGCAACCAAAAATGACCTCGGAGCTCGGAACAACACTATGGGAATGAGCTCTTGTTGGGAATATATGGACTATTTGAATCAGCTTGATTGGTTCCTCACAGCTGGGCAAGGCCAATACCCTAAGTCTATAGCCCTAAAATCCCGTTGACCCCAAAATCCTAGCTTCGCTATATTGTTAAGAAAATCCATAATGAAGTTAAGCTAAACCCTAAAACCCTTCTCGGGAGGGCTTTGTCTGCTTTTATCGTAGGTAGCATATACTTATTCTCACAAATATCCTTTATATTTATGTTTATTTTCTTAATTTTTCAGCTAGCGAACAACAAGGATTTTTTTGCTACTATCTTATATATATAACGGAGTTTCCACGTTAAGCTAGCAAGATCCGTTAGCTTACCTAGAGGTATATTTTTGGTACTATCCAGTCGATTTTACTTATATTTCCTCAATTACTCCTTCATTGGAGGTATAATTTAAGGTACTTTCTAGTTTATTCTACCTATATTTCCTCAATGAAGTTAAGTTAGAAAGACCCCTAGCTTCCTAGAGGTATATATTGTGCTACATTTCATTTTCTTTACGAATATTTCCTAAATGAAGGCAAGGTAGCTATATCCACTAGCTTCCCTAGAGGTACAAATTCTACTAGTATCCAATTATTGTACAAATATTTCCTCGAGGAAGTTAAGCTAGCGAAATCTGCTAGATGAGGACGAGTAACATACCAATTAGCTCAATATTTATGTTTCTTAAAATTATCGAGTTCGATATCTATCTTCTGATTTTTATTGATTTCAAAAGATTTCTCCCGATCTAAATTTTTAATAACTGACGGGCTTCCCGTTCCTCCGCTAGCTTCCCTAAAGATATAAACTGTATTACTATTCATTTTATTTTACTCCTATTTCCTCAGTGAAAGACGGACGTCTGGGTTATCTAGAGCAAATTGTGCATTTTCATAATGTCTGAGTTTGACTTTCATTTTTTACGTGGTAGGCAGCGTTAGAATGCGAATGGAAAGTGCTACATTTCTGTGTTGATTTTTATCTTATCATTATCAGAAACCAGTTTGTTAAATTTCAGGCTTTTCTGTGTTCAGATTCCAGCAAAGAAGTTTGAATTCCCAAAAAAAAATCGAAGAAGAATATTTTCATCAAGACCCTCTTAAACCGGGGGTTTAAAAAACTACTACTTATATTTCCTGTAGTAAATAAAGCCCGTAAAATCCTCTAACTTCCTTAGAGGTATAATTTCAGATACTGTACAGTTTATTCTACTTATATTTCCTCAATGAAGTCAAGCTAGCGAAACCCACTAGCTTCCCTGGAGCTAAATATCTTGCTACTTTCCATTTCATTTTACTAATATTCCCTCAATGAAGTTAAGGTAGCGAAATCCGTTAGCTTCGATATAGGTATATATTCTACTATGATCCATACTCCCGTCCATACTATTTTACCTATATTTCCTCAATGAAGTTAAGCTAACAAAACCCGTTAGCTATCGATATCGCTAGCTTCCTTAATTCATCTGTTTAAAAGCTAGCGAAATGTTCCAGTTTCCTAGTTTCATCTGTTTAAGAACTAGCAAAAATTCGCTAGCTTCGCAGTTTCATCTGTTTGAGATCTACTGTTAACTAACGGATCCGTTTACGAAACTAACGGATCTGCTAACTTTTTGCTGATATCAGATTTACTGATATCAGTTTCACTCGTACCTTACCAGGCCCAAGTTCGCCAGGCATTAACTACATTTCCACTTTTGAGAGGGTAACAATGTAGTCTTGCTCTTCTTTTTTTTAGATGATGATAAAGGCAGTCCGATCCAACCTCACCTTCGACTGGATGATTTTTGTTCTAGATCTCATATGTTTCTTAATTTTGTTAGTTCGCCCCGAATCCATTGTGCTTCCAAGTACGAGGCAATGGCAGATGCCTTCTTGTTTTCATTCGTCATTGCAGTCACATCTTTTCATTCCAACTCCCTTTTCACCCTCTCTTGTAATTGTATGGATGGTCTATGTGGATAGTATGCATTTTCTGCTTTTCATTTTGTGACTTCTCGTTTTCTCACATTTGCGATATATATATCCGAGTGCCGATACTTGGACTCCATAGCTCTAAGACCCTAGGCATGGCCTTCAGCTTTCAACTCGATCCTTGATATAAACATGTTTCTTTCTTTAATGAACTATTGTTTTGCTCCACGATGTATATGAATCTCAACAACTCGACTGAAACACACCCCATTCATATGATGCAAAACTGACTGGTTTCAGTGCGCTAAAGAAAAATGATGCGCAGTGCAAAATTTACCTGCAGATTGTCCGAGTGGACTAGACCTGCGCATATGTACTTCGTGCGAATGTGGAAAAGACACTTTAAAACCAAAAAGAAGTAGAAAAATGTCACACTTCGTGAGAAGTCATCGGTTACTTTTACGTGGATCGAGAATAAAAATAGTTTTTTGGAGGTCCAACATAACCAAACTCCTTAAGATACGAGTGAGAAGAGGCCTTTAGTTTGAGGAGCACACCTTGGATTGGTTAGTATTCTACTTGAAGAAATGAAGATCTATTGCAGGAGAAACAAGGAAAGTAACTAAGAAGGACCAGTGAAAGCAACAAAAGACTGAATCGGCTCTAGTTGCCACTTAAAATCTTCGTCCAAATCGAAGGACGGAGTTTATGCAAAAAGGCTATGCAGATGTCCACCTCTACACGACAACGATGCTTAATCAACAAGCTATGTGTTCTTAGGAGGGACTTCCATTTCATGGAACGTCGCTATATCAGGTTGGTAGTTATCATAGAAGTGACCACACCGTTACTTTTCAGTATGCACATTGGTTAAAACTATTTATTAGTGAATAAATATAACTTGGATATCTCAGACATTCAAAACTCAAACGATTGGATATTTCACCAATGTTAGTAGGAATTCATGTAAAACATTACATGCTAAGGAACAGGTCTAATTCTTTGAACTATAACCTGTTGTTATCATGGTTGTGCTACCGTGATAACAACAAGGCAATCCACATATATACCAAAGAAATGTTGCTCTGCTTTTACGGAATATGATCTCTAAATGAGGAACTAACTATGGTCACTGTAACAAGGTACGGTATTCCGGATTGGAATGGATTTAGATACCTCAGCTGCAGGCAAGGCGTTGAGTAAGTCTTGTTTATTGGCAAAGACCAAAAGTGGCACACCTGCAAACCTTTCCTCGGCCAGCAGTTGATTAAGCTCATCTCCTTCATATACATGCAAGCATGTTTTGTGCTTAGAAACATCGGTAACGAAGACTTTAAGAGATAATCATATCGAACTCTTGCAAGCATTCTTATTGAGGTACACTACTGGTATTACTATGAACTGCGCTGCTTCAAGCCCTGCCAACAAATCTGGTGGTTATCTGTTTTACCAGAACTAATTCTTAACTTCTTAAATAATCATTTTCCATTCGTTCGAAGTAAATAGCAAATCCCTGCGAGGCTTGGCCTTGTGAAACTTGTCAGCCCTGCATGAGTTAATGCACAACAAGGGCGTTTGCCCATACAAGCGCCAAAGGTACCGGCCAAGTGCATGGTGGTATCCTTTGTACCATTCTCTTTGAACCGATGTTTATCTGCTGCGTCAAGAACATATACCTGCACAAGAGTCCAATTTCAAGGCTCGCAACATGTCGCAGGTTCATGCTGCGGAAAAGAAACCAAGCACTTACTGCAAATGAAACAGCAAGAATGGTGAGCTTCATCGAGATGCCGTTGTGAAGGTTCTTATTAACATTTCCTACTGTTTCTGGAATACAGGAAATATTTTGTGAAGGTTGCACAGTGTCAGGATGTAGAATAAGTATGAAAATGACACATACGAGTGCACTGGCTCCTGTAACGTAGTTCATCCAGTAAGGGCGTATTGATCGCTGACCTGTAAGTCGACAGTTTAAAGCACAAGCTTCAGACGAAATACCATGTTGAAAGAGATCCAAATCGAGGTTTCGATCTAATCAAACACTAATGAGAAACCTGGTGGGGGACATTTTCAGAGCGAACAGATTGTCCAAGTTGTCAAAATGGACGTACCTCCAACATCCCATACATTGAGCCTATACCCATTGTGAATCAGTGATCTGATGACGAATCCCTTCATTTACCAGTGCGTTGTAGAGTCGAAACATCCGAAATCATCAGAATCTGATTTGAAGAAGAAATCTTCTTTCCAGGAGAAAAGGGAGAAAGAGGAAGGACGGTGAAGATTCTCCGTTACTTGGACGGTTATTTAGAACTATTGTTCTACATCGTTTGTTCCATAACGATGTAGCCCTAGACACTTGTTTAAGTTTTAAACTTTTTTAAATCATAATTGAAGTTTAATACTTCTTTACAGCTGATTTAACTGACTTTTGAGAATACTAGTTTAGCTTAAGGAAGATGTTTCTCCTGGAAAAGTTGGCCTGGGCTTATCACCCGGGTGGGATTGACAGTTGCTAAATCCTCGTTGGAGAGATATGCGAGACAAGTGGTCTTTCCAGCACTGTCCAGACCCAGCAACAAGATCTTCGCCTCCTGAACATACAAAAGCGAACTCTCGCGGTCCCGATAAGAAATTCAAATAACAAGCAGAAGTTTGTCATGTAGGAACGGTAAAAAATCTCTATGCTGGGATTTCTAAACAGTGGTAAGATATCATCGAGTTTGATAGATCATAGACTAGTAAGGAAAATTCGTTGACTACGGTTGGTACCTTTCTCTTCATAGTATAAGTCCTTCTCAATAATGACAATATTCCCTGCATACGCTCATCGTCATCGAGTCAGTTCACATCTCTACCGTACCAAGTTTCCAAGGAGATGGTGAAAAGTAAGCGATATAGCGTAGGTTCCACATCAAGCATCTCCTTGTATCGGGCGAACGGGAAGGTGACTAATCGGTCGGTCCTTGGCAATCAAAAGACCAAGTGCAAGAGAAAATCAAGCTTTGGCAGTCCTGATTTGTTCACCGTCTGACACTACCGAATGGGCCGAGATCATCTTCTTCGCCAATGTTCGGGCCTCTTCTCTTGACACCTAAAGAGTATCTAACACGTCCACAGCTAGGGATAGTATGCCCCGGCCGGGAAGATGAGAGCGGACATACCATAGCTCCAGAATAGGTTCATTTGAAACTCGCTATTTCAAGGAATAAGGAGGACCACTACTATCTTGTCTATTTCTAAAGCTGACGGCTAGAGTTCCTGGAGTTACGGCAGTTTCACCATGAACATCAGGCCAAACACTGACTTGAAGCTCATTGCTACTCAATTCTTATATATCTACAGAACTAGAGCGATATGAAAGATCATGCCTCCGGTGTTAAAGGCATGATCTTTCGTTTGTTGTGTTGTTTGAAACTGTTTCCACGTACACATACGAAGGTATATATGTTGTCCCAGAGACCTAACATTTCATATTCAGTATCTGAAATGATCAAGAACTGTGCCCTATTCAACACAGATGGAAATACTGTTGATACACGGACAACAGTTCACACTGGATACTGTCAATGCCTGTGGTTCTTGTTAAGGAAGCAAAATAAATCTTGCAATTAGGTGTACATCTATTGTAGTCAATCAAGGGCATTAAGAGTCAATTTCCTATACAGAAGGGGTGAAACTTCAGGCAGAAACTAGAAAGAAACAACGCTTTCACTCCCTTCTAGTCCGAGATTTCAGGTTTTGTTACCGCATGAATAACTCCATTCTCATAGAGTTTTTTCTCCTCACGTAGTAGGACGAGCTGTAAACGACCGTTCCTTTAATCTTCTACGTACCACATGGTAGATTTTCCGGGAATCTGTTCCAATTCCAAGTTCTCACCATTATCGCCTTCTCCTCCAATTGGTAACGTACTTCGCAGACTGCCTTGCTCCTGCTGTGACATCCGATAGCAGATGCACGAGAGCACTCCTGCTGTTGTTCTCCTCCAAAGATAGTTCGCAGGCTGCTGAGGTGGCGACTTCCGCAATATTGTTGCTAAGCACTTGCAACCTGGGAAAGAAGCGGATTGTCTTTTCTCTTTTAGTGTATTTCGTTTATTATATGACAGTTAGAGGTGGAATGAATGTCGAGCGTCCCACGACGTTTCGCAAACATAGCCTCGCTGCTGGCCCCCGCAATTCCACTGTTTCCAAATCTTGTTCTCTCTCCACAAATTGTACTCGTGAAAAAGCTTTGCGTCCGTGCACACCGCACTAATGATAATACAGTCAGAGTTGAGCACAGGCTGAGCATATCATCCGTTGATCTAACCATGCTGTTGTAAATTAAAAATCACACTACATGTGTATTTAAGTTATATAGGGTTAGAAATGAACAGATATTATGAATAGCTTAGGATTTAAAGGTATAAACCTAGTAAAGAGATTGCTTGTTCGTGTAAGAATATCCTAAGTCAATTTGAGAATGATCTTATTGTATCTGTTAGAAGAAGTATGGTTAATCAATTAAAAGCAAATATATATCAAACTATATGTATAAACTATACATATATAGTAATTATATTCAGATTAATATATATTTAGATTCACCTACACATATAGTATGTAGTAGTCAAGCTTGGCTTGATAACTGAAAATGATTAATATTCTATTTGTTTTGGACAGTGATGTCGTGCGCATACACATCGTTACACAACATACATCGCTGTCAGAGGTACACCACACATACACATAACACATGGACGATCTTATACACATACACAAGTGTACCACAATGATAAACGATATGTACTCACTCCACCATGTCAACGGGCACTAAACAATCACTAAAGTCGAGCCAAATCCACTCTGTGCTCACAGAGACTCTAGATTGCATTCACAAAGACTATCCATCATAGCTAGGAGCTTGAAGGCTCAACTTGAAGAACTAAGGCCTCCAAGCCCTACCTGCGAAGTATATCCCTAGTGGACTCTCTCACCAACTCGCCCTAACGGCACTAACGGCCTTACCGGGATTCGTCACTCCGCACTCGGTCAACCTAGCCAAAGTGTCCAAACTGACGTGACAGCTGTCGTGCGCATACACATTGCTACACAACATACATCGTTGTCAGAGATACACCACACATACACATAACATATGGACAATCTCATACACATTCACAAGTGTATCGCAATCGCCTCCCTAACTGACGATTAGGTCCCTCTCACTCCAGATAGCTTCATATCCCAACTACGTGATATACACCTTCATGGGTGCAAGGATCAAGAGGCCTGGTGCTACATCATCTCATTGTTAGTCACATGTCTGCAATCCATACCACGCAAAGATCTAATCGGCTATCTCTACTATATACATCGAGGACAAACCCACCGTCCGATAAGAACAACACTGAGAGGTGGAGTCAAACATGACATGTGTCAACCTCTAGAACAACCATCACACACTAACATACAAGCTGCTCCACCAGCTGACCCACACAACATACACTTAAAGCCCGCACGTACAACTGCTAAACGTGAGTCAACGATACCATCAATGTTGGAAAGATGACATGACGTACAATTACGCACATGGTCCTTCCAAACAACACCATCACGGCCCTCTAACATGAGAACTCCAGAAGGTAACACCTCACGCACTCATAAAATAGTGCGCCCTGCGGTCACATCCAACGTCGTCGCTGCAGTCTGCTGTAGATAGATATAATCGTCAAGATGAAATTTGCGAATCGATGGCTGATAACCTCCTCCTCGAATAGTCGCATATCGTAACGTGTCTCTATGTTGAGCAATCGCTAGGTTCTCAAAAGTCATAGACATAACTCTCCAAAATGTCTCTGCTCGCTAAGAACATACATTCACCCACATATCCGGATCATCAAGGTTCAGCACCTCAGCAGAATCACGACGAATGACCGAAGGTAGATTTGGATCTCGACCATACAAATAGAAAATACGGTGAGAAGGAAGCCAAAGATGTTTGTCGGCTAAAACGGTAGCCCATAGCCAACCATGGTAACTGCACATCCCAATCTACCAAGTGGCCCTTCTGAAAGCCATACTTGCGATATCCTCCCTTCACCGTCGGAACTACCCTCTCCGTCAAACCATCCGCCTCATGATGATCTCGAGATGTAGTCCGATGATCAATCAGCACATGATCACACAAGGCCTGAAACTCACCAAGAAACTTTGTACCTTGGTCTGTCAGCACTTCAGCTGGTGCTCCAAAATGACTCAGCACTCGATCTAAGAATACATACGCCGTCCCTTCACTCGCCTTGTCTGGTAATGCCACCAACTCAATCCACTTGGAGAAGTACTCCACCATCACCAACGCATACCGGTGATGATGTATGGTCAACGGTAAGGGTCCCGCAAAATCCAAACTCCAATGGTAACCCAACCCCATAATTGATAAGGGGTGTAACTATGGAGTAAGAGCATTAAACGATGCTCGTACTCGATCACAAACCACACATCGTGCGACAAACTACTGCACATCGACGTGCATACCACACCACCAATACTGTCCTTGGAGTAAGCTATGCGTACGCTTCACTCCAAAATGTCCCAACTTCTCATGAGCATGTCATACTAATTGTGCCCTTTGAGATGGATGTGGCACTATTCGTACTCTCTCATCATCCCAGACTCGAAGTATATGTCGTCCTCCTCGTCGAAATCTCTTCGCTCGTTGAAAGACATGATCTCGCTCCTTGGCACTTACTGTGTCTACCACCACGCCAGTACGTAGATATTTCATTACAGTCACATCGTCATGGATATCTCGCTAGTCTGATACACCATCTCCACTCTCAAGATCTTGAGACTCATCGTCTACTCTCTGACCAGAGAAAGATACGACTTGGCCCTCCATACTAGAGTTCATGGCCAACACTCAAAGAAAGACATATGCATGTCCCCTGGCACTATCTCCTCATCAACCTCGTCATGTCATCGAGCCCCAGTCTGATCTTGCTGACTCGTGCATGAGTTACGACTCAACCCATCGGCATCTAGGTTTGCAACTCCAGGTGTACTACCTGGAAGTCATACTCTTGTAAGATAAGAGCTCATGGTGCAAGCTTCCCTGTAAGCTTATCGGGCTCCATCAACCAATTGAGCGGCTGGTGATCAGTGATGAGAGCAAAAAGGTTCTCAAACAGATAACATCATAAGTGTGCAACCTCCCACACTGCAGCTAAACACTCCCCCTCGTACGAATTGTACCTCGCCTCCGCCGAATTATTGGATCGACTGACATACGCCATCACAAACTTCTTTTTCTCATCATCATGCTGAGTCAGCACTGCTCCAAGTCTCAACATACTCCAATCAGTGTGCAGTTGGAAAGGACGCCCCCTAACGAGTCTCCTCAAGATGGGAACAGATGTCAACTTATCCTTGAGCTCTACAAAAGCTCGCTCTTGCTCATCTCCCCACTGCCACTCTTGATCCACCTTCATCAGCTTGATCAATGACTTCGCAATTGCACTAAACTCTTTCACGTACCGACGATAGAAGTTCACCAAACCAACAAATGCTCGAACTCGACTCACATCTGTGGGTCGTGAGATACGTGCAATAGCCTCAACCTTCGTCTGTTGAACACCCAACCCACCTGGGTAGATGGTGTGCCCCAGATACTCTACCAACTCCTGGAAGAACTTACACTTCTCAGGGTGTAACTTCAACCCATGAGCTCCCAACCGCTCGAACACATCTCGTAAGTGTCTCTCGTGCTCCTCCACAGTAGCACTATAGACTAAGATGTCGTCAATATAACATCTGATAAAATCCAATCCTGCTATGATCCTGTCCATCACTCTCTGGAACTCAACAGGGACGTTCTTCAATCCAAATGATAAGAACCGCCACTAATACAAACAATCCTTGCCGTGAGAGTCAATTCCGCAGAATGCTGTCTTGGACTTATCTTCTTCTCTCACTGATAATTGATGATACCTTGCTCAAAGATCTAAAGTAATGAAGACCTTCACATGCCCCACTGCATCAAAGATCTCCTCAGGTGTCGGCATGACATACTTATCGGACTTCATCTGTCGATTGATAAGACCGTAGTCTCCACACATCCGTCTATCCGTGTAGTTGTCATACATATCCTTCTTTGCTGACATAACTGTGGCAGATGCATACTCTCCATGCGACATCTCCACCAACCCAACCTCCAACAAGTCTTGAGTTCTACTCTGGATCAAGACTCTCTCCATGTCGCTGTACCTGTAAGGACGTCAAAAGATTGACGTGTCATTAGCCAAGTCGATCCGTATACCTGGTCCCTTCAAGGTACCCAAATCCTTCATACTGAAGGCAAAACAATTTCTGTAGCTCTTCAAGAATCTCTGAACTCTTCGTCTCTCCTCTCCTATAAGCTTGGGTCTAATCTCCGACTCCCAAGTATCATCTGTCAACATGTTAGAGGTAGAAGACGAAGTCATTGACTGCTATCTTGCAGCCTCTGGAGCAGTTTCTTTCTGCTCACCACCAGCAACCTCCACCGCTACTGTGCGAAAAACTTTTGCAGTTCTAGCTGCAAGCTCCACACTCTCTCCTACGACATCCCATGATGTCCAAGGATGACAAACTCCACGTGCCTCACCCCCAGCCTTTGCCTCCATCGATCCGATAGACAAAGAGCTCAGGAGTGTCCGAGCAGTAACACTCGTTGATCGCATCCGACGCTGCTCCGTCAATCCAAGGCTAACAATCCATGTCAAGCAGTTCAAGTCCATTGCTTGACTCAATACTTGACGACGTGAAGCCTCAGACACCGAAGCTACTACCGTCGTACTCGTAAGGAAATCCATCGCTCTCTCTCTCTCGTCGTCGGTATTGGACTCCACTAACTGCCGTAATTGAGCATCTCACACAAGCCCAGGTCCTCCATCTCTGTAAGCATGTGACGCAGAAAGCTCACCAAAGTGGGTAACGCTACCATGGACCGTCCCACTAGGTTCACCACTGTCATGGGTGACTTATCGACGATTCTCACTACTTGAGATCATCGTCTTGCATCCAAGATGCTATCAATCGTGTGTGCGTTTAAGCACCTTTCTCGGTAACAAGTTTATCCACCACAACCGTAGACGATGTGCACGAGATCCTACTCTCGCTGCATCCAACAACACTGCCGGTCCAATCCAAGACCATACTTGGTGCACACTCGTCATCATCTGTGTACGAGCATCACTCAACAAAGGAACGTTCTCCAAGATGTATGCTGGAGAATCCATCTGATGCATTTGGAGATGTCGTAAGATCCGTAACATCTCCCAGAACATCCTAGATCGCGGGTCATGTAAACCCTGACCTCTCCTAGCACGCATGTGACCTTGACATGACCACTCGGCTATCACCAAGTGAATGGTGCCAACAAATGTGAGATCCTATGTCTCCAGCAATGAAATATCCGACGGTAATGCTTGTTGGTATCCTCTAATAGCTGATATGGACAACAACTCAGGATATCTCTGCATCAAATGTGCCACATGACGCAATGAGATGCGTCTCGTAACCTCATCTCTCTCCACACTCTGAACAGCTCCAACACACACGCACCCTCCTCTGGATACTGCCATACAATGGGAGTCGTATCCAACGGTGATAAGGTCACAGTGTCAATAGCAGGAACAACCTTTGGTTCTTTTACTAGTGGTACAAAGGCTTCACTCCAAGCCTGCTGCACCAACCGATCAGCATACTACTGCAACTCTCCACTCGAACTCCAGAGTGGAACATCCAAGGCATATGGTACTACCGTAGTCAAGCTAGGCATGTCCTCCATCTCCTCAAAGACCAGAGTATCCTCCGCATGGGCATTGCTCTCTAACAACTCGTCCGGCCAAGTGATGACCGAACTGAACCTTGCAACGGATGCCATTGTCCTTGGTGTAAGCTCCGATGTCCCAACTCTAGCACTGGATGCATTGGTAAGCGACTCACTGGTCTCTCATCGGACTGCCAACCTAGTCTGTAAGATGTTGTCTCCGCCCAATAGTCAATCACGAACCCCATAAGATATAACACAGCACCTCCAACAAATACATCATAAGACTCCGCGGCCGTAATGATGGCCTTGGCTCTCACCATGGAGCCATCCGTGGGATGATCATCGTTAACATCTCACGTGTCATGTGTAGAGCTGTACCTCCTGATCTCCCTAGAGATGTCTGTAGCTGGAATGGACATCTAATCATCTCGGACTTCCTCAAACCCAGACCAATACACGTCGCCTTTCCCAACATCAACGGTTGGGCTCCAAAGTCTAACAAGACTTTCTGCGGTCGATATACCTTTCCTGAAGGTGCCATCAAATAGAAGATATCACTTCTGTTGTCCAACAACACCACACCTGGTGTCAATCCAGCACGGTCAATCGCCGGCCTAGCTGGTAACTCGTCTAACCTAGCAGTCGCCACTTGCCAAGTACCACTGGTAGCTGTCCTGATCCTCGATTCCATGGACACATCTACCGCCGCTCGCTGAACCACCTCAGCGCTGGAGGTAACAACATCCTCGTTCTAACTGAGCGTGGCCGCCAGCTGGAACACTAGAGCTAAGCTGACTCCCAATGCCCTCATATCTGTGGCTGAAAATAGTAGGACTCGCAAAACTGTTGTAGTCGCCGCCAACATCGGATTCGACGTCGCATTCACAGACGTTGAGCGTTGACTCACATCACACCCACTCCTGGATGTCGATGTCTCCAACTCTACTGCACCATCGGTAGGCCGTTTAGGACCATAGATGTGATCTTCAACACCTCCGATAACATGAACGACTAGGGAAGCTTAGCCTGTCTACCAGCCTCCCCGCGTTGTGGATCCAACTCCACTGGGGCACCTCGTTGCTCAGAGACACGTACTGCACCTCTAGTCACTACCGCAGATATCTCAATCTGCGACACGTCAGCCATGAAGTCGAAGTCACCTCCTTCTCCTGCATAAGACGTGGAAGCCTCTATTCCACCAGATTTCCGCTGGACCATAGCCATACTAGCTATCCTCTGCTCCAATAGCTCAATCCGAGCAGCCATACCTGCTTCTGACGTTGTAGCAGACGGTGGATCGACCTGTCCTCTTTCAGGTGCTGGACCTCTACCTCTAGCTCGACCACCACGACCTCCCTGAGCTCCTCCGCCTTATCCACGATCAGCCTTCCATTGCTGCAGCTCGGGATGGAGATCAAAACAACAGTGATCAGGTCGTCCGCAATGCTCACATTTCCTAGGTACCGCTTGAGACGTCCCTGACGTCTCATAACCACCTTTCTTCTGTGGACAGTCCTTTTGCTGATGAGAACCATTACACGTCCAGCAAGGACCCGCTTGCTGCTGACTAGAGAAAGACGGCATGGGCTTCTACCCACCAGATCCTCCAACATCTCCTTGGGATAGTGACTGCTCCCCACGATCCTTACCACCACCACCACCACGTTGTTGCGTAGCCTGTGATCCTCGAGAAGAGGTGGTCGTCCCATGTGGTGTCTCCTTGCTGAACCCAGCAACCACCACCTTCTTCTCCACCATGTTGAGCTCAATCCGCTCAGCCAAACCAAAGATAACCGCTAACGTCGGAGCAGTGTCTCTAAGGAGAGTGGCATCTCTGACTCTCTTACGCAGCTCTCGATCTAGTATCTCTTACCAGAACTGGACTGTCTGTGCTTCTGTCACCCCTTGGGTAACGCTGATCAACCGCCTCATGCGAGTAAACGCCTCGCGTAGGCTCTCTCCAGTCTTCCGCTGGAACTCTTGCAGACTCCTCAACTCGTCGGTCCGCACACCTTCATAGTTCTTCCTCAAACACTAGAAGAACTGAACCACAGGGTTAAACCCTGGTGGTATCCCGCTCACACTACCACGTGCTCCACTATTAGTGGACGCACCACCGGTATTAGATACTCCGTCACTTGTGGATGTACCACTGCTACTGGCACCCGAACTCGTAGGTGCTATGCCTCCTGAAACTACACCAGTAGTGATAGAAATGTAGTTGGGAGACCAATGTTGTCTCCACAACTCAATACTCCATCTCGTCGGAACTCATGATCATCGTCCATCGGCGGTCCCTCCAAGTGTTGGAACAAACCCTTCCACGTCATGAAGGGTGTAAACAATTGTGGGTTCCGCATCTGCTGCAGATCGCACCAACTGTCAAACTCCTGGATGAAGTCATCCAGCTCGATGATACCCACTGTACTCGAGTAACGTCGAGGTCCCTTCGTGGTCTCATAGATCTCGTCCATGTCTCACAACAACGGTGTGATGACTCTCGACTCACCACCAGAAAATGCGCTATCTACGTTTGACTCGTCCTCTAGAACAACCGACGGCAATGGTGTAGGTAGTCGGTACCTCATCCCACTTCGTGTATACCCACTGTCCAAGAAGTCTCCACCAGAACCTCCCGAGAACTCCGTGATGAGAGAATCTCGGTAACACACTCTCCAACCAGAATGTCAAAATGTCTGTCACCACCGTAACCACCACTTGCCTAACCTCGCTCCTACCGCTCACCTATCTCCTACTAAGACGGTCAAAATAAGAGCAACCTGTACATGCCATCACCACAGATAGCCTCTCACAGTCTGTTGGTCGTCACTCCAACCGCATCGTGAGAGAAACAAAGATAGTCTGACTGGTCCGCAACTCCAGACTCACTACCGACAGCACACTGGAGTGAACTCACTCCGGAAATCAAGCGCCAACACAAACAAACGCGGCGCACAAACAGGAAGTAGAATATCGAGAGGTTCCAACCACAAACACACACACCACATAAAGAGAAATCCAGCCCCACCCGGACTGACGCCTCCTCTTCGGTGACCACATGCACAATTTATGGTCACCAACCATCGTAACTGCTACTTAAGATCATTAACTAGATGTCCACACCTCTAGTAGCTCCAAAAATATCTACGTGGTAGCTCTACTAGCTCACCCAAGACAACTGCCTCCATACGCGTCTCTATGGTATAGGCAAACACTACCACAACTATAGCTTTCCCCTAATACTGTGGGGTCGCCTTACCACCCCTCTAGGAACGTACGAGAAGGTCTCGTACTACCTTAAACAAGTCCATAAGTACTTGCACGCATCCCTAGAAGACACCAAGAGCTATTGGTCTAGTGGTAAAGCCAAAGCTAAGACTACAGAGTTAGGTGTCCAGGTCAAGGAAAGTGTTGGGATGGGTGACCAGCTGGTTTTACCTTTCCCACACAATTGAAACTTGCATATCTCTCTCACGCACGCCAGCAAGCTGACTTGCGGCGGGCACGGGCACGGGCTCGAGCTCGAGCTCCGCTCCGTCTTTGCACTCACGCACCTCTGCTCCTCGAAGTCTCTAAAAGCCTCCTAACACGCACTCCACTTCTCGACACTCCTGCTCACTCTCCGCTTTGCTCCACTTGGGTGGGAGAAGAAACTCGAGCAAAACACCACAATAATGACGCGTATGAAGAAGACACACCCAAAACAGCAACTTAGATGTCGAAATTGCACTCCAAAAAGTGAAAATCTATCAAATTGGCACTCGCAGGCGGGTTTACGTCAGATTTTGGATCATCCGCGACCTCCTTCAGCACTACTTCACTCCAAATTCGACCAAGAACAGGTCCAACTACTACTAATCCACACAGCAATCGATCACACAATCAAAAGGAACCACTCCGTGCACGCGCGCACCCGCAAATCGAAGATATCAACGATCTGCCCACTCCGGAGATACCACCGGTTGAAATCTGTGACCTGAAAGCTCTCAATCAGATCTTGCTATCTGAGTTCTTCAAGTGATAAACGGTATGTACTCACTTCATCATGCCAATGGGCACAAAACAATCACTAAAGTCGAGCCAAATCCACTCTGTGCTCGCAGAGACTCCAGATTGCACTCACAAAGACTATCCACCATAGCTAGGAGCTTGAAGGCTCAACTTGAAGAACTAAGGCCTCCAAGCCCTACCTGCGAAGTATACCCCTAGTGGGCTCTCTCACCAACTCGTCCTAACGGCACTAACGGCCTTACCGCGATTCGTCACTCCGCACTCGGTCAACCTAGCCGAGGTGCCCAAACTGACGTGACAGTGAGAAAACTCACATATGATAAAAAGAAGAATAAATTATTCATAGAATAAGTCATGTTGAACATTGAAAAGGAGGGTATTAGAATTATTTCAAACATGTAATACTTAATTAAGTTGGAGTCCTTTAAACTCTTCATAAAGTTGTACATGACCAAATGAAAAAGAAAGATGTAATGTGAAATATGAAAAGTCAGGAGAAGGAAGGATAAACTCGATTAAAGTCTACAAAACAATTGGTATTAAATGATACATAGGAAAACCGAAGATGGAAATAGAATACATCTTATGCAGATAGATTGATTTTATATCCAAACTAAATTTGAATATAAAGCACGTCCAACTTGGTTATCTTGACCATATGTAACATATCAGAACGATAAGACATGTCCATTTAAGTTTGAGGGTTAGACATGAACATGAAATATCATATGCCGAATAGCTTAGGATTTAAACTCATGTACTTCTGATGAATCTTTAGGATACTGATAATTTTTTATGCTTTAAAAGACAAAGAGGAAGGCAATAATCTTAAATACTTCACATTCGAGATGAGAAAATTGAGTGGTTTAACTGAAAATAAGAGATCAGTGTCATGAATTAAGATAGTACTTTGGCAAACAAACGACTCAATGTTGTAAGATCGAGTTAATAGAGTTGTATTGGATGAAGAAATTCTAATAAATGCATAGACAATATAAAGTTTAAGTTTTAATTCACAAAAACTTTAGTTTAATGTTGCAGAGTCTTGAATTAAATTTTGGCAGTAACTAACATTGGTTTCTGAATTATTTTAATTGTTAATATACATAGTTAGTTGATGAGTAAATATGTCCAAATGTCTCTAGGAACTTAGATATGGAAAACCCAGGGTGTATAAACAAGAGAGAAAGAGTTATGTTTGAAGTATTAATCCTAAACAGGCAAGTATAGTACTTCGGTAAACATGAAAGTTCTGATTGATAAGTTCTGATTCGATGAAAAATCACAATACTCAGATAAGCGATGTAGAATAATAATTTTAATTAATAGAGATGTTACACTTTCAAACTTTAGAGTATTAGATTAATTTATGTTTGAAACTGACTTTGGCTTCTGAATTATTTTAATGATAGTAGATATAGTTACTTGATCGTGTGAATCTGCTCAACTCATACTTGGAATTTACATATGAGAAACACAGGGTGTATATTCATGTGACATTTGGCTATATATATTTTTATTCACAAGACACTCTTTTTTAGAGGTTTAGAGTCTTAGATTAATTTTCATAAGAAAGTGACTTTTGCTTCTTAATTTGGACACTGTATTAGAATGAACGCAAGGCGTTAATCATGGGATAATTACTTGTGTGTTGCCTCATATATTTATATTATGGTTTTTTGTTACTATGTGTTAGAATAGCTATACGTGGATTCTGAAAATCGAAAAGGAAAAAGAAAATCTTTTTGTTGTGCAGCATAAGGAACGGATAGAATTGTTGTGAAAACTGGAAAAAGAAAGGAAACAACAAGAATGGACGAATGTAATTTTTGTGAAAATTAGAAAAAAGAGGATAAATAGTTAACACTGCAATCGTAGCTCCTTGTTATTTTATAATAAATATATTAATTATTCTAATGAACCCTATATGATCTCTATATGGTCAAAATGATGCATAAAGGGATAACTGAGATGACGGTAGGTTTGAATTATGTCAAAACAATTTTGATATGGTAGACAACCCAGTTGACTCTTAACAAGCATTAGTTTGTTTGCAGCACCATCCTCCAGTAGCCTGGGGACATTGAATCGAGTCCTCTTGGCGAGAAAGCTCAGTCCGTGCAAGGCAGGTGCAGTCGATGGTAGAAAGCCCCACGGCAAAAAAGAGGTCAAAATGATGTCTTGAGCTTAACCCGCTTCTTGCTTCGACCAAAAATGAAGAAAACCCACTTGACTCTAGAAGGAAGAACAAAGGCTCACGAGGAAAGAATAGGAGGATTAACTATCTATCAACTATATCGTAGAGTGTGGCGTGAAGTGGAGAAAAGTTAGCTAGCATAGGACTGAGCAGATGAGAAGGAGAAGATTCAACTATTCCACTAGAAGAATCTTACTATCAGACCAGGTATTGAATTTATCCTTCAAATAGATGGGAGAAAATGCTAGATGAAGGCCTTGGCAAATTGAGCAGCTCAACCAATTCGGACAACAGCCAACAAGCTGTAGCTGGTTGGCAGCCCCATCCGTATGTAGCCCGGGAGTTGTGGAGTAGAATCTTCCTGTAGGGGGATGTAGAAAGATCGATGCTTCTAGGAAGACAGTCCGAGAAGAGAGAGCAAGTAGAAATGGAATGAGAGGAGAGAGGTTTCGTCTCTCCATGTAGCGATTGAAGGTTGGACGTGTAGTGTCGCAAGATTACTCCTTTTGTCCATTTAGTATACAAGATATCGTTCCCACAGAGGATTTGCACAAGTAACGCTGCTCTAAGTTCTAAGATCTGTTCAAACACACAAACACACGGGTTTTGTCTAGAAATCTCGTCTCCTCACAAAACCACACGGCTTCCAGACTTTTCAACAGGTGCTCTGGACCTAAACAAACAACAACTAACTAAAATATCACACAACTATTCACAGAGAAGCTCGGGAAGACACTTCTTGCTTCCAGGTCACTTCTTCCGGTCTTCTCAGTACCGTCTTCCCGAAACAATTCTCGGCTTCTGAGGATTCAACTCGGCTTCTCACACCTCCAGAAGACTACTCCTGCTTCGTAGAAGTCGACTAGTAACAGCTGTTACACTTTACTCTCTCTCACATTCCAACGGGTTAGATTAATCACAAGGTATATGTCCCCTGTAGCCTTCCCAGGCTTCTGCCTACAGAAACGGTCTTCTTGCAGCACTACAACGACATTCACCTTCACAGAAGCTCAATAGAAGTCTCGGAAGCTCACTAGAAGAAGGAAAGAAGATGGGGAAGATGAGAGAAGATGGAGAAGAAGGAAAAATCCAAACGAGAGAGAAACAAGATAAGAATAAGAAATTAAGATTCCGACAGGCTTCTAGTCCGGATCCTGACTAACAAGCCATCCCTGCTTGTAATAGTTTGGGGAGGAAGACAACAAACTTGCGTACAGTTACACAGTCTTCAACTTGAGGATGTCGTCTTCTGCTATGGGAAGAAGGCTTCTTTCTTCTTCTCTCGTTGCTCTGACTACTCTGTCTTCTGGGATCTCTTATCCATAAGATCGTCTGTACATGGATCCAAAGTACTCCACTAGACGAGCCAAGCTGCGAATCTGCACAACTGCTGACAATCATCACCACTCAAGAAGAACGCTTCTCATGCACAATCGGGAGTGAATTCAAGGAAACCCACCACCCAGAAGACACGGACAAAGCTTCTGCACTCAAATCAGCAATCCATTCCTCGAGAAGAAGGCACATTGGTGTTGAGAAGCTCACTCCCTCTACTTTCTGTTCCTACTCCTCGACACACCAGTCTAGCCAGCAGGACTACACGAGGAAGTCGTTCTCTGCTCCTAAACTGTCCACTATCTCCATCTACATCTTCGAACCACTGCTAGTAACGAGCATGCAGACCCCTCCGATATAATCCCAATCTATTCGTATGTCTCTAACATCGAGTGTAGTGTGTGTGCGCACAGTACACAACAATGACTAATGTACTTAGTGCGCCTCTCAAGTGTGTATAATGTGTCTAATGTGTCATGAGTCTGCACCGTAAGATGTTTGTGTGTGTGCAGAACCAGATTTCTTACTCTTCGATCCTACTTATGCATCTGCCTTGAGACGGAGAGAGAATCCTCTCCAATCGTCAATTACAACCAGGGAGAGATGGGCGCTGTCAGAAGGCTGCCACCCCACATGCAAGCGGTTCCCCTTCCTAATTAGCCATCTACCTTACTACTCCTGCGCTGCCTACTCTGCCACATGATCATCTAATATTACACTAAACTGTCACCTCCTAAGATAGCATGTTCGGTTCCTACTAAGTTTGGACAAGTCAACTTGTCTTCTGCGCTTTGCTACCTACTCTAATTGCTCGGATGCAATCTCCATTGGATCTACTCCTACCTGAACTACTAACTCGGCTTCTGATAAGCTGGGAAGCCATGCAATTACCTCGGGTGTCACTGAGGTGGCTTCCTCCTCAACATTCATCGCTGGCTCTGCTGCTTCTGCTGCTTCTGCTTCTGTTTCGGAAGACGAAAGCGTCTTCTGAGAAGCTGGGTCGACTTGTGCTTCCTCGCTCTTCTGAGGCACTAGTTCGACACTGGGAGCGATGGTGACCTCATAGGGGTCCGGGGAAGTCGCTTTCTCCACTCGGAATACATGGGAAGACAGCTCCTCTTCCTGTCTTCCAGAAGACAACTTGTCTTCCGGGGCTTCTTCCAAGGTCTTCTCGGCTTCCAACGCTGTCACTACCAAGTGGACAGCGAGGTCGAACTCCTCCTTCTCCAAGTCTGATCCGGTCGATGGTGCTGGGGCTTGGGAAGATGCAGTTGCGGGTGGTGAAATCAAGGGAAGACCATAGAGTGTCTTCACTCCCTCTATCTGCCGATCCAAATACCTGAACATGCTCTCCTTGCACTCTACCAACATCGCTCTGGACTCGTCGTCCCATTCTCTAGCTAAGGTAAGAAGCTTCCTACCCGCGGTGAAGTTAAACTCCTTTCGAAGCGCTTCCACCGACTGAGCTAGCATCACCTGCGCACGAGCTTCCGCTGCTTCTCGCTGCGTCTTCTCGGCTGCAGTCTGCGCTTCTGCGGCTTCTCGCAGTGTCTTCCATGTCGTCTTCTTCTCTGCAAGGGCGGTGATCTTACCCCACACTCGCAGAACCTCCTGGTCACGCTGCTGTAAACGCGCTTGCAATTCCTAGTTGCTCTTCTTCAGCTGCGCTAACTCCTTGGCAAAAGCGGCTGCTTCCGTCTTGTATTTCACTGCGAGCTTCTCCGTGGTGCGGAGGTTGGCTTCCAGCGCTTCTACCTTCTTCTGGTCTTCTTCCTGCCGCATCAGGGTGCGCAGACCGAATCCAAGTTGTAGTGGCTTCTCCTGAGCCTTCGCTCTCTTCTCGATCAACTCCATAGCTGGCTGGGTCTTTGAGTGGAAGAAGGCACTGAACTCCTCTAGTCTTCTTCCCACGGAAGACAGACTCATCTCCACAATTCGATCAGAGGTGTCGACCTTGTCTTTCAGAGGCAAGGATGCCTCTTCCACCACTATGATCTTCTGCTTCTGCGCGTGAGAAGAAGCTACTCTTCTCATCTTCCGGGGTGGAAGATCTCTCCTCATGGCAGAAGCGGTCATCTTTACTGCGCTTCCTCGCATCGCAGTAGGAGTATCCATCCAATCTTCGTCTTCTGGAGTCTTCGGAAGACTCCCTGGTGTTGCAGAAGCGATCTTTTGCACAGCTTGGGTACTCAAGGGCTCCTCCTATGAGTCAGACTCCGATCTAGAATGAATGATCGGGAAGGAGGTGGTCTTCTTAGGTACATTCCTAAGACCCATCTTCCTTGGTGGTGTCGCGTCTTCCCACCCACTGGAGTCGTCTTTCCTCATCAGAAGCGTCTTCTGATGAGTACCTGACCTCATCTGCGACATCAGAATGGGAGGGGGAGTCATCGCTGCTGCTCGGTCGTCTTCTCCCGAGGTCTCCTCTTTTGTCTCATGCTGTCCTGTTGGACCATATCTCGCCAACTGATCTTCCGTGAGATCCCCCTTGGCCACGTACAGGTAACAAAGAATGGAGTAAGATGTCCTCCTGCCGGGGTACCTAAGTACACCAGCTCGACCTGTACATAAGCGTGGAAGAACACACCCCAGTTGACGTTCTCTCCGGCACACATTGCTTCCAGGAACTCCATGTCCTGATCTCCAAGGTACCTCGTCTTCTGCACATTCCCCTTGGGAAAGAGGTGAAGGAACAACTTCGTCAGAAGACGCTTCTGCGGCTCCCGATAAGATTCAATCTTCCAGCCGTTTCTTCTTTGCATGTCCTCCAGGAAGAGACAAGTTGTGCTTCCAGGTACATGTCACTTACCCAAGATCATGGGTAAGATCTTCTTCTCAAGCCAACAACCTCGGTTCTTAGATTCTGATCTGTGAAAAGCCCTACGCCACCAATCTTTGGTCCAGGAAGATGGTCTTCCTCGAGCTACTCCTACCTTCGCAAGTACACGGTTGCGGGGCGGTAATGCTGCCCAAACCTCCTCCAGAAGACCTTGGTCGACGAGGTTCCAATCCCACAGGAAGAAGTCGAGACCCAACTCCTTGATGAAGGGTTTGGCCTCGGCCAACTCTGCTGCCAGTAACACCAACTCTCGAGGATGCATCGACATACTTGAAACTCTGTTGCACTAAGCCACACGTACTTATTGTGAGCCGAAGGCTCAGTCCTTCCCAAGTTCTCACAGTCTAGCTTCCACTCTCAGAAGATGATTCTAGTCTTCCAGAAGACAGCTACTCCGTCTTCCGGGATTCTAACAGTGCTTCCTAAGCTCCTCTCGTCTTCCGAGCTATATCTAAACAATCCTAACTAAGCAAGGTCTCGCATGGATTACTAAGAAGACAACCCACCTTGCATTACATCCTACTTCGTAATAGAAGATACAAGATATGCGAGAAGTAGACCGTATGAAAGGTTCAGAAGATGGTTGCGGGCTCCTGCAGTGACAATGACCTTTGGAAAGACTCCCGGGACAGCTTCCGATTCAATAACGTTCTCGGAAGACTTCCCGAAGCCAGGCTTCTCTTCACTGGTCTCACCTGTCTTCTGCTTCCTACACGCAATCTAACCTCACAACAGACACAGACATTCGCACTCTGTTCTTTTGACTTCTCATCTCTCATACACACTCAGAAGAAGCTTGCTGCATGATGAGAAGACATGACCCTCAACCATTCTCTCCAGATTCTGCCAGCAAGACTTCTCACAACTCTCTTCTAAGTTCGGAAGAAGAAGGAATAGGCTGCTATGGGTCGGACAGAAGAGATCCGTAACGGACCCTCACGTCTTCTCGTGCATTCTGTCAGCTTTTCCAATCTTCTAGTCTCTCTAAGAAGATGTGGATTTGAGAAGCTTGGAAGATCGGGAGGCACATGCCTAGTTCCCAACTTCCAACTTCTCGAAATAACAAACAACTCACCAAGCCACTCGGGATTCGTACCAAGCCTCTCTCAACACAAAAGCAAATCCATTCCGCTCTTGATACGAATTACACACAGTCGTCTTCCGAAGACAGTCAGATTTCCGAAGCGTCTTCCGAAGATGTTCAGGTTTCAGAAGCGCCTTCCGAAGATGTTCAGATCTTCTGAAGCGTCTTCTGTTTAGGGTTTCGGGAGTAGAGGGATCATAGGATAGAGAAATTGATAGCTGTGATCTCGAATTTGAGGACGATGGGTAGGGAAGCTCGAATTGCACTCGGGAAGAAGCAAGAAGATGGCTGTCAAAAATTGGGCAGCGCTTCTGCGTCCAATGTCACAAAAGGAAAAATGTCGGGAGGGAATCAATCGATCGGGTTGCCTGCAAACAACCGGGGAAGCGCGGGGGATACCAAGCAAAAGGTGAGAAGCGGTGAGAAGGGGAGAGAACATGGGAAAAACCTCAAACAGTCTTCTGTCTGCTTCCCGAGCTGTCTTTAATCTTCTGTGTGCTTTTGGTTCTGACCCTAGCTCCAATGCGACTCCATAGAGCTGCTTCCGCCGTCAATTCCTTGCTACACCTCAATCGAACAGAACTCCACCTTTGATTCTCCTCAGCCGTCCTCCAATGTCTATTTCCGGGAGTCTCCAGAAGACTCCTTCAGCTCTATGTGCTTCCTACTCTCAGCGATTTGCCCTCGTCTTCTTCCTAGCTGTGAATCGATCTCGGCTCTACTCAATTTCACTCTGCTGACCCTCCTCGCTCAAGTCGATCACCTTCCAACTCGATCTTCTAGCCAAAAGCGAGCTCGATGCGGGAAGCGGTAGTGTTTCGATGTTAATGCGCTTCCTGCACATCTTCTCACACAGTTTAGGGGTTTTTGACCTAGCCGACTTACCTAATCTACTCGGTGTTACCTGGTAGGTACACCTACTTCTTACGTGGTTAAGCTTCCGCGGTTGCCGTCTTTCGGAAGATATGTGTCTTCCGTCTTCCGTCGTCTTCTATCTTCGGAAGACACAACCGAGAAGACGGCCGTCTTCCGAAGAAGTGAACTTCTTGTTACGAAGAAGATCGTAAGATCATTTTCCTTCTAAGGAAGCCGTAATCTTAAGTAACAAAGCTTCTTCAGTTATACAAACAAGTTATTAACCTTAAAAATTTCAAAAATTCGTGAATCCTGTAAATTGTGGGCACCACATCGTATCTACGACGGTTACCTTCTTCAGCTTGCCATCATAGTTCACCTTCCGTTGTGCTTGTACTTCGTACGTCTTCTCCAAAGCTGCATTCCTGCCTTCTTCGAACTCTACAAAGTTCAGAAGACGCTGCTTTTGGCTTTCCTCTTCTTCCATGCGTTTGGTTACGGCTAACTTGTAAGTAGGGACCTCTAACTCGATGGACACAACAGGTGTCATGCCATAAGTTTGGTAGAAGGGTGTCTTCTGGGTCGTGACCTTGGGTGAAATCCTGAAAGCTCATAAAACAGATGGCAATTTTGTGTCCCAATCATACGCATGGTTAACACTTCCTTATTCAAGATATTACACAGAAGACCATTCGATTTCTCTGTCAGTCCGTTAGCTTTCGGGTTGTATGGCGTCGTCTTCCTATGCTTTATCTTGAAGTACTGGATTAGGAGGAAAATAGTCTCATTTAAAAAATGAGTACCACTATCTAACACTAGTTCCAGCGGACATTCGTATCGAGTGATAATATTGTGCCAGAGGGACTTGGCTACCACTACGGCGTCGTTCTTCCTTGTGGCTTTGTCCTCCACCATCTTGGTAGCATAGTCGGTAGCTATCAAAATATACCGTGCTCGCGTTCTTCTAGCCACCGGGGCGATAGACCCAACAAAGTTGATTCTCCACTTTTCAAAAGAAGCAAGCGGAAGAATGGGAGTAAGAGACCACCTAGTAGTAGCTGTTGGTCTTCCTATCCTCTGACACGCATCACATTTCTTGATCTCCTGAAAAGTGTCTCTGTACATGGTCGCCCACCAGTAATCGGCGTCCAACATCTTCTTCACTGTGATCTTCAGCCCGTAGTGACCCCCAGCATCTTCATAATGAAGACCCGTGATCACTGGCTTAATATCTGAAGGCTCAAGGCATCTCTTTAGCTTCTCGTCATGTCCCTTCCTAAACAGGATACCTTGGAAGATGGCATAGGGACCTGCCTTGTGTAAGAAGACAGCCATCTGCTCCGCATCCAATCCCTCGGGGTACTGTTGGTCTTCCAAGAACTTCCTTAAGTCCTTGAAGATCGATTCTTCTGTGGAAGTCGCAAAGACTGGATCAGCAGGCCTAGTCTCGTCTTCTGGGAAGTAGGCGGTACGCCTCCCCTCAGATGAAAGTGTCTCTGCAAAAACTGAAAACAGCTTCTCGTCAGGGAACTTGTCTCCCACTTCATCTTCTCGTCGTTCCGTCTCCAATCTGGATAGGTAGTCAGCATTAACATGCTGTCTTCCAGACCTGTACTCAACCGGGTAAGTAAATTCCTGGAGTAGAAGAATCCACCTAGCTATCCTATCAGACAAATCTGCTTTCTTCACGAGATGTTTCAAAGAAAAATGATCCACATAGAAGACAAACGGATTGGCTAGAAAATAGTACCTAAACTTCCTACAGGAGTAAATCATGCCAAGACACTCCCTTTCAGTTGTAGAGTACTTCTTCTCTGCATCACTGAGTTGTCTTCCCGCATAGTAGATGAGATAATCCTTCTTCTTCTCATCTTTCTGACTCAATACCACCCCTATGGCGAAAGCAGAAACATCCACGTAAATGTGGAAGACTCTCTCCCATTCAGGTGACCTTAGGATCAAGGATTCCGACAAAAGCCTCTTCATTTCTTCGAATGCTTCCTGCTGCTCATAAGACCAAATGTAAGGTTTGTCCTTCTTCAGCAACTTGGTAAGTCTTCCTGCTACCTCTGCATACCTGTCAATAAACCTCCTGTAGTATCTTACGTTGCCCAGGAAGCTTCTCAACTAAGTCAGGTTAGCAAGTGGGTGAAGTTTCATGATGACTTCCACCTTAGCACAGTCGACTTCTATACCTCTTCCAAAAATCCTATGTCCTAGCAAAATTCCCTCTGACATACCAAAGAAGCACTTCTCCGAGTGAAGAGCCAAACGATGTTCTCTACACTTCAAAAAACACTTCCTTAGAAATATCAGGTGGCCTTCTTTCGATCCAAACATACAAAAATCATCCAAGAAGGGGTTCGGAGAAGTCGCTTCCTCCACGCGGAATACTTGGGAAGACGGTTCTTCTTCTTGTCTACCAGAAGACATCCTGTCTTCCGGGGCGTCTTCCGGTGTCTTCTCGGCTTCCAGCGCTGTCACTACCAAGTGGACAGCGAGGTCGAACTCCTCCTTCTCCAATCCGGATCCAGTTGATGGTGCTGGAGCTTGGGAAGATGCAGTTGCAGGTGGCGGAATCAAGAGAAGACCATAGAGTGTCTTCACTCCCTCTATCTGCCGATCCAAATACCTGAACATACTCTCCTTGCACTCTACCAACATCTCCTTGGACTCATTGTCCCACCCTCTAGCCAACTTCCTACCCGCGGTGAAGTTGAACTTCTTTCGAAGTGCTTCCACCAACTGTGCTAGCATCTCCTACGCACGAGCTTCCGCTGCGTCCCGCTGCATCTTCTCCGCTGCAACTCGCGCTTTTGCGGCTTCCCGTTGTGTCTTCCAGGTTGTCTTCTCCTCTGCGAGGACGGTGATCTTCTCCCGCACTCGAAGAACCTCTTGCTCGCGCTGTTGTAAACGCGCTTGCAACTCTTGGTTGCCCTTCTTCAGTTGGGTCAGCTCCTTGGCAGAAGCGGCTGCTTCCGCCTTGTACCTTGTTGCGAGCTTCTCCGTGGTGCGGAGACTAGCTTCCAGCGCTTCTGTCTTCTTCTGACCTTCTTCTTGACGTATCAAGGTGCGCAGACCGAATCCAAGCTGCAAGGGCTTCTCCTGAGCCTTCGCTCTCTTCTCCAGCAACTCCATAGCTGGCTGGATCTCTGAGTGGAAGAAGGCGCTGAACTTTTCCAGTCTTCTTCCTGCGGAAGACAGGTTCATCTCCACAATTCGATTGGAGATGTCGACCTTGTCTTCCAGAGGCAAGGATGCCTCTTCCACCACAATGGTCTTCAACTTCTGCACACGGGAAGAAGCTACTCTTCTCATCTTTCGGGGTGGAAGATCTCTCCCCATGGTAGAAGCGGTCCTCTTTACTGCGCTTCCTCGCATCGCAGTAGGAGTATCCATCCACCCTTCGTCTTCTGGAGTCTTCGGAAGACTCTCTGGTGTTGCAGAAGCGATCTTCTGCTTCGGTCTGGTACTCAGCGGTTCTTCCTGCGAGTCAGACTCCGATCTCGAATGAATGAGGGAGGTGGGCTTTCTAGGTACACTTCTAGGATCCATCTTCCTCGGAGGCGTGGTGTCTTCTGACCCACTAGAGTCGTCTTTCCTCACAAGAAGCGTTTTCTGATGAAAGTCGGGCCTCAGCTGCGGCATCAGAGTGGATGAGGGAATTGCGGTTACTGCTCGGTCGTCTTCTTCCGAGGTCTCCTCCTTCGTCTCAGGTTGCCCTGTTGGCCCATACTTCACCAACTGTCCTTCCGTGAGATGGCTACGTACAAGTAGCAGAGGAAAGGTGTCAAGTGTCCTCCCGTCGGGGTACCTAAGTACGCTAGCTCCGTCTGTACATATATGTGGAAGAATGCGTCCCAGTTGACGGGCACTCCTTCATCCCACACTGCTTCTAGGAACTCTACGTCCTGATCTCCAAGGTACCTTGTCTTCTGCGTTTTCCCCTTGGGAAAGAGATGCAGAAACAGCTTCGCTAGAAGTCGTTTCTTCGACTCCCGGTAAGATTCGATCTTCCATCCGTTCCTTCCCTGCCTGTCCTCCAGGAAGAGGCAAGTTGTGCTTCCAAGCACATGCCACTCACTCACGATCCTGGGCAAGATCTTCTTCTCGAGCCAATACCCTCGGTCCTCGGATTCTGACCTGTGAAAGGCCTTGCGCCACCAATCTTCAGTCCAAGAAGATGATCTTCCTCGAGCTACTCCTGCTTTCGTAGGTACACGGTTGCGAGGTGCCAATGCTGCCCAAACCTCCTCCAGTAGTCCCTGGTCGGCGAGGTTCCAATCCCACAGGAAGAAGTCGAATCCCAACTCCTGAAGGAAGGGTGTGGCCTCGACCAACTCTGCTTCCGGTAACACCAACCCTCGAGGATGCATCGACATACTAGAAGATCTGTTGCACTAAGCCACACGCACTTACTGTGAGCTGAGGGTTCAGTCCTTCCCGAGTGCCCACAGTCTAGCTTCTGCTTCTCAGAAGACGAAACTAGTCTTCCAGAAGACAACTACTCCGTCTTTCGGGATTCTAACAGTACTTCCTAGATAGCTCTCGTCTTCCGAGCTATATCTAACCAATCCTAACTAAGCAAGGCCCCGCATGGATTCCTAAGAAGACAACCCACCTTGCATTACATCCTACTTCCTATCAGAAGATACAAGATTCGCGAAACGTAGAGTGCATAACAGGTTCAGAAGATGGTTGCGGGCTCCTGCGGTGACAGTGACCTCTGGTAAGACTCCCAAGACAGCTTCCGATTCAATGTCTTCTTCGGAAGACCTCCCAAAGTCAGACTTCCCTTCACTGGTCTCACCTGTCTTCTTCGTCCTACGCGTAATCTATCCTCACAACAGACTCAAGACATTTGCACTCTGTTCTCTGACTTCTCACCTCTCATACACACTCAGAAGAAGCTTGCTGCATGATGGGTAGACATGACCCTCGACCATTCTCTCCAGATTCTGCCAGCAAGACTTCTCACGACTCTCTCTTAAGTTTGGGAAGAAGAAGGAATGGGCTGCTATGGGTCGGACAGAAGAGATCCGAAATGGACCCTCACGTCTTCTCGCGCATTTTGCCAGCCCTTCCAGTCTTCTAGTCTCTCTAGGAAGATGTGGATTTGAGAAGCTTGGAAGACCGGGAGGCATAGGCCTAGTTCCCGACTTCCAACTTCTCGAAATAACAAAAACAACTCACCAAGCCACTCAGAATTTGTACCAAGCCTCTCTTAACACCAAACCAAAGCAAATCCACTCCTGATACGAATTGTGTACAGTCGACTTCCGAAGACAGTCTAACTTTCAAAGACAGTCTTCCGAAGATGTTCCAATCTTCCGAAGCATCTTCTGTTCAAGGTACCGGGAGTAGAGAGATGGTAGGGTAGGAAAATTGATAGATGGAATCTTCAATTTGAGGGCTAGGGGTAGGGAAGCTCGAATTGAACTCGAGAAGAAGCAAGAAGATGTCTGACAGAAATTGGGCAGCGCTTCCGCGCTCAATGTCACAACAGGAAAATAGGGATGGGAGAATCGATCGATCAGGTTGCTTGCAAACCACCGGGGAAGCGCAGGGAATACCAAACAAAGGCGAGAAGCAGTGGGAAGAGAAAAGAACATGGGAAGAACCTCTACTATCTTTTGTCTGCTTCCCGAGTTGTCTTTTTCTTCCGCGCGCTTCTGGCTCTGGTCCCAGCTCCAATGCGACCCCACTGAGCTGCTTCCGCGGTCAGCTCCTGACTACGCCTCAATCGATGAAGCCAGTCCACCTTCGATTCCACTCAGCCGTCCTCCAATGTCAGTTTTCAGGAGTTCACAGGAAACGCCTTCAGCTCACCACGCTTCCTGCGCTTCAGCAATTTGACCTCGCCTTCCTTCTAGCTTCTAATCGATCCTATCCTCACTCAATTTCACCTCGCTGCCTTCCTCACTCAAATCAATCCCTCGAATCGATCTTCTCAACTAAGAAGCGCTCCTGCTGCGGGAAGCTGGAAATCTGCTAATGCGCTTCCTGCACATCTTCCCCGCATTTTAGGGGTTTCCACCCTAGATGACTTACCCGACCTACCTACTGTCTTGGTGTTACCTAGTAGGTACACCTACTGCTTTACTTGAAAAACCCGTGGTTAGGCCTTCGCGGTTCACCGTCTTCCGGAAGATGCGTGTCTTCCGCCGTTTTCCGTCTTCCGCTATCTTCCGAAGACATCACCGAGAATACGCTTCCCGGAAGACCGTCGTCTTCCAAAGAAGTCAACTTATTATTACAAAAACCTCGTAAGATCATATTCCTGCTAAGGAAGCCGTAATCTTAAGTAACAACGCTTCTTCAGTTATACAAACAAGTTATTAATCCAAAAATTCGTGAATCCTGTAATTTGTGGGCACCACATACGCCCACCCTCACATGTTTGCATCCCCGCAAACATCAGCGCTTCAGCACTTCTGTTCACGTCCAGTACTTCTTGACACGCCACCCATTTACACGAGTGGTCATCAACGTACCGTCTAACTCTTCCAACTGCAAGGAGCCATTGGTGAAGACTTCCAAGACGCGGTAAGGACCCATCCAGCGAAGATGAAGTTTCCCAGGGAACTTAAGATGTCGATTGCCGTACAGAAGAACCAAGTCCCCATCTACGACGATCACCTTCTTCAACTTGCCATCATAGTTCACCTTACGTTGCGCTTGTACTTCATACGTCTTCTCCAAAGCTGCATTCCTATCTTCTTCGAACTCTACGAAGTTCAGAAGACGCTGCTCCTGGCTTTCCTCTTCTTACCATGCGTCCGGTTACGGCTAACCTGTAAGTAGGGACCTCTAACTCGATGGGCACAATAGGTGTCATGCCATAAGTTAAGTAGAAGGGTGTCTTCTGGGTCGTGACCTTGGGTGAAATCCTGAAAGCCCATAACACAGATGGCAATTTTGTGTTTCAATCATACGCATGGTTAACAGTTACCTTATTCAGGATATTACATAGAAGACCATTCGATTTCTCCGTCAGTCCGTTCGTTTTCGGGTTGTACAGCGTCGTCTTCCGATGCTTTATTCTGAAGTATTGGGTCAGGAAGGAAATAGTCTCATTTAAGAAATGAGTACCCCTATCTGATACCAATTCCAGCGGACATCCGTATCGAGTGATAATGCTGTGTCAGAGGAACCTGGCTACCACTACGGCGTCATTCTTCCTTGTGGCTTCGCCTTCCACCATCTTGGTAGCCATAGTCGGTAGCTATCAGAATATACCGTGCTCGTGTTTTTCTAGCCACCGGGGCGATAGATCCAATAAAGTCGATTCATCACTTTTCAAAAGGAGCAAGCGGAAGAATGGGAGTAAGAGACCACCTAGTAGTAGCTGTTGGTCTTCCCACTCTCAGGCACGCATCACATTTCTTGATCTCCTGAAAAGTGTGTCTGTACATAGTCGGCCACCAGTAACCGGCGTCCAACATCTTCTTCACTGTGGTCTTCAGTCCGTAGTGACCTCCAGCATCTTCGTAGTGAAGACCCGTGATCACTAGCTTAATCTCTGAAGGCTCAAGACATCTCCTTAACTTCTCGTCATGTCCCTTCTTAAACAGGATACCCTGGAAGATGGCATAGGGACCTGCCTTGTGTAAGAAGACAGCCTTCTACTCCGCATCCAATCCCTCGGGATACTGTTGGTCTTCCAAGAACTTCCTCAAGTCCCTGAAGATCGACTCTTCTATGGAAGTCGCAAAGACTGGATCAGAAGATCTAGTCTCGTCTTCTGGGAGGCAAGCGGCACGCCCCCCTCAGATGAAAGTGTCTCTGCGAAAACTGAAAACAGCTTCTCGTCAGGGAACTCGTCTTCCACTTCATCTTCTCGTCGTTCCGTCTCCAATCTGGATAGGTAGTCAACATTAACATGATGTCTTCCAGGCCTGTACTCAACTGTGTAAGTAAATTCCCGGAGTAGCAGGATCCACCTAGCTATCCTACCAGACAAATCTACTTTCTTCACAAGATGTTTTAAAGAAAAATGATCCACATAGAAGACAAACGGGTTGGCTAGAAGATAGTGCCTAAACTTTCTACAGGAGTAAATCATGCTAAGACACTCCCTTTCAGTTGTAGAGTACTTCTTCTCTGCATCACTGAGTTGTCTTCCCGCATAGTAGATGGGATAATCCTTATTCTTCTCATCTTTCTAACTCAATACCACCCCTATGGCGAAAGCAGAAACATCCACATAAATATGGAAGACTCTCTCCCAATCAGGTGGCCTTAGGACGGGGGATTCCGACAGAAGCCTCTTCATTTCTTCGAATGCTTCCTGCCTCAGAAGACCAAATGTAAGGTTCGTCCTTCTTCAGCAACTTGGTAAGTCTTCCTGCTACCTCTACGTACTTGTCAATAAACCTCCTGTAGTATCCTACGTTGCCCAGGAAGCTTCTCAACTGAGTCAGGTTAGCAGGTGGGTGAAGTTTCATGATAACTTCCACCTTAGCATAGTCGACTTCTATACCTCTTCTAGAAATCCTATGTCTTAGCAAAATTCCCTCTGACATACCAAATAAGCACTTCTCAGGGTGAAGAGCCAAACGATGTTCTCTACACTTCAAAAAACACTTCCTTAGAAATATTAGGTGGTCTTCTTTCGATCCAAACACACAGAAATCATCCAAGAAGATCTTCATGAAAGTGCGAAGATACTCTTTGAAGATTGTAATCATCAATCTCTAGAATGTGGCGGGCGCGTTGTACAAACCAAATGGCATTTGATTGTACGCGTACGTGCCCCAATCAGTAGTGAAAGTAGTTTTCGACTTGTCTTCTTCTCTGATCAAAACTTGGTTGTACCAAGAATATCCATCTAAGAAGCTGTAGAACTCATGTCCTGCTACCTGGTCTAACACAGAATCGGTGAACGGTAAAGGATGATGATCTTTTCTCGTGGCCAAGTTCAGCTTCCGGAAGTCCTGACACACTCGGATCTTCCCTGTCTGCTTCATCGGCATGATGACAATAGGAGCTACCCACTCACTACTAAGCACTGGGAAGATGACTCCCACCTTCAGGTATTGGTCGATCTGGTCCTTCATCAGAAGCGAGTACTTGGAGTTGAGCCGATACTGTCTCTGCCGTGTAGGAACAACGCCCTCCAGCAAGTCGATGCGATGCTCTCCCAACTCTCGAGGTATGCCCTTCATGTCTTCTATGGTCCATGCGAAGACATCCTAGAACTCCGTCAGAAGTTCTCGAAAGTCTTCCAACTGTTGGCCCTCGATCACCTTGGAAAGCTTCAGCTTCTTCCCAGGAGCAACCTCCATTTCTTGAAGATCGTCCGGGTTTACCATTCCTTCAATGTGACTGTACTCACTGGCACCAAAGTATTCCGGTTTGGGAGCTTCTTCCGGTTCAGATTCGTCTTCAGGAAGACCAACTATCGGATCTTCCGAAGAGAAGACGGTATCTTCGTCTTCTGGAAGACCAACTGTCGGATCTTCCGAAAGGAAGACGGTACTTTCGTCTTCTGGAAGCTCTTCTTCTGCAACTTCGTAGCACTCAATGTACCCACAGATCACTTCCTCTGCTACTTCTGTAGTACACAAGTTATTCATCACAAACTCATTGTATCATTCATCCATGTCAGAAGACGCAGTTGAGTCTTCTGAAGTGTACCCCTCTGTCGTAGAAGGTGTTTCCCCTTGGTGTCCAATCTTGATCCAAGGAAGCGAGACCTTGGTCTTCTCACCTGGCTTGGGTGTAGGATTGGGAAATCTCAGACGATGTCTTCTCCAATCGGTATTTACATTTGCAGCATACAGCCATGGTCTTCCTATCAACACATGATATCCAACCCTAGCTACAGGTCGCAAAATGATGTAAGTGAGGTAAAAAGATACTCCCCCAATTATCGTCAAGACATCTTTCAGTTGCCCCAAGGGTCGGCTTCTGGTCTGGTCTGCCATTCTGAGGATTCTCGGAGTAGGCTGGAACTCAGTGAAGCCTAGGGCATGCGCTGTTTCTTCAGTCATGATGTTAACTCCGGAGCCGGAATCAATGGGTGCCTTCTTCAGAAGACAGCTATGGATCTCCATATCAAGTTCTGTGGCTCCGAAGTCCTCATGCTCTATCCTTAGGATCGGGGTGCTCTTGGGAAGTTTAGCTGTCCTCCTCTTCCTCGATCCTCGAAGCACGGATTGTAACAACTTCCTATAACCAGCATTGTCGTCCAAAAGCTGTTGGAAGGTTACATCCACCTTCTGGTTCCACAAATCTCGCAAGAAGTCGTAAGGGGATCGCTTCAGAAGAGTGACTAGTGTTTCCAACAGAGAAGATGTAGTAGCCGCTTCCTTGGGTGGAAGACCAGAATGGTGTCTTCTCTCGACTGGGGGCTCTTCTCGTGTGACAGGGGCTGTCGTAGTTGGTGTAGGAAGCTGCTGTACTATCTTCCGTCGCTTCTCCAGCTCTTCTTGCATGATCGCTTCAACTTCTTATCTAATGTCAGGAGCAAAGTACTTCGGATCTTCTCGGTCGTAAGTAGGAGAAGAAGGCCGCTCAGTGGAAGATGACCTCTCCTTCCGCTGTTTCTTCTTCTTGATCTCCTTCTGACGGGATTATGACTTCCCTTTGCTTCTGGTACTTTTTTTGAACACCGCTTCATCCAAGACTTCTTCTGGAGGCCAACTGTCTGAATCCGGGCTAGGGCTCCAAACAGTGCCATCCGCCAAAGTGAAAGAAGAAGCTGCTTCAAGTGACTTCGTCTTCTGAGCTGCAGTCGTCTTCTGCAGCTGAGGTTCCTTTCCTTCGTGCTTCCCGGGGTCTGGTTCGTCTTCCTCGATATGGAGACAATCCGTACAATCCTCAAGATCTTCTTCTTCTACCGTGATGTGCTGTATCACTGCTAACTCGAGTTTAGAAGCTGATACAGCTTCTGCAGGAGGCGTGGTCTCTGCAAATCTAACCATTTGTCGTGACCGTAAGGTCTGAGGACAATTTCATGTGAAATGACCTGCTTCCTTACCGTTCCCACACAAGGGCACTTGCCCAATCTGTCTTCTCGGATGAGGACAAGTGGACCACCAGTGTCCTGTCTCTCCACAATTATTGCACGTTCCAAGAAGAGGGTTTAGAGGTCGTTGTGATGAAGAAGGTTGCCAGGGCGTCTTGGTCTGTACATTACTAGCTCTATCCCTAGGTACATAACGATTATATTGGGCGGGAGGAGTAGGAGTGAAGGGTTGTATCGTCTCGATCCTATTGCAGATCTCTCCACTGGGATCATGTAGATATCTCTCATCGTCTTCTTCCCAGCCTGCCCAATTGACAGCTTGGTCCTGCGTACACTGATCTCTGGTGTGCCCGGAAGCGTTACAAAGATTGCACCAAAGGTTTGGCCGTGAAGCCGTAGGTTGCTTCCGCTTGTCCTTCTGGTTCAGAAGATGAACTTTCAAGTTGGCAAACTGTTTCAGAACTTCATCGATACGGAGATCCGGTGCAGACTGAATGATCTGAGTCTGAGGCATCTTTAGCACAACTTCTTCCCTTGATCGTGTCTTCTCTTTCTTCTTCTTCCGCGCCTTCTTCTCTTGTTCAGATTCTGATTCTGAACTTTCGACAGTAGACTCTTCAGAAGTAGAGGATACTTCCGAATCACTTTTATCAGTTTCAGTGGACTTGGACTTCCGAGAAGACTTCTTCGACTTCTTGGACTTCTTCGAGGTCTTCCCTCTGTCTTTCATCATATTCCGAGTGATACTCGAGGTTTCATACTGCTCGGCATGCTTCTGTACTTCTACTAAGTCATCACCTCCTCCTCTTCTGCAGTACAACTCCATATCCTGAGACAATCCTCCCAAGTACCAGTCCACGGCTTGCTGGGCACAATAACCGGGTTTTCCTTGGTTCTGAGGGATGTGATCCAGGAGGTCTTCAAACCTCTCGGTGTAATCCCGCAGTGTCTCTTTCTTCTTCCGTTCGAGCCTCTGAAGTTCTATGAGGGTCATCCGATCATAGCCCACTCCTCTGAACCGTTTCAGAAAAGCTGCCTTCAGAGTAGCCCAAACGGGCATTACTAACCCATCATCCAACATTTTACTCATCCATTTCTTTCCCTTCCCTACGATCAAACTGGGAAATTCACGAAGTCTGTCGGCATCCGAGTCTTCCTTGTTGGATCGAGAGATGATCTCGAACATCGTGATGAAGTCGTCCGCGTCAGCATCATCGTCGTACGGATGGTACTTCTGTCGAGTCTGGGAAGCCATGTCGACTGCCGGCTGGTGCGACTGCCAACTTCTTCCTCCCTCAACTCCAGGCGGTGGAGATCCAGACCTGTCTGAATCACGAAGGTCGTCTTCTGAGTCAGAACTACTGTCGCTGTCGCCTTCTGCGACGTCTAGAACGATCTCCTCCAGTCATCCTTCACCATGAGAAGCTTTTTCCGCACTTGAGAAGACGTCTTCCGAGTAACCAGTACCAAAATCTACCTTGTACACGGGATCGCCCGGTTGGCTTCTATCTTCTCCAAAGATTATGCTCGAGATAGAAGGTTCTTCCACTCTACTGATCGGATCTTCCTGAGCTCTTCTTCTTTCCTTTGGTGTCTCAGGGATATCCGCTGCTCTCTAGAAGTGGTTCGCTGGGGTGAATGTACCCACTCAGGATCTTTACCCGTGCGTCTTCTGCTTCTTCCTCCTGGTCGGAGGCATCCACCAGAGTGCTGAAAAGAGATGTCCCTCTTCTTCTAATACTAGATCCGGCAGACCGAATGACTGAATAACCGATCACAGGTTCGGAACGTCTTCTTCTCTTGCTTTTGTTGTACTCACTGCAATCTTCCAAGAAACTCTTGGAAGCAGGGAAGCGGCTTCTTCCAGTTCCCCCTGATGTATCTTATCAGCTTCTGGTTGCGGTTCCTGTCTTCGAGCAAGATAGAGTCCCACAACACATTCAACTACCATCGAAGTTAGTTCGAAATAAAACTAACTAATGGCACACAGATCCAGGAAGCTTAGAACAAAAGTTACTAAGATGAAATCCCCGACAGCGGCGCAAAAAATGGTGCTCACTATATGTAGTGTCGCAAGATTACTCCTTTTGCCCATTTAATATACAAGATATCGTTCCCACAGAGGATTTGCACAAGTAACGCTACTCTAAGTTCTAAGATCTGTTCAAACACACGGGTTTTTGCCTAGAAATCCCGTCTTCTCACAAAACCACGCGTCTTCTAGACACGCCAAAAGATGCCCTGATCTAAACAAACAACTACTAACTAAAATATCACACAACTATTCACAGAGAAGCTCGGGAAGACGCGCTTCCTGCTTCCAGGTCACTTCTTCCGGTCTTCTCAGTACGTCTTCCCGAAGCAATTCTCGGCTTCTGAGAGTTCAACTCGGCTTCTCACACCTCCAGAAGACTATCCTGCTTCGCAGAAGTCGACTAGAATCGGCTATTATACCTTACTCACTCTCATATTCCAACGGGTTAGATTAATCACAAGGTGTATGTCTCTTGTAGCCTTCCCAGGCTTCTGCCTACGAAAATGGTCTTCCTGCAGCACTACAACGACATTCACCTTCACAGAAGCTCAATAGAAGTCTCGGAAGCTCACTAGAAGAAGGTAGGAAGATGGGGAAGATGAGAGAAGATGGGGAAGAAGAGTAAATCCAAACAAGAGAAAACAAGATAAAAAGGAGAAATTAAGATTCCGACAGGCTTCTAGTCCGGATCCTGACTAACAAGCCATCCCTGCTTGTAATAATTTGGGGAGGAAGACAACAAACATGTGTACAGTTGCACCGTCTTCTACTTGAGGATGTCGTCTTCTGTTGTGGGAAGAAGGCTTCTTTCTCCTTCTCTTCGCTGCTTCGACTACTCTGTCTTCTGGGATCCTTTACCCATCAGACTGTCCGTACGTAGATCCGAAGTGCTCTACTAGACGAGCCAAGCTGCAATTCCACAACTGCTGACAATCACCGCCACTCAGGAAGAACACTTCCCATGCACAATTGGTAGTGAATCCAAGAAAACCCACCACCCAGAAGACATGAATAAAGCTTTTGCACTCAAATTCGCAATCCATTCCCCGAGAAGATGTCACATTGGCATTGGGAAGCTCACTTCCTCTACTTCCCGCGCCTACTCCTCGACACAACAGTCTAGCCAACAGGACTGCACGAGGATGCCGTTCTCTGTTCCTAAAATGTCCACTACCTCTATCTACATCTTCGAACCGCTGCTGGTACCGAGCATGTAGACCCCTTCGGTATAATCCTAGTCTATTCGTATGTCTCTAACATCGGATGTAGTGTGTCACTAACGAACTAGATTTCCTACTCTTCGATCCTACTTATGCATCCACCACAAGGGAACAGAAGGAACCACCACCAGGGAGAGAAAAGCTGCCCCTCCACATGCAAACGGTTTCCTTTTCCTGTTCTTGCGCTTCCTACTCTGCCACATGGCTGCTTAACTAATTTTACACTGAAAACTGCCACCCTTAAGATAGCATGTTTGGTTCCTACTAAATCTGGAGATGTCAACGTCGGTTACTATCTACTCTGATTGCTCGGTGGCAATCTCTACCTGATCTGCTCCTACCGGAGCTCCTAATGCGGCTTCTGATAAGCTAGAAAGCCCTGCGATTACCTCGGGTGTCACTGAGGTGACTTCCTCCATAGTCGTCGTTGGCCTTGCTGTCGCTGCTCGTGCTTCTTCCTCGGCTTCGGCTTCTGCTTCTGACTCAACTTCTGCTTCTGCTTCGGAAGACAGAAGCGTCTTCTGGGAAGCGGAGTCGAGTGGTGCTTCCTCGCTCTTCTGAGGCACTGGTGCGGTACTAGGGATCATGGCGACCTCATAGGGGTCCGAGGAAGTCGCTTCCTCCACGCGGAATACCTGGGAAGACGGTTCTTCTTCTTGTCTTCCGGGGCATCTTCCGGTGTCTTCTTGACTTCCAACGCTGTCACTACCAAGTGGACAGCGAGATCGAACTCCTCCTTCTCCAATCCGGATCCAGTCGATGGTGCTGGAGCTTGGAAAGATGCGTTTGCAGGTGGCGGAATCAAGAAAAGACCATAGAGTGTCTTCACTCTCTCTATCTGCCGATCCAAATACCTGAACATACTCTCCTTGCACTCGACCAACCTCGCTCTGGACTCCTCGTCTCATTCTCTAGCCAAGGTAAGCAACTTCCTACCCGCGATGAAGTTGAACTTCTTCCGAAGCGCTTCCACCGACTGTGCTAGCATCTCCTGCGCACGAGCTTCCGCTGCTTCCCGCTGCATCTTCTCAGCTGCAACTCGCGCTTCTGCGACTTCCCGCTGCGTCTTCCATGTTGTCCTCTCCTCTGCGAGGGCGGTGATCTTCCCCCGCACTCGGAGAACCTCTTGGTCGCGCTGTTGTAAACGCGCCTGCAACTCCTGGTTGCTCTTCCTTAGTTGGGTCAGCTCCTTGCTCCTCGCTGCGAGCTTCTCCGTGGTGCGGAGACTAGCTTCCAGCGCTTCTGTCTTCTTCTAGCCTTCTTCCTGACGCATCAAGGTGCGCAGACCGAATCCAGACTGTAGCGGCTTCTCCTGAGCCTTCGCTCTCTTCTCCAGCAATTCCATAGCTGGCTGGATCTCTGCGTGGAAGAAGGCACTGAACTCTTCCAGCCTCCTTCCTGCGGAAGACAAGTTCATCTCCACAATCCGATCAGAGGTGGCGACCTTGTCTTCTAGAGGCAAGGATGCCTCTTCCACCATTGTGGCCTTCATCTTCTACACACGGGAAGAAACTACTCTTCTCATCTTCCGGGGTGGAAGATCTCTCCCCATGGTAGAAGCGGTCCTCTTCACTGCGCTTCCCCGCATCGTAGTAGGAGTATCTATCCATCTTACGTCTTCTGGAGTCTTCGGAAGACTCCCTAGTGTGGCAAAAGCGATCTTCTGCTCCGGTCGGGTACTCAGCAGTTCTTCCTCCGAGTCAGACTCCGATCCCGAATGAATGAGGGAGGTGGTCTTCCTAGGTACACTTCTAGGGCTCATCTTCCTCAGAGACGTGGCGTCTTCTGACCCACTGGAGTCGTCTTCCCTCACCAGAAGCGTCTTCTGATGAGAGCCGGCTCTCAACTTCGGCATCAGAGTGGGAGGGGGAGTTGCGGCTGCTGCTCGGTCGTCTTCTTCCGAGGTCTCCTCCTTCGTCTCAGGTTGCGCTGTCGGCCCATACTTCACCAACTGTCTTTCTGTGAGATCTCCCATGGCTACGTACAAGTAGCAGAGGAAAGGTATCAAGTGTCCTCCCGCTGGGGTACCCAAGTACGCTAGCTCCGCTTGTACATATATGTGGAAGAAGGCGCCCCAGTTGACGGGCACTCCTTCATCCCACACTGCTTCCAAGAACTCTACGTCCTGATCTCCAAGGTACCTCGTCTTCTGCGCTTTCCCCTTGGGAAAGAGATGCAGAAACAGCTTCGCCAGAAGTCGCTTCTTCGGCTCCCGGTAAGATTCGATCTTCCATCCGTTCCTTCCCTGCCTGTCCTCCAGGAAGAGGCAAGTTGTGCTTCCAGGCACGTGCCACTCACTCACGATCTTGGGCAAGATCTTCTTCTCGAGCCAATACCCTCGGTCCTCGGATTCTGACCTGTGGAAGACCCTACGCCACCAATCTTCAGTCTAGGAAGATGGTCTTCCTCGAGCTACTCCTGCTTTTGCAAGTGCACGGTTGCGAGGCGGTAATGCTGCCCAAACCTCCTCCAGAAGTCCCTGGTCGGCGAGGTTCCAATCCCACAGGAAGAAGTCGAGACCCAACTCCTTGAGGAAGGATGTGGCCTCGGCCAAGTCTGCTGTGGGTAACACCAACCCTCACGGATGCATCGACATACTGGAAGATCTGTTGCACTAAGCCACACGCACTTACTGTGAGCTGAAGGCTCAGTCCTTCCCAAGTGCGCACAGTCTAGCTTCTACTTCTCAGAAGACGAAACTAGTCTTCCAGAAGACAGCTACTCCGTCTTCCGAGATTCTAACAGTACTTCCTAGATAGCTCTCGTCTTCCGAGCTATATCTAAACAATCCTAACTTCCAGTCCAGCACTTCCAGTCTTTTAGTCTCTCTAGGAAGATATGGATTTGAGAAGCTTGGAAGACCGGGAGGCACAGGCCTGGTTCCCGACTTCCAACTTCTCGAAATAACAAACAACTCACCAAGCCACTCGGAATTCGTACCAAGCCTCTCTTATCACAAAAGCAAAGCAAATCCACTCTATATACGAATTGTGCACAGTCGACTTCCGAAGACAGTCAAGCTACTGAAGTGTCTTCCGAAGACAATCTTCTGAAGATATTCTAATCTTCCGAAGTGTCTTTTGTTCAAGGTTTCGGGAGTAGAGGGATGGTAGGGTAGGGAAATTGATAGCTGGGATCTCCAATTTGAGGGCTAGGAGTAGTGAAGCTCGACTTGAACTTGGGAAGAAGTAAGAAGATGTCTGACAGAAATTGGACAGCGCTTCCGCGCCCAATGTCACAATAGGAAAATAAGGATGGGGGAATCGATCGATCAGGTTGTCTGCAAACCACCAGGGAAGCGCGAGGGATACCGAACAAAGGCGAGAAGCAGTGGGGAAGGGAAGAGAACATAGGAAGAACCTCTACTGTCTTCTGTCGACTTCCCGAGCTGTCTTCGATCTTCCGCGCGCTTCTGGCTCTGGTTCCAGCTCCAATGCGATCTCACAAGGCTGCTTCCGCGGCCAGCTTCTGACTACGCCTCAATTCCACCTTCGATTCCACTCAGCCACCCTCCAATGTCAGCTTCCGGGAGCTCACAGAAAACCGTCTTTAGCTCGACACTCTTCTGCGCTCAGCAATTCGACCTCGCCTTTCTTCTAGCTTTGAATCGATCCTAACCTCACTCTATTTCACTCGCTGCTTTTCTCACTCAAATCAACTCGCTGCCTGAATCGATCTTCTCAGTCCCCAATCTCTCGATGTAGGAAGCAGGTAGGTTTCTGTGCTAATACGCTTCTTGCACATCTTCCCCGCAGTTTAGGGGTTTCGACCCTCCCGACCTACCTAACCTATTCGGTGCTACCTGGTAGGTGCACCTACTCCTTACGTGGTTAAGCTTCCATGGTTGCCGTCTTCCGGAAGATGTGTGTCTTCCGCCGTCTTCCGTCTTCCAAAGACACCACCGAGAAGACGTTCTTCGGAAGACGGTCGTCTTCCGAAGAAGTCAACTTATTATTACAAACAGCCCTTAAGATCATCTTCCTGCTAAGGAAGCCGTAACCTTAAGTAACAACGCTTCTTCAGTTATACAAATAAGTTATTAATCTCAAAAATTTCAAAAATTCGTGAATCCTGTAATTTGTGGGCACCACATACGCCCACCCTCACATGTTTGCGCGGAGGGTTGGCTTCCAACGCTTCTACCTTCTTCTGGTCTTCTTCATGCCGCATCAAAGTGCGTAGACCGAATCCAGGCTGTAGTGACTTCTCCTGAGCCTTCGCTCTCTTCTCGATCAACTCCATAGCTGGCTGGATCTCTGAGTGGAAGAAGGCACGAACTCCTCCAGTCTTCTTCTCGTGAAATACAGACTCATCTCCATAATCCGATCGGAAGTGTCGACCTTGTCTTCCAGAGGCAAGGATGCCTCTTCCACCACTATGATCTTCTGCTTCTACGAGCGAGAAGAAGCTACTCTTCTCATCTTCCGGGGTGGAAGATCTCTCCTCATGGCAGAAGCGGTCCTCTTTACTGCGCTTCCTCGCATCGCAGTAGGAGTATCCATCCAACCTTCGTCTTCTGGAGTCTCCGGAAGACTCCCTGGTGTTGCAGAAGCGATCTTCTGCGCAGCTTGGGTACTCAAGGGCTCCTCTTGTGAGTCAGACTCCGATCCAGAATGAATGATCGGGAAGGAGGTGGTTTTCCTAGATACATTCCTAGGACCCATCTTCCTTGGTGGTGTCGCGTCTTCCGACCCACTGGAGTCGTCTTCTCTCACCAAAAGCGTCTTCTGATGAGTACCGGGCCTCATCTGCGGCATCAGAGTGGGAGGGAGAGTCATCGTTGTTGCTCGATCGTCTTCTCCCGAGGTCTCCTCCTTCGTCTCATGCTGCCCTGTTGGTCCATATCTCGCCAACTTATCTTCCGTGAGATCCCCCTTGGCCACGTACAGATAACAGAAGAACGGAGTAAGATGTCCTCCTGCCGGGGTACCTAAGTACACCAGCTCGGCCTGTACATAAGCGTGGAAGAACGCTCCCAGTTGACGTTCTCTCCGGCACACACTACTTCCTGGAACTCCACGTCCTGATCTCCAAGGTACCTCGTCTTCTGCGCTTTCTCCTTGGGAAAGAGGTGAAGGAACAGCTTCGTCAGAACACGCTTCTGCGGCTCCCGGTAAGATTTAACCTTCCAACCGTTTCTTCCATGCTTGTCCTCCAGGAAGAGACAAGTTGTGCTTCCAAGTACATGCCACTTACCCGAGATCATGGGTAAGATCTTCTTCTCGAGCCAACAACCTCGGTTCTCAGATTCTGGTCTGTGAAAGGCCATGCGTCATCAATCCTCGGTCAGGAAGATGGTCTTCCTCGAGCTACTCCTGCCTTCGCAGGTACACGGTTGCGGGGTGGTAATGCTGCCCAAACCTCCTCCAGAAGACCCTGGTCGGCGAGGTTCCAATCCCACAAGAAGAAGTCGAGACCCAACTCCTTGATGAAGGGTTTGGCCTCGGCCAACTCTGCTGTCGGTAACACCAACCCTCGAGGATGCATCGACATACTTGAAACTCTGTTGCACTAAGCCACACGTACTTATTGTGAGCCGAAGGCTCAGTCCTTCCCAAGTTCTCACAGTCTAGCTTCCACTCTCAGAAGACGATTCTAGTCTTCCAAAAGACAGCTACTCCGTCTTCCGGAATTCTAACAGTGCTTCCTAAGCTCCTCTCGTCTTCCGAGCTATATCTAAACAATCCTAACTAAGCAAGGCCTCGCATGGATTACTAAGAAGACCCACCTTGCATTACATCCTACTTCCTAACAGAAGATACAAGATATGCAAGAAGTAGAGCGTATGAAAGGTTCAGAAGATGGTTGCGGGCTCTTGCGGTGACAGTGGTCTCTAGGAAGACTCCCGGGACAGCTTCCGATTCAATAACGTTCTCAGAAGACTTCCCGAAGTCAGGCTTCCCTTCACTGGTCTCACCTGTCTTCTGCTTCCTACACGCAATCTAACCTCACAACAGACACAAGACATTCACACTCTGTTCTTCTGACTTCTCACCTCTCATACAAGCTCAGAAGAAGCTTGCTGCATGATGGGAAGACATGACTTCGACCATTCTCTCCAGATTCTGCCAGCAAGACTTCTCACAACTCTCTTCTAAGTTCAGGAAGAAGAAAGAATAGGCTGCTATGGGTCGGACAGAAGAGACCCGTAACGGACCCTCACGTCTTCTTGCGCATTCTACCAGCCTTTCCAATCTTCTAGTCTCTCTAGGAAGATGTGGATTTGAGAAGCTTGGAAGATCGGAAGACACAGGCCTAGTTCCCAACTTCCAACTTCTCGAAATAACAAACAACTCACCAAGCCACTCGGGATTCGTACCAAGCCTCTCTCAACACAAAAACAAATCCACTCCGCTCTTGATACGAATTACACACAGTCGTCTTCCGAAGACAGTCAGGCTTCCGAAGCGTCTTTCGAAGATGTTCAGGTTTCAAAAGCGTCTTCTGTTCAGGGTTTCAGGAGTAGAGGGATGGTAGGATAGAGAAATTGATAGATGTGATCTTGAATTTGAGGACGATGGATAGGGAAGCTCGAATTGCACTCGGGAAGAAGCAAGAAGATGGCTGTCAAAAATTGGACAGCGCTTCTGTGTCCAATGTCACAGAAGGAAAAATGTGAGGAGAGAATCAATCGATCGGGTTGCCTACAAACAACCGAGGAAGCGCGGGGGATACCAAGCAAAAGGTGAGAAGCGGTGGGAAGGGAAGAGAACATGAGAAGAACCTCAAACAGTTTTCTGTCTGCTTCCCGAGCTGTCTTTAATCTTCCGCGTGCTTCCGGCTCTGACCCCAGCTCCAATGCGACTCCACAGAGCTGCTTTCGTCGTCAATTCCTTGCTACACCTCAATCGAACAGAACTCCATTCTGTTCCCGTTTCTCCTCAGCCGTCCTCCAGTGTCTATTTTTGGGAGTCTCCAGAAGACTCCTTCAGCTCTATGTGCTTCCTACTCTCAGCGATTCGCCCTCGTCTTCTTCCTAGCTATGAATTGATCTCGGCTCTACTCAATTTCACTCTGCTAGCCCTCCTCGCTCAAGTCGATCACCTTCCAACTCGATCTTCTAGCCAAAAGCGAGCTCGATGCGAGAAGCGGTAGTGTTTCGGTGTTAATGCGCTTCCTGCGCATCTTCTCGTGCAGTTTAGGGGTTTTTGACCTACCCGACTGACCTAACCTACTCGGTGCTACCTGGTAGGTACACCTACTTCTTACGTGGTTAAGCTTCCGCGGTTGCCGTCTTTCGGAAGATATGTGTCTTCCGTCTTTCGTCGTCTTCCGTCTTTGGAAGACACAACCGAGAAGACGCTTCTCGAAAGACGGCCGTCTTCCGAAGAAGTGAACTTCTTATTACGAAAAAGATCGTAAGATCATCTTCCTTCTAAGGAAGCCGTAATCTTAAGTAACAAAGCTTCTTCAGTTATACAAACAAGTTATTAACTTTGAAAATTTCAAAAATTCGTGAATCCTGTAAATTGTGGGCACCACAGGACGTTTGACGAGGGACATGAAATACGAAATGGATATATATTTCTAGGTGAATGTTTGGAGCAATCACCAATGTGGGATAGAGTTCCAAGAGAAAGGTGAAGAAATGAGTGACGGCTGAACCAAGGACCAGATCGTCTCGAGCTAACCTCGAGAGACAATCAATAGATGATACTAACAACCTTCGTCACAATGTCAAAGAAGCCATGTATCAACTACAACACCTGTGCAACATGATGGAGTTTTACCAACGATTCAGGCACGGGAGATCAAGGAGCTTTATCGAGCTTCTCAAGATGATGAAGACCATGCAGAAGGACATGATCTCTAGAGATAAACATATCGCCGAGCTTGAAGTAGGTCAAGAGAGTTCCTCGTCTATTAGAAAACTTTGTAAGACAAATTTATCAACCTCGTTTATAGGTATAAGACGAGCTCGTAAAGTTAAGGATTTCTTACCATCTTCTTCTTATTTTCTTAAAGTTTGATCTATACTTTGAGGTGTAATAGACTCAAGAGACAAACAAAGTAAGAGCAGCAGTTATGTTCCTAAAAGACCATGCGCTCCTCCGGTGAACTGCATACAAAGATGAGCACGTTATCATGATGTGAATTATCCATGTGATCAAAAATTCACCATGTACGCATTTGATAAGCAAACTAAGGAAGAAGAGAGAAGTCCGAGTGGGAGGGTCCACTGTAAAATATCGATGAAAAACTTATCCTTAGCATCCACATCAGGTGACTTCATTGGTGCTAGAGTAGACAGAGACGTCTCGCATTCATAATACGTCTAAGGGACATCAAGTGTCTCGCCCTTAGACAACTTGATGCCTTTCATATTCCCCCGAAGAGACTATCCTACCGTGTTATTATAAGCCGGTTGTGAGTCTGCAAAGGCTTGAGATCAAGATCTCTCTCCTACAAGTTCTCAACTACGCCATGTAACTAATCTCACATATGTACATGGAAGACAATTTGAAGGTTAATAAGACACTCATATGCATTATTAAAACTCCCTTTACTAACTAAAACCTCATAACTTTCTCCATACATATCATATTTTGCATTTTAAGTCTCTATAGCATACAATATTATCTATAGAAAAGTGTTCTAAAAATACTATTTTGAATTTGCAATAATTTTTCACATTCTTATCGCTCTTCCAGTTCTCATCAAAGTGCTTGAAGTAGCTCTTTACCCGCTACTATGTTTCTTACGTCCCAACATACCACGTTGGTCAGCACGACGAGTTCGTCAACGATACAAATTCCTGTGAGATATCACTAAGTTAAGAGATAGCAAGATGGTATCAAACATATTGTGAAGCTGGTACACCTCTTTTTACATTCTTCGATGCACTCATTAAGGATGTATGGTTTATTTATTGGATGACTGAGCGTATTTAAAAATATACGCTTCTAAAATTATTTATGCTCAAAAAATAGCCAACAAGCCAAAAATCAGTCTGATCCGACTTACTTATAGAGAGTTATGAAGGTTTAAAAAATGGAGGTATTAACAAAGTGGAGTCGCCACTTCAGCGCCATGTTACTACTATTTTATCTTTAGAATTGAGTCGTTCGGTGCTACAAGATAAAATAAATTATCACATCAGTAATATTTTATCTGCTAGTTGTGAACCGCTTGTCACTACAAGACAAAATATGTATCACATCAAACAGCAACGTAGACTCAGATATGTCAACAAGGACTGTCACATCAGCAATATGTCATATTAATACTATTTGCTCCAAAATTGATTTTTGTTTTTTTTTATTCCTTTCTTTGGTGCTTATTCTTTAGTAGCTTTGTCTTCCAATGACAAACCGTTCGACACTGCAAGATAAAATAGATGTCATGCCAACAACCACCTAGACTTCAACACGTCAGCAAGGACCGGGACATCAGTAGGGGTGTCACATTACATTTTTTCTTTTAGTGACGAGCTGTTCTTCACTGCAAGACAAAATAAGTATCACATCGGTAGGCACCTAGGCCTTGCCATGTCAACGCCCACCTACTATCCACCATGTCAGCAAGGACCACCACATCAGTATTATGTATTTGTCTTCTAGTGTCAAATCGCTCATCACTATAAGACAAATAGATGTCACTTCAATGGTCACCTAGACCCACCATGTCACTTCAACGGTCATCTAGTACCATGTCAATGAATCTTGCTCTGCCACATCAGCAAGACCATCTGTTCACTACTAGTTCATTAGTATTTTGTCTTCTAGTACTAAGTCGCTCGTACTACCAGACAGAATAAACCGGCACATCATCATCTGAAGGAAGGAACGTTGTCGTGATGTGAATTATTCCACATAGTGAATAATTCACCTCTCAGTTATAAGTTAGTCTCTCTGAGTGAAGCTAAGACCTCACAGAAGTCGATTCTTGAAGAAGTGAGCATTCAAAAATCTGAAAACACCAAGGCGTAGGTCTCGTCGCGCTGATCACTGTGGTATGTTCAAAAGTTACAAACGGAGTTGCAGGCGAAAAGTTACTAGGGGTTCTTCTACAAGATTTCTGATACCGGGAAATTTACCATAAATCTGAATGAGTTCGAAAAGTACTTTTTAGATTTTTCTCATGTAGATTGTAGTGTGTAGTATTTGTTTAAAATTCGAAATATACAAAAAGAGCATTTCTAGAGAAAGTTATGGCACTTCGTGTTAGCAAAGGAAAGATAAAATACCACAGCTTTCTAGCATATTAGCTTAGAAACTGGTCTTCAAAACCAGTTGTGAGATCAGCTTTCGTGGTGTAGCTGAGAAACTTGTAGGGAGGAGGTCTCTGGATCAAATCCCTTCAAACTCACAACCGGCTTGGAGTAGGCTGGCCTCTTCGGGAGAATATGAGGGGCACCAAGTTGCCTAGAGACGGGACACTAGATGTCCCTTAAACGTACCGTGAATGCGGGACGTCTCCGTCTACCCCTGCACTAGTGCAGTCACCTAGTGTGGATGCTAGAGGGAGATTACCACCGGGTTTCGAAATGGACCTCTCACCTTCAGGTTGTCGGGGTAATTAGTACGAATTCGGTTGCGGCCCTCTAAGTCCTGGGGTAGCGAGATGACATCAAAGATACTCCAAGTCGGTACCAATTCTTTTGTAGAAAAATGTAGAGTTCGAAATATTATTCACTTGATACCTGAGGCCATACTTACGGTACTTCAAAGTTTAAGGGGGCGGAAAACGACAATGGTGATAACTCGGGCTCCACGTGTCAGAACGAGGTGATTCCGGTGGTTAGATAGCTATGGTGGAGTTACTTCGAGTGGAGGTGTCAGATGCTAACTGTATAGCCAAGTCGGTGGCCGTCCGTACAGATGAACCTGCGAAGGCTTAGTGAACTAGTCTTCTTACGTGTAGATTTATTATCAGTGATTTGTTTTTCTGCTGCCATCTGTTTAGGGCGTCTTTTACCCCTGCCAGATGACACTGAAGATTACGTAGGGTGGAGGAAAACCCAGAGGGGTGTACTCCGGAGAGAGAGAATTCTCAGTCCATTGTCACATTATCGGAGATTGTCGATCGTCGAGCAGTGTAGAATTTATCGTGCGGGAGCTATCGAGTAGAGGGAATCGAAGAGCTAGGAGAAGATTTTTACACTGAGGTTACGTCTGGAGAGAGATTTTCTGACTGATCATAGTTTTGACATCAAGAGATTGAGCTTAGTAGACAGAATCGAGTAGAGAAGAGACCTACAACTTGTACGCATACTTTTCTAAAAAGAAAAATGGAAGCTTCTAGGTGAACGCTGGTGCTTCACAGGAGCAGTTTTCTGATATTCTGAGTTATTGAACGTGAGATTTGCAGTCTGAATGATCTGAAGTTGAAGATTTACTTGCACGCCGTGTGTTTTATCTTGGCCGAACCGAGAACATGGTGGTGTGTTTCCTTGCGATCCGTATTCCGTGTGTAGTTTTTTGCCCTCTTCTTCACGATCGTATCACAGCTAGAAGGTTCGCCCTTCCCAGGAAACTCTCGCCTCGACAACGTCTAGAATACTGAAATCTTTGGATGACAATAACTTAGCCATCAAAGCTCCATTTGAGCTGATTTTTTTCTGTTGGAGTCTTCACATCGGGAAACACATTTTGGATGCCACACATGTGTTCCGTTTCAGGTTTTCTCTTCTACGTAGATGCTAAGTCATCAACTTGAATGAAGGACAAGTAAGAAGAATGATAGAACTTCTAAAGGGATTGATCGTTTCTATTCTGATGACTTTATTTTTCTAGCTCCATGATCATTTTAGGATGGCTCAGGGTCAGCCTTTTTCAGGGCTAGAAAAAGCTTCTGTTATCATGTGATTTTGGAGGGCTATAATATTTTAAGCTTTTATAGATATGAAACCTTCACTTAGTTGTTTCTAGAGACTTACCACAAGATTTGACAAGGGATCGTCATCATGGAGCGTGGAGTTGAATAGAGCAAACTGTTCATTCTGTAAAGAGATCTTCTATTGAATTCAAATCAAAGGAGATTAGCTTCTTAATGAAAGCGGAGAGTGCTTCACAAAGACATGGTACCTTTTTTTGGAGGAGGTCTAAGAGGAGACAAGAAACTGAGTGGTCTGGCATTTGGAATCTGTGGAGATTTTGTGCAATTCATTCTGTGGTGTGGTTAATTTTTTTCCAAATTTGAATATTTCTCTTCTTCGAATTCAAATTCTTTTGAAACCGACGAAGCGGATGGAGGATAACAAAGTCAAGGAAACTCTCAAAACCACGCAACATGGATAAGGTTCACAAGAAGAATAACGGCTTCAAGAGACCACGGGATGGGAGTGAGAGGGATCGTTAAAAACCACAAAGAAGACTCCAAGACTGATGTTTATTCAAGTAAAAGTTGGTAATCATGATGTTATCTTTCTTGTGGACACAAGAGCGACCCACTCCTTCATAAGTCCAAAGTTGATGAAGAAGTTAGGCTTGTCTATCATCAAGGAAAACAAGTCTATTCAAGTACGCTTTGCCAAGAGCAAGATGTACCAAACGTCTAAAGTGACCTTAGACGTACGATGTGTGGGTGGGAAGTTAGAATTTACAAAAAACTTCATGATGTGCGAGATGGATGATATCCATACGGTTAGAGAAAATGTGTTCTTGGATTGGTTCGAAGTGAAACTTAAGCGGAAACTTTTGAGGTTGAACATCAAAGTTAAGGGGTGGAAGTTAGGATGCGGTTGATCCCGAAGGCGTAGAAAATTGATGACTTTATGGTGAATTTGATCAAGGGTAAACAGATGGACTTCAATGACAGAGTCATGTGTTTGATGCGAGTTGTAAACTGATGGCGAGTGGTAGACAAGAAAAAACATCAAGAGACGCAACTAAACTTCCGAAGGTGCTTGAAGCACCTTCGGAACTTGAGGATGTCTTGATGGATGAGCTACATGTTGAATTACCTCCAAGGCGGATAGTGTACCACAAGATTGAAGTCTCGTCAGAATCAGAATCAGCCTCTGAGGCCGTTTACCGACTCAATCAGGTGAAAATCTTTGAGTTGAAAAGACAACTCTGTGCGCTATTAACACAAGGATATATTCGAACTAGCAAGTCACCTTATGGAGCCGAAGTCCTCTTTGCAAAGAAGAAGAATAAAAAGTTACAACTCTGCGTAGATTATCAGTCATCCAATAAGATGACGACGAAGAATAATTATCCCTTGCTTAGGATAGACGATATGTTTGACGGATTTGTAGTACTTGAGTAGTGAGGCCTAGATGGCTACTGACATGGCATTTATTTTATCTTGTAGTGACGAGCAGCTTGCCACTAGAAGAAAAAATAATACTGATGTGGTAATCTATTTTGTCTTGTAGTGGAAAGTGTGTATGTGTTAAAAGGAAAAATACTAGTGACATAACGTCGAAGTGGCACCTCAACTCCAGCCAATACCTCATTTTCTTTAAACCCCCATAACTCTATTTGGATAAGTCGATCAGATTGATTTTTGGCTCGTTGGAAAGCTAATTTTTGAGGCTATCTCTCTAGAAGATCATAAACAATTTTAGGTGGGTACTCTTTTAAATCCATTCAATCATTCGATACATAAGTCATACGTCCATCAAAGAATATAAAAGGAGGTGTATTGACTTCACAGTATCTTTGATACCATCTCGCTATCCTTGGACTTAGAGATACCTCATCGGAATTTATACTAATTATTGCTCGTCTTGAGAGGAAAGGTTCATTTTGAAATCTCAGCGATAAACTTATCTCTAGCATCCACACCAGGTGACTACACTGGTGATGGGATAAATGGAGGCATCTCGCATTCACGATACATTTAAGAGACATCTAGTATCCTACCCCTAGGCAACTTGGTGCCTCTCATATTTCTCTAAAGGGTTCAATCTATTGTGTCACTGTCGTATGACTTTTGCTTATTACATTCGGCCAGTTGCCGTTTTTTCACAACGGCATCATTGACTTTTGAAGTGTGTTGTTCTTCCATAATATTTCGTTTTTTTTGAAAACAATACCGGTACCTCTTACCTAAATTGATTGATTTATGTATTATTAATTTTGTATATATGAAATGGAAGCCTTATGTTATCCCCTTGGTCTCGGGTAAAGCCCGGAAATCGTCAATTTCCGGAACGTCCGAGAACTAAGCCTATATTCCATAAGACCGAAGTAATGAACGTTAGGCTGAAAGACGAGCTTCAGCCCTACGGGCCTATATTTTTTCTTCCCACTTTATTCGCGAAAGCAAATGAAGAGTTACTCCCAATCTAAAGCGCCCTTTTTCCATTCATATACAAATCCAATCGTCAAAATCAATAAAAATACCCCTGGGGCTTTTTCAGTTTTTTTTTCAGTTTTGACGCGCGACCAATGGGTATCGGCCTCTCCCCTATCGGGTCTTCATGCCGAACCCTTCGGCCCTTCTTTCGTAGAAGTGTTCTTCGGACCCATTGGGTCCGAAGAACACTTCTTTGCCTTTACAGGCACTACGTGCTCAGGCTGTATTAGGTGATCCTCCACTCGACCCGAACTAAAAATATCAACGCATATATGGTCTCTAGGCGGCTTCCAGAACAAAAAAAGTGCACGTACCTCCGGCGGATTACTCAAGTCCAAAAGACAGAAGCTTCTGAGCTCCATTAGGCTTTCTTCTTCCATTATCTTTTTACCCGGCTCGGCCTCCCCTTTCATATTCTTTTTTATCTCCAAATAGCATCTTATACACCTTTGTGCCGCCGCTGTTGTCAAAATCTTTTATTTGCCCCTCTGCCCCAAACATCACTCCGACTTTCATGAAGGCACCATAACATTGGAAAACATAGACATCAAGTATTCGTATCCTAAGACCTTATATGTGGGCGGAGAACAAGGGAAGTTGGTGAACATAGAAGACGTCACCAAACAACGTTTTCTGGAACAAAAAAAACACGCATCTTGGGTCGCGAGGACAGGTACGGAGGTTGGTCTTCCCTCAGCGTTAATTATTCCTCTGGCCCTTAACTTGTCTAGTATCCGCGAAAGCGGTGCGTATATCTGTATTCGGAACGCCTGGCCTTGGTTCGTGGGGAGCGCCTGTCGGCCCTCAGAGGAGAAAATACGTTCTCTCAAAGCGAAGGCCAAGGGTGGAGAACGCAGAGCGAGGCGCCGAGAAGAAAAAGCCTAGCCTCCACTAGACGCTCAGGCCCTTTGGTCTTTTATCTTTGTACAAATTAGTACACATTTTCATATAATTAATGAAAATCGGCAAAAAAATAATTTATTATTATTTTAGAAATAATATAATAATAAAATAAATTAGATTATTTCTTTATTTGAAAAAATAAAAATTTTGAGAGCCGGGTGGCCGTCGCCACAGTGGGGGTCCTACAGGCGCTCCCTTCCAATAAACTACATAGGTGCTATGATCTCATACGAAAGCTAAGCACACCAAGTGTGCATCATCTTTGTTTATGGGGCCACTATTCTATATGATCTGAGGTTAAGTCTCTTTGAAGCTGGCACACGAACCAAACAAGAGCAAGTGGTTTTTGCTTCTTTTTGTTTTTTTTTGTCACTTTTGTTTGGATAGTTCCCAATGTTTGGCACTTTTTATACAAATTACTTAGATTCGCCAGAACAGCTCCTCATCTCGAATAGCGATGGCAGGTTAGCAAGATGATCTTGGGCTTTCCACAGTCCAGCTGCGAACGACAAGGACCCCTCAATCTCGCTTTTACGACATGCTTTGGTCTCCCACCACTTACGTGGCAAGGATGAGTCGTATACCTGACGCGCGGAAGATAGGCTCGCGCGGTTTAGAGCCCATGTGTTGAGCCCCATTGACATAACTATGGGTGACCTAACGGTCGCCCTCACGATCTCGAATGAAAGAATCCATGGAATCTTTCATTCACCATTTTAAACTTGATACAGAAGGTCTTTCTGTACCAGCTTCTTCTACCTATATAGCAGTAGAAGCGCCTAAAGGAGAATTTGCTGTGAAATCTTGCACGTCCGGTTCGGGGTATAGGTCAAGAAAAGGAACTTCAGGCGATGCGCCTTTTGAGGATGGTGCGCAACAAGGCCAAAGAGGCGGGATGGCACGAATTCGAGGCGCGCGCAGGGGAGAATATAAGCAATACCTCAAAATGGTGAGCAAGGCGTACACCAAATACTATAGGAAGGTCCTAGAGGGTCACCTCCGACAGGCCCATCAGACTATGTTGTCTAGCAAGCTCTTGAAGTCCGGAGGCTTGACTCTGGCGCGCCAAAGAACTATCGACGCATTGGAAGAGACGCTGAACCAGATCAAGAGGGAAGCGCAAATAAGCCAGTTGTGATTCTACAGGAGTTCGAGACCAAGACCTCTCTCTTATAAATTTCTCAACTACGCTAGGTAGTTGATCTCACAACTGTTCGTAAGTGACAATTATAAGATTAATATGGCACTCATATGCATTATTTCACCTCCTTTTACTAACTAAAACCTCATAACTTTCCCCATACATACTGATTTCTAGCATTAGTCTCTGCAGCATACAGTATACTACAGTCTATGCAATGGTGCTCTCAACACTCCGTTTCGAATTTACTACAACTTAACACATACTTCCTGTTTTCATAATTCTCGTCCAATGTCTCAGGTAGATCTTTACGTGCAACTCCATTTCTTAAGTCTCGACATACCATGTTGATCAATGCAGCAAGTTCGACGATGTGATACCCTCATCTCTCTCGCTTCTCACTTGTTCATCAGTCTGCTTGTCAAACACGTACATAGTGAATTTTCCATCACATGGACAATTTACATCATGACATCTCTCGCTCAATATAACATAAGGTCTGAACCATCTCCAAAAAAACTTACGAACTGTAGAATGCTGATCTTCTAGTGTATTGTCATTCACCAAAATCCATTCATCTGCTTGTATCGGTTTCGGCCATAGTCTGTGGGTCTTGCCAAAATGCTCCTTGTTTTTTACTCTAATCTATTTCAACTTCTATTGTGCATCAACAATTTCTTTTCGCTCTAACTGTCTGTTCGTAGCGCAAGGAGGGAAGTACAATCTAGACCTCTCCCATGCAAGGTTGCCAATGTAGGAAAGTACTCCTCAGTAGGCATTATTGACTTTTGTCCCAACATAAGTTCAATTGGCATGTAGCCGGGTAGTGGTACAAAATCTAATTGTGAGTTTTGCAGGTGGTACAAATGAAAGAAGTTATAATCTTCTCACTCACCTTGTTTTACGTAGCATGTGGGGTGAAGGAGATGAGAGAGATTGATCCAACTTGTGGAGTAAAACAGTCAATTAACCATAGGTAATACCCCATTTCAAGACTGCTAAACCTCATGTACCCCAAGGTAATCGAGGCTTAGTAACATCAGTTATTTGTAAATAGTTATCAACGTGGATAACAGTTATAATTATTGATATGGATAACTATTCCACCGTTTGGTTATTGACGTATAAACTTTGTGCAAAAATGTCATTCTATAGATATCGAAGTTTGATATTGTCAAACAAATCCGTTGTTTAGTTATCAACAAATGAACTTCATGCGACAAGGTTATCTATAGATATCAAAGTTCGATATGTATGCTTGACATGCATAAAATTCTTGCCAGAATTTTGTTGTGATAACACCTTCTAAAACGACTGTCAGTTTACAAATATCAGGAAGTTTCTATGGATATCAATAAAATATTTTGCATGCTGATAACCATCACGGACAATTGATATTGTTCCCCGCACCCAAGGTAATCAACTCTCAATCTGATCAACGACAAGAATGGACTTAGTTTTGTGTTGTTATCTTGTAACTCCACTCTCAGTAAACAATATTATGTAGAGGAAAACAAAATTATCATATACTAGCAATTGATATCAGCAAAATTTTTTGATAGTAGGAACACTCGGTGACCTTGTTGGATGTCAATTTTAACCATGTGAATAACAATAATGTGTTATTATGTATTTGATTAGAGTCATATAGTGTATGAAATAATAATAAATTGTTATTAAACACCAAACGAGATTCATGGATGTAGAAGTTCATACTCGATGACCCTTGACAAGCTCCCTAAGTGTATAAAAAAGTTACTGATATCAAAGAAAATTTTCTTTATATCAATAATAAAATTTATTTTTCGAGGTATCGCTTGAACTCTTGATTATGGAAGAGTAAACAAGTTTACCAAAAAGACACTACGAAACAAATCGACAACATGATCACAGTGAAGAGGTATTTAGTATCTATATTTTCCCCAAAGATTTAAAATATTTGTTGTAAAAAAAAAATTTGTATAATCTCAAGAGAGTTTACTTCTGGTTATAAACCATTCATTTCTCACTTTAAAACTCATTTAAGACTTGAAAGTAATCTATTTAAGTTTTATAATTTGTTCAAAAAATTTACCAAAAAATAAATATCATAGTTTTTACTTACACTTGTTTATAACGAAATCCCTTAATGAACCTACATGATTTTTAGATGATGGTAAAGTAACTTTGAAAACTTGCGAATGGGAGAAATAACACTTCAGATGGAGTTTATACACTTCGCTTATCATATCGGGACCATACAAATGTGATAACGTATCTCCTCATAAATCATGATGTTCACTGAATGATATTCTTAGAGGTCTCGATAATTAACAATGTCATGAACGGTATGTCTAGAGATTTTTAGATATAAGATCACCATCGGATACTTGAAAACCAGGAATATTGACCTCAAATAATCGTGAAAATCATGATCACCTGAACAGCAAAACCAATATGAGATCATTATCACAAAGATTAAAGTGGAAAGACGAAATGATTATCAAATAAGTCTTGAATAGGAGTTGTAGTTATGAGTTACTTCTCTTATATGGTAGACTTCAGTTTTACATCGAGCAAACAAAACAGTCGAACTACTGGGGTATTGTCTTGAGGAACTGTATTTCTAACGTCAACGTAACCGAACATGCTAGAACCATTGAAACCAAAAGTTAGAAGTTGCCGGTAGAAGGAATAACTTGAAAAGTTGGTGCGATCACAACATGAGTAGCACTTCTAACGTTTGTGCTGTATTGTCGCTTGACAAGTCACCATCTAAAAAGCTCGAATATGTAATTATTTTAAATAAGTCTTTCAGTTTACATGCTATGTGAGGACTTACCTTGATCCTGTCCATTTGTTTTGAGAAAAGACGAAAGGATGTCCCAGTAACTGCAAGATAAGATACAACTTGCAGTGTTCATTTCATACAATAGTATCCATTAAAACGAAAGGATGTCAGAGTAACTCAATCGTAGGTAATTTGTAGATTTTATTCACGATGTTTCACCCGATTGAGTCATACAACGGTTTACTTTTCACATGCTCGCATGTGGCCGCAGTTAGCTGAGTCCGGTCGAGTTCTGGAAGTCGCTTGCATGTATGTTGTTAACATTTCTTGTATACTCTTTCTTTTCTGTTTGGAAAGGGTTTAGGTTCAATCATTCCAAGAACAATTGTATCAACAGGCAGAAAAGAGATTCAACCGGCCAGAACTCACTGCGGTGGCTTAGAATTCTTTGCCCACGGAGCTACGCCTACTGGAGGGAAGAAGAACCTCTCCATGCGAGACTAAGAATAAAACATTTCTTCTATATTCCATGAACAACGTGGAAACAATAATATCTACATATCCATTTTAAGATAGTGTTCCAGGAACTACACATGAAATTTTCCTCAGAATTCGAAATTCTGAATGCTAAATTTGCCATGACACTATGCAGTACTAATACTAAGTTTATGAAAAAAAGAAAAGGTTATTCAGCTCATGAGTTTCTCGATGGCGCTTCGTTTCTCTCCGCAGCATGACTGTCTTACATCTTTCACTCCTAAGGATTTGTGTTGGGGTTTCGCTTACACCCTCATGTACTTCTTCACATCTGTTGCTTAGACCTTCCTTGCGTCCATGCTTGCTTTGGATGCTCTATCTGGCACATGTCGATTAGCTTTGCCTCTACCACTCTCTACGGTGTTTCTCTTTTCATTCCGACGTTCCCTCTTCTTTGCTTGGTTCCTCAATTGCTGCTTGCTGCTTCAAGTCAGCGTTCCCTTGCTCGCTTGTATCAAACTATTCGGCCTCTAGAATATTTCATTTATGTGAAGGTTAGTTTTCATACCGATAGCCTTTCTGTTTACACTTGGTAACAAATTTGATGTGTTCTGATGGTTGACCCAGTCCTTTTTCAGCCATGGCTACTCCACCATTTCGAGGAAATAATTCTACACTTCGCACCAAGGCTGCACCACTTTACGTCGATATCTATATCAACTGCAATCGGATCAGACGACTAACTCCCAAGGAAGTCACGGTACACTTGGTGCAAGAAGGGGTAGCACAACCGCAGTAATTGATCCACCTCCAAGGCAACAGGTCCAGGATCAAGACCGGGTAGAGGACCATTACGCTACCATCGTTATCAAGGACCACATTTTGTTAATCATTGTCTCCTATGCAGACCTCCACGTTGTTCAAATTGCTACCAGGAACATACCTTGGTAGAGTGTCTACAGTTTCACGCACTCCTCCATAAAGTTCAAAGAGGAGGACCGCACAATGCACCACCACAAGAGACTCGCCATGAACCAAACCTTCACTTCATTGGAAGAGACCCTGAAGAAGGAAAAGAGGAAGAAGAAAGAGAGAAAGAAATCCACCACGTTTCAGCAGGTCAGGAAACGGATGTCCTCATCACAACTCGAGCAAAGCAGTACGCCAAGGACTACGTCAAAACACCAGCAAGAGGGGTCGAGCACATACAACCACTTTCAACATCCAGCAGGAAGAAGAAGAAGAAGCAACCTTGACGCAAGCAAAAGTAGATAATCCTACTCTCAACATGTACATGACAATAGTTCTCATGTTCGATACATTGAACAAGCAACCAGCTCATAATATCTTTTTTGGTTACGACATCTTGGCAGATATTTCAGCCATCAAGACTAACATTTTGATCAAATAACTGTTAGAAGTATCCTAGTCTTGCAATACAATCCGAAGACTTCTTAACAAAGAGGATGGACTACATCCGAGGAGACGATCACTCTCTAGAGAGCACAAATAGTGAAAAACACTACCCCATTATAACACCAAGTCAACCAGCGACCATCTTCTTCATCAGATGATAGGATTTGATAGTCCTCATCACCATAGAAAGTCATCTTCTTCGTGACTGTCATATAGACTCAGGGTCTTCAGTTAATTGATGACCAAGGAAAAGTAATGGAGTCCTTAGGTCTCAAGCAACTCATCTGCATAACGGTCATCCTCAAATGGCAGATGGCAAGAAAGTCCAACCCCTCAGAGAGTTGAGACGAGTATCTACCCTGATAAGAGAACACACCTTCTTGATCGACTATGTTATCATAGAAATGCCACCACCAACACAATTCCCAATACTATTAGGGACTCCATGGTTACGTGATGCAGATATTCAGACATGGAAGGAGAAGGTGTCCTACATCTTCAGGATGATATCAATCAATGGCACCTGATGTATGACAGCTACAATGAACTAGAGCATCCACTGGCTAGTTGTTTCTGCATCACCACTGAGGAAAGAGGAGGACGTCTCGTTAGATAAATCCAGAATGAATCATTTATCTCGGAGTTACCATACCACATGATAGCTTCAGAACTTGAAGAGTTCTCTAAGAATGATCCGGACGACGTCTGGTTTGATCAGAGCCCATTCCATGACGACACTCCAATTCTACAAAGCAGTGATAGTGCAAACTATCACACAAGACCCAAGGACGAGATCTTTTTACCTCTGGCTCAAGACAGTCAGGCTACAGAAGTAGCACTATGTGATATGAAATTGCATGGACTAGCACAAAACACACCACCCTAACACTCCATGATTAGGTAGAGATAACCTCCTGAAGAAGTCTTGTGAAGGCACCTTCACAGGAAGATCTTTTGATTAGGTACCTCAGGAAATGACTCCTACCTTGCTCATCCGCACCCAAGTTGTATGTACCATAGTAAGTCAGGAAGAACCTTCCTCTTACAAGAAATATTTCCCTGAAGATATTTTGGAGGAACCAGGGGTGCTATCCCTGGAAGGACTAAACGTACATGCAGCAGAAAGTACGGAATTTTGGGACCTTGAGTTCAGCAATGGAATAAACATTCCTAGTCAGAACAGACTGCTTAGACTAGAAGGCACTACATCCATCGTAAACTCTCAAGGAAAAAATCATCTTCTCCAACCTGATCAAAACACCTAATTCACATTTCCATGGCTTGTGTCGGATGAACAAGCTCAAGAGCTATCTCTCAGGTAAGACATCTCAAGAATAGATTTACGGAACTTCTTTCTGACCAAGCCATCGGAAGGAGCTGCAGATTGATTCCCCTTGCATTTTCCAATCCAAGACAAGTTCCAAGAAGTTGATATCTCCAGGGAGGGAGATATCAAGGTACCAAGGACCCAAGGTACATCAAGGTGTCGATAAACGTCCATGGAGATAAATTACCATCAGTCCAATAGTTGTTTCAAAAGTTCATGGATGCATTTGCATACAATTACACTGAACTGTTTTGGGTAAACCCTATATGTTATCAACACCGGATCTCACTTAGGGAGGGAGCAATCTCGATACGCAAGCCATATTGGTTCAATATGAAATACCCAGTGTTGGTGAAAAAGATTTATTGAAACTCTTGGATCGTAAATTCATCTACCCCAGTGAGGAGTTAGAATACATGTCTTCCATCCTGATGGTTCCAAAGAGAAATTCAGGAAAAATTCAGATCTGTGTGGATTTTCAACAAAGAGAAGATGCCAAACCCTTTCCCAATTTCATTTACGGATATGTTCCTAGATGATGTGATAGAGAGTCATAGTTTCAGTTTCATGGATGGATTTAGTGGATAAAACCAAATCGTCATCATGTCATGTAGCAACCCACGAAGATACAGTTAACAATTACACAAAACACAGTACTACAACGTCACAATGATAATTCTGATAGTTTTCTATTATTCTCACGAAATGGAATAATATCTGGATGAGAGTTTAAGTCTGATAAGAAACCAAACCCAAGCACAACCTGATAAATCGAATACAAACAACAATGAAATAGTTCTTGATCAAAGACCCTTCCAACAACAAACAAAAGATTTGAGAAGATAGACGTATGAACAAATGAAGATAGCAAATACTGCTGAAATGTTACTAGTGTTCTTCTGAAAAGACAGAAGAATACAGACTTCACATCAAGGCTCAAAGAATAAGCCCCTACTCTTCCTAAGAAGTGTTCTTCTAACTAAATCCTCACTCTTAAGAATCCCACTTATTTGAAGAAGGTAGACTTAAGACGAAGCCACCATGTTCCGAACTCTTCTTACAATTTAACTTATGCTCCTCCACTTCACAGTAACTAATATGTTCTCAGATTCTCATAATGTCCTTCACTTAAATAGCCCGAAGACTCTCTTCGACGAAGGTCAGCTTCGGAGATTCTGCATCAATCATATTTACCCTGCGATAGTAAACTATGTCCTTCGTAGGTAATTACCTTCGCCCATATCATTCACACTCTCACTACGCAACCTTACGCAATCGGAAATTAACTAACAAAAACTGAAAACATGGAAAAGATAAAATGACTGAGAATCGCAGCACTTATATAGTCTTTCGTCCAAAGATGGCGGATCTCATCTCCTACAAAGAAAAGATTACATCTAGAACGTTGAATCATGACTTCCCACTTGGCAGAACCGAAGTTTCTACTCTACATAACTGTAAAGTTTGTCCTATACTCCATAATGAAAACTTAATTGTCTCCCTAAGCTCCTTCAAATCTCTAATAATTCTCTCTGCTATTCTAACTATTCTACTCTTCGCCGAAGGATCTGACGCAATTGTCAACTCTGCCCCAAGTCGCTGGAGAAGCTCCCTTTCTGTCGCGCCGAGTTTGGTGGCGAAGTAGGTAGTCGTAACCTCTTCCACCTTCGTCCGAAGCTCTTCGGCCTTCATTTCTGCAATCTCCTTCGCTTTTTGAGCCTTCGCTAGCTCCTCATCCCTTGTGGCTAACTGTTCAAGCAAAGCATCCTTCTCCGACTTCATGTCATGAAAATGCAAAGTCATGAGATTGAACTTCGCCTGCCAATCTTGTATCTCTTTAGAAGCTTTCACCTGATCTTTAGACCTTGCGACCACCAAAGTATCATGTTCCGTTGTCAACTTCTTTACTTCGTCCGAAGAGTCTTCTAGCTTCTTCATCAAAATGTCTTTATCTGCGAGCCATCCCTGTCGTTCGAAGTGCACTGTGCTTAGAAGATCAGTTAACGACAAAGGCACCTTCGTCTCATTCTCATACACATGCCGCTGCATGTTCAATTGTGTTAGAATGGATAACGTGGTACCGCTGAGAAACTCCAAGGTCTTCTCAAACATGCGTAACTCCTTCCCTATATTCGGATCTCGCTGTGTCAAAGTCGTGGCTTCATCGGGTCGGGGTGAAGTCCGAAGTGCTTCCTGAGGAGGTTCTCGAAGTGTAGCCCCCAAAGGTACTCTTCTTATCACAAATGCTTCCCGGTCCTTGATTGTCTGACTTCCTCCTGGACCTATTTCCCCTACGATCTCCACTGAAGAAGATCTTGTAGGAGTCTGGACATCTTCGGCTCCTTCGTCCGAAGTCGTGGTTGTCCTCTTCGCTTTCTTCTTCTGCCGCGAAGTCGCACCACCCAAGGTTCCCGCTTCTGTCATCTCCCTCTTCGTTAGGGTGCTAGGTCCCGGCGAAGTCACTGGAGTCGTCAGCTCTTCTCTCCGAGGTGTCGGCTCCATCAAAAGTTCATCTTTGGACGTTGTTCTTTGTCCGAACTTCTCCTCCTCTTCCAGGGTTAACAACTTCATGCCCAGATAGAATATCACTGTGAAGGCTGCGAAGGTCGCGAAGTATGTCGACCCATCATCTCCGAAGGTACTGTACAGCTTCTGAACGTGCTCGTGGAAGATCTTCGCCCAATACAATTTCTTGCCTTCGAAGATCTACTCAATGAAATGTATCTACCAATTGGCTAGATATGAAGTCCGCTGCGGCTTGAAGATGATGTTTAGTGCAATCGTGACATCTCTCTTGAACGGGTCGATGTAACTGTGTACCTTGAATCCGTTCGACCTCACCGGCAGCGTTGAGAACAAGTCACTGTACTTCACCACTTCGTCCGAAGACGACTTGCAGGCACTATCGTACATAAGGTCACCTGGTCTTCCGGCATCGTCGATTCCCAAGACGAAGCTCCAATATGACAGTGTCCAATTGGCTGATCTTGTCTGAAGATCGTCAGAAGGATGTCCACTGCAGATGAGAATCTCCCGCAACAGCTCCGAAGAGATCATCCCCCAGTTCTCTATCAAGAATGCTATCCCCATCGTTTCCAAGCGTTCCCGATATTGACCGAAGTCGGTCATTTTGTTGCAATAGTCTTCAGCTTCGGCTTCTGCGACGTCTGCATTCCTCTCATTTTGTCCCAAGTTGAAGACCGAAGTCCTTCGCCTCTCTGTGTATGAAGTTCGTCTTCGTCTCTCCTTCACACTAAACCCTAAGAAGACTCTCTTCGCCGAAGACACTCTTCTCTTGCACCGATAGTTCCAGAGTGCTACAATAAACTCACAAGTGGAAATAGTAAAAGTGAATTGCTTTTGACCCTTCTTATAGGTTTTTCCTCTCGCTTCTTCACGCGTGAAGCTCCTCTTGTCTCTCGATCGCGAAGTTGCATGAACACCTGTGCTACTTTGGTCCTCCTTCCCAAGGTCATAACTTCGTCGTCCGACATCCGTTCTCAGCAAATTAGGTATCCCTGGAAAGTTCTTCGTCTGAGGAATACAACTAGGTTATTATTCCAAAGATATACATTTCATAGGTTCTGTATTCTTGCTCAGCATCGTTCTTCGGCTAAGAATCTCTATACTACAACTAAACTTATCCAATCTGTCATCTATACTACCTAATCTACTATTTTATCTAATAAAAACAAAAATTTTCTAACAAACTGGAAATCCAAGGCTTCACATACTCCCCCTCTCAATTGTGAAGCGACCTCACGAACACATCAGCAGTAGTATCGCTTGATTCTTCCTCCGTTTACTTGAGTAGCAAAAAGATTTCCTTCCAAGTCTTCAAGTTGGACTGAACCATTGGCGTAGCATTCTGAGACTTTGTATGGTCCCATCCATCGCAGCTGTAACTTCCCTGGAAACTTAGTGTGTCTACTATCGTATAGCAAGACTAAGTTTCCGTTGTTCACATCCACTTTCCTCAACTTCTTATCATATATCTCTTTCCACTTCTCTTGTTAGTCCTTAGTTAACTCCAAAGATGCTTCGCGATTTTCTTCTAGTGCCATCAAATTTTACAGTCTGATGAGCTGACTATCTTCTGCAGATAATCTATCCTGCGACAGAATCTTGTAAGTAGAGGTTTTGAATTCAATAGGTATAATGAGATGCATTCCATAAGCTAAGAAGAACGGCGTCTGTCGTGCTGTTATCTTCTCTATATTTCTGAATGCCCACAGCACTGCATCCAACTTGGTGTCCCAGTCATAAGCATGGTTGACAATCACTTTGTTCAAAATCTTACATAGCAACCCATTGGTTTTCTCAGTAAGTCCATTCACCTTAGGGTTATACGGAGTAGTCTTTCGATGCTTGATCTGAAAATACCCTGTCAATGTCTCTATGGTGTTGTTCCAAAAATGCGTATCTTTATCACTCACCAGTTCCAATGGACATCCAAACTTGGTGATGATATTCTTATGTAGAAAAGCTGTCACGTTACCGCATCATCTTTCTTCGTTGCTTCAGCTTCCACCCACTTGGTTGCATAATCTGTAGCCACCAATATGTATCTTATACGTGTCTTCTTTGTTGCTGGCTGAATAGGTCTCATAAAATCAATTCCCCACTTCTCGAACAGTGCAAGAGATAAGATAGGATGGAGTGGCCACTGAGTAGTTCGAGTAGGCTTACCTACTCGTTGACAACTGTCACACCTCTTAATGATCGCTTGCACATCTTTGTAGATGGTGGGCCACCAGTATCTCGCATCCAAAATCTTCTTCACTGTGTTGCAAAGAACATAATGTCCTCCTGCTGATTCAGAATGCATGGCGTCCACCACTCTTCCTACTTCTTCCTCCTCTAGACATCTTCGCAGTTCGTCATCGGTTCCCTTCTTGAATAAAATGCCATTCTGCATCTCATACGGTCCGACTTTGTGTATGAACACCGTGCGCTGCTCCACATCCATTCCTTCAGGACACTGCAATGTGTACAGATATCTATATATCTCATGGTACCTGCTCGTGGGGGTTACTGTCAGCTGGCAAAGCTCTTCATCTGGAAAGTCGTCTGCTACATTGTCTTGTCGCTCTCCTGTCCTCAATCGAGACAGGTAGTCTGCATTCTCATGATGTTTACCTGCTCGAGTTTGAACTGTGAATTTGAACTCCTGCAGTAACAACATCCATCGTGTTATTCTTCCTGACAAATCAGATTTTTGCACCAGATGTTTTAAAGCATAGTGATCCACGTAGAATACAAACTCGCAACCCAACAAGTAGTGTCGAAATTTTCTGACAGAATACACCATCCCTAGTGCTGCACGCTCTGTGGTGGAGTAGTTCTTCTCTGCAACAGACAACTGTCTACTCGCATAGTAAATCAGATGGTCTCTCTTTTCACTATCCTTCTGACTCAGTACCACTCCAATAGCGAATGCTGAAGTACCCACATACACTTGAAAGGGTTGACTCCAATCTGGTGCTTTCCTGACTGGAGCTTCAATCAACTTCGTCTTCAGTGTTTCAAAAGCTTTATGTCTCTGTTATTGCCAGATGTACTCAGTAGTCTTCTTCAACAATTCGGTTATTGGTGCTACCAAGGTTGCATAGTCTTTGATAAACCTCCGATAGTAACCCACATGTCTCAAGAATCTCCGCAACTTGCTAACATTAGAGAGAGGATCCAAAGCTACTATAACTTGGACTTTATCTACATCTACTTCAATGCCTCGCTGCGAGACTCTATGTCCTAATAAGAGACCCTCTGTCATGACGAAGAAACACTTTTCAAGGAAACTACAGCCAAGGAATTTATATGTTCTTCCCTTGGACCAAAAACACAAAAATCATCTATAAAAATTTCTAAGAACTTCCTAAGATACTCCTGGAAAATTTTTGTCATCATTCTCTGAAATGTGACAGGAGCATTACACAAACCAAAGGGCATCTTATGATATGCAAAAGTACCCCAGTCAGTGGTAAAAGTAGTCTTATCCTTGTCTTCTTCTCTAACGGATACTTGATTATACCTTGAAAATCCATCAAGAAAACTGTAGCACTCATGACCAGCTACCCTATCCAAAATAGAATCTATAAAAGATAAGAGGTGATGGTCTTTCCTGGTTGCTACATTCAGTTTTCAAAAATCTTGACATACTCTAATTTTACCAGTCTTCTTGGGTACTATCACTATAAGTAATTCACTGCTAAGGACAAGAAAGATAATTCCAGCACTTAAGTACTTATCAATTTCATCCTTGACTAAGAGATAGTACTTCGGGTTTAGCCGATATTGTCTTTGTCTTACAGGTACAGAATTTTCCAACAGGTCAATTCGATGTTGACCTCACTTCGCAAGAATATCCTTCATGTCTTCTATCTTCCAAGCGAAGACATCCTGGTAGTAAGTTAACATGTCGTGGTACACCTCCAATTCTGCTCTCTGTAACTTTGCTGTGATCTTCAAGACCTTTTCTTCTTCGAGGACTAAATCCACTATTGTCCATTCCTTCGGTGTGACTTACTTCTGAACTTCCTTGTCCCAACTGTGATTGCTATTCTTCCTCAGGACCTTCGCACTCTTCTTCTTCTTCTATCTCATAGCTTGCAAGTAATTCATAACTATGTAGGGTCCTGATCTTTCATTCTCTGAGCTAGTGCTCGAAGATGAAGAATCTTCATCCGAAGTGTACCTTGAATCTGTCGAAGATGTTTCGTCCTAGTGTGACATCTTCTTCCAGCTTACAGAGACACCTTTATCCGTGGGTTTCACCGGATCATTAAAGGATAACTTTTGTTTATACCAGTCAGTGATTACCTTAGCACCGTATAGCCAAGGCCTGCCTATAAGCACTCCATAGCCAGACTTAACCAATGATCTCAGTACAATATAAGTAAGTTTGAAGATTATCCCACCAATTGTCGTAAGGATATCTCGCAGTACTCCCAAAGGTCTTCGTCGACTCTGATCTGCCATCCTCAACACTCTTGGTGTTGATTCGAACTATGTGTAACCCAATCCATGCGTTGTCTCCTCTGTAATAATGTTCACGCTAAAACCAGAGTCTCATGTTCACGCTAAGACCTGGTTCTCCTATACGACAACAGACATATGAAATTTCCTAGGAAGCTTCATCTTCGCTAGATGAGTTCTTACAGAATCTTTGAAGTCTTCGACAATGATTCCTTGTAATTGGAAGAATTAGATGGTACCTTGATGACCACTCATGTTAATGGGTGACGTGTCAAGAAGTACTGGACTTAAAGACTAACTCGATGTTTGCGGGGACGTAAACATGTGAGGGTGGGCCTATGTGGTACCCACAATTTGCAAGATTGGAGATTTTTTTGAAAATTTTAGGTTAATGACGTGTCTATATAATTGAAGTAACCTTATTGCTTGAGTTTACGCCTTGTTTAGCAGGAAGATGAACTTAAGGTGAATTTGTGGAAAGAAGCCAACTTCTTCCGAAGCCGGAAGACGTCCGTCTTCCGGAAGATGTCTTCTGAAAGACAGAAGTCGGAAAATAGAGTGTGCTTCCTAAGAAGACGGTGACTGCAACCGTGGGAAGTACCAACCGCGCACCAACTAGGTGAGGTTAGGTATATCTAAAGGACAGTCACTATCGCAGTAGGTAGGACTAAGATCAATCGAGCAATTACCTAAACGCGAAAGAGAAGATAGTGAAGCCAGAGACGCAGAAGCACCATAGCTTTCTTTTCTGCTTCTCTACTCAATTTGAATTGAGAAGGACAATGGAGGCGCACGTAGAAGCAAATTTGCAGTGAGAGATTGAGAGCGGACGTCTTCCAGCAAGAAGCGCACTCAAGAAAGAAGGGTTGGGAATCCACACGAGAATCAAAGATTGGAAATTGGGAATCGAAGGAGGAAATCGAGGGTTGGAAGCTTCAGGTCGCAGCAGCTCGAAGTTGATTGTAGAAGCAGAGTCGCAACAACTCGAAGTCGAAGAATCAAAGCATAAGGGTAGTACATTGGAAATGCAGTACTGAGATTCTTCTTGCTTCTTTCCTCTTTCCTTTCGCTTCCGCCCTTCTGTTCTTATGTTTCCATGCTTCCCCGATTGTTTGCATGAAGCATATCGATCCCTCCCCTTCCCTGAAATTTCTCTTGAGAGAATTGGACGCGGAAGCACTGTCCAATTTTTGAGAGCCCTCTTCTCAATCTCTTCTCAAAGAATCAAAATTGAGCTTCTTCTTCCTCTTGTTCCAAAATTCTTTGTTCTGTCTATCAATTTCTCTACCCTACTGTGCTTCTGTCTCAGAATCCGTGTACAGAAGACTCGTTTGAATGTCTGGACATTTTGAAGCCGAATGTTTAAAATTCACATCAAGTAGTTGGATTGGATTGGAATTTGAGTTGTGAGAAGCTTGATGTGAAACCAGAGAAAAAATTGAGAGTTGATATTTGTTTCGAGAAGTAGAAAATTGAGAATTGTGTCAGTGTCTCTCAAGCTTCCTGGCTTCTCAAATCCACATCTTCCTAGAAGAGCTAGAAGATTGGAAAGGCTGGCAGAATGCGCAAGAAGATGTGAGGGTCCTCTATCTACGGATCTCTTCTGTCTGATCCGTAACAGCATGTTCCTTCTTCTTCCCACACTTTAGGAGAGAATTGTGAGAAGTCTTGCAGACAGAATCTGGAGAGAAATGTCAAGGGTCATGTCTTCTCATTACACAGCAAGCTTCTTTTGAGAGTGTATGCGAGGTGAGGAGTCGAAAAACATAGTGCAATGTTTCGTGTCTGTTGTGAGGCTAGATTGCGTGTAGAAAGCCGAAGACATGTGAGACTAGTGATGAGAAGCCTAGATGCGGAAAGTCTTCCGAAGACATTAGTCAACCAGAAGCTGTCCCCGGAGTGTTCTTGGAGGTCATTGTCATCACATGAGTCCTCAAATCTCCTTCCGCTCGATTCGCAGACTTCTCTTCTCAAGTATCCCTTCACCTTCTATTAGGAAGTAGGATGAACTGCAAGGAGGATTGTCTTCTTAAGAATCCATGAGATGCCTTGCTTAGTTGTTTGAGTAGATATACATCGGAAGATGTGATGTACTTAGGAAGCACTGTTAGAATTTCAGAAGACAGAATAGCTGTCTTCCAGAAGACTAAATTCGTCTTCTAAAGTGGAAGTTGGACTGTGAGGGCCAGGTAAGGATTGAACCTTAGGCTCATAGCAAGTATGTGTGGTATAGTGTAGCAGAAGCTCGAAATGTTGATGCATCCTCGAGGGTTGGTGTTATCACAAGCGGAGCTGATCGAGGTCAAACCTTTCATCAAGGAGTTGGGCCTCGACTTCCTTCACATGGGACTAGAATCTCGTTGACCAAGGTCTGTAGGAAGAGGTCTGGGTAACCCTACCTCCTCAAAACCATGTACCTGTCAAGGCAGGGGTCGTCAGAGGAAGATCAACCTTGTGGACGATGAAATGGTGATGGAGAGCTTTCCACCGACTTGAATCTGAGAATCGCGGGTATGAGCTAGAGAAGGAGAAGATTCTCACGATCATCTCAAAGAAAAGATATGTACCTGGGAGTACTTTTAGAAGATCGACAGGGGAGGAACGGATGGAAGGTGAAAGCCTACCAAGAGTCGAAGAAGCGTCTTATGGGGAAGTTGTACCTTCACCTTTTCTCCAAAGGAAAGACTCAGAAGGTCAGATACCTTGGAGACCAGGATGTGGAGTTCCAGGAAGCTGTTTGAGCAAACGAGATCGTCAACTGGGACGCCTTCTTCCAAGTAATCTCTGGACTATGGTTGTGATTCGAAGGGTTCTCTCTCCTATGATTAGAGACAACTGTATAAGATCGATGTCAATGTAGAAATGTGAGCACACACACACTACACACGAGGCTACACATAGAGTTTTGGTTACACATAGAGTAGGTCTGCACCTCCGTTCCCAAGAAGGGATCGTGAGGATGTAGACAAGAATAGACAGCATAGACAAAGAACGGCATCATCGTGCCGTCCTGCTTCTAGTCTAGTGTGTCGAGGGGTAGTGACATAAAGCTGATGGAGTAGCTTCCAGAAGCCAATGTAACTTCTTCTCAAGGATTGGGTTTCATATTTTGTTTACAAAAGCTTTGTCTATGTCTTCTGGGTTTGGGTTTCATCAAATTCATACCCAATTGTGCATGAGAAGTCTTCTTGTTGAGTGGCGGTGATTGTTAGAAGTTGTGTAGAGTCCAAGCTTGAGTAGAGCACTTCGGATCCACGCAGAGAGATTGGTCCCCTGAGTCAGAGTAGACGAAGTAAAGAGCTAGAAGCTTTCTTTCCACAGCAGAAGACGTCATCTTCAACCGGAAGACATTGTGATTGTAAGTAGATATTTGATCTTCTTCCTCAATTTACTACAAGCAGGGATGACTTGTTAGTCAAGATTCGGACTGGAAGCCTGTCAGAACTTTATTTTATCTCTTTTATTTTATGTCCTCTTGTTTTGATTTTCTCTTCTTCCTTCTCTTTCCTCATCTTCCCATCTTCATTCTTTCTTCTATTTGGGTTTGGAAGCTTCGTATGAGTATCCGTGAATGTGAATGTTGTTGTAGTGCTACCATAAGACCGTTTTAACAGGTAGAAGTTTGGGAAGGCTACAGGGGGCATACACCCTATGATTAATCTAACCTGTTGGAAATCGTAAAAAGCAATTTGTGATAAGGGATAGTAATTTGGCATCTACAAAGTAGAGGCAGTCTTCTGGAGATGTCAGAAGCCGAGTTGAACCTCCAAAAGCCGAGAATTGCTTCTGGAAGCCGACGTGAGAAGACTAGAAGCCGTGACTTGGAAGCAGTAATCGTCTTTCCGGACTTCTCTGTATGATATTTTAAGTAGTATGTTATGGTCCAGGGCACCTTCTCAAGGGTCTGGAGACCGTGTGGTTTTGTAAGAAGAAAAGATTTCTGGACAAAACCCGGTGTTTGTGAGTTTGAACAGATCTTAGAACTTAGAACAACGTAACTAGTGTAAATCTTCTTGAGGAATGAAATATTTTATGCTACAATGGGCTAAAGAAGAAATCTTGGACCACTACATACATTTGTGATAATTGATTTTGTTTCATTTGCTCGAGAAAAATTTGATTATGATTACACAATGCGTGCATTGTATACGTTATTGAGTTATTGTCCTCGTATAATAAGATAATAAACTTTTTTATAATAGATAAATAGAGAAATATATATTATTCTAATTGACTAATTATTATAATTATTATATATAATTATTATATATAATTATTTCATATATATTAATCATATATTAGTTCATTATATTAATCATATTTAGTGAAATTAAGAATCATTTATAATATAAGATAATACTATTTATTATAATAATAGTTTATTTATAATGACCTCATTAAAAGTTTCCAAATAAAGTGATACATTTGAAGAACAAAAGTAGTACATCTAGTGGTTATCTTTGCTTTATTTGGAAGACAATTTGACACTATGCTGTGAAGCCTTGATTTTTCATTTTTGTTAATTAATTGACTAGTTGTAAAGTAAATAAGAAGATTAGGTAGTAGAAGATGGAATATAGAAGTAGAGTAGTGTTAATTAGAACTTTAGTGAAGAAGATATGTTCTTGAAGGATCAATTGAAGTTGTGAAGTCAGTTTGGATGGAAGTTCATCTAAGGATTGAAGTATTGACGAAGTCGCTGAAGAAAACTTCTTTGTACTTCGGCTGACGAAGAACTTTGGTGAAACTGCGAAACCCTAACTATGGCACGTGTGCTTAAAGCCATCATGATGTATAAGAGTAGCGAGTTATGATATTTGTCGTATTGCATCAACAATGTTAGGAAGGACGGAAAGACTTGTAGAAGTTTGTCGAAAAGTGTCTTCGGCGAAGACTGTTTAGAGAGAAACTCTATTTTTCGTACTTCACTGTATTCTTCGTACTTCACTTTCACTCTTCAAGCTTTATCACTACTTCGTTCTTCTTTGAATGCGCAAGATGCAGACGTCAAAGCCACCACGACTTTGGACATTGGATGTGAACTATGCTAGACTTTGTCGGTATGAGAAGGATCTCGAAGACATGGGTTTGTCGTTCTTTCTTCTATTCTGGTGGTCGATGATATCGACGAAGTTGGTACAATAGCTTTGTATGTGCAGGGAACATCCTTCGGATGAATCCTATGGAAGACCATGGAATTGGACTGAAGAAAATTGGTGCTTCGTCTTAGGAATCAACGAAGTAGGGAAGGACGGAGATCTACTCTTCGACAATATTTCATCGCATGCTCCAATGGAGGCAGTCTGAAGTTTTCTTCTGCTGTTTTGGTAGCTACTGCAAGGGAGAAATGACTATCGCATTGGAGACTTCCTCGATGTGAAGAAGCGAGAGATAGCGGATGCCATAATGATGATCTTTAGACGGAAGAGGACCACATACATGTCAAATTGACAAATCTACTTCATTGAAGAACTCTTCGTCAGAAACGAGCGCACAAGGCGAGGATTCTTCACAAGCATGTGTAGAAGTTATGGACCGAAGACGACATCAAGCTGAAGAAGACGAATTTGTGGTCGAGCCAACTCCACAGAGAGACGTACCGATGGAGAAGTTGTTCAACGAAGTCGTGAATGAGGAAGTAGCCACCGAGGAAGTTACGTCGAGAGAAGCTACCAAGGAGCCTGAGATCGTCAACTTGGACGAAGACGACGATGTTGAAGAAGTCGTAGCGTCGGTCCGAAAAAGCAGACGAAGAATAATCTTGGAAGATATACCAAGATCAGCACCATCGACTTCGAGGAAGAAGATGAAGGGAAAGCATATTGTGTGTGCAGAAGAAGTCGATGCTGAGAAAGTCGATATGGAGGCTGAAGGCACCCCAATGGAAGAGAAGAAGGAAGAGGATGGTGAAGCACAAGTAGCTCTTCTGTAGTGGAAGATGTACATCGTCTGAGTTCTTCGGCAAAGTACTTGCAAGAAGTGGTGGTATCTTTACTCTTCGCCTAAGAGAGTAATCGAGGAACATACGAGCAAGTATTAGTTGAACTTAGCTGAACTTGTGTAGATGATGAACTTCAGGCGAGGAAACTGACAAGAGGAGAAGTAGAACCTGCGAGATGTTGTCTTGGCGGAGAAGAGAGCAGTTATGGCGAAGGCAGAAGAGGTGCGCAGACTGGATTTTGGAACAGGAAGATCTACTTCGTCAGAAGTCAGAGATAAAAAAGGAACAAGAGTAGATATTGTCCATGACGAAGAAGGAGTTGATTGAGATGAGATATAAACGAGATTACTGAGTACATTGTAGCTGAGATGATGAAGAAGATCGAGGATTTGAAGAGGAAGTATACTTCAGCCGAAGAGCAAGCTGCGAGCCTTCGCAGCAGAGTCGAGCCGACATTGAAGAACTACTTCGCAACCAATTTGGATACTTCAGAGCTGAAGCTTCTTTAGCAGACTAGAAAGGAAGTAGAAGATGTAGAGGGTTCTTCGACGAAGAACCATGTAGCTAGATTAGACCAGAGGGTAGTACGAGAACTTCACGAGATCAGAGCGAAAGTGGAGTTTTCGGTTAGCGAGATAATAAGAGACTTAGCGTTAAGTTCCTTGGTGTTGTTTCAGGCGTAGAACTTTCATCAGACGGTATCGATGTTAATCCCTCTTCTTAGGAAATGGGATCCGTCATCTTCGGGCAAAGTTGTTTATAAGAAGTTGTGTTGTTCATTTTCAGTACCTCTATGTGTTTGTTATTTTGGATTTCTACTTTTCTGAAGTTTACGGAGTCATTATGCTTATCTTCTTTGAAGTTTTACCTACGGAGTTTCGTAGAGTGTTGCGATAAGAGTTAATCTGGGTGACTAAGTACTTTGTCAGTTGCATCCGAGATCTGAGTAAGAAGTTTGAGACGAAGACCGAGAACAAACCAGCAACTACGAAGTTAGTTTATTGTGAAGTAGTTTTAGGACGAAGTTACTTTGGAGGAAGTGTTCTTCTTAAGAAGTATCTTCGATGTGAAGTTCTTCTCAAGAAACAGTTCAAAAGATGTATTCTTCGTCAGAGTTTCTGAGAACAGTAGTAGTGAAGATAACTTAGTGTGAAGATAATTAGCATTTATGGTGATAGAGGCTACTTAGCAGCACTTCAGCAGTACTTCTCTGTTGAGACTTGTTATCCGTGGCTCTGTATCTTTGTTGTTTATTTTTTTCTTGAAGTTCCTGATCTGTTTAGTATCTGTTATGTTATTTGTCAAGATTATCAACTCTGTCTTGTTGGATAGACATGCGTTTGATCTCTACCGGGACTGATTTCTGTCAATGAGAATAAAAGACAACTATAAAGCATCACCTATGTTACTTGTTTAGTACATTTGGATGATATTTACATGCATCTCTGTGGGTTCGATTCTAATATTACTACTTTCAAACATCTTTTGGTTTTCTTGTGTTTTACATATGCAAAGTCTCATCTTAGTGAATAGTTTGATACATCAGTGTTGCTCTTACCCTACTATGCTCCAAGTTAATTATGCTTGTTTCTTTCACTTAGAAAGATCACTAGTTTTACATTTTCACTCAAAAAAAAGTTGAGAGACTCATCTCATGGTTACTTGAAACGAAAGGTGTAAGGTACTAGGATCATAATACTGCAGAATGACTAGTTGGGAGGACCGTCTGACTGTTCTCAGTCTCATCGTGTTTCATACTTCCATGTAGGTCATTCTATGTATGAGATGAGAAATCTACGTCATGGACTACCATAGTGATAGTTCTGATAATAGTCAAATGATAAATATTAATGATAAAATATCATAATTAACTACTAACATGTAGTTGATAAGAATTCAAGACAAACCAGACATATCTAAGAAGGTTGGAGCGATATCAGATAAAAAGAACTTTTCTATTGATATCAGTTGAATTTTCTCATGATATCAAGAAGTTCTTTTCACTCTAAGTGAGACTGCCACGAGACGAATAATCTATCAGCAAACAAGAACTGAGATAAAAAAAAATCTCTTGATATTAGAAAAAATCAGAAGATAGATAACGAACTTGATAACTATATTTGAGATAGTTATCCAAGCCGATACCTGTAACTTGGATAGTTATAGAGGTCGATATCTATTTCTTGATATCATGAAAGTTTTTTTGATAACAGCTGCTGATTACTGATAGCGTTTCCATTCCCAGGTTGTCAAGTGTTGACAACTCATACTTTACGAATCTAGTTAAATAATAAACAATGATAAGTTGTTTATTCTCACACTCGACTAACGTCACCGAGTGAGCCTTGTTAAATTTGTATAATATTTTATTTTATTATACTCAACCACACTAGCCAAATGTATAGTAAGAAACTATCGTTATTTCACAATGTTAAGGTTAACACCGGATGACCTATCAGAGAAAACTGTTGATATCAGTTCTTGATATCTAATATCTCACTTTCTCTTTATTTCTACAATTTTTTTATATGAATAAGATGGTAGAGTAAAAGAATAGAACAACTCCACATGTGAGACATTCCTATTGCTTTGACACTCATAAAGCTATAGGACGAGACTTTCCAACCAAAATTATATTTATAAGTCAACTTCGGGTCAATTACTTGTACAAAAACTCATGAACGCTTTCTCTTCTCCGGGGAACATTGTTCATCACGGATGCTTTTTCACATGTGGGTCTCGGTAACAGCTGTGTGAAACAGCATTCGTGATGAACTTCTTCGGAGAGGAGAATTTTCATTTTCATTCTAAGCAAATCACTCTTATTCGTTTTGTGAATGCTTTCATGTACAAGTTGTGGTTTTAATAGTTCTACAATGGGTTTAGAGTTCTATTGGTATATTATTTGCAGTTTATATGTTTAATCCTCAACTATAATCGTTTTGTGGAGATATTGTCTGTGATATTATGAAAGGAAAAAGGTTTATACCAGACCTACCTCTGATGCTGTGGGTCTCTGCAGAGGATCCAACGTGAAGCAGAGAGATAAAAACTCTTTCAGCGACCTCGACACCGATGGTGGTATCGGTGGTCCACTGTTGGCTTTTGCAATGTGAAAGATGGCTGTCCAAGTGTTGTCCATTCCTGGCCATGGATGACTTCAAGTATCTCCCACTGTGTCATTCTTTAGCTTGAACCCCGTGCTTTCCTTTCTAGTGACCTAAGCTAACCCAGTGGAGCATCTCTAGCTACTTTCTGCAGTCATTAAATTATTAAAGACATTACCGACAGAGTCCGTATCGTTGTGATATGCTTTACTCGATAAATGATCATACAAGTTCAAACCTTCAAATGCTTAAATACAATACCTCTTTGACTGAAGGAATATAATGAATATTGATGTTATATTGAAGGGAAAACGTTAATTAATAGGATCCATCATTTGACTTTGAGAACGACCCTAGTTGATAAAAGACTCTAATGAGAAAGAAAAATATATACTAGGTTTGCTAATATCAATCCAAATTCATCCTCCAAATTAAATTAGTAGTACAAAAATGTTTATTAATAATTTTGAGTGGATTATAATCTGTCTTAGATACAATGTCTGTGTTTATATCACTACCATAGATCTTCTAATATATGGTAGTGATATATCAGCTCGTGCATCCGAGGAGGCAATCAGAATCCTATCTCACCACTTAGGTACTATTCTTCACTCTTTCTTACTCCTCGCTCGCGGAAACAAAAACGTTGGATCTATACCCCTGGAATTCTACCAACGATATATTAATTTACGGGTTCAAGGTACCACCTATTCATCCACTTGATGCATATCAGATTACCTCTCTTGTTTTGTAGTCGTTCCCAAAACTCCCTCTGGTTGCCACTGTACTTTAAGGGATGAATAGGATATCAGTATTCAGGAACTGATAGTAATCGAAGTCGATAAGCTATGGTCAGTGTTTATCAACCTCAATAACTATGGTCTGATGACTTGCATGGACGGTCGTGGTCGAGAGTTTTAGGGAGTTCCAGTAGAGAAATGCTTGGTGCAAGTCAGCAATCACACTGTGTGCGCAATTAGTGCCAGACATAAAATGATGTTAGAAGTGGTGACCCATGAGTAGTGTTTGTGAACAGAGGAGTACAGAATGACACAATCATGCCTATGGAACCATCAGAGCCGATTCCCATTACGTAAGTTACACCGAGTTGCAGTCAGAGAAAGCGAATTTTCATTTCCTGATGATGAGTTGGTTAATTTACTCCATATCGTCGAGTTCACAATGCATAGCAGAGAATCGTTGAAGGGTTGGATGATCTGGAAGAGGGGTGGAAATCCGGATGCCTTGCAGATATCCTCAAGGTCCACATTTATTGTTCCGGGTAACAAATACTTTGAGTTTCCGTGTGAGACAAGATTCCACAACATTCAATCTGATGTTGAGTTTTTTTGAGCCAGAATTACTGAAGATTTACAATTTGTTTTCTTCTGATAGGGATTACAAGTTTTCAACATGAACAGTTTGGGTCCAGAAGACGACAATCTGCTAGGTTTTGACGAGGAGAAATGATACAAGCTGCCTCACAGACTAATCTTTGAATGGATACGATGTCCTCATCCCTTTACAGGACAGATGCTTGACAGATTGGACAGTGGATCCTCACCTTGATCAACAGTTTATCGACATTCAATATTAATGTGTATCTGATAAATATCGGACTTTGATATCTTGAGATGGATTGGATTCCAAATGTTTACACGATGGAGAAATGTTATTTCAGCGACATAGATGCACAGTTTCAGCAAAACAGATATAAAACTTTGATATCTATATCACTAATGCGTGAATACAAGAAGTTGTTACTGTGGTTGTGATGAAGATATCGATGTTTGAAAATGTATATTAGTTTTCATTTGTGTGTTCAATTTTCTTTATAGGTTCGAGTTGAGGATTAGACGGTCTACCACAAGCTATGTTGATGTGATATAATTATCTAACTTCGATATCTATATGCAAGTGGGTCCTTGAAGTATGCTAGTACTTGTAGATCATGTACATGAGAGAACCGAAGATAATAAAACCATAGAAATATAAACTGTCAATTGTTCACAGGTATAGATATCGACCTCGATATCTATATCGTGCAGTATAGGAACGATAGAAATATATAGTCAGAATCACAAAAGATCACTTATGAAATAGTTTGATAGTTTCGTGCTGATAATGACAGTAAAACTATTATCCGGTTAGGGTATATAAGAAGTCCGTACTCCACTTATGACACAATATTTTATGAAGATATCGAAGTTCAGTATATCTTTGTTAGGGTTATGGTAGAGGAAAACGCAGCTGATGAGTGACAAGATGTCTAGCAAGTCGAAGAGTATAAGACTAGAAACACTTCAAAATCTTGAATCGTATTCTGGCCATATCGTGACAGTCTCGTCTACTTATAAGTATAAGCGTGTGATAGTGGCATTCATGTAATTTGGTTGTTGAGTAGGTCCTTAGTTCCTTTGCTGTTCATGGTTGTTTTTCACCGTGGTGTTCACAAGTTCCACCGATCATGAATTCTAAGCAGAATGACGATGAAGGTGCAGGGCGGGTATATTCGTCATGAAGTCAAATTGTTCTCAAACTCACGTTGTCTTCTAAAGTGAGACATTTTGAAGGTGACATCTAAGCATTGTTGGAGAGTTTGTCACCCACCCTCTAAAAGTATGTATGGGCAACAAGCATCCCTTGTTTTTCGTCCCTACGACACACCAAAGTATTCGTTGGCTTGGAGAACAGTGGAATGGAAGTTGCTTTCTCGATCTTTTCATTATCATTTGCAAGTGTATAACAAAGATATGGGTGAAGAGGAGCAACAAAGTTCGAACAGTCTTGACAAGGAAGATCTTTCTCTCGTTTATATCGCAGTAGAAAAGCAAGCCAAGAATCCCTGTTCAAGAGATGGAGGTCGGGCTTAGAAAAGGACAAAGATGACGAAGGAGGTGGGAACACAAATTGAGTTGGTGGAGGAAATTCTGCTGATGAAAGTTGTTGATAAATATTTTGTCACGAAGGAACTGAACATCCACAAATACCAGGATAAGGATCCGTTCCAATCATCCTTATTGTATCCGTTGGATAGAGCCGTTTGTGAATAGAATATGGCTGTTGCGGTGTACTCTTTGTTGTGAAAAATGTTTGCTGACCTTATCTAGAAGCCAGGGTGTCTTCTGGAAGCTAAGAAGAAGAGCCGACTTCTCAGGTGTTCATGGTGGAGACAGTGCATGCCTCCGCTTCTCAGAGGATTGCCAAGGCTCCAGGAAGCAGCAAGGCCTCGCAGAAGAGCACCGAATTCAAGTTGGGTACAGCTTCTCACAATCGTCTTCCATCTTCCGAGTCGGGTATAGATGGGCACATGACGGCCACTAAGACAGATGTCACCGCAGTCACTCCAGAGGTGCCATCAGAGCAGCACATGGCACTAGAAGCCGAATTGGACATACAGACAAGTGCAGAAGCCATGAACATCACACCTGGAGTCCAGGAATAGGTAGGAGATCTAGTTCTATCCGGGACTTTTTATACCTTGCTGACTTTTAGGAAAATTAGAACTTAGCTGTTTTTAGCTTTGTAACTTTCTTTTGCATTTTTAGATCACTGCCCATTTGGCAGAGTTAGGAAGAGAAGACATAGAGAAGGACTTCCAAACTTGGAAGAACTGAAGTCCAAGGATGAAGTGGCCATCTTCCAGTGGGTCTTTTCATCCTCTAGACTGTAGTTTTATTCCGGGGGTCTCCTCTTATGTTTAGAAAGCAGTTTTTGCTCGGCTGTTGGTCAGTCCATGCCCAGGAAGAAGTATAAAACCTAAGATTGTTGTCTAGTTTTGCACACAGTGTGTTCTACGCATCCGAACCCAAGCGGAAGCAAGAAAGTACAGACAGAAGTAGACAAGAATGGCATCCTCGTGTAGTCTTGTCTAGTTTGATGTGTCGAGGAGTAGAGTTAGGAAGCTGAAGGGGTAGCTACCAGAAGCAGATGTAACTTCTTCTCTTCTCAAAGATTTGATTGATTACTTGTTTACAGAAACTTTGTCTATGTCTTCTGAGGATTGAGTTTCATCGAGTTCATACCCAACTGTGCATGGGAAGTTTTATAGTGTCCCAAGATTTCTCTTTTAGTCCATTGTAGCATAAAATATTTCATTCCCCAAGAAGATTTGCACTAGTTACGCTGCTCTAAGTTCTAAGATCTATCCAAACTCACAAACGTCCGAGTTTTGTCCAAAAATCTCTTCTTCTCACAAAATCACACGACTTCCAGACCCTTCAGAAGGTGCTCTAGACCATTAACATACAATTACTACTTAAAATATCACACAATTATCCACTGAGAAATCTGGGAAGACGATCACTGCTTCTAAGTCACGGCTTCCAGTCTTTCCACGTCGGCTTCTAGAAATAATCTTCGGCTTCTGGGGGTTCAACTCGGCTTCTGACACCTCCAGAAGACTATCTCTGCTTCGTAGATATCAAATTACTATTCCTTATCACACATTCCTCTTACAATTTTCCAACAGGTTAGATTAATCAGAGGGTGTATGCTAAGACTTTTGCTTGCTAAAATGGTCTTCTAGCACCACTACAACGACATTCGCATTCACTGATACTCAAACAAAGCTTTGGAAACCAAATGGAAGAAAAGATGAAGATGAGAAGATGAAGGAAGAGATGGAAGAAGAGAAAACCCAAACAAGAGGAAACAAGAGAAAAGGGAGAAATTAAGATTCCAACAGGCTTCTAGTCCGGATCTTGACTAACAAGCCATCCCTACTTGTAGTAAATTGAGGAAGAAGACCAAAGATCTGCTTACAGTTACACTGTCTTCTGATCGAGGAAGACGTCTTCTGCTGTGGAAAGAAGACTTCTGACTTCTTCTGTCTTTGCTCTGACTACGCTTACTCAGGGGACCAATCTCCCATGGATAGTCCGTGTGTGGATCCGAAGTGCTCCATTGGATGAGACAAGCTTGGACTCTGCACAGCTTCTAACAATCACTGGCACTCAACAAGAAGGCTTCTCATGCACAATTGGGTATGAATTCGATGAAACCCACTCCCAAGAAGACATAGACAAAGCTTCTGCAACCAAAATTTGAAATCCAATCCCCGAGAAGTTACATTGGCTTTAGGAAGCTTACTCCATCCACTTTCTGTCACTATCTCTCGACACACTAGTTTAGAAGCAAGACTGCACGATGATGTCGTTCTCTGACTATGCTGTCTACTCCTATCTACATTCATGCTATTTCTTGCTGGGAGCGGAGGTGCAGACCTACTCTATGTATAACCCAGAACTCTACGTGTGTACTGTGTGTATGTGTGTGTCAAATTCTACATTGACATCGATCTTATACAAGTGCCTTGAGTCGCAAGAGGGAGATCTTTTCCAGTCACAACCACAACTCAGAGAAAAGTGGAGCACAGTCAGAAGGCCATCATCTCCTAAGCTTTTGTTCTCCTCTCAGTTTAGAAAGTACTTTTTATTCCTATCGTAGCTTATCCTACCACATGAACAGTCATCATAAGAATCAAGAGAGAGTTGTCCATCTTAAAATAGCAGACTCCAATTTCTTACGAAATAGCAAGGTATATACACTTAGCTGTCTATTCCTGGTCACCAGGTGTGATCTCCATAGGATCCGCACTTGTCTGACACTCTAATTAAACTTATGGCACCATGGGTAACACTGCTGATATCTCTAGTGTGGCTGAGGTGACATCCTCCTCAATGCTAGTCATGTGTGCTTCTGCCATGGCTTCGGAAGCCATAAGATGTCCCTTGGAAGTCGAATCCACATACGCTTCTTGACTCTTCTATTCAACCTACTCAACGTTGGAAGCTTGGGCGATCTCAAAAGGGTCAGGGGTAGTCATTTAATCCAACCAAAACACCTAGGAAGCCATCTCTTCTGTCTGTCTTCCAAAGACGTCTTGTCTTCTAGAGCTTCCTCACTCGTCTTCTCGGTCACCACCAAATAGACAACAAGGTCGAACTCCTCCTTGTCGAGGTCTTCCACTATGGCTGGTCCTTGTGCACACGCTCTCTCTCAATAGATTTCGCGGAATACCAGACCAACAGACGTAAATGCAATGGTGGAAATCGAGAGAAGATTGTATAGAGTCTTCAGATCCTCGACTTGCCGATCCAAGTAGTGGAACATGCTCTCCTTGCAGTTCACCAACATCTCTCTAGAAGCATCGTCCCTTGTGCGGGCTAACGTCAGAAGCTTCTTTCCCGTAGTGAAGTTAAACTTCTTCTGAAGCGCTTCTCTCATCTGCGTCATAATCTCCTTGCCTCGGGCTTTTGCTTCCATCTGCTGCTTCTTCTCTTCTGCAACCTTGGCTTCCGTAGCTTCCCGTTGTGCACTCCAAGTCTTCTTCTCCTCTACTAGATTAGTTAATTACCCTTGATCAGCAGAACTTCCTGCTCTCGCTGCTAAAGTCCGAACCTGCAACTCCTGGTTGCTCTTCCGCAGCTGGGTCAACTCCTTGACAGAAGCAGAAGCTTCCGTCTTGTACTTCATGGCAATCTTCTCTGTGGTGCGGAGGTGGGCTTCTAGAGCTTCCAATTTCTGCTTTTGGGCTTTCTCCTACTGAATCAAGGTTCGAAGATCAAATCCGGCTGGAACGGTTTCTCTTGAGCCATCGCTCGTCTCTCCACCTACTCCATCGCTGGCTAGATCCCAAAGCTGAAGAAGGCATTGAACTCCTCCAGTCGTCTTCTCACAGAAGACAGATTCATGTCCACAAATCGGTCCGTGACGGCTTTCTTGTCTACAAAAGACATCGGTACTTCTTCCACCACAATGGTCTTCTCCTTCTGCGCTCGAGAAGACGCTACTCTCAATGTCTTCCGGGATGAAAGATCTCTCCTACCACAGAAGTAGTCCTCTTTTCTGTGTATCCTCCTGTCGCAATTGGAGCATCAACCCAAGTCTTAGCTTCGAGAGTCTTCAGAAGGCTCCCTATGGTCACAGAAACTGTCTTCTTGGTGATCTTGTGTCGCGACCCTCATTTTCAAGATCGGACGCAGACGCGAACAACATAACTCTAGCGGACTTGTGCTAGGTCGTGAACGCCGCGAGTAGGACTTAACGGCTTGGCCGGGAAGTCGGGATCAGATGAACCCTAAGTGGTTCTCTGAACCAAGGTTGGAACCTTGGATTGAGACATAAGGGCCTACCCCAAGAGGACCCCGGACAAACGCTGACCTAAGGGGGCGAGTCTGGGAACGGACCGAGACATGAGTCTGAGACATAGGTCTGAGACGTGGGACCGAGACGTGAGTCCGAGACGCAGGCGGAACGTGGTTCGGACGCTGGTCCGAACCACAAGGTTCGAGTCTGGGTCTGGATCACAGGTTTTTGAAAAATGACTAAGTGTTGGAGCTCCAGGGATTTTTTAGGTTGTGGACGGAGCTCCACATAAGATCTCGAGGCTAGTGAGGTATTATTGGAAAGGACTCGTCGAGAGCTTTCCAGTGATATATAACACTCCTCGATCTGACCTTCGAGCTGGAAGTTATGGCTGAACCACAATCGAGTTGTGGTATAATTTTCAGGGACCAAAGAGGAGGGCGGGGCCGCCGATCCCCAGAAGTATATATGAGGGGGGCTCGATGCCTGGATGGGCCAGGACGAGTCACCCGACCCCAGGGTTCGGTGGGCGGACTCTAGGGGCATGAGGTAATGGCTGGGCCGGTTCCAAGGCACGTTCTCGTCCAGACTTGGACGTTTGGACTTAAGAACGCAGTAAGGGCTAGGGCAAGACTAGGGAACGAGTCGGCGGTTTAGACCACCGTTCGGGAGCCTAGACCCAGACGGACATCACGGGCGGTTGGACCGCTAGGTGTGCTGGAGGCACCGTTTAGGACCCTGGACTTTATGGAAAGTCCACCCCAAGTCATCTTGTGACTTGCTCATGTTTTGGGACCGACCTAGGCGGATCTAGGTCGAGACTGAAGAACTGCTGAGCTTGATGAAGAGGGAGACGGTCTGGCTCCAGTCCGGACCAAACTGAGATAAGGTAAGTGGTGCATGGACGCTAACTAGTGATTGTGTTTGCAGGTTAGCGGTGTAAAGTTTACGACCTACTGAGTTAGAGCTTCCGCTGACGCAACAAGGCGGTAGGTGCACAAAAAGTGGTATCAGAGCCGATGCTTCGGTGAGCGAGAACTTGAGGTAGCGGCTGAAGGCTGGACGCTTGAGGAGGAACGCAAGACACGAAGCGGATCAGCGTTTCTAGGTGAACACTTGGAGCGATGGCCGACGACGGACAGAGTTCCAGGAGGAAGACCAAGAAACGAGGAGCGGCTAACGGGAGCAGATCGACTCGAGCTAGCCCCGAGGCACAGTCAGGAAACGACAACCGACAACCTTCGCCCCAACGTCAAGGGAGCCCTATACCAGCTGCGGCACCAGTGCAGCAAGATGAAGTTTTGCCAACAGTGCTCAACGATTCAGGCGCGGGGAGTCAAGGAGCTTTGTACGCAGAACTCATCAAGATGATGAAGACCATGCAGGAGGGTATGGCCTCCAGGGATAAACGTATCGCTGAGCTTGAGGCAGGCCAAAGAAGTTCCTCGTCTACCAGGAAGCTTTGTAAGATGAATTTGCCGACCTCGTTTTCAGGTATAGGACGGGCTCGTAAGGTTAATGATTTCTTAACTGAGTTGGACCTATACTTTGAGGCGCAACAGGCTAAGGAGTCTGACAAAGTGAGAGCGGCGGTTACGTTCCTGAAGGACCATGCGCTTATCTGATGGACTGCATACAAGGATGAGCATGCCTTGACCGTCTCGGTGCTTGGTTGAAAGGAGTTCAAGGAGTTGCTCGCAGGACGATTCACTCCGGAGTATCAAAGGATTCGGGACGGTGTTGAGTTGGTGAGACTGAAGCAGACAGGGACGCAAAGTGCTTATGTACGCGAGTTCAGTGCCAAGCTGGACTCATTCTCCAAGTGGACTGAGGAGACCAAGATATGTATATTCATTGGGGGACTCAAGTCTAGCTCGGAGAAGGCTCTCTTTCGGATGCTGAACTTGAGACATGTGCCGAACTTTTGAAGCTAGCGGAGCGAATTGGAGACGACGAAGTCCAACAACAGAAACCTTTTGAACCACGCAGCACGGACAAGTTCCAAAAGAAGAACAAGGGTTTCAAGCGACAGTGGGATGGGGGTGAGAAGGATCGGAAGGATTCTTCTGTCCCGGCAGCAAAGCGGCAGCAAATAGGAGCAAAACCTAAGGGGCAAACACCTCTGAAGGACAATGGAGCCAAGTTTACTTGCTACAATTGTGGCGAGGCGGGCCATTTTCGCGTACCTATCGCCTTGTTGCGCCAGCGGAAGCTCCAACTCAGTAGGTCGCAAACTTTACACCGCTAACCTGCAAACACAATCACAAGTTAGCGTCCATGTACCACTTACCTTAGTTCTGGTTGGTCCGGACCGGAGCCGGACCGTCTCCTTAATCATCAAGCTCAGCAATCCTAAGTCCCGACTTAGATCCGCCTAAGTCATCCCCAAACATGAGCAAGTCACAATATGACTTGGGGCGGACTTCCCATAAAGTCCAGGGTCCTAAACGGTGCCTCCAGCACACCTAGCGGTCCAACCGCCCGTGATGTCCGTCTGGGTCCAGGCTCCCGAACGGTGGTCTAACCCGCCGACTCGTTCCCTAGTCTTGCCCCAGCCCTTACATCGTTCCTAAGTCTAGCCGTCCAAGTCTAGATTGGAACGTGCCTTGGAACTGGCCCAGCCATCACCTCATGCCCCCAGAGTCCGCCCGCCGAACCCTGGGGTCGGGTGACTCGTCCTGGCCCACCCAGGCATCGAGCCCCCCTCATATATACTTCTGGGGATCGGCGGCCCCGCCCTCCTCTTTGGTCCCTGAAAATTATACCACAACCCGATTGTGGTTCGGCCATAACTTCCAGCTCGGAGGTCAGATTGAGGAGTGTTATATATCACTGGAAAGCTCTCGACGAGATCTTTCCAATGATACCTCACTCGCCTCGAGATCTTACGTGGAGCTCCGTCCACGACCTAAAACGTCCCTGGAGCTCCAACACTTAGCAGTTTTTCCGAAAACCTGTGGTCCAGACCCAGGGTCGAACCCTGTGGTTCGTCTGCATCTCGGACCCACGTCTCGGTCCCGCGTCTCGGACCCACGTCTCAGACCTATGTCTGAGACTCATGTTTCAGTCCGTTCTCAGACTCGCCCCCTTAGGTCAGCGTTCGTCTGGGGCCCTCTTGGGGTAGGCCCTTATGTCCTAACCCAAGGTTCCAACCTTGGTTCAGAGAACCACTTAGGGTTCATCTGATCCCGACTTGCCGGTCATGCTGTTAAGTCCTACTCGCAGCGTTCACAACCTAGCGCAAGTCCGCTAGGGTTCTGTTGTTCGCGTCTGCGCCCGATCTTGAGAATGAGGGGCGCGACACTCACCCCCACTTTGGAGGTTGATGCCCTCATCAACAATGATCCTTTAAGTTAACACCAAGTTCAAAATGGGTAGCCAACCCCTTGGCGCCAGAATTGCGTTCTGGTAGCTAACCCGCAATTCCCTTCTTGGCTTGAGTCTTAAGTTGTCGCTAGAACCCTTAGAAAATTCCAACTAGTCTCGGGAAAAGCCTTACCTTTTTGGCTTACCCTAAACAAAACTAGTTGGCAACTTCTAACATTCTACTTAAGACTCTAACTTGCAAACTATAAGTATTCACACCTACTTACTAGGTCCCCCGAAACTCACTTTCCGGTCACAACCTGATTTGACTTAGACGCGAGACTAAGTTTACTTTGTAGAAAACCACAAAGCAAGATCACCCCAAGCCCCAAGACAAGTATAAGATTTTATACTTGCTTTGCCAACGCTACGGCAAACCTAAGTCTTGACATCAAGACTTAGTCTTGATTTAGATGCTTATCCAAACCAGCTTGCTTCCTTTGAGTGTGTTTCGTTCCTCCTCTTGACAACATCCTATGCATTTGATCAAAACTAGTCATAGCCATGCACTACCAATACACTTAGACAAATTTTCAAGAAACAAAATCTTTATTTCCAAACACAAGTCAAAGCTACAAAGTCCATCGGCCCAAATCGCCTCAAGTTGCTACTCGTATGGTTCGTCGTTTCTTCACCCCTCGCTGGAAGGAGATGTCCTCATCTTGCTAACGCCCTTGTTGTCCTTGTCTCCGCTTGAAGAGGTCCAATGCTTCGCTCGCATGTGCGAGATCTTCCTTTGGCACCCAAGTTGCTTCCTTCAAATGGTAACCACGCCATTTGACCAAGTACTCCATCCGGTTTGATTTGAGCCGAGATCGCAAAATGGACTCCACCTCATATTCTGCTTCGCCTTGCACGACATCAGGTTGAGGCCTGAGTACTTGTTTGCGCTCCGGCCGCAAATCATCCGTGAAGTATTTCTTTAATAAAAAAACATGGAAAGTCGGATGCAACTGCCACTCGCGAGGAAGGTCTAAGGTATAGACATCTTCATGCGGATTTTTGACAACAACAAGAGGTCCCGCAAACTTCGATGAAAATTTCGCCGATATTTCCTTCGGAAGTGTGAAGTTTTTCGCACTTAACCATACTTCTTCGCCCACTTGAAACTTCACTTGCCGCCGATGCTTGTTTACCTGCTTCGTGTATCTTTGCTGCGCCTTCTCGAGGTTCTTCTTAACTTGCTCCTCGCGCCGCTGCATTGCCGCCACCAACTCTTCAGCTGATGTTTGCCGTGTTCTTGGTCGTGCCGATGTAGAACTCCCTGCAAGAGTAAAATCAAGAGGCCCTTCTGGCTCCCGTCCGTAAGCCAGCAAGAAAGGCGATTCACCGGTTGCCGAATGCTTCGTGGAATTGTAGCAATACTCCGCAAGACTGAGCCACTCCGCCCAATCACTTTGGTCCACGCTCACATAATTCCTCAAGTATTGATTTAGAACCGAGTTAACTCGTTCCGTTTGCCCATCTGTTTCCGGATGAAAGGCGGTACTAAATTTTAATTTAGTCCCCAATTTTTGGAACAAGTGTTTCCAAAAGGCACTTGTGAACTTAGAGTCTCTATCGGAAATAATACTCCGAGGCAATCCATGTGAACGCCACCAAGTATCTAAGAACAACCGAGAAGTCGTGAACGCTGTTGCAGTGTCCAAGGTCGGAGCAAACTTTGCTAGTTTGCTAAACCGATCAACTATCACAAAAATTGCGTTGTATCCATTCGAGTCAGGCAGAGAGGTAATGAAGTCCATGCTAATGCTTTCCCAAGGTCTGGCTGGAATCGGCAAAGGATGAAACAATCCTTGTTTCTTCTCGTAAGAAACACGATTCGCTTGACAGGTTACGCATGTTTTCACAAAGTGGGAAACATCGTCTTTCATGTGGGGCCAATAAAACTTTTTAGCTATTACTGCTAAAGTGGACTTTTCTCCTTTATGTCCTGATAAGGGCGCATCATGACATTCTTTGAGTAACTTAGTCCGAAGTTTTCCTTGTCCCACATAAACCCGACTTTGCTTGAACATGAGTAAACCATGTCTTAGCTGCATGTTCTGCAACTTCACTCCTCGCTTGATTTGTTCCAGGTACTCCTTCGCTTGGTCATCGCCCATGTAACCTTCACGTATTCGCCTCTCCAAGTCTGACTCCTTAGGATACATAGCTCGCAAAATCTGTGTTGACGATGGAAGATATTCCTCCTTGCGACTCAAGGCGTCAGGAACCACATTGTCCTTCCCTGCTTTGTGGATCAATTCCACATTCATGAGCGCCAAGGTATCATGCCACCGCAGTTGCTTTGGTGTCACCCGATCTTGTGTCTCAAAGTACTTGAGCGAGATGTTATCAGTATACACTTGAGTCTTGTGAAGTCCCAAGTAATGCCGCCATTTCCTCAAGCAATGAACCACCGCAAACAGTTCCTTCTCGTGAGTCGGCCATCGACTCTCTGTCCCAGATAGCTTTTTGCTTTCGTACGCTACAGGTTTTCCATCCTGCACCAACACTCCGTCAATCGCATAGTCGCTCGCGTCCGTGTGCACCTCGAATGGTTTGTCGAACTCCGGCAGCTTCAATACTGGCGCCTTTGACAAAATAGCTTTGATCGTCTGAAACGCATCATCCACCTCCTTGGTCCAACTTACCTGTGCGTCTTTGTCCGTCCAGTCCGTCAGCGGCTTCGCGATCTTTGAAAACCCCTTCACATACTTGCGGTAGAACTGCGCCAATCCTAAGAATCGCCGCATCCCCTTCACTGTAGTCGGAGGCTCCCAAGTCACAATCGCATCCACCTTCTGCATATCCGGGCCGACTCCTTCTGCACTAATTACATGTCCCAAGAAGTTAATGCGCTCCAAACCAAACTCACTCTTGTCAATGTTGGCAAACAGCTTATGCTCCCGTAGCTTCGTCAACACCACCCGTAGCTGCTCCGCGTGCGACTCCAAGGTTTTGGAGTAGATCAAGATGTCGTCGATGTAAACAATGACAAACTCATCCATCTCCTCGCGAAAAATTGTGTTCATCAATGTAGTGAACGTCGAAGGGGCGTTGTAGAGTCCAAACGGCATCACCACGAATTCAAACGATCCGTATCTGGTTCGACAAGCGGTCTTCTCAACATCTGGGTCAACTATCCGGATCTGGTAATATCCTGACTTCAAGTCTATCGTGCTGAAGTACTTCGCACCCGCTAACCTATCAAAGAGGTCATCTATCCTTGGCAAGGGATAGTTATTCTTCACCGTCACCTTATTGAGTGCACGATAATCTACGCAGAGTCGTAACTTCCCATCCTTCTTCTTTGCAAAAAGAACTGGGGCTCCATAAGGTGACTTGCTGGTTCGAATATATCCCCGCGCTAATAGCTCGCCGAGTTGTCTTTTCAACTCAAGGAGTTCCACCTGATTGAGTCGATAAGGGGCTTTGGAAGGTGGTTTTGATCCTGGCAAGACCTCGATCTTGTGATCCACCACCCGCCTTGGAGGTAACTCAGCAGGTAACTCGTCCGTCAAGACATCCTCAAACTCCTTAATCACTTCGCGAAGCACCTCCGGAAGTTTAGTCGCGTCTCCTGATGTTTCCTCTTTTCTGTCACCCGCCATCAAATCTGCAACCCGCATCAAACACATGACCCCGTCGTTGAAGTCCATCTGTTTGCCTTTGATCAAATTCACTGCAAAGTCATCAATTTTCCGCGCCTTCCGGATCAGCCTCACTCCCAGCTTCCGCCCTTTAACTCTAACGTTTAACCTTAAAGGTTTCCGCCTAAGTTCCACTTCAAACCTGTCCAAGAAAGTATTCCCCAAAACCGCATGGATATCATCCATCTCGCACACCGTGAAGTTCTCTGTGAACTCCAACTTCCCACACACAAATCGTACGTCCAAGGTCACTTCAGAAGTTTGGTACGTCTTGCCCTTGGCAAAGCGTACCTGAATAGGCTTGTCTGCCTTGGAGGTAGACAAGCCCAACTTCTTCACCAACTTTGGACTTATGAAGGAGTGAGTCGCTCCTGTGTCCACAAGAAAAGTAACATCACGGTTAGCAACCTTGGCTTGTAGATACATCAGTCCTGGCGTCTTCTTCGTGGTTCTCAAGGTCACAGTCATCTGGCCCTCCAACAAGTCCTTTGCAACAAACGCATTCATGCTACAGTTACTAACCTTAGGTTTCGTGCACCCCTTAGCAATGTGACCCGCCTCGTCACAGTTGTAGTAAGTAAACTTAGCCCCATTGCCCTTCTGAGGTGTCTGCCCCTTCGGTTTCACTCCTGTTTGCTGCCGCTTTGCTGCCGGGGCAGAAGAATCCTTCCGATCCTTCTCACCCTCATCCCACTGTCGCTTGTAGCCCTTGTTCTTCTTTTGGAACTTGTCCGTGCTGCGTGGTTCAAAGGGTTTCTGCTGCTGGACTTCGTCGTCCCCAATTCGCTCCGCTAGCTTCAAAAGTTCGGCACTTGTCTCTGATAGCTTTGGCATCCGAAAGAGAGCCTTCTCCGAGCTAGACTTGAGTCCCCCAATGAATATACATATCTTGGTCTCCTCAGTCCACTTGGAGAACGAATCCAGCTTGGCACTGAACTCGCGCACGTAAGCGCTTAAGGTCCCCGTCTGCTTCAGTCTCACCAACTCAACACCGTCCCGAATCCTTTGATACTCCGGAGTGAATCGTCCTGCAAGCAACTCCTTGAACTCCTTCCAACTAAGCGCCGAGACAGTCAAGGCATGCTCATCCCGGTATGCAGTCCACCAGAGAAGCGCATGGTCCTTCAGGAACGTAACCGCCGCTCTCACCTTGTCAGATTCCTTAGCCTGCTGCGCCTCAAAGTATAGATCCAACTCAGTTAAGAAATCCTTAACCTTGCGAGCCCGTCCTATACCTGAAAACGGGGTCGGCAAATTCGTCTTACAAAGCTTCCTGGTAGACGAGGAACTTCCTTGGCCTGCCTCAAGCTCGGCGATACGTTTATCCCTGGAGGCCATGCCTTCCTGCATGGTCTTCATCATCTTGATGAGTTCCGCATACAAGGCTCCTTGACTGTCCGTGCCTGAATCGTTGGGTACCGCTGGCAAGACTCCATCTTGCTGCACCGATACCGCAGCTGGTACAGGGCTCCCTTGACGTTGGGGCGAAGGTTGTCGGTTGTCGTCCCCTGATTGTGCCTCGGGGCTAGCTCGAGTCGATCTGTTCACGTTAGCCGCTCCTCGTTTCTTGGTCTTCCTCCTGGAACTCTGTCCGTCCTCGGCCATCGCTCCAAGTGTTCACCTAGAAACGCTGATCCGCTTCGTGTCTCGCGTCCCTCCTCAAGCGTCCAGCCTTCAGCCGCTACCTCAAGTTCTCGCTCACCGAAGCGTCGGCCCTGATACCACTTTTCGCGTACCTACCGCCTTGTTGCGCCAGCGGAAGCTCTAACTCAGTAGGTCGCAAACTTTACACCGCTAACCTGCAAACACAATCACAAGTTAGCGTCCATGCACCACTTACCTTAGTTCTGGTTGGTCCGGACCGGAGCCGGACCGTCTCCCTAATCATCAAGCTCAGCAATCCTAAGTCCCGACTTAGATCCGCCTAAGTCGTCCCCAAACATGAGCAAGTCACAATATGACTTGGGGCGGACTTCCCATAAAGTCCAGGGTCCTAAACGGTGCCTCTAGCACACCTAGCGGCCCAACCGCCCGTGATGTCCGTCTGGGTCCAGGCTCCCGAACGGTGGTCTAACCCGCCGACTCGTTCCCTAGTCTTGCCCCAGCCCTTACATCGTTCCTAAGTCTAGCCGTCCAAGTCTAGATTGGAACGTGCCTTGGAACTGGCCCAGCCATCACCTCATGCCCCCAGAGTCCGCCCGCCGAACCCTGGGGTCGGGTGACTCGTCCTGGCCCACCCAGGCATCGAGCCCCCCTCATATATACTTCTGGGGATCGGCGGCCCCGCCCTCCTCTTTGGTCCCTGAAAATTATACCACAACCCGATTGTGGTTCGGCCATAACTTCCAGCTCGGAGGTCAGATTGAGGAGTGTTATATATCACTGGAAAGCTCTCGACGAGATCTTTCCAATGATACCTCACTCGCCTCGAGATCTTACGTGGAGCTCCGTCCACGACCTAAAACGTCCCTGGAGCTCCAACACTTAGCAGTTTTTCCGAAAACCTGTGGTCCAGACCCAGGGTCGAACCCTGTGGTTCGTCTGCGTCTCGGACCCACGTCTCGGTCCCGCGTCTCGGACCCACGTCTCAGACCTATGTCTGAGACTCATGTTTCAGTCCGTTCTCAGACTCGCCCCCTTAGGTCAGCGTTCGTCTGGGGCCCTCTTGGGGTAGGCCCTTATGTCCTAACCCAAGGTTCCAACCTTGGTTCAGAGAACCACTTAGGGTTCATCTGATCCCGACTTGCCGGTCACGCCGTTAAGTCCTACTCGCAGCGTTCACAACCTAGCGCAAGTCCGCTAGGGTTCTGTTGTTCGCGTCTGCGCCCGATCTTGAGAATGAGGGGCGCGACAGCCATATTGCTAAGGGGTGTACAAAATCTAAGGTTAGTAACTGTAGCATGAATGCATTTGTTGCAAAGGACTTATTGGAAGGCCAGATGACTGTGACCTTTAGAACCACGAAGAAGACGCCGTGATTGATGTTTCTACAAGCCAAGGTTGCTAACCGTGATGTTACTTTTCTTGTGGACACAGGAGCGACTCACTCCTTCATAAGTCCAAAGTTGGTGAAGAAGTTGGGGCTTGTCTACCTCCAAGGCAGACAAGCCTATTCAGATGCGCTTTGCCAAAGACAAGACGTACCAAACTTCTGAAGTGGCCTTGGACGTACGATTTGCGTGTGGGAAGTTGGAGTTCACAGAGAACTTCACGGTGTGCGAGATGGATGATATCCATGCGGTTTTGGGGAACACTTTCTTGGACAGGTTTGAAGTGGAAATTAGGCGGAAACCTTTAAGATTAAACGTTAGAGTTAAAGGACGGAAGCTGGGAGTGAGGCTGATCCGGAAGACGTAGAAGATTGACGACTTTGCAGTGAATTTGATCAAAGGCAAACAGATGGACTTCAACGACGGGGTCATGTATTTGATGCGGGTTGTAGATTTGATGGCGGGTGACAGACAAGAAGAAACATCAGGTGACGCGACTAAACTTCCGAAGGTGCTTCGCGAAGTGATTAAGGAGTTTGAGGATGTCTTGACGGATGAGTTACCTGCTGAGTTATCTCCAAGACGGGTGGTGGATCACAAGATCGAGGTCTTGCCAGGATCAGAACCACCTTCCAAAGTCTCTTACCGACTCAATCAGGTGGAACTCCTTGAGTTGAAAAGACAACTCGGTGAGCTATTAGCACGGGGATATATTCGAACCAGCAAGTCACCTTATGGAGCCCTAGTTCTTTTTGCAAAGAAGAAGGATGGGAAGTTACGACTCTGTGTAGACTATCGTGCACTCAATAAGGTGACGGTGAAGAATAATGATCCTTTGCCAAGGATAGACGACCTCTTTGATAGGCTAGCGGGCGCAAAGTACTTCAGCAAGATAGACTTGAAGTCAGGATATTACCAGATCCGGATAGCTGACCCAGATGTTGAGAAGACCGCTTGTCGAACCAGATACGGATCGTTTGAATTCGTGGTGATGCCATTTGGACTCTGCAACGCCCCTTCGGCGTTCACTACATTGATGAACACAATTTTTCGCGAGGAGATGGATGAATTTGTCATCGTTTACATCGACGACATCTTGATCTACTCCAAAACCTTAGAGTCACACGCGGAGCAGCTAAGGGTGGTGTTGACGAAGCTGCGGGAGCATAAGTTGTTTGTCAACATTGACAAGAGTGAGTCTGGTTTGGAGCGCATAAACTTCTTAGGACATGTCATTAGTGCAGAAGGAGTCGGCCCGGATGCAGAAGATGGACGCGATTGTGACTTGGGAGCCTCCGACTACTGTGAAGGAGATGTGACGATTCTTAGGATTGGTGTAGTTCTACCGCAAGTATGTGAAGGGGTTTTCAAAGATCGCAAAGCCGCTGACGGACTGGACGGGCAAAGACGCACAGGTAAGTTGGACCAAGGAGGTGGATGATGCATTTCAGACGATCAAAGCTATTTTGTCAAAGGCGCCAGTATTGAAGCTGCCAGAGTTCGACAAACCATTCGAGGTGCACACGGATGCGAGCGACTATGCGATTGGTGGAGTGTTGGTGCAGGATGGAAAACCTGTAGCGTACGAAAGCAAGAAACTATCTGGGACAGAGAGTCGATGACCGACTCACGAGAAGGAACTGTTTGCGGTGGTTCATTGCTTGAGGAAATGGCGGCATTACTTGGGACTTCACAAAATCCAAGTGTATACTGATAATATTTCGCTCAAGTACTTTGAGACACAAGATCGGGTGACACCAAAGCAACTATGGTGGCATGATACCTTGGCGTTCATGAACGTGAAATTAATCCACAAAGCGAGAAAGGACAATGTGGTTCCTGACGCCTTGAGTCGCAAGGAGGAATATCTTCCATCGTCAACACAGATTTTGTGAGCTAGGTATCCTAAGGAGTCAGACTTGGAGAGGCGAATACGTGAAGGTTACATGGGCGACGATCAAGCAAAGGAGTATCTGGAACAGCTCAAGCGAGGAGTGAAGTTGCAGAACATGCAGCTAAGACACGGTTTACTCATGTTCAAGCAAAGTCGGGTTTATGTGGGCCAAGGAAAACTTAGGACCAAGTTGTTAAAAGAATGTCACGATGCGTCCTTATCAGGTCATAAAGGAGAAAAGTCCACCTTAGCAGTGATAGCCAGGAAGTTTTATTGGCTCCACATGAAAGATGATGTTGCCCACTTTGTGAAAACATGTGTAACATGTCAAGCTAACCGCGTTTCTTATGAGAAGAAACAAGGGTTGCTTCATCCTCTGCCGATTCCAGCCAGACCTTGGGAAAACATTAGCATGGACTTCATTACCTCTCTGCCTGACTCGAATGGATACAACGCAATTTTTGTGATAGTTGATCGGTTTAGTAAACTAGCGAAGTTTGCTCCGACCTTGGATACTGCAACAGCATTCACGACTTCTCGGTTGTTCCTAGATACTTGGTGGCGTTCACTTGGATTACCCCGGAGTATTATTTCAGATAGAGACTCCAAGTTCACAAGTGTCTTTTGGAAACACTTGTTCCAAAAATTGGGGACTAAGTTAAAATTTAGTACTGCCTTTCATCCGGAAACAGATGGGCAAACGGAACGAGTTAACTCGGTTCTGAATCAATACTTGAGGAATTATGTGAACGCGGACCAAAGTGATTGGGCGGAGTGGCTCAGTCTTGCGAAGTATTGCTACAATTCCACGAAGCATTCGACAACCGGCGAATCATCATTCATGTTGGCTTACGGACGTGAGCCAGAAGGGCCTCTTGACTTGACTCTTGTAGGGAGTTCTACATCGGCACGACCAAGAACACGGCAAACATCAGCTGAAGAGTTGGTGGCGGTAATGCAGCGGTGCGAGGAGCAAGTAAAGAAGAACCTCGAGAAGGCGCAGCAACGGTACACGAAGCAGGTAAACAAGCATCAGCGGCAAATGAAGTTTCAAGTGAGCGAAGAAGTATGGTTAAGTAAGAAAAAGTTCACACTTCCGAAGGACATATCGGCGAAGTTTTCATTGAAGTTCGCGGGGCCTTTTGTCATTGTGAAGAATCCGCACAAAGACGTCTATACATTAGACCTTCCTCGCAAGTGGCAGTTGCATCCTACTTTCCATGTTTCTCTATTAAAGAAATACTTCAAGGATGATTTGCAACCGGAGCGCAAACAGGTTCTTAGGCCTCAATCTGATGTCGTGCAAGGCGAAGCAAAATATGAGGTGGAGTCCATTTTGCAATCTCGGTGCAAATCAAACCGGATGGAGTACTTGGTCAAATGGCGTGGTTATCATTTGAAGGAAGCAACTTGGGTCCCAGAGGAAGATCTCGCACATGCGAGCGAAGTATTAGATCTCTTCAAATGGCGACAAGGACAACAAAGACGTTAGCAAGATGAGGACATCTCCTTCCAGCGAGGAGTGAAGGAACGTCGAACCATACGAGTTGCAACTTGAGGCGATTTGGGCCGATAGACTTTGTAGCTTTGTCTTGTATTTGGAAATAAAGATTTTGTTTCTGGAAATTTTGTCTAAGTGTATTGGTAGTGCATGGCTATGACTAGTTCTGATAAGATGCCTAGGATTTTGTCAAGAGGAGGAACAAAGCACACTCAAAGGAAGCGAGCTGGTTTGGATAAGCATCTAAATCAAGACTAAGTCTTGATGTCAAGACTTAGGTTTGCCGTAGCGTTGGCAAAGCAAGTATGAACTTTCATACTTGTCTTGGGGCTTGGGGTGATCTTGCTTTGCAGTTTTCTAACTGCAAAGTAAACTTAGTCGCGCGTCTAAGTCAAATCAGATTGCGACCGGAAAGTGAGTTTCGAGAGACCTTGTAAGTAGGTGTGAATACTTATAGTTAGCAAGTTAGAGTCTTAAGCAAAATGTTTAGAAATTGTCAACTGGCGCAACAAGGCGGTAGGTGCACGAAAATTTGGAACCAACACCGAGAAGGGAGAATGTGACTACACCCATTACTTCTGCAGGACCAAGTATGCGGACGAAGAGACAAAGAGTCAAAAATGATACATCAGGAGTGACTACTTTGAGGAGGAAGAAGAAGATGAAGAGGTTGGTGATGGATACTTCAGATGAAGAACTCGAAGAACAAGAGGATCAAGAAGAACATTCGGTACTTACGAAGTCTTCGTCAGTAGAGATGGTAGGTGAAGTTAGACCGAGACGAAGTCAAGATTAGGAAGAAGAGACTCAACAAGAAGACTTCGTACTTCAGAGGTCAACTCAAGAGGTAATGAACTTCAAGAAGAAAGTCAAGGAGCAGAACTCCGTCTAGATAGACTTCACACTTCACAGCAACGAGATGAGAGGACAACTTCGGCCCATCGTGTGCGAAGTATTGGCAAGGAGTTACAAACATTTGAGCATACTTTGGAGTTCTTGAGTGGAGTCATCTTACTGGTTCTTGCAGAATGGAATATGTAGAGATTGACACACGAAGACGAAGCAAAGGTACCGCTGACGTTGATGGAGTTGATGAACTCAGTATACTTCAGACGCAATGGTTGGTTAGAGGAGAAACATCAACTGATGACAAAGTTAGCAGAAACTTTGGATGAAGTAAAGAAGTTGACAGTTGACAAAGATGCACTATTTCAGGTGAAGTCCGAAGAAGAAGTACAAACTTTGCATCTCATTCAGGATTTGGAGGCAAAGTTGAACTTGGCAACTTCAAGAATTCACTATATCAAGTCAGAGAAGAATAACCTACGGGAGAAGATGATAGAAGTGGAGATGTAGGTTGCGAATGTTGGAGAAATAAAGATTTTGGTGATACATGAGGCAGTAGAACTTCATGAAAAAGTTGATGGGGTATTGACTTCATACTTCGCCACTTTGTTCGATACTTCAGAGAAGGAGCTGTTGATAAGACTTCGTACCAAAATGATGACAATAGTAGATCCTTCGGCAAACAATAGGATAGTGAGAGTAGCCGAGTGAATAGTTAAGGAGATAAAAGAGACTAGAGAGACAATTAAGTTATCATTGAGTAGTATAGTCAAGGAGTTACAGTTCGATAGAGTAGACACTTTTGTTTTGCATACTGAAGGACCTTCATGTGACGATCCATGTGCATCATCTACTTCATAGGCAATTAGATCCGCCATTTTTAGACAAAGTTGTATTGCATTATATTGTTCATACTCGAGATCTCTTTATGTTTGTTATACTTTTTATTTGTTCGATGTTCAGAGAGCCATTGTATGTTTGTCTTCTTTGGAGTTTTACCTACAAAGATTTGAGCCACCTTGGTATCTTCTGCATAAGATTTCATCTTCATCTCCAACTTCTCCACAACCTCTATGGTGCCCACAGTTTGCAAATTTTGAGATTTTTCAAAATTTTTAAGTTAACGTCGTGTATATATAAGTTACTTGAGTTTACCCTCTACTTAGCGAGAAGATGGACTTAAGATGGATTTTTGGATAAAAGTTGACTTCTTCTCAGAAGCTGAAAGACGGGAGTCTTTGAGAAGATCGAAGCTAAAAGATAAAGAACGAGTCTTTCATAGGAGTCTCGTGACTGTCGATGAGATATATCAACCTAGAGGTCGACAAAATGTACGAAAAGATGTGAGGGTCTTATGCGGGTCTCTTCTATCTGACCCATTATAGCATGTTCCTTCTTCTTTTGATCTTAGATGAGAATTATGAGGAGTCTTGCTGGTAAAATCTAGAGAGAAGCTTCGAGGGTCCTGTCTTCCATTTATGCAGCAAACTTCTTTTGAGGGTGTATGCGGGGTGAGGAATCAAAAGATAGAGTGCGAGTACTCAAACCCTCAGCAGGGTTGAAGTCCAGTGTCTATTGTGAGGATATAATTACGCGTAAGGAGCCAGAAGACAGATGAGATCATTGATAGGAAACATAGACGTGAGAAGTTTTATTGAAGTAGTCATTTACCCAGAAGCTATCCATGAGGTCTTCCTGGAGGTCATTGTCACCGCAAGAACCTCGAACTTTTTCTGACCATTCTTTATACCTCTCTTCTCGGATAACTCTTTATCTTCTGTTAAGAAATAGGATGAATCGCAAGGCGGATAGGCTTCTCATGAATCGATGTTATGCCTTGCTTAGTTAGAACTGCATAGGTGTAGCTTAGAAAACGTGATGTTATCACTAAGCTCTCTTAGAATTCTGGAAATCCGGACGTACTACATGTCTCTTCTTGGAAGACAGACAGCGAAGGAATGGCTGGAAAGTAGAGGCCTACCAGGAGCAGAAGAAGCGACTCCTGGAGACACTCTATCTTCACCTCTTCCTCAAGGGGAAAGCTCAGAAGGTCAAGTACTTAGGAGATCAGGATGTTGTCTTCTTAGAAGCAGTCTGGGTGGGAGAAGTTGTCAACCGGGGCGTCTTTTTCTATGGATATATGCATGCAGAGCTAACTTATTTAGGCACTCCAGCGGGTGGACACCTCACCCCCTTCTTCTGCTACTTGTATGTGTCCCAAGGAGACTTGAAGGAGAATCAGTTGGTCAAGTATGTGCTAGTAAGACCACAGGGAGTGAAGGAAGAGTCTTCCAAGGAGGAGAGCTTGCCGGGTACTATACCTTCCCCTCTATTCTAATGCTTAAGGGAGGATCAGATACAACCTCGAAGAAGATCATCAAGGTGATTCCAGCGGCACAGAAGACGCATCTCCGTCAAGGAGGATGAGACCTAGGAGTGTCTCGAGGATAGACACTTCTCACCCTACTATTCATTCCGGATCTGAGTCAGAGTCTCAAGAGGACACCCTCGGCACTCGGTCTACCAAGAAGTCGGTTCTTGAGACCCAAGGAGTTTTCCGAAGACTCCACAAGATAGAAACTAGTTGGACATCACAACTGCAGCAGGTGAGTATGTATAAATGGAGGTAGAACGTCTGAAAGATAGACAGCTTATCTCTGTTGTAAGAGGAGATCTCCCACCAAGGAGGATATTACGAGTGGCTTCTTCTCATGCACAGAAGGGGAGAACAACCATGATGGAAGAAGTAGAAGAACCACGAGAAGACAGGAAAGCTTCCGGAGATCAATATGTCGACATGAACCTGACTTCTGCTTGGAGAAGACTGGAGGAGTTCAGTGTCTTCTTCAGGGTCAAGATCTAGCCAACCATGGAGATGGTGGAAAAGCGAGCTAGAGCCCAAGAGAAACCTCTTCAGCCCGGATTTGGTCTTCAGAACCTGATCTAGTATGAAGATGCCCATATAGAGGGGGTGGAAGCTCCGGAAACCAACCTCCGCACTACTGAAAGGTGAGCAAATAGGTATAAAGCGGAAACTTTCGCATCTGCTAAGGAGACAGTTCAATATCGAAAGACCCACTAGGAGTTGCAGATGCGAGTTTGACAAAAGGAGCAGGAAGTCTTGAGGATCAAGGGCAAACTAGCTGACCTGGTGGTTGAGAAGAAGATTTGGAGTGTCCAATGGGAAGCTGTAGAAGCCAAGGCTTTTGAAGAAAAGAAGCAGCGACTGAAAGCATAATATTGAACTAGGGAGGTCATGGCACAAATGAGAGGGGCTTCACAACAGGGAGGAAGCTTCTAACCTTAGCTCGAACTTGGGATGTTGTCTCGAAGGCCATGTTGTTAGAATACAAGGACAACTTATTTAGATACTTGGATCGGCAAATTGAAGACCTGACTGCACTCTATAGTCTCCCACCAGCCCTCGCCTCTACAGCCATGTCTTCTAGAGCCAAAGGACCTTCCCATGTCGAGGATCTTGACAAAGAAGAGTCTGACCTGGATGTACACATGACGGCAGCACAATTGGAGATGGAGAAACCACCATAAGAAGTTCCAGAAGCCAGCCAAGGAGAGGAGCTGATCTTTCAAGCATTCAGAGTGGAGGTAGCGTTTGCCTCCTCTCCCTAGAAGTTTACCGAAGCTCCAAGAAGCAGTCTGACCTCGCAAAAGAGCATAGTCGCCAAGTTGAGTACGGCTTCTCACAGTCATCTTCCATCTTCCGGGACGGATACAGATGAGCACATGGTTGCCATTGAGACAAATGCCACCTCAGCCACTCAAGAGGTGTCAGCAGAGCAGCACATGGCACCAACAGCTGAATTTTGACATACAGACAAGTGCAGAAGCCATGGACCTCACATCTGGGGTCTAGAAATAGATAGGAGATCTAGTTCTGTCTAGGACTTTTTATACCTGACTTTTAGGAAAATTTGGACTTAACTATTTTTAGTTTTTATATTTCTCTTTTGTACTTTTAAATCGCTGCCCAAGTGGCAGAGTTAGGAAGAGAAGGAATAGAGAAGGACTTCCAAATTTGGAGAAATCGAAGTCCAAGGATGAGGTGGTCATCTTCCAGTGAGTCTATTTTGTCTTCTAGGCTATAGCTTTGTTCGAGGGAGTCTTCTTCTATGTTTAGGAGACAGTTTTTGCCTGGCTGTTAGTCAGCTCATCTCCAAGAAGGAGTATCATCCTCAACAAAAAGACGGTGGGACTGTAAGTATGTGCTTAGTCTTCTCCCCTCTATTACTACAAGCATGGATGGCTTTTTAGTCTACAGCCCGTCAGAAGATTTATTTCTCACCTTCTCTCATTTTCTTATTCTTTTTTCTTCTTCTCTTCTCTTATATTATCTTCTCATCTTCCTTCTATCTTCAGAAGTCTTGTTTGAGTATCATGGGATGTAAATGTCATTGTAGTGTTGTCAGAAGACCGTTTCATTAGGCAGAAGCCTTGGAAGACTACAAGGAGTAGACACCCTGTGATTGATGTAATCAGCTGAGCATCCGCAAGGGTGATTGGCATTGTGTGGTGAGTTCTGAGTTTGTGATAGGGACTTAGAGACTCTTAGAAGTCAGGATGGACATCACTCCGAATAGACGAGTCCTTTTCATTTTCTCCACCGTCATTGGACTCCAAGTTTCAAGTCTTCACCCATGAAGAATGCCATGGTTCTTAGTACAATCCGGTCAGTATCGACTCCTTCCAATTTTTAAGAACATACGCCTTGATTTTTATCAAGATCTGTTGGAAGTTGAGAAAGCATCAACTATCTTCCTCAAGAACCAAAAGGATTCGGTGATATATCTCTTCCTTCTTTGACCGCCGCTCACCCATATGATAATACGCAATGTCATATCAACCTTGGAAGGTCCATAGCGCTACCTACCCATGAGCATACTCACCTAATGAGGTGTATCATCGTGAGCACGCCTCACTTATTATCCTCGTAGTGATCGAGTTTCATCTCAACTCCTTTGAACTCATCGACACGAAACGACTTACCCACATGTGGATTCACTGTTTTCCTTCTTGGAACATGTTGCACTTCTGCAGCTTTCTGTGTAAGTCTTTTGTTCGAGGAGATCTGCGATATGTCTTTCAAATCAGTCTCACTCCCAGCTTCTGCTCTCAAAGGTTTTTGCTTTCTCGCACACCATGAAGTTCTCTATGAACTCTTACTTCTCACACGCAAACCGTACGTCCAAGACCACATCAGAAGTTTGCTACGTCTTGCCCTTTGTGGTGCCCACAATTTACAGGATGTACGAATTTTTGAAATTTTTTAAGTTAATCACATGTCCGTGTAATTGAAATAACCTTGTTGCTTAAGAATACATCTTGCTTAGAAGGAAGATGGCCTTAAGAACGTTTTTGTAAGAGGAGTAGACTTCTTCCGAAGACGGAAGAAAGACATCTTCCGAGAAGACGTCTTCCCGACCAGGTCTTCGGAAGACGGAAGACATGTGTCTTCCAGAAGACAGTGACAGTGACAGCGACTACATAGGCCTAACTGTGCATCACCCAGTAGGAGGGTAGGTGTACCTACCAGATAGCCAAGGTAGTAGGTAGTAGGTAGGTCAGGTAGGTCAAAGAACCCCTAACTGCGCGACATAATAAGTCTACACGTAAGAAGACTAGTTCACTAAGTCTTCATAGGTTCATCTGTACGGACGGTCACTGAGTTGGTCGTATAGTCAGCATTTGACACCTCCATCCAAAGTAACTCCACCACGGCTACCTCTGGCCATCAGAATCACCTTGTTTTGACACGTGGAGCCCGAGTTATCACCATTGTGCATAGAGGACCGCAATCGAATTTGTATTAATGATCTCGATAATCCAAAGATTAGCTTAGTTTTGAGCATAAGGTCCATTTCGAAATCTGGTGGTAAACTCCCTCTAGCATCCACACCAGGTGACTGCACTAGTGCAGGGATAGACGGAGGCGTCCCGCATTCACGGTACGTTTAAGGGACATCTAGTGTCCCGCTCCTTTGCAACTTGGTGTCCCTCATATTCTCCGAAGGGGTCAGCCTATTCCAAGCCGGTTGTGAGTCTGAGGAGATTTGATCCGGAGACCTCCTCCCTACAGGTTTGCTCAGCTACACCACGGAAGCTGATCTCACAACTGGTTCTAGAGACCAGTTTCTAAGCTGATATGCTAGAAAACTATGATATTTCGTCGTTCCTTTGCTAACACGAAGTGCCATAACTTTCTCTAGACATGCTCTTTTTGTGCATTTCGAAATGCAAACAAATACTACATACTACAATCTACATGAGAAAAATCTAAAATATATTTTTCAAACTCACTCACATTTATGGTAAATTCCCTGGTATCAAAAATCTTGTAGAAGAATCCCAAGTAAATCTTCGCCTGCAACTCCGTGTGTAACTTTTGAACATATCACGGTGATCAGTGCGACGAGAACTACGTCATGGTGTTTTCAGATTTTTGAATGCTCATTTCTTCCAGAATCGACTTCTCTGAGATCTTAACTTCATTCAAAGAGACTAACTTCTAACTAAGAGGTGAATTATTTACTATGTGGAATAACTCACATCACTACAGCGTGTTCTAGTCCAGACTTGGCCGTCTGGACTTAGGAACGATCCAAGGGCTGGGGCAAGACTAGAGAATGAGGCGGTGTGTTAGATCATCGTTCCAGAGCCTAGACCCAGAAGGACATCACAGGCAGTTGGGTCGCTAGGTGTGCTTGAGACACCGTTTAGGACCTTGGACTTTATGGGAAGTCTGTCCCAAGTCATGTTATGACTTGCTCATGTTTTGGAATCGACCTAGCCTTGTCTAAGTCAAGACTTGGGGAATGTTAAGCTTGAGAGTTAAGGAGACGATCCAGCTCCGGTCCCGACGAAATGAGATGAAGATAAATGGTGCATGAACGCTAACGTGTGACTATGGTTTGCCGGTTAGCGTTGTGAGTTTCGTGACCTATTGAGCAAGAGCTTCCGCTAGTGTAACAAGACGATAAGTGCGCGAAAAGTGACATCAGAGTCGACGTCTCGGTGAGTGAGGACTCGAGGTAGCAGCTAAAGGCTGGAAATTTGAAAAGGGACGTGAGATACGAAGTGGATCAACGTTTCTGGATGAACGCTTGGAGCAATGACCGACATAGGATAGAGTTCCAAGAGAAAGATCAAGAAACGAGTGACGGCTGAAACCAAGATAAGATCGACTCGAGCTAGCCATGAGGCACAATTTAACCGACAACCTTTATCCCAACGTCTAGTATCAGCTACGGCACTTGTGCAACAAGATGGAGGTTTATCGATGGTGCTCAATGATACAAGCACGGAAGTCAAAAAGCTTTGTATGTAGAGCTCGTCAAGATGATGAAGACCATGTAAGGAGGTATGATCTCTAAGGATAAACGTATCACCGAGCTTGAGATAGACCAAGGGAGTTCTTCGTCTACCAAAAAACTTTGTAAGACGAATCTTCTGACATGTTTTTTAGGTATAAGACGAGCTCGCAAGGTTAAGGATTTCTTAATTGAGTTGGACCTATACTTTCAGGCGCAACATGCTAAGGAGTCAGACAAAGTGAGAGCGGCGGTTACGTTCTTAATGGACCATACGCTTCTCTGATGGACTGCATACAGAGTCGAGCATGCTTTGACTGTCTTGATGCTTGGTTGGAAAGAGTTCAAGGAGTTGCTCGTAGAATTCATGATGGTGCTGAGTTAGTTAAGTTGAAGTGTACAAGGACCTTAAGTGCTTATGTGTGCAAGTTTAGTGCTAAGCTAGATTCGTTCTCCAAGTGGACTGAGATGACCAAGATATATATATATTTATTGGTGGACTCAGTCTAGCTCAAAGAAGGCTCTCTTTTGGATGTCGAAGCTACATGAGACATGTGGTGAACTTCTTAAGCTAACGGAGTGGATTGGAGATGACGAAGTCTATCAACAGAAACCCTGTGAAATTTCACAAGAAGAACAAGGGCTTCAAGCGACAATGGAATGGGGATGAGAAGGATCAGAGAGACAGCAAACAGGGTCAAAACCTAAGGGGCAAACACCTCAGAAGGGCAATAGTTTAAAGTTTACTTGTTATAACTATGACGAGGTGGACCATATTGCTAAGATGTATACGAGCCTAAGGTTAGAAATTGTAGCATTAATGCATTTGTTGCAAAAGACTTGTTGGAGGGCTAGATGACTATGACCTTAAGAACCACAAAGAAACTCCGAGATTGATGTTCCTACTAGCCAAAGTTGTTAATCGTGATGTCTTTTTCCTTGTGGACATAGGAGCGACCCACTCTTCATAAGTTCAAAGTTGGTGAAGAAGTTGGACTTGTCTACCTCAGGGATACAAGTCTATTCAGGTGCGCTTTGCTAAGGGTGTAGTGTCGCAGGATTATTCCTTTTGCCCATTTAGTATAAAAGATATCGTTCCCACAGAGGATTTGCACAAGTAACACTATTCTAAGTTCTAAGATCTGTTCAAACACACAACCACACGGGTTTGTCTAGAAATCCCGTCTTCTCACAAAACCACATGGCTTCCAGACCCTTCAGAAGGTGCTCTCGACCTAAACAAACAACTACTAACTAAAATATCACATAACTATCTACAGAGAAGCTTGGGAAGACGCTTCTTGCTTCCAGTTCACTTCTTCCGGTCTTCTCAGTATCATCTTCTCGAAGCAATTCTCGGCTTCTGGGAGTTCAACTCGGCTTCTCACACCTCCAGAAGACTGCTCCTGCTTAGTAGAAGTCGACTAGCAACGGCTGTTACACCTTGCTCTCCCACATTCCAACGGGTTAGATTAATCACAAGGTGTGCTCCTTATAGCCTTTCTAGGCTTCTGCCTACGGAAACGGTCTTCCTGTAGCACTACATTACAACGTCATTCACCTTCACGAAAGCTCAGTAGAAGTCTCAGAAACTCACTAGAAGAAGGTAAGAAGATGGGGAAGATGAGGAAGAAGAGAAAATCCAAACGAGAGAAAAACAAGATGAAAATGAGAAATTAAAACTCCGACAGGCTTCTAGTCCGGATCCTGACTAACAAGCCATCCCTGCTTGTAATAATTTGGGGAGGAAGATCACAAACATGCATACAATTACACAGTCTTCTACTTGAGGATGTCGTCTTCTGCTGTGGGAAGAAGGCTTCTTTCTTCTTCTCTCGCTACTCTGACTACTCTGTCTTCTGGGATCCCTTACCCATAGGACCGTCCGTACGTGGATCCGAAGTGCTTCATTGGATGAGCCAAGCTGCGAATCTGCACAACTACTGACAACACCTAACAAGCAACTCACACAAACAAACACAAGACACTCATACTCTGTTCTTCCGACTCCTCACCTCTCATACACACTCAGAAGAAGCTTGTTGCACGGTGAAAAGACATGACCCTCGACCATTCTCTCCAGATTCTGTCAGCAAGACTTCTCACAACTCTCTTCTAAGTTCGTGAAGAAGAAAGAATAGGCTGCTATGGGTCGGATAGAAGAGACCCGTAAAGGACCCTCACGTCTTCTCGCGCATTTTGCCAGTCTTTCCAGTCTTCTAGTCTCTCTAGGAAGATGTGGATTTGAGAAGCTCGGAAGATCAGGAGGTGCAGGCCTGGTTTCTAACTCCTAGCTTCTCGAAACAACAAACAACTCACTAAGTCACTCAGGATTCGTACCAAGCCTCTCTTAACACAAAAGCAAATCCAATCCACTCTCGATACGAATTACACACAGTCGTCTTCCGAAGTCTTCAGACATCCAGAAGCATCTTCTGAAGATGTTCAGGATTCAGAAGCGTCTTCCGAAGATGTTTAGATCTTTAGAAGCGTCTTCTGTCCAAGGATTCGGGAGTAGAGGAGCGATAGGGTAGAGAAATTGATAACTACGAGATCAAATTTAAGAACGACGGACAGGGAAGCTCGATTATAGTTTGGGAAGAAGCTAGAAGATGACTGTCGAAAATTGGGCAGCGCTTCCGCGTCCAATTTCACAGAAGGAAAATGCGAGATGGGAAAATGCGATCGATGGATTTTCTGCAAACAACCCGAGAAGCGCGGGGATACTAAACAAGAGGCGAGAAGCAGTGGGAAGGGAAGAGAACATGGGAAGAACCTCAAATAGTCTTCTGCTTGCTTCTCGTAGTGGCTTCAGTCTTCTCCGCACTTCTGGCTCCACCTCAGCTCCAACGCGATCCCATAGAGCTGCTTCTATCGTCAATGTCCTACTGCTTCTCAGTCGATCAGGGCTCCACCTCAGATTCTTCTTCAATCGCCCTTCAATGTCTGCTTCCAAGAATCTATAGGAGACTCCTTCAACTCGATGGTGCTTCCTATTTTCAGAAATTCGTCCTCGTTTTCTTTCTAGCTGCAATTCGATCCTAGCTGACCTCGATTTCACTCTGCTGGTCCTCCTCACTCAATTTGACACCTCCTGATTCAATACGGCACCTCCTAACTTGATCTTTTGTGTTAATGCCTTCGATGCTGGAAATGACTATTGAGTAGAGAAACAATAGAGCTGAGGAGAGAATTTTTACACAGAGGTTACGGCCGAGAGAGATTTCTGACTGATCAGAGTTTTGACATCTAGGGACTGAGAGTAGAGAACAAAATCAAGTAGAGAGGAGATCAAAAATTTGTACGCACATCTTTCTGAATAGAAAACGAGAAGCTTCAAGGTGAACGTGCTGGTGCTTCACAGGAGTAGTTTTCTGATATTCTGAGTTATTGAGCGTCAGATTTACAGTTTGAATGATCTGGAGTTGAAGATTTACTTGAATGCCTTGTGTTTTATCTAGGCCAGATCAGAATCGTGGTGGTGTGTTTTCTTGCGATCCGTATTCCGTGTGTGGTTTTCGTCCTCCTCTTCACGATCGTATCATAGCTAGAAGATTCCGTCCATCCAGGAAACTCTCGTCTCAACAACACCTTGGTACTGATCTAGACAAGTGTACCACAATCGCCTTCCTAATTAACGATTAGGTCCCTCTAACTCCAGATAGTTCCATATCCCAACTACGTGATATACACATTCGTGGGTGCAAGGATCAAGAGACCGAGTGCTACATCGCCTCGTGGTTAGTCACTTGTCTGTAATCCATATCACGCAAAGATCTAATCGACTATCACTGCTACATACATCGAGGGTAAGCCCACCGTCCAATAGGAATGGCACTGAGAGATGAAGTCAAACACAACATGTGTCAACCTCTCACACATCAACATACGGGCTGCTCCACCAGCAGACCCACACAACATACACTTCAAGCCTGCACATACAACCACTAAGCTTGGGTCAACAATATCATCGATGTTGAGAAGATGACATGACACGCAATTATACACATGTCTTTTCAAACAACACCATCACGACTCTCTAACATGAATACTCCAGAAGGTAACACCTCACACACTCGTAAAATAATGTGTCCTACGATCACATCCAACGTCGTCGGTGCAGTCTGCTGCAAATAGATATAATCGCTAGGATGAAATCTGCGAATCGACAATCGATATCCTCCTCCTCGAATAGTCGCATATCGCAACGTGTCTCTATGCTAAGCAATCGCTAGGTTCTCAAAAGCCATAGGCATAACTCTCCAAAATGTCTCGGCTCGTTAATAACATGCTCTCACCCATATATCCGAGTCCTCAAGGTTCAGCACCTCAGCAAAATCATGACGAATGACCGAAGGTAGATATGGATCTCGGCCATACAACAGAAAATACGGTGAGAAGGAAGCTAAAGACGTTTGCCGGCTAAAATGATAACTCATAACCAACCATGATAACTGCACATCCCAGTCTCCCAAGTGGCCCTTCTGCAAACCATACTTGCGCAATCCTCTCTTCACCGTCTGAACAACTCTCTCCGCCAAACCATCCATCTCACCATCCACCTCAGGATGATCTCGAGATGTAGTCCGATGATCAATCAGCGCTTGATAACACAAGATCTGAAAGTCACCAAGAAATTTTGTACTTTGGTCCGTCAGCACTTCAGCTGGTGTTTCAAAATGACTTAGCACTCGATCTAAGAACGCATACACTATCCCTTCACTCGTCTTGTCTGACAATACCACCAACTCAATCCACTTGGAGAAGTGCTTCATCATCACCAACACATACTGGTGGTGACATATAGTCAACGGTAGGGGTCTCGTAAAATCCAAGCTCCAACGGTAATCCAATCTCATAATCGGTAAGGGGTATAATTGTGGAATAGGAGCATTAAATGATGCTCGAACTCGATCACAAACCACACATCGTGCGACGAACTGCTGCACATCGATGTGCATACCACACCACCAATACTGTCCTTGGAGTAAGCTATGTGTATGCTTCACTCCAAATTGTCTCAACTCCTAATTGGCATGTCATACTAACTGTGCCCTCTGGGATGGATGTGGCACTAATCGTACTCTCTCATCGTCCAACACTCGATGTGCATGTCGTCCTTCTCGTCAAAATCTCTTCACTCGTTGGAGGATGCGATCTTGCTTCTTGACACTTTCTGTGTCTACCACCATGCCAGTACGTAGATACTCCATTACTATCACATCGTCATGGATATCTCGCTGATCTGGAACATCATCTCCACTCTCAGGATCTAGAGACTCACCGTCTATTCTCTGACTTGAGAAAGATACGACCTGACCTTCCATACTAGAGTTCATGACCAACACACAAAGAAGATGAATCATGCCATCCTAGCACCATCTCCTCATCAACCTCGTCATGCGATCGAGCTCCAGTCTGATCTTGCTGACTCGTGCATGAGTTGCGACTCAACTCATCGACATCTAGGTTTACAACTCCAGGTCTATGTACTACCTGGAAATCATACTCTTATAAGATCAGAGCCTATCATGCAAGCTTCCCTGTAAGCTTGTCGGACTCCATCAACCACTTGAGTGGTTGATGATCAATGATGAGAGTAAAAGGGTTCTCAAACAGATAACATCGGAAGTGTGCAATAATCCACACTGCTGCCAAACACTTTCCTTCACACGAACTATATCTCACCTCCGTCGAATTGTTGGAGCGACTAGCATATGCCATCATAAACTTCTTTTTCTCATCGTCATGATGAGTCAGCACTACTCCAAGTCCCAACATATTCTAATCAGTGTGCAGTTGGAAGGGACATCCCTAACGAGTCTCCTCAAGATGAGAGCAGATCTCAACCTATCCTTGAGCTCTACAAAAGTTCGCTCCTGCTCATCTCCCCATTGCAACTCCTGGTCCACCTTCATCAGCTTCGTCAATGACTTCGCAATTGCACATAAACCCTTCACGTATCGACAATAGAAGTTCGTCAAACCAACAAATGTCTGAACTCGACTCACATTTGTGGGACGTGAGATACGTGCAATAGTCTCAACCTTCATCTGTTGAACACCCAACCCACTTGGATAGATGGTATGACCTAGATACTCTACCAACTCTTAGAAGAACTTGCACTTCTCATGGTGTAACTTCAACCCATGAGCTCTCAATAGTTCAAACACATCTCATAAGTATCTATAGACTAGATGTCGTCAATATAACATCAAACAAAATCCAGTCCTGTTAGGATCCTATCCATCACCCTTTGGAACTCAGTAGGGGCGTTCTTCAATCCAAATGATAAGAACTGCCACTGATACAAATAATCCTTACCGTGAGAGTCAGTTCCCGAGAATGTTATCTTGGACTTATCTTCTTCTCTCACTGGCAACTGATGATACCCTGCTCAAAGGTCCTAAGTATTGAAGAGCTTCACCTGCCCTACTACATCAAAGATCTCCTCAGATGTCAGCATGGCATACTTATCAGACTTCGTCTATCGATTGATAACACGGTAGTCTTCGCACATCCAGCTATCCGTGTAGTTGTCATACATATCTTTCTTTGCTGACATAAGTGTGGCAGATGCATACTCTCCATGCGACATCTTCATCAACCCAGTCTCCAACAAGTCTTGAGTCCTACTCTAGATCAAGACTCTCTCCATGTCACTGTATTTGTAAGGACGTCAAAAAATTGACATATAACTAGCCAAGTCGATCCGTATACCTGGTCCCTTCAAAGTACCCAAATCCTTCATACTGAAGACAAAATAATTCCTGTAGCTCTTCAGGAATCTCAGAACTCTCCGTCTCTCCTCTCCTATAAGCTTGGGTCCAATCTCTAGCTCCCAAGTATTCTCTGTCACCACACTAGATGTAGAAGGCGAAGTCGTTGACTACTATCTTGCAACCTCTGGAGCAGTTTCCTTTTGCTCACCACCAACAACCTCCATTGTGCCAAAAACTTCTGCAGTCCTAGCTGCAAGCTCCACACTCTCTCTTACTACATCCCATGATGTCCAAGAATGACGAACTCCACACGCCTCACCTCTAGTCTTTACCTCCACCGACTCGATAGACAAAGCGCTCTAAAATGTCTGAGCAGTAACACTCGTCGATCGCATCCGACACTACTCTGTCAATCCAAGACTAACAATCCAAGTGAAGCAGTTCAAATCCATTGCTTGATCCAACATCTGACGACGTGAAGTCTCCGATACTGAAGCTACTGCCGTCGTACCCCTTAGAGAAACCCATTGCTCGCTCTTTCTCATCTGTATTGAACTCCACCAACTACCGTAATTGAACATCTCACACAAGCGCAGGTCCTCTATCTCTGTATGTGACGCTTGAAAGCTCATCAGAGTGGACAAAGCTTCCATGGATCATCCCACTAGGTTCATTACTGCCATGAGTGACTTATCGACGAGTAGTACTTTGAGTGAAGGATCTGGAGAAGTCACTGACTCCACATCAGAATGAGTTCTCTATAGAGTTGTTGTTAACGTTGGAGTCCACGTAAAACAACCTAGTGGAACTAGTGTAGATTCTAAACAAGACGAGAGAGTGCAACGAATGTTTGACTCGTCCAGATATGTGGATCTTCCGCATCCCTTGGATACTTTACCTCAGACCTTGGTGTCTATGTCAGATAAGTTGCAAAGGGAGGTGACTAGTGCACCGATTATCTCTCGCAAATTTGAACGAACAAAACATCCAATGAGTAGGTATATGCATGAAAGTTTTCTTGCTGCACATCATGCATATATGACCAATGTTCATTAGGAACAAGAACCGAGTTCACTTGAGGAGGCGATGCACAAAGTCCAGTGGATGAGTGCTATGGAAGTTGAACTTGATGCGCTTCATCACCAATAGACTTGGGAGTTGGTGCACTTACCTGAGGGTAAGAAAATGATTGGTTGCAAGTGGATCTTCAAGGTCAAGCGCAACTCGGATGATACCGTATATCAGTACAAGGTCAGATTGGTAGCCAAGGGCTACGCATAACAACATGGAGTGGATTTTGGGGAGATCTTTGCTCTAGTTGCGAAGATGGTGACTATTCGAACCGCAGTTGCAATTGCAACTCAAAAAAGTTAGAAGATGCACCAGATAGACTTCAAGAACACCTTCATCAACAGCGATCTTGAGGAGGAGTTCTACATGCAGCAACCTCCAAGTTATGAGGATCCTTACTTCCCTTCTCGTGTGTGTAAGTTCCGAAAGACCCTCTATGGTACGAAACAAGCACCAAGAGCATGGTATGCAAAGATCAATTCCTACTTGAAGTCTCTTGGTTTCCATCTTTGTAGTTCAGACTCTACCTTGTATTCATTAAGAATACGAGATCGGATTATTGTGATCATCATCTATGTTGATGATTTGATCATTACCGATAACTATGAGGAGCTTATTTCTCATATCAAGGATCACTTGAATCTGAGTTCGAGATGATGGACTTAAGGGAGCTCAAGTACTTTTTTGCTATGGAGTTTATTAGAGATGAGAAGGATGTTTGGCTTGTACAACGACAGTATGCTCTCGATATGTTTGAGAGACTTGGTATGCTTGACTACAAATTCATTGCTACGTCATTAGAGCAAAAGGTAAAGCTAGGAGTAGAGGATTGTGAGTTACTTGATGATCCACGTATGTACAGACAGATGATTGGGAGTCTTATCTACCTGACTATCATCAGATCAGACTTGAGCTATGCCGTCGATCTGATCAATCTATTTATGCAATCACCACAGAGATCACATTTGGAGGTTGTCAACCAGATCCTCCGCTATGTGAAGTTCTCCATGCAATATGGACTTCACTATCGATATGGTGGACCATTGTTATTACATGACCACATTGATGTTGATTGGACAGAGAATATCGACAAGAGATCCATGTCAAGTTACGCTTTTGGACTTGGAAGCGCTGTTATAAGATGAGCTTCTATGAAGCAACTAACGGTTGCTTTGTCATCAACAGAAGTAGAGTATGGAGGAGCAACAAATGCAACATGCGAATCGATTTGACTTCACTGTCAACTATCTGATACTGGTGTGGAGTGTATAGATCTTATTGTTGTATATACTGACAACATTAGCAGTATGAAGTTAACTAGTAATCATGTTTTTCATGTCACGTCAGTTTAGCACCTCGGCTAGGTTGACCGAGTGCGTAGTGGCTAGTCTTGGTAAGACCGTTAGTGTCGTTAGGGTGGATTCTTGGACTAACCTCACTAGGGGTATACTTCGCAAGTAGGACTTGTAGGCTTTAGTTCTTCGAGTTGAGTCTTTAAGCTCCTGGCTATGATGGATAGTCTTGGTGAGCGTAATCCGGATTCTCTTATGTACAAAGTGGATTTGGTTCTACTTTAGTGGTTGTTTAGTGTTAGTTGGCATGATGGAGTGAGTACATATCATTTATTGCTCGAAGAACTGAATTCATGAGGTCTGATTGAGAACTTTCAGGTTGCGGATTTGTCCCGGTGGTATCTCCGGAGTGGGCAGATCGTTGATACCTTCAATTTGTGGATACGCACGTGCACAAAGTGATTCTTGTTGGTCTTGTTGTTGATTATTGTGTGGATTAGTAGTTTGGGCATATTCTTGGTCGAATTTGTGGTGAGGAAGTGCGGAAGCGCTGCTGAAATTTCTCGTGATAAGTTTTGTGGTCAATTTGAGATCGACAGAAGTGCATCAGCGGACATCGGATAGACATGGATCAGCAATTTCTGTTAGTGAGGATTGCAGTAGGTGCGCATTGAGAAAAAGATTCCAACGCATCAAAAATCATCTGATTTGATGAAAGATCGAAAGAGTTACAAGAACAAGAAGATCACAGGTGGTCAAAATTTGACGTAAACTCGCCTACGAGTGCACATTTGGCAGATTTTGACCATTTGGAGTGGTGCGAAGTTGCTGTTTGAGGTGTTCCCTTCCTGCGCTTCATTCTTTTGTAGTTTGACCTGAGTTTCTACTCTACTCCAAGCGGAGGCTTTGAGGAGCAAAGGTGCGTGAGTGCGGAGGCGTGAGAACGGAGCGCGAGAGTGCGGAGGCGGAGCCCGAGCATGAGCCAGCAAGTCAACTTGCTAGCATGCGTGAGCTAAGCCCAATTTCAGTGGTGTGGGAGTGAGTAAAACCAAGTCATCCATCACGACATTATTCTTGAAGAATGTGCTTAACTACTAGCTCTTAGCTTTGGCTTTATCACTAGATCAATAGCTCTTGGTATCTTCTAGAGATCCGTGCAAGTATTTATGGACTTTTTAAGATAATAGGAGACCTTTTCGCACGTTCTTAGAGGAGTGGTAAGGCGACTCCATAGTACTATGGGAAGCTATCGTCGTGGTAGTGTTTGTCTATATCATAGAGACGTGTATGGAGGCAGTCGATGACAATTGTCCTGTGTGAGCTAGTAGAGCTATCACGTAGAGACTTTTGGAGCTACTAGAGGTGTGGACATCTAGGTAGTGACCTTAGGTACATGTTATGACAGGTAGTGGTCATATATTGTGTATGTGATCATCGAAGAGGAGGCGTCAGTCCGGGTGAGACTAGGTTTATCTTTTGTGCATGTTTGAATGTGGAGAGTTATCGTTTGGACTTCTTGTGGCCGGAACCTCTCCATATTCTGCTTCCTATTTGTAGTGTCACAGGATTTCTCTTTAAGCCCATTTAGCATAAAAGATATCGTTCCCATAGAGGATTTGCACAAGTATCGCTGCTATAAGTTCTAAGATCTGTTCAAACATACAAACACACAGGTTTTACCTAGATATCCCGTCTTCTCACAAAACCACACGGCTTCTAGACCCTTCAGAAGGTGTCTTGGACCCAAACAAACAACTACAACCTAAAATATCACCCAAATATCTACTGGGAAACTCTGGAAGACGCTTTCTGCTTCCGGGTCACGGCTTCCAGTCTTCTCACGACAGTCTTCTCGAAGCAATTCTCAGCTTCTGGAGGTTCAACTTGGTTTCTCGCACCTCCAGAAGACTGCTCCTGCTTCATATCCAGAGTCCGCCCACCGAACCCTAGGGTCGGGTCACTCGTCTGGCCCACCTAGGCATCGAGCCCCCCTCATATATACTCCTAGGGATCGGCGGCCCTGCCCTCCTCTTTGGTCCCTAAAAATATATCACAATCCGATCGTGGTTCGTCTATAATTCTCAGCTCGGAGGTCAGTTCGAGGAGTTCTACATATCACTGGAAAGCTCTCGCCGAGACCTTTTCAATGATATCTCACCCGTCTCGAGATCTTATGTGGAGCTCCGTTCACGACTTAAAACGTCACTGGAGCTCCAACACTTAGTCATTTTTCGAAAACCTGTGGTCTAGATCCAGACTCAAACCCTGTGGTTCGGACCAGCGTCCGAACCACGGTCCGTCTACGTCTTGGACCCACGTCTCAGACTTATGTCTCAGACCTATGTTTCAGTTCGTTCTCAGACTTGCCCCCTTAGATCAGCGTACGTCTAGGATCGTCTTGGGATGGGTCCTTAGGTCCTAATCCAATGTTCTAACCTTGGTTCAAGAAACCACTTAGGGGTTCATCTGATCCTGACTTCGCGGTCAAGTCATTTAGTCCTACTCGCAACGTTCACAACCTATCACAAGTCCACTATGGTTTTATTGTTCACGTCTGCTTCCGATCTTGAGACTGAGGGTCGCGACACTTCTATTGAGCTTCCGTGAAGGTGAATGTTGTTGTAGTGCTGCAGGAAGACCGTTTCCGTAGGCAAAAGCCTCGGAAGGCTACATGGGGTATACACCCTGTGAATGATCTAACCCCGTTGGGAATTGGAAGAGCAATGTGTGATAGACAGTGATAATTTGACGTCTAGAAGAGAACGAGTCGGCGGGTTAGACCACAGTTCAGGAGCCTAGACCCAGACGGACATCACGGGCGGTTGGACCGCTAGGTGTGCTAGAGGCACTGTTTAGGACCTTGGACTTTATGGGAAGTCCGCCCCAAGTCATATTGTGACTTGCTCATGTTTGGGACCGACCTAGTATCGCGACCGTCATTCTCAATATCGGACGTAGACGCGAACAATAGAACCCTAGCGGACTTGTGCTAGGTTGTGAACGCTGCGAGTAGGACTTAACGGCTTGACCGGGAAGTCAGGATCAGATGAACCCTAAGTGGTTCTCTGAACCAAGGTTGGAATCTTGGGTTGGGACTTAAGGGCCTACCCCAAGAGGACCCCGGACAAACGTTGACCTAAGGAGGCGAGTCTGGGAACGAACTGAAACATGAGTCTGAGACATAGGTCTGAGACGTGAGACCGAGACGTGGGTCCGAGACACAGACGAACCACAGGGTTCGAGTCTGGGTCTGGACCACAGGTTTCCGAAAAATGACTAAGTGTTGGAGCTCTAGGGACGTTTTAGGTCGTGGACGGAGCTTCACGTAAGATCTCGAGGCGAATGAGATATCATTGAAAAGGACTCGACGAGAGCTTTCTAGTGCTATATAACACTCCTCGATCTGACCTCCGAGCTGGAAGTTATGGCCAAACCACAATCGGGTTGTGGTATAATTTTCATGGACCAAAGAGGAGGGCGGGGCCGCCGATCCCCAGAAGTATATATGAGGGGGGCTCGATGCCTGGGTGGGTCAGGACGAGTCACCCGACCCCAGGGTTCGGCAGACAGACTCTTGGGGCATGAGGTGATGGCTGGGCCGGTTCCAAGGCACATTCTGATCCAGACTTGGACGTCTAGACTAAGAACGATGTAAGGGCTGGGGCAAGACTAGGGAACGAGTCGGCGGGTTAGACCACCGTTCGGGAGCCTAGACCCAGACGTACATCACGGGCGGTTGGACCGCTAGGTGTGCTGGAGGCAGCGTTTAAGACCTTGGACTTTATGGGAAGTCCGCCCCAAGTCATCTTGTGACTTGCTCACATTTGAGACCGACTTAGACGGGTCTAGGTCGAGACTAAGGAATGCTGAGCTTGATGATTAAGGAGACGGTCCGGCTCCGGTCCGGACCAAACTGAGGTAAGATAAGTGGTGCATGGACGCTAACTTGTGATAGTGTTTGCAGGTTAGCGGTGTAAAGTTTGCGACCTACTGAGTAAGAGCTTCTGCTGGCGGAGCAAGGCGGTAGGTGCGCGAAACCTAGGCGGGTCTAGGTCGGTACTTAGGGATTGCTGAGCTTGATGATTAGAGAGACGGTCTGGCTCCGGTCCGGACCAAACAGAGTTAAGGTAAGTGGTGCATGGACGCTAACTTGTGTTTGTGGTATGCAGGTTAGTGGTGTGAAGTTCATGACCTACTGAGCAAGAGCTTTCGCTGACACAACAAGGCGGTAGGTGCGAAAAAAGTGGTATCAGAGCCAACGCTTCGGTGAGCGAGAACTTGAGGTAGCGGTTGAAGGCTGGATGTTTGAGGAGGGATGCGAGACACGAAGCGGGTCAACGTTTCTAGGTGAACACTTGGAGCGGTGGTCGACTTAGGACAAAGTTCCAAGAGGAAGACCAAGAGACGAGTGGCGGCTGACACCGGGACCAGATCGACTTGAGCTAGTCCCGAGGTACAGTAAGGAGATGATAACCGACAACCTTCGCCCTAACGTCAAGAGAGCCTAGTACCAGCTGCGGCACCGGTGCAATAAGATGGAGTCTTGTCAACGGTGTCCAACGATTCAGACACGGGAAGTCAAAGAGCCTTGTATGCGAAACTCATCAAGATGATGAAGATCATGCAGGAAGGTATGATTTCTAGGGATAAATGTATCGCTGAGCTTGAGACAGGCCAAAGGAGTTCTTCATCTACCAGAAAGCTTTGTAAGATGAATTTGCCGACCCCCTTTTCAGGTATAGGATGGGCTCGCAAGGTTAAGGATTTCTTAACTGAGCTGGACCTATACTTTGAGGCGCAATAGGCTAAAGAGTCAGTGTGGTGCCCACAATTTACAGGAAGTACGAATTTTTGAAATTTTTGAAGTTAATCACATGTCCGTGTAATTGAAATAACCTTGTTGCTTAAGAATACATCTTGCTTAGAAGGAAGATGACCTTAAGAACGTTTTTGTAAGAGAAGTCGACTTCTTCCGAAGATGGAAGAAGGACATCTTCCGAGAAGAAGTCTTCTCAACCATGTCTTCGAAAGTCAGAAGACAAAAGACGGGAGACGGAAGACGCGTGTCTTCCAGAAGACAGTGACAGTGACTGCGACTGCGACTGCAGAGGCTTAACCGCGTACCACTCAGTAAAAGAGTAGGTGTACCTACCAAGTAGCACCAAGGTAGTAGGTAGGTTAGGAAGGTCAGGTAGGTCAAAGAACTCCTAAACTGCGCGAGAAGATATGAAGAAAATGCATTAGCGTAGAAACACCACCGCTTCTCGCATCAAGGGCATTTTGAATAAAAGATCAAATTAGGAGGTGATCGAATTGAGTGAGGAGGGTCAGCAGTGTGAAATCGAGTAGAGCAAGGATCGATTTGCAGCTAGAGAGAAGACGAGGACGAAATTTTGAGAGTAGGAAGCACCATCGAGCTGAAGGAGTCTTTTGTAGACTCATGGAAGCAGACACTGAAGGACGACTGAGAAGAATCAGAGGTGGAGTCTTGTTCGATTGAGGAGTAGCAAGACATTGACGGCAGCAGCAGCTCTGTGGAGTCGCATTAAAGCTGAGGTCGGAGCTGGAAGCACACAGAAGACTGAAGACGCTACGGGAAGCAGAAAGAAGACTGTTTGAGGTTCTTCCCATGTTCTCTTCCCTTCCATCTTGCTTCTCGCCTCTTGTTTGGTATCCCCCGTGCTTCCCCAGTTGTTTGCAAGCAAACTGATCGATCGCTTTCCCCATCCCGCAATTTCCTTTTGTGAAATTGGGCGTGGAAGCGCTGTCCAATTTTCGACAGTCATCTTCTAGCTTCTTCCCAAACTATAATCGAGCTTCCCTGTCCATCGTTCTCAAATTCGATCTCGCAGCTATCAATTTCCTTGTCCTACCGCACCTCTACTCTCGATTCCTGACCAGAAGACGCTTCAGAAGATCTAAACATCTTTTGAAGACGCTTCTGAATCCTGAACATCTTCGGAAGACGCTTCTGGATGTCTGAAGTCTTCGGAAGACGACTGTGTGCAATTCGTATCGAAAAAGGATTGGATTTGCTTTTGTGTTAAGAGAGACTTGGTACGAATCCTGAGTGACTTGGTGAGTTGTTTGTTGTTTTGAGAAGCTGGAAGTTGAGAACCAGGCCTGTGCCTCCCGATTTTTCGAGTTTCTCAAATCCACATCTTCCTAGAGAGACTAGAAGGTAGGAAAGGCTGGCAGAATGTGCGAGAAGACGAGAGGGTCCTTTTACGGATCACTTCTGTCCGAACCATAGTAGCCTATTCCTTCTTCTTCCCGAAACTTAGAAGAGAGTTGTGAGAAGTCTTGCTGGCAGAATCTGGAGAGAATGGTCGAGGGTCATGTCTTCCCGTCATGCTGCAAGCTTCTTCTTAGTGTGTATGAGAGGTGAGAAGTCAGAAGAACAGAGTATGAATGTCTTGTGTTTGTTGTGAGGGTAGATTGCGTGTCGGAAGCAGAAGACAGGTAAGACCAGTGAAGGGAAGCCTGGCTGCGGGAAGTCTTCCGAGAACGTTATTGAATCAGAAGCTGTCCCGAGAGTCTTCCTAGAGGCCTCTGTCACCGCAGGAGCCCGCGACCATCTTCCGAACTTCTCGTACAACTCTACTTCTTGCACATCTTGTATCTTCTGTTAGGAAGTAGGATAAAATGCAAGGTGGATTGTCTTCTTAGGAATCCATGCAAGGCCTTGCTTAGTTAGGATTGTTTAGCTATACCTCGGAAGACGAGAGGAGCTTAAGAAACACTGTTAGAATCCCGGAAGACGGATTAGCTGTCTTCAGGAAGACTAGATTCGTCTTCTGAGAGTGGAAGTTAGATTGTGAGAACTTGGGAAGGATTGAGCCTTCGGCTCGCAATAAGTGCATGTGGTTTAGTGCAACAGAGTTTCAAGTATGTCGATGCATCCTCGAGGGTTGGTGTTACCGGCAGCAGAGTTGACCGATGTCAAATCTTTCCTCAAGGAGTTGGGTCTCGACTTCTTCCTGTGGGATTGGAACCTCGCTGACCAAGGTCTTCTAGAGGAGGTTTGGGCAGCATTACCTCCCCGCAACCGTGTACATGTGAAGACAGGAGTTGCTCGGGGAAGACCATCTTCCTAGATAGCAGATTGGTGACGTATGGCTTTCCATAGGCCAGAAGTAGAGAACAAGGGGTACGAATTAGAGAAGAAGATCCTACCCATGATCTCGAGGAAGTGGCATGTGCCTGGGAGCACATCTTGCTTCTTCCTGGAGGACAGACAGGGAAGAAACGGATGGAAGGTCGAAGCTTACCGGGAGCCGCAGAAACGTCTTCTGGCGAAGCTGTTCCTTCACTTCTTTCCCAGAAGAAGGCCAGAAGAAGGTAGAAGCGCTGGAAGCCAATCTCTGCACCACTGAGAAGCTCGCAGCGAAGTACAAGGCGGAAGCAGCCGCTTCTGCCAAGGAGTTAGTGCATCTGAGGAAGAGCAACCAAGAGTTGCAGGCGCGTTTACAGCAGCGTGACTAGGAGGTTTTGCGAGTCCGAGATAAGATCACCGCCCTCGCAGAGGAGAAGACGACATGGAAAACACTGCGGGAAGCACAGACCACAAAGAAAAAGACGCAGCGGGAGGCAGCGAAAGCTCGTGCGCAGAGGATGCTAGCTCAGACAGTGGAAGTGCTTCAGAAGAAGTTTAACTTCACCGCGTCAGGAAGCTTCTTATCTTAGCTAGGGAATGGGACGACAAGTCCAGGGCGATGTTGGTAGAGTGCAAGGAGAGCATGTTCCGGTACTTGGATCGGCAGATAGAGGAAGTGAAGACACTCTACGGCTTCTCTCGATTTCGCCACCCGCAACTGCATCTTTCCAAGCTCTAGCACCATTGACCGGATCAGACTTGGAGAAGGAGGAGTTCGATCTCGCTGTCCACTTGGTAGTGACAGCGTTGGAAGTCGAGAAGATCTCGGAAGAAGCCCTGGAAGACAAGGTGTCTTCTGGAAGACAGGAAGAAGAGATGTCTTCCCAAGTATTCCGAGTGGAGGAAGCGACTTCACCGGACTCTTATGAGGTCACCATGGCTCCCAGTGTCGAACTAGTGCCTCAGAAGAGCGAGGAAGCACAAGTCGACCCAGCTTCCCAGAAGACGCTTCCATTTTTCGAAGCAGTAGCAGCAGAGCCAAGGACGAATGTTGATGAGGAAGCCACCTCAGTGACACCCGAGGTATTCACAAGGCTTCCCAGCTTATCAGAAGCTGAGTTAGGAGTTCCTTAGCTCCTTCTGTGCCATGAGGAGTGCCGCACGTAAATTATCTCTTTCTTCTTGTCAGTTACCTCGGCCAAAATGCATCGTATGCACTAACTCTGCTAAGTTCAACTTTCGAACGCTAACTTCCTCATAAGTTCCTCGGTTCCCTTCCAAGGTGTACAGTAGTGGTACAACTACTTCCTGAATATACTTTGCCGAAGTAGCGAGTTGCTCTATCTCTCTCATCGTCGATAAAGAAACGGTAGTCTTCGGTGTAGTCTTCGGTGTAGTACCGTCGTCCTTCTTCGTTCGAGGAGTGTCCTTGTCTTTGGCTTCTTCCTCAGCATCTTTATTCTCGGCACAAACCGTCTTTGTCATCTTCAACTTCTTCCTTGACTTCTGTGCGGACCTCGGTGTCTCGTCTAAGGTCTTCTTCCTTCCACTTCTTCGGACTGGAGGAGATACTTCAACTACATCTTTGTCCTCGTTCGGGTTCACCTCCTCAGTCGCCTTCTCTGGGACTGGTGCTGAGATTGACGCTGTCAGCCTCTTCGCTGTCTCAGTCGCTATGTCTTCGGCGACTACTCCATTGAAAAACTTCTCCAATTGTACATCTCTTACTGGAGTTGGTGCGACCTCGAACTCTTCTTCTTCGGCTGCTGCTGTGAAGCCTAATCTCTTCTGATCTTCGTCAGACAGTAGTCCCATCCCCTGTAGAAAATTGAGACGAATGCTCCGATGTAGACCATGTCTTCTTCCTTCCAGAGCTTCTGCACATGAAGGTGAATGAGCCTCACCCAATGAGCTTTTCTACCGACGAAGAGCTGCTCGATGAAGTTAATCTGCCAATTCGACATATAGGTTGTTCTTCTTGGCCGGAAGATTGCTATTATCGCATCAGCGACTTCTCGCTTCTTCAGGCTGCGATAGTCACTGGTTCTGTAACCATTCCTCCCCTGCGGTACTTCCTTGAAGAGCTTGGGGAAGATCTTCACTGCTTCGACCGATACTGCCACTAAAACGCTGTCAAAGAGAAGGTCGCCCTCTTTGCCTGCATCGTCGATTCCCAAGACATGGGACCAGTGCGCCTCGGTGCAATTACAAGACCGCCCATAGGATTCATCCGCCGGATGCTGTCTGCACACCTTCAGTTCGTGCACCAGCTTCGAAGAAACCATTCCCCACCAAGGAAGTAAGAGGAACGACAAGCCCATCTCCTCCAGCTCCTTCTCATAGCGGCGAAGACCCGCTCGGTTGACATCTAGCGCTCGGATTCTCGGTGACCTGGACGTCTGTATCTCTCGCATGTGTCGAGGATTAGCTGTAACAAGATACAAAGAAGACCGCTTCCTCGTCAGTAATCGAGTTTCTCGCCAGTATCGAGTTCTTCGCTAGTAACTCGCTTCGATGAAAAGTAGGTACTTCGTCGATCAGAAAATGCGGCGCGCTCCGCTCCTGCTAACACTCTACAACTAGTAAGACAATAAGACAAATGGCTTATATCACTCGACTTATATCTCACGATAGCTTCTTCGCACGTGCTGAAGTTAGGGTTTCCTCTTTCTTGACTGATGTTCTTCGGTGCTCGCAGTGCGACGATGTTCTTCCGCTCCAACTGCGGTTCATATTCAACCTGCTCTAACTTCGTCGTTCAGCATCCGGTTGCCTCGTACAACATATCGTTAGAAAGCTCTTCGCCTGAGGAATTCAACTATGAGGAAGTCATCTCTCAAGTGTCTCCATAGATTCGATAGATTCCTCTAGAACAGAGATTCTTCACTAAACTTCTAATTAACACTATTCTACTCATATCTTTTATCTTGTATCACCTATTCTTCTTATTTACTTTACAACTAATCAATTAATTAACAAAACAGAAAATCAAGGCTTCACAATTACTTCTATCTACATCTTTGATCCACTGCTGGAAGCGAGAATAGAGACCCCTTCTGTGTAATCCAATTCTATTCACATGTCTCTACCAATGAGTGTAATGCGTGTATAATGTGTCTCCCACATGTGTGTCTAATGTGTGTCTAATGTGTGTCTCACATGTGTGTCTTAAATCCTACTCTGTATCTTACTTTATACTTTTGTACTTGAGTCGCATGAGAGAGTTCCCCTCCAATCCTTACTCGCAGCCAAGAGAAATGAGGCACTGTCAGAAGACCACTACCTCACATGCAGTCGGTTCCCTTCTCAGTTTGGAAACTTACTTTCTACTCCTGTGCTGCCTACTCTATCACATGGACAGTCATCTAAAATTACAAGAGGAGTTGTCTCTCCCAAAATAGTAAACTTCACTTCCTATCAAAATTAGCAAGTAAATTGTCTTCTTAACTTGCTGCCTACTCTAATTCGCTGGGCGTGATCTCCTCCTGCTCGGTTCCTACCTGAATTCCTAAATCGACATCTGATAAAATGAGAAGCCTTGCTAGTACTTCGGGTGTGACTGAGATGGCTTCTTCCTCGATATTCGTGGCTTGCTCTTCTGGGACGGCTTCGGAAGACAGAAGCGTCTTCTGGGAAGCTGAGTCCACCTGCGTTTCCTCGCTCTTCAGTGGCACTAGTTCGACGCTGGGAGCTGAGATGACTTCACAGTGGTCAGAGGAAGTCACCTTCTTCACCCAAAACACCTGGGAAGACAACTCTACTTCTCGTCTTCCAGAAGACACCTTGTCTTCTGGGGCTTCTTCTAGGATCTTCTCGGCTTCCAGCACTGTCACTACCAAGTGGAAAGCGAGGTCGAACTCCTCCGTCTCCAAATCTGTCTCGATCGCTGGTCCTGGAGCAGGGAAAGATGTAGCTGCGAGTCGTGAGATCGAGAGAAGACCGTAAAACGTCTTCAAGCTCTCAATATGCCGATCCAGGTAGCGGAACATGCTGTTCTTGCACTCCACTAACATCGTCCTGGAATCGTAATCCCACTCTTTAGTTAGATGAGAAGCTTCCTATCCGCGGTGAAGTTGAACTTCTTGCGAAGTGCTTCCACCGACTGCGTCATAAGTCTATTCGCTCGGACTTCTGCTTCCTCCTGCTGCGTCTTTTCTACTGCAGCTTGTGCTTCTACGGCTTCCCGCAGTGCCTTTCATGTCGTCTTCTCTTTTGCGAGAGAGGTGATCTTACCTCTGACCCGCAGAACCTCCTGGTCACGCAACTGTAGACGTGCTTGCAACTCTTGGTTGTGCTTCCTCAGCTATGTTGACTCCTTGGCAGAAGCGGCTGCTTCCGCCCTGTACTTTGCTGCAAGCTTCTCCGTGGTGCTGAGGTTGACTTCCAAGGCGTCCACCTTCGTCTAGACATCTTCCTGTTGCATCAGGGTGCGCAGATCAAATCCAAGCCGTAGTGGCTTCTCCTGAGCCATCGCGCGCTTCTCCACCAACTCCATAGCTGGCTGGATCTCCGAATGGAAGAAAACGCTGAATTCCTCCAACCTTCTTGTCGCAAAAGACATGTTCATCTCCACAATCCAATTGGAGGTGTCTTCTCTGTCTTCCAGAGACAAAGATGTCTCTTTCACCACTGTGATCTTCTGCTTCTGTGCGCGGGAAGACGCTACTCTTCTTATCTTCGGGGGTGGAAGATCTCTTCCCACTCTAGGAGCGGTTCTCTTCGATGCGTTTCCTTGAGCCGCAATCGGAATGTCACCTATACTTCGGCTTCTGGAGTCTTCGGAAGAGTCCTTATAGTTGCAGAAACTGTCTTCTACGCAGTTCTAGTGCTTAGCGTCTCCTCCTGAGAATATGACTCCGATCTAGAATGAATGATCAGGAAAAAGGCGCTCTTCCTAAGCACACTCTTAGGCTCCATCTTCCTCGGTGGTGACGCATCTTCCGTACCGCTGGAGTCGTCTTTTTGCATCAGAAGCGTCTTCTGATGGGTAGAGCTCCTTGTCTGCTTCCCATGGGCACTTTATCTACTTCATTTGGACGCTTAGTGGAGAAGTTACGTGATTCGGAAGATTGAAAAATCAAGCTGGGCCTTAGTTTACTTGCTGACTGGGCATTTGCAGTTCCAGGCGCTATACTAAGGACGCAAGGGGCTTGCTTCCTCATTATTGAAGAAAAATTGTACGTACAAAGACTGACTTAAGGGGGCTGTTTAAGAGGCTTGCTTGTTCTTACGACCTGTCGGTGGACGTTTAGGAGAATTGAGAAGTCCAATGCATGTGCGTAAGGTGTCATTGGTTTCAGATCTGTGTAGGCTTCGTGTGGGTTAAGACGGTACGTGAAGAGACGGATCGAGGGTTGTGTTCTGGGTGAAATTGAGACGTAGGAGAGAGATTTGAAGAGCTTCAGTAACATGTGAAGGAGAGTTGGACCGTTCGGATCGTTTCGGAGTCCAAACTTGCTGTCCTTGGATCCATTGGGATCAAAACACCGAGTTCTTCATGAAATTGAAGACGATACGAAGTTTCATCGGGCGGTTTGGGAGTTCTGAGCGAAATTGATTCACAAGACATCGCTTACTTCAGATTTTCGTTCGTCTGCGATCTGAGATTGATTTGTTCTTCGCGATCGGTGAGTCAACCTCTTCGTTCTTGGTGTCTATACGATCAGGGAGTCTTTATCTACGCATAAGAGAAGACCATGTGTGGATTGGATTGTTGGTTTGTGTGTGGTGAGCGATTTTGAGCAGTAGGGAGTCGATTTATGTCAATTTGTTGCAACCTGCGACCAAATTTCTTGCACAGTTTTGCAAAGAGAACTCCGAACGACTTGTTTGGAGTCTCGTTGGGTTCAGGGTAGCTAGATCTACCTACCAGAGCCGACAGATATCAGATCAGGCGATCCGTTTGGGCGGTGTGTGAGGTTTTAAGCCACATGGAAGAGTTTTGGAAGGTTCGGTCAACTACGACTGAAAATCAGAGATATCTCGGCTGTTGGGAGTCGGATGGAGTCAATGGAGTCAAGGGAGAAGATCCTATTGACATCTGAAGTCCGTTTGGCGAAAGGAGGAAGTTCTCATATAGGTCTTTTTCGGTTCCTTCGCTACGATTTTCATCCTTTGGAGTTCGTTAGAGATCCAGTTGGCTATATACAGCTTGTGGTAGTTAGCTTTAGCTAAGAGCTTGTACATGGATGTGGTTTGGACTTGGGTTTCAATCGTGTGATACTGGTGTAGCTCTATTTGTTAGCAAAGGGAAGTTTCTCTTGCTTTGAGTTACGCTTCGATGGTTTTGGGTCAGGGTTGATTTCGCGCACCTACCGCCTTGTTGCGCCATCGGAAGCTTTTGCTCAGTAGGTCCTGAAATTCAAACCGCTAACCTGCAAACACAATCACAAGTTAGCGTCCATGCACCACTTACCTTAGTTCTGTTTGGTCCGGACAGGAGCCAGACCGTCTCCCTATTCATCAAGCTCCGCATTCCTTAAGTCCCGACCTAGACTCGCCTAGGTCGGTCCCAAAACATGAGCAAGTCACCAGATGACTTGGGGCGGACTTCCCATAAAGTCCAGGGTCCTAAACGGTGCCTCCAGCACACCTAGCGGCCCAACCGCCCGTGATGTCCGTCTGGGTCTAGGTTTCCGAACGGTGGTCTAACCCGCCGACTCGTTCCCTAGTCTTGACCCAGCCTTTACATCGTTCCTAAGTTCAGACGTCCAATTCTGGATCGGAACGTGCCTTGGAACTGGCCCAGCCATCACCTCATGGTCCCAGAGTCCGCCCGCCGAACCCTGGGGTCGGGTGACTCATCCTGGCCCACCCAGGCATCGAGCCCCCTCATATATACTTCTAGGGATCGGCGGCCCCGTCCTCCTCTTTGGTCCTTGAAAATTATACCACAACCCGATTATGGTTCGGCCATAACTTTCAACTCGGAGGTCAGATCGAGGAGTGTTATATATCACTGGAAAGCACTCGACGAGACCTTTCCGATGATACCTCACTCGCCTCGAGATCTTATGTGGAGCTTAGTCCACGACCTAAAACGTCGCTGGAGCTCCAACACTTAGTCATTTTTCCGAGAACCTGTGGTCCAGACCCAGACTCGAACCCTGTGGTTCGTCTGCGTCTCGGACTCACGTCTCGGACCCACGTCTCAGACCTATGTCTGAGACTCATGTTTCAGTCCGTTCTCAGACTCGCCCCCTTAAGTCAGCGTTCGTCTGGGGGCCTTTTGAGGTAGGCCCTTATGTCCTAACCCAAGGTTCCAACCTTGGTTCAGAGAACCACTTAGAGTTCATCTGATCCTTAATCTCGGGAAAAGCCTTACCTTTTTGGCTTACCCTAAACAAAACTAGTTGACAATTTCTAAACATTCTACTTAAGACTCTAACTTGCTAACTATAAGTGTTCACACCTACTTACAAGGTCCCCCGAAACTCACTTTCCGGTCGCAATCTGATTTGACTTAGACGTGCGACTAAGTTTACTTTGCATTTAGAAAACCGCAAAGCAAGATCACCCCAAGCCCCAAGACAAGTATGAAAGTTCATACTTGCTTTACCAACGCTACGTCAAACCTAAGTCTTGACATGAAGACTTAGTCTTGATTTAGATGCTTATCCAAACCAGCTCGCTTCCTTTGAGTGTGCTTCGTTCCTCCTCTTGACAACATCCTAGGCATCTGATCAGAACTAGTCATAGCCATGCACTACCAAACACTTAGACAAAATTTCCAGAAACAAAATCTTTATTTCCAAATACAAGACAAAGCTACAGAGTCCATCGGCCCAAATTGCCTCAAGTTGCTACTCGTATGGTTCGACGTTCCTTCACTCCTCGTTGGAAGGAGATGTCCTCATTTTGCTAACGTCCTTGTTGTCCTTGTCGCCGTTTGAAGAGGTCTAATACTTCACTCGCATGTGCGAGATCTTCCTCTAGCACCCAAGTTGCTTCCTTCAAATGGTAACCACGCCATTTGACCAAGTACTCCATCCGATTTGATTTGCGCCGAGATCGCAAAATGGACTCCACCTCATATTCTACTTCGCCTTGCACGACATCAGGTTCAGACCTAAGAACCTATTTGCGCTCCGGCTGCAAATTGTCCTTGAAGTATTTCTTCAATAAAGAAACATGGAAAGTCGGATGCAACTGCCATTCGCGAGGAAGGTCTAGTGTATAGACGTCTTCGTGCGGATTCTTCACAATGACAAGAGGTCTCGCGAACTTCGATGAAAACTTCGCAGATATTTCCTTCGGAAGTGTGAAGTTTTTCGTACTTAACCATACTTCTTCGCCCACTTGAAACTGCACTTGCCGCCGATGCTTGTTTACCTGCTTCGTGTACCGTTGCTGCGTCTTCTCGAGGTTCTTCTTTACTTGCTCCTCGCGCCGCTGCATTGCCACCACCAACTCTTCAGCTGATGTTTGCCGTGTTCTTGGTCGTGCCGATGTAGAACTCCCTGTAAGAGTCAAGTCAAGAGGCCCTTCTGGCTCACGTCCGTAAGCCAGCAAGAAGAGCGATTCTCTGGTTGTCGAATGCTTCGTGGAATTGTAGCAATACTCCGCAAGACTGAGCCACTCCGCCCAATCGCTTTGGTCCGTGCTCACATAATTCCTCAAGTATTGATTCAAAACCGAGTTAACTCGTTCTGTTTGCCCATCTGTTTCCGGATGAAAGGTGGTACTAAATTTTAACTTAGTCCCCAATTTTTGGAACAAGTGTTTCCAAAAGGCACTTGTGAACTTAGAGTCTCTATCTGAAATAATACTCCGAGGTAATCCATGTGAACGCCACCAAGTATCTAGGAACAACCGAGAAGTAGTGAACGTTGTTGCAGTATCCAAGGTCGGAGCAAACTTCACTAGTTTGCTAAACCGATCAACTATCACAAAAATCGCGTTGTATCCATTCGAGTCAGACAGAGAGGTAATGAAGTCCATGCTAATGCTTTTCCAAGGTCTGGCTGGAATCGGCAGAGGATGAAGCAACCCTTGTTTCTTCTCATAAGAAACGCGGTTCGCTTGACAGGTTACACATGTTTTCACAGAGTGGGCAACATCGTCTTTCATGTGAGGCCAATAAAACTTTTTAGCTATCACAGCTAAAGTGGACTTTTCGTCTTTATGGTCTGATAAGGGCGCATCGTGGCATTCTTTTAACAACTTGGTCCTAAGTTTTCCTTGTCCCACATAAACCCGACTTTGCTTGAACATGAGTAAACCATGTCTTAGCTGCATGTTCTGCAACTTCACTCCTCGCTTGAGCTGTTCCAGGTACTCCTTCGCTTGGTCATCGTTCATGTAACCTTCACGTATTTGTCTCTCCAAGTCTAACTCCTTAGGATAAATAGCTCGCAAAATCTGTGTTGATGATGGAAGATATTCCTCCTTGCGACTCAAGGCGTCAGGAACCACATTGTCCTTTCCCGCTGTGTGGATTAATTCCACGTTCATGAGCGCCAGAGTATCATGCCACCATAGTTGCTTTGGCGTCACCCGATCTTGTGTCTCAAAGTACTGAGCGAAATATTATCAGTATATACTTGGGTTTTGTGAAGTCCCAAGTAATGCCGCCATTTTCTCAAGCAATGAACCACCGCAAACAGTTCCATCTCGTGAGTCGGCCATCGACTCTCTGTCCCAGATAGCTTCTTGCTTTCGTACGCTACAGGTTTTCCATCCTGCACCAACACTCCGTCAATCGCATAGTCGCTCTCGTCCGTGTGCACCTCGAATGGTTTGTCGAACTCCGACAACTTCAAAACTGGCGCCTTTGAAAAAATAGCTTTGATCGTCTAAAACGCATCATCCACCTCCTTGGTCCAACTTACCTGTGCGTCTTTATCTGTCCAGTCCGTCAGCAGCTTCGCGATCTTTGAAAACCCCTTCACATACTTGCGGTAGAACTGCGCCAATCTTAAGAATCGCCGCATCCCCTTCACTGTAGTCGGAGACTCCCAAGTCACAATCGCGTCCACCTTCTGCATATCTGGACCGACTCCTTTTGCACTAATGACATGTCCCAAGAAGTTAATGCGCTCCAAACCAAACTCACTCTTGTCAATGTTGACAAACAGCTTATGCTCCCGCAGCTTCGTCAACACCATCCTTAGCTGCTCCGCATGCGACTCCAAGGTTTTGGAGTAGATCAAGATGTCATCGATGTAAAAGATGACAAACTCATCCATCTCCTCGCGAAAAATTGTGTTCATCAATGTAGTGAACATTGAAGGGGCGTTGCAGAATCCAAATGGCATCACCACGAATTCAAACGATCCGTATCTGGTTCGACAAGCGGTCTTCTCAACATATGGGTCAGCTATCCAGATCTGGTAATATCCTGACTTCAAGTCTATCCTGCTGAAGTACTTTGCGCCCGCTAGCCTATCAAAGAGGTTGTCTATCCTCGGCAAGGGATAATTATTCTTTACCGTCACCTTATTGAGTGCACGATAATCTACGCAGAGTCGTAACTTCCCATCCTTTTTCTTTGCAAAAAGAACTGGGGCTCCATAAGGTGACTTGCTGGTTCGAATATATCCCTGCGCTAATAGCTCATCGAGTTGTCTTTTCAACTCAAAGAGTTCCACCTGATTGAGTCGGTAAGGAGCTTTGGAAGGTGGTTCTGACCCTGGCAAGACCTCGATCTTGTGGTCCACCACCCGCCTTGGAGATAACTCAGCAGGTAACTCACCCGTCAAGACATCCTCGAACTCCTTAATCACTTCGTGAAGCATCTTCGGAAGTTTAATTGCGTCTCTGGATATTTCCTCTTGTCTGTCACCCGCCATCAAATCTGCAACCCGCATCAAACACATGACCTCGTCGTTGAAGTCCATCTGTTTGCCTTTGATCAAATTCACTGCAAAGTCGTCAATTTTCCGTGCCTTCCGGATCAGCCTCACTCCCAGCTTCCGCCCTTTAACTCTAACGTTTAACCTTAAAGGTTTCCGCCTAAGTTCCACTTCAAACCTGTCCAAGAAAGTGTTCCCCAAAACTGCATGGATATCATCCATCTCGCACACCATAAAATTCTTTGTGAACTCCAACTTCCCACAAACAAATCGTACGTCCAAGGCTACTTCAGAAGTTTGGTACGTCTTGCCCTTGGCAAAGCGCAGCTGAATAGGCTTGTCTGCCTTGGAGGTAGACAAGCCCAACTTCTTCACCAACTTTGGACTTATGAAGGAGTGAGTCGCTCCTATGTCCACAAGAAAAGTAACATCACGGTTAGCAACCTTGGCTTGTAGAAACATCAGTCCCGGCGTCTTCTTCGTGGTTCTTAAGGTCATAGTCATCTGGCCCTCCAACAAGTCCTTTGCAACAAATGCATTCATGCTTCAGTTACTAACCTTAGGTTTCGTGCACCCCTTAGCAATATGACCCGCCTCGCCACAATTGTAGCAAGTAAACTTTGCGCCATTGCCCTTCTGAGGTGTTTGCCTCTTAGGTTTTACTCCTGTTTGCTGCCGCTTTGCTGCCGGGGCAGAAGAATCCTTCCGATCCTTCTCACCCCCATCCCATTGTCGCTTGAAGCCCTTCTTCTTCTGGAACTTGTCCGTGCTGCGTGGTCCAAAGGGTTTCTGCTGCTGGACTTCGTCGTCCCCAATTCGCTCCGCTAGCTTCAAAAGTTCGGCACTTGTCTTTGGTAGCTTTGGCATCCGAAAGAGAGCCTTCTCCGAGCTAGACTTGAGTCCCTCAATGAATATACATATCTTGGTCTCCTCATTCCACTTGGAGAACGAATCTAGCTTGGCACTGAACTCGCGCACATAAGCGCTTAAGGTCCCCGTCTGCTTCAGTCTCATCAACTCAACACCGTCCCGAATCCTTTGATACTCCGGAGTGAATCGTCCTGCGAGCAACTCCTTGAACTCTTTCCAACCAAGCGCCTAGACGGTCAAGGCATGCTCATCCCTATATGCAGTCCACTAGAGAAGCGCATGGTCCTTCAGGAACGTAACTGCCGCTCTCACCTTGTCAGACTCCTTAGCCTGATGCGCTTCAAAGTATAGGTCCAACTCAGTTAAGAAATCCTTAACCTTGCGAGCCCGTCCTATACCTGAAAATGGGATCAGCAAATTCGTCTTACAAAGCTTCCTGGTAGACGAGGAACTTCCTTGGCTTGCCTCAAGCTCGGCGATACGTTTATCCCTGGAAACCATACCCTCCTGCATGGTCTTCATCATCTTGATGAGTTCCGCATACAGGGCTCCTTGACTTCCCGCGTCTGAATCGTTGAGCACCGTTGGTAAGATTCCATCTTGCTGCACCGGTGCCACAGCTGGTACACGGCTCCCTTGACGTTGGGGCAAAGGTTGTTGGTTGTCGTCTCTTGACTGTGCCTCGGGGCTAGCTCGAGTCGATCTGCTCCCGTTAGCCGCTCCTCGTTTCTTGGTCTTCCTCCTGGAACTCTGTCCGTCGTCAGCCATCGCTCCAAGTGTTCACTTAGAAACGCTGATCCGCTTCGTGTCTTGCGTCCCTCCTCAAGCGTCGAGCCTTCTGCCGCTACCTCAAGTTCTCGCTCACCGAAGTGTCGGCTCTGATACCACGTTTCGCGCACTTGCCGCCTTGTTGCGCCAGCGGAAGCTTTTGCTCAGTAGGTCCTGAAATTCAAACCGTTAACCTGCAAACACAATCACAAGTTAGCGTCCATGCACCACTTACCTTAGTTCTGTTTGGTCCGGATCGGAGCCGAACCTTCTCCTTATTCATCAAGCTCCGCATTCCCTAAGTCCCGACTTAGACCCGCTTAGGTCGGTCCCAAAACATGAGCAAGTCACCAGATGACTTGGGGCGGACTTCCCATAGAGTCCAGGGTCCTAAACGGTGCCTCCAGCACACCTGGCGGCCCAACCGCCCGTGATGTCCGTCTGGGTCTAGGCTCCCGAACGGTGGTCTAACCCGCTGACTTGTTCCCTAGTCTTGCCCCAACCCTTACATCGTTCCTAAGTTCAGACGTCCAAGTCTGGATCGGAACGTGCCTTGGAACTAGCCCAACCATCACCTCATGCCTCCAGAGTCCGCCCGCCGAACCCTGGGGTCGGGTGACTCGTCGTGGTCCACCCAGGCATCGAGCCCCCCTCATATATACTTCTGGGGATTGGCGGCCCCGCCCTCCTCTTTGGTCCCTAAAAATTATACCACAATCCGATTGTGGTTCGGCCATAACTTCCAGCTCGGAGGTTAGATCGAGGTGTGTTATAAATCACTAGAAAGCTCTCGACGAGACCTTTCCAATGATACCTCACTCGCCTCGAGATCTTATGTGGAGCTCCGTCCACGACCTAAAACGTCGCTAGAGCTCCAACACTTAGTCATTTTTCTGAGAACCTGTGGTCCAGACCCAGACTCGAACCCTATGGTTCGTCTGCGTCTTGGACCCACGTCTCAGACCTATGTCTGAGACTCATGTTTCAGTCCGTTCTCAGACTCGCCTCCTTAGGTCAGCGTTCATCTGGGGGCCTCTTGGGGTAGGCTCTTATGTCCTAACCCAAGGTTCCAACTTTGGTTCAGAGAACCACTTAGGGTTCATCTGATCCCGACTTCCCGGCCAAGCCGTTAAGTCCTACTCGCAGCGTTCACAACCTAGCGCAAGTCCGCTAGGGTTCTGTTGTTCGCGTCTGCGCCCGATCTTGAGAATGAGAGTCGCGACAGTTGAGATTCAGGGGTTCGTTTTAGGGGCTTCGAAGCAGATTATAGATCGCTCTGGTCTATTTCTCAGTTTTGTGTTCTTAGGAAGAAAGAACCGGCAGTGTACATACATTTGGAGTTGGTATATATTACAGCATTCATTTTCGTGGTTGTTTTTCTCTGTCTTGTCTCTATTCAGCACACAACATCTCTACAACCAAGAACCTCTCGTTTTCTTGGACATCCTTCATGCAAAATCTGACACGACACCGGTCTCATCTGAGTCACTAAAGTGGGAGGGGGAGTTACGGCTGCTGCTCGATCGTCTTCTCCCGAGGTTTTTTCCTTCTCCTCGCACTTCCTTGTTGGCCCATACCTTACCAACTGGTCTTCTGTCAAGTCCCCCTTGGACACGTTGTCGTGATGTGAGTGATTTGACATAGTAAATGATTCACTGATCACTGTTGTCGCGTTACTTGGCGCATGTTACTTTTACTCCGACACTTGAAGTTTAGTAGTCTTAGAAGTTAGCTCTATACTGTTCCTAGTCCTTTATGCTTATGTTTGACACCTTTTGCATATGGTGTTAACTCTGTCATATATTTTGAGTCCTAGTAGGTTGGTAGTATGCTATTTATCTTGTTCGAGCATTCGTACGCTTGTGCAAGTGAATTCATACTTATCTATGTTATTCAATGTACATGACTTAGATTTACTATGTAGATAGGGTTTAAGCTCATGGGTTGTACTTACGTGTTGCCCATGCACGCTTTTAGCTGATTTAAGTTTGCTTTCAGGGCTATGTGTCGTTTTAAGTAGTTTAGGTTATACGCTGGCGCTTTAGGGGACTTGACGTGGTAGCCTATGAGTTGAATTAAGTTACTACATGGTTTAAGGCACAAAAGGACAACCAAATGGAGCTATGAACTCTCATTGGTTCATTTTTATCTTTTGTGTAACTCTAAACTTAGAAACAGAGCTCTAAAGAGGATTTCGAGCAGTTGGTGAGGACACTGGGAAATCTGAGAGCAAAGGGAGATAGAGCTCGTCGAGCCAAGCACTGTCATTGAAATTCTTGATCGTATTTGGATCAATAAACAAGGAGTTATGCCCAATTGAAGTTCAGATTGTGCCAAAACTACATCACTTTTGTTGATTTTGGGGGTTTTCGGTGTCAATTGCAGCAGAATTGAGGAAATCGTTTCAAAACTTTGTGGTTGCGTTCAGTGTCAGATGGGCTACGACTGTCCAAAAACTTTCAAGTGATTTGAGTTACTGAGTAATTCAGGGCGGCCGCTGAAGCTGAGGGGGTCTGAAAAGCTCTCAATCTAGAGCAGCAACTTCAGAGAGCGAGATCTGGAGTTTTGTGTACAATCAGGAGTCCCAACTTCACAAGAACGTTCAGCATCCTGTAGACTCCATATCCTGTAAGAAACTTTGAAATTGATCGAGCCAATCTCCTGTTATAGGCCGAAATAGCTGGCTGGGTATCGAAATTGTCATAATTTCTCTGCTCAGAAAGTTTCTACTTATATCTTGGTGCTCTGAATTGATCTCAAGCTGAAACTTCGTATGTGTATCCAGTAGGACCTCATTGAAATGTAGGAAGTGTTCTGAAGCCCAAACCATCTCATGTTTCTGGTTCTTGGTTGTTAAAGTTCGTTGTCAGACCTTATTACTGTTAGTCTGATCTGATTTTCACTTCTTGAACATACTGGAGGATCCATTCGACATGTGTGAAGGTTTATAGTGCCCCTTATGACCTGAAGCCTATCTCTGTATTGTAAACAATCATAGACTGGAGCCCAGCACTTCCCCAAGTAGTCTTCCCACAACCTTCACGATCATATCACAGCCAGAAGGTCCCGCCCTTCTCAAGAAAACTCTCACCTAGACAACATACAGATAATAGAAGAACGGGGTGAGGTGTCCTCCTGCTAGGGTGCCCAAGTACACCAACTCTGCCTGAACGTAAGCGTGGGAGAAAGCGTCCCAATTGATGGACAGTCCCTCCCAGACGGCTTCCTAGAACTCCAGGTCCTGATCTCCAAGATATCTCGTCTTCTATGCTTTCCCCTTGGGAAAGAGGTGAAGGAATAGCTTCATCAAAAGACGCTTCTGCGGCTCCCAGTAAGCTTCTCCCTTCCATCCATTCATCCCTTGTCTATCTTCCATGAAGAGGCAAGACGTGCTTCCAAGCACATGTCACTTTCCTAAGATCATAGATAAGATCTTCTCGACCTCGTACCTTCGGTTCTCAGATTCTGACATGTGAAAGACCCTATGTCACCACTCCGTCGTCCAGGAAGATGGTCTTCCACGAGCGATCCTTGCCTTTGCAGGTACAAGGTTGCGAGGAGTCAGTGCTCCCCAAACCTCCTCCAGAAGACCCTGATCCACGAGGTTCCAGTCCCACATGAAGAAGTCGAGACCCAACTCCTTGATGAAGGGTTTGGCCTTTGCCAACTCTGCTGCCAGAAACACCAACCCTCGAGGATGCATCGACATGCTTCGAGTCTCTGTTACACTAAGCCACACGTACTTGTTGTGAGACGAAGACTCAGTCCTTCTCAAGTCCTCACAGTCTAGCTTCCACTTTCAGAAGACGAATCTAGTCTTCCAGAAGACAGCTATTCCGTCTTCCGAGATTCTAACAGTGCTTCCTAAGTATCTCTCGTCTTCTGAGCTATATCTAAACAATCCTAACTAAGCAAGGCATCACATGGATTCCCAAGAAGACAACCCACCTTGCATTTCATCTTACTTTCTAATAGAAGATACAAGATATGTGAGAAGCAAAGTGTACGAAAAAGGTTTAGAAGATGGTCGCGGACTCCTGCGGTGACAGTGACCTCCAGGAAGACTTCCGAGACAGCTTCCATTAACTAACCTACTCAGAAGACTTCCCGCAGCCAGGCTTCCCATCACTGGTCTCACATGTCTTCGACTTTCTACACGCAATCCAGCCTCACAACAGACACAGAACGTTCATACTTTGTTCTTCCGAATTCTTACCTCTCATACACGCTCAGAAGAAGCTTGCTGCATGACGAGAAGACATGACCTTCGATCATTCTCTCCAGATTCTACCAGCAAGGCTTCTCACAACTCTCTTCTCAATTCGAGAAGAAGAAGGAATAGATTGCTATGGGTCGGATAGAAAAGACCCATAAAGGAGCCTCACGTCTTCTCGCGCATTCTGCCAGTCTTTCCAACCTTCTAGTCTCTTTAAGAAGGTTTGGATTTGAGAAGCTCGGAAGATCGGGAGGCACAGGTCTGGTTCCCAACTTCCAGCTTCTCGAAATAACAATCAACTCACCAAGTCACTCATGATTCATACCAAGCCTCTCTCAATACAAAATCCAATCCAATCCAATCTTGATACGAATTGAACACAGTCGTCTTCCGAAGACGTTCAGACATTCAGAAGCGTCTTCCGAAGATGTTTAGATCTTCAGAAGCGTCTTTTGTCCATGGGTTTGGGAACAAAGGTGTGGTAGGATAAAGAAATTGATAGTCAAGTGATCGAATTTAAGAATGAGAGATGGAGAAGCTCGATTCCAACTTGAGAAGAAGTGAGAAGATGGCTGTCAAAAATTAGACAGCGCTTCTGCGCCCAATTTTCGTAGAAGAAAGTTCAAGGTAGGAGAATCAATCGATGGGCTTCCTGCAAACGAGCGGGGAAGCACGGGGGACATCAAATCACAGACGGGAAGCGGTGGGAAAGGAAAAGAACATGGGAAGAATCTCAGTACTACTTCTGGTTGCTTCTGTTGCGTCTTCAGTCTTCTGTGCGCTTCCGATCGTCAACCTCAACTCCAATGTGATACCACGAACCTGCTCCTGTAGTCAATCTTGAGCTGCACCCCTCTACTGCTATAATCGATTCTTGCTCCATCTTCGAAACCTCTCTAATCAACCCTCGATGTCTGTTTCTTGAAATCCATAGAGATTCCTTCAGCTCGACAGTGCTCCTAGCTTAACAGAATCGACCTCGCCCTCTCTTGTCTCAATTCGATCCTATGAGTTTCCAATTTCAGCTTCTTGCTTCCACGACTCACTTTGCTACCCTGACTGCAATCGACCTTCAAAGCGTAGTTGTCATTTGGTGCGGGAAGTAGTCGACTAGTTTCGTGCTAATGTGCCTCGCCTCCGTATCTTCCCTGTGTGATTAGGGGTTCGACTACCTTGACCTATCTACCACTACAGTGGCTACGTGGTAGGTACACCTACCCGTTGTCGCGCTACTTGGCGGCTACATGCTTGACTTCTACTCCGACGTTTGAGTTTAGTAGTTCTAGAAGTTAGCTCATATTACTTCTAGTCCTTTATACATATGTTTGACACCTTTGCATACGGTGTTGACACTATTGTGTTATATATTTTGAGTCTTAGTAGGTTGATAGTATGTTATCTATCTTGTTCAAGCACTCCTGCGCTTGTGCAAATGATATCATGCTTATCTATGTTGTGAAAGTACATAACTTAAGGTTTCCATGCTGATAGAGGTTTAAGCTCATGGGTTGTACTTACTTGTCGTCCATGCACGCTTTCTAGATTGGTTAAGTTATCTTTTAGGGTTACGTGTTATTTTACATGCCTTCGCGTGAAGTTTAAGATTTACGCTGGCACTTTAGGGGCTGACGTGGTAGCCTTTGAGTGAAGTTGAGTAACCACATGGATTAGGGCACTAAAGGACAACCAAGTGGAGCTATGAACTCCCATTGGTCTGTTTTTATCTTTAGTTTAACTCTAAATTTAGAAACAGAGCTCTAAAGGAGAGTTCGAGCATTTGGTGAGGGGACTTCAAAATCTGAGGGCACAGGAGGGTAGAGCTCGTCATGCCAAGCACTTCCAGTGAAATTTTCGATCGATTTGAGACAATAAAGACAAAGTTATGACCAATTGAAGTTCGAATTGTGCTAGAATTGAATCACTTTTGTTGGATTTAGGGTTTTCAGTGTCACTTGCAGCAGATTTGAGGAAATTGCTTCAAAACTTCGAGGTTGTGTTCTCTACTAGCAAGGCTACGATTTCCCAAAAAGTTTCGCATCGATTGAGTGACTGAGTAATTCAGGGCGGCCGCTGAAGCAGAGGGGGTCTGAAAAGCTCTTAATCTAGAGCAGCGACTTCAGAGGAGGAGATCTGGAGTTCTGTGTACAATCAGGAGTCCCAACTTTACAGGGGTGTTCAGCATCCTGTAGACTCCAAATCCTGTAAGAATATTTGAAATTGATCGAGCCAATCTCCTGTTATAGGTCGGAATAGCCATCTAGGTACCAGAAATTGCCGTAGTTTTCTTGCTCAGAACTTTCCTGTCCATATCTCCGTGTCAGAATTTGATCTCAGGCTGAAACTTCGTGTGTGAGTTCAGTAGTACCTCATTTGCATGTAGGGGAAGTTTAGAAGTCTAAACCTTCATAGTTTTCTTCTCCGTGAGTGTCAAAGTTCGCCGCCGAAACCTATTACTGCCAGCTAGACCTGAATTTCGCTTTCTGAGCATATTACTAGATCTTACACATCTGTGTGAGTGTTTATAGCCCTATTGTGACCTGAAAGCCAACCTCTTGAGTAAACAACCACAGCCAGAAGCCCGGCGCTTTCCTAGGTAGACGGATCACACTCCGACACTGTCGTCTAAGTGGTGCGTGGTTGGTGTCCATGCAGTCACGGTCGCTGTCTTCTGGAAGACACCCGTCTTCCGTCTTCTGTCTTTCGTCTTCCAGAAGAAGTCGACTTTTTCTTACAAAAAGACCTTAAGATCATCTTTCCTCTAAGCAAGGTGTAATCTTAAGTAACAAGGTTATTTCAATTACATAGACATGTCATTAACTCTAAAAATTTCAAAAAATCGTAAATCCTGTAAATTATGGACACCACACAAAGTGTCTAATCCCACCTAATCAGACCAGTATTTCTTTTGGACTCAAGTCCTAAAACTTTTGTTTTGGTCAGAAAAGATATGATTGAAAATCTGCCGTTGGAAAGCTCCAAATCGACTGAAACTTGACCGAGTACACAATTCGTACCTTTTGAACAAGACAGCTTTTGAAATACCGATCGACAGATTTCAGCGAGAAAAAATTGTCTAGACCTCCAAAATTACATTCAAAGTTTCTAGTGGCGAAAGAAATGATTTCACCTCATCCGAACGCATCAGCAAGATAGTGCTCGACATCAGGCACAACTCCAGCTGCTCTCTCCTGTACCTCTTCATGCACAAACTCCATCTTGCTTATCAGCAAGGGACACACGCTCTCTACTGCTCTGATATCATGTAGAAAGATTGATATTTCTAGGAAGACACTCCAAGAAGAGAGAGCGAGTAGACAAGGAAGTAAAATAGAAATGAGATGAGAGATGCTTTGTCTCTCCATGTATATATAGTGGAGGTGAGTACAAAGAAAATCCTAATGGTGGGTTAACCCTCTAACAAACTCTACGTAATTACTCTAACCACTCTGGCTTATATTAGCCGTCGATCTACTAGAGCTTAGGTAGTTATCAACAGTCTGTAGCAGAACAGGGTTATAATGCACAAGAACCAACACCTAGCAAAAGCTTCACGTGCTATGTTGAACGAGAAGACCATGCTTAGACCTTACTAGACAAAAGTTGCTTCATGTGCTTTGTATCTGATGAATCGGATGCCTACAACGGTAGTCCATAGCAAGACACCGATAGAAATCTTCACAGACAATAAGCTTGATTATTCTTTCTTTAAAGTTTTTTGATGTATCTGTTATGTGCACATACTTGATGAGAAACGTAAGAAATTAGATCTAAAAGCAAATAGATATATCTTCCTTGGATATGCTTCTGATACAAAAAGATATACATGTTATAATCCTTCGTCGAAGTAGTTCTAGACGTTATCCTTGATGAGCTACAATCTTGGTTTGCTCTTGCACTTGTCGTCACCATCCTTGTACCTACTATAGAAACAAGGAGTCAATGCACTGTAGTACCTCAGAGTAGTACGTTGAGTGGAGGATCTGGAGAAATCATTGATTTCATATCAGAATCAATTTCACATATGCTCTTAATATGCTTGAGAGATTTGGTATGCTTGACTGCAAATCCATTGCTACGCCATTTGAGTAAGGGGTAAAGTTAAGAGCAAAAGATGGTGAGTTACTTGATGATCTTTTTGAATGAGAAGACCATGCTTAGACCTTACTGGGCAGAAGCTATTTCATGTGCGGTGTATCTGATGAATCGAACGCCTACCGCGGCAGTCCACAGCAAGACACCGATGGAGGGCTTCACAGACGGTAAGCCTGATTACTCTTTCCTTAAAGTTTTTGGATTTATTTGTTATGTGCACATACCTGATGAAAGACGTAAGAAACTAGATCCGAAAGCAGATAGATGTATCTTCCTTGGTTATGCTTCTGATACGAAGGATATAGGTGCTACAATCCTTCGTCCAAGCAGTTCTATATCAGTAGAGATGTCGTTTTTTATGAGCTACAGTCTTGGTTTGCACCTGCACCTGTCGTAGCCATCCCTGTATCTACTGTAGAACCAAGGTGTCACTCCACTGTAGTACCTCAGAGTAGTACGTTGAGTGGAGGATCTGGAGAAGTCATAGATTCTAGATCAGAATCAGTTGCACATAGAGCTGTTGTTAACGCTGGAGTCCACGTAACACAGCCTAGTAGAACTAGTGTAGTTTCTACACAGGATGAGCGCTATTACAGCGTATGTTTGACTCATCTAGATATGTGGATCTTCCACATCCATTGGATACTTTGTCTCAGACCTTGGCGTCTACGTCAAATCAGATGCAAGAGGAGGTGACTAGTGCACTGATTATCTCTTGCAGATCTGAACGGGCAAAACATTCAGTGAGTAGGTATATGCATGAAGGTTTTCTTGCTGCGCACCATGCATATATGACCAATGTTTTTCAGTAACAGAAACTGAGTTCGCTTGAGGAGGCGATGCACAAAGCTCAATGGGTACGTGCTATGGAAGCTGAACTTGATGCGCTTCATCACCAACAGACTTGGGAGTTGGTGGACTTATCTCAGGATAAGAAAGCAATTGGTTGCAGGTGGGTCTTCAAGGTCAAGCGCAACTCGTGTGCCGATACAAGGTCAGATTGGTAGCCAAGGGTTACGCACAGCAACATGGAGTTGATTTTGAGGAGACCTTGGCTCCTGTTGCGAAGATGGTGACTATTCGAACAACAATTTCTGCTATGTGTCGATTCTTGCGCTCCGCAACTCCGTTCTGCTGCAGACTGTAACTGCAAGCAGAATGGCATCGAATATCATGCTCACGCAGATATGCATCAAACTCTCCAGAAAGGAACTCGCCTCCTCCATCAGATCTCAAACAGAGGATAGATACTCTAGACAGTTTCTTCACCAACTTGCGGAAAGTCTGGAATGCTGACAATACTTCGGCAGAGGACTTGTTTCTCAACAAATAGATCCAAGTATAACGCAAATGATCATCACTGCGACACGAAGTACTGGAAACCGGTCATACTTGGTTGAGAAGCAGTCCATACATCAGTGTGAACAAGCTCCAAAAGCTTGTTCGCTCTATTACCTAATCTCTTAAAGGGCTGTCTAGCTTGCTTGCCGAATTGACATGCTGCACAGACTCTAGTGGGCTCACTGGATTCGAATTTGGGCAGACCTGTAACCAGGTCAGAACTCGGAAGACTTTTCAGCCTCTGAAAGTTCATGTGCCCAATTCGCTTGTGCCAGATGTCAATGTCATACACTACTGGACCACTCTGTCCATACATGGCAACCTGTAACTTAGGCGTAGATGCATCTAGTTTAAACAGCCTATCACTCTTGATACCTCGAGCTATGACAGTGCCATTCGAATCTTCAATAAAGCATCCATCTTTATTGAAACACACTTGCAGACCCTGCTCTATCAACTGTCTTACAGATAGCAGGTTTCTAGTCAACGTGGGTACATGTAAGACATTCCGTATACCAGTAAACATTGAAGCAGGAATGTCAAGTGGAATGTTATCCTTGTGCTGGATCTTGTGCTTTGTGTCATCTCCTATCATCATAAACTGTGGAGTCAACTAGTTGACCGAGTGCAAAGTGGAGAATCCCGATAAGACCATTAGTGCACTTAGGGCAAGTTAGTGGGAGTGCGCACAAGGGGTATACTTCGCATGTAGGGCTTGGAGACCTCAGTTCTTCAAGTTGAGCCTTCAAATTCCTGGCTATGGTGGGTAGTCTTGTGAGTGAGATCTGGATTCTCTGCGAGCACAGAGTGGATTTGGCTCGACTGTAGTGATTGTCTAGTGCCTGTTGGCATGATGGAGTGAGTACATACCTTGTTATCACTTGAAAAACTCAGATTACGAGGCATGGTTGAGGGATTTCAGGTCGCGGATTGCTGCCGGTGGTATCTCCGGAGTTGGCAGATCGTTAGTATCTTCGATTTGCGGGTGCGTGTGTGCGTGGAGTGGTTCGTTTTGGTGTTTTGATCGATCGCTGTGTGGATGGGTGTCGTTTGAATCTGTTCTTAGTCGATTTGGTGGTGAGGTAGTGCGGAAGCGCTGCTGAAATTTAGCAAAATGTGTTGAAGTGACTTGTTTTGGACTGAAGTGCGCATTTGGATGTGGTAGACAAAATAGTCAACAATTTCAGGTCGATGTGGGTTCGTTGAAAGCGCGCTGGAAAGACGGTCCTAGTGCACGAAGTTTCACGAAGTTTGGTCGAGCCGTTTGTGAGTTATGAAAAGTCGAAATTTTTGGTGACGAGTTTTGTGCAGATTTTAGGTCGGTAGAAGTGCGTCGGCGAGTGTCAGGTTGGCTGGGTCGACAATCTTTGGTTCTGAATCAACCCTTCGAGGAGCAGAGGTGCGTGAGTGCGGAGGCGTGAGAGCGAGAGTGCGGAGGCGGAGCGGAGCCTGAGCCTGAGCCCACCGCAAGTCAGCTTGCTGGCGTGCGTGAGAGAGATATCCAAGTTTCAATTGTGTGGGAAGTGTAAAACCAGTAGGTCACCCATCCCAACACTATTTCTGGACTTGGACGCTTAACTCTGTAGTCTTAGCTTTGGCTGTACCACTAGATCAATAGCTCTTGGTGTCTTACAAGGATGCGTGCAAGTACTTAAGGGCTGGTTTAAGGTAGTAAGAGACCTTTTCCCACGTTCCTAGAGGAGTGGTAGGGCGGCCCCCAGAGTACTAGGGAGAAGCTGCTGTTTGGTAGTGATTCTCTATACCGAAAAGATGCGTATGGAGGCAATTGGTGACAATTGTCTTGGATGAGCTAGTAGAGCTATCACGTTGATATTTTTGGAGCTACTAGAGGTATAGACATCTTGTTAGTGACCTTAGGTACAGATTATAATAGTGGGTGATCATATATTGTGCATGTGATCATCGAAGAAGAAGCGTCAGTCCGGGTGGGGCTGGGATTTCTCTTTATGTGAATGTTAGAGTGTGGAGGGTTATCGTTTGGACTTCTTGAGGTTGGAACCCCTCCATATTCTACTTCCTGTTTGCGCACCGCGTTTGCTTGTGTTGGCGCTTGATTTTCAGAGTGAGTTCACTCTAATGTGCTGTCGGTAGTGAGACTGGAGTGATGATCAGTCAGACTACCTTTGTTTCTCTCACGGTGCAGTTGGAGTGACACCAATAGACCGTGAGAGACTGCTTGCGGTGATGGCAGGTACAGGTTGCCCTTACCTTGACTATCCTAGTAGAGGATAGGTGAGCTCAGTAGGAGCGGAGATAGGCAAGTTGTAGTTACGGTGGTGACGAGGATTTCGGCATTCTGGTTAGAGAATGTGTCCACGAGATTCTATCACCACGGAGTTCTCGAGAGGTTTTGGTGGGGACTTCTCGGACAGTGGGTATACACGGAGTGGGATAAGGTACCGACTACCTACACCGTTGCCGTTGGTTGTTCCAGAGGACGAGTTAGACGCAGACAGTGCATTTTCTGATGGTGAGTCTAGTGTCGGCACATCGTTGTTGTGAGACATGGACGAGATCTATGGGACCACGAAGGGACCTCAATGTTACTCGGGTACAATGGATATCATTGAGCTGGATGACTTCATCCAGGAGTTCGACAGTTGGTGCGACCTGCAGCAGATGCGGAAGCCACAGTTGTTTACACCTTTCATGACGTGGAAGGGTTTGTTTCAGCACTTGGAGGATCACCGATGGATGATTACCACGAGTTCAAACGAGACTACGGTGTTGAGATCGAGTTGTAGAGACAACATTGGTCTCCCAACTATGTTTCTATCACTACTGATGCAGTTTCGGGAGGTGTATGTCGCGACCCTCATTCTCAAGATCGGGCGCAGACGCGAACAACAGAACTCTAGCGGACTTGCGCTAGGTTGTGAATGCTGCGAGTAGGATTTAACGGCTTGGCCGAGAAGTCGGGATCAGATGAACCCTAAGTGGTTTTCTGAACCAAGCTTGGAACCTTGGGTTAGGACATAAGGGCCTATCCCAAGAGGACCCCGGACAAACGCTGACCTAAGGAGGAGAGTTTGGAAACGGACCGAAACATGAGTCTGAGACATAGGTCTGAGACGTGAGACCAAGACGTGAGTTCGAGACGCAGACGGACCGTGGTTCGGCCCCATGGTCCGAACTATAGGGTTCGAGTCTGGGTATGGATCACAGATTTTCAAAAAATGGCTAAGTGTTGGAGCTCCAGGGGCGTTTTAGGTCGTGGACGGAGCTCCACGTAAGATCTCGAGGTGAGTAAGGTATTCGGAAAGGTCTCGTCGAGAGCTTTCCAGTGATATATAACACTCCTCGATCTGACCTCCTAGATGGAAGTTACGGCTGAACCACAATCAGGTTGTGGTATAATTTTCAGGGACCAAAGAAGAGGGCGGGCCGCTACGAGTAAACCCCTCGCGTAAGCTCTCTCCAGTCTTCCGCTGGAACTCTTGCAGACTCCTCAACTTGTCGGTCTGCACACCCTGATAGTTCTTCCTCAAATTGTGGAAGAATTGAACCACAGGCTCAAACCCTGATGGTATCTCGCTCGCACTACCACCTGCTCCACTACTAGTGAAAGCACCCTTGGTAGCAAGTACTCCGCCACCCGTGGATGCATCACTGCTACTAGCACCCGAAGTCGTAGGTGCTACATTTCGTGCACCTACCGCTATCGTATAACGTGTTTTTCTGTCTAGGAATACACGGGATATATGGCTGTGCAGAGGTATGTGGATTGACAAGGTTGGATCTAGATCTGGATGTTTCCACTCAAATGTTTCACTATCTACTCTTCTAGCCTGAGTGACCTTGTATCCGTTCGTCTCAAGTTTAAAGTTTGCTACGATCCAAGGTTACGTATAGGTTGCATAAACTTGTGTTACAAACAGATCTTTTGTATTCTAACTAAAAATACTCAGATCTGTATTCATCTGTAAAATGAAGTTATTCATCTATATCACTGGAAGCCTGACTTCTGAATAGCTCCCCAGCGACGCTAACTGGTCATCAATCCAACTATCACAACTTCATAGTACAATCAGAAGATACTAAGATCACTCAATCAACTTGATAGAGTATCGATACAACTTGCTGTACACCCTGGTCTATCAAGTATTCCAGCAAGGTAAAACATGCATACTCCAAAACACTATTCAGATCTCAATATAGCACCAACGGCGGTAGTACCTGGCAGCTCCGAGAACCCAAACAGCGGCTTAAGACTCATGGTGGCTCCGTTCTTCTTCATCACCAAGAGTTGAAATCAGCCCCACACCTTCCAATGTCGAGTTGTATGCAGGTATGGCAGTTTCAGCAACAAACTCCTCTCCAAATTGCTCGAAAATGATCAAATTGACAATAGATGATACCAAAAAATCCGAAACTGCTAATAACAGAAGTATTTTCGAACTTTGAGACCTCAGTCCTTCCAAACCACTCGACCAATGATGATCAAACTTCACAGGAAGCTTGATTGGACCCTTCACTCCTACCCTGAACAATTTTCAGACCGAAATCTCAAACCAATTCTCAGATATGGATCAAACCGTAATCTGTGCTAACTTCAGAGCTTTACAGACCCAGGTACATTTGATCCAAGATTCTGAACAAACTACTCGACCATTTGAGGTGAAACTTCCCAAGTATCTTACTGATAAGACATTCTTCAATCCTGGAAAGTTTCACTCAGAAATTCGACTCAGATCTTAAGCAATAGCAAACTATCCATGACTATCACAGTTCGCTGTCCCCGCCTTATCCCATCTGCACTTCTCAAATTCATCGGTCGGTTCAGAATCTAAATCGATCAAGAACCTGACGAAATTGATATCAAAATGACCAGCACGTCGTCAGCTCTCCAACCCAACAGACAGCTCCTCAAAACTCCTCGCGAGTCTCTCGGAACAACCAGAAACGTAGCAGTAGGTACAAATTTCACCCCCCTCCACTCAATCGATCATAACGCGCTCATACTTTCATCAAATCGATCGATTCTTCAGCCCAGATTGTAGCCCCGGTCGAGAGCTCTCCAACCATACCCTTCGTTTCGCGAATGGACCTCTGAAGCCTCCAGAAACCACAGAAACGTTGCGAGGATCAGCTAGAACACCATTGGTCCAAAAATGGACCAATAAGAGCAAAAAGATCTTTACTTTTGTCTTTTCTCCACTCAACTTTTTCCCCTAGAACGAATTTTTACTCTCCAAGGAAACACAAGACATCAACAACACTCTAAGACCTCAAAAAATCCTTCAGATATGTCGATGGATTCTTCGCGGCCCGTAACTACACAGAATCGCTCAACCAGAATGAAACCAGTGAGCCGCAGACTAATACAACGTCAATATTACAACTTGGAAACGTTCTACAATAAAAGGTATGACAAAAGGAAACGGTGAAGCTATCACTCGATTGTAATATTCTTGCCCGAAGTTTCTCACGATCCAAACCCCATGATTGATCTTCGTCAAGTCTCTCCGTATGTTACGATTGGAAGGATCACCGTAAGCTGTAACTCCATCACCCTCCCCATGAACTCATCACCAAAGTACGCAACTAACCACTGTCGAAAGTGATCGCGGTGGATGCAATGAAGCTTGATGTGAAACGGATTCGGGAAAGGAAGATCCGGAGCCGGTAACACACCTCCGTCCATAACCACCACTCCTGCAGTTCCTCACTCCTCCATGCAGACCACCGAGAACCCTTACGAATCAACCGTTGAGAGAGAATGTCGTATGAATCTTCGACCCACCAGTTTATACACAAATGCGACGACAAGGACCACTAAAGTGAACGCGCACAGATCGATGACTTGACACGTTCTTCTACCGTGCGATCACTTAAACAAATAATCACAAACGTGGCACTCATCACACCATTCGGTGAGTTACGCGATACGGTTCACGAAACACAGAAAAGAAACACAACATAGGTTACACAGGAATTTCACACAGGAGCCGAACCACAACACGACACCGCCTTGTTGTGCCAGCGGAAGCTCTAACTCAGTAGGTCGCAAACTTTACACCGCTAACCTGCAAACACAATCATAAGTTAGCGTCCATGCACCACTTATCTTATCTCAGTTTGGTCCGGACCGGAGCTGGACCGTCTCCTTATTCATCAAGCTCAGCATTCCCTAAGTTCCGACCTAGATCCGCCTAGGTCGGTCCCAAACATGACCAAGTCACAAGATGACTTGGGGCGGACTTCCCATAAAGTCCAGGGTCCTAAACGGTGCCTCCAGCACACCTAGCAGCCCAACCGCCCGTGATGTCCGTCTGGGTCTAGGCTCCCGAACGGTGGTCTAATCCGCCGACTCGTTCCTTACTCTTGCCCCAGCCCTTACATCGTTCTTAATTCCAGACATCCAAGTCTAGACGAGAACGTGTCTTGGAACCGGCTCAACCATCACCTCATGCCCCAAGAGTCCGCCCGCCAAACCCTGGGGTCGGGTGACTCGTCCTGGCCCACCCAGGCATCGAGCCCCCTCATATATACTTCTGGGGATCGCATGAGGCAGTTGATCAGCGTTATCCAAGGGGTGACAGAAGCACAAGCAATCCAGTTCTAGTATGAGATACTAGACAAGGAGCTGCGTACGAGAGTCAGAGATGCCACTCTCCTTAGAGACATCGCTCTGACATTGACAGTTGTCTTTGGTTTGGCTGAGCGGGTAGAGCTCAACATGGTAGAGGAGAGGGTGGTGACTGCTGGGTTCAGCAGGGACGCATCACATGGAGCGACCACCTCTTCTCGAGGATCACAGACTGTGCAATAGGGTGGTGGTGGTGGGGGTAAACATCGTGCTGAACACTCACGATTCCATGGAGGTGCTGGAGGATCTGGTGGGCAGAAGCCCATGCCGTCCTTCTCTAGTCAGCAGCAAGCAGGTCCTTGCTGGACGTGTGATGGTCCTCATCAGCAGAAGGATTGTCCATAAAGGAGAGGTAGTTATGAGACATCTGAGACGTCTCAAGCGGTGCCTAGGCAGTGTGAGCATTGTGAGCGACCAGGTCACAGTAGTGATCGTTGTTTTGATCTCCATCCGGAGCTACGGCAAGAGAAGACTGATCGTGGACGAGGCGGAGGAGCTCAAGGAGGCCGTGGTGGTCGAGCTGGAGGTAGAGGTCCAGCACCTGGGAGAGGACCAGTCGGTCCACTGCCTGCTACGACGTCAGAAGCAGGTATGGCTGCTCGGATTGAGCAGTTGAAGCGGAGGATAGCTAGTATGACTATGGCTCAGCGGAGATCTGGTAGAACAGAAGCTTCCACGTCTTATGGAAGAGAAGGAGGTGACTTCGACTTCATGGCTGGTGTGACACAGATTTAGGCATCTGCGGCAGTGATTCAGAGTGCAGTACGTATCTCTGAGCCACGAGGTACGTCAGTGGAGTTGGATCCACAACGCGGGGAGGCTGATAGACAGACCAGGCTTCCTCAGTCGTTCATTCTATTGGAGGCATTGAGTACCACTTCTATGGTTCTTAAACGACCTACCGATGATGTAGTGGAGTTGGAGACATCGACATCCAAGAGTGGGGGTAATGCGAGTCAACTCTCGACGTTTGTGGATGCAACGTCAAACCTCATGTTGGGGGTGGCTACAATAGTTTTGCGAGCCTCACTATTTTCAGCCACGGATATGAGGGCATTGAGAGTCAGCTTGGCTCCAGTGTTCCAGTTGGCAGCCACGCTCAGTGACAGCGAGGATGTGGTTACCTCTAGTGCTAAGGTGGTTCAGCGAGAGACGGTAGATGTGTCCATGGAGTCGAAGATCAAGACAGCTACTCGTGGTACTTGGCAAGCGGCGGCTGCCAAGCTAGATGAGTTACCAGCTAGACCGGCAATTGACCGTGCTGGATTGGCACCAGGTGTGGTGTTGTTGGAACAGAAGTGGTATCTTCTGTTTGGTGGCACCTTCAGGAAAGGTGTATCGACCACAGAAAGTGTTGTTAGACTCTGGAGCCCAACCGTTGATGTTGGAGAAGGCGGCGTGTATCGGTTTGGGTCTGAGGAAGTCCGAAGTGGAGAGATGTCCATTCCAGCTACAGACATCTCTAGAGGACTTAGGAACGCTGTAAGGGCTGGGGCAAGACTAGGGAACGAGTCGGCGGGTTAGACCACCGTTCGGGAGCCTAGACCCAGACGGACATCACGGGCGGTTGGGCCGCTAAGGGTGCTGGAGGTACCGTTTAGGACCCTGGACTTTATGGGAAATCCGCCCCAAGTCATCTTGTGACTTGCTCATGTTTGGGACCGACCTAGGCGGGTCTAGGTCGGGACTTAGGGAATGCTGAGCTTGATGAATAGGGAGACGGTCCGGCTCCGGTCCGGACCAAACTGAGAAAAGGTAAGTGGTGCATGGACGCTAACTTGTTAATGTGTTTGCAGATTTAGCGGTGTAAAGTTTGCGACCTACTGAGTTAGAGCTTCCGCTGGCGCAACAAGGCGGTAGGTGCGCGAAAAGTGGTATCAGAGCCGACGCTTCGATGAGCGAGAACTTGAGGTAGCGGCTGAAGGCTGGACGCTTGAGGAGGAACGCAAGACACGAAGCGGATCAGCGTTTCTAGGTTAACACTTGGAGGGATGGCCGACGACGGACAGAGTTCCAGGAGAAAGATCAAGAAACGAGGAGCGGCTAACGGGAGCAGATCGACTCGAGCTAGCCCCGAGGCATAGTCAGGGGACGACAACCGACAACCTTCGCCTCAACGTCAAGGGAGCCTTGTACCAGCTGCGGCACCAGTGCAGCAAGATGGAGTTTTGCCAACGGTGCCCAACGATTCAGACGCGGGGAGTCAAGGAGCTTTGGACGCAGAACTCATCAAGATGATGAAGACCATGCAGGAGGGTATGGCCTCCAGGGATAAACGTATCGCTGAGCTTGAGACAGGCCAAGAAAGTTCTTCGTCTACCAGGAAGCTTTGTAAGACGAATTTGCCGACCCCATTTTCAGGTATAGGACGGGCTCGTAAGGTTAAGGATTTCTTAACTGAGTTGGACCTATACTTTGAGGCGCAACAGGCTAAGGAGTTTGACAAGATGAGAGCGGCGGTTACGTTCCTGAAGGACCATGCGCTTCTCTGGTGGACTGCATACAGGGATGAGCATGCCTTGACTGTCTTGGCGCTTGGTTGGAAGGAGTTCAAGGAGTTGCTCGCGGGACAATTCACTCCGGAGTATCAAAGGATTCGGGATGGTGTTGAGTTGGTGAGACTGAAGCAGACGGGGACCTTAAGTTCTTATGTGCGCGAGTTCAGTGCCAAACTAGACTCGTTCTCCAAGTGGACTGAGGAGACCAAGATATGCATATTCATTGGGGGACTCAAGTCCAGCTCGGAGAAGGCTCTTTTTCGGATGCCGAAGCTACCTGAGACATGTGCTGAACTTTTGAAGCTAGCAGAGCGAATTGAGAACGACGAAGTCCAACAACAGAAACCCTTTGAACCATGCAGCACGGACAAGTTCCAGAAGAAGAACAAGGGCTTCAAGCGACAGTGGGATGGGGGTGAGAAGGATCAGAAGGATTCTTCTGCCCCGGCAGCAAAGCAGCAACAAACAGGAGTAAAACCTAAGGGGCAAACACCTCAGAAGGGCAATGGCGCTAAGTTTACTTGCTACAACTGTGGCAAGACGCGCCATATTGCTAAGGGGTGTACGAAACCTAAGGTTAGTAACTGTAGCATGAATGCATTTGTTGCAAAGGACTTGTTGGAGGGCCAGATGACTGTGACCTTGAGAACCACGAAGAAGACGCCGGGGTTGATGTTTCTACAAGCCAAGGTTGCTAACCTGATGTTACTTTTCTTGTGGACACAGGAGCGACTCCTTCATAAGTCCAAAGTTGGTGAAGAAGTTGGGCTTGTCTACCTCCAAGGCAGACAAGCCTATTCAGGTGCGCTTTGCCAAGGGCAAGACGTACCAAACTTCTGAAGTAGCCTTGGACGTACGATTTGTGTGTGGGAAGTTGGAGTTCATAGAGAACTTCACGGTGTGCGAGATGGATGATATCCATGCGGTTTTGGAAAACACTTTCTTGGACAGGTTTGAAGTGGAACTTAGACGGAAACCTTAGAGGTTAAACGTTAGAGTTAAAGGGCAGAAGTTGGGAGTGAGGCTGGTTCGGAAGGCGTGGAAAATTGACGACTTTGCGATGAATTTGATCAAAGACAAACAGATGAACTTCAACGACGGGGTCATATGTTTGATGCGGGTTGCAGATTTGATGACGGGTGACAGACAAGAGGAAACATCAGGAGTCGCGACTAAACTTCCAAAGGTGCTTCGTGAAGTGATTAAGGAGTTTGAGGATGTCTTGACGGATGAGTTACCTGCTGAGTTACCTCCAAGGCGGGTGGTGGACTACAAGATCGAGGTCTTGCCAGGGTCAGAACTACCTTCTAAAGCCCCTTATCGACTCAATCAGGTGGAACTCCTTGAGTTGAAAAGACAACTCAGTGAGCTATTAGCGCGGGGATATATTTGAACCAGCAAGTCACCTTATGGAGCCCCAGTTCTTTTTGCAAAGAATAAGGATGGGAAGTTACGACTCTGTGTAGATTATCATGCACTCAATAAGATGACGGTAAAGAATAATTATCCCTTGCCAAGGATAGACGACCTCTTTGATAAGCTAGCGCGCGCAAAGTACTTCAGCAGGATAGACTTGAAGTCAGGATATTACCAGATCCGGATAGGTGACCCAGATGTTGAGAAGACCGCTTGTCGAACCAGATACGGATCATTTGAATTCGTGGTGATGTCATTTGGACTCTGCAACGCCCCTTCGGCGTTCACTACATTGATGAACACAATTTTTTGCGAGGAGATGGATGAGTTTGTCATCGTTTACATCGACGACATCTTGATCTACTCCAAAACCTTGGAGTCGCACGCGGAGCAGCTAAGGGTGGTGTTGATGAAGCTGCGGGAGCATAAGCTATTTGCCAACATTGACAAGAGTGAGTTTGGTTTGGAGCGCATTAACTTCTTGAGACATGTCATTAGTGCAAAAGGAGTCGACTCGGATATGCAAAAGGTGGACGCGATTGTGACTTGGGAGCCTCCGAGTACAGTGAAGGGGATGCGACGATTCTTAGGATTGACGTAGTTCTACCGCAAGTATGTGAAGGGGTTTTCAAAGATCGCGAAGCCACTGACGGACAGGACAGGCAAAGACGCACAGGTAAGTTCGACCAAGGAGGTGGATGATGCATTTTAGACGATCAAAGCTATTTTGTCAAAGGTGCCAGTGTTGAAGCTGCCGAGTTCGACAAACCATTCGAGGTGCACACGGATGCGAGCGACTATGCGATTGGCGGAGTGTTGGTGCATGATGGAAAACCTATAGCATACGAAAGCAAGAAGTTATCTGGGACCGAGAGTCGATGACCGACTCACGAGAAGGAACTGTTTGCGGTGGTTCATTGCTTGAGGAAATGGCGGCATTACTTGAGACTTCACAAAACCCAAGTGTACACTGACAATATTTCACTCAAGTACTTTGAGACACAAGATCGGGTGACGCCAAAGCAACTACGGTGGCATGATACCTTGGCGCTCATGAATGTGGAATTAATCCACAAAGCGGGAAAGGACAATGTGGTTCTTGACGCCTTGAGTCGCAAGGAGGAATATCTTCCATCGTCAACACAGATTTTGCGAGCTATGTATCCAAAGGAGTCAGAGTTGGAGAGGCAAATACGTGAAGGTTACATGGGCGATGACCAAGCGAAGGAGTACCTGGAACAACTCAAGCGAGGAGTGAAGTTGCAGAACATGCAGCTGAGACATGGTTTACTCATGTTCAAGCAAAGTCGGGTTTATGTGGGACAAGGAAAACTTAGGACCAAGTTGTTAAAAGAATCTCACGATGCGCCCTTATCAGACCATAAAGGAGAAAAGTCCACCTTAGCAGTGATAGCTAAAAAGTTTTATTGGCCCCACATGAAAGACGATGTTGCCCACTTTGTGAAAACATGTGTAACCTGTCAAGCGAACCGCGTTTCTTATGAGAAGAAACAAGGGTTGCTTCATCCTCTGCCGATTCCAGCCAGACCTTGGGAAAGCATTAGCATGGACTTCATTACCTCTCTGCCTGACTCGAATGGATACAATGCGATATTTGTGATAGTTGATCGGTTTAGCAAACTAGCGAAGTTTACTTCGACTTTGGACACTGCAACAGCGTTCATGACTTCTCGGTTGTTCCTGGATACTTGGTGGCGTTCACATGGATTACCTCCGAGTATCATTTCAGATAGAGACTCTAAGTTCACAAGTGCCTTTTGGAAACATTTATTCCAAAAATTGAGGACTAAGTTAAAATTTAGTACCGCCTTTCATCCGGAAACAGATGGGCAAACAGAACGAGTTAAATCGGTTCTGAATCAATACTTGAGGAATTATTTGAGCGCGGACCAAAGTGCTTGGGCGGAGTGGCTCAGTCTTGCGGAGTATTGCTACAATTCCACGAAGCATTCGACAACCGATAAATCGCCTTTCTTGCTGACTTACGGACGTGAGCCAGAAGGGCCTCTTGACTTGACTCTTGCAGGGAGTTCTACATCGGCACGATCAAGAACACGGCAAACATCAGCTGAAGAGTTAACTGGTGACGGCAATGCAGCGGCGCGAGGAGCAAGTAAAGAAGAACCTCGAGAAGGCGCAGCAACGGTACACGAAGCAAGTAAACAAGCATCGGCGGCAAATGAAGTTTCAAGTGGACGAAGAAGTATGGTTAAGTACGAAAAACTTCACACTTCCGAAGGACATATCGACGAAGTTTTCATCGAAGTTCGCGGGGCCTTTTGTCATTGTGAAGAATCCGCACGAAGACGTCTATACATTAGACCTTCCTCGCGAGTGCCAGTTGCATCGGACTTTCCATGTTTCTTTATTAAAGAAATACTTCAAGGATGATTTGCGACCGGAGCGCAAACAAGTTCTTAGATCTCAACCTGATATCGTGCAAGGCGAAGCAGAATATGAGATGGAGTCCATTTTGCGATCTCGGCGCAAATCAACCGGATGGAGTACTTGGTCAAATGGCGTGGTTACCATTTGAAGGAAGCAACTTGGGTGCCAGAGGAAGATCTCGCACATGCGCGCGAAGTATTAGACCTCTTCAAACGGCGACAAGGACAACAAGGGCGTTAGCAAGATGAGGACATCTTCTTCCAGCGAGGAGTGAAGGAACGTCGAACCATACGAGTAGCAACTTGAGGCGATTTGGGCCGATGGACTTTGTAGCTTTGTCTTGTATTTGGAAATAAAGATTTTGTTTCAGAAAATTTTGTCTAAGTGTATTGGTAGTGCATGGCTATGACTAGTTCTGATCAGATGCCTAGGATGTTGTCAAGAGGAGGAACAAAGCACACTCAAAGGAAGCGAGATTGTTTGGATAAGCATCTAAATCAAGACTAAGTCTTGATGTCAAGACTTAGGTTTGTCGTAGCATTGGCAAAGCAAGTATGAACTTTCATACTTGTCTTGGGGCATGGGGTGATCTTGCTTTGCGGTTTTCTAACTACAAAAGTAAACTTAGTCGCGCGTCTAAGTCAAATCAGATTGCGACCAGAAAGTGAGTTTCGGGGGACCTCGTAAGTAGGTGTGAATACTTATAGTTAGCAAGTGAGAGTCTTAAGTAGAATGTTTAGAAGTTGTCAACTAGTTTTGTTTAGGGTAAGCCAAAAAGGTAAGGCTTTTCCCGAGACTAGTTGAAATTTTCTAAGTGTTCTAGCGACAACTTAAGACTCAAGCCAAGAAGAGAATTGCGGGTTAGCTACCAGGGTTTAACCCTGTGGTTCAGTTCTTCCACTGTTTGAGGAAGAACTATCATGGTGTGCGGACCGACAAGTTGAGGAGTCTGCAGGAGTTCCAGCAGAAGACTGCTGGAGGATCTGGTGGGCAGAAGCCCATGTCATCCTTCTCTAGTCAGCAGCAAGCAGGTCCTTGCTGGACGTGTGATGGTCCTCATCAGCAGAAGGATTGTCCATAAAGCAGAGGTAATTATGAGACATCTAAGACATCTCAAGCGGTGCCTAGACAATGTGAGCATTGCGAGCGACCAGGTCACAGTAGTGACCGTTGTTTTGATCTCCATCCGGAGCTACGGCAAGAGAAGACTGATCGTGGACGAGACGGAGGAGCTCAAGGAGGCCGTGGTGGTCGAGCTGGAGGTAGAGGTCCAGCACCTGGGAGAGGACCAGTCGGTTCATTGCCTGCTACGACGTCAGAAGCAGGTATGGCTGCTCGGATTGAGTAGTTGAAGCGGAGGATAGCTAGTATGGCTATGGCTCAGCGGAGATCTGGTGGAACAGAAGCTTCCACGTCTTATGGAGGAGAAGGTGGTGACTTCGACTTCATGGCTGGTGTGACGTGGATTGAGGCATCTGCGGCAGTGATTCGGAGTGCAGTACGTATCTCTGAGCCACGAGGTGCGTCAGTGGAGTTGGATCCACAACGCGGGGAGGATGGTAGACAAGCCAGGCTTCCTCATTCGTTCACTCTATCAGAGGCATTGAGGACCACTTCTATGGTTCCTAAACGACCTATCGATGGTGTAGTGGAGTTGGAGACACCGACATCCAAGAGTGGGGGTAATGCGAGTCAACCCTCGACATCTGTGGATGCGACGTCGAACCTCATGTTGGGGGCGGCTACAACAGTTTTGCGAGTCTCACTATTTTCAGCCACGGATATGAAGGCATTGAGAGTCAGCTTGGCTCCAGTGTTCCAGTTGACAGTCACGCTCAGTGAGAGCGAGGATGTGGTTACCTCTAATGCTAAGGTGGTTAGCGAGAGGCGGTAGATGTGTCCATGGAGTCGAAGATCAAGACAGCTACTAGTGGTACTTGGCAAGCAGCGACTGCCAGGCTAGATGAGTTACCAGCTAGGCCGACAATTGACCGTGCTGGATTGGCACCAGGTGTGGTGTTGTTGGACAATAGAAATGGTATCTTCTGTTTGGTGGCACCTTCAGGGAAGGTGTATCGACCACAGAAAGTGTTGTTAGACTCTGGAGCCCAACCGTTGATGTTGGAGAAGGCGGCGTGTATCGGTTTGGGTCTGAGGAAGTCCGAAGTGGAGAGATGTCCATTCCAGCTACAGACATCTCTAGAGGGATCAAGAGGTACAACTCTACACATGACACGCGAGTTGCTGATGGTGAGAGTTCGACCAGATCATCCCACGGATGGCTCCATGGTGAGTGCCAAGGCTATCGTTACGGCCGCGGAGTCTTATGATGTATTGGTTGAAGGTGTTGTATTATACCCTATGGGGTTCGTGATCGACTATTGGGCGAAGACAGCATCTTACAGACCAGGTTGGTAGTCCGGTGAGGGACGAGTGAGCCGCTTACCAGTGCGGTTCAGTGCTAGAGTTGGGACAACGGAGCTTACATCAGAGACGATGACATCCGTTGCAGGGTTCAGTTCCGTCATCACTTGACCGGACGAGTTGTTAGAAGACAATGTCAATGCGGAGGATACTCCGGTCTTTGAGGAGGTGGAGGACATGCTTAGCATGTCTACGTTAGTACCATCTACTTTGGATGTTTCACTTTGGAGTTCGAGCGGAGAGTTGCAACAGTATGCTGATCGGTTGGTACAGCAAGCTTGGAGTGAAGTCTTTGTACCGCCAGTAGAGGAACGTCTGGATGTTCCTGTTATTGGCCTTGTGACCTTAACACCGTTGGATACGACTCCCATTGCATGGCAGTATCCAAAGAAGGGTGTGTGTGTGCTGGAGCTGTTTGGAAGGATCAGCACAGGTTTGGCTGCGGTATTGCAAGCAGACATACTACTTGTATGTGGAGAGAGATGAGGTCGCAAGACGTGTCTCATTACGTCACGTGGCACGTTTGGTGCAGAGATATCTTGAGTTGTTGCCTATATCAGCTGTTAGAGGATACCAGCAAGCATTACCGTCAGATATTTCGCTGCTGGGGGCACAAGATCTCACATTTGTTGACACCATTCACTTGGTGATAGCTGGGTGGTCATGTCAAGGTCACACGCATGCTGGGAGAGGTCAGGGTTTACATGACCCGCGATCTATGATATTTTGAGAGATGTTACGGATCTTACGACATCTCCAGATGCATCAAGTGGATTCTCCAACGTACATCTTTAGGGTCTCATCTTTAGTCTCATTACGTCACGTGGCACGTTTGGTGCAGAGATATCTTGAGTTGTTGCCTATATCAGCTGTTAGAGGATACCAGCAAGCATTACCGTCAGATATTTCGCTGCTGGGGGCACAAGATCTCACATTTGTTGGCACCATTCACTTGGTGATAGCCGGGTGGCCATGTCAAAGTCACACGCATGCTGGGAGAGGTCAGGGTTTACATGACCCGCGATCTATGATATTCTGAGAGATGTTACGGATCTTATGACATCTCCAGATGCATCAAGTGGATTCTCCAACGTACATCTTGGAGAACGTTCCTTTGTTGGGTGATGCTCGCACGCATATGATGACGAGTGTGCATCAGGTGCGGTCTTGAGTTGGACCAGCAGTCTTGTTAGATGCAGCGAGAGTGGGATCTCGTGCACATCGTCCACGGTTGTGGTGGACGAATTTGTTACCGAGGGAGGTGTTCAAGTGCGCACACGATGCAGTGAGACGACCAGTGCACCTCACAGTTGATGACATCTTGGATGCAAGACGACGATCTCAAGTAGTGAGAGTCGTTGACAAGTCACCCATGGCAGTGGTGAACCTAGTGAGACGACTCATGATAGCGTTACACACTTTGGTGAGCTTTCCAGCGTCACATGCTTACAGAGATGGAGGACTTAGGCTTGTGTGGGATGCTCGATTACAACAGTTTGGTGGAGTCCAATGCCGACGAGAGAGAGAGAGCGATGAGTTTTCTTACGGGTACGGCGGCAGTAGCTTCGGTGTCGGAGGCTTCACGTCGTCAAGTGTTGGGTCAAGCAATGGATTTGAACTGCTTGACATGGATTGTTAGCCTTGGATTGGCTGAGCAACGTCGGATGTGATCGACGGGTGTTACTGCTCGGACACTCCTGAGCTCTTTGTCTATCGGATCGGTGGAGACAAAGGCTGGGGGCGAGGTGCATGAAGTTCGTCATCCTTGGACATCATGGGATGTCGTAGGAGAAAGTGTGGAGCTTGCAGCTAGAACTGCAGAAGTTTTTTGCACAGAAGCAGTGGAGGTTGTTGGTGGTGAGCAGAAGGAAACTGCTCTAGAGGCTGCAAGATAGCAGTCAACGACTTCATCTTCTACCTCTAGCATGGTGACAGAGGATACTTGGGAGCTAGAGATTGGACCCAAGCTTATAGAAGAAGAGAGACGAAGAGTTCAGAGATTCCTGAAGAGCTACAGGAATTGTTTTACCTTTAGTATGAAGGATTTGGGTACCTTGAAGGGACCGGGTATACGGATCGACTTGGCTAATGACACGCCATTCTTTCGATGTTCTTACAGATACAGTGACATGGAGAGAACCTTGATCCAGAGTAGGACTCAAGACTTGGTAGAAGCTGAGTTGGTGGAGATGTCGTATGGAGAGTATGCATCTGTCACAGTTATGCCAGCAAAGAAAGATATGTATGGCAACTACATGAATAGATATCCGCATGTGTGGAGACTATCGTCCTATCAATCGGCAGACAAAGTCCGATAAGTATGCCATGCCGACACCTGAGGAGATCTTTGATGCAATAGGGCATGTGAAGGTCTTCAGTACTTTGGATCTTCGAGCAGGATATCATCAGTTGCCGGTGAGAGAAGAAGATAAGCCCAAGATAGCATTCTGGGGGATTGACTCTCACGGCAAGGATTGTTTGTATCAGTGGCGGTTCTTACCATTTGGGTTGAAGAACGCCCCTGCTGAATTCCAAAGAGTAATGGACAGGATCCTAGCAGGATTGGATTTTGTCAAATGTTATATTGACGACATCTTAGTCTATAGTGCTACAGTGGAGGAGCACGAGAGACACTTACGGGATGTATTCGAGCGGTTGAGAGCTCATGGGTTGAAGTTACATCTTGAGAAGTGTAAGTTCTTCCAGGAGTTGGTAGAGTATCTGGGCCACACCATCTATCAAGGTGGGTTGGATGTTCAACAGATGAAGGTTGAGGCTATTACACGTATCTCACGCCCCACAGATGTGAGTCGAGTTCGAGCATTTGTTGGTTTGGCAAACTTTTATCGTCGATACTTGAAAGAGTTTAGTGCCATTGCGAAGCCATTGACCAAGCTGATGAAGGTGGACCAGGAGTGGCAGTGGGGAGATGAGCAAGAGTGAGCTTTTGTGGAGCTCAAGGATAGGTTGACATCTGCTCCCATCTTGAGGAGACTCGTTAGGGGACGTCCTTTCCAACTGCACACTGATTGGAGTATGTTGGAGCTTGGAGCAGTGCTGACTCAGCATGATGATGAGAAAAAGGAGTTTGTGGTGGCGTATGCCAGTCGCTCCAACAATTCAGGGAAGGCAAGATACAGTTCGTACGAGAGGGAGTGTTTAGCTGCAGTGTGTGCAGTTGCACACTTCCGATGTTACCTGTTTGAGAACCCCTTTACTCTCATCACTGATCACCAGTCGCTCAAGTGGTTGATGAAGTCCGACAAGCTTACATGGAAGCTTGCACGATGGGCTCTGATCTTACAGGAGTATGACTTCCAGGTAGTGCATAGACCGGGAGTTGCAAACCTAGATGCTGATGCGTTGAGTCGTAACTCATGCACGAGTCAGCAGGATCAGACTGGAGCTCAATGCCATGACGAGGTTGATGAGGAGATAGTGCTAGGGTGGCATGCATCTACCTTTCTTTGTGTGTTGGTCATGAACTCTAGTATGGACGGCCAAGTCGTATCTTTCTCAAGTGAGAAAGTAGATGACGAGTCTCCAGATCCTGAGGATGGAGGTTCCAAACCAGTGAGATATCCATGACGATGTGACCGTGATGGAGTATCTACGTACTAGCGTGGTTGTAGACACAATAAGTGCCAAGGAGCAAGATCGTGTCTTTCAACGAGCGAAGAGATTTCGACGAGAAGGACGACATGTACTTCGAGTGTGGGATGATGAGAGAGTACGGATAGTGCCACATCCATCCCAGAGGACACAGTTAGTACGCCATGCTCATGAAGAGTTGGGACATTTTAGAGTGAAACATACGCATAGCTTACTCCAAGGACACTATTGGTGGCGTGGTATGCACGTCGATGTGCAACAATTCGTTGCGCGGTGTGTGGTTTGTGATCGAGTAGGAGCATCGTTTAATGCTCTTACTCCACAATTACACTCCTTATCGATTATGGGATTAGGTTATCGATGGAGTTTGGATTTTGTGAGATCTTCACCGTTGACTGTACGTCATCATCGGTATGTGTTGGTGATGGTGGAGCACTTCTCCAGGTGGATTGAGTTGGTGGCATTATCAGACAAGACGAGTGAAAGGACGGCGTATGCGTTCTTAGATCGAGTGCTGAGTCGTTTTGGAGCACCAGCTGAAGTGCTGACAGACAAAGATACAGAGTTCCTCTGTGAGTTTCAGGTCTTGTGTGACCAGGCGTTGATTGATCATCGAACTACATCTCGAGATCATCCTGAAGCGGATGGTTTGACGGAGAGGGTAGATCAGACGGTGAAGAGAGGATTGCGCAAGTATGGCTTGCAGAAGGACCACTTGGGAGATTAGGATGTGCAGTTACTATGGTTGGCTATGGGTTACCGTTTTAGTCGACAAGCGTCTTTGGTTTCCTTCTCACCGTATTTTCTATTATACGATCGAGATCCAGATCTACCTTCGGCCATCCGTCGTGATTCTGCTGAGGTGCTGAACCTTGGAGACCTCAGGGGCTTGGAGACCTCAGTTCTTCAAGTTGAGCCTTCAAGCTCCTGGCTATGGTGGGTAGTCTTGTGAGTGAGATCTGGATTCTCTACGAGCACATAGTGGATTTGGCTCGACTGTAGTGATTGTCTAGTGCTTGTTGGCATGGTGGAGTGAGTACATACCTTGTTATCTATTGTGGTACACTTGTGTATGTGTATGACATCGTCCATGTGTTGTGTGTGTGTGATGTTCCTCTGACAGCAATGTATGTTGTGTAGCAATGTGTATGCGTACGATAATAGCCTTGCTGGTTGCTGTTACGTTGTTGGGGGTTGTTGTCGTGTTGATGTCTTTGATCGTTCTGCTTCTTGTAGCACTGATTCGCATTGTGACCTTGCTTCTTGCAGTAGGTGCAGGAACCAGGCGCTCTTCTTTGATTTTTGTTGGAACCAGACTGTTGCTGGTTCTGCTGGTTCTGCTACTGCTGCGATTGTTGTTGTTGTCCGCGATCCCGTCCACGTCCAGCACTTTTGCCACGACCCCTACCTCGAGATCCTCCAGAACTTGCAAAATAGACACATTTTTGCTGACTCGTCGAAGTAGAACTCCCTAGTAGGCACACCTCCTCTCCTAACATCATAGGAACAAGCTCATCAAACCGCGGAAGGGGTTCTCTGGTCAAAATCGATGTTATGAACTGTTTGTACTCTGCAGGCAGTCCCTGCAATGTGGCTCAAGACAGTGGGATCAATCTCGACTTTGACAGAAGATAGCTGATCCGTGAGTTGCTTGACATGGTTCACGTAGTCGTTGATGCACATCGACTCCTTCTTCACAGTGTTGAACTGCTGCAGCAATTGCAGCTTCCGCGCCTCTGTTCCTGATTGAAATAGACACGCGAGTGCACCTAAGCTTTCTTGGGCGTATCGCCCTCCTGGATGTGACTAATCATCAATGCTGAGACTGTCAGCGCGATGTAGTGAATAGCCTCATATGAGCACTTCTTCCACTCCTTGAATTTCAGATCGGAAATTGACACTTCAGGCGCTTTCTCCTCCTCAGTGATAAGATCCCATAGATCTTGTCCCTGCAGGAAAGTCATCATCCGAAACTTCCACACTTGCTAGTTGTTCTTGTCGAGCTTCTCTCCAATGATCAAAGACACGGACTCCGTCATAGCTGCAATGTCGAGATTGCTATGTTCTGTACGCGGAAAACCTCACAGATCCTTCACGAAACTCATCCGTCCACACCGCGCAATCAAGAGTTGTCACAAGTCATAACGAGGCAACTCCGCGAACTCCTCTTGCAGCGACAATGAAGAAAGAACCTGTCCGCGAACTGTAGGGGTACAAAACACGACGGAAACGTCGAAAGAACACACCAAGAAAGGTCGAAACTAGACCAAACGAGGTCAGAAATGGGTGTGCGACCTCTCTAAATTTTCTAAATTTTCCACCCATATTCGAAACAGGATTTGTTTTAGACTCAAGTCCTAAAACTTTTGTTTTGATCGAAAAAGATCCAATTGAAAAACTGCCGCTGGAAACCTCCAAATTGACTAAAACTTGACCGAGTACACAATTCGCACCTTCTGAACAAGACAGCCTTATAAAGGCTGGTCGACAGATTTCACGAGAAAAAATCCTCTGAAATCACGTTCAAAGTTTCTGGTGGCGAAAAAAACAGTTTCGCCTCACCCGAACGTATCAGCAGTATAGTGCTCGACATCAGGCACACCTCCAGCTGCTCTCTCCTGTACTTCTCCATGCACGAACTCCATCTTGCTCATCAGCAAAGGACACATGCTCTCTACAGCTCTGATACCATGTAGAAAGATCGATACTTCGAGGACACTCCAAGAAGAGAGAGCGAGTAGACAAGGAAAGTAAAATAAGAATGTATATATAGTGGAGGTGAGTACAAAGGAAATCCTAATGGAGGGTTAGCCCTCTAACTAACTCTAACAACCCTAACCACTCCGGCTAATGGTAGCGTCGATCTACTAGAGCTTGGGACTATATCAACAATATCAGAAGAGTTTTTTTGTCTGATATCAGTAGATTATCTTTTTGGATATTGACAATTTAGCTGAAAACTTTTTGAGTGCAAACTTAAAACAAGTGTAAAAACAAACTTAGTGAGTATTCCGTTAGAAATTATCAACATTTTTCACAGTAACCAAACTTTGGTTTCTACATTGTGACATATAAATCAAACAAAATTTATAGTAATAGATCAATATCACCATAAACACCTAGATATCAAAGATAGCACCAAACTCTGATTACTATGAGCACTATCATGATCGAAGACGATTAATATTCACTAATGTCAATATAACACTTTCCTGATAACTTACAAACTACGGAACCCATTCTCTGTATAACAGTTTTAAAATATACAGCGATGAAGTATGATATGTATCTTTCCTACCATGAATTTTCCTTTGAGTCTAGTTGAGGATCTCAATTTAAGTCTAAGTGGTTCACTTCAACTTACTGATATTAATTATGTATGAGTTGAGATTCAAATATGATTTTGAATAAGACTTTATAAAAATTAGAACAAAGTATCCATATTTTCCAGTATTTTATATTGTTGGGATCTTCTTTTATATCTATCTTTTGTATGTACAAAAAATTAATAATGTTTTTATTTATAAATTTATTCGTTTGCCTGATTTGACTAAAATAATTTTTACATTAAGAGAAATTTGCAAATCCCTTAAAACTAAAATATTCTAGTTAGATTTTGAACTTCTTTGCAATCTTTCCATTAATTGCAGATTCATCATCCGCAAAAAGAGGCACTTTTATCTTTGCATGTGAAATTCTGAGCTGGTCCTTGGTTGTGAAAGAACATATGTGATAGACATGTCGACTTATGTCAGGTAAATTATGTTTTCGGTGTAGCTTTGTGAAGGAAATGATGGAGCCAAAGTTAGTATTGGACTCATTGGAGTATGTAAACAAGAAATGTATAATATATAAGTTACGGAACCCAACGAGTTTCGGATTCAAGCATACCACGGGATCCCTTCCCAAGCGTTGAACTGCTCATAACAATATATGAGATTTGGAACTTACAAACAAATGGTGGTCTAAATATTCACATGTTTACTTCGTTAGCAATCGATCGATATAGAGAAAATTGCACCCCAAATTTTGCATTTGTTTGAGATGTGTTAAGCGAAGAGGAGTGTCTATGAGAAATAAACGTGATTCTTCTTTCAAACATCGTTCGAAATTTATGATCGTTTCCTCTTCGAATTTGGTAATATCCAAAAACATTTTATCTTTCTCTTCACTGAATGTCTTTGCTCACCTTGCCGTTATCATTTCGAGTACAGTGCATCCAACGCTCCATATATCTGCCCGACGACCATATCCATCACCTTTGATGACCTCAGGTGCCATCCAAAATATTGACCCTCTGATTGATGTAAATCCGTTGGTTTGCGTTGGATCATGGAATACCTATAGTTCATTTCCGAAATTCAGTATTAAAATAAAAGTAAGATTTATATTGCAGTTGTTCGTTCCATTATTCGGTATCATATTTGGAAAGAGTCATACGAAGACATGTATCTGAATAAGTAAGCATGCTCAACCATCTTTGGTTCGGTTTCTGTTATGAAGAAAAATAAAATTAGTATACAAAAACTTTATAACAAATCAAAATATTTATATATTTATAAAATAATAACCACAGCGAAAAGGTCAAAACAAACCGCATAAGTGAAGCGCAAGGGAACGCACTTCCAAGAGGATAAATACGACTACTTACTGACTAAAATTATAAATATGATCAATCAAGCTTGCTGCGCTTTTCTATCTTCAATGAAGAGGTGATAATGCATGCAAAGTGCAGTTATTGCTAACAAAAAGAAAAGGACAAACGTTTCATGTAGTTATTGAAAATAACTGATTTTAACTGGTTTGGAACTGGGTAAAAGTGACAAGTTTAAAAATAATAACGATTCTAAAATACAAATCCAGTCGTAGCCGTAGGTGTCGATTCAAATAACCGAATATTGAACTGGTACCATACGCACTTTAGTTAAATTTAACATCCTACTTAAACCGCAAAAGTTAAATTGCTATACTTAGAATCTATAAATAAACTAGATTTCTCACTGTATACATGACCACTTAGAATAGAAAATCCATAAGTAGAGGATGGAAAAATATCTCTTTTCTCATATAAAGCTGCTGGCTCTAAATGAATAAAAATATCATTTTTTGTAAATATTAATTTATGCACTAATCCTTCCAAGAGGAAAGGTTAGTGAATAAATTAATATGGTTTGCATATATCATATCTTCCGAACTTGGAAGAGGTGAATATGCAGGGTGACATAGGCGGGAGGCTGTGATGATATGTCCAGCTTCGATAGCGTGAGTGTGATGTTTGAAGGCAGCTTCTGTGTTCAAACTCGAAGGGGTCCAATATTATACGTTTAGCCAATGTTCAAACTAAAACCTTAAGCCTAAGGAGCTCAACACTTCTGATTTACAATTCGTAAATCGAAAAGTTCCTCTATTTATGTTCACCCGCAATACGTTCATCTAATCTCATTCTAAAAGTACGATCACTGAATTCTTCGGAGAAGAAGTATCTAGCTAAAATTAAAACAATGGTTCATGGTTCAGTCTTTCTCAATATGCATCTCCTTGAGATGCATATTCACATCCTTCGATTGAGATTATTTTGGGATGTATTATTTGTACATTCAGTCGAATTAATTTTTGGTTTAGTCCAATCATGGACAAGGTTTGGGCACAGATCTGTCGTTGTAAACCTCTGTAGCAAGTTCGTGTAAATTCGATTTTGGTTTCACTCTTTTTTGTATATTATTAATTCACTTCAGCTTGGACCGTTCGGTATATTAGAATGTCACTTGACAGGTTATTTTTACACAGGAACCAACCTCGTTAACCGCTCTTGGGAGAGTTGATTCGCCCCTCTAATTCTTCTCAGAAGGCTATACATTTTTGTTTCTCAGAGAGGGTACAGCTTCCTTTGATCTATCAAGATCACAGAGTTCGAACACATATCATGAATACGAGTGCTTGTTCCAGATTGGAACTCTAGACGTCTGAGCTCCAGTGTAATAAGTTTAGTACACAAAAAGAACAATAGATTCATGTCTAATAAATCTTATGTCTCACATACCAATGCATTAGACCAAGTTAGCGAGTACTTCATCAAGATAGGAAAATATATGTCCAAAATAGAGCAGAACTAGTGAAGTAGAATGAAACAAAAGAATGTGATGAAATATTTAGGATTAGTTATTAGAATTACATTATCACACGAGCAGAGTTAGTCGACCAAGTGTTTGAACGAGAAGTGAATTGAGAGCAAGTGGTACGTGCGAGCATAGTGCAAGGAGAATGGAACAAGATCTCAACCCAACACTTGATTCTTCGAACATTATAGAGATGTGCATTGTCACTCCACTATGAACATGATGAGAAGAAGATGTAGACCGTGACCATCCAAGAGAGACAGAAAAGCAATTGAGCTACCATGGTTGGACCTATTCTGATACCGAGCGGTAGTGTATGCCATAGACATATTGTTCTTGCTATGACACTGGGACTATACTCACAAATTCTTGATCGAGGAGATTTATACGCTAACAAGAGAGATGGCGATACATATGTTCGTGATTGTGCATATAACTCGATACAAGCAATGTGGACTCAAAAGTTTAGACAAGAAGCTAGTGGGGTTGGAAGACTTCTGTTTGAGAATTCTTGCAAGACATCGAGTAAAAAAGAACTAGAGCGCATGATTTTGTTCATCAAGCTCAAGGTGAAGAAGAACAGATTTCTGCTAACTACGTACACATATATTTTTCTGTCACATGTTGTTTAAGTCTTTGATGGAGTTTTTAATCCCTTGAAAGGAAGTTATATTATGAAATCATCTTGATCAAGTTGCTTATAGAGGTCAATAAGTAAACTCGAACATGACATCCATCAAAGTATTCAATAAATGGTAGAGTTATGAAACACAAACTTGATTGTGTACTTTACAGGATTTGTGATGCACTTGTATCATGAGTTGAATCTTTTTTTTAGATCATAGAAAAAGTGAATCACCAAAAAGAGTGCACAGTCAAGGAATCAAGTGCCGAACTTATGTAAGAGGTAGAGGGAGCTCAACCTGCAAGATAAAGGAAGACCAGTAGTTGATCAACCGATCAAGTTGTGACCTTGACGAGGAAAATACTTATAGAACCTATCACTTGCGAACTTGCCTGAATTCACAACTACAAGGTTGCAGAGGAGATCATAATACAAGTAGACATCATGGACAAGGAACTTGATGAGGAGATCTTATCCTTGTAGCCAATTCTTGAAGTGTCAGAACTTGGACAAGTCGCTGATGTGCCAAAGAAGGATGATGTATCATGGAATGACTTGCAAATGTTATACATGGACTTTGGCATGAGTTCTCATCAGGTGAGTCACTTAGAAGTATGTTACTGAAATAATAGAAATAATAGAATCAACAGCTGATTACATCTGTCTCGGATGAGCTTGTTAACCGATCCATGCTCTTTCTTCAGAAGACTACTTGGAGAGATAAAAGAGAATCCTTTATCTCTCCAAGTATCTCTGTATCTCCCCGGCAGGTCTAATTACTCAGACGTATCTATCATAGATTTTTGTGCACTTATCGTCTTATTGCGCCAGTGGAAGCTCTTGCTCAGTAGCTCACGAAACTCACAATCCTAACCTGTAAATCACCATCACACGTTAGCATTCATGCACCACTTATCGTTGTCTCGTTTGATATGGACCAGAGCCGGACTTTCTCCCTAACTCTCAAGCTCAACATTCCTCAAGTCCCAATCTAGACCCGACTAGTCGATCCTAAAATATGAGCAAGTCACAACATGACTTGGAGCGGACTTTTCATAAAGTCCAGGGTCCTAAACGGTACCTCCAGCACACTTAGAGATCCAACCGTCTGTGATGTTCGTCTGAGTCTAAGCTCCCGAATGGTGATCAACCCGCCGTCTAGTTTCTTAGTCTTGCTCCAGCCCTTGGATCGTTCCTAAGTCCAGACGTCCAAGTTTGGACCGGAACGTACCTTGGTACTGATCTAACACCTCATGTTTCGCGCACCTCTCGCCTTGTTGCGTCAGCGGGAGCTCTTGCTCAGTAAGTCACAAAACTCACAACGCTAACATGCAAACCACAATCACAAGTTAGCGTCCATGCACCACTTATCTTAATTCTGTTTGGTCCGGACCGGAGCTGGACCGTCTTCCTAATCATCAAGCTCATCATTCCCTAAGTCCCGACCTAGACCCGCCTAGGTTGGTCCCAAAACATGAGCAAGTCACAAGATGACTTGAGACGGACTTCCGATAAATTCCAGGATCCTAAACAGTACCTCTAGCACACCTAACGATCCAACCTGCCGTGATGTCCGTCTGGGCCTAGGCTCCCGAAAGGTGGTCTAACCCGCCGTCTCGTTCCTTAGTCTTGCTCTAGTCCTTACATCGTTCCTAAGTCCAGACGTCATTGTCGAGATCAGAACGTGTCTTGGAATCAGCCCAGTCATCATCTCATACCTCTAGAGTCCACATGTCAAACTCTGGGGTCAGGTGACTCGTCCTGGCCCACCCAGGCATCAAGCCCTCCTCATATATACTTCTGGGGATCCGCGGCCTCGCCCTCCTCTTTGGTCCCTGAAAATTATACCACAACCTGATCACGAGATCGACAATAATTCTCAGCTCAGAGGTCAGTTCGAGGAGTTCTACATATCACTGAAAAGCTCTCGCTGACTCCTTTCCAATGATACCTTACTCGTCTCGAGATCTTACGTGCAGCTCCATCCACGACCTAAAACGTCACTGGAGCTCCAACACTTAGTCGTTTTCTGAAAACTTGTGGTCCAGACCTAGATTCGAACCCTGTGATTCAGACCAGCGTCTGAATCACAGTCCGTCTGCGTCTCGGACCCACGTCTCGTCCTGCATCTCAAACTCACGTCTTAGATCTATGTTTTTGTCCGTTTCCTTTAGGTCAGTGTTCGTCTGAGGTCATCTTGGAGTAGGACCTTATGTCATAACCCAATGTCCCAACCTTGGTTCAGAGAACCACTTAGGGTTCCTCTGATCTCGACTTCCCGGTCAAGCCGTTCAGTCCTACTCGTAGCGTTCACAACCTAACGCAAGTCCACTAGAGTTCTATTATTCGCGTCTATGTCCGACCTTGAGATTGAGGGTCGCGACACACTAGAATTGCATTTTGATAGCCCACAGTTCTCTTCTTGGCTTGAGTCTTAAACGTTGCTAGAACACTTAGAAAATTCCAACTAGTCTCGAGAAAGCTTAACCTTTTTGGCCATCCTTAAACAAAACTAGTTGACAATTTCTAAACATTCTACTTAAGACTCTAACTTGCTAACTTATAAGTATTCACACCTACTTATTGGATCTTCCGAAGCTCTTGGCCGCAACCTGATTTTACTTAGACGTGTGACTAAGTTTATCTTGCAGTTAGAAAACCGCAATGCAAGATCACCTCAAGCCCCAAGACAAGTGTAAATCATTCACACTTGCTTTGTCAACGCTATGGCAAACCTAAGTCTTGACATCAAGACTTAGTCTTGATTTTGATGCTTATCCAAACCAGCTCATTGTGGTGCCCACAATTTACAGGATGTACGAATTTTTGAAATTTTTGAAGATAATAACATGTCTGTGTAATTGAAATAACCTTGTTGCTTAAGATTACATCTTGCTTAGAAGAAAATGGTCTTAAGAACTTTTTGTAAGAGAAGTCTACTTCTTCCGAAGACGGAAGAAGGACATCTTCCGAGAATACGTCTTCCCGACCAGGTCTTCGGAAGACAGAAGACAGAAGACAGAAGACGGGTATCTTCTAGAAGATAGCAACCACGACTGCATGAGTACCCACTACGCACCACCTAGGAGAGGGGTAGGTGTACCTGCCAGATAGTCATCATGGTAGTAGGTAGGTCAAGGAGGTTGAACCCCTAATCGCGCAAGGAAGATACGGGAGAAGGCACATTAGCACAAAATCAGCTGTCTGCTTCTCGCACCGAAGGACAACTGCGCATTAGGAGGTCGATTGCAATCAAGTTGTCGAATTGGACCTAGAAGCAAAGAGAGTGTAATTGAGAACTCAGAGAACCGAATTGAGGCTAGAGAGAGAGCGAGGACGATTTTGTGAGAGCTGGAAGCACAATCGAGCTAAAGGAATCCTTTCGGATTCCAGGAAGCAGACATTGAGGGTCGATTAGAGAAGTTTCCAGAGAAGAGAAGGATCAATTGCAGCATCATTGGGGTGCAGCTCAAGATTGACGACAGGAGCAGGTTCGTGGGATTGCACTGGAGCTGGGATTGAGACCGGAAGCGCGTAAAAGACTGAAGGTGCACCAGAAGGAGCCAGAAGTTGTACTGAGGTTCTTCCCGTGTTCTTTCTCTTTCTCATCGCTTCCCGCCTCTGATTTGATGTTCCCTGCACTTCCCCGTTCTTCCCTCTGTGAGAATTGGGCGTGAAAACGCTGTCCAATTTTCGATAGTCATCCCACTTCTTCCTAAGTAGGAATCAAGCTTCCCCATCTCTCATTCTTAAATTCGATCACTTGACTATCAGTTTCCTTACCCTACCACACCTTTGTTACCGAACTCATGGACAAAAGACGCTTCTGAAGATCTAAACATCTTCGGAAGACGCTTCTGAATTTCTAAACGTCTTCGGAAGACGACTATGTTCAATTCGTATCGAGATTGGATTGGACTGATTTTGTGTTGAGAGAAGCTCGGTACGAATCCTGAGTGACTTGGTGAGTTGATTGTTGTTTCGAGTAGCTGGAAGTTGGGAATCAGGCCTGTGCCTCCCGATCTTCCCTCAAATCCACATCTTCCTAGAGAGACTAGAAGGTTGGAAAGGCTGGCAAAATGCACGAAAAGACGTGAGGGTTCTTTTCGGATCTCTTTTGTCCGACCCATAGCAGCCTATTCCTTCTTCTTCCTGAACTTAGAAGAGAGTTATGAGAAGTCTTGCTGGCAGAATCTGGAAAGAATGGTCGAAGGTCATGTCTTCCCGTCGTGCAGCAAGCTTCTTCTGAGCGTGTATGAGAGATAAGGAGTCGGAAGAACAGAGTAGGGATGTTTCGTGTCTGTTAATCAGAAGCTGTCCCAGGAGTCTTTTTGGAGGTCACTGTCACAACAGGAGCCCGCGATCATCTTCTGAACTTTTCGTACACTCTTCTTCTCACATATCTTGTATTTTCTGTTAGGAAGTAGGATGAAATACAAGGTGTGTTGTCTTCTCGGTAATCCATGCGATGCCTTACTTAGTTAGGATTGTTTAGATATAGCTCAGAAGACGAGAGGTACTTAGGAAGCACTGTTAGAATCCCGGAAGACAGAATAGCTGTCTTTTGGAAGATTAGATTTGTCTTCTGAGAGTGGAAGCTAGACTGTGAGGACTTGGGAAGGACTGAGCCTTCGGCTCACAGCAAGTACGTGTGACTTAGTGTAATAGAGACTCGAAGCATGTCGATGCATCCTCGAGGGTTGGTGTTATCGGCAGCAGAGTTGGCAGAGGTCAAACCCTTCATCAAGGAGTTGGGTCTCGACTTCTTCCTGTGGGACTGCAACCTTGCGGACCAGAGTCTTTTGGAGGAAGTTTGGACAACACTGTCTCCTCGCAATCTTGTACCTGCAAAGGCAGGAGTAGCTCGTGGAAGATCATCTTCCTGGACGACGGAGTTGGTGGCGCAGGACCTTTCACAGATCTGAATCAGAGAACCGAGAGTACGAGCTCGAGAAGAAGATCTTACCCATGATCTTGGAAAAGTGGCATGTGCCTGGAAGCACGACTTGCCTTTTCCTGAAAGACAGACATGGAAGGAATGGGTGGAAGGAAGAAGCGTACCGGGAGTCGCAGAAGCGTCTTCTGGTGAAGTTATCTCTTCACCTCTTTCCCAAGGGGAAAGCATAGAAGACGAAGTACCTTGGAGATCATGACATGGAGTTCCTGGAAGCCATCTGGGAAGGGCTGCCTATCAATTGGGGCGTCTTCTCCACGCTTACGTTCAGGCAGAGTTGGTGTATGGGCACCCCAGCAGGAGGACACCTCACCCCATTCTTCTGTTATCTGTACGTGTCCAAGGAGAACTTGACAGAAGACCAGTTGGCGAGATGAAGGAAGCGAGGTGAAGGAAGCGACCTCGGGAGAAGATGACCGAGCAGCAGCCGTAACTCCCCCTCCCACTTTAATGCCTCAAACGAGACCGGGCACTCATCAGAAGACGCTTCTGATGCGAGAACACAACTCCAGCGGTACGGAAGACGTGTCACCGTCGAGGAAGATGGGACCTAGGAGTGTGTCTAGGAAGAGAACATCTTTCTCGATCATTCATTATGGATCGGAGTCGGATTCACAGGAGGAGACGCTGAGCACCAGAACTGCACAGAAAATAGCTTCTGCAACTACAGAGAGTCTTCCGAAGACTCCAGAAGCTGGCGTATGGGTTGACATCTCAACTGCGACTCGAGGAAGTGCAGCAAAGAGAACCGCTCCTACAGTGAGAAGAGATCTTCCACCCCGGAAGATGATAAGAGTAGCGTCTTCCCGCACGCAGAAGCAGAAGATCACAGTGGTGGAAGAGGTATTTTTACCTCTAGAAGACAAGGAAGACACCTCCGATCGGATTGTGGAGTTGAACCTATCTTCCGCAAGAAGAAGGTTGGAGGAATTCAGTGCCTTCTTCCACTCAGAGATCCAACCAGCCATGGAGTTGGTGGAGAAGCGCGCGATGGCTCGGGAGAAGCCACTGCGACCTAGATTCGGTCTGCGCACCTTGATGCAGCAGGAAGATGTCCAAAAGAGGATGGACGCATTGGAAGCCAACCTCCGCACCACGGAGAAGCTTGCAGCGAGGTACAAGACGGAAGCAGCCGCTTCTGCCAAGGAGTCAGCACAGCTGAGGAAGAGCAACCAGGAGTTGCAGGTATGTCTACAGCAGCGTGACCAGGAGGTTCTGCGGGTCAGAGGTAGGATCATCTCTCTCGCAGAAGAAAAGAAGACATGGAGGGCACTGCGGGAGCCGCAGAAGCATAAGCTACAGCAGAGAAGACGTAGTGGGAAGAAGCAGAAGCCCGAGCGAATGTACTCATGGCGCAGTCAAGGGAATCACTTCACAAGAAATTCAACTTCACCGCGGGTAGGAAGCTTCTCACCCTAGCTAAGGAGTGGGATGACGATTCCAGAGCGATGTTAGTGGAGTGCAAGAACAGCATGTTCCGCTATCTAGATCGGTAGATTGAGCGCCTGAAGATACTTTACGGTCTTCTCTCGATCTCACGATCGGTAGCTACATCTTCCCATGCTCCAAGACCAGCGATTGGGACAGATTTGGAGAAGGAGGAGTTCGACCTCGCTGTCCACTTGGTAGTGACAGCGCTGGAAGCCGAGAAGACCGTGGAAGACGTCTCGGAAGACAAGATGTCTTCTGGAAGACAGGAAGTAGATTTGTCTTCCCAGGTGTTTCGAGTGGAGGAGGTGACTTCCTCGGACCACTGCGAAGTCACCCCAGCTCCTAGTGTCGAACTTGTGTCACAGAAGAGCGAGGAAGCGCAGGTGGACTCAGCTTCTCAGAAGACGCTTCCGTCTTCCGAAGCCGTCCCAGAAGAGCAAGCCACGAACAGAGAGGAGGAAGCCACCTTAGTCACACCCGAGGTACTCGCAAGGCTTCTCACCTTATCAAAAGCCGAAGTAGGAGTTCAGGTAGGAGTAGATCAAGAGGGGATCACACCTAGCGAATTAGAGTAGGCAGTAAGTTAAGAAGACAGTTGACTTGTCTAATTTTGGTAGGAGTTGAAATTTATTATCTTAGGAAGTGACAGTTTCCCTTGTAAAATTAGCTAACTGTCCATGTGGCAGAGTAGGCAGCGCATGAGTAGAAAATAAGTTTCTAAACCAAGGCAGGGAGCCGACTACATGTGAGGTGGTGGTCTTCTGACAATCCCTCATCTCCTTGATTGCAAGTTGAGGATTGGAGGGGATCTCCCCTACGCCTCAAGGTAGTAGTATAAGTTAGAATGCAGAGTAGGATTCAGTGTGCACTAAACACATATATTGTACGTACACACTAGGGAGACTCATATGAGAGACAATGTACACGCATTACACCCAATGCTAGAGACATATGAATAGATTTGGATTACACCGGAGAGGTCTGCATCCTCACTTCCAGCAGTGGATCGAAGATGTAGATAGAGGTAATGAACAACCTAGAGTAGGGAACGACATCATTGTATAGTCATGTGGCTAAGCAGGTGTGTCGAGGAGTAGGAGCAGGCAGTAGAAGGAGTGAGCTTCCCAACACCAATGTACCGTCTTCTCAGAGAATGGATTTTGGATTTGAGTGCAAAAGCTTTGTCTTTGTCTTCTGGGCAGTGGGTTTCCTCGAATTCACACCCAATTGTACATGAGAAGCCTTCTTCTGGTGTGACGGTGATTGTTAGAAGCTGTGCAGAGTCGAAGCTTATCTCATCCAGTGGAGCACTTAGGATCCACGTACGGACGTACATATGGGTAGACGATCTCTGAAGACGGAGTAGTCGAAGCAACGACAGAAGAAGAAAGAAGTCTTCTTTCCACAGCAGAAGACGACATCCTCGAGTAGAAGACTGTGTAACTGTAAGCGAATTTGCTGTCTTCCTCCCCAAATTACTACAAGCAGGGATGGCTTGTTAGTCAGGATCCGGACTAGAAGCCTGTCGGATTCTTAATTTCTCATTTTCATCTTGTTTTCTCTTGTTTGGATTTTCTCTTTTTCCCCATCTTCTCTCATCTTCTCATCTTCCTATCTTCTTCTAGTGAGCTTCAGAGACTTCTATTGAGCTTCCGTGAAGATGAATGTCGTTGTAGTGCTGCATGAAGACCATTTCCGTAAGCTGAAGCCTGGGCAGGCTACAAGGGGCTTACACCATGTGATTGATCTAACCCCGTTGGGAAATGGAAGAGCAATGTGTGATAGATCGTGATAATTTGACAGCTACGAAGTAGGAGCAGTCTTCTGGAAGGGTGAGAAGCCGAGTTGAGTCCCCAGAAGCCGAGAATTGCTTCGGAAAGACTGTCGTGAGAAGACTGGAAGCCGTGACCTGGAAGCAGAAAGCGTCTTCCCGAGCTTCCCAATACATATCTGTGCGATATTTTAGATGGTAGTTGTTTGTTTAGGTCCAAGGCACCTCTCGAAGGGTCTGGAAGCCGTGTGGTTTTGTGAGAAGACAAGATTTCTAGATAAAACCCGTGTGTTTGTGTGTTTGAACAGATCTTAGAACTTAGAGCAACGATACTTGTGCAAATCCTCTGTGGGAACAATATCTTGTATACTAAATGGACAAAAGGAGCAATCCTACGACACTACATATAGTGAGCACTATCTTTTGCACCGTTGCCGGAGATGTCATCTTAGTAACAATTGTTCTAAGCTTCTTGGATCTGTATGCCAGTAGTTAGTTTCATTCTGAACTAACTTGGATTGTAGTTGAATTGTTGTGGAACTCTATCGTGCTAGAAGACAAGGACCGCAGCGAGAAGCTGATGAGATACATCAGGGGGCACTGGAAGAAGCTGCTTCTCCGCTTTCAAGAGCTCCTTGGAAGACTCGATCTTGGAAGACTGCAGTGAGTGCAACATGAAGCAGGAGAAGAAGACGTTCCGAACTTGTGACAGGTTGTTCAGATATCTAGTCTGCAAGATCTAGTATTAGAAGAAGAGAGACATCTCTTCTCAGCACTCAGGTGGATGCCTCCGACCAGAGGAAGAAGTAGAAGACGCACGGGTAAAGACCCTGAGTGGGTACATTCATCCCAGCGAACCGCTTCTAGAGAGCAGCGGGTATCCCTGAGACACCAAAGGAAAGAAGAAGAGCTCAGGAAGATCCGATCAGTAGATTTGGAAGAACCTTCCATCTCGAGCATTATCTTTGGAGAAGACAGAAGCCAACCAGGTGATCACGTTTATAAAATAGATTTTGGTACTGGTTACGCGAAAGACATCTTCCCAAGTATGGGAGAGGCTTCTCAAGGTGAAGGAAGACTGGAGAGGATCGCTCCAAATATCTCAGAAGGTGGTAGCGACAGTAGCTCTGACTCAGAAGATGACGTTCGTGACTCAGACAGACCTGGGCCTTCGAGAAGACCATCCCCACCATTTGGACCTGAGAGAGGAAGAAGTTGGCAGTCGTACCAGCCGGCAGTCGACATGACTTCCCACACTCGGCAGAAGTACCATCCGTACGACGATGATGCTGACGCTGATGACTTCATCACGATGTTCGAGACCATCTCTCGATCCAACAAAGAAGACTCTGATGTCGACAGACTCCATGTATTTCCTAGCTTGATCGTAGGGAAGGGAAGGAAATGGATGAGTAAAGCGTTGGATGACGAGTTAGTTATGACCGCTTGGGCTTCTCTGAAGGCAACTTTTCTGAAGAGGTTCAGAGGAGTGGGCTATGACCGGATGACCCTCATAGAACTTCAGAGGCTCGAACGGAAGAAGAAAGAGACACTGCGGGATTACACCGAGAGGTTTGAAGACCTCTTGGATCACATCTCTCAGAACCAAGGAAGACCTGGTTATTGTGCTCAGCAAGCCGTGGACTGGTACTTGGGAGGATTGTCTCAAGATATGGAGTTGTACTGTAGAAGAGGAGGAGGTGATGATTTAGTAGAAGTGCAAAAGCATGCAGAGCAATATGAAACCTCGAGCATCACTCAGAATATGACGAAAGACAGAAGGAAGACCTCGAAGAAGTCCCAGAAGTCGAAGAAGTCTTCTAGGAAGTCCAAGAGGAAGTCCACTGAAACTGATAACAGTGATTCGGAAGCATCCTCTACTTCTGAAGAGTCTACTGTCGAAAGTTCAGAATCTGAATCTGAACAAGAGAAGAAGAGCGGGAAGAAGAAGAAGGAGAAAACACGATCCAAGGAAGAAGTTGTACAGAAGACTCCTCAGACTCAGATCATTCAGTCTGCATCTGATCCCAGGATCGATAAAGTGCTAAAGCAGTTTGCCGACCTGAAAGTTCATCTTCTGAATCAGAAGGACAAGCGGAAGCAACCTACGGCTTCCCGGCCAAACATTTGGTGCAGCCTTTGTAACTCTTCCGGACACACCAGAGATCAGTGTACGCAGGACCAAGTTGTTAATTGGGCAGGCTGGGAAGAAGATGATGAGAGATATCTACACGATCCCAGTGGAGAATCCTGCTATAAGATCGAGACGATACATCCATTCATCCCTACGCCTCTTGCTCAATATAATCATTATACACCTAGAGACAGGACTAGTAACGTACAGACCAGGACGCCCTAGCAACCTTCTTCATCACAACGACCTCTAAACCCTCTTCCTGGAGCATGTAACAACTGTGGAGAGATAAGATACTGGTGGTCCACCTATCCTCATCCGAGAAGACAGATTGGGCAAGTACTCTTGTGTGGGAATTGTAAAGAAGCAGGACATTTCACAGGAAATTGTCCTCAGACCTTACGTCCACGACAATTGGTTAGATTTGCAGATACCACGCCTCTTGTAGAAGCCGCATCAGCTTCTAAACTCGAGCTAGCAGTGGTACAGCACATCACGATAGAAGAAGAAGATCATGCGGATTGTACGGATTGTCTCCATATAGAGGAAGATGAACCAGACCCCGGGAAGTGCGAAGGAAAGGAACCTCAGGTGTTGATAGGAAGACCTTGGCTGTATGCTGCAAATGTAAATATCGATTGGAAAAGACATCGTTTGAGGTTTCCCAATCCAGGCCGGGCGAGAAGACCAAAGTCTCACTCTCTTGGATGAAGATTGGACATCAAGGTGAAACTCCCTCTACGACTGAGGGGTACACGTCAGAAGACTCAGCTGCATCTTCTGACATTGATGACCGATATGATGAGTTTGTGGTGAATAACTTGTGTAGTACAGAAGTAGCAGAGATAGCAAAAGAAGTGATCTGTGGACACATTGAGTGCTACAAAATTGCAGAAGAGGAGCTTCCAGAAGATGAAAGTACTGTCTTCCCTTCAGAAGACCAGTTAGTTAGTCTTCCAGAAGACGAAAGTACTATCTTCCTTTCAGAAGACCAGTTCGCTGAATCTTCCAGAAGACGAATCTGAACTGGAAAAAGCTCCCAAACCGGAATATTTTGGTGCTAGTGAGTACAGCCACACTGAAGGAATGATGAAATGCGTGAAATGAATCTGCGTGAAATGGAGGTTGCTCCTGGGAAGAAGCTGAAGTTTCCAAGGTGATCGAGGGCCAACAGTTGGAGGATTTTATAGAACTTTTGACAGAGTTCTAGGACATCTTCGCTTGGACCATAGAAGACATGAAGGGCATACCTCGAGAGCTGGGAGAGCATCGCATTGACTTGCTGGAGGGCATTGTTCCTACACGGCAGAGGTAGTATCGGCTCAACTCCAAGTACTCGCTTCTGGTGAAGGATCAGCTCGACCAGTACTTGAAGACAGGTGTCATCTCCCAGTACTTAGCAGTGAGTGGGTAGCTCCTATTGTCATCGTGCCGAAAAAGCAAACAGATAAGATTCGAGTATGTCAGGACTTCCGGAAGCTGAACTTGGCCACGAAGAAGGATCATCATCCTTTACTCTTCATCGATTCTATGTTAGACCAGGTAGTAAGACATGAGTTCTACAGCTTCCTGAATGGGTATTCTGGGTACAATCAAGTTTCAATCAGAGAAAAAAACAAGTCAAAAATCACTTTTATCACTGATTAGGACACGTACGCGTACAACCAAATGCCGTTTGGTTTATGCAACGCACCCGCCACATTCCAGAGACTGATGATTACCATCATTTAAGGAGTATCTTCGTACTTTCATGGAGATCTTCTTGGATGATTTTTGCGTGTTTGGATCGAAAGAAGATCATCTGATATTTCTGAGGAAGTGTTTTTTGAAGTGTAGATAGCATCATTTGGCTCTTCACCTTGAGAAGTGCTTCTTTGGTATGTCAGAAGGAATTTTGCTAAGACATAGGATTCTGAAAGAGGTATAGAAGTCGACTGTGCTAAGGTGGAAGTTATCATGAAACTTCACCCACCTACTAACCTAACTCAGTTGAGAAGTTTCCTGGCAACGTAGGATACTACAGGAGGTTTATTGATAGTATGCAGAGGTAGCAGGAAGACTTACCAAGTTGCTTAAGAAAGATGAACCTTACGTTTGGACTTCTGAGCAGCAGGAAGCGTTCGAAGAAATGAAAAAACTTCTGTCAGAATCTCCTGTCCTAAGACCACTTGATTGGGAGAGGAACTTCCACATTTATGTGGATGTTTCTGCTTTTGCCGTACGGGTGGTACTGAGCGAAAAAGATGAGAAGAAGAAGGATTATCCCATCTACTATGCGGAAGACAACTCAGGATATATACAAACGCTATCACAACGATAGCTTCCTCCTAGTATTATGGGGTCACTCTACCACTCCTCTAAGAACGTACGAAAAGGTCTCTTACTACCTTAAACAAGTCCATAAATACTTACACGCATCCCTAGAAGACACCAAGAGCTATTGGTCTAGTGGTAAACCCAAAGCTAAGAGCTAGTAGTTAAGCACATTCTTCAGGAATAGTGTTGGGATGGGTGACATGGTTTTATGCACTCTCACATCATTGAAATTGGGCTTAGCTCACGCACTCCGCACTCACGCACCTCTGCTCCTCGAAGTCTCTAAACGTCTCTTAACACTCCCGCTCACTCTTCGCTCTGCTTCGCTTGGAGTAGAGTAGAAACTCGGACTGAACGCGTACAGAAAAGAAACACACACAAACAGCAACTTCAGAGGTCGGAAACACACTCCACAAGGTCGAAATCTGTCAAATATGCACGCATAGGTGGGTTTACGTCAGATTTTAATCACTTGTGATCTTCTTTTTCTTGTAACTCTTTTGATCTTTCACCACATCGGATGATTTTTGGTGCGTTAGAATTTTCTTCTCAGTGCGCACCTACTGCACTCCTCACCACCAGAAATTGCTGACCCATGCCTACCCAACATCTGCTGACGCACATCTGCCAAATTGATCCCAACAAACCTGTCATGAGAAATTTCAGCAGCACTTCTGTACTACCTTGTAGTGTCGCAGGATTACTCCTTTTGTTCATTTAGTATACAAGATATCGTTCCCACAAAGGATTTGCACAAGTATCGCTGCTCTAAGTTCTAAGATCTGTTCAAACACACAAACACACGGGTTTTGCCTAGAAATCTCGTCTTCTTATAAAACCACACGGCTTCCAGACCCTTCAAAAGGTGCCCTGGACCTAAACAAACAACTACTAACTAAAATATCACACAACTATCTACAGAGAAGCTCGGGAAGACGCTTCCTGCTTCTAGGTCACTTCTTCCGGTCTTCTCAGTACCGTCTTCCCGAAGCAATTCTCGGCTTTTGGGAGTTCAACTCGGCTTCTCACACCTCCAGAAGATTGCTCCTGCTTCATAGAAGTCGACTAGCAATGTCTGTCGCACATTGCTCTTCCAATTCCCAACGGGTTAGATTAATCACATGGTGTATGCCCCCTGTAGCCTTCCCAGGCTTCTGCCTATAGAAATAGTCTTCCTGCAGCACTACAACGACATTCACCTTCATGGAAGCTCAATAGAAGTCTCGGAAGCTCACTAGAAGAAGGTAAGAAGAGGGGGAAGATGGGAAGAAGGAAAAATCAAACGAGAGAGAAACAAGATGAAAATGAAAATTTAAGACTCTGACAAGCTTCTAGTCCGGATCCTGACTAACAAGCCATCCCTGCTTGTAATAGTTTGGGGAGGAAGACAACAAACGTGCTTACAGTTACACAGTCTTCTACTTGAGGATGTCGTCTTCTACTGTGGGAAGAAAGATTTGTTCTTCTTCTCTCGCTGCTCTGACTACTCTATCTTCTGAGATCCCTTATCCATAAGACCGTCGGTACGTGGATCCGAAGTGCTCCACTGGATGAGTCAAGCTACGAATCTGCACAACTGCTGACAGTCACCGCCACTCAAGAAGAATGCTTCCCATGCACAATCGGGAGTGAATTCCAGGAAATCCACCACCTAGAAGACACAGACAAAGCTTCTGCACTCAAATCAACAATCCATTCCCCGAGAAGAAGGCACATTGGTGTTGGGAAGCTCACTCCCTCTACTTTCTGCTCCTACTCCTCGACACACCAGTTTAGCCAGCAGGATACACGAGGATGTCGTTCCTTGCTCCTAAACTGTCCACTACCTCCATCTACATCTTCGAACCACTGCTGACAACGAGCATGCAGACCCCTCCGGTGTAATCTCAATCTATTCGTATGTCTCTAACATCGGATGTAGTGTGTGTGCGCACAGTAGTGTGTACACAAATGTGACTAATGTGCTTAGTGCGCCTCTCATGTGTGTCCAAAATCCTACTCTGTCTTCCTACTTATGCATCTGCCTTGAGGCGCAGAGAGAATCCCCTCCAATCCTCAACTACAACCAGGGAGAGATGGGCGCTGTCAGAAGGCTGCCACCCCACATGCAAGCGGTTCCCCTTCCTAATTAGCCATCCACCTTACTACTCCTGCGCTGCCTACTCTGTCACATGGTCACCTATCTAATATTACACTAAAACTACCACTTCCTAAGATAACATGTTCGGTTCCTACTAAGTTTGGACAAGTCAACTTGTCTTCTATGCTTTGCTGCCTACTCTAATTGCTCGGATGCAATCTCCATTTGATCTGCTCCTACATGAACTCCTAACTCGGCTTATGATAAGTTGGGAAGCTCTGCGAATACCTCGGGTGTCAATGAGGTGGCTTCCTCCTCAACATTCGTCGCTAGCTCTGCTGCTGCTGCTTCCAAAGACGGAAGCATCTTCTGGGAAGATGGGTCGACTTGTGCTTCCACGCTCTTCTGATGCACTAGTTCGACACTGGGAGCCATGGTGATCTCATAGGGGTCCGAGGAAGTCGCTTCCTCCACTCGGAATATCTGAAAAGACAGCTCTTCTTCCTGTCTTCCAGAAGACACCTTCTCTTCTGGGGCTTCTCTTCTGGGGCTTCTTCCGGAGTCTTCTCGGCTTCCAACGCTGTCACTACCAAGTGGACAACGAGGTCGAACTCCTCCTTCTCCAAATCTAATCCGGTCGATGATGCTGGGACTTGGGAAGATGCAATTGCGGGTGACATAATCGAAGGAAGACCATAGGGTGTCTTCACTCTCTCTATCTGCCAATCCAAGTACCAGAACATGCTCTCCTTGCACTCTACCAACATCGCCCTAGACTGGTCGTCCCATTCCCTAGCTAAGGTAAGAAGCTTCCTACCCTCTTCCTCAGTTGCCCTAACTCTTTGGCAGAAGTGGTTGCTTCCGTCTTGTACTTCGCTGCGAGCTTCTCCGTGGTGCGGAGGTTGGCTTCCAGCACTTCTACCTTCTTCTAGCCTTCTTCCTGCCGCATCAAGGTGCACAAACCAAATCCAGGTTGTAGTGGGTTCTCTTGAGTCATCGCTCTCTTCTCTACCAACTCCATAGCTGGTCGAATCTCCGAGTGGAAGAAGGCACCTCCTCCAGTCTTCTTCTTACGGAAGACATGTTCATCCTCACAATCTGATCGGAGGTGTCTTCCTTGTCTTCCAGAGGCAAAGATGCCTCTTCCATCACTATGATCTTCTGTTTCTACGCACGGGAAGATGCTACTCTTCTCATCTTCTGGGATGGAAGATCCTTCCTCATGGCAGAAGCGGTCCTCTTTACTGCACTTCCTCGCATTGCAGTAGGAGTATCCATCCAACCTTCGTCTTTTGGAGTCTTCGGAAGACTCCCTGGTGTTGCAGAAGTGGTCTTCTGCGCAGCTCGGGTACTCAAGGACTCCTCTTGTGAGTCGGACTCTGATCCAGAGTGAATGATCGAGAAGGAGGTGGTCTTCCTATGCACACTCCTAGGACCCATCTTCCTTGGTGGTGTCGCGTCTTCCGATCCACTGGAGTCATCTTCTGTCACCAGAAGCGTCTTCTGATGAGTACCTGACCTCATCTACGGCATCAGAGTGGGAGGGGGAGTCATTGCTGCTGCTTGGTCGTCTTCTCCCGAGGTCTCCTCTTTCGTCTCGTGCTGCCCTGTTGGTCCATATCTCACCAACTGATCTTCCGTAAGGTCCCCCTTGGCCACGTACAGATAACAAAAGAACGGAGTAAGATGTCCTCCGGCTGGGGTGCCTTAGTACACCAGCTTTGCCTGTACGTATGCGTGGAAGAACGCGTCCCAATTGACATTCTCTCCGGCACACACTGCTTCCAAGAACTCCACGTCCTGATCTCAAAGGTACCTCGTCTTCTGCGCCTTCCTCTTGGGAAAGAAGTGAAGGAACAGCTTCGCCAGAAGACGCTTCTACGGCTCCCGGTAAGATTCAACCTTCCATCCGTTTCTTCCTTACCTGTCCTCCAAGAAGAGACAAGATTTGCTCCTAGGCACATGCCACTTCCTCAAGATCATGGGTAAGATCTTCTTCTCGAGCCAATAACCTCGGTTCTCAGATTCTGGTCTGTGAAAGACCCTTACGCACCACTCCTTTGTCCAGGAAGATGATCTTTCATGAGCTACTCCTGCCTTCGCAGGTACAAGGTTGCGAGGAGGTAATGCTGTCCAAACCTCTTCCAGAAGACCCTGGTCGGCGAGGTTCCAATCCCACAAGAAGAAGTCGAGACCCAACTCCTTGATGAAGGGTTTGACCTCGGCCAATTCTGCTGCCGGTAACACCAACCCTCGAGGATGCATCGACATACTTGAAGCTCTGTTGCACTAAGCCACACATACTTACTGTGAGTCGAAGGCTCAGTCTTTCCCATGTTCTCACAGTCTAGCTTCCACTCTCAGAAGACGAATCTAGTCTTCCAGAAGACAGCTACTCCGCCTTCCGGAATTCTGACAGTGCTTCCTAAGCTCCTCTCGTCTTCCAAGCTATATCTAACCAATCCTAACTAAGCAAGGCCTCGCATGGATTCCTAAGAAGACAACCCACCTTGCATTACATCCTACTTCCTAACAGAAGATACAAGATATGCGAGAAGTAGAGCGTATGAAAGGTTCAGAAGATGATCGCGGGCTCCTGCGGTGACAGTGACCTCTGGGAAGACTTCCGGGACAGCTTCCAATTTAATAACGTTCTCGGAAGACTTCCTGAAGCCAAGCTTCCCTTCATTGGTCTCACCTGTCATCTGCTTCCTACACACAATCTAACCTCACAACAGACACAAGACATTCGCACTCTGTTCTTCCGACTTCTCACCTCTCATACACACTCAGAAGAAACTTGCTGCATGACAGGAAGACATGACCCTCCATTCTCTCCAGATTCTGTCAGCAAGACTTCTCACAACTCTCTTCTAAGTTCGGGAAGAAGAAGGAATAGGCTGCTATGGGTCGGACAGAAGTGACCCGTAATGGACCCTCTCGTCTTCTTGCGTATTCTGCCAGTCTTTCCAGTCTTCTAGTCTCTCTAGGAAGATGTGGATTTGAGAAGCTTGGAAGAACGGAGGCACAGGCCTGGTTCCCAACTTTCAGCTTCTCGAAACAATAAACAACTCACCAAGTCACTCAGGATTCGTACCAAGCTTCTCTTAACACAAAAGCAAATCTATTCTGGAGATACCACCGGTACACAATCCACGATCTGAAAGCTCTCAATCAGACCTCATGAATTCAGTTCTTCGAGTAATAAACGATCTACACTCACTCCACCATGCCAACCGGCACTAAATAAATACTAAAGTTGAACTAAACCCAGTTTTTGCATCAGAGAATCCAGATTACGCTCACCAAGACTATCCATCATAGCTAGGAGCTTGAAGACTCAACTTGAAGAACTAAAGCCTCCAAGCCCTATCTGCGAAGGATATCCCTAGTGGGACTAGCCCAAGAACTCGCCCTAACGGCATAACGGTCTTATCAGGATTAGTCACTCCACACTCGGTCAACCTAGGCGAGGTGCTAAACTGACGTGACATAGAAGAAGTAAGAAGGATAGCTCTATGTCATCGAGATCCAACTCAAACTTCGAAATATTGCATAGTTCACAAGAAAAGTATGAAGTCACAACGACTTCTCCATGAGCTTTAGTAAAGTAGGAAGAATCTACAAACTATGAAAAATGAATTTCACGGTGAAGAAACAAGTTCTTTTTCGTACTCAACCATTTCTTCCTCACTAAAGTTCTTCGTCAAAGAAGAACTTCTTCGTCTGCATTGAATGATCGCTATCTCCACCTGCTCTTAAGGTCTCTTCCCACTGCATCTTTTATTTCATTTCGGAACCTAGCAACAGACCGACCGGTTGGGGATGAAAACTTGAGTTCTTACTTGAAAGTACGTGCAAGAATTTCCGTCTTCCCATTTGTATACATTTTTGTCCATGTTGTTCATGAAAAAACGTGACAGTAGCTTCAAAGAACGTCATTTTCTCGAGAAAAACACTTGGAATGAGCACTTAGGCTCTAAAGAAAGTGTTTTATGTATTTCAAATGGTACGAGCGATTGGCATCCTAGAACTTGGTACGTGGAAATAAATGGTATCATTTCTTCGCAAAAAGCTTGGAGAGGTACACCTAGGGCAATCACTACCCCAAAACTTCAGAAATTCTAATATTCGACCAAAATGCCAAGAACTAGTTTCTACTGTGGTAATGAGAAGCACGTGCTTATTACCAACCCTCGTCTGACGCGCACACGGAGACAATCAGACCTCATGAATTCAGTTCTTCGAGTAATAAACGATCTGCACTCACTTCACCATGCCAACCGGCACTAAATAAATACTAAAGTTGAACTAAACCCAGTTTTTGCATCAGAGAATCCAGATTACGCTCACCAAGACTATCCATCATAGCTAGGAGCTTGACGACTCAACTTGAAGAACTAAAGCCTCCAAGCCCTATCTGCGAAGGATATCCCTAGTGGGACTAGCCCAAGAATCGCCCTAACGGCATAACGGTCTTATCAGGATTAGTCACTCCACACTCGGTCAACCTAGGCGAGGTGCTAAACTGACGTGACATAGAAGAAGTAAGAAGGATAGCTCTATGTCATCGAGATCCAACTCAAACTTCGAAATCTTGCATAGTTCACATGGAAAGTATGAAGTCACAACGACTTCTCCATGAGCTTTAGTAAAGTAGGAAGAATCTACAAACTATGAAAAATGAATTTCACGGTGAAGAAACAAGTTCTTTTTCGTACTCAACCATTTCTTCCTCTCTAAAGTTCTTCGTCAAAGAAGAACTTCTTCGTCTGCATTGAATGATCGCTATCTCCACCTGCTCTTAAGGTCTCTTCCCACTGCATCTTTTATTTCATTTCGGAACCTAGCAACAGACCGACCCGTTGAGGATGAAAACTTGAGTTCTTACTTGAAAGTACGTGCAAGAATTTCCGTCTTCCCATTTGTATACATTTTTGTCCATGTTGTTCGTGAAAAAACGTGACAGTAGCTTCAAAGAACGTCATTTTCTCGAGAAAAACACTTGGGATGAGCACTTAGGCTCTAAAGAAGGTGTTTTATGTATTTCAAATGGTACGAGCGATTGGCATCCTAGAACTTGGTACGTGGAAATATATGGTATCATTTCTTCGCAAAAAGCTTGGAGAGGTACACCTAGGGCAATCACTACCCCAAAACTTCAGAAATTCTAATATTCGACCAAAATGCCAAAAACTAGTTTCTACTGTGGTAATGAGAAGCACGTGCTTATTACCAACCCTCGTCTGACGCGCACGCGGAGACCATCTAGTCGAAATAAGGGCCTAGTGGGGAGAGGTCTTTATACTCGCGACACACACGCTCTTCTAGATCCCAGTGAGGGCGTCACACGTGATGAAGTCAAGGTTTCACTTGTGCGCCAAAGTTCCTCTTCCACTAAGGCACCAAGAATTCATTCTTCAACCGAATGCCAGTTCCTTCCAATCACGATAACTTCGCAGTTCGGACTTCGCTCGTCTCGTGCTACATCTTTTATTAAAAGCTCTTCTTTCATATGACTATGAGGAAATACCCTTAATCAATCTGCGGAATATCCAATAGATTCTTTGAGAGCAAAACTTCTTCCTTAAGATCAGATTAACACTGCTTCTCTTCTATCTTCTTTCCTAGTCAAATTATTCTCTTCTCCTTATCTACAGTTACTCAATTAACCAACAAATATTGAAAAATAAAGGCTCCACACAAATTTCCGCTCCTACTCAAATAAAATAAGTTTTAAAGATAAAAGAATTAAGCTGAGTCATTCTCCGTTAAAGTTCCCTTTTACCCGCTCAGCGGTCACATGAGCAAGTTCTTCTAACGGAGCCTTGGAAAGCGAGAAGATTAGACATTGTCACCAGCCAACGAGTTGTAAATGAAGCTATGCGATTGGCATAATTCGAAAGCGAAATACTTCTTGCTTTCTCATGAAATATAACAAAAGTTGGGTGAAGTGATAAATATATTATTAGACCTCAGCCTTTCGTCATTTAGACTGAACCGTTTTGACTCTTCGTGGAACGAACCGCTGCAATAAATTCTCAATTAAAATAAATATTATGTTGAAATAGTTCATACCGAGTTCATTTAAACCGAAAACGATTGAAAACACGAGACTTCTTGAACCAAACCATCTGGGAAAATCTGAATTTATACCATTTTGAATCTAACCAGTTCAACCAAATTGTTCAAAGAATTATCCAATCTATATAAATAAAACACAATTCTCTCAATGAGTGCCGGTAACAAGTCAGTTAGAATTCACCACTCTATTTGAGTTTGCAAACTAAATACTTCTTTCCTACCGTATTTCGAAACCAGGTAAACTTGAAAGATTCAAATGCATTACCTAATTCTGGACCGCTTAAAAATCAAACGGTTTAAAACTGAATAATTAGAAACGGAGAAATTTAAACCCGAAACGTTTTGAAACAGAACCGGTTAAAATAAAAATGCAACAAACAAGAACAGGGAGATATATATCTTAACTGAAACCGGTGCTTTGCTATTAGGTTCGGTTTCAACGTATGGGACCTACACCTATAACATTAACGTAAGCATATGATTTTAGGAAGATTCTAGTTAACGAGAAAGATTCTTATGTATCACAAGTTGTTCTCTCCCTTTTGAGATATTCTAGCATATCTCAAATGAAAACTTAGACGCATTCAGTAAGTTGATGGTACCTTGGAAGCTCCAAAATCTGCCAGTTTAACAACACCGTTAGCATTAACAAGAACGTTTCCTCCTTTGATGTCTCGATGAACGATTTTCTTGTTATGCAAATATTCCAAACCAAGTAGAAGTTGTCTTGTATACACACCAACCAAAGATTCGGAGAAAGGTCCAAATACGTCAAGCATTCTGTAGACATAGAGTTTCGCAATTAATGATGATGTAAGATAACATCAAACATTGCAAAGGAGAATAGAAACCATTTCTATCTTTAGTTCTCAAATTAAAGAACTAATAGAGACTTCTATCAACATCTTGTCACAATTATTTCCTTTCCTCATCATATCTATTCAACTTGTTTAATTCCCACAGAAATAAAGCAAGAATAAAAATCTTATGATGAAAAAAAAACCATTCAAGTTAATCAGTGAGTTCGTGTCTAAGGTACTAAGAGACATATTCCAAAGCTAAACGTGATATACAACGATACATTAGCTCAAATAAAATAAATTGAGTGATGATTAAATAATAAGTACAGGTAATAAAGGTATAAGAATTATTCTTTGACTAATATAAATTACTTCCCAAGTGTCAAATTATTCGGACAGAATATTCATAAAGACTTATATCAGTGAAAACTATAATTAATTTACATAATAAAGATTAAAATAAGAGCACTTGTTGCACAAGATATATACACTATACTGACCAAAGATCGGTGTCGCAAGTGATTTCGCTTACAGCACGCATAGATCCTTTTACTAATTTTCGATGAAACGCGGACACAGGTGGTGCATGGCTGTCGTCAGCTCGTACATTAGGCAATTTACTTTATACAATCTATTTTTTCTTGGTCCTCTAAGAAAAAAGTAGTGGGTTCAATCCTTTGTGGGCACGGTTTGAGATGCATGTTGTTGCAAACTGTTAATGAAGCTTCTGGTCCGATTCCCACTGTGGTGGACTCACATGGACAGTCTCATGGTCCTCGAAGACCTCAAGGGACAGATAATATCATTTATCATTTATACATTTATACATTTAGTGACATACCTAGGCTTCAATCCCACTTGCAGAGGTTACCATACTAGGTATAAATCGGATGAGGCAATGGGAAAAGTCTCAAAAGAAGGAAAAGAGGAATTGGTAACACTACTGAAATGGATGACGAGTGAAGGTGAACATCATAAGTTAACGATCATCAAGCGAAAGACTGATAGGGACTGATGTGATGCAATGGACGATTATGGCCAAGGAGTTCAATCTAAGTACTAGGAAACAGTTTTTTAGATTAATGTCATTATGTTCGAACAACCTTCGAATAGAGTATGGTAGAACTACTCCAAGATTATCAAAATGTGTTCGGAGTAAATGACCGAGGCCAAGGTCAATAGAAGGCGTGAAGGCAGGAGGTGGAACAAAATGAGATGGAACAAACAAACTCAGAGGGGGAAGAGTAGCTCCCACTGAAGGAATAGGGGTTGGATCCGAAGGAGGAGGATGGTGATAAAAGAAGTGCACATCATTTTGAATCGCATCCTCGGTGATAGCAGTGAGAGCGGGGTTAGGAAAGGATGAAGTTGATGCAGGGAAAGACTTTATCAAATATAACATCACGAGAAACAAAAGTATGACCATCAGATTTACGCTGGAGACGGTATGTTTTGCTTTGACTACTGTAGCCAAGGATGATGCACTCGTGAGAGTGACTAGATAGCTTGGAGCGGTGAGTCTCATGAATGTTAGCAAAAGCTGTGCAACCAAAAACTCGAAGATGTGAAATGGGGGGCTTGAGGTCATGCTAGAGCTCAAAAGGAGTAGTGGCAGAATCGATGGCCTTGGTGGGACAACAATTCAAATTTGTAAGTGGAACAGTTAAGAGTCTCATCCTAAATTTATCTAATCCTGCGGTAAACATCATAGCTCGGACAGAGTTCAAGAGGGTGCAGTTTTTATGCTCAGCTACCTCGTTATGCTGAGGAGTATCAGAGACGGTCAGCTGACGATGGATCTCATGCTCTAGGCAGTATGCATCAAATAGAGTAAATCGGAACTCACCACCGTTGTCGAAGCGCAGAGTCTTGAGTTTCTTGAGTCTGACACTTGGCAAATGTGTGAAACTCCTTGAAGAATGTGAAGCAGTCGCTCTTGTAGTGTAGCAGACTAACAACGGTGTAGCGGGAGTAGTCATCGGTAATGATCATGATGTACTCATAGCCAGAAAAGGTGCAAAAGAAAATGCGACCACTGATGTCAGAATGGACAATTTTGAGAATCTCAGTGACACGAGTAGTGGCGACATGTGAAAATTTTGTGTGAGTCTACTTGCCATGCAAACACGGAGCCCAAGTGAAATCATGAATGGTAGAAAAAAGTAAGCCGAGAACGGACTGATGGCTACGAAGTTGATCAAGCCGAGAAAACTGATGTGGCCAAGCTGCATGTGTCAGAGGTCGACAATGGAGGTGACAAATGTGAGATAAACAAAGAACGGACGAGTGATGGACTGACATAGGATCGAGATAGACATGTTGGACTCGTTGACTATGTAAGACATAGTTGCAAGACGGACGGGGACAGATGAGGATGAAGACGGGGACAGATGAGGGATCAGAATCAGATGCATAGCGAGATGAGAGTGACATGCCGTGTGTTGAACTTGTATCGACACCATGAAAAGTCTCCCCTAGAGATATCATGGAAAGGAGTCGCGAAATGGAGAAGTGGTGACCGGAAGGAGGTCCCAAAGAGAAAGGATGTCCTTCGAGAGAAGGTCCCAGAAAAGAAGGACGGGCCGAGGAAGAGATTCCCAAGAGGGAAGGACAGTCCCTCCCAGCCGATGGGAAGGATTGTCCTCGAGAAGCGAGTTGACTCCCTCCTGTCTCCGAGGAGCTGGGGACTCCTCCGTAAAGAGAAGAGAGCACTGCCGCCTCCCTCCTTCCGGAGGGGAGGGGGGCAGAACCCGAGGGCAATGCCCCTCAGGGATTGGGGGCAGTGCTCCTATCTCTAGGGGCGCGTGAGGGTGGAGGACGAGACCCCGCAGAATTATTCATCCCGCTACACCGGTATCATTCATTCTGCAGAATGAATGATTCTGACTACCATATGTGAACACAAGGGTGAAATCTTACCTGAGGCAAGTCTACTTCACTGGTGTTTCAAAAAACACACAAATACATACAAACAACGTATATCATTTTCCAAAAAGGCTAAAAAATACCAATAGTTAATACTTATGCTGTAGTGACAATGACTAACATTCTGCTAATAGTAAACCACTGTCGACTTCATATTTAGCCATAACTTAGAACCCTTGTTAGCAAATATTTCAATACGAGGTACTTAGTTTCCTCGAACTAACATCCCTACAAGAAATTACACATCAAAATAAACTACTCACTGAACTCATAAGTCGTTAACCCTTCGTTGGTCTGACATTTTGAAACATAAACCCGAACTTGACTAAGTACTTCATAAATCTGGGAAGTCTTACGTAAAGTCCCCTCACAACAAAGTACCTCACTGCTCTATCCCTCACTTCATATTGACAAGATGTACTGACCACCCAGTAGCCCTAAACCCTAGGACCTAAACCCTAAGGCGAATAACCTATCAGTTATCAGATACTGATATCAGCATACCAGCAAATTTTCACCTTGTATTAGTGTATACATACCAACCTCTATCGGCCCCAATATCAAATATGCAGAGTATGAGAAGTCAAACACTAAAATTAAAATCATTGCTTGGGTTTTAAAAACGAGATGGTAGTGGATTGTGTGCAACATGGTTCGATTTTTCTGAAAATATAGATATCTAAGTTAGATATCTCTGTAGAGTATGAAATGTGAAACACCAAAATACAAATCACTACTTGGGTGTTAAGCAGGTTGGTAGTGGATTGAGTGCAACATGGTCAACTTTTTCTGAAGATATAGATATTTAAGTTCATATCTATGTAGAGTGGAAAGTGAGACAATAAAAGTTTAATCACTGTGGGTTTTAACTAGACTGATAGTGAATTGAGTGCAACACGGTTCGATTTTTCTGATGATATAGATATCTAAGTTCGATATCTATGCAAAGTATATCAAACACTCAAAGCTTTATCATTGCATCGATTTTAAAGCAGATGACAGTTTGATATCTATGTGGATTGGGAAAATTGTCCTTTGATCTCACCGTTGGAAATTATCAGTATACCATAGAATATTAAATGCAGAACTATAAGGGATAATTTGTAGATCCCAAAACATGTCCGGAAGATGCATCGTTTTAAATCTCCTAATATCAGTTGAACGATATCGAGTTGTATTGTAGAGAAAGTAGATTTCTTGAGTTATGAGGCGAGTATGAAGATTTCAACAAATACAACTATAACCATTTGTAGATTTAGAACTGAGGTCGTAGTCTAGTCACGTAAATGAAGATGAATTTTCTCACAAATATAGATGTCAAAGTTTGATATCTGTATTGCGTTCAGAATATTATCGTTGAGGTAGCAATTGGAACTAAAGTACTATTTGACCGAATAATAGTATGTGAGTGTCTGATCATATAATTTTGGATACTATTACCAACATGTTATCAATGTATTAAAGATTATCTCGACTATCCTATACATTTCCAAGTTTCCTGTCATCAGTATGTCTACCTGAATGATTACATCTCAATAATTACGTCTTGGACAATATGCTATAAGATAGCTTTTGTAAAGCACAAGGTTTTCTCTTTTACGCCATTAGTATTGGTAGCACAAACAGTATCATCATCAAGAGAATTGGAGTCGAACCGTTGTAATTTACAGTAAAATTGATCATAACTTTATCATGGAAGGCAAACTCCTAGTTCCCTCCTTAAACACAACCAAAATCCACGGAAAATACTGAGAAGATAGCTCTTTGTCACAAAGCCCGTCTAAGCTACTTTGTCACGTCAGTTTGGGCACCCCGGCTAGGTTGACCGAGTGCGGAGTGACGAATCTCGGTAAAGCCGTTAGTGCCGTTAGGGCGAGTTGGTGAGAGAGCTCACTAAGGGTATACTTTGCAGGTAGGGCTTGGAGGCCTTAGTTCTTCAAGTTGAGCATTCAAGCTCCTAGCTATGGTGGATAGTCTTTGTGAGTGCAATCTGGAGTCTCTACGAGCACAGAGTGGATCTGGCTCGACTTTAGTGATTGTTTAGTACCCGTTGGTATGGTGGAATGAGTACATACCGTTTATCACTTGAAGAACTCAAATTGCGAGATCTGATTGAGAGCTTTCAGATCGTGGATTTCAGCCGTGGTATCTCCGGAGTGAGCAGATCGTAGATATCTTTGATTTGCAGGTGCACGCGTGCGCAAAGTGATTCTTTTTGGTTGTGTGATCGATCACTGTGTGGATTAGTAGTAGTTGAATCTGTTCTTGGTCGAATTTGGAGTGAAGTAGTGCGGAAGCGCTACTGGATTTTCCTATCACAGATTTCGGTGATCAATTTGAGGTCAGCAAAGCGTGTTGGCGGACGTCGGGTTGGCGTGGATCGGAAATTTGTGGTGCTGAAGAGTGCAGTAGGTGCATGCTGGGAAGACGATTCCAACGCATCAAAAATCATTCAATTTGGTGAAGGATCAAAGAAGTTACAAGTGGAAGAATGTCACGGATGATCCAAAATCTGACGTAAATCCGCATGCGAGTGTCAATTTGGCAGATTTGGACCTTTTGGTTTGATTTCCGGAGTGAGTTCACTCCAGTGTGCTGTCGGTAGTGAGGCTGGAGTTGCAGACCAGTCAGACTATCTTTGTTTCTCTCACGGTGCGATTGAAGTGACGACCAACATACCGTGAGAGGTTGCCTGTGGTGATGGCAGGTACGGGTTGCCTTTACCTTGACCGTCCTAGTAGGAGATAAGTGAGCTCAGTAGGAGCGGGGTTAGGCAAGTGATGGTTACGATGGTGACAGAGATTTCGGTATTCTTGTTAGAGAGTGTGTTACCGAGATTCTCTCATCACGGAGTTCTCGAGAGGTTCTGGTGGAGACTTCTCGGATAGTGGATATACACGGAGTGGGGTGAGGTACCGACTACCTGCATCATTGCCATCGGTTGTTCCAGAGGACGAGTCAGACGCAGATAGCGCATTTTCTGGTGGTGAGTCGAGTGTCACCACACATCGTTGTTGTGGGACATGGACGAGATCTATAAGACAACGAAGAGACCTCGACGTTACTCGGGTACAGTGGCTATCATCGAGCTGGATGACTTCATCCAGGAGTTTAACAGTTGGTGCGATCTGCAGCAGATGTGGAACCCATAGCTGTTTACACCCTTCATGGCGTGGAAGGGTTTGTTCCAACACTTTGAGGGACCGCCGATGGACGATTACCATGAGTTCTGACGAGACTACAATATGGAGATTGAGTTGTGGAGACAACATTAATCTCCCAACTACGTTTCTATCACTACTGGCGTAGTTTCAAGAGGCATAGCACCTAGGAGTTCGAGTGTCAGTAGCAGTGGTACCTCCACAGATGGCGGAGTATCTATTACCGGCGGTGCATCCACTAGTAGTGGAGTAGGTGGTAATGTGAGCGAGATACCACCAGGGTTTAACTCTGTGGTTCAGTTCTTCCAGTGTTTGAGGAAGAACTATCAAGGTGTGCGGACCGACAAGTTGAGGAGTCTGCAAGAGTTCCAGCGGAAGACTGAAGAGAGCCTACGCGAGACGTTTACTCGCATGAGGCGGTTGATCAACGTTATCCAAGAGGTGACAAAAGCACAGGCAGTCCAGTTCTAGTATGAGATACTAGATCGGGAGCTGCGTAGGAGAGTCAGAGATGCCACTCTCCTTAGAGACACTGCTCCGAAGTAAACGGTCATCTTTGGTTTGGCTGAGCGGATTGAGCTCAACATGGTGGAGGAGAGGGTGGTGGTTGTTGGGTTCAGCAAAGAGACATCACATGAGACGACCACCTCTTCTTGAGGATCACAGGCTACGCAACAGCGTGGTGGTGGTGGTGGTGGTAAAGATCGTGCAGAGCAGTCATGATCCCAAGGAGGTGTTGGAAGATCAGGTGGACAGAAGCCCATGCCGTCCTTCTCTAGTCAGCAGCAAGCAAGTCCTTGATGGACATGTGATGGTCCTCAGCAGAAGGACTGTCCACAGAGGAGAGGTAGTTATGAGACGTCAAGGACGTCTCAAGCAGTACCTAGGTAATGTGAGCATTGCGGACAACCTGGTCACAGTAGTGACCGTTGTTTTGATCTCCATCCCGAGCTACGACAAGAGAAGGCTGATCGTGGACGAGGCGGAGGAGCTCAGGGAGGCCGTGGTGGTCGAGCTGGAGGTAGAGGTCCAGCACCTGAGAGAAGATCGGTCCGTCCACCGTCTACTACGACGTCAGAAGTAGGTATGGCTGCTCGGATTGAGCAGTTGGAGCAGAGGATAGCTAGTATGGCTATGGCCCAGCAGAGATCTTGTGGAACAAAGGCTTCCACGTCTTATGGAAGAGAAGGAGGTGACTTCGACTTCATGGCTGACGTGGCGCAGATTGAGACATCCGCGGCAGTGACAAGAGGTGCAGTACGTGTCTCTGAGCCACGAGGTGCGTTAGTGGAGTTGGATCCACAACGCATGAAGGCTGATAGACAGACTAGGCTTCCTCAGACGTTCACGTTATCGGAGGCGTTGAGGACCACATCTATGATTCCTAAACGACCTATCCATGATGCAGTAGAGTTGGAAGCATCGACATCCAGGAGTGGAGGTGATGTGAGTCAACCCTTGACGTTTGTGGATGCGACGTCGAACTTGATGTTGGGGGCGGCTACAACAGTTTTGCGAGCCTCACTATTTTCAGCCACGGATATGAGAGCATTGGGAGTCAGCTTGGCTCCAGTGTTCTAGCTGGCGGCCACGCTCAGTGAGAGCGAGGATGTTGTTACCTCTAGTATTGAGGTGGTTCAGCGAGAGACGATAGATGTGTCCATGGAGTCGAGGATCAGGACAGCTACCAGTGGTACTTGGCAAGCGGCGACTACCAGGTTAGACAAGTTACCAGCTAGGCCGGCGATTGACCGTGCTGGATTGACACCAGGTGTGGTGTTGTTGGACAACAGAAGTGATATCTTTTGTTTGGTGGCACCTTCGGAGAAGGTGTATCGACCGCAGAAAGTGTTGTTAGACTCTGGAGCCCAACCGTTGATGTTGAGGAAGGCGGCGTGTATTAGTCTGGGTTTGAAGAAGTCCGAGGTGGAAAGATGTCCATTCCAGCTACAGACATCTCTAGGGAGATCAGGAGGGTACAACTCTACACATGACACGGGAGATGTTGACAGTGAGAGTTCGACCAGATCATTCCACGGATGGCTCCATGGTGAGAGCAAAGGCCATCGTTACGACCGCGGAGTCTTATGATGTATTGGTTGGAGGTGCTGTGTTATACCTTATGGAGTTCGTGATCGACTATTGGGCAGAGACAACATCTTACAGACCAAGTTGGCAGTCTAGTGAGGGACGAATGAGCCGCTTACCAGTGCGGTTCAGTGCTAGAGTTGGGACAACGGAGCCTAAACCAGGGACGATGGCATCCGTTGCAGGGTTCAGTTCGGTCATCACTTGGCCGGATGAGTTGTTAGAGGGCAACGTCCATGCGGAGGATACTCCGGTCTTTGAGGAGGTGGAGGACATGCATAGCATGTCTACGTTAGTACCATCTTCCTTGGATGTGCCATTCTGGAGTTCGAGTGGAGAGTTGCAGCAGTATGCTGATCGGTTGGTGTAGCAGGCTTGGAGTGAAGCCTTTGTACGACCAGTAGAGGAACAAATGATTGTTCCTGCTACTGGCCTGTGACCTTATCACCGTTGGATACGACTCCCATTGTGTGGTAGTATCTAGAAGAGGGTGTATGTGTGCTAGAGCTGTTTGGAGGGATCAGCACAGGTTTGGCTGCGGTATTGCAAGCAGGCATACAAGTACAGCGATACTTGTATGTGGAGAGAGATGAGATTACGAGACGCATCTCATTGCGACATGTGGCACATTTGGTGCAGAGATATCCTGAGTTGTTGCCCATATCAACTATTAGAGGATACCAACAAGCATTACTGTCAAATATTTCACTGCTAGGGGCTCAAGATCTTACGTTTGTTGGCATCATTCACTTGGTGATAGCCGGATGGCCATGTCAAGATCACATGTGTGATGGGAGAGGTCAGGATTTACATGATCCGCAATCTAGGATGTTCTGGGAGATGTTACGGATCTTACCACATCTCCAGATGCATCAAGTGGATTCTCCAGCATACATCTTGGAGAACGTTCCTTTGTTAGGTGATGCTCGTACACAGATGATGACGATTGTGCACCAAGTGAGGTCTTGGGTTGGACCAGCAGTGTTGGTGGATGCAGCGAGAGTAGGATCTCGTGCACATCGTCCACAGTTGTGGTGGACGAACTTGTTACCGAGAGAGGTGCTTAAGCACGCACACGATGGAGTGAGACGACCAGCGCACCTCACGGTTGATAGCATCTTCAATGCAAGACGACATTCTCAAGTAGTGAGAGTCGTCGATAGATCACCCATGGCAGTGGTGAACTTAGTGGGACGGTCCATGGTAGCGTTACTCACTTTGGTGAGCTTTCTTGCGTGTGGTTTCTCTACGAGTACGACGGCAGTAGCTTCAGTGTCAGAGGCTTCACGTCGTCAAGTATTGAGTCAAGCAATGGACTTGAATTGCTTGACATAATTTGTTAGTCTTGGATTGACTGAGCAACGTCGGATGCGATCGACGGGTGTTACTGCTCGGACACTCCTGAGCTCTTTGCCTACCAGGTCGGTGGAAGCAAAGGCTAGGGGCGAGGCGTGTGGAGTTCGTCATCCTTGGACATCATGGGATGTCGTAGGAGAGAGTGTGGAGCTTGCAGCTAGAACTGCAGAAGTTTTTCGCACAGTAGTGGTGGAGGTTGTTGGTGGTGAGCAAAAGGAAACTGCTCTAGAAGCTGCAAGATAACAGTCAATGACTTCGTCTTCTGTCTCTAGCATGGTGACAGAGGATACTTGGGAGCCGGAGATTGGATCCAAGCTTATAGGAGAGGAGAGATGAAGAGTTCAGAGATTCCTGAAGAACTACAAGAATTGTTTTGCCTTTAGTATGAAGGATTTGGGTACCTTGAAGGGACCAGGTAAACGGATCGACTTGGCTAATGACATGTCAATCTTTCGACGTCCTTATAGATACAGTGACATGAAGAGAGCCTTGATCTAGAGTAGGACTCAAGACTTGTTGGAGACTGGGTTGGTGGAGATGTCGCATGGAGAGTATGCGTCTGCCACAATTATGCCAGCAAAGAAAGATATGTATGGCAACTACACGGATAGACGGATGTGTGGAGACTACTATCTATCAATCGACAAACGAAGTCCGCTAAGTATGTCATGCTGACACTTGAGGAGATCTTTGATGCAGTGGGGCATGTGAAAGTCTTCAGTACTTTGGATCTTTGAGCAAGGTCTCATCAGTTGCCAGTGAGAGAAGAAGATAAGTCCAAGACAGCATTCTGGAGAATTGACTCTCACGGCAAGGATTGTTTGTATCAGTGGCGATTCTTACCATTTGGGTTGAAGAACGCCCCTGTTGAGTTCTAGAGGATGATGGACAGGATCCTAGCAGGATTGGATTTTGTCAGATGTTATATTGACGACATCTTAGTCTATAGTGCTACTGTGGAGGAGCACGAGAGACACTTGCGGTTAAGAGCTCATGGGTTGAAGTTACACCCTGGGAAGTGTAAGTTCTTCCAGGAGTTGGTAGAGTATCTGGGTCACATCATCTACCCAGGTGGGTTGGGTGTTCAACAGACGAAGGTTGAAGCTATTGCACGTAAGCCACGCCTCACAGATATGAGTCGAGTACAGGTATTTGTTGGTTTGACGAACTTCTATCGACGGTACGTGAAAGGATTTAGTGCAATTGTGAAGCCATTGACCAAGCTGATGAAGGTGGACCAGAAGTGGCAGTGGAGAGATAAGCAGGAGCGAGCTTTTGTAGAGCTCAAGGATAGGTTGACATCTGCTCCCATCTTGAGAAGATCCGTTAATGGACGTCCTTTCCAACTGCACACTGATTGGAGTATGTCGGGACTTGGAGCAGTGTTGACTCAACATGATGACGAGAAAAAGGAGTTTGTCAGGTCAGTCGTTCCAACAATTTGGTGGAGGCGAGGTACAGTTCGTAGGAGGGGGAGTGTTTAGCTGCAGTGTAGGTTGTTGCACACTTCCGATGTTATGTGTTTCGGAACTTTTACTCTCATCATTGATCACCAGCCGCTCAAGTGGTTGATGGAGTCCGACAAGCTTACAGAGAAACTTGCACGATGGGCTCTTATCTTACATGAGTATGACTTCCAAGTAGTACATAGATCTGGAGTTGCAAACCTAGATGCTGATGGGTTGAGTCGTAACTCATGCACGGGCTCGATGGCATGATGAGGTTGATGAGGAGATAGTGCTAGGGTGGCATGCATCTGTCTTGCTTTGTGTGTTGGCCATGAACTCTAGTATGGAGGGTCAAGTCGTATCTTTCTCTGGTCAGAGAGTAGATGATGAGTCTCCAGATCTTGAGAGTGGAGATGATGTATCAGACCAGCGAGATATCCATGACAATGTGACTGTAATGGAGTATCTACGTACTAGCGTGGTGGTAGGCACAGTAAGTGCCAAGGAGCAAGATCGTGTCTTTCAACGAGCGAAGAGATTTTGACGAGAAGGATGACATGTACTTTGAGTCTGGGATGATGAGAGAGTACGGATAGTGCCATATCCATCTTAGAGGGCACAATTAGTACGACATGTCCATGAGGAGTTGGGACATTTTGGAGTGAAGCGTACGCATAGCTTACTCCAAGGACAGTATTGGTGGCGTGGTATGCACGTCGAGGTGCAGCAATTTGTCGCACGATGTGTGGTTTGTGATCGAGTACGAGCATCATTTAATGCTCCTACTCCACAGTTACACCCCTTACCGATTATGGGGTTGGGTTACCGTTGGAATTTGGATTTTGCGGGACCTTTACCGTTGACCGTACGTCACTATCGGCATGTGTTGGTGATGGTGGAGCACTTCTCCAAGTGGATTGAGTTGGTGGTATTACCGGACAAGGCGAGTGAAAGGACGACGTATGCGCTCTTAGGTCGAGTGCTGAGTCGTTTTGGAGCACCAGTTGAAGTGCTGACATACCAAGGTACAGAGTTCCTTGGTGAGTTTCAGATCTTGTGTGATCAGGCACTGATTGATCATCGGACTACATCTCGAGATCATCCTGAGGCGGATGGTTTGACGGAGAGGGTAGTTCAAACGGTGAAGAGAGGATTGCGCGAGTATGGCGTGCAGAAAGGTCACTTGGGAGACTGGGATGTACAGTTATCATGGTTGGCTATGGGCTACCGTTTTAGCCGACAAGCGTCTTTGGCTTCTTTCTCATCGTATTTTCTATTGTCTGGTCGAGATTCAGATCTACTTTCGGTCATTCGTCGTGATTCTGCTGAGGTGCTGAACCTTGATGACCCGGATATGTGGGTGAACGCATGTTCTCAACGAGTAGAGACATTTTGGAGAGTTATGCTTATGGCTTTTGAGAATCTAGCGATTGCTCAGCATAAAGACACGTTGTGATATGTGACTATTCGAGGAGGAGGTTATCGGTCATCAATTCGCAGGTTTCATCCTGATGATTATATCTATCTACAACAGACTGCACCGACGACGTTGGACGTGACCGCATGACGCACTATTTTACGAGTGCGTTAGGTGTTACCTTTTGGAGTACTCATGTTAGAGGGTCGTGATGGTGTTGTTTGGAAGGACCATGTGCGTAATTGCATGCCATGTCATCTTCTCAACATCGATGGTACAGTTGACCCAAACTTAGCAGTTGTACGGACGAGCTTGAGATGTATGTTATGTGGGCTGCTGGTGGAGCAGCCCGTATGTTGGTGTGTGATGGTTGTTCTAGAAGTTGGCACATGTCATGTTTGACTCCACCTCTCAGTGTTGTTCCTACTGGACGGTAGGTTTGTCCTCGATGTATATAGCAAGGATAGCCGATTAGATCTTTGTGTGGTATGGATTGCAGACAGACGATTAACGATAGGACGATGTAGCACTCGGTCTCCTGATTTACACCCATGAAGGTGTATATCACGTAGTTGGGATATGGAGCTATCTAGAGTTAGAGGGACCTAACCGCCGTTAGAAGGGCGATTGTGATACACTTGTGTATGTGTATGACATCGTCCATGTGTTATGTGTATGTGTGGTGTATCTCTGACAGCAATGTATGTTGTGTAGCTATGTGTATACGCATGACAGCTGTCACGTCAGTTTGGGCACCTCGGCTAGGTTGACCGAGTGCGGAGTGACGAATCTCAATAAGGCCGTTAGTGCCGTTAGGGCGAGTTGGTGAGAGAACTCACTAGGGATATACTTCGCAGGTAAGGCTTGGAGGTCTTAGTTCTTCAAGTTGAGCCTTCAAGCTCCTAGCTATGGTGGATAGTCTTTGTGAGTGCAATCTGGAGTCTCTACGAGCACAGAGTGGATTTGGCTCGACTTTAGTGATTGTTTAGTGCCTGTTGGCATGATGGAGTGAGTACATACCATTTATCATTGTGGTAAACTTGTGTATGTGTATGACATCATCCATGTGTTATGTGTATGTGTGGTGTGGTGTATCTCTGACAGCGATGTATGTTGTGTAACGATGTGTATTGACACGACAACTTAGTAACCTGATCTCACGTTGAAAATTGACCCAAAACTCTCTCAACAAAAAATAGATGTTGACCTCTTAGCATTGACCTCCACTCTTACTATATGCATCAATATATAATGTATATACCTGAACTCAATTGGTGTCATAAGCACCTTCCTCACTCAGAAAAATATGCCATCAACTCCATGCTGGATACAAAAATGGATCTCTGTAGGACGTACGTCCCTTACCACTAGTTCCAAGTGTGACTTATGAAGACACGTACTGCAGTTTTCACTTCCCAAGAACTCTTCACTGTTACTCATCTCTCCTAGGCTACCTCTTTGTGTACATCAAATGAGGTAGTAGACTCCTCCTTTCGTGTATGATGACTGATGGTTCACTCTTCCTACTAAATGGATAGATAGATCAAGGTTCTGAGTGTATGACAGTCCTTTCATATACATGCAGTTCTTCTTGATAATCTACCTCTACACCTGCTACACTTTTTGACTGATCAGAATGTTGGCTCCATAGCACTCATGGTACTTAACATCATATCTCACTGACTCTCAACTCCTCCTTGCTCTCTCTCTCTTCCCTACATGGTTAGCACATGAATGAATGAATATCAAGCCCGGAAGACCCAAAGAGTCAAAAGACAAAAAAAAAGACAATACAAAGTCAACATGTGAGCCTAGGAAACCCTAGGAGATCGTATCAATGCAAAAAAGCATTGGTACGACAAGAAACTATATTTCTAATATAAAGTCCTAATGAGAGAGCTGACATTTGTAAAAGTGTATAGAAATCACTAGCAACTATCTTATGTCTACATCTAATCTCATCAAACAAGGGACATACAATGAATACATGATCCTCATCCTCTATCTGATCTAAATCACAAAGTCAACAATGTTTAACCAACGTCTTTCCTCAATGCCAAGTCTATGAGAGCTAGTGCGGTGCTGAGCGATGATATGTCGAAGAGAGATTGAAATAGGTGCTCGGAGGTACTCTTGTTCACAATACACCAACATGGGATTGACATGCTGCTGATAGTAAGTCATATTGGTCTTGGGTTGAGACCATATAGCATGTAAAAACTTTTTCTGAATCAACTCCCGAAGAGCAATAGGTGGAAGGTCAAAATCACGCTCAAAAATTTTCCACACCAAGCCACCACATCAACATACCAACCAAATGAGAATGAGCTCTTAGAGCTTGACAAGGTAATCTCGTCTCTCCAAGAGATCTCACTCTTGAGACATAAATGATAGTCAAGTAAAGAGCTTCTGCTTCCACGGATAAGCAACCAGATTCAGCAAGGAGCATAGCATATGGTGTTTGGCATCTTACACCAAGCTCCACTTGTAAGAACACTTTTTGAACCTTCTCAATACGTTCCCAAGCTCCTTTCCTTGCACCAAGCCCCCACACTTGAACACCATAAAGTATCACAGACAAAACCAAACTCCTGAAGAGAAACTTTCTCAAATCCCATGCTAAGAGATGAGCACGTCGACAACGATTCAAAAGAGAATACAAAGCTTTGTAACCAGCTTCAACTCTCTTATGAATGCACAAAGCCAACTGTAGTTAGGAGAGAAGTCAATGCCCAAGTACTTGTAACTCTCCACTTGTTGTAAAACTTGGCCCTTGTAGAGAAAAGAATGGCGGACTTTTGAACCCACCACCATCACCTTGGACTTCGAAAGGTTCACTTCCATCTGCATGTTGTTGCAAAGACCTCAAGAGCATCCAAATGTCGTTGTAAACTCAAAGGATCACATGATAGAAGAATGATATCATCAGCATAAATCAATGCTTGAATGATATAGATTCCCAACTTCACATCTTCTCCTCCAAATTCAGCAAGACATCTCTCCATGTCATCAATGAAGATACCAAATAGAGTAGGGGAGAGAGGACAACCTTGAATGACTCCAATAGTGCTAAAGATCTCTTTTGATTGTGTCGAGGTAAGCTTCACATAAACTCGTTCATAGGGTTTAGAAACCGCTGCCATCATGTCTTTAGGAACATCAGTGGCAACAAGTCTGTCCCATAAGAGCTTCCTAGGCACTCTATCAAAAGCTTTTGTGTAGTCAATAAAAGCAGCATAGAGAGATTTACCATTTCCTTTTGACTTCTCCCAAGCAACACGAAGACAAAGGATATGATCAATGGTGCTAAAGGTAGGACGAAAACCTGCTTGTGAACGAGCTCTCACATTGGATCCTTCTGCCCAAACACTGAGTTTTCTCTCTAGCAAGCTCCCATACAACTTGACAAAGATGTTGCCCACCATGATAGTTCTATAGTTGGTAACATCATCCTTCTTGCCCGACTTGTGGATGAGAATCACTTTGCGCATAAACCAACTCTTAGGGAAACCATGTACAGCAGCATCATTCAGAAGCTTGGTAAGTATAGGAATGAGAGAATCACCTCCCCATTGTAGTAGCTCCGTAGAAAGTCCTTCTAGATCCTCAGATTTTCCACTTGCAAGCCTACTGAGCTGATGTCGTACTTCATCTATTGAAAAGGTCTGCGGTAGTCCTTCACTTTGTGACATACATGGTGCATGTGGAGAGAAGTAAAGTTGCTCAACGTAGGACATCAAAGCTGAAGGATCAAGACTTGGTGAACTTGGACGAGATGCTAAACGTCTCCAAAAAGCTTTGGGATTCTTCTGAAAATCAAAAGCAAGTTCCAAGCCTTTCTTTCTCAAGAAAGCTCTCTTCTTACGTTTGATCAACTGCTTGTACAAGGTTGTTGCTTCCAAATCACAAGCCTTGTCTAGAGCGTTTAACCGAGCAAGTTTGCACTTTTCATCAAACCAACCATTGCAAGGGTTACCTTTGAGCTTTCTGCTTGAGTGTTGAGAGAAAAACCGAGTTGTAATTTTCTTCAAGACATCCGTCAGTAGTGTATCTCGTTGGTCAAGATTGTGGCTCCACTGTGTAATATATATCAAATTCTCTAGAGCAGTTTGATAAAGATGTCTTTTCCGGTGATCAAGACGAAGTCTAGAGGTAGTGTTGCTCCCATCAAAACTTTTCAACTTGTAAGATGCAAATGAGCTAGACAAGGATAGTGAGAACAGTAGAGGAGTGTGATCAGATTCAGGTTGTAGATCCAAAACTTCAAATGCTGAAATGAGTGAACTATCAAGAGATGAGGAGAGGAGGTAGTCTACTATGCTTGATCTAGAGGTAGAGACGTATGTTTTCATGTTAGAGCTAGGAAAACGGGATGTGCTGTTCAAAATTTCCAAACTACAGATTGCTCCAAAAGTCAAGAAGTGTTCTTTCATGTCATTGGTGGGTGTATCTAAGGAGGCACGGGATCATATAAGATCATCATCTTCTTCAAGAATAGGGGAGCGGTCAAGAGCATAGAATTGTGTGAATTGACAAGTGTGAACTCTAGCATTGAAATCTCACACCACAAAGACCTTGCCCTTCTCTTGATATCTCAAAACATCAATAGAAAGATGATGGAAAGGTTGGCTCGTGCTACATGCTCTAGTCTGATAGATAGACATGTTCAAAGGTGCAAAATAGCAGATTGCGATATAACATGCAGATCTACTTTCTCCATCAACTCGAATCCAATGATATTGTCCACCCACATCCTGAAGAACCACTTCAACAAGCTGATGCAAATAAGATCTGACGTAAGTTGCAATACCTCCAAAACCACGTCCTTTATGTTGCTTGCGCTTGTTCCAAGTAGAGCCGATCAAAATAAAACCATCCAACTCATGTACATTGTTTCCTTCATGTTCCCATGTCTCCACCAAGTTGATGATATCAGCCTTGTTCCAAATTGGTAAAGCGCTTGTGTACTTTGACTTAGTAAGCTCATGAATGTTCCACATCATAACTCTAAGGGTTGAAAATTGCTATTTGGAAGCATCTCGTCTCCTTTGTGTGACAACAGCACGTCCATCTCTTAAGAGAGCAATGAACCCTCCTTGTTGAGCCCCTTTTTACCTTCACAAGCTCCTTCCGCTTGGCTTCAGCTTGTAGCGGTGTGAGATCAGGATCCAACCAGATCTGCCTCCCCTTCAAGACAGCTTTGTTAGCCATCGCTGTATCTCATTGTGTCTGATCTGCAAACTTAGCCAATATTGCTCTAGGTTGTGAGTCTTTTTGCCGTATGCGGTAAGCTTGAACTATGACAGGCTTGTGAACATGTAACGTGTCAGCAAAAAAAGTGGTAGCTACTTCCTTGGTCTCCTCCTTCTCTAGCTCAGGTAAACCAGATATTCTCACATTCTTCACCCTTGAGAGTTGGTTCAGCTTTTCATTCTCTTGCTCTTGAAAAAAAGAGACTTGAGCCGCCTTGGTAGCTTCAGCATAAGATTTCATCTTCATCTCCAACTTCTTCACTACTTCTTTGAAATTATCATTTACCACCGCAGATTTCTCCTCAGCAGAAACAGCAGATGCTGAGAGTGTAGAGGAAATAGAGCAGTTTGACATCTCCAACCTTATGCACACATAGCTGACTTCCAAGCAAACACATAGATTACTTAGAGATAAGCATGAAAGATCCACAGTAGACCTGCATGTAGAAAATCCACTACTGAGAAAGATAGACTAAATATTACACAGAAGAGTTGTAACCCATGCCTGACTCCTTCTTCTAGCTACTCCTAGATCTTCATACTCTCTCCTAGAACTAGCTAGCAAGTAGATGTAGCACCTAACAGATCACAAAGGAGACATAAAGCAAACAAACCTTTATAACTCCCAACACAAACACCCATGCACCCCAGTGACATCAGTCCAACCACCAAAGACCAAGGGAAGATAACATAAGGTGCAAAACCTAAACTAAAATGGAAAATAATCCCTTCTTTGACCTGCCAGGTGGTGCTTCAAATTAGCAGATGGAAATCTAATATGGGAGATCTGACACCTATAACCTACAACTGAAATTGATCTCACTATCAATTCATCCTTCATCTGATTTATGTAAAACTCTAACCTCACGCAGAAAATTCCTCCGGTGGTATCTCCTGTCACTTACTATCGTAACCTATAGAATATGGGGCAAGGAACAGCCTCTGGCCATTGATCGGCTGATATTCTTGTGGTCTAAATTTTCAGACTATTACCACCAGAAGAAAATATCTTCGGCAACAACCTTCATGATCCGACTATTTTACCATCCCCCTCCGAGCTATTTTCTCATAATGCGCCTCGAGTCCTTCACCAAAAGAATCCATAGACTCTTCAGGCTTGTATACACAATCCTTCAGAGAACAGATTTCACGCCTGTCTGGCTATAGGTAGGAAAAAATGTCTTCTTGAATACATACATGCTTCCTCCTATATTTACGAACGACTCAAAGTTCCTCCTCTTGACTGTGGTGTCTCTACGCCATGGATCAATTCCCGTTACCTTCTGAGTTTCTTCCACTGACTGTAAATAGATCCCAATCCTATCACCGTACCCGTAGTACTACTGTCGCATGAAGAACCTCTTAAGCTGTGGCGTGATTCCTCGCACCAAGAACTGTCGTAGAAAAAACTGAAGTTGCTATGCAGCGGTGACAACTCGCAGAGAATCCAACATTCCCGAGAAGAGGAAATGAAGGAGCCGAGGAGAATGTTTGGATGGGGTCTCTCCCCGGAACAGGAGTTGTGCCTCATGCTGCCACAAGGCGAGCACGGCCCATACTTCTGCTCATATCTCCATCCTCCAGTTGGCCCCACTTGGTAAGGCTACTGACCTTGTGGCTGTTCATCTGGTGAGGAGATCCCGCTAATCTTGCCTACCCCCGCCTATTGTAGGCATACGTCTGTGGGTATACATAACAATATACGGAGAAGTGATACTTGATCAAGTAATGTAAATTACTAGCAGCTTCTTGTATCTCCTCCGTCAGATGCTTGACTCATAGATCCAAATCTTGTCCTTGAACTAGAGAATATTTGACTTGATTCAAGTTGCAATGATCCAACAACCACTTGAAAGCTGCAACCGCCAAAGTGAATGCATGCTACTTGGACCCGGACATCAATGTTGAGACTTTAGTCGAAGTCTCCATCCATTTCAACAACTTCATAATAATCTTTCAATCCTCACTCGAAATTAACAGCCCAATAAAATCATCCAAAAATTAAATGACTCACTTCATTGTAGCAATTCGAGCATCAGTCCTGCTATCAGTAATTGAAACTAACCATTTTCTAGATTCTCGAATATATCCAACCAAAATAAACTAGAATCGCAATGTTTGCCAACTCTAGAACCAAGAAACACATGGAAGAAGTCTAATAGCATAGAATGCATCTTGCTTATTTAATTACACATCTAACAAATACTTTGTTTTATAATTATCAAAATATATATTAATTAAATCATTATCAGTAACAAGAACAAATAGTTACATCTGTGTATAATGAGACACTCACTGAGAGAACCATTCGACCATCCTTCGACGGTAATTGCCAAACGATCCATCTCTTGGAGATGGGTCAGATTTGGATACGTATCCAGAAACAAGTGTACTAAGTAATTTCTTCAAATCTTCACACTCCACCAAATATGAGGTAAAGTTTTAGTAACAATGAACTCAATAATAGCGGAGTCGAACTTCTTCTCAATTACAGAAGGGAGTCTTGAAAAAAGACTGCATGATTGATTGAGTGGCTAACCAAGGTTTCTTTACAATGATGAGTCCTAAATGAAGCTTATGTGCATTCATTAAATACATTTGATTGTACCAATAGAGAAAGAAGTACTCCAAGAACAAGTAAATATAACAATATGTTTCGGCTTGTGTCTTTATCCAAGTAGGGAATGGTAGCACTATCAATATTCAGGAACTGATATCAAGAGTTTTTTCTTGATATCAATAGCCTTTTACTGATATCAGGAAATAGAGATCGTGCATGATATCTAGTTTTTACTTAGATATCATGCATGATAACTTTAATGAAAGAACTATTTAATACTGACATGTGCATTGCATATGGTGAAGAAGATGAAATCCTATGTGCTTTATATTCCAAATTTGCTCGAAATAAAATCAAGCAATCTACGTAAGGTGTGCTTCTATTTCAATGATATGTTTGTCTATGTACCATTTAATTACAAGTCATGTGAAGAGTTTACTTGAGTATATCTTTCCATGTATTCTCTTCTTTTAATACTCTACTATTTTGTTTTTCTGATCCATTTGATAATGTATAACTCTATTAAAGGTTTAAACGAGTCCAACTTGGTTAAGTATTATGTTCCTTCCATTGGAAGTGTTTAGGGTTTAGGCAGAATGTGCATCACGTGAATATGTCAAACTTTGATATCTTTACCGTCATCTACTTTTAAGACAAGATCGAGATTGATGAAATAAGATCGAGAGACAAGTCATAAGACAAGATGGAAGGAAAGAAAAGGTAGTACATGAGTGTTGTATATAAAGACAACATGGGATCAATTGAAGGGCGAAGTCAATATGCTGTAGGACACTTGAGAGTAGGGGAGTTTAGGACATTCATGACATTTTTGCAATCATCGTTCGAAGGAGTGGTAGAACCTTGGATTGGATCGTGAGTTTGAGTTGTTGACAGTTCATCAAGCGGCAATATCAATGCATAGCGAGTGGTAGTTCCAGTGCATTTATTTGATGCAATGGAGTTAGATTCTTGATCTCTCCATGGAGCAACATCTCATGTATATGAGCTCAAATCAAGAACGACCAAAAAAGAACATATGATCAATCCATGTCATGTTTCTTATGCTTTTGAGTTTCCTGTTGGACGTAACAATCGCATAGTAGTGGGAGCTAGATTTTTTTAGCAAGCAGTGCAACGAGCAACGGAGATGCAGATTCATGGCGGTGTTGATAACATTCATAATCCTGAAAGAAAGTTGAGCGAATGATGTGACAAAATCATCCGTGGATTTGAACACGTCGAGCAAATATACCTTGATTTTTTACAACAAGATGAGCAAATTGGAGAGCCGGCAGTTCTGCTTGAAGTATCAAGTGAATATATCTTCTCCTCCGATCTTACAATCAAAACATCAGACACGAACAACTGCATATATCGAGTGGAACGAGATCGTCGAGTTGTGCAGCAGAAACAGGAATACTTTACACAATGCTACAAGTAGAGTATAGTTAGGACGTGGATCTTCAAACCGCATAGAGTGTTAGTTGGTGGTCGAACAGATACTAGATTATTTATTTTTTGCATGTGATGTATGTTGCGGACTAGAATCTGTCAGTAAATGATTAAGATATCAGATTATGATATCCTAGTGACTTCGTGGATTTAGTGTATTATGCAATGATGTAATATCACATGACGAAATATAGATGTTGAACATCAATTTCTTTAAATTTCTAGGTCCAACAAATATCTGTGTTTGCTAAATGTTATCGGTTGCTGAAACATCGACTCTCAGTTATCTTGATTACAACAGACGTTGTGTCCATGTGAGCATAGATATCGATCCTCGATATCTATGAACTCAAGATTTGATGTATTTTTGAAAAAGTATATCCCATTGTTGATAAACTGATTTCTATACATACGAGAGAGAAAAATATCGGACTTCGATATGTATATTCTGCCAACAATATGTTATGGGTTTGATGTTCCAACCATATTCATGAAGACATCGATGCTCGATATCTTTATATTTGCTTTACCATATTTTAGGATTTGGTTTCTATGCAAGAGGTTATATTTTTGGCGGAGGTTCTATGAGTTCTGCGAGCTGTGAAACATATCGGGTTTAATTATACAATAGGGTTCTGCATGATAACTGCGTATTACTCGGTATAGATATTGAGATTTGATATCTTTCTAAGGTTAGGGTTTCACCTTTCTCACTAGACTAGCTAAGAGAGGCAAACGCATATAAGTAGAAGGCTGGAACTTTATTTTTCTTTTTGAGACCAAAGGAAGCTCATGGGGGTTGGTGCTTGCGGTGTCTTTCAGCTCTTGATTATTTTGCCGACTTGATTGTGGACCTTTAGAAATCACTGGATTGAACGTTTCAGTGAGAGTTTTTCTACGGGCATATCGAGAGTTGGGTTTGCATCGAGTTTGTTGTTGCTGTTTTTCAGATCTGTCTATATCGCCATTGCTGATCGATAGTGAGTTCGGACCATAATGAAGTTCATAGTTTGAGTCAAAGAAACTTGTCTGGATCATTGTCATTTTCTACTCGGGTCCAAGGATAACCTATCAAATTCGGGAGAAGTACATGTCGATGGGAGGTTGAGCGGATTGAAGATACAAGTTGAGCGAGATGTCATTGTCAAAGTGAGAACTCTCTCTCAACATTCTATCATCAACTCATCTACGGAGATTTTTCTCTATAACAAGAAGCTATTGACAGATCTGCAGCATATCGAGGATAAGTGCAATGTGATGTTGGAGCGATCGTCACCTCCTCAAGTACATTGTGAAGAGATTGTTCAACCAAGGCATGGAAGTGACGTTAACGACAGTGTCACTGAAGGCAGACAAGCTGAACTTGCAAACAAGAATGCTGAAGGTCGTCCTGTTCCTAGAAGTCGTCATAAGAGCTATATTAAACGTAGTTGGAACATGAAGATATAGCCATGACACAATTCTCATTCCTTGATTTCATGCAGGACTTCTAGATTATAAGCTTGGTTCTTTTGGAAGCTTGTTTCAAGCTTTGAGATTACGTTAGGAGTTTCATTTTGTACACATGATCTTCTCGATGACATCCACCAGACATCCACAGTTTATTCTAGTGGATGTATCAGATTAGTACAAAATATCCGCACTATAATGTAGTAAAGGTCTATATTTTGGGATGTTGATTTTGAGAAAGTGAACTCTTCGTAAAAGTTTAAATGGTAATTAATACTGTTGTTTTGTTTGACGACTTGATATGTACAACTATTGGGAAGCGTCACAACGTATAGATGTCAGTCCTCGATATCCATTGCATGTCTTTTGTGTGTAATGTTTTCTATATCTGGTGGTCCATTGTCTGAACATGAGAATGCAAGATGTTCACTTTGGATGTCGCTATTGAGAAGTGTAGATGTCGAAGTCAATATCTATTGTACGTCATTCGTGTTAGAACGATGAGAATGTAAGATGTTCACTTCGGATGTATACCAAAAAATGTGACAGAGTATAGATATCGAACTTCGATATCTATTGTATGTTCTTTGTGTTGGAATGATGAAAACGCAAGATGTTCACTTCGACAATATCAATTGGGAAGCGCAATAGTGTACAGATATGGAGTCTCAATAACTATTAGATCTCCTTCATGTTTGAATGCTTTTTAGATCTGGTGATCCATGGTCCGTACATCAATGATAATCCGATATACATCACTTCTGTTTACCACGTCTGACAAGAATAGAGATCAGACACCGGACTAGATTTTCAAACACGAATATAGATATTGAACATCAATATCTATATTAGAGGTATGATATTGTCTTAGTCGTCAAATATGAATATAGATATCGGACAAGATATCTCTATTTGAGGTCCGATGTGGTGTTAATATCTAGACACGAATATAGATATCAGACCTCGATATCTATAGATATCGCTGGTAAAGACAAGTTTCGATCATAAATTAACATCAATCGATGGTGTAGACAAAACACTCTGCATCTTTAGAGAGATGTCTTAAAAACATCCACATATGGATATGTCGATAACCAAATGGTGTCTTAGTTGTACTTAATCTAAACTTATGAAATCCAAACGATCAGTTCACACAAGAAGTTATTATATCCTAGGGCATACAGTCTCATCATCCTCGACAACTCACTCATGGTCATTAGGTCTGATCGAGTGAATCGAATAATGTATATGAATATGGGTCTTGCACCTCATCGTCAATATAGAGACAATGAAACTGCATGTGATCATTAAAAACAAACAGAGGAGGAGATTACATTACTACCTACAAATGACAACTTGCTCAACATATATTGACAACTTATTCGATGGAGAGGTGTTCAATAATCTCTCCAGTAGGTTGTTCCTTCTCGAACTCCACCTTCTCTTGTACAAGTGACTTGGCTCCTACCAAAGTCATGAACGATAGAATCACGGTTCCAGTCTAATTAGGATCCAAAATGAAGAAATGGAAATAATGGGCGGCTTGGTCCTAGAAGCTTACTCGCTCAACTGGTGTGCAAGGGACTCGTAGTTTTCATTGTCGTTTGGAATGCTAAACTCCTCTTCAACAATTAATGACATTTTGGTCATATGACAGATTACCTCAAAAGTTGGAGGAACAACATGGACGACGGAGTGATTTAATGAGCTCACGAAAGCTAATAACGTTGGTTTTTCAGCCCCGCTAGATACTTGATTTTCTTTTTCTATAACAACATTTTTACTCGCTCTCGCCGTCTTCAATTTCTCTCCTGCTTGATCATGGACTAAAAGCACAAAGTTGTCAGAGTTCGACATCTAATATGTGAACTAACGATAGAAAGAATAGCTTCACAAGAAGAGTAATCAAAGTTTGATATCGTGCATATCTTTGCTGCGTCTGCGCATGCATTTGATTGGATCTTCTGGATGCACCATCGACGTTCTTTCCGTTCTCCTCTCCTCTCCTCCATCAGATCTAGAAAATCTATGCTTGACTTCCTGCACTTTTCTCCAATGGATTTTGTCAGAGTGGCATCATGTACCTTCCTCCGCACTCTCGTTCTATCTATTTTGTCCTATCTATCTCTTCATTCATCACATCATCCACTACCTCAACTAGTTCAATTTGATCGTTGATGCAAGCATCACACATTGTAGTATCAAGCCAATTGCTCGAGTATTCTTTCATAGGGATCTGTGGCCTTGTGACATGAAGGGCCTCGTATATAACATACTCCTCTTTTGATACCAAAGAGATGATTGTCGAACGCTCTCCTTTTGAGAATTGGAAAGTATCAAGGATAGTTCTTCTCCTCCCATGAATTCATAGCTCAAAAAATCTTGTCGTTCTTACATTACATACTGAACTAGCTCTCTCAGTCAGTTTAGAGGATCATACAAGACGACAATTAATTTTAACGAGGAATGTTTTCTTTTCACGTATGACAAAAAGGAGTGAAATATAATCACTTAGCTCTTGCTCTAAGAACAAGGGTAGAACGTATTTTTCTTTTTGTGGATCGTACCAATGTGCGTCATTTTTTACCACGAGAAAATTGCAAAACTTCCCAAGAAGTGTTTCGTGCAAACTCTTGTTATTGTCATCAATCTTGCTCTCTATCAATGCTCTGAATATGACAATAGCCATTGCTTCGAGACCTTTCCACATATCCCACTATTGCAACTAAGATTTTATTTCCTTGACCTCGTCGTTCTTAAGTGGATGGTGCAAGCGGTTGTGCAAAGCTTTGTCATGATGGTTGTAATGACAATCAAGTAATTTCATCCACAACTTTGGCGTCATAGGAGCTACCACGAACGTTCTGATTGTAGAAATATCGATATTTCTAAGAAGACATTCTAAGAAGAGAAAGTGAGTAGACAAGGAAGTAAATAGGAATGAGATAAGTGAGGCTTCGCCTCTCCATGTATATAGTGAGGGTGAATTCAAACAAAACTCTAATGGTGAGTTAGCCCTCTAATTAAATGTATGTAATAATCTTAACTACTCTAGCTGGTATTAGTCGCTTATGTACTAGAGCTTGGGACTATATCAACACTCTCATTCAAGCTCGACTCTACATCATGTACTCCTAGATAATGTCTGAAAGCATCAAACTTATCTCTAGGTAATGCTTTAGTAAGGATATCGGCAACTTGATCTCATGTGCTTACATAATTGAGGTCAATATCTTTTGCAAGGACATTCTCATTAAGAAATGATAGTGCACCTCAATGTGCTTCATCCTAGCATGGAAAACATGGTTACTAGTTAACTCCATGCTGCTAATGTTGTCAATATATACAACAACAAGATCTGTACATTCCACACCAATATCAGATAGTAGACATCAAAGCCAAATCGCATGTTGCATTCGTTGCTCCTCGGTACTCTACTTTTGTGGGTGATAAAGTAACAGTAGGTTGCTTCTTAGAAGCTCAACTTATAGCAGCACTTCCAAGTTCAAAAGTGTAACTTGACGTGGATCATATCGGCACTCCCTGCCCAATCAACATTAGTGTAGCCATGTAACAACGAAGGTCCACCGTATCGATAGTGAAGTCCGTACTACATCGAGAACTTCACATGGCGGATGATCCACTTGACAGCCTCCAAATATGATCTCTTGTAACACACAAGAAAACCAAAAGATGCTCAAAAGTAATAATTTAAAGATCTCACCTGTTTACTATTCAAAAGTAGTAAACATGTGACAAAGGTGATTCTTTATGGTTGTCTTTTATTCTCACGTGCAAAAATCAGTCCCGGTAGAGATCAAACTCAGGTCTATCCAACAAGACAGAGTTGATAATCCTGAAAAATAACATAACAGATACTAAACAGGTCATGGACCTCAAGAAAAAGATAAACAACAAAGATACAGAACTACGGATGGAAATATTTCAACGAAGAAGTATTGCTGAAGTGCTACTAAGTAGCTTCTAACACCATAAACGCTAAGTATCTTCACACTAAGTTATCTTCACTACTACTGGTCTCGGAAACTCTGACGAAGAAAACTCTTCTACCGCCGAAGTACGAAGTTCAACTTCTTCCTACGTGTCTTCACAAAAAGAACAACTGTCTCCAAGGGTAACTTCGTCTTAAAACTACTTCGTGGTAAACTAACTTTGTAGTTGCTGGTTTGTTCTTAGGCTTCGCCACAAACTTCCGATTTCAGTTGTAAACTATGAAGGACTTTGTCACCCAGACTAACTTCTACCATAACACTACAAGACTTCGTAGGTAAATCCTTGAAACACACAATGGCTTCGTAAACTTCAGAAAATAGAAAATGCAGATAACAAACACATAGAGATACTGAGAACGAACAACACAACGTTTATATACAGTTTTGTCCGAAGATGACAAATCTCACTTCCTAAGAAGAAGGATTACATCTTTAGCGTCAGATCAGTAGACGAAACCGAAGTATCTACACTACCTAACTGTAAAGTCCTAGCTATACTCCATAATGATAGTTTAACTATCTCTCCGATCTCTCGAATCTCACGTACTATCCTCTCTATGACTCGAACTATCCTACTCTTAGTCGAAGGATCTGCCGCTGTTGTCATCTCCACCCAAAGTCACGTTAGAAGCTCCTTCTCTGATGAGTCAAGCTCAGTGGCGAAGTACGAAGTTAACACTTCATCCACTTTACCCCGATGTTCTTCTATCTTCATCTCTGCCAAAGTCTTTGCCTCTTTAGCCTTCACAAGTCCGTCATCCTTGGTCGCCAACTGATCCTGTAAAGTATCCCTCTCTGACTTCATGTCGTGAAATCTTGAAGTCATCAAGTTCAACTTCGCTTGTAAGTCCTGAATGTCTTGTGAAGACTTTATGTGTTCTTCAGACTTCGCTTGAAACAGAGCATCGTGCTCCAATATCAGCTTTTTCACCTCCTCCGAAGTGTCTTCCAACTTCGTCATGAGCTGGTGCTTCTCCTCAAGCCATCTCTTCCGTCTGAAGTGTATCGCGCTAAGAAGTTCAGATAGCGTCAATGGCACCTTCGCCTCCTCCTCGTATATCTGTCTCTGCATATCCAACTGAACAAGGATTGGCAGCGCGGTACCACTCAAGAACTCCAATGTCTGCTCAAACGTCTACAACTCCTTCTTGATACTTCAGTCTCTGCGGACCAAAGTTGTCGCTTCGTCTGCTTCGCTGTAGTACGAAATGTCTCTTGAGGACTCTCAACTTGTACTTCAGTTGCTCCCGAATTCACCCTTCGTAATACAAACTTTTCGAGCTCTACATCCACTCGACTTCGCCTTGGGCGCACTTCTCCTACAATCTCCACTGAAGAAGACTTAGGTGGTACTTGAGTTTCTTCGGCTTCTTCTTGTTCTTCATCCGAAGTCTCAATCATAGATTTCTTTGCCTTCTTCTTCCTACGCGAAGTAGTTCCTCCTGACGTCTTTTCATCTATTCTTCTCCGCTTCGTCCGAGTACTCGGTCCTGCAGAAGTGACCGGTGTGATCATGTCATCCTGCTGAGGTGTCGGTTCTAATATCAATTCATCTTCCACCCAACCCCTCGGTCCATACTTGTCTTCCTCGGCCGGCGTTAACAAGTGCATCCCTCTGTAGAAGACTGCAGCGAAGACTGTGAAGTACATCGATCCACCCGTCAAAGGTATTGAACAACTTTTGCACACGTACATGGAAGATCTTCGTCCAATACGTCTTATTCCCCGCAAGTATTTGCTTGATGAAGTGAATCTGCCAATTCGCCAAGTACGAAGTGCGATAGGGTTTGAATATCGTATTCAAAAGCCACCGCAATGTCTCTTCGGAAAGGATCCCTGTAGCTGTGCACCTTGAATCCGTTTGATCATACTGGCATCGTGGAGAAGAATTTGTTGTACTTCGCCACTTCGTCGTGCTATCGTACATGAGATCTCCTGACCGTCCTACGTCATCATCCCAAGCACGAAGCTCCAATGCGAGAGTGTCCAGTTCTGTGGTCTTCCTCGCAAATCGTCTGAAGTGTATCTGTGACAAGTCAGTATTTCGGTTACCAATTCCGCCGACACAACGCCTCAATTCTGCAACAGGAAGGACAATTCCAATTCCTCAAGTTGTCTCTCAGGGCTAGAAGTCAAGCCACTTCGTTGCAAATGATTTCAGCTTCACAGACGGCTTCTGCGAAGTCTGCATTCCTCTCATCTCTCCCAACTGCTGAAGCACGAAGTTCTTCGGCTCTGGGAATGCGAAGTTCCTCTCCTTTGGATTCTGCCACTCAAATGCTACGAAGTCGAATTTCCCCAAAGTCACTCTTCGTCGGTCTCTTATCGCTATTTTCGGAGCGCTACAGTAAACATGCGAGCAGGAATAATAAAAGTGAATAACTGTGACACCTCTTATACTTATTTCTCCTCTCTCCTCACGTGAGAAGATCCTCCTATCCTTTGGCGATAAAGTCGCACTAGCTTCCGTCATACTTCTTGAGCTCATAACTTCGTCGTCCGACATTCATTCTCAGCGAATGAGATATCCTTGGAAAGTTCTTCGTCTATAGAATGCAACCAGATTATCATACCAAAAATATACACTTCGTAGTTCTTGTATTTCCACTCAGCATCATTCTTCGGCAAAGAAACTCTATACTACAACTAAAACTATTCTATTTCGTCATCTATGGTAACTAATCTACTTCTTTACTAACAAAAATAAAAATTTACTAACAAAATGAAAATCCAAGGCTTCACATCTCCGTGGTGATTGCATAACTAAATGATCAGACTGACGGCATAGCTCAAGTCTGGTCTGGTGATAGTCAGGTAGATAAGACTTACAACTGTCTGTACATGCGAGGATCGTCAAGTAACTCACCATCTTCTGCTCCTAGCTTTACTCCTTGTTTTAATGGTGTAGCAATGGTTTGCAGTAGCATATTGTTGCTGTACAAGTCAAACATCCTTCTCATCTCTAATGAACTCCAAAGCAAGGAAGTACTTGAGCTCTCTTAAGTCCATCATCTCGAACTCGAATTTCACATGATCCTTGATATAGGAAATTAGCTCCTCATAGTTACCGGTGATGATCAAATCATCAACATAGATGATGATCATCATAATCCGATCTCATATTCTTAATGAATACAAGATAGAGTATGAACTATAGAGATGAAAACCAAGAGAATGCAAATAAGAATTGATCTTTGCATTCCATGCTCTTGGTGTATGTTTTAGACCATAGAGAGCTTTTTGTAACTTACACATATGAGAATGGAACTTAGGATCCTCATAACCTGGAGGTTGCTGCATGTAGACCTTCTCCTAAAGGTCACCATTGAGGAAGACGTTCTTGAATTCCATCTGGTGCATCTTCCAACCTTTCTGAGTCACAACTGCTACTGCGGTTTGAGTAGTCACCATCTTCGCAACTAGAGCAAAAGTCTTCTCAAAATTCACTCCATTTTGTTGTGCGTAGACCTTGGCTGCCAATCTGACCTTATACTAACATACGATACCATCCGAATTGCGCTTGACCTTGAAGACTCACATGCAACCAATCATCTTCTTATTCTCAAGTAAGTTCACCAACTCTTATGTCTGTTGGTGGTGAAGCGCAGTAATCTCGGCTTCGGTAGCACTCACCCATTAGGCTTTGTGCATCGTCTTCTCAACTGAACTCAGTTCTTGTTCCTGAACAACATTAGTCATATATGCATAATGTGCAGCAAGAAAACCTTCATGCATATACCTACTCACTAGATGCTTTGGTCGTTCAGATATGCGAGAGGTAATCAGTGCACTAGTCACCTCCCCTTGCATCTGATATGACGCAGACATCAAGGTCTAAGACAAAGTATCCAATGGATGTGGAAGATCCACATATTTGGACGAGTCAAACATACAATGTAATAGCACTCTCTTGTCTTGTGTAATAACAACTCTATGTGAATTTGATTTTGATATAGAATCAATGACTTCTCCAAATCCTCCACTCAACATACTACTCTGAGATACTACAGTGGACTGACTCCTTGGTTCTATAGTAGATACAAGGATGGCTACGACAGGTGCAAGAGCAAACCAAGACTGTAGCTCATCAAAGACAACATCTCTACTTATATAGAACTGCTTCGACGAAAGATTGCAACATCTATATCCTCTTGTATCATAAACATATGCAAAGAAGATATATCTATCTGCTTTCGGATCTAGTTTCTTACGTTTCTCATCAGGTATATGCACATGAAAGATACATCCAAATACTTTAAGAAAAGAGTAATCAGGCTTACTGTCTATAAAGACCTCCATCGATGTTTGGCTGTGGACTATCGCTATAGGCGTCCGATTCATGAGATACACCACACATGAAACAACTTCTGCCCAGTAAGGTCTAGGCATGGTCTTCTCGTTCAACATAGCACCTGCAACTTCTGTATGTGTCGGTTCTTGCACTCCGTAAGAATTCTGTTCTGCTTGAATTGTAATTGTAGGTCTTCTAGCATTGGATGTCATGCTCACGCAGATATGCATCAAACTCTCTAGAAAGAAACTTTTCTCCTCCGACAAATCTCAGACAGAGGATAAATTCTTCAGACTATTTCTCCACCAACTTCTGGAAAGTCTAGAATGCTAACAGTACTTAGGCAGAAGACTTGTTTCTCAACAAGATCTAAGTATAACGTGAATGATCATCAATGAAGGACATGAAGTACTGAAAACTAGTCATACTTGGTTAAGAAGCAGTCCAAACATCAGTGTGAACAAACTCCAAGAGCTTGTTCGTTTTGCTACTTGATCCCTTAAGGAGCTGTCTAACTTGCTTGTCGAACTAACATGTTGCATAGAGTTCAATGCGTTCACTGGATTTGAATTTGAATAGACCTGTAACCAGATCAAAACTAAGAAGGCTTTTCAGCCTCTGGAAGTTCATGTGCTCAATTCGCTTGTGTTAGATGTCAATATCAAACACTATTGGATCACTGTGTCCGTATATGGCAACTTGTAACTTAAGCGCAGAAGCATCTAGTTTGAATAGCCTACCATTTTTGTTACATCGAGCTATGAAAATGCTATTAGAATCTTCAATAAAACATCCATTTTTATTGAAGCGCACATGCAGATCCTGCTCTATCAACTATCTTACAGTTAGCAAGTTTCTAGTTAATGTGGGTATATGCAAGATATTCCTTATACCAATAAATGTTGAAGCAGGAATGTCTAACAAAATGTTATCCTTGTGTTGGATCTAGGGCTTGGTGTTATCGTTTGTCATCATAAACTGAGGAATCTCTGCAAGCTCGAGTAAACTGAACCACTCTCGATGAGGTGTCATATGACTGATGACGCTAGAGTCGATCACCCAATCAATCTGTGGCTCAAAAGTCACATAACTCTGATGTGTTGTAGTCAGCAGTTGTTCTGAATAGACTTGCTCAATTGTGCATAGTCTTGCTTTTTTTGTTGTCGTACTACTTTTGGTTGTTTTGTCGCTTGTAGCACTTATTGATATTGTAGTCTTGCTTCTTGTAATAGTTGCAAGAATCAAACGCATGTCTCTTATTGTTAGAAGATACTCTTACCACCAGATGCTTTTTTGCCTTTGCAATGCTCTTGCCACCTTTCAGAGGTTGATGATAATCATCTTCTAGGAATACCTCTATAAGTTCATGGTGATTTTCTTAGATGATTTCTGTGTTTTTGGTTCTAGAAGTCAGCATCTAAGCTACATGCATAAATGTTTTGAGAAGTGCAGGATGACGAGGTTGGCTCTACATCTAGAGAAGTATTTTTTTGTCATGGGAAAAGATATCTTATTGAGTTCTAGAGTTTCTGCTTGTGGGATTGAAGTAGATCAAGACAAGATGAATATCATCATGTCTTTTGTGTCACCTAAGAACCTTAGGGAGCTGAGAGGATTCTTAGAGAATGTTGGATATTACAGGAGGTTCAAGGAGAACTATGATACTTTAGTAGCTCCACTTACCCAGATGCTGAAGAAGGATGCAGAGTATCTCTAGACAGAACAGAGGCATAAGGGCTTTGACCCTAAGAGACAACTTGGTGAATGCTCTTGTACTCAGACCTCCAGACTGGGAAGAGAAGTTTCATGTGTACGTTGACGTCTTAGCTTTTGCAATAGGAATAGTGTTGTCCCAAAAGGATGAGAAGAGGAAAGACTTCCCTATCTACTATGATGGATGTCAACTCACTGATGCACAAAAAAAGTATTCCATCACAGAGATGGAGTGCTTAGGGATGGTGTTTTCTTGCAGAAAGTTTCTCCATTATTTTGTTGGCTAATGAGTTTGTATTTTATGTTGATCACTTTGCCCTGAAGCACTTTGTGAAGAAAGCTGACCTCTCAAGGAGGATTGTAGGTGGATCCTCCTACTGCATGAGTTCACGTACATTGTGGAGTATAGACCTGGACGCCAGCATATCAATGTTGACTTCTTATCTAGGTTGGATACATGAAGTATAAAGCAAGAGGTAGCTGATATCTTTCCAGATGAGGCATTGTTTACCATCTCAATGGAGACGTCATAGAGTGAGAGGAGGTGAGAGCTTGCAGTTAGAGGTAGCTCATCTATGTCAGCATACAATATATCAACCTCTCCTTATGTTTACCTCTGGAAGTACTTAGAGGATTTGGAGTACCTAGAAGGAATGGATGCTGAAGAAAGAGTTGTGTTTCAGCAAAAGGCAACTCCTACACTATCATGAGAGGAGTGCTTTTTAAGTTAGGAGTTGATGATAGGCTTCGGACGTGCTTACTTTCCATGAAGGTAAGGAGAGTAATAATGTCTCTACACCATGGTGATGCTAGAGGGCATTACATGCTGAGGAACACAGTCTAGAAGACACTGGAAGTAGAGGACTGGTGACCCCAAATGTACAAAAATACGCAGACGGAGATCCAGAGGTGTGATCCTTGTCACAGGGTAGGTCAACCTACAGATATCACCAGGTGGTCCCTCACTCCCATTTTGCCATTGGCACCATTTGAGAAGTGAGGGACAGGCTTTGTTGGACCTTTCCAGCCACCAACGTCCTATACAAGGAGACTGTATATCTTGGTTGCAACCGATTATGCAACCAAGATGATAGAGGAAGAAGCTACCAAGCAAAATGATGCTGCCAAGGTAGCCAAGTTCTTGTTTGAGAATATCATCACCAGTTATGGCTGTCCACTTGAATTGGTGAACTCTTTAACCAGACTATTCAAGCGCTACTTCCTATTTTCAAATTAAGCACATGAAGACTACACCTTACAACCGTAAGGCAAATGGGTTGACTGAGAATTCCAATGGGCTACTATGCAGAATTCTCAATAAGGTGACAGTGAAATATGCTCATGACTAGGATCCGAAGTTATCTTCTGTACTTTGGACATTAAGGAATGCAGAGAAGATAACTACTCAGAGTACATCATTTTACCTGATGTATGGAATGAATCCCATACTTCCTATTGAGTTTGAAGTGTCTTCTAATTTTTAGTATTTCTTTTTTATTTTATATATTTTAATCTATAATATATATATATATATATATATATATGTAGCCAAGAATACTACACTGAGAGTATTTTGGAGAAAAACTCTTTTGTTACTTTCTCGTATCTCCAGCATCGCTATGCTATAGAATAGATTATGTATAATTTTTTGAGAACCAGATATTTGTTTTACTCGTATCTCCAGCATCGCTATGCTGTATAATAGATTATGTTACAATTTTCTGAGAACCAGGTATTTGTTTTATTCAACCCTACCTTGAGGGTTGAGCTCTTTCCATCACCAGTTACCCTTACCCTGATAAGTAGTATGGGAAAAGCTAGAAAGCAATCAACTGAGAAGAAAGATTTATCAGAGAGTAATTATCCTCTTAGAAGATTATTATCCTTTGACTATGGATAATCGATGAAGGGTACATAGGTATAGGACCTGAACTCGGTAATGATTGCACAAGGAGGAGCCAGGAAGGTCACGACCAGTTCATCGTTAACGAGGTAAATGCCTCCACGCGGTACACAAAAGAAGTGTGGATGGAGAACTGCACCGTTTCTTTCGTAAAGGGACCATCTACCTCCGTCAAGGGAGAAATATAGAGGAATCACGAAGAGGAGAAATCGGCTGAAGGAGGTATGCCATACTTGAGTACTTGAACAGATTGAAGCATGAACGACCGACCGTCGATAGATAGAGTGGTCCCCCTTGATTACTTGACATCTGTATCTGTTCGTGTTGCTCAGTTTCCTGATCCTAGGTATTTAATATTTAATATTTTTGTTTTTAATTTGACTGCTGTTGATATATTCTCAATTTTCAATATATTGAAGTTTATACTAGTTATTTTGGCTTTTCAACGTTCCACAATTTGATTCATTAGTAGAGATTATAGACAAGATCTACAACATGATTATGATGAAGACCCTATGATGAGCCCAAATGAAGAGATAGAGAATCTATGATGGATGATTTATGAGGTAATTTAGGTATATCTTAAATTCTCTCTTATTTTTCAGCTAGTTTTGGAGAAGTTTGACTTATTCAGTTCATTTTTTGCAGAGAGAAGTATTTCAACATCTGGTTCTCAATCACTTTCAGAGATAGATCGTTATCTCAAGCAACCTCAAGAACATCATAAAGTTTATCCTATACAACAGTAGTTTAATCACAAATATTTTTATCCTCGATTGTATATGATGGCATGTGATTATTTAGGAATTCCAACATCTTCGGTGTGTGCAAAGGAATCCAATTCAGCTGCAAAATCTATTTTTGATCATCGATCATCTCGAATGCATGTACATTCAAAGCAAAGTCTTGTCTTAGATCTTGGTTGGAGACATTATAAGCAACGAGAATAGCATTATCTCATGGTTACCATGTTACTTACTAGGCTTTGGATAAAGATTGGTCACCACTAGCTCTAGATGACGAAGTTAGGGAGTATACGATAAGTGATCGACATGATCGTCTCCTTGATCTCAGTACTACATGAGCACTTTTGTGAAGCTTTGTGATTTAAGACTTCTAAGACAATTTGCTTTATAAAGTTTCAGTTCGAGAGCTTTGAATCCAGTTAGAAATTCAATGTTTTTTATAATTTTATAACTAATTACATCTCGCACTGCAGTCAAGTTTAAAATCTCCGCTGTGCTTCTTTTCCAGAAATAACACAATTTAATTGCATGGCATAAGATAGTAACTGAGTCTAAAATCAAATGTAAATGGTCCATTAAACTCTCTAAAAGAAAAGCGAGTTCTGGTCGTGAATATGCAGGAATGGTGTGTGATATTTGTGAGTTCGTGTTCGAAGATGGTTTGGTTCGTACTTTTCAGAAACAGTTCAATTCGGAAATGGACTCGTCCGATGCATTTTTGCAAACGGTTCGATTTGTAAATGGTTCGATTCAAACCCTTTTTGATTGAGAAATGGTTTGGTTATTATGCAACCCAGTTCAAAAACAGTTTAATTTTAAATTAAAATACGGTTCAGTCCTGGTCCGATTCCATGGAAAACTGTTCAGTTCGGAACCGAACCAGGTCTACTCTTACCACTGGCCCATCTTCTGTTCCCAGATGGGTCATATTGTTCTTCCATCTGTACTTCCAGAATTACCGTCGTCCAAGTATGTGCACTTTTATGGTTATCAGATCTCCAGCATATCAATCGAGGTTGTTGGGTGTATATAACAAAAGAGAGCAAAAATGTTACAACAACGAGCAATACAAACTGTTATAATCCTTTCTCTTTGTAGGACATTCCTGAACCAATTGTAAAACATCAAATTAACACACTCTTTTGGAAGTTCTCAGAAACTATGGTTTTCCTGGAAATTACTTTCAACAATATCCTCGATTATTATTAGACCTTTCACAAACTACTAGTTCACTAGTTCTAGTCCATTCTCTTTTGGAAGTTCTCAGAAACTATGGTTTTCCTGGAAATTACTTTCAACAATATCCTTGATTATCATTAGATCTTTCACAAACTACTAGTTCACTAGTTCTAGTCCATTCTCTTTTGGAAGATCTCAGAAACTATGGTTTTCCTGGAAATTACTTTCAACAATATCCTGGATTATTATTAAATCTTTCATAACCTACTAGTTCACTAGTTCTGGCCATTCTCTAACCTCTGGTCTAAACTTCGCTTGTTAAGTGGTTCGATTCTTTAACAAGTTATCTATATCCTAGATCTACGACCTTCGTAAGTACTTTAGCCCCACTTACTGAAATTACTCTCGTAATAGTTCTTTAAAGTTTAACTTGCAGCTTCAAGTTTAAGTTCAAGAACTATGACGGCTCCTAGACTTTACTTTTCCCCACATAACCTTAACCATACAAACTTAATTATCGATATATAAACAACAGGGTAGACACCATACATGCACTACCTCTTCCACCTCTACTGCGTAGCATCCGTCTACCTCTAGGCGGGACTCACTCACAGGCTACTTTCCAGTAGAGCACGTTCAGTTCTTTTGCTCATCTTTTCACTAATTTCATTCTCTCCTACACTACATCTCTGTTTGCAGTCTCTCTTCCAACTTCACTGATCTACCACTGCACAATGATTGAAAGTTTTCCCTTAGATGTCCCCCAATTGAACAGAAACTCCTGGACCAATAAACCCTGATGAGTTTATTAAGTCTTTATTTGATTGACCACTTTTTCAACTCATGTAAGGCCTAACCCTCTCTGTTGTGTGTTGATGAAGTCAGAGAGCACTTTTTCAACTCATGTACAGCCTAACCCTCTCTGTTGGATGTTGATGAAGTCAGAGAGGAGGTTGAGGTGCATGCGACAAGAGTGTGTTCTACTGCATGCTCCGAGTGCATATTGTGATAATTAGGTTCTTGGGTAAACACTACACAGTACCTAAGTGCATCAGTGATGGACGAGCAAATATACGCTCTTCTTTCACTGCCCTTGTCTGCTTTCTCCTGTACTCTCTCGTTAAATCTGTGCTCCTCAACTCTTGCACTAGATTCTATAGTTAAGCGGTACTTACGTTGTGATTTGATTACCTTCGTTTCTTTCAACATTGCAGTAGGCAAATCTAGTTTATCTTCTTTTCGACATTAGATTTGTATTTGCCTTTGAGGCATATTGCATTTGTTCTCTTTTCATTGTCTACTCGAATTTGATTACATACCGAGAACTTATTCTGAAAATGTGATTCGCATTACACATTTTCATCGGCACACTCTCAAGTTATATAACAATTCGTTAATTCCGCTCCACATTGTTCGTACATATTCAGTCCTTAATTGATTCTCACTGTGTACTTGACTGGACTAATTATATGATACCCCTATACTAAGTGGTCCTTGAGCATATCTACAATTCTTGAAGTACGAAGATAACTACTACTTCACATTACAATATTTTCACCTCATACGGTTGGAATTTCCACTTTGGTGGAATTTGTACAAAACTTGAAACACTTATTCCTCCTTCCAGCAAACCTTCTTACGGTTAGTTTCCATAAAACGGTGACTGTGGACGTCGCTGAGCAAACAAACTTCTTGCGACATCAAGAAAGCCATGTGTAGCTACACTCACATGGCTTTTTATCGGTAGGTCTTTTGCGGAATGCGGACACCTACGGAGAGTTTCGTAACCGAAAGTGTCCGGAGAACTGATCACTCGTCTCCGTAAAAATGATTTTATGTCCGTGGAGAAAATCGGAGAAATTCTACGGACTGTGACAACGTGGCAAAAATTCCGGTTCATCAAAGAAACAAAAATGCGCAATTGCATGCAAGCCGTTCATCTCTTGAATCTGTACCTGTTACATCCGGTTCATAACAAAATATTAACCGTCGCAATCCGGTAACTCTATTTCTGCGGACACTCATCATTATTTTCCGTAGCTCTCCGGATTCAGGAGAACTTACACCATGTGAGTGCAGCGTGAGGAACTAGAAAAATGGGTATTCGCTTACCGTTGAATAGAACCACCAGAAACATACTCTAGGAATATGTACACGCTGTCGGCTGTCTCATCTTCTTCCATCCCAATGTAGCCTACTATATGTTTATGATTCATCGTCTTGTAAAGGCATATTTCTCTTTGCAGTGCTTCCATATGAAATATTCGTTCTTGGCCTTGGATTGTGGACTCAAATTTCAGCTGCTTCACTGCCATCAGCTGGCCAGTTAACTGATTCAGTCCAGCGAAAACCTGTTGAGACGAAAACATGTTGCTCTGAGATATTGAATCCACAGTTTATGAATCTTTCAAGCCCTAGGAACAGCAGACGATGCTGATTTTAAGGAAAGACGGATTCAAAATTACTCCAAGAGGCGGTTCTGCATATATGTGGCTCTTAGTATGACGGACAAAATTTAGTAGATGGTATACCTGTTGAAAATCGTATCCGAGGTAATGACCCATCACGTCAAAAACATAGTTGCAGGATCAAATACTTTCAACGTTAATATTAAGGATGTACAATCTTACTTTCTCTCTTTAAGGAGAAGACAAACCGCTGCATTTGCTATAGCTTTTTAGGTTTTAACTTCCATGCGAACTTTATAGCTGTTTCTTGCTCCTTTGAGCAAAGTGTAGACTGTAATGAACGGTAAGATTCAGAATGAAATTCGATTTATTCGAAGTCACGGGTGATGTGCAAGTAGATCTTTTCTTATGCAAGAAACATGAAAATTCAATGTTTCTTGATTGTTCCGGAACAATCTGAAAGACGGTCACATACGATAGGCTACGAACACAAGTGAGATTTTAAGGGCCAACTATCCGATTAATTTCTAAGAGCCATGAGGCTCGAATTCTACTCTATCCAGAACCTAGCAAAATCTTTATCACTCTAATAGGATATAATTGTTCTCGATTTATCAACGTCAATCAATACAAAAGTGTTGGAAGTTGGAACGGGCTCTACTGCTACGGTTTCATGAGATCTGTATGTGTCGTTCATATAATGGGACTCTACTGCTTCAATCTAGAATATGGAATTGTTTCTAGTAACTTAGGATGGTAAGGGATAAATTCTCGAGAAGTTCATGGTAAATGATAATAATCATGGAGGGAGAGGTGAGTTAGTGGTAATGATACTGAAAATAACTCTGATATAATATCCACTTGACTACAGCCAAACTGAAGATTTAGCATGAAATCTCTCCCACACATTGAAATTTTCTCGTCTTACTACATCAAATCTTAGTGGGAACATAGTAAACATAACCAATATGCATGCAACATGAACTTTCGGGAACTTTTTTTTGTCTTTTGTTAACAAGGAATTATATAAATGTTAAATAAAATACATATACTAAGTAAATATAAATAATTAAAGTTTTTCATAAACGTTATTTGTTAACCCATGCCTTGAAACACGGGGAGAGCAGACAAAGACCCATAAGTGTTGGCCGGACTGTCGCGCTTCAAGAGGTATAAGTCCGGGGTCATGTACTAAAAAATATATAATTTAATCTGACATTTAATTTAATACCTAACCCTTCCGATCGGAAGGGTTAGGTCTTAAATTAAACGCATAGTTCCCCCTCTTCCGAACTCGGAAGAGGGTGAATATGCATGCCTACAAATGAAGGGTATGGCAAAAGAATCACCATCCTAAAAACCATCCGGCACTCCAGTTTGGAGCAACTGGTAACATACTAACAACCGTCTGTAACTTCTTCGCATTTTACTTGGATGGTGTCCTATCTTCAACCCGCGTTTTCCATCACTCGTTTTGAATATGATGGCATCCAAGAGCTCGATTCATTCTTTATCACTGACTTGTTTAACATTCTTTCCAACACACTCATGCACAAGAACTCGGGTCTCATTCTTTATGATCAACCTGTATTATCATGACTGAAATCAAGAGAAATGTTCCTCGACAAAAAAATCAGTGCAGAAGAAAATAAACAACTTTGTAGGAGTTGGATGAAGGTTTCATGGTATCCTAAGACAGGATTCAACAAGGTTTGAAGACCTATGGGAACTGATAGCATATCATTACAATGGAAATCATCCTACAAGTTGTGATGTTCGTCCATTGAGATCCCTAGAATGCAAATGAGGATTAGGGTTTAGGGTCAGGTGAGAGATCAGATAAAGACATGTTAAGGTGATTTTGTTGATTATGTCACAAAGTGGGCAAAAGCAGAGTTAGTGGTAAAAGCAAATGCTACCATCTAGATTCAGTTTTTGGAGAGGCATCTTATTGCAGGATTGGGAGTTCCCCTCACCATATCTCGGACAATGTATCAATTTGCAACGAGGCAATCATTACAGCTTCATAGGGAATTATGCATTGCTTTGCAACACAATATGATCCGTAAACTAATGGTCAGGTTTAATTAAATTACTACGACTCGAAATAAGGTTGCAATACTTCTTATACGTTGGGAAAAATAATAGTTGGAGCTCTATTGAACTACCACACTACTTTCAAAGCCAGTACATGACTCACATTAGTTCACCTCACAATGAGCCTGGTTGAGTGTGCTATCAACACTTGGAGACCTTGTTGAGTGTGCGATGCACTATCGCCTCCCTAACTGATGGTTAGGTCTCTCTAACTCCAGATAGTCCCATATCTCAACTACATGATATACACCTTCATGGGTGCAAAGATCAAGAGACCGAGTGCTACATCGTCTCATCGTTGGTCGTCTGTCTGCAATCCATATCACGCAAAAAGCTAATCGGCTATCCTTGCTATATACAACGAGGGCAAGTCCACCTTCCAGTAGGAATGACACTGAGAGGTGGAGTCAAACACAACATGTGCCAACCTCTCGAACAACCATCACACACCAACACACGGGCTGCTCCACCAGCAGACCCACACAACATACACCTCAAGCTTACGCATACAACCGCTAAGCTTGGGTCAACGATATCATCAATATTTGAAAGATGACATCGCGTGCAATTACGCACGTGATCTTTCTAAACAACACCATCACGGCTCTCTAACATGAGTACTCCAGAAGGTAACACCTCATGCACTCGTAAAATAGTGCGTCCTGTGGTCACATCCAACGTCGTCGGTGTAGTCTGCTGCAGATAGATATAATCACCCGGATGAAATCTATAAATCGATAGCCGGTAACCTCTTCTTCGAATAGTTGTGTATCGCAACGTGTCTCTATGCTGAGCAATCGTTAGGTTCTCAAAAGCCATAGGCACGAATCTCTGAAATGACTCGGCTCGTTGAGAACATGCTCTCACCCACATATCCGAGTCATCAAGGTTCAACACCTCAGCAGAATCACAACAAATGATCAAAGGTAGATCTGGATCTCGGCCATACAATAGAAAATACGGTGAAAAAGAAACCAAAGACGCTTGCCGGCTAAACCGGTAGTCCATAGCCAATCATGGTTATTGCATATCTTAATCTCCCAAGTGACCTAGGTTTCTGCAAGCCATACTTGCACAATCATCTCTTCACCGTCTAGATAACCCTCTCCACCAAACCATCCGTCTCAGGATGATCTCGAGATGTAGTCCGATGATCAATCAACGCCTGATCACAAGGTCTGAAACTCATCAAGAAACTATATACCTTGGTCCGTCAGTACTTCAGCTGGTGCTCCAAAATGACTCAGCACTCGATCTAAGAAAGCATACGTTGTCCTTTCACTCGTCTTGTCTGGTAATGTCACCAACTTAATCCACTTGGAGAAGTGCTCCATCATCACCAACACATACCGGTGGTGAGTGTACAGTCAACGATAAGGATCCCGCAAAATCCAAGCTCCAACGATAACCCAACTCCATAATATGTAAGGGGTGTAGCTGTGGAGTAGGAACGTTAAACGATACTCGTATCCGATCACAAATCATACATCGTGCGACAAATTGCTGCATATCGATGTGCATACCACGCCACCAATACTACTGTCTTTGGAGTAAGCTATGTGTACGCTTCATCTCAAAATGTCCCAACTCCTCATGGACATGTCATACTGACTGTATCCTTTGCGATGGATGTGACACTATTCGTACTCTCTCATCGTCTCATACTCGAAGTACATGTCGTCCTTCTTGTCAAAATCTCTTCGTTCATTTGAAGACGCGATCTCGCTCCTTGGCACTTATTATGTCTACCACCACGCTAGTACGTAGATACTCTATTATTATCACATCGTCATGGATATCTGCTGGTCTGGAACACCATCTCCACTCTCAAGATCTGGAGATTCATCATCTATCCTCTGACTTGAGAAAGATACGACCTGGCCCTCCATACTAGAGTTCATGGTCAACACACAAAGAAAGGCATATGCATGCCACCCTGGCACCATCTCTTCATCAAGCTCGTCATGTCATCGAGCTCCAATCTGATCCTGTTGACTCGTGCATGAGTTACGACTCAACTCTTCGACATGTAAGTTGAGGATGATTTTTGTGTGTTTGGATCTAAAGAAGATCATCTGATATTTCTGAAGAAGTATTTTTTGAAGTGTAGAGAGCATCGTTTGGCTCTTCACCCTGAGAAGTGCTTCTTTGGTATGTTAGAAGGGATTTTGCTAGGACATAGGATTTCTGGAAGATACATAGAAGTCGACTATGCTAAGGTGGAAGTTATCATGAAACTTCACCCACCTGCTAACCTGACTTAGTTGAGAAGCTTCCTGGACAACGTGAGATACTACAGGAGGTTTATTGATAGGTATGCAGAGATAGCAGGAAAACTTACCAAGTTTTTTAAGAAGGACAAACCTTACGTCTGGTCTCCTGAGCAGTAGGAAGCGTTCGAGGAGATGAAAAGATTTTTGTCAGAATCTCCTGTCCTAAGGCCACCTGATTGGGAAAGGGTCTTCCACATTTATGTGGATGTTTCTGCTTTTACCATACGGATGGTACTGAGCCAAAAAGATGAGAAGAAGAAGGATTATCCCATCTACTATGCGGGAAGACAACTCAGCGATGCAGAGAAGAAGTACTCGACAACTGAAAGGGAGTGTCTTGGTATGATTTACTCCTGTAGGAAGTTTAAGCACTATCTTCTAGCTAATCCATTTGTCTTCTACGTGGATCATTTTTCTTTAAAGCATCTAGTGAAGAAAGCAGATTTGTCTAGGATAGCTAGGTGGATTCTTCTACTCTAGGAATTTACTTACACAGTGGAGTACATGCCTGGAAGACAACATGTCAATGCTGACTATCTATCCAGATTGGAGACAAAACGTCGAGAAGATGAGATGGAAGACGAGTTCCTTGACGAGAAGCTATTTCGAGTTTCTCCAGAGACACTATCATCTGAGGAGGGGCGTACCGCCTACTCCCAGAAGACGAGACTAGGTCTTCTGATCCAGTTTATGCAACTTCCACAGAGGAATCGATCTTCAAGGACTAGAGGAAGTTCTTGGAAGACCAACAGTACCTCGAGGGATTGGATGCCGAGCAGAAGGTTGTCTTCTTACACAAGGCATACCCCTACGCCATCTTCCAGGGTATCATGTTTAGGAAGGGACATGATGAGAAGCTAAGGAGATGCCTTGAGCCTTCAGAGATTAAGCCAGTGATCACGGGTCTTCACTACAAAGATGTTGGGGGTCATTATGGATTGAAGACAATGGTAAAGAAGATGTTGGACGCCGGCTACTGGTGGCCAACCATGTACAGAGACACTTTTGAGGAGATCAGAAGATGTGATGCGTGTTAGAGGATGGGAAGACCAACAGCTACTACTAGGTGGCCTCGTACTCCCATTTTACCTCTTGCTCCTTTTGAAAAGTGAGAAATCGACTTTGTTGGGTCAATCGCCCCGATAGCTAGAAGAAAACGAGCACGGTACATCTTGATAGCTATAGATTACGCCACGAAGATAATAGAGGGCGAAGCCACAAGGAAGAACGATGCTGCAGTGGTGGTCTGATTTCTTTGACACAACATCATCACTCGATATGGATGCTCACTGGAACTAGTGTCAAATATAGGCACTCATTTTCTAAATGAGACTATTTCCCTCATGACCCAGTACTTCAGAATCAAGCATCGGAAGACGACACCGTACAACCTGAAAGCTAACGGATTGACAGAGAAGTCGAATGGTCTTCTTTGTAATATTTTGAATAAGGTAACTGTTTACCACGCATATGATTGAGACACGAAGCTGCCATATGTGTTGTGGGCTTTTAGGATTTCATCTAAGGTTACCACCCAGAAGACACCCTTCTACCTAACGTATGAGATGATACCCGTTGTTCCCATCGAGTTCCCTACTTATAGGTTAGCTGTTACCGAACGCATGGAAGAAGAGAAAAGCCAAGAAAAATGTCTTCTGAACTTCGTGGAGTTCAAAGAAGACAGGAACGCAGCTCTGGAGAAGACTTACAAGGTACAAGCACAACGCAAGGTTAACTATGATGACAAGCTGAAGAAGGTGACTGTCACGGATGGGGACTTGGTTCTTCTATATGAAAACATGCATCTGAAATTCCGAAGGAAGCTTCATCTTCGCTGGATGGGTCCTTACCGAGTCTTGGAGGTCTTCATAATGGTTCCTTACAGCTGGAAGAGCTAGATGGTACCTTGATGACCACTCGCGTTAATGGGTGGTGTGTCAAGAAATATTGGACGTAAACAAAAGCGCTGATGTTTGCGGGGATGCAAACATGTGAGGGTGGCGTATGTAGTGTCCATCATTTACAAGATTGGAGATTTTATGAAATTTTTTAAGTTAATAACATGTCTGTGTAATTGAAATAACCTTATCACTTAAGATTACACCTTGCTTAGAGAGAAGCTGATCTTAAGGTCCTTTTGTAAAGAGAAGTCGACTTCTTCAGAAGATGAAAGACGGATATCTTCCGGGAAGACGTCTTCTCGGTTGTGTCTTCCAGAAGACGGAAGACAGAAGACAGAAGACAGCGACCGCGATTGCATGGGCACCAACCATGCGCCACCTAGACAAGAAGTAGGTGTACCTACCAGGTAGCCACCATGATAGTAGATAGGTCAAGGTAGTCGAAACCCTAATCACGCAGGGAAGATACAGAGACGAGGCACATTAGCACAAAATCAGTCGACTGCCTCTCGCACCGAAGGCCAACTGCTCTTTGAGGTTGATTGCAATCAGGGTAGCAAAGTGAGTCGTGGAAGCAAGAAGCTAGAATTGGGAACTCATAGGATCGAATTAAGGCAAGAGAGAGCGAGGTCGATTCTGTTAAGCTAGTCGAGTTGAAGAAATCCTTGCGGATTTCAAGAAGCAGACATCGAGGGTTGATTAGAGAGGTTTTGAAGGTGGAGCAAGAATCGATTGAAGCAGTAGAGAGGCGTAGCTCAAAGTTGACGACAGTAGCAGGTTCGTGGTGACACATTGGAGTTGGGATTGATGATCGGAAGCGCACAGAAGACTGAAGTGCAACAGAAGCAGCCGGAAGCAGTACTGAGGTTCTTCCCGTGTTCTTTCTCTTTCCCACCGCTTCCCGTCTCTGATTTGATGTCCCCGCGATTCTCCACTCGTTTGTAGGAAGCTCATCGATCGATTTCCCTACCCTGAACTTTCTTCTATGAAAATTGGGCGCGGAAGCGCTATCCAATTATTGACTAACCATCTTCTCACTTCTTCCCAAGTTGGAATCGAGCTTCCCCATCTCTCATTCTTAAATTTGATCACATGACTATCAATTTTCATATCCTACCCCACCTTTGTTCCCGAAGCCATGGACGGAAGACACTTCTGAAGACCTTAACATCTTCGGAAGATGCTTCTGAATGTCTGAACGTCTTCGGAAGATGAATGTGTTCAATTTGTATCAAGATTGGATTGGATTGGGTTTTGTGTTGAGAGAGACTTGGTACGAATCCTTAGTGACTTGGTGAATTGATTGTTGTTTTGAGAAGCCGGAAGTTGGGAATCAAGCCTGTGCCTCCCGATCTTCCGAGCTTCTCAAATCCAAGAAGAGAAGGTTGGAAAGGTTGGCAGAATGCGCGAGAAGACGTGAGGGTCCTTTACGGGTCTCTTTTGTCCGACCCATAGCAGCCTTTTCCTTCTTCTTCCCGAATTTAGAAGAGAGTTGTGAGAAGCCTTATTGGCAGAATCTGGACAGAATGGTCGACGGTCATGTCTTCCCGTCATGCATCAAGCTTCTTCTGAGCGTGTATGAGAGATAAGGAGTCGAAAGAATAGAGTATGAATATTCCGTGTCTGTTGTGAGGATAGATTGCGTGTCGGAAGTCGAAGACAGGTGAGACCAGTGGTGAGAAGCCTGGCTGCGGAAAGTCTTCCTGGAGACCACTGTCATCGCAAGAGTCCGCGATCATCTTCTGGACCTTTTTCGTACACTCTACTTCTCACATATCTTGTATCTTCTGTTAGGAAGTAGGATGAAATGCAAGGTGGGTTGTCTTCTTGGGAATCCATACAATGCCTTGCTTAGTTAGGATTGTTTAGATATAGCTCGGAAGACGAGGGGTACTTAGGAAGCACTGTTAGAATCCTAGAAGACTGAATAGCTGTCTTCTAGAAGACTAGATTCGTCTTCTGAAAGTGGAAGCCAGACTGTGAAGACTTGGGAAGGACTGAGCCTTCGACTCACAACAAATATGTGTGGCTTAGTGTAACAGAGGCTCGAAGCATGTCGATGCATCCTCGAGGGTTGGTGTTACCGGCAGCAGAGTCGGCAGAGGTCAAACCCTTCATCAAGGAGTTGGGTCTCGACTTCTTTCTGTGGGATTGGAACCTCGTGGACCAAGATCTTCTGGAGGAGGTTTGGGCAACACTGTCTCCTCGTAACCTTGTACATGCGAAGGCATGGGTCGTTCGAGGAAGACCATCTTCCTGAACGACGGAGTGGTGGCATAGGGCCTTTCACAGATCAGAATCAGAGAACCGAGGGTACGAAGTCGAGAAAAAGATCTTACCCATGATCTCAGGAAAGTGGCATGTGCTTGGAAGCATGACTTGTCTCTTCCTGGAAGATAGACAGGGGAGGAATGGGTGGAAGGTAGAAGCTTACCGAGAGCCGCGGAAGCGTCTTCTGGTGAAGCTATTTCTTCACCTCTTTCCCAAAGAGAAGGCACAGAAGACGAGATACCTTGGAGATCAGGGACGTGGAGTTCTTGGAAGCCGTCTGGGAGGACTGTCCATCAATTAGAGCGCTTTCTTCCATGCTTACGTTCAGGCAGAGTTGGTGTACTTGGGCACCCCAACAAGAGCACACCTCACCTCGTTCTTCTGTTATCTATACGTGTCCAAAGGGGACTTGACAGAAGACCAGTTGGCAAGATATGAGTCAACAAAGAAGTGCGAGGAGAAGGAAGAAATCTCGAGAGAAGACGATCGAGCAGCAGCCATAACTCCCCCTCTCACTTTTGTGCCTCATGTGAGACCGGGCACTCATCAAAAGACGCTTCTGGTGCGAGAAGACGACTCCAGCGATACGGAAGACGCGTCACCGTCAAGAAAGATGAGGCCTAAGAGTGTGCTTAGGAAGAGCACCTCTTTTCCGATCATTCATTTTGGATCGGAGTCAGATTCTCAGGAGGAGACGCTGAGCACCAGAACTACGCAGAAGATAGTTTCTGCAACTACATGGAGTCTTCCGAAGACTCCAGAAGCCGAAGTATGGGTTGACATTCCGACTGCGACTCAAGGAAGCGCAACAAAGAAAACCGCTCTTGCAATGGGAAGAGATCTTCCACCTCGGAAGATAAGAAGAGTAACGTCTTCCCGTGCGCAAAAGCAGAAGATCACAGTGGTGGAAGAGGTATCCTTGTCTTTGGAAGACAGGGAAGACACCTCCAATCGGATTGTGGAGATGAACTTGTCTTCTGCGAGAAGAAGGTTGGAAGAATTCAGCGCCTTCTTCCATTCGGAGATCCAGTGAGCTATGGAGTTGTTGGAGAAGCGTGCTATGGCTCAGGAGAAGCCACTACGGCCTGGATTTGGCATGCACAGCTTGATGCAGCAGGAAGATGTCTAGAAGAAGGTGGACGTGCTGGAAGCCAACCTCCGCACCAAGGAGAAGCTTGCAGCAAAGTATAAGGCGGAAGCAGCTGCTTCTGCCAAGGAGTCAGCACATCTGAGGAAGAGCAACTAGGAGTTGTAGGCACGTCTACAGCAGCGTGACCAGGAGGTTCTGCGGGTCAGAGATAAAATCACCTTTCTCGCAGAAGAGAAGATGACATGGAAGGCACTGCGGGAAGCCCTAGAAGCACAAGCTACAGCAGAGAAACAGCGGGAGGAAACAGAAGCCCGAGCAAATGGACTTACGGCGCAGTTGGTGGAAGCACTTCGCAAGAAGTTCAACTTCACCGCGGGTAGGAAGCTTCTCACCCTAGCTAGAGAGTGGGATGACGATTCCAAGACGATGTTAATGGAGTGCAAGAACAGCATGTTTCGCTACCTGGATCGATAGATTGAGGACTTGAAGACCCTTTACGATCTTCCCTCGATCTTACGACCAGCAGCTACATCTTCCCATGCTCCAAGACCAGCGATCGAGACAGATTTGGAGAAAGAGGAGTTCGACCTCGCTGTCTACTTGGTAGTGACAGCGTTGGAAGTCAAGAATATCCCAGAAGAAGCCCCAGAAGACAAGGTGTCTTCTAGAAGACGAGAAGTAGAGTTGTCTTCCCATGTGTTTCGAGTGGAGTAGGTGACTTCCTCTGACCACTGTGAAGTCACCCCAGCTCCCAACGTCGGATCAGTGTCACAAAAGAACGAGGAAGCGCAAGTGAACTCAGCTTCCCAGAAGACGCTTCTGTCTTCCGAATCCGTCCAAGAAGAGCAAGCCAGGAACATCGAGGACGAAGTCATCTCAGTCACACCCAAGGTACCAACAGGGCTTCTCAATTTATTAGAGGTCAATTTAGGAGTTCAGGTAGGAACCAAGCAGGAGGAGATCACACCCAGCGAATTAGAGTAGGTAGCAAGTTAGGAAGACAGTTGACTTGTTAATTTTAGTAAGAAGCAAGGTTTACTATCTTGGGAGAGACAACTCCCCTTGTAATTTTAGATGACTGTCCATGTGACAGAGTAGACAGCATAGGAGTAGAAAGTAAGTTTCCAAACTAAGAAGGGAGCCGACTGCATGTGACGTGATGGTCTTCTGACAGCGCTCCATTTCCCTTGGCTGCGAGTGAGGATTGGAGGCGAACTCTCTTCTGCGACTCCAATGCAAAAGTATAAAGTAGGATACAGAGTAGGATTTGACACACATGTGAGAGACACATTAGAGACACATTAGAGACACATGTGAGAGACACATTATACACACATTACACCCGTTGGTAGAGACATTTGAATAGAATTGGATTACACAGGAGGGGTCTGCATTCTCGCTTCCAGCAATGGATCGAAGATGTAGATAGAGATAATGGACAGCCTAGAGCAGTGAACGGCATCATCGTGCAGTCCTGTTTCTAAACTAATATGTCGAGGAGTAGGAGCAGGAAGTGGAGGGAGTGAGCTTCCCAAAACCAATGTACCTTCTTCTCGAGGAATTGATTTCAGATTTCTTTGTCTATGTCTTCTGGGCAGTGGGTTTCCTCGAATTCACACCCAATTGTGCATGGGAAGCCTTCTTCTTGAGTGGCGGTGATTGTTAGAAGTTGTGCGGAGTCGAAGCTTGTCTCATCTAGTAGAGCACTTAGGATCCACGTATGGACAATAATCGGATGTACGGATCCAGCGATCCTAGACGACAGAGTAGTCGGAGCAACGACAGAAGAAGAAAGAAGCCTTCTTCCCACAGCAGAAGACGACATCCTCGAGTAGAAGACAGTGTCACTGTAAGTCAATTTGTGGTCTTCTTCCTCAAATTATTACAAGCAAGGATGGCTTGTTAGTCAGGATCCGGACTAGAAGCCTGTCGGAGTCTTAATTTCTCATTTTCATCTTGTTTTCTCTTGTTTGGATTTTCTCTTCTTCCCCATCTTCTCTCATCTTCTCATCTTCCTATCTTCTTCTTGTGAGCTTCTGAGACTTCTATTGAGCTTCCGTGAAGGTGAATGTCGTTGTAGTGCTGCAGGAAGACCGTTTCCGTAGACAAAAGCATGGGAAGGCTATAGAGGGCATACACCATGTGATTGATCTAATCCCGTTGGGAATTGGAAGAGCAATGTGTGATAGACAGTGGTAATTTGACGTCTACGAAGTAGGAGCAGTCTTCTAGAGGTACGAGAAGCCGAATTGGACTCCTAGAAGCCGGGGATTGCATCATGAGAAGACTGGAAGCCATGACTTGGAAGCAGAAAGTGTCTTTTTGAGATTCCCTGTAGATATTTGTGTGATATTTTACGTTGTAGTTGTTTGTTTAGGTCCAGGGCACCTTCTGAAGGGTCTGGAAGCCGTGTGGTTTTGTGAAAAAATGGGATTTCTAGGTAAAACCCGTGTGTTTGTGTGTTTGAATAGATCTTAGAACTTAGAGCAGCGATACTTGTGCAAATCCTCTGTGAGAACGATATCTTTAAACTAAGTGGGAAGGAGAAATCCTACGATACTACAACTTGTCTCTGCTATGAGAAGAGACCTCCCACTTGAGAAGACATTGCGAGTGGCATCTTCTCGAGCACAAAGGGGAGAATAGTAATGGTGGAAGAGGTCAAGGAATCTCAAGAAGACAAAGAGGCTTCCGGAGATCAGTATGTCAGCATAAGAACCTGACTTCCGTGCAGAAAAGACTAGAGGAGTTCAGTGTCTTCTTCAGCGCTGAGATCTAGCTAGCCATGGAGATGATGGAGAAGCAACTAGGGTCCACAAGAAGCGTTTTCAGCATGGATTTGGTCTTCGAACTCTGATCCAACAGGAAGAAGCTCATACATAGAGGGTGGAAGCTCTAGAATCCAACCTCTGTGCTATTGAGAAGATAGCCAACAAGTATAAGACGGAAGCTTCCGCTTTTGTTTAATAGATGGCTCAACTTCAGAAGACCCACCAGGAGTTGCAGATGCGACTTCAGCAGAAGGAGCAAGAAGTCTTGAGGATCAGTGGTGAACTGACTGACCTGGTGGTCGAAAGAAGACTTGGAGTACCCAGCGGGAAGCTGTAGAAGCCAAAGTTGCCGAAGTGAAGAAGCAGCGGGTGGAAGCAAAACAAGGAGATCAAGGAGATCATGGTATAGGTGGGAGAAGCTCTCAGGAAGAAGTTCAACTTCACAGTAGGGAAGAAGCTTCTGACCTTAGCTCGAACTTGGGATGTTGCCTCCAATGACATGTTGTTAGAATGCTAGGACAACATGTTCAGATACTTGGATCGGCAGATTGAAGGTCTGAAGACACTTTATGGTCTTCCCTCAGCTCTCGTCCCTACAGCCATGTCTTTGAGCGCTCCAGGACCTTCACATGTTGAGGATCCAGATAAAGAGAAATTTGACTTAGCTGTTCACATGGTGGTAACAACATTAGATTTGGAAAAAGCACAAGAAGAAGATCTAGAAGCCAAGACGTCTTCTGGAAGACAAGATTAAGAGACGGCTTCTCATGTATTCAGAGTGGAGATAATGTCTATCTCTTATCCCATGAGATCGTCACAACTCCACGCACCGACCAGGTCTTGCAGAAGATCCCAAAAGCAAAACTGAGTACGGCTTCCCAAGGTCGTCTTCCGTCTTCCGGGCCAAGTACAAATGAACACATGGCTGCCACTGAGGCGGATGCCACCTCAGTCACGCCAGAGATACCCGCTGAGCAGCATATGGTACTAGAAGCCGAATTAGATATACAGGCAGGTGCCATGGATATCCCACCTGATGGCAAGGAATAGGTAGGAAAATTAATTAAGTCCAAGTCTTTTATACCTCGCTGATTTTCAGAGAATCGAAGTTAGATGTTTTTAGCTTGGCAACTCTCTTTGGTATTTTTAGAATATCGTCCATATGACAGAGTTAGTTACAGCAAGAATAGGAAAGATTTTCCAAACTGAGAGGAACCGAAGTCTAGGAGGAGGTGGCCATCTGACAGTATGTCCTTTTCATCCTCTTGGCTGTGGTTGTGTTTGAGGGAACTCATCCGCACCCAAGAGGGGAGCGAGGAAGTGTAGACATGAGTAGATATAGTAGATATAGAACGACATCCTCGTGTAGTCATGTTTAGTCTAGTGTGTCGAGGAGTAGGGACATATAGCTGAAGGAGTAGCTACCAGAAGCCGATTAACTTCTTCTCACGGATTCGATTGATTATTTATTTATAGAAACTTTATCTATATCTTTTGGTGATTGGGTTTCATCGAATTCATACCCAATTGTGCATGGAAGTTTTCTTGTTGAGTGACGATGATTGTCAACAGTTGTATGGTGTCCAAATTCATCTCTTCCAATAGAGCACTTCGGATCCACATACGGACTGTCTGTAAGAGATCGATCTCCTGAGACAGACTAGTCAAAGATAAGGACAGAAGAAGCCAGAAGCTGTATATGTAATACTTTGGCTGAGTATCAAGCAGGAAGTCGAGGAGTTATGTGATGAGAGTGTCGGCACAAGTCTGAACCTCTATAAAAATCCATTTGGTCAAAGAGATAGTGGGTGGTAATTAACTCCAGGATTGTCTCGAGAAGAAAACCTAAGGTACACAAAAGCTGATGGATCGCTTCTTACCACATCAGAAGACGTCATCCTCAACAAGAAGACAGTGAGATTGTAAGTAGGTATTTGATCTTATCCCTCATATTACTATCAGCATGGATGGCTTGTTAGTCAAGATCCGGACTAGAAGCCTGTCAGAAGATTGATTTCTCATCTTTTCTTTCATTTCCTTGTTATTTTCTCTTCTTCCTTCTTCTTTTATCTTCCCATCTTCATTCTATCTTCTACCCGGTTACAGAAGTCTTATGTGAGTAACAGTGGATGTGAGTATCGTTGTAGTGCTGCTAGAAGACCGTTTCAATAGGTAGAAGCCTGAGAAGGCTACAGGGGGCAGACACGTTGTGATTGATCTAATCAGTTGAGTATCCTTAAGGATAATCTATTGTGTGGAGTAGTACTTGACATCTATCGGTAGTGACAGTGTTCTAAGAGTGTCAAAAGTTGATTAATTGACTAGTTGTAGAGTAAATAAGAAGAATATGCAGTAAAAGGTATAAGATAGAAATAGAAGTAGTGCTAATTAGAAGTGTAGTGAAGAAGATATACTCTTGAGAAATCAAGTGAAGTTGTGAAGTCAGTCAGGATGGAATTTCTTCATGGATGGACTCTTTGAAGATGGAATTTCTTCTTTGGACGAAGAGCTTTCTAACGATATGTTGTGCGAGGCAAACGGAGTCCGAATGATGAAGTTACCAAGGATTTAAGAATTGACAAAGTTGATGAAGAATGAATTCTTCGTACTTCGGCCGGTGAAGAACTTTCTTCATCTTCGTACTTCATGGCTTTTTTGTAGATGTGCGAGATGTAGACTGCAAAACCACCACGACTCCAACCTTAAATGTTAACTAGGCAAGATTTCAGCGATACAAGAGACGATAGAACTTCGAGGTTAAGTTGACGGAGTATTGACTTCATACTTCGTCAACGAGTTTGACACTTCGGAGAAGGAGCTACTGACGCGACTTCGCACAGAGATGATAGCAGCAGCAGATCCTTCGACGAAGAGCAGGATAGTTAGAGTAGTTGAGAGGATAGTCAGAGAGATGAGAGAGATTAAGGAGACAGTTAAACTGTTGCTGAGTACTATAGCTAGGAAATAACATTTAGGTAGAGAGGCACTTCCGTTCCGCTGTGTAAGGTGACGTGCGCAGTCGGTGAAGATGTTCATCTTACTTCTTAAGAAATGAGATCCGTCATCTTTGGGCGAAGTTGTATATAAGAAGTTGTGTTGTTCGTACTTGGGACCTCTATGTGTTTATTATTTTTGATTTCTATTTTCTGAAGTTTACGAAGCCATTGTCTACTTGTCTTTTTCAGAGTTTTACTTACAAAGTTTTGTAGTATGTTGTGTAGGAGTTAGTCTGGGTGATGAAGTTCTTTGTCATTTACAACTGAAATCAGAGTAAGGAGTTTGTGGTGAAGTCTGAGAACAAACCAGCAACTACGAAGTTAATTTACAATGAAGTAGTTTTAGGGAGAAGTTACTTTGGAGGAAGTGTTCTTCTTAAGAAGTATCTTGGTGGTGAAGTTCTTCTTGGGTAGCAGTTCAGAAGGAGTATTCTTCAAATTTCGACAGAAGAAGAGTCTTATTCGTCAGCGTTTCTGAGAACAGTAGTAGTGAAGATAACTTAGTGTGAAGATACTTAGCATTTATGGTGATAGAGGCTACTTAGTAGCACTTCAGCAGTACTTTTCTCTTGAGACTTGTTATCCGTGGCTCAGTACTATTGTTGTATATCTTTTTCTTGAAGTCTCTAGTCTGTTTAGTATCTCTTATGTTATTTGTCAGGATTATCAACTCTGTCTTGTTGGATAGACCTGAGTTTGATCTCTACCGAGACTTATTTCTGTCCGGGAGAATAAAAGACAACCATAAAGAATCACCTTTGTCACTTGTTTACTACATTTGGATGACATTTACTTGCATCTCTGTGGGTTCGATCCTTATATTATTACTTTCGAGCATCTTTTGGTTTTCTTATGTGTTACATTAGATCTAAGTTCTCATTAACAAAAATTGGACACATAGATAATATTTGTCTAGCAATTTGTTCTTGATTGTAGAAACAATAATTCTATTATGTTCTCTTGATCTCATCCAAATACATATAACATGTATTCAAAATATCTCTTTTGATGCTAAGGACATTTCGTAATGCATTAGGTCCACTTTTTTCTCCTTCTATTGACCTTGCTAATATATTTTTTAGCATGTTTTGCTTCCGAGTAAGACTTTAATTGTAGCAGGTCCGATGCATGCATTTCTTGCCTGGTTGGAAAGAATTCCAATTGACGAACTCTATCTGTTGAGATCCAGTTGACATCAGTCGAGAACTTTTTACTCCATATCCAAACCTCCTCGCGCTCGTCTTTTTTTATTTTGAATTGCTGGTTGTAAGTGATATCATGAAGAGGCCGAACTAGACGAGTGCTCCTTCATTAAAATACTTGAAGCTGTAAGTTTCCTCAAGAAGAGTAACTTGAGACCGTAGAGTGTATGTTTGTTCGAGGTGTAGTGGAGTTAGAGACATCGACATCCAGGAGTGAGGGAGATGCGAGGTAATGACTTGAAGTGTAGTACATGTCTTTGAATCACGAGGTGTATCGGTGGAGTTGGATCCACAATGCGGTGAGACTGGTAGATAGGCCAGGCTTCCTCAGTCATTCACGTTATCGAAGACGTTGAAGATCACGTCTATGATTCCTAAACGATCTATTGATGGTGCAGTGGAGTTAGAGACATCGACATCCACGAGTGGGAGAGATGCGAGACAATCCTCGACGTTTGTGGATACGACGTCTAACCTGATGTTGGAAGCGCTATAGCAGTTTTGCGAGCCTCACTTTTTTCAGCCACGGATATGAGAGCATTGGGAGTCAACTTGGCTCAAGTGTTCTAGTTGACGGCCACGCTCAGTGAGAGCGAGGATGTAGTTACCTCTAGTGCTGAGGTGGTTCAGTGAGAGGTGGTAGATGTGTCTATGGAGTCGAGGATCATGATAGCTACTAGTAGTACTTGACAAGCAGTAGTTGCCAAGTTAGATGAGTTACCAGCTACGTCGGCGATTGACCGTGCTGGTTTGGTACCATATGTGGTGTTATTGGACAACAGAAGTGGTGGCACCTTCAAGGAAAGTGTATCGATCGCAGAAAGTCTTATGAGACTCTGGAGCCCAGCCGTTGACTTTGGAGAAGACGGCGTGCATTGGTTTGGGTTTGAAGAAGTCCGAGGTGGAGAGATGTCCATTCCAGCTACAGACATCTCTAAGGGATCAAGGGGTACAGCTCTACACATGACACGCGAGATGATGACGATGAGAGTTCGATCAGATCATCCCACGGGTAGCTCCATGGTGAAGATCAAGGTCATTGTTATGGCCGCGAAGTCTTATGATGTACTGGTTGGAGGTGCTGTGTTATATCCTATGGGGTTCGTGATCGAGTATTGAGCAGAGACAACATCTTACAGATCAAGTTGGTAGTCCGATGAGAGACGAGTGAGCCGCTTATCAATGCGATTCAGTGCTATAGTTGGGACAACAGAGCCTACACCAAGGACGATGACATCGTCCTTGGTGTAGGCTAGTGAGGCCGAGGGATGACCGGTCAGATGATTCAGTTCGGTCATCACTTGGCCGGACGAGTTGTTAGACAGCAATGTCCATGCGGAGGATACTCTGTTCGTTGAGGAGATGGAGGACATGCTTAGTATGACTACGGCAGTACCATCTGCCTTGGATGTTCTACTCTGGAGATCGAGTGGAGAGTTGCATCAATATGCTGATCGGTTGGTGCAGCAGGTTTGGAGTGAAGCCTTTGTACTGCCAGTAGAGAAACATATGGTCGTTCTTGCTACTGACCCCATGACTTTATCACCGTTGGATACGACTCTCATTATATGGCAATATCCAAAGGAGGGTGTGTGTACTAGAGCTGTTCAGAGGGATCAACACAAGTTTGATTGCGATATTGCATGCAGGCATACAAGTACAGCGATACTTGTATGTGGATAGAGATGAGGTTGCAAGACGCATCTCATTGCATCATGTGGCATGTTTGATGCAGAGATATCTTGAGTTGTTATCCATATCAGTCGTTAGAGAATACCAGTAAGCATTACCGTCGGATATTTCACTAATGGGGGCGCAAGATCTCACGTTTGTTGACACCATTCACTTGGTGATAGCCGGATGGCCATGTCAAGATCACACTTGTGCTGGGAGAGGTCAGGTTTTACACGATCCGTGATCTAGGATGTTTTGGGAGATGTTACGGATCTTACGACATCTCCAGATGCATCAAGTGGATTCTCCAGTGTACATCTTGGAGAATGTTTCTCTGTTGGAGCTCGTACACTGATGACAACGAGTGTGCACCAATTGCGGTCTTGGGTTGGACCGGCAGTGCTGTTGGATGCAACGAAAGTGGGATCTCGTGCACATCGTCCACAGTTGTGATGGACAAATTTGTAACCAAGGGAGGTGCTCAAGTGCACACACGATGCAGTGAGACGATCAACGCACCTCACAGTTGATGTCATCTTAGATGCAGGATGACGATCTCAAGTAGTGAGAGTCGTCGATATGTCACCCATGGCAGTGGTGAACCTAGTTGGACGGTCCATGACAACGTTGCTCACTTTGGTGAGCTTTCTAGCATCACATGCTTACAAAGATGGAAGACTAGGGCTTGTGTGAGATGCTCAGTTACGGTAGTTGATGGAGTCCAATATCGATGAGAGAGAGCGAGCAATGGGTTTCACTACGAGTACGACGGCAGTAGCTTCGATGTCAAAGACTTCACGTCGTCAGATGTTGGGTCAAGCAATGGACTTGAACTGTGTAACACACAAGAAAACCAAAAGATGCTCGAAAGTAGTAATTTAAGGATCGAACCTACAGAGATGCAAGTAAAGATCATCCAAAAGTAGTAAACGTGTGACAAAGGTGATTCTTTATGATTATCTTTTATTCTTACGGATAGAAATCAGTCCCGGTAGAGATCAAACTCAGGTCTATCTAAAAAGACAGAGTTGATAATCCTGACAAATAACATAACAGATACTAAACAGGTCAAGGACCTCAAGAAACAGATGAACAACAGAGAAACAGAGCCACGGACGGAAATGTCATACGAGGAAGTACTGCTGAAGTGCTACTAGGTAGCCTCTAACACCATAAACGCTAAGTATCTTCACACTAAGTTACTTTCACTACTACTGCTCTCGGAAAACTCTGGCGAAGAAGACTCTTCTTCCGCCGAAGTACCAGGTTCAACTTCCTCCAAAATGTCTTCACTAAAGAACAACTTCTTCCAAAACCAACTTCGTCCAAAAACGTCTTCGTAGCAAACTAACTTCGCAGATGCTGGTGTATTCTCAGTCCTCGCCGTAAACGTCTTACTCTGATTTCAAATGTCGACAGCAAATCCTTCGGCACCCAGACTAATTCCTACCACAGCAAACTACGATACTTTGTAGGTAAATCTCCAAAGTTGACAAACACACAATGGCTCCGCAAACTCAGGAAATAGAAAATCCAAAAATGATAAAACACATAGAGGTACTGAGCACGAACAACAAAGTGCTTATATACAGATTTCTCCGAAGATGACGGATCTTCTTCCTCAGAAGTCGGGAGTACTTCTGGTCCGCCGGATGAAGGTCCTGTGCCTGAAACAACACCAGGAACAACACCACTTCTTATGGCTAACTCTCTACCTATCTCACTAACTGAGAACTCAACGGTCGCTCTAATCTCCCTAAGCTCTCTAACTACTCGTTGGCCTAGTCTAGCTAATCGGTTCTTCGCCAAAGAACCTTCTACATCTGCGACTGTAAACTCTTCTCTAATCTGCCGAAGAAAATCAAGCTCCGAAGTATCCAAATTGGTGGCGAAGTAGTTCTTCAGCGTCGGTTCGACCCTACACCGAAGTTGAGCGCTCAGCTCCTCGGTCTTGATGATGCGGCGCTTTAAGTCCTCGACCTCCTTCGTCATCTTAGCGACGATGTCTTGGTTCTTGTTCCGCTGTCCGCACATCTCCTCCAATTCCTTCTTCGTCAAAGAAAGAACCTTCTTATGTTCTCTCTCCCGATCCAACTTCCGCTGAAGAAGTTCTTCTTTCTCCGAAGTCACATTCTTGAGCTCTTCGGTCTTCACTTGGGTCTCCTTCTGTGCCATGAGGAGTGCTGCACGTAAGTTATCTTTCTCCTCTTGCCAGTTACCTCGGCCGAAGTGCATTGTCTGCACTAACTCTGCTAAGTTCAGCTTCCGACTAATAACTTCCTCGTATGTCCCTCGGTTCCTCTCTAAGCTGTGCAGCAATGGCACAACTACCTCCTGAATGTACTTCGCTGAAGAAGCGAGTTGCTCTATCTCTCCTATCGTCGATAAGGAAAGGTTAGTCTTTGGTGCAGTATCGGCGTTCTTCTCCGTCCGAGGAGTGTCCCTTTCTTCGGCTTCCTTAGTCGTCTCTTCATCAGCTATTTCCCCATCGACACAGATTGTCTTGGTCATCTTCATCTTCTTCCTTGACTTCTGTGCGGACCTCGGTGTCTCTTGTAAGGTCTTCTTCCTTCCACTTCTTCGGACCGGAGGAGATACTTCAATCACATCTTCGTCTTCGTTCGGATTCACCTCCTCGGTCGTCTTATCTGGAACTGCTGCTGAGGTCGACGCTTCCTGTCTTTGCGCTGTCCTGATCGCTACTTCGGTCGCTGCTTCCTCGGGGATTATTTCGTCGAAGAACTTTTCCAGTTGTGCATCTGTGACTGGAGTCTGTACCTAAACCCTAAACCCCTCACACTCGTTTTCTTCGGCTGCTGCGTTGAAGCCTAATCTCTTCTGGTCTTCGGTCGATAACAGTCCCATCCCCATGTAGAACACCGAGACAAATGCTCCTATGTAAACCATGTCTTTCTAGAACTTCTGCACATGACGATGAAAGATCCTCGCCCAATGCGCTCTTTTCTCGGTGAAGAGCTGCTCGATAAAGTTAATCTGTCAGTTCGACATGTAAGTCGTTCTTTGTGACCGAAAGATCGCCATGATCGCATAAGCAACCTCCCTCTTCTTCGGATTACAGTAATCGCTCGTCCTGTAACCGTTCCTCCCCTGAGGCAATTCCTTGAAGAGCTTGGGGAAGTTTTTCACTGCTTTGGGCGATGCTGCAGCTGAAACGCTGTCAAAGAGAAGATCGCCCTCCTGGCCTGCATCGTCGATCCCTAAGACGTCAGACCAGTGCGCTTCCGTCTAGTTGCAAGGCCGTCCATACGACTCATCCGTCGGATGCTGTCTACAGACCTTCAACTCATGCACCAACTTCGAGGAGACCATCCCCCACCAAGGAAGTAGGAGGAATGCCAAGTCCATCTCCTCGAGCTCCTTCTCATAGCGGCGAAGAGCCGCTCGATTGACTTCTAGTGCTCTGAGCCTCTATGGCTTAGATGTCTGCATCCCTCGCCTGTATCTAAGATCGCTGCAACAGGCTTTGGTGAAGACAGATTTTTCGTCGCAATTCGCTTCCTCGCCTGTAACCGAGTTCTTCTTCTCTAATTGGCTTCCTCGTCAGTAACTGACTTCGGCGAAGCAGAAATACTTCGGCGATCGGAGAATGCGGCGCGCTCCGCTCCTGCTATCGCTCTAGAAATAATAAGACAATAAGACAAATAGCTTTGTTACTTGGCTTATATCTCGCGATAGGTTTTCTCGCACGTGCCAAAGTTAGGGTTTCCTCTTCACGACTGACATTCTTCGGCGCTCGCAGTGCGGCGATGTTCTTCCTCTGCAACTGCGATACATTCTTCAGCATGTTGTAACTTCGTCATTCGACCTCTGATTGCCTCGCACAACATATCGTTAGAAAGCTCTTCGCCCAAGGAATTCAACTATGAAAAAGTCATCTCTCAAGTGTCTCCATAGATTCGATAAGTTCCTCCAAAACAGAGATTCTTCACTAAACTTCTAATTAACACTATTCTACTCATATCTTTTATCTTCTATCATCTATTCTTCTTATTTATTTTCCAACTAATCAATTAATTAACAAAACGAAAAATCAAGGCTTCACATACTCCCCCTCTCAATTGTGAAGCGACTCCGCGAACACTTAAGAGTAGTATCTCTTGATTCTCCACCCATTGACTTGGGTGGCTAACAATGTTTCATCGAGTTCTTCCAACTGAACCGAATCATTACTATAATGACGCGTTACTTTATAAGGGCCCATCCAACGTAAGTGTAACTTCCCTGGAAATTTGATGTACCTACTGTCATACAGTAGTACTAAATCACCATCTTTGATGTCCACTTTGCGGATCTTCTTATCGTGCTTTTCTGTCCGCTTCATTTGAATGATCTCCGTTAGTCGTTTAGACTCTTCACGGTCTTCCTCAAGTGCCATCAGATTCTTGAGTCGTAACAGTTGGCTCTCCTCCACTGACAATCTATCTTCAGACAAGATTCTGTAAGTAGGTACATCAAATTCAACTCGCATGATCGGTGTCAAACCATATGTTAGGAAAAAGGGTGTCTGACGGGTAGTTATCTTTTCTGCATTCCAAAACGCCCACAAGACAGCCGGTAACTTTGTATCCCAATCATATGCATGATTCACTGTCACCTTGTTCAGAATCTTGCACAACACTCCATTAGACTTCTCCGTCAATCCATCAGCTTTTGGATTGTACGGTGTTGTCTTCCGGTGTTTTATACCAAAGTAGTCTGTCAGTTCTTCTATCATCTTGTTCAAAAAATGTGTACCTCGGTCACTCATCAACTCCAGTGGGCATCCATATCGAGTAATGATCTGTGTGTACAGAAACTCAGTCACAATGGCTGCGTCGTCTTTCTTGGTAGCTGCTCCTTCAACCATCTTTGTTGCATAATCAGTAGCTATCAGTATGTACCTTCTTCTTGTTGTATAGGTCTTACAAAATCAATCTCCCACTTCTTGAATGGTGCTAATGGAAGTATCGGATGTAACGACCACTGAGTGGTTGGCGTAGGCTTACCCACTTGTTGACAGTTATTACACTTCTTGATGATCTCATGAACATCTTTGTACATCGTTGGCCACCAGTATCCAGCTGAGAGGATCTTCTTCACAGTGTTCCTCAGTGCATAGTGTCCGCCTTCAGGTTCTGAGTGTAGTGCACCCACCACTTGTGGTATCTCATGCACTTCCAGACATCTTCGAAGTTCTTCATCAGGTCCTCTTTTGAACAGTATCCCATTCTTCAACTCGTAGGATCCCGCCTGATGTATGAAGACTGTTCGCTGTTCAGCATTCATTTCTTCTGGACACTGAAGAGTCTGTAAATATCTGTACAGATCATAGTACTTCGTAGCAGGTGCTACTGTCAGCTGAAACAATTCCTCATCTGGAAAATCATCTACCACTGTATCCACTCGTTCTCCCGTTCTCAGTCGAGACAAGTAATCAGCATTCTCATGGTGAATTCATTGTCTGGTCTGAACTGTGAATGTAAACTCCTGAAGTAACAACATCCATCTTGCTATCCGCCCTGACAAGTCTGACTTCTGTACCAGATGCTTCAACGCGTAATGATCCACATGAAAAACAAACTCATAGCCAAGGAGGTAATGTCTAAACTTCTTTACTGAGTATATCATTCCTAACGCTTCACGTCAGTAGTGGTGTAGTTCTTTTCTGCTGCTGAAAGTTGTCTACTCGCATAGTAGATTGGGTGGTCTCTCTTCTCATCATCTTTCTGACTGAGCACCACTCCAATAGCAAACGCTGAAGTGTCTACATACACTTGAAAAGGTCTCTCCCGATCTGGTGGTCGCATGACATGTGTTTCTGCCAACTTCTTCTTCAGTGTCTCAAAAGCCTCATGCTGTTTCTCATGCCAATGATACTCTGTCGTCTTCTTCAGCAGTTCTATCAGTGGCGCAGCAAGTATGGCGTAGTCTTTGACGAACCTCATGTAATATCCAACATGTCCTAGGAAGGCTCTCAACTCGCTGATGTCAGTAGGGGGTTGTAGGGAGAGTATTACTCGAACTTTCTCTACATCTACTTCTATGTCTCGACCTGATACTTTATGTCCAAGAAGTATTCCTTCAGTCATCACGAAGAAACACTTCTCAGGGTGTAATGCAAGTCTGGCTTCCCTACACTTCTGAAAGGTTTTGGCTAAACACGCTGCATGTTCTTCACGTGTGTCAAAAACACAAAAATCATCTATAAAAATCTCTAAAAATTTTCGCAAATAATCTTGAAAAATTGAGGTCATCATCCTCTGAAAGGTAGCTGGTGCATTGCATAGTCCAAAAGGCATCTTGTGATAAGCATAAGTGCCCCAATCTGTAGTGAAGGTAGTCTTGTCCTTATCTTGCTCTCTAATGGACACTTGGTTGTATCTTGAAAACCCATCCAGAAAACTGTAACATTCCTTTCCAGATACATGATCCAAAATGATATCAGTAAAAGATAAAGGGTGATGATCTTTCTTTGTTGCTGCATTAAGCTTTCTGAAATCTTGACAGACTCTTATTTTTCCTGTTTGCTTCTTAGGTACCACTACTATGGATGCTACCCATTCGCTGCTTAACACAGGAAAAATAATATCTGCCTTTAAGTACTTATCTATCTCGTCTTTAACCATCAGAGAGTATTTTGGATTGAGTCGGTATTGTCGATGTCGTACAGGTACTGATCCTTCAATGAGGTCGATACGATGTTCTCTCCACTGTGCAGGTATCCCCTTCATGTCCTCCACAGTCCAGACGAAGACATCTTGGTAATGGATCAGCACTGACGATACACTTCCAACTCTTCTCCTTGTACCACAACAGAAATCTTTAGGCTCTTACCTTCGCTTATCAATAGGTCTTGGGATGCTCCTGGAAGGACTATATCATCTGTATGACTGGTCTCTGCACTCCCGTGATCTAGCTGTGATTGCTATTTGGTCTCGTTCATATCTTCTTCTTCATCAATTTCATAGCACTGTAGATAGTTGATCATCGAATAAGGGTCTCCTTTCCTTTCACATGCACTACTCGTTGATGAATCAGATCCTGAGGTGTAACCAGCATCAATCGACTCTGTTTCACCCTGATGTGTTATCTTCTTCTAGGAAACCATCACAACCTTATCAGTTGGTTTCTGCGGATCTTTGAACTGTAAACGGTGCCGGTACCAATCTGTTAGTACCTGGCTCCATACAACCATGGCCTCCCAATCAAAATTTGATAACCAGACTTAACCAAAGGGCGCAATACAACATAAGTAAGTTTAAAAGAAATTCCGTCTATTAAGGTGAGAATGTTGCGCAGCAGCCCAAGTGATCGTCTTCTCGTTTGATCTGCCAGCCATAACACCCGCTGAGTTTCTTCAAACTTGCTGAAACCTAACGCGTGTGCCGTGTCTTCTGTCATTATGTTGACTCCTAATCCGGAGTCAATTGACACTTTCCTAATTACACAACCTGCAACCTCCACTTCTACTTCTGGAGATCCCAGGTCTTCTGCCTCGATGTGAGATCAGATCCTCCAGCACCTCCATGGGATCGCGAGGATCACGTAGTTGAGATATGGAGCTATCTGGAGTTAGAGGGACCTAACCGCCAGTTAGGGGGCAATTGTGGTACACTTGTGTATGTGTATGACATCGTCCATGTGTTATGTGTATGTATGGTGTTCCTTTGACAGCGATGTATGTTGTGTAGCAATGTGTGTGCGCACGACAGCTGTCACGTCAGTTTGGTAACTCGGTTAGGTTGACCGAGTACGAAGTGGCGGACCCCGGTAAGACCGTTAGGGCAAGTTGGTGAGAGTGCCCACAAGGGGTATACTTCGCAGGTAGGGGCTTGGAGACCTCAGTTCTTCAAGTTGAGCCTTCAAGCTCCTGGCTATGGTGAGTAGTCTTGAGAGTGAGATCTGGATTCTCTACGAGCACAGAGTGGATTTGGCTCGACTGTAGTGATTGTCTAGTGTCTGTTGGCAGGTGGAGTGAGTACATACTTTGTTATCATTGTGATACACTTGTGTATGTGTATGTGTGGTGTTCCTTTGACAGCGTCCATGTGTTATGTGTATGTGTGGTGTTCCTTTGACAACGATGTATGTTGTGTAGCGATGTGTATGCGCACGACAAGCTGCGCGCTCTCTTTCTGAGAAGATTTGGAAAGATCCGCAGACGATCTGGTTCAGCATCTTCCTTATTAGTGACAGATACAGATTCAAACAGTTTAATGTAAGCATCTGCATCCTCATCGTCTTCTGAAGATCCTCCTCTGAACTTCGGGTAACCATGTTTTGTGATGGGTTGGCCTGCCATACTTCGAGCGAATGGTGCTCTTGGAACTTGAGTTGCTATCTTGGCAGGAGCTGGAATTGGCGCTGGTACTGCAGCTTGAACAAGGACAGCAGAGGCAATACCCGCAGCAGCTGCTTGGGCTTGTCTCTTCTTGAATATGGACGGTCCTGTAGTTGGCTGTAAGTAAAGAGCAGCATTGTCCTTCTGAGCTACTGGAGTAAACGGAAGGAGTTCCCGCACCAGTGCTTGAGGAATAAGTTCCTGTGCCTGTAAAAGTTCCACTAAGGTAGTAATAGCTTCTACTGCCTTAGTTGCAGCTTCTTCATTCGAAGAAGTAAACTGATCTTGATCTGCAAAAGTACTTCCTATCTCCGGGTCAGGAGTAAACAACTGCGGATATAAAACAGTATTGACTTCGGAGAAAGGTTTCCACCCTATTTCACTTTCTGGATGTTCGACTCAGCACTTAGCCGAGTGGTAACTTCTTCGAAGTCAAGTTCTCTCTGAGCAGATTCGAGAGGAGTTGGAGGTAGTGACTTTGGTGTCCGAGGTGAACTTGATTCACCAAGGTTTGGTTCCTTCCTCTTCCATTCTTTTGAGTTAGGTATTCTCCAACCTCGTTCTCTCTTCTTATGATCTTCTTTTATTCGACGAGCTTCTTCCAGAATCTGTTCTCGATATTCTGCTCGTCTTTCACGCCTCTTGTCTCTCTCAGATTGCATGTCTCCAGGAGGATCAGGCTTGCCCGTTGACATACATGTCTCTGGACTTCTGTTCACGGATCTTGGATAATTTCAGCATTCGCATCTCCGGCAGCGGCGCCAAAATTTATTCAGTCTTCTATATGTAACACACAAGAAAACCAAAAGATGCTCGAAAGTAGTAATTTAAGGATCGAACCCACAGAGATGCAAGTAAAGATCATCCAAAAGTAGTAAACGTGTGACAAAGGTGATTCTTTATGGTTATCTTTTATTCTCACGGATAGAAATCAGTCCCGGTAGAGATCAAACTCAGGTCTATCCAACAAGACAGAGTTGATAATCTTGACAAATAACATAAAAGATACTAAACAAGTCAGGGACCTCAAGAAACAGATGAACAACAGAGAAACAGAGCCACGGACGGAAATGTCATACGAGGAAGTACTGCTGAAGTGCTACTAGGTAGCCTCTAACACCATAAACGCTATCTTCACACTAAGTTACTTTCACTACTACTGCTCTCGGAAAACTCTGGCGAAGAAGACTCTTCTTCCGCCGAAGTACCAGGTTCTACTTCCTCCAAAGTGTCTTCGCTAAAGAACAACTTCTTCCAAAGTCAACTTCGTCCAAAAACATCTTCGTAGCAAACTAACTTCGCAGATGCTGGTGTATTCTCAGTCCTCGTCGTAAACGTCTTACTCTGATTTCAAATGTCGACAGCAAATCCTTCGGCACCCAGACTAATTCCTACCACAGCAAACTACGATACTTCGTAGGTAAATCCTCGAAGTTGACAAACACACAATGGCTCCGCAAACTCAGGAAATAGAAAATCCAAAAATGATAAAACACATAGAGGCACTGAGCACGAACAACACAATGCTTATATACAGATTTCCCCGAAGATGACGGATCTTCTTCCTAAGAAGTCGGAGTACTTCTAATCTGCCGGATGTAAGTCCTGTGCCTGAAATGACACCAGGAACAACACCACTTCTTATCGCTAACTCTCTACCTATCTCACTAACTGAGAACGGTTTATAGCTCCTTCTCATAGCGGCGAAGAGCCGCTCGATTGACTTCTAGTGCTCTGAGCCTCGGTGGCTTAGATGTGTGCATCCCTCGCATGTATCTAGGATCTCTGCAACAGGCTTCAGCGAAGACAGATTTTTCGTCGCAATTCGCTTTCTCGCCTGTAACCGATTTCTTCTTCTCTAATTGGCTTCCTCGCTAGTAACTGACTTCGGCGAAGCAGAAATACTTCGGCGATCGGAGAATACGGCGCGCTCCGCTCCTGCTATTGCTCTGGAATAGTAAGACAATAAGACAAATAGTTTTGTTACTTGACTTATATCTCGCGATAGGTTTTCCCGCACGTGCCGAAGTTAGGGTTTCCTCTTCACGACTGACATTCTTCGGCGCTCGCAGTGCGACGATGTTCTTCCTCTGCAACTGCGATACATTCTTCAGCCTGCTGTAACTTCGTTATTCGACCTCCGATTGCCTCGCACAACTTATCGTTAGAAAGCTCTTCGCCCGAGGAATTCAACTATGAGGAAGTCATCTCTCAAGTGTCTCCATAGATTCGATAAATTCCTCCAAAACAAAGATTCTTCACTAAACTTCTAATTAACACTATTCTACTCATATCTTTTATCTTCTATCATCTATTCTTCTTATTTACTTTACAACTAATCAATTAATTAACAAAACAAAAAATCAAGGCTTCAGAAACTGCTTGACATGGATTGTTAGCCTTAGATTGGCTGAACAGCGTCGGATGCAATCAATGGGTGTTACTGCTCTGACACTTCTGAGCTCTTTGTCTATCGGGGTCGGTGCACAAAGACTGGAGACGAGGCATGTAGAGTTCGTCATCCTTGGACATCATGGGATGCAGTAGGAGAGAGTGTGGAGCTTGCAGCTAAGACTACAGGAGTTTTTTGCACAGTGGAGGTGGAGATTGTTGATTTAGAGCAGAAGAAAACTGCTCCAGAGGCTGCAAGATAGCAGTCAACGACTTCGTCTTCTACCTCTAGCATGATGACAGAAGATACGAGAGCCGGAGATTGGACCCAAGCTTATAATAGAAGAGAGACGAAGAGTCCAGAGATTCCTGAAGAGCTACAAGAATTGTTTTGCCTTCAAGTATGAAGGATTTGGGTACCTTGAAGAGACCAGGTATTTGGATCGACTTGGCTAATGACACGTCAATCTTTTAACGTCCTTATAGTTACAATGACATGAAGAGAGTCTTTATCCATAGTAGGACTCAAGACTTGTTGGAGGCTGGGTTGGTGGAGATGTCGCATGAAGAGTATGCATCTGTCACAATTATGTTAGCAAAGAAAGATATGTATGACAACTACATGATAGGTGGATGTGTGGAGACTACCATCTTATCAATCGATAGATAAAGTCCGATAAGTATGCCATGCTGACACCTGAGGAGATCTTTGATGTAGTGGGTCATGTGAAGGTCTTCTGTGTAGAAAGATCGATACTTCCAAGACATTCCAAGAAGAGAGAGCGAGTAGACAAGGAAAGTAAAATAGGAATGAGATGAGAGAGGCTTTGCCACTCTCTGTATATATAGTGGAGGTGAGTACAAAGAAAACCCTAATGGTAGTTTAGCCCTCTAACTAACTCTAACAACTCTAACCACTCCGGCTAATGTTAACCGTCGATCTACATTAGCCGTCGATCTACTAGAGCTTGGGACTATATCAACACTCTCCTTCAAGCTCGTCTCTACATTCTGTACTCCTAGACAATGTCTGAAAGCATCAAACTTATCTCTAGGCAATGCCTTAGTGAAGATATCGGCAACCTGGTCTCCTATGCTCACATAACTGAGCTCAATCTCTCCCGCAAGGACCTCCTCTCTAATAAAGTGATAGTGCATCTTCGTCCTAGCATGAAAAATAGGATTACTAGCTAACTTCATCCTGCTAATGTTGCATGTATATACAACAACAGGATCTGTACACTCCACACCAATATCAGATAGCAGACATCGAAGTCAAATTGATTCGCATGTTGCGTTCGTTGCTCCTCGATACTCTGCTTCTGTGGATGACAAAGCAACTGTGGATTGCTTCTTAGAAACCCAGCTTATAGTAGCGCTTCCAAGTCCAAAAACGTAACCTGACGTGGATCTCCTGTCGGCACTTCTTGCCTAATCAACATCTGTGTAGCCATGTAACAGCAATGGTCCACCATATCGATAGTGAAATCCGTACTGCATCGAGAACTTCACGTAGCGGAGGATCCGCTTGACATCTCAAAATGTGGTCTCCGTGGTGACTGCATGAATTGACTAATCAGACCGACGGCATAGCTCAAGTTTGGTCTGGTGATCGTCACGTAGATAAGACTCCCAACCATCTGTCTGTACATGCAAGGATCATCAAGTAACTCACCATCCTCTGCTCCTAGCTTTACCTCTTGCTCTAATGGTGTAGCAATGGGTTTGCAGTCAAGCATACCAAATCTCTCAAGCATACTGAGAGCATACTGTCGCTGTACAAGCCAAACATCCTTCCCATCTCTAATGAACTCCACAGCAAGGAAGTACTTGAATTCTCTTAAGTCCATCATCTCGAACTCGGATTTCAAGTGATCCTTGATCTGGGAAATAAGCTCATCATAGTTACCGGTAATGATCAAGTCATCAACATAGATGGTGATCAACAATCCGGTCTCGTATTCTCAATGAATACAAGGTAGAGTCTGAACAACAAAGGTGGAAACCAAGAGATTGCAAGTAAGAATTGATCTTTGCATACCATGCTCTTGGTGTCTGTTTCAGACCATAGAAGGCCTTCCGTAACTTACATACACGGGAAAGGAACTTAGGATCCTCATAATCAGGAGGTTGCTGCATGTAGATCTCCTCCTCAAGATCGCCCTTGAGGAAGGCGTTCTTGAAGTCCATCTGGTGCATCTTCCAACCTTTTTGAGTTGCAACTGCAACTACGGTTCGAATAGTCACCATCTTCGTAACATGAGCAAAAGTCTCCTCAAAATCCACTCCATGTTGCTGTGCGTAGCCCTTAGCTACCAATCTGATCTTGTACAGACACACGATATCATCCGAGTTGCGATTGATCTTGAAGACCCACCTGGAACCAATCGCTTTCTTACCCTGAGGTAAGTCTACCAACTCCCAAGTCTGCTAGTGATGAGCGTAGCAAGTTCATCTTCCGTAGCACTTACCCATTAGACCTTGTGCATCGCCTCCTCAAGCAAACTCGATTCATGTTCTTGAAGAACATTGGTCATATATGCATGGTGCGCAGCAAGAAAACCTTCATGCATATATCTACTTACTGGATGTTTTGTCCGCTCAGATCTACGAGGGGTAATAGGTGCACTAGTCACCTCTCCTTGCAACTGATCTGACGTAGATGCCAAGGTCTGGGACAAAGTATCCAGTGGATGTGGAAGATCCACATATCTAGATGAGTCAAACATATGTTGCAATAGCACGTGTTCGTCCTGTGTAGAAACTACACTAGTTCCACTAGGCTCTGTTACGTGGACTCCAGCGTTAATAGCAGCTCTATGTGCAACAGATTCTGATATGGAATCGGTGACTTCTCTAGATCCTCCACTCAACGTACTACTCTGAGGTACTACAGTGGACTGACTCCTTGGTTCTACAGTAGGTACAAGGATGGCTACGATAGATGCAGGTGCAAACTAAGACTGTAGCTCATCAAAAACAACATCTCTACTGATATAGAACTGCTTGGATGAAGGATTGTAACATCTATATCTTTCCGTATCAGAAGCATAGCCAAGGAAGATACATCTATCTGCTTTCGGATCTAGTTTCTTATGTCTTTCATCAGGTATGTGCACATAACAAAAACATCCGAAAACTTTAAGGAAAGAGTAATCAGGCTTACTGTCTATGAAGACCTCCATCGGTGTCTTGTTGTGGACTACCGCTGTAGGCGTCCGGTTCATTAGATACACCGCACATGAAACAGCTTCTGTCCAGTAAGGTCTAGGCATGGTCTTCTCATTCAACATCGCACGAGCAGCTTCTGCTATATGTCGATTCTTGCACTCCGCAACCTCGTTCTGCTGCGGACTGTAACTGCAGGTCTTTTGGCGTTGAATACCATGCTCACGTAGATATGCATTGAACTCTTCAAAAAGGAACTTGTCTCCTCCATCAGATCTCAAACAAAGGATAGATGCTCCAGACTATTTCTCCACCAACTTGCGGAAAGTCTGGAATGCTGATAGTACTTCGGTAGAGGACTTGTTTCTCAACAAATAGATCCAAGTAAAGCGCGAATGATCATCAATGAACGACACGAAGTACTGGAAACCGGTCATACTTGACTGAGAAACAGTCCATACATCAGTGTGAACAAGCTCCAGAAGCTTGTTCGCTCTACTACCTGATCCCTTAAAGGGTTGTCTAGCTTGCTTGCCGAATTGACATGCTGCACAGACTCCAGTGGGCTCACTGGATTCAAATTTGGACAGACCTGTAACCATATCAGAACTTGAAAGACTTTTCAGCATCTGAAAGTTCATGTGCCCAATTCGCTTGTGCCAGATGTCAATGTTAGACACTACTGGACCACTCTGTTCATACATGACAGCCTGTAACTTAAGCACAGATGCATCTAGTTTAAACAGCCTATCACTCTTGATACCTCGAGCTATGACAGTGCTATTAGAATCTTCAATAAAGCATCCATCTTTATTGAAGCGCACTTGCAGACCTTGCTCTATCAACTGTCTTACAGATAGCAGGTTTCTAGTCAACGTGGGTACATGTAAGACATTCTATATACTAGTAAACGTTGAAGCAAGAATGTCAACTGGAATGCTACCTTTGTGCTGGATCTTGTGCTTGGTGTCATTTCTTGTCACCATAAACTGTCAAGTGAACTAAACCACTCCCGATGAGGAGTCATATGACTGGTGGCATCGGAGTCTATCACCCAATCAGTCTGTAGCTCGAAAGCCGCATAACTTTGATGTGTAGTAATCAGCAACTGCTCCGAATAGACTTGCTCAGTGACTGCATAGCCTTGCCGGTTGCTGTTATCTTGTTGGAGGTTGTTGTCGTGTTGCTTCTTTGATCGTTCTGCTTCTTGTAGCACTGATTCGCATTGTGGCCTTGCTTCTTGCAGTAGTTGCAGGAACCAGGCGCTCTTCTCTGGTTGTTGTTGGAACCAGACTGTTGCTGGTTCTGCTGCTGCTGCAAAAAAGGTATAGAATAAGAAGGAATTTCTGCAAAAAGACCCACAATGCAATGATTCTTGACATGCATGACTGGAGTGCGAACTCGTGGAATGAAGCGGTGAACTTCTAGGGCATTTCAAATACTGTAAGGAGGAATGCACCAAACCACTCAAGCATTCAAACTGGTAAAGTGAGACCGCCCGCCGTCTGCAGACCACTTGTCTGACGGATATGTGTCGGTTGTATACCGGACCGGTTTCTGCTAATTAAAACCTTGAGCATGAGAACGTGCACTAGACACATTTCAATTTTCAAAATACGATCGTGATAACAATAATAATAGATGCTGTCGCAGCGCGTGTTGTGCAAGAAAATATTTTTTTTATCAAGCTCACCGCTTAGTAGGTTCTTGATGCTCGAGGAGGAAGCCCGCTCTTTTTCGTGGTCACCAAGAAATGGCGGGCAATGGACTCCTGTCCTGATTGCTGTTGCTGTCCGCGACCTCGTCCACGTCCAGTACCTTTGCCACGACCCCTACCTCGAGGTCCTCCAGAACCTGCAAAATAGACAGATTCTTGCTGACCCGTCGAAGTAGAACTCCCCAGTAGGCGCACCTCCTCTCCTAACATCATAGGAACTGTTGATATAGTCCCAATCCCAAGCTCTAGTAGATCGACGGCTATCATTAGTCGCAGTGGTTAAGATTGTTAGAGTTAGTTAGAGGGCTAACCCACCATTAAGATTTTTCTTGTACTCACTTCCACTGTATATACAAAGAGAGGCAAAGCCTCTCTCATCTCATTCCTATTTTACTTCCTTGTCTACTCTCTCTCTCTCTTCTTGGAGTGTCCTTGAAGTATCGATCTTTCTACATGGTATCAGAGCTGGTGAGAGCGTGTGTACTTTGCTGATGAGCAAGATGGAGATTGGAGTACAGGAGAGAGCAACCAGAGTTGTGCTTGATGTCGAGCACTATCCTGCTGATGCGTTCGGGTGAGACGAAACTGTTTCTTTCGTGACCAGAAACTTTGAACGTGATTTCGGAGGCCTAGATGATTTTTTCTTGCTGAATTCTGTCGATTAGTCGATATGGGCTGTCTTGTTCAGAAGGTGCGAATTGTGTACTCGGCCAAGTTTCAGTCGATTTGGAGATTTCCAGCGGCAGATTTTTAATTGGATCTTTTTTGACCAAAATGAAAGTTTTAGGACTTGAGTCTAAAACAAATCCTGTTCCGAATATGGGTGGTCCTATCCTGTCTTAACGATTTGAAAAATTTGGAAAATTCTGAGGGGTTGCACACCCAATTCTGACCTCGTTTGGTCTAGTTTCGACCTTTCTTGGTGTGTTCTTTCGACGTTTCCGTCGTGTTTTGTACACCTACAGTTCACGGACAGTTTCTTTCTTCATTCTCGCTGCAGGAGGAGTTCGTGGAGTCGACTTCTTGTGACTTGTAACAACTCTTGATCGTGCGGTGTGGAAGACGAGTTTCGTGAAAGATTTGTGAGGTTTTCCGCGTACAGAACAGCACAATTTCGACATTGCAGCTATGACGGAGTCCGTGTCTTTGATCACAAGAGAGAAGCTCGACAAGAACAACTACCAAGTGTGGAAGTTCTGGATGAAGACTTTCTTACAGGGACAACATCTATGGGATCTTATCATTGAGGAGGAGAAAGCGCCTGAAGTGCCAATTTCTGACCCGAATTTCAAGGAGTGGAAGAAGCGCTCACATCAGACTATTCACTACATCGCGCTGACAGTCTCAGCATCGATGATCAGTCACATTCAGGATTGCGATACGCCCAAGAAAGCTTAGGATGCACTCGCCCGTCTGTTTCAATCCGGAACAGAGGCGCGGAAACTACAATTGCTGCAGCAGTTCAACATTGTGAAGAAGGGGTCGATGTGCATCAACGACTATGTGAACCATGTCAAGCAGCTCGCGGATCAACTATCTTCTGTCAAAGTCGAGATTGATCTCACTGTCTTGATCAGAGTCACATTGCAGGGACTGCCTACAGAGTACAAACAGTTCATAACATCGATTTCGATCAAAGAACCCCTTCCGCAGTTTGATGAGCTTGTTCCTATGATGTAAAGAGAAGAGGTGCGCCTACTGGGGAGTTCTACTTCGACGGGTCAGCAAGAATCTGTCTACTTTGTAGGTTCTGGAGGATCTCGAGGTAAGGATCGTGGCAAAAGTGTTGGACGTGGACGGGGTCTTGGATAGCAACAGCAATCGCAGCAGAATCAGCAACAGTCTGGTTCCAACAACAATCAGAGAAGAGCGCTTGGTTCTTGCAACTACTGTAAGAAGCAAGGCCACAATGCGAATCAGTGCTACAAGAAGCCAGAACGATCAAAGAAGCAACACGACAACAACCTCCAACAAGATAACAGCAACCAGCAAGGCTATGCAGTCACTGAGCAAGTCTATTCGGAGCAGTTGCTGATTACTACGCATCAGAGTTATGCGGCTTTCTAGCCACAGACTGACTGGGTGATCGACTCCGGCGCCAACAGTCACATGACTCTCCATTGGGAGTGGTTTAATTCACTCGAGTCTGTGAAGACTCCACAGTTTATGGTGACAAGAGATGACACCAAGCACAAGATCCAGCACAAAGGTAACATTCCACTTGATATTCTTGCTTCAATATTTACTGGTATACGGAATGTCTTACATGTACCCACGTTGACTAGAAACCTGCTATCTGTAGGACAGTTGATAGAGCAGGGTATGCAAGTGTGCTTCAAAAAAAATGGATGCTTTATTGAAGATTCGAATGGCACTGTCATAGCTCGAGGTATCAAGAGTGGTAGGCTGTTTAAACTAGATACATCTGCGCTTAAGTTACAAGTTGCCATGTATGGACAGAGTGGTCCAGTAGTGTTTGACATTGACATCTAGCACAAGCGAATTGGGCACATGAACTTTCAGAGGCTGAAAAGCCTTCAGAGTTTTGACCTGGTTACAGGTCTGCCCAAATTCGAATCCAGTGAACCCACTGGAGTCTGTGCAGCATGTCAATTCGGCAAGCAAGCTAGACAGCCCTTTAAGGGATCATGTAGTAGAGCAAACAAGCTTCTGGAGCTTGTTCACACTTATGTATGGACTGCTTCTCAGCCAAGTATGACCGGTTTCCAGTACTTCATGTCGTTCATTGATGATCATTCGCGTTATACTTGGATCTATTTGTTGAGAAACAAGTCCTCTGCTAAAGTACTGTCAGCATTTCAGACTTTCGCAAGTTGGTGGAGAAACAGTCTGGAGCATCTATCCTCTGTCTGAGATCTGATGGAGGAGACGAGTTTCTTTCTGGAGAGTTCGATGCATATCTACGTGAGCATGGCATTCGACGTCAGAAGACATGCAGTTACAATCCGCAGTAGAACAAGGTTGCGGAGCGCAAGAATCGACATATAGTAGAAGCTGCTCATGCGATGTTGACTGAGAAGACCATGCCTAGACCTTACTGGGCAGAAGCTGTTTCATGTGTGGTGTATCTGATGAACCGGACTCTTACAGCAGCAGTCCACAACAAGACACTGATGGAGGTCTTCACAAGCAGTAAGCCTGATTACTCTTTCCTTAAAGTTTTCGGATGTATCTGTTATGTGCACATACTTGATGAAAGACGTAAGAAACTAGATCCAAAAGCAGATAGATATATCTTCCTTGGTTATGCTTTTGATACGAAAGGATAGAGGTGCTACAATCCTTCGTCCAAGCAGTTCTATATCAGTAGAGATGTCGTTTTTGATGAGCTACAGTCTTGGTTTGCACCTGCACCTGTCGTAGCCATCCTTGTATCTACTGTAGAACCAAGGAGTTAGTCCACTGTAGTACCTCAGAGTAGTACGTTGAGTGGAGGATCTGGAGAAGTCACTGATTCCAGATCAGAGTCTGTTGCACATAGAGCTGTTGTTAATGCTGGAGTCCACGTAACACAGCCTAGTAGAACTAGTGTAGTTTCTACACAGGATGAGCATGTGCTATTGTAGCATATGTTTGACTCATCCAGATATGTGGATCTTCCACATCCACTGGATACTTCGTCCAAGACCTTGGCATCTACGTCAGATCAGTTGCAAGGGGAGGTGACAAGTGCACCAATTACCTCTCGCAGATCTGAGCGGGCAAAACATCCAGTGAGTAGGTATACGCATGAAGGTTTTCTTGCTGCGCACCATGCATATATGGCCAATGTTCTTCTGGAACAGGAACCGAGTTCGCTTGAGGAGGCGATGCACAAGACCCAATGGGTAAGTGCTATGGAAGCTGAACTTGCTGCGCTTCATCACCAACAGACTTGAGAGTTGGTAGACTTACCTCAAGATAAGAAAGCGATTGGTTGCAGGTGGGTCTTCAAGGTCAAGCGCAACTCGGATGGTACCGTGTGTCGGTACAAGATCAGATTGGTAGCTAAGGGCTACGCACAACAACATGGAGTTGATTTTGAGGAGACCTTTGCTCCTGTTGCGAAGATGATGACTATTCGAACAGCAGTTGCAGTTGCAACTCAGAAAGGTTGGAAGATGCACCAGATGGACTTCAAGAACGCCTTCCTCAATGGCGATCTTGAGGAGGAGGTCTACATGCAGCAACCTCCTGTTTATGAGGATCCTAAGTTCCCTTCCTGTGTATGTAAGTTACGGAAGGCTCTCTATGGTCTGAAACATGCACCAAGAGCATGGTATGCAAAGATAAATTCTTACTTGCAATCTCTTGGTTTCCATCTTTATAGTTCGGACTCTACCTTGTATTCATTGAGAATACGAGACCGGATTGTTGTGATCACCATCTATGTTGATGACTTGATCATTACATGTAACTTTGAGGCGCTTATTTCTCAGATCAAGGATCACTTGAAATCCGAGTTCGAGATGATAGACTTAAGAGAACTCAAGTACTTCCTTACTGTGGAGTTCATTAGAGATGGGAAGGATGTTTGGCTTGTACAGGGACAGTATGCTCTCAGTATGTTTGAGAGATTTGGTATGCTTGATTGCAAATCCATTGCTACACCATTAGAGCAAGGGGTAAAGCTAGGACCAGAGGATGGTGAGTTACTTGATGATCCACGCATGTATAGACAGATGGTTGGGAGTCTTATCTACCTGACGATCACCAGACCAGACTTGAGCTATGCCGTCGGTCTGATTATTCAATTCATGCAGTCACCACGGAGACCACACTTTGACGCTGTCAAGCGGATCCTCCGCTACGTGAAGTTCTCGATGCAGTACGGACTTCACTATCGATATGGTGGACCATTATTGTTACATGACTACACAGATGCTGATAGGGCAGGAAGTGCCGATAGGAGATCCACGTCAGGTTACGCTTTTGGACTTGGAAGCGTTGCTATAAGCTGGACTTCTAAGAAGCAATCCACAGTTACTTTGTCGTCCACGAAAGCAAAGTATCGAGGAGCAACGAACGCAACATGCGAATCGATTTGGCTTCGATGTCTGCTATCTGATATTGGTGTGGAGTGTACAGATCCTATTGTTGTATATACAGACAACATTAGCAGCATGAAGTTAGCTAGTAATCTTGTTTTTCATGCTAGGACGAAGCACATTGAGGTGCATTATCATTTCATTAGAGAGAAGGTCCTTGCAGGAGAGATTGAGCTCAGTTATGTGAGCACATGAGATCAGGTTGCAGATATCTTCACTAAGGCATTGCCTAGAGATAAGTTTGATGCTTTCAGACATTGTCTAGGAGTACAGGATGTAGAGACGAGCCTGAAGGAGAGTGTCCCAAGCTCTAGTAGATCGACGGCTATCATTAGCCGAAGTGGTTAGGGTTGTTAGAGTTAGTTAGAGGGCTAACCCACCATTAGGGTTTCTCTTGTACTCACCCACTATATATACAAAGAGAGGTAAAGCCTCTCTAATCTCATTCCTATTTTACTTCCTTGTCTACTCGCTCTCTCTCTTCTTGGAGTGTTCTCGAAGTATCGATCTTTCTACAGGAACAAGCTCATCAAACCGCGGAAGGGGTTCTCTGGTCAAAATCAATGTTATGAACTGTTTTTACTCTGCATGCAGTCCCTGCAATGTGGTTCTGATCAAGACAGTGGGATCAATCTCGACTTTGACAGAAGATAGCTGATCTACGAACTGCTTGACATGGTTCACGTAGTCGTTGATGCACATCGACCCCTTCTTCACGGTATTGAAATGTTGCAACAATTGCAGCTTTCGCGTCTCTATTCTGGATTGAAACAGACGCACGAGTGCATCCCAAGCTTTCTTGTGCGTATCGCAATCCAGAATGTGACCGATCATCGATGCTGAAACTGTTAGCGCGATGTAGTGAATCGTCTGGTACGAGCGCTTCTTCCACTCCTTGAATTTCGGATCTGAAATTGGTACTTCATGCGCTTTCTCCTCCTCAGTGATAAGATCTCATAGATTTTGTCCCTGTAGGAAAGTCTTCATCCGAAACTTCCACACTTGGTAGTTGTTCTTGTCGAGCTTCTCTCTAGTGATCAAAGACATGGACTCCGTCATAGCTGCAATGTCGAAATTGCTCTATTCTATACGTTGGCGGTTCTTACCATTTGGGTTGAAGAACGACCCTGCTGAGTTCCAAAGGGTGATGGATAAGATCCTAGCAGGATTAGATTTTGTCAGATGTTATATCGACGACATCTTAGTCTATAGTGTCTACAGTGACAGCTGTTAGTGCAATTGCGAAATCGTTGATCAAGCTGATGAAAGTGGACAAGGAGTGACAGTGCGGAGATGAGCAGGAGCGAGCTTTTGTGGAGCTCAAGGATAAGTTGACATCTGCTCCCATCTTGAGGAGACCCGTCAAGGGACGTCCTTTCCAACTGCACATTGATTGGAGTATGTTGAGATTTGGAGCAGTGCTGACTCAGCACGATGATGAGAAAAAAGAGTTCGTGGTGACGTATGTCAGTCGCTCCAACAATTCGATGGAGGTGAGGTATAGTTCATATGAGAGAGAGTGTTTGACGGCAGTGTGGGCTGTTCCACACTTTTGATATTATCTGTTTGAGAACTCTTTTACTCTCATCACTGATCACCAGCCGCTCAAGTGGTTGATGAAGGCGGACAAGCTTACAGAGAAGCTTGCACGATAGACTCTTATCTTACAGGAGTATGACTTCCAGGTAGTGCATAGACTTGGAGTTGCAAACCTAGATGCCGATGGGTTGAGTCACAACCCATGCACGAGTCAGCAAGTTCAGACTAGACTCGATGTTATGACGAGGTTGATGAGGAGATAGTGCCGAAGGTGGCATACATCTGTCTTTCTTTGTGTGTTGACCATGAACTCTAGTATGAAAAGTCAAGTCGTATTTTTCTCTAGTCATAGAGTAGATGACTACTCTCCTGGTCCTGAGGGTGGAGATGGTGTTCTAGATCAGTGAGATATCCATGACGGTGTGACTGTAATGGAGTATCTACGTACCGATATGATGATAGACACAATAAGTGCCAAGGAGCGAGATCGTGTCCTTCAACGAGCAAAGAGATTTCGACGAGAAGGACGACATGTACTTCGAGTGTGGGATGATGAGAGAGTACAGATAGTGTCGCTTTGATCACTTTCTGATCTTCTACTCCTGTTGCTTTTCTCAGACACATAATACCATAGTTAGGAAATATTATTTGAAGATCGATCCAGCACACACTAGAGATCCGATGCTTCTAAACTCATTGAGGGAGACCTAGGTAGAACCATGTAGTACCCAAGAAGACCGAATTGAGGATTACATGTACAAATGAGAGAAGACACGTAGCATTCTGAAAGAAACAGCGACGAGAGATAGACGTAAGTTGCAAGATCTATCACGCCTAACGGACGAACTAAATCGCCTATGTTCTAGGATGGACCACTCAAAATCCAACACTCAGAAGATTTCAGACCTCACTGCGGAAATCAAGAATGGAGAACAAATAACGGATCAAAATTATAGGTTATGGGCTCGGCTTAGGTTTCTCAAGGAAGGAGACGCCCAGACCTGATACCTCTTCCTAATTCACAGATGTAATTCTGCAAGATGTAGGATCAGGTTCTTGCGCACAGTGGAGAATGAGAAGATATCTGATCATAAGGATATCCTCTCCGAAGTATACACTTTCTGCTCCCAAGTTATATCAGAATGAACCACTAATGGAGGAATCAAGCTTCAAACGAGACAAGCTAATCGGCTGAATGAAAGTGAGGCTAGTACTTGGAGAGGTGACATTTCTCGAGAAGATTCCAAGCAAATCGGAGGTGCAAGAGATAATGCTACTGCTTCCTATGAGTAAAGCACTAGACATAGATGGTCTCACGACAAAATCTATGCAAATCTATGATCTATTGTAGGAGATGACTTTGTGAGTGTCATACAATAATTTTGGGAATTGTCGTGCGCATACACATCGCTACACAACATACATCACTGTCAGAGATACACCACACATACACATAACACATGGATGATGTCATACACATACACAAGTGTATCACAATTAGTGATAAACGGCATGTACTCACTCCACCATGCCAATCGACACTAAACAATCACTAAAGTCGAGCCAAATCCACTCTGTGCTCGTAGAGAATCTAGATTGCACTCATCAAGACTATCCACTATAGCTAAGAGCTTGAAGGCTAAACTCAAAGAACTAGGGCCTCCAAACCCTACCTACGAAGTATACCCCTAGTGGGTTATCCCAAGAACTTGTCCTAACTGCACTGACGGCCCTACTGGGATTAGCCACTCCGCATTCGATCAACTTAACCGAGTTGTCAAATTGACGTGACAACTGTCGTGCGCATACACATCGCTACACAACATACATCGCTGTCAGAGGTACACCACACATACACATAACACATGGACGATGTCATACACATACACAAGTGTATCACAGTCACCTCCCTAATTGACGGTTAGGTCCCTCTAACTCCAGACAGTCTCATATCTCAACTACGTGATATACACCTTCATGAGTGCAAGGATCAAGAAACCGAGTGCTACATCGTCCCATCGTCAATCGTCTGTCTGCAATCCGTACCACACAAGATCTAATCGGCTATCTCTACTATGGATATCGAGGACAAACCCACCGTCCAACAGGAATGACACTGAGAGGTGGAGTCAAACATGACATGTGTTAACTTCTCGAACAACCATCACACACCAACAAAGGGGCTGCTCCACCAGCACCCCCACATAACATACACCTCAAGCTCACGGGTACAACTGCTAAGCTTGGGTCAACGGTACCATCGATGTTGAAAAGATGACATGACGCGCAATTACGCACATGGTCCTTCCAAACGACACCATCACGACCCTCTAACATGAGTACTCTAGAAGATAACACCTCACGCACTCGTAAAATAGTGTGCCATGTGATCACATCCAACATCGTCGGTGCAGTCTGCTACACATAGATATAAACACCAGGATGAAATTTGTGAATCGATGACGGATTACCTCCTCCTCGAATAGTCGCATATTGCAACGTGTCTCTATGCTGAGCAATCGCTAAGTCCGGGTTTGAAGAAGCTCAGAGTTTGAAGAAGCTCCGAAGAAAGTCAGGTTCTCAAAAGCCATGGGCATAACTCTCCGAGATGTCTCTATTCGTTAGAACATGCTCTCACCCACATATCCGGATCATCAAGGTTCAGCACCTCAGCAGAATCGTGATGAATGGACAAAGATAAATCTGGATCTTGACCATACAATAAAATGTACGGTGAGAAGGAAGTCAAAGACGTTTGTCGACTAAAACGATAGCCCATAGTCAACCATGGTGACTGCACATCTCAGTCTCCCAAGTGGTCTTTCTGCAAGCTATACTTGCGCAATCTTCTCTTCACCGTCTGAACTATTCTCTCCGTCAAATCATCCGCCTCAAGTTGATCTCGAGATGTAGTCCGATGATCAATCAGCGCCTGATCACACTAGATCTGGAACTCACCAAGAAATTCTGTACCTTGGTCCATCAACACTTCAGCTGGTGCTCCAAAATGACTGAGCACTCGATCTAAGAACGCATACGTTGTCTCTTCACTCGTCTTATCCAGTAATATCACCAACTGAATCCACTTGGAGAAGTGCTCCACCATCATCAACATATACCAGTGGTGACGTACAGTCAACGGTAAGGATCTCACAAAATCCAAGCTCCAACAGTAATCGAACCTCATAATCGATAAGGGGTGTAATTGTGGAGCAGGAGCATTCAAAGATGCTCGTACTCGATCACAACCACACATCGTGCGACAAACTGTTGCACATCGATATGCATACCACACCATCAATACTGTCTTTGGAGTAAGTTATGCGTACGCTCACTCCAAAATGTCTCAACTCCTCATGGGCATGTCGTACTAACTATATCTTCTGGGATGGATGGTATATTTTGCATGATGGACTAACAAGGTGATTTTTGATAATCACATACCTCCATTGGTTAAGTAGATGCAATCCAAACGAGCCCAACAAGCCCAGTGGAGACCCCTTGCCGAGTTCATCCATCTAGTATATAGCGATCCGTTTGCTGAATCAGCCATCGCCATCGCATCCATCATCCTCAATTTCAGCTTGAGGCTTTGAAAGACTGCCTCCTCCACAATATGAAGTACAACATTAGTACCTGCTGATTCCTCCGCCCTCTCTACCATGTTCCAATCACCAACTAAAATCCAGTCACAAACTGGAAGTTCATGCAAGAGCAACCGCCAAAATCTTTTCCTTTTTGTGACAATTGTGGGTGCATACACCAATCCTACAAAAAACCTTTCCTTTCGAACCTCAGGTGTCCCCACACGAAGTGCCCATTCGCTAAGGAGTCCAACATGTATATCCGGGTGTATCAGAAGAGCTGAGCCTCCACTCGTTCTCACTCCTTCTGTCACAACCAATTTGAAATCCTATGCAATGACTGCCGCGACAAAGAGCATGTTGCGCCATATCACTCTAATTTCTTGTAACGCTAATACGTGGATGTTGTTTGTTTTTCAAAAATATACGTACGTGAAACTTACGAGAGGTGCGACTTAGGCCGTTTACGTTCCACACTACGACCGTTAAGGCATTTTCCTTCTGACTATTCCGCCTCCTAGTGTCCATTTTATGGACATGAAGAGGTTTTCGTCCATATCTTGCTCTTTTTCTTGCGTGTCGTTGTTGACGGTTTGTCTTCAACTAACCGCTTGTCTTTGGTCAGTAACACGGGAGTACTAGATGCTACTCTGCGATTAAAATGTTATGCTTTCTTCGCCGAGTTCTGAGAGCAGAAAGCATACGATCCCTCTGCCACGTGGTCGTCAGTTGAAGCTTTTTCTTGATAGACTTCTTTCGTCCAAAATTTACATGGAGTTTTCTTTAAACTATCGATCGTCACTAAGACCCACAGCCGATTGAAGTTGTTCCTCGGTTAGGTGAGCACTTGAGATGAAATCCGCACAGCTGGTACCGAAGGCAGAACTAAATCCACTGCGAAAGATAATGTGATTGCAGTAGGGGTGGATTTTGATATCGTCAAGCCTGATTGCCCACCTTCTGCTAGATCGACTCGCTATGACTCATTCTCGGTTGTCATTAACTCAGTGTAGTCCTCATGCTATCCTTCTCCTTCCGCTCTCACAAATAGACTTTCTGCTTTATCACCACATCGTCTAATTCCACCTCGATATCCATGGATATTTTCCCTGCCAGATTTCATAGAATGCTGACCCTCATGTTGTTGTACAAGCCTTGTGCTGATGACGGTGGAATTCTGATGGCGGGTCCGAGTGTTTGCAGAATCAAGCAAAGCCAAGGGTTGAGAACAGAAATCAGGTAAATTAACCCAAATCGGTTCCAAGAGCGATCTGAAAGTCATAGATTCTGCTTTTCTGAAATAGACGATGAGATGCAAATAGACTATTTCGGAGACAAGACCGAGTATGATATACATCACGCACTTCATAGCTTCTTCTTTTTTCTAACCCCATGTACGTGATGAATCGTTTGATGCTAGAACTAACTCTCCTTCGGGCTTGTTGGAACCTTTCCGGAGTCTTCTGGAGAGAGGTTCGCATCTCCCGAGCTCAGGAGCTCCCACACGGAGTGCACAATTTCATCTCAATTCTAGAGCCAATTTGACTACTCTCTCGTGTAAGTCCACGCAATGGTTTCTTCGATGTTAGAGGATTTTACTGTAACATTACTTTATGTATTGCTTTAGACGGATTGCATTCGTAGATAGAGCATTGTAGATCTACGTATAGATTACCGAGTCGCACGTGAAATTAAAAAAAATTCAGCTTTCATATCTTCTCGGTCGTCTTAACAGCTCATCATAACATAAGATGTGAAGGACAATACGAATTGATACTACGATAGGCTGACCACTCTAATGATTTTCCAACTCAATAAGCATTTTTGTATTATCTTCAAATATGCTATTTAGCATATCAGTTCATAGTCTTTTAAGAAACTTTTGGAATGATATTTCACACCAATACTACAGTTCCAATCCTGCAAGCAAGTTTCGTATGGTACTTTATTTCATTTCAAACCATATATAAGGGTAACACATATATGACTTGTTGGATGTTATCTTAGCATCAACTACTGCCCTCAGAAATTGACTAGCAAGAATAGCTTAAACCTCAAAGTCTTCTACCAACTTGGCTTCCATTGCAACTTCCAAACTGCTTGACAGTTCGATCCAAGCATGTTGGTGATGCATGTTGAAACTGCTTCCCGCTGTCATTCTAGTTCAGTCGAGAAAAAAACACATACATGCAGCGAATTGCATGATAAATACATCCGCATTATCAAATGGTATGTTCTTGTTCTTTGGTAATTTGATATAATAGTAAACGAGAGATGCCACGGTGAAGCCTTTCAACCATCATTTGAATTGACTGCAATCTATCATCACTAGCGGTTCAGCTCCATCAGAAATGTGTCATGTATCACTCGTGACTGATGGTTGTATCAGCACAACACGAGCATTACCTCTACTCGTTCCACTCTTGGAACCTATCCACCTTTATGTCTTACCTTCGATAAGTTAAGAATGCGACCACCGATCTGTCTTACGTTCAATATCTAGTACATTCAGGATTCAATCTTGTCTCTAGAAACTCAAGAATGAGGACATCGATCTTATAATGATAACAAGTGAAATACCTCGATGTACCACCACGAATCACTATATCTCATCATACAAAATCAATTTGAACCGATTCTCAAAATTTTACCGTTGTAAGCAATTTTTGCACCGATCTTGATGTTGTTTCTCATAATAATAAATTAACATGTCAATGGTCTGTAACTTCACGTTGTTGCGGAGATCTACCATTAAGCTTTGGTTACAGTTACTAGGGGACTAACATTATTTTTGTATAATTGACTAACCTTCTTATCTTCATATTTGATGTTAGGTTAACTCCAATGAAAGAATTCTAAAAGAGAGGACTGATGTTATTCTTGTATAATCGACTAACATACTCACCTTCATATTCAATATTAGGTTAATTTAGAATGAAAGATTTCTAAAGAAAGACTGACAATATTCTTGTATGATCGACTAACCTACTCACCTTCATATTCGACATTAAGTTAACTTTGAACAAAAGATTTCTAAAGAGGGACTGACATTATGCTCAGATCACATTATGACAATTGGTGTTGTCTTATCCCAACGAGATGAGAAGCGCAAGGACTACTCCATATACTATGCGGGTAGACAATTCACTGATGCAGAAAGGAAGTATTTGGGATGGTGTACTCATGCTGTAAGTTAGAGACATTAGGGCTCAATCGTCTTTATGACGACTGATCTTAGACGTCCATTTTAGGATGATCAATGGTGGACCTCATTGCTCAAACTGTGCCTGTCCTCCCTACATAAGAGGCTGGAGGTTTAGTTTTCATTCATTATTCCATTTCATTTCAGAGTTTCACTGTTCTCTTCTTCTTCTTCTTCCTTTTTCTGCTATTTTGGTCATAACTAATCAGATTTTTGTTGTCTTATATTTTGAGAGGTCTTGAGTGCTAGTTGCATGATCTGTGCACTTGTCCGTTTGGAATGAGATGATTTGAGCATTTCTGCTAGTGTTGAGGACAAACTTGGAGGGATAGATAGTTTCACAAAGGTTTTTCAAGTCCTTTTTGGTATCTTTGGGTGTTTTACGGTGCTAGTTGCATGATCTACGCACCGGTCCTTTTAGAGATCGGAGTGATCTGAGCATTTCTGCTAGTGCTATGGATTAAACTAGAGAAAAATGTGTCGTGGTCTTCACTTAGAGGTGTGATGTTTGACATTCTCGGATCATTGCGGGAGATGGAAGAGTACTATTTAACATTTGTGTATTGACATGATTGTTGTCGAGTATGATCTCAAGCACAATGACTGCAGAGTCGACGGAGGGATCCGATCAAGTACTCAAGGAGGATGATGGTAGAAGTACCATATACTTCCACGAGCAATTCCTTGCGAAAGAAAAGGAATAGACGAGCTAGGAAAATGCATATCAAGAAAGTGTCATACGTTCGTGGGTGAACGCAACAGTCAGACATGTTTGGATGATATGATTTTGTCTTTTGAGCGAAGAATGTGATTGGAATGAGCGCTTTTATACCTCAAGTTCCTTAGATGAGGTGTATAGATTTCAAGAGGAGTTGAGGAGAATTGCATTGGAGATGATTTCAGATGCAAATGTATCTGGCGTATCATATTTGGACTTCAAATCACGGTTTGATAGTTGATTTCATGTCGTATTTTATAAGTGGATGAAAGAGTACAATTTGTTGTTGACCAACGAGTTGTTTTAAATTTAGACGAGTGCAAAATGACATGCTTTGTTGACTTTTGACACGAGATGATTATCAGAGTCGATGTTGACAGAAAACAGAAGTGTGGTAAAAATGATTCAAGTCTGAAAAACCAAGGAAGATGAACCAAGATTCCTATAGTTGGAGAAGAGAACTATGGAACCAGTTTCAAATAACAAGATTCGATGACTTCTATTGATTCATGCTTTGACAAAAATTGGTCGAAATTCAAGAGTAAGTGATGAAACATATGAAGATGTATATAAGTGTAAAATTAAAGATGCTACCTTAATTGTGGAACTTGATGCAAAACAATTCGTGCAATATGTGAAGTCATATACCAAAACGATGTGATTGAAGTCATATACCAAAACGATGTGATTGAAATGATTAAAAAATGACAGAACTGCTTGTGACTCATATAAGAATAATACGACCAATGGCTACACTTCATGATAAAAATAATCAAATTATGTTATGCCTTCTTTTATCATTTTGATGAGTAATAATATTAAATTTAATTGTAGATGCATTAATTGAAAATATTGGTTGATTATCAATAAATCACTCTTTTATGTCTGATTTTGTGATACCAGAAAAGAACTTAAAAAATTCGATATATAAGAAAAGAAACTAAAAACTAACAACAATAATGCATATAATATCATAAAAATTCAATAAAATAGTACGATTTACAGTTCATGACAAAAAATCCAAGTTCTGTTATTTTCATTTTAGACTGTTAAAAAAGTAAAAATTAAATCATCGATGAAAATACAAACTCAAAAATCTAATTTGTATTTTCTTTCCAAAATATTTAAAAATAAATAAAATTTTATCGATGAGAATAGAACTCGAGATCAACTTTCAGCGTATGCGAGTTGATGAGTCTAGAACTCGAGATCAACTTCCAACATATCTTGCAACTTGTATGCGAGTTGATGATATATTGATGTACCAGTTTGACGCTAAGAAGCTGCTCTCCATCAAGATATTTCACACGTACAGGTTACAGATTGCTTGTACTTTGTGGAATGCTTTCGCTTGTATGCACAAGCACGAATGGTTAAATTGGTGTCACTCTCCTTGAGAAATGGGTTGCTGCAGCACAATTTGTGGCGGTGCGCCTGGAGGACCTCCAGCCTCTGAATTTCCAGTGTAAGTGCGGTGACCGTAGTGTCAGATGGGTGACGTCGTTGCTGAATAAGCCGGGCTAAGAGGAGGTTCTTGGCCGATAGGTGAGAAAGCTGTTGAGCCTGAGAATAGTGTAAACGCTTGTGGGTCCGTAAGAGATCTTAAGCCTGAAGATAACGAGCCGTAGGAGAGGAAGAGAGGGCTGAAGACCAGGTCATCTGGGCCAGAGCCCAGGTGACCTGAAGTTCTTGCAAGATGTTGTGGTCGCTCAGGAGCTTGTTGTCGACTCTGAAGTAGGCAGATCGACGACTAGTAGTGTCCTCAGAACGGTCAAACAGCACTGACACAAGAAAGTGATCGCTCGTTAAGTAGTCAGTGTGATGTACAACCGTGTGCATACAGGGACGCGCATTATAACGTTCGACCGCAGATCACAGAATCGAGTCGTCCGTCTCTAGCCAATGAATCGTCGAACGTGAACCTCCCTGAAGACCTGTGTACTATATTTGTGTCTCCAGATCCAGTTCGTTAAACTTTCCGCTAATAAACACCAAGGATTGGATAACCGTTGGACGTGTTTAGAATAACCAACTAGTCTTTAGCAGGTTTCTGGTACTAATCTCAGGTTTCAAAACACCGTGAAAACTATTCCAAGCTTAGGTTTGGTAAAATTTGGGCAGCGCTTCCGCTACTGGTGATCAAGTCGAAACGTAGTAATCCCTGAAGAACCACAGCCAAGACTAGGAAGCCTAGTGGATGCTAAGAAATAGGAAGGTACACAGAAATAGAGTCAACTCCATGTCAGACGCTTCAATCCAACTTTGGCATTCAATCCAAGCTTGCTTATCATATAACAAAGCAAATCACGGGCTCATATACATTACACATCGTTTATTTGCTGACAAGGTCTCAGAGAAATGCTCAAGCAGGCAATCCTTCCTGCTACTAGAATTCTCTAATGAGAATTTAACTTCGGAACTCCAATCTCTCTTATCTTCACCTTGAATATGCTGATCTCTCACTCAATAACCAAATTATCAAAGTAATTGATTGATAAACTCTCTATCACTCAGGTATCTGGCAGTTTAATAACGTTCTATCCACTGTGTAACATAGTCTCTGTCCTCAGACTCTCTGTACACAGCAAAGTGAAAAAAACGAGAGTCTCTGTCTCTCTGGTCTCGCTCTCTGGTCCAGCTCGTACAGTGAAAAAGTGAAAAGCCGGGTTCTAGGGTTTGCGAACCCATTTAACCATTCTCCTCAAGCCTTCGCCGTTCCCTTGTAGCCGCCACGTGCTTTGTAATCACTGCCCATCAAGTCTGGTTAATTTAAGTAAACGATGTTACAATCGCCTCAACCAAGAAAAAGTAGTTCTTCCACTGAACTGCAGTACCTGTAATACCACATTAGGAACAACACTTCCTCAAATCCAGAGGAACATTACCCCATCCAGGGTAAGGTTAAGCCCTTTCTCAGAGCTATGCTCCATTACCGAGCATTCAATGAAGCTTTCAGGTGAGATAGAACCCTAGCTTCCAAGTGGTGAACTCGTCAGTTTTTTTTTATCCTTACTATGGTACACCATAGTAGCATCAGCCTAAACCTGATTGACATCCGACAGTCATAAGAAGTCAGCAGACCACAACTCCATCTTTAGATGAGCAGATTGACCAGATCTACTCGGTTCCAGTGTGCTTGAAGGGCCTTTTGCATGACTCTTGTGGCTCGATTCAATCCACCGCTTAGCTGGAAGAGACCACTGCGGATTGTCGTTTCACAAAATATCTACGTAGTGGTTCCAGGAACTTGTACAATGTTAGATCATCTAGGTACTCCCAAGCTTCACTTACCAATCCCGGAACTCTACCTATTCAACGACATAGGTATTGAGTAACGGGTTCTCCAGCTCCATCTGGATTCAGTGATGCTCGATGATCTACTATCTCAATCAACTCAAGATCATCATCTCTTGGTAATGCTTCTAACACTGGATGCCATTTCTGTTATCTTCCTGGCAACGACTCTAGTTCTTCACGAAACATCTTTAAGTTAGAAACATGAATGATGGAGTAATAATGCTTCATATTAGCTAGAAAACGTAACTTATAGGTCACATGACCTAACTTCTTCTCGATCAAGAACGGTCCTGCCCACTTTGGAAGAAGCTTCTTGGCTAAATCCACCCCTGCTAGGATTCTGAAGTTCTTGGTTCTCAACCAGACTCTTTGTCCTTCTTCGAACTGTACGTCTTGCCTACCACGGTTTGCATACTTGGCATACCGTTGTTGTGCCTTCTTCATGTGTTTCTTGGCTTCTTGAAACACAGTACCCTGAACATGTATGAAAGTCTCTAGATCTCGAGGATCCTGATTTGACCTTCCTGTGTTTTCATGCCCCTTGGTAGCTAGAGCTATAGGAGTCCAAGGTGCATGAGAACCCCGATAAACCACTTCAAATGGTTTAAACCCTGTACTCGAGTGCTTGGTGTTGTTATATGTAAACTCCACCAAGTCCAAGTGCTCGCTCCAATCACTCTGATCTCGCATGATATAGTTTCTCAACCCTTGCTCCACTATCTGTATCGTCCTTTCCGTTTGACCATCAGTTTCAAGATGATAAGAGGAACTGAACTTGAGGGTAGTTCTGAGTCTTCTAAACAAACCTTTCCAGAACTCAGCCACAAACCTCCTATCCAAGTCCGAAACTATGTCTTTAGGCATCCCATGATACTTAAAAACATATCGAATGAATAGCTCAGCGGCACCTTTTCACGTCACTGCTTCCCTACAAGGGATGAGGTGAGCTTGTTTGCTGAAACGATCAATGACAACTAGCAAAGTGTCAAAACCTCCTGACTCAGGTAAACCGGTGCATAAGTCCATACTTATGCTCTCCCAAGGCCCATCAGGTATTGGCAAAGGTCTCAACAATCCTGCAGGTCTCCTCCGCTCAGTTCGTTGTTGCTGACATGTCAAGCAAGTTTGCACGTACTTGACTATATCTTCTGTGAAGCCTTGGATTTCCAGTTTGCTAGAAAATTTTTGTTTTTGATAGACAAAACAGTAGATTAGTTAGTATAAATGATAGAGAAGATAAGTTTAGTGTAGTATAGAGCTTTCTTAGCCGAAGGATGATGCTGAACCAGAATACGGAACCTGTGAAGTGTATTTCTTTGGATTAATAATCTAGCTACATTCTCCAGACGAAGAGTTTTCCAGGGATACCTCACTTGTTGGGAACGGACATCGGACGACGAAGTTATGACTCAAAGAAGAAGAAGGACCAAAACAAGAAAGAAGCAGTCCTTCGTGGTCGGAACCTTACACGTGAGGAGGCGAGAAGTAGAAAACTATAAGAAGGGTCAAAAGGTAAATCAGTTTACAATTTCCGCTAGCGAATTCACTGTAGCGCTCCGCATCGGTCGATCGAAAGTGGACGAAGACCGACATCGGCGAAGAGTCTCTTCTAGGGTTTGGGGCAGCGGAAGGCAAGTTCAATTTGACGAAGTCAGAAGTTGTCGATTAAGCGCCGAGTGAGGAGTGTTGTAGTCGCAAGCAGGTGAAGGAACTCTGAACTTCGGCGAAGATGAGGGGAATGCAGACAGCAAAGAAGCCGAAGTTGAAGACCATTGCGGTGAAGTGGCCGGACTTCAGTCCGTATCGAGAACGACTCGAAGAGATGGGGATGGCGTTCCTGCTCGAAAACTGGGGAGTGATCTCTTCAGAGCTGTTATAGGAGATACTCATTTGTAAGGGACACCCCTCTGACGACCTTCGGGCGAGGCCGAACAACTGGACTTTGGATAATTGGAGTTACGCCCTAGGAACCGATGATGCAGGAAAGCCAGGCGACTTGATGTACGATAGCACCTGCAGGCCGTCTTCGGACGAAGTGGCGAAGTACGAAGAACTTTTCTCAACGTCGCCGATAAGATCGAATGGGTTCAAGGTACACAGTTATATCGATCCTTTCAAGAGGGATGTCGCGATCGCCCTTAACACCATCTTCAAACCGCAACGTACTTCTTATCTGGCCAATTGGCAGATTAACTTCATCGAGAAGATCTTCGAAGGAAGGAGAGCGTATTAGACGAAGATCTTCCACGATCACGTTCAGAAGATGTATGCCAACTTTGAGGATGGTGGATCTACCTACTTCGCAGCGTTTGCAGTGTTCTTCTATTGAGGAATGAAATTGTTATCCCCAGAAGAAGAAGAAAAGTTCGACCGAAGAACGATATCGGAAGATGAGCGTGTGATGGAGCCAACTCCTCAAAGAGAAGAAATGGCAACTCCGGTAACTTCGGCGGGACCTAGCACCCGGGCGAAGAGGAAGATGACGAAGGCGGGGACTTCAGCGACTTCTCGACAGAAGAAGAAGGCGAAAAGGACAACTACGACTTCGGACGGAGGAGCCGAAGAGATGCAGACTGCGGAACGATCGTCTTCAATGGAGATTTTAAGAGAGACGGGTCCAAGAGCGAGTCAGCCGGATAGAGATCAGGAGGAGTTTGTGATACGAAGAGTACCTTCGGGTGCTACACTTCGGGAACCTTCTTCAGAAGCCCCTCGACCTTCATCCTGTCCTAACGATGTCACGACTTCGGCATCAAAAGATCCAAGCATAGGGAAGGAGTTGCAGATGTTCGAGAAGACGTTGGAGTTCCTGAGCGGCACGGCACTACCTATTTTGGCAGAGTTGGACATGCAGCGTCAGGAATACGAAAATGAGACGAAGGTACCTTTATCCCTTAGTGATCTTCTCAGTGCAGTACACTTCGGAAGACAGGGATGGCTTACGGAGAAGGACAAACTAATGAAGAAGATTGATGACTCTTCGGCCGAGGTTGCGAAGTTGACTGCGGAGCGAGACACCTTGGCGTAGGAAGAGTAGGGGCTTATTCTTTGAACCTTGATGTGAAATCTGTATTCTTCTATCTTTTCAGAAGAAGACTAGTAACATTTCAGCAGTATTTTGCTACCTCATTTACTCATACATCTATCTTCTCGAATCTTTTATATGTTGTTGGAAGGGTCCCTGATCAAAGAACTATTTCATTGTTGTTTGTATTCGATTTATCAGGTTTTGCTTGGGTTTGGTTTCTTATCAGACTTAAACTCTCATTCGGATATTATTCCATTCCGTGAGAATAACAAAAAACTATCTGAATTATCATTGTGACGTTGTAGTACTGTGTTTTGTGTAATTGTTAACTGTATCTTCGTGAGAACGATCCTTTATTTACTATTTCTGATACTTTGTGTTTCTCTGGGTTGTTACATATAGAAACATTAAAAGTTTTGGCGCCGCTGCCGGAGATACAGATTTAACTTTTACTTTGAATCCAGTAAGTTGTAACCGTCGACATGTATGTCGGGGGGAGCACGAGCACCTTCTGAAGAAGATCAGAAGACAAGAAGGACCAGGCGAGCGCTGAAAAGAAGTATGGTCCGTGAACAACTGTTGGAAGAAGTTCAACGCCAGAAAGAGGCAACGAGGGAGCGAAGACGTCAAGCGGCTCAAAAGTGGCAAGAAGTGAAAAATCTCTCTGAAGGGACTTCATCTTCACTTGAAAGGAGTTCAGTACCTATCTCACCATAGACGCGTTACGAGAAAGACGAGCGCACATACTGGAAGAAGAAGGGAGATATCGAATCTCCATACTCGAGCGTTCGGAGTGGAGAGAGTTCACCTAAAGACGCATCATGGTTACCATTTCCTTCAAGGACCACAAATTTATATGAATCTCTGTTTGAATCAACAAGAAAAACAGAAGAAGAAGAGGAGACAGATAGAGAAGAATCACCTTCACTTCGAAGAGTGGAGTTGTTTCAATCTTCATCTTCGTCTTCATCTTCAGGATCAGCACAGTAAGAATCCAACATTTTGACAACTCTTGCGGAAGATCCAAATCTGAAAGCGGAAGCGGCCTTGGAGTTGATCGTTAGACATGGGCCAGAGATCACAAGCTTTGTAGAACTCTTGAAGAAACAAAGAGGACAAGAATTAATTCGAGAATTATTACCATTGGGATCACCTGCTCTTTGAATCCCAAATATTAGACCTCAGGGTACTCCAGGAGTATCGCTCTTTAAGATACGAAGTCAGGAGGCCTCTACCTCGTCTTCACCCAAGAATGAACATGAAATAAGACGAGGAAATATTCACTCAGTTGAAGACACTTCGGCCGAAGCAACTTTACCCGAAGTGAACCTCCCAAATATCCGAGTGGGAACCGCAGTTGTGGATGCACTTGCCAAACTGACTCTTCGACCATTAAGCAATTTGTCGAATTCAGGATCAATGAGGATTTCAAACTTGATGGTGCCAACAAGACAGAGTCAAAGACAGTAGTCAGCAGTTTCATATTCTACACTACAGCATACAATGACAGGAGTACCACTTCCGTCAGGAGCGCCACCCTTCACTCGCCAGAATTATCCAAAATTTGGTGGGGAAGATTTTGACAGTGATGGAGATGGAGAAGATGCCGATTCTTTTGTTAAACAATTCGAAGCGTTATCTCATGCAAACAAAGAAGACAATGATCTCGATCGAACGAGAATTTTTCCCAGTCTGTTGAAACATGCAGCTGGAAAATGGTACAGTCATGCCAATCTAACCCCAGCAATCTTATCTACTTGGGAATTGATGAAAAATGAATTCCTCAAAAGATTCAGGGAACTGAACTATAACAGGCATGTACTGCACAAAGTAAACAGCGTTAAACGGAAGAGGAAAGAATCTTTGAAGAGTTATGTTCAGAGATTTTACGGTATCTTGGATAGACTACCTGCTAATGGGACACACCCAGCCTACACACCACCACAGGCAGTGGAGTGGTTTGTGAAAGGATTACCTTCGAAGCAACAGACATGGGTTAGACGATTCGATACGTCAACCTTAGAACGAGCCATCGATTCTGCTGAGAACTATGAGTCCTCAAATATCCTCAGCAGAGATCGGGAAAAAGCTTCAGAGTCGAGAAAGAAGAAGGATTTCAGAAAATCGAAGAAGAGTGCAAAGGATGAGAAGAAGAAGAAGAAGAAGTTAAAACGGAAACATAGAAAATATTCATCTTCGGAAGAATCTTCAGAAGAGTCTTCGAATGAAAGCTCAACATCGAAAGACGAAGCTTCCTCATCTTCAGACGAAGAGGAAAAGCATAAGAAGCGGAAAAGAATGACGAAGTCCAGACTTCCGATGGTGAGGAGGACACAACCATCTAAGGATACTGCACTTGATGATCTTCTCAAGAAGTTCGAAGACCTCAAGGTGCAATTGGTCAGAACACCCGAGAGGCGAAAATCACCAACTACTTCACGTCCAAATTTGTGGTGTACTAACTGTGATAAACCTGGACATGCCAATACGGAATGTTTTAACAATAAATCATCTTATAACACCCATGCAGTGGAGTGGGCGTCATTATACGAGCCCAATTACTTTGTAGAGTGTGAAGATGGGGTCTATGGAGTACAAGCTCAAGATGGAGCTATGATACCCGCTCAGCCTCAGTAATTCACGCCCATTCCTCCGGTACATATCCAATGCTTTGTACCTAGACAAATGGCAACTAACGTTATCCAACGAAAGTTTGCCCCTGCATGTTATCAGGAAAGACCACCATCTCTTGGTACATCATGTTTTAATTGTGGCGCCAATGGTCATTGGGCTCCTTCTTGTCCTCATCCAAAGAAACAAGTGGGATATATGCCACTATGTGGGAAGTGTGGTAAGCCCGGTCATGGAGCTACGGATTGTACGAATGAACCAATTCAGAAGACCGGAGTGAGATTTCAACTGCCACCCAACCAACAACAAGCAGATGCAGGAGTAAACATGGTGGAGTTGGTCGAAGATCTGAAAGTTTGTACTCTGTCAAACGACGATGGATATGGTTGGCCAGAAGACAAGGAAATTCTGATAAACAAAGTGGAGACTCGAAGTGGAAAGAGACTACTTCGAAAGGGAGAGACTTTAGCAGAAGATGCAGCTCAGGAGGCGAAGGACCTTAAAAAGACTGAGCGAAAACAATTGAAGAAGGAGAAGAAAACGCATAAATCCTTGACAGAATAGGTGCACGACGTTGTAGAGAAACAGACGAAATCGGCACAGGCAGATAATCGTAAGGAGGAACCGAGAACGAAGAAGGCCTCAGGAGTATTGCCTACGGATATTTCCGAAGAAGTGAGGGCACTACTCAGTAAGGAACTGAGTAAGCAAGCCAAGGAGGTGGAACCTAGCCAAGAAGGGCTCGGGAAGGTGCGGGTCGAAGTCTCTTCGCCCGAAGTCGAACGACCATCCGAACTGCGCAAGCTGGTGGCAGAACAAACTAAGAGGGTTGTTCCAGTGGTGAGCCCTCATTACAACGTAGTAGAAGACTTGCTGAACCAACAAGCTAATATAACCATCAAGCAGTTGGTCGAAGACAATAGGTTGTACAGGAAATTGTTATTGGCAGCCTTGAGAAAACCAGCGAAGGCTAAGTTGAAGAATCTGCCTTCATTGTTTCAAGTTGGACTGGAGGACTTAGGATCTCCAGAAGTAGACATCGAGATAGATGGATGTCTAATAAAACATGTGCCTATAGACTCTGGTTCTAGCGTGAATATCATTACAGAGGATACAGCACATGGTTTGGGTTACACATAATTTGAATCGACACCAAGGGTGTTGAAGAGTCGGCGAAGACCTTTGGGGGTACTACGAGATATTCCTACAACAATTGGTGGGATAATCTTCAAACTTACATATATTGTACTAAGGCCATTGGTTAAGTCTGGCTATGGAGTGCTTATAGGGAGACCTTGGCTATACGGTGCTAAGGTAATCACTGATTGGTATAAGCAGAAGTTGTCCTTTAATGATCCGATGAAACCCAAGGAGAAAAGTGTCTCAGTATCCTGGAAGAAGATGTCACATCAGGGCGAAACATCTTCGACAGATTCAGGGTACACTTCGGACGATGACTCTTCATCTTCGGGTACTAGCTCGGAAAATAAGAAATCAGGACCTTACATAGTTGTGAACTACTTGCAATGCTATGAGATAGAAGATGAAGAAGAGTGCGAGGGGAATGAGGAAGAATAGCAATCACAGTTGGGACAGGGAAGTTCAGAGGTAAACCACACAGAAGGAATGGTACTGAAGTCACTGACAGTGGATTTGGTTCTCGACGAAGGGAAAGTCTTGAAGATCGCAGCGAAGTTACAGGGAGCAGAATTGGAGGTGTACCATGACATGTTAACTTACTACCAAGATGTCTTCGCCTGGAAGATTGAAGATATGAAGGGTATTCCTGCGAAGTGGGGTCAACATCGAATTGATCTACTGGAAAATTTCTGTTCCTATACGCCAAAGACAGTATCGGTTAAATCCGAAGTACTCTCTCTTGGTCAAGGATGAGATCGATAAGTACTTAAGCGCTGGTATTATTTTTCCTGTCCTTAGCAGTGAATGGGTATCACCCATTGTGATAGTACTCAAGAAAAAGACTGGTAAAATCAGAGTATGTCAAGATTTTCGAAAACTGAATGCAGCAACTAGGAAGGACCATCACCCTTTATCTTTTACAGATTCTATTTTGGACAGGGTAGCTGGTCACGAATGCTATAGCTTTCTCGATGGATTCTCAGGGTATAACCAAGTATCCATCAGAGAAGAAGACAAAGATAAGACTACTTTTACCACTAACTGGGGTACTTTTGCATATCATAAGATGCCCTTTGGTTTATGTAATGCTCCTGCCACATTCCAAAGAATGATGACAAACATTTTCCAGGAGTATCTTAGGAAGTTCTTAGAAATTTTTATAGATGACTTTTGCGTTTTTGGTCCAAGGGGAGAACACATAAATTCCTTGGCAGTAGTTTTTCAGCGTTGTAGAGATGCTCAGTTGGCATTGCATCCAGAAAAGTGTTTCTTCGCCATGTCAGAAGATCTTTTATTAGGACATAGAGTCTCGCAGCGAGGTATTGAAGTAGACGTAGACAAAGTTCAAGTTATAGTAGCTTTGGAACCTCCCTCAAATGTTAGCGAGTTGCGTGGATTTTTAGGACATGTGGGTTACTATCGGAGGTTTATCAAAAACTATGCAACCATGGCAGCACCACTAACCGAATTGTTGAAGAAGACTACTGAGTACATCTGACAGGAACAGAGACAGAAGGCCTTTGAAACGCTGAAGACAAAGTTGATTGAAGCTCTAGTCATGAAGGCACCAGATTGGAATCTACCTTTTCAAGTGTATGTGGATACTTCAGCATTCGCTATTGGAGTGGTGTTGAGTCAGAAAGACAGAGAAAAGAGGGACCATCCGATTTACTATGCGAGTAGACAGCTATCCGCTGCAGAGAAGAACTACTCCACTAAGAGCAGGAAGCACTAGGGATGGTGTATTCTGTCAAAAAATTTTGACATTACTTGTTGGGATGCGAGTTTGTATTCTACGTGGATCACTATGCTTTAAAACATCTGGTGCAAAAATCTGATCTGTCGGGAAGAATAGCGAGATGGATGTTGTTATTGCAGGAGTTCAAATTCACAGTTCAAACCCGAGCAGGAAAGCATCATGAGAATGCCGACTACTTGTCTCGATTGAGGACGGGAGAGCGTCAAGATAATGTAGTTGACGACTTTTCAGATGAAGAACTTTTCCAGCTCACAATTACTCCCACAAGTAGGTACCATGAGATATACAGATATTTGTATACGTTGCAGTGTCCTGAAGGAATGGATGTGGAACAGCGTACGGTGTTCATACACAAGGTTGGACCGTCCGAGATGAAGAGCGGTATTCTGTTCAAAAGAGGGACCGATGATGAACTACGAAGATGTCTAGAAGAAGAAGAAGTAGGAAGAGTGGTGGATGTCATACATTCCGAATCCGCAGGAGGACATTATGCCCTTCGCAACACAGTGAAGAAGATTTTGAATGCAGGATACTGATGGCCCATCATGTACAAGGATATACACGCGATCATTAAGAGATGTGACAGTTGCCAGCGTGTGGGTAAGCCTACTCGAACTACTCAGTGGCCACTTCATCCTATCTTATCTCTTGCACCATTCGAGAAGTGGGGAATTGACTTTGTGGGACCTATTCAGCCAGCAACGAAGAAGACACGCAGAAGATACATCTTGGTGGCTACAGATTATGCAACCAAGTGGGTGGAAGCTGAAGCAACAAAGAAAGATGATGCGGTTACAGTGACGGCCTTTCTACACAAGAATATCATCACCAGGTTTGGATGTCCATTGGAACTGGTGAGTGATAAGGGTACACATTTTTTGAACAATACCATAGAGGCATTGACAGGGTACTTTCAGATCAAACATCGAAAGACTACTCCGTATAATCCTAAGGCGAATGGACTTACTGAGAAAAGTAATGGATTACTGTGTAAAATTCTGAACAAAGTGACTGTCAATCATGCCTATGATTGGGACACCAAGCTGGATGCAGCGTTGTGGACGTTCAGAAATACAGAGAAGATAACCACATGCCAGACGCCGTTCTTCTTAGCGTATGGAATGCATCCCATTATGCCTATTGAGTTCGAAACCCCTACTTACAGGATTCTGTCACAGGATAGAATGTCTGCAGAAGATAGTCAGCTCATCAGATTGCAAAGTTTGATGGCACTAGAAGAAGATCGCGAGGCATCTCTGGAGTTAACTAAGGACATACAAGAGAAGCGGAAGGAAGTATATGATAAGAGGTTAAGAAAAGTAGAAGTGAACGATGGAGACTTGGTCTTGCTATATGATAGTAGACATATTAAATTTCCAGGGAAGTTACAGCTACGATGGATGGGACCATACATAGTCGCACAATGTTATGGTAATGGTTCAGGCCAACTTAAAGACCTGGAAGGAAATCTCTTTGCTACTCGAGTAAATGGAGGAAGAATCAAGCGGTATTACAGCTGATATGTTCGCGAGGACGCTTCACAATTGAGAGGGGGAGTATGTGAAGCCTTGGATTTCCAGTTTGCTAGAAAATTTTTGTTTTTGATAGACAAAACAGTAGATTAGTTAGTATAAATGATAGAGAAGATAAGTTTAGTGTAGTATAGAGCTTTCTTAGCCGAAGGATGATGCTGAACCAGAATACGGAACCTGTGAAGTGTATTTCTTTGGATTAATAATCTAGCTATATTCTCCAGACGAAGAGCTTTCCAGGGATACCTCACTTGTTGGGAACGGACATCGGACGACGAAGTTATGACTCAAAGAAGAAGAAGGACTAAAACAAGAAAGAAGCAGTCCTTCGTGGTCGGAACCTTACACGTGAGGAGGCGAGAAGTAGAAAACTATAAGAAGGGTCAAAAGGTAAATCATTTTACAATTTCCGCTAGCGAATTCACTGTAGCGCTCCGCATCGGTCGATCGAAAGTGGACGAAGACCGACATCGGCGAAGAGTCTCTTCTAGGGTTTGGGGCAGCGGAAGGCGAGTTCAATTTGACGAAGTCAGAAGTTGTCGATTAAGCGCCGAGTGAGGAGTGTTGTAGTCGCAAGCAGGTGAAGGAACTCTGAACTTCAGCGAAGATGAGGGGAATGCAGACAGCAAAGAAGCCGAAGTTGAAGACCATTGCGACGAAGTGGCCGGACTTCAGTCCGTATCGAGAACGACTCGAAGAGATGGGGATGGCGTTCCTGCTCAAAAACTGGGGAGTGATCTCTTCAGAGCTGTTATAGGAGAAACTCATCTGTAAGGGACACCCCTCTGACGACCTTCGGGCGAGGCCGAACAACTGGACTTTGGATAATTGGAGTTATGCCCTAGGAACCGATGATGTAGGAAAGCCAGGCGACTTGATGTACGATAGCACCTGCAGGCCGTCTTCGGACGAAGTGGCGAAGTACGAAGAACTTTTCTCAACGTCGCCGATAAGATCGAATGAGTTCAAGGTGCACAGTTATATCGATCCTTTCAAGAGGGATGTCGCGATCGCCCTTAACACCATCTTCAAACCGCAACGTACTTCTTATCTGGCCAATTGGCAGATTAACTTCATCGAGAAGATCTTCGAAGGAAGGAGAGCGTATTGGACGAAGATCTTCCACGATCACGTTCAGAAGATGTATGCCAACTTTGAGGATGGTGGATCTACCTACTTCGCAGCGTTTGCAGTGTTCTTCTATCAAGGAATGAAATTGTTATCCCCAGAAGAAGAAGAGAAGTTCGACCGAAGAACGATATCGGAAGATGAGCGTGTGATGGAGCCAACTCCTCAAAGAGAAGAAATGGCAACTCCGGTAACTTCGGCGGGACCTAGCACCCGGGCGAAGAGGAAGATGACGAAGGCGGGGACTTCAGCGACTTCTCGACAGAAGAAGAAGGTGAAAAGGACAACTACGACTTCGGACGGAGGAGCCGAAGAGGTGCAGACTGCGGAACAATCGTCTTTAGTGGAGATTTTAAGAGAGACGGGTCCAAGAGCGAGTCAGCCGGATAGAGATCAGGAGGAGTTTGTGATACGAATAGTACCTTCGGGTGCTACACTTCGGGAACCTCCTTAGGAAGCCCCTCGACCTTCATCCTGTCCTAACGATGCCACGACTTCGGCATCAAAAGATCCAAGCATAGGGAAGGAGTTGCAGATGTTCGAGAAGACGTTGGAGTTCCTGAGCGGCACGGCACTACTTATTTTGGCAGAGTTGGACATGCAGCGTCAGGAATACGAGAATGAGACGAAGGTACCTTTATCCCTTAGTGATCTTCTCAGTGCAGTACACTTCGGAAGACAGGGATGGCTTACGGAGAAAGACAAACTAATGAAGAAGATTGATGACTCTTCGGTCGAGGTTGCGAAGTTGACTGCGGAGCGAGACACCTTGGTGGTTGCTAGATCGGAGGACCAGGTGAATGCTTCGAAGGAGATACAGGATTGGCAGTCGAAGCTCAACCTTATGACTTCACGCTTCCATGACATGAAGTCAGAGAGGGATGCTGTTCTAGAGCAGTTGGCTACCAAGGATGAGGAGCTAGCCAAGGCAGAGAAAGCGAAGGAGATTGTTGAAGTGAAGACCGAAGAGCTCCGGACGAAGGTAGACGAGATTGCGATGACATACTTTGCCACCGAGCTTAACGAGACAGAGCTCGAGCTTCTCCAGCGGCTTCGAACAGAGTTAACAGTAGCGTCGGATCCTTCGGCGAAGAGTAGGATAGTTAGACTAGGGGAAAGAATCATACGAGATTTGAAGGAGCTTAGGGAGACAGTTAAGTTTACCTTAGCCAGTATAGGACACTCTTTATAGTTAGGTAGAGTAGATACTGCGGTTCCGCCAACTAGGAGGACGTGATCGTACGATTCAGATGTAATCATCTTTTGTAGGAAATGAGATCTGTCATCTTAGGGCGAAGGGCTATATAAGCGATGCGAGTCTCTGACATTTTATCTTTTCCATGTTTTCAGTTTTTATTTCTTAATTTTCAATTGCGCAAGATTGCGGAGTGAGAGTGTGAGAAAAGTGGACGAAGACAAATTTACCTACGAAGGACGTAGTTTGCTGTCGCAGGTGTAAATCTGATTGATGCAGATGAGCGAAGTTGACCTTCGGCGAAGAGAGTCTTCGAGCTATTTTAAGTGAAGGACATTTCGAGGATCTGAGAACATATTAGTTACTGTGAAGTGGAAGAGCATAAGATAAATTGTAAGAAGAGTTCGGAACATGGTGGCTTCGTTACTCCTGTCATTGTATGCGGTAGTGTAGAATATGAAACTGCTGACTGCTGTCTTTGAATCTGTCTTGTTGGCACCGTCAAGTTTGAAATCCTCACTGATCCTGAATTCGAGAAATTGCTTAATGGTCGAAGAGTCAGTTTGGCAAGTGCATCCACAATTGCGGTTCCCACTCGGATATTTGGGAGGTTCACTTCGGCCAAAGTTGCTTCGGCCAAAGTGTCTTCAACTGAGTGAATATTTCCTCGTCTTATTTCATGTTCATTCTTGGGTGAAGACGAGGTAGAGGTCTCCTGACTTCGTATCTTAAAGAGCGATACTCTTGGAGTCTTGAGGTCTAAGATTTGGGATTCGAAGAGTAGGTGATCCCAATGGTAATAATTCTCGAATTAATTCTTGTCCTCTTTGTTTCTTCAAGAGTTCTACAAAGCTTGTGATCTCTGGCCCATGTCTGACGATCAGCTCCAAGGCCGCTTCCGCTTTCGGATTTGGATCTTCCGCAAGAGTTGTCAAAATGTTGGATTCTGACTGTGCTAATCCTGAAGATGAAGACGAAGATGAAGATTGAAACAACTCCACTCTTCGAAGTGAAGGTGATTCTTCTCTATCTGTCTCCTCTTCTTCAGCTTGAATACCCTCTGTTTTTCTCGTTGATTCAAACAGAGATTCATGTAAATTTGTGGTTCTTGAGGGAAATGGTAACCATGATGCGTCTTTAGGTGAACTCTCTCCACTCCGAACGCTTGAGTATGGAGATTCGATATCTCCCTTCTTCTTCCAGTATGTGCGCTCGTCTTTTTCGTAACGCGTCCGTGGTGAGATAGGTACTGAACTCCTTTCAAGTGAAGATGAAGTCCCTTCAGAGAGATTTTTCACTCCTGAGCCGCTTGACGTCTTCGCTCCCTCGTTGTCTCTTTCTGGCGTTGAACTTCTTCCAACAGTTGTTCACGGACCAACCTTCTTTTCAGCGCTCGCCTGGTCCTTCCCGTCTTCTGATCTTCTTCAGAAGGCGCTCGTGCTCCCCGTGACATACATGTCAACGGTTACAACTTACTGGATTCAAAGTAAAAGTTAAATCTGTATCTCTGGCAGCGGCGCCAAAAGTTTTAATGTTTCTATATGTAACAATCCAGAGAAACACAAAGCATCGGAAATAGTAAATAAAGGATCGTTCCTACGAAGATACAGTTAACAATTACACAAAACACAGTACTACAACGTCACAATGATAATTCAGATAGTTTTCTGTTATTCTCACGGAATGGAATAATATCCGGATGAGAGTCTAAGTCTGATAAGAAACCAAACCCAAGCAAAACCTGATAAATCGAATACAAACAACAATGAAATAGTTCTTTGATCAAGGATCCTTCCAACAACATATAAAAGATTCGAGAAGATAGATGTATGAGTAAATGAGGTAGCAAAATACTGCTGAAATGTTACTAGTCTTCTTCTGAAAAGACAGAAGAATACAGATTTCACATCAAGGTTCAAAGAATAAGCCCCTACTCTTCCTAAGAAGTGTTCTTCCTACTAAATCCTCACTCTTAAGAATCCCACTTATTTGAAGAAGCCAAACTTAAGACGAAACCACCATGTTCCGAACTCTCCTTACAATTTAACTTATGCTCTTCCACTTCACAGTAACTAATATGTTCTCAGATTCTCGAAATGTCCTTCACTTAAAATAGCTCGAAGAGTTTCTGGTCAACTTCGCTCATCTGCATCAATCAGATTTACACCTGCGACAGCAAACTACGTCCTTCGTAGGTAAATTTGCCTTCGTCCACTTTTCTCACATTCTCACTCCGCAATCTTGCGCAATTGAAAATTAAGAAACAAAAATTGAAAACATGGAAAAGGTAAAATGTCAGAGACTCGCATCGCTTATATAGCCCTTTGCCCTAAGATGGCGGATCTTATTTCCTACAAAAGATGATTACATCTGAATCGTACGATCACGTCCCCCTAGTTGGCGGAACCGCAGTATCTACTCTACCTAACTGTAAAGAGTGTCCTATATTGGCTAAGGTAAACTTAACTGTCTCCCTAAGCTCCTTCAAATCTCGTATGATTCTCTCCCCTAGTCTAACTATCCTACTCTTCGCCGAAGGATTCGACGCTACTGTTAACTCTGTTCGAAGCCGCTGGAGAAGCTCGAGCTCTGTCCCGTTAATCTCAGTGGCGAAGTATGTCTTCGCAATCTCGTCTACCTTCGCCCGAAGCTCTTTGGTCTTCACTTCAACAATCTCCTTCGTTTTCTCTGCCTTGGCTAGCTCCTCATCCTTGGTAGCCAACTGCTCCAGAACAACGTCCCTCTCTGACTTCATGTCATGGAAGCGCGAAGTCATAAGGTTGAGCTTCGCCTGCCAACTCCAGCGTCTTCTCGAACATCTGCAACTCTTTCCCTATGCTTGGATCTTTTGATGCCGAAGTCGTGGCATCGTTAGGACAGGATGAAGGTCGAGGGGCTTCCGAAGGAGGTTCCCAAAGTGTAGCACCCGAAGGTACTCTTCGTATCACAAACTCCTCCTGATCTCTATCCGGCTGACTCGCTCTTGGACTGTCTCTCTTAAAATCTCCACTGAAGACGATCGTTCCGCAGTCTGCACCTCTTCGGCTCCTCCGTCCAAAGTCGTAGTTGTCCTTTTTGCCTTCTTCTTCTGTCGAGAAGTCGCTCCTCCTGAAGTCCTCGCCTTCGTCATCTTCCTCTTCGTCCGGGTGCTAGGTCCCGCCGAAGTTACCGGAGTTGCCATTTCTTCTCTTTGAGGAGTTGGCTCCATCACACGCTCATCTTCCGATATCGTTCTTCGGTCGAACTTCTCCTCTTCTTCTGGGGATAACAATTTCATTCCTCGATAGAAGAACACTGTAAATCTTGTGAAGTAGGTAGATCCACCATCCTCAAAGTTGGCATACATCTTCTGAACGTGATCGTGGAAGATCTTCGCTCAATACGCTCTCCTTCCTTCGAAGATCTTCTCGATGAAGTTAATCTGCCAATTGGCCAGATAAGAAGTACGTTGCGGTTTGAAGATGGTGTTAAGGCCGATCGCGACATCCCTCTTGAAAGGATCGATATAACTGTGCACCTTGAACCCATTCGATCCTATCGGTGACGTTGAGAAAAGTTCTTTGTACTTCGCCACTTCGTCCGAAGACAGCTTGCAGGTGCTATCGTACATCAAGTCGCCTGGCTTTCCTGCATCATCGATTCCTAGGGCGTAACTCCAATTATCCAAAGTCTAGTTGTTCGGCCTCGCCCGAAGGTCGTCAGAGGGGTGTCCCTTACAGATGAGTATCTCCTGTAATAGCTCTGAAGAGATCACTCCCCAGTTTTCGAGCAGGAACGCCATCCCCATCTCTTCGAGTCGTTCTCGATACGGACTGAAGTCCAGCCACTTCGTCGCAATGGTATTCAACTTCGGCTTGTTTGCTGTCTGCATTCCCCTCATCTTCGCCGAAGTTCAGAGTTCCTTCACCTGCTTGCGACTACAACACTCCTCACTCGGCGCTTAATCGACAACTTCTGACTTCGTCAAATTGAACTCGCCTTCCGCTGCCTCAAACCCTAGAAGAGACTCTTCGCCAATGTCGATCTTCGTCCACTTTCGATCGACCGATGCGGAGCGCTACAGTGAATTCGCTAGTGGAAATAGTAAAATGATTTACCTTTTGACCCTTCTTATAGTTTTCTACTTCTCGCCTCCTCACGTGTAAGGTTCCGATCGCGAAGGACTGCTTCTTTCTTGTTTTGGTCCTTCTTCTTCTTTGAGTCATAACTTCGTCGTCCGATGTCCGTTCCCAACAAGTGAGGTATCCCTGGAAAGCTCTTCGTCTGGAGAATGTAGCTAGATTATTAATCCAAAGAAATACACTTCACAGGTTCCATATTCTGGTTCAGCATCATCCTTCGGCTAAGAAAGCTCTATACTACACTAAACTTATCTTCTCTATCATTTATACTAACTAATCTACTGTTTTGTCTATCAAAAACAAAAATTTTCTAGCAAACTGGAAATCCAAGGCTTCACATACTCCCCCTCTCAATTGTGAAGCGTCCTCGCGAACATATCAGCTGTAATACCGCTTGATTCTTCCTCCATTTACTCGAGTAGCGAAGAGATTTCCTTCCAGGTCTTTAAGTTGGACTGAACCATTACCATAACATTGTGCGACTATGTATGGTCCCATCCATCGTAGCTGTAACTTCCCTGGAAATTTAATATGTCTACTATCATATAGCAAGACCAAGTCTCCATCGTTCACTTCTACTTTTCTTAACCTCTTATCATATACTTCCTTCCGCTTCTCTTGTATGTCCTTAGTTAACTCCAGAGATGCCTCGCGGTCTTCTTCTAGTGCCATCAAACTTTGCAATCTGATGAGCTGACTATCTTCTGCAGACAGTCTATCCTGTGACAGAATCCTGTAAGTAGGGGTTTCGAACTCAATAGGCATAATGGGATGCATTCCACACGCTGTCGTATTGTACATAGGTCTGTACAGTGAAAAGTAATGCAAAGAGATTTTTTTCTATATTGTGTAAAGGAAGCTGCCCTGCAGCTTAACAAGCTAGGCAGGAGCTAAGCTGGGGCCATGCTTGACAAGCTGCCCCCTAGCTTGGGTTGGAATATCACCCCTGAGGGAGTCGAAAGACACCAAAATGTGAAGTTCTACGAGGAGAGCAACCTCATGCTTCTAGTTTTGACAGAAAGTGCTTTAAGTAATAGTTAGCACGTGTTTTAAACTAAAAAATATGCGATAGAGGGAAATCTGTCGATTCTGACTCGTGACTCGAACTCAGAATCTGATTGCGTGAGTGTGTAGGTGTTCACAAGTACTATAGTTTTGACTCTTTACTCGTTTAAAACGGAGTTGTATGGAGAAGTTAGCACAGAAAAGGCTAGTAAAGACTTTACGGGAAGATTTCCTTAGTAAAGCATATGTACAGACTGTTAAACCTTTTTGAACGGAACCAAAGGCCATCCCAGTGATAGGGCGCCTGCCTAGGAGGGAAGTGGTCTCAGGATCAATCCCTCCTGGCCTCTGGTTCCTATTCTGGCATGTTGGCCTCCCGGATGGGAGTCTATGTCGGGTATGCAGCCATGTCCTGTATACCTAAGGGCGGGAGACCGGTATCTCCCTTAATCGTGGGCTTCTTGGCCTAAGCCTCCGCATGCCATCCTGAATATACTATGGGAGATACCTGGTGCGCATATGGGGGGGTTGTAAGCCCTGTGGGGCAGCCTCATAAGTGTTAGGGCTTCGGCATACATTGGATTGCTTGTAGTATATTCAGGATGGCATCAAGATGGCATCAAGAGCACTGGAAACTTTTGCTAATTAGTTAAATAAGCATCGAGTAGGCTTGCGATGGAGAATGAGGTTATGTGAACCTTTATTAGTGTAGGGGTAGAGTTTGTGGAGACAACTGTGAAACTTGTATTAAAAAAGGACCAACTTTGTAAATAATGCTCTGTACGCATAAGGACAGCAGGGGGGCAGTTTAAGCTAGGGCCCTGCTTGTGATAAGTGACTGCACTTATAAGGACAGCAGGGGGCAGCTTAAGCTGGGGCCTTAACTTTTAGGTTTAATACCTGCGACGGCTGGAGATCGGGACACACTTTTCAAGGGAGTTTTCTGAGAGAACTGAGGCAGAAGGAGAAAAAAGGAGCAGAATTAGGGATTGAGGAGAGGAGACGCTGAGAAGCTTGGAGGCTGAGTGGGGGTCGATTTTTCTGACAGAATTGAGTGGATTGAGGAGAGGAGACGCTGAGAAGCTTGGAGGCTGAGTGGGGGGTCAATTTTTCTGACAGAATTGAGTGGATTGAGGAGAGGAGACGTTGAGAAGCTTGGAGGCTGAGTGGGGGTCAATTTTTCTGATAGAATTGAGTGGATTGAGGAGAGGAGACGCTGAGAAGCTTGGAGGCTGAGTAGGGATCGATTTTTTCTGACAGAATTGAGTGGATTGAGGAGAGGAGACGTTGAGAAGCTTGGAGGCTGAGTGGGGGTCGATTTTTCTGACAGAATTGAGTGGATTGAGGAGAGGAGACGCTGAGAAGCTTGGAGGCTGAGTGGGGGGTCAATTTTTCTGACAGAATTGAGTGGATTGAGGAGAGGAGACGCTGAGAAGCTTGGAGGCTGAGTGGGGGTCAATTTTTCAGATAGAATTGAGTGGATTGAGGAGAGGAGACGCTGAGAAGCTTGGAGGCTGAGTAGGGATCGAATATTTCTGACAGAATTGAGTGGATTGAGGAGAGGAGACGCTGAGAAGCTTGGAGGCTGAGTGGGGGGTCAATTTTTCTGACAGAATTGAGTGGATTGAGGAGAGGAGACGCTGAGAAGCTTGGAGGCTGAGTGGGGGGTCAATTTTTCTGACAGAATTGAGTGGATTGAGGAGAGGAGACGCTGAGAAGCTTGGAGGCTGAGTGGGGGTCAATTTTTCTGACAGAATTGAGTGGATTGAAGAGAGGAGACGCTAAGAAGCTTGGAGGCTGAGTAGGGATCGATTTTTTCTGACAGAATTGAGTGGATTGAGGAGAGGAGACGCTGAGAAGCTTGGAGGCTGAGTGGGGGGTCAATTTTTCTGACAGAATTGAGTGGATTGAGGAGAGGAGATGCTGAGAAGCTTGGAGGCTGAGTAGGGATCGATTTTTTCTGACAAAATTGAGTGGATTGAGGAGAGGAGACGCTGAGAAGCTTGGAGGATGAGTGAGGATCGATTTTTCTGACAGAATTGAGTGGAGTGAGCAGAGGATATCGTGAGAGAGGCAGGAAAGTGTTTTGGAGACAAGAACCTCATATGTTACACAATTTTGAGGTTTGGAGGCAGTAGAATTGAACAGACAGAGGTGGTTTATTTGAAGGAGATCGTTTTTGACAAGGCTTTGGTTGTCGTAAGATCAAATTCCTTGGAATTTTCAGCTGAGAAGGACTTAGGAGAGGAGGAGAGAGATATTTTCTTGACAGTGAAGCAGTTGACACTGAAATAAAGCTATTTCTACTCCGGAGAGACATATTTGTGTACCTGAGTGCGTGCTTGAGTGTTTGTTTTGTAATTGGTGGGACAAGAGGCTGTGTTTTGAGATTTCATTGTCTGCAGCGACCTATTTTTCTTTCTGGTCATTTCTCTTTGATCTATCACAGTCAGGAGGTCCGCCCTCCCCAAGAAAGACTCTTGCCACGACATCTGGTGCTTCCACTGAGAGCAATTGGGGTGATCGATTTGGAGAATTGGTTAGATTGGCTGCTGTACAGGGTGCGGCTGCTGCTCAGGGTGCTTCTGTCCAAGGGACTTCTGGTCAGGATGGAATTGGCTCTCAAGGAGGACCTACGGTGGTTCCAACAGCAGCAGCACAGCCTGACACGTCTCAGATTCTTCTGGCGTTGGCTGCTTTGATTCAACAGCAGCCTGCAATTGGAGGAGCTGAGCAGAAATCCACGAAGGTGTTACAAGCAATTGTTGGTCGATGTGGGCGATTTGATGGAAGAGATGTTACTAGGTACCTGCGGGAGTATGTGGGTGAAATGGAGTTGGTCAGGGCACCTGAAGTTGAGGTAATTTTAAGCTTTGAGTTGACTGTTGTCCCTGAATTGAGAGAGAAGGTTAGAAATTTACAGAGAAGACATTTAGGTGGGTGGACTCTGTTTGAACGTGCACTGAGAGAAGAATTTCTAGAAGAGGACTCTGAAAGAGTCACCAGAAGAACTCTCATGGATTGGATAGAGCGTCAGCCTGGACGTTCCATGGGATTGAATGAAGTGATCCGTGAATTTGAGAAAAGGTACTCTCAGCTTTCTGGTCTAGAGAGGTTGACGTTGGATGCTAGGAAGACAGAGTTGTTCTTAGGGGCTCTGGATGAGTTTACAGCAGATAGGCTTTGTTTCATGTTGGCTGATCGAGGAGCTGAAGGGGGAGTTACATCTGATTGGAGGAGAGTAGAGGAAGTAGTATCCACCCTTGCTAGACAACGTCGTGGTAGGATGGTACTGCAGCTAGAGACCTTGTCAGAGCAGAGAGTAGCTCCTCATGTTCCTGTAGCTCCTCCTGCAATACCTCAAGCACCTATTGTGATTCCTCAAGCACCTATAGTGGTTCCCCAAGTGGTTCCTCAAGCGCCTGCAGTACCTATCCCAGCACAGAGAGGACCTAGACAGCAGCAGCGACCTGTTGAGAACCGAAATCAACATAACTTGATAGAAGAACTTACTCAACAGTTGAGAGATTTGGGGGTTGAGATGGCAGACTTGACGAGAGATCAACGACCTGTTGCACTAGGTGCCCGACCCGTAGGAGGAACCTTTACCAGGAGATGTATTTGGTGCGATAGTCCAGATCATCTCAGAGGAGACTGTCAAGACTTGGCGGTTGCCTTGCGAGAGGGCGTAGTCAACTATCAGAACAACAGGTTGTATCTAACCGCCACTGGGCAGCCTCTGAACACATGTTTTGGAAGAGGAGGAATGAGGAGTTCTCTTCCAGCACTTACTGGTGCGAATACTACAGCGATGACTGTGGGTTCTGCGGAGGCTGATGTATATACTGGGAGAGTTGAGGTGCGCTCTAATCCAACTATGGTTGAGCAGGCTGTTGAGGTTCCGGTTGAAATGATGAAGAGAGGTGCTGAAAGCATTAGGAGAGCTACTGGATGGAGAGACCCAGTAGATGCAACTTCTATTCGAGCGTTTTTAGAGACGAGTGGTGAACAAGATGCCATGATCGAAGACAAAAGAAGACGGGACACTTCTGATTTAGATGCAGGAGTAGCAGAGGACAGTGACCGTCGGAGGGTTACAAGGAGGAGAGCAGCGGAACCATCACCATCTGTACCAGCTGGAAGATTTCCTGCTGCAGAGGATATACCTTCTACCTCTACAGCTCCACCACCTACAGTAGATCCTATGGAAGGTGTGCAGGATTTGCCACAGGAGACTACTGCTACAGATAGAGTACGGGGAAAGAGGTTTACAGCACAGGAGAAGGAGAAAGGTCCAGCTTACAAGTTAGCGGCAGACATCGAAACAACAACAGACTTGCGTGCTGTTCTAGAGCAACACATTTTGGATGCTAGAGTTGAGTTTACTCTTCGTGAAGTGCTTGGTATCGCAAAGAGAGAGTTTCATGAGTTGATAATAGATATCATGAAGAGAAAGAGACAGGTATTGACTGAACAAGTAAGTAGTCAGATGGTTGGAGCAGTAGATGCTATTGGTGTTGATCAGTTCGGAGATGATAAGTATGAGGCATGGGTTGCTGGTCCTGCTGTTATTGAGAATGAAGATGAAGAGTTTGAAGAGGATGGGTCAGGCGCAGACAGCGATTTCAAGGAGAAGCACTGGGCAAGAGCGACAACAGAGACGTAAGTTCGGCTTGGAGGACTTTCTGAGCCAGTACCTGCACTTGTGGATCACGGGTCGGAGATCAACATCATTTCCAAGGAGGTGTATGAAAAGGGACAGTGGCCAATCGAAAGGAATCATGGTTGGGTGCTTCGAGCTGCAAATAACCAAAAGGGTGAGTTATACGGAGCTTGTCCCAATATGCGTGTAAGGATTGGGGATGTAGAGGTTTATCAGCATTTCTTTGTACAGTCATCTGTCTCCTATCTTGTCATACTGGGTCAACCATACATCACCGCTGTTCGGATAGAGACAAAAGTGATGAACGATGGGTCTCATTATGCTAGAGTTCGGAGTCCTGATGACAAGTACTCAGTACAGTTTTGACGGTTCGTTCAAGACATGAGCGGAACAGACAAACCCTTAGAGATTCTCAGACGAAGAGATGTAAGGTTTTTCGCAGTCCACTCCTGTAGAGCGGGAAGACAGGGGTGTAGAACATACTGTTGAGGTCCCGTCAGAGTTGGAAGCGAGACATGTACAAAGGTCTAGATACATATGTGTGGTGTACAGAGTTGGCAGTCTAGATTGCTGATGTTTGAGGCAGATGGGTGGAGCCGATTTACAAGAGTTGAAGATATGGAGGAAAATACAAAAAGATGGATGGTGAAACATGTATCAGGGTTGTGGCGTGTAGGAGTTCTATCTGAAGACGAAGTGGTTTCTGGTTTGTTTGAAGAGTTTATGTCTGTACAGTCAGCTGTTGGTTGGTTAGACAATGTGAGTAGATTGATGGAGGGGAAAAATAGTGTGGTGGTGATCCCTATCCACTCTCGATGCATATATAAGGAGATTGCTACATACCTGCAGTTCTTTCCTCATCCGATGCAGAATAATGAAGGGAGAGAAGCAAGTTGTTGGTGTGCACTCCCTCAGGAAGCAGACGTCCATGCGAAGTACAAATCTATACTGAGAAAGGTAAGGCCGGTAGCAGCTCAACTACCTGTTAACTCCCAGCAGCAAGTACAGTTAGTGGGGACTGAGCCTATATTGCGTGATCATAGACGAGTAGGACACCAATTTACTGAGGAGACATTGAAGGAGCTCCAGATAGGAGAGGGTGATTTCTTGACTGAGGTCGAGAAGACAGTGTTTGAACATATGATAGTGAAGCATGGTAAAGCATTCTCTTTTTCAGCAGAGGAGATAGGTTGTGTGGACCCAAAGGTTATAGCGCCTATGGTTATATTCACAATCCCTCATGTGCCTTGGGACCTGAAACCGATCCCAGTTCCTTGTGCTTTGTTGCCTAAACTCATCGAGTTGTTGAAGGAGAAGGTACATATGGGGATACTTGAGCCGTCTATGGGGCCATATTCTAGCAGGTGGTTCACTGTACCCAAGAAGTCAGGAGCTTTGCGTTTTATTCAAGACCTACAGCCTGCGAATAACGTAACCATTCGTAACGTTGGGACGGGTCCTGTGATTGAAGAGGTAGCAGAGGCATTTGCAGGGAGAGCTATCTATTCAATAGGAGATCTATATTCTGGTAATGATCAATTCCAGCTGGCTGTGGAGAGTAGGGATTTAACTACAATGCGTACGCCCCTGGGATTGATGCGGATGTGTACTCTTCCACAAGGAGCGACGAACTCGGTGGCTCATATGCAGAATGCGATGCATAAGGTACTAAGGGAGTTTGTGCCTGATGTTACCATTCCATTTCTAGATGATATTCCTATAAAGGGTTGCGCGGTTGAAGACAAGGATGAAGCAGTACTTGCGAATGGATGTAGAAGGTTTGTTGCAGACCATATCAGGGATGTAGAACATATCTTGACTCGTCTGGAGGAGGTACATCTCACCCTGTCAGGAGCTAAGTCCAAGTTTGGCGTGTCTGAGATTTTAGTGGTTGGACATCTGTGTGGCGCTTTTGGAAGGCGACCAAACCCCGAGAAGGTTGAAGCCATAGCAAGGATGGCAGACTGTAGGAATATCACAGAGGTTCGACGTTTTCTAGGTGCTTGTGTATTTTATCGTTTATCCATTCCTCATTATGCTCATGTTGCTGAGCCTTTGTATGCATTATTGAGGAAGGGTAAGAGGTTTATATGGACCTCAGTCCATCGAGAAGCTACGAATAGGTTGAAGGAGGCTCTACAGTCTCCGTCTGTTTTGAGAAGAATAGACTATGGATGTGGGAGACCTGTCATTGTCACAGTAGATACTAGCCCAAAGGCAATTGGCTGGACGATAGGTCAAGATGATGCGGATGGATTGCGGCTTACCTCTAGGTTTGGAGCTAGGATCTTGACAGACAGGCAACGAGATTATCCTCAGGTGAAGCGTGAGTTGTGGGGAGCGGTGACAGCAATGAAGACAGATCGTGAGTTTCTGATTGGTGCTCATGTAGTCCTGGAAACGGATTGTCTACCTCTACTAGACATGATATCCAACTGTACCACGCCAGACATAGCAATGTTACGTTGGATTGCCTATATTAGAAGCTTGAATCCAGAGCTGAAGCATATAAAAGGAAAGGAGAATATGGTTGCAGATATGTTGTCAAGGGCTCGATTTGTGGATGAGGATGTCATGATTTCAGAAGCTGAGGAAGAAGAGAGACAGGATGCTCAGTGTCAGGTTAATCGACGGGCTACAAACTTGGAGCCGTTGATGTTTAGAGAGGAGCTTTACACAGGTAGACTTCGTGACATAGGATATTATCTGAGCTTGTTGGAGAGGCAGGAGAGATGGAGCAAAGTAGAGTTCAGGGAGATAAGGAAACAAGCTTACAACTATCTTCTGCATGATGGGTATCTTTGGAGACGACCACGGAGGAGAGATGGGATGTTCATACGGGTAGTGGGCGATCAAGAGACTAAGCAGCAACTAATGAAGGAGTTCCATGATACCTTATGGGCCGGACATCGAGGGATTTGGGCTACCTACACCAAGTTGAAGGAGAGGTACTGGTGGAAAGGTCTGTATCAGGATGTGGTGAACTACGTCAGCTCCTGCTTGCATTGTCAGTTCTACTCAAAGATCCGGTATAGGGACGGACTTGTGCCAACTTATCCACCTTGCATTCACTTCCAGTGGGTTCTCGACTTGGTGGTAATGCCTCTGGGGTTATGGGGCATGCGATATTTGGTTCTGGCTCGTGAGGATCTCTCCAACTTTGTAGAAGGGCGAGCTTTGAGAACGAAGACCACAGAGGGGATATGTAAGTTTGTTCTTGAAGATATTATCTGCAGGTATGGGTCTGTAGGAAGGCTATGGGCAGATAGGGGAGAACTACGGAGTACGGAAGCGAAAGAGTTTTTTGCTCGATATGGTGTGAAGCTCAAGCTTACTACTGCGATGAATCCAAAGGGGATTGGCAAGAGCGAGCGAGGACATCCATCGATAGTTCAGGCTTTGGTGAAGGCGTGTGATGGTAAGCATAGAGAGTGACCTAGGTTACTCCCTTTTGCTTTATGGGCAGATAGAACAACTCATTGTTCGACTACAGGGTACATGCCTGTTGAGTTGATGTTAGGGCAGAAACCGATGATGCCAGCAGAAGAAGACTTTCCTACCTGGGCTACCTTGCCATGGGAGGACAATGTGGACCGTGTGCAACTTCTCTCACTACGAATCAGACAGCTAGAATGTAGAGAGGAGGATCTCGCTGAAGCGCAGCTCCGGCTGAAGGCGGCTCGACTTGGGAACAAGGAGAGGTTTGATAAGACTCATAGACTTCGGCCAAAACCGATACAAGTTGGAGACTGGGTGTTGGTATACGACAGCAAATTGGAGAACCAACACTCTACAGTTCGAAAGTTTTCGAGAAGGTGGTTTGGCCCGTATCTTGTCTCAGATGTAAATCAGAATGCTACTTATTCCTTCCAAGAGCTAGATGGCACGCATTTAAGACTTCCAGTTGCTGGGAAACGAGTGAAGCTATTCAAAAAGAGAGGGGAGACTGTGGAGCTAGCTGAGTTCTTAGGTTCAGAGCAGACAGGAGCAAATGAAGACCTTTCTGAGGCGGTCGAGGAGAGCGAAGACAATTTGGAGGACCACGAGGGTCAATGACGGATTGGCACATACCAGAGGATGTGCAGGTTTGGAGGGGGTGAATGTCGTATTGTACATAGGTCTGTACAGTGAAAAGTAATGCAAAGAGATTTTTTTCTATATTGTGTAAAGGAAGCTGCCCTGCAGCTTAACAAGCTAGGCAGGAGCTAAGCTGGGGCCATGCTTGACAAGCTGCCCCCTAGCTTGGGTTGGAATATCACCCCTGAGGGAGTCGAAAGACACCAGAATGTGAAGTTCGATGAGGAGAGCGACCTCATGCTTCTAGTTTTGACAGAAAGTGCTTTAAGTAATAGTTAGCACGTGTTTTAAACTAAAAAATATGCGATAGAGGGAAATCTGTTGATTCTGACTCGTGACTCGAACTCAGAATCTGATTGCGTGAGTGTGTAGGTGTTCACAAGTACTATAGTTTTGACTCTTGACTCGTTTAAAACGGAGTTGTTTGGAGAAGTTAGCACAGAAAAGGCTAGTAAAGACTTTACAGGAAGATTTCCTTAGTAAAGCATATGTACAAACTGTTAAACCTTTTTGAACGGAACCAAAGGCCATCCCAGTGATAGGGCGTCTGCCTAGGAGGGAAGTGGTCTCAGGATCAATCCCTCCTGGTCTCTGGTTCCTATTCTGGCATGTTGGTCTCCCGGATGGGAGTCTATGTCGGGTATGCAGCCATGTCCTGTATACCTAGGGGCGGGAGACCGGTATCTCCCTTAATCGTGGGCTTCCTGGCCTAAGCCTCCGCATGCCATCCTGAATATACTATGGGAGATACCTGGTGCGCATATGGGGGGGCTCTAAGCCCTGTGGGGCAGCCTCATAAGTGTTAGGGCTTCGGCCTACATTGGATGGCTTATAGTATATTCAGGATGGCATCAAGAGCACATGAAACTTTTGCTAATTAGTTAAATAAGCATCGAGTAGGCTTGCGATGGAGAATGAGGTTATGTGAACCTTTATTAGTGTAGGGGTAGAGTTTGTGGAGACAACTGTGAAACTTGTATTAAAAAAGGGCCAACTTTGTAAATAATGCATCGAGTAGGCTTGCGATGGAGAATGAGGTTATGTGAACCTTTATTAGTGTAGGGGTAGAGTTTGTGGAGACAACTGTGAAACTTGTATTAAAAAAGGACCAACTTTGTAAATAATGCTCTGTACGCATAAGGACAGCAGGGGGGCAGTTTAAGCTAGGGCCCTGCTTGTGATAAGTGACTGCACTTATAAGGACAGCAGGGGGGCAGCTTAAGCTGGGGCCTTAACTTTTAGGTTTAATACCTGCGACGGCTGGAGATCGGGACACACTTTTCAAGGGAGTTTTCTGAGAGAACTGAGGCGGAAGGAGAAAAAAGGAGCAGAATTAGGGATTGAGGAGAGGAGACGCTGAGAAGCTTGGAGGCTGAGTGGGGGTCGATTTTTCTGACAGAATTGAGTGGATTGAGGAGAGGAGACGCTGAGAAGCTTGGAGGCTGAGTGGGGGTCAATTTTTCTGACAGAATTGAGTGGATTGAGGAGAGGAGACGCTGAGAAGCTTGGAGGCTGAGTAGGGATCGATTTTTTCTGACAGAATTGAGTGGATTGAGGAGAAGAGACGCTGAGAATCTTGGAGGCTGAGTGGGGGGTCAATTTTTCTGACAGAATTGAGTGGATTGAGGAGAGGAGACGCTGAGAAGCTTGGAGGCTGAGTGGGGGTCAATTTTTCTGACAGAATTGAGTGGATTGAGGAGAGGAGACGCTGAGAAGCTTGGAGGCTGAGTGGGGGGTCAATTTTTCTGACAGAATTGAGTGGATTGAGGAGAGGAGACGCTGAGAAGCTTGGAGGCTGAGTGGGGGTCAATTTTTCTAATAGAATTGAGTGGATTGAAGAGAGGAGACGCTGAGAAGCTTGGAGGCTGAGTAGGGATCGATTTTTTCTGACAGAATTGAGTGGATTGAGGAGAGGAGACGCTGAGAAGCTTGGAGGATGAGTGAGGATCGATTTTTCTGACAGAATTGAGTGGAGTGAGCAGAGGAGATCGTGAGAGAGGCAGGAAAGTGTTTTGGAGACAAGAACGTCATATGTTATACAATTTTGAGGTTTGGAGGCAGTAGAATTGAACAGACAGAGGTGGTTTATTTGAAGAAGATCGTTTTTGACAAGGCTTTGGTTGTCGTAAGATCAAATTCCTTGGAACTTTCAGCTGAGAAGGACTTAGGAGAGGAGGAGAGAGATATTTTCTTGACTGGTCATTTCTCTTTGATCTATCACAGTCAGGAGGTCCGCCCTCCCCAAGAAAGACTCTCGTCACGACAACGCTAAGAAGAACGGCGTCTGGCGTGTGGTTATCTTCTCTGTATTTCTGAACGCCCACAATGCTGCATTCTGCTTGGTGTCCCAATCATAGGCATGATTGACAGTCACTTTGTTCAGAATTTTACACAGTAATCCATTACTTTTCTCAGTAAGTCCATTCGCCTTAGGATTATACGGAGTAGTCTTTCGAGGTTTGATCTGAAAGTACCCTATCAATGCCTCTATGGTATTGTTCAAAAAATGTATACCCTTATCACTCACCTGTTCCAATGGACATCCAAACCTGGTGATGATATTCTTGTGTAGAAAGACCGCCACTGTAACCGCATCATCTTTCTTTGTTGCTTCAGCTTCCACCCACTTGGTTGCATAATCTGTAGCCACCAAGATGTATCTTCTGCGTGTCTTCTTCGTTGCTGGCTGAATAGGTCCCACAAAGTCAATTCCCCACTTCTCGAATGGTGCAAGGGGTAAGATAGGATGAAGTGACCACTGAGTAGTTCGAGTAGGCTTACCCACACACTGGCAACTGTCACATCTCTTAATGATCGCGTGTATATCCTTGTACATGATGGGCCACCAGTATCCTGCATTCAAAATCTTCTTCACTGTGTTGCGAAGGACATAATGTCCTCCTGCGGATTCAGAATGCATGACATCCACCACTCTTCCTACTTCTTCTTCTTCTAGACATCTTCGTAGTTCATCATCGGTCCCTCTTTTGAACAGAATACCGCTCTTCAGCTCGGACGGTCCAACCTTGTGTATGAACACCGTACGTTATTCCACATCCATTCCTTCAGGACACTGCAACGTATACAAATATCTGTATATCTCATGGTACCTACTTGTGGGAGTAACTGTGAGCTGGAAAAGTTCTTCATCTGAAAAGTCGTCAGCTACATTATCTTGACGCTCTCCCGTCCTCAATCGAGACAAGTAGTCGGTATTCTCATGATGCTTTCCTTCTCGGGTTTGAACTGTGAATTTGAACTCCTGCAATAACAACATCCATCTCGCTATTCTTCCCGACAGATCAGATTTTTGCACCAGATGTTTTAAAGCATAGTGATCCACGTAGAATACAAACCCGCATCCCAACAAGTAATGTCGAAATTTTCTGACAGAATACACCATCCCTAGTGCTTCCCGCTCTGTAGTGGAGTAGTTCTTCTCTGCAGCGGATAGCTGTCTACTCGCATAGTAAATCGGATGGTCCCTCTTTTCTCTGTCTTTCTGACTCAACACCACCCCAATAGCGAATGCTGAAGTATCCACATACACTTGAAAAGGTAGATTCCAATCTGGTGCCTTCATGACTAGAGCTTCAACCAACTTTGTCTTCAGCGTTTCAAAGGCCTTCTGTCTCTGTTCCTGCCAGATGTACTCAGTAGTCTTCTTCAACAATTCGGTTAGTGGTGCTGCCAGGGTTGCATAGTTTTTGATAAACCTCCGATAGTAACCCACATGTCCTAAAAATCCACGCAACTCGCTAACATTTGAGGGAGGTTCCAAAGCTACTATAACTTGAACTTTGTCTACGTCTACTTCAATGCCTCGCTGCGAGACTATATGTCCTAATAAAAGGTCTTCTGACATGGCGAAGAAACACTTTTCTGGATGCAATGCCAACTGAGCATCTCTACAACGCTGAAAAACTACTGCCAAGGAATTTATGTGTTCTCCCCTTGGACCAAAAACGCAAAGTCATCTATAAAAATTTCTAAGAACTTCCTAAGATACTCCTGGAAAATGTTTGTCATCATTCTTTGGAATGTGGCAGGAGCATAACATAAACCAAAGGGCATCTTATGATATGCAAAAGTACCCCAGTCAGTGGTAAAAGTAGTCTTATCTTTGTCTTCTTCTCTGATGGATACTTGGTTATACCCTGAGAATCCATCGAGAAAGCTATAGCATTCGTGACCAGCTACCCTGTCCAAAATAGAATCTGTAAAAGGTAAAGGTGATGGTCCTTCCTAGTTGCTGCATTCAGTTTTCGAAAATCTTGACATACTCTAATTTTACCAGTCTTTTTCTTGGGTACTATCACAATGGGTGATACCCATTCACTGCTAAGGACAGGAAAAATAATACCAGCGCTTAAGTACTTATCGATCTCATCCTTGACCAAGAGAGAGTACTTCAGGTTTAACCGATACTGTCTTTGGCGTATAGGAACAGAAATTTTCCAGTAGATCAATTCGATGTTGACCCCACTTTGCAGGAATACCCTTCATATCTTCAATCTTCCAGACGAAGACATCTTGGTAGTAAGTTAACATGTCATGGTACACCTCCAATTCTGCTCCCTGTAACTTCGCTGTGATCTTCAAGACTTTCCCTTCGTCGAGAACCAAATCCACTGTCGCTGACTTCAGTACCATTCCTTCTGTGTGGCTTACCTCTGAACTTCCCTGTCCCAACTGTGATTGCTATTCTTCCTCATTCCCCTCGCACTCTTCTTCATCTTTTATCTCATAGCATTGCAAGTAGTTCACAACTATGTAAGGTCCTGATTTCTCATTTTCCGAGCTAGTACCCGAAGATGAAGAGTCATCGTCCGAAGTGTACCCTGAATCTGTCGAAGATGTTTCGCCCTGATGTGACATCTTCTTCCATGATACTGAGACACTTTTCTCCTTGGGTTTCATCGGATCATTAAAGGACAACTTCTGCTTATACCAATCAGTGATTACCTTAGCACCGTATAGCCAAGGTCTCCCTATAAGCACTCCATAGCCAGACTTAACCAATGGCCTTAGTACAATATATGTAAGTTTGAAGATTATCCCACCAATTGTTGTAGGAATATCTCGTAGTACCCCAAAGGTCTTCGCCGACTCTGATCCGCCATCCTCAACACCCTTGGTGTCGATTCGAATTATGTGTAACCCAAACCATGCGCTGTATCCTCTGTAATGATATTCACGCTAGAACCAGAGTCTATAGGCACATGTTTTATTAGACATCCATCTATCTCGATGTCTACTTCTGGAGATCCTAAGTCCTCCAGTCCAACTTGAAACAATGAAGGCAGATTCTTCGACTTAGCCTTCGCTGGTTTTCTCAAGGCTGCCAATAACAGTTTCCTGTACAGCCTATTGTCTTCGACCAACTGCTTGATGGTTATATTAGCTTGTTGGTTCAGCAAGTCTTCTACTACGTTATAATGAGGGCTCACCACTAGAACAACCCTCTTAGTTTGTTCTGCCACCAGCTTGCGCAGTTCGGATGGTCGTTCAACTTCGGGCGAAGAGAATTCGGCCCGCACCTTCCCGAGCCCTTCTTGACTAGGTTCCACCTCCTTGGCTTGCTTACTCAGTTCCTTACTGAGTAGTGCCCTCACTTCTTCGGAAATATCCGCAGGCAATGCTCCTGAGGTCTTCTTCGTTCTCGGTTCTTCCTTACGATTATCTGCCTGTGCCGATTTCGTCTGTTTCTCTACAACGTCGCGCACCTGTTCTGTCAAGGATTTATGTGTTTTCTTCTCCTTCTTCAATTGTTCTCGCTCAGTCTTTTTAAGGTCCTTCGCCTCGGCTGCGAAGGACCTTAAAAGCTTTTCAAGCTGCTGCTTCTGCTAAAGTCTCTCCCTTTCGAAGTCGTCTCTTTCCAGTTCGAGTCTCCACTTTGTTTACCAGAATTTCTTTGTCTTCTGGCCAACCATATCCATCGTCGTTTGACAGAGTACAAACTTTCAGATCTTCGACCAACTCGACCATGTTTACTCCTGCATCTGCTCGTTGTTGGTTGGGTGGCGGTTGAAATCTCACTCCGGTCTTCTGAATTGGTTCATTCGTACAATCCGTAGCTCCATGACCGGGCTTACCACACTTCCCACATAGTGGCATATATCCCACTTGTTTCTTTGGATGAGGACAAGAAGGAGCCCAATGACCATTGGCGCCACAATTAAAACATGATGTACCAAGAGATGGTGGTCTTTCCTGGTAACCTGCAGGGGCAAACTTTCGTTGGGTAATGTTAGTTGCCATTTGTCTAGGTACAAAGCGTTGGATATGTACCGGAGGAATGGGCGTGAATTGCTGAGGCTGAGCGGGTATCATAGCTCCATCTTGAGCTTGTACTCCATAGACCCCATCTTCACACTCTACAAAATAATTGGGTTCGTATAATGACGCCCACTCCACTGCATGGGTGTTATAGGATGATTTATTGTTAAAACATTCTGTATTGGCATGTCCAGGTTTACCACAGTTAGTACACCACAAATTTGGACGTGAAGTAGTTGGCGATTTTCGCCTCTCGGGTGTTCTGACCAATTGCACCTTGAGGTCTTCGAACTTCTTGAGAAGATCATCAAGTGCAGTATCCTTAGATGGCTGTGTCCTCCTCACCATCGGAAGTCTGGACTTCGTCATTTTTTTCCGCTTCTTATGCTTTTCCTCTTCGTCCGAAGATGAGGAAGCTTCGTCTTCCGATGTTGAGCTTTCATTCGAAGACTCTTCTGAAGATTCTTTCGAAGATGAATATTTTCTATGTTTCTGTTTTAACTTCTTCTTCTCATCCTTTGCACTCTTCTTCGATTTTCTGAAATCCTTCTTCTTTCTCGACTCTAAAGCTTTTTCTCGATCTCTGCTGAGGATATTTGAGGACTCATAGTTCTCAGCAGAATCGATGGCTCGTTCTAAGGTTGACGTATCGAATCGTCTAACCCATGTCTGTTGCTTCGAAGGCAATCCTTTCACAAACACTCCACTGCCTGTGGTGGTGTGTAGGCTGGGTGTGTCCCATTAGCAGGTAGTCTATCCAAGATATCGTAAAATCTCTGAACATAACTCTTCAAAGATTCTTTCCTCTTCCGTTTAACGCTGTTTACTTTGTGCAGTACATGCCTGTTATAGTGAAGTTCCCTGAATCTTTTGAGGAATTCATTTTTCATCAAATCCCAAGTAGATAAGATTGCTGGGGTTAGATTGGCATGACTGTACCATTTTCCAGCTGCATGTTTCAACAGACTGGGAAAAATTCTCGTTCGAGAAAGGGTCCCTAATCAAAGAACTATTTCATTATTGTTTGTATTCGATTTATCAGGTTTTGCTTGGGTTTGGTTTCTTATCAGACTTAAACTCTCATCCGGATATTATTCCATTCCGTGAGAATAACAGAAAACTATCTGAATTATCATTGTGACGTTGTAGTACTGTGTTTTGTGTAATTGTTAACTGTATCTTCGTGGGAACGATCCTTTATTTACTATTTCCGATACTTTGTGTTTCTTTGGGTTGTTACATATAGAAACATTAAAACTTTTGGCGCCGCTGCCGGGGATACAGATTTAACTTTTACTTTGAATCCAGTAAGTTGTAACCGTCGACATGTCCCCCCGAGCGCCTTCTGAAGAAGATCAGAAGACGGGAAGGACCAGGCGAGCGCTGAAAAGAAGGTTGGTCCGTGAACAACTGTTGGAAGAAGTTCAACGCCAGAAAGAGGCAACGAGGGAGCGAAGACGTCAAGCGGCTCAAAAGTGGCAAGAAGTGAAAAATCTCTCTGAAGGGACTTCATCTTCACTTGAAAGGAGTTCAGTACCTATCTCACCACGGACGCGTTACGAGAAAGACGATCGCACATACTGGAAGAAGAAGGGAGATATCGAATCTCCATACTCAAGCGTTCGGAGTGGAGAGAGTTCACCTAAAGACGCATCATGGTTACCATTTCCTTCAAGGACCACAAATTTACATGAATCTCTGTTTGAATCAACGAGAAAAACAGAGGGTATTCAAGCTGAAGAAGAGGAGACAGATAGAGAAGAATCACCTTCACTTCGAAGAGTCGAGTTGTTTCAATCTTCATCTTCAGGATCAGCACAGTCAGAATCCAACATTTTGACAACTCTTGCGGAAGATCCAAATCCGAAAGCAGAAGCGGCCTTGGAGCTGATCGTCAGACATGGACCAGAGATCACAAGCTTTGTAGAACTCTTGAAGAAACAAAGAGGACAAGAATTTTTCCCAGTCTGTTGAAACATGCAGCCGGAAAATGGTACAGTCATGCCAATCTAACCCCAGCAATCTTATCTACTTGGGATTTGATGAAAAATGAATTCCTCAAAAGATTCAGGGAACTTCACTATAACAGGCATGTACTGCACAAAGTAAACAGCGTTAAACGGAAGAGGAAAGAATCTTTGAAGAGTTATGTTCAGAGATTTCACGGTATCTTGGATAGACTACCTGCTAATGGGACACACCCAGCCTACACACCACCACAGGCAGTGGAGTGGTTTGTGAAAGGATTGCCTTCGAAGCAACAGACATGGATTAGACGATTCGATACGTTAACCTTAGAACGAGCCATCGATTCTGCTGAGAACTATGAGTCCTCAAATATCCTCAGCAGAGATCGGGAAAAAGCTTCAGAGTCGAGAAAGAAGAAGGATTTCAGAAAATCGAAGAAGAGTGCAAAGGATGAGAAGAAGAAGAAGAAGAAGTTAAAACAGAAACATAGAAAATATTCATCTTCGAAAGAATCTTCAGAAGAGTCTTCGAATGAAAGCTCAACATCGGAAGACGAAGCTTCCTCATCTTCGGACGAAGAGGAAAAGCATAAGAAGCGGAAAAGAATGACGAAGTCCAGACCTCCGATGGTGAGGAGGACACAGCCATCTAAGGATACTGCACTTGATGATCTTCTCAAGAAGTTCGAAGACCTCAAGGTGCAATTGGTCAAAACACCCGAGAGGCGAAAATTGCCAACTACTTCACGTCCAAATTTGTGGTGTACTAACTGTGGTAAATCTGGACATGCCAATACGGAATGTTTTAACAATAAATCATCCTATAACACCCATGCAGTGGAGTGGACGCCATTATACGAGCCCAATTACTTTGTAGAGTGTGAAGATGGGGTCTATGGAGTACAAGCTCAAGATGGAGCTATGATACCCGCTCAGCCTCAGCAATTCACGCCCATTCCTCCGGTACATATCCAACGCTTTGTACCTAGACAAATGACAACTAACGTTACCCAACGAAAGTTTGCCCCTGCAGGTTACCAGGAAAGACCACCATCTCTTGGTACATCATGTTTTAATTGTGGCACCAATGGTCATTGGGCTCCTTCTTGTCCTCATCCAAAGAAACAAGTGGGATATATGCCACTATGTGGGAAGTGTGGTAAGCCCGATCATGGAGCTACGGATTGTGCGAATGAACCAATTCAGAAGACCGGAGTGAGATTTCAACCGCCACCCAACCAACAACGAGCAGATGCAGGAGTAAACATGGTCGAGTTGATCGAAGATCTGAAAGTTTGTACTCTGTCAAACAACGATGGATATGGTTGTTCAGAAGACAAGGAAATTCTGGTAAACAAAGTGGAGACTCGAAGTGGAAAGAGACTACTTCGAAAGGAAGAGACTTTAGCAGAAGCCGCAGCTCAGGAGGCGAAGGACCTTAAAAAGACTGAGCGAAAATAATTGAAGAAGGAGAAGAAAACGCATAAATCCTTGACAGAACAAGTGCGCGACGTTGTAGAGAAACAGACGAAATCGGCACAGACAGATAATCGTAAGGAAGAACCGAGAATGAAGAAGGCCTCAGGAGTATTGCCTGCGGATATTTCCGAAGAAGTGAGGACACTATTCAGTAAGGAACTGAGTAAGCAAGCCAAGGAGGTGGAACCTAGCCAAGAAGGGCTCGGGAAGGTGCGGGCCGAAGTCTCTTCGTCCGAAGTCGAACGACCATCCGAACTGCGCAAGCTGGTGACAGAACAAACTAAGAGGGTTGTTCCAGTGGTGAGCCCTCATTACAACGTAGTAGAAGACTTGCTGAACCAACAAGCTAATATAACCATCAAGCAGTTGGTCGAAGACAATAGGCTGTACAGGAAACTGTTATTGGCAGCCTTGAGAAAACCAGCGAAGGCTAAGTCGAAGAATCTGCCTTCATTGTTTCAAGTTGGACTGAAGGACTTAGGATCTCCAGAAGTAGACATCGAGATAGATGGATGTCTAATAAAACATGTGCCTATAGACTCTGGTTCTAGCGTGAATATCATTACAGAGGATACAGCGCATGGTTTGGGTTACACATAATTCGAATCGACACCAAGGGTGTTGAGGATGGCGGATCAGAGTCGGCGAAGACCTTTGGGGGTACTACGAGATATTCCTACAACAATTGGTGGGATAATCTTCAAACTTACATATATTGTACTAAGGCCATTGGTTAAGTTTGGCTATGGAGTGCTTATAGGGAGACCTTGGCTATACGGTGCTAAGGTAATCACTGATTGGTATAAGCAGAAGTTGTCCTTTAATGATCCGATGAAGCCCAAGGAGAAAAGTGTCTCAGTATCCTGGAAGAAGATGTCACATTATGGCGAAACATCTTCGACAGATTCAGAGTACACTTCAGACGATGACTCTTCATCTTCGGGTACTAGCTCGGAAAATGAGAAATCAGGACCTTACATAGTTGTGAACTACTTGCAATGCTATGAGATAAAAGATGAAGAAGAGTGCGAGGGGAATGAGGAAGAATGGCAAATCACAGTTGGGACAGGAAAGTTCAGAGGTAAGCCACACAGAAGGAATGGTACTGAAGTCAGCGACAGTGGATTTGGTTCTCGACGAAGGGAAAGTCTTGAAGATCACAGCGAAGTTACAGGGAGCAGAATTGGAGGTGTACCATGACATGTTAACTTACTACCAAGATGTCTTCGCCTGGAAGATTGAAGATATGAAGGGTATTCCTGCGAAGTGGAGTCAACATCGAATTGATCTACTGGAAAATTTCTGTTCCTATACGCCAAAGACAGTATCGGTTAAACCCGAAGTACTCTCTCTTGGTCAAGGATGAGATCGATAAGTACTTAAGCGCTGGTATTATTTTTCCTGTCCTTAGCAGTGAATGGGTATCACCCATTGTGATAGTACCCAAGAAAAAGACTGGTAAAATCAGAGTATGTCAAGATTTTCGAAAACTGAATGCAGCAACTAGGAAGGACCATCACCCTTTACCTTTTACAGATTCTATTTTGGACAGGGTAGCTGGTCACGAATGCTATAGCTTTATCGATGGATTCTCAGGGTATAACCAAGTATCCATCAGAGAAGAAGACAAAGATAAGACTACTTTTACCACTGACTGGGGTACTTTTGCATATCATAAGATGCCCTTTGGTTTATGTAATGCTCCTGTCACATTCCAAAGAATGATGACAAACATTTTCCAGGAGTATCTTAGAAAGTTCTTAGAAATTTTTATAGATGACTTTTGCGTTTTTGGTCCAAGGGGAGAACACATAAATTCCTTGGCAGTAGTTTTTCAGCGTTGTAGAGATGCTCAGTTGGCATTGCATCCAGAAAAGTGTTTCTTCGCCATGTCAGAAGATCTTTTATTAGGACATAGAGTCTCGCAGCGAGGTATTGAAGTAGACGTAGACAAAGTTCAAGTTATAGTAGCTTTGGAACCTCCCTCAAATGTTAGCGAGTTGCATGGATTTTTAGGACATGTGGGTTACTATCGGAGGTTTATCAAAAACGATGCAACCCTGGCAGCACCACTAACCGAATTGTTGAAGAAGACTACTGAGTACATCTGGCAGGAACAGAGACAGAAGGCCTTTGAAACGCTGAAGACAAAGTTGATTGAAGCTCTAGTCATGAAGGCACCAGATTGGAACCTTCCTTTTCAAGTGTATGTGGATACTTCAGCATTCGCTATTGGAGTGGTGTTGAGTCAGAAAGACAGAAAAGAGAGACCATCCGATTTACTATGCGAATAGACAGCTATCCGTTGCAGAGAAGAACTACTCCACTACAAAGCGGGAAGCACTAGGGATGGTGTATTCTGTCAGAAAATTTCGACATTACTTGTTGGGATGCGAGTTTGTATTCTACGTGGATCACTATGCTTTAAAACATCTGGTGCAAAAATCTGATCTGTCGGGAAGAATAGCGAGATGGATGTTGTTATTGCAGGAGTTCAAATTCACAGTTCAAACCCGAGCAGGAAAGCATCATGAGAATGCCGACTACTTGTCTCGATTGAGGACGGGAGAGCGTCAAGATAATGTAGCTGACGACTTTCCAGATGAAGAACTTTTCCAGCTCACAGTTACTCCCACAAGTAGTTACCATGAGATATACATATATTTGTATACGTTGCAGTGTCCTGAAGGAATGGATGTGGAACAGCGTACGGTGTTCATACACAAGGTTGGACCGTACGAGCTGAAGAGCGGTATTCTGTTCAAAAGAGGGACCGATGATGAACTACGAAGATGTCTAGAAGAAGAAGAAGTAGGAAGAGTGGTAGATGCCATGCATTCCGAATCCGCAGGAGGACATTATGTCCTTCGCAACACAGTGAAGAAGATTTTGAATGCAGGATACTGGTGGCCCATCATGTACAAGGATGTACACGTGATCATTAAGAGATGTGACAGTTGCCAGCGTGTGGATAAGCCTACTCGAACTACTCAGTGGTCACTTCATCCTATCTTACCTCTTGCACCATTCGAGAAGTGAGGAATTGACTTTGTGGGACCTATTCAGCCAGCAACGAAGAAGACACGCAGAAGATACATCTTGGTGGCTACAGATTATGCAACCAAGTGGGTGGAAGCTGAAGCAACAAAGAAAGATGATGCGGTTACAGTGGCGGCCTTTCTACACAAGAATATCATCACCAGGTTTGGATGTCCATTGGAACTGATGAGTGATAAGGGTACACATTTTTTGAACAATACCATAGAGGCATTGACAGGGTACTTTCAGATCAAACATCGAAAGACTACTCCGTATAATCCTAAGGCGAATGGACTTACTGAGAAAAGTAATGGATTACTGTGTAAAATTCTGAACAAAGTGACTGTCAATCATGTCTATGATTGGGACACCAAGCTGGATGCAGCGTTGTGGGCGTTCAGAAATACAGAGAAGATAACCACACGCCAGACGCCGTTCTTCTTAGCGTATGGAATGCATCCCATTATGTCTATTGAGTTCAAAACCCCTACTTACAGGATTCTGTCACAGGATAAACTGTCTGTAGAAGATAGTCAGCTCATCAGATTGCAAAGTTTGATGGCACTAGAAGAAGATCGCGAGGCATCTCTGGAGTTAACTAAGGACATACAAGAGAAGCGGAAGGAAGTATATGATAAGAGGTTAATAAAAGTAGAAGTGAACGATGGAGACTTGGTCTTGCTATATGATAGTAGACATATTAAATTTCCAGGGAAGTTACAGCTACGATGGATGGGACCATACATAGTCGCACAATGTTATGGTAATGGTTCAGTCCAACTTAAAGACCTGGAAGGAAATCTCCTCGCTACTCGAGTAAATGGAGGAAGAATCAAGCGGTATTACAGCTGATATGTTCGCGAGGACACTTCAGAATTGAGAGGGGGAGTATGTGAAGCCTTGGATTTCCAATTTGCTAGAAAATTTTTGTTTTTGATAGACAAAACAGTAGATTAGTTAGTATAAATGATAGAGAAGATAAGTTTAGTGTAGTATAGAGCTTTCTTAGCCGAAGGATGATGCTGAACCAGAATACGGAACCTGTGAAGTGTATTTCTTTGGATTAATAATCTAGCTACATTCTCCAGACGAAGAGCTTTCCAGGGATACCTCACTTGTTGGGAACGGACATCGGACGACGAAGTTATGACTCAAAGAAGAAGAAGGACCAAAACAAGAAAGAAGCAGTCCTTCGCGGTCGGAACCTTACACGTGAGGAGGCGAGAAGTAGAAAACTATAAGAAGGGTCAAAAGGTAAATCATTTTACTATTTCCACTAGCGAATTCACTGTAGCGCTCCGCATCGATCGATCAAAAGTGGACGAAGATCGACATTGGCGAAGAGTCTCTTCTAGGGTTTGAGGCAGCGGAAGGCAAGTTCAATTTGACGAAGTCAGAAGTTGTCGATTAAGCGCCGAGTGAGGAGTGTTGTAGTCCCAAGCAGGTGAAGGAACTCTGAACTTCGGTGAAGATGAGGGGAATGCAGACAGCAAAGAAGCCGAAGTTGAAGATCATTGCGACGAAGTGGTCGGACTTCAGTCCGTATCGAGAACGACTCGAAGAGATGGGGATGGCGTTCCTGCTCGAAAACTGGGGAGTGATCTCTTCAGAGCTATTACAGGAGATACTCATCTGTAAGGGAGACCCCTCTGACGACCTTCGGGCGAGGCCGAACAACTGGACTTTGGATAATTGGAGTTACGCCCTAGGAACCGATGATGCAGGAAAGCCAGGCGACTTGATGTACGATAGCACCTGCAAGCCGTCTTCGGATGAAGTGGCGAAGTACGAAGAACTTTTCTCAACGTCGACGATAGGATCGAATGGGTTCAAGGTGCACAGTTTTATCGATCCTTTCAAGAGAGATGTTGCGATCGCCCTTAACACCATCTTCAAACCGCAAAGTACTTCTTATCTGGCCAATTGGCAGATTAACTTCATCGAGAAGATCTTCGAAGAAAGGAGAGCGTATTGGGCGAAGATCTTTCACGATCACGTTCAGAAGATGTATGCCAACTTTGAGGATGGTGGATCTACCTACTTCGCAGCGTTTGCAGTGTTCTTCTATCGAGGAATGAAATTGTTATCCCCAGAAGAAGAGGAGAAGTTCGACCGAAGAACGATATCGGAAGATGAGCGTGTGATGGAGCCAACTCCTCAAAGAGAAGAAATGGCAACTCCGGTAACTTCGGCGGGACCTAGCACCCGGGCGAAGAGGAAGATGACGAAGGCGGGGACTTCAGCGACTTCTCGACAGAAGAAGAAGACGAAAAGGACAACTACGACTTCGGACGGAGGAGCCGAAGAGGTGCAGACTGCAGAACAATCGTCTTTAGTGGAGATTTTAAGAGAGACGGGTCCAAGAGCGAGTCAGCCGGATAGAGATCAGGAGGAGTTTGTGATACGAAGAGTACCTTCGGGTGCTACACTTCGGGAACCTCCTTCGGAAGTCCCTCGACCTTCATCCTGTCCTAACGATGCCACGACTTCGGCATCAAAAGATCCAAGCATAGGGAAGGAGTTGCAGATGTTCGAGAAGACGCTGGAGTTCTTGAGCGGCACGGCACTACTTATTTTGGCAGAGTTGGACATGCAGCGTCAGGAATACGAGAATGAGACGAAGATACCTTTATCCCTTAGTGATCTTCTCAGTGCAGTACACTTCGGAAGACAGGGATGGCTTACGGAGAAAGACAAACTAATGAAGAAGATTGATGACTCTTCGGTCGAGGTTGCGAAGTTGACTGCGGAGCGAGACACCTTGGTGGTTGCTAGATCGGAGGACCAGGTGAATGCTTCGAAGGAGATACAGGATTGGCAGGCGAAGCTCAACCTTATGACTTCGCGCTTCCATGACATGAAGTCAGAGAGGGACGCTGTTCTAGAGCAGTTGGCTACCAAGGATGAGGAGCTAGCCAAGGCAGAGAAAGCGAAGGAGATTGTTGAAGTGAAGAACGAAGAGCTCCGGGCGAAGGTAGACGAGATTGCGACGACATACTTTGCCACCGAGCTTAACGAGACAGAGCTCGAGCTTCTCCAGCGACTTCGAACAGAGTTAACAGTAGCGTCGGATCCTTCGGCGAAGAGTAGGATAGTTAGAGTAGGTGAGAGAATCATACGAGATTTGAAGGAGCTTAGGGAGACAATTAAGTTTACCTTAGCCAGTATAGGACACTCTTTACAGTTAGGTAGAGTAGATACTGCGGTTCCGCCAACTAGGGGGACGTGATCGTACGATTCAGATGTAATCATCTTTTGTAGGAAATGAGATCCGCCATCTTAGGGCGAAGGGCTATATAAGCAATGCGAGTCTCTGACATTTTACCTTTTCCATGTTTTCAATTTTTGTTTTATAATTTTCAATTGCGCAAGATTGCGGAGTGAGAGTGTGAGAAAAGTGAGCGAAGGCAAATTTACCTACGAAGGACGTAGTTTGCTTTCGCAGGTGTAAATCTGATTGATGCAGATGAGCAAAGTTGGCCTTCGGCGAAGAGAGTCTTCGAGCTATTTTAAGTGAAGGACATTTCGAGAATCTGAGAACATATTAGTTACTGTGAAGTGGAAGAGCATAAGTTAAATTGTAAGAAGAGTTCGGAACATGGTGGCTTCGTCTTAAGTTTGGCTTCTTCAAATAAGTGGGATTCTTAAGAGTGAGGATTTAGTAGGAAGAACACTTCTTAGGAAGAGTAGGGGCTTATTCTTTGAACCTTGATGTGAAATCTGTATTCTTCTGTCTTTTCAGAAGAAGACTAGTAACATTTCAGCAGTATTTTGCTACCTCATTTACTCATACATCTATCTTCTCGAATCTTTTATATGTTGTTGGAAGGGTCCCTGATCAAAGAACTATTTCATTGTTGTTTGTATTCGATTTATCAGGTTTTGCTTGGGTTTGGTTTCTTATCAGACTTAAACTCTCATCCGGATATTATTCCATTCCGTGAGAATAACAGAAAACTATCTGAATTATCATTGTGACGTTGTAGTACTGTGTTTTGTGTAATTGTTAACTGTATCTTCGTGGGAACGATCCTTTATTTACTATTTCCGATACTTTGTGTTCTCTGGGTTGTTACATCTTCCAACATGGACGGTCAATAGAACTGCTCTTTAACTCGTTGTAACGTTCTATTCTGTCTTCCATGTCTAGCTAGTTCACAACCATGACATTCTTGCATGACTAGTGTCCTTAGAGATCCAGCTGGAACATAGACCTTGGTTTGCTTATAAAACCAAAGGCCATTGCGAAATGAGAGATTACGTATCAATGGATCTCTTTCTTGTTGGCTGGTCCAGCGTTGAGCTTGAGAATCGTCTGGCAATGCTTGTCTGATTCGATCCAAAAGCTCTTCACTTGTGTCTTGGGTTGTTAACGTCTGGACACGTCTGCTTAACACATCCGCTGGAATATTTTCCTTCCCCTTTTGATATCATCATTCGATATCAAAACGTGCAAGTTCTACTTGCCATCTCTGTTGTTTGCGGGACAAACGGGGTTTACTCTGAAAGTAGGTATTACTCTCGCAGTCCGTCACAACGGTAACTTTGCTTGGTAACAAATAATGCTCTCAACGCTTCAGACAATGAACAACTGCGAACATTTCTTGTTCATGAGCAGGTCATTTTGCTTATGTTTCTAAAAACTTGTGACTTTCGTAAGCCACTGGATGCTTTCCTTGCATCAACACGCCTCCAATGGTCCATTGAGAAGCATCTGTGTGAACTTCGAAAGGTTCTCTCATCTTTGGAAGAGCTAGCACGGGCATCTCTGTCAGTGCTTGTTTCAACCCTTGAAACGTTCTTTCAGCTGCTGGATTCCAAACAACCTTGGAAGCCTTGCGCAATAAGCCAAACAAAGGTACGGCTTTATGCGCAAACTTATAAACAAAACGCCGAAAGTATGTAGCTAACCCAAGAAAAGATCTGAGCTCATGAACACTCTCAGGTCTCTTCCATTCAACAATGGCTCGAATCTTAGCCCTGTTAGGATGAATACCTTACGCATCGATCAAACATCCTAGAAACACCACACTCTCTTGTCCAAAAGAACACTTGCTCTTCTTGAGGTAGAGTTGATATTCTTCCAGGCGCTTAAACACTGTTTCAACATCTGCTAGATGTTGATCCCAAGTGGATGAGAAGATGATAATATCATCTAAGTACATGATAATGCTCTCATCCAAGAGATCTCTGAAGATCTCATTCATCAACCTGTAAAAAGTACCAGGTGCATTGGACAATCCAAACGGCAACACTGTATACTCAAACAAGCCATACCTCGTCCTTACAACTGTCTTTTCTTCATCTCCTTCTTTGATCCGGATTTGGTGATATCCAGAACGAAGATCTAACTTGGTGAAGTACCTTCTTGTGATCAATTGATCGGTGGTTTCACTCATGAGAGGAAGAGAGTACTTGTTCTTGACAGTAACCTTATTAAGTGCACGGTAGTCTGCACACATGCAAATACCACCATCCGTCTTGGTCACGAACAACACCGGGGCAGCATAAGGTGATATACTAGGTCATAAGATATCCTGAGCTACCAACTCTTTCAACTGAGTCTTCAGCTTGTCAGCTCATCAAACGACATGCGTCTTGATGGCACTGCAATAGGGTAACCTCAGGAACCAGATCAATAGCATGATCCAAGGCTCTCCTCGGAGGAAGTCTTGTTGGTAATTGATCCGGCATTATGTGAGAATACCTCTCAATCAATGCTTGCATATCAGGATGTATGAGAAGAGCAGCAACACGTTCTTCCTCATCTGTCTCTACCTTAGGTTTAGACATCACTGCAACTCAAGCTTCGTCAACCGACTTGATCTGCTTTCCAAACTGTCTAGCTGTGCAGATCTGAAATGCCACCTTGGCTTGTTGGAACCTACGGACAGCATGGTTTGGCTCCTTAGGTCTCTCTTTAATGATCAATGGATGTGGTTGACCCAAGCCCCATCGATCCATGACAATGACGTTTCTTTCTTGAACATCTAGCTTGGCTTTAGTTTCTTGTAACCAAGACAAGATATCCTCCATCGTGTCACCTAAGCTCATACATAAAAACTCATGCTTCCTAGTTACCCCTCCAACGATAATAAGAACACTCATGAGCTTTTCCGTAACGGTTGTGCTACCTTGCACAAACCTTATCACCAACGGGCTCATGATCTTGATTCTAGTCACCTCTAAGATCTTGACCAGTTTTTCATCCAAGACATTCATATCTGCTCTAGTATCAATAAGCAAACAACACCGTTGGTTTCTTATTTTCACTTCAATCCACGGCAGAAAATCTCCATGTTCTATCAAATGCTCACCAGCACATACCTCTGCTCCAGTAGATGCCTCAACAAGTTCTTCAACACTGGTTGTCTCTTCAGCTGTCAATTCACGCATGTGGCTCGTTGTTGAACATTGAGGACAATCACGAGCGATATGACCATCCCGTCCGCATCAAAAACAGATGATCGTCCTTGAAGGTGTAGCACTGCTAGCTCCATTGCTCTTAGCACATGAAGTCGAAGCTTGGTTGGATCCTGCATTGGATGCATAAGATCCAGTAGGTCGTGTTTGAATAGGACCACGAGCAACTCCTCGCTGCTGAGATCCACGAGAAAATCCTCTTCCAGATGCATCAAATTTTCCACCACCACGTCCTCTACCACCTCTACTCTGAGAGGACGCTATCTGTCCTTGAGGATTGTGCCAAAATCCTCTACTAAGCTCGCCACCACTTGTTCCACACAGAAACTTGGAAGGCTTCACTGTATAGTTACGCTCCCTAGTGTTCTCTGCTGCTTCCAAATATGCAAACAAGTCTTGCATGTCCTCAGACTTGTGAAACATAACCCAGCTATCAAACACACTAGCATAGAATCCTTGCAGACCTTTCTTCAAGTGAAACAGCAAGTCGGTGCGATCCACCATATGTAAACGAGTAACCAACTCAGAAAATCGCTGGAAGTACTTTCTGATACTCCATGTCTGTCTCAGATGAATGAGCTCTAGTCGAAACTGTGTAGCTTCATCCACTGGTATCAAATGTCTTCGGAGTTCATCCTTCAGCTCTGGTCAAGTGGACATAGGAGTTGTACCATTCAAACTCCTCATCCGCTGTTGACCTCCATACCATTCTTTAGCCTCTCCTTCCAGTCTACTAACAGCATAGGTGAACCAGCTGCGCTCATCGAAGTTCTCCAAGTAATTCTTCAACTCAGTAACCCATAACTCAAACTTGGAAAAGCTTTTCTCACCATTAAAGACTGATGGCGTTGCTGGTTCAGTCCATTTCACTTTCCGCTTGTGCCCTTCTTTGGCTGAGCTGCTTTCCGCAACATTCTCTTGCGCCTTCTGTGACTCATTTTCATTATTATCTGCTTGAGTAGCATCAACTGCTCCTTCACCTAGCAGCGCCAGATCTTTGACTTGCTCGGCTTGCGTACAGGGACCTATGCTTCCTTCTCCTGTGTCGCTTTTGCTTGAAATAAATCCGCCTTAAGCACCTTGTTCTCAGCTTCCACTTGCTCAAGTCGGCCTTCCAACTTCTTCAGAAACGCTTTCATCTCGTCCATCCCAGTCGGCACAGCTTCCATTGTCAATGATATTCAGTAAAGATTCAACCTGAACCTGCTCTGATACCAACTGTAACGTTTGACTGCAGATCACGGAATTGAGTCGTCCGTCTCTAGCCAATGAATCGCCGAACGTGAACCTCCCTGAAGACCTGTGTACTATATTTGTATCTCCAGATCCAATTCGTTAAACTTTTCACTAATAAACACCAAGGATTGGATAACCGTCGGACGGGTTTAGAATAACCAACTAGTCTTTATGTCGCACCCCTCATTCTCAAGATCGAGCGCAGACGCGAACAACAGAACTCTAGCGGACTTGCGCTAGGTTGTGAACGCTGCGAGATCACATGACTTAACGGCTTGGCCGGGAAGTCGGGATCAGAAGAACCCTAAGTGGTTCTCTGAACCAAGGTTAGAACCTTGGGTTAGGACATAATGGCCTACCCCAAGAGGGCCCCAGACGAACGCTGACCTAAGGGGGCGAGTCTGGGAACAGGCTGAAACATGAGTCTCAGACGTGTGTCTGAGACGTGGGACCGAGACGTGGGTCCGAGATGCAGACGAACCACAGGGTTCGACCCTGGGTCTGGACCACAGGTTTTCGGAAAAACTGCTAAGTGTTGGAGCTCCAGGGACGTTTTAGGTCGTGGACGGAGCTCCACGTAAGATCTCGAGGCGAGTGAGGTATCATTGGAAAGGTCTCGTCGAGAGCTTTCCAGTGATATATAACACTCCTCGATCTGACCTCCGAGCTGGAAGTTATGGCCGAACCACAATCGGGTTGTGGTATAATTTTCAGGGACCAAAGAGGAGGGCGGGGCCGCCGATCCCCAGAAGTATATATGAGGGGGGGCTCGATGCCTGGGTGGGCCAGGACGAGTCACCCGACCTCAGGGTTCGGCGGGCGGACTCTGGGGGCATGAGGTGATGGCTGGGCCAGTTCCAAGGCACGTTCCGATCTAGACTTGGACGTCTAGACTTAGGAACGATGTAAGGGCTGGGGCAAGACTAGGGAACGAGTCGGCGGGTTAGACCACCGTTCGGGAGCCTAGACCCAGACGGACATCACGGGCGGTTGGGCCGCTAGGTGTGCTGGAGGCACCGTTTAGGACCCTGGACTTTATGGGAAGTCCGCCCCAAGTCATATTGTGACTTGCTCATGTTTGGGACCGACTTAGGCGGATCTAAGTCGGGACTTAGGATTGCTGAGCTTGATGATTAGGAAGACGGTCCGGCTCCGGTCTGGACCAACCAGAACTAAGGTAAGTGGTGCATGGACGCTAACTTGTGATTGTGTTTGCAGGTTAGCGGTGTAAAGTTTGCGACCTACTGAGCTAGAGCTTCCGTTGGCGCAACAAGGCGGTAGGTGCGCGAAAAGTGGTATCAGAGCGAACGCTTCGGTGAGCGAGAACTTGAGGTAGCGGCTGAAGGCTGGACGCTTGAGGAGGGACGCAAGACACGAAGCGGATCAGCGTTTCTAGGTGAACACTTGGAGCGATGGCCGACGTCGGACAGAGTTCCAGGAGGAAGACCGAGAAACGTGGAGCGGCTGACACCGGGACCAGATCGACTCGAGCTATCCCCGAGGTACAGTCAGGGGACGATAACCGACAACCTTCGCCCCAACGTCAAGGAAGCCCAGTTCCAGCTGTGGCACCGCTGCAGCAAGATGGAGTCTTGCCAACGGTGCCCAACGATGCAGGCGCGGGAAGTCAAGGAGCCTTGTATGCGGAACTCATCAAAATGATGAAGACCATGCAGGAAGGGATGGCCTCGAGGGATAAACGTATCGCTGAGCTTGAGGCAGGCCAAGGAAGTTCCTCGTCTATCAGAAAGCTTTGTAAGACGAATTTGCCGACTCCGTTTACATGTATAGGACGGGCTCGCAAGGTTAAGGATTTCTTAACCGAGTTAGACCTATACTTTGAAGCGCATCAGGCTCAGGAGTCAGACAAAGTGAGAGCGGCGGTTACGTTCTTGAAGGACCATGCGCTTCTCTGGTGGACCGCATACAGGGATGAGCATGCCTTGACCGTCTCGGCGCTTGGTTGGAAGGAGTTCAAGGAGTTGCTCGCGGGACGATTCACTCCGGAGTATCAGAGGATTCGGGACGGTGTTGAATTAGTTCGGCTGAAGCAGACAGGGACCCTAAGTGCTTATGTGCGTGAGTTCAGTGCCAAACTGGATTCGTTCTCCAAGTGGACTGAGGAGACCAAAATATGTATATTCATTGGGGGACTCAAGTCCAGCTCGGAGAAGGCTCTCTTTTGGATGCCGGAGCTACCTGCGACAAGTGCCGAACTTTTGAAGCTAGCGGAGCGAATTGGGGACGATGAAGTCCAGCAACAAAAACCTTTTGAACCTCGCAGCACGGACAAGTTCCAGAAGAAGAACAAGGGCTTCAAGCGACAATGGGATGGGGGTGAGAAGGATCGGAAGGATACTTCTGCCCCGGCAGCAAAGCGGCAGCAAACAGGAGTAAAACCTAAGGGGCAGACACCTCAGAAAGGCAATGGCGCTAAGTTTACTTGTTACAACTGTGGCGAGGCGGGTCACATTGCTAAGGGGTGTACGAAACCTAAGGTTAGTAACTGTAGCATGAATGCATTTGTTGCAAAGGACTTGTTGGAGGGCCAGATGACTGTGACCTTGAGAACCACGAAGAAGACGCCGGGACTGATGTATCTACAAGCCAAGGTTGCTAACCGTGATGTTACTTTTCTTGTGGACACAGGAGCGACTCACTCCTTCATAAGTCCAAAGTTGGTGAAGAAGTTGGGCTTGTCTACCTCCAAGGCGGACAAGCCTATTCAAGTACGCTTTGCCAAAGGCAAGACGTACCAAACTTCTGAAGTGGCCTTGGACGTACGATTTGCGTGTGGGAAGTTGGAGTTCACAGAGAACTTCATGGTGTGCGAGATGGATGATATCCATGCGGTTTTGGGGAACACTTTCTTGGACAGGTTTGAAGTGGAACTTAGGCGGAAACCTTTAAGGTTAAACGTTAGAGTTAAAGGGCGGAAGCTGGGAGTGAGGCTGATCCGGAAGGCGCGGAAGATTGATGACTTTGCAGTGAATTTGATCAAAAGCAAACAGATGGACTTCACCGATGGGGTCATGTGTTTGATGCGGGTTGCAGATTTGATGGCGGGTGACAGACAAGAGAAAACATCAGGAGACGCAACTAAACTTCCGAAGGTGCTTCGCGAAGTGATTAAGGAGTTTGAGGATGTCTTGACGGATGAGTTACCTGATGAGTTACCTCCAAGGCGGGTGGTGGATCACAAGATCGAGGTCTTGCCAGGATCGGAACCACCTTCCAAAGCCCCTTATCGACTCAATCAGGTGGAACTCCTTGAGTTGAAAAGACAACTCGGAGAGCTATTAGCGCGGGGATATATTCGAACCAGCAAGTCACCTTATGGAGCCCCAGTTCTTTTTGCAAAGAAGAAGGATGGGAAGTTACGACTCTGCGTAGATTATCGTGCACTCAATAAGGTGACGGTGAAGAATAACTATCCCTTGCCAAGGATAGATGACCTCTTTGATAGGTTAGCGGGTGCGAAGTACTTCAGCAGGATAGACTTGAAGTCAGGATATTACCAGATCCGGATAGCTGACCCAGATGTTGAGAAGACCGCTTGTCGAACCAGATACGGATCGTTTGAATTCGTGGTGATGCCATTTGGACTCTGCAACGCCCCTTCGACGTTCACTACATTGATGAACACAATTTTTCGCGAGGAGATGGATGAGTTTGTCATCGTTTACATCGACGACATCTTGATCTACTCCAAAACCTTGGAGTCGCACGCGGAGCAGCTACGGGTGGTGTTGACGAAGCTGCGGGAGCATAAGCTGTTTGCCAACATTGGCAAGAGTGAGTTTGGTTTGGAGCGCATTAACTTCTTGGGACATGTAATTAGTACAGAAGGAGTCGGCCCGGATATGCAGAAGGTGGACGCGATTGTGACTTGGGAGCCTCCGACTACAGTGAAGGGGATGCGGCGATTCTTAGGATTGGCGCAGTTCTACCGCAAGTATGTGAAGGGGTTTTCAAAGATCGCGAAGCCGCTGACGGACTGGACGAGCAAAGACGCACAGGTAAGTTGGACCAAGGAGGTGGATGATGCGTTTCAGACGATCAAAGCTGTTTTGTCAAAGGCACCAGTTTTGAAGCTGCCGGAGTTCGACAAACCATTCGAAGTGCACACGGACGCGAGCGACTATGCGATTGGCGGAGTGTTGGTGCAGGATGGAAAACCTGTAGCATACGAAAGCAAGAAGTTATCTGGGACAGAGAGTCGATGGCCGACTCACGAGAAGGAACTGTTCGCGGTGGTTCATTGCTTGAGGAAATGGCGGCATTACTTGGGACTTCACAAAACCCAAGTGTATACTGATAACATTTCGCTCAAGTACTTTGAGACGCAAGATCGGGTGACGCCAAAGCAACTACGATGGCATGATACCTTGGCGCTCATGAACGTGGAATTAATCCACAAAGCGGGAAAGGACAATGTGGTTCCTGACGCCTTGAGTCGCAAGGAGGAATATCTTCCATCGTCAACACAGATTTTGCGAGCTATGTATCCTAAGGAGTTAGACTTGGAGAGGCGAATACGTGAAGGTTACATGGGCGATGACCAAGCGAAGGAATACTTGGAACAACTCAAGCGAGGGGTGAAGTTGCAGAACATGCAGCTAAGACATGGTTTACTCATGTTCAAGCAAAGTCGGGTTTATGTGGAACAAGGAAAACTTAGGACCAAGTTGTTAAAAGAATCTCACGATGTGCCCTTATCAGGCCATAAAGGAGAAAAGTCCACTTTAGCGGTAATCGCTAAAAAGTTTTATTGGCCCCACATGAAAGACGATGTTTCCCACTTTGTGAAAACATGCGTAACCTGTCAAGCGAATCGTGTTTCTTATGAGAAGAAACAAGGATTGCTTCATCCTTTGCCGATTCCAGCCAGACCTTGGGAAAGCATTAGCATGGACTTCATTACCTCTCTGCCTGACTCGAATGGATACAACGCAATTTTTGTGATAGTTGATCGGTTTAGCAAACTAGCGAAGTTTGCTCCGACCTTGGACACTGCAACAGCGTTCACGACTTCTCGGTTGTTCCTAGATACTTGGTGGCGTTCACATGGATTACCTCGGAGTATTATTTCAGATAGAGACTCTAAGTTCACAAGTGCCTTTTGGAAACACTTGTTCCAAAAATTAGGGACTAAATTAAAATTTAGTACCGCCTTTCATCCAGAAACAGATGGGCAAACGGAACGAGTTAACTCGGTTCTGAATCAATACTTGAGGAATTATGTGAGCGCGGACCAAAGTGATTGGGCGGAGTGGCTCAGTCTTGCGGAGTATTGCTACAATTCCACGAAGCATTCGGCAACCGGCGAATCGCCTTTCTTGCTGGCTTACGGACGTGAGCCAGAAGGGCCTCTTGACTTGACTCTTGCAGGGAGTTCTACATCGGCACGACCAAGAACACGGCAAACATCAGCTGAAGAGTTGGTGGCGGCAATGCAGCGGCGCGAGGAGCAAGTTAAGAAGAACCTCGAGAAGGCGCAGCAACGGTACACGAAGCAGGTAAACAAACATCGGCGGCAAGTGAAGTTTCAAGTGGGCGAAGAAGTATGGTTAAGTGCGAAAAACTTCACACTTCCGAAGGATATATCGGCGAAGTTCTCATCAAAGTTCGCGGGACCTTTTGTCATTGTCAAGAATCCGCACGAAGACGTCTATACCTTAGACCTTCCTCGCGAGTGGCAGTTGCATCCGACTTTCCATGTTTCTTTACTAAAGAAACACTTCAAGGATGATTTGCGACTGGAGCGCAAACAGGTTCTTAGGCCTCAACCTGATGTCGTGCAAGGCGAAGCAGAATATGAGGTGGAGTCCATTTTGCGATCTCGGCGCAAATCAAACCGGATGGAGTACTTGGTCAAATGGCGTGGTTACCATTTGAAAGAAGCAACTTGGGTGCCAGAGGAAGATCTCGCACATGCGAGCGAAGTATTGGACCTATTCAAACGCAGACAAGGACAACAAGGGCGTTAGCAAGATGAGGACATCTCCTTCCAGCGAGGGGTGAAGAAACGACGGACCATACGAGTAGCAACTTGAGGCGATTTGGGCCGATGGACTTTGTACTTTACTTGTGTTTGGAAATAAAGATTTTGTTTCTTGAAAAATTGTCTAAGTGTATTGGTAGTGCATGGCTATGACTAGTTCTGATCAGATGCCTAGGATGTTGTCAAGAGGAGGAACGAAGCACACTCAAAGGAAGCGAGCTGGTTTGGATAAGCATCTAAATCAAGACTAAGTCTTGATGTCAAGACTTAGGTTTGCCGTAGCGTTGGCAAAGCAAGTATGAACTTTCATACTTGTCTTGGGGCTTGGGGTGATCTTGCTTTGTGGTTTTCTAACTGCAAAGTAAACTTAGTCGCGCGTCTAAGTCAAATCAGATTGCGACCGGAAAGTGGGTTTCGGGGGACCTTGTAAGTAGGTGTGAATACTTATAGTTAGCAAGTTAGAGTCTTAAGTAGAATGTTTAGAAGTTGCCAACTAGTTTTGTTTAGGGTAAGCCAAAAAGGTAAGGTTTTTCCCGAGACTAGTTGGAATTTTCTAAGTGTTCTAGCGACAACTTAAGACTCAAGCCAAGAAGAGAATTGCGGGTTAGCTACCAGAACGCAATTCTGACGCCAAGGGGTTGGCTACCCATTTTGAACTTGGTGTTAACTTAAAGGATCATTGTTGATGAGGGCATCAACCTCCAAAGTGAGGGTGAGTGTCGCGCCCCTCATTCTCAAGATCGGGCGCAGACGCGAACAACAGAACTCTAGCGGACTTGCGCTAGGTTGTGAACGCTGCGAGTAGGACTTAACGGCTTGGCCGGGAAGTCGGGATCAGAAGAACCCTAAGTGGTTCTCTGAACCAAGGTTAGAACCTTGGGTTAGGACATAATGGCCTATCCCAAGAGGGCCCCAGACGAACGCTGACCTAAGGGGGCGAGTCTGGGAACAGGCTGAAACATGAGTCTCAGACGTGGGTCCGAGACGTGGGACCGAGACGCAGACGAACCACAGGGTTCGACCCTGGGTCTGGACCACAGGTTTTCGGAAAAACTGCTAAGTGTTGGAGCTCCAGGGACGTTTTAGGTCGTGGACGGAGCTCCACGTAAGATCTCGAGGCGAGTGAGATATCATTGGAAAGGTCTCGTCGAGAGCTTTCCAGTGATATATAACACTCCTCGATCTGACCTCCGAGCTGGAAGTTATGGCCGAACCACAATCGGGTTGTGGTATAATTTTCAGGGACCAAAGAGGAGGGCGGGGCCGCCGATCCCCAGAAGTATATATGAGGGGGGGCTCGATGCCTGGGTGGGCCAGGACGAGTCACCCGACCCCAGGGTTCGGCGGGCGGACTCTGGGGGCATGAGGTGATGGCAGGGCCAGTTCCAAGGCACGTTCCGATCTAGACTTGGACGTCTAGACTTAAGAACGATGTAAGGGCTGGGGCAAGACTAGGGAACGAGTCGGCGGGTTAGACCACCGTTCGGGAGCCTAGACCCAGACGGACATCACGGGCGGTTGGGCCGCTAGGTGTGCTGGAGGCACCGTTCTGGACCCTGGACTTTATGGGAAGTCCGCCCCAAGTCATATTGTGACTTGCTCATGTTTGGGACCGACTTAGGCGGATCTAAGTCGGGACTTAGGATTGCTGAGCTTGATGATTAGGGAGACGGTCCGGCTCCGGTCCGGACCAACCAGAACTAAAGTAAGTGGTGCATGGACGCTAACTTGTGATTGTGTTTGCAGGTTAGCGGTGTAAAGTTTGCGACCTACTGAGCTAGAGCTTCCGCTGGCGCAACAAGGCGGTAGGTGCGCGAAACTTTAGCAGGTTTCTGGTACTAATCTCAGGTTTCAAAACACCGTGAAAACTATTCCAAACTTAGGTTTGATAAAATTTGGACAGCGCTTCCGCTACTAGTGATCAAGTCGAAACGCGGTAATCCTTGAAAAATCACAACCAAGACTAAGAAGCCTAGTGGATGCTAAGAAGTAGGAAGGTACACAGAAATAGAGTCAACTCCACACCAGACGCTTCAATCTAACTTTGACACTCAATCCAAGCTTGCTTATCATATAACAAAGCAAATCACGGACTCATATACATTATTATATATGAACCCGTGTTGTTATATATTATTCCACAACGTTTATTTGCTGACAAGGTCTCGGAGAAACGCTCAGGCCGACAATCTTTCCTGCTACTGAAATTCTCTAATGAGAATTTAACTTCGGAACTCCAATCTCTCCTGAAAGCTTATCTTCACTTTGAATATGCTCATCTCTCACTCGATAACCAAATTATCAAAGTAATTGACTCTATTACTCAGGTATTTGGCAGTTTAATAACGTTCTATCCACGGTGTAACATAGGCTCTGCCCTTAGGCTCTCTGTACACAGCAAAGTGAAAAAAACAAGAAGTCTCTTTCTCTCTGGTCCCGCTCGTACAATGAAAAAGTGAAAAGTCGGGTTCTAGGGTTCGCGAAATCATTTAACCATTCTCCTCAAGCCTTCTTCGTTCCCTTGTAACCGTCACGGGCTTTGTAATCACTGCCCATCAAGTCTGGTTAATTTAAGTAAACGATGTTACAGCATGGCCAGGTAGATGCTATCAAGTACAGCCCAATTTAGGTGCCCCTCTCTAACTTGGTGTCTGGTATATACAGTACCTACTGTCGGAGCTGCCCCGAAACGGACATCGTGAAGCCGGTATCGCAACTTGAAGCGATGAAACGCTTGCGCCTCAGCACCTCGAAGAAGTATAGAGGACACAGAGGAGTCAGCTGCTGCTTCGCATGAGTTCCAGTCTCCACATATGATCCACGGACGGATGAGCAGTAATTTTGAGAGGTGAGACCAGAAAGAGCAGCGATCGGCCACTTGATTAGGGGCCGTCACCGTGGCGATGCAAAAGATAGAACTAGAAATATCACATATACATATATACATCTAGCAGATACGGCAAGATTCCAAGATACGGCACTCTTTCCGAACCATGAGTGCCAAGCCCCCGCTCCTCCCCATAGCATCAAAGGCAAAGAGTAGAAATTGAAGCTGAGCCGAGGAGAAAGCCAAGCCAGGGGTCCGTGTGCTCGAAGGAGCGCTCGCAATGCGAATTTGCGGTGGTATATTCGAAGACCCCTATGTTCCAGGTGGATATGAGCTCTGAGGAGGACGGGAAACGCAGCGCATGGTAATTCATGCAGCTGGGGAGGCTGAGGGACCTCCATCCCGAGGATTAGACTGAGCAGGGTAAGATGCAACTACTTGAAGATCAATACATGGGCGTTTGCTTCCTGGTGAACTTGGATGGACATCTACCGGTAGTCGAGGTCGGAGAGCATGAAGGGAGGTATCCATTGTAGGCAAGACCCCGAGTGGCGGAAGGGAAGAGGAGGTCAGAAGACGTGTAACCAGTGTGAGGGGAAGATGAAGAAGAGGTGGGACCGTGGAGCGGAGGAAGGGGCGGTAGCAGTAAGAGGAAGAGTGGTGGGAGTGGGAGGAGGTGGGCAAAGGACAGAGGTTGTAGCAGACATAGCGGCAGATGGCAGGTCCGGAAACCGCAAGGGAAGAGAAAGTACCAAGGAGCCCAGTTCAACAAGGAGCAGCTTGGGAGGCGGCTGTGTTCGGTTCCAAAGAATAAAGTCGCGCACTGATGAAAAAGCCAAATTCTTGGAAGCCAAAGGAATCTTGATGAGGGGACCCACCGCACGAAACAGATCCGGGAGTGTATCCTTGCACCATGATGGCAGATTGAGGATTTTGACCCAAGTAGGTTGTAGGGTCGGGACAAAATGGGAGGTTTCTACCTAGGGTTCCCATGGAAAGTGGGCTACAACGCATACCCCAAGGAAAGACTGAGTAGAATTGAGTGCCATGTCCCGACTGATGCACGAATCAAAGAACATAATGAAGGAGGAAGAAACCACTTGCCTGGTTGCCAAAACTTGTAGTCGAAGCTAGCGCCCACAAACCGCTGCCACCCAACTGGGATATGCCTCCAAAGATACTTTGCCATCATAACAATACATACAGAGAGCCTAAGCGTCATAGAGACAAAGCTGTCAAAGACCAGCACTTTTATCGAGGTGGACGCGCACCGCTGTAGCAGACGCCCCAAGAGTAGCGTCGGCCACAGTAAGAGCTTGCAGCTTGTCCAACAGGACCGCATCCGAGGTGATAGAGGCTCCTGAAGAAGAGGTTGTCGAAGGAAGAAGAACACGCGACGCAATGAATAGCCAACGGATGGAAAGGTTGTAGAAGGCGAGGAAGTACGTATACCCTAAACTTCAGAACCGAAAGAGAAGAGTATGGATGCCGTTCTCGATACCAGATTCTGTGTACCGTAGTGCCAATTAACTTCGTGCAGGCAAGACACACGAATGTAAAAAAGAATACTATTTCGAAATCGTGCATGATTCAAGCTACACTCACATGGCTTTTTATCGGTAGATCTTTTGCGGAATGCGGACACCTACGGAGAGTTCCGTAACCGAAAGTGTCCGGAGAATTGATCACCCGTCTCCGAAAAAACGATTTTATGTCCGTGGAGAAAACCGAAGAAATTCTACGGACTGTGATAACGTGGCAAAAATGCCCGTTCATCAAAGAACAAAGACGCACAATTGCATGTAAGCCGTTCATCTCTTGAATCTGTACCTGTTACATCCGGTTCATAACAAAATATTAACCGTCGCAGCCGGTAACTCTAGTTCTACGGACATTCATCATTATTTTCCGTAGCTCTCCAGATTCCGGAGAACTTACACCATGTGAGTGCAGCCTCAATGTTCGTAATTAGTATTCACGCAGAATTGACTTGAACGTTTTTCTATTTACGCATACCTACAAGAAATAACAAATGCTTAGAAATACAAGAAATATTTACAAAAAGTAACTCGAGATTCTTACTGTATATACTGCAAGAACCTCGAGACGGATCAAGAAGATCTCACTCTCAATGAACTTTTAGAACACCTTACTGACGAAAGAGATCAAATGAACCTTAATCAAGATGCAATAGAATTCTCAACTCCTACCACTCTTCATGATTTCACAAGTGATAGAGTTTCCCGCACCTACCGCCTTGTTGCGCCAGCGGAAGCTCTTGCTCAATAGGTCACAAACTTCAAACCACTAACCTGCAAACAAAATCACAAATTAGCGTCCATGCACCACTTACCTTATCTCAGTTTGGTCCGGACCGGAGCCGGACCGTCTCCCTAATCATCAAGCTCAGCAGTTCCTAAGTCCCGACCTAGATCCGCCTAGGTCGATCCCAAACATGAGCAAGTCACAAGATGACTTGGGACGGACTTCTCATAAAGTCCAGGGTCCTAAACGATGCCTCCAGCACACCTAGCGGTCCAACCGCCCGTGATGTCCGTCTGGGTCTAGGCTCCCGAACGGTGGTCTAATCCGCCGACTCGTTCCCTAGTCTTGCCCAGCCCTTACAACGTTCCTAAGTCTAGACATCCAAGTCTGGACGAGAACGTGCCTTGGAACCGGCCCAGCCATCATCTCATGCCTCCAGAGTCCGCCCGTCGAATCCTAGGGTCGGTTGACTCGTCTTGGCCCACCCAAGCATCGAGCCCCCCTCATATATACTTCTGGGGATCGGCGGCCCCGCCCTCCTCTTTGGTCCCTGAAAATTATATCACAACCCGATTGTGGTTCGGCCATAACTTCCAGCTCGGACGTCAAATCGAGGAGTGTTATATATCACTGGAAAGCACTCGACGAGATCTTTCCAATGATACCTCACTCGCCTCGAGATCTTATGTGGAGCTCCATTCACGACTTAAAACGTCGATGGAGCTCCAACACTTAGTCATTTTTCCGAGAATCTATGGTCCAGACCTAGACTCGAACCCTGTGGTTCGTCTGCGTCTCGGACCCACGTCTCAGACCTATGTCTGAGACTCATGTTTCAGTCCTTTCCCAGACTCGCCCCCTTAGGTCAGCGTTCGTCTGGGGCCCTCTTGGGGTAGGCCCTTATGTCCTAACCCAAGGTTCCAACCTTGGTTCAGAGAACCACTTAGGGTTCATCTGATCCCGACTTCCCGGCCAAGCCGTTAAGTCTTACTCGCAGCGTTCACAACCTAGCGCAAGTCCGCTAGGGTTCTGTTGTTCGCGTCTGTGCCCGATCTTGAGAACGAGGGTCGCGACACTCACCCCCACTTTGGAGGTTGATGCCCTCATCAACAATGATCCTTTTAAGTTAACACCAAGTTCAAAATGAGTAGCCAACCCCTTGGCGTCAGAATTGCGTTCTGGTAGCTAACCCGCAATTCCCTTCTTGGCTTGAGTCTTAAGTTGTCGCTAGAACACTTCCAAAAAAATTCTAACTAGTCTCTCTAAAATTCCAACTAGTCTCGAGAAAGCCTTACCTTTTTGGCTTACCCTAAACAAAACTAGTTGACAACTTCTAAACATTCTACTTAAGACTCTAACTTGCTAACTATAAGTATTAACACCTACTTACGAGATCCCTCGAAACTCACTTTTCGGTCGCAATCTGATTTGAGTTAGACGCGCGACTAAGTTTACTTTGCAGTTAGAAAACCGCAAAGCAAGATCACCCCAAGCCCCAAGACAATTATAAAATTTCATACTTGCTTTGCCAACGCTACGGCAAACCTAAGTCTTGACATCAAGACTTAGTCTTGATTTAGATGCTTATCCAAACCAGCTCGCTTCTTTTGAGTGTGCTTCGTTCCTCCTCTTGACAACATCCTAGGCATCTGATCAGAACTAGTCATAGCCATGCACTACCAATATACTTAGACAATTTTTCAAGAAACAAAATCTTTATTTCCAAACACAAGTCAAAGCTACAAAGTCCATCGGTCCAAATCGCCTCAAGTTGCTACTCGTATGGTTCGTCGTTTCTTCACCTCTCACTGGAAGGAGATTTCCTCATCTTGCTAACGCCCTTGTTGTCCTTGTCTCCGTTTGAATAGGTCTAATACTTCGCTTGCATGTGCGAGATCTTCCTCTAGCACCCAAGTTGCTTCCTTCAAATGGTAACCACGCCATTTGACCAATTACTCCATCCGGTTTGATTTACGCCGAGATCGCAAAATGGACTCCACCTCATATTCTGCTTCGTCTTGCACGACATCAGGTTGAGGCCTAAGAACCTGTTTGCTCTCCGGCCGCGAATCATCCTTGAAGTATTTCTTCAATAAAGAAACATGGAAAGTCGGATGCAACTGCCATTCGCGAGGAAGATCTAGTGTATAGATGTCTTCGTGCGGATTTTTCACAATGACAAAAGGTCTTGTGAAGTTCGATGAAAACTTCATCGATATTTCCCTCGAAAGTGTGAAGTTTTTCGTACTTAACCATACTTCTTCGCCCACTTGAAACTGCACTTGCCGCCGATGCTTGTTTACCTGCTTCGCGTATCGTTGCTGCGCCTTCTCGAGGTTCTTCTTTACTTGCTCTTCTCGCCGCTGCATTGCCGCCACCAACTCTTCCGCTGATGTTTGCCGTGTTCTTGGTCGTGCCGATGTCGAACTCCCTGCAAGAGTCAAGTCAAGAGGCCCTTCTGGCTCACGTCCGTAAGCCAGCAAGAAAGACCATTCGTCGGTTGCCGAATGCTTCGTGGAATTGTAGCAATATTCCACAAGACTGAGCCACTCCGCCCAATCGCTTTGGTCCGCGCTCACATTATTCCTCAAGTATTGATTCAGAACCGAGTTAACTCGTTCCGTTTGTCCATCTGTTTCCGGATGAAAGACGGTACTAAATTTTAACTTAGTCCCCAATTTTTGGAACAAGTGTTTTCAAAAGGCACAAGTATTGATTCAGAACTTAGAGTCTCTATTTGAAATAATACTCCGAGATAATCCATGTGAACGCCACCAAGTATCTAGGAATACCCGAGAAGTCGTGAACGCTGTTGCAGTATCCAAGGTCGGAGCGAACTTCGCTAGTTTGCTAAATCGATCAACTATCACAAAAATCGCGTTGTATCCATTGGAGTCAGGCAGAGAGGTAATGAAGTCCATGCTAATGCTTTCCCAAGGTCTGGCTGGAATCGGCAGAGGATGAAGCAACCCTTGTTTCTTCTCATAAGAAACGCGGTTCGCTTGACACGTTACGCATGTTTTCACAAAGTGGGCAACATTGTCTTTCATGTGGAGCCAATAAAACTTTTTAGCTATCACTGCTAAAGTGGACTTTTCGCCTTTATGGCTTGATAAGGGCACATCGTGGCATTCTTTTAACAACTTGGGCCTAAGTTTTCCTTGTCCCACATAAACCCGACTTTGTTTGAACATGAGTAAACAAAGTCTTAGCTGCATGTTCTGCAACTTCACTCCTCGTTTGAGCTATTCCAGATACTCCTTCGCTTGGTCATCGCCCATGTAACCTTCACGTATGTGCCTCTCCAAGTCTGACTCCTTAGGATACATAGCTCGCAAAATCTGTATTGACGATGAAAGATATTCCTCCTTGCGACTCAAGGCGTCAAGTGTTGATATAGTCCCAAGCTCTAGTAGATCGACGGCTACCATTAGCCGGAGTGGTTAGGGTTGTTAGAGTTAGTTAGAGGGCTAACCCACCATTAGGGTTTCCCTTGTACTCACCTCCACTATATATAGAGAGAGAGGCAAAGTCTCTCTCATCTCATTCCTATTTTATTTCCTTGTCTACTCGCTCTCTCTCTTCTTGGAGTGTCTTCGAAGTATCGATCTTTCTACATGGTATCAGAGCTGGTGAGAGTGTGTGTCCCTTGCTGATAGACAAGATGGAGTTTGGAGTACATGAGAGAGCAGCCGGAGTTGTGCCTATGTCGAGCACTATCCTGCTGATGCGTTCGGGTGAGACGAAACCGTTTTTTTCGCCACCAGAAACTTTGAACGCGATTTTGAAGGCCTAGACAATGTTTTCTCGCTGTTTTTTGTCGACCAGCCATTTAGGCTGTCTTGTTCAGAAGGTGCGAATTGTGTACTGGGTCAAGTTTCAGTCGATTTGGAGATTTCCAGCGGCAGTTTTTCAATTGGATCTTTTTCGACCAAAACAAAAGTTTTAGGACTTGAGTCTAAAACTAATACTGTTCCCAATAAGAGTTCCGAATTTCCTAGCTATTTGAAAAATTTTGAAAATTTTGAGGGGTCGCACACCCAATTTTGACCTCGTTTGGTCTAGTTTCGGCCTTTCTTGGTGTGTTCTTTCGACGTTTCCGTCGTGTTTTGTACACCTACAGTTCGCGCACAGGTTCTTTTCTCGTTGTCGCTGCAAGAGGAGTTCGTGGAGTCGCCTCATTGTGACTTGTGACAACTCTTGATCGCGCGATGGGGAGAGACGAGTTTCGTGCAGTTTCTGGGAGGTTTTCCGCGTACAGAACAGCGCAATTTCGACATTGCAGCTATGGCGGAATCTGTGTCTTTGATCACTGGAGAGAAACTCGACAAGAACAACTACCAAGTGTGGAAGTTCCGGATGAAGACCTTCTTGCAGGAACAAGATCTATGGGATCTTATCACTGAGGAGGAGAAAGCGCCTGAAGTGTCAATTTCTGACCCGAAATTCAAGGAGTGGAAGAAGCGCTCATATCAGGCTATTCACTACATCGCGCTGACAGTTTCAGCATCGATGATCGGTCACATCCAGGATTACGATACCCCCAAGAAAGCTTGGGATGCACTCGCGCATCTGTTTCAATCCGGAACAGAGGCGCGGAAGCTGCAATTGCTGCAGCAGTTCAACACCGTGAAGAAGGGGTCGATGTGCATCAACGACTATGTGAACCATGTCAAGCAGCTCGCGGATCAGCTATCTTCTGTAAAAGTCGAGATTGATCCCACTGTCTTGATCGGAGCCACATTGCAGGGACTACCTGCAGAGTACAAACAGTTCATAACATCGATTTCGACCAGAGAACCCCTTCCGCGGTTTGATGAGCTTGTTCCTATGATGTTAGGAGAGGAGGTGCGCCTACTGGGGAGTTCTACTTCGACGGGTCAGCAAGAATCTGTCTATTTTGCAGGTTCTGGAGGATCTCGAGGTAGGGGTCGTGACAAAGGTGCTGGACGTGGACGGGGTCGCGGACAGCAACAGTAATCGCAGCAGCAGCAGAACCAGCAGAACCAGCAACACTCTAGTGGTTCCAACAACAATCAGAGAAGAGCGTTTGGTTCCTGCAACTACTGCAAGAAACAAGGCCACAATGCGAATCAGTGTTACAAGAAGCAGAACGATCAAAGACAACACGACAACAACCCCCAACAAGGTAACAGCAACCAGCAAGGCTATGCAGTCACTGAGCATGTCTATTCGGAGCAGTTGCTGATTACTACGCATCAGAGTTATGCGGCTTTCGAGCCGCAGAAAAGATATAGGTACTACAATCCTTTGTCCAAGCAGTTCTATATCAGTAGAGATGTCGTTTTTGATGAGCTACAGTCTTGGTTTGCACCTGCACCTGTGATAGCCATCCCTGTACCTACTGTAGGACCAAGGAGTCAGTCCATTGTAGTACCTCAGAGTAGTACGTTGAGTGGAGGATCTGGAGAAGTCACTGATTCCAGATCAGAATCGGTTGCACATAGAGCTGTTGTTAACGTTGGAGTTCACGTAACACAGGCTAGTGGAACTAGTGTAGTTTCTACACAGGATGAGCGCGTGCTATTGCAGCGTATGTTTGACTCATCCAGATATGTGGATCTTCCACATCCACTGGATACTTTGTCCCAGACCTTGGCGTCTACGTCAGATCAGTTGCAAGAGGAGGTGACTAGTGCACCAATTACCTCTCGCAGATCTGAGCGACCAAAACATCCAGTGAGTAGGTATATGCATGAAGGTTTTCTTGCTGCGCACCATGCATATATGACCAATGTTCTTCAGGAACAGGAACCGAGTTCACTTGAGGAGGCGATGCACAAGACCCAATGGGTAAGTGCTATGGAAGCTGAACTTGCTGCGCTTCATCACCAACAGACTTGGGAGTTGGTAGACTTACCTCAGGGTAAGAAAGCGATTGGTTGCAGGTGGGTTTTCAAGGTCAAGCGCAACTCGGATGGTACCGTGTGTCGATACAAGGCCAGATTGGTAGCTAAGGGCTACGCACAGCAACATGGAGTGGATTTTGAGGAGACCTTTGCTCCTGTTGCGAAGATGATGACTATTCGAACAGTAGTTGCAGTTGCAACTCAGAAAGGTTGGAAGATGCACCAGATGGACTTCAAGAACGCTTTCCTCAACGGCGATCTTGAGGAGGAGGTCTACATGCAGCAACCTCCTGGTTATGAGGATCTTATGTTTCCTTCCCGTGTATGTAAGTTACGGAAGGCTCTCTATGGTCTGAAACAAGCACCAAGAGCATGGTATGCAAAGATCAATTCTTATTTGCAATCTCTTGGTTTCCATCTTTGTAGTTCAGACTCTACCTTGTATTCATTGAGAATATGAGACCGGATTGTTGTGATCACCATCTATGTTGATGACTTGATCATTACCGGTAACTTTGAGGAGCTTATTTCCCAGATCAAGGATCACTTGAAATCCGAGTTCGAGATGATGGACTTAGGAGAACTCAAGTACTTCCTTGCTGTGGAGTTCATTAGAGATGGGAAGGATGTTTGGCTGCGACAGTATGCTCTCAGTATGCTTGAGAGATTTGGTATGCTTGATTGCAAACCCATTGCTACACCATTAGAGCAAGGGGTAAAGCTAGGAGCAGAGGATGGTGAGTTGTTGGATGATCCACGCATGTACAGACAGATGGTTAGAAGTCTTATCTACCTGACCATCACCAGACCAGACTTGAGTTATGCTGTCGGTCTGATTAGTCAGTTCATGCAGTCACCACGGAGACCACATTTTGAGGATGTCAAGCGGATCCTCCGCTACGTGAAGTTCTCGATGCAGTACGGACTTCACTATCGATACGATGGACCATTGTTGTTACATGGCTACACAGATGCTGATTGGGCAGGAAGTGCCGACAGGAGATCCACGTCAGGTTACGCTTTTGGACTTGGAAGCGCTGCTATAAGCTGGGCTTCTAAGAAGCAACCCACAGTTGCTTTGTCATCCACAGAAGCAGAGTATCGAGGAGCAACGAACGCAACATGCGAATCGATTTGGCTTGGATGTCTGCTATCTGATATTGGTGTGGAGTGTACATATCCTGTTGTTGTATATACGACAACATTAGCAGCATGAAGTTAGCTAGTAATCCTGTTTTCCATGCTAGGACGAAGCACACTGAGGTGCACTATCACTTTATTAGAGAGAAGGTCCTTGCAGGAGAGATTGAGCTCATTTATGTGAGCACAGGAGATCAGGTTGCTGATATCTTCACTAAGGCGTTGCCTAGAGATAAGTTTGATGCTTTCAAACATTGTCTAGGAGTACAGGATGTAGAGATGAGCTTGAAGGGGAGTGTTGATATAGTCCCAAGCTCTAGTAGATCGACGGCTACCATTAGCCGGAGTGGTTAGGGTTGTTAGAGTTAGTTAGAGGGCTAACCCACCATTAGGGTTTCTCTTGTACTCACCTCCACTATATATACAGAGAGAGGCAAAGCCTCTCTCATCTCATTCCTATTTTACTTCCTTGTCTACTCGCTCACTCTCTTCTTGGAGTGTCCTCGAAGTATCGATCTTTCTACAAGAACCACATTGTCCTTTCCTGCTTTGTGGATTAATTCCACGTTCATGAACGCCAAGGTATCATGCCACCGTAGTTGCTTTGGCGTCACCCGATCTTGTGTTTCAAAGTACTTGAGAGAAATATTGTCAGTATACACTTGGGTTTTGTGAAGTCTCAAGTAATGCCGCCATTTTCTCAAGCAATGAACCACCGCAAACAGTTCCTTCTCGTGAGTCGGTCATCGACTCTCTGTCCCAGATAGCTTCTTGCTTTTGTACGCTACAGGTTTTCCATCCTGCACCAACACTCCGCCAATCGCATAGTCGCTCGCGTCCGTGTGCACCTCGAATGGTTTGTCGAACTCCGGCAGCTTCAATACTGGCGCCTTTGACAAAATAGCTTTGATCGTCTGAAACGCATCATCCACCTCCTTGGTCCAATTTACCTGTGCGTCTTTGTCCGTCCAGTCCGTCAGCGGCTTTGCGATCTTTGAAAACCTCTTCACATACTTGCGGTAGAACTCCGCCAATCCTAAGAATCGCCGCATCCCTTTCACTGTAGTCAGAGGCTCCCAAGTCACAATCGCGTCCATCTTCTGCATATCCAAGCTGACTCCTTCTGCACTAATGACATGTCCCAAGAAGTTAATGCGCTCCAAACCAAACTCACTCTTGTCAATGTTGGCAAACAGCTTATGCTCCCGCAGCTTCTTCAACACCACCCTTAGCTGCTCCGCGTGCGACTCCAAGGTTTTGGAGTAGATCAAGATGTCATCGATGTAAACGATGACAAACTCATCCATCTCCTCGCGAAAAATGGTGTTCATCAATATAGTGAATGTCGAAGGGGCATTGCAGAGTCCAAATGACATCACCACAAATTCAAATGATCCGTATCTGGTTCGACAAGCGGTCTTCTCAACATCTGGGTCAGCTATCCGGATCTGGTAATATCCTGACTTCAAGTCTATCCTGCTGAAGTACTTTGCGCCCGCTAGCCTATCAAAGAGGTCGTCTATCCTTGGCAAAGGATAATTATTCTTCACCGTCACCTTATTGAGTGCACGATAATCTACGCAGAGTCATAACTTCCCATCCTTCTTCTTTGAGAAGAGAACTAGGGCTCCATAAGGTGACTTGCTGGTTCGAATATATCCTCGCGCTAATAGCTCACCGAGTTGTCTTTTCAACTCAAGGAGTTCCACCTGATTGAGTCGGTAAGGGGCTTTGGAAGCTGGTTCTGATCCTAGCAAGACCTCGATCTTGTGATCCACCACTTGCCTTGGAGGTAACTCAGCAGGTAACTCATCCGTCAAGACATCCTCAAACTCCTTAATCACTTCGCGAAGCACCTCTGGAAGTTTAGTCGCATCTCCTGATGTTTCCTCTTGTCCATCACCCGTCATCAAATCTGCAACCCGCATCAAACACATGACTCCGTCGTTGAAGTCCATCTGTTTACCTTTGATCAAATTCACTGCAAAGTCGTCCATTTTCCGCGCCTTTCGGATCAGCCTCACTCCCAGCTTCCGCTCTTTAACTCTGACATTCAACCTCAAAGGTCTCCGTCTAAGTTCCACATCGAACTTATCTAAGAAAGTGTTCCCCAAAACCGCATGGATATCATCCATCTCGCACACCGTGAAATTCTTTGTGAACTCCAACTTCCCACACGCAAATCGTAGATCCAAGGCCACTTCAGAAGTTTGGTACGTCTTGCCCTTGGCAAAGCGTACCTGAATAGGCTTGTCTGCCTTGGAGGTAGACAAGCCCAACTTCTTCACCAACTTTGGACTTATGAAGGAGTGAGTCGCTCCTGTGTCCACAAGAAAAGTAACATCACGGTTAGCAACCTTGGCTTGTAGAAACATCAATCTCGGCGTCTTCTTCATGGTTCTCAAGGTCACAGTCATCTGGCCCTCCAACAAGTCCTTTGCAACAAACGCATTCATGCTACAATTACTAACCTTAGGTTTCGTACACCCCTTAGCAATATGACCCGCCTCGCCACAGTTGTAGCAAGTAAACTTAGCGCCATTGCCCTTCTGAGGTGTTTGCCCCTTAGGTTTTACTCCTGTTTGTTGCCGCTTTGCTGCCGGGGCAGAAGAATCCTTCCGATCTTTCTCACCCCCATCCCACTGTCGCTAGAAGCCCTTGTTCTTCTTCTGGAACTTGTCCGTGCTGCGTGGTTCAAAGGGTTTCTGTTGCTGGACTTCGTCGTTCCCAATTCGCTCCGCTAGCTTCAAAAGTTCGGCGTATGTCTCAAGTAGCTTCGGCATCCGAAAGAGAGCCTTCTCCGAGCTGGACTTGAGTCCCTCAACGAATATACATATTTTGGTCTCCTCAGTCCACTTGGAGAACGAGTCTAGTTTGGCACTGAACTCGCGCACATAAGCACTTAAGGTCCCCGTCTGCTTCAGTCTCACCAACTCAACACCGTCCCGAATCCTTTGATACTCCGGAGTGAATCGTCCCGTCAGCAACTCCTTGAACTCCTTCCAACCAAGCGCTGAGACGGTCAAGGCATGCTCATCCCTGTATGCAGTCCACCAGAGAAGCGCATGGTCCTTCAGGAACGGGTGACTGTCGCTCTCACTTTGTCTGACTCTTGAGCCTGATGCGTTTCAAAGTATAGGTCCAACTCAGTTAAGAAATCCTTAACCTTGCGAGTCCGTCCTATACCTATAAACGGGGTCAGCAAATTCGTCTTACAAAGCTTCCTGGTAGACGAAGAACTTCCTTGGCCTGCCTCAAGTTCAGCGATACGCTTATCCCTAGAGAACATACCTTCCTGCATGGTCTTCATCATCTTGATGAGTTCCGCATACAAGGCTCCTTGACTTCCCGCGCCTGCATTGTTGGACACCGTTGGCAAGACTCCATCTTGCTGCAGCGGTGCCGCAGCTGGAATTGGGCTTCCTTGACGTTGGGGCGAAAGTTGTCGGTTGTCGTTCCCTGACTGTGCCTCGGGGCTAGCTCGAGTCGATCTGGTCTCGGTGTCAGTCGCCACTCCCCGTTTCTTGGTCTTCCTCCTGGAACTCTGTCCTACGTCAGCCATCGCTCCAAGTGTTCACCTAGAAACGTTGATCCGCTTCGTGTCTCGCGTCCCTCCTCAAGCGTCCAGCCTTTAGCCGCTACCTCAAGTTCTCGCTCACCGAAGCGTCGGCTCTGACAAAATAGCTCTGATATCACTTTTCACGCACCTACCGTCTTGTTGCACCAACGGAAGCTCTTGCTCAATAGGTCGCAGACTTCAAACCACTAACCTGCAAACACAATCACAAGTTAGCGTCCATGCACCACTTATCTTATCTCAGTTTGGTCCGGACAGGAGTCGGACCGTCTCCCTAATCATCAAGCTCAGCAGTTCCTAAGTCCCGACCTAGACCCGCCTAGGTCGGTCCCAAACATGAGCAAGTCACAAGATGACTTGGGACGGACTTCCCATAAAGTCCATGATCCTAAACGGTGCCTCCAGCACACCTAGCGGCCCAACCGCCCGTGATGTCCATCTGGGTCTAGGCTCTCGAACGGTGGTCTAACCCGCCGACTCGTTCCCTAGTCTTGCCCCAGCCCTTACAACGTTCCTAAGTCTAGACATCCAAGTCTGGACGAGAACATGCCTTGGAACCGGTCCAGCCATCACCTCATGCCCCCAGAGTCCGCCCGCCGAACCCTGGGGTCGGGTGACTTGTCCTGGCCCACCCAGGCATCGAGCCCCCCTCATATATACTTCTGGGGATCGACGGCTCCGCCCTCCTCTTTGGTCCCTGAAAATTATACCACAACCCGATTGTGGTTTGGCCATAACTTCCAGCTCGGACGTCAGATCGAGGAGTGTTATATATCACTGGAAAGCACTCGACGAGATCTTTCCAATGGTACCTCACTCGCCTAAAGATCTTATGCGGAGCTCCGTCCATGACTTAAAACGTCGCTGGAGCTCCAACACTTAGTCATTTTTCCGAGAATCTGTGGTCCAGACCTAGACTCGAACCCTGTGGTTCGTCTGCATCTCGGACCCACGTCTCAGACCTATGTCTGAGACTCATGTTTCAGTCTTTTCCCAGACTCGCCCCCTTAGGTCAGCGTTCGTCTGGGGCCCTCTTGGGGTAGGCCCTTATGTCCTAACCCAAGGTTTCAACCTTGGTTCAGAGAACCACTTAGGGTTCATCTGATCCCGACTTCTCGGCCAAGCCGTTAAGTCTTACTCGCAGTGTTCACAACCTAGCGCAAGTCCGCTAGGATTCTGTTGTTCGCGTTTGTGCCCAATCTTGAGAACGAGGGTCGCGACATAGAGTCAGCATACACGTAACATTCAGACACACTTCATGTAGTATTTACAAGACCCCAGCAGAATTCATCCTTACTGAATTTGTTCATCTCAGTGATTTTACACAGAGCTGTATTTACGTTGTTATAATAAATACTCGAGTTTGTAGATTTACTCATATCACTTGTACGATCTTTCAGTTTCGCGCAATCTTCTTCCTAATCTTCTAAACATTTCGTTCACTACGATACTCAACCTTGGAAAGTTTTCAAGCAGTTACCCTGCACGAACTCGTCCTTGTGTGAAGTTAATTGGCACTACGGTAGTCTAGTGACGGGGGAGTACGAAGAGGGCAGTCAGTGCAAAAGGAGGGAGTGCCCCACAACGCTATGGGGCGCACTTCGTCAAGATGATAGTCGCAGATTTATTCTCAATATTGGACGGACACATGGGTAGCGTGAAAAAAGAGACATAAACAAAGCACATGAATCCCTGAAGCGCAGTGCGCTGCAGCAGCAGAATTGCAAAGCGTAGTTGAGGAGCGTGAAGAACTCTACAGCGATGTAACAAATTAGCAAATGAATGTAGGGTATCTAGTGTCAATATAATTACGGTACGCGTTAATCCGAGTAGACTAAAAGAAATTCGGACAGAGAATGTGGAGGTCGAGCTAAAGTCGTTTATTATTGTACGAGAGGGAAACATGTCATCATGATGACATGGTGGTGAGTGTAAGAAAAAAAGATCTCAGTTCAATTCCCTCAATGTTCATTTTGACTCTACGACCTGCGGCCGTAGTCTTAAGATCCTTGGGGCCTTGAGGCCTTACTATGCTACCGCTTAGGTGAGTCAATTGCCTTAGAAAAAAAAACCCTTCTTTCTTGTTTAGGAAATAATGGACAGCTTTCCTCCACACGCTGGCTATTTCATCACACGCTTGAAAGCTAATTAATCAGACATGAGCTCATTTCCTCCACACGCTGGCTACTTCATCACACGCTTGAAAGCTAATTAATCAGACACGAGTTCATTCCCTCCACACACTAACTACTTCATCACATGCTTGAAAGCTAATTAATCAGACACAAGCCCATTCCCTCCACACGCTGGCTACTTCATTACACGCTTGAAAGCTAATTAATCAAACACGAGGATGCATTAGTTTGTTAATCTAAGCCAACACAATTAGACACGAGCACATTCTCTCCACACGTTGACTACTTCATGACACACTTGAAAGCTAATTAATAAAACACGAAGATGCATTAGTTTGTTAATCCATGCTTAACACTATAAGGTTCGAGTGTGAAAGCAAGACTATGGAGTGAATAGACTAAACGTCAAACGTTAAATAATCAGAAATGAGGATGCATTATTAATCCATGCCAACACGGCAGGGTTCGAGTGTGAAAACAGACTATGGAGTGAATAGACTAAACGCCAACCTTAAAAATGATATTTGCAGGAAGTGAACAGAGCAGCTGTCAAGAACCGAAGTAGATGAGACGATGATGGCAGTGCGCGCCACCGCTTTTCACGGAGCAATAAAGCACGTATCCTAAAACTGCTATGTTCATAGATAGATGTATCTTAACATCGAGAAATGTATGTTCTAACAGCTTGGACGTCGCTGCACAATGATTGATCATTAAACCCCCGCTCCTGATATTTAGGGTCTGGGTTGTAGAAAGATTGATACTTCGAGGACACTCCAAGAAGAGAGAGAGAGCGAGTAGACAAGGAAGTAAAATAGGAATAAGATGAGAGAGGCTTGGCCTCTCTCTGTATATATAGTGGAGGTGAGAACAAGGGAAACCCTAATGGTGGGTTAGCCCTCTAACAACTCTAACAACCCTAACCACTCCGGCTAATGGTAGCCGTCGATCTACTAGAGCTTGGGACTATATCAACACTCCCCTTCAAGCTCATCTCTACATCCTGTACTCCTAGACAATGTCTGAAAGCATCAAACTTATCTCTAGACAACGCCTTAGTGAAGATATCGGCAACCTGATCTCCTGTGCCCACATAACTGAGCTCAATCTCTCCTGCAAGGACCTTCTCTCTAATAAAGTGATAGTGCACCTCAATGTGCTTCGTCTTAGCATGGAAAACAGGATTACTAGCTAACTTCATGCTGCTAATGTTGTCTGTATATACAACAACAGGATCTGTACACTCCACACCAATATCAGATAGCAGACATCGAAGCCAAATCGATTCGCATGTTGCGTTCGTTGCTCCTCGATACTCTGCTTCCGTGGATGACAAAGCAACTGTGGGTTGCTTCTTAGAAGCCCAGCTTATAGCAGCGCTTCCAAGTCCAAAAGCGTAACCTGACGTGGATCTCCTGTCGGCACTTCCTGCCCAATCAGCATCTGTGTAGCCATGTAACAACAATGGTCCACCGTATCGATAGTGAAGTCCGTACTGCATCGAGAACTTCACGTAGCGGAGGATCCGCTTGACAGCCTCAAAATGTGGTCTCCGTGGTGACTGCATGAATTGACTAATCAGACCGACAGCATAGCTCAAGTCTGGTCTGGTGATGGTCAAGTAGATAAGACTCCCAACCATCTGTCTGTACATGCGTGGATCATCCAGCAACTCACCATCCTCTGCTCCTAGCTTTACCCCTTGCTCTAATGGTGTAGCAATGGGTTTGCAATCAAGCATACCAAATCTCTCAAGCATACTGAGAGCATACTGTCGCTGTACAAGCCAAACATCCTTCCCATCTCTAATGAACTCCACAGCAAGGAAGTACTTGAGTTCTCCTAAGTCCATCATCTCGAACTCGGATTTCAAGTGATCCTTGATCTGGGAAATAAGCTCCTCAAAGTTACCGGTAATGATCAAGTCATCAACATAGATGGTGATCACAACAATCCGGTCTCGTATTCTCAATGAATACAAGGTAGAGTCTGAACTACACAGGTGGAAACCAAGAGACTGCAAGTAAGAATTGATCTTTGCATACCATGCTCTTGGTGCCTGTTTCAGACCATAGAGAGCCTTCCGTAACTTACATACACGGGAAGGGAACTTAGGATCCTCATAACCAGGAGGTTGCTGCATGTAGACCTCCTCCTCAAGATCGCCATTGAGGAAGGCGTTCTTGAAGTCCATCTGGTGCATCTTCCAACCTTTCTGAGTTGCAACTGCAACTGCTGTTCGAATAGTCACCATCTTCGCAACAGGAGCAAAGGTCTCCTCAAAATCCACTCCATGTTGCTGTGCGTAGCCCTTAGCTACCAATCTGGCCTTGTACCGACACACAGTACCATCCGAGTTGCGCTTGACCTTGAAAACCCACCTGCAACCAATCGCTTTCTTACCCTGAGGTAAGTCTACCAACTCCCAAGTCTGTTGGTGATGAAGCGCAGCAAGTTCAGCTTCCATAGCACTTACCCATTGGGCCTTGTGCATCGCCTCCTCAAGCGAACTCGGTTCCTGTTCCTGAAGAACATTGGCCATATATGCATGGTGCGCAGCAAGAAAACCTTCATGCATATACCTACTCACTGGATGTTTTGGCCGCTCAGATCTGCGAGAGGTAATCGGTGCACTAGTCACCTCCCCTTGCAACTGATCTGACGTAGACGCCAAGGTCTGGGACAAAGTATCCAGGGGATGTGGAAGATCCACATATCTGGATGAGTCAAACATACGCTGCAATAGCACGCGCTCATCCTGTGTAGAAACTACACTAGTTCCACTAGGCTGTGTTACGTGGACTCCAGCGTTAACAACAGCTCTATGTGCAACAGATTCTGATCTGGAATCAGTGACTTCTCCAGATCCTCCACTCAACGTACTACTCTGAGGTACTACAGTGGACTGACTCCTTGGTTCTACAGTAGGTACAGGGATGGCTATCACAGGTGCAGGTGCAAACCAAGACTGTAGCTCATCAAACACGACATCTCTACTGATATAGAACTGCTTGGACGAAGGATTGTAGCACCTATATCCTTTCGTATCAGAAGCATAACCAAGGAAAATACATCTATCTGCTTTCGGATCTAGTTTCTTACGTCTTTCATCAGATATGTGCACATAACAGATACATCCGAAAACTTTAAGGAAAGAGTAATCAGGCTTACTGCCTGTGAAGACCTCCATCGGTGTCTTGCTGTGGACTGCCGCTGTAGGCATCCGGTTCATCAGATACACCGCACATGAAACAGCTTCTGCCCAGTAAGGTCTAGGCATGGTCTTCTCGTTCAACATCGCACGAGCAGCTTCTGCTATGTGTCGATTCTTGCGTTCCGCAACCCCGTTCTGCTGCGGACTGTAACTGCAGGTCTTCTGGCGTCGAATACCATGCTCACGCAGATATGCATCGAACTCTCCAGAAAGAAACTCGCCTCCTCCATCAGATCTCAAACAGAGGATAGATGCTCCAGATTGTTTCTCCACCAACTTGCGGAAAGTCTGGAATGCTGACAGTACTTCGGCAGAGGACTTGTTTCTCAACAAATAGATCCAAGTATAACGCGAATGATCATCAATGAACGAGACGAAGTACTGGAAACCGGTCATACTTGGCTGAGAAGCAGTCCATACATCAGTGTGAACAAGCTCCAGAAGCTTGTTCGCTCTACTGCCTGATCCTTTAAAGGGCTGTCTAGCTTGCTTGCCGAATTGACATGCTGCACAGACTCCAGTGGGCTCACTGGATTCGAATTTGGGCAGACCTGTAACCAGGTCAGAACTCGGAAGGCTTTTCAGCCTCTGAAAGTTCATGTGCCCAATTCGCTTGTGCCAGATGTCAATATCAGACACTACTGGACCACTCTGTCCATACATGGCAGCTTGTAACTTAGGCGCAGATGCATCTAGTTTAAACAGCCTACCACTCTTGATACCTCGAGCTATGACAGTGTCATTCGAATCTTCAATAAAGCATCCATCTTTATTGAAGCGCACTTGCAGACCCTGCTCTATCAATTGTCCTACAGATAGTAGGTTTCTAGTCAATGTAGGTACATGTAAGACATTCCGTATACCAGTAAACGTTGAGGAAGGAATGTCAAGTGGAATGTTACCCTTGTGCTGGATCTTGTGCTTGGTGTCATCTCCTGTCACCATAAACTGTGGAGTCTCCACAGGCTCGAGTGAACTAAACCACTCCCGATGGGGAGTCATGTGACTGGTGGCGCCGGAGTCGATCACCCAGTCAGTCTGTGGCTTGAAAGCCGCATAACTCTGATGTGTAGTAATCAGCAATTGCTCCGAATAGACATGCTCAGTGACTGCATAGCCTTGCTGGTTGCTGTTACCTTGTTGGGGGTTGTTGTCGTGTTGTCTCTGATCGTTCTGCTTCTTGTAGCACTGATTCGCATTGTGGCCTTGTTTCTTGCAGTAGTTGCAGGAACCAGGCGCTCTTCTCTGATTGTTGTTGGAACCACCAGACTGTTGCTGGTTCTGCTGGTTCTGCTGCTGCTGCGATTGCTGTTGCTGTCCGCGACCCCGTCCACGTCCAGCACCTTTGCCACGACCCCTACCTCGAGATCCTCCAGAACCTGCAAAATAGACAGATTCTTGCTGACCCGTCGAAGTAGAACTCCCCAGTAGGCGCACCTCCTCTCCTAACATCATAGGAACAAGCTCATCAAACCGCGGAAGAGGTTCTCTGGTCGAAATCGATGTTATGAACTGTTTGTACTCTGCAGGCAGTCCCTGCAATGTGGCTCCGATCAAGACAGTGGGATCAATCTCGACTTTGACAGAAGATAGCTGATCCGCAAGCTGCTTGACCCCGTTCACATAGTCGTTTATGCACATCGACCCCTTCTTCACGGTATTGAACTGCTGCAGCAATTGCAGCTTCCGCGCCTCTGTTCCGGATTGAAACAGATGTGCGAGTGCATCCCAAGCTTTCTTGGGCGTATCACAATCCTGGATGTGACCGATCATCGATGCTGAAACTGTCAGCGCGATGTAGTGAATAGCCTGATATGAGCGCTTCTTCCACTCCTTGAATTTCGGATCAGAAATTGGCACTTCAGGCGCTTTCTCCTCCTCAGTGATAAGATCCCATAGATCTTGTCCCTGCAGGAAAGTCTTCATCCGGAACTTCCACACTTGGTAGTTGTTCTTGTCGAGTTTCTCTCCAGTGATCAAAGACACAGACTCCGCCATAGCTGCAATGTCGAAATTGCACTGTTCTGTACGCGGAAAACCTCCCAGAAACTGCACAAAACTCGTCTCTCCCCACCGCGCGATCAAGAGTTGTCACAAGTCACGACGAGGCGACTCCACGAACTCCTCCTGCAGCGACAACGAGAAAAGAACTTGTGCGCGAACTGTAGGTGTACAAAACACGACGGAAACGTCGAAAGAACACACCAAGAAAGGTCGAAACTGAACCAAATGAGGTCGAAAATGGGCGTGCGAAACAGGATTAGTTTTGGACTCAAGTCCTAAAACTTTCGTTTTGGTCGAAAAAGATCCGTTTGAAAATTTACCGCTGGAAATCTCCAAATCGACTGAAACTTGGCCCAGTACACAATTCGCACCTTCTGAACAAGACAGCCTTATAAAGGCTGGTCGACAGAAATCAGCGAGAAAAAATCGTCTAGGCCTCCGAAATCGCATTCAAAGTTTCTGGTGGCGAAAGAAACGGTTTCGCCTCACCCGAACGCATCAGCAGGATAGTGCTCGACATCAGGCACAACTCCGGCTGCTCTCTCCTGTACTCCAATCTCCATCTTGCTCATCAGCAAGGGACACACGCTCTCACCAGCTCTGATACCATGTAGAAAGATCGATACTTCGAGGACACTCCAAGAAGAGAGAGAGAGCGAGTAGACAAGGAAGTAAAATAGGAATAAGATGAGAGAGGCTTGGCCTCTCTCTGTATATATAGTGGAGGTGAGAACAAGGGAAACCCTAATGGTGGGTTAGCCCTCTAACAACTCTAACAACCCTAACCACTCCGGCTAATGGTAGCCGTCGATCTACTAGAGCTTTGGACTATATCAACATGGGTTACCCAGACTCCTCATTTTTTGACATGCGTGGACATGAAAGACAGACCTCTGGGTTACCCAGAGCAAACTGCACCTTTTCATAATTGTAAGTCTGACTTCTGTTGTTGACGTGGTAAGTAGCGTTGGAAAGCGATTGGAAAGCGCTACATTTTGGCTAAAAAGATTTTTGATTTTCATCTAAACATTATCAGAACCCAGTTTGTTAAATTCTAAGCTTTTCTGTGTTCCAGATTTCGGAGAGATTTTGAATTAGAAAAAAATCTAAGAAGAATATTCCATCTGGTACCCTTTTATACCAGGAGTGGGGGTTTAAACTCCCCGAACCGAAGGTGGGAAAGAGCCAAGTGAAGAAAATGGTGCTAAACTCGTGACAGGAATAGATTGGTAGACTGGTGTGAAAAGTTCATTCTCTCCTTTCTCTAAATCATGCGAACATTCACAACACCATTTTATCATGACAAGAACTGCGATGACGTTAGCCTGTTTGTGATTTATGGATTTTCTATTAAGCAAATTTTCAGTTGTGTCAAGCGTTACGGAATGGGCGATTGTACTAGTCTCTAGTATCATCAAGACACTCGGACAAAATATCTGAAATGAACCTATAAGTACACGAAATGATTGTAGATAATATTAGTATTGTAGATAATAGGGCTATGAATCGATGATATGTTCTCATCAGATTATCTTAATTTGATAACTAAAATTTTCTCTGGAAAAGTTTTAATAGGTACATTAAATTAACTTCCTCCTTTAAATATGGGTATAAGGACCGATAATATTTCAGATTATCTTAATTTGAAAACTACAATTTTCTCTGAAAAAGAATTTAATGACTAAATTAAATTAACTTCTTTAAATATGGGTATAAGGCGGAAGGAGTGATATAGACCCGCACTAAGACCGCGTAGGCGGTCTGCTGGGATGATCGGGAGTGAAAACGACTGAACTCGAAGTTTGGAAAAGACGGAGGTCGCCTTTCCTCAGCCCACCACCGTGTTATTCATGCATATTCACGTATTTCTAAATAATATTGTCAATAATATATGAAAACGTCAGTTGACTCAAAGATTGACATTTTTCTAAACATTCTAAACAAGCAAGCATGTCGTCCTCCATCTTTCGGTGGAGGAGGCAAATATGCAGTGGTTTAATTTATTACCTAACTCTTTCGGGTTAGGTAATAAATTAATCTCACTCCGAATTAATGTATAATTTCATGTTCTCGGACTTGTACTTTTAGCATCGCGTTTGTATACTCATATTGTACGGGTTATATGCTGGTGGGCTCATGTTTCCAGGAATAGACTAACAGTTAATAGTTGATTGTTTTCATCTACTTGATATATATATTTTATTTAATGCTTATATTTTTCTATTTCATTAAAAAACTATTTTTTTTCAATAATTCATCGAGCATACATATTCAGTAAAAGTGCCGATAATTATCTACTAAAAGTTATTATTATTTTCTAATTATTTTATAATAAAACTAAATACACTATACGAAAAAAATTCCCTCCTCCTTTTCCGAGTTTCACAGTCGAAGGATAGCTAAGCATCCACTGAGACTAGTCTGCTTCGTGTCTGCAGTTCAGGTGAACCATGTTGAGGCAAATTTTGACCGGAATTTTTCTTTGTAAAGGATCAAGCTGTTGTAGTTCCAAATGGTCATTACAGTTTGGAGGAAGAAAATTATGGAACTGTTTGCGAGTTGGAAGCTTAGAGAATATGTTCAAACACAAGTCCTTTCCATTTTTGAGAAATTAGCACATAAAAGGTAAAAGCTAAGGGTCAATAATACCTCCGCCACGCTCTAGCAAGGGTTGAAACTTTCTGCATGTATCATTATCTGCATAAAGTTCCGAGGAGATTCTGCTTAATGACGGAATAGTATTTAGACTAACCTTTCCGTAGGCACCCTCTCCAAGGATCTCTCCGCGCGTCCACTTAACAGCATCGAAAGGCTGTGAGAAAGGCAAGGTAGAAGTCCATTGGAGTTGTTCTGAGGTGGTTTTGCTTGCCTTGTCGTCTGATCGTCCGCTCCTTGAATTAGTTACTGGTGTGAAGTTGCTTTTGCAGACAAAAACTAAATCTTCCTCCCACACCTGTAAACATAACAATGATTGCATGCACGCAAGCACGTTCGAAAGTAACTCAAACAAGTTAACACGAACTGCAAACTTAAGAGTTGATGGAGAAACCTAACCCTATGGTATATTAGACCCTCCCTTTCACTCGCTGTCTAATACTGTATAAGGCCATGCCAAAGTTCCATTAATTTGAATTTCCCGAGCTTGAAAGCTTTCAGGTAACCAACCACGGAGAACCTGCAGAGGAACTCCGTGGTTCCTCTGCAGGTCTCCAATCTCCTACCCAGACAGCGCTTGTGATAACAGATAGGGAGTGAGTATTCCTAACTTCGACATCCTATATTACCTTCCTGTATTTTAATTTGGGTTGAATAATTTTAACCGAATTCAATCATGTTAAAATATACATCTAATGCACTTTTCTCTTAGGAGAAAAAGACAAATGTAAAAAGCGTTTACAAATACAGAGTTTAGATTCCAGAGATCAAGATGATAAAATAATTTAACTTTTTATTAATTATATCTCTGATTCCAAATAAATAATGTATGTATAAATATTGATTCTTACAAGAAAGCACGAATATATAGACAAATGACATGACTTATATGTAATGATATGCATTATATCTAATATACTAAGGATAGTTGCTTTCAAGATAGACTGAGAAGATTAGATGAAATTTACTAGACATACTGTTGTTGCAACTGTTGGGAATCAACAACAGTTGGGAACATGTAAAAAAAAGTCTGTAAATAAAACGCAATGAGGCGTTGTACAGATCACTATATATATCATCTTCTCAAGAAAATATATTATTATTTATATATTTATATATAAATAATAATATATTAATATATTGAATTTTTTTCAACGAAAAGATTAGATAATAAATTAAACCCTTGCATATTTACATCCTTTATCAAAAGAGGGAGGAGATGAATATACAAGGAAGTGAAGTGAATGGACATAAAATACGTCTCCAGTTATCCAGTGCGAGAACTGATATGTCCAACAACAAGCACGAAAATGTTCAATACTTCTAAAACCAAACATCCAAAACGTCCACAGAAGCTAATTAAGATATTCAGATAGTTTTACTGTTTTTCTCGACTCACCAATCTGGGATCCCAAGTGCACCTGAGGGGTGGATCTAGGAGCTCCGCAAAGGATGGTGAGTGCAATGAAACATTTTAGGACTTAGCTGCAAAACGTCTGGCCATGGCGGCAGCCACGGCCACACTACCTTGTCAACAAACAAGATTATAGATAGTGCAGCACGATAGATCAAGAACGAGAAGAAGCGAAGTTGATCAGAGAATGTAACAGGAACGAGAAGGGACTAACTGAGAGTAGGAATAGAGATAGCTAGTGACAAAAGCACAAGTCGGGATAGGGATCGAACCCGTCAAAAAGCTTCCGAGCCTGACTTTTCTGCAAGAACCACGTTAGTAGAAAATTGAATAGGGAGAGTAGCAGAGAGAACAGTGCCTGCAGCGACACATCACAAGCCACATTCATAAGGAGAAGGTGTCGGTTCCTCAACTAGGTGAACAAGGTTCAGGATGGCCTCGACAGCAAGCGGAGACCACCCTCAGGCACGATAAGATCTGGAGAAGAAGCACAGGTGTCGAATGGGTGTGATGGCCAACGAGGAGTCAAGATGAATCTTCAAGTAAACTTCGAGACGGCCTCTCAGAGATCTACTTTGATGCACCAAGTTCCCAGGACCCCTGGAACACGGCCATCACAACAGCCAAGAACAACACAGGCGTATGGACAAGAGCAAGGTCTATCTTTAACAAACGCTAACTTCCCACCTCTACCTTCCAAGCACGGAACAACAGGAGGAAAGGAGAAGCAAGGAGAAGAAGTGAATACAATAATCACCGCGTGGAGAAAAGGAGCACCACCTGTAAGAGAAGAGGCTTACCTCCTTCTTTGACAATCCTTATCTTTATAAGATTGATCCATCATCGGAGAAATCCATCTCGGATCTAGAGCTACAAAAAAGTGTTTGTGGAGATCCAACACTCTAGATCCACCGGTGACATCATTGGAGCAATGCATGTTCTACCGGATGTGGCTCTAACGAAACTCAGATTTGATCAACTTGAGAGAGCTATTAACGTCAGGAGTTTCACCAACCAGGGATGCAATTGCAGAGTGGGCGGAGATGGTTCTTGTCAAGCGATTAGGGGAAAAGATTGTACAGTTACGCGATATCACAAGGAAACACTTCCTCTTTGTTTGCGAAATAACGTTATGGAAGCGACTGCTATGCATGGATGTGAAGAAGTGTCTTTAGTTCCATGGATCTCCGACTACAATCGGCAAAATGTCACGATCTTTAGTCTCAAGATCGAACACAGATGCGAATAACAAAACCCTAGTGGACTTGTGCTAGGTTGTGAACACTGCAAGTATGACTTAATTGCTTGATCGAGAAATGAAGAACAGATAAACCCTAAGTGGTTCTCTGAACCAAAGTTGAAACATTGGGTTAAGACGTAGGGGCCTATCCCAAGTGGATCTCAGACGGATGCTGATTTAAAGAGATGAGTCTAAAAATGGACCTAAACATAAGTCTGATACGTAAGTATGAGATGTGAGTCCGAGCGGACCGAGATGTGGGTCTGATGCATATGAACGCTGGTCCGAATCATAGAGTCTCAGTCTGACATTGGACCATGGTTACTTAGAAAAATGCTAAGTGTTGGAGCTCTAGTGACGTTTTGGTCATGGACGGAACTCAAAATAAGATCTCGGGGCGAGTAAGATATTATTAAAAAAGTCTTGGAGAGCTTTCCAATGATACCAAGAACTCCTCGAATTGACATCAGAGCTGAGAATTAGGATCTCGTGATTGAGTTGTGGTATAATTTTCAAGGATCAAAGAGGAGGACGGGGTCGTTGATACCCCTAAGTATATATGAGGGTGACTCGATGCATGGGTGGACCAAGACGAGTCATCCGACCTCAGAGTTTGGTGGGCTTTGGGTGCATGAGGTGATGGTTGGGCTAGTACCAAGGCGTATTTCAGTCTTACATGGACGTCTAGACTAGAGAATAATCCAAGGACTAGGGCAAGATTAAGGAGCGAGATGGCAGGTTTGATCATTGTTTGGGAGTCTGGATCCAGACGACCATCACGTCTAGTTGGACCACTAGGTGTGCTAGAGGTATCATTTAAGACTCTAGACTTTATGAGAAGTCCGTCCCAAGTCACATTGTGACTTGCTCATGTTTTAAGACTAATCTAATCGGGTCTAGGTCGAGACTTATGCAATGCCGAGCTTGAGCGTTAGAAAGACATTTCGGCTTCGGTCCGGATCAAACGAGATAAAGATAAGTGGTGCATGAATGCTAACGTGTGATTGTGGTTTGCAATTTAGCATTGTGAGTTTCGTTATCTATTGAGCAAGAGCTTCTGCTGACGCAACAAAATGATAGATGCGCAAAAAGAAAAAGAGAGTGAAGAGAATCAAGTATAACTCTCCTTGACAACTCCCTTGGTCTCTATGTTTGGGAACATCCCTATGCCATGGGAGCTTATTATAACACTTGAAGGAAATTAGTTATAGTATTGCTAGAAATCACCATCACTCAAAACTAGATTATTGATATAGAAGAACGTGAGAGAATGAAGAAGAAGAAAAGAGTAATAGCATATGTTGTGCTACGAGGAGAACTGGTGTAAACTTGACCTAGGAGTATAACATTAATGAGAAGTACTTTGTGTTGGAAGACATCTCTTGAGGTTCAGGTGAGTGATGAGAGACCTCATCGCAACTAGATGGCTTGGTTTATCGAGGTTGAACTCCTCTTTGTCGAGATCCTTGCCAACTGCTGGTCCTGGCGCATGAAAAGACATAGCGGCATGCTGGGAAATCGAGAAAGACCGTAAAGAGTCTTCAGACCCTCGATCTGTCGATCCAAGTAGCAGAACATGCTCTCCTTGCAGTCCACTAATATCTCCTTGGAAGCGTCATCCCAGTCATGAGCTAGGATCGAAGCTTCCTTCTCACAGTGAAGCTGAACTTCTTCCGAAGCGCTTCTCTCATTTGTGTCATGATCTCCTTAGCTCGAGCTTCTGCTTCTTCTCGCTGCTTCTTCTCTGCTGCGGCCTGAGCTTCTGCGGCTTCTCACAGTGCACTCCAAGTCGTCTTCTCTTCTGCGAGGTCTGTGAGCTTATCTCTGATCTGCAAAACTTCTTGTTCGTGCTACTGAAGTCGTGTTTGCAACTCCTGGTTGCTCTTCCGCAGCTTCGCCAACTTGGAAGTCAACCTCTGCACCACGGAGAAGATCGCACGAAGTACAAGACGGAAGCTTCTGCCTCACTACTACTCTCTGAAATTTCAGAGAGTAGTAATGAGAGGTCAGAGAGAATTTCTTGTGAAGTTTGAGCCAAGTTGGAAGTTCAAGGTGGGAGCAATAGGTTACCAAAGTTCAGATTACAACATGGCAGGTTTTGAAGGAGAAGAGTGATTTTATCTACATCTCTTGGTTAGCTTTGAACAAACGACTCATGGATTGGAGGTGAAACTTCTTGGAGACGCTGCAAGTAAGAGGGGGTCCATAAGAGGGTTGTCATGAGGTTGTGTTGCAAACTGCTCTCCTTCTTGTAACATGTGTATTGTGGCTTCTTTGGGGGCATGCCTCCTCCTCAACTTTCATGTCTCGTACTTCTGCAATGCTTGTAGTACTTCACAGTATAATAGTTTGGAAACTCTATGTGGTGTGGCCTATGTCTCTATAGTAAGTGCAGGTGATTTCTCCTCTGGCTGTTGTGTTAACTATGTCGCGAGTGATGTCCTCATGTGTCATATGTAATTATTCCAACTTCAAGTCAGATCGTTAAACTCAAGGGATGTTGTTGTCATGAGTGATGGACTACTTGAATTTGAAGGTCCTTATCTCTGTTTGGGTGCTTCAGTTTGAAATGGAGATGTTACAAATATTGGCAAGGTTGGTTGTGTTGGAATGTATGGAGGATGCATAGGATTTTGTGCTACAAGAGAAAAGAAGACATTGATTGATGGTTGTCCATATGCTTGTGAGTTCATATCACAGGAAGATGAGGCATATGGATTTATCATCATCTGTCTCTTATATTTGTGTATGATATAAGAGGGATCATGTCACGACCCTCAGTCTCAAGATCGGGCACAAACGCAAACAACAAAACCGTAAGAACTTGCACTAGGTTGTGAACGCTACGAGTAGGACTTAAAGGCTTGGGCGACAAGTTGGAACAGATGAACCCTTAGTGGTTCTTTGAACCAAGGTTGGAACATTGAGATAAGATATAAGGGTCTATCTCAATGAGACCCTAGACGAATGTTGACATAAGGAGGTGAAAATGAAAACGGACATTCTATTATGACATTGATACTTAAAACTTGTCATGCTCTGCATGTAGTAACTTAATATTGTATTTTTTTTAAGTAGCATTTACTATCAATGATATTTTAGAAACTTAACTCCAATATACTCTTGGATGTATTGTTTTACGATTCATCCAAGGATATACTCTTCATTATGAAACTGATATTTAATACTTGTCATGCTCTGCATGTAGTAATTTAATACTATATGTCTTTTATGTAGCATTTACTGTCAATGAGTATATATGAGGGGGACTCGATGCTTGGGTGGACCAAGACGAATCACTCGATCTCAGAGTTCGACGAACAAACTCAAGAGACATGAGGTGATGATTGGACTAGTACCAAGACGAGTTCCGGTCTAGACGTAGACATCTGAACTTGAAGACTACCCAAGGGCTGAGGCAAGACTAGAGAACGAGACGATAGGTTTGATCATCATTTGAGAGTCTAGACCTAGACGGACATCACCAGCGGTTGGATCGCTAGGTGTGTTGGAGCCATCGTTTAAGACCTAGACTTTAAGGGAAGTCCACCTCAAGTCACGTTGTGACTTGCTCATGTTTTGAGACCGACCTAACCAGATCTAGGTCCGGACTTAGAGAGTGTTAAGCTTGACAGTTAGAGAGACGATCTGGCTCCGATTTGGATCAAACGGGGTAAAGGTAAGTGGTGCATGAATGCTAACGTGTGATTTTGGTTTGCAGGTTAGCGTTGTGAGTTTCATGACCTATTGATCAAGAGCTTCCGCTTGTGCAACAAGGTAGTAAGTGCACGAAAAAGTGATATCAAGCCAACGCTTCGATTAGCAAGAACTCGAGGTAGCGACTAAAGACTTAAGGAGGGATGCGAGATACGAAATGGATCAATGTTTCTAGGTGAACGCTTGGAGCAATGACTGACGTGAGACATAGCTCCAAAAGGAAATCCAAGAAACAAGTGGCAGCTGACACCAGGTGTCAAATCGACTCGAGTTGACATCGAGGTGTATACAGTCAAGAGACGATAACCAGCAATTTTTGTCTCAATGTCGAAGAAGCTATGTATCAATTGCGACACATATGCAACAAGATGGAGTATTGTCGATAGTGCTCAATGATTCAGGAGCGATAAGTCAAGAGCTTTGTATGCAGAGCTCATCAAGATGATGAAGATCATGCAAGTGGGCATTGTCTCTAGGGATAAATGTATCACCGAGCTTGAAGCAGACCAAGAGAGTTCTTCGTCTACTCGAAAGCTTTGCAAGATAAATTTGTCGATGTCATTTTAGGGCATAGGATGAACTCTTTCCCAGCTCAGAGAAAACTCTATTTTGGATGCCAAAGCTACTTGAGACATGTGCCAAACTTTTAGAATTAGCGGAGCGGATTAAAGACGACAAAGTCCAACAACAAAAAGTCTTTGAATCACGTAGCATGGACAGATTCATAAGGAGAACAATGGATTCAAGCGATAATGAGATGGGTGAGAAGGATCAGAAAGGCTCTTCTGTCTCGGCAGCAAAGCGCGCAACAAATAGGGTCGAAACCAAAGGAGCAAACACCTCAGAAAAGCAATGATTTTAAGTTTACTTGCTATAAGAAAGGCATGCATATTGCTAATGGGTGCACGAAGCCTAAGGTTAGTAACTGTAGCATGAATTTGTTTGTTGCAAAGGACTTGTTGGAGGGCTAGATAACTGTGACCGTAGGAACCACAAAGAAGATTGCAAGACTGATGTTTCTACAAGCCAAAGTTGTTAATCGTGATGTTATCTTCCTTGTGGACACATGAACGATCTAATCCTTCATAAGTCCGAAGTGGGTGAAGAAGTTGGGCTTGTCTACCTCCAAGACAGACAAGCTTATTCAAATACACTTTGCCTAGGGCAAGACGTACCAAACTTCTCGAGTGGTCTTGGATGCATGATTTGCATGTGGAAAGTTGAAATTCATAGAGAACTTCATAATGTGCGAGATGGATGACATTCATGCGTATTGCAAGTATGAGATGTGGGTCTGGCGCAAATGGACGTTGGTCCAAACCACAAGGTCCCAGTCTGACGTTGGACCACGGTTCTTCCGAGAAATACTAAGTGTTGGAGCTCCAACAACGTTTTGGGTCGTTGACGGAGCTCTAGGTAAAATCTGGAGGCGAGTAATATATCATTGAAAATGTCTCGGCAAGACCTTTCGAATGATACCAAGAACTCTTTGAACTAACATTGGAACTGAGAATTATGATCGATCCTGAGGTCAGGTTATGATATAATTTTCAAGGACCAAAGAAAAGGGCAAGGCAACTCGGTGAGCTATTGACGCGAGGATATATGCAAACCAGCAAGTCACCTTATGGAGCCCCAATTCTTGCAAAGAAGAAGGATGAGAAGTTATGACTCTGCGTACATTATCATGCGCTCAATAAGATGATGGTGAAGAATAATTATCCCTTGCCAAGGATAGATAATTCGTTTGATAGGTTAGATGGCATAAAGTACTTCAGCAGGATAGACTTGAAGTCAGGATATTACCAGATCTGGATAGTTGACCCAGATGTTGAAAAGACCGTTTGTTGAAAAGGTACATATCATTTGTGTGGTGTCCACAATTTACAGGATGTACGAATTTTTGAAAGTTTTGAAGTTAATCACATGTCCCTGTAATTGAAATAACCTTGTTGTTTAAGATTACATCTTGCTTAGAAGAAAGATGGTCTTAAGAACTTTTTGTAAGAAGTCGACTTCTTCCGAAGATGGAAGAAGGACATCTTCTGAGAAGACGTCTTCCCGATCAAGTCTTCGGAAGACGGAAGACGGAAGACGCGTGTCTTCCAGAAGACAGCGACAGCAACAACGATCACGACTGTATGTGTGTCAACCACGCACCACCCAGTAGGAGGGTAGGTGTACCTACCAGATAGCCCAAGGTAGTAGGTAGGTCAGATAGGTCGAAGAACCCCTAATCGCGCAAGAAGATACGGGAGAAGCGCATTAGCGCAGAATCAACGACTGCTTCTCGCATTGAATGTCACCGCGCGCAGAAGATTGATTTTGGAGATATCAAATTGAGTGAGGAAAAGCGAGCATAGTGAAATCATGGACAGCAAGGATCAAATCGAGGTCAGAGAGAGAGCGAGAGGAGGATTCTGTGAGAATAGGAAGCATCGAGCTAAAAGAGTCTCTTGTAGACTCCCGGAAGCAGACATTGAAGGACGATTGAAGAAGAATCGAAGATGGAGCGCTGATCGATTGAGGAAGCAGCAAGACGTAGCTCAAAATCGACGATAGGAGCAGTTCTGTGAGGTCGCATTGGAAGCTGAGGTGGAGCCAAAAGCGCATAGAAGAGTGAAGGCACTACGGGAAGCAGCGAGAAGACTGTTTGAGGTTCTTCCCATGTTCTTTCTCCTTCCCACCGCTTCTCGTCTTTGATTTAGTGTTCCCCGCGCTTCCTCGCTTGTTTGCAAGAAGCCCATCGATCACTTTCCCCATCCCAAAATTTCCTTTTGTGAAATTGGACGCGGAAACGCTGCCCAATTTTGGACAGACATCTTCTCGCTTCTTCTCGAGCTATAATCGAGCTTCCCTGTCTCTCATTCTCCAATTCGATCCAGCAGCTATCAATTTTCCTACCCTATCGCACCTCTACTCTCGAATCTCTGGACAGAAGACGCTTCAGAAGATCTGAACATCTTCGGAAGACACTTCTGGACATCTGAACGTCTTCGGACGACGACTGTGTGCAATTCATATCAAGATTGGATTGGATTGGGTTTTGTGTTGAGAGAGGCTTGGTACGAATCCTGAGTGACTTGGTGAGTTGTTTGTTGTTTCGAGAAGCTGGAAGTTGGGAACCAGGCCTGTGCCTCCCGATCTTCCAAGCTTCTCAAATCCACATCTTCCTAGAGAGACTAGAAGGTTGGAAAGGCTGGCAGAATGCGCGAGAAGACGTGAGGGTCCTTTACGGGTCTCTTCTGTCCGACCCATAGCAGCCTATTCCTTCTTCTTCTTCCCGAACATAGAAGAGAGTTGTGAGAAGTCTTGCGGGTAGAATCTGGAGAGAATGGTCGAGGGTCATGTTTTCTCGTCATGCAGCAAGTTTCTTCTGAGTGTGTATGAGAGGTGAGAAGTCGGAAGAACAGAGTATGAATGTCTTGTGTCTGTTGTGAGGTTAGATTGCGTGTCGGAAGCAGAAGACAGGTGAGACCAGTGAAGGGAAGCCTGGTCGCGAGAAGTCTTCCGAGAACGTCATTGAATCGGAAGCTATCCCGGGACTCTTCCTGAAGGCCACTGTCACAGCAGGAGCCCACGACCATCTTCTGAACTTCTCATACAATCTGCTTCTCTCATATTTTGTATCTTCTGTTAGGAAGTAGGATGAAATGCAAGGAGAGTTGTCTTCTTAAGAATCCATGCGATGCCTTGCTTAGTTAGGATTGTTTAGATATAGCTCGGAAGACGAGAGGTACTTAGGAAGCACTGTTAGAATCCCGAAAGACGGAATAGTTGTCTTCTAGAAGACTAGATTCGTCTTCTAAAGTGGAAGCTAGACTGTGAAGACTTGGGAAGATCTGAGCCTTCGGCTCACAATAAGTGCGTGTGACTTAGTGTAAATGAGCTTGAAGTATGTCGATGCATCCTCGAGGGTTGGTGTTACCGACAGTAGAGTTGGCAGAGGCCAAACCCTTCATCAAGGAGTTGGGTCTCGACTTCTTCCTGTGGGATTGGAACCTCGCAGACCAAGGTCTTCTGTAGAAGGTTTGGACAGCATTGCCTCCTCGCAACCGTGTACCTGCGAAGACAGGAGTAGCCCGAAGAAGATCATCTTCCTGGATAGTGGAATGGTGGCGTAAGGTCTTCCACAGGTCAGAAGCAGAGAACCGAAGGTATGAGTTAGAGAAAAAGATCCTACCCATGATCTCGAGGAAGTGGCACTTGCAGGGGAGCACAACTTGTCTCTTTCTGGAGGACAGATAGGGAAGGAATGGGTGGAAGATCGAAGCTTACAAAGAGCCGCGAAAGCGTTGTCGCGCTACTTGGCGGCTACATGTTATATTTCTACTTCGACGCTTGAGTTTAGTAGTTCTAGAAGTTAGCTTATATTACTTCTAGTCGTTTATGTATATGTTTGACACCTTTGCATACGGTGTTAACACTATTTTGAGTCTTAGTAGGTTGATTACTATGTTGATAGGACTTAAGCTCATGGGTTGTATTTGCGTGTCGCCCATGCACGCTTTCTAGCTGATTTAAGTTATTTTTCGGGGCTGCGTGTCGTTTTAAGTAATTTAAGTTTTACGCTGGCACTCTAGGGGGCTTGACGTGGTAGCCTATGAGTAAAACTAAGTTGCCACGTGGTTTAGGGTACTAAAGGACAACCAAGTGGAGCTATGAACTCCCATTGGTCTGTTTTTGTCTTTTGTTAAATTCTAAATTTAGAAACAGAGCTCTAGAGTGGAGTTCGAGCATTTGGTGGGGGATCTTCGAAATCTGAGAGCACAGGGAGAGAGGTCTCGTCATGCCAAGCACTTCCAGTGAAAATTTCGATCGATTTGAGTCAATAAAGACGGAGTTATGAGCAATTGAAGTTCGGATTGTGCTAGAATTGAATCATTTTGGTTGGATTTAGGGTTTTCAGTGTCACTCGCAGCAGATTTGAGGAAATTGCTTCAAAACTTCGAGGTTGTGTTCTCCGCCAGCAGGGCTACGATTTCACAAAAAGTTTCATATCGATTGAGCAACTGAGTAATTCAGGACGGCTGCTGAAGCTGAGGGGGTCTGAAAAGCTCTTAATCTAGAGCAGCGACTTCAGAGGAGGAGATCTACAGTTCTGTGTACATTCAGGAGTCCCAACTTCACAGGGATGTTCAGCACCCTGTAGACTGCAAATCTTGTAAGAAACTTCGAAATTGATCGAGCCAAACTCCTGTTATAGGTTGAAATAGCCAGCTAGGTACCAGAAATTGCCGTAGTTTTCTTGCTCAAAACTTTTCTGTTCATATCTCCGTGTCAGAATTTGATCTCAGGCTGAAATTTCGTCTGTGAGTTCAGTAGTACCTCATTTGCATGTAGGGGAAGTTTAGAGGTCTAAACCTTCATAGTTTTCCTCTCCTTGAGTGTCAAAGTTCATCGCCGAATCCTATTACTGCCAGCTAGACCTGAATTTTGCCTTCTGGGTATATTACTAGATCTTACACATCTGTGTGAGACCATCTGTGTGAGTGTTTATAGCCATATTGTGACCTGAAAGCCAACCTCTTGAGTGAACAACCACAGCCAGATGCCCGGCGCTTTCCTAGGTAGACGGATTACACTCCGACATACTCTCTTTTTGGTGAACTCGACGTGAAACACCTAGGGTGGGAGTTTTCTTGAGAGTGTTACAGGATCAGATATCATGGCCAACCAAGGATCATCAAGTGGAGCTGCTGCTGCTGCTCAGCAACCTGTTCAGTTGGATGCTGCTACGATGAAGATGTTCCAAGCTTTTTCCATGTTTATGCTGCAGCAGCAGAGCACAGAGAGGAAGGAGGTATTAGCAACCAAGGCGTTGCAATCTGTGGTGCATCAGATGGACCAGTTCAAGGGTACAGATATTTCCAAGTATGTGCGATACTATGCTAGGGAGATGGAGGTGAACAATGTACTTGAGAAGGAGATGGTGGAGAACTTTGAACTTGTAGTTGTCCCTGAGATTCGTGGGCGTGTGAAGGAGCTCAAGCAGCAGCAAGGACAGAGTTGGGAGAGCTTTATGCGAGCTTTGAAGGAGGAGTACTACACTGAAGACTCAGAGAGGGTGACCAAGAGAACATTCTTGGAGTGGGTGGTGAAGCCTAACAAAGGTTTGTCTGTAAATGAGTTGTTAAGGGAGTTTGATCGTCAATATGCTCAGCTTTCTAGGACAGAGAAGCTTACACTAGAGGTTGAGAAGACCGAACTTTTCCTACAAGCAGCAGACGTGACTATTCAGGAGAAGCTTGAGCTGTTGTTGGAAGACAAGAGTGAGGAGAGAGAATTGAAGACTGATTGGAAGGAGGTTGAAGAGGCTGTCTCTTTGCTGACCAAGAGACAGAGAAGAAGGGACAAGGTGGTGGTAAGTGAAGCAACACCTCTGATAATTCCTGTCAAGCAGTTGCCTACTAAGCTCGCTGTGGTAATTGCTAGAGAGGAAGACTCATCGCTTGATGAGTTGATTAAGGGTATGAAGGAGCTTAAGCTTAAGCTCACTAGGTTAGAAGAGAAGGAGCAGAATGTACAGCCTGCTCTGCAGAGACCTCAGATGAGAGAAGGCTTTGTTCATCGTTGTATATGGTGCGATAGCCTAGACCATGTAAGAAGAGATTGTGGAGAGTTTTCAGATGCATTGAGGAAGGATCTTATATTCTTCAAAGATGGTAAGATCCATTTGAGAGAGACTGGGATGATGCTGGGAACCAACTTTGGCAAGGGTGGTATGAAGAGACTTGTGAATGAGATATCAGCATCACATGCTGTTTCTCTTGTGAATGCTGCTACGTGTGGAGTGAAAGTGGAAATGGAGAGAGAGAAAGGGACTACTGGGTTGTGGTCTGATGTAGTGCGGTCCGTAGCTAGAATAGAGTTAGACAAAGGATGTGCTACGGAGGGTTGGCAACTCAATTCGAGAAACTACAGGATGGAATGACCCTGTGGACACTATGTCAGTGCATGCTTATGTTGCAAGAAGTCAGCATGAAGCTCTACTAGAAGAAAAACGCAGGAGAGAGGATGCAGGTGAGGCTTCTACAGCCAAACGACCTGCTACAAGGAGTGAAAGGGCTAGACCAGAGGCAAGGCAGGAGACAACACCTACTCGGGAGGAGACTATGGAGGATCTACCACCTACAATACCAAAGGAGAAGGAGAGAAGCAAGGAGAAGGGTAAGATGCCTGCATATAAACTTCAATCTGACATTGAGATTGCTACAGACCTGAAGCAGGTGTTAGAGAATTGTATCTTGAATGGGAAGGTTGAGTTTACTTTGGGTGAGATTCTTGGGATTGCAAAGTGTGAGTTCCATGAGGTTATCATAGATATCATCAAGAGGAAACGTCAGATTCTGGGCAAAGTAGCTACGCTGAACGCTCTAGGGACTAAACTGTCGGAGGATGAGGAAGATGAAATTGCTGGTTATTGCTCTCAAGTATCAGAGAGAAGATCAGATCAGCACGTGAGGTTTGAAGATGAGGTGGAAGCATCGCAGAAGAGCCATTATTCTCACAACCATTGGGCGAGAGCAACCACAAAGACCTTAGTGAAGCTGGGAGATCTAGAGGAACCTGTGGTGGCATTGATTGATCACGGCTCAGAGATTAATCTGATGTCTAAGGAGCTGTACAAGCGTGGAAGATGGTCCATAGACACCGACCATGGATGGCTTATCCGCGCTGCCAACAACCAGAGGGGAGAACTCTACGGTGCTTGTCCCAACATCAAGGTAACTGTGGGTGACATTAGTGATGTTCAGAATTTCTTTGTACAAGACATGTCAACCTATCCTATCATTCTAGGGCAGCCTTACATTACTACTGTTAGAATGGAGACACGAGTTATGGATGATGGTTCAGCCTATGCTAGGATACGTAGTAGAGATGGCAAAAGAGCTGTTCAGTTTTTGACCGTTGCTGCAGAACATGAGAGAAACCGTGATAGCTTGAGAGACCGTCCACTACCTAAGATTACTCAGGAGTTTAGAGAGTCTAGGGGTTTTGGCAGAGTACCATTGAAGAGCGAGCTTCAACGGTACAGTAGAGATAGGATTCTCGCCTGATTTAGTAGAGCAGGAAGCTTTATCCACTAGCTTCTTAGGATTGACGGCATGTGGGTCAGTGTGTTATAGGAAGGTTGAGAATCTGAAGAGGTTTGAGAGGCAACATGTGAAGTGTGTACAGCAGTCTTTGTGGGACAGTGGAGAGTTAGCAGGAGATGAATATATATCTGGAGTGTTTGAAGAGCAGTATTTGGTAGATACTATAGGGGAGTTGAAATCTATAGTAGAAAGTTCTATAGATGATGTAGATAGAGTGGTGAGAGTGAGCTCCAAGGAGCTTTATGATGTAATTGATAAGTTTATAGATCGACAAGAGGTGTATGTGGAGACCAAGTACAAGTCAGTGGCAAAGAAAGTCAAACCAGTGGCTTTGCCTTTACCACTCGATTACAATCAGAAGATGGAGCAAGCTGCACGAGAACCGACGCTTAGAGGACCGAGAAGAATTGGGCACCAGTTTACAGAAACAACACTGAAGGACCTGAGGATTGGAGGTGATGGATTTCTTATTGAGCAAGAGAAGAAGAGCTTCAGGGAGATGCTATCTAGACATGGTAAGGCGTTTGCGTTTGAGTCACATGAAGTAGGATGTGTAGATCCAAGTGTAGTTGCACCTATGGTAATCTTTACTATACCGCATGTGTCTTGGAATCTACGTCCTATCCATGTACCTAGAGCTCATCTATCAAAGTTGATAGACTTGCTCAATGAGAGGATTAGGATGGGTATCTTGGAACCATCTATAGCTCCCTACTCTAGCAGATGGTTTACTGTTCCGAAGAAGAGTGGAGCTTTGAGATTCATTCAAGATATGCAGCCAGTTAACAAGGTGACTATCAGGAATATGGGTATAGGACCTATTGTAGACGAGTTTGCAGAGGCTTTTGCTGGTCGTGCTATCTATTCAATGGGAGACTTATATTCAGGTTACGATCAGTTTCAGTTATCTTCTGAGAGTAGAGACTTGACTACAATGAGGACACCTTTGGGGTTACTAAGGATGTGCACCTTGCCACAAGGTGCTACCAATTCTGTAGCACATATGATGAATGGCATGAATAAAGTTTTGAGGGATTTCATTCCTGAAAAAACTATGTCATTCCTTGATGATGTGCCGATCAAAGGGTGTGCTGAGGAGGAGAAGAATGAGGTAATGGATCAGAGGGGGTGCCGTAAGTTTGTTGCAGATCACATAGCTGACTGTGATAAGATATTGAGTCGACTGGAGGAGGTTCATTTGACTTTATCAGGAGCAAAGTCTGTATTTGGGGAACAGGAGGTGTTAATAGTGGGGCACCTATGTGGATCTTATGGTCAGAAACCTTGTCCGAACAAGGTTGATGCCATTCGAAGGATGAAGGAAACATGTGGGTCGGTTACTGAGGTGAGAAGATTTCTAGGTGCCTGTGTGTTTTATCAGATATGGATTCCACACTTTGCACATGTAGCAGATCCGTTGTACAAGTTGCTGAGGAAGGGGCAAAGATTTCAGTGGCAAGAGGAGCAAAGCGAGTCTATGAAGAAGTTGAAGGATCTGTTGTCTTCACCACCAACCCTACGGAAGGTAACATATGAGTTGGGCAGATCTGTTATCATTACTGTTGATACTAGTCCTATTGGCATTGGATGGGCTATAGGACAGGATGATGAGGATGGAAATAGATATGTGGTGCGTTTTGGAGCTAAGGTGTTAAGTTCACGGCAGAGAGACTACCCTCAGGTCAAGAGAGAGCTATGGGGAGTAGTTACTGCAATGAAGAGTGATAAGGAATACTTGATAGGAGCACCTGTGGTTGTGGAGACAGATTGTTTACCTCTCTTAGGAATGATCACTAGCTGTACAACTCCAGATATTGCCATGTTGAGGTGGATAGCATATATCAAGTCCTTGAACCCAGAGTTTAGACATATCGCAGGAAAGGACAATCCTGTGGCAGATATGTTATCAAGGGCTAGGTATTACGATGAGAAAGAAATGATAGATGATCAGGAGGATGTGGGAACAGAGTTCCATTCTAGTGCTCTTGCTAGAAGGGATAGAAGTTGTTTTGCAGCTCCATTGGAGTTATTTGAGGAAACTATGTACGATGGCGAGTGGTTGGATCTTGGGCGCTATTTGAGTTCATTGGAAAGGCAAGAAGGCTGGTCTGATGCAGATTTCAAGAGGATCCGTAGAATAGCTTATGGGTGCTTTTTATATGGAGGACATCTATGGAAGCGCCCTAAGCTACAAGGAGGTGTACCACAGCGGGTGGTATGTGACCTAGAATTGCAGCAGAAGCTGATCAAAGAGTTCCATGAGAGTCTATGGACCGGTCATAGAGGAGTTTGGGCTACATTTGCCAAGATAAAGGAGAAGTATTGGTGGAAGTATGTATAAGGATGTAGTGCAGTTTGTTTCATCATGTATACCTTGCCAGATGTATTCCAACGTACGTTGTCGTGGTGAGAGTCTTTCTTGGGGAGGGCGGACCTCATGACTGTGATAGATCAAAGAGAAATGACCAGAAAGGAAAATAGGTCGCTGCAGATGATGAAATCTCAAAACACAGCCTCTTGTGCCCACCAATTGCAAAACAAACACTCAAGCACGCACTCAGGTACACAAATATGTCTCTCCAGAGTAGAAATAGCTTTATTTCAGCGTCAACTGCTTCACTGTTAAGAAATTATCTCTCTCCTCCTCTCCTAAGTCCTTCTCAGCTGAAAATTCCAAGGAATTTGATCTTACGACAACCAAAGCCTTGTCAAAAACTATCTCCTTTCAATAAACCACCTCTGTCCGTTCAATTCTACTCCTTCCAAACCTCAAAACTGTGTAACATATGAGGTTCTTGTCTCCAAAACACTTTCCTGCCTCTCTCACGATCTCCCCTGCTCACTCCACTCAATTCTGTCAGAAAAATCGATCCCCACTCAACCTCCAAGCTTCTCAGCGTCTCCTCTCCTCAATCCACTCAATTCTGTCAGAAAAATCGACCCCCACTCAGCCTCCAAGCTTCTCAGCGTCTCCTCTCCTCAATCCCTAATTCTGCTCCTTTTTCCTCCTTCCGCCTCAGTTCTCTCAGAAAACTCCCTTGAAAAGTGTCCCCGATCTTTAGCCGCCGCAGGTATTAAACCTAAAAGTTAAGGCTCCAGCTTAAGCTGCCCCCCTGCTGTCCTTATAAGTGCAGTCACTTATCACAAGCAGGGCCCTAGCTTAAGCTGCCCCCCTACTGTCCTTATGCGTACAAAGCATTTTTTACAAAGTTGACCCCTTTTTAATATAAGTTTCGCAGTTGTCTCTACAAACTCTATTCCTACACTGATAAAGGTTCACATAACCTCATTCTCCATCGCAAGCCTACTCGATGATTATTTAACTATTTAGCAAAAGTTTCCTGTGCTCTTGATGCCATCTTGATGCCATCCTGAATATACTACAAGCCATCCAATGTAGGCCGAAGCCCTTACACTTATGAGGCTGCCCCACAGGGCTTACAGCCCCCCCATATGCGCACCAGGTATCTCGGCCCTTACACTTATGAGGCTGCCCCACAGGGCTTACAGCCCCCCCATATGCGCACCAGGTATCTCCCATAGTATATTCAGGATGGCATGCGGAGGCTTAGGCCAGGAAGCCCACGATTAAGGGAGATACCGGTCTCCCGCCTCTAGGTATACAGGACATGGCTGAATACCCAACATAGACTCCCATCCGGGAGGCCAACATGCCAGAATAGGAACCAGAGGCCAGGAGGGATTGATCCTGAGACCACTTCCCTCCTAGGCAGGCGCCCTATCACTGGGATGGCCTCTAGTTCCGTTCAAAAGGCTTTTACAGTTTGTACATATGCTTTACTAAGGAAATTTTCCTGTAAAGTCTTTACTAGCCTTTTCTGTGCTAACTTCTCTATACAACTCCGTTTTTAATGAATAAGGAGTCAAAACTATAGTATTCAGGAACACCTACACACCCACGCTATTAGATTCTGAGTTCGAGTCTCGAGTCAGAATCGACGGATTTCCCTCTTTCACATATTTCATAGCCTAAAACTCGTACTAACTATTGCTTAAAACACTTTCTGTCAAAACTAGAAGCATGAGGTCGCTCTCCTCGTCGAGCTTTACATCCTGGTGTCTTTCGACTCCCTTAGGGGTGATACTCCAACCCAAGCTAGGGGGCAGCTTGTCAAGCATGGCCCCAGCTTAGCTCCTGCCTAGCTTGTTAAGCTGCAGGGCAGCTTCTTTTACACAACAAAGAAAAGATCTCCTTGCAACTAGTTTTCACTGTACAGACCCATGTACAACACGACATTCACCCCCTCCAAACCTACACATCCTCTGGTATGTGCCAATCCGTCATTGACCCTCGTGGTCCTCCAAATCGTCTTCGCTCTCTTCGACCGCCTCAGAAAGGTCTTCATTTGCTCCTGTCTGCTCTGAACCTAAGAACTCAGCTAGCTCCACAGTCTCCTCTCTCTTCTTGAATAACTTCACTCGTTTCTCAGCAACTGGAAGTCTTAAGGGCGTGCCATCTAGCTCTTGCAAGGAATAAGTAGCATTCTGATGTACATCAGAGACAAGGTACGGACCGAGCCACCTTCTCGAAAACTTCCGAACTGTAGAGTGTTGGTTCTCCAACGTGCTATCGTATACCAACACCCAGTCTCCAACTTGTATCGGTTTTGGCCGAAGTCTATGAGTCCTATCAAACCTCTCTTTGTTCCCAAGTCGAGCCGCCTTCAGCCGGAGCTGCGCTTCAACGAGATCCTCCTCTCTACATTCTAGCTGTCTGATTCGTAGTGAGAGAAGTTGCACACGGTCCACATTGTCCTCCCATGGCAAGGTAGTCCAGGTAGGAAAGTCTTCTTCTGCTGGCATCATCGGTTTTTGCCCTAACATCAACTCAACATGCATGTATCCTGTAGTAGAACAATGTGTTGTTCTATCCGTCCATAAAGCAAAAGGGAGTAACCTGGGCCACTCCCTATGCTTACCATTACACGCCTTCACCAAAGCCTGAACTATCGATGGATGTCCTCGCTCGCTCTTGCCAATCCCCTCTGGATTCATCGCAGTAGTAAGCTTGAGCTTCACACCATATCGAGCAAAAAACTCTTTCGCTTCCGTACCCCGTAGTTCTCCCTATCTGCCCGTAGCCTTCCTACAGACCCATACCTGCAGATAATATCTTCAAGAACAAACTTACATATCCCCTCTGTGGTCTTCGTCCTCAAAGCTCGCCCTTCTACAAAGTTGGAGAGATCCTCACGAGCCAGAACCAAATATCACATGCCCCATAACCCCAGAGGCATCACCACTAAGTCGAGAACCCACTGAAAGTGAATGCAAGGCGGGTAAGTTGGCACGAGACCATCCCTATATCGCATCTTTGAATAGAACTGGCAATGCAAGCAGGAGCTGACGTAGTTCACCACATCCTGATACAGACCTTTCCACCAGTACCTCTCCTTCAACTTGGTGTAGGTAGCCCAAATCCCTCGATGTCCGGCCCATAAGGTATCATGGAACTCCTTCATTAGTTGCGAGTTAGTCTCTTGATCGTCCACTACCCGTATGAACATCCCATCTCTCCTCTGTGGTCGTCTCCAAAGATACCCATTATGCAGAAGATAGTTGTAAGCTTGTTTCCTTATCTCTCTAAACTCAACCTTGCTCCACCTCTCTTGCCTCTCCAACAAGCTCAGATAATATCCTATGTCACGAAGTCTACCTATGTAAAGCTCTTCTCTAAACATCAAAGGCCCCAAGTTCGTAGCTCGTCGATTAACCTGACACTGAGCATCCTTTCTCTCTTCTTCCTCAGCTTCTGAAATCATGACATCCTCATCTACAAATCGAGCCCTCGACAACATATCTGCGATCATATTCTCCTTTCCTTTTATATGCTTCAGCTCTGGATTCAAGCTCCTAATATAGGCAATCCAACGTAACATTGCTATGTCTGGCGTGGTACAGTTGGATATCATGCCTAGTAGAGGTAGACAATCCGTTTCTAGGACTACATGAGCGCCAATCAGAAACTCACGATCTGTCTTCATTGCTGTCACCGCTCCCCACAACTCACGCTTCACCTGAGGATAGTCTCATTGCCTGTCTGTCAAGATCCTAGCTCCAAACCTGGAGGTACGCCGCATACCATCCGCGTCATCTTGACCTATCGCCCAACCAATCGCCTTTGGACTAGTATCTACTGTGATAATGACAGGTCTCCCACACTCGTAGTCTACTCTTCTCAGAACAGGTGGAGACTGTAGAGCCTCCTTCAACCTATTCATAGCTTCTCGATGGACTGAGGTCCATACAAACCGCTTACCCTTCCTCAATAATGCATACAAAGGCTCAGCAACATGAGCATAATGAGGAATGGATAAACGATAAAATACGCAAACACCTAGAAAACGTCGAACCTCTGTGATATTTCTACAGTCTGCCATCCTAGCTATGGCTTCAACCTTCTCCGGGTTTGGTCGCCTTCCAACAGCTCCACACAGATGTCCAACCACTAAAATCTCAGACACACCAAACTTGGACTTAGCTCCCGATAGGGTGAGATGTACCTCCTCCAAGCGAGTCAAGATACGTTCTACATCCCTGATATGATCCGCAACAAACCTTCTACACCCATTCGCAAGTATTGCTTCATCCTTGTCTTCAATCGCGCAGCCCTTTATAGGAATATCATCTAGAAATGGAATGGTAACATCAGGCACAAACTCCCTTAGTACTTTGTGCATCGCATTTTGCATATGAGCCACCGAGTTCGTTGCTCCTTGTGGAAGAGTACACATCCGCATCAATCCCAGGGGCGTACGCATAGTAGTTAAATCTCTACTCTCCGCAGCCAGCTGGAACTGATCATAACCAGAGTATAGATCTCCTATCGAATAGATAGCTCTTCCTGCAAATGCCTCTGCTACCTCTTCAATCACAGGACCCGTCCCAACGTTACGAATGGTTACGTTATTCGCAGGCTGTAGGTCTTGAATAAAACGCAAAGCTCCTGACTTCTTGGGCACAGTGAACCATCTGCTAGAATATGGCCCCATGGACGGCTCAAGTATCCCCATCTGTACCTTCTCCTTCAACAACTCGATGAGTTTAGGTAACAAAGCACGAGGAACTGGGATCGGTTTCAGGTCCCAAGGCACATGAGGGATTGTGAATATAACCATAGGCGCTATAACCTTTGGGTCCACACAACCTATCTCCTCTGGTGAAAAAGAGAATGCTTTACCATGCTTCACTATCATATGTTCAAATACTGTCTTCTCGACCTCAGTCAAGAAATCACCCCCTCCTATCTGGAGCTCCTTCAATGTCTCCTCAGTAAACTGGTGCCCTACTCGTCTATGATCACGCAATATAGGTTCAGTCCCCACTAACTGTACTTGCTGCTGGGAGTTAGCAGGTAGTTGAGCTGCTACTGGTCTTACCTTTCTCAGTACATATTTGTACTTCGCATGGATGTCTGCTTCCTGAGGGAGTGCACACCAACAACTTGCTTCTCTCCCTTCATTATTCTGCATCGGATGAGGAAAGAACTGCATGTATGTAGCAATCTCCTCATATATGCATCGAGAGTGGATAGGGATCACCACCACATTATTTTTCCCCTCTATCAATCTACTCACACTGTCTAACCAACCAACAGCTGACTGTACAGACATAAACTCTTCAAACAACCCAGAAACCACTTCGTCTTCAGAAAGAACTCCTACACGCCACAACCCTGATACCTGTTTCACCATCCATCTTTTTGTATTTTCCTCCATATCTTCAACTCTTGTAAATCGGCTCCACCCATCTGCCTCAAACATCACCAATCCAGACTGCCAACTCTGTACACCACACATGCATCCAGACCTTTGTACATGTCTCGCTTCCAACTCTGACGGGACCTCAACAGTAGGTTCTACACCCCTGTCTTCCCGCTCTACAGGAGTGGATTGCGAAAAACCTTACATCTCCTCGTCTGAGAATCTCTAAGGGTTTGTCTGTTCCGCTCATGTCTTGAACGAACCGTCAAAACTGTACTGAGTACTTGTCATCAGGACTCCGAACTCTAGCATAATGAGACCCATCGTTCATCACCTTTGTCTCCATCCGAACAGCGGTGATGTATGGTTGGCCCAGTATGACAGGATAGGAGGCAGATGACTGTACAAAGAAATGCTGATCAACCTCTACATCTCCAATCCTTACACGCATATTGGGACAAGCTCCGTATAACTCACCCTTTTGGTTATTTGCAGCTCGAAGCACCAACCATGATTCCTTTCGATTGACCACTGTCCCTTTTCATACACCTCCTTGGAAATGATGTTGATCTCCGACCCGTGATCCACGAGTGCAGGTACTGGTTCAGAAAGTCCTCCAAGTCGAACTTGCGTCTCTGTTGTTGCTCTTGCCCAGTGCTTCTCCTTGAAATCGCTGTCTGCGCCTGACCTATCCTCTTCAAACTCTTCATCTTCATTCTCAATAACAGCTGGACCAGCAACCCATGCCTCATACTTATCATCTCCGAACTGATCAACACCAATAGCATCTACTGCTCCAACCATCTGACTACTTACTTGTTCAGTCAATACCTGTCTCTTTCTCTTCATGATGTCTATTATCAACTCATGAAACTCTCTCTTTGCGATACCAAGCACTTCACGAAGAGTAAACTCAACTCTAGCATCCAAAATGCGTTGCTCTAGAACAGCACGCAAGTCTGTTGTTGTTTCGATGTCTGCCGCTAACTTGTAAGCTGGAGCTTTTCCCTTCTCCTGTGCTGTAAACCTCTTTCCCCGTACTCTATCTATAGCAGTAGTCTCTTGTGGCAAATCCTGTACACCTTCCATAGGATCTACTGCAGGTGGTGGAGCTGTAGAGGTAGAAGGTATATCCTCTGCAGCAGGAAATCTTCCAGCTGGTACAAATGGTGATGGTTCCGCTGCTCTCCTCCTTGTAACCCTCCGACGGTCACTGTCCTCTGGTACTCCTGCATCTAAATCAGAAGCGTCCCGCCTTCTTTTGTCTTCGATCATGGCATCTTGTTCACCACTCGTCTCTAAAAACGTTCGAATAGAAGTTGCATCTACTGGGTCTCTCCATCCAGTAGCTCTCCTAATGCTTTCAGCACCTCTCTTCATCATTTCGACCGGAACCTCAACAGCCTGCTCAACCATAGTTGGATTAGAGCGTACCTCAACTCTCCCAGTATATACATCAGCCTCTGCAGAACCCGCAGTCATTGCTGTAGTATTCGCACCAGTAAGTGCTGGAAGAGAACTCCTCATTCCTCCTCTTCCAAAATATGTGTTCAGAGGCTGTCCAGTGGCAGTTAGATACAACCTGTTGTTCTGATAGTTGACTACGCCCTCTCGCAAGGCAACCGCCAAGTCTTGACAGTCTCCTCTGAGATGATCTGGACTATCGCACCAAATACATCTCCTAGTAAAGGTTCCTCCTACAGGTCGGACACCTGGTGCAACAGGTCGTTGATCTCTCCTCAAGTCTGCCATCTCAACCCTCAAATCTCTCAACTGTTGAGTAAGTTCTTCTATCAAGTTATGTTGATTTCGGTTCTCAACAGGTCGCTGCTGCTGTCTAGGTCCTCTCTGTGCTGGGATAGGTACTGCAGGCGCCTGAGGAACCACTTGGGGAACCACTATAGGTGCTTGAGGAATCACAATAGGTGCTTGAGGTATTGCAGGAGGAGCTACAGGAACATGAGGAGCTAATCTCTGCTCTAGTAAGGTCTCTGGCTGCAGTACCATCCTACCACGACGTTGTCTAGCAAGGGTGGATACTGCTTCTTCTACTCTCCTCCAATCAGATGTAACTCCTCCTTCAGCCCCTCGATCAGCCAACATGAAACAAAGCCTATCTGCTGTGAACTCATCCAGAGCCCCTAAGAACAACTCTGTCTTCCTAGCATCCAACGTCAACCTCTCCATACCAGAAAGCTGAGAGTACCTCTTCTCAAATTCACGGATCACTTCATTCAATCCCATGGAACGTCCAGGCTGACGCTCTATCCAATCCATGAGAGTTCTTCTGGTGACTCTTTCAGAGTCCTCTTCTAGAAATTCTTCTCTTAGTGCACGTTCAAACAGAGTCTATCCACCTAAATGTCTTCTCTGTAAATTTCTAACCTTCTCTCTCAATTCAGGGACAACAGTCAACTCAAAGCTTAGAATTACCTCAACTTCAGGTGCCCTGACCAACTCCATTTCACCTACATACTCCCGCATGTACCTAGTAACATCTCTTCCATCAAATCGCCCACATCGACCAACAATTGCTTGTAACGCCTTCGTAGATTTCTGCTCAGCTCTTCCAATTGCAAGCTGCTGTTGAATCAAGGCAGCCAACGCCTGAAGAACCTGAGACGTGTCTATGGCAGGCTGTGCTGCTGCTGTTGGAACCACCGTAGGTCCTCCTTGAGAGCCAATTCCATCCTGACCAGGAGTCCCTTGGACATGAGCACCCTGAGCAGCAGCCGCACCCTGTACAGCAGCACTGTGATCCATTTTCTACCCAATCTAGCCAATTCTCCAAATCGATCACCCCCTGAGTTCAACTCTCAGTGGAAGCACCAGATGTCGTGGTGAGAGTCTTTCTTGGGGAGGGCGGACCTCCTGATTGTGATAGATCAAAGAGAAATGACCAGAAAGGAAAATAGGTCGCTGCAGACGATGAAATCTCAAAACACAGCCTCTTGTGCCCACCAATTGCAAAACAAACACTCAAGCACGCACTCAGGTACACAAATATGTCTCTCCAGAGTAGAAATAGCTTTATTTCAGCGTCAACTGCTTCACTGTTAAGAAATTATCTCTCTCCTCCTCTCCTAAGTCCTTCTCAGCTGAAAATTCCAAGGAATTTGATCTTACGACAACCAAAGCCTTGTCAAAAACGATCTCCTTTCAATAAACCACCTCTGTCCGTTCAATTCTACTCCTTCCAAACCTCAAAACTGTGTAACATATGAGGTTCTTGTCTCCAAAACACTTTCCTGCCTCTCTCACGATCTCCCCTGCTCACCCCACTCAATTCTGTCAGAAAAATCGATCCCCACTCAGCCTCCAAGCTTCTCAGCGTCTCCTCTCCTCAATCCACTCAATTCTGTTAGAAAAATCGACCCCCACTCAGCCTCCAAGCTTCTCAGCGTCTCCTCTCCTCAATCCCTAATTCTGCTCCTTTTTCCTCCTTCCGCCTCAGTTCTCTCAGAAAACTCCCTTGAAAAGTGTCCCCGATCTCCAGCCGCCGCAGGTATTAAACCTAAAAGTTAAGGCCCCAGCTTAAGCTGCCCCCCTGCTGTCCTTATAAGTGCAGTCACTTATCACAAGCAGGGCCTTAGCTTAAGCTGCCCCCCTACTGTCCTTATGCGTACAAAGCATTTTTTACAAAGTTGACCCCTTTTTAATATAAGTTTCGCAGTTGTCTCTACAAACTCTATCCCTACACTGATAAAGGTTCACATAACCTCATTCTCCATCGCAAGCCTACTCGATGATTATTTAACTATTTAGCAAAAGTTTCCTGTGCTCTTGATGCCATCTTGAATATACTACAAGCCATCCAATGTAGGCCGAAGCCCTTACACTTATGAGGCTGCCCCACAGGGCTTACAGCCCCCCCATATGCGCACCAGGTATCTCCCATAGTATATTCAGGATGGCATGCGGAGGCTTAGGCCAGGAAGCCCACGATTAAGGGAGATACCGGTCTCCCGCCCCTAGGTATACAGGACATGGCTGAATACCCAACATAGACTCCCATCCGGGAGGCCAACATGCCAGAATAGGAACCAGAGGCCAGGAGGGATTGATCCTGAGACCACTTCCCTCCTAGGCAGGCGCCCTATCACTGGGATGGCCTCTAGTTCCGTTCAAAAGGCTTTTACAGTTTGTACATATGCTTTACTAAGGAAATTTTCCTGTAAAGTCTTTACTAGCCTTTTCTGTGCTAACTTCTCTATACAACTCCGTTTTTAATGAATAAGGAGTCAAAACTATAGTATTCAGGAACACCTACACACCCACGCTATTAGATTCTGAGTTCGAGTCTCGAGTCAGAATCGACGGATTTCCCTCTTTCACATATTTCATAGCCTAAAACTCGTACTAACTATTGCTTAAAACACTTTCTGTCAAAACTAGAAGCATGAGGTCGCTCTCCTCGTCGAGCTTTACATCCTGGTGTCTTTCGACTCCCTTAGGGGTGATACTCCAACCCAAGCTAGGGGGCAGCTTGTCAAGCATGGCCCCAGCTTAGCTCCTGCCTAGCTTGTTAAGCTGCAGGGCAGCTTCTTTTACACAACAAAGAAAAGATCTCCTTGCATCTAGTTTTCACTGTACAGACCCATGTACAACACGACAACGTCATCGTGATGGATTGCATCCTACTTATCCTTTAGCCATTCATTACAAATGGGTAGTTGATCTGGTAACTATGCCATTTGGACTTGGACAAATGAGGTATCTAGTCTTGGCTAGAGAAGATCTATCTAACCAAGTCGAAGGCCGTGCCCTGAGGACAAAGACCACTGCTAGTGTCTGCCGCTTTCTACTTGAAGATGTTATTTGTAGGTATGGGTGTGTGGGAAAGATCACTGCAGATAGGGGTGAGCTGGATTCACAAGAAGCAGTTGAGTTCTTCAAGCGATTGGGAATCAAGCTGGCATTAACCACTGCTTACAATCCTGAAGGGAATGGCAAGAGCGAACGAGGTCATCCGCCAATCATCAAAGCTTTGGTAAAAGCTTGCAAGGGTAAGATCCGTGAATGGCCTAGACTGCTACCATTTGCTTTATGGGCAGATCGTACAACTCATAGTACCGTTACAGGTTACATGCCAGCAGAGTTGATACTAGAACAGAAACCTGTGATGCCAATTGAGGAGGTTGTGCCTACTTGGAATATTTTGCCATGGGAAGATGGTAGAAGTACAGAGGATCTTCTTGCATTAAGGATCCAACAGTTAGAACGAAGACCTGAGGATGTTGCCAAAGCTGTCGAAAGATTAAAGATTGCTAGGGAGAGAAACAAAGACAGATTTGATAGAACGCATAGATTACGACCCAAACCAGTTAAAGAAGGTGATTGGGTGTTAGTCTATGATAGTAGTCTTGATAATCAGCATAGCACTATCAGGAAGTTCTCCAAGAGATGGTTTGGACCTTATGCGGTGTTAGAAGTTTATGATAATGCCACATACTCCTTGAGAGAGTTAGATGGTGCAGTGCTCAAGATACCAGTCGCAGGAAAGAGAATCAAGCTCTTTAGGAGGAGAGGGGAGGACCAGAACGTTGCAGAGTTTACAGAGGATGAAGCTGAAGACTCAATGCAGATTGAAGATGAGTTTGAAGCCGAAGCTGAAGAGTCTTGATCTGGATGACACATACCGGAGGATGTGCAGGTTCAGAGGGGGTGGATGTCGCGCTACTTGGCCGCTACATGTTATATTTCTACTTCAACGCTTGAGTTTAGTAGTTCTAGAAGTTAGCTTATATTACTTCTAGTCGTTTATGTATATGTTTGACACCTTTGCATACGGTGTTAACACTATTTTGAGTCTTAGTAGGTTGATTACCATGTTGATAGGACTTAAGCTCATGGGTTGTATTTGCGTGTCGCCCATGCACGCTTTCTAGCTGATTTAAGTTATTTTTCGGGGCTGCGTGTCGTTTTAAGTAATTTAAGTTTTACGCTGGCACTCTAGGGGCCTTGACGTGGTAGCCTATGAGTAAAACTAAGTTGCCACGTGGTTTAGGGTACTAAAGGACAACCAAGTGGAGCTATGAATTCCCATTGGTCTGTTTTTGTCTTTTGTTAAACTCTAAATTTAGAAACAGAGCTCTAGAGTGGAGTTCGAGCATTTGGTGGAGGATCTTCGAAATCTGAGAGCACAGGGAGAGAGGTCTCGTCATGCCAAGCACTTCCAGTGAAAATATTGATCGATTTGAGTCAATAAAGACGGAGTTATGAGCAATTGAAGTTCGGATTGTGCTAGAATTGAATCATTTTGGTTGGATTTAGGGTTTTCAGTGTCACTCGCAGCAGATTTGAGGAAATTGCTTCAAAACTTCGAGGTTGTGTTCTCCGCCAGCAGGGCTACGATTTCACAAAACGTTTCATATCGATTGAGCAACTGAGTAATTCAGGGCGGCCGCTGAAGCTGAGGGGGTCTGAAAAGCTCTTAATCTAGAGCAGCGGCTTCAGAGGAGGAGATCTACAGTTCTGTGTACATTCAGGAGTCCCTACTTCACAGGGATGTTCAGCACCCTGTAGACTGCAAATCCTGTAAGAAACTTCGAAATTGATCGAGCCAAACTCATGTTATAGGTTGAAATAGCCAGCTAGGTACCAGAAATTGCCGTAGTTTTCTTGCTCAAAACTTTTCTGTTCATATCTCCGTGTCAGAATTTGATCTCAGGCTGAAATTTCGTCTGTGAGTTCAGTAGTACCTCATTTGCATGTAGGGGAGTTTAGAGGTCTAAACCTTCATAGTTTTCCTCTCCTTGAGTGTCAAAGTTCACCGCCGAATCCTATTACTGCCAGCTAGACCTGAATTTCGCCTTCTGGGTATATTACTAGATCTTACACATCTGTGTGAGTGTTTATAGCCCTATTGTGACCTGAAAGCCAACCTCTTGAGTGAACAACCACAGCCAGAAGCCCGGCGCTTTCCTAGGTAGTCGGATTACACTCCGACAGCGTCTTCTGGCGAAGCTATTCCTCCATCTCTTTCTCAAGGGGAAAGCACAGAAAACAAGGTATCTTGGAGACCAGGATGTGGAATTCCTGAAAGCCATTTGGGAAGGGCTGTCCATCAACTGGGGCGCTTTCTTCCATGCATATGTGCAGGCAAAACTGGTGTACTTGGGCACCTCGGCAGGAGGACACCTCATCTCGTTCTTCTTTTATCTGTACGTGTCCAAGTGGGACCTGATAGAAGATCAATTGACGAGGTATGGACCAACAAGGCAGCACGAGATAAAGGAGGAGACCTCGGGAGAAGACGACTGAGCCGCGGCCATGACTCCTCCTCCCACTCTAGTGCCGCAGATGAGACCAGGCACTCATCAGAAGATGCTTTTGGTGAGAGAAGACGACTCCAGTGGTTCAGAAGACGCGACACCACCGAGGAAGATGGGACCTAAGAGCGTGCCTAGGAAGACCACCTCCTTTCCGATCATTCACTCTGGATCGAAGTCCGACTCTCAGGAGGAGCCACTGAGTGCTTGAGCTACGCAGAAGACCGCTTCTGCAACTACAGAGAGTCTTCCGAAGACTCCAGAAGACGAAGGTTGGATGGATATTCCTACTGCGACGCGAGGAAGCGCATTGATGAGAACCGCTTCTACCGTGGGAAGGGATCTTCCACCCCGGAAGATGAGAAGAGAAGTGTCTTCTCGTGCGCAGAAGCAGAAGACCACAGTGGTGGAAGAGGCGTCCTTGTCTCTAGAAGACAAGGAAGATACCTCTAATCGGATTGTGGAGATGAACCTGTCTTCCACGAGAAGAAGGTTGGAGGAGTTCAGCGTCTTCTTCCATCGGAGATTCAACCAGCTATAGGGTTTGTGGAGAAGCGCGCGATGGCTCAGGAGAAGCCACTACGATCTGGATTCGGTCTGCGCACCCTGATGCAGCAGGAAGAAGTCCAGAAGAAGGTAGAAGCACTGGAAGCTAACCTCTGCACCACGGAGAAGCTTGCAGCGAAGTACACGACGGAAGCAGCCACTTTTGCCAAGGAGTCAGCACAGCTGAGGAAGAGCAACCAGGAGTTGCAGGCACATCTACAGCAGCGTGACCAGGAGGTTCTGCGGGTCAAAGGTAAGATAACCACTCTCGCAGAGGAGAAGACAACATGGAAGACACTGCGGGAAGCCGCAGAAGCACAGGCTGCAGCAGAGAAGACGCAGCGGGAAGCAGCAGAAGCTCGCGCGCAAGGATTGCTAGCACAGACGGTGAAGCACTTCGCAAGAAGTTCAACTTCACCGCTGGTAGGAAGCTTCTCACCCTAGCCAAGGAGTGGGATGACAAATCCAGGGCGATGCTTGTGGAGTGCAAGGAAAGTATGTTCCGTTACTTGGATTGGCAGATTGAGAGTTTGAAGATGCTTTATGGTCTTCCTTTGATTCCACCATCAGCGGCTACATCTTCCCATGCTCCAGAACCAGCAATCGAGACAGATTTGGAGAAGGAGGAGTTCGACCTCGCTGTCCACTTGGTAGTGACAGCGTTGGAAGCCGAGAAGACTACAGAAGAAGGTCCGGAAGACAGGAAGAAGAGTTGTCTTCCCAGGTGTTTCGAGTGGAGGAGGTGACTTCCTGAACCACTGCGAGATCACCACAGTTCTTAGCGTCGAACCAGTACCGCAGAATAGCGAGGAAGCGCAAGTCGACTCAGCTTCCTAGAAGACGCTTCCGTCTTCCGAAGTCGCTTCCGTCTTCCGAAGTCGCACCAGCGGAGCCAGCCACGAATGTTGAGGAGGAAGCTACCTCAGTGACACCCGAGGTACTCGCAAGGCTTCCCATCTTATCAGGAGCCGAGTTAGGAGTTCAGGTAAGAGTAGATAAGGAAGAGATCGCATCCTAGCAATTAGAATAGACAACAAGTCAAGAAGACAGATGACTTGTCTAATTTTGGTAAGAACTAAAATTACTATCTTAGGAGGTGGCAGTTTAACTGTAATATTAGATGATTGTCCATGTGACAGGTTAGACAGCGCAGGAGTAGCAAAGCAAATGTCTAAACCAAGGCAGAGAACCGATTGCATGTGAGGTGGTGGTCTTCTGACAGCGCCCCATCTCCTAGATTGCAAGTGAGGATTGGAGGAGAACTCTCCCCTGCGTCTCAAGGTGGTAGTATAAGTTAGAAGACAGAGCAGGATTTCATGCGCATTGTGCACACACTACTGTGCGCACAAAACATACTATACACATACTACACCCGATGTTAGAGACATACGAATAGATTGAGATTACACAGGAGGGGTCTACATTCTTCTGTTGTCAGCAATGGTTCGAAGATGTAGATGGAGATAGTGGACAGTTTAGAGCAGGGAACGGCATCCTCGTGTAGTCTTGTTACTAAGCTGGTGTGCCGAGGATTAGGAGCAAGACGTAGAAGGAGTGAGTTTCCCAACACCAATGTGCCTTCTTCTTGGAGAATGGATTTTGGATTTGAGTGCAGAAGCTTTGTCTGTGTCTTCTGGTAGTGGGTTTCCTCGAATTCACACCCAATTGTGCATGGGAAGCCTTCTCTTTGAGTGACGGTGATTGTTAGAAGCTGTGCAGAGTCAAAGCTTGTCTCATCCAGTGGAGCACTTAGGATCTACGTACGGACGGTCCTATGGGTAAGCAATCCCAGAAGACGGAGTAGTCGAAGCAACGACAGAAGAAGAAAGAAGCCTTTTTTCCACAGCAGAAGACGACATCCTCAAGTAGAAGACTGTGTGACTGTAAGCGAATTTGTTGTCTTCCTCCCCAAATTACTACAAGCAGGGATGGCTTGTTAGTCAGGATCCGAACTAGAAGCCTGTCGGAGTCTTAATTTCTCATTTTCATCTTGTTTTCTCTTGTTTGGATTTTCCCTTCTTCTCCATCTTCCCCCATCTTCCCATCTTCCCATCTTCCTATCTTCTTCTAGTGAGCTTCCATGAAGGTGAATGTCGTTGTAGTGCTGCAAGAAGACCGTTTCTGTAAGCAGAAGCCTGGGAAGGCTACAAGGGACATACACACTATGATTGATCTAACCCGTTGGGATTTGGAAGAGCAATGTGGGACAGACGTTGCTAGTTCAACTTCTACGAAGCAAGAGCAATCTTCTGGAGGTGTGAGAAGCCGAGAATTGCTTCGAGAAGACTGTGTTGAGAAGACAGGAAGAAATGATCTGGAAGCAGGACGTCTCTTCTCGAGCTTCCCTGTAGATAATTGGGTGATATTTTAGGTGGTAGTTGTTTGTTTAGGTCCAGAGCACCTTCTGAAGGGTCTGGAAGCCGTGTGGTTTGTGAGAAGACGAGGAATGGACAAATGGACAAAAGGAGAAATCTTGCGTCACTACAACGCAAGCACTCATTTTTGGCACCGCTGCCAGAGATTTCATCTTAGTAACGTTTGTTCTAAGCTTCCTGGATCTGTGTGTCCGAACTAACTTGGGTTGTAGTTGAATGTGTTGTGGGACTCTATCTTGCTAGAAGACAGGAACCGCAACCAGAAGCTGATGAGATACATCAGGAAGAACTGGAAGAAGCCGCTTCCCTGCTTCCAAGAGCTTCTTGGAAGACTCGATCTTGGAAGACTGTAGTGAGTGCAACAGAAATAGGAGAAGAAGACGTTCCAAACCTGTGACATGTTGTTCAGATATCCAGTCTGCCAGATCTAGTATTAGAAGAAGAGGGACATCTCTTCTCAGCACTGTGGTGGATGCCTCCGACCAGAGGAAGAAGCAGAAGACGCACGGGTAAAGATCTTGAGTGGGTACATTCATCCCAGCGAATCGCTTCTAGAGAGCAGCGGATATCCCTGAGACACCAAGGAAAGAAGAAGAGCTCAAGAAGATCCGATCAGTAGATTTGGAAGAACCTTCCATCTCGAGCATTATCTTTAGAGAAGACAGAAGCCAACCAGATGACCACGTGTATAAAGTAGATTTTGATACTGGTTACGCAGAAGACGTCTTCCCAAGTACGGAAGAGGCTTCTCAAGGTGAAGGAAGACTAGAGGAGATTGTTCCAGACGTCTTAGAAGGTGGCAACAATAGTAGCTCTGACTCAGAAGATGACATTTGTGATTCAGACAGACCTGGGCCTTCGAGAAGACCATCCCCACCATCTGGGCCCGAGAGAGGAAGAAGTTGGCAGACGCATCAGCCGGCAGTCGACATGCCTTCTCACACTCGACAGAAGTATCATCCGTACGACGATGATGCTGATGCGGACGACTTTATCACGATGTTCGAGACCATCTCCTGATCCAACAAAGAAGACTTTGATGTCGACAGACTCCGTGTATTTCCTAGTTTGATCGTAGGAAAGGGAAGAAAATGGATGAGTAAAGTGTTGGATGATGAGTTAGTAATGGCCGCTTGGGCTACTCTGAAGACAGCTTTCCTGAAGAGGTTCAGAGGAGTGGGCTATGACTGGATGATGCTCATAAAACTTCAGAGGCTCGAACGGAAGAAGAAAGAGACACTACGGGATTACACCGAGAGGTTTGAAGACCTCTTGGATCACATCCCTCAGAACCAAGGAAGACCCGGTTATCGTGCTCAGCAAGCCGTGGACTGGTACTTGGAGGATTGTCTCAGGATACGGAGTTGTACTGCAGAAGAGGAGGAAGTGATGATATAATAGAAGTACAGAAGCATGCCGAGCAGTATGAAATCTCGAGCATCACTCGCAATATGACGGAAGATAGAGGGAAGACCTCGAAGAAGTTCAAGAAGTCGAAGAAGTCTTCTAGGAAGTCCAAGAGGAAGTCCAAGTCCACTGAAACTGTGGTGCCCACAAATTACAGGATGTACAAATTTTTGAATTTTTTTAAGAATAATGACTTGTTTGTATAACTGAAGAAGCGTTGTTACTTAATACGTCTTCCTTAACAGGAAGATGATCTTAAGAGCTATTTGTAATAAGAAGTTGACTTCTTCAGAAGACGACCGTCTTCGGAAGATCGTCTTCTCAGTGGCGTCTTCAGAAGACGAGAAGACGGCGGAAGATGGGAAGACGGCGGAAGACACCTATCTTCCAGAAGACAGCGACCGCGAAGGACCAACCACGAGTTTTCGGGTAAGACAGTAGGTGTACCTACTGGAGCGCACCGAATAGGGAGGTAGGTCAGGAAGACACCAAGGACGAGAACCCCTAATCGGGGTTCTCGTCCTTGCGGGGAAGATGCGTGAGGAAGCACATTAGACACCTTCCAACTTCCCGCAGCATAGCGCACCTGAAGAAGATCGATTGAGAGAGTGAGCTTCGCGAGCTAGCATTGAGAGAGGAATCAAGTGAGACATCGAGGTAGGAGAGAGTAAGTTGGCAGCTAGGCGAAGGGTGAGATTGAATTGCGGGAGCACAAACAGCAGAAAAAGCGAAGGCGTTTCTGTGGAGCTTCCGAGAAGCTGACAGTGAAGAGTGGCGAGTAGAAGCAGAGGTGGAATCGAGGTGTGGACTGAAATTGACAGTAGGCGCAGGCGTGTGGAGTCGCATTGGAAGCTAGGACAAGAGCCAGAAGCGCGCGGAGGTCGAAGGCAACTCGGGGAGCCGAAGAAGACTGTAGAGGTTCTTCCCCCTGTTCTTTTCCTCTCCCACTTCTTCTCGTCTTTTCTTGGTACTCCCCGCGCTTCCTTGATTGTGTGCAGGCAGCCTGATCGATTACCCCACCCCCATTCTTTCTATTGAGACATTGGGCGCGGAAGCGCTGCCCAATTTCTGTCGAGACATCTCCTTGCTTCTTCCCGAGCTCAATTCGAGCTTCCCTACTCCTAGCCCTCAAATTGGAGACCCCAACTATCAATTTCTCTACCCCCCTACCTCTCTATCCCCGAAACTTGGAACAGAAGACGATTCGGAAGATGGGAACATCTTCGGAAGACACTTCTTGAACTTGACTGTCTTCGGAAGACATCTTCGGAAGACTGTCTTCGGAAGACTGTCTTCGGAAGTCGACTGAACACAATTCGTATCAAGAGTGGATTTGCTTTGCTTTTGTGTTTAGAGAGACTTGGTACGAATCCTGAGTGGCTTGGTGAGTTGTTTTGTTATTTCGAGAAGTTGGAAGTCGGGAACTAGGCCTGTGCCTCCCGGTCTTCCAAGCTTCTCAACCCCCCATCTTCCTAAAGAGACTAGAAGACTGGAAGGCTGGCAAAATGAGCGAGAAGACGCGAGGGTCCATTCGGGTCTCTTCTGTCCGACCCATAGCAGCCGTTCCTTCTTCTTCCCGAACTTAGAAGAGAGTTGTGAGAAGTCTTGCTGGCAGAATCTGGAGAGAATGGTCGAGGGTCATGTCTTCCCATCATGCAGCAAGCTTCTTCTGAGTGCGTATGAGAGGTGAGAAGTCAGAAGAACAGAGTACAGTTGTCTTGAGTCTGTTGTGAGGATAGATTGCGTGTAGGAAGACGAAGACAGGTGAGACCAGTGAAGAGAAGTCCGACTTCGAGAAGTCTTCCGAGAACGACATTGAATCAGAAGCTGTCCCAAGTGTCTTCCCAGAGGCCACTGTCACCGCAGGAGCCCGCAACCATCTTCTGAACCTTTCTCATACTCTACTTCTCGCATATCTTGTATCTTCTGATAGGAAGTAGGATGTAATGCAAGGTGGGTTGTCTTCTTGGTAATCCATGCGAGGCCTTGCTAAACGCCTTACGCCACCAGTCTTCAGTCCAGGAAGACGATCTTCCCCGAGCCACTCCTGCCTTCGCAGGTACACGGTTACGCGGTGGTAACGCGGCCCACACCTCCTCCAGAAGCCCTTGATCTGCGAGGTTCCAATCCCACAGGAAGAAGTCGAGACCCAACTCCTTGAGGAAAGGAGTGGCCTCGGCCAATTTTGTCGCTGGTAACACCAAGCCTCGCGGATGCATCGATATATCTGGAAGATCTGTTGCACTAAACCACAAGCACCTACTATGAGCTGAAGGTTCAGTTCTTCCCGAGTGCCCACAATCTAGCTTCTACTTCTCAGAAGACAGCTACTCCGTCTTCCGGGATTCTAACAGTACTTCCTAGATAGCTCTCGTCTTCCGAGCTATATCTAAACAATCCTATACAGGCCTGAGACCGAGAACCGAGGATATTGGTACGAGAAGAAGATCTTGCCTAGGATTGTGAGTTCATGGCATGTGCCTGGGAGTACCACCTGCCTTTTCGTGGAAGACAGGCAGGGGAGGAACGGTTGGAAGATAGAGTCTTACCGGGAGCCGAAGAAGCGACTTTTGGCGAAGTTGTTTCTGCATCTTTTCCCCAAGGGAAAAGCGCAGAAGATAAGGTACTTAGGAGATCAGGACGTGGAGTTCCTGGAATCAGTGTGGGATGACAGAGTGCCAATCTACTGGGACGCGTACATCCACAACTATGTACAGACGGAGCTAGCATACTTGGGTACCCTGGCGGGAGGACATCTGACGCCCTTCTTCTACTACTTGTATGTAGCCATGGGGGATCTTAGGGAAGATCAGCTGGCAGTGTATGGGCCAACGGAGCGACAGGAGGTGAAGGAGGAGACCTCAGAAGACGATGACCGAGAGGCAGCAGCAACGCCCTCTCCCACTCTGATGCCACAGCTGAGGCCCGGCTCTCACCAGAAGACGCTTCTGGTGAGGGAAGACGAGTCTAGTGGGTCGGAAGACGCCACGCCAGTGAGGAAGATGGGTCACAGAAGTGTACCAAGGATACCCATCTCCCTCATTCATTCAGGATCGGAGTCGGACTCGGAGGAAGACTTGCTGAGTACCCGATCGGAACAGAAGACAGCTTCTGTAACACCTGGGAGTCTTCCGAAGACTCCAGAAGACGAAGGATGGATAGGCGCTTCTACTGCGATGCGAGGAAGCGCAAAGAGAAGAGCCGCTCCTGCCACGAGGAGTCTTCCACCCCGGAAGATGAGAAGAGTAGCTTCTTCTCGTGCGCAGAAGATGAAGGCCGTAGTGGTGGAAGAGGCTTCCTTGCCTCTGGAAGACGAAGTCGACACCATGGAACGAGTGGTGGAAATGAACTTGTCTTCCGCAGGAAGACGACTGGAGGAGTTCAGTGCCTACTTCCAGAAGGAGATCCAGCCCGCTATGGAGTTGTTGGAAAGGAGAGCGAGGGCACAGGAGAAGCCTTTACAGCCTGGATTCGGCCTGCGCACCTTGCTGCGACAGGAAGACAGCCAGCAGAAGACGGAGTCGCTGGAAGCTAGCCTCCGCACTACGGAGAAGCTTGCAGCCCGGTACAAGACGGAAGCAGCCGCTTCTGCCAAGGAGTCGATGCAACTTCGGAAGAGCAACCAGGAGTTGCAGACGCGAGTACAGCAGCGCGATCAGGAAGTTCTCCGCGTGCGGGAGAAGATCACTGCCCTCGCAGAAGAGCAGACCACTTGGAAGATGCAGCGAGAAGCCGCAGAAGCACGAGCTGCAGTGGAGAAGACGCAGAGGGAAGCAGCAGAGGCCCGTGCGCAGAAGATGCTAGCTCAGTCGGTAGAAGCGCTTCGGAAGAAGTTCAACTTCACCGCGGGTAAGAAGTTACTTATCTTAGCTAGGGAATGGGATAGCGGGTCCAAGACGAGGTTGGTGGAATGCAGAGATAGCATGTTCAGGTACTTGGATAGACAGATAGAAGGAGTGAAGACACTTTATGGTCTTCCCTCACTTCCGACACCTGCAACCGCATCTTCCCAAGCCCCAGCACCCTCGACTGGATCCGGAATGGAGAAGGAGGAGTTCGATCTCGCTGTACACTTGGTGGTGACAGCGTTGGAAGACAAGAAGACTCCAGAAGACGCCCCGGAAGACATGATGTCTTCTGGAAGACAGGAAGACGAGCCGTCTTCCCAGGTATTCCGCGTGGAGGAAGCGACTTCTCCGGACCCCTATGAGGTCACCATGGTCCCTAGTACTGCATCTGTGTCTCAGAAGACCGAAGACGCACCATTCGACTCTTCTTCCCAGAAGACCATTCCGTCTTCCGAAGTCGAAGCTGAGGAAGACGCAGCCGCAGAAACAGCAGGGCCAGCGAAGAGCGAGGAGAGGGAAGCTACCTCAGTGGTACCCGAGGTAAGTGCAGGGCTTCCCAGCCCATCAGAAGTCGAGGTAGTAGCTCCGGTAGGAGCAGATCATGTAGAGATTGCCACCGAGCAATCAGAGTAGTTAGCAAACTTAATCGACACTTCCAGATTTAGTAGGATCGGACATGCTATCTTAAGGGTGGCAGTTTTCCATGTAAAAATAATTAGGACCCCATGTGGCAGCATAGGTAGCGTAGGAGTAACACAGTGGAGGGCTAATTGGGAAGAGGGACCGCATGCATGTGAGGTGACAACCTCTTGTCAGCGCCTCTCTCTCTCTCCCTGGTGGTCGTCTCCCCTGACTCTCGGGGCAGGTGGTTAAGTAGGATCGTAGAGTAGGAAATGGAGCTCTGCCAGTTCTGCCAGTTCTGTAGAATTCTGTCGTAACTGAACATACACATCGATTCTACAGGCAGGCAGGCGAGACACATTAGAGCAGAGACAGTCTTAGCACACTACACCCGTCGTTGGAAACATACGAATAGTCTTGGAATATACAGGAGGGGTCTGCATACTCGCACCAGCAGTGGATTCGAAGATGTAGATAGAAGTAGTGGACAGTCTAGGAACAGGGAACGGCATCCTCGTGCAGTCCTGTTAGCTAGGCTGGTGTGTCGAGGAGTAGACGCAGGAAGTAGCGGGAGTGAGCTTCCCAATGCCATTGTGACTTCTTCTCGAAGAATAGATTGTGGATTTGAGTGCAGCAGCTTCGCTCATGTCTTCTGGGTGGTGGAATGTATTGAATTCGCTCCCAATTGTGCATGGGAAGTGTTCTTCTTGAGTGGCGGTGAATGTCAACAGTTGTGGAGTGTAGCTTGACTCGTTCAGTAGAGCACTTGGGATCTACGTACGAACGGTCTTCTGGGTAAGGGATCTCAGAAGACAGAGCAGTCAGAGCAGCGAAGTGAAGAAGAAAGAAGCCTTCTTCTCGCAACAGAAGACGACATCCTCGAGTAGAAGACGGTGCTACAGTACTCACGTTTGTTGTCTTCCTCCCCAAACTATTACAAGCATGGATGGCTTGTTAGTCAGGATCCGGACTAGAAGCCTGTCGGAATCTTAATTGCCCTTTTTTATCCTGTTTTCTCTTGTTTGGATTTCTTCTTCTTCCCATCTTCCCTCATCTTCCCCATCTTCTTATCTTCTTCTAGTGAGCTTCCGATACTTCTATTGAGCTTCCGTGAAGGTGAATGTCGTTGTAGTGCTACAGGAAGACAACTTCCGTAGGCAGAAGCCTGGGAAGGCTACAGGGGGCATACACCCTGTGATTTATCCAACCCGATTGGAATGTGAGTGTGAGAGTAAGGTGTAACGACTGTTACTAGTCGACTTCTGCGAAGCCGGACAGCCTTCTGGAGGTGTGAGAAGACGAGCTAAACCCCCAGAAGACGAGAATCGCTTCGGGAAGACGGTATCGAGAAGACCGGAAGAAGCAACCTGGAAGCAGGAAGATCGTCTTCCCGAGCTTCTCTGTGAATAGTTGTATGATATTGTAATGGGTAGTTGTTTGTTTGGGTCCAGAGCACCATTTGGCGTGTCTGGAAGACGTGTTGTTTTGTGTGGTTTTGTGAGAAGACGGGATTTCTAGGCAAAACCCGTGTGTTTGTGTGTTTGAACAGATCTTAGAACTTAGAGCAGCGTTACTTGTGCAAATCCTCTGTGGGAACGATATCTTGTATACTAAATGGGCAAAAGGAGAAATCCTACGTCACTACAGAAACTGATAACAGTGATTTGGAAGTATCCTCTACTTCTGAAGAATCTATTGTCGAAAGTTCAGAATTGGAATCTGAACCAGAGAAGAAGACACGGAAGAAGAAGAAGGAGAAGACACGACCCAGGGAAGAAGCTGTACAGAAGATTCCTCAGACTCAGATCATTCAGTCTGCACCTGATCCTCGGATCGGTGAAGTTTTGAAGCAGTTTGCCGACCTGAAGGTTCATCTTCTGAACCAGAAGGACAAGCGGAAGCAACCAACGGCTTCCCGGTCAAACATTTGGTGCAACCTTTGTAACTCTTCCGGACACACCAGAGATCAGCGTACGCAGGACCAGGCTGTTAATTGGACAGGTTGAGAAGAAGACGATGAGAGATATCTACACGATCTTAGTGGAGAATCTTGCTATAAGATCGAGACGATACATCCATTCACCCCTACACCTCCTGCTCAATATAATCGTTATACACTTAGAGACATGGCTAGTAGTGTACAGACCAGGACGCCCTGGCAACCTTCCTCATCACAATGACCTCTAACCCTCTTCCTGGAGCATGTGACAATTGTGGAGAGACATGACACTGGTGGTCCACCTGTCATCATCCAAGAAGACAGATTGGGCAAGTGTCCTTGTGTGGAAACTGTAAGGAAGCAGGACATTTCATAGAAAATTGTCCTCAGACCTTACGGCCACGACAAATGGTTAGATTTGCAGAGACCACACCTCTTGCAGAAGCCGTACCAGCTTCTAAACTCGAGCTAGCAGTGGTACAACACATCACGGTAGAAGAAGAAGATCCTGAGGATTGTACGGATTGTCTCCATATAGAGGAAGACGAACTAGACCTCGGGAAGCACGAAGGAAAAGAACTTCAGCTGCAGAAGACGACTGCAGCTCAGAAGGCAAAACCACTTTCAGGAAGCGTCATCTTTCACTTTGACGGATGGCACTGTGTGGAGCCCTTGCCCGGATTCAGACAGCTGACCTCCAGAAGAAGTCCTGGATGAAGCAGTATTCAAGGTAAGTACTAGAAGCAAAGGGAAGTCAAAATCCCATCAGAAGGAGATCAAGAAGAAGAAGCAGCGTAAAGAGAGATCATCTTCCCATGAACGGCCTTCTTCTCCTGCTTACGACAAGGAAGATCCCAAGTACTTTGCTCCTGACATTAGGCAAGAAGTTGAAGCGATCATGCAAGAAGAGCTGGAGAAACGACGGAAGATAATACAACAGCTTCCTCCATCGACTACGGCAGTCCCTGTCTCACAGGAACAACTTCCAGTCGAGAGAAGACACCATTCTGGTCTTCCATCCAAGGAAGCAGCTACTACATCTTCTCTGTTGGAAACACCAATCACTCTTCTAAAGCGATCCTCTTATGACTTCTTGCGAGATTTGTGGAATCAGAAGGCGGATGTAACCTTCCAACAGCTTTTGGATGACAACACTAGTTACAGGAAGCTGTTACAATCTGTTCTTCGAGGATCGAAGAAGAGGAGAATAGCTAAACTCCCCCAACGTATCCCGATCCTAAGGATAGAGCATGAGGACTTGGGAGCCCTAGAACTTGATATGGAGATCCATGGCTGTCTTCTGAAGAAGATACCCATTGATTCCGGCTCCGGAGTTAACATCATGACTGAAGAAACTGCGCATGCCCTAGGCTTCACTAAGTTCCAGCCTTTCGCGCACCTACCGCCTTGTTGCGTCAGCGGAAGCTCTAACTCAGTAGGTTGCAAACTTTACACCGCTAACCTGCAAACACAATCACAAGTTAGCGTCCATGCACCACTTACCTATCTCAGTTTGGTCCGGACCGGAGCCGGACCGTCTCCCTAATCATCAAGCTCAGCAGTTCCTAAGTCCTGACCTAGACCCGCCTAGGTCGGTCCCAAACATGAGCAAGTCACAAGATGACTTGGGGCGGACTTCCCATAAAGCCTAGGGTCCTAAACGGTGCCTCCAACACACCTAGCGGTCCAACCGCTCGTGATGTCCGTCTGGGTCTAGGCTCTCGAACGGTGGTCTAACCCGCCGACTCGTTCTTTAGTCTTGCCCCAGCCCTTACGTCGCTCTTAAGTCTAGACGTCCAAGTCTAGATCGGAACGTGCCTTGGAACTGGTCCAGCCATCACCTCATGCCCCCAGAGTCCGCTCGCCGAACCCTGGGGTCAGGTGACTCGTCCTGGCCCACCCAGGCATCGAGCCCCCCTCATATATACTTCTAGGGATCGGCGGCCCCGCCCTCCTCTTTGGTCCCTAAAAATTATACCACAACCCGATTGTGGTTCGGCCATAACTTCCAGCTCGGAGGTCAGATCGAGGAGTATTATATATCACTGGAAAGCTCTCGACGAGTCCTTTCCAATGATACCTCACTCGCCTCGAGATCTTATGTGGAGCTCCGTCCACGACCTAAAACGTCCCTGGAGCTCCAACACTTAGCCATTTTTCCGAAACCTGTGGTCCAGACCCAAGGTCGAACCCTGTGGTTCGTCTGCGTCTCGGACCCACGTCTCGGTCTCACGTCTCAGACCTATGTCTGAGACTCATGTTTCAGTCCATCCCCAGACTCGCTCCCTTAGGTCAGCGTTCGTCTGGGGCCCTCTTGGGGTAGGCCCTTATGTCCTAACCCAAGGTTCCAACCTTGGTTCAGAGAACCACTTAGGGTTCATCTGATCTCGACTTCCCGGCCAAGCCGTTAAGTCTTACTCCCAGCGTTCACAACCTAGCGCAAGTCCGTCAGGGTTCTGTTGTTCGGGTCTGCGCCTGATCTTGAGAATGAGAGGCGCGACAGAGCCTACCCTGAGAATCCTCAGAATGGTAGACCAGACCAGAAGACGACCTTTGGGACAACTGAAAGATGTCTTGACGGTAATTGGAGGAGTATTTTTTTACCTCACTTACATCATTTTGCGACCTGTAGCTAAGGTTGGATATCAGGTGTTGATAAGAAGACCATGGTTGTATGCTGCAAATGTAAATATCGATTGGAGAAGACATCATTTGAGGTTTCCCAATCCTACACCCAAGCTAGGTGAGAAGACCAAAGTCTCACTCCCTTGGATGAAGATTGGACATCAAGGTGAAACTCCTTCTATGACTGAGGAGTACACGTCAGAAGACTCAGCTGCGTCTTCTGACATTGATGAACGATATGATGAGTTTGTGATGAATAACTTGTGTACTACAGAAGTAGCAGAGATAGCAGAAGAAGTGATCTGTGGATACATTGAGTGCTACGAAAGTGCGGAAGAAGAGCTTCCAGAAGACGAAAGTACCATTTTTCCTTCGGAAGATCCGACAGTTGGTCTTCTAGATGACGAAAGTACTGTCTTTCCTTCAGAAGATCCGACAGTTGGTCTTCCAGAAGATGAATCTGAACCAGAAGAAGCTCCCAAACCGGAATACTTTGGTGCCAGTGAGTACAGTCACACTGAAGGAAGTTGTTCAAGAAATGGAGGTTGCTCCTGGGAAGAAGCTGAAGCTTTCCAAGGTGATCGAGGGCCAGCAATTGGAAGACTTTAGAGAACTTTTGACAGAGTTCCAGGACGTCTTCGCTTGGACCATAGAAGACATGAAGGGCATACCTCGAGAATTGGGGGAGTACCCCATTGACTTGCTGGAGGGTGTTGTTCCTATATGACAGAGACAGTATCGACTCAACCCCAAGTACTCGCTTCTGAATAAGGATCAGATCGACCAATACTTGAAGACAGGAGTCATCTTCCCAGTACTTAGTAGTGAGTGGGTAGCTCCTATTGTCATCGTGCCGAAGAAGCAAACAAGTAAGATCCGAGTGTGTCAGGACTTCCGGAAGCTGAACTTGGCCACGAAAAAGGATCACCATCCTTTACCTTTCACCGATTCTGTGTTAGACCAGGTAGCAGGACATGAGTTCTACAGCTTCATGGATGAGTATTTTGGGTACAACCAAGTTTCAATCAGAGAAGAAGACAAGTCGAAAATCACTTTTATCACTGATTGGGCACGTACGCATACAACCAAATACCGTTTGGTTTATGCAACGCACCCGTCATATTCCAGAGACTGATGATCACGATCTTCAAGGAGTACCTTCGCACTTGCATGGAGATCTTCTTGGATGATTTTTGCGTGTTTGGATCGAAAGAAGATCACCTGATATTTCTGAGGAAATGTTTTTTGAAGTGTAAAGAGCATCATTTGACTCTTCACCCTGAGAAGTGCTTCTTTGGTATGTGAGAAGGAATTTTGCTAGGACATAGGATTTCTAAAAGAGGTATAGAAGTCGACTGTGCTAAGGTGGAAGTTATCATGAAATCTCACCCACCTGCTAACCTGACTCAGTTGAGAAGTTTCCTAGGCAACGTAGGATACTACAGGAGGTTTATTGACAGGTATGCAGAAGTAGGAGGAAGACTCACCAAGTTGCTGAAGAAGGACGAACCTTACATTTGGTCTTCTGAGTAGCAGGAAGCGTTCGAAGAAATGAAAAGACTTCTGTCAGAATCTCCTATCCTAAGACCACTTGACTGGTAGAAAGTCTTCCACATTTATGTGGATGTTTCTACTTTCGCCATAGGGGTGGTATTGAGTCAAAAAGATGAGAAGAAGAAGGATTATCTCATCTACTATGCAGAAAGACAACTCAGTGATGCAGAGAAGAAGTACTCTACAACTGAAAGGGAGTGTCTTGGCATGATTTACTCCTGTAAGAAGTTTAGGCACTATCTTTTAGCCAATCCGTTTGTCTTCTATGTGGATCATTTTTCTTTGAAACATCTAGTAAAGAAAGCAGATTTGTCTGGTAGGATAGCTAGGTGGATTCTACTAATCCAGGAATTTACTTACACAGTGGAGTACAGGCCTGGAAGACAACATGTTAATGCTGACTACCTATCCAGATTGAAGACAGAGGGACGAGAAGATGAAGTGGAAGACGAGTTCCCTGACGAGAAGCTGTTCTCAGTTTCTGCAGAGACACTCTCATCTAAGAGAGGGCATACCGCCTGCTTCCCAGAAGACGAGACTAGGTCTTCTGATCCGGTCTTTGTGACTTCCACAAAGGAATCGATCTTCAAGGACTTGAGTAAGTGCTTGGAAGACCAACAGTACCCCGAGGGATTGGATGCCGAGTAGAGGGCTGTCTTCTTACACAAGGCAGGTCCCTACGTCATCTTCCAGGGTATCTTGTTTAGGAAGGGACATGACGAGAAGCTAAGGATATGCCTTGAGCCTTCAGAGATTAAGCCAGTGATCACGGGTCTTCACTACGAAGATGCTGGGGGTCACTATGGGCTGAAGATCACGGTGTAGAAGATGTTGGATGCCGGCTACTGGTCGCCGACCATGTATAGAGACACTTTTCAGGAGATCAGAAAATGTGATGCGTGCTAGAGGGTGGGAAGACCAACAATTACTACTAGGTGACCTCTTACTCTCATTCTCCCGCTTGCTCTTTTTGAAAAGTGGGGAATCGACTTTGTTGGGCCTATCGTCTCGGTGGCTAGAAGAACGCGAGCATGGTACATCTTGATAGCTACCGACTATGCTACCAAGATAATAGAGGGCGAAGCCACAAGGAAGAACGACGCTGCAGTGGTGGCCAGGTTCCTTTGACACAACATCATCACTCGATACGGATGCCCGCTGAAACTAGTATCAGATAAGAATACTCATTTTTTAAATGAGACTATTTCCCTCCTGACCCAGTACTTCAAGATAAAGCATCGTAAGACGACACCGTACAACCCAAAAACTAACGGACTGACAGAGAAGTCGAATGGTCTTCTTTGTAATATTCTGAATAAGATAACAGTTAACCATGCATATGATTGGAGACGAAACTGCCATCTGTGTTATGCACTTTCAGGATTTTACCTAAGGTCACAACCCAAAAGACACCCTTCTACCTAACTTATGGAATGACACATGTTGTTCTCATCGAGTTAGAGGTCCCTACTTACAAGTTAGCCGTTACCGAACGGAGCCAAGAGCAGCGTCTTCTGAACTTTGTGGAGTTCGAAGAAGACAGGAATGCAGCTTTGGAGAAGACGTACGAAGTACAAGCACAACGTAAGGTGAACTATGATGGCAAGCTGAAGAAGGTGACCGTCGCAGGTGGAGACTTGGTTCTTCTGTACGACAACAGGCATCTCAAGTTCCTTGGGAAGCTTCATCTTCGCTAGATGGGTCCTTACCGAGTCTTGGAGGTCTTCACCAATGGCTCCTTGCAGCTAGAAGAGTTAGATGGTACGTTGATGACCACCCGCGTTAATGGATGGCGTGTCAAAAAATATTTGGCGTGAACCAGCTCTGATGTTTGTGAGGACGCAAACATGTGAGGGTGGGCGCATGTGGTGCTCACAATTTACATGATGCACGAATTCTTGAAATTTTTGAAGTTAATCACATGTCCGTGTAATTGAAATAACCTTGTTGTTTAAGATTACATCTTGCTTAGAAGAAAGATGGTCTTAAGAACTTTTTTGTAAGAAGTCGACTTCTTCCGAAGACGGAAGAAGGACATCTTCCGAGAAAACGTCTTTCCGACCAGGTCTTCGGAAGACGGAAGACGCGTGTCTTCCAGAAGACAGCGACATCAACAATGATCGCGACTGCATGGGCGTCAACCACGCGCCACCCAGTAGGAGGGTAGGTGTACCTACCAGGTAGCCCAAGGTAGTAGGTAGGTCAGGTAGGTCGAAGAACCCCTAATCGCACAGGAAGATACGGGAGAAGCGCATTAGCGCATAATCAGCGACTGCTTCTCGCATTGAATGTCACCGCGTGCAGTAGATTGATTTTGGAAATGTCAAATTGAGTGAGGAAAAGAGAGCATAGTGAAATCATGGACAGCAAGGATCAAATCGAGGTCAGAGAGAGAGCGAGAGGAGGATTCTATGAGAATAGGAAGCATCGAGCTGAAGGAGTCTCTTGTAGACTCCTAGAAGCAGACATTGAAGGGCGATTGAAGAAGAATCGGAGGTGGAGCGCTGATCGATTGAAGAAGTAGCAGGACGTAGCTCAAAATCGACGATAGGAGAAGTTCTGTGGGGTCACATTGGAAGCTGAGGTGGAGCCAGAAGCGCATAGAAGACTGATGGAACTACATGAAGCAGCCAGAAGACTGTTTGAGGTTCTTCTCATGTTCTTTCTCCTTCCCATCGCTTCTCGTCTCTGGTTTAGTGTTCCCCGCGCTTCTGATCGGATTGTGGAGATGAACATGTCTTCTGCGAGAAGAAGGTTGGAGGAGTTCAGCGCCTTCTTCCATTCGGAGATTCAGCCAGCTATGGAGTTAGTGGAGAAGCGCATGATGGCTCAAGAGAAGCCACTACGACCTGGATTCGATCTGCGCACCCTGATGCAGCAGGAAGAAGTCCAGAAGAAGGTAGAAGCACTGGAAGCTAACCTCCGCACCACTGAGAAGCTTGCAGCGGAGTACAAGGTGGAAGCAACCGATTTTGCATTATCTTATCCCTAATCCTCTAGGAGATCAATTTTTTGATGCTGAAATGACGTAAGAGAAAAACCTTGGGATGTTACATGTGCACGCTGATTTTTGGTGCAGTTGCTGGAAAATTACAGATTACAAGAGATGCGGATCTCTGGGAGTATTTGACATCAGAAACTCTAAAGAGTTCTTTGTGAAGTTGTGTAGATGCATAAGTGCAGAAATCAAAAGGAGAAGGAAGACTTGTGAGAGCCCCAACATGTGTTACAGCTGTTGTCGCGTAGACTGTACTTCATGCTACATCAGGATTAAGTGATAAGGGGTAGACGTCTTGCACAGTGTTATTCTGTATCCAACATGGGATGGTTCACATATATCTTAAGGGAATGAAGGTTTTTGGAGACCAATCTAATGTTTGTACATTCTAATACAGTGAAAGTTGAGTGAGTTTTGTGTGGATTTGTGGAGGTCCTTTAACATGTGTACATATTGTACAATGAAAGTTGCATGAGTTTTGTGTTGAGAGGAAAGCATCTAGAGGTTGATGTTTGGAAGGTTACTTCTAGAGGACGGTGTCTGAAAGGCGACATCTGAAGTTTACAACGTGGTGTTTTCATGAGCTTTGTGAAGAAAACTAGCGAAGTGGCTCATGCTTTTGTTGTTTTACCAAGTATTAACGTAGATCTGCAATATTCTGTCCTTAATCCTATAAGAGATCGATCCTTTTATATTGAAATGATGTAAAATAGAAACCTTGAGGTCTTACAATTTAGTATCATCATATAGCTTCAAAGTCATTCTTCTCTCGTATTCTATCCACTCTTTAGCACCACAAAATGGATCACTTTTTCCTTTTAGTCCATCGTCACTCCAAGGAGATCGAGTAGTATCCGACCACAAAAGAGATCATGCAAGTTTTAGAGTTCTTCCTCTCGCTTTAACCTCAAGATCGGATCTACTCCTAGTAGATGGAGAATGATTCTTCAAGGCATGCACTATCGAAAACACCATTGCCCTCTATAGATAAGCAATGGCAAATTTCATCTAATAGGACTTACTATGTCTTTGGAGTCAAGGACCATGACAATGCAGCACATGTGATAGAGTCTCCGTCAAGTATTGTAGTGAGTCCAAAGATCTTGAGGACTACAAAGCTCAAGCTAACTCCCTCGCTGCTGAAAGAGCATCACGCTGTTGAGTACCATAAAGGGTGGGCATGGCTCAAACAATATATGTTCCTAATTTTGACGTACGATTGTCTACTAGCACTGCAAGGCTATTCCAAACTAACATAACTTTGATTGTCCAACTTCATGTTTTTTCTCGTTCTACATTCCCTAATGCATACAATGATGACACTATTTTTGAACACCCTCCAGTAGATTCTAACACTTTTATTGTAAAGATGGCCTCTTCTCTAAAATGGATAGGACATCTGACAGTTTTCTTTGGACGAAAATAGTCACCACATCAATCAGGACTGGACCACGAGTCGATATATGGTGAATTATGTAGGATCTTTGCAATGTGTGAATTACCACTGTAATTATTTTTTGACAACTAGAAAGCCTAACTCCAGAGATTGGTCTAGAAGGAAGCATGTGAATCGGCCGTATGATATGGATGCACTTATTCTTGAGCAACTTCATGTTTGTGCATGCACAAATATACTTTGTTGTTCCTTTGCACAAGCTACCTCCAGATGAAAGTTGTCATACCACCAGGTTAACCATTCATGTTGGCACACATTCGCATGGACCAAGATACATTCTTCCCAAATATAAAATGCAAGTCGCACATGACATGATCGCTTCCGAGTATCAAAAGAATCCAAAAGTAAGCGCGATAACACTCTACACAGCTGCAACAAATATGATCTACAAGACAATATTCAGTGGAACGTCTATAGAGGAGATGACAGACGATCAGAGACAAGATCTTCTCGACTCAATTGCTCCTATCGCAAACCTTGATGCCTTCATCAATGTTATGAAAGCAATTAGACAGCAAGAAAAACCAGAGGTGATACCAATGAAATTCTTACGATGCAACAAAATGTCAAGTTCTCCTTCGTTCAACATAGTTTGTTTGTTGATCAAGCTGGCAAGGAAAACAAATGCTAAATCTTCAAAATGTCCTTGATTGGCCTGAATTCTGGATTGGTTTCGTGCACCTACCGCCTTGTTGCGCCAGCGGAAGCTCTAACTCAGTAGGTCACAAACTTTAGACCGCTAACCTGCAAACACAATCACAAGTTAGCGTCCATGCACCACTTATCTTATCTCAGTTTGGTCCGGATCGGAGCCGGACCGTCTCCCTATTCATCAAGCTCAGCATTCCCTAAGTCCCGACCTAGACCCGCCTAGGTCGGTCCCGAACATGAGCAAGTCACAAGATGACTTGGGGAGGACTTCTCATAAAGTCCAAGGTCCTAAACGGTGCCTCCAGCACACCTAGCGGCCCAACCGTCCGTGATGTCCGTCTGGGTCTAGGCTCCCGAACGGTGGTCTAACCCGCCGACTTGTTCCCTAGTCTTGCCCCAGTCCTTACAGCGTTCCTAAGTCCAGACGTCCAAGTCTGGACGAGAACGTGTCTTGGAACCGGCCCAGCCATCACCTCATGCCTCCAGAGTCCGCCCGCCGAACCCTGGGGTCGGGTGACTCGTCCTGGCCCACCCAGGCATCGAGCCCCCCTCATATATACTTCTGGGGATCGGCGGCTCCGCCCTCCTCTTTGGTCCTTGAAAATTATATCACAACCCGATTGTGATTCAGCCATAACTTCCATCTCGGAGGTCAGATCGAGGAGTGTTATATATCACTGGAAAGCTCTCGACGAGTCCTTTCCAATGATACCTCACTCGCCTCGAGATCTTACGTGGAGCTCTGTCCACGACCTAAAACGCCCCTGGAGCTCCAACACTTAACCATTTTTCAGAAATCTGTGGTCCAGACCCAGACTCGAACTCTGTGGTTCGGACCAGCGTCCGAACCACGGTCCGTCTGTGTCTCGGACCCACGTCTCGGTCCCATGTCTCGGACTCACGTCTCAGACCTATGTCTCAGACTCATGTTTTGGTCCGTTCTCAGACTCGCCTCCTTAAGTCAGCGTTTGTCCGGGGTCCTCTTGGGATAGGCTCTTATGTCCTAACCCAAGGTTCCAACCTTGGTTCAGAGAACCACTTAGGGTTCATCTGATCTCAACTTCCCGGCCAAGCCGTTAAGTCCTACTCGCAGCGTTCACAACCTAGCGCAAGTCCGCTAGAGTTCTGTTGTTCGCGTCTGCGTCTGATCTTGAGAATGAGGGTCGCGACAATTGGACTTGAGGACGAGATAGCTACCAAGTGGAGAACTAGATGGCGCTTGGATGTTGTTTGACATTACATTCAAAACATCCGATGGATGAGTCACGATGACATGTTATGCATGTCTTGTTTACCAAGTATGTTAGTGCTTGAATCCACGAAGAATGCAAACTTATTCTTCAATAGATAATGTTGTAATTTCTTCACGGCATATCATGATCAATGCTTCTCTTTCTTGGATTGGACCGGCAATGCTGTTGGATGTAGCGAGAATGAGATCTCGTGCACATCGTCCATGGTTGTGGTGGATGAACTTGTTACCAACAAAGATGCTCAAGCACACGATGTAGTAAGACGACCAGCGCACCTCACGATTGATGACATTTTGGATGCATGACGACAATCTCAAGTAGAGAGAGTCGTCGATAGATCATCCATGGCAGTGATGAACCTAGTCATACGACCTAGAGCAGCGTTGTCCACTTTGGTGAGCTTTTCAGCGTCACATGCTTACAGAGATAGAGAGCTTGTGTGTGATGCTCAATTATAACAATTGGTGGAGCTCAATGCCGATGAGAGAGAGCGAGCGATGGGTTTCTCTACGACTACAACAGCAGTAGCTTCGGTGTCAGAGGTTTCACGTCGTCAGATGTTGGGTCAAGCAATGGACTTGAATTGCTTGGCATAGATTGTTAACATTGGATTGGCTGAGTGTCGGATGCGATCGACAAGTGTTACTGCTCAGACACTTCTGAGCTCTTTGTCTACTTGGTCGATGGAGACAAAGGCTGGGGATAAGGCGTGTGTAGTTAGTCATCCTTGGATATCATGGGAGGCAGTAGGAGAGAGTGTGAAGCTTGCAGCTAGGACTGTAGGAGTTTTTCGCACAGTGAAGGTGAAGGTTGTTGGGGGTGAGCTTGCTCTAGAGGCTTGTAATACACAAGAAAATCAAAAGATGCACGAAAGTAGTAATTTAAGGATCGAACCCACAGATATGCAAGTAAATATCATCCAAAAGTAGTAAACATGTGACAAAGGTGATCTTTATGGTTATCTTTTATTCTCACGGGCAGAAATCAGTCCTAGTAGAGATCAAACTCATGTCTATCCAACAAGACAGAGTTGATAATCCTGACATGTAACATAACACGTACTAAACAGGTCAGGGATCTCAAGAAAAAGATAAACAACTGAGTTACAGAGCCATGGATGGAAATGTCTCAACGAAGAAGTATTGTTGAAGTGTTACTAAGTAGCTTCTAACACCATAAACGCTAAGTATATTCACACTAAGTTATGTTTACTACTACTGCTCTAGGGAAACTCTGACGAAGAAGACTCTTCTTCTGCCGAAGAACAAAATTCAACTTCCTCCAAAGTGTCTTCATCAAAGAATAACTCTCTCAAAAGTTAACTTCGTCCAAAAGCTTCTTCGTAGTAAATTAACTCCGTAGATGCTTGTCTATTCTCAGTTCTTAGGCTCAAACTCCCTACTCTGATTTCAGTTGTAAACATACGAGGCTTTCGTCATCCAGACTAACTCCTACCACGATAAACTACGAGACTTTGTAGGTAAATCTCCAAAGAAGACAAACAAACAATGACTCCGTAAACTCAAGAAATAGAAAATCCAAATAACAAAACACAAAGAGGTACTGAGCACGAACAACACAACGCTTATATACAGTTTCGTCCGAAGATGACGGATCTTACTCCTAAGAAGTCAGATGTACATCAGTATTGTCGGATGAAGGTCTTGTGCTCGGAACAACACCATGCATCACAACGGATCATATCGCTAACTCCCTAGCTATCTCACTAACCAAGAACTCAACAGTCGCTCTAACCTCTCGGAGCTCTCTAACTACTCTCTAGCCTAGCCTAGCTACTCAGTTCTTCGCCGAAGAACCCTCTACATCTGCTGCATCTAACTCCTGCCTAATCTCCTGAAGAATCTTCAACTCCGAAGTATCTAAGTCGGTAGCGAAGTAGTTCTTTAGTGTCAATTCTACTCTACTCCGAAGTTGCACAACCTGTTCTTCGCTCGAAATACATCAACGCTTTATATCTGCAATCTCCTTGGTCATCTCCGCGAGGATGTCCTGATTGTGATCTCTCTGTAGACGCATCTCGTCCAACTCTTTCTTCTAGTCGAAACACTTGCTGAGGTTTTTCCAACTTGCTGAAACCTAGTGCGTGCGTCGTATCTTCTGTCACTGATTATCTCTCGTAGATCTGAACGGACAAAACATCCAATGAGTAGCTATATGCATGAATATATGGTCAATGTTCTTCAAGAACAAGAACTGACTTTGAGGAGTTGATGCACAAAGCTCAATGGATGAGTGTTATGGAAGCTGAACTTGTTGCACTTCACCACTAACAAACTTGGGAGTTGGTGGACTTACCTGAGGGTAAGAAAGCGATTGGTTGCATGCAGGTCTTCAAGGTCAAGATAACTCGGATTTACTGTGTCTTAGTAGAAGGTCAGATTAGTAGCCAAGGGCTACGCACAGCAACATGGAGTGGATTTGAGAAGACATTTGCTCCTGTTGCGAAGATGATGACTATTCGATCTGCAGTAGCAGTTGCCACTCAGAAAGGTTAGAAGATGCACAAGATGGACTTCAAGAATGTCTTCATCAACGGCAATCTTGAGGAGGAGGTCTACAGGACTTTCTCGTGCTCCTTTTCTTGTTCCCCCTTCTGACGAAGAACTTCCTCGTGCTCCGAACTCAAGTTTCGAATCTCCTTGGACTTCGCCGTACTCTCTTTCTTCGCTTCCAAGACTGCAGCGCATAGATTATCTTTCTCCTACATCTAGTTTCCTCGGCCGAAGTACATTGTTTGCACCAACTCTACCAAATTCAATTGTTGTCCAACAACTTCCTCGTACGTTCTTCAATTACTCTCTAAGGCAAAGAGTAATGATACGACAACCTCCTGCAAATACTTCGTCGAAGAACTGAGTCGATGTAATTCACCGATAGTCGATGAAGCTACTTGTACTGCATCGTACTCTTCTTTCTTCTCCTCTTGCGGTGTACCTTCATCCTCGGCGTCGATCTCTGCTGTTTCTTCGTCCTTGGTGCAGACCATCCGTGTACATTTCATCTTTTTCCGAGACTTTTGTACAAACCTCAGCGTGTCCTCCAAGATCTTTCTTTGCTCACTCCGTCGGACTGGTGCTTGTACTTCAGCGACTTCTTCTTCCTCTCCTTCCAAGTATACGAGCTCAGGTTCTTTTTTGACCGCCGTCTCTGTCGCATTTGTTGTCTTCGGTGCAGCTACTTTGGTCGCTCATTCTTCGTCTGCTACTTCATCAAAGAATTTCTCAAACTATACATCTCGTACCGGGGTCGGCTCGACTTTGAACTCGTCGTCCTCGGCTGCTACGGTGAAGTCTAACTTCTTCTTGTCTGTATCGGAGAGCAATCACATCCTCATATAAAACACCGATACGAACGCTCCGATGTACACCATGTCATCTTCAGCCCATAGTTTATGTACATGTAGATGGATGATCCTCGCCCAATGTGCTCATTTTTTTACGAAGAGCTCCTCGATAAAATTGATCTGTCAATTCGACATGTAAGTAGTTCTCCTCGGTCGAAAGATCATCATGATTGCATCGGTGACTTCTCTCTTCCTCGGGTTGCGATAGTCACCGGTGCGGTATCCATTCCTCCCTTGTGGTATTTCCTTGAAGAGCCGCGAGAAATTTCAGACTGCTTCGGCCGACGTTTGCGTCGGAGTACCCCTCCTTCCTTGCATCGTCAATGCCTAAGACGAAGGATCAGTGTGCTTCGGTCCAATTCGTAAGCCTCTCATACGAGTCGTCTGAAGGATGCTATCTACACACTTTCAGCTCCTGTACCAACTTGGCTGATACCATTCCTCACCAAGGTAGTAAGAGGAATGACAGTCCCATCTCCTCCAAGTCCTTCGCGTATCAGCGAAGTCCAGCACGGTTAACATCTAACGTCCGAAGCCGCAACGGCTTGGATGTCTACATCTCTTGCATACACTGAAGTCCTAAGTTACCAAAGTAGAAATGCTACGAAGAAGGAAGTGAGATACGAAGAAAATGGCTTCTATTTTACAACCTGACTTCGGCGAAGAAGAAGTACTTCGTAGGTCGAAGAGTGCGGCGCGCTCCGCTCCTACTAACGCTCTTCAAATGATAAGACAAATGGCCTTAGTCATTCTACTTATATGTCGCGATCGTCTCTCTGCACATATCGAATTAGGGTTTCCTTAGTCTCACTGATGTTCTTCGGCGTCCGTAATACTACAAGGTCGTTCCTCTTCAACTTCGCCACAACTTCAATCTTTTATAACTTCGTCATTCAGACTCCAATTGCCTCACACAACACATTGTTAGAAAGTTCTTCGTCCGAAGAATTCAACTATGAGGAAATCCTATCTCAATTATCTCCATAGATTTGATAGATTCTTCCAGGATAGAGATTCTTCACTTAACTTCTAATTAACACTATTCTACTCCTATCTTCTATCTTCTACTACATATTCTTCTTATTTACTTTACAACTAATCAATTAATTAACAAAACGAAAAATCAAAGCTTCACAAGGCTACAAGATAGCAGTCAACGACTTCGTCTTCTACCTCTAGCATGGTGATAGAGGATACTTGGGAGCCGGAGATTAGACCCAAGCTTACAAGAGAAGAGAGACGAAGAGTTCAGAAATTCCTGAAGAGCAACATGAATTGTTTTGCCTTCAGTATGAAGGATTTGGGTACCTTCAAGGGACCAGGTATAAGGATCGACTTGGCTAGTGACACATCAATCCTTTGAAGTCCCTACAGATATAGTAACATGGAGAGAGCTTTGATCTAGAGTAGGACTCAAGACTTATTGGAGGTTGGGTTGATGGAGACGTCGCATAGAGAGTACGCATTTGTCACAATGATCTCAGCAAAAAAAGATATGTATGACAACTACACAAATAGACGAAGGTGTGGAGACTACCGTTCTATCACCGGTAGACGAAGTCCGATAAGAATGTCATGTAGACTCTTGAGGAGATCTTTGATGCAATGGGGCATGTGAAAGTCTTCAGTACTTTGGATCTTCGAGTAGAGTATCATCAGTTGCCGGTGAAGATAAGACGGTTGTGCAGTTGAACTGCCTCTTGTTCTTCAGAATTCATGGCAATTGATTCAAATCCAATATTATGTTTGTGTAATTACACTGAACTTAGAATTCTAGAGAAGTCAAGATAGATTTGAAAAGGGTTGAGGAAGTGAGGGATAGTTCTTTTTATATTAAAAAACTGATGATAGTTGTTGAGGTACAATTTCGTCGAGCTAATGATATTTGTTAATGGAAGGGACGAACAAAAAAGTGATTCTGACTTCACCATTGTGTAGATCTCACTGAGTATGTCAAAATTATTTTCTGGATCATCAAGAACGGAACTACAAGGAGAACATTATAAGGTTCACAAGATTTTGGATTTCGACCGTTGTCAATGCTAACATGGTATTTGCTGATGTGACAAGTGAGAGACTGACATAGCCTTCGAGGCTGATGAGACACTGACATGTAGTAATATAATATAGCATTCTGAGGAATTGATTCTCACGGCAAGCATTGTTTGTATCAGTGGTGGTTCTTACCATTTGGATTGAAGAATGCCTGTGCTGAGTTCCAAAGAGTGATGGATAGGACTCTAGTAGGACTGGATTCGATGTTTTATTAACGACATCGTAGTCTATAGTGCTATAGTGGAGGACCACAAGAGATACTTACGAGGTGTGTTCGAGCGGTTGAGAGCTCATGGATTGAAGTTACATCATGAAGTGCAAGTTCTTCAGGAGGTTGTGTTAACCTTTCTTCAAATTCATCTACATTTGTATATCTCCGGTTCTCTACTGCATATAAATCTTTTCTCCGGATTGCATTCTTGAGCCAAGTAATTCTGTGTGCATATGAAAGTTTTCCTTCAAGTCTTTGTATCATGATACAAAAGCTGGTTAAGAAGTTAGAAATGATTTCTTTAGATCCTTGTTTCATATTTGTGATTTATAACATTATGTAAGAGTCTCTTCTCGCTGTCCAGAGTTCTTGTAAGGATGCATTTTTCAGATCATTCCATCTAGCACCAAGAGCTGCTTTGCTTTGTGAAAATCATACAAATGCTCTCTTCTTTAACGTTCTTGGAAAAAGTCTCACTTGATGATCTGGATTCTCTCCATTTATCCAAATATACTGTTCAAACTTTGTTATATATCAGTCCGGAGCTTTGTTTGTCTTCCCTTTATAAATGGACATTGACATCCGTATTCGAGTTGTATACTGATCCATCTTATATGGTAGTGGTGCTTTCCACCCTTTTACTTTTGGTCTTTCGTCACTTGGTGGAAGTTCCGGAGGTGGGGCTTCGCTTTCCAAACCAAATCTTAACTTCTCTACTTCCAGATTACTTGTTTCTTCCCTTTTCTTTCTCAAATCATTTCCTTCTCTCCATACATACAATAATACTTCTTTTTCTTAATTTGTTACTTCTCTACTTCTCTTCTTTTTTATTATTTGTCCTCTCTCTCTATTCTTCCGCTTGAGATATCTTTTGTAGTTGGGTTCTCTTTTGTTCTTTCTTTTTGTGTACTTTTTGTTCTCCACTGAGATGTTTGATAAGAATGTTTCAGATTGATTGTTTCCAATTCCTTCGGATGTGTTGATGAGAAGGGTGCCTAGTTGATCTTTACGACTGATGCTAATTGTATGGGTGTTCTCTCGTTAGATTGTGCTCTTTGTTGAAAGTCTGCTATTCTGCATGTGTCAGTGGTAGTTGTAGTTTGTGTGGGGCTACTTTTGGTACGTACTGTCTTATGGATCTTTTAAGTATTGAGTAGAGTTTGATTTGGTTTGATTTGGTTGATACCCGTAGATCCTCTGTCCTTCAAGAATACTTAGTGTTTGCAGATGTGTGAGTAGGGTTAATACGACATCCAAATCATTATCACATTCGATCAAAGCTTTTCTTTGAAATGTTCTTCTTGCGGAAGATTGATATATTCTCTTAAACTGATATTGTAAACTGTTTGACTTTCCAGAATTTCTAGATCATCCATCTTCTTGTATATTGAAATTCTGATCAGTACATTCTACCTTGCTACTATTCCATAGCCACATGTCTCAATCATGAGTATTCAGAACTGTCATCCATATATTGTTCCTAAATATCATTACTGATACTTCTATAATGGTCCATTGTAATCTATTGGAATATCACCTTCTATCAGATTACGGATAAGTATAATGTTGATACGATTAGTTCTATTTGAATTGGATAAAACTATATCATCTTCAGAGTTTAAGCGTATAAAGAATGACCATACTAATAGAGGTGTGTCTAGAATTTCCTTGGTCGATGCGATACTACCGATATTTCCAATATGACTTCTTGTATTTCATTCTCAGTTTGATCTCGGATCGCAATTTTACCGTATCTTCTCTTTCGTGTATCATTGTGGTGTACTCTCCCTCAAGATACTTTGTCCCTTCTAAGTCTGTTCTATCTTACGATCGCCTTCTTTCAGTATGGTACAAATTTTGAAATGTTGAATTCATTCCTCAGCATGGTTGCCAAAATGGTCTGTGAGTTTCTCCCTCTCATTCGTTAGACACATCAATATGCACTCGCAGTATACTTGGATGTTTGCTAATCAGGAGTTTCTCCCGGATAAGATAGTTAAGACATATCTTCAGTTGTTCACACATGTATCTATCATAAGGAACTTCCAAATATGCGAGTAATGCACACCAATGTCCCCTAAACTTCATCCCTTGTTATCACAAAGAAAGTGTCAAGCCATATACAATTATGATTGATCAATGATCAGAACTCCGGTCCGAGGACCCCTAAAGGTCTTGCCTTTGCATCTTGAACTGCCATACTATTGGTTTCAAGAAACAGTTATAGTACCTAATTAATCCATATCTGGGTGTACTCTAGATCATACAACTCTCTAACTAATGCAACTCAACGAAATAGTATTCGGTATGACTTCTTATCTTGAGGTATCCCAGACTATGATGTTTTCTTATCCGGTTTATTGTATCAACTATCCAGAATATTTTTAGATGCTACACGGACTTCTTTCATATTTCATTTTGATTTGAGCTCGATATTCATATCCGAATGATCATTTAATCAAGTGATATCATGTTTACATATATTCTCTCGGATAATCATCTTGAATAACTACTACTAATTGTACATTTTATCTTCAGCTTATACTTTACAACAATGCATGCCGTCAGATAAAGCACATACGATCAACCACGTGTTGTCGAGGTCTCTCCACCTCAGTCTTAAGTCCACATCAGAAAATTTCTTAGTCTACATTGACAACTCAACATTCCACCCTGCTTGCAATCTGCCATGTCAGCATTTCAGTCCAGTCAACATATGCCACATCACCTTCACATGTCACATCAGCACCAATTGCCACATCAGTGCTATACTACTATGTGTCAATGTCTCATCAGAAAGTTTCATCTCAAGATGAAAGTTCTATTATAACTCTACTTCACTTTACCAAAACTTCTATCTTGTACTTGATATTTTATTAACTTCATCACCCACCGGAGACCAACAACAGTTTAAACTCATCATTACTTCACTTAGATTCTAGAACCAAGAAATATTATACCATGTCAAAATATTGTGTAAAATATAATAATCATAGTAGATTATTATATTCACACACTAATAGAAATCGATTATTATCTCATGATATCAGAATATCAATTCTCCTCTGCGGTGATATCTTGCTGGTCCAAGATCAAGTACAAGTGTAGGAAGAAACAAGTAAGTGTCCAGTTGATACACTCTCTATCTTTCTTGCTAAATCCTAAGTATACTCATGGAAGGTCATGTCCCAATCAATATTCTCTTGTCAACACGCTCTCTAAGAAGAGAGTCTCCCAATCGTGTATGAAAGCTTTCTTCTCATGATAGAAGAGAGGAGAGTATGTTTCCTCATGAATAACCATGCTCCATCAACTTTCTAGATGAGGGAAAGAAGAAGACAAGCGCTGATATCGGGAAAATGTTAAACGACGATTGGTGCAAGTCACGAGTAGACATAGGTTTTGAAACATAAATTTTGTGAAATAAATATGTGTTTCATGTTGTATTCAAAAAGTATCTTCTGGTAAAAAGAAATATTTATACTACTTGTGTGCTGAATTGACGGTCTAAGTCAGACAACTCAATTTAGTTTATCTAAACTCTTAAAAGAGTTTAGCTGAATATAGTCACTCTAAACACGATACAATGAATATAGTACTTCTCAGTTTGAGCTTCTCTGTCTATCATAAACGGAGAAGAGAATGAACTGTTATATAGCAAGTGAGTGCAAATAATTAAAATATTATATAAATATTATATGTTAGCTCATGCCAGGAAACACAAAGAAAGCAAGAAATAAACTATAAATTGTCACTCCACTGCCGCGCTTCAAAAGGTACAAGTCAGGGAAGCTGAACTCCTTAATATATTTCTTTACTCTGAGTATTAAATTAAATGTCTGGTTATTTACCTCTTCCATCTTTCTATGGAAGATGAATATATTCACCTTCCATAGAAAGTGTGATTTCGACATGAAGACAGAAGAAAACAAAAGAGTAGAGTAAGGAGAAAAAACTGATATAGTTATTGATGGATACCTTGCTTGGGATAGAAAAAATAATTAATCTTCATCTTTTAATCTTGGAATGGACTAGTTTTTATAGTATTTCCTTATTTGCAGGAAATCAACTGGATAAGAACCGACATAAGACATTATAAACAAAAGATGTGATTGGACATGGACACATCTCAGTTTAGATATCTAAAACTGAGATGTGTCCATGCTTGCTATGAGAGTCCGTTTTCCGCTGCGTCTTTAGACAAGTGTCAACTAAAAAGAGAATTCAGCTAAACGTACATGCATGCTCCAAACACTTAACCCATAAACAGAGAGAGTCCAGAGGTATCTTTCAGAATATAAGTACGGTCCAACTGAACTCATATAATTATTTAATGAATGGATAAATTTAATGCCTAACCCTTCTAGATGGAAGGGTTAGGTAATAAATTTAACCACTTATGCATATTCGCCCTCTTCCGAACTTGGAAGAGGTGAATATGCATGCTACTCCTCTAGTCTTTGGAAAGAGGTGAATAACCACACAATGACCCCCCTCTAGATCCTAGGTTGGCAGATTTTTGTCACATTTTCTTAGCTTCTTCTACGCTCAACTGTACCGGTATGCTAAGGGTCCTAACTCATGTGAAATCTCCTGTCTCAATCTCTTGTGTGCGTAATCTTTCCCCCACATGGCTGATGTCTATGTAGAGGGATTCCTTCTAACTCTATGATGGTCAATAGGAGACAGGTGCAGCTGATTGACTTATATATCTTCTAACAGGTCACAGCAAAAACACCTATATTCTTAAACCACAAGTACCGCTATATTAGCGGTGGGGATCCCCACCGCTAATCATTTTAAACCTTTGCTAAGTAAGTTCGGGACGGGTGGGGGCCCCTGAGAGATTTGCGCAACGTAGTCACCAACGCAGTATAGTCTCAAACACTGTGATCTTGGTAGCAAAATGAGCAGAAAAGAAATAGCTTCAAAATGAACCCATGATGAGCTCAGGAGGACTACGGATGACTTTAAAATTATCAAGTGAATCCCGGGTCACTGAGAACCACAGAAATAGAATATTCTGAATTTTGAATTTTGAAATGTTCTACTATCCAGCATATTTTGTTATAATCACTTACCCTCGCGTTACTATGAACCAACTGCTCTTTTGAGACAAGGAGCTCCACAGAGACCTTGGCCTCCCGCACTCTGACTGAGAGAAAAAAACAGCTACAGTGAAAAGAGTCCGCCGCGTGGGAAGTGAAGGCTTTTATACCCCTACTAGTGGTTTAAAGAAAAATATCTAAACCAGTCAGCATCCAAAGCTCTCATATGGGTACTTACGAGCTTCAAACGGTGAAGGTATAGACTAGACATCACTAGGTGTAAGTAAGCTCTAAGAGATGCCACGGACTAGGATGTAATGTGAGACGGAGGCATGCGTACTATACATCCATCTGTTTGACAACCCAAAAAAAAACCGTCCTCAATTTCCCACTTCAACCTATTTCATGTATGCAGAAAGAAAGAGCATAGAGGAAAAGAATAAACAAATGTCATGGAATTCAGTTTCTTTAGGACTTCTCCAACAAAGAAAGAGAATAAAAATTAAAAAGATTGTGTAAAAGATCACTATAGTCGGCAGATATCTAAAAGATTAGGAAGTTCCGTAACTCAAAACATCGGAGAGTGGATAAAGAAAACCAAAGGTGAGAAACTTCTCTAAGGTTGTGATATAGCTCTCATGGAAATAATTTATTGAAGAAGATTTCTGTAGCTATATAGTTTGGTAAGAAAAAATAATATACAATAACCAAACAGTATGCAGATGTCTGAAGATCACTACGCTCTAGCACCTTTCCTCTCTCGGTTCGTGGTTTAGGTGGTGCTCCTGAATTCTTCACCCAGAGTGCTTCGATACCTCGGTTATTATTGACAGGAACTGGTAGCTTTGTTGTGAATTTGACACGAAGATCATAATTAGAGAAGGTGTTACACTACGTCAAAGTTGTTGATAAGAAATCACTAACTGCGAGATACCGTTGTCTTTGATGGCACACCTCGAGCTCATTGGTTGCTTGATGCGTGCATGCCTTACCTTGTTTGGAAGCTCTAGAAGACAAGCTTTCTGGTGGTATGCTACATGTTTAGTTTGGAGCTTGTTTGATCACTCAAAACTTAGATTAAACATGCGGATCAAGAAGAAGTGTAGTGTCTCAGGATTTCTCTTTTAGCCCATTGTAGCATAAAAGATTTTGTTCCCCAAGAAGATTTACACTAGTATCGCTGCTCGAAGTTCTAAGATCTGTCCAAACTCACAAACAAGCGAGATTTGTCTAGAAATCTCATCTTCTCACAAAACCGCACGGCTTCTAGATCCTTCAAAAGGTGCTCTGGACATAAACATACAACTACTACCTAAAATATCACACAAATACTCACTGAGAAGTCCAAGAAGACGCTTTCTGCTTCCAAGCCACGGCTCCAATCTTTCCACGACGGTCTTCCCGAAGCAATTCTTGGCTTCTAGAGGTTCAACTCGGCTTCTAACACCTCTAGAAGACTGTCCCTACTTCATAGATGTCAAATTACTGCTCCCTATCACACATTGGTCTTACAATTTCCAACGGGGGTAGATGAGCTACTATGCCCCCTATAGTCTTCCCAAGCTTCTCCCTACGGAATCGGTCTTGCTGCAGCACTACAACGACATTCACTTCCACGGATACTCAATAGAAGTCTCGGAAATCACATAGAAGAATGTGGGAGGAGGATGAGAAGATGGGGAAGAATGGAAAGTCCAAACAAGAGAAAACAAGAGAAAAAGTAGAAATTAAGATTCTGATAGGCTTCTAGTCCGGATCTTGACTAACAAGCCATCTCTGCTTATAGTAATTTGAGGAAGACGATCATAAATCTGCTTACAGTTACACAGTCTTCCAATAGAGGATGTCGTCTTCTGCTGTAGAAAGAATGCTTCTTTCTTCTTCTGTCATTGCTCTGACTACTCTCACTACTCTGACTTTAGGGACCATTCTCCCATAGGTCCGTCTGTACGTGGATCCGAAGTGCTCCACTTAACGAGATAAGCTTGGACTCTGCACAGCTTCTAACAATCACCGCCACTCAAGAAGAAGGCTTCTCATATACAATTGGGTATGAATTCGAGGAAACCCACTGCTCAGAAGACATAGACAAAGCTTCTGCAATCAAATCTGAAATCCGATCCCCGAGAAGAAGTACATTGGCTTCTAGAACCTCACTCCATCTGCTTCTTGTTACTATCCCTCGGCACACCAACTTAGAAGCAGGACTGCACGATGATGTGATTCCCTGTTCTATGTTGTCTACTCTTGTTCTACATCTTGCCGATCTCTGTGGTGCCCACAAATTACAGGATTCACGAGTTTTTGAGATTTTTAAGAATAATAACTTGTTTGTATAACTGAAGAAGCGTTGTTACTTAAGATTACGGCTTCCTTAGAAGGAAGATGATCTTACAAGCTTTTTGTAATAAGAAGTTGACTTCTTCAGAAGACGACCGTCTTCCGGAAAGCGTCTTCTCGGTGGTATCTTCGGAAGACAAAAGACGGCGGAAGATTGCGGAAGACGGAAGACGGCGGAAGACACGTATCTTCCGGAACACGGCAACCGCAGAAGCTTAACCACGTAAGAAGTAGGTGCACCTACCAGGTAACACCGAATAGGTTAGGTAGGTCGGGAGGGTCGAAACCCCTAAACTGCGGGGAAGATGCACAGGAAGCGCATTAGCAGATTATGACTTCCCGCAGCAAGAGCGCTTCTTGGTTAAGAAGATCGATTCGAGGGTGAGCTTTGAGTGAGGAGGCAGCAAGGTGAAATTGAATGAGGTCAGGATCGATTCGAAGCTAGAAGGAAGGCAAGGTCGAATTGCTGAGCGCAGGAAGCGTATTGAGCTGAAGACGTTTTCTGTGAACTCCCAGAAGCTGACATTGGAGGACGGCTGAGTGGAATCGAAGGTGGAAGTCTTGATCGATGGAGGCGTAGTCAGGAGCTGATAGCGAAAGCAGCTTTGTGGTGTCGCATTGGAGCTGGAACCAGAGCCGGAAGCGCGCGGAAGAAGAAGACAGCTCGGGAAGCAGACAAAAGATAGTAAAGGTTCTTCCCATGTTCTCTTCCCTTCCCACTGCTTCTCGTCTTTGTTTGGTATCCCCCACGCTTCCCCAGTTGTTTGCAGGCCACCCGATCGATCAATTCCCTCCCCACAATTTTTCTATTGGGACATTGGGCGCGGAAGCGCTGCCCAATTTCCGTCAGACATCTTCTTGCTTCTTCCCGAGTTCATTCGAGTTTCCCTGCCCATAGTCCTCAAATTAGCGATCCCAGTTACCAGTTTCTCTATCCTACCACCCCTCTACTCCCGAAACCTTGAACAGAAGACACTTCAGAAGATTGGAACATCTTCGGAAGACGCTTCGGAAGCTTGACTGTCTTCGGAAGACGACTGTACACAATTCGTATCAAGAGTGGATTTGCTTTGCTTTGGTGTTAAGAGAGGCTTGGTATGAATCCTGAGTGGCGTGGTGAGTTGTTTGTTATTTCGAGAAGTTGGAAGTCGGGAACTAGGCATGTGCCTCCCGGTCTTCCAAGCTTCTCAAATCCACATCTTCTTACGCGAGAAGACGTGGATTGGGTCTCTTCTGTCTGACCCATAGCAACCTATTCCTTCTTCTTCCCAAACTTAGAAGAGAGTTGTGAGAAGCTGGTAGAATCTGGAGAGAATGGTCGAGGGTCATGTCTTTCCACCGAGCAGCAAGCTTATTCTGAGTGTGTATGAGAGGTGAGAAGTCAGAAGAACAGAGTGCAAATGTCTTGAGTCTGTTGCGAGGACAGATTGCGCGTAGGAAGAAGAAGACAAGTGAGACCAATGAAAGGAAGCCTGGCTTCGGGAGGTCTTCCGAGAAAGACATTGAATCGGAAGCTGCCCCGGGAGTCTTCCTAGAGACCATTGTCACCGCAGGAGCCCGCAACCATCTTCTGAACTTGTTATGCACTCTACTTCTCGCAAATCTTGTATCTTCTGATAGGAAGTAGGATGTAATGCAAGGTGAGTTGTCTTCTTGGAAATCCATGCGAGGCCTTGCTTAGTTAGGATTGTTTAGATATAGCTCGGAAGACGAGAGCTATCTAGGAAGCACTGTTAGAATCCCGGCAGACGGAGTAGCTGTCTTCTGGAAGACTAGTTTCGTCTTCAGAGCAGTAGAAGCTAGACTGTGGGCACTTGGGAAGGACTGAGCCTTCAGCTCACAGTAAGTATGTGTGGCTTAGTGCAACAGATTCCCAAGTATGTCGATGCATCCTCGAGGATTGGTGTTACCCGTAGCAGAGTTGGCCGAGGCAAACCCTTCCTCAAGGAGTTGGGTCTCGACTTCTTCCTGTGGGATTAGAACCTCGCCGACCAAGGTCTTCTGGAAGAGGTCTGGGCAGCTTTACCGCCTCGCAACCGTGTACCTACGAAGGCAGGAGTAGCTCGAGGATTCAGGAGTCCATCTTCCTGGACTGAAGATTGGTGGTGCATGGTTTCCACAGGCCAGAATCCGAGGACCGAGGTTATTGGCTTGAGAAGAAGATCTTACCCAGGATCGTGAGTGAGTGACATGTGCTTGGAAGCACAACTTGTCTCTTCATGGAGGACGGGCAGGGAAGGAACGGATGGAAGGTAGAATCTTACCGGGAGCCAAAGAAGCAAATTTTGACGAAGCTTTTTCTGCATCTCTTTCCAAAGGGGAAAGCGTAGAAGACGAGGTACCTTGGAGATCAGGACGTGGAGTTCTTGGAAGCAGTGTGTGACGAAGGAGTGCCTGTCAACTGAGGCGCATTCTTCCATGTATATGTACAGGCGGAGCTAGCATACTTAGGTACCCCGGCAGGAGGACACTTGACACCTTTCTTCTGTTACTTGTACGTAGCCATGGGAGATCTCACGGAAGATCAGTTGGTGAAGTATGGGCCAACAGGGCAGCATGAGACGAAGGAGGAGATCTCGGAGGAAGACGACCGAGTAGCAGCGATGACTCCCCCTCCCACTCTGATGCCGCAGATGAGGCCCGGCACTCATCAGAAGACGCTTCTGGCGAGAGAAGATGACTCCAGTGGGTCGGAAGACGTCACGTCTTCGAGGAAGATGGGTCCTAGAAGTGTACCTAAGAATACCACCTCCCTCATTCATTCGGGATCGGAGTATGACTCGCAGGAAGAGCCGCTGAGTACCCGACCGGAGCAGAAGACCGCTTCTGCCACACCAGGGAGTCTTTCGAAGACTCCAGAAGACGAAGGATGGATGGATACTCCTACTGCGATGCGAGGAAGCACAGTAAAGAGGACCGCTTCTACCATGGGGAGAGATCTTCCACCCCGGAAGATGAGAAGAGTAGCTTCTTCCCGTGTGCAAAAGCTGAAGACCATAGTGGTGGAAGAGGCATCCTTGCCTCTAGAAGACAAGGTCGACACCTCCGATCGGATTATGGAGATGAACCTGTCTTCCGCGGGAAGAAGACTCGAAGAGTTCAGTGTCTTCTTCCACTCAGAGATCCAGCCCGCTCTGGAGTTGCTGGAGAAGAGGGCGAAGGCTCAGGAGAAGCCCTTACAGCTTGACTCGGTCTGCGCACCTTGATGCGTCAGGAAGAAGGCTAGAAGAAGGCAGAAGCGCTGGAAGCTAGTCTCCGCACCACAGAGAAGCTCGCAGCGAGGTACAAGACGGAAGCAGCCACTTCTGCCAAGGAGCTGACCCAACTGAAGAAGAGCAACCAGGAGTTGCAGGCGCGTTTACAGCAGCGCGACCAAGAGGTTCTCCGAGTGCGGGGGAAGATCACCGTCCTCGCAGAGGAGAAGACAAGATGGAAGACGCAGCGGGAAGACGTAGAAGCGCGAGTTGCAGCCGAGAAGATGCAGCGGGAAGCAGCAGAAACTCGTGCGCAGGAGATGCTAGCAAAGTCGGTGAAAGCGCTTCGGAAGAAGTTCAACTTCACCGCGGGTAGGAAGTTGCTTACCTTGGCTAGAGAATGGGACGATGAGTCCAAGGCGATGTTGATAGAGTGCAAGGAGAGTATGTTCCGGTACTTGGATAGGTAGATAGAAGGGGTGAAGACACTCTATGGACTTCTCTCGACTCCGCCACCGGTAACTACATCTTCTCAAGTCCTAGTACCATCGATCGGTGTTGACATGGAGAAGGAGGAGTTCGGCCACGCTGTGCACTTGGTAGTGACAGCGTTGGAAGCCGAGAAGACTCCGGAAGAAGCCCCGGAAGACAAGATGTCTTCTGAAAGACAGGAAGAAGAACCGTTTTCCCAGGTATTCCGCGTGGAGGAAGCGACTTCCTCGGACCCCTATGAGGTCGCCATGGTCCCTAGTACCGAACTAATGCTCCAGAAGAGCGAGGAAGCACCACTTGACTCCGCTTCCTAGAAGACGCTTCCGTCTTCCGAAGCAGAAGCCGAAGCAGAAGCCGAGGAAGAAGCAGCAGCAGCGACAGCAGGGCCAGCGAAGAACGACGAGGAGGAAGCCACCTCAGTGTTACCCGAGGTGTCCGCAGAGCTTCCTAGCTTATCAGAAGCCGCGTTAGGAGCTCCGGTAGAGATTGTCTCTAAGCAATCAGAGTAGATAGTAACCACAACCGACATTGACATTTTTAAACTTAGTAGGACCGAACATGCTATCTTAAGGGTAGCAGTTTTCAGTATAAAATTAGTGAGGATACCATGTGGCAGCGTAGATAGCGTAAGAACAACAAGGTGGATGGCTAATTAGGAAAGGGAAACAGCTTGCATGTGGGGTGGCAGCCTTCTGACAGCGCCCATCTCTCCCTGGTGGTCGTCTCCTCTGTTTCTCGTGGTAGAAGGTATAAGTAGGATCGAAGAGTAGAATTTTGAGGCACATGATATACATTACACACAGTGCACACTACACCCGATGTTAGAGACATACGAATAGACTAGGATTATACCGGAGGGGTCTGCATGCTCGTTATCAGCAGTGGTTCAAAGATGTAGATAGAGGTAGTGGACAATTTAGGAGCAAGGAACGACATCCTCGTGCAGTCCTGTTCGCTAGACTGATGTGTCGAGGAGTAGGCGCAGGAAGTAGAAGGAGTGAGCTTCCCAATGTCAATATGACTTCTTCTCGGAGAATGGATTGCTGATTTGAGTGCAGAAGCTTTGTCCATGTCTTCTGGGTGGTGGGTTTTCTTGGATTCACTCCCGAGTGTGCATGAGAAGCGTTCTTCTTGAATGGCGGTGACTGTCATCAGTTGTGGAATTGCAGCTTGGCTCGTCTAGAGGAGCACTTAGGATCTACGTACGGACGGTCTTATGGGTAAGAGATCCCAGAAGACAGAGTAGTCGGAGCAGCGAAGAGAAGAAGAAAGAAGCCTTCTTCCCACAGCACAAGACGACATCCTCAAGTAGAAGACGGTGCAACTGTACGCACGTTTGTTGTCTTCCTCCCCAAACTATTACAAGTAGGGATGGCTTGTTAGTCAGGATCCAGACTAGAAGCCTGTCAGAATCTTAATTTCTCCTTTTCATCTTGTTTTCTCTTGTTTGGATTTTCTCTTCTTCCCCATCTTCTCCCATCTTCCCCATCTTCTTACCTTCTTCTAGTGAGCTTCCGAGACTTCTATTGAGCTTCCGTGAAGGTGAATGTCGTTGTAGGAAGACCATTTCCGTAGGCAGAAGCCTGGGAAGGCTACATGGAGCATACACCCTATGATTAATCTAACCCGTTGGAATGTGAGTGAGAGAGTAAAGTGTAACAGTCGTTGCTAGTCGACTTCTGTGAAGCAGGACAGTCTTCTGGAGGTGTGAGAAGCCGAGTTGAACCCCCAGAAGCCGAGAATTGTTTCGAGAAGACGGTACTGAGAAGACCGGAAGAAGTGACCTGAAAGCAGGAAGCGTCTTCCCGAGCTTCTCTGTGAATATTTGTGTGATATTTTAGTTAGTAGTTGTTTGTTTAGGTCCAGAGCACCTTTTGGTGAGTCTGGAAGATGCATGGTTTTGTGAGAAGACGGGATTTCTAGACAAAACCCGTGTGTTTGTGTGTTTGAACAGATCTTAGAACTTAGAACAACGTTACTTGTGCAAATCCTCTATGGGAACGATATCTTGTATACTAAATGGGCAAAAGGAGTAATCCTGCGACACTACATATAGTGAGCATCATTTTTGGCGCCGCTGCCGGAGATTTCATCTTAGTAACTTCTGTTCTAAGCTTCCTGGATTTGTGTGCCAGTAGTTAGTTTCATTTCGAACTAACTTCGATTGTAGTTGAATGTGTTGTGGGACTCTATCTTTCTAGAAGACAGGAACCGCAACCAGAAGTTGATGAGATACATCAGGGGGAACTGGAAGAAGTCGATTCCCGCTTCTAAGAGCTTCTTGGAAGACTCGATCTTGGAAGACTGCAGTGAGTACAACAAGAAGCAGGAGAAGAAGACGTTCCGAACCTGTGATCGGTTGTTTAGACATTCAGTCTGCCGGATCTAGCATTAGAAGAAGAGAGACATCTCTTCTCAGCACTCTGGTGGATGCCTCCGACCAGAGGAAGAAGCAGCAGACACACGGGTAAAAATCCTGAGTGGGTACATTCACCCCAGCGAACCACTTCTGGAGAGCAGCGAATATCCCTGAGACACCAAAGGAAAGAAAAAGAGCTCAAAAAGATCCGATCAGTAGAGTTGGAAGAACGTTCCATCTCGAGCATAATCTTTGGAGAAGACAGAAGCCAACCGGGTGATCATGTGTATAAAGTAGATTTTGGTATTGGTTACTCGGAAGACGTCTTCCCAAGTGCGAAAGAAGCTTCTCAAGATGAAAGAAGACTAGAGGAGATCGTTCCAGACGTCTCAGAAGGCGACAGCGACAGCAGCTCTGACTCAGAAGACGACCTTCGTGATTCAGACAGGCCTGGACCTTTGAGAAGACCATCTCCACCACCTGGGCCTGAGGGAGGAAGAAGTTGGCAGTCGCACCAGCCGGCAATCGACATGGCTTCCCACACTCGGCAGAAGTACCATCCGTACGACAATGATGCTGATGCGGACGACTTCATCACGATGTTTGAGACCATCTCTCGCTCCAACAAGGAAGACTCGGATGTCGACAGACTCCGTGTATTTCTCATTTTGATCGTAGGGAAGGGAAAGAAATGGATGAGTAAAATGTTGGATGATGGGTTAGTAATGGCCGCTTGGGCTACTCTGAAGGCAGCTTTTTTGAAGAGGTTCAGAGGAGTGGGCTATGATCGGATGACCCTCATAGAACTTCAGAGGCTCAAACAGAAGAAGAGACACTGCGGGATTACACCGAGAGGTTTGAAGACCTCATGGATCACATCCCTCACAACCAAGGAAGATCCGGTTATTGTGTCGAGCAAGCCGTAGATTGGTACTTGGGAGGATTGTCTCAAGATATGGAATTGTACTGCAGAAGAGGAGGAGGTGATGATTTAGTAGAAGTACAGAAGCATGTCGAGCAGTATGAAACCTCGAGCATCACTCGGAATATGACGAAAGACAGAGGGAAGATCTCGAAGAAGTCCAAGAAGTCGAAGAAGTCTTCTAGGAAGTCCAAGAGGAAGTCCAAGTCCACTGAAACTGATAACAGCGATTCGGAAGTATCCTCTACTTCTGAAGAGTCTATTGTCGAAAGTTCAGAATCTGAATCTGAACAAGAGAAGAAGACACGGAAGAAGAAGAAGGAGAAGACACGATCAAGGGAAGAAGTTGTGCAAAAGATGCCTTAGACTCAGATCATTCAGTCTGCACCTGATTCTCGTATCGATGAAGTTCTGAAGCAGTTTGCCGACCTGAAAGTTCATCTTCTGAACCAGAAGGACAACCGGAAGCAACCTACGGCTTCCCGATCAAACCTTTGGTGCAACCTTTGTAACTCTTCCGGGCACACCAGAGATCAGTGTACGCATGAGCAAGCTGTCAATTGGGTAGGCTGGGAAGAAGACCATGAGGGATATCTACACGATCCCAGTGGGAAAACCTGCTATAGGATCGAGACGATACAACCCTTCACTCCTACTCCTCCCGCCCAATATAATTGTTATGTACCTAGAGATAGAGCTAGTAATGTACAGATCAAGATGCCCTGGCAACCTTCTTCATCACAACGACCTCTAAATCCTCTTCCTGGAGCGTGCAATAATTGTGGAGAAATAGGACACTGGTGGTCCACCTGTCCTCATCCGAGAAGACAGATTGGGCAAGTGCCCTTGTGGGAACTATAAGGAAGCAGGTCATTTCATAAGAAATTATCCTCAGACCTTACGACCACGACAAATGGTTAGATTTGCAGAGACCACGCCTCTTGCAGAAGCTGCATCAGCTTCTAAACTCGAGTTAGCAGTGGTACAGCACATCACAGTAGAAGAAGAAGATCCTGGGGATTGTACGGATTGTCTCCATATCGAGGAAGACGAACCAGATCCCGGGAACCATAGAAGATATGAAGGGCATACCTCGAGAGTTGGGAGAGCATCGCATTGACTTGTTGAAAGACGTTGTTCCTGCACGACAGAGGCAGTATCGGCTCAACCCCAAGTACTCGCTTCTGGTGAAGGACCAGATCGACCAATATCTGAAGGCGGGAGTCATCTTCCCAGTACTTAGTAGTGAGTGGGTAGCTCCTATTGTCATCGTATCCAAGAAGTAGACAGGGAAGATCCGAGTGTGTCAGGACTTCCGGAAGCTGAACTTGGCCACGAAAAAGGATCATCACCCTTTACCGTTCACCGATTCTGTGTTAGACCAGGTAGCAGGACACGAGTTCTACAGCTTCCTGGATGGGTATTCTGGGTACAACCAAGTTTCGATCAGAGAAGAAGACAAGTCAAAAATCACTTTCACTACTGATTGAGGCACGTACGCGAATAATCAAATGCCGTTTGGTTTATGCAACACGTCCATCACATTCCAGAGATTGATGATTACAATCTTCAAGGAGTATCTTCGCACTTTCATGGAGATCTTCTTGGATGATTTCTGTGTGTTTGGATCGAAAGAAGACCACCGGATATTTCTAAGGAAGTGTTTTTTGAAGTGTAGAGAACATCGTTTGGCTCTTCACCCTGAGAAGTGCTTCTTTGGTATGTTAGAGGGAATTTTGCTAGGACATAGGATTTCTGGAAGAGGTATAGAAGTCGAATGTGCTAAGGTGGAAGTCATCATGAAACTTCACCCGCATGCTAACATGACTCAGTTGAGAAGCTTCTTGGGCAACGTAGGATACTACATGAGGTTTATTGACAAGTACGCAGAGGTAGCAGGAAGACTAACCAAGTTGCTGAAGAAGGACGAACCTTACATTTGGTCTTCTGAGCAACAGGAAGCATTCGAAGAAATGAAGAGACTTCTGTCGGAATCCCTTGTCCTAAGGCCACCTGATTGGCAGAGAGTCTTCCATATTTATGTGGATGTTTCTGCTTCCGCCATAGGGGTGGTATTGAGTCAGAAAGATGAGAAGAAGAAGGATTATCTCATCTACTATGCGGGAAGACAACTCAGTGATGCAGAGAAGAAGTACTCTACAACTGAAAGGGAGTGTCTCGGCATGATTTACTCCTATAGAAAGTTTAGGCACTATCTTCTAGCCAACCCGTTTGTCTTCTATGTGGATCATTTTTCTTTGAAACATCTTGTGAAGAAAGTAGATTTGTCTAGTATGATAGCTAGGTGGATTCTTCTACTCCAGGAATTTACTTACACCGTTGAGTACAAGCCTGGAAGACAGCATGTTAATGCTGACTACCTATCCAGATTGGAGACGGAACGACAAGAAGATGAAGTGGAAGACGAGTTCCCTGACGAGAAGCTGTTTTCAGTTTTCGCAGAGACACTTTCATCTGGGGGGGGCGTACCGCCTGCTTCTCTGAAGACGAGACTAGATCTTCTGATCCAGTCTTTGCGACTTCCACAGAAGAGTCGATCTTCAAGGACTTGAGGAAGTTCTTGGAAGACCAACAGTATCCCAAGGATTGGATGCGGAGCAGAAGGTTGTCTTCTTACACAAGGCAGGTCCTTACGCCATCTTCCAAGGTATCTTGTTCAGGAAGGGACATGACGAAAAGCTAAGGAGATGCCTTGAGCCTTCAGAGATTAAGCCAGTGATCACCGATCTTCACTACGAAGATGCTGGGGGTCACTACGAGCTGAAGATCACAGTGAAGAAGATGTTGGACGTCGGATACTGGTGGTCGACCATGTACAGAGACACTTTTCAGGAGATCAGGAAAGGTGATGCGTGCCAGAGGGTGGGAAGACCAACAGCTACTACTAGGTGGCCTCTTACTCCCATTCTTCCGCTTGCTCTTTTTGAAAAGTGGGGAATCGACTTTGTTGGGCCTATCGTCCCGGTGGCTAGAAGAACACGAGCACAGTATATTTTGATAGCTACCGACTATGCTACCAAGATGGTGGAAGGCGAAGCCACAAGGAAGAACGACGCCGCAGTGGTAGCCAGATTCCTCTAACACAACATTATCACTCGATACGGATGTCCGCTGGAATTGGTATCAGATAGGGGTACTCATTTCTTAAATGAGACTATTTCCCTCCTGACCCAATACTTCAGGATAAAGCATCGGAAGACGACGCCGTACAACCCGAAAGCGAACGGATTGACAGAGAAGTCGAATGGTCTTCTATGTAATATCCTGAATAAGGTAACTGTTAACCATGCGTATGATTAGGACACGAAATTGCCGCCTGTGTTATGAGCTTTCAAGATTTCACCCAAAGTCACAACCTAGAAGACACCCTTCTACCAACTTATGGCATGACACCTATTGTGCCCATCGAGTTAGAGGTCCCTACTTACAGGTTAGCCGTGACCGAACGCATGGAAGAAGAGGAAAGTCAAGAACAGCGTCTTCTGAACTTTGTAGAGTTTGAAGAAGACAGGAATGCAGCTTTGGAGAAGACGTAAGAAGTACAAGCGCAACGTAAGATGAACTATGACAAGCTGAAGAAGGTGACCGTCGTAGATGGGGACTTGATTCTTCTCTACGACAATCGACATCTTAAGTTCCCTGGGAAACTTCATCTTCGCTGGATGGGTCCTTACCGCGTCTTGGAGGTCTTCACCAATGGTTCCTTGCAGTTGGAAGAGTTAGACGGTACGTTGATGACCACTCGTGTAAATGGATGGCGTGTCAAGAAGAACTGGACGTGAACAGAAGTGTTGAAGCGCTGATGTTTGCGGGGACGCAAACATGTGAGGGTGGGCGTATGTGGTGTCCACAAATTACATGATTCATGAATTTTTGAAAATTTTAAGAATAATAACTTGTTTGTATAACTGAAGAAGCGTTGTTACTTAAGATTACGGCTTCCTTAGAAGGAAGATGATCTTACGAGCTTTTTGTAATAAGAAGTTGACTTCTTCGGAAGACGACCGTCTTCCGGAAAGCATCTTCTCGGTGGTATCTTCGGAAGATGGAAGACGGCAGAAGACGGCAGAAGACGAAAGACGTCAGAAGACACGTATCTTCCGGAACACAGCAACCGCGGAAGCTTAACCACGTAAGAAGTAAGTGCACCTACCAGGTAGCACCTAATAGGTTAGGTAGGTCGGGAGGATCAAAACCCCTAAATTGCGGGGAAGATGCGCATGAAGCGCATAAGCAGATTATGACTTCCCGCAGCAAGAGCGCTTCTTGGTTAAGAAGATCGATTCGAGGGTGAGCTTTGAGTGAGGAGGCAGCAAGGTGAAATTGAATGAGGTCAGGATCGATTCGAAGCTAGAAAGAAGACAAGGTCGAATTGCTGAGCGCAGGAAGCGTACTGAGCTGAAGACGTTTTCTGTGAACTCTCGGAAGCTGACATTGGAGGACGGCTGAGTGGAATTGAAGGTGGAAGTCTTGATCGATGGAGGCGTAGTCAGGAGCTGACAGCGGAAGCAGCTTTGTGGTGTCGCATTGGAGCTGGAACCAGAGCCAGAAGTGCGCGGAAGAAGAAGACAGCTCGGGAAGCAGACAGAAGATAGTAGAGGTTCTTCCCATGTTCTCTTCCCTTCCCACTACTTGTCGCCTTTGTTTGATATCCTCCACGCTTCCCCAGTTGTTTGCAGGCCACCCGATCGATCAATTCCTTCCCCACGATTTTCCTATTGTGACATTGGGCGCGGAAGCGCTATCCAATTTCCGTCAGACATCTTCTTGCTTCTTTCCGAGTTCAATTCGAGCTTCCATGCCCATAGTCCTCAAATTAGCGATCCCAGTTACCAATTTCCCTACCCTACCACCTCTCTACTCTCGAAACCTTGAACAGAAGACGCTTCAAAAGATTGGAACATCTTCGGAAGACGCTTCGGAAGCCTGACTGTCTTCGGAAGACGACTGTACACAATTCGTATCAAGAGTGGATTTGCTTTGCTTTGGTGTTAAGAGAGGCTTGGTACGAATCTTGAGTGGCGTGGTGAGTTGTTTGTTATTTCGAGAAGTTGGAAGTTGGGAACTAGGCCTGTGCCTCCCAATCTTCCAAGCTTTTCAAATCCACATCTTCCTAGAGAGACTAGAAGACTCGAAGGACTGGCAAAATGTGCGAGAAGACGTGAGGGTCCACTTCGGATCTCTTCTGTCTGACCCATAGCAGCCTATTCCTTCTTCTTCCCGAACTTAGAAGAGAGTTATGAGAAGTCTTGCTGGCAGAATCTGGAGAGAATGGTCGAGGGTCATGTCTTCCCACCGAGCAGCAAGCTTCTTCTGAGTGTGTATGAGAGATGAGAAGTCAGAAGAACAGAGTGCAAATGTCTTGAGTCTGTTGCGAGGATAGATTACGCGTAAGAAGAAGAAGACATGTGAGACCAGTGAAAGGAAGCCTGGCTTCGGGAGGTCTTCCGAGAAAGACATTGAATCGGAAGCTATCCCGGGATTCTTCCCAGAGGTCACTGTCACCGCAGGAGCCCACAGCCATCTTCTGAACCTGTTATGCACTCTACTTCTGGCAAATCTTGTATCTTCTGATAGGAAGTAGGATGTAATGCAAGGTGGGTTGTCTTCTTGGAAATCCATGCGAGGCCTTGCTTAGTTAGGATTGTTTAGATATAGCTCGGAAGACGAGAGCTATCTAGGAAGCACTGTTAGAATCTCGGAAGACGGAGTAGCTGTCTTCTGGAAGACTAGTTTCGTCTTATGAGAAGTAGAAGCTAGACTGTGGGCACTTGGGAAGGATTGAACCTTCAGCTCAGAGTAAGTGCGTGTGGCTTAGTGCAACAGATTTCCAAGTATGTCGATGCATCCTCGAGGGTTGGTGTTACCCGCAGCAGAGTTGGCCGAGGCCAAACCCTTCCTCAAGGAGTTGGGTCTTGACTTCTACGTGTGAGATTGGAACCTCGCCGACCAGGGTCTTCTGGAGGAGGTCTGGGCAGCTTTACCGCCTCGCAACCGTGTACCTGCGAAGGCAGGAGTAGCTCGAGGAAGACCATTTTCCTGGACTGAAGATTGGTGACGCAGGGCCTTCCACATGTCAGAATCCGAGGACCGAGGTTATTGGCTTGAGAAGAAGATCTTACCCAGGATCGTGAGTGAGTGACATGTGCCTGGAAGCACAACTTGCCTCTTCATGGAGGACAGGCAGGGAAGGAACGGATGGAAGGTAGAACCTTATCGGGAGCCGAAGAAGCGACTTTTGGCGAAGCTTTTTCTGCATCTCTTTCCCAAGGGGAAAGTGTAGAAGACGAGGTACCTTGGAGATCACGACGTGGAGTTCTTCGAAGCAGTGTGTGACGAAGGAGTGCCCGTCAACTGGCGCATTCTTCCACGTATATGTACAGGCGGAGCTAGCGTACTTAAGTACCCCGGCAGGAGGACACTTGACACCTTTCTTCTGTTACTTGTACGTAGCCATGAGGGATCTCACGGAAGATCAGTTGGTGAAGTATGGGCCAACCGGTGTCGTGGCGAGAGTCTTTCTTGGGGAGGGCGGACCTCCTGACTGTGATAGACCAAAGAGAAATGACCAGAAGGGAAAATATGTCGCTGCAGGCGATGAAATCTCAAAACACAGCCTCTTCTGTCCACCAATTGTAAAACAAACACTCAAGCACGCACTCAGGTACACAAATAGATCTCTCCGGAGTAGAAATAGCTTTATTTCAGTGTCAACTGCTTCACTGCTTAAGAAAATATCTCTCTCCTCCTCTCCTGAGTCCGTCTCAGCTGAAAATTCCAAGGAGTTTGATCTCACGACAACCAAATCCTTACCAAAAACAATCCCTTTCAAATAGACCACCCTGTCCGTTCAATTCTACCTCCAAACCTCAAAACTGTGCAACATATGAGATTCTTGTCTCCAAAACACTTTCCTGTCTCTCTCACGATCTCCCCTGCTCACTCTAATCAATTCTGTCCGAAAAATCGATCCTCACTCAGCCTCCAAGCTTCTCAGCGTCTCCTCTCCTCAATCCACTCAATTTTGTCAGAAAAATCAATCCCTGCTCAGCCTCCAAGCTTCTCAGCGTCTCCTCTCCTCAATCCACTCAATTCTGTCAGAAAAATCAATCCCTGCTCAGCCTCCAAGCTTCTCAGCGTCTCCTCTCCTCAATCCACTCAATTCTGTCAGAAAAATCAATCCCTGCTCAGCCTCCAAGCTTCTCAGCGTCTCCTCTCCTCAATCCACTCAATTCTGTCAGAAAAATCAATCCCTGCTCAGCCTCCAAGCTTCTCAGCGTCTCCTCCCCTCAATCCACTCAATTCTGTCAGAAAAATCAATCCCTGCTCAGCCTCCAAGCTTCTCAGCGTCTCCTCCCCTCAATCCCTAATTCTGCTGCTTTCTCCTCCTTCCGCCTCCACTCACTCCGAAAACTCCTCTGCCAAAGTGTTTGAAAAGTCCCCCGATCTTCAGCCGTCGCAAGTATTTAACCTAAAAGTTAAGGGCCCAGCTTAAGCTGCCCCCCTGCTGTCCTTATAAGCACAGTCGCTTATCACAAGCAGGCCCCCAGCTTAAGCTGCCCCCCTGCTGTCCTTATGCGTACAAAGCATTTTTCACAAAGTTGACCTCTTTTTAATATAAGTTTCGTAGTTGTCTCTACAAACTCTATCTCTACACTGATAAAGGTTCACATAACCTCATTCTCCATCGCAAGCCTACTCGATGATTATTTAACTATTTAGCAAAAGTTTCCTGTGCTCTTGATGCCATCTTGATGCCATCCTGAATATACTACAAGCCATCCAATGTAGGCCGAAGCCCTAACACTTATGAGGCTGCCCCACAGGGCTTACAGCCCCCCCATATGCGCATCAGGTATCTCCCATAGTATATTCAGGATGGCATGCGGAGGCTTAGGCCAGGAAGCCCACGATTAAGGGAGATACCGGTCTCCCGCCCCTAGGTATACACAAAGTTGACCTCTTTTTAATATAAGTTTCGCAGTTGTCTCTACAAACTCTATCTCTACACTGATAAAGGTTCACATAACCTCATTCTCCATCGCAAGCCTACTCGATGATTATTTAACTATTTAGCAAAAGTTTCCTGTGCTCTTGATGCCATCTTGATGCCATCCTGAATATACTACAAGCCATCCAATGTAGGCCGAAGCCCTAACACTTATGAGGCTGCCCCACAGGGCTTACAGCCCCCCCATATGCGCATCAGGTATCTCCCATAGTATATTCAGGATGGCATGCGGAGGCTTAGGCCAGGAAGCCCACGATTAAGGGAGATACCGGTCTCCCGCCCCTAGGTATACAGGACATGGCTGAATACCCAACATAGACTCCCATCCGGGAGGCCAACACGCCAGAATAGGAACCAGAGGCCAGGAGGGATTGATCCTGGGACCACTTCCCTCCTAGGCAGGCGCCCTATCACTGGGATGGCCTTTGGTTCCGTTCTAAAAGCTTTTAAAACCTGTACATATGCTTTTACTGTAAAAATCTTCCTGCAAAGTCTTTACTAGCCTTTTCTGTGCAAACTTCTCTATACAACTCCGTTTTAAACGAGTAAAGAGTCAAAACTATAGTACTTGTGAACACCTACACACTCAGGCAATCAGATTCTGAGTTCGAGTCGCGAGTCAGAATCGACAGATTTCCCTCTATCGCATATTTCTTAGTTTAAAACACGTGCTAACTATTACTTAAAGCACTTTTTGTCAAAACTGGAAGCATGAGGTCGCTCTCCTCGTCGAGCTCTGCATTCTGGTGTCTTTCGACCTCTTTCAAGGTGATATTCCAGTCTAAGCTAGGGGGCAGCTTGTCAAGCATGGCCCTAGCTTAGCTCCTGCCCAGCTTGTTAAGCTGCAGGGCAGCTTCCTTTACACAATATAGGAAAAAATATCTCTTTGCAATACTTTTCACTGTACAGACCTATGTACAATACGACACCGGGCAGCATGAGCCGAAAGAGGAGACCTCGGGAGAAGACGACCGAGCAGCAGCGATGACTCCCCCTCCCACTCTGATGCCGCAGATGAGGCCCGGCACTCATCAGAAGACGCTTCTGACGAGGGAAGACGACTCCAGTGGGTCAGAAGACACCATGCCTCTGAGGAAGATGGGTCCTAGAAGTGTACTTAGGAAGACCACCTCCCTCATTCATTCGAGATCGGAGTCTGACTCGCAGGAAGAGTCGCTGAGTACCCGACCGGAGCAGAAGACCGCTTCTGCTACACCAAGGAGTCTTCCGAAGACTCCAGAAGACGAAGGATGGATGGATACTCCTACTGCGATGCGAGGAAGCGCAGTAAAGAGGACCGCTTCTACCATGGGGAGAGATCTTCCACCCCGGTATCGTGTCGGATATTACGTGAAGGATGTCCAAGAAAACGCGAGGTTCTTGGCTGTGGAGATGTTGTGTGCTGAAACAGAGACAAGACAGAGAAAGACAACCACGAAAACAAACGCTGCTATATATACACTCCAAATGTATGTACACTGCCGGTTCTTTCTCCTAAGAGCACAGAATTGAGAACCAGACCAGAGCAGTCAGGTTATATACCATTCCAAATGTATGTACACTACCGTTTCTTCCTCCTAACAGCACAAAACTGAGGAACAGACCAGAGCGGTCTGTAACCTACTTCAGAAGCCCAAAAACAAACCCCTGAATCGCAACCCTAGCCTGAAATCGCCAAAGCGTAGCTCAAAGCAAGAGAAACTTCTCTTTGCTAACAACCAGAGCCACAACAGTATCACACGATCCAAACTCAAGTCCAAACCACATCCACACACTAGCTCTTGGCTAAAGCTAGCTACCACAAGCCATACACAACCAACTAAGTCCTTAACGAACTCAAAAGGACGAAACCTGTAGCGAAGGAACCGAAAAAGACCTATCTGGGAACTTTCTCCTTTCGCCAAACGATCTTCAAATGTTGATAGGGTTTCCTTCCCTGACTCCGCTGGCTCAAGAAACCTTCAGATCCGACTCCCGATAGTCGAGATATCGCCAATTTTCGGTCGCAGGTGACCGAACCTTCAAAAACTCCTCCCTGCGGCTTAAAACCGCTCACGCCACACCGTGGCGTGATGAGCGATCTATCTGCAAGCGAAGATGATTGCAAGCAACCGTCTTCGCTTGCAGATAGATCTAGCTACCCTTAACCCAACGAGACTCCAAACAAGTCGTTTGGAGTTCCCCTTGCAAAACCACGCAAGAAATTTGGTCGCAGGTTGCAAAAAACTGACGTAAACCGGCTCCCTGCGACTCAAACTTGCTCACCACACCCAAACCAACAATCCAATCCACTTACAGTCTTCTCCTATGCGTAGATGAAGACTCCCTGATCGCGTAGACACCAAGAACGAAGAGCTTGGCTCACCTATCGCGAAGAACAGCCCAACCTCAGGTCGCAGGTGAACAAAAATCTGATGTAAGCGCTTCCCTGCGAGCCAATTTCTCTCACAACTCTCAAACCGCCCGATAAAAATTTGTATCATCTTCAATTTCCTGAAGAACTCGTTGTTCAGATCCCGATGGATCCAAGGACAACAAGTTTGGACTCCGGAACGGCCCAAACGGTCCAACTCTCCTTCACAGGTAACTGAAAATCCCAAATCTGCTTCCTGCGTCTCAATTTCACTCAGTACGCACTCCCCGATCCGTCTCTTCCCTAACCATTTGAACCATTGCGTAGCCTGCACAGATCTGAACCCAACGACGCCTTGCGCGTTTGCATTGGACTTCCAAATCTCCCGCACCGTCCGCTGACCGGTCGCAGGCGCAAGCAAGCCCCTTAAGCAGCCCCCTTGTTACAGTCCGTACGTACGAAGTTCAACCCTCAATAATAAGAAGCAGGCCCCTTGCGTCTTTGATATAACGCCTGGAGCCCTAAATACCCAGTCAGCAAGTAACTAGGGGTCTAGCTTGATTTTACCTTCTTTCGAATCGCATAACTTCTTCCCTGGATGTCCAAACGAAGTAAACAAGATGCCCATGAAAAGCTGACAACAAGCTCTACCCATCCATGTGATGAAAGTGAAGATCCGAAGTTGCGCCAAAAGCCCGTAAGCTGGGGCTTAGCTTGTTTTCTCCATCTTTCGAATCTTGTAACTTTTCCACTAGGCGTCTAAACGAAGTAGATGAAGTGATCATCTACTTCGTTGACAAGTGCCTATGGAAAGCTGACAAGGAGCTCTATCCACTGGTGCAATAAAAACGAAGATCCGAAATGGTGCCAAAAACCCGTAAGCTGGGGCCTAGCTTGTTTTCTCCATCTTTCGAGTCCTGTAACTTCTCCACTAGGCGTCCAAACGAAGTAGACAAAGTGCTTATGGAAAGCTGACAATGAGCTCTACCCATCTATGCGATGGAAATGGAGATCTGAAATTGTGCCAAAAACTCGTAAGCTAGGGCCTAGCTTGTCTTACCCATAAGTGTCTTTGCAGCGACAAAAGTCAAAATTTGATTTTCATGTAGGAGCCGGTCCACGACACGACACGGGAAGATGAGAAGAGTAGCTTCTTTCCGTGTGCAGAAGCTGAAGACCATAGTGGTGGAAGAGGCATCCTTGCCTCTAGAAGACAAGGTCGACACCTCCGATCGGATTGTGGAGATGAACCTGTCTTCCGCAGGAAGAAGACTCGAAGAGTTCAGTGTCTTCTTCCACTCAAAGATCCAGCCCGCTATGGAGTTGCTGGAGAAGAGGGTGAAGGCTCAGGAGAAGCCCTTACAGCTTGATTCGGTTTGCGCACCTTGATGCGTCAAGAAAAATGCCAGAAGAAGGCAGAAGCGCTGGAAGCTAGTCTTCGCACCACGGAGAAGCTCGCAGCGAGGTATGGGCCAAGACCGAACATGCTATCTTAGGGATCAGTTGGTGAAGTATGGACCAACAGGGCAACATGAGACGAAGGAGGAGACCTCGAGGGAAGACGACCGAGCAGCAGCGATGACTCCCCCTCCCACTCTGATGCCGCAGCTGAGGTCCAGCACTCATCAGAAGACGCTTCTGGTGAGGGAAGACGACTCCCGTGGGTCAGAAGACGCCACGTCTCCGAGGAAGATGGGTCCTAGAAGTGTACCTAGGAAGACCACCTCCCTCATTCATTCGGGATCGGAGTCTAACTCGCAGGAAGAGCCGATGAGTACCCGATCGGAGCAAAAGATCGCTTCTGCCACACCAAGGAGTCTTCCGAAGACTCCAGAAGACTCAAGATGGATGGATACTCCTACTGCGATGCGAGGAAGCACAGTAAAGAGGACCGCTTCTACCATGGGGAGAGATCTTCCACCCCGGAAGATGAGAAGAGTAGCTTCTTCCCGTCTGCAGAACTCGAAGACCATAGTGGTGGACGAGGCCTCCTTGTCTCTGGAAGACAAGGTCGACATCTCCGATCGGATTGTGGAGATGAACTTGTCTTCCGCAGGAAGAAGACTCGAAGAGTTCAGTGCCTTCTTCCACTCAGAGATCTAGCCAGCTATGGAGTTGCTGGAGAAGAGAGCAAAGGCTCAGGAGAAGTCCTTACAGCCTGGATTCGGTCTGCGCACCTTGATGCGTCAGGAAGAAGGCCAGAAGAAGACAGAAGCGCTGGAAGCTAGTCTCCGCACCACGGAGAAGCTCGCAGCGAGGTACAAGGCGGAAGTAGCCACTTCTGCCAAGGAGCTGACCCAACTGAAGAAGAGCAACCAGGAGTTGCAGGCGCGTTTACAGCAGCGCGACCAAGAGGTTCTCCGAGTGCGGAGGAAGATCACCGCCCTCACAGAGGAGAAGACAAGATGGAAGACGCAGCGGGAAGACGCAGAAGCGCGAGTTGCAGCCGAGAAGTGCAACGGGAAGCAGTGGAAACTCGTGCGCATGAGATGCTAGCACAGTCAGTGGAAGCGCTTCGGAAGAAGTTCAACTTCACCGCGGCTAGGAAGTTGCTTACCTTGGCTAGAGAATGGGACGATGAGTCCAAGGTGATGTTGATAGAGTGCAAGGAGAGTATGTTCCTGTACTTGGATAGACAGATAGAGGGGATGAAGACACTCTATGGACTTCTCTCGACTCCGTCACCGGTAACTACATCTTCCCAAGCTCTAGTATCATCGATCGGCGTCGACATGGAGAAGGAGGAGTTCGACCTCGCTGTGCACTTGGTAGTGACAGCGTTGGAAGCCGAGAAGACTCCGGAAGACGCCAGAAGACAAGATGTCTTCTGGAAGACAGGAAGAAGAACCGTCTTCCCAAGTATTCCGCGTGGAGGAAGCGAATTCCTCGGACCCCTATGAGGTCACCATGGTCCCTAGTACCGAACTAATGCTCCAGAAGAGCGAGGAAGCACCACTCGACTCCGCTTCCCAGAAGACGCTTCCGTCTTCCGAAGCAGAAGCAGAAGTAGAAGCCGAGGAAGAAGCAGCAACAGCGACAGCAGGGCCAGCGAAGAACGACAAGGAGGAAGCCACCTCAGTGTTACCCGAGGTGTTTGCAGAGCTTCCTAGCTTATCAGAAGTCGCGTTAGGAGCTCCGGTAGGAGCAGATCAGGTAGAGATTGTCTCTGAGCAATCAGAGTAGATAGTAACCACAACCGACGTTGACATTTCTAAACTTAGTAGGACCGAACATGCTATCTTAGGGGTGGCAGTTTTCAGTATAAAATTAGTGAGGATACCATGTGGCAGCATAAGTAGCGTAAGAACAACAAGGTGGATGGCTAATTAGGAAAGGGAAACGGCTTGCATGTGGGGTGGCAGCCTTCTGATAGCGCCCATCTCTCTCTGGTGGTTTCTCCTCTGTTTTCTCATGGTAGAAGACATAAGTAGGATCGAAGAGTAGAATTTTGAGACACATGATATACATTACGCACAGTGCACACTACACCCAATGTTAGAGACATACGAATAGACTATGATTATACCGGAGGGGTCTGCATGCTCGTTACCAGCAGTGGTTCGAAGATGTAGATAGAGATAGTGGACAGTTTAGGAGTAGGGAACGGCATCCTCGTGCAGTCCTGTTGGAAAGACTGGTGTGTCGAGGAGTCGGCGCAGGAAGTAGAGGGAGTGAGCTTCCCAATGCCAATGTGACTTCTTCTCGGAGAATGGATTGCTGATTTGAGTGCAGAAGCTTTGTCCATGTCTTCTGGGTGGTGGGTTTTCTTGGATTCACTCCCGAGTGTGCATGAGAAGCGTTCTTCTTGAATGACGGTGACTGTCAGCAGTTGTGGAATTGCAGCTTGGCTCGTCCAGTGGAGCACTTAGGATCTACGTACGGACGGTCTTATGGGTAAGGGATCCCAGAAGACAGAGTAGTCGGAGCAGCGAAGAGAAGAAGAAAGAAGCCTTCTTCCCACAGCACAAGACGACATCCTCAAGTAGAAGACGGTGCAACTGTATGCACGTTTGTTGTCTTCCTCCCCAAACTATTACAAGCAGGGATGGCTTGTTAGTCAGGATCCGGACTAGAAGCCTGTCGGAATCTTAATTTCTCCTTTTCATCTTGTTTTCTCTTGTTTGGATTTTCCCTTCTTCTCCATCTTCTCCCATCTTCCCCATCTTCCCCATCTTCTTACCTTCTTCTAGTGAGCTTCCAAGACTTCTATTGAGCTTCCGTGAAGGTGAATGTCGTTGTAGGAAGATCATTTCCGTAGGCAGAAGCTTGGGAAGGCTACAGGGGGCATACACCCTATGATTAATCTAACCCGTTGGAATGTGTGTGAGAGAGTAAAGTGTAACAGCCGTTGCTAGTCGACTTCTGCGAAGCAAGACAGTCTTCTGGAGGTGTGAGAAGCCGAGTTGAACCCCCAGAAGCCGAGAATTGCTTAGAGAAGACGGTACTGAGAAGACCGGAAGAAGTGACCTAGAAGCAAGAAGCGTCTTCCCGAGCTTCTCTGTGAATGTTTGTGTGATATTTTAGTTAGTAGTTGTTTGTTTAGGTCCAGAGCACCTTTTGGTGAGTTTGAAAGATGCGTGGTTTTGTGAGAAGACGGGATTTCTAGGCAAAACCCGTGTGTTTGTGTGTTTGAACATATCTTAGAACTTAGAACAGCGTTACTTGTGCAAATCTTTGTGGGAACAATATCTTGTATACTAAATGGGCAAAAGGAGTAATCCTGCGACACTACAATCTCCTTCTGAGAGCGGAGGCACATGCCTACTCTAAAACTCTGTGCTTGTAACGCCTGTGTGTAGAAAATGTGTGATATTAGTAGAAATGTGCGCTTGAAATCCTACCTTGGTGATCTACTTTATACAATCGCCTTTGAGTCATAGGAAGGAGATTCCTTCCAATTGCAACTCACAGCCAAGGGAAATGAGGCGCTGTCAAGAGGCCACCACCTCCCAGGCTTCGATTCTCTTCTCAGTTTAGAACTATTTTCCTACTCCTACCGTTGCCTATCCCACCACATGGACAGTCATCTAAAAATAAAGAGAGAGCTGCTTGTTTTAAAATAGCAGATTGCACTTTCTACCCAAATTAGCTAAGTCAACTGACTACTTACCTCTATTGCCCACTCCGTCAGATGATCGTCAGATGTGATCCCTATGGGGTTCTTACCTACCTGATCTCCTAATTCAGCTTCTGATAATGTGGGTAGCTCTGCTTGTACCTCTGGTGCGGCTGAGGTGGGCTTCCTCTTCGATGCTCGTAATGTGAGCTTCTGGTGTGGCTTCGAAAGACTTAAGAGGCTTCTGGGAAGCTGAGTCCACATGCGCTTCTTGATTCTTCTGCTCCACCTGCTCGACACTTGGAGCTAGGGTGACCTCACGGTGGTCGGAGATAGTCACATCCTCCCCTCTAAACACTTGAGAAGACACATCTGCTTCCTGTCTTCTAGAAGACACCTTATCTTCCGGGGTCAAGCATCGAGTCCCTCTCATATATACTTTTGGAGATCAGTAAGTCCGTCCTTCTCTTTGGTCTCTAAATATTATAGCACAACTCGATTACAAGATCGACTAAAATTTTCAACTCCGATATTAGTTCGAAGAGTTCTTGATATCATTGAAAAGCGGTCGTCAAGACCTTTCCAATGATACCTATTTGCTTCGAGATCTTACATAGAGCTTCATCTACGACCCAAAATGTCACTGGGAGCTCCAACACTTAGTATTTTCAGAGAAACTGTGATCTAATGTCAGAATGGGACCATGTGGTTTGGACTAACTTCCGTCTGTGCCAAACCCACATCTCGGACCGCTCAGACCCATCTCTCATACCTACTTCTCAAACTTGCATTTCGAGGTCCCTTTGAGATAAGCCACTACATCCTAACCCAATGTTCCAACCTTGATTTAGAGAACCACTTAAGGTTCATCTGTTTGGAACTTCTTGACCAAGCCGTTACGTCCTACTCGCAATGTTCACAACCTAGAACAAGTCCCTAGGGTTTTGTTATTCGCGTTTGAGTCCGATCTTGAGACTAAAGGTCGCAACATTCACCCCTACTTTGGAGGTTGATGGCCTCATCAACAATGATCCTTAAGTTAACACCAAGTTCAAAATGGATAGCCAACCCTTTGGTGCTAGAATTGCATTCTGATAGCTAACCTGCAGTTCTCTTCTTGACTTTGAGTCTTAAGTTGTCGCTAAAACACTTAGAAAATTCCAACTAGTCTTGAGAAGCCTAACCGTTTTGCCTATCTGTAAACAAAACTAGTTGATAATTTCTAAACATTCTACTTAAGACTCTAACTTGTTAAGTTATAAGCATTCACATCTACTTATTGGGTCTCCCGAGTTCACTTTCCAATTGCAACTTGATTTGACTTAGACGCATGACTAAGTTTACCTTGCAGTTAGAAAACTGTAACATAAGATCACTCCAAGCCCCAAGGCAAGTGTAAACCATTCATAGTCGCTTTGCCAACACTAAGATAAACTTAAGTCTTGACATCAAGACTTAGTCTTGATATAGATGCTTATCCAAACCAACTGACTTTCTTTGAGTGTGATTCGTTCCTCCTCTTGACAACATCCTAGGGATCTGAGAAGAACGAATCATCACCATGCACTACCAATGCACTTAGACAATTTCCAAGAAATAGATTCTTTATTTCACAAAATACAAGTCAAAGCTACAAAGTTCATCAATCCAAATCACCTTAAGTCGCTACTCGTATGGTTTGTCATTCCTTCATTCCTCACTGGAAGGTGATGTCCTCATCTTGCTAATGCTCTTGCTCTACTTGTCACCGTTTGAAGAGATCCAATACTTTACTTGCATGTTCCAGATCTTCCTCTAGCACCCAAGTTGTTTCCTTCAAATGGTATCCACGCCATTTGATGAAGTACTCCATTCAGTTAGATTTGCATCGTGATCGCAAAATGATCTCCATCTCACATTCTGTTTCACCTTACACGACATCAGGTTGAGATCTGAGAATTTATTTGCACTCTGGTTGCAAATCATCCTTGAAGTACTTCTTAATAAAAAACATGGAAGGTCAGATGCAATCACTCGGGAGGAAGATCTAAAGTATAGACATCTTCATGAGGATTCTTGACAATCACAAAGGGTCTTGCAAAACTTGGATGAACTCCACCAATATTCCTTCCGGAAGGGTGAAGTTTTTTGTACTCAATCATACTTCTTCCCCCACTTGAAACTTCACTTGCTGCCAATGCTTGTTTACCTGCTTTGTGTGACGGTGCTTCGTCTTGTCGAGGTTCTTTTTCATTTGTTCATCACGACGCTGCATTTCCGTCACCAACTCTTCAGCTGATGTTTGTCGCGTTCTTGGTCGTGCCGATGTAGAACTCTCTACAAGAGTGAAGTCAAGAGACCCTTTTGGCTCACGTCCGTAAGCTAGCAAGAAAGGCGGTTGCAGCATGCTTCATGGAGTTGTAGCAAGACTCTACAAGACTGAGTCACTCTGCTCAATCACTTTGACTCACGCTCACGTAATTCCTCAACTACTGATTTAGAACCGAGTGAACTCGTCTTGTTTGTCCATCCGTTTTGGGATGAAAAGCGTTATTAAAGTTTAACTTAGTCCTCAACTTTCAGAACAAGTGGTTTTTAAAAGGCACTTGTGAACATAGAGTCTCGATCTAAAATAATACTCCAAGGTAATCCATGTTAATGCCATCAAGTATCTAAGAACACTCAAGAAGTAGTGAAAATTGTTGCGGTATCCAAGGTTGAGGTAAACTTCGTTAGTTTACTAAACAGATCACAAAGATTGCGTTGTATTAGTTTGAGTTAGGCAGAGACGTGATGAAGCGTCAAACAGGTGACGCATGTTTTCACAAAGTAGGCAATGTCATCTTTCATGTGGACTAATAAAATCTTTTAGTTATAACAACTAAAGTGGACTTTTCTCTTTTATGATCTAATAAAGGCGCATCATGACACTGTTTAAGCAACTTAGTCCTTTCTTTGTCTCACATAAACTCGGCTTTGTTAGAACATGAGTAATCATGTCTCACCTGCATGTTCTGCAACTTCACTCCTCGCTTGAGCTGTTCCAAATACTCCTTCTCTTGATTATCGCTCATGTAACATTCACGTATTTGTCTCTCCAAGTCTGACTCCTTAGGACACATAGCTCGCAAAATCTGTGTCAATGATGAAAGATATTCCTCCTTGCGACTCTACGTCTAGAACCACGTTGTCCTTTCCCGCTTTACGGGTTAATTCCACATTCATGAGCGCTAAGATATCATGCCACTTTAGTTGCTTTCACGTCATCCAATCTTGTGTTTCAAAGTACTTGAGCAAAATATTATCAGTGTACACTTGGGTTTTGTGAAGTCTCAAGTAATGCAGTAATTTCATCAAGTAATGAAATATCGCAAACAGTTCCTTCTCGTGAGTTAATCATCGACTATCCGTCTTAGATAACTTCTTGCTTTAGTATGCTACAGGTTTTTTGTTATGCACCAACACTCTATCATTCGCATAGTCGCTCGTGTCTGTGTGCACCCCAAATGGTTTGTCAAACTTTGGGAGCTTCAAAATTGATGTCTCTGTCTCTATGAAATTGATCGTTCGGAAAGCATCATCTACCTCCTTGGTCCAACTTACCTGTGTGTCTTTTCTTGTCCAATCCGTTAGTGGCTTCGTTATCTTTGGAAAATCCTTTATATACTTAGTAGATCTGTGCTAGTCCCAAGAACCGCTGCATGCCCTTCATTGTAGTTGGAGGTTCTCAAATCACAATCGTGTCCACTTTCTGCATATCTGCACCAACTCCTTCTGCACTTATGACATGTCCTAAGAAGTTAATGCGTTCTAAACCAAACTCACTCTTGCCAATATTGGCAAACAGCTTATGCTCTTATAACTTTGTCAACACCACCCTAAGCTGCTCCGCGTGCGACTCCAAGATTTTTGAGTAGATCAAGATGTGGTTGATGAAAATGATGACAAGCTCATCCATTTTCTCGCGAAAACTTGTGTCCATCAATGCGATGAATGTCGAAGGAGCGTTGTAGAGTCCAAATGACATCACTATGAACTCAAATTGTAGTGACGCAAGATTTCTCCTTTTGTCCATTTAGTATACAAGATATCGTTCCCACAGAGGATTTGCACAAGTATCGCTACTCTAAGTTCTAAGATCTGTTCAAACACACAAACACACGGATTTTATCTAGAAATCTCATCTTCTCACAAAACCACACGGCTTCTAGACCCTTCAGAAGGTGCTCTGGACCTAAACAAACAACTACCACCTAAAATATCACACAATTATCTACAAGGAAGCTCGGGAAGACGCGTCCTGCTTCCAAGTCTCTTCTTCCAGTCTTCTCAACACAGTCTTCCCGAAGCAATTCTCTGCTTCTGGGCGTTCAACTCGGCTTCTCACACCTCCAAAAGACTGCTCCTGCTTCGTAGAAGTCGAACTAGCAACATCTGTCCCACATTGCTCTTCCAAATCTCAACGGGTTAGATCAATCACAAGGTGTATGCCCTCTGTAGCCTTCCCAGGCTTCTGTCTATGGAAACGACCTTCCTGCAGCACTACAACGACAGTCACTTTCACAGAAGCTCAATAGAAGTCTCGGAAGCTCACTAGAAGAAGATAGGAAGATGGGAAGATGGGAGAAGATGAGGAAGAAGGAAAAATCCAAACAAGAGAAAACAAGATGAAAGTGAGAAATTAAGACTCCCACAGGCTTCTAGTCCGGATCCTGACTAACAAGCCATCCCTGCTTGTAGTAATTTGGAGAGGAAGACAACAAATTCACTTACAGTCACACAGTCTTCTACTTGATGATGTCATCTTCTGCTGTGGAAAGAAGGCTTCTTTCTTCTTTTGTCGTTGCTTCGACTACTCCGTCTTCTGGGATTGCTTATCCATAAGACCGTCCGTACGTAGATCCTAAGTGCTCCACTGGATGAGACAAGTTTCGACTCTGCACAACTTCTAACAATCACCGCCACTCAAAGAGAAGGCTTCCCATGCACAATGGGGTGTGAATTCGAGGAAACCCACTGCCCAGAAGACACAGACAAAGCTTCTGCACTCAAATCCAAAATCCATTCCTCGAGAAGAAGGCACATTGATGTTGGGAAGCTCACTCCCTATGTCCTGCTCCTACTCCTCGACACACCAGCTTAGTAACAGGACTACACGAGGATGCCGTTCCCTGCTCTAAATTATCCACTATCTCCATCTACATCTTCGAATCACTGCTAGCAACAGAAGAATGTAGATCCCTCCTGTGTAATCTCAATCTATTCGTATGTCTCTAACATCGGATGTAGTGTGTGTATAGTATGTTTTGTGCGCATAATAGTGTGTGCACAATGCGCATGAAATCCTACTCTGTCTTCTAACTTATACTACCACCTTGAGGCGCATGGGAGAGTTCTCCTCCAATCCTCACTTGCAATCTAGGAGATGGGGCGCTGTCAGAAGGTCACCACCTCACATGCAGTCGGTTCCCTGCCTTGGTTTAGACATTTGCTTTGCTACTTCTGCGCTGCCTACCCTGTCACATGGACAGTCATCTAATATTATAGTTAAACTGCCACCTCCTAAGATAGTAATTTCAGTTCCTATCAAAATTAGATAAGTCATCTGTCTTTTTGACTTGTTGTCTACTCTAATTATTCGAATGCGATCTCCTCCTGATCTACTCCTACCTGAACTCCTAACTCGGCTTCTGATAAGGTGGGAATCCCTACGAGTACCTTGGGTGTCACTGAGGTAGCTTCCTCCTCAACATTCGTGGTTGGCTCAGCTGGTGCGGCTTTGGAAGACGGAAGCGTCTTCTGGGAAGCTGAGTCGACTTGTGCTTCCTCGCTATTCTGCGGTACTGGTTCGACGCTGAGAGCTATGGTGATCTCGCAGTGGTCTGAGGAAGTCACCTCCTCCAATCGAAACACCTGGGAAGACAACTCTTCTTCCTATCTTTCAAAAGACATCTTGTCTTCCGGGGCTTCTTCTGTAATCTTCTCGGTTTCCAACGCTGTCACTACCAAGTGGACAGCGAGGTCGAACTCCTCCTTCTCCAAATCTGTCTCGATTGTTGATTCTGGAGCATGGGAAGATGTAGCCGCTGGTGGTGGAATCGAAGAAAGACCATAAGGCGTCTTCAAACTCTCAATCTGTCGATCCAGGTAACGGAACATACTTTTCTTGCACTCCACTAGCATCGCTCTGGATTCATCATCCCACTCCTTGGCTAGGGTGAGAAGCTTCCTACCCGCGGTGAAGTTGAACTTCTTACGAAGTGCTTCCACCGTCTGTGCTAGCAATCCCTGCGTGCGAGCTTCTGCTGCTTCCCGCTGCGTCTTCTCTGCTGCAGCATGTGCTTCTGCGGCTTCCCGTAGTGTCTTTCACGTTGTCGTCTCCTCTGCGAGAGTGGTTATCTTATCTTTGACTCGCAGAACCTCCTGGTCATGTTGCTGTAGACGTGCCTGATAAAATGATGAAATGAGGACCATAAAGTTTTTTCTCTTAATTTCTCTTACAAAACTCACAAAAACAGCACGTTCTCAAGTTCAGATGTAGCTCTCCAGACACCGTCTTCTAGAAGTAACCTTGTAGACGTAGACTTCTAGATGCCTTCGTCTCAACTCAAACCTCACAAAACTTTCACTATATAGAATGTACAAAAGTTAGATTAGTCTTTGGAGATCTCTCTTCCCTTAAGATATATGTGAACCGCCTCATGCTAGATACAGAATAACATTGAGCATGATGTCTTCTTCTTACCACCTGGTCCTGGTGTAGTCTGACATACAGTCTAGGTGGCAATAATAGTTAGTAAACTGAAAGAACAACTTTCACATCACTTCTGTTAACTTTTCTCTCTCTTTCCGTTTACTTGGTCCTTACGTCTACATTTAGACGTCACGGATGCTCCGCTGTGATAAAAGAACTTAGTGGCTGGTCTCTCTACTTTCTGAAGCAGTCTTGATGCTCTCTGATAGTGTGTGTTCATGAGATCTTGCTAACGGCAATGGGAGATGAAAACTGTACTACCTTGCGTGTGGTAGTCTGTCCGATGGCCCTCTAGTCTTCTGTTGTCATTTCTCAAACAGCCAAGGTGGTACTGACACCGCTCCATTTGGATGTACGCATTGTCCCTGGTACGGCTCTTTGATGTTTAGCTTTCAGACAATGCAAGTTTACACTCCAACTCTTTAATGTGCGTGGTGAACATTATCTGTACCTGCAAATGTAAGACGTATGCGTCATGGACATAAGGTCCATCTTACAACACAAGTTCCTCTCTGAAATAACACAGTCAAATATTTCATGTTTCCTTCTTCTAACCCACTATATACACAAGGCAAAAAGGAAGTGCAGAACCTGCCACTGAGGCAAAGAAACGAATCACTAAGGTGTGTTTAGAACAATAGACACAAAATGTCCCTTTCGCATAAGATTGCATAAAATTTCCCTCTATCCATCTTCTATGATGGTGATCTCTAGCCATTAGCTTCAAGAAATCAAGCTTCTACTCTATTGTAACACTAGGGTCGCTCCACACATATGCGTACATATGGCACAAGCCTAGTCTTCAACTTGTATACCCTTACACCAAGCAAAACAACTGAACCCTCAGCTTGAGGAGACGACGCCGTCCTAAGATGTTGAAGTTAAACCACCATATGTAAAAAAATAATACTTTGGACGGTTGACTGACTAACTAAAGTGTCTGCATGTGTAGAAACGATTGATCCCTAACATTAAATGATGACTATATCTCGGGTGGTCACGGAGAACACTTGTGTAGTGTCCTCCTCCTCCTGAGGCCGGGGAACTGGAAGGACTGATATCTCCTCCAGGGGAGTTCCTGATGGGTCACTGACCATGGCTGGCAAAGGACTGAGCAGTTGGTGGTGCAGACGCTGCCATCCCCACACTTGTAACTGATTGCTACCTATGCAAGATGCCAAGATCTTGCCTACTCTTAACTATTTCCTCCATAGTGTTATTACGGCCTAAAGGTACCAGCCAGGCTTCAGAGGATCTCCTTAAGCCTTTAGACATTACCGAACATGTGGTAGGTACATAATTATTCCCCTTGTACTGCAGAACAACTTGGCTCATCCATCCATTCTTTGAGAAACACTCAGCGCAATGAATAGCCAACGGATGGAAAGACCCCATCATCTTTCCCTCATACTGGTATTTCGACCTCTAGGAAAAACAGAAGTGACGAAGTACCTCTTGCGGACGCTCTCATCTGTATAATTAGGAAGTAAGTAAAATATTTTTGCACAAGCAGTTTATAATTTTATCTATCCATATAGGTTGAGTTAAGAAATATCTTAAAGAAAAGAAATAATTAAATAAAAAGTATAGATTTGGTTACCACATCCGTTCCTACCCTACCTAGAGTGGTAGTTCGTAAATCCGTGAGCACTATCGTTTTACTACTCCACTAAACATCTTCCATCACCTTGTGATAATCGACATCATATCGTGTTATAGATGCATATTTGTATATTCAGAATGTCCTACTGCTGATTATATCACTGGTGTACATTGTAATGATATGATCAATCCAGAAATAATGATACCTGCACCTTATAGTTATCCATCTCTATAATTAACGAACTGATACTTGTTAAAATGGACATATATCTTTTGATATAAGGAGATTTCTCTTGATATTAGTTATTAATTGCTGATAGACTACTTTTCCTTTAATACTTTCAAACATCTTTTGATTTTCCTTGTGTGTTACAAATACTATATGTTTATTCTTATCTAATAAACATATAGTATTTTATTAGATGAGAATAGAAGCTTTATAACCACATGAAGTTTATACAATCATATGTTTTCAAATTTCACAAATTTACACAATTATAACAAGTGTGATTAACAAGAAATTATTTTGTAAACTATATACTAGGACCATTTTCGAAACGATTAACAATCTCAATATCGTCATTTATAATGGAATTATATGGGAAACTGAAGATGTTATATATATATATATGAACCATGGCTTTTACGTAGCCATAGCTCCTTCACCTTTATGAACTTATCAGTTTTGAAACCTACTTAAAATGAACATCTGTTAAAAATTTGAACAAGATAGGATTTTGATAAAATTAATTTTTGCCCGAGATTAGACTTGCCAATTTGGTTGCTATCTAATTTACTATCCCGATCCTTACCGGGTTGAATGATATACTATGTTCACATTCATTGCTACATTTCTGTTCTCCATGGAGGTCATCAGATGCGACATGCGTCTGAGCTTGGAAATTATCTGCAGTAACAACTAAAGCTAGTTAGTCATTTTGTCGATGGTACAAAAAGGAGATAGTGATTATCGATTCTGCTATCATCCTTTACAACTAGGAAGATATTATACATGATTTTTCTTGGAAAAATAGCTAGCTTGGAGAATAGAATTTTGGCTAGAAATGAAGAGTAAGAAAACAAGATCCATTATTTAATTTTATATATTAAGAAATTATTACAGTGTGGTGAACAAAAATTCATAGTAGTCTTCGCAACACATGAACATGAATAAGAGCGCAACAAATCGTATCCAAGATCAGAAGAAATCAGAATTAGAACTTCATTGTTATAAGTATTACTCCACATGTATTGCTCAAACCGTTACAAAAACTCTCAAGTGATTTCCTCTCTATCGCTAGAAGTTAAAATCAATTCCTTTAACTTTCACATGACATAACTGTTTATCATAAGCTGATGTAGCCTTAAGGCTAAGACTTGACAAGAGAGGAGTAAAAAAATATTAGAAATCAAGAAATGAAAAACTGAATGGACAAAGAGATAAGAAATCTAACGTCAATATCCACTTTCTGTACATGCGATGGCAATGAGACCTTTCGGGTCTACTCTTCCATAAAAATATTTAGTGGGACATATAAATCTTGATGGGCTCTCTCTCGGATCCTATCTCCAAACCTGAACATAGTGATAATATCTTCCAACATGACATATACACGGACAGTCTCTCACTGTAGAGCATCTTGGATCTATAACTACGTAGGTTACTCCAGAATGCTGACCTATGTTTCAAAGCACTTCACTCTTTTGGCGTAAGCAACTCTAGTGGACTGCCGAATGATGGCCGACCTAACACTCTACACATGCTCCTCTTATGTCTTTACCTCTAAGATAAGACGTCTGATCTACTCTTTCGTCTTTGCATTCTTTTCCATGCGTAGCTGCTCTATCTCAAGGAGACTATTCTCTTGAGCTAGGAGTCGACTCTCAATTGTATCAATTGCTCATGGTCGTGTCCAAGTATGTCGTCACTCCTCAATGTGTTATGCTGAATCTTGATAACGAACTCACAGATAGCATAGCGTACGTAATCTAAAATCATGTGCTATGACCAATCTCTCAAAAACAACTATCTCATGTAACTCAATCAGACCACCTTCTACATTTAACGTCAAGTGCTATATGAATCTAACCCATTTTCTTGAAAGAAGAGTTGTCTCCACGAGATCTGACTAGATATCATCTAAAGGGATCTCTGGTTTTTTTTGAGAGCATTTATCCCTCTTTCTAAGCCTGCTACTCCTCCTGAAGATCGCTGGTGGTGAGTTGTCACTCTCCTCAGATGGTGCTACAGCGAGACGAAGTGACGTCTTCATCTCACACCCCCTTGGTATACCTCCAAGCTCCGATCCACTATCTCTCACAATATGAGAGACTGCTCTGACTACTCTCATAGAGACATCCAACTATATAGAGAAAAGACACGACAACAAAAACTCTTGCTCCTCTTCTGACATCTCTATAACTGTGGAATAAAGGTGAACCAAAAACGCTGGAAGATGTCAAACGACCTTGGTACCTAACAAGCGTACCAAGTCCTGAACATAAATGTGAACTCATGCTCCTCAATCCACTCATCTCCCTTGATGACTCCCTCGAAGAACTCAACTTCACAACCATGTATGTAAATCTTCTTCTTACCAAAGAAGACAGACATGTAAACTCAAGCTAAGGCTCTACGCTCCGCTATGGATCCAAATACATCTCTATCTTCCACTCGTTGTCGATGGTTGCTTCCTCTACGAAGACACCCCAGTGATAAATTGTCACCTTGATCACTGCAGCCTCTTTGTGAGATATGTAACCTCCATCCTCACTCTCTAACTTCATCAATGTCCTCTTTCACTCTCAGGGGTCCATAGACCAAGCCGAGCACTCATTGTCAACAAATGCTTGCTGATATATCTCTACTCGAAGGCAAAAAGATTTGCTCGCTGATATATCTCTACTCGAAGACAAAAAGGTTAGCTTGAGAGGTTACTAACACGTCCCTTGCATGCTGAAAGTCCTCCCAAGACATCTCCAGTCCACGTACAAACATTCTAGCCATCGACTGCTGACTGGGACGATGCACCGTCTGATGAGAAATTCGGACTAAAAATACGAGATGGTGTAATGTCCAAACAGATGACAAAATGACACAACGTCCAACTCCACTAACAAGACGTTGCCACGTCTACTAACAAATATTGAGAAACAAAGATCGAGATGATACACCGTTGAACGAATATAATAAAAATAAACACAATGTATAATTAAAATAACAAGGTACCATTATCTACTAATACAATCTAAACTGTGAAACATCTTACTACAATGATCACGACGACTCCAACTTCAACAACCAAGACGATACATCGTATACTAAATGACAGGGATGAAACCTTGTCTAAAACTTCACTAGGATGATAAATCATTTTTGAATCTTCGGAGCTACATTTCTCTTTTTCGTGGACAAGTTAAACAGTGGAACATCCTACTACAATGATCGCGACGGCACAACATCCAACTTCAACAACCAAGACAATACACCGTCTACTAAAATGACAAAGGATGACACCCTGTCTAAAACCCCACTAACGAGATGGCGCACCATCCAACTAAATAACAAAGGAACTTCCCTACTGTAGTGGATATCAGATCAACTGCACATCATTAAATTAAATCTAATACACATGCTATGCGAGTAGGGAGAGATACCATAAAACCATCAGTCCGATACTCTGAGTATCTGCAGCATAAATCCTATATGAGGAGCTCAGCCATCTCAAGCATTACCACCTAGGAACTCTGCGTAATACAGTAGGAGGATTCTAGTTCGTGGGTTTACTTTCAGCCATGTGCCAAGACTTCAACTTCTAACTCATAGAGTTCTCTTCCATGTAGTAGCTCAGCTCACAACAACGTATGAATGTCCCGGAGATGCCTTCTTCTCTCTCATAGAGCACTTATGTCTTAGCGTCAAAAGCTACAAGAAGTCTTCCCACCAAAGTTTGGTGGTCAAGGACTCCCATTATCATGGCTGAGAAATTTCTCGTAAGTACAAGAGAATGGTTCTTGGTGTCGTAGTGATACTCTTAAGGCAAATTTCTCGTATGTACAAGATAATGGCTCTTGGTATCGTAGTGATACTCTTACGGCACGATATCCTTCCCACCCGGACGCAGATCTCCTTGGCTGATAACGCGATTCCCTTGAGCCGAAAGAAAATTCCTTTGGACCCTAAGCTCAACCGGCCTACACAGTAGATCTGTCCGCACTGGTCTGTTACTCTGGGTGCATTACAAGCCCTTCAAAATGCTAAGCCCATTGTCATTGACCAAAGGTCCTTCTCGAGATTTTGATGCACGTCAAACCGAAATGTACCCCTTACCTAGGGTGGCGCTTTACTCTTCCTCAGCCAGATCTGTACTTTACCCCCACGGTCGCTGCTTGGTGCCCTAGTCGCTAGAATACATACGTTTGATTTGATTTGGAGCAACTCCTAAACTACTGAACTGATTCCCCTTCTTCCTTAGGATCTCAAGTGCTCCTGTTCAATTTGGATTCTTCCCGTGGTTCTGTTGATAGCCTGATGTATCCGCTCATCTGACTACACAAATGGCTATCGAGCTTCGATTGATAAAGAGGAGTATCTTGTTGACCTCGAATTTTAGCAAAGACATGATCTCTTGAGGATATGCTCGTCGTGCTCAGTTTCTTCGTCCGTTGATAACCTCTCTATTTGCGTTGAGCGACTTCCTTCGAGGCGTTGCTGCTGTTCCACACCTCCATGTCGCTAGAATTAACTCACTTCCACCTGCAGCGTATCTCTCGTAGTCGGGCTTTTTTATGGCTTTGAGATCCCTAATTCTGAGTACCCAATCCACCTATCTCCTTACGAATGGTTTCCAGTTTTAGTTCCAAAACAAGAATTGCTACGGCTGAATTTCTCGTGCACTCAACTCGTCCTTCCTCCGCGGTGCCTGCTTCCGTCCTCCTTCAGTGTTTGAACTTTTACCTCAGTCCGCGACTATTTGACTACGGGGTAGGGTTTAGCTGGTGTTTTGAAAGGGATAACTCAGTCGCCTCTCTCATCAGCCGATAGTGCTCGATTTGCCAAGTGTCCAAAGCTAAGGAGTGGGTTCACCAAGTCGTCCTGGTGGTTAGTGCTAGTGTACCCACTGTTGTAAATGTATTCCCTCTGCCTACCATGTACCGTGTAAGGGAATTTTACTTAGAGCCGAATCCTCTTTCTTGGACCCCGATTATTCCCTACCACCTATCGCCCAGTCGTGATCTTATATATTATATATCCCTTCGATGGGTTGGTGGCCTGCCTCGTAAATCCGAATCAATAGCTTTCTTCACAATCCTAGCTTCCTTACGTCTCCTTATTGTAGTAAACTAATATTTCTCTGGGTGTAATGCAATTCTTGTTTCTCTGGATTTCTCAAAACATTCATAAACAAACAAAACACTCATTTCTCATAAACTCCAGATGTAACGTTCTAATCCCAAAGACACAAAAATCATCAAGGAAGATTTTGATGAACTTGTGTAGATACTCTTGGAAAATGATGATCATGAGACGCTGGAGCGTCGCAGTTGCGTTACACAACCCAAAAGAGCATCTGGTGATATGCAAGATTACCCTGGTCCGTAGTAAAGATCGTTGTGACTTTATCCTCCTCCTTAATGGATATTTTATTATAGCTTGAGAACCCATCCAAGAAACTGTAACACTCGTGCCCAACCACCTGATCCAGCACAGAATCAGTGAAGGCAGCAGATGATGATCTTTTTGGGTAACCATGTTAAGACGGCAGAGATCTTAGCAAACACGGGTCTTGCTTGTTTGCTTCTTCGGCACGAAACCCACTCACTACTGAGTACAGAAAAAAATACTCATGCTTGCAAATACTGATCTATCTGATCTTTTACTAACAGAGAGTACTTCGGATTTAATCGGTGCTGCTTTGACGTACAAGTGTGATGCCCTCCATCAGATCAACTCTGACATGCATCCGGATTGATCATACTGTCAGTGTGGCTTGCCTCGCTTACATCAAAATATTCAAGCATACATTCCTCTTTGTCAAAGTCAGATGATGCGTCTCTTGAGACTACTAGGTCCACAACCACTCCATCTTCTTCATTTATCTTGTAACACTCCAAGAAGTGACAGTCCACATCCCATGCATCTCCATCCAAACCTTGACTTCCTGACAGTGCTCCTGCCCAGTATTCGAAATAATGCTCCATCTCATAGTCCTCAACAATGCGAGTCTCCAGATCTAGTGTCTGTCAATGCTCTGTGTAGAGGATGTGGTCTCTCCACTCTTCCTACTCATCTGAGTTTATCATCTCATCTTTTGAATCCAAGTGATCAGCTGGATCCCAAGGGATTATCTCATCAATGAACCTCAACACACAGGTTGGACACTCAAATCCATGCTTATCATATTCTGATAGTCTGTGGGAGGAACTACCTTTTGATAATGTATCTCCCTCTCATGCAGCTGCCTCACCAATGAGAGATGAGACTTACCAATCCACTCTCCTTCATCTTCAATCCAAAATAAACTAGGGAACTACTCCTCCTAGTAATTCCTCTATGATGATGAGTGAAACAAAAATAGGCTTTTTTAATTTTTAAATAACTTTTAAAGTAAAAATAGAGTATTTTATAAAAAAGTGAATTCTTTTGATACTATTTCTTTTTAATATTATAATTCTTTTTAAATCATTGTTTTTAAAAAATAGAATTACTAAAATACCTCTTGACTCGCACATGTTATCAGCAAAATACAAAGAGTTGTCCCCCTAGCGTGTCTATTCACCATGTGATGAATTGCTTGTGTATAATAGTAATATGTGAGTTGAAGAACGAAGATAATGAATGTATGGAGATATCATGGAGAAAGATGAATAATCTCTTGCAAGAGAAATGATATCCACTTGTCAAATTCTATGGCTGTATGCTTGATAAAGCTGAAGTTGGATGGATAGCAGTTTGGAATGCCTTCTAGAACAATTTGATGAATCCTGATTGCGCATGGAGGGAAGTAAGATCTTAGGTATCAAGTGTTAGACTTAATATTTATGTCTTAAGAATTAATATTTATCCCCTGCAACATCATCTAAAAACTATTTATCAAGAATACATTTTTCCCTTAAGAAGATAATGTCATGTAGACATTATTGTTCACAAAAGAAAATAATTCTAGAGTGGACACTGACTTGGTAATAAATATTTGGATTACACAAGATAATGCCATGTGGACATTATCTTCAGAAAGTAGAAGATAATTCAGGAGAAGAGAAGATCATATCATGTGAGCATTGACTTCTCTTTGGTAGGATATGTGGAGGTAAAAAATGTGAAACGGATAAAGTGGAAGAAGATAAACAAGGAGAGATGTGCTAGAGAGCACTTAAACAGTGAGCAATGTGGAGGTCAATTGGTGGATCATGTCCTTGATGAAGTCCGTGGAGGGAAGAAGAGCATAGAGTTGTAAAGAGAGATGTTTTAGATGTCCTATTATATCATGAGGAGATGTTTTATCTCAAGTAAATAGATACACGTGGAGGAGGCAAGGACAGACAAAGTCAGGGCTTATGGTGGTGTCCATCACTATTTCTTGAAGAGTTGGGATCAAAGATAGAAGGGTGGAGGGCGAAGATGAAGGTGCAGAGTAACAAGGTGCAACCTTCGTGGTTATATGAAATTTTAGCTTCAGATTTTATATAATATTTTTAGATAAATGTACGTCTTGGATCGATGTTTAACGCTTCTTTGTGATGATACAGTGTTAACTAAGGAGGTGGAAAAGACTATACAGTCGACTGGAAGCAAGACGTTGGAGGTGCAAGAGGATTTGTATCTTTATCAATTCAAAGAGTTTGAGTTTGAGCTCAAACCTTCATCATACTCTGACTGGGTTGTACAAAATGGCCGGGAAAGCAACATAGATAGCGGTTGAACTAAACTCTCTTGAACTCTTGAACTCACGACTTGAACTTCAACATCTCATCGTCAACTTCTACACCCTCTTCGTTAGCATCGATCTGTCCATCAGAATCACTTTTTGCTACGTTTCCTTCTTGTACCTCAGTTTCTTGCTGTTGTGCAAGGTCTGAGCTCCCGTCAGCGCTGTCATTTTCTTGATTTTGAACTATCATCCTGCTGATTTGGATTTGCCTCGGGTGGCACAACAGACGTCTTGTGAATGAATTTGGAGCCGATGTGAAAGCCTGCACTATATAGAAGGTGCACAATCAGATCATTTGTGTCTGAAACTAGTGTATCTAGGTCGTAGTAAATGTCCACATTTGCTTCTGCACTTTCCTAGCTAAACCTTACATCGATCCAATACCTCACAGCCTTATCCGTCAGCTCTCACCTAGCCTACCATGAACTTGATTTCTAGTCTGCCTAGCAACCTATAGCTTCTCAGCAACTGCACACTCGTCTGATATTCCTTGGTGATGAGCTTGCTTTAGTGTCTGCGCAAATAGAAGTAATGATCAATTGAAGATTAGAAATTGAGGAATTTTGTACACCAAGGTCAGAAGAAGATGTGGAGTTGAAGGTGTTAACATACACGAGACAACATTTTCTCCAGCCAATATCTGCGTGCTCACAACCATTTTGTTTGAAAATGCTCTCCATTCCTTTTGCTGGCTTCAAGTTCTTGGATGCATCTCTTTTCTTCCTTAGATGACAGTCGACCTCGTTTGTATTTCTCAAGATTCATCTCAAAAATGTTACTTGAATATGCTTCAATACTTTGCAATGCAAAACAGCTGATCGAATCTGCAATCAAACACCTATACTACATGCGTGTAACATTGCGCTAACAGGAATTCGGCCCGAATGTACATCTTGCCTTGCTACTTACATCGCTGCAGCTATGGTGGCTATCGAAGCAAAATTGCAGACACAAGAAGTAATACTTATTGTCTGGTTATTCAACTTCAAATCTCTCTCGAATTTGACTGGATCGAGTATGCAATTGCGAAGTCGACTACAGCTGAATGGCAAGGACTGACCATTCAACAATTAGGTTTCGTTCCTATTCAGTGACACACATGAACTTGATGACAAATTTTGCGGTATGTCTGAATAGCATTTCTCTACCATTCCGTAGCACGAGGAAGCTAAACCTAAAAAGATCGTCATTCATGTCCGACTTAAGTTCCATTGTGCACGATCACAATAACCACAACTGGGACTAGAACTATGCGCGATAAGGGTACATGTAGTATGCCACAACTATAGTTAGGACGGTAGGTCCTCCTACTGAATGTCAAGTGATTGTCATTCAACCCTCGTGGCAACATTTGCAGTTTTATAGTAGGACTAGGCTGCGGCTATGCGCAGTAAGGATACATGTAGTATACCACAACTATAGTTAAGACCGTCCGCCCTCATATTGAATATCAAGCGATTGTCATTCAACCCTCACGACAGCATTTGCAGTCTCAAGACTAGGATTGGGATTATGCACGGTAAGGATACATGTAGTATACCATAATTATAGTTAGGACGTTCTGTCCTCCTACTGAATGTCAGATGATTGTCATTCAGTCCCAACGTCCGCTATGAACCACTGATTGAATGACGGTATCGTACTATTTGATACAACCATTGAACTAGTATTGTTTCATCACGCAACCTCTGATAGGACTCACCGGATGGTGATATTTAATATTGTTCGAAGTCATCTCTGAATGACAATTTAATGTTATTCATTGCGATCATTCAACTTATTCGAATGGCCATAGTTTGCTATTCAGTCACAAGGACCCTACTTGAATAGCAATAACGTTCCATTCAACCATAAAGGTCACATGTGAATGGTATGAGCCTACCATTCAGTGAAGATACCAATGGTCATTTCGGGTCTTTATGACATGAACTGCAAAAATCACACATGAAACAAGTGAACAACAACATCTTCTCAGCTGAATTAGCAATAAACTACAAAACATGTCATGCACCATAATTCAGTGGAATTAGTTGGATAAGCACCATAAGTCAATCACTGCAACCATACTGTGACTCGGAGTCTGACTCACAATCTTTACAGTTAGACCCGAGTGAAAAATGAAGCACATGCTCTCCATCGGATAATATGTGAGAGATGTGATCGATGCTAGACTATAAATCAACATAAGGTACAGCCGGAGCATCTAGTACAAGACACGGTACTGGTGTTAGAATTGAACCAGTTTGGGATAATGGTTGAGATCTTCCGCATGTCCTCTTGTTATGGCTCGTGACTCTACATACACTACATACTTGGGAAGTTCTACTGGCCGATACTCTTCTGATAATTGACATAACATCACCATCCGTTTCCAATCTCAATGGTTGATCAACAAACTCCTCGAAGTCTGGAAATAACAATTCGGTTCTTGGCTTTGAAACTACACGAGGTGTTGGAGTCAAGCTGGTGTAAGCAGCTCTATTGTTTGAGGTCTTGATCTTACTTCCTGCAAGGCGAAAGCTAGTAGAGAGTGCATTAAATGGACATAACAATTTTCAAATACCAAATGCTATTAAATCGTCTTGCTGGATATGCTCCCAACTCCATGCCCCAAAAAATGACATGAGAGCAAGGTTACTTCATTTCTTAGTACTCTAAACAAGTACACTCTAAATGTTGATCTCCTCCATGACGGACTATGATGTTACTGTGCTCGTCAATTGTTTGAATAGATGCCTCGATAGGATTGGATTCGATGCACTAATGCATTTCTCCACCAGACAGCTCTGTGCAAAAACTGAGAGCAATGTCGTTTGCTCCTCCAACTCCAGCCGATGTTGCAGAAATTTCTACATCAAATAATATCAGATATCGTCCAGAAATCTTGAACAATGAGTTGAACCTTGTGCTTTAAAATGACATTCATACTCGATGAGGTTTGACGTAGTTTTATCATAGCGAGGCAAAAGAAATGCACACTTTGTGAAACATCTAGACCTTATACTTTGGATGTAGTTTGCAAGAGCCAATCCTACCTCTCATGTTGTCCAACCTTCGACTGTATCTGTAAGCAAGGCATGTCAGTGCAAGATCAAACATACCTCAGTAAACTAAGGACACTAATTCTTTACCATTCACTTCACTCTCAGCAACTAACCATAAAAGAAGTACATGAACCAGGATGAAGCTTTGAAACTCAACTCGGATAAAGAACTTATGTATATAAGCTCTTTAAATTGTCACTCTGTTTGTTTGCCGAATCGAGTTCTGATATTCATTTCAATGTGAAAAAGTACAGTGTCCGTGCACTATCTCTGGAAAGACTTCTACAATCGTAGCCTCCAGGCCCTTCTGCCTATCCAAAATAATGACAGTCTTCAACAGCATGGACCTTCCAATAGCTTCCCGCAGTAGTCGACAAAACCAAAACCATGAGTTTGAGTTCTCAACTGGAGCTACGACATACACTAAAATGATCAATGACTACTTTCTTAGTTTTCTCACTCAACAACAGTCATTGGATCAGATTCAAAAATTCATCTACATAGAGCTAGTATGTAATGGAAAGATATATCTTGCAACATATGCACCCAGTCTCTAGCATGCTCTCTGCCTCATCATAATGGCATATAGGTTGTGCGTTTTTCATAACTATTTCTAATTTCTTCTTGCAATGCTTCACTCAAATATTTCTGTCTAAAGCTACTCCATGACTTATCACAGTGCTCAAATATTTTGAGATGGATGCTTCTCCATACCACACAGCAAGATGTCATGGACAAGTATGTAAAAGCTCACATACTGTCACTCGAATTATAGCTATGTGCTTTCCATGCTGAGCTTGGACACGCTAGGAATACCAATTCTAAACGATCCCAAGTTAAGATTTCCCACCATCGTGAAAGACTAATTTTCCTACGGTCAAGTATTGCATCTGTTCACCAGCTCGACGATTCGCACTTTTCACAAATACATTTGATCTTTGTGTCTCAGACCTCCCAGTGTCTTCTGGAGCCACGATAAGCTTTCGTCTACAATTATACCCTACATGAACTCTCTAAAGTCTTTCTCTAAAGATTCATATAACGATTCCTCACAATTTCATTCAGGTGCAGATTTCTCAAAAATAGCATCGGAAGGGTGCTTTTTACACTTCATTTTTGAGCCATACCTACAAACTCTACATTATCTACATTATCTGTTCGATTTCAGCCGTTGGAAAGCACGACTATGCAGAAATGACCAACATTCAACACTCTAGTCGAAATTGGCAACCAAGTCAAATTGCTCATCGATACGAACTCTCGTGATAGCTTCTCAAATATATTTCAATGTTTTCCTTGAAGATCATGATTGGAAGTTGTCATTCGATCCATGTGCTATCTCCTCCGTTCAATGTCAGTGTTTCAGTATTCTCCACAAGTGCAATTGAAATTCGATGTCTAGTTATGGAGAAATGAAGATGGTCAACTATGGCTTTTGGCAGATCAACATCGATCTCTCTGATCTCCATATCCATGTGCTCAACTATAAAATTTGAACTTGATCGATGACAAGACGTTCAAAAGTTTGATGACACCCTGGCTCACTGTGACGTACGACCGTCTAACAATCCTATTCCCGTGTGAAAATATTTCTGACTCCTCTACATTAAGTCCAAAATGCTTGGCTCCTCCACGTCAAGTTGAAAATGCCACTATGTTTCCAGCAAAATCTCCATGTAGGATGTGTGACCAAGAACATGGATGAGGATGTGACCAAGAGACATGTATAAGTCGTGGGAGGGACCAAGTGAAATTGAGGTTTCAAAGGTGTGACCAAGTAAATTATCCTATCTATGAGAAGATTGTAAGCAAGTAAAGTATTGTGGGCAACTTTACTACTTTGGATGAAAATGTAATGCAACATCCCATGTGATAGAAGAATAATATTCAGATGAGTTACATTTGCTTTCCTAAGAGAGCACAAGCTCTCGAAGAAAATAACACAAGACTTTATACAAGGATCAAAGAGAATATGTATTAATATAGATTTAGCCAGTCTCGGACACTGAAGCATCAAGGCATAGGTGAACACTGCTAATCAGATATCATGCCTATACATGACTTTTCTCTGAAAAATGTTGCTTAATAGAGGAGAGATCTTTAAACTCGAGCCAAACACGTCAAGAAGGACGCGCATGAAGAGAATACACCCCAAAACAGCAAAACAGGTCGAAAACACACTAAACAAGGTCCAACTCCGTCAAATTGACACTCGTAGACGGGATTACGTCAAATTTTGAACCCCTGCGACCTTCTTCTCCTTCGATCCTTCATCAAATCAAACGATTTTGGTACGTTAGAATCGTCATCTCAGTGCGCACCTACTGCACTCTTCAGCACCAGAATTGCTGACCCACGTCAAATCGACGTCCGCTGACGCACTTCTGCCGATCTCAAATTGACCTCACAATCTATCATGGGAAATTCCAGCAGCACTTCCGTACTACCTCACCACCAAATCCGACCAAGAAAAGATCCAAACAGTACTAATTCACACAGCAATCAACCACAACATCAAAAAGAACCACTCCGTGCACATGTGCACTCTCAAATCGAAGATAACTATGATCTACAAACTCCGGAGACACCACCGGCAGAAATCCACGACATGAAAGCTCTCAATCAGACCCCGCAATTCGAGTTCTTCGATTGATAAATGGTATGTATCCACTCCATCATGCCAACCGGCACTAAACAATCACAATCCACTCTGTGCTCGCAGAGAATCCAGATTGCACTCACCAAGACTACCCACTATAACCAAGAGCTTGAAGGCTCAACTTGAAAACTAAGGCCTCCAAGCCCTACCTGCAAAGTATACCCCTAGTGGGTTATCCCAAGAACTCACCCTAAGGACACTATCGGTCCTATCGAGATTAACCACTCCGCACTCAACCAACCTAGCGGAGGTGCTAAACTGATGTGACACACATCTCAGACCCACATCTCAAACTTACGTTTCGGTTCCATTTTTAGAATTTATCTCTTTAGGTCAATATTCGTATAAGATCGTCTTGGGATAGGCCCCCTACGTCCTAACCCAATGTTTCAACTTTAGTCAAAGAACCACTTAAGGTTCATCTGTTTCTGACTTCTCGGTCAAGTCATTAAGTCCTACTCGCAGCGTTCACAACCTAGTGCAAGTCCACTAGGGTTCTGTTGTTTGCGTCTGTTAGGACTGAGGAGCGAACACTCATCTCCACTTTGGAGGTCGACGCCTTTAAGTTAACGCTAAGTTCAAAATGGTATCCAACCCCTTGGTACCACAAATGTATTCTGGTAGCTAACCCGCAATTCTTTTCTTGGCTTGAGTCTTACATTGTCCGCTAGAACACCTAGAAAATTCCAACTAAACTAAGGCTAAACCCTAAGCCTTAAGGCTAAACCCTAAACTCTTTGGCCACCCCTAAACAAAACTAGTTGATAATTTCTAAACATTCTACTTAAGACTCTAACTTGCTAACTTATAAGTATTCACACCTACTTACTAGATCTCTTGAAGCCCACTTTCTAGTTATAACTCGATTGACTTAGACGCGCGACTCATTTTACCTTACAGTTAGAAAACTGCAACGCAAGATCACCCTAAGCTCCAAGACAAGTTTAAACTTTTCACACTAGCTTTGATCAGATGCTTATCCAAACCAACTCGGTTTCTTTGAGTGTGCTTTGTTCCTCCTCTTGACAACATCCTAAGAATCTGATCAGAACTAGTCATAGTCATGCACTACCATTACACTTAGACAATTTTCAAGAAATAAATTTTTTATTTCCACAAAATATAAATAAAAGCTACAAAGTCCATGGACCCAAATCACCTCAAGTTGTTATTCGTATGGTTTGTCATTCCTTCACTCCTCGCTGGAACGAGATGTCCTCATCTTGCTAACGCCCTTGTTGTCCTTGTCGCCATTTGAAGAGGTCTAGTACTTCGCTTGCATGTTCCAAATCTTCCTCTAGCACCCAAGTTGCTTCCTTCAAGTGGTATTCACGTCATTTGACCAAACACTCCGTTCAGTTGGATTTGAACCATGATCGCAAAATGATATCCACCTCGTACTCTACTTCATCTTGCATGACATCAGGTTGAGGTTTCAGAACATGTTTGCTCTCTGATCACAAATCATCCTTGCAGTACTTCTTCAATAAAGAAACATGGAATGTTGGATGCAACTGTCACTCGAGAGGAAGGTCTAAAGTATAGACATCTTCATGCGGATTCTTGAAAATCACAGAAGATCTTGTAAACTTCGATGAGAACTTGTGGTACCCACAATTTACAGGATGTATGAATTTTTGAATTTTAAGGTTAATAACTTGTTTGTATAACTGAAGAAGCTTTGTTACTTAAGATTACGGCTTCCTTAGAAGGAAGATGATCTTACGATCTTTTTTGGAACAAGAAGTTGACTTCTTCGGAAGACGGCCGATTTCCGAGAAGCGTCTTCTCAGTTATGTCTTCCGAAGACAGAAGACGACAGACGACAGAAGACGGAAGACAGCGACCGCATAAGCCTAACCGCGTATTACCCAGTAAAGAAGTAGGTGTACCTACCAGGTAGCACCATGGTAGTAGGTAGGTCAGGAAGGTCAGGTAGGTCGAAGAACCCCTAAACTGCGCGAGAAGATATGAAGGAAGCGCATTAGCGCAGAATCATCACCGCTTTCCGCATCGAAAGCATTACCTCAGAAGATCGAGTTAGGAGGTGGTGCATCGAGTTAGGAGGTGACGCATCGAATTAGGAGGTGATCGAATTGAGTGAGGAGAGCCAGCAGAGTGAAATCGAGTAGAACAAGGATCAATTCGCAGCTAGAGCGAAGGCGAGGACAAACTTCTGAGAGAAGGAAGCACCATCGAGCTGAAAGAATCTTCTATAGACTCCCGGAAGCAGACATTGAAGGACGACTGAGAAGAATCAGAGGTGGAGTCTTGTTCGATTGAGGAGTAGCAAGACATTGACGGTAGCAGCAGCTCTGTGGAGTCGCATTGGAGCGGGGTCAGAGCCGGAAGCACGCAGAAGATTGAAGACACTATGGAAGCAGACAGAAGACTGTTTGAGGTTCTTCCCATGTTCTCTTCCCTTCCTACCGCTTCTCGCCTCTTGTTTAGTATCCCCCACGCTTCACCGGTTGTTTGCAGACAAACCGATCGATCGTTTCTCCATCCCACATTTTTCTTCTGTGAAATTGGGCACGGAAACGCTGCCCAATTTTCGACAGTCATCTTCTAGCTTCTTCCCGAACTATAATCGAGCTTCCCTGACCGTCGTTTTCAAATTCGATCCCATAGCTATCAATTTCTCTATCCTACCGCACCTCTACTCCCGAATCTCTAAACAGAAGACGCTTCCGAAGATCTGAACATCTTCGGAAGACACTTCTGGATGTCTGAAGTCTTCGGAAGACGACTGTGTGTAATTCGTACCACGAGTGAATTGGATTTGCTTTTGTGTTAAGAGAAGCTTGGTACGAATCCTGAGTGACTTGGTGAGTTGTTTATTGTTTCGAGAAGCTGAAAGTTGAGAACCAGACCTGTGCCTCCCGATCTTCCAAGCTTCTCACATCCACATCTTCCTAGAGAGACTAGAAGACTGGAAAGGCTGGCAGAATGCGGGAGAAGACGTGAGGGTCCGTTACGGATCACTTCTGTCCGACCCATAGCAGCCTATTCCTTCTTCTTCCCGAACTTAGAAGAAGTTGTGAGAAGTCTTGCTGGCAGAACCTGGAGAGAATGGTCGGGGGTCATGTCTTCTCGTCATGCAGCAAGCTTCTTCTGAGTGTGTATGAGAGGTGAGAAGTCGGAAGAACAGAGTGCGAATGTCTTGTGTCTGTTGTGAGGTTAGATTGCGTGTAAGAAGCAGAAGACAAGTGAGACCAGTGAAGGGAAGCCTGGCTTTGGGAAGTCTTCCGAGAACGTCGCGGGAGTCTTCCCAGAGACCACTGTCACCGCAGGAGCTCGTGGTAGTTCAGGTAGGAGCAGATCAAATGAAGATTGCATCCGAGCAATTAGAGTTGGCAGCAAAGCGCAGAAGACAAGTTGACTTGTCCAAACTTAGTAGGAACCGAACATGCTATCTTAGGAGGTGGTAATTTTAGTGATAGGTGACCATGTGGCAGAGTAGACAGCATAGGAGTAGTAAGGTGGATGGCTAATTAGGAAGGGGAACCGCTTACATGTGGGGTGGCAGCCTTCTGACAGCGCCCATCTCTCCCTGGTTGTAGTTGAGGATTGGAGGAGATTCCCTCTGCGTCTCAAGACAGATGCATAAGTAGGATTTCAGAGTAGGATTTTGGACACACATGAGAGACGCACTAAGCACATTAGTCACATTTGTGTTCACACTACTGTGCGCACACACACTACACCGATGTTAGAGACATACAAATAGATTAGGATTACACCGGAGGGGTCTGCATGCTCGTTGCCAGCAGTGGTTCGAAGATATAGATGGAGGTAGTGGACAGTTTAGGAGCAGAGAACGACATCCTCGTGTAGTCTCGCTGGCTAAATTGGTGTGTCGAGGAGTAGGAGCAGAAAGTAGAGAGAGTGAGCTTTCCAACACCAATGTGTCTTCTTCTCGGGGAATGGATTGCTGATTTGAGTGCAGAAGCTATGTCTGTGTCTTCTGGGTGGTGGATTTTCTTGAATTCACTCCCAATTGTGCATAGGAAGCATTCTTCTGAGTGATGGTGACTGTCAGCAGTTGTGCAGATTCGCAGCTTGGCTCATCCAGTGGAGCACTTCGGATCCACGTACGGACGGTCTTATGGATAAGGGATCCCAGAAGACAGAGTAGTTGGAGCAGCGAGAGAAGAAGAAAGAAGCCTTGTTCCCACAGCAGAAGACGACAATCCTCAAGTAGAAGATTGTGTAGTTGTACGCACGTTTGTTGTCTTCCTCCCCAAACTATTACAAGCAGGGATGGCTTGTTAGTCAGGATCCGGACTAGTTAATTTCTCATTTTCATCTTGTTTCTCTCTCGTTTGGATTTTCCCTTCTTCCCCATCTTCTGCCTCTTCTTACCTTCTTCTAGTGAGCTTTCGAGACTTCTATTGAGCTTCCGTGAAGGTGAATGTCGTTGTAGTGCTGCAGGAAGACCATTTCTGTAGGCAGAAGCTTGGGAAGGCTACAGGGGGCATACACCCTGTGATTAATCTAACCCGTTGGGAATTGGAAGAGCAATGTGCGCCAGACGTTGCTAGTCGACTTCTACGAAGCAGGAGCAGTCTTCTAGAGGTGTGAGAAGCCGAGTTGAACCCCCAGAAGCCAAGAATTGCTTCGGGAAGACGGTACTGAGAAGACCGGAAGAAGTAACCTGGAAGCAGGAAGCGTCTTCCTGAGCTTCTCTGTAGATAGTTGTGTGATATTTTAGTTAGTAGTTGTTTGTTTAGGTCCAGGGCACCTTTTGAAGGGTCTAGAAGTCGTGTGATTTTGTGACAAGACGAGATTTCTAGACAAAACCCGTGTGTTTGTGTGTTTGAACAGATCTTAGAACTTAGAGCAGCGATACTTGTGCAAATCCTCTATGAGAACGATATCTTGTATACTAAATGGACAAAAAGAGTAATCCTGTGACACTACATATAGTGAGCATCAATTTTGGCGCCGCTGCCGGAGATTTCCTCTTAGTAACGTATGTTCTAAGCTTCTTAGATCTGTGTGCCAGTAGTTAGTTTCATTCCGAACTAACTTCGATTGTAGTTGAATGTGTTGTGGGACTCTATCTTGCTAGAAGACAGGAACCGCAACCAGAAACTGATGAGATACATTAGGGAGAACTGGAAGAAGTTGCTTCCCTGCTTCCAAGAGCTTCTTGGAAGACTCGATCTTGGAAGACTGCAGTGAGTACGACAGGAAGCAGTTGAAGAAGACGTTCCGAACCTGTGATCGGTTGTTCAGACATCCAGTCTGCCGAATCTAGTATTAGAAGAAGAGGGACATCTCTTCTCAGCACTCTGGTGGATGCCTCCGACCAGAGGAAGAAGCGGAAGACGCACGGGTAAAGACCCTGAGTGAGTACATTCACCCCAGCAAACCGCTTCTAGAGAGCAGCGGGTATCCTTGAGACACCAAAGAAAAGAAGAAGAGCTCAAGAAGATCCGCTCAATAGAGTTGGAAGAGCCTTCCATCTCGAGCATAATCTTTGGAGAAGACAGAAGCCAACCGGGTGACCACGTGTATAAAGTAGATTTTGGTACTGGTTACTCCAAAGACGTCTTCCCAAGTGCGGAAGAGGCTTCTCAAGGTGAAGAAAAACTAGAGGAGATCGTTCCAGACGTCTCAGAAGGCGACAACGACAGTAGCTCTGACTCAGAAGATGACACCCGTGATTCAGACAGACCTAGACCTTCGAAAAGACCATCTCCACCACCTGGGCCTGAGGGAGGAAGAAGTTGACAGTCGCATCAGCTGGCAGTCGACATGGCTTCCCACACTCGGTAGAAGTACCATCCGTACGACAATGATGCTGACGCTGACGACTTCATCACGATGTTCGAGACCATCTCTCGATCCAACAAGAAAGACTCTGATGCCGACAGACTCCGTGTATTTCCTAGTTTGATCGTAGGGAAGGGAAGGAAATGGATGAGTAAAATATTGGATGATGGGTTAGTAATGACCGCTTGGGCAAGGATCGATTTCCAGCTAGAGCGAAGGCGAGGACAAACTTCTGAGAGAAGGAAGCACCATCGAGCTGAAGGAGTCTTCTGTAGACTCCCGGAAGCAGACATTGAAGGACGACTGAGAAGAATCAGAGGTGGAGTCTTATTCGATTGAGGAGTAGCAAGACATTGACGGTAGCAGTAGCTATGTGGAGTGGCATTGGAGCTGAGGTCGGAATGACACTAGCAAGACACTACGGAAGCAGACAGAAGACTGTTTGAGGTTCTTCCCATGTTCTCTTCCCTTCCTACCGCTTCTCGCCTCTTGTTCAGTATCCCTCGCGCTTCCCCGGTTGTTTGCAGATAAACCGATCGATCGTTTCTCCATCCCACATTTTTCTTCTGTGAAATTGGGCGCAGAAGCGCTATCCAATTTTCGACAGTCATCTTCTAGCTTCTTCTCGAACTATAATCGAGCTTCCTTGACCGTCATTTTCAAATTCGATCTCGCAACTATTAATTTCTCTACCCTACCGCACCTCTACTCCCGAATCCTTGAACAGAAGACATTTCGGAAGATCTGAACATCTTCGGAAGACGCTTCTGAATCCTGAACATCTTCGGAAGACACTTCTGGATGTCTAAAATCTTCGGAAGACGATTGTGTGTAATTCGTACCACGAGTGGATTGGATTTGCTTTTGTGTTAAGAGAAGCTTGGTACGAATCCGGAGTGACTTGGTGAGTTGTTTATTGTTTCGAGAAGCTGAAAGTTGGGAACCAGGCCTGTGCCTCCCGATATTCCAAGCTTCTCAAATCCACATCTTCCTAGAGAGACTAGAAGACTGGAAAGGCTGACAGAATGCGCGAGAAGACGTGAGGGTCCGTTACGGGTCACTTCTGTCCGACCCATAGTAGCCTATTTCTTCTTCTTCCCGAACTTAGAAGAGAGTTGTGAGAAGTCTTGCTGGCAGAATCTGGAGAGAATGGTCAAGGGTCATGTCTTCTCGTCATGCTGCAAGCTTCTTCTGAGTGTGTATGAGAGGTGAGAAGTCGGAAGAACAGAGTATGAATGTCTTGTGTCTGTTGTGAGGTTAGATTGCGTGTAGGAAGCAGAAGACAGGTGAGATCAGTGAAGGGAAGCCTGGCTTCGAGAAGTCTTCCGAGAACGTTATTGAATCGGAAGCTGTCGCGGGAGTCTTCCTAGAGGCCACTGTCACCGCAGGAGCCCGCGACCATCTTCTAAACCTTTCATACGCTCTACTTCTCGCATATCTTGTATCTTCTGTTAGGAAGTAGGATGTAATGCAAGGTGGGTTGTCTTCTTAGGAATCCATGCGAGGCCTTGCTTAGTTAGGATTGGTTAGATATAGCTCGGAAGACGAGAGGAGCTTAAGAAGCACTGTTAGAATCCCGGAAGACGGAGTAGCAGTCTTCTGGAAGACTAGATTTGTCTTCTAAGAGTGGAAGCTAGACTGTGAGAACTTGGGAAGGACTGAGCCTTCGGCTCACAGTAAGTACGTGTGGCTTAGTGCAACAGAGATTCAAGTATGTCGATGCATCCTCGAGGGTTGATGTTACCGGCAGCAGAATTGGCCGAGGTCAAACAGAGGAGAAGACGACGTGGAAGACACTGCGGGAAGTCGCAGAAGCGCAGACTGCAGCCGAGAAGACTCAGCGGAAAGCAGCAGAAGCTCGTGGGCAGGGGATGCTAGCTCAGACGGTGGAAGCGCTTCGGAAGAAGTTTAACTTCACCGCGGGTAGGAAGCTTCTTCCTTAGCTAGGGAGTGGGACGACGAGTCCAGGGCGATGTTGATTGAGTGCAAGGAGAGCATGTTCCGGTACTTGGATCGGCAGATAGAGGGAGTGAAGACACTCTATGATCTTTCCTCGATTCCGCCACCCGCAACTGCATCTTCCCAAGCCCCAGCACCATCGACCGGATCAGACTTGGAGAAGGAGGAGTTCGACCTCGCTGTCCACTTGGTAGTGACAACGTTGGAAGCCGAGAAGACCCCGAAAGAAGCCCCGGAAGACAAGGTGTCTTCTGGAAGATAGGAAGAAGAGCTATCTTCCCAAGTATTTCGAGTGGAGGAAGTGACTTCCTCGGACCCCTATGAGGTCACCATGGCTCCCAGTGTCGAACTAGTGTCTCAGAAGAGCGTGGAAGCACAAGTCGACCCAGCTTCCCAGACGACGCTTTCGTCTTTCCAACAGCAGAGCCAGCGACGAATGTTGAGGAGGAAGCCACCTCAGTGACACCCAAGGTATTCGCAGGGCTTCCTAGCTTATCAGAAGCCGAGTTAGGAGTTCAGGTAGGAGTAGATCAAATGGAGATTGCATCCGAGCAATTAGAGTAGGCAACAAAGCGCAGAAGACAAGTTGACTTGTCCAAACTTAGTAGGAACCGAACATGCTATCTTAGGAGGTGGCAGTTTTAGTGTAATATTAGATAGATGACCATGTGACAGAGTAGGCAACGCATGAGTAGTAAGGTGGATGGCTAATTAGGAAAGGGAACTGCTTCCATATGAGGAGGCAGCCTTCTGACAGCACCCATCTCTCCCTGGTTGTAGTTGAGGATTGGAGGAGATTCCCTTGTGCCTCAAGGCAGATGCATAAGTAGGAAGACAAAGATTTTGGATACACATGAAAGGCGCACTAAGCACATTAGTCACATTTGTGTACACACTACTGTGCGCACACACACTACATCCAATGTTAGAGACATACGAATAGATTGGGATTACACCAGAGGGGTCTACATGCTCGTTGCCAACAGTGGTTTGAAGATATAGATGAGGGTAGTGGACAGTTTAGGAGTAGGAAACGGCATCCTCGTGTAGTCCTGCTGGTTAAACTGATGTGTCGAGGAGTAGGAGCAGAAAGTAGAGGGAGTGAGCTTCCCAACACCAATGTGTCTTCTTCTCGGGGAATGGATTGCTGATTTGAGTGCAGAAGCTTTGTCTGTGTCTTCTGGGTGGTGGATTTTCTTGATTTCACTCCCGATTGTGCATGGGAAGCATTCTTCTTGAGTGGCGGTGACTGTCAGCAGTTGTGCAGATTCGCAGCTTGGCTCATCCAGTGGAGCACTTCGGATCCACGTACAGACGGTCTTTTGGATAAGGGATCCCAGAAGACAGAGTAGTCGGAGTAGCGAGAGAAGAAGAAAGAAGTCTTCTTCCTACAATAGAAGACGACATCCTCAAGTAGAAGACTGTGTAACTGTACGCATGTTTGTTGTCTTCCTCCCCAAACTATTACAAGCATGGATGGCTTGTTAGTCAGGATCCGGACTAGAAGCTTGTCGGAGTCTTAATTTCTCATTTTCATCTTGTTTCTCTCTCGTTTGGATTTTCCATTCTTTCCCATCTTCCCCCTCTTCTTACCTTCTTCTAGTGAGCTTCCAAGACTTCTATTGAGCTTCCGTGAAGGTGAATGTCGTTATAGTATTGCAGGAAGACCGTTTCTGTAGGCAGAAGCTTGGGAAGGCTACAAGAGGTATACACCATGTGATTAATCTAACCCGTTGGAAATTGAAAGAGCAATGTGCGATAGACGTTGCTAGTCGACTTCTACGAAGCAGGAGCAGTCTTCTAGAGGTGTGAGAAGCCGAATTGAACCCCCAAAAGCCAAGAATTGCTTCGGGAAGACGGTACTGAGAAGACCGGAAGAAGTGATCTAGAAGCAAGAAGCGTCTTCCCGAGCTTCTCTGTAGATAGCTGTGTGATATTTTAGTTAGTAGTTGTTTGTTTAGGTCCAGGGCACGTTTTGAAGGGTCTGGAAGCCGTGTGGTTTTGTGAGAAGACGAGATTTCTAGGCAAAACCCGTGTGTTTGTGTGTTTGAACAGATCTTAGAACTTAGAGCAGCGATACTTGTGCAAATCCTCTGTGGGAACGATATCTTGTATACTAAATGAGCAAAAAGAGTGATCCTGCTACACTACAGAACTTCACCGATATTCTTTACGAAAGGATGAAGTTATCGTACTTAACCATACATCCTTGCCCACTTGAAACTTCACTTGACGCTGATGCTTGTTTACCTGCTTCTTGTAATGTTGCTACGCTTTGTTTGTTTATGTGATTTTGTTTAGAAACACAACTCTATCATTGTACATCTCTTACAGATATCGGACCTCAATATGCGATTTCCTTTGAAAACATTATCCTTATCATAGTACATGTCTTATAGATATCAGACCTCTGTATTTATATTTGTGATGCCTCGTACAACATCTTCCTACCTAATTACAAATCTTAAATAGCTCTATATCTCAACTATTATCAGCAACCTACATAAACATACAGACGTATGATTTTTTAATTTCATACATGTGTTCTTATCTGCTGAATCCTGCAATGGCGACGCAGCGGTTCAATATTTTAATTTATCTCATCGACCTGAGAAAGGTGTAAGATCTGTTGAGCGGATGAAAAAAACATCAACAGGCGTCATTCAAGATGACAATCCCTCTGTTTAGCAAGGTGAAGGTCGAGTGTTCAAATCTTGATCATCCTTTCCAAGGATGTTGATCACCCAAGCATGGATGGAAAGTGTGAGATACTACTTCGATCATTACATAAAGGTGGAAAAATATTCTCCTCAAACATAGCCTAGGATAGACATTGCCTCTGTATGCTATGTAGCGAAGGATCAGAGTGCAACCATGACTCAAAGAATCAAGATTGCATCAAGAAAATGACAGAAAATTCAGGCTCTATGAGCAGTCTCGATTGAGGAAGACTATGACCGTTGGAGAGATAGGTATTTAGGAAGCAAAGAGGTCTTTTAATGTAGATACCTTGGAGAAGTATTATTCGAAGAGAAGTAGTCTTTTAGAGACATTCAGATTTCGAGGTAGGGTCTCTAGATTTCTCTTCCGGAGATTATTAAAGCTATGGAGATTTTAAGCAATAAGTAGCGGTGGCACTAGCTTGGGCCTAGGTGGAGAATCTTCTTAGGTTCTTAGAAGAAGTTACGAAGAGGACAGCTAGAGACACTTGAGATTTTCATTTTTCTGTTTGCAGGTTTTTCTCATTCGAAGATCGAGTTGTTTGAGATTGTGTTCTTGGCTTTTCAGCAAGCCACGTCAACTGGTTGATGGGACCTACATGTAGAAGAAGGGGTAGAAAAGGAAAAATGTTTACTGAACCTTATTTTCTGTCGAGAGAAAATCAGAGGTATTTCAGTGGGCTATATTTTACCCTTATGGGAAGAGGAAGAAGGGAGTTTCTAAGGACAAAGGTTACTATTGTTGTACTTCAGTTTTACGCCAAAAGTATCAAGTTATCAAGCTGTTGGAGGAGATTATTCCACGGCTGAGGTTAGAATTTCTAACAAGTAAATAGAGGTATAGAAGCAATGAACTTCTCCGAGAAGTTTATGTAGCCATATGAAGGAGTACATTATTCATGAGGGTGCAGATGTGAGAGGACATCCTTAGTAAATGGACTCCAACCATTTGGAAAGAAGCTTTTCAACCAACCATTAGAAGAGATATGTGGGTTAGTGTGGATCGATCACTATTATGTGAGGGTCACATCAAGGATCTTAACATATTCTTCATGGATGGAGACAAGAAGAATGGATGGAAGATTGATAGTTATCATAACCCACGGAAGAGAGCATTTACCAAAGCCTTGTTTGCTCATGAAGAGAAATATTACGTTCGAGGTTGGGGGTATTATTTATCTAGAAGGTGATCACACTCTCATTGGAAGTGACATGGACAAGAACGAGAATGAGATATCAAGTTTTGTGTCAGAGAAAGCATCTCCCGTTCAAGTTATAGGAGTCCACATGGTGGGTTCAACTCACATGGAAGAGAAAAGGACAGAAGTGAAAGAAGAGGATGTTGATGTGACTTCTATTCCTAAGAGGACAAGGAATACTTCGAGACTTAGGTCAAGACTTGGCTGAGTTCAGTTCCTACTTTGGAGTTCAGCTCATCACGTGATGTACTACTCTCGGTCATGTCTTACCAACTCTCACTAATATATTCTGACTGAACTGGTTTTATAGAGAGCTTATCCCCACTCGACGAGAATAGCTGGATCGATCTGTAATTCTATCTGACGAGCTTCGTCAAATGTGGATAGAGGAATATGCAGTTTTTGTCTATACTTGATGATCTCGTCAAGTACATCATCAGTTTACTGATATCAAATAAATTTTGCTGATATCAGTTCTTGATGTTAGGGGTAAAATTACCCTTTGGGTCCATTTTTAGTAAAAAGCTATTGTGAGGACCTTCCACCCGCAAGGTCTCCCACTCTGCACTAAGGCTAAAAATCCTCAAGTCAAGATATATATTTTCACAGTATTCGACTACTTTACAAACTACTTTTATCTACAGTGCATCAGTAACAGAAAGTGATAAGCGAAGGCAAAGATAAAGCTCAAGTGCTAGTGAAGGCTATTTATCTCCACACTTTATCTTCGCCTACTACCAAAACTTTGATTCTTCATTGATTTGCCATGTATGCATCCAGTTTCTATGTACTGTCAAACTTCACATGCAGGTGGAATTATCTACACTCTCCAATCGTGCTCAAGTTTCAAGTCAAATGGAAAGCAGGTGAGGAAGATATACCAAAAATCCCAAAGAAGAGATCATTCATATGTACCTTCATTTGTTTTCTTCCTCCTTTGGCTTCATAGAAAACATCACCTTCGGACATTTATCACAGACACATCTGAAAGTAATTCTTCTCGAAACATTGTAGGCATCTACTCTCATGTATAGAGTCTAACATCATCAATTTGAAGACGAATTGACCGCTGAAGCGTCTATTATGCTGAAAGTCTTACTGAAGGGTCAACTCTTCACTTTTGATCCTTCATCTTTGTCTTCGCCTCCTCACAACTTCAGAGATCGATATTAATCGCGTCCGAACTCTATTTCAGCTAAAATTCAGCCCTTTGATGATTTTGGCAATTTTCGCGTCAACTCCTTCGTAATATGCTTCCTTGTGCATTATCAGGGCTCGATCAGACTTGTGTTTTCTCTTTGAAACGCATCATTTGAAATCAATTTCTTTCAAGTAGCAGCATCAACTAGATTCTGACCACATGCAAGTAAAAAATTATATCAAAAGCAGGTCCTCAAACTTCTAGCTGGAGTTCACTTCGCGCGCTTTAGCTTCTTAGATTGCCAGCACGACTAATCATCGTTGCAACGTAAGCTTCTAAAGCCATAATGTTCTCTTCCTTCCAGGAAGGCTACATCGTCGGACGAACGACTGAGAAACTGGATGGGAATGTGACCAAAAGACATGTATAAGTCGGAGGGATCAAGTGAAATCTAGGTCTCTCGGGTGTGATCATGTAAATTACCCCAATAGATATCATCCCAGTGATGTTTGGTTTACAAACTCAACTGAATCCACACCTCCATCACACCACAATATTTGAGTAATAATTTGCACTTAGTGAAATAAGCATGGTACTTTTTATACTAATGTTAGTGGATCCCCATATGATGTTTAATATATGACTAAAGTATTGAGAAATATGTTGAAGAGTTTATGTATTTTACTTTTGATATCATAAACTAGAGTTATGGAAAGGCTGCAGTAGAGAACAACGACTTGCAGACCACGATTTGACTTGCAGCGACCACGATTGGTAACCGTGGAGCGGCTGTGTGGCTTGGTTGCTCCAACTAAATTCTTTTATTCTTTTACTTTAAATTTTCTCTTTCTCTTTTCTATTCTATTTTTCTTCTAGATGAGGATTCCATCCATAGTTATAGCTGGAGCACTTCACAAAATATATATTGATTTTCTATTTGTAATTTTACATTTGTTTCTTATTCCATTCTTTCTTTCTAGACCAGAAACTCATACCTAACAAGGGAGATCGTCATAGAGATGGAGCTCTCCACTGATTTTTCTAGTTTAATTCTAGTGTGATTCGATGTCAATCACAATCCTCTTCACACATTTCAAACAGGCGATTCAATCAATCACAAGTATGCACGTTAGTGCAATTCTGTTCAATCCGTCTGAACACTTACCTTCTCCGCTGAGTTCCGTCCATGGATTTCATCCGATCTACAACCTCGATTGAGATCATTGTCCATACAGAAGATTAACTCATGGATATTGGTTGACCTTATATGAGGCTAGGTGTTCATCATCGTCCAAGCGTACCAATGAAATCTCTCAATTTCTATATGTCTGTTGGTGACAGAAGTCCGAGCATTACTTCTAAGAAGCAACAATGTCAGAAACAAAGTCTCTTTGGTTCGTGTACTCCGGTTGCTACTTCTAGGCGGTTGGAAGAAGAGTATGTGCCAGTACAGTGAAGAATGTATGTTTTGTGAGATTTATGGGCATTTATGAATTACTATGTCTCGGTCCACATGCACAGTTCTCCATATTCCTTAATAAGGTCGGCAAGGCAGGATAAGGTCGACAAGTCTGCACAATTATTTTCTCCATCTTCAGATGAAGAAGATGGAAGGATTAATTTATTACCTAATCCTTCTCTTAATCAATTAAATCACCTATAACTTAACGATTATCTTGAGCAGCACGAAGTAAGGTTCCGTACTTATGGGTCTCTCCTGACTCACCGCAGTTTGTGGTTATGATAATGTTTAATATTTATAAAATAAAATAAACTTAAACTTATCCTAAAATAGTTATTTAACATATAGACTCTTATCTATAACCTAAGGAAAAACATCACTAACAAACATGAGAAGAAAAATTTGAAGAATATGAAAATAATCATTGAACCCATCTCATCCTCCAAAACCAGTCCATTCCTTCTATTTTCTTCTTCATACCTCGCTTGTCCCTTTTCCGGCTATCCTTGGCTAGATCGTTTGAGATGCTTATTTTTATTCACTATCTAATGCCAAGAGGTAATCAAGGAATGGTTTGCATCAACATCATAGTAATTGATCTAACAAAATCGACCAAAATAAACGTTATTCAAGAACTTGTGCAAGAAGAATCCCGCAAAGAGCGAGCAAATCTCATTATTGATCTCATTCACTTATTGAACTATTTCAACTTTCGGTGTCTTTAAATACATAAACTTTGAATCGCTCTCATTCTGTTTGTTCATGTATTTTCTGTTTGCTGATAACCTAGCAAACTTTGCTAGCTCTTAATAGTGACGGATACATTCTCACTGATTTTCTATATTTTTGCACTTTGGTTACAACTTTGTTCTCTAAGCTACCAGATACGCTAGCTTTTTATTGATACCAATTTTATTGTTACCCTACTTCACCCCTTATAATATAACCTTAAAGCTATGAAAACTTCAAAGCTATTATCATATGGACACATTCTAAATCTTCTTTCTTGTCAATTTTTTTAATTATTTTTTCCATCACGGATAACGAGACGTGATAAAGTGCCCAAAATGTGTAAAACTCTTGTTATTTAATTCAGACTTCCATTTTGATTAAACGAGAAGGTGTTTACTCCAATCACTATGAGGAAATGAATAACCTCTCAAAAGAAAAATAGAGTAATCATATAGGTATAATAAAGACGACCTCTAATTATTACCACTATTTAGTAAATTGAGCAGTTTTAGGTTATAAATAAGTATCTTTCATCTATATTTACACTTATTATCAAGTTATGCATAGACATATACGTTCAAATAACTTATATAGACTTTCTGCTTAGACTCATAAACAATGAAGAGGGAAAGGAGGAATTGTCTTCCTAAATTACATTTACCTTGAAATATGAAAACCTCTTTCTTGTGAGGAAAAATATTATTATTGTTTTATTGATATACTGAGTGATCTGTTTCCTTTACATATTTTAATCTTCCAAAGTTCTTTTCTATCAAACTGTTGAACGTGCATTGGGAGGGATTCTGATTGAATACTATACCTTCATAGTCTTGAAAGTCATCTATCGAAATATCCTCGTTCAGAATAATTTCGACCTGCAGAATTAACCCAAAAAGAGAATGAGAAATTTTTTGGGTTTGCTTTTTATATCTGTATTTTGTTCATATGCATATGAGTGTATTCTCGTAATATTCTTTGTAAATTGATATTAATCTTTTATAAGATATATTTGTGATAGATAATAACCTATGTACCAATAAGTGCGTTATACTCTAACCGTAACATAATCAGCCGACTTGGCTTTGAGGTCCGAGTTCTCCATGGTTTAACTGCATTGCGATATGATTTCTTGTTGCACACTTCATGGTCCGGCTTGCAGTGATTGCTGTTGTGGAATGCAAGCACTAGAATGGCACGAGGAGATTCATGATGTGATTAGATTATGAAAGTGCCTTGATGGTCATGTTACACCGTTTAAAGGAAGGACAAGAAGTTGTCACCCTGTTAGTAATAAGAAATTTATTTACAGCTGTAAAAACTTTATTCCTAACAAAAAAATTGTGTTACAATAATAACTATCACCAAGATAAAAGTAAAAGTATTTGCAAAGTCTAGATTAGGGAGAAGCTTAAGCTTGAAGAGGATATATTGTTGAATTAATACTCATAATTGTTGCCATATGTAGAATTACACACTAGCAAATTTTTATAGCTTAGTTCATCATAGAGAAAGTACGATATCAAATATCAGCAATTGTTTCTGATATCAAGATAATTTGGCGACCTTGCTGAGTGTTTATCTTAATAACGAATCTGGTTAGGATGACTAGCTATGCAAAATAAAAAAAATATTATTAATATTTAACACTTAACGAGGTTCATCACCCTTAGAATTCACAGCCATCATTAGCATACTTATCTAACCTCTCAACTAGAGGGGGTTTCTTTCCCACGACCGCAGAAGGCATGGATCGGGGAATTGGACTCACGGATGAAGAAGAGAGTCATGGTTGGAAGTATATCCTACCGTGATTCCAATAGCTGAGGTGACTCTCCTTGTGTTAAACATTTCTAAGGGACCGGTATGGAAAGGAGGTCAAAGGATTCGTCGAATGAAGATAACCTTACCACCTGAAATTGTAGAGGAGGAGAACATGATAGATCCTAATTGGTTAAAAGAGTTACCATCACCTATAGTCTTTGATGAAACTCCAATTAAAGAGTCTATCCAAGGAAAGATTATTGCTTCATGGACGTCCACCAAGAAAGAGCAAGTATGGAAGGTGAACTTAGGATCCTCATATACACCCAATGAAGTTCCTGTGGAGAGAAGATTCGGATTTCTACCAAAAGTTGATCGATCTTGTCAAGGAGTATAAGGATGTGTTTGCATGGGAGTATACGGATATGCTTGGTATCCCACTGGAGGTTGTGGAACACCGAATCGAACTTGAAGCAAACACGAGGTCAATAAGCGGTCAAATACTGGATGAATTTCAATTATGCGACACTTGTGAAAAGAAAATTGATAAATTATTGCTAGTTAGATTCATTTATCCAGTAGAAACACATGCATAGCTTTCTCCGATGGTGGTGATACCGAAGAAAACAGATAAGTTGTGTATCTATGTTGATGTAGTGCTAGCACAACCAAGTGACGACAAGATGGACCATCCAACTGCTTAGGCTCGTCGTAAAATGACACCAGCAGACAAAATTATTCTATGACCGAGAAGGAAGCACATGTGATTGTATATGAAGTGAAGAAATTCTGACACCATTATTATCAATTAAAGTTTGTTTTGCTACTGATCATAAAGCTCTTGTAGATCTAGTAAGAAAGCCAATTCCATCGGGAGAGATTGTCTGATGGATTTTACTCTAACAGGAGTTTGATTTTGAGGCCTTGTACAATCCAAAGAAACAACATGTTGTGCTTGACTTTTTTCACGGTTAGAGGATGAACCCAAGAAAGAAGAAGAAATTGAGGATAGAAATCAAATATGTGTGGTACTAGACCTTAAAAGATTACACGAGGACCGGTAATATGTCCGACGAGCTTGAAGAACCAAAAAAAGCAAAATAGTGAAGCGGCCGATCAAGTATACGATAAGAGAGGATGGATCACTATGAAGAATGTGGTACTCACGTTTTTACAACTTTTGAATTTTTGTCTGAAGTATAGTACAAAGAGAATATAGTTTAGAATATAATACTTTGAATTCTACAAAGTTAGAATAGAAGTTGGAAGTTAAGATCTTTTGGACATTAACAAGTTAGAAGTTAAAAGATCAAAAGATCCGGAAGATCATCTTTGATAGAGAAGTAGTTGGCTGAGACATTGTAGACGGAAGTAGAATAGAATGAGAACTTCCAGAGACGAGAATGCTGACTACCTGTCCAGAATAATGACATATAAGCTAGTTTAGATGAAGATGGACATAGTGATGGACAGCCAGAAGCAGAAGCTGAGCGAGATGCCAACGAATGAGGATTTGCTACCTCAAAGACAAAAGATGATACATGGACTGCTTGATTAAATTCTGAGCAAACTTATCACATGTCAATCCATGAGCTCAAACAGAAGTTCCTAGATCCGGTTCCAAACCGCAATCTACGGTTCAGTCTACTGATGATCAGCACCATCTGTCTACCAACTCTAGCACCGAAGGTACGGTTAGTCCTGGGCGAATCACCATCATCTTCTCTAGATGGAAGCCAAAGACCAAAAGAGAATTGGGAGACACCGGTGAAAAACCAACCCTCGAACCTGCGTCCAAAGACGTAAAAAAAAGTTTCGGAACCTCCATCCATAATGAGAGCCATCTCAGACAGGCCGAGAAACGTGATATTGGAACCTCCTTTGATAACCATGGTAGCACCAATTACAATGATTATGGCAGAAGGAGGAGCATGTCCAAGGACGTCAAAACGTCTGAAGAATAATCCCTCTCTCGGTATGCCAAGTTACCAACAACCAATCCGAATGGACAAACTAATAAGTCATCTCGACGACTGAGAGTAGTATAGTCCCTCGACTCAGAAGAAGAGTCGAATCAGCCCTGAATGATCTTGGTATCGAACTTATAACAAGTCAAACTATCACGCACTCAGCTTCTACCGGAGGATGATGTGGAGATAGTGGAAGTAGAGCCACCTAAGAGGTCATCTAGAAAGCTGCCGAGGTCCAAGACTATGACGGATGACTCATGACCTACCAAGGCTAAATCGACAGCTGAGCAACAGGAAGAGACGGAGCCCCTGGAACTAGAAGACCCTCTCGCTATGGAACAAAGAGCAGTGGCGGTCATAAAAAAAAAACAATGGAGTTAGCATTCAAGACCTCTTTTGGTCCGGAAGCCCCTTGGAAGCTAACGAAAGACGAGTTAACAGTGAGACTGGAAGCCACAAGAAAGCAAAAAATCAAGAAGAGGAAGCTTACTATCGATCGCCTTTCTTCTCCGGATCTCGGTAGACCAATTCGGATTCGAGATCATAATATCGAGTCATTTTTTTGGAGAAGGTACCTCAATCACAAAAACTCAGATGGAGATGAAGAATTGGATGAAAGTAGAATGAGCCGAGGTAACTAACACCTGACCGATGCGATAAGAGAGTTGGTCGAGAGTTACGGATAGCGATTGAAGCACGAGGATGACGCACGGAGACAACAACGGATGAAAGTCACCTGGAGATCAACCGGATCACGTCAGAATTAGTCGCGTTATGTGATGTCTTCATACCTACATACCAGCAGAGTACTATAAGTAATTATCTTGCAGTTCTTCAAGCTATGAAAGCGATATATCACTAATGAACATGGACGAAAAGCTTACCCCAAATATATTATGATATCGCCACCTAAGTTTACTATCGACGTACAAAACATCAGAAGTTCATTCTCTATCGAGTACTGAAAATCAACATTGACCATTACACGGTTACTAGCCTTCGCATCTTCCTCTTTGTCTTGGATAACCCTCCATCAAAGTTCTTTATTTCGACTGGGGACTTATTTTACCCACCATCTTCTTCTCCTTTTCTCTTTATCTATTCTATGCATTTGTTTGTCGGGGTATCCTTCATTTTCGCTCGTCGATTCTTCGATCGCATCTTCGTCTTCATCTTCACTTCCTACATTTGCTTAGTTTTCTTGTTCCCTTATTCGATGATCATGGCCTTCATCTTTGTTGGAGTAGGTCCTTCTGAAACTATTATATCCTAGTATCTTGCTACTTACACCTCCCTTTCGGCTAAAATACCAATCCGTTTTGTCTGATTTCTCCTTTTCCCTCCTAGTCATATCCATCAACCTACCATGAAACGAAATGTCAAAAATGTATCGAATCAATTTTCATTCACTTCGACTTTACATGAGCTCTTGGAACTTGACCTCTCTCCTTCTACTCTTCCTTCTCTTACCGGCTAATCTTTTATATAGGGCAAGAAGTCGATGATCGCAGATCGGTGGGGTCCATTTTGCAACCCTCTCTTCTATGGCATGTTCCACTCCTATCATACCATTGGCTATTTTTGGTCCTATCTACATCTCCTACTTGTTATCTTCTATTTGGATAACTTTTAATTATCCTAACATCTATTCTCTCCTCGGAGATCAAGCATTTCCGCACTCCGTCTACTCTATTCTAAGCACTAGATCCTTAGTCTAGTCGCTGGCATTCATCTTTTCTTTCCGAGAAAATCACCATTGAACTCTACACAATTTGATGAAAAATTCATTCTGACTTTTGTTTATCATCTATTTCATCAACATTTAATTCAGCACTAAGCTTAGTGAGATTAGGTTTATTTAGTTTGATCCAATCTAAAGGTTGTTCCTGGTAATTACTAAGAGGTATGTGACTATCACTAGAAGATAGCTTGTACAACTTTGCTTCCAGTTCTTGGATCTTGAGTTCTTGAGTCCAACTACTTCAACTCGAAGCAGTGCAGCTCATCAGCGAAACAACACAAGCTGTTCATCATGAGCATGTTGTCACGTGGAGACAACAAATCCATCCTCCTCCTAAATGTTAGGAGGATTGGCTAGTACAACGCCTAATCAGCGAGTTGGCAGTTCAAACAAAGAAATTAGGAGATCTTTTGGAAGGTTCACTTGTCATCAATCGATCTTTGACAATCATGCCATAATCTTACAAAGCTATGACGAGGAGCTCTTTTAAAAATGATGAATATGAATAGATTAAAACCTTATCACTCCATGTAAGAAGATATGATCTACTATCATCCAAACATGTCAATTGCAACGGATAATCTTTAACGTTATCTAGGATTTTATGTCGTGGAAGGACTTTTGTAGTGTCGCAAGATTGCTTTTTTGTCCATTTAGTATACAAGATATCGTTCCCATAGAGGATTTGCACAAGTATCGCTGCTCTAAGTTCTAAGATCTTTTCAAATACACAAACACACGGGTTTTATCTAGAAATCCCGTCTTTTCACAAAACCACACGGCTTCTAGACCTTTCGAGAGGTGCCCTGGACCTAAACAAACAACTACCACCTAAAATATCACACAGATATGTACTGGGAAGCTCGAGAAGATGCTTTCTGTTTCTAGGTCACGGCTTCCAGTCTTCCCACGATAATCTTCCCGAAGCAATTCTCGGCTTCTAAGGACTCAACTCGGCTTCTCACACCTCTAGAAGACTGCTCCTGCTTCTTAGCCGTCAAATTATCACTGTCTATCACACATTGCTCTTCCAATTCCCGACGGGGTTAGATCAATCACAGGGTGTAAGCCCCCTTAGCCCTCCCAGGCTTCTGTCTACAGAAACGGTCTTCCTACATCACTACAACGACATTCACCTTCACAGAAGCTCAATAGAAGTCTCGGAAGCTCACTAGAAGAAGATAAGAAGATGGGAAGATGAGAGAAGATGGGGAAGAAGAGAAAATCCAAACAAGAGAAAACAAGATGAAAATGAGAAATTAAGACTCCGACAGGCTTTTAGTCCGGATCTTGACTAACAAGCCATCCCTGCTTGTAGTAATTTGGGGAGGAAGAGAGCAAATTCGCTTATAGTTACATAGTCTTCTACTCGAGGATGTCGTCTTCTGTTGTGAAAAGAAGGCTTCTTTCTTCTTCTGTCGTTGCTTCAACTACTCCGTCTTCTGGGATCGCTTATCCATAAGACCGTCCGTACGTGGATCCTACGTGCTCCACTGGATGAGACAAGCTTCGACTCTGCACAGTTTCTAACAATCACCGTCACTCCAGAAGAACGATTCTCATGCACAATTGGGTGTGAATTCGAGGAAACCCACTGTCCAGAAGACACAAACAAAGCTCTGCACTCAAACCCAAAATCCATTCCTTGAGAAGAAAGTACATTGGTGTTGGGAAGCTCACTCCCTCTACTGCCTGCTCCTACTCCTCGACACACCAGCTTAGTCACAAGACTACACAATGATGCCGTTCTCTGCTCTAGGTTGTCCATTACCTCTATCTACATCTTCGATCCACTGTTGGAAGCGAGGATGCAGACCCCTCTGGTGTAATCCAAGTCTATTCGTATGTCTCTAGCATTGGGTGTAATGGTGTACACTGTCTCTCACATGAGTCTTCCCACTGTGTACGTACAGTAATGTGTTTAGTGCGCACTGAATCTTACTATGCATTCTAACTTATACTACTACCTTGAGGCGTAGGGGAGATCTCCTTCAATCCTCAACTTGCAATCAGGGAGATGAGGGACTGTCAGAAGGCCACCACCTCACATGTAGTCGGCTCCCTACTTTGGTCTACAAACTTACTTTCTACTCATACACTGCCTACTCTGCCACATGGACAGTTAGTTAATTTTACCAGGGAAACTGTCACTTCCTAAGACAGCAAATTTTACCTCCTACCAAAATTAGATAAGTAAACTGTCTTCTTAACTTGCTACCTACTCTTATTCACTGGGTGTGATCCCCTCCTAATCTACTCCTACCTGAACTCCTAATTCGGCTTCTGATAAGTTGGGAAGCCTTACGAGCCTTGGCTTCCTTCTCTCTGTTCGTGGCTTGCTCTTTTGAGACGGTTTCGGAAGACTGAAGCGTCTGCTGAGAAGCTGAGTCCACATGCGCTTCCTCGCTCTTCTGTGGCACTGGTTCAACATTGGGAGCTGAGGTGACTTCGCAGTGGTCCGAGGAAGTCACCCCCTCCACTCGAAACACATGGGAAGACAACTCTACTTCATGTCTTCCAGAAGACACCTTGTCTTCCGGGACGTCTTCCACGGTCTTCTCGACTTCCAGCGCTGTCACTACCAAGTGGACAGTGAGGTCGAACTCCTCCTTCTCCAAATCTGTCCCAATCGCTGGTCCTGGAGCGTGGGAAGATGTAGCTGTAGGTCGTGAGATCGATGGAAGATCATAAAGTGTCTTCAGGTCCTCAATCTACCGATCCAGGTAGCGAAACATGCTGTTCTTGCACTCCACTAACATCGCTCTGGAATCGCATCCCACTCCCTAGCTAGGGTGAGAAGCTTCCTACCCGCGGTGAAGTTGAACTTCTTGCGAAGTGCTTCCACCGACTGTGCCATGAATCCATTCGCTCGGGCTTCTACTTCTTCTCGCTGCGTCTTCTCTGCTGCAGCCTGTGCTTCTGCGGCTTCCCGCAGTGCCCTCCATGTCGTATTCTCTTCTGCGAGAGAGGTGATCTTATCTCTGATCTGCAGAACCTCCTGATCACACTGCTGTAGACGTGCCTGCAACTCTTGGTTGCTCTTCCTCAGCTGTGCAGACTCTTTGGCAGAAGCGGCTACTTCCGTCTTGTACCTCGCTGCAAGCTTCTCCGTGGTGCGGAGGTTGGCTTCCAACGCGTCCACCTTCTTCTGGACATCTTCCTACTGCATCAAGGTGCGAAGACCGAATCCAAGTCGCAGTGGTTTCTCTTGAGCCATCGTGCGCTTCTCCACCAACTCCATGGCTGGCTGGATCTCTGAGTGGAAGAAGGCGCTGAATTCCTCCAACCTTCTTCTCGTGGTATGGTGTCGGATATTGCGTGAAGGATGTACAGGAAAACGTGAGATTCCTGGCTGTGGAGATGCTATGTGCTGAACAGAGACAAGATAGAGAAAAACAATCACGAAAACGAATGCTGCAATATCTACCAACTCCAAATGTTTGTACACTGCCGGTGTCGTGTCATGGACCGGCTCCTACTTGAAATTCAAACTTCGATACTTGTTGCTCCAAAGACACTCATGAGAAGACAAGCTAGGCCCCAGCTTACGGGCTTTTGGCACAATCTCAGATCTCCATTTTCATCACATAGATGGGTAGAGCTCCTTGTCAGCTTTCCAAAGGCACTTTGTCTACTTCGTTTGGACGCCTAGTGGAGAAGTTACAGGACTCGAAAGATGGAGAAAATAAGCTAGGCCCCAGCTTACGGGTTTTTGGCACCACTTCGGATCTTCGTTCTTATCGCACCAGTGGATAGAGCTCCTTGTCAGCTTTCCAAAGGCACTTTGTCTACTTCGTTTGGACGCATAGTGAAGAAGTTACAGGACTCGAAAGATGGAGAAAACAAGCTAGGCCCCAGCTTACGAGCTTTTGGCGCAACTTCGGATCTTTACTTTTATCGCATAGATGGATAGAGCTCTTTGTCAGCTTTCCATGGGCATCTTGTTTATTTCGTTTGGACATCCAGAGAAGAAGTTATGCGATTCGGAAAAAGGTAAAATCAAGCTAGGCCCCTAGTTACTTGCTGACTGGGTATTTAGGGCTTCAGGCGTTATATCAAACACGCAAGGGGCCTGCTTCTTATTATTGAGGGTTGAACTTCGTACGTACAGACTGTTGCAAGGGGGCTGCTTAAGGGGCTTGCTTGTTCCTGCGACCTGTCGGTGGATGTTTTGGAGAATTGGGAAGTCCAATACACGCGCGCAAGGTGTCATCGGGTTCAGATCTGTGCAGGCTACGCACAGGTTAAGACGGTTCTTGAAGAGAGGGATCGGGGGTTGTGTTCTGGGAGAAATTGAGACGCAGGGAGCAGAATTAGAGTTTTCAGTTACCTGTGAAGGAGAGTTGGACCGTTCGGGCCGTTCCGGAGTCCAAACTTGCTGTCCTTGGATCCATCGGGATCAGAACAACGAGTTCTTCAGGAAATTGAAGACGATACAAAGTTTTATCGGGCGGTTTGAGAGTTGTGAGAGAAATTGGCTCGCAGGGAAGCGCTTGCGTCAGGTTTTCATCGCCTGCGACCTGAGATTGGATTGTTCTTCGCGATCGGTGAGCCAAGCTCTTCGTTCTTGGTGCCTACGCGATCAGGGAGTCCTCATGTACGCATAGGAGAAGACTGTAAGTGAATTGGATTGTTGGTTTGGGTGTGGTGAGCAAATTTGAGCCGCAGGGAGCCGATTTACGTCAGTTTTTTGTAGCCTGCGACCAAATTTCTCGAGTAGTTTTGCAAGGGGAACTCCAAACGGCTTGTTTGGAGTCTTGTTGGGTTCAGGGTAGCCAGATCTACCTACCAGCGAAGACGGATATCAGTTTAGACGATCCGTTTGTGCGGTGTGAGCGGTTTTAAGCCGCAGGGAGGAGTTTTTGAAGGTTCGGTCACCTGCGACCGAAAATTAGCGATATCTCAACTATCGGGAGCTGGATCTGAAGGTTTCTTGGGCCAACGGAGTCAGGGAAGGAGACCCTATCAACATTTGAAGATCGTTTGGCGAAAGGAGAAAGTTCCCAGATAGGTCTTTTTCGGTTCCTTCGCTACAGGTTTCGTCCTTTTGAGTTCGTTAAGGACTTAGTTGGTTGTGTATGGCTTGTGGTAGCTAGCTTTAGCCAAGAGCTAGTGTGTGGATGTGGTTTGGACTTGGGTTTGGATCGCATGATACTGCTGTGGCTCTGGTTGTTAGCAAAGAGAAGTTCCTCTTGCTTTGAGCTACGTTTTGGCGATTTAAGACTAGGGTTACGTTTCAGGGGTTTGTTTTAGGGCTTCTGAAGTAGGTTACAGACCGCTCTGGTCTTTTCCTCAGTTTTGTGCTGTTTGGAGAAAGAATCGACAGTGTACATACTTTCAGAGTGGTATATATCGCAGCATTCCTTTTCGTGGTTGTTCTTCTCTGTCTTGTCTCTGTTTGGCACACAGCATCTCCACAGCCAAGAACCTCACGTTTTCCTGGACATCCTTCACGCACAAAATATCCGACACGATACGGTGGTGAACTCGACGTGAAGGTCTGGGGTGGAGATTTCTTCTGTGTGTGAACTTTGAAGAAGAGATTGACAGTCATGAGTGGGGATGGGAAAGGTGATGGAGATGGAGCTAGTGGTTCAAGTGGGTTGCCGAAGGTGCAGTTGGATCCAGCGACTGCATCGATGTTTCAAGCTTTCACTATGTTCTTGCGGCAGCAACAGTCTGATGAGCGGAAGGAAGCTTTGGCAACGAAGGCGCTACAAGCGGTGGTCAGCAGGATTGACCAGTTCGATGGGAGAGATATCTCAAGATATCTGAGGCATTATGTGAAGGAGATGGAGCTGAACCGGGTCTTAGAAGATGAGATGATTGAGACGTTTGAGTTAGCAGCAGCTCCAGAGATTAGGGATCATGTTAAAATGCTAACGAAGCATTTTAACAAGGATTGGGAGACGTTTGCTCGTGCCTTGATGGATGAGTACTTCTTGGAGGACTCTGATCGAGTCACCAAGAAGTCCTTCTTGGAGTGGGTTGAGCAACCAAGGAAGGGTCTACAAGCTACTGAGTTGCTCAGGGAGTTTGAGAAGCAGTTTTCACGGCTAACCAGGATGGAGAAGTTGACATTGCAATCCAACAAGACAGAGCTATTTCTCCGGGCTGCAGATGAGAAGTTGCAGGAGAAGCTAGAGGTACTTCTGGAAGACCGGGAGGAGGACGATGGATTGACTAGCAGCTGGAAGAAGGTTGAAGAAGCTGTTGGTCTGCTCACCAAGAGGGAGCGGAGGCGAGAGAAGGTTCCTGTCAGGAGACTAACACCAGTACCAACTGCTGTAACACCTGTTCCTGTAGTTCGACCAGTTGTTCCTGTTGCTAGACAGGTAGTGCCGGTTGCTCCTGCTGTTCCAGTTGTTCAGACACCGATAGTATCTCCGAAGAAGGACTCAAGTCTTGAAGAGATCATGCGTGGAATGCGAGACTCAGATCAAACTCACCAGATTGGAGGAACAAGGGTCTACAAGCGGAGCGAAACCTGTTGAGAAGCAAGGCTGGATCCAGCGGTGTATCTGGTGCGATGGTACCGATCATCCGCGTAGAGATTGCAAGGAGTTCAGTGATACCTTGCAGCAAGGAGTGATCTTCTGGAAGGATGGGAAGGTAGCGTTGAGGGATACTGGTGCACTTCTTCAGACCAACTTTGGTAGAGGAGGGATGAAGAAGTTGGTTGAGGACCACCTATCAGCACAAGCAGTCGCCATCGTGGAAGCTGGAACTTATGGCACAAGGATAGAGGATCAGGCTGAGAGGAGTTTCAACAAGCAAGTTGAGCCAAGTGAGTTGTGGTCATCTGCCATCTCCATGAAACAGAAAGGGAAGATGGCACGTGAGACGTTGCAGAGAACAGCTGCAACAATCAGAAGGGATACTGGATGGGAGGATCCGATAGAAGCTCTATCGGTGCATGCGTACATCGTCAAGAACCAACACGAAGCGTTGTTGGAAGAGAAGAGAAGGCGAGATTCAGAGGATTCAGGAGAAGGGACTTCTTCAAAGAGACAGACTCGAGGGGAGAAGGTTCGCCAAGAGCTTCGGGATGCAGGAGCTCAAGACCTACCGATGGACGATGCTCCTTCTCCATCGAAAGAGAAATCTCAGAAGGAGAAGGGTAAGCCGGCTGCGTACAAGCTACAGTCGGATATCGAGGCTTCAACAGACTTGAAGGGAGTCTTGGAAGATCGCATTCTGAATGCGAAGGTGGAGTTTACTTTGAGAGAAGTGTTAGGCATCGCCAAGCGTGAGTTTCATGATGTCATCATCGATGTCATCAAACGGAAACGACAAATTACGGGTGAGACTGGTTTATCACATGCTTTGGATACTAGGATGTCAGTGGATGAGGAGAGAGAGCTTGCAAGGTGCAGTGTCTATTCTCCAGAGGAAGAAAGAGATCGAAGGTGCAAGGTGCATTTCGAGGATGAAGAGGAGGATGGGAAGCGGAGCTCAAGTCATTATAGCCACAGTCACTGGGCTCGAGCTACGACGGAGACGTTGGTGAGGATCGAAGACTTGGATGAGCCGGTGGTTGCTCTGATCGATCATGGATCAGAAATCAACATCATGTCCAAGGAGCTATACAAGAAGAAGAAGTGGCTGATCGACACAGAGCATGGATGGGTCATAAGAGCAGCCAACAACACGAGAGGAGACTTGTATGGAGCTTGTCCAGACATTAGAGTGCGCGTAGGTGATGTTGCTATCGAGCAAAACTTCTTTGTTCAAGAAGCAACATCATACCCACTCATTCTGGGTCAACCTTTCATCATAGCAACCCGGATGGAGACAAAGGTACTGGACGACGGATCTGCGTATGCTAGGATCCGAAGTCAAGATGGGAAGAGAGCGGTACAGTTCTTGACTGTACCGTCCAACCACGAGCGCAACCGAGATCGTTTGAGGGAGAAGCCGCTTCCAAGGGTGAGTGAAGAGTTCAAGGATTTTCGTTGAGTACCACTATAGAGCGGGATTGTGGTGGTGCGCAAGAGAAGGTACTCTCGCTTGATGGAGATAGTGCCTTTTGTACAGGGTTTATTGGATTTTCAGAGTGTGGGATTGCTGTCTATAAGAAGATAGAAGAGCTGAGAAGAAAAGAACAAAAACATTTGCGTGGTGTTGAGTTGATGTTGAAAGAGTTGGGTGAGCTAGAAAGGGATGAATGGATTTCTGGTGTTTATGAAGAGGATGGGTTGGAAGATCCCTTGCGAGAGATCATGTCTACTGGGTGGGAGGATATGGATAAGGTCGTGCAGATTCATTCAAGGGAGGTCTATTCGGTGATCGAATCATTCCGTGCACCGGAGGTTCGAGTTGAGACAAGGTACAAGACAGTGGATAGGAAGATAAAGCCAGTTGCTGGTCCTTTGCCGGAAGACACCAACCAACAGATGGATCGAGCTTCAAAGGAGAAGAGTTTGAGAGATCCTGTAATGATAGGACACAAGTTCACGAAGAAGACCCTTGAAGAGCTGAAGATTGGATCTGATGAGTCTCTTCTACCAGAAGAGAGGATGTGCTTCAAGGAGATGCTTTCAAGACATGGGAAAGCATTTGCTTTTGAGCCACATGAGATTGGGTGTGTAGATCCGTACGTTGTTACCCCGATGGTTATCTTCACGGTACCGCATGTGCCATGGAACCTGAGACTAATTCCAGTACCGCGGGCTCACTTGCCCAAACTAGTGGAGTTGCTGAAGGAGAAGATGCGGATGAAGATCTTGGAGCCGTCGTTTGCACCATATTCAAGCAGATGGTTTACAGTACCAAAGAAGAATGGGTCGCTGCGGTTCATCCAAGACATGCAGCCAGTGAACGCAGTAACAATCAGAAATGCTGGGGTGGGACCGATTGTGGATGAGTTTGCAGAAGCGTTTGCAGGAAGAGCGATTTACTCAATGGGAGATCTTTACTCGGGGTATGATCAGTTTCAACTAGCGGAGGAGAGCAGAAGCTTCACGACAATGAGGACACCTTTGGGGTTGGTTAGGATGTGTACCTTACCGCAGGGAGCTACCAACTCGGTAGCACACATGATGAACGGGATGAATCGAGTTCTAAGGGACTTCATCCCCGAAAAGACGATGCCGTTCTTGGATGACATCCCCATCAAAGGATGTGTGGAAGATAAGAAGGATGAAGCATTAGATCAGAGGGGGTGTCGGCGATACGTCACTGATCACATCGCAGACTGTGAGAAGATCTTATCTCGACTTGAGGAAGTTCATCTTACGCTGTCAGGTGCGAAGTCTACATTTGGAGTTAGAGAGGTTTTGATCGTTGGTCATTTGTGTGGATCGTTTGGTCGGAAGCCAGATCCGAACAAGGTGGATGCGATTGGAAGGATGAAGGAGGTTTGCAACTCGCTGACAGAAGTAAGAAGATTTTTGGGTGCTTGTGTATTCTACCACATTTGGATTCCTCATTATGCGCATGTGGCGGATCCGTAAGATTGTTGCGTAAGGGTCATAAATTCAGATGGGAGGACGAGCATACTGATGCGGTAAGGAAGCTGAAGTCTTTACTATCATCTCCTCCAGTTCTGGGAAGGATTGATTACAAGGGTGCTAGGCCGGTGGTTCTTACTGTGGATACAAGTCCAGTTGCAATTGGATGGGCAGTCGGACAGGATGATGAGGATGGAGACAGGTTTGCGGTTAGGTTCGGAGCGAAGGTGTTAAGTGCTCGACAACGTGCTTACCCGCAAGTGAAGAGAGAATTGTGGGGTATTGTTTCAGCTATGAAAACTGAGAAAGAGTATTTGATTGGAGCAGTAGTGGTGGTTGAAACTGATTGCTTGCCGTTGTTAGGGATGATCATGAATTGTTCAACTCCTGATATTGCGATGTTACGATGGATCGCATATATCAAGTCGTTGAACCCGGAGTTTAGACATATCGCAGGGAAGGATAATCTGATGGCGGATATGTTATCTCGGGCTCGATATGATGGGGAAGATGAGATGGTAGAAGACATTGACGACGTGGGTACAGAGTTCTATTCGATTGCACAGACAGGAAGAGAAGATGAGTTGTTTGTTGAAGGGTTGTATGATGGTGATTTGCTTGATATCGGGAGGTACCTTAGTACGATGGTTAAGCAGACAGGTTGGACAGATGAGAGGTTTCGGAGAGTTAGAAGGAAGGCCTACAACTTCATGTTGCAGGATGGGTTTCTTTGGAAGCGATCGAAGCAAAAAGGTGGAGTACCGCTACGGGTGATTTGCAACAAGGAAGATCAGCAGAAGTTGCTCAAGGCGTTCCATGAGAGTCTTTGGGCTGGACATAGAGGGATTTGGGCCACTTTTACAAAAATGAAAGAGCGGTATTGGTGGAAAAACATGTACAGGGATGTTGTATCTTTTGTGGAGTCTTGTTTGACATGTCAGATGTATTCGAATATCTGACATCGTGACGGATTACATCCGACTTATCCGTTGGCGATCCACTTCAAGTGGGTGGTAGACTTGGTGATTATGCCGGTTGGATTATGGCAGATGAGATACTTGGTACTTGCTAGAGAGGATCTTTCAAATCAAGTCGAGGGTAGGGCGCTTCGGACGAAGACAACTGAAGGGGTATGTAGATTTCTCTTGGAAGAGGTTGTTTGTCGGTATGGATGTGTGGGGAAGATCACTGCAGATCGGGGAGAGCTAGATGCACATGAGGCTCGTGAATTCTTTGCAAGGTGTGAGGTGAGGTTGTCACTGACAACTGCCTATAACCCCGAAGGGAATGCCAAGAGTGAACGTGGTCATCCACCCATTGTGAAGGCTTTGGTGAAGGCTTGCAACGGAAGGGTGCGCGAGTGGCCTCGACTCTTACCATTTGCGTTATGGGCAGATAGAACGACGCACAGCTCGGTGACAGGTTACATGCCGGTGGAACTCATCACAGGTCAGAAGCCTATCATGCCGATTGAGAACATGTTCTGACATGGAGTGTGTTACCTTGGGAGGACAATTTGACTAGAGAAGAGCTTCTTGCTATTCGAATTAGGCAGTTAGAGAGAAGACCAGAGGATATCCAAACTGCTTTGGATAGGCTGCGAGAAGCACGGTTGAAGAACAAGGTCAGATTTGATCAGCGACATCGTTTGAGACCTAGGGATATCAAGGAAGGTGATTGGGTGTTAGTCTATGACAACAGTCTAGACAACCAGCATAGTGCACTCCGGAAGTTTTCCAGAAGATGGTTTGGTCCGTATGTGGTGAAGAAGGTTCATGACAACGCAACTTACGCCCTGCAAGAGTTGGATGGAACAAGCTTGAAGCTTTACTTTTATCGCATAGATGGATAGAGCTCTTTGTCAGCTTTCCATGGGCATCTTGTTTATTTCGTTTGGACATCCAGAGAAGAAGTTATGCGATTCGGAAAAAGGTAAAATCAAGCTAGGCCCCTAGTTACTTGCTGACTGGGTATTTAGGGCTTCAGGCGTTATATCAAACACGCAAGGGGCCTGCTTCTTATTATTGAGGGTTGAACTTCGTACGTACAGACTGTTGCAAGGGGGCTGCTTAAGGGGCTTGCTTGTTCCTGCGACCTGTCGGTGGATGTTTTGGAGAATTGGGAAGTCCAATACACGCGCGCAAGGTGTCATCGGGTTCAGATCTGTGCAGGCTACGCACAGGTTAAGACGGTTCTTGAAGAGAGGGATCGGGGGTTGTGTTCTGGGAGAAATTGAGACGCAGGGAGCAGAATTAGAGTTTTCAGTTACCTGTGAAGGAGAGTTGGACCGTTCGGGCCGTTCCGGAGTCCAAACTTGCTGTCCTTGGATCCATCGGGATCAGAACAACGAGTTCTTCAGGAAATTGAAGACGATACAAAGTTTTATCGGGCGGTTTGAGAGTTGTGAGAGAAATTGGCTCGCAGGGAAGCGCTTGCGTCAGGTTTTCATCGCCTGCGACCTGAGATTGGATTGTTCTTCGCGATCGGTGAGCCAAGCTCTTCGTTCTTGGTGCCTACGCGATCAGGGAGTCCTCATGTACGCATAGGAGAAGACTGTAAGTGAATTGGATTGTTGGTTTGGGTGTGGTGAGCAAATTTGAGCCGCAGGGAGCCGATTTACGTCAGTTTTTTGTAGCCTGCGACCAAATTTCTCGAGTAGTTTTGCAAGGGGAACTCCAAACGGCTTGTTTGGAGTCTTGTTGGGTTCAGGGTAGCCAGATCTACCTACCAGCGAAGACGGATATCAGTTTAGACGATCCGTTTGTGCGGTGTGAGCGGTTTTAAGCCGCAGGGAGGAGTTTTTGAAGGTTCGGTCACCTGCGACCGAAAATTAGCGATATCTCAACTATCGGGAGCTGGATCTGAAGGTTTCTTGGGCCAACGGAGTCAGGGAAGGAGACCCTATCAACATTTGAAGATCGTTTGGCGAAAGGAGAAAGTTCCCAGATAGGTCTTTTTCGGTTCCTTCGCTACAGGTTTCGTCCTTTTGAGTTCGTTAAGGACTTAGTTGGTTGTGTATGGCTTGTGGTAGCTAGCTTTAGCCAAGAGCTAGTGTGTGGATGTGGTTTGGACTTGGGTTTGGATCGCATGATACTGCTGTGGCTCTGGTTGTTAGCAAAGAGAAGTTCCTCTTGCTTTGAGCTACGTTTTGGCGATTTAAGACTAGGGTTACGTTTCAGGGGTTTGTTTTAGGGCTTCTGAAGTAGGTTACAGACCGCTCTGGTCTTTTCCTCAGTTTTGTGCTGTTTGGAGAAAGAATCGGCAGTGTACATACTTTCAGAGTGATATATATCGCAGCATTCCTTTTCGTGGTTGTTCTTCTCTGTCTTGTCTCTGTTTGGCACACAGCATCTCCACAGCCAGGAACCTCGCGTTTTCCTGGACATCCTTCACGCACAAAATATCCGACACGATACCGGATCTTTCTCCTAAGAGCACAAAATTGAGAAACAGCCCAGAGGGGTCTGTAATCTACTTCAAAGCCCCTAAAACAAACCCTTGAATCACAACCCTGACCCAAAACCACCAAAGCATAGCTCAAGTCAAGAGAAACTTCTCTTTGCTAACAAAAAGAGTTGCACCTATATCACACGATTGAAACCCAAGTCCAAACCACATCCATGTATAAGCTCTTAGCTAAAGCTAGCTACCACAAGCCGTACACAACCAACTAAGTCCCTAACAAACTCAAAAGGACGAAACCCGTAGCGAAGGAACTGAAAAAGATATATCTGAGAACTTTCTCCTTTCGTCAAACGGTCTTCAGATGTCGATAGGGTCTTCTTCCTTGACTCCGTTGGCCTCAAGAACTATCAGATCCGACTCCCGATAGCCGAGATATTGTCGGTTTTTGGGTGCAGGTGATCGAACCTTCAAAAACTCCTCCTTGCGGCTTAAAACCGCACACACCGCACAAACGGATTGTCTAAACTGATATCCGTCTTCTCTGGTAGGTAGATCTAGCTACCTTGAACCCAACAAGACTCCAAACAAGCCGTTTGGAGTTCCCTTTGCAAAACCACACAAGAAATTTGGTCGTAGTTGCAAAAAACTGACGTAAATCGACTCCATGTGGATCAAACTCGCTCATCACACCCAACCCAACAATCCAATTTATGTACTGTCTTCTCTTATGAGTAGATGAAGTCTTCTTGATCGCGTAGGCATCAAGAACGAAGAGCTTGGCTCACCGATCGCGAAGAACAACCCAACCTCAGACCGCAGGCGAACAAAAATTTGACGTAAGCGCCTCCCTACGAGCCAATTTCACTCAAAACTCATGAACCGTCCAATGAAATTTTGTATCGTCTTCAATTTCTTGTAGAACTCAGTGTTCTGATCCCGATGGATCAAAGGACAGCAAGTTTGGACTCCGAAACGGCCCGAACGGTCCAACTCTCCTTCACAGATAACTGAAATCTCTAAATCTTCTTCATGTGTCTCAATTTCTCTCAGTACACATTCCCCAATCTGTCTTTTCATAAACCGTCTTATCCAGTGCGTAGCTTGCACAGATCTGAACCCAACGACGCCTTGCGTGCTTGCATTGGATCTTCAAATCTCTCGAATCGTCCGCTGACGGGTCGCAGGTGCAAGCTAGCCCCTTAAGCTGCCCCCTTACATCAGTCTCTGTACGTACAAGGTTTTTGTGATAATGAGGAAGCTGGTCCCTTGCGTCTTTAATATAACGCCTGGAGCCGCTAATACCCAGTCAGCAAGTAAACTAGGACCTAGCTTGATTTTTCCTTCTTTCGAGTCGCATAACTTCTTCACTTGACATCCAAACGAAGTAAACAAGGTGCTTGTGAAAAGCTGACAACGAGCTCTACCCATTGATGCGATGAAAGGGAGATCCGAAGTTGTGCCAAAAGTCTGTAAGCTGGGGCTTAGCTTGTTTTCCTCATCTTTCGAGTCCTGTAACTTCTCCACTAGGCGTCCAAACGAAATAGACAAAGTGCCTATGAAAAGCTGACAAGGAGCTCTACCCACTGGTGTAATGAAAGTGAAGATCCTGAATTGTACCAAAAGCTCGTAAGCTGGGGTCTAGCTTGTTTTTGCCATCTTTCGAGTCTTGTAACTTCTCCACTAAGCGTCCAAATGAAGTAGACGAAGTGCTTATGGAGTGCTTACAAGGAGCTCTATCCACTGATGTGATGAAAATGGAGATTCAAAATTGTACCAAAAGCCCGTAAGCTAAGGCTTAGCTTGTTTTTCCCATGAGTGTCTATGGAGCGACAAGCATCGAAGTCTGAATTTCATGTAAGAGCCGGTCCACGACACGACAGCGGAAGACAGGTTCATCTCCACAATCCGATCGGAGGTGTCTTCCTTGTCTTCCAGAGACAAGGATGCCTCTTCCACCACTGTGATCTTTTGCTTCTACGCGCGGGAAGACGCTACTCTTCTCATCTTCCGGGGTGGAAGATCTCTTCCCACTGCAGGAGCGGTTCTCTTTGCTACGCTTCCTCGAGTCGCAGTTGTCAACCCATACGTCAGCTTCTGGAGTCTTCGGAAGACTCCCTGTAGTTGTAGAAGCTGTCTTCTGCGCAGTTCTGGTGCTAAGCGTCTTCTCTTGTGAATTCGATTCTGATCCAGAATGAATGATCATGAAAGATGTGCTCTTCCTATGCACACTCCTAAGCCCCATCTTCCTCGATGGTGACGCGTCTTCCGTATCGCTGGAGTCGTCTTCTCGCACCAGAAGCGTCTTCTGATGAGTGCTCGGTCTCGTCTGAGACACTAAAGTGGGAGAGGGAGTTGCGGCTGCTGATCGATCGTCTTCTCCCCAAGTCGCTTCTTTCACCTCGTACTGTCTTGTTGACCCATACCTCGTCAACTGGTCTTCTGTCAAGTCTCCCTTGGACACGTACAAATAACACAAGAACGGAGTGTGGTGTCCTCTTACTGGGGTGCCCAAGTACACCAACTCTGTCTGAACGTAAGCGTGAAAGAAGACGCCTCAATTGATAGACAACCCCTCCCAGATGGCTTCTAGGAACTCCACGTCCTGATCTCCAAGGTACCTCGTCTTCTGTGCTTTTCCCTTGGAAAAGAGGTGAAGAAATAGCTTCGCTAGAAGACGCTTCCGCGGCTCTTGGTATGCTTCTACCTTCCACACATTCCTTCCTTGTCTATCTTTCAGGAAGAGGCAAGTCGTGCTTCCAGACACATACCACTTTCCCGAGATCATGGGTAAGATCTTCTTCTCGAGCTCGTACCCTCGGTTCTCTGATTCTGATCTGTGAAAGACCCTGCGCCACCACTCCGTCGTCCAGGAAGATGGTCTTCCACGAGCTACTCCTGCCTTCACAGGTACAAGGTTGCGAGGAGGCAGTGCTGCCCAAACTTCCTCCAGAAGACTCTGGTCCGCGAGGTTCTAGTCCCATAGGAAGAAGTCGAGACCCAACTCCTTGATGAATGGTTTGACCTCTGCCAACTCTACTGCCGACAACACCAACCCTCGAGGATGCATCGACATGCTTCGAGCCTTTGTTACACTAAGCCACACGTACTTGCTGTGAGCCGAAGGCTCAGTCCTTCCCAAGTCCTCACAATCTAGCTTGCACTCTCAGAAGACGAATCTAGTATTCCAGAAGACAGCTATTCCGTCTTCCGAGATTCTAACAGTGCTTCCTAAGTACCTTTCGTCTTCCGAGCTATATCTAAACAATCCTAACTAAGTAAGGCATCGTATGGATTATCGAGAAGACAATCCACCTTGCATTTCACCCTTGGTTGTGGGAAGTCTTCCGAGTACGTCAGTTAATCGAAAGCTGTCCCAGAAGTCTTCCTGGAGGTCACTTTCACAGCAAGAGCCCGCGACCATCTTCTGAACTTTTCGTACACTCTTCTTCTCACATATCTTGTATCTTTTGTTAGGAAGTATTCTCATCACTGGTCTCACCTGTCCTCGTCTTTCGACACGCAATCTAATCTCAAAACAGACACGCAACATCCATACTATGTTCTTCTGACTCCTTATTTCTCATACACGCTCAGAAGAAGCTTGCTGCACGACGGCAAGACATGACCCTCGATCATTCTCTCTAGATTCTGTCAGCAAGACTTCTCACAACTCTCTTCTAAGTTCGGGAAGAAGAAGGAATAGGCTGCTATGGGTCGGACAGAAGAGATCCGAAAAGGACCTTCACGTCTTCTCGTGCATTCTGCCAGCCTTTCCAACCTTCTAGTCTCTCGAGGAAGATGTGGATTTGAGAAGCTCGGAAGATCGGGAGGCACAGGCCTGATTCTCAACTTCCAACTACTCGAAACAACAATCAACTCACCAAGTCACTAAGGATTCATACCGAGCTTCTCTCAACACAAAACCAATCTAATCCAATCTCGATAGGAATTGAACACAATCGTCTTCCAAAGACGTTCAGACATTCAGAAGCGTCTTCCGAAGATGTTCAGATCTTCAAAAGCGTCTTTTGTCCATGAGTTCGGTAACAAAGGTGTGGTAGGATAGGGAAATTGATAGTCAGGTGATCAAATTTAAGAATGAGAGATGGGGAAGCTTGATTCCTACTTAGGAAGAAGTGGGAAGATGGCTGTCGAAAATTGGACAGCGCTTCCGCGTCTAGTTCTCACAGAGAGAATTTCATGATAAGAGAATCGATCGGTGGGCTTCCTGCAAACAAACGGGAAAGCGCGGGGAACATCAAATCAGAGACGGGAAGCGGTGAGAAAGAGAAAGAACACGGGAAGAACCTCAGTACAGCTTCTGGCTGCTTCTGATTCACCTTCAGTCTTCTGCGCGCTTCCGGTCTCAATCCCAGCTCCAATGCGATCCCATGAACCTGCTCCTGTCGTCAATCTTGAGCTGCACCCCTCTGCTGCTGCAATCGATCCTTCTCTTCCTTGGAAACTTCTCTAATCGACCCTCAATGTCTGCTTCCTAGAATCTGAAGAGATTCCTTCAGCTCGATTGTGCTTCCAGCTCTCACAGAATCATTCTTGCTCTCTCTCTAGCCTCAATTCGGTTCTCTGAGTTCTCAATTACACTCTCCTTGCTTCCAAGTCCAATTCGACACCTTGATTGCAATCGACCTCCTAATGCGCAGTTGTCTTCGGTGCGAGAAGCAGTCAGCTGATTTCGTGCTAATGTGTCTTCTCCCGAATCTTCCTTGCGCGATTAGGGGTTCGACCTCCTTTTCCTACCTACTACCATGGTGGCTACCTGGTAGATACACCTACACTTTCCTAGGTGGTGTGTGGTGGGTACTCATGTAGTCGTGGTTGCTATCTTCTGGAAGACACCTGTCTTCTGTCTTCTGTCTTCCGAAGACCTGGTCGGGAAGACGTCTTCTCGGAAGGTGTCCTTCTTCTGTCTTCGGAAGAAGTCGACTTCTCTTACAAAAAATTCTTAAGACCATCTTTCTTCTAAGTAAGATGTAATCTTAAGCAACAAGGTTATTTCAATTACACAGACATGTTATTACCTTCAAAAATTTGTACATCCTGTAAATTGTGGACATCACAACTTCTTTTTTTCTGAAAGAGGAAATAGGAATAGAATTGGACGAGAACCAAGTCAAAGAGAGCTTCAAAGATTGATGCATAATGTTGGATGAAGCATCATTCTAGGCAAAATGCGTCATCGAGACACCTAGCAATTGAGAATACTCAATTGACGTCAATGGATGATATTGACGAGGAGTCGAACAAATCCAAGTTGCTATGAAGGATAAGCTTGGACAAAAGGAGTATACAATAACACAAATCTCCTTAGAAGTGCTGAGAAACTAGACAAAGATAGAGTCATCGGACTAGAAACATGTGGCTTAACGAGATATTACTTTTTTATCACATCGCATGGGTTCCGCAACAGATAACTGAGTTTATCATCAAGAATTCAGTCATTTAAAGAATGATGCAACAAATCATTGAATGAGTGTTGGTCGGAGTGGTAATGACAGACGAGATCAGAGTGGAGCAATGAGGCTTTCATTCGTTGATCCCAATATCAATAAATGCATGATATAATCTTAATTCACGACAACCTCCCCTGAATACAAAGAATTCTTTGGGAATGCAATGTTGGAGGGAAAGAAGACCGAAGAATACTTCTTCCTGATATCTTGTAAAACATCAGTGATTTGCATGATCACCAAGTTTGTTCGAGATGCAATTTTGCTAAACCCAAGATTGACAAGAATCAACCACATGATGTAGCCATGACGTTCGCTCTCAAAGGAGAACCAATGAATTGACGAATATTGTTAGACCATCACATGCGGAATGTCATCTCCATGCCGAGAGCTCAAATCAGCAAAACCAACACAAAGACCAAAGTTCTTTGGATAGTTCTCGCAGCAACCATCTTCATTTGAAGATGGAAATATTTCATTAAATTTCCAAGAGTCCTTTCACTGGAAACAAAAGCACAAGAAGAAGCGACCAACTATCCCACATGGCATGTATCACTACAGCAAAAACAAGAATCCATGACGAAACAGCAAGAAGATGCACTACGGATGACAAAGAAGTCCGAATCGACGAAGGAGATGCAGAAACAAAAAACAACAACGGAACGACCACGTAGTCAAACCTCAAAATCCATCGACGATTCCACCTTCCCATCTCCATAGAACTGCACGCGAGAAGCAACGAAGAGACAACAGAGGACCGAGGAGAAGGACGGACCAATCGAGTTACCATCACCAACCACCACAACGGACGGAAATAACGTCGGCATCATTATCATGGAAACTAGGAGCAGCAATACGAGCACCGATAAGTATTTCACATGCTAAAGATATTCAGAAGTTTTTACGCATAGTATCCTCAGCTCAATTCCGAATGGAACAGATTCGACCAAGACGAACGAACTACAGCACTAGCGGCTGAAGGGATGACGACAAAACATGTGGTACTCCACAAAGATTTGGTACGAGCAGCACGGGACAACTTCATAGTACCTACAACCCATAGGACAAAGGAGGTAAGGTAGATGTTGAATCGAGGAATAGCAATCCTAGGAGCAACAACCACACGAATCTTGGAATTGACAATGGAACAAGAAGAAGCATTGAAGGGCGTAGTAGAAGGTACACCAAGACCTGCGAAAGGTTCATGGAAGGAATGGATCGAAGAGACAAAAGGTCAGAAGGACAAAGAACTGGACGACGTGAAGGGAGAGATTGTAGCACTTAAAAGAGTAATTAGGAAGAGTGATTGTTGCTAGAGGAGAAGCGATGGAAGCTACAAGAAACTCCTAGCATGACTCGAGCTAGTGATCAAAGAAAACGATGATCTCAAACAAAGCATTGCACAACAAATATAGGTGATAACACATGAAAGGGATGAAGTAACAAAGAATCTAGAGGCATTCAAAGATAGCTGGAAAAAGAAAATAGAGTGATGAAGGAAGAATGAGCAAAATAGCATCAAGAATCCAAAGAAGAGACACAGCAACAGGTGAAAGAGAAAGCAGCCAGAATAACTGAATCATCTCAACAGATCAACAAAGCTCAAAGAAAATTGTCAGAAATCTAGAGAGCTCTAAACACTATCAACGCTAACACCAAAGCTCAATTAGAAAATCTCAAGGAAATCAATCATGAATTACTCGAAGATTCCAACAAGAAAGAGGACTAGCTAGTACGAATAAAAGAGATGTTGAAAGAAGAGAGCAGGAAAGCGAAGTAGAGTCGAAACAAGCTTCATGCGGCACAAGAAGAGATCAAAGAAGCAAAAGAAGAAATCAGAGTACTCAAGGAAGAGGTTGAGAATAAACAATTTGAGTCGTAGGCATTACAAGACCAAATGGAGAAGCTCTGGACACGGAACGTGAAGGATCGACAGTTTGAACAACTCAATGACCTAGATAGGAAGGTGAAAGAGCTTGCTGCTTTTCGTTTGTTCTTTTGTTCGATGTTGATTTCTTCTTGCAGCGCCAAACTCTCCAGTTCGTCCATCTCAATCTTTCCAAGACGTACCTCCATAGCCTTCACAAATGCCTCATAAGCAGGAGAGAGACTTTCAAGAAACGAATAGCCTCTGAACCCTCAAGTCTTCCTCCTAGTGTTTTAATGTCCTGTAAGAGGGATTTGAGGACCATAAAATGGTCCTCAATGCTTTTACCCTCTTGCATCTACAAGGTTGCGAGCTTACCTTTAAGAACTCGTAACTTCCCTTCTTTCGTCACTTCATGTTTCTTGGTAAAAGTATCCCATGCTGCTTTCAAAGTTTCTGTATCTAGGATATCTACTAGTTCAGCATCTTTCACTATCATCTTGATAACAGAAAGTGCTAATTGGTCACGTCTGTCCCAAATGATAGCTTCTTCAGCAACAATGGGTCTCTCATGTAAACCAGTAACAAACTTCCACAAGTCATATCCAGTAAGTATAGCATGTACCATAGCTCTCCAAATAGGGTAGTTCGAAGTATTCAACTTACGAGAATCAGAAAGTAAGTTGTCACTTATGGTAACTGACGTCATTGTACACTTTGACAAAACTGGTCTAACCAAACAGTCTCCAAATGAAATGAAACTTGGTATGATTGTTGGCAGAGTGAAAGTAGGACTTACAATATATGAGAGGTGTGGGGTAGGGGTAGACCTCAGAAAATTTAGTTTTCTTTAAAAAGACCTCTAAGGCATTCAAATTGAGAGTCAAAGTTCGACAAAGTATGGTGACAATTTCAAACAAGGTCAGAATCGGTTGACAAAAAATTCGTTGGAAAGGTATTTCAAAATCATTACTAAAGGCGGAGTCTTTTTCTACCGATAAAGTACCCTCAGAATTCACAAAAAACATCTCTAACCCCCTCAACATGCTGGTCAAAGGTGGGTTTAGGATAACTTGTCATCATCACGAAGACCCTTCTTGACAAGACACCACAAGTGGTGCCCTTGAAATCGTCAAAAAACCTCGAGAAACCTCTCAAAAACGAGTTTCAAACTCCTTGGAACTGCAAAATAGTCTCAAACTCGAAAAATTTTGAGCACTCACTCAGCCCATATTCGAGTTTCTCTCACACAGTCAAGAGTACATCTGCACCCTCACTCAGACTCTCTTCTCCTTAGATGGAACCTTACGTTCCTTCTGTCAAATCTCTTTGCAAAACTCTCTCTTGCATCTCTCACAACTTCGCTCTGATACCATGTTGAATAAGGCAAGAGTAAGAAGGAGCTCACACACACAGCTGAAGCTGCAAACATAGGATCAGACAATGAATATGTCATCATCTCCAGAGTCGGGGTCATTAGGGGTGCCTCAGTGAAGGAACAGGAGAACAGGGGAGTTACAACACAGATACACAAGAAGGAGAGAGAAACAGACACACAAGAGGGAGAAAGAACTGAGCGGTCATAAGGACAGGTATTCCACATAGATAACTGAACAGTCATAAATGAAAAGAAAGTGAAATTAGATTAACCTTCAACATGAGCCACACATTGCAAGTATTTAATCCACCGCATCCGAATGATGGTACGGATTTAAAGCCAAGGTGAAGAAATTCACTACACATATGGGCACGATACAAGAAGGAGAACCCAATACACCAAAAGTAGACGAAGGATCACAAGCAGCAAAGACTGTTGGAGAATGACCAAAGAGAATAGTGGCTCGTAGACCTTCGGCCTCACTCGCATCTGTGTTGTGATCGGCCGTCAAGGTGATGATTTGAGTTTTTGCTTCTTTCATAAAATCCATCTTGGTCTTGGTCCACTCGTGTGCTGCACATCAACAAACAGGGGGGAAACTTTCAAAGGAAGAGGAAACCATTTCCTCCCAACAAAAGGTGGAATAGCAATACTGGGCTAGTCAACCAAGGAGGAGACTCTTCCGCACATGCACAAGATGACAAGAAGCATAAGAATGGAAACTGTCATTACTGTGATAAACCAGGCCACTATGCTCGTGAGTGCAGATTGAAGACAAGACACGAAGGTACTAGTAAGGACAAAAACAGAGCAAATCTTGCTCAGGCTAAGTATCCTAAAGAAGGTAATGAGCAACTATTTTTTACTGCTCTGTACACCAGTAAGTTAGATCATCCATGGTGGATAGATTCTGGAGCATCTAACCATATCTCTTCTATTCGAGAGTGGTTCCAGAACTTCCAGGATATCATCAATGGACCAACAGTTGGTCTAAGAGATGGTGAGAGATATAAAGTTAAGGGACAAGGTGATATTCACCTCCAACTACCTACTGGAGCAGTATTTCGAGTTGAGTGAGTTTGGTACATACATGGTGTGGTGCATAACTTGCTCAGTGTTGGGAGGTTAGTCCAAGCTGATTTTTACATCAACTTCAACAACAAAGGCTGCATCATAAAAGACAATCAAGGTGTAGTAGCAAGAGGCAATGTGGTAGGTCATTTATATGAGCTTGAAGCTACTTCCTTACCTGAAGTTCTACTTAGTGCTACTGTACAAGAGAAGACAGATATGTGGCACAGAAGGCTAGGTCACATGAGTTCAGATAGAATGAAATTGCTATACAAGTTCAACCTAGTTGATGGAGTACAAAAATTCGATTCTTTGCACAAGCCATGTGAGATATGCTTGAAGGGAAAACATGTTCAAAAGAAGTTCCCTTCGGCATCAAGAAGGACTACAACTCCACTAGATTTATTGCATATAGATCTAGCAGGACACATTGATCCTCCATCATTAGGTAGAGCTGAATATTACATGTTGATAGTTGATGATTACTCACGAAAAATGTGGGTGAGGTTTTTGAGGAAGAAGAATGAAGCTTTCATACACATGAAAGACTTCATAACTGAAGTTGAGCTTCAGACTAGCAGAAAAATTCGAACAATCAGGAGTGACAGAGGAGGAGAGTTTCTATCCAAAGCAGCGGAGGCTTTCTACAGATCCAAAGGCATCTTACGACAACTAAGTACACCTTACACTCCACAACAAAACGGAGTGGTGGAGAGGAAGAACAGAGTGGTTGCTGAAGTAACCAGATGTCTACTCAAGGATGGAGGACTACTTAGGAAGCTGTGGGCTGAAGCAGTTAACACTGCAGTATACCTTCTCAACCGAAGTCCAACAAAGATGATGGAAGGTATGAGCCCTGAAGAGGCTTTCACAGGTATAAAACCTGATATCTCACACCTTAAAGTTTTTGGGTGTAAGGCTTATGTACTTGTGCCTAGAGAGTTGAGGAAGGGCAGAAAGCATTAGGAGAGCTACTGGGTGGAGAGATCCAGTAGATGCAACTTCTATTCGAGCTTTTTTAGAAGCAAGTAGCGAACAAGATGCTATGGTCGAAAACAAGAGAAGACGAGATGCTTCCGACCTAGACGTAGGGTACCAGACGACGGTGATCGTCGGAGAGTTACAAGAAGGAGAGCAGCAGAACCATCGCCAACTATACCAACTGGAAGGTCTCCTGCTGCAGAGGATATGCCCTCTACCTCTACAGCACCACCACCTACAGTAGATCCTATGAAAGGTGTACATGATTTACCACAAGAGCCTACTGCTACGGATAGAGTGCGGGAGAAAAGGTTTACAGCACAGGAGAAGGGGAAAGCTCCAGCTTACAAGTTGACGGCAGACATCGAAACAGCAACAGATTTACGTGCTATTCTGGAGCAACGCATTTTGGATGCTAGAGTTGAGTTTACTCTTCACGAGGTACTAGGTATCGCCAAGAGAGAGTTTCATGAATTGATGATCGACATCATGAAGAGAAAGAGACAAGTATTGACTGAACAAGTAGGCAGTCAGATGGTTGGTGTGGTAGATGCTATTGGTGTTGATGGATTTAGAGATGATGAATATGAAGTATGGGTTGCTGGTCCTGCTGTTATTGAGAACGAAGACGAAGAGTTTGAGGAGGATAGATCAAGCGCAGACAGCGATTTCAAGGAAAAGCACTAGGCAAGAGCGACAACTGAGACGCAGGTTCAACTTGGGGGACTTTCTGAGCTAGTACCTGCACTTGTGGATCACGGGTCGGAGATCAACATCATTTCCAAGGAGGTGTATGAAAAGGGACAGTGGCCAATCAAAAGGAATCATGGTTGGGTACTTCGAGCTGCAAATAACCAAAAGGGTGAGTTATACGGAGCTTGTCCCAATATACGTGTAAGGATTGGGGATGTAGAGGTTGATCAGCATTTCTTTGTACAGTCGTCTGCCTCCTATCCTGTCATACTGGGCCAACCATACATCACCGCTGTTCGAATGGAGACAAAGGTGATGAATGATGGGTCTCATTATGCCAGAGTTCGGAGTCCTGATGATAAGTACTCAGTGCAGTTTTTGACGGTTCATTCAAGACATGAGCGGAACTGACAAACCTTTAGAGATTCTCAAACCAAGAGATGTAAGGGTTTTTGCAGTCCACTCTTGTAGAGCGTGAAGACAGGGGTGTAGAACCTGCTGTTGAGGTTCTGTTAGAGTTGGAAGCGAGACATGTACTAAGGTCTGGAGACAAGTGTGGTGTACAGAGTTGGCAGTCTGGATTGCTGATGTTTGAGACAGATGGGTGGAGTCAGTTTACAAGAGTTGAAGATATGGAGGAAAATACAAAAAGATGGATGGTGGAACATGTATCAAAGTTGTGGTGTGTAGGGGTTCTATCTGAAGACGAAGTGGTTTCTGGTTTGTTTGAAGAGTTTATGTCTGTACAGTCAGTTGTTGGTTGGTTAGACAATGTGAGTGGATTGATGGAAGAGGAAAATAGTGTGACGCTGATCCCTATCCACTCTCGACGCATATATGAGGAGATTACTACATACGTGCAGTTCTTTCCTCATCCGATGTAGAATAATGAGGGGAGAGAAGCAAGTTGTTGGTGTGCACTCCCTCAGGAAGCAGACGTCCATGCAAAGTACAAATCTGTACTAAGAAAGATAAGACCGATAGCAGCTCAACTACCTGCTAACTCCCAGCAGCAAGTACAGTTAGTGGGGACTGAGCCTATATTGCGTGATCATAGATGAATAGGGCATCGGTTTACTGAGGAGACATTGAAGGAGCTCCAGATAGGAGGGGGTGAATTCTTGACTGAGGTCGAGAAGACAGTGTTTGAACAGATGGTAGTAAAGCATGGTAAAGCATTCTCTTTTTCAGCAGAGGAGATAGGTTGTGTGGACCCAAAGGTTATAGCGCCTATGGTTATATTCGCAATCCCTCATGTGCCTTGGGACCTGAAACCGATCCCAGTTTCTCGTGCTTTGTTGCCTAAACTCATCGAGTTGTTGAAGGAGAAGGTACAGATGGGGATACTTGAGCCGTCTATGGGGCCATATTCTAGCAGGTGATTCACTGTGCCCAAGAAGTCAGGAGCTTTGCGTTTTATTCAAGACCTACAGTCTGCGAATAACGTAACCATTCGTAACGTTGGGACGGGTCCTGTGATTGAAGAGGTAGCAGAGGCATTTGCAGGGAGAGCTATCTATTCAATAGGAGATCTATATTCTGGTTATGATCAGTTCCAGCTGGCTGTGGAGAGTAGAGATGTAACTACTATGCGTACGCCCCTGGGATTGATGCGGATGTGTACTCTTCCACAAGGAGCAACGAACTCGGTGGCTCATATGCAGAATGCGATGCACAAGGTACTAAGGGAGTTTGTGCCTGATGTTACCATTCCATTTCTAGATGATATTCCTATAAAGGGCTGCGCGATTGAAGACAAGGATGAAGCAGTACTTGCGAATGGGTGTAGAAGGTTTGTTGCGGATCATATCAGGGATGTAGAACGTATCTTGACTCGCTTGGAGGAGGTACATCTCACCCTGTCGAGAGCTAAGTCCAAGTTTGGTGTGTCTGAGATTTTAGTGGTTGGACATCTGTGTGGAGCTTTTGAAAGGCGACCAAACCCGGAGAAGATTGAAGCCATAGCTAGGATGGCAGACTGTAGGAATATCACAGAGGTTCGACGCTTTCTAGGTGCTTGTGTATTTTATCGTTTATCCATTTCTCATTATGCTCATGTTGCTGAGCCTTTGTATGCATTATTGAGGAAGGATAAGAGGTTTATATGGACCTCAATCCATCGAGAAGCTATGAATAGGTTGAAGGAGGCTCTACAGTCTCCGCCTGTTTTGAGAAGAGTAGACTACGGGTGTGGGAGACCTGTCATTGTCACAGTAGATACTAGCCCAAAGACGATTGGCTGGGCGATAGGTCAAGATGATGCGGATGGATTGCGGCTTATCTCTAGATTTGGAGCTAGGATCTTGACAGACAGGCAACGAGATTATCCTCAGGTGAAGCGTGAGTTGTGGGGAGCGGTGACAACAATGAAGACAGATCGGGAGTTTCTGATTGGTGCTCATGTAGTCCTAGAAACAGATTGTCTACCTCTACTAGGCATGATATCCAACTGTACCACGCCAGACATAGCAATGTTACGTTGGATTGCCTATATTAGAAGCTTGAATCCAAAGTTGAAGCATATAAAAGGAAAGGAGAATATGGTCGCAGATATGTTGTCAAGGGCTCGATTTGTGGATGAGGATGTCATGATTTCAGAAGCTGAGGAAGAAGAGAGAAAGGATGCTCAGTGTCAGGTTAATCGACGGGCTACAAACTTGGAGCCGTTGATGTTTAGAGAGGAGCTTTACACAGGTAGACTTCGTGACATAGGGTATTATCTGAGCTTGTTGGAGAGGCAGGAGAGATGGAGCAAAGTAGAGTTCAGGGAGATAAGGAAACAAGCTTACAACTACCTTCTACGTGATGGGTATCTTTGGAGACGGCCGCAGAGGAGAGATGGAATGTTCATACGAGTAGTGGACGATCTGCAGACTAAGCAACAACTAATGAAGGAGTTCCATGATACTTTGTGGACCGGACATCGAGGGATTTGGGCTACCTACGTTAAGTTGAAGGAAAGGTATTGGTGGAAAGGTCTGTATCAGGATGTGGTGAACTACGTCAGTTCTTGCTTGCATTGTCAGTTCTACTCAAAGATCCGGTACAGGGACGGTCTTGTGCCAACTTATCCGCCTTGCATTCACTTCCAGTGGGTTCTCGACTTGGTGGTAATGCCTCTGGGGTTATGTGTTGATATAGTCCCAAGCTCCAGTAGATCGACGGCTACCATTAGCCGGAGTGGTTAGGGTTGTTAGAGTTAGTTAGAGGGCTAACCCACCATTAGGGTTTCCCTTGTACTCACCTCCACTATATATACAGAGAGAGGCAAAGCCTCTCTCATCTCATTCCTATTTTACTTCCTTGTCTACTCGCTCTCTCTCTTCTTGGAGTGTCCTCGAAGTATCGATCTTTCTACATGGTATCAGAGCTGGTGAGAGTGTGTGTCCCTTGCTGATGAGCAAGATGGAGATTGGAGTACAGGAGAGAGCAGCCGGAGTTGTGCCTGATGTCGAGCACTATCCTGCTGATGCGTTCGGGTGAGGCGAAACCGTTTCTTTCGCCACCAGAAACTTTGAACGCGATTTCGGAGGCCTAGACGATTTTTTCTCGCTGATTTCTGTCGACCAGCCCTCTTAGGGCTGTCTTGTTCAGAAGGTGCGAATTGTGTAATGGGCCAAGTTTCAGTCGATTTGGAGATTTCCAGCGGCAGTTTTTCAAACGGATCTTTTTCGACCAAAACGAAAGTTTTAGGACTTGAGTCCAAAACTAATCCTGTTTCGAATAAGGGTGGGTTTAGGGTTTAGGGTCTAGCTATTTGAAAATTTCTGAAAATTTCAAGGGGTCGCACGCCCATTTTCGACCTCATTTGGTCTAGTTCCCACCTTTCTTGGTGTGTTCTTTCGACGTTTCCGTCGTGTTTTGTACACCTACAGTTCGCGCACATGTTCTTTTCTCGTTGTCGCTGCAAGAGGAGTTCGCGGAGTCGCCTCGTTGTGACTTGTGACAACTCTTGATCACGCGGTGGGGAGAGACGAGTTTCGTGCAGTTTCTGGGAGGTTTTTCCGCGTACAGAACAGTGCAATTTCGACATTGCAGCTATGGCGGAGTCTGTGTCTTTGATCACTGGAGAGAAACTCGACAAGAACAACTACCAAGTGTGGAAGTTCCGGATGAAGACCTTCCTGCAGGGACAAGATCTATGGGATCTTATCACTGAGGAGGAGAAAGCGCCTGAAGTGCCAATTTCTGATCCGAAATTCAAGGAGTGGAAGAAGCGCTCATATCAGGCTATTCACTACATCGCGCTGACAGTTTCAGCATCGATGATCGGTCACATCCAGGATTGTGATACGCCCAAGAAAGCTTGGGATGCACTCGCGCATTTGTTTCAATCCGGAACAGAGGCGCGGAAGCTGCAATTGCTGCAGCAGTTCAATACCGTGAAGAAGGGGTCGATGTGCATAAACGACTATGTGAACGGGGTCAAGCAGCTCGCGGATCAGTTATCTTCTGTCAAAGTCGAGATTGATCCCACTGTCTTGATTGGAGCCACATTGCAGGGACTGCCTGCAGAGTACAAACAGTTCATAACATCGATTTCAACCAGAGAACCTCTTCCGCGGTTTGATGAGCTTGTTCCTATGATGTTAGGAGAGGAGGTGCGCCTACTGGGGAGTTCTACTTCGACGGGTCAGCAAGAATCTGTCTATTTTGCAGGTTCTGGAGGATCTCGAGGTAGGGGTCGTGGCAAAGGTGCTGGACGTGGACGAGGTCGCGGACAGCAACAGCAATCGCAGCAGAACCAACCAAACCAGCAACAGTCTGGTGGTTCCAACAACAATCAGAGAAGAGCGCCTGGTTCCTGCAACTACTGCAAGAAACAAGGCCACAATGCGAATCAGTGCTACAAGAAGCAGAACGATCAGAGACAACACGACAACAACCCCCAACAAGGTAACAGCAACCAGCAAGGCTATGCAGTCACTGAGCATGTCTATTCGGAGCAGTTGCTGATTACTACGCATCAGAGTTATGCGGCTTTCGAGCCGCAGACTGACTGGGTGATCGACTCCGGCGCCACCAGTCACATGACTCCCCATCGGGAGTGGTTTACTTCACTCGAGCCTGTGGAGACTCCACAGTTTATGGTGACAGGAGATGACACCAAGCACAAGATCCAGCACAAGGGTAACATTCCACTTGACATTCCTGCCTCAACGTTTATTGGTATACGGAATGTCTTACATGTACCTACATTGACTAGAAACCTGCTATCTGTAGGACAGTTGATAGAGCAGGGTCTGCAAGTGCGCTTCAATAAAGATGGATGCTTTATTGAAGATTCGAATGGCACTGTCATAGCTCGAGGTATCAAGAGTGGTAGGCTGTTTAAACTAGATGCATCTGCGCCTAAGTTACAGGCTGCCATGTATGGACAGAGTGGTCCAGTAGTGTCTGACATTGACATCTGGCACAAGCGAATTGGGCACATGAACTTTCAGAGGCTGAAAAGCCTTTCGAGTTCTGACCTGGTTACAGGTCTGCCCAAATTCGAATCCAGTGAGCCCACTGGAGTCTGTGCAGCATGTCAATTCGGCAAGCAAGCTAGACAGCCCTTTAAGGGATCAGGTAGTAGAGCGAACAAGCTTCTGGAGCTTGTTCACACTGATGTATGGATTGCTTCTCAGCCAAGTATGACCGGTTTCCAGTACTTCGTGTCGTTCATTGATGATCATTCGCGTTATACTTGGATCTATTTGTTGAGAAACAAGTCCTCTGCCGAAGTACTGTCAGCATTTCAGACTTTCCGCAAGTTGGTGGAGAAACAGTCTGGAGCATCTATCCTCTGTCTAAGATCTGATGGAGGAGGCGAGTTTCTTTCTGGAGAGTTCGATGCATATCTGCGTGAGCATGGCATTCGACGCCAGAAGACCTGCAGTTACAGCCCGCAGCAGAACGGGGTTGCGGAGCGCAAGAATCGACACATAGCAGAAGCTGCTCGTGCGATGTTGAACGAGAAGACCATGCCTAGACCTTACTGGGCAGAAGCTGTTTCATGTGCGGTGTATCTGATGAACCGGACGCCTACAGCGGCAGTCCACAGCAAGACACCGATGGAGGTCTTCACAGGCAGTAAGCCTGATTACTCTTTCCTTAAAGTTTTCGGATGTATCTGTTATGTGCACATACCTGATGAAAGACGTAAGAAACTAGATCCGAAAGCAGATAGATGTATCTTCCTTGGTTATGATTCTGATACGAAAGGATATAGGTGCTACAATCCTTCGTCCAAGCAGTTCTACATCAGTAGAGATGTTGTTTTTGATGAGCTACAGTCTTGGTTTGCACCTGCACCTGTGATAGCCATCCCTGTACCTACTGTAGAACCAAGGAGTCAGTCCACTGTAGTACCTCAGAGTAGTACGTTGAGTGGAGGATCTGGAGAAGTCACTGATTCCAGATCAGAAACGGTTGCACATAGAGCTGATGTTAACGCTGGAGTCCACGTAACACAGCCTAGTGGAACTAGTGTAGTTTCTACACAGGATGAGCGCGTGCTATTGCAGCGTATGTTTGACTCATCCAGATATGTGGATCTTCCACATCCACTGGATACTTTGTCCCAGACCTTGGCGTCTACGTCAGATCAGTTGCAAGGGGAGGTGACTAGTGCACCAATTACCTCTCGCAGATCTGAGCGACCAAAACATCCAGTGAGTAGGTATATGCATGAAGGTTTTCTTGCTGTGCACCATGCATATATGGCCAATGTTCTTCAGGAACAGGAACCGAGTTCGCTTGAGGAGGCGATGCACAAGGCCCAATGGGTAAGTGCTATGGAAGCTGAACTTGCTGCGCTTCATCACCAACAGACTTGGGAGTTGGTAGACTTACCTCAGGGTAAGAAAGCGATTGGTTGCAGGTGGGTTTTCAAGGTCAAGCGCAACTCGGATGGTACCGTGTGTCGGTACAAGGCCAGATTGGTAGCTAAGGGCTACGCACAGCAACATGGAGTGGATTTTGAGGAGACCTTTGCTCCTGTTGCGAAGATGGTGACTATTCGGACAGCAGTTGCAGTTGCAACTCAGAAAGGTTGGAAGATGCACCAGATGGACTTCAAGAACGCTTTCCTCAACGGCGATCTTGAGGAGGAGGTCTACATGCAGCAACCTCCTGGTTATGAGGATCCTATGTTCCCTTCCCGTGTATGTAAGTTACGGAAGGCTCTCTATGGTCTGAAACAAGCACCAAGAGCATGGTATGCAAAGATCAATTCTTATTTGCAGTCTCTTGGGTTCCAGCTTTGTAGTTCAGACTCTACCTTGTATTCATTGAGAATACGAGACTGGATTGTTGTGATCACCATCTATGTTGATGACTTGATCATTACTGGTAACTTTGAGGAGCTTATTTCCCAGATCAAGGATCACTTGAAATCCGAGTTCGAGATGATGGACTTAGGAGAACTCAAGTACTTCCTTGCTGTGGAGTTCATTAGAGATGGGAAGGATGTTTGGCTTGTACAGCGACAGTATGCTCTCAGTATGCTTGAGAGATTTGGTATGCTTGATTGCAAACCCATTGCTACACCATTAGAGCAAGGGGTAAAGCTAGGAGCAGAGGATGGTGAGTTGTTGGATGATCCACGCATGTACAGACAGATGGTTGGAAGTCTTATCTACCTGACCATCACCAGACCAGACTTGAGTTATGCTGTCGGTCTGATTAGTCAGTTCATGCAGTCACCACGGAGACCACACTTTGAGGCTGTCAAGCGGATCCTCCGCTACGTGAAGTTCTCGATGCAGTACGGACTTCACTATCGATACGGTGGACCATTGTTGTTACATGGCTACACAGATGCTGATTGGGCAGGAAGTGCCGACAGGAGATCCACGTCAGGTTACGCTTTTGGACTTGGAAGCGCTGCTATAAGCTGGGCTTCTAAGAAGCAACCCACTGTTGCTTTGTCGTCCACGGAAGCAAAGTATCGAGGAGCAACGAACGCAACATGCGAATCGATTTGGCTTCGGTGTCTGCTATCTGATATTGGTGTGGAGTGTACAGATCCTGTTGTTGTATATACAGACAACATTAGCAGCATGAAGTTAGCTAGTAATCCTGTTTTCCATGCTAGGACGAAGCACATTGAGGTGCACTATCACTTTATTAGAGAGAAGGTCCTTGCAGGAGAGATTGAGCTCAGTTATGTGAGCACAGGAGATCAGGTTGCCGATATCTTCACTAAGGCGTTGCCTAGAGATAAGTTTGATGCTTTCAGACATTGTCTAGGAGTACAGGATGTAGAGATGAGCTTGAAGGGGAGTGTTGATATAGTCCCAAGCTCCAGTAGATCGACGGCTACCATTAGCCGGAGTGGTTAGGGTTGTTAGAGTTAGTTAGAGGGCTAACCCACCATTAGGGTTTCCCTTGTACTCACCTCCACTATATATACACAGAGAGGCAAAGCCTCTCTCATCTCATTCCTATTTTACTTCCTTGTCTACTCGCTCTCTCTCTTCTTGGAGTGTCCTCGAAGTATCGATCTTTCTACATTATGGAGCATGCGATATTTAGTTTTAGCTCGTGAGGATCTCTCCAACTTTGTAGAAGGACGAGCTTTGAGGACGAAGATCACAGAGGGGATATGTAAGTTTGTTCTTGAGGATATCTGTAGGTATGGGTCTGTAGGAAAGCTACGGGCAGATAGAGGAGAACTACGTGGTACAGAAGCGAAAGAGTTTTTTGCTCGATATGGTGTGAAGCTCAAGCTTACCACTGCGATGAATCCGGAGGGGATTGGCAAGAGTGAGCGAGGACATCCGTCAGTAGTTCAGGCTTTGGTGAAGGCGTGTGATGGTAAGCATAGAGAGTGGCCTAGATTAATCCCTTTTGCTTTATGGGCAGATAGAACAACTCATTGTTCTACTACAGAGTACATGCCTGTTGAGTTAATGTTAGGGTAGAAACCAATGATGCCAGCAGAAGAAGACTTTCCTACCTGGGCTACCTTGCCATGGGAGGACAATGTGGACCGTGTGCAACTTCTCTCACTATGAATCAGACAGCTAGAATGTAGAGAGGAGGATCTCGCTGAAGCGCAGTGACGCTGAAAGCGGCTCGACTTGGGAACAAGGAGAGGTTTGATTAGACTCATAGACTTCGGTCAAAACTGATACAAGTTGGGGACTAGGTGTTGATATACGACAGCACATTGGAAAATCAACACTCTCAGATGTACATCAGAATGCTACTTATTCCTTGCGAGAGCTAGATGGCACGCCTTTAAGACTTCCAGTTGCTGGGAAACGAGTGAAGTTATTCAAAAAGAGAGGGGAGACTGTGGAGCTAGCTGAGTTCTTAAGTTCAGAGCAGACAGGAGCAAGTGAAGATCTTTTTGAAGCGGTCGAGGAGAGCGAAGACGATTTGGAGGACCACGACGATCGGTGACGGATTGGCACATACCAGAGGATGTGCAGGTTTGGAGGGGGTGAATGTCGTGTTGTACATGGGTCTGTACAGTGAAAACTAGTTGCAAAGAGATGTTTTCTTTGTTGTGTAAAAGAAGCTGCCCTGTAGCTTATCAAGCTGGGCAGGAGCTAAGCTGGGGTGGTGCTTGACAAGTTGCCCCCTAACTTGGATTGAAATATCACCCTAAAGAGAGCAAAAGTTCCCAGAATGTAGAGCTCGTCGAGGAGAGCGACGTCATATACTTCTAGTTTTGACAGAAAGTGCTTTAAGTAACAGTTAGCACGTGTTTTAAACTAAGAAATATGCGATAGAGAGAAATCTGTCGATTCTGACTCGTGACTCGAACTCAGAATCTGATTGCGTGAGTGTGTAGGTGTTCACAAGTACTATAGTTTTGACTCTTTACTCGTTTAAAACGGAGTTGTATAGAGAAGTTAGCGTACAGAAAGCTAGTAAAGACCTTACAGGAAGATTTCCTTAGTAAAGCATATGTAGAGACTGTAAAAGCTTTTTGAACGGAACCAAAGGCCATCCCAGTGAGAGGGCGCCTGCCTAGGAGGGAAGTGGTCTCAAGATCAATTCCTCCTCGCCTCTGGTTCCTATTCTGGCATGTTGACCTCCCGGATGGGAGTCTATGTTGGATATGCAGCCATGGCCTCTGGTTCCTATTCTGGCATGTTGGCCTCCCGGATGGGAGTCTATGTTGGGTATGTAGCCATGTCCTGTATACCTAGGGGCGGGAGACCGGTATCTCTCTTAATCGTGGGCTTCCTGGCCTAAGCCTCCGCATGCCATCCTGAACATACTATGGGAGATACCTGGTGCGCATATGGGGGGGGGGGCTGTAAGCCTTGTGGGGCAGCCTCATAAGTGTTAGGGCTTCGGCCTACATTGGATGACTTGTAGTATATTCAAGATGGCATCAAGATGGCATCAAGAGCACAGGAAACTTTTGTTAATTTGTTAAATAACCATCGAGTCAGCTTAAGATGAGGAATGAGATTGTGAGAACCTTTATTAGTGAAGAGGTAGAGTTTGTGGAGACAACTGTGAAACTTGTATTAAAAAGGGGCCAAACTTGTAAATAAAGCTTTGTAAGGACAGCAGGGGGGCAGCTTAAGCTAGGGCCCTGCTTCTGATAAGTGACTGCGCTTATAAGGACAGCAGGGGGATAGCTTAAGCTGGGGCCTTAAAACTTTAGGTTAAATACTGCGGCGGCTAAAGATCGGGGACACTTTTCAATGGAGTTTTCTGAGAGAACTGAAGCGGAAGGAGGAGGATTAGGGATTGGGGGTTGAGGACACGCAGGAGAAGCTAGGAGGCTGGAGAAGGTCAAATTGCTCACAGATTGAATTGGGAGAGCATCGTAAGAGAGAGAGGCAGGAGTTTTAGGCTTGGACGTTGTTTAAATAAACTGTTCTGGGGAGAAATTACTCTCAAGAGACAGTTCTATTGAGAGAGATCGTTTGGAAATCTAAAGGGGACTTGTGATCGAAGTTGGATCAGATTTCTGAGAGTTTCAGTTGGGGCAAGGAGAGGAATAAGATTCAGGGGCCTGAATTTCTCTATTAGGTTCGGATTGAGACGTACTGGGTAGACTTTTGGCTTGACGGGTGAAGAGAGGTGCGCAGGAGAGGAAGAGAGAGATTTTCTGTACAATTGGAGAAATTGGTGGTGCAGACGACACTGTAATAAAGTTAATTGAATCTTGAGAGACCTATCTGTGTACCCAAGGTGTGTTTGAGTGCTTGTTTTTGTAATTGGTGGACGCAAGAAGTAGGGTTTTGGAGATCTCATCGTCAGTGGCTACTTGTTTTTCTCTTCTGGTCGTTTTCTTGGATCGATCACAGTCAGGAGGTTCGCCCTCCCCAAGAAAGACTCTCGCTCCGACAGCGTTCTGGTAGCTAACCCGCAATTCCCTTCTTGGCTTGAGTCTTAAGTTGTCGCTAGAACACTTAGAAAATTTCAACTAGCCTGAGGGAAAGTCTTACTTTTTTGACTTACTCTAAATAAAACTAGTTGACAATTTCCAAACATTCTACTTAAGACTCTAACTTGCTAACTATAAGTATTCACACCTACTTACAAGGTCCCTCGAAACTCACTCTTCGGTCGCAATCTGATTTGACTTAGACGCGCGACTAAGTTTACTTTGCAGTTAGAAAACCGCAAAGCAAGATCACCCCAAGCCCCAAGACATGTATGAAATTTCAAACTTGCTTTGCCAACACTACGGCAAACCTAAATCTTGACATCAAAACTTAGTCTTGATTTAGATGCTTATCCAAACCAGCTCGCTTCCTTTGAGTGTGCTTCGTTCCTCCTCTTGACAACATCCTAGGCATTTGATCAGAACTAGTCATAGCCATGCACTACCAATACACTTAGACAAAATTTTCAGAAACAAAATCTTTATTTCTAAATACAAGACAAAGCTACAAAGTCCATCGGCCCAAATCGCCTCAAGTTGCTACTAGTATGGTTCGACGTTCCTACTCTCCTCGCTGGAAGGAGATGTCCTTATCTTGCTAACGCCCTTGTTGTCCTTGTCGCCGCTTGAAGAGGTCTAATACTACGCTCGCATGTGCGAGATCTTCCTCTGGCACCCTAGTTGCTTCCTTCAAATGGTAACCACGCCATTTGACCAAGTACTCCATCCGGTTTGATTTACGCCGAGATTGCAAAATGGACTCCACCTCATATTCTGCTTCGCCTTGCACGACATCAAGTTGAGGCCTAAGAACCTGTTTGCGCTCTGGCCGCAAATCATCCTTGAAGTATTTCTTTAATAAAGAAACATGGAAAGTCGGATGCAACTGCCACTCACGAGGAAGGTCTAATGTATAGACATCTTCATGCGGATTCTTGACAATGATAAAAGGTCCCGCGAACTTTGATGAGAACTTCGCCGATATATCCTTCGGAAGTGTGAAGTTTTTCGCACTTAACCATACTTCTTCACCCACTTGAAACTTCACTTGCCGATGCTTGTTTACCTGCTTCGTGTATCGTTGCTGCGCCCTCGAGGTTCTTCTTTACTTGCTCCTCGCGCCGCAGTATTGCCGCCACCAACTCTTCAGCTGATGTTTGCCGTGTTCTTGGTCGTGCCGATGTAGAACTCCCTACAAGAGTCAAGTCAAGAGACCCTTCTGGCTGACGTCCGTAAGCCAGCAAGAAAGGCGATTCGCCGATTGCTGAATGCTTCGTGGAATTCTAGCAATACTCCGCAAGACTAAGCCACTCCGCCCAATCACTTTGGTCCGCGCTCACATAATTTCTCAAGTATTGATTAAGAACCGAGTTAACTCGTTCTGTTTTCCCATCTGTTTCTAGATGAAAGGCGGTACTAAATTTTAACTTAGTCTCCAATTTTTGGAACAAGTGTTTCCAAAAGACACTTGTGAACTTAGAATCTCTATCTGAAATAATACTCCGAGGTAATCCATTTGAACGCCACCAAATATCTAGGAACAACCGAGAAGTCATGAACGCTGTTGTAGTATCCAAGGTCGGAGCAAACTTCGCTAGTTTGCTAAACCGATCAACTATCACAAAAATCGCGTTGTATCCATTCGAGTCACGCAGAGAGATAATGAAGTCCATGCTAATGCTTTCCCAAGGTCTGGCTGGAATCGGCAGAGGATGAAGCAATCCTTGTTTCTTCTCATAAGAAACGCGGTTCGCTTGACAGGTTACACATGTTTTCACATAGTGGGCAACATCGTCTTTCATGTGGGGCCAATAAAACTTTTTAGCTATCACTGCTAAAGTGAACTTTTCACCTTTATGGCCTGATAAGGGCGCATCGTGGCATTCTTTTAACAACTTGGTCCTAAGTTTTCCTTGTCCCACATAAACCCGACTTTGCTTGAACATGAGTAAACCATGTCTTAGCTGTATGTTCTGCAACTTCACTCCTCGCTTGAGCTGTTCCAGGAAGTCTGACTCTCAGCCTCTCCAAGTCTGACTCCTTATGATACATAGCTCGTAAAATCTGTGTTGACGATGGAAGATATTCCTCCTTGCGACTCAAGGCGTCAGGAACCACATTGTCCTTTCCCGCTTTGTGGATTAATTCCACATTCATGAGCGCCAAGGTATCATGCCACCGTAGTTGCTTTGGCATCACCCGATCTTGTGTTTCAAAGTACTTGAGAGGAATGTTGTCAGTATACACTTGGGTTTTGTGAAGTCCCAAGTAATGCCGCCATTTTCTCAAGCAATGAACCACCGCAAATAGTTCCTTCTCGTGAGTCGATCATCGACTCTCTGTCCCAGATAGCTTCTTGCTTTCGTACGCTACAAGTTTTCCATCCTGCACCAACACTCCGCCAATCGCATAGTCGCTCGCGTCCGTGTGCACCTCGAATGGTTTGTCGAACTCCGACAGGTTCAAAACTGACATCTTTGACAATATAGTTTTGATTGTCTGAAACACATCATCCACCTCCTTGGTCCAACTTACCTGTGCGTCTTTGCCCGTCCAGCCCGTTAGCGGCTTCACGATCTTTGAAAACCCCTTCACATACTTGCGGTAGAACTGCATCAATCCTAAGAATCACCGCATCCCCTTCACTATCGTCGGAGGCTCCCAAGTCATAATCGCGTCCACCTTCTGCATATCTGGACCGACTCCTTTTGCATTAATGACATGTCTGAAGAAGTTAATGCGCTCCAAACCAAACTTACTTTTGTCAATGTTGGCAAACAGCTTATGCTCCCGCAGCTTCGTCAACACCACCCTTAGCTGCTCCGCATGCAACTCCAAGGTTTTGGAGTAGATCAAGATGATGTCGATGTAAACGATGACAAACTCATCCATCTCCTCGCGAAAAATCGTGTTCATCAATGTAGTGAACGTCGAAGGAGCGTTGCAAAGTCCAAATGGCATCACCACGAATTCAAATGATCCGTATCTGGTTTGACAAGCGGTCTTCTCAACATCTGGGTCAGCTATCCGGATCTGGTAATATCCTGACTTTAAGTCTATCCTGCTGAAGTACTTTGCGCCCGCTAGCCTATCAAACAGATCATCTATCCTTGGCAAGGGATAATTATTCGTCACCGTCATCTTATTGAGTGCACCATAATCTACGCAGAGTCGTAACTTCCCATCCTTCTTCTTTGCAAAAAGAACTGGGGCTCCATAAGGTGACTTGCTGGTTCGAATATACCCCGCGCTAATAGCTCACCGATTTGTCTTTTCAACTCAAGGAGTTCCACTTGATTGAGTCGGTAAGGAGCTTTGGAAGGTGGTTCTGAACCTGGCAAGACCTCAATCTTGTGATTCACCGCCCGCCTTGGAGGTAACTCAGCAGGTAACTCATCTTTCAAGACATCCTCAAACTTCTTAATCACTTCGCGAAGCACCTCCGGAAGTTTAGTCGCGTCTCCTGATGTTTCCTCTTGTCTGTCACCCGCCATTAAATCTGCAACCCGCATCAAACACATGACTCCGTCGTTGATCAAATTCACTGCAAAGTCGTCAATTTTCCGCACCTTCCAGATTAGCCTCACTCCTAGCTTCCGCCCTTTAACTCTAACATTTAACCTTAAAGGTTTCCGCTTAAGTTCCACTTCAAACCTGTCCAAGAAAGTGTTCTCCAAAACCGCATGGATATCATCCATCTCGCACACCGTGAAGTTCTCTGTGAACTCCAACTTCCCACACACAAATAGTACATCCAAGGCCACTTCAGAAGTTTGGTACGTCTTGCCCTTGTTTCGCGCACCTACCGCCTTGTTGCGCCAGCGGAAGCTCTAACTCAGTAGGTCGCAAACTTTACACCGCTAACCTGCAAACACAATCACAAGTTAGCGTCCATGCACCACTTACCTTAGTTCTGGTTGGTCCGGACCGGAGCCGGACCGTCTCCCTAATCATCAAGCTCAGCAATCCTAAGTCCCGACTTAGATCCGTCTAAGTCGGTCCCAAACATGAGCAAGTCACAATATGACTTGGGGCGGACTTCCCATAAAGTCCAGGGTCCTAAACGGTGCCTCCAGCACACCTAGCGGCCCAACCGCCCGTGATGTCCGTCTGGGTCCAGGCTCCCGAACGGTGGTCTAACCCGCCGACTCGTTCCCTAGTCTTGCCCCAGCCCTTACATCGTTCCTAAGTCTAGCCGTCCAAGTCTAGATCGGAACGTGCCTTGGAACTGGCCCAGCCATCACCTCATGCCCCCAGAGTCCGCCCGCCGAACCCTGGGGTCGGGTGACTCGTCCTGGCCCACCCAGGCATCGAGCCCCCCTCATATATACTTCTGGGGATCGGCGGCCCCGCCCTCCTCTTTGGTCCCTGAAAATTATACCACAACCCGATTGTGGTCCGGCCATAACTTCCAGCTCGGAGGTCAGATCGAGGAGTGTTATATATCACTGGAAAGCTCTCGACGAGACCTTTCCAATGATACCTCACTCGCCTCGAGATCTTACGTGGAGCTCCGTCCACGACCTAAAACGTCCCTGGAGCTCCAACACTTAGCAGTTTTTCCGAAAACCTGTGGTCCAGACCCAGGGTCGAACCCTGTGGTTCGTCTGCGTCTCGGACCCACGTCTCGGTCCCACGTCTCGGACCCACGTCTCAGACCTATGTCTGAGACTCATGTTTCAGCCCGTTCTCAGACTCGCCCCCTTAGGTCAGCGTTCGTCTGGGGCCCTCTTGGGGTAGGCCCTTATGTCCTAACCCAAGGTTCCAACCTTGGTTCAGAGAACCACTTAGGGTTCATCTGATCCCGACTTGCCGGTCAAGCCGTTAAGTCCTACTCGCAGCGTTCACAACCTAGCGCAAGTCCGCTAGGGTTCTATTGTTCGCGTCTGCGCCCGATCTTGAGAATGAGGGGCGCGACACTTGGCAAAGCATACCTGAATAGGCTTGTCTGCCTTGGAGGTAGACAAGCCTAACTTCTTCACCAACTTTGGACTTATGAAGGAGTGAGTCGCTCCTGTGTCCACAAGAAAAGTAACATCACGGTTAGCAACCTTGGCTTGTAGAAACATCAATCCTGGCGTCTTCTTCGTGGTTCTCAAGGTCACAGTCATCTGGCCCTCCAACAAGTCCTTTGCAACAAATGCATTCATGCTACAGTTACTAACCTTAGGTTTCGTACACCCCTTAGCAATATGGCCCGCCTCGCCACAGTTGTAGCAAGTAAACTTAATGCCATTGCCCTTATGAGGTGTTTGCCCCTTAGGTTTTACTCCTCTTTGCTGCCGCTTTGCTGCCGGGGCAGAAGTATCTTTCCGATCCTTCTCACCCCCATCCCACTGTCGCTTGAAGCCCTTGTTCTTCTTCTGGAACTTGTCCGTGCTGCGTGGTTCAAAGGGTTTCTGCTGCTGGACTTCGTCGTCCTCAATTCGCTCCGCTAGCTTCAAAAGTTCGGCACTTGTCTCTAGTAGCTTTGTTTCGCGCACCTACCGCCTTGTTGCGCCAGCGGAAGCTCTTGCTCAGTAGGTCCCGAAATTCAAACCGCTAACCTACAAACACAATCACAAGTTAGCGTCCATGCACCACTTACCTTAGTTCTGTTTGGTCCGGACCGGAGCCGGACCGTCTCCCTAATCATCAAGCTCAGCAATCCTAAGTCCCGACTTAGATCCGCCTAAGTCGGTCCCAAACATGAGCAAGTCACAATATGACTTGGGGCGGACTTCCCATAAAGTCCAGGGTCCTAAACGGTGCCTCCAGCACACCTAGCGGCCCAACCGCCCGTGATGTCCGTCTGGGTCCAGGCTCCCGAACGGCGGTCTAACCCGCCGACTCGTTCCCTAGTCTTGCCCCAGCCCTTACATCGTTCCTAAGTCTAGCCGTCCAAGTCTAGATCGGAACGTGCCTTGGAACTGGCCCAGCCATCACCTCATGCCCCCAGAGTCCGCCCGCCGAACCCTGGGGTCGGGTGACTCGTCCTGGCCCACCCAGGCATCGAGCCCCCCTCATATATACTTCTGGGGATCGGCGGCCCCGCCCTCCTCTTTGGTCCCTGAAAATTATACCACAACCCGATTGTGGTTCGGCCATAACTTCCAGCTCGGAGGTCAGATCGAGGAGTGTTATATATCACTGGAAAGCTCTCGACGAGACCTTTCCAATGATACCTCACTCGCCTCGAGATCTTACGTGGAGCTCCGTCCACGACCTAAAACGTCCCTGGAGCTCCAACACTTAGCAGTTTTTCCGAAAACCTGTGGTCCAGACCCAGGGTCGAACCCTGTGGTTCGTCTGCGTCTCGGACCCACGTCTCAGACCTATGTCTGAGACTCATGTTTCAGCCCGTTCTCAGACTCGCCCCCTTAGGTCAGCGTTCGTCTGGGGCCCTCTTGGGTAGGCCCTTATGTCCTAACCCAAGGTTCTAACCTTGGTTCAGAGAACCACTTAGGGTTCTTCTGATCCCGACTTCCCGGCCAAGCCGTTAAGTCCTACTCGCAGCGTTCACAACCTAGCGCAAGTCCGCTAGGGTTCTGTTGTTCGCGTCTGCGCCCGATCTTGAGAATGAGGGGCGCGATACTCACCCCCACTTTGGAGGTTGATGCCCTCATCAACAATGATCCTTTAAGTTAACACCAAGTTCAAAATGGGTAGCCAACCCCTTGGCGCCAGAATTGCGTTCTGGTAGCTAACCCGCAATTCCCTTCTTGGCTTGAGTCTTAAGTTGTCGCTAGAACCCTTAGAAAATTCCAACTAGTCTCGGGAAAAGCCTTACCTTTTTGGCTTACCCTAAACAAAACTAGTTGGCAACTTCTAAACATTCTACTTAAGACTCTAACTTGCAAACTATAAGTATTCACACCTACTTACGAGGTCCCCCGAAACTCACTTTCCGGTCGCAATCTGATTTGACTTAGACGCGAGACTAAGTTTACTTTGTAGAAAACCACAAAGCAAGATCACCCCAAGCCCCAAGACAAGTATGAAAGTTCATACTTGCTTTGCCAACGCTACGGCAAACCTAAGTCTTGACATCAAGACTTAGTCTTGATTTAGATGCTTATCCAAACCAGCTCGCTTCCTTTGAGTGTGCTTCGTTCCTCCTCTTGACAACATCCTAGGCATCTGATCAGAACTAGTCATAGCCATGCACTACCAATACACTTAGACAATTTTTCAAGAAACAAAATCTTTATTTCCAAACACAAGTAAAGTACAAAGTCCATCGGCCAAATTCGCCTCAAGTTGCTACTCGTATGGTTCGTCGTTTCTTCACCCCTTGCTGGAAGGAGATGTCCTCATCTTGTTAACGCCCTTGTTGTCCTTGCCTCCGTTTGAAGAGGTCTAATACTTCGCTCGCATGTGCGAGATCTTCCTCTGGCACCCAAGTTGCTTCCTTCAAATGGTAACCACGCCATTTGACCAAGTACTCCATCCGGTTTGATTTGCGCCGAGATCGCAAAATGGACTCCACCTCATATTCTGCTTCGCCTTGCACGACATCAGGTTGAGGCCTAAGAACCTGTTTGCGCTCCGGTCGCAAATCATCCTTGAAGTGTTTCTTTAGTAAAGAAACATGGAAAGTCGGATGCAACTGCCACTCGCGAGGAAGGTCTAAGGTATAGACGTCGTCGTGCGGATTCTTGACAATGACAAAAGGTCCCGCGAACTTTGATGAGAACTTCGCCGATATATCCTTCGGAAGTGTGAAGTTTTTCGCACTTAACCATACTTCTTCGCCCACTTGAAACTTCACTTGCCGCCGATGTTTGTTTACCTGCTTCGTGTACCGTTGCTGCGCCTTCTGGAGGTTCTTCTTAACTTGCTCCTCGCGCCGCTGCATTGCCGCCACCAACTCTTCAGCTGATGTTTGCCGTGTTCTTGGTCGTGCCGATGTAGAACTCCCTGCAAGAGTCAAGTCAAGAGGCCCTTCTGGCTCACGTCTGTAAGCCAGCAAGAAAGGCGATTCGTCGGTTGCCGAATGCTTCGTGGAATTGTAGCAATACTCCGCAAGACTGAGCCACTCCGCCCAATCGCTTTGGTCCGCGCTCACATAATTCCTCAAGTATTGATTCAGAATCGAGTTAACTCGTTCTGTTTGCCCATCTGTTTCTGGATGAAAGGCGGTACTAAATTTTAACTTAGTCCCCAATTTTTGGAACAAGTGTTTCCAAAAGGCACTTGTGAACTTAGAGTCCCGATCTGAAATAATACTCCGAGGTAATCCATGTGAACGCCACCAAGTATCTAGGAACAACCGAGAAGTCGTGAACGCTGTTGCAGTGTCCAAGGTCGGAGCAAACTTCGCTAGTTTGCTAAACCGATCAACTATCACAAAAATTGCATTGTATCCATTTGAGTCAGGCAGAGAGGTAATGAAGTCCATGCTAATGCTTTCCCAAGGTCTGGCTGGAATCGGCAAAGGATGAAGCAATCCTTGTTTCTTCTCATAAGAAACACGATTCGCTTGACAGGTTACGCATGTTTTCACAAAGTGGGAAACATCGTCTTTCATGTGGGGCCAATAAAACTTTTTAGCGATTACCGCTAAAGTGGACTTTTCTCCTTTATGGCCTGATAAGGGCACATCATGAGATTCTTTTAACAACTTGGTCCTAAGTTTTCCTTGTCCCACATAAACCCGACTTTGCTTGAACATGAGTAAACCATGTCTTAGCTGCATGTTCTGCAACTTCACCCCTCGCTTGAGCTGTTCCAGATACTCCTTCGCTTGATCGTCGCCCATGTAACCTTCACGTATTCGCCTCTCCAAATCTGACTCCTTAGGATACATAGCTCGCAAAATCTGTGTTGACGATGGAAGATATTCCTCCTTGCGACTCAAGGCGTCAGGAACCACATTGTCCTTTCCCGCTTTGTGGATCAATTCCACATTCATGAGCGCCAAGGTATCATGCCACCGTAGTTGCTTGGGCGTCACCCGATCTTGTGTCTCGAAGTACTTGAGCGAGATGTTATCAGTATACACTTGGGTCTTGTGAAGTCCCAAGTAATGCCGTCATTTCCTCAAGCAATGGACAACCGCAAACAGTTCCTTCTCGTGAGTCGGTCATCGACTCTCTGTCCCAGATAACTTCTTGCTTTCGTACGCTACAGGTTTCCCATCCTGCACCAACACTCCGCCAATCGCATAGTCGCTCGCGTCCGTGTGCACCTCGAATGGTTTGTCGAACTCCGGCAGCTTCAAAACTGGCGCCTTTGACAAAATAGCTTTGATCGTCTGAAACGCATCATCCACCTCCTTGGTCCAACTTACCTGTGCGTCTTTGCCCGTCCAGTCCGTCAGCGGCTTCGCGATCTTTGAAAACCCCTTCACATACTTGCGGTAGAACTGCGCCAATCCTAAGAATCGCCGCATCCCCTTCACTGTAGTCGGAGGCTCCCAAGTCACAATCGCATCCACCTTCTGCATATCCGGGCCGACTCCTTCTGCACTAATTACATGTCCCAAGAAGTTAATGCGCTCCAAACCAAACTCACTCTTGTCAATGTTGGCAAACAGCTTATGCTCCCGCAGCTTCGTCAACACCACCCTTAGCTGCTCCGCGTGCGACTCCAAGGTTTTGGAGTAGATCAAGATGTCGTCGATGTAAACGATGACAAACTCATCCATCTCCTCGCGAAAAATTGTGTTCATCAATGTAGTGAACGTCGAAGGGGCGTTGCAGAGTCCAAATGGCATCACCACGAATTCAAACGATCCGTATCTGGTTCGACAAGCGGTCTTCTCAACATCTGGGTCAGCTATCCGGATTTGGTAATATCCTGACTTCAAGTCTATCCTGCTGAAGTACTTTGCGCCCGCTAGCCTATCAAAGAGGTCGTCTATCCTTGGCAAAGGATAATTATTCTTGACCGTCACCTTATTGAGTGCACGATAATCTACGCAGAGTCGTAACTTCCCATCCTTCTTCTTTGCAAAAAGAACTGGGGCTCCATAAGGTGACTTGCTGGTTCGAATATATCCCCGCGCTAATAGCTCGCCGAGTTGTCTTTTCAACTCAAGGAGTTCCACCTGATTGAGTCGGTAAGGGGCTTTGGAAGGTGGTTCTGATCCTGGCAAGACCTCGATCTTGTGATCCACCACCCGCCTTGGAGGTAACTCAGCAGGTAACTCGTCCGTCAAGACATCCTCAAACTCCTTAATCACTTCGCGAAGCACCTCCGGAAGTTTAGTCGCGTCTCCTGATGTTTCCTCTTGTCCGTCACCCGCCATCAAATCTGCAACCCGCATCAAACACATGACTCCGTCGTTGAAGTCCATCTGTTTGCCTTTGATCAAATTCACCGCAAAGTCATCAATCTTCCGCGCCTTCCGGATCAGCCTCACTCCCAGCTTCCGTCCTTTAACTCTAACGTTTAACCTTAAAGGTTTCCGCCTAAGTTCCACTTCAAACCTGTCCAAGAAAGTATTCCCCAAAACCGCATGGATATCATCCATCTCGCACACCGTGAAGTTCTCTGTGAACTCCAACTTCCCACACACAAATCGTACGTCCAAGGCCACTTCAGAAGTTTGGTACGTCTTGCCCTTGGCAAAGCGTACCTGAATAGGCTTGTCTGCCTTGGAGGTAGACAAGCCCAACTTCTTCACCAACTTTGGACTTATGAAGGAGTGAGTCGCTCCTGTGTCCACAAGAAAAGTAACATCACGGTTAGCAACCTTGGCTTGTAGATACATCAGTCCTGGCGTCTTCTTCGTGGTTCTCAAGGTCACAGTCATCTGGCCCTCCAACAAGTCCTTTGCAACAAACGCATTCATGCTACAGTTACTAACCTTAGGTTTCGTGCACCCCTTAGCAATGTGACCCGCCTCGCCACAGTTGTAGCAAGTAAACTTAGCCCCATTGCCCTTCTGAGGTGTCTGCCCCTTCGGTTTCACTCCTGTTTGCTGCCGCTTTGTTGCCGGGGCAGAAGAATCCTTCCGATCCTTCTCACCCCCATCCCATTGTCGCTTGAAGCCCTTGTTCTTCTTCTGGAACTTGTCCGTGCTGCGAGGTTCAAAAGGTTTTTGTTGCTGGACGTCATCGTCCCCAATTCGCTCCGCTAGCTTCAAAAGTTCGGCACTTGTCGTAGGTAGCTCCGGCATCCGAAAGAGAGCCTTCTCCGAGCTGGACTTGAGTCCCCCAATGAATATACATATTTTGGTCTCCTCAGTCCACTTGGAGAACGAATCCAGTTTGGCACTGAACTCGCGCACATAAGCACTTAAGGTCCCTGTCTGCTTCAGCCGAACTAACTCAACACCGTCCCGAATCCTCTGATACTCCGGAGTGAATCGTCCTGCGAGCAACTCCTTGAACTCCTTCCAACCAAGCGCCGAGACGGTCAAGGCATGCTCATCCCTGTATGCGGTCCACCAGAGAAGCGCATGGTCCTTCAAGAACGTAACCGCCGCTCTCACTTTGTCTGACTCCTGAGCCTGATGCGCTTCAAAGTATAGGTCTAACTCGGTTAAGAAATCCTTAACCTTACGAGCCCGTCCTATACCTGTAAACGGAGTCGGCAAATTCGTCTTACAAAGCTTCCTGGTAGACGAGGAACTTCCTTGGCCTGTCTCAAGCTCAGCGATACGTTTATCCCTCGAGGCCATCCCTTCCTGCATGGTCTTCATCATTTTGATGAGTTCCGCATACAAGGCTCCTTGACTTCCCGCGCCTGCATCGTTGGGCACCGTTGGCAAGACTCCATCTTGCTGCAGCGGTGCCACAGCTGGAACTGGGCTTCCTTGACGTTGGGGCGAAGGTTGTCGGTTATCGTCCCCTGACTGTGCCTCGGGGCTAGCTCGAGTCGATCTGGTCCCGGTGTCAGTCGCCGCTCCCCGTCTCTTGGTCTTCCTCCTGGAACTCTGTCCTTCTTCGGCCATCGCTCCAAGTATTCACCTAGAAACGCTGATCCGCTTCGTGTCTTGCGTCCCTCCTCAAGCGTCCAGCCTTCAGCCGCTACCTCAAGTTCTCGCTCATCGAAGCGTCGGCTCTGATACCACTTTTCGCGCACCTACCGCCTTGTTGCGCCAGCGGAAGCTCTTGCTCAGTAGGTCCCGAAATTCAAACCGCTAACCTACAAACACAATCACAAGTTAGCGTCCATGCACCACTTACCTTAGTTCTGTTTGGTCCGGACCGGAGCCGGACCGTCTCCCTAATCATCAAGCTCAGCAATCCTAAGTCCCGACTTAGATCCGCCTAAGTCGGTTCAAACATGAGCAAGTCACAATATGACTTGGGGCGGACTTCCCATAAAGTCCAGGGTCCTTAAAGGTGCCTCCAGCACACCTAGCGGCCCAACCGCCCGTGATGTCCGTCTGGGTCCAGGCTCCCGAACGGCGGTCTAACCCGCCGACTCGTTCCCTAGTCTTGCCCCAGCCCTTACATCGTTCCTAAGTCTAGCCGTCCAAGTCTAGATCGGAACGTGCCTTGGAACTGGCCCAGCCATCACCTCATGCCCCCAGAGTCCGCCCGCCGAACCCTGGGGTCGGGTGACTCGTCCTGGCCCACCCAGGCATCGAGCCCCCCTCATATATACTTCTGGGGATCGGCGGCCCCGCCCTCCTCTTTGGTCCCTGAAAATTATACCACAACCCGATTGTGGTTCGGCCATAACTTCCAGCTCGGAGGTCAGATCGAGGAGTGTTATATATCACTGGAAAGCTCTCGACGAGACCTTTCCAATGATACCTCACTCGCCTCGAGATCTTACGTGGAGCTCCGTCCACGACCTAAAACGTCCCTGGAGCTCCAACACTTAGCAGTTTTTCCGAAAACCTGTGGTCCAGACCCAGGGTCGAACCCTGTGGTTCGTCTGCGTCTCGGACCCACGTCTCAGACCTATGTCTGAGACTCATGTTTCAGCCCGTTCTCAGACTCGCCCCCTTAGGTCAGCGTTCGTCTGGGGCCCTCTTGGGTAGGCCCTTATGTCCTAACCCAAGGTTCTAACCTTGGTTCAGAGAACCACTTAGGGTTCTTCTGATCCCGACTTCCCGGCCAAGCCGTTAAGTCCTACTCGCAGCGTTCACAACCTAGCGCAAGTCCGCTAGGGTTCTGTTGTTCGCGTCTGCGCCCGATCTTGAGAATGAGGGGCGCGACATTTGGCACCCGAAAGAGAGCCTTCTTCGAGCTAGACTTGAGTCCCCCAATGAATATACATATCTTGGTCTCCTCAGTCGACTTGGAGAATGAATCCAGCTTGGCACTGAACTCGCGTACATAAGCGCATAAGGTCCCCGTCTGCTTGAGTCTCACCAACTCAACACCGTCCCGAATCCTTTGATACTCCGGAGTGAATCGTCCTGTGAGCAACTCCTTGAACTTTTTCCAACCAAGCACCGAGACGGTCAAGGCATGCTCAACCCTGTATGCGGTCCACCAGAGAAGCGCATGGTCTTTCAGGAACGTAACCGCCGCTCTCACCTTGTCAGACTTCTTAGCATGTTGCGCCTCAAAGTATAGATCCAACTCAGTTAAGAAATCCTTAACCTTGCGAGCCTGTCCTATACCTGAAAACGGGATCGGCAAATTTGTCTTACAAAGCTTCTTGGTAGACGAGGAACTTCCTTGGTCTGCCTCAAGCTCGGCGATACGTTTATCCCTGGAAACCATACCCTCCTGCATGGTCTTCATCATGTTGATGAGTTCAACATACAGGGCTCCTTTTCGCGCACCTACCGCCTTGTTGCGCCAGCGGAAGCTCTAGCTCAGTAGGTCGCAAACTTTACACCGCTAACCTGCAAACACAATCACAAGTTAGCGTCCATGCACCACTTACCTTAGTTCTGGTTGGTCCGGACCGGAGCCGGACCGTCTCCCTAATCATCAAGCTCAGCAATCCTAAGTCCCGACTTAGATCCGTCTAAGTCAGTCCCAAACATGAGCAAGTCACAATATGACTTGGGGCGGACTTCCCATAAAGTCCAGGGTCCTAAACGGTGCCTCCAGCACACCTAGCGGCCCAACCGCCCGTGATGTCCGTCTGGGTCTAGGCTCCCAAACGGTGGTCTAACCCGCCGACTCGTTCCCTAGTCTTGCCCCAGCCCTTACATCGTTCCTAAGTCTAGACGTCCAAGTCTAGATCGGAACGTGCCTTGGAACTGGCCTAGCCATCACCTCATGCCCCCAGAGTCCGCCCGCCGAACCCTGGGGTCGGGTGACTCGTCCTGGCCCACCCAGGCATCGAGCCCCCCCTCATATATACTTCTGGGGATCGGCGGCCCCGCCCTCCTCTTTGGTCCCTGAAAATTATACCACAACCCGATTGTGGTTCGGCCATAACTTCCAGCTCGGAGGTCAGATCGAGGAGTGTTATATATCACTGGAAAGCTCTCGACGAGACCTTTCCAATGATACCTCACTCGCCTCGAGATCTTACGTGGAGCTCCGTCCACGACCTAAAACGTCCCTGGAGCTCCAACACTTAGCAGTTTTTCCGAAAACCTGTGGTCCAGACCCAGGGTCGAACCCTGTGGTTCGTCTGCGTCTCAGACCCACGTCTCGGTCCCACGTCTCGGTCCCACGTCTCGGACCCATGTCTGAGACTCATGTTTCAGCCTGTTCCCAGACTCGCCCCCTTAGGTCAGCGTTCGTCTGGGGCCCTCTTGGGGTAGGCCATTATGTCCTAACCCAAGGTTCTAACCTTGGTTCAGAGAACCACTTAGGGTTCTTCTGATCCCGACTTCCCGGCCAAGCCGTTAAGTCCTACTCGCAGCGTTCACAACCTAGCGCAAGTCCGCTAGAGTTCTGTTGTTCGCGTCTGCGCCCGATCTTGAGAATGAGGGGCGCGACACTCACCCCCACTTTGGAGGTTGATGCCCTCATCAACAATGATCCTTTAAGTTAACACCAAGTTCAAAATGGGTAGCCAACCCCTTGGCGTCAGAATTACGTTCTGGTAGCTAACCCGCAATTCTCTTCTTGGCTTGAGTCTTAAGTTGTCGCTAGAACACTTAGAAAATTCCAACTAGTCTCGAGAAAAGCCTTACCTTTTTGGCTTACCCTAAACAAAACTAGTTGGCAACTTCTAAACATTCTACTTAAGACTCTAACTTGCTAACTATAAGTATTCACACCTACTTACAAGGTCCCCCGAAACCCACTTTCCGGTCGCAATCTGATTTGACTTAGACGCGCGACTAAGTTTACTTCGCAGTTAGAAAACCACAAAGCAAGATCACCCCAAGCCCCAAGACAAGTATGAAAGTTCATACTTGCTTTGCCAACGCTACGGCAAACCTAAGTCTTGACATCAAGACTTAGTCTTGATTTAGATGCTTATCCAAACCAGCTCGCTTCCTTTGAGTGTGCTTCGTTCCTCCTCTTGACAACATCCTAGGCATCTGATCAGAACTAGTCATAGCCATGCACTACCAATACACTTAGACAATTTTTCAAGAAACAAAATCTTTATTTCCAAACACAAGTAAAGTACAAGTCCATCGGCCCAAATCGCCTCAAGTTGCTACTCGTATGGTCCGTCGTTTCTTCACCCCTCGCTGGAAGGAGATGTCCTCATCTTGCTAACGCCCTTGTTGTCCTTGTCTGTGTTTGAATAGGTCCAATACTTCGCTCGCATGTGCGAGATCTTCCTCTGGCACCCAAGTTGCTTCTTTCAAATGGTAACCACGCCATTTGACCAAGTACTCCATCCGGTTTGATTTGCGCCGAGATCGCAAAATGGACTCCACCTCATATTCTGCTTCGCCTTGCACGACATCAGGTTGAGGCCTAAGAACCTGTTTGCGCTCCGGTCGCAAATCATCCTTGAAGTGTTTCTTTAGTAAAGAAACATGGAAAGTCGGATGCAACTGCCACTCGCGAGGAAAGTCTAAGGTATAGACGTCTTCGTGCGGATTCTTGACAATGACAAAAGGTCTCGCGAACTTTGATGAGAACTTCGCCGATATATCCTTCGGAAGTGTGAAGTTTTTCGCACTTAACCATACTTCTTCGCCCACTTGAAACTTCACTTGCCGCCGATGTTTGTTTACCTGCTTCGTGTACCGTTGCTGCGCCTTCTCGAGGTTCTTCTTAACTTGCTCCTCGCGCCGCTGCATTGCCGCCACCAACTCTTCAGCTGATGTTTGCCGTGTTCTTGGTCGTGCCGATGTAGAACTCCTTGCAAGAGTCAAGTCAAGAGGCCCTTCTGGCTCACGTCCGTAAGACAGCAAGAAAGGCGATTCGTCGGTTGCCGAATGCTTCGTGGAATTGTAGCAATACTCCGCAAGACTGAGCCACTCTGCCCAATCACTTTGGTCCGCGCTCACATAATTCCTCAAGTATTGATTCAGAACCGAGTTAACTCGTTCCGTTTGCCCATCTGTTTCTGGATGAAAGGCGGTACTAAATTTTAATTTAGTCCCCAATTTTTGGAACAAGTGTTTCCAAAAGGCACTTGTGAACTTAGAGTCTCTATCTGAAATAATACTCCGAGGTAATCCATGTGAACGCCACCAAGTATCTAGGAACAACCGAGAAGTCGTGAACGCTGTTGCAGTGTCCAAGGTCGGAGCAAACTTCGCTAGTTTGCTAAACCGATCAACTATCACAAAAATTGCGTTGTATCCATTCGAGTCAGGCAGAGAGGTAATGAAGTCCATGGTAATGCTTTCCCAAGGTCTGGCTGGAATCGGCAAAGGATGAAGCAATTCTTATTTCTTCTCATAAGAAACACGATTCGCTTGACAGGTTACGCATGTTTTCACAAAGTGGGAAACATCGTCTTTCATGTGGGGCCAATAAAAATTTTTAGCGATTACCGCTAAAGTGGACTTTTCTCCTTTATGGCCTGATAAGGGCACATCGTGAGATTCTTTTAACAACTTGGTCCTAAGTTTTCCTTGTCCCACATAAACCCGACTTTGCTTGAACATGAGTAAACCATGTCTTAGCTGCATGTTCTGCAACTTCACCCCTCGCTTGAGTTGTTCCAAGTATTCCTTCGCTTGGTCATCGCCCATGTAACCTTCACGTACTCGCCTCTCCAAGTCTGACTCCTTAGGATACATAGCTCGCAAAATCTGTGTTGACGATGGAAGATATTCCTCCTTGCGACTCAAGGCGTCAGGAACCACATTGTCCTTTCCCGCTTTGTGGATTAATTCCACGTTCATGAGCGCCAAGGTATCATGCCATCGTAGTTGCTTTGGCGTCACCCGATCTTGCGTCTCAAAGTACTTGAGCGAAATGTTATCAGTATACACTTGGGTTTTGTGAAGTCCCAAGTAATGCCGCCATTTCCTCAAGCAATGAACCACCGCGAACAGTTCCTTCTCGTGAGTCGGCCATCGACTCTCTGTCCCAGATAACTTCTTGCTTTCGTATGCTACAGGTTTTCCATCCTGCACCAACACTCCGTCAATCGCATAGTCGCTCGCGTCCGTGTGCACTTCGAATGGTTTGTCGAACTCCGGCAGCTTCAAAACTGGTGCCTTTGACAAAACAGCTTTGATCGTCTGAAACGCATCATCCACCTCCTTGGTCCAACTTACCTGTGCGTCTTTGCTCGTCCAGTCCGTCAGCGGCTTCGCGATCTTTGAAAACCCCTTCACATACTTGCGGTAGAACTGCGCCAATCCTAAGAATCGCCGCATCCCCTTCACTGTAGTCGGAGGCTCCCAAGTCACAATCGCGTCCACCTTCTGCATATCCGGGCCGACTCCTTCTTTACTAATTACATGTCCCAAGAAGTTAATGCGCTCCAAACCAAACTCACTCTTGTCAATGTTGGCAAACAGCTTATGCTCCCGCAGCTTCGTCAACACCACCCGTAGCTGCTCCGCGTGCGACTCCAAGGTTTTGGAGTAGATCAAGATGTCGTCGATGTAAACGATGACAAACTCATCCATCTCCTCGCGAAAAATTGTGTTCATCAATGTAGTGAACGTCGAAGGGGCGTTACAGAGTCCAAATGGCATCACCACGAATTCAAACGATCCGTATCTGGTTCGACAAGCGGTCTTCTCAACATCTGGGTCAGCTATCCGGATCTGGTAATATCCTGACTTCAAGTACTTCGCACCCGCTAACCTATCAAAGAGGTCATCTATCCTTGGCAAGGGATAGTTATTCTTCACCGTCACCTTATTGAGTGCACGATAATCTACGCAGAGTCGTAACTTCCCATCCTTCTTCTTTGCAAAAAGAACTGGGGCTCCATAAGGTGACTTGCTGGTTCGAATATATCCCCGCGCTAATAGCTCGCCGAGTTGTCTTTTCAACTCAAGGAGTTCCACCTGATTGAGTCGGTAAGGGGCTTTGGAAGGTGGTTCTGATCCTGGCAAGACCTCGATCTTGTGATCCACCACCCGCCTTGGAGGTAACTCAGCAGGTAACTCGTCCGTCAAGACATCCTCAAACTCCTTAATCACTTCGCGAAGCACCTCCGGAAGTTTAGTCGCGTCTCCTGATGTTTCCTCTTGTCCGTCACCCGCCATCAAATCTGCAACCCGCATCAAACACATGACTCCGTCGTTGAAGTCCATCTGTTTGCCTTTGATCAAATTCACCGCAAAGTCATCAATCTTCCGCGCCTTCCGGATCAGCCTCACTCCCAGCTTCCGCCCTTTAACTCTAACGTTTAACCTTAAAGGTTTCCGCCTAAGTTCCACTTCAAACCTGTCCAAGAAAGTATTCCCCAAAACCGCATGGATATCATCCATCTCGCACACCGTGAAGTTCTCTGTGAACTCCAACTTCCCACACACAAATCGTACGTCCAAGGCCACTTCAGAAGTTTGGTACGTCTTGCCCTTGGCAAAGCGTACCTGAATAGGCTTGTCTGCCTTGGAGGTAGACAAGCCCAACTTCTTCACCAACTTTGGACTTATGAAGGAGTGAGTCGCTCCTGTGTCCACAAGAAAAGTAACATCACGGTTAGCAACCTTGGCTTGTAGATACATCAGTCCTGGCGTCTTCTTCGTGGTTCTCAAGGTCACAGTCATCTGACCCTCCAACAAGTCCTTTGCAACAAACGCATTCATGCTACAGTTACTAACCTTAGGTTTCGTGCACCCCTTAGCAATGTGACCCGCCTCGCCACAGTTGTAGCAAGTAAACTTAGCCCCATTGCCCTTCTGAGGTGTCTGCCCCTTCGGTTTCACTCCTGTTTGCTGCCGCTTTGTTGCCGGGGCAGAAGAATCCTTCCGATCCTTCTCACCCCCATCCCATTGTCGCTTGAAGCCCTTGTTCTTCTTCTGGAACTTGTCCGTGCTGCGAGGTTCAAAAGGTTTTTGTTGCTGGACGTCATCGTCCCCAATTCGCTCCGCTAGCTTCAAAAGTTCGGCACTTGTCGTAGGTAGCTCCGGCATCCGAAAGAGAGCCTTCTCCGAGCTGGACTTGAGTCCCCCAATGAATATACATATTTTGGTCTCCTCAGTCCACTTGGAGAACGAATCCAGTTTGGCACTGAACTCGCGCACATAAGCACTTAAGGTCCCTGTCTGCTTCAGCCGAACTAACTCAACACCGTCCCGAATCCTCTGATACTCCGGAGTGAATCGTCCTGCGAGCAACTCCTTGAACTCCTTCCAACCAAGCGCCGAGACGGTCAAGGCATGCTCATCCCTGTATGCGGTCCACCAGAGAAGCGCATGGTCCTTCAAGAACGTAACCGCCGCTCTCACTTTGTCTGACTCCTGAGCCTGATGCGCTTCAAAGTATAGGTCTAACTCGGTTAAGAAATCCTTAACCTTACGAGCCCGTCCTATACCTGTAAACGGAGTCGGCAAATTCGTCTTACAAAGCTTCCTGGTAGACGAGGAACTTCCTTGGCCTGTCTCAAGCTCAGCGATACGTTTATCCCTCGAGGCCATCCCTTCCTGCATGGTCTTCATCATTTTGATGAGTTCCGCATACAAGGCTCCTTGACTTCCCGCGCCTGCATCGTTGGGCACCGTTGGCAAGACTCCATCTTGCTGCAGCGGTGCCACAGCTGGAACTGGGCTTCCTTGACGTTGGGGCGAAGGTTGTCGGTTATCGTCCCCTGACTGTGCCTCGGGGCTAGCTCGAGTCGATCTGGTCCCGGTGTCAGTCGCCGCTCCCCGTCTCTTGGTCTTCCTCCTGGAACTCTGTCCTTCTTCGGCCATCGCTCCAAGTATTCACCTAGAAACGCTGATCCGCTTCGTGTCTTGCGTCCCTCCTCAAGCGTCCAGTCTTCATGATCCACCACCCGCCTTGGAGGTAACTCAGCAGGTAACTCATCCGTCAAGACATCCTAAAACTCCTTAATCACTTCGCGAAGCACCTTCGGAAGTTTAGTCGCGTCTCCTGATGTTTCCTCTTGTCTGTCACCCGCCATCAAATCTGCAACCCGCATCAAACACATGACCCCATCGGTGAAGTCTATCTATTTGCCTTTGATCAAATTCACTGCAAAGTCATCAATCTTCCGCGCCTTCCGGATCAGCCTCACTCCCAACTTCCGCCCTTTAACTCTAACGTTTAACCTTAAAGGTTTCCGCCTAAGTTCCACTTCAAACCTGTCCAAGAAAGTGTTCCCCAAAACCGCATGGATATCATCCATCTCGCACACCGTGAAGTACTCTGTGAACTCCAACTTCCCACACGCAAATCGTACGTCCAAGACCACTTCAGAAGTTTGGTACGTCTTGCCTTTGGCAAAGCGTACATGAATAGGCTTGTCCGCCTTGGAGGTAGACAAGCCCAACTTCTTCACCAACTTTGGACTTATGAAGGAGTGAGTCGCTCCTGTGTCCACAAGAAAAGTAACATCACGGTTAGCAACCTTGGCTTGTAGATACATCAGTCCCGGCGTCTTCTTCGTGGTTCTCAAGGTCACAGTCATCTGGCCCTCCAACAAGTCCTTTGCAACAAATGCATTCATGCTACAGTTACTAACCTTAGGTTTCGTACACCCCTTAGCAATGTGACCCGCCTCGCCACAGTTGTAACAAGTAAACTTAGCGCCATTGCCTTTCTGAGGTGTCTGCCCCTTAGGTTTTACTCCTGTTTGCTGCCGCTTTGCTGCCGGGGCAGAAGTATCCTTCCGATCCTTCTCACCCCCATCGCATTGTCGCTTGAAGCCCTTGTTCTTCTTCTGGAACTTGTCCGTGCTGCGAGGTTCAAAAGGTTTTTGTTGCTGGACTTCATCGTCCCCAATTCACTCCGCTAGCTTCAAAAGTTCGGCACTTGTCGCAGGTAGCTCCGGCATCCGAAAGAGAGCCTTCTCCGAGCTGGACTTGAGTCCCCCAATGAATATACATATTTTGGTCTCCTCAGTCCACTTGGAGAACGAATCCAGTTTGGCACTGAACTCACGCACATAAGCACTTAGGGTCCATGTCTGCTTCAGCCGAACTAACTCAACACCGTCCCGAATCCTCTGATACTCCGGAGTGAATCGTCCCGCGAGCAACTCCTTGAACTCCTTCCAACCAAGCGCCGAGACGGTCAAGGCATGCTCATCCCTGTATGCGGTCCACCAGAGAAGCGCATGGTCCTTCAAGAACGTAACCGCCGCTCTCACTTTGTCTGACTCCTGAGCCTGATGCGCTTCAAAGTATAGGTCTAACTCGGTTAAGAAATCCTTAACCTTGCGAGCCCGTCCTATACCTGTAAACGGAGTCGGCAAATTCGTCTTACAAAGCTTTCTGGTAGACGAGGAACTTCCTTGGCCTGCCTCAAGCTCAGCGATACGTTTATCCCTCGAGGCCATCCCTTCCTGCATGGTCTTCATCATTTTGATGAGTTCCGCATACAAGGCTCCTTGACTTCCCGCGCCTGCATCGTTGGGCACCGTTGGCAAGACTCCATCTTGCTGCAGCGGTGCCATAGCTGGAACTGGGCTTCCTTGACGTTGGGGCGAAGGTTGTCGGTTATCGTCCCCTGACTGTGCCTCGGGGCTAGCTCGAGTCGATCTGGTCCCGGTGTCAGCCGCTCCACGTTTCTTGGTCTTCCTCCTGGAACTCTGTCCGACGTCGGCCATCGCTCCAAGTGTTCACCTAGAAACGCTGATCCGCTTCGTGTCTTGCGTCCCTCCTCAAGCATCCAGCCTTCAGCCGCTACCTCAAGTTCTCGCTCACCGAAGCGTTCGCTCTGATACCACTTTTCGCACACCTACCGCCTTGTTGCGCCAGTGGAAGCTCTAGCTCAGTAGGTCGCAAACTTTACACCGCTAACCTGCAAACACAATCACAAGTTAGCGTCCATGCACCACTTACCTTAGTTCTGGTTGGTCCGGATCGGAGCTGGACCGTGTCCCTAATCATCAAGCTCAGCAATCCTAAGTCCCGACTTAGATCCGCCTAAGTCGGTCCCAAACATGAGCAAGTCACAATATGACTTGGGGCGGACTTCCCATAAAGTCCAGGGTCCTAAACGGTGCCTCCAGCACACCTAGCGGTCCAACCGCCCGTGATGTCCGTCTGGGTTTAGGCTCCCAAACGGTGGTCTAACCCGCCGACTCGTTCCCTAGTCTTGCCCCAGCCCTTACATCGTTCCTAAGTCTAGACGTCCAAGTCTAGATCGGAACGTGCCTTGGAACTGGCCCAGCCATCACCTCATGCCCCCAGAGTCCGCCCGCCGAACCCTGGGGTCGGGTGACTCATCCTGGCCCACCTAGGCATCGAGCCCCCCCTCATATATACTTCTGGGGATCGGCGGCCCCGCCCTCCTCTTTGGTCCCTGAAAATTATACCACAACCCGATTGTGGTTCGGCCATAACTTCCAGCTCGGAGGTCAGATCGAGGAGTGTTATATATCACTGGAAAGCTCTCGACGAGACCTTTCCAATGATACCTCACTCGCCTCGAGATCTTACGTGGAGCTCCGTCCACGACCTAAAACGTCCATGGAGCTCCAACACTTAGCAGTTTTTCCGAAAACCTGTGGTCCAGACCCAGGGTTGAACCTTGTGGTTCGTCTGCGTCTCGGACCCACGTCTCGGTCCCACGTCTAAGACTCATGTTTCAGTCTGTTCCCAGACTCACCCCCTTAGGTTAGCGTTCGTCTGGGGCCCTCTTGGGGTAGGCCATTATGTCCTAACCCAAGGTTCTAACCTTGGTTCAGAGAACCACTTAGGGTTCTTCTGATCCCGACTTCCCGGCCAAGCCGTTAAGTCCTACTCGCAGCGTTCACAACCTAGCACAAGTCTGCTAGAGTTCTGTTGTTCGCGTCTGCGCCCGATCTTGAGAATGAGGGGCGCGACATCCTTGACTTCCCGCGTCTGAATCGTTGGGCACCGCTGGCAAGACTCCATCTTGCTGCACCGGTGCCGCAGCTAGTACAGGGCTCCCTTGACGTTGGGGCGAAGGTTGTCGGTTGTCGTCCCCTGACTGTGCCTCGGGGCTAGCTCGAGTCGATCTGCTCCCGTTAGCCGCTCCTCTTTTCTTGGTCTTCCTCCTGGAACTCTGTCCGTCGTCGGCCATCGCTCCAAGTGTTCACCTAGAAATGCTGATCCGCTTCGTGTCTTGCATCCCTCCTCAAGCGTCCAGCCTTCAGCCGTTACCTCAAGTTCTCGCTCACCGAAGCGTCGGCTCTGATACCACTTTACGCGCACCTACCGCCTTGTTGCGCCAACGGAAGCTCTTGCTCAGTAGGTCGCAAACTTTAAACTGTTAACCTGCAAACACAATCACAAGTTAGCGTCCATGCACCACTTACCTTAGTTCGGTTTGGTCCGGACTGGAGCCGGACCGTCTCCCTAATCATCAAACTCAGCAGTTCCTAAGTCTCGACCTAGACCCGCCTAGGTCGGTCCCAAACATGAGCAAGTCACAAGATGACTTGGGGCGGACTTCTCATAAAGTCCAAGGTCCTAAACGGTACCTCCAACACACCTAGCGGCTCAACCGTCCGTGATGTCCATCTGGGTCTAGGCTCCCGAACGGTGGTCTCACCCGCCGGCTTGTTCTCTAGTCTTGTCCCAGCCCTTACATCGTTCCTAAGGCTAGACGTCCAAGTCTAAATCGAAACGTGCCTTGAAACTGGCCCAGCCATCACCTCATGCTCCAAGAGTCCGCCCGCCGAATCTTGGGGTCGGGTGACTCGTCCTGGCCCACCCAGGCATCGAGCCCCTCTCACGCCCTCCTCTTTGGTCCTTGAAAATTATACCACAACCTGATTGTGGTTCGGCCATAACTTCCAGCTCAGAGGTCAGATCGAGGAGTGTTATATATCACTGGAAAGCTCTCGACGAGACCTTTCCAATGATACCTCACTCGCCTCGAGATCTTACGTGGAGCTCCGTCCATGACCTAAAACGTCCCTGGAGCTTCAACACTTAGTCATTTTTCGGAAATCTGTGGTCGAGACCCAGACTCGAACCCTGTGTGGTTCGTCTGCGTCTCGGACCCACGTCTTGGTCTCACGTCTCGGACCTTTGTCTGAGACTCATGTTTCAACCCGTTCTCAGACTCGCCTTCTTAGGTCAGCGTTCGTCTGGGGCCCTCTTGGGGTAGGTCCTTATGTCTTAACCCAAGGTTCTTTCGCGCACCTACCGCCTTGTTGCGCCAGCGGAAGCTCTAACTCAGTAGGTCGCAAACTTTACACCACTAACCTGCAAACACAATCACAAGTTAACGTCCATGCACCACTTACCTTAGTTCTGTTTGGTCCGGACCGGAGCCGGACCGTCTCCCTATTCATCAAGCTCAGCAGTTCCTAAGTCCCGACTTAGATCCGCCTAAGTCGGTCCTAAACATGAGCAAGCCACAATATGACTTGGGGCGGACTTCCCATAAAGTCCAGGGTCCTAAACGGTGCCTCCAGCACACCTAGCGGCCCAACCGCCCGTGATGTCCGTCCGGGTCTAGGCTCCCGAACGGTGGTCTAACCCGCCGACTCGTTTCCTAGTCTTGCCCCAGTCCTTACATCGTTCCCAAGTCTAGACGTCCAAGTCTAGCTCGTAACGTGCCTTGGAACTGGCCCAGCCATCACCTCATGCCCCCAGAGTCCGCCCGCCGAACCCTGGGGTCGGGTGACTCGTTCTGGCCCACCCAGGCATCGAGCCCCCCTCATATATACTTCTGGGGATCGGCGGCCCCGCCCTCCTCTTTGGTCCTTGAAAATTATACCACAACTCGATTGTGGTTCGGCCATAACTTCCAGCTAGGAGGTCAGATCGAGGAGTGTTATATATCACTGGAAAGCTCTCGACGAGACCTTTCCAATGATACCTCACTCGCCTCGAGATCTTACGTGGAGCTCCGTCCACGACCTAAAACGTCCCTGGAGCTCCACCACTTAGCAGTTTTTCCGAAAACCTGTGGTCCAGACCTAGGGTCGAACCCTGTGGTTCGTCTGCGTCTCGGGACCCACGTCTCGGTCCCGCGTCTCGGACCCACGTCTCGGACCTATGTCTGAGACTCATATTTCAGCCCTTTCCCAGACTCGCCCCCTTAGGTCAGCGTTCGTCTGGGGCCCTCTTGGGGTAGGCCCTTATGTCCTAACCCAAGGTTCCAACCTTGGTTCAGACAACCACTTAGGGTTCATCTGATCCCGACTTGCTGGCCAAGCCGTTAAGTCCTACTCGCAGCGTTCACAACCTAGCACAAGTCCGCTAGGGTTCTGTTGTTCGCGTCTGCTCCCGATCTTGAGAATGAGGGGCGCGACACTCACCCCTCACTTTGGAGGTTGATGCCCTCATCAACAATGATCCTTTAAGTTAACACCAAGTTCAAAATGGGTAGCCAACCCAAGTTCAAAATGGGTATGGTTCGTCGTTTCTTCACCCCTCGCTGGAAGGAGATGTCCTCATCTTGCTAACGCCCTTGTTGTCCTTGTCGCCGCTTGAAGAGGTCCAATACTTCGCTCGCATGTGCGAGATCTTCCTCTCGCACCCAAGTTGCTTCCTTCAAATGGTAACCACGCCATTTGACCAAGTACTCCATCCAGTTTGATTTGCGTCCAGATCGCAAAATGGACTCCACCTCATATTCTGCTTCGCCTTGCACGACATCAGGTTGAGGCCTAAGAACCTGTTTGCGCTCGGGTCGCAAATCATCCGTGAAGTATTTCTTTAATAAAGAAACATGGAAAGTCGGATGCAACTGCCACTCGCGAGGAAGGTCTAAGGTATAGACGTCTTTGTGCAGATTCTTGACAATGACAAAAGGTCTCGCAAACTTCGATGAAAACTTCGCCGATATATCCTTCGGAAGTGTGAAGTTTTTCGCGCTTAACCATACTTCTTCGCCCACTTGAAACTTCACTTGCCGCCGATGCTTGTTTACCTGCTTCGTATATTGTTGCTACGCCTTCTCGAGGTTCTTCTTAACTTGCTCCTCGCGCCGCTGCATTGCCGCCACCAACTCTTCAGCTGATGTTTGCCGTGTTCTTGGTCGTGCCGATGTAGAACTCCCTGCAAGAGTCAAGTCAAGAGGCCCTTCTGGCTCACGTCCGTAAGCCAACAAGAAAGGCGATTCGCCGGTTGCTGAATGCTTCGTGGAATTGTAGCAATACTCCGCAAGATTGAGCCACTCTGTCCAATCACTTTGGTCCGCGTTCACATAATTCCTCAAGTATTGATTAAGAACCGAGTTAACTCGTTCTGTTTGCCCATCTGTTTCCGGATGAAAGGCGGTACTAAATTTTAACTTAGTCCTCAATTTTTGAAACAAGTGTTTCCAAAAGGCACTTGTGAACTTAGAGTCTCGATCTGAAATAATACTCCGAGGTAATCCATGTGAACGCCACCAAGTATCTAGGAACAACCGAGAAGTCGTGAACGCTGTTGCAGTGTCCAAGGTCGGGGCAAACTTCGCTAGTTTGCTAAACCGATCAACTATCACAAAAATCGCGTTGTATCCATTCGAGTAAGGCAGAGAGGTAATGAAGTCCATGCTAATGCTTTCCCAAGGTCAGGCTGGAATCGGCAAAGGATGAAGCAATCCTTGTTTCTTCTCATAAGAAACGCGATTCGCTTGACAGGTTACGCATGTTTTCACAAAGTGGGAAACATCATCTTTCATGTGGGGCCAATAAAACTTTTTAGCGATTATCGCTAAAGTGGATTTTTCTCCTTTATGACCTGATAAGGGCACATCGTGAGATTCTTTTAACAACTTGGTCCTAAGTTTTCCTTGTCCCACATAAACCCGACTTTGCTTGAACATGAGTAAACCATGTCTCAGCTGCATGTTTTGCAACTTCACCCCTCGCTTGAGTTGTTCCAAGTATTTCTTCGCTTGGTCATCGCCCATGTAACCTTCACGTATTCGCCTCTCCAAATCTGACTCCTTAGGATACATAGCTCGCAAAATCTGTGTTGACGATGGAAGATATTCCTCCTTACGACTCAAGGCGTCAAGAACCACATTGTCCTTTCTCGCTTTGTGGATTAATTCCACGTTCATGAGCGCCAAGGTATCATGCCACCGTAGTTGCTTTGGGGTCACCCGATCTTGTGTCTCAAAGTACTTGAGCGAGATGTTATCAGTATACACTTGGGTCTTGTGAAGTCCCAAGTAATGCCGCCATTTCCTCAAGCAATGAACCACCGCGAACAGTTCCTTCTCGTGAGTCAGTCATCAACTCTCCGTCGCAGATAACTTCTTGCTTTCGTATGCTACAGGTTTTCCAGCCTGCACCAACACTCCGCCAATCGCATAGTCGCTCGCGTCCGTGTGCACCTCGAATGGTTTGTCGAACTCCGGCAGCTTCAAAACTGGCGCCTTTGACAAAATAGCTTTGATCGTCTGAAACGCATCATCCACCTCCTTGGTCCAACTTACCTGTGCGTCTTTGCCCGTCCAGTCCGTCAGCGGCTTCGCGATCTTTGAAAACCCCTTCACATACTTGCGGTAGAACTGCGCCAATCCTAAGAATCGCCGCATCCCCTTCACTGTAGTCGGAGGCTCCCAAGTCACAATCGCGTCCACCTTCTGCATATCCGGGCCGACTCCTTCTGCACTAATGACAGGTCCCAAGAAGTTAATGCGCTCCAAACCAAACTCACTCTTGTCAATGTTGGCAAACAGCTTATGCTCCCGTAGCTTCGTCAACACCACCCTTAGTTGCTCCGCGTGCGACTCCAAGGTTTTGGAGTAGATCAAGATGTCGTCGATGTAAACGATGACAAACTCATCCATCTCCTCGCGAAAAATTGTGTTCATCAATGTAGTGAACGTCGAAGGGGCGTTGCAGAGTCCAAATGGCATCATCACGAATTCAAACGATCCGTATCTGGTTCGACAAGCGGTCTTCTCAACATCTGGGTCAGCTATCCGGATTTGGTAATATCCTGACTTCAAGTCTATCCTGCTGAAGTACTTTGCGCCCGCTAGCCTATCAAAGAGGTCGTCTATCCTTGGCAAAGGATAATTATTCTTCACCGTCACCTTATTGAGTGCACGATAATCTACACAGAGTCGTAACTTCCCATCCTTCTTCTTTGCAAAAAGGACTGGGGCTCCATAAGGTGACTTGCTGGTTCGAATATATCCCCGCGCTAATAGCTCACCGAGTTGTCTTTTCAACTCAAGGAGTTCCACCTGATTGAGTCGGTAAGGGGCTTTGGAAGGTGGTTCCGATCCTGGCAAGACCTCGATCTTGTGATCCACCACCCGCCTTGGAGGTAACTCAGCAGGTAACTCATCCGTCAAGACATCCTCAAACTCCTTAATCACTTCGCGAAGCACCTCCGGAAGTTTAGTCGCGTCTCCTGATGTTTCCTCTTGTTTATCACCCGTCATCAAATCTGCAACCCGCATCAAACACATGACCCCGTCGTTGAAGTCCATCTGTTTGCCTTTGATCAAATTCACTGCAAAGTCATCAATCTTCCGCGCCTTCCGGATCAGCCTCACTCCCAGCTTCCGCTCTTTAACTCTAACGTTTAACCTTAAAGGTTTCCGCCTAAGTTCCACTTCAAACCTGTCCAAGAAAATGTTCCCCAAAACCGCATGGATATCATCCATCTCGCACACCGTGAAGTTCTCTGTGAACTCCAACTTCCCACACACAAATCGTACGTCCAAGGCCACTTCAGAAGTTTGGTACGTCTTGCCCTTGGCAAAGCGCACCTGAATAGGCTTGTCTGCCTTGGAGGTAGACAAGCCCAACTTCTTCTCCAACTTTGGACTTATGAAGGAGTGAGTCGCTCCTGTGTCCACAAGAAAAGTAACATCACGGTTAGCAACCTTGGCTTGTAGATACATCAGTCCCGACATCTTCTTCGTGGTTCTCAAGGTCACAGTCATCTGGCCCTCCAACAAGTCCTTTGCAACAAACGCATTCATGCTACAGTTACTAACCTTAGGTTTCGTACACCCCTTAGCAATATGACCCGCCTCGCCACAATTGTAGCAAGTAAACTTGGCGCCATAGTCCTTATGAGGTGTTTGCCCCTTAGGTTTTACTCCTATTTGCTGCCGCTTTGCTGCCGGGGCAGAAGTATCCTTCCGGTCCTTCTCACTCCCATCCCACTGTCGCTTGAAGCCCTTGTTCTTCTTCTAGAACTTGTCCGTACTGCGTGGTTCAAAGGGTTTCTGCTGCTGGACTTCGTCGTCCCCAATTCGCTCCGCTAGCTTCAAAAGTTCGGCACTTGTCTCTGGTAGCTTTGGCATCCGAAAGAGAGCCTTCTCCGAGCTAGACTTGAGTCCCCCAATGAAAATACATATCTTGGTCTCCTCAGTCCACTTGGAGAACGAATCCAGCTTGGCACTGAACTCGCGCACATAAGCGCTTAAGGTCCCCGTCTGCTTCAGTCTCACCAACTCAACACCGTCCTGAATCCTTTGATACTCCGGAGTGAATCGTCCTGCAAGCAACTCCTTGAACTCTTTCCAACTAAGCGCCGAGACGGTCAAGGCATGCTCATCCCTGTATGCAGTCCACCAGAGAAGCGCGTGGTCTTTCAGGAACGTAACCGCCGCTCTCACCTTGTCAGACTCCTTAGCCTGTTGCGCCTCAAAGTATAGATCCAACTCAGTTAAGAAGTCCTTAACCTTGCAAGCCCGTCCTATACCTGAAAACGGGGTCGGCAAATTCGTCTTACAAAGCTTCCTGGTAGACGAGGAACTTCCTTGGCCTGCCTCAAGCTCGGCGATACGTTTATCCCTGGAGGCCATACCCTCCTGCATGGTCTTCATCATCTTGATGAGTTCTGCATACAGAGCTCCTTGACTTCCCGCGTCTGAATCGTTGGGCACCGTTGGCAAGACTCCATCTTGCTGCACCAGTGCCGCAGCTGGTACAGGGCTCCCTTGACGTTGGGGCGAAGGTTGTCGGTTGTCGTCCCCTGACTGTGCCTCGGGCCTAGCTCGAGTCGATCTGTTCCCGTTAGCTGCTCCTCGTTTCTTGGTCTTCCTCCTGGAACTCTGTCCGTCCTCGGCCATCGCTCCAAGTGTTCACCTAGAAACGCTGATCCGCTTCGTGTCTTACGTCCCTCCTCAAGCGTCCAGCCTTCAGCCGCTACCTCAAGTTCTCGCTCACCGAAACCTCGCTCTGATACCACTTTTCGCGCACCTACCGTCTTGTTGCGCCAGCGGAAGCTCTAACTCAGTAGGTCGCAAACTTTACACCGCTAACCTGCAAACACAATCACAAGTTAACGTCCATGCACCACTTACCTTAGTTCTGTTTGGTCCGGACCGGAGCCGGACCGTCTCCCTATTCATCAAGCTCAGCAGTTCCTAAGTCCCGACTTAGATCCGCCTAAGTCGGTCCCAAACATGAACAAGCCACAATATGACTTGGGGCGGACTTCCCATAAAGTTCAGGGTCCTAAATGGTGCCTCCAGCACACCTAGCGGCCCAACCGCCCGTGATCAACACTTCTTCGTGCAGTCTTCTGCTTCATATCTTGTGATTCTTGGTCAGCTTTATATCACTGCAGTTCGAATGAAGATCAAGATGATGGATGACGGATCTCATTACGCTAGGATCTGTAGTCTATATGATAGACGTTTTGTGCAGTTTCTGACCGTTCGTACGAACCACGAACGAAACCGACAGACTTTGAGAGATTCTCTTATCTGTAGGAGTAAGGGTTTTTTGAAACCACTCTTGTAGGACGGGATAGCAAGAGTGAAAGATCTATTGCAACTATGATCTCGCTTGAGCGCCTGAGAGATCACAAGAGGCTGCTGAAGAGGTTGCTCAAGATTCAGAGAGTAGTTATACTGTACATAGTTGGAGATATGGTTTGATGACTTTTAGTTCTGATGATTGGAGTGAGTTTACGCGGGTAGAGGATTTGACTGAGAAGAGTAGAAGGCAGATGGAGAAGTACACAGCAAATCTGCACTGTACAAGAGTTCTGAAGAAAGAAGAGACGATTTCTGGTGTTTATGAGGAGTTTTTAGGTGTACAGTCTTTTGTTCGTTGGCTCGATGATGTAGATAGGTTGATGGAGCAGATGGGAGGTAGGATGGTGATCCCATCCATTCTCGTAAAGTCTATGAGGAGATTGTCTCGTACTTGCGATATCGTCCTCATCCGAGACTGGAGAATGGACAGAAGGATGCAGTCTGTTGGTGTAGCTCTCATCAGGAAGCGGAAGTACACGCCAAGTATAAAACTGTAGCGAGGAAGGTGAAGCCTGTGGCGACCCAATTATCTGTTGATTCTCAGCAGCAGATGGAATTAATGACTGCTGAGCCTGTGCTTAGAGATCTTACACAGGTAGGACACAAGTTTACTCAAGAGATACTCGAGCAGCTTCAGGAGGTGACTTCTTGACTGAAGTGGAAAGACGAGCTTTCGAGAAGATGATAGTTAGTCACGGTAAGACATTTTCTTTCTCAGCTGAGGAGATTGGTTGTGTGGATCCTAGTGTGATAGCTCCGATGGTTATCTTCACTATTCCTCATGTACCTTGGGACTTGAAGCCGATTCTAGTCTCTCGTGCCTTACTACCAAAGGTCACTGAGTTGCTGAAGGAGAGGATAGGAATGAGTATTCTTGAACCATCTATGGCTCCGTACTCTAGCCGATGGTTCACAGTACCTAAGAAGACAAGAGCTCTATGCTTCATCCAAGACTTGCAACCTGTCAACAACATCACGATTCGAAATGTCGGAACATGACATGTGGTTGATGAAGTAGCTGAGGCATTTGCTGGGAGGTCAATCTATTCTATTGGAGATATGTTTTCAGGTTATGATCTGTTTCAGCTTGCTTTGGAGAGTAGAGACTTGACTACCATGCGTACACCTTTGGGGTTGATGCGGATGTGTACTCTTCCTCATGGTGCGAAGTGAGATCGTGTCCTTCAACGAGCGAAGAGATTTCAACGAGAAAGACGATATGTACTTCGAGTATGAGGATGATGAGAGAGTACGAACAGTGTCACATCCAACTCAGAAGGCACAGTAAGTACGACATGCCCATGAGGAGTTGGGATATTTTGGAGTGAAGCGTACACATAGCTTACTCCAAGGACAATATTTATGGCGTGATATGCACATCGATGTGCAACAGTTTATCGCACAATGTGTGATTGTGATGACGTACAGTCAATGATAAGAGTCTCGCAAAATCCAAACTCCAATGGTAACCTAACCCCATAATCGGTAAGGGTGTAACTGTGGAGTATGAGCATTAAATGATGCTCATATTCAATCACAAATCACACATTGTGCGACAAACTGCTGCACATCGATGTGCATATCACGTCCTAAATATTGTCCTTGGAGTAAGCTATGTGTACGCTTCACTCCAAAATGTCCCAACTCCTTATGGGCATATCGTACTAACTGTGTCTTCTGAGATGGATGTGACACTGTCCGTACTCTCTCATCATCCTCACACTCGAAGTACATGTCGTCTTTCTCGTCGAAATCTCTTCGCTCGTTGAAGGACACGATCTTGCTCCTTGGAACTTAATGTGTCTACCACCATGCCAGTACGTAGATACTCCATTACGATCACATCATCGTGGATATCTCTCTGGTCTGGAACACCATCTCCACCCTCATGGTCTGGAGACGCATCATTTACTCTCTCACCAGAGAAAGATACGACATGACCCTCCATACTAGAGTTCATGGACAACACACAAAGAAAGGATGATGATGCATGCCAAGAAAGGATGACAGATGCATGCCACCTTAGCACTATCTCATCATCAACCTTGTCATGTCATCGAGCTCTAATTTGATCTTGCTGACTCGTGCATGGGTTGCGACTCAACCCATCGACATCTAGGTTTGCAACTCCAGGTCTATACAACTACCTTGAAGTCAGACTCCTGTAAGATCAGAGTCCATCGTGCAAGCTTCCTTGTAAGATTGTCGGACTTCATCAACGACTTGAGCGGCTGGTGATTAGTGATGAGAGTAAAGGGGTTCTCAAACAAATAACATCGAAAGTGTGCAACCATCCACACTACAGTTAAACACTCCCTCTCGTACGAACTGTACCTCATCTACGCCGAATTGTTGGAGCGACTGACATATGCCACCACAAACTCCTTTTTCTCATCATCATGCTGAGTCAGCACTGCTCCAAGTCCCAACATACTCCAATCATTGTGTAGTTGGAAAAGACGCCTCCTACGAGTCTCCTCAAGACGGGAGTAGATGTCAACTTATCCTTAAGCTCTACAAAAGCTCGTTCCTGCTCATCTCTCCAGTCCAAGCTTATCTTATCCAATGAAGCACTTCAGATCCACGTACGGACTGATCTATGAGAGTCAGAGCAATGACAGAAGAAGAAAGAAGTCTTCTTTCCACAACAGAAGACGACATCCTTGATTGGAAGAGTGTGTTTAACTGTAAGCTGATTTTTGATCTTCTTCTCCAAATTATTACAAGTAGGGATGGCTTGTTAGTCAAGATCCGGACTAGAAGCATATCGGAATCTTAATTTCTACTTTTTCTCTTGTTTCCTCTTGTTTGGATTTTCTCTTCTTCCTCATCTTCTCTCATCTTCCCATCCTCCCATATTCTTCTATGTGACTTCCAAGACTTCTATTGAGTATCCGTGGAGGTGAATGTCGTTGTAGTGCTGCAAGAAGACCGATTCCGTAGATAAAAGTCTGAGAAAGCTACAGAGGGTATACACTTTCCAATGATATCTCACTCGCCTCGAGATCTTACGTGGAGCTCCGTCCACAACCTAAAACGTCGCTGGAGCTCCAACACTTAGTCATTTTTCCGAGAATCTGTGATCTAGACCCAGACTCGAACCCTGTGGTCGGACCAGCGTCCGAATCACGGTCCGTCTGCGTCTCAGACTCACGTCTTGGTCTTGTGTCTCGGACCTACGTCTTAGACCTATGTCTTAGACTTATGTTTCGATCCGTTTCCAGACTTACCCCCTTAGGTCAGCGTTCGTCTGGGGTAGTCTTGGGGTAGGCCTTTAGGTCTTAGTCCAATGTTCCAACTTTGGTTCAGAGAGCCACTTAGGTTCATCTGATCTCGACTTCCCGGCCAAGCCGTTAAGTCCTACTCGTGGCGCTCACAACCTAACGCAAGTCCGCTAGGGTTCTGTTGTCCGCGTCTGCGCTCGATCTTGAGAATGAGGGTCGCGACACTCACCCCTCTTTGGAGGTTGATGTCCTCATCAACAATGATCCTTTAAGTTAACGTCAAGTTCAAGATGGGTAGCCAACCCCTTGGCGTCAGAATTGCGTTCTGGTAGCTAACCCGCAATTCTCTTCTTGGCTTGAGTCTTCAGTTGTCGTTAGAACACTTAGAAAATTTCAACTAGTCTTGGGAAAAGCCTTATCTTTTTGGCTTACCCTAAACAAAACTAGTTGACAATTTCTAAACATTCTACTTAAGACTCTAACTTGCTAACTATAAGTATTCACACCTACTTACAAGGTCCCCCGAATCTCACTTTCTGGTCGCAACCTGGTTTGACTAAGATGCGCGACTAAGTTTACTTTGTAGAAAACCACAAAGCAAGATCACCCCAAGTTTCGCGCACCTACCGCCTTGTTGCGCCAGCGGAAGCTCTTGCTCAATAGGTCGCAAACTTTAAACCGTTAACCTGCAAACACAATCACAAGTTAGCGTCCATGCACCACTTACCTTAGTTCTGTTTGGTCTGGATCGGAGACGGACCGTCTCCCTAATCATCAAACTCAGCAGTTCCTAAGTCCCGACCTAGACCCGCCTAAGTCGGTCCTAAACATGAGCAAGTCACAAGATGACTTGGGGCGGACTTCCCATAAAGTCCAGGGTCCTAAACGGTGCCTCCAGCACACCTAGCGGCCCAACCGCCTGTGATGTCCGTCTGGGTCTAGGCTCCCGAACGGTAGTCTCACCCGCCGGCTCGTTTTCTAGTCTTGCCCCATCCCTTACATCGTTCCTAAGGCTAGACGTCCAAGTCTAGATCGGAACGTGCCTTGGAATCGGCCCAGCCATCACCTCATGCCCCCAGAGTCCGTCCGCCGAATCCTAGGGTCGGGTGACTCGTCCTGGCCCACCTAGGCATCGAGCCCTCCTCTTTGGCCCTGAAAATCATACCACAACCCGATTGTGGTTCGGCCAAAACTTCAGCTCGGAGGTCAGATCGAGGAGTGTTATATATCACTGGAAAGCTCTCGACGAGACCTTTCCAATGATACCTCACTCGCCTCGAGATCTTTCGTGGAGCTCCGTCCACGACCTAAAACGTCCCTAGAGCTCCAACACTTAGTCATTTTTCGAAAATCTGTGGTCCAGACCCATACTCGAACCCTGTGGTTCGTCTGCGTCTCGGACCCACGTCTCGGACCTATTCTGAGACTTATGTTTCAGCCCGTTCCCTGACTCGCCTCCTTAGGTCAGCGTTCGTCTAGGGCCCTCTTGGGGTCGGCCCTTATGTCCTAACCCAAGGTTCCAACCTTGGTTCAGAGAACCACTTAGGGTTCATCTGATCCCAACTTCCCGGCCAAGCCGTTAAGTCCTACTCGCTGCGTTCACAACCTAGCGCAAGTCCGCTAGGGTTCTGTTGTTCGCGTCTGCGCCCGATCTTGAGAATGAGGGTCGCGACACTCACCCCCACTTTGGAGGTTGATGCCCTCGTCAACAATGATCTTTTAAGTTAACACCAAGTTCAAAATGGATAGCCAACCCTTTGGCGTCAGAATTGCGTTGTCGTGTTGTACATGGGTCTGTACAGTGAAAACTAGTTGCAAAGAGATCTTTTCTTTGTTGTGTAAAAGAAGCTGCCCTGTAGCTTATCAAGCTGGGCAGGAGCTAAGCTGGGGTGGTGCTTGACAAGCTGCCCCCTAGCTTGGGTTGAAATATCACCCTAAAGAGAGCGAAAGTTTCCAGAATGTAGAGCTCGTCGAGGAGAGCGACGTCATACTTCTAGTTTTGACAGAAAGTGCTTTAAGTAATAATTAGCACGTAGTTGTATAGAGAAATTAGCGTACATGAAGCTAGTAAAGACCTTACAGGAAGATTTCCTTAGTAAAGCATATGTACAGACTGTAAAAGCTTTTTGAACGGAACCAAAGGCCATCCCAGTGATAGGGCGCCTGCCTAGGAGGGAAGTGGTCTCAGGATCAATCCCTCCTGACCTCTGGTTCCTATTCTGGCATGTTGGCCTCCCGGATGGGAGTCTATGTTGGGTGTGCAGCCATGTCCTGATACCTAGGGGCGGGAGACCGGTATCTCCCTTAATCGTGGGCTTCCTGGCCTAAGCTTCCGCATGCCATCCTGAATGTACTATGGGAGATACCTGGTGCGCATATGAGGGGGCTGTAAGCCCTGTGGGGCAGTCTCATAAGTGTTAGGGCTTCAGCCTACATTGGATGGCTTGTAGTATATTCAGGATGGCATCAAGATGGCATCAAGAGCACAGGAAGCTTTTTTTAATTTGTTAAATAACCATCGAGTCAGCTTAAGATGGGGAATGAGATTGTGAGAACCTTTATTAGTGAAGAGGTAGAGTTTGTGGAGACAACTGTGAAACTTGTATTGAAAAGGGGCCAAACTTGTAAATAAAGCTTTGTACGCATAAGGACAGCAGGGGGGCAGCTTAAGCTAGGGCCCTGCTTCTGATAAGTGACTGCGCTTATAAGGACAGCAGGGGGCAGCTTAAGCTGGGGCCTTAAAACTTTAGGTTAAATACTGCGGCGGCTGAAGATCGGGGACACTTTTCAAAGGAGTTTTCTGAGAGAACTGAAGCGGAAGGAGGAGGATTAGGGATTGAGGGGTTGAGGCCACGCAGGAGAAGCTAGGAGGCTGGAGAAGGTCAAATTGCTCACAGATTGAATTGGGAGAGCATCGAAAGAGAGAGAGGCAGGAGTTTTAGGCTTGGACGTTGTTTAAATAAACTGTTCTGGAGAGAAATTACTCTCATGATACAGTTCTATTGAGAGAGATCGTTCGGAAATCTACAGGGGACTTTTGATCGACGTTGGATCATATTTCTGAGAGTTTCAGTTGGGACAAGGAGAGGAATAAGATTCAGGGGCCTGAATTTCTCTATTAGGTTCGGATTGAGACCTATTGGGTAGACTTTTGGCTTGACGGGTGAAGAGAGGTGCGCAAGAGAGGAAGAGAGAGATTTTCTGTACAGTTGGAGAAAGTGGTGGTGCAGACGACACTGTAATAAAGTTAATTGAATCTTGAGAGACCTATCTGTGTACCCAAGGTGTGCTTGAGTGCTTGGTTTTGTAATTGGTGGACGCAAGAAGCAGGGTTTTGGAGATCTCATCGTCAGCGGCTACTTGTTTTTCTCTTCTGGTCGTTTTCTTGGATCGATCACAGTCAAGAGGTTCGTCCTCCCCAAGAAAGACTCTCGCTCCGACATCTGGTGCTTTCACTGAGAGAAATTGGGGTGATCGATTTGGAGAATTGGCTAGATTGGGTTGAAAATGGATCACAATGCTGCTGTACAAGGGGTGGCTACTGCTCAAGGTGCTCATGTTCAAGGGACTCCTGGTCAGGATGGAGTTGGTTCTCAAGGAGGACCTACGGTGGATCCAACAGCAGCAGCACAGCCTGCCATAGACACATCTTAGATTCTTCAGGCGTTGGCTGCCTTGATTCAACAACAGCCTGCAGTTGGACGAGGTGAGAAGAAATCCACGAAGGCGTTACAAGCAGTTGTTGGTCGATGTGGACGATTTGATGAGAGAGATGTTACTAGGTACCTGCGGGAGTATGTAAGTGAGATGGAGTTGGTCAGGGCACCTGAAGTGGAGGTAATTCTAAGCTTTGAATTGACTGTTGTTCCTGAACTGAGAGAGAAGGTTAGGGGTTTATAGAGAAGACATTTAGGTGGGTGGACTCTATTTGAACGGGCACTGAGAGAAGAGTTTCTAGAAGAGGACTCTGAAAGAGTCACCAGAAGAACTCTAATGGATTGGATAGAGCGTCCGCCTGGACGTTCCATGGGATTGAATGAAGTGATCCGTGAATTTGAGAAGAGGTATTCTCAGCTTTCTGGTCTAGAGAAGTTGACGTTGGATGCTAGGAAGACAGAGTTGTTCTTAGGGGCTCTGGATGAGTTCACCGCAGATAGGCTTTGTTTCATGTTGGCTGATCGAGGGGCTGAAGGGGGAGTTACATCTGATTGGAGGAGAGTGGAAGAAGCAGTATCCACCCTTGCTAGGCAATGCCGTGGTAGGATGATGTTGCAGCTAGAGACCTTGCCAGAGCAAAGACTAGCTCCTCCTACAATACCTCAGGCACCCATAGTGATTCCTCAAGCACCCATAGTGATTCCTCAAGCACCCATAGTGGTTCCTCAAGTGCCTGCAGTACCTATCCTAGCACAGAGAGGACCTAGACAGCAGCAGCGACCTGTGGAGAACCGAAATCAACATAACTTGATAGAAGAACTCACTCAACAGCTGAGAGATTTGAGGGTTGAGATGGCAGACCTGAGGAGAGACCAACGACTTGTTGCACCAGGTGCTCGACCTGTAGGAGGAATCTTTACCAGAAGATGTATTTGATGCGATAGCCCAGATCATCTTAGAGGAGACTGTCAAGACTTGGCGGTTGCCTTGCGAGAGGGCGTAGTCAATTATCAGAATAACAGGCTATATTTAATCGCCACGAGGCAGTCTCTTAACACGTATTTTGGGAGAGGAGGAATGAGGAGTTCTCTTCCAGCACTTACTAACGCGAATACTACAGCGATGACTGTGGGTTCTGCAGAGGCTGATGTGTATACAGGGAAGAGGTGCGTGCTAATCCAACTATGATTGAGCAGGCTAATGAGGTCTCAGTTGAAATGATGAAGAGAGGTGCAGAAAGCATTAGGAGAGCTACTGGGTGGAGAGATCCAGTAGATGCAACTTCTATTCGAGCTTTTTTAGAAGCAAGTAGCGAACGAGATGCTATGGTGGAAAACAAGAGAAGACGAGATGCTTCCGACCTAGACGCAGGGGTACCAGACGACGGTGATCGTCGGAGAGTTACAAGAAGGAGAGCAGCAGAACCATCACCAACTATACCAACTGGAAGGTCTCCTGCTGCAGAGGATATGCCCTCTACCTCTACAGCACCACCACCTACAGTAGATCCTATGAAAGGTGTACATGATTTACCACAAGAGCCTACTGCTACGGATAGAGTGCGGGAGAAAAGATTTACAGCACAGGAGAAGGGGAAAGCTCCAGCTTACAAGTTGACGGCAGACATCGAAACAGCAGCAGATTTACGTGCTGTTCTAGAGCAACGCATTTTGGATGCTAGAGTTGAGTTTACTCTTCGCGAGGTACTAGGTATCGCCAAGAGAGAGTTTCATGAATTGATAATCGACATCATGAAGAGAAAGAGATAGGTATTGACTGAACAAGTAGGCAGTCAGATGGTTGGTGTGGTAGATGCTATTGGTGTTGATGGATTTAGAGATGATGAATATGAAGTATGGGTTGCTGGTCCTGCTGTTATTGAGAACGAAGACGAAGAGTTTGAGGAGGATAGATCAAGCGCAGACAGCGATTTCAAGGAAAAGCACTAGGCAAGAGCGACAACTGAGACGCAGACTTGGGGGACTTTCTGAGCCAGTACCTGCACTTGTGGATCACGGGTCGGAGATCAACATCATTTCCAAGGAGGTGTATGAAAAGGGACAGTGGTCAATCAAAAGGAATCATGGTTGGGTACTTCGAGCTGCAAATAACCAAAAGGGTGAGTTATACGGAGCCTGTCCTAATATACGTGTAAGGATTGGGGATGTAGAGGTTGATCAGCATTTCTTTGTACAGTCGTCTGCCTCCTATCCTGTCATACTGGGCCAACCATACATCACCGCTGTTCGAATGGAGACAAAGGTGATGAATGATGGGTCTCATTATGCTAGAGTTTGGAGTCCTGATGATAAGTACTCAGTGCAGTTTTTGACGGTTCGTTCAAGACATGAGCGGAACCAACAAACCTTTAGAGATTCTCAAACCAAGAGATGTAAGGGTTTTTGCAGTCCACTCCTGTAGAGCGTGAAGACAGGGATGTAGAACCTGCTGTTGAGGTCCCGTTAGAGTTGGAAGCGAGACATGTACAAAGGTTTGGAGACAAGTGTGGTGTACAGAGTTGGCAGTCTGGATTGCTGATGTTTGAGAGAGATGGGTGGAGTCAGTTTACAAGAGTTGAAGATATGGAGGAAAATACAAAAAGATGGATGGTGAAACATGTATCAAAGTTGTGGTGTGTAGGGGTTCTATCTGAAGACGAAGTGGTTTCTGGTTTGTTTGAAGAGTTTATGTCTGTACAGTCAGTTGTTGGTTGGTTAGACAATGTGAGTGGATTGATGGAAGAGGAAAATAGTGTGATGCTGATCCCTATCCACTCTCGACGCATATATGAGGAGATTACTACATACGTGCAGTTCTTTCCTCATCCGATGCAGAATAATGAGGGGAGAGAAGCAAGTTGTTGGTGTGCACTCCCTCCGGAAGCAGACGTCCATGCGAAGTACAAATCTGTACTGAGGAAGGTAAGACCGGTAGTAGCTCAACTACCTGTTAACTCTCAACAGCAAGTACAGTTAGTGGGGACTGAGCTTATATTGCGTGATCATAGATGAATAGGGCATCGGTTTACTGAGAAGACATTGAAGGAGCTCCAGATAGGAGGGGGTGAATTCTTGACTGAGGTCGAGAAGACAGTGTTTGAACAGATGGTAGTAAAGCATGGTAAAACATTCTCTTTTTCAGCAGAGGAGATAGGTTGTGTGGACCCGCAGGTTATAGCGCCTATGGTTATATTCACAATCCCTCATGTGCCTTGGGACCTGAAACCGATCCCAGTTTCTCGTGCTTTGTTGTCTAAACTCATCGAGTTGTTGAAGGAGAAGGTACAGATGGGGATACTTGAGCCGTCTATGGGGCCATATTCTAGCAGGTGGTTCACTGTGCCCAAGAAGTCAGGAGCTTTGCGTTTTATTCAAGACCTACAGCTTGCGAATAACGTAATCATTCGTAACGTTGGGACGGGTCCTGTGATTGAAGAGGTAGTAGAGGCATTTGCAGGGAGAGCTATCTACTCAATAGGAGATCTATATTCTGGTTATGATCAGTTCCAGCTGGCTGTGGAGAGTAGAGATGTAACTACTATGCGTACGCCCCTGGGATTGATGCGGATGTGTACTCTTCCACAAGGAGCAACAAACTCGGTGACTCATATGCAGAATGCGATGCACAAGGTACTAAGGGAGTTTGTGCCTGATGTTACCATTCCATTTCTAGATGATATTCCTATAAAGGGCTGTGTGATTGAAGACAAGGATGAAGCAGTACTTGCGAATGGGTGTAGAAGGTTTGTTGCGGATCATATCAGGGATGTAGAACGTATCTTGACTCGCTTGGAGGAGGTACATCTCACCCTGTCGGGAGCTAAGTCCAAGTTTGGTGTGTCTGAGATTTTAGTGGTTGGACATCTGTGTGTAGCTTTTGGAAGGCGACCAAACCCGGAGAAGATTGAAGCCATAGCTAGGATGGCAGACTGTAGGAATATCACAGAGGTTCGACGCTTTCTAGGTGCTTGTGTATTTTATCGTTTATCCATTCCTCATTATGCTCATGTTGCTGAGCCTTTGTATGCATTATTGAGGAAGGATAAGAGGTTTATATGGACCTCAATCCATCGAGAAGCTATGAATAGGCTGAAAGAGGCTCTACAGTCTCCGCCTGTTTTGAGAAGAGTAGACTACGGGTGTGGGAGATCTGTCATTGTCACAGTAGATACTAGTCCAAAGGCGATTGGCTGGGCGATAAGTCAAGATGATGCGGATGGATTGCGGCTTACCTCTAGATTTGGAGCTAGGATCTTGACAGACAGGCAACGAGATTATCCTAAGGTGAAGCGTGAGTTGTGGGGAGCAGTGACAGCAATGAAGACAGATCGTGAGTTTCTGATTGGTGCTCTTGTAGTCCTAGAAACAGATTGTCTACCTCTACTAGGCATGATATCCAACTGTACCACGTCAGACATAGCAATGTTACGTTGGATTGCCTATATTAGAAGCTTGAATCCAGAGTTGAAGCATATAAAAGGAAAGGAGAATATGGTCGCAGATATGTTGTCAAGGGCTCGATTTGTGGATGAGGATGTCATGATTTCAGAAGCTGAGGAAGAAGAGAGAAAGGATGCTCAGTGTCAGGTTAATCGACGGGCTACAAACTTGGAGCCGTTGATGTTTAGAGAGGAGCTTTACACAGGTAGACTTCGTGACATAGGGTATTATCTGAGCTTGTTGGAGAGGCAGGAGAGATGGAGCAAAGTAGAGTTCAGGGAGATAAGGAAACAAGCTTACAACTACCTTCTACGTGATGGGTATCTTTGGAGACGGCCGCAGAGGAGAGATGGAATGTTCATACGAGTAGTGGACGATCTGCAGACTAAGCAACAACTAATGAAAAAGTTCCATGATACTTTGTGGACCGGACATCGAGGGATTTGGGCTACCTACGTTAAGTTGAAGGAAAGATATTGGTGGAAAGGTCTGTATCAGGATGTGGTGAACTACGTTAGTTCTTGCTTGCATTGTCAGTTCTACTCAAAGATCCGGTACAGGGACGGTCTTGTGCCAACTTATCTACCTTGCATTCACTTCCAGTGGGTTCTCGACTTGGTGGTAATGCCTCTGGGGTTATGGGACATGCGATATTTAGTTTTTGCTCGTGAAGATCTCTCCAACTTTGTAGAAGGACGAGCTTTGAGGACGAAGACCACAGAGGGGATATGTAAGTTTGTTCTTGAGGATATTATCTGTAGGTATGGGTTTGTAGGAAGGCTACGGTATCGTGTCGGATATTGCGTGAAGGATGTCCAAGAAAACGCGAGGTTCCTGGTTGTGGAGATGTTGTGTGCTGAAACAGAGACAAGACAGAGAAAAACAACCACAAAAACGAACGCTGCGATATATACACTCCAAATATATGTACACTGCCGGTTCTTTCTCCTAAGAGCACAGAATTGAAAAACAGACCAGAGCGGTCTGTAACCTGCTTCAAAGGGTTGGTCCAGAATGAGTGGGTATGATGTTGCTTCCTGAACAAAGAAGTTTTGCTCGATAGCAACATCACCTACGCGCACTCTGATGTCTGGACAAGCTCCATACAAGTCTCCTCTCGTGTTGTTGCCTGCTCTTATGACCCATCCATGCTCTGTGTCGATCGGCCACTTCTTCCTCTTGTACAGCTCTTTCGACATGATGTTGATTTCTGATCCATGATCGATCAGAGCAACCACCGGCTCATCCAAATCCTCGATCCTCATCAACGTCTCTGTCGTAGCTCGAGCCCAGTGACTGTGGCTGTAATGACTTGAGCTACGCTTCCCATCCTCCTCTTCATCCTCAAAATGCACCCTGCGCCTTCGATCTCTTTCTTCCTTTGGAGAATAGACACTGCACCTTGCAAGCTCTCTCTCCTCATCCACAGACATCCTAGTATCCAAAGCATGCGATAAACCAGTCTCACCCGTAATCTGTCGTTTCCGTTTGATGACATCGATGATGACATCATGAAACTCACGCTTGGCGATGCCTAACACTTCTCTCAAGGTAAACTTCACCTTCGCATTCAAAATGCGATCTTCCAAGACTCCCTTCAAGTCTGTTGAAGCCTCGATATCCGACTGTAGCTTGTATGCAGCCGGCTTACCCTTCTCCTTCTGAGATTTCTCCTTCGATGGAGAAGGAGCATCGTCCATCGGTAGGTCTTGAGCTCCTGCATCCTGAAGCTCTTGGCGAATCTTCTCCCCTCGAGTCTGTCTCTTTGAAGAAGTCCCTTCTCCTGAATCCTCTGAATCTCGCCTTCTCTTCTCTTCCAACAACGCTTCGTGTTGGTTCTTGGCGATGTAAGCATGCACCGATAGAGCTTCTATCGGATCCTCCCATCCAGTATCCCTTCTGATCGTAGCAGCTGTCCTCTGTAACGTCTCACGTGCCATCTTCCCTTTCTGTTTCATGGAGATGGCAGGTGACCACAACTCACTTGGCTCAACTTGCTTGTTGAAACTCCTCTCAGCTTGATCCTCAACCCTTGTGCCATAAGTTCCAGCTTCCACCATTGCAACTACTTGCGCTGATAGGTGGTCCTCAACCAACTTCTTCATCCCTCCCCTACCAAAGTTGGTCTGAAGAAGTGCACCAGTATCCCTCAGCGCTACCTTCCCATCCTTCCAGAAGATCACTCCTTGCTGCAGAATATCTGTGAACTCCTTGCAATCTCTGCGCGGATGATCGGTACCATCGCACCAGATACACCACTGGATCCAGCCTTGCTTCTCAACCGGTCTTACTCCACTTGTAGATCCCTTCTCTTCCAATCTGGTGAGCTTGATCTGCAGATCTCGCATTCCACGCAATATCTCCTCAAGGTTTGAGTCATCCTTCTTCGGAGATACCATGGGTGCCTGAACAACTGGAACAACTGGAACAACTGGAACAACTGGAACAGCTGGAGCAACTGGTACTACTTTTTTAGCAACAGAAACTGGTCGGACTACAGGAACAGGTGTTACAGCTGTAGGTGTTGGCGCTAGTCTCCTAACAGGAACTTTCTCTCGTCTCCGCTCCCTCTTGGTAAGCAGACCAACAGCTTCCTCAACCTTCTTCCAGCTGCTGGTCAATCCATCGTCCTCCTCCCGGTCTTCCAGAAGTACCTCTAGCTTCTCCTGCAACTTCTCATCTGCAGCCCGAATAAATAGCTCTGTCTTGTTGGACTGCAACGTCAACTTCTCCATCCTGGTCAGCCGTGAAAACTGCTTCTCAAACTCTCTGAGCAACTCAGTAGCTTGTAAACCCTTCCTTGGTTGCTCAACCCACTCCAAGAATGACTTCTTGGTGACTCGATCAGAGTCCTCCAAGAAGTACTCATCCATCAAGGCACGAGCAAAAGTCTCCCAATCCTTGTTAAAATGCTTCGTTAGCATTTGAACATGATCCCTAATTTCTGGAGCTGCTGCCAACTCAAACGTCTCAATCATCTCATCTTCCGAGACCCGGTTCAGCTCCATCTCCTTCACATAATGTCTCACATACCTTGAGACATCTCTACCATCAAACTGGTCAATCCTGCTGACCACCGCTTGTAGCTCCTTTGTTGCCAAAGCTTCCTTCCGCTCATCAGATTGTTGCTGCCGTAAGAACATAGTGAAAGCTTGGAACATCGATGTAGTCGCTGGATCCAACTGCACCTTCGGCAACCCACCTGAACCACTAGCTCCATCTCCATCACCTTTCCCATCCCCACTCATGACTGCCAATCTCTTCTTCAAAGTTCACACACAGAAGAAATCTCCACCCCAGACCTTCACGTCGAGTTCACCACCGTATCGTGTCGGATATTGCGTGAAGGATGTCCAGGAAAATGCGAGGTTCCTGGCTGTGGAGATGTTGTGTGCTGAAACAGGACAAGATAGAGAAAAACAACCACAAAAACGAACGCTGTGATATATACACTCCAAATATATGTACACTGTCGGTTCTTTCTCCTAAGAGCACAGAATTGAAAAACAGACCAGAGCGGTCTGTAACCTGCTTCAAAAGCCCCTGAAAACAACCCTTGAATCGCAACCCTGACCCAAAACCACCGAAGCGTAGCTCAAAGCAAGAGAAACTTCTCTTTGCTAACAAATAGAGCCACAGCAGTATCACGCGATTCAAACTCAAGTCCAAACCACATCCATGTATAAGCTCTTAGCTAAAGCTAGCTACCACAAGCTGTATACAGCCAACCAGAACTCTAACGAACTCAAAAGAGCAAAACCCGTAGCGAAGAAACCGAAAAAGGCCTATCTGTGGACTTCCTCTTTTCGCTGAACGGACTTCAGATGTCGATAGGGTCTCCTCTGCTGACTCCGTTAACCCAAGAAACCTTCAGATCCGACTCTTGATAGCCGAGGTATCGCTGATTTTCGGTCGCAGGTGATCGAACCTTCAAAAACTGCTTCCTGCGGCTTAAAACCACACACCACGCACAAACGGATCGCCTAAACTGATATCCGCCTTCTCTGGTAGGTAGATCTAGCTACCTTGAACCCAACAAGACTCCAAACAAGTCGTTTGGAGTTCCTCTTGCAAAACCACGCAAGAAATTTGGTCGTAGGTTGCAAAAACTGACGTAAATCAGCTCACTGCGGCTCAAACTTGCTCACCACACCCAAACCAACAATCCAATTCACGTACAGTCTTCTCCTATGCGTACATGAAGACTCCCTGATCGAGTAGACACCAAGAACGAAGAGCTTGGCTCACTGATCGCGAAGAACACCCCAATCTCAGATCGCAGGCGAACGAAAATCTGATGTAAGCGCTTCCCTGCGAGCCAATTTCACTCACAACTCTCAAACCGCCTGATGAAACTTTGAATCGTCTTCAATTTCCTGAAGAACTCGTTGTTCTGATCCCGATGGATCCAAGGACAGCAAGTTTGGACTCCGGAATGACCCGAACGGTCCAACTCTCCTTCACAGGTAACTGAAACCCCCAAATCTGCTTCCTGCGTCTCAATTTCTCCCAGAACACAACCCCCGATCCGTCTCTTCAAGAACCGTCTTAACCTGTGCGTAGCCTGCACAGATCTGAACCCGATGACATCTTGTGCGCGTGTATTGGACTTCCCAATTCTTCAAAACATCCACCGACAAGTTGCAGGACAAGCAAGCCCTTTAAGCAGCCCCCTTGCAATACGTACGTACGGTTCTCTCTTGAATAATAAGAAGCAGGCCCCTTGCGTCTTTGATATAACGCCTGAAGCCCTAAATACCCAGTCAGCAAGTAACTAGGGGCCTAGCTTGATTTTACCTTCTTTCGAATCGCATAAGTTCTTCTCTGGATGTCCAAACGAAGTAAACAAGATGCCCATGGAAAGCTGACAGAGAGCTCTACCCATCTATGTGATGAAAGTGAAGATCCGAAGTTGCGCCAAAAGCCCGTAAGCTGGGGCCTAGCTTGTTTTCTCCATTTTTCGAGTCCTGTAACTTTTCCACTAGGCGTCCAAACGAAGTAGATGAAGTGCCTATGGAAAGCTGACAAGGAGCTCTATCCATTGGTGCAATAAAAACGAAGATCCGAAGTGGTGCCAAAAACCCATAAGTTGGGGCCTAGCTTATTTTCTCCATCTTTCGAGTCTTGGAACTTCTCCACTAGACGTCCAAACAAAATAGATGAAGTGCCTATGGAAAGCTGACAAGGAGCTCTACCCATCTATGCGATGAAAATAGAGATCCAAAATGAAGCCAAAAGCCCATAAGCTAGGGCCTAGCTTGTCTTTCTGAGCGTCTTTGGAGCGACAAGCATCGAAGTCTGAATTTCAGATAGGAGCCGGTCCACGACACGACAACGGGCAGATAGAGAAAAACTACGTGGTACAGAAGCGAAAGAGTTTTTTGCTCGATATGGTGTGAAGCTCAAGCTTACCACTGCGATGAATCCGGAGAGGATTGACAAGAGTGAGCGAGGACATCCGTCAATAGTTCAGGCTTTGGTGAAGGCGTGTGATGGTAAGCATAGAGAGTGACCTAGATTAATCCCTTTTGCTTTATGGGCAGATAGAACAACTCATTGTTCTACTACAGGGTACATGCTTGTTGAGTTAATGTTAGGGCAGAAACCAATGATGCTAGCAGAAGAAGACTTTCCTACCTGGGCTACCTTGTCATGGGAGGACAATGTGGACCGTGTGCAACTTCTCTCACTATGAATCAGACAGCTAGAATGTAGAGAGGAGGATCTCGCTGAAGCGCAGCGACGGCTGAAAGCGGCTCGACTTGGGAACAAGGAGAGGTTTGATTAGACTCATAGACTTCGGCCAAAACTGATACAAGTTGGGGACTAGGTGTTGGTATACGAGACCACATTGGAAAATCAACACTCTATAGTTCGAAAGTTTTCGAGAAGGTTTTCGAGAAGTTTTCGAGAAGTATTCATGAAGACAGCTATTCCGTCTTCCGAGATTCTAACAGTGCTTCCTAAGTACCTTTTGTCTTCCGAGCTATATCTAAACAATCCTAACTAAGTAAGGCATCGCATGGATTACCGAGAAGACAATCCACCTTGCATTTCACCCTACTTCCTAACAAAAGATACAAGATATGTGAGAAGAAGAGTGTACGAAAAGTTCAGAAGATGGTCGCGGGCTCTTGCTGTGAAAGTGACCTCCAGGAAGACTTCTGGGACAGCTTTCGATTAACTGACGTACTCGGAAGACTTCCCACAACTAGGCTTTCCATCACTGGTCTCACCTATCCTCGTCTTCCGACACGCAATCTAATCTCAAAACAGACACGCAACATCCATACTATGTTCTTCTGACTCCTTACTTCTCATACACGCTCAGAAGAAGCTTGCTACACGACGGGAAGACATGACCCTCGACCATTCTCTCTAGATTCTGTCAGCAAGACTTCTCACAACTCTCTTCTAAGTTCGGGAAGAAGAAGGAATAGGCTGCTATGGGTCGGACCCTCACGTCTTCTCGCGCATTCTGCCAGCCTTTCCAACCTTCTAGTCTCTCGAGGAAGATGTGGATTTGAGAAGATCGGGAGGCACAGGCCTGATTCTAAACTTCCAACTACTCGAAACAACAATCAACTCACCAAGTCACTCAGGATTCATACCGAGCTTCTCTCAACACAAAATCCAATCCAATCTCAATAGGAATTGAACACAATCGTCTTCAGAAGATGTTCAGATCTTCAAAAGCGTCTTTTGTCCATGAGTTCGGTAACAAAGGTGTGGTAGGATAGGGAAATTGATAGTCAAGTGATCAAATTTAAGAATGAGAGATGAGGAAGCTTGATTCCTACTTAGGAAGAAGTGGGAAGATGGCTGTCGAAAATTGGACAGCGCTTCCGCGTCCAGTTCTCACAGAGAGAATTTCATGATAAGAGAATCGATCGATGGGCTTCCTGCAAACAAACGGGAAAGCGCGGGGAACATCAAATCAGAGGCGGGAAGCAGTGGGAAAGAGAAAGAACACGGGAAGAACCTCAGTACAGCTTCTGGCTGCTTCTGATTCACCTTCAGTCTTCTGCGCGCTTCCGGTCTCAATCCCAGCTCCAATGCGATCCCATGAACCTGCTCCTGTCGTCAATCTTGAGCTGCACCCCTCTGCTGCTACAATCAATCCTTCTCTTCCTTAGAAACTTCTCTAATCAACCCTCAATGTCTGCTTCCTAGAATCTGAAGAGATTCCTTCAGCTCGATTGTGCTTCCAGCTCTCACAGAATCATTCTCGCTCTCTCTCTAGCCTCAATTCGGTTCTCTGAGTTCTCAATTACACTCTCCTTGCTTCCAAGTCCAATTCGACACCTTGATTACAATCGACCTCCTAATGCGCAGTTGCCCTTCAGTGCGAGAAGCAGTCAGCTGATTTCGTGCTAATGTGTCTTCTCCCGTATCTTCCTTGCGCGATTAGGGGTTCGACCTCCTTTTCCTACCTACTACCATGGTGGCTACCTGGTAGATACACCTACACTTTCCTAGGTGGTGCGTGGTGGGTACTCATGTAGTCGTGGTTGCTATCTTCTGGAAGACACCTGTCTTATGTCTTCTGTCTTCCGAAGACCTGGTCGAGAAGACGTCTTCTCGGAAGGTGTCCTTCTTCTGTCTTCGGAAGAAGTCGACTTCTCTTACAAAAAATTCTTAAGACCATCTTTCTTCTAAGCAAGATGTAATCTTAAGCAACAAGGTTATTTCAATTACACAGACATGTTATTACCTTCAAAAATTTGTACATCCTGTAAATTGTGGACATCACAACTTCTTTTTTTCTGAAAGAGGAAATAGGAATAAAATTGGACGAGAACCAAGTCAAAGAGCTTCAAAGATTGATGCATAATGTTGGATGAAGCATCATTCTAGGCAAAATGTGTCATCGAGACACCTAGCAATTGAGAATACTCAATTGACGTCAATGGATGACACTGACGAGGAGTCGAACAAATCCAAGTTGCTATGAAGGATAAGCTTGGACAAAAGGAGTATACAATAATACAAATCTCCTTAGAAGTGCTGAGAAACTAGACAAAGATAGAGTCATCGGACTAGAAACATGTGGCTTAACGAGATATTACTTTTTTATCACATCGCATGGGTTCCGCAACAGATAACTGAGTTTATCATCAAGAATTCAGTCATTTAAAGAATGATGCAACAAACCATTGAATGAGTGTTGGTCGGAGTGATAATGACAGACGAGATCAGAGTGGAGCAATGAGACTTTCATTCGTCGATCCCAATACTAATAAATGCATGATATAATCTTAATTCACGACAACCTCCCCTGAATACAAAGAATTCTTTGGGAGTGCAATGTTGGAGGGAAAGAAGAGCGAAGAATACTTCTTCCTGATATCTTGTAAAACATCAGTGATTTGCATGATCACCAAGTTTGTTCGAGATGCAATTTTGCTAAACCCAAGATTGACAAGAATCAACCACATGATGTAGCCATGACGTTCGCTCTCAAAGGAGAACCAATGAATTGGCGAATATTGTTAGACCATCACATGCGGAATGTCATCTCCATACCAAGAGCTCAAATCAGCAAAACCAACACGAAGATCAAAGTTCTTTTGATAGTTCTCGCAGCAACCATCTTCATTTGAAGATGGAAATATTTCATTAAATTTCCAAGAGTCCTTTCACTGGAAACAAAAGCACAAGAAGAAGCGACCAACTATCCCACATGGCATGTATCACTACAGCAAAAACAAGAATCCATGACAAAACAGCAAGAAGATGCACTACGAATGACAAAGAAGTCCGAATCGACGAAGGAGATGCAGAAACAAAAAACAACAACGGAACGACCACGTAGTCAAACCTCAGAATCCATCGACGATTCCACCTTCCCATCTCTATAGAACTGCACGCGAGAAGCAACGAAGAGACAACAGAGGACCGAGGAAGGACGGACCAATCGAGTTACCATCACCAATCACCACAACGGACAGAAATAACGTCGGCATCATTATCATGGAAACTAGGAGCAGCAATACGAGCACCGATAAGTATTTCACATGCTAAAGATATTCAGAAGTTTTTACGCATAGTATCCTCAGCTCAATTCCGAATGGAACAGATTCGACCAAGACGAACGAACTATAGCACTAGCGGCTGAAGGGATGACGACAAAACATGTGGTACTCCACAAAGATTTGGTACGAGCAGCACGGAGCAACTTCATAGTACCTACAACCCATAGGACAAAGGAGGTAAGGTAGATGTTGAATCGAGGAATAACAATCTTAGGAGCAACAACCACACGAATCCTAGAATTGACGATGGAACAAGAAGAAGCATTGAAGGGCGTAGTAGAAGGTACACCAAGACCTGCGAAAGGTTCATGGAAGGAATGGATCGAAGAGACAAAAGGTCAGAAGGACAAAGAACTGGACGACGTGAAGGGAGAGATTGTAGCACTTAAAAGAGTAATTAGGAAGAGTGATTGTTGCTAGAGGAGAAGCTTCCGGCATGACTCGAGCTAGTGATCAAAGAAAACGATGATCTCAAACAAAGCATTGCACAACAAATATAGGTGATAACACATGAAAGGGATGAAGTAACAAAGAATCTAGAGGCATTCAAAGATAGCTGGAAAAAGAAAATCGAGTGATGAAGGAAGAATGAGCAAAATAGCATCAAGAATCCAAAGAAGAGACATAGCGATAGGTGAAAGAGAAAGCAGCCAGAATAACTGAATCATCTCAACAGATCAACAAAGCTCAAAGAAAATTGTCAGAAATCTAGAGAGCTCTAAACACTGTCAACGCTAACACCAAAGCTCAATTAGAAAATCTCAAGGAAATCAATCATGAATTACTCGAAGATTCCAACGAGAAAGAGGACAAGCTAGTACGAATAAAAGAGATGTTGAAAGAAGAGAGCAGGAAAGCGAAGCGGAGTCGAAACAAGCTTCATGCGACACAAGAAGAGATCAAAGAAGCAAAAGAAGAAATCAGAGTACTCAAGGAAGAGGTTGAGAATAAACAATTTGAGTCGTAGGCATTACAAGACCAAATGGAGAAGCTCTGGACACGGAACGTGAAGGATCGACAGTTTGAACAACTCAATGGCCTAGATAGGAAGGTGAAAGAGCTTGTTGCTTTTCGTTTGTTCTTTTGTTCGATGTTGATTTCTTCTTGCAGCGCCAAACTCTCCAGTTCGTCCATCTCAATCTTTCCAAGACGTACCTCCATAGCCTTCACAAATGCCTCATAAGCAGGAGAGAGACTTTCAAGAAACGAATAGCCTCTGAACCCTCAAGTCTTCCTCCTAGTGTTTTAATGTCCTGTAAGAGGGATTTGAGGACCATAAAATGGTCCTCAATGCTTTTACCCTCTTGCATTTGCAAGGTTGCGAGCTTACCTTTAAGAACTCGCAACTTCCCTTCTTTCGTCACTTCATGTTTCTTGGTAAAAGTATCCCATGCTGCTTTCAAAGTTTCTGTATCTACTAGTTCAGCATCTTTCACAGTCATCTTGATAACAGAAAGTGCTAATTGGTCACGTTTGTCCCAAATGAGAGCTTCTTCAGCAACAATGGGTCTCTCATGTAAACCAGTAACAAACTTCCACAAGTCATATCCAGTAAGTATAGCATGTACCATAGCTCTCCAAATAGGGTAGTTTGAAGTATTCAACTTACGAGAATCAGAAAGTAAGTTGTCACTTATGATAACTGACGTCATTGTACACTTTGACAAAACTGGTCTAACCAAACAGTCTCCAAATGAAATGAAACTTGGTATGATTGTTGGCAGAGTGAAAGTAGGACTTACTATATATGAGAGGTGTGGGGTAGGGATAGACCTCAGAAAATTTAGTTTTCTTTAAAAAGACCTCTAAGGCATTCAAATTGAGAGTCAAAGTTCGACAAAGTATGGTGACAATTTCAAACAAGGTCAGAATCGGTTGACAAAAAATTCGTTGGAAAGGTATTTCAAAATCCTTACTAAAGACGGAGTCTTTTTCTACCGATAAAGTACCCTCAGAATTCACAAAAAACATCTCTAACCCCCTCAACATGCTGGTCAAAGGTGGGTTTAGGATAACTTGTCATCATCACGAAGACCCTTCTTGACAAGACACCACAAGTGGTGCCCTTGAAATCGTCAAAAAACCTCGAGAAACCTCTCAAAAACAAGTTTCAAACTCCTTGGAACTGCAAAATAGTCTCAAACTCGAAAAATTTTGAGCACTCACTCAGCCCATATTCGAGTTTCTCTCACACAATCAAGAGTACATCTGCATCCTCACTCAGACTCTCTTCTCCTTAGATGGAACCTTACGTTCCTTCTGTCAAGCCTCTTTGCAAAACTCTCTCTTGCATCTCTCACAACTTCGCTCTGATACCATGTTGAATAAGGCAAGAGTAAGAAGGAGCTCACACACACAGCTGAAGCTGCAAACATAAGATCAGACAATGAATATGTCATCATCTCCAGAGTCGAGGTCATTAGGGGTGCCTCAGTGAAGGAACATGAGAACAGGGGAGTTACAACACAGATACACAAGAAGGAGAGAGAAACAGACACACAAGAGGGAGAAAGAACTGAGCGGTCATAAGGACAGGTATTCCACATAGATAACTGAACAGTCATAAATGAAAAGAACGTGAAATTATATTAACCTTCAACATGAGCCACACATTGCAAGTATTTAATCCACCGCATCCGAATGATGGTACGGATTTAAAGCCAAGGTGAAGAAATTCACTACACATATGGGCACGATACAAGAAGGAGAACCCAATACACCAAAAGTAGACGAATGACCACAAGCAGCAAAGACTGTTGGAGAATGACCAAAGAGAATAGTGGCTCGTAGACCTTCGGCCTCACTCGCATCTGTGTTGTGATCGGCCGTCAAGGTGATGATTTTAGTTTTTGCTTCTTTCATAAAATCCATCTTGGTCTTGGTCCACTCGTGTGCTGCACATCAACAAACAGGGGGGAAACTTTCAAAGGAAGAGGAAACCATTTCCTCCCAACAAAAGGTGGAATAGCAATACTGGGCCAGTCAACCAAGGAGGAGGCTCTTCCGCACATGCACAAGGTGACAAGAAGCATAAGAATGGAAATTGTCATTACTGTGATAAACCAGGCCACTATGCTCGTGAGTGCAGATTGAAGGCAAGACACGAAGGTACTAGTAAGGACAAAAATAGAGCAAATCTTGCTCAGGCTAAGTATCCTAAAGAAGATAATGAGCAACTACTTTTTACTGCTCTGTACACCAGTAAGTTAGATCATCCATGGTGGATAGATTCTGGAGCATCTAACCATATCTCTTCTATTCGAGAGTGGTTCCACAACTTCCAGGATATCATCAATGGACCAACAGTTGGTCTAGGAGATGGTGAGAGATACAAAGTTAAGGGACAAGGTGATATTCACCTCCAACTATCTACTGGAGCAGTATTTCGAGTTGAGTGAGTTTGGTACATACATGGTGTGGTGCATAACTTGCTCAGTGTTGGGAGGTTAGTCCAAGCTGATTTTTACATCAACTTCAACAACAAAGGCTGCATCATAAAAGACAATCAAGGTGTAGTAGCAAGAGGGAATGTGGTAGGTCATTTATATGAGCTTGAAGCTACTTCCTTACCTGAAGTTCTACTTAGTGCTACTGTACAAGAGAAGACAGATATGTGGCACAGAAGGCTAGGTCACATGAGTTCAGATAGAATGAAATTGCTGTACAAGTTCAACCTAGTTGATGGAGTACAGAAATTCGATTCTTTGCACAAGCCATGTGAGATATGCTTGAAGGGAAAACATGTTCAAAAGAAGTTCCCTTCGGCATCAAGAAGGACTACAACTCTACTAGATTTATTGCATATAGATCTAGCAGGACACATTGGTCCTCCATCATTAGGTAGAGCTGAATATTACATGTTGATAGTTGATGATTACTCACGAAAAATGTGGGTGAGGTTTTTGAGGAAGAAGAATGAAGCTTTCATACACATGAAAGACTTCATAACTGAAGTTGAGCTTCAGACTAGCAGAAAAATTCGAACAATCAAGAGTGACAGAGGAGGAGAGTTTCTGTCCAAAGCAGCGGAGGCTTTCTACAAATCCAAAGGCATCTTACGACAACTAAGTACACCTTACACTCCACAACAAAACGGAGTGGTGGAGAGGAAGAACAGAGTGGTTGCTGAAGTAACCAGATGTCTCCTCAAGGATGGAGGACTACTTAGGAAGCTGTGGGCTGAAGCAGTTAACACTGCAGTATACCTTCTCAACCGAAGTCCAACAAAGATGGTGGAAGGTATGAGCCCTGAAGAGACTTTCACAGGTATAAAACCTGATATCTCACACCTTAAAGTTTTTGGGTGTAAGGCTTATGTACTTGTGCCTAGAGAGTTGAGGAAGAAGTTAGACGATTGTTCTAAAGTTTGCACTTTCATAGGCTACTCTAAACAAACAAAGAGATACATACTACTTGACAGTAAAGAGAAGATCGTCAGTAGTAGGGATGTTTTCTTTGATGAGGCAAATCATACTGCTCATCTTGAGGTAGAGAAGAAGGAGGCTACCACTACCTCCAATGGTACTAGTCTAGCTTTCAGATTTCCTCTTTCTGAAATGTTACAAGATAATCAGTCTGCTGGGAATGTACCAGAAGCTGTTAGAGGTGATGTAGATATTGATGTTGCTGAAACAGACAGTATCATGCACTCACCTGAGTTGGTAGTAGATCTGGGAGATCTTGCCAAACAAGTTACAGATCAAGTAAGAAGATCTACTCGAATCAGGAGGCTACCTGCTCGACTTGCTGAGATGTGGTTAGCAGAGGCGATTGATAATGCAGAACCATTGAAGTTTGAAGATGCTATGAAGTCTGAGAAGTGGACAAAGGTTATGAAGGAGAAGTTTACTGCATTGCAGAAAAAAGATACTTGGTTCTTGACAACTCTTTCTCAAGGGAAGAAGTTGATTGGAACCAAATGGGTGTTTAAAACGAAGTACCATGCTGATGGTACAGTTCAGAGGTATAAAGCTCAACTTGTAGCCAAGGGCTATCTACAGCAGCAAGGGGAGGATGTGGTGCCCACAATTTACAGGATTGGAGATATTTTGAAATTTTTACAGTTAATAACATGTCTATGTAATTGAAATAACCTTATTACTTAAGATTACACCTTGCTTATAGAGAAGATGATCTTAAGGAGTTTTTGTAAAGGAGAAGTCGACTTCTTCGTAAGACAGAAGACGGACATCTTCCGAGAAGACGTCTTCTCGATCATGTCTTCCAGGAGATGAAAGACGGGTGTCTTCTAGAAGATAGAAGACAGAAGACGGTGACCGCGACTGCATGGGTACCAACCACGCGTCACATAGGTGAGGGGTAGGTGTACCTACCAGGTAGCCACCACAGTAGTAGGTAATTCGGGGTAACCGAATGCATTAACCTAAAAAGCAGAGAAGATACAAGACGAGGCCCATTGGCACGAAATCGGTCGACTACTTCTCACACTGAGAGTCGATTGCGTCTTAGATGTCAATTGCAATCCCCCGATTGCAATTGAAGTATGTCTTGGAAGCAAGGAGAGTGAAATGGGAACTCATAGGATCGAATTGAGACAAGAGAGAAAGCGAAGTCAATTTTACTAGCTAGAACCACAGTCGAGCTGAAGGAATCCTTGCGGATTTCCAGAAGTAGACATCAAGGGCCGATTAAGAATCAGAAAGAAGCTTTTGGACAGAAGCGTGAAGCGATTGTAACAGCAGAAGGGCGCAGCTCAAGATTGACAGCAGAAGCAGGATCGTGGTGTCACATCGAAGGTGGAATTGAAGGTTGGAAGCGCGCATAAGACTGACGGTGCAACAGAAACAGCCGGAAGCAGTACTGAGGTTCTTCTTATGTTCTTTTCTCTTTCTCACCGCTTCCCACCTCTGATTTGATGTCCCCCGTGCTTCCTTGCTCGTTTGCAAGAAACCCATCGATCGATTTCCCTACCCTGAAGTTCCTTTTGCAAAAAAGGCACGGAAGCGCTGTCTAATTTTTGACAGTCATCTTCCCACTTCTTCCCAAAGTTGGAATCAAGCTTCCCCATCTCTCATTCTTAAATTCGATCACCTAACTATCAATTTTCTTATCCTACCACACCTTTGTTCCCGAACCCATGGACAGAAGACGCTTCTGAAGATCCGAACATTTTCGGAAGACGCTTCTGAAGATTTGAATATCTTCGGAAGACGACTGTTTGCAATCCGTACCAGGATTGGATTGGATTGGATTTTGTATTGAGAGAGCCTTGGTACGAATCTTGAGTGACTTGGTGAGTTGATTGTTGTTTCGAGAAGTTGGAAAGTGAGAACCAGACCTGTGCCTCCCAATCTTCTCGTCTTCTCAAATCCACATCTTCTTAGAGAGACTAGAAGATTGGAGAGGCTCGCAGAATGCACGAGAAGACATGAGGGTCCTTTATGGGTCTCTTCTGTTCGACCCATAACAGCCTATTCTTTCTTCTTCCTGAACTTAAGAGAGAGTTGTGAGAAGCCTTGCTGGCAGAATCTAGAGAGAATGGTCGAGGGTCATGTCTTCCCGTCATGCATCAAGCTTCTTCTGAGTGTGTATGAGAGGTGAGGAGTAGGAAGAACAGAGTATGAACATTCTATGTCTGTTGAGAGGTTAGATTGTGTGTCGGAAGTCAAAGACATGTGAGACCAGTGATGGGAAGCTTGGCTACGAGAAGTCTTCTGAGTACGTCAGTCAATCAGAAGTTGTCTTGGGAGTCTTCCTGGAGGTCACTATCACCACAAGAGTCCGCAACCCTCTTCTGAACTTTTCGTATACTCTGCTTCTCACGTATCTTATATCTTCTGTTAGGAAGTAGGATGAAATGCAAGGTGGGTTGTCTTCTTGGGAATCCATGCGATGCCTTGCTTAGTTAGGATTATTTAGATATAGCTCGGAAGACGAGAGCTACTTAGGAAGCATTGTTAGAATCCCAGAAGACGGAATAGTTATCTTCTGGAAGACTAGATTCGTCTTCTGAGAGTGGAAGCTAGACTATGAGGACTTGGGAAGGACTGAACCTTCGGCTCATAGCAAGTACGTGTGGCTTAGTGTAACAGAAGCTCGAAGCATGTCGTTGCATCCTCGAGGGTTGGTGTTATCCGTCGCAGAATTGACAGAGATCAAACCATTCATCAAGGAGTTGGGTCTCGACTTCTTCCTGTGGGACTGGAACCTCGCGGACCAGGGTCTTCTAGAGGAGTTTTAGGTAGCATTGCCCCCGCGCAACCTTGCACTTGCAAAGGCAAGGGTCGTTCGTGGAAGACCGTCTTCCTGGATGATAGAGTGGTGGCGTAGGGCCTTTCACAAGCTAGAATCCGAGAACCGAGGGTACGAGCTCGAGAAGAAGATGTTACCTATGATCTCCAAGAAGTGGCATGTGCCTGGGAGCACGACTTGCCTCTTCCTGGAAGATAAATAGGGAAGGAATGGATAGAAGGTTGAAGCTTACCGGGAACCGCGGAAGCGTCTTCTGGCGAAGCTGTTTCTTCACCTCTTTCCCAAGAGGAAATCGCAGAAGACGAGATACCTTGGAGATCAGGACGTGGAGTTTCTAGAAGCCATCTGGGAGGGACTGCCCGTTAATTGGAGCGTCTTCTTCCACGCTTATGTTCAGACAGAGTTGGTGTACTTGGACAACCCAGCAAGAGGGCACCTCACCCCGTTCTTCTGTTATCTATACGTGTCCAAGAGGGACTTGACAGAAGATCAGTTGACGAGGTATGGACCAACAGGACAGTGCGAGATGAAGGAAGAGACCTCGGGAGAGGAAGATCAAGCAGCAGCCGTGACTCCCTTTCCCACTTTAATACCTCAGACGAGACCAGACACTCATCAGAAGACGCTTCTGGTGCGAGAAGACGACTCCAACGGTACGGAAGACGCATCACCGCCGAGGAAGATGGGACCTAAGAGTGTGCCTAGGAAGAGCGCCTCGGATCAGAGTCTGATTCTCAAGAGGAGACGCCGAGCACCAGAACCGCATAGAAGACAGTTTTTGCAACTACAGGGAGTATTCCAAAGACTCCCGAAGCCGAAGTATGGTTGACATTCCGACTGCGACACGAGGAAGCGCAGCGAAGAGAACCGCTCTTGCAGTGGGAAGAGATCTTCCACCCCGGAAGATGAGAAGAGTAGTGTCTTCCCACGTGCAGAAGCAGAAGATCACAGTGGTGGAAGAGACATCCTTTCCTCTAGAAGACAGGGAAGACACCTCCGATCGGATTGTGGAGATGAACCTGTCTTCTGCGAGAAGAAGGTTGGAGAAATTCAACGCCTTCTTCCATTCAGAGATCCAGCCAGCCATGGAGTTGGTGAAGAAGCGTGCGATGGCTCAGGAGAAGCCACTACGGCCTGGATTCGGCCTGCGCACCCTGATGCAGCAGGAAGATGTCTACAAGAAGGTGGACGCGCTGGAAGCCAACCTCCGTACCACGAAAAAGCTTGCAGCAAAGTACAAGGCGGAAGCAGCCGCTTCAGCCAAGGAGTGAGCACAGCTGAGGAAGAGCAACCAAGAGTTGTAGGCACGTCTACAGCAGCGTGACCAGGAGGTTCTGCGGGTCAGAGATAAGACCACCTCTCTCACAGAAGAGAAGACGACATGGAAGGCACTGCTGGAAGCCGCAAAAGCACAAGCTGCAGCAGAGAAGACATAGCGGGAGGAAACAGAAGTCCGAGCGAATGAACTTATGACATAGTCAGTGGAAGCACTTCGCAAGAAGTTCAACTTCACCGCGAGTAGGAAGCTTCTCACCCTAGCTAGAGAGTGGTGTAGTGACGCAGGATTTCTCCTTTTGCCCATTTAGTATACAAGATATGTTCCCACAGAGGATTTGCACAAGTATCGCTGCTCTAAGTTCTAAGATCTGTTCAAACACACAAACACACGGGTTTTATCTAGAAATCCCGTCTTCTCATAAAACCACACGGCATCCATATCCTTCAGAAGGTGCTCTGGACCTAAACAAACAACTACCACCTAAAATATCACACAAATATCTACATGGAAGCTCGGGAAGACGCGTCCTGCTTCTAGATCACTTCTTCCAGTCTTCTTAACACAATCTTCCCGAAGCAATTCTCAGCCTCTAGGGGTTCAACTCGGCTTCTCACACCTCCAGAAGACTACTTCTGCTTCGTAGAAGTCAAACTAACAACGTCTGTCACACATTGCTCTTCCAAATCCCAACGAGTTAGATCAATCACATGGTGTATACCCCTTGTAGCTTTCCCAGGCTTCTGTCTATGGAAACGATCTTCCTGCAGCACTACAACGACATTCATCTTCACGGAAGCTCACTAGAAGAAGACAGGAAGATGGGAAGATGAGAGAAGATGGGGAAGAAGAGAAAATCCAAACAAGAGAAAACAAGATAAGAACGAGAATTAAGACTCCAACAAGCTTCTAGTCCGGATCCTGACTAACAAGCTATTCCTGCTTGTAGTAATGTGGAGAGGAAGACAACAAATTCGCTTACAGTTATAAAGTCTTCTACTTGAGGATGTCATCTTTTGCTGTGAGAAGAAGTCTTCTTTCTTCTTCTATCGCTACTCCGACTACTCTGTCTTCTGAGATCACTTACCCATAAGACCGTCCGTACATGGATCCAAAGTGCTCCACAGGATGAGCCAAGCTGCGAACCTGCACAACTGCTAACAACCACCGCCACTCAAGAAGAATGCTTCCCATGCACAATTGGGTGTGATTTCGAGGAAATCTGCTACCCAGAAGCCATAGACAAAGCTTCTGCACTCAAATCCAAAATCCATTCTCGGAGAAGAAGGCACATTGGTGCTGGGAAGCTCACTCTCTCTACTTCCTGCTCCTACTCTTCGGCACACCAGCTTAGCAACAGGACTACACGATGATGCCGTTCCTTGCTCTAAATTGTCACTACCTCTATCTACATCTTCGAACCACTACTGACAACAGAAGAATGTAGACCCCTCTGGTGTAATCCCAATCTATTCGTATGTCTCTAACATCGAGTGTAGTGTGTATACACTGTGTTCACAATGAGTCTAATGTGTATGTACAGTAATGTGTTAAGTGCACATTGAATCCTACTCTGCTTCTAACTTATACTACCACCTTGAGGCGCAAGACAAAGTTCCCCTCCAATCCTCACTTGCAATCAAGGAGATGGGACGCTGTCAGAAGGTCACCACCTCACATGCAATCAGTTCACTGCCTTGGTTTAGTCATTTACTTCTTATTCATGCGCTGCCTACCGTGTCACATGGACAATCATCTAAATTATAGTTAAACTGCCACCTCCTAAGATAGCAATTTCAGTTCCTACCAAAATTAGATAAGTCAAATGTCTTCTTGACTTGTTGTCTATTCTAATTCTTTGGGTGTGATCCCCTCTTGATCTACTCCTACTTGAACTCCTAACTCAGCTTCTGATAAGATGGGAAGCCCTGCAAGTACCTCGGGTGTCACTGAGGTAGCTTCCTCCTCAACATTCCTGACTGGCTCAGCTGGTGTAGCTTCAGAAAATAGAAGCGTCTTCTGGGAAGCTGAGTCGACTTGCACTTCCTCGCTCTTCTGTGGTACTGGTTCGGCACTGAGAGCTGTGGTGATCTCGCAGTGGTCCGAGGAAGTCACCTCCTCCACTCGATACACATGGGAAGACAACTCTTCTTCTTGTCTTCCGGGGCTTCTTCTGTAGTCTTCTCGGCTTCCAACGATGTCACTAACAAGTGGACAGCGAGGTCGAACTCCTCCTTCTCCAAATATGTCTCGATCGCGGATCTTGGAGTATGAGAAGATGTAGCCACTGGTGGTGGAATCGAAGGAAGACCATAAAACGTCTTCAAACTCTCAATCTGCCGATCCAGGTAACGGAACATACTCTCCTTGCACTCCACTAGCATCGCTCTGGACTCGTCATCCCACTCCTTAGCTAGGGTGAGAAGCTTCCTACCCGCGGTGAAGTTGAACTTCTTGTGAAGTTGAACTTCTTGTGAAGTGCTTCCACCGTCTGTGCTAGCAATCCCTGCGCATGAGCTTCTGCTGCTTCCTCTTGGGAAAGAGATGGAGGAATAGCTTCACCAGAAGACGCTTCCGCGGCTCTCGGTAAGCTTCGACCTTCCATCCATTCCTTCCCTGCATGTCCTCCAGAAAGAGACAAGTTGTGCTCCTCGACACGTGCCACTTCCTCGAGATCATGGGTAGGATCTTTTTCTCTAACTCATACCTTCGGTTCTCTGCTTCTGACCTGTGGAAGGCCCTACGCCACCATTCCGCTGTCCAGGAAGATGATCTCCTCGGGCTACTCCTGCCTTCGCTACAGTCTAAGCCGCTTATTTTTCCAGACGAGTGTGATGGAACTCGGAGGGAAAGCTAGAGATGCGCGACACTCTTCTGCAGAAGACCCAAACGTAAGAAAAAGATCAGATTTGACTTCCACGACCTCGTATATCTAGTTGTGTACGGATCACGGTGTCCAAATACAGAAAATGCTCTTTTACCTGTGTTTTCATGTCATTATCATTGTGCCTTGGCAAAGCAAAACTACACACGCATTTATAACTTACATTCTTCAAGCACAATGATGTGTAACTAGAAAAGAGCACAAAACCTGCGTCTAAGAATCTTCTAGAGGGAGTGGTGAACTTAACACGGCAACGAAGTAATCTTGACAATACAACGACCAATAGTACACGGTTGCGAAGAGGTAATGCTACCCAAACCTCCTCCAGAAGACCTTGGTCTGCGAGGTTCCAATCCCACAGGAAGAAGTCGAGACCCAACTCCTTGATGAAAGATTTGACCTCGGTCAACTCTACTGCCGGTAACACCAACCCTCGAGGATGCATCGTCATACTTCAAGCTCTGTTACACTAAGCCACACGCACTTACTATGAGCCGAAGGCTCAGTCCTTCTCAAGTCCTCACAGTCTAACTTCCACTCTCAGAAGACAAATCTAGTCTTCCAGAAGACAGCTATTCCATCTTCCGGGATTCTAACAGTGCTTCCTAAGTAGCTCTCGTCTTCCGAGCTATATCTAAACAATCCTAACTAAGCAAGGTATCGCATGGATTCTTAAGAAGACAACCCACCTTGCATTTCATCCTACTTCCTAACAGAAGATACAAACTATGAGAGAAGCAGATTGTATGAGAAGTTCAGAAGATGGTCGTGGGCTCCTGTTGTGACAGTGGCCTCCAGGAAGACTCCCGGGACAGCTTTCAATTCAATGACGTTCTCAAAAGACTTCCCGTGGTCAGACTTCCCTTCACTGGTCTCACCTGTCTTCTGCTTCCGACACACAATCTAATCTCACAATAAACACAAGACATTCATACTCTGTTCTTCCGACTTCTCATACATACCTCTCATACACACTCAGAAGAAGCTTGCTTCATGACGAGAAGACATGACCCTTGACCATTCTCTCCAGATTCTGCCAGCAAGACTTCTCACAACTCTCTTCTATGTTCGGGAAGAAGAAGAAGGAATAGGCTGCTATGGGTCGGACAGAAGAGACCCGTAAAGGACCCTCACGTCTTCTCGCGCATTCTGCCAGTCTTTCCAACCTTCTAGTCTCTCTAGGAAGATGTGAATTTGAGAAGCTTGGAAAATCAGGAGGCAAAGGCCTGGTTCTCAACTTCAGCTCCTCGAAACAACAAACAACTCACCAAGTCACCAAGTCACTCAGGATTTGTACCAAGCCTCTCTCAACACAAAACCAATCCAATCCACTCTTGATACGAATTGCACATAGTCGTCTTCCGAAGACGTTCAGATATCCAGAAACGTCTTTCGAAGATGTTCATATCTTCAGAAGCGTCTTCTGTCCATGGGTTCAGGAGAAGAGGTGCGGTAGGGTAGAAAAATTGATAGCTGCGGGATCGAATTGGAGAATGAGAGACAGGGAAGCTCGATTACAGCTCGGGAAGAAGCGGGAAGATAGCTGTCGAAAATTGGGCAGCGCTTCCGTGCCCAATTTCACAGAAGGAAATTTTGGGATGGAGAAAGCGATCAATGGGCTTCCTGCAAACAAGTGAGGAAGCACAGGGGATACTAAATCAGAAGCGAGAAGCAGTGAGAAGGGAAAAGAACATGGGAAGAACCTCAAACAGTCTTCTGGCTGCTTCCCGTAGTGCATTCAGTCTTCTACGCGCTTTTGGCTCCACCTCTGCTTCCAATGCGACCCCATAGAACTGCTTCTATCGTCGATTCTGAGCTACGTCCTGCTGCTTTATCAATCGATCAGTGCTCCACCTTCGTTACTTCTTCAATCGTCTTTCAATGTCTGCTTCCGGGAATCTACAAGGGACTCTTTCAGCTCGATGGTGCTTCTTGCTCTCACAAAATCGTCCTCTCGCTCTCTCTCTAGCCTCGATTTGATCCTTGCTATCCACGATTTTCACTACTCCTTGCTTCCAGTTCAATTCGACACCTTGATTGCAATCGACCTCCTAATGCGCAATTGCTCTTCGGTGCGAGAAGCAATCAGCTGATTTCGTGCTAATGTGCCCTTCTCCCGTATCTTCCTTGCGCGATTAGGGGTTCGACCTCCTTGACCTACCTACTACCATGGTGGATACTTGGTAGGTACACCTACCTCCCTCCTAGGTGGTGCGTGGTGGGTACTCATGCAGTCGTGGTTGCTATCTTCTGGAAGACACTCGTCTTTCGTCTTCCGAAGACCTGATCGGGAAGATGTCTTCTCAGATGACGTCCTTCTTCCGTCTTCGGAAGAAGTCGACTTCTACAAAAAGTTCTTAAGACCATCTTTCTTCTAAGCAAGATGTAATCTTAAGCAACAAGGTTATTTCAAGTACACAGACATGTTATTAACTTCAAAAATTCGTAAATCCTGTAAATTGTGGGCATCACATACGCCCACTCTCACATGTTTGCGTCCCCGTAAACATCAGAGCTAGTTCACGCTCAATATTTCTTGACACGTCACCCATTAACGCGGGTGGTCATCAACATATCATCTAACTCTTCCAGCTGCAAGGAGCCATTGTTGAAGACCTCTAAGACTCGGTAAGGACCCATCCAACAAAGAAGAAGCTTCCCAAGGAACTTGAGATGCATGTTGTCGTACAGAAGAACCAAGTCTCCATCTGCGACGATCACTTTCTTCAGCTTGCCATCATAGTTCACCTTACGTTGTGCTTGTACTTCATACGTCTTCTCCAAAGCTGCATTCTTGTCTTCTTCGAACTCCACAAATTCAGAAGACGCTGCTCCTGGCTTTTCTCTTCTTCCATGCGTTCGGTAACGGCTAACTTGTAAGTAGGGACCTCTAACTTGATGGGAACAACATGTGTCATCCCATAAGTTAGGTAGAAAGGTGTCTTCTAGGTCGTGACCTTAGGTGAAATCATAATAGCCCATAACACAGATGGCAGCTTCGTGTCTCAATCATACGCATGGTTAACAGTTACTTTATTCAGAATATTACAAAGAAGATCATTCGACTTCTCTGTCAATCTGTTAGCTTTCGGGTTGTACAGTGTCGTCTTCCGATGCTTTATCTTGAAGTACTGGGTCAGGAGGGAAATAGTCTCATTTAAAAAATGAGTACTCTTATCTGATACTAGTTCCAGCGGCATCCGTATCGAGTGATGATGTTGTGTCAGAGAAACCTGACCACCATTGCGGCGTCGTTCTTCCTTGTGGCTTCGCCCTCTACCATCTTGGTAGCATAGTCGGTAGCTATCAAGATGTACTGTGCTCGCGTTTTTCTAACCACCGGGGCGATAGACCCAACAAAGTCGATTCCCCACTTTTCAAAAGGAGCAAGCGGAAGAATGGGAGTAAGAGGCCACCTTGTAGTAGCTGTTGATCTTTCCACCCTCTGGCACGCATCACATTTTCTGATCTCCTGAAAAGTGTCTCTGTACATGATCGACCATCAGTAGCCGACGTCCAACATCTTCTTCATCGTGATCTTCAGCCTATAGTGACCCCCAGCATCTTCATAGTGAAGACTCGTTATCACTGGCTTAATCTCTGATGACTCAAGATATCTCCTTAGCTTCTCATCATGTCCCTTTCTAAACATGATACCTTGGAAGATGACGTAGGGACCCGCCTTGTGTAAGAAGATAACCCTCTGCTCGGCATCCAATCCTTCGGGGTACTGTTGGTCTTCCAAGACTTCCTCAAGTCTTTGAAGATCGATTCCTCTATGGAAGTCGCAAAGACCGGATCAGAAGACCTAGTCTCGTCTTCTGGGAAGCAGGCGGTACGCCCCCCCTCAGATGAGAGTGTCTTTGCAGAAACTGAAAATAGCTTCTCGTCAGAGAACTCGTCTTCCACTTCATCTTCTCATCGCTCTGTCTTCAATCTGGATAGGTAGTCAGCATTGACATGCTGTCTTCTAGGCCTGTACTCAACCGTGTAAGTAAATTCCTGGAGTAGAAGAATCCACCTAGCTATCCTCCCAGACAAATCTGCTTTCTTTACTAGATGTTTCAAAGAAAAATGATCCACATAGAAGACAAATGGGTTTGCCAGAAGATAGTGTCTAAACTTCCTACATGAGTAAATCATGCCAAGACACTCCCTTTCAGTTGTAGAGTACTTCTTCTCTGCATCACTGAGTTGTCTTCTCGCATAGTAGATGGGATAATCCTTCTTCTTCTCATCATTCTGACTCAATACCACCCCTATGGCAAAAGCAGAAACATCCACGTAAATGTGGAAGACTCTCTCCCAATCAGGCGGCCTTAAGATAGGAGATTCTGACAGAAGCCGTTTCATTTCTTTGAACGCTTTCTGCTGCTCAGAATACCAAATGTAAGGTTCGTCCTTCTTCAGCAACTTGGTGAGTCTTCTTGCTACTTCTGCATACCTGTCAATAAACCTCTTGTAGTATCCTACGTTGCCCAGGAAACTTCTCAATTGAGTTAGGTTAGAAGGTGGGTGAAGTTCCATGATGACTTCCACCTTAGCACAGTCGACTTCTATACCTCTTCCAGAAATCCTATGTCTTAGCAAAATTCCTTCTGACATATCAAAGAAGCACTTCTCATGGTGAAGAGCCAAGCGATGCTCTCTACACTTCAAAAAACACTTCCTCAGAATATCAAGTGATCTTCTTTCGATCCAAACACGCAAAAATCATCCAAGAAGATCTCCATGAAAGTGCAAAGATACTTCTTGAAGGTCGTGATCATCAGTCTCTGAAATGTGACAGGTGCGTTGCATAAACCAAACGGCATTTGATTATACGCGTACGTGTCCCAATCAATAGTGAAAGTGGTTTTCGACTTGTCTTCTTCTTTGATTGAAACTTGATTGTATCCAGAATACCCATCCAGGAAGCTGTAGAACTCATGTCCTGCTACCTGATCTAACACAAAATCGGTGAAGGGTAAAGGATGATGATCCTTTTTCGTGGTCAAGTTTAGCTTCCGGAAGTCTTGACACACTCGGATCTTACCTGTCTGTTTCTTTGGCATGATGACAATAGGAGCTACCCACTCACTACTAAGTACTGGGAAGATGACTCCTGCCTTCAGGTATTGATCGATCTGATCTTTCACCAGAAGTAAGTACTTGGGGTTGAGTCAATACTGCCTCTGTTGTGCAGGAACAACGCCCTCCAGCAAGTCAATGCGATGCTCTCCCAGTTCTCGAGGTATGTCCTTCATGTCTTCTATGGTCCAAGCGAAGACGTCTTGGAACTCTGTAAGGAGTTCTTTGAAGTCTTCCAACGGCTAGCCCTTGATCAACTTGGAAAGTTTCAGCTTCTTCTCGGGGGCAACCTTCATATCTTGAAGATCATCAAGGTTCACCATTCCTTCATTGTGGCTGTACTCACTAGCATCAAAATATTCCGGTTTGGGAGCTTCTTCCAGTTCAGATTCGTCTTCTGGAAGATCAGTTAACTGGTCTTCCAAAGAGAAGACAGTACTTTCGTCTTCTAGAAGACCAACTGTCGAATCTTCCGAAGGGAAGACAATACTTTCGTCTTCTGGAAGCTCTTCTTTTGCAATTTCGTAGCACTCAATGTATCCACAGATTACTTCTTCTGCTATCTCTCCTACTTCTGTGGTACACAAGATATTCACCACAAACTCATCATATCGTTCATCAATGTTAGAAGACGCAGCTGAGTCTTCTGACGTGTACCCCTCAGTCGTAGAGGGAGTTTCACCTTGATGTCCAATCTTCATCCAAGAGAGTGAGACTTTGGTCTTCTCACCCGGCTTGGGTGTAGGATTGGGAAATCTCAAACGATATCTTCTCCAATCGGTATTTACGTTTGCAGCATACAGCCATGCTCTTCCTATCAAAATCTGATATCCAATCTTAGCTACAGGTCGCAAAATGATGTAAGTGAGGTGAAAAGATACTCCTCCAATTACCGTCAAGACATCTTTCTGTTGCTTCAAAGGTCGTCTTCTGGTCTGGTCCACCATTCCGAGGATTCTCGGAGTAGGCTGGAACTCAGTGAAGCCTAGGGCATGTGCAGTTTCTTCAGTCATGATGTTAACTCCGGAGCCGGAATCAATGGGGACCTTCTTTAGAAGACAGCCATGGATCTCCATATCAAGTTCTGGGGCTCCTAAGTCCTCATGCTCTATCCTTGGGATCGTGATACTCTGAGGAAGTTTCGCTGTCCTCCTCTTCCTCGATCCTCAAAGAATAGATTGTAACAGCTTCTTGTAACCAGCGTTGTCGTCCAAAAGCGGTTGGAAGGTTACATCCGCCTTCTGATTTCACAAATCTCGCAAGAAGTCATAAGAGGATCGCTTCAGAAGAGTAACTGGTGTTTCCAACAGAGAAGATGTAGGAGCTGCTTCCTTGGGTGGAAGATCCAAATGGTGTCTTCTTTCGACTAGAAGCTATTCCCGTGAGACAGGGGCTGCTGTAGTCGGTGGAGGAAGCTGTTGTACTATCTTCCATCGCTTCTCCAGCTCTTCTTGCATGATCGCTTCAACTTCTTGCCTAATGTCAGGAGCAAAGTACTTCGGATCTTCTATGTCGTAAGCAGGAGAAGAAGGCCGCTCATGAGAAGATGACTTCTCCTTACGCTGTTTCTTCTTCTTGATCTCCTTCTGACAGGATTCTGACTTCCCTGTGCTTCTGGTACTTACCTTGAATATTGCTTCATCCAGGACTTCTTCTGGAGGCCAGCTATCTGAATCCGAGCAAGGGCTCCACACAGTGCCATCCGTCAAAGTGAAAGAGGAAGCTGCCTCAAGTGACTTCGTCTTTTGAGCTGCAGTCGTCTTCTGCAGCTGATGTTCATTTTCTTTGCGCTTCTCGGGGTCTGGTTCGTCTTCCTCTATATGGAGACAATCCGTACAATCCTCAGGATCTTCTTCTTCTACTGTGATGTGTTGTACCACTGCTAGCTCGAGTTAAGAAGCTGATGCGGCTTCTGCAGGAGGCGTGGTATCTGCAAATCTAACCATTTGTCGTGGGCGTAGGGTTTGAGGACAATTTTCCGTGAAATGTCTTGCTTCCTTACAGTTCCCACACAATGGCACTTGCCCAATTAGTCTTCTCGGATGAGGACAGGTGGACCACCAATGTCCTGTCTCTCCACAATTGTTGCATGCTCCAGGAAGAGGGTTTAGAGGTCGTTGTGATGAAGAAGGTTGCCCGGGCGTCCTGGTCTGTACATTACTAGCCCTGTCTCTAGGTGTATAACGATTATATTGAGCAAGAGGTGTAGGGTTGAATGGATGTATCGTCTCGATCCTATAGCAGGATTCTCCACTAGGATCGTGTAGATATCCCTCATCGTCTTCTTCCCAACCTGCCCAATTGACAGCTTGGTCCTGCGTACACTCTTCTCTTGTGTGTCCGGAAGAGTTACAAAGGTTGCACCAAATGTTTGGCCGGGAAGCCGTAGGTTGCTTTTGCTTGTCCTTCTGGTTCAGAAGATGAACTTTCAGGTCGGCAAATTGCTTCAAAACTTCATCGATCCGGAGATCAGGTGCATACTGGATGATCTGAGTTTGAGGAATCTTTTGCACAACGTCTTCTTTGGATCGTGCCTTCTCCTTGTTCTTCTTCCGTGTCTTCTTCTCTTGTTCAGATTCAGATTCTGAAGTTTCGACAGTAGACTCTTCAGAAGTAGAGGATACTTCAGAATCACTGTTATCAGTTTCAATAGACTTGGACTTCCTCTTGGACTTCCTAGAAGACTTCTTTGACTTCTTGGACTTCTTCGAGGTCTTCTTAGAAGACTTCTTCGACTTCTTGGACTTCTTCGAGGTCTTTCCTCTGTCTTTCGTCATATTCCGAGTGATGCTCGAGGTTTCATACTGCTCGGCATGCTTTTGTACTTCTACTAAATCATCACCTCCTCCTCTTCTGCAATATAATTCCATATCCTGAGACAATCCTCCCACGTACCAGTCCACGGCTTGCTGGGCACAATAACCGGGTCTTCCTTGGTTCTGGAGGATGTGATCCAGGAGGTCTTCAAACCTCTCGGTGTAATCCTGCAGTGTCTCTTTCTTCTTCCGTTCGAGCCTCTAAAGTTCTATGAGGGTCATCAGTTCATAGCCCACTCCTCTGAACCTCTTCAGAAAAGCTGCCTTCAGAATAGCCCAAGCGGCCATTACTAACTCATCATCCAACATTTTACTCATCCATTTTCTTCCCTTTCCACGATCAAACTAGGAAATACACGGAGTATGTCGACATCAGAGTCTTCCTTGTTGGATCGGGAGATGGTCTCGAACATCATGATGAAGTCATCAGCGTCAGCATCATCGTCGTACGGATGATACTTCTGCCGAGTGTGGGAAGTCATGTCGACTGCCGGATGGTGCGACTGCCAACTTCTTCCTCTCTCAGGTCCAGGTGGTGGAGATGGTCTTCTCGAAGGCCCAGGTCTGTCTGAGTCACGAATGTCGTCTTCTGAGTTAGAACTGCTGTCGCTGCCACCTTCTGAGCCGTCTGGAACGATCTCCTCCAGTCTTCCTTCACCTTGAGAAGCCTCTCCCGTACTTGGGAAGATATCTTCCGCGTAACCAGTACCAAAATCTACTTTATACACGTGGTCACCCGGTTGATTTCTGTCTTCTCCAAAGATTATGCTCGAGATGGAAGGTTCTTCCAAATCTACTGATCGGATCTTCCTGAGCTCTTCTTCTTTCCTTTGGTGTCTCAGAGATACCCGATGCTCTCCAGAAGCGGTTCGCTGGGATGAATGTACCAACTCAGGGTCTTTACCCGTGCATCTTCTGCTTCTTCCTCTGGTCGGAGGCATCCACCAAAGTGCTGAGAAGAGATGTCCCTCTTCTTCTAATACTAGATATGGCAGACTGGGTGTTTGAACAACCTGTCACAGTTTTGGAACGTCTTTTTCTCCTGTTTCATGTTGCACTCACTGCAGTCTTCCAAGATTGAGTCTTCCAAGAAGCTCTTGGAAGCAGGAAAGCGGCTTCTTCCAGTTCCCCTTGATGTGTCTCATCAGCTTCTGATTGCGGTTCCTGTCTTCTAGCAAGATAGAGTCTCACAACACATTCAACTACAACCCAAGTTAGTTCGGAATGAAACTAACTACTGGCACACAGATCCAAGAAGTTTAGAACAATCGTTACTAAGATGAAATTCTCGACAGCGGCATCAAAAATGAGTGCTCACTATATGTAGTGACGCAGGATTTCTCCTTTGACCCGTTTAGTACACAAGATATTGTTCCCACAGAGGATTTGCACAAGTATCGCTGCTCTAAGTTCTAAATCTGTTCAAACACACAAACACAAGGTTTTATCTAGAAATCCCGTCTTCTCACAAAACCACACGGCTTCCATACCCTTCAGAAGGTGCTCTGGACCTAAACAAACAACTACCACCTAAAATATCACATAAATATCTACAAGGAAGCTCGGGAAGACGCATCCTGCTTCTAGATCACTTCTTCCAGTCTTCTCAACACAGTCTTCCTGAAGCAATTCTCGACCTCTAGAGGTTCAACTCGGCTTCTCACACCTCTAGAAGACTGCCCCTGCTTCGTACAAGTCAAACTAGTAACGTCTGTCACACATTGCTTTTCCAAATCCCAACGGGCTAGATCAATCACAGGGTGTATGGCCCCTATAGCCTTCCCAAGCTTCTGCTTACGCAAACGGTCTTCCTGCAGCACTACAACGACATTCACCTTCATGCAAGCTCAATAGAAGTCTCGGAAGCTCACTAGAAGAAGATAGGAAGATGGGAAGATGAGAGAAGATGGGGAAGAAGAGAAAATCCAAACAAGAGAAAACAAGATAAGAACAAAAAATTAGACTCTGACAGACTTCTAGTCCGGATCTTGACTAACAAGCCATCCCTGCTTGTAGTAATTTGGGGAGGAAGACAACAAATTCGCTTACAGTTACACAGTCTCTACTTGAGGATGTCGTCTTTTGTTGTGGGAAGAAGTCTTCTTTCTTCTTCTATCGCTGCTCCAACTACTCTGTCTTCTGAGATCACTTACCCATAGGACCGTTCGTACGTGGATCCAAAGTGCTCCAATGGATGAGCCAAGCTGCGAACCTGCACAACTACTAACAACCACCGCCACTCAAGAAGAATGCTTTCCATGCACAATTGGGTGTGATTTCGAGGAAATCCGCTGCCCAGAAGACACAGATAAAGCTTCTGCACTCAATTCCAAAATCCATTCCCCGAGAAGAAGGCACATTGGTGTTGAGAAGCTCACTCCCTCTACTTCCTGCTCCTACTCCTCTACACACCAGCTTAGCAACAGGACTACACGATAATGTCATTCCTTGCTCTAAACTGTCCACTACCTCCATCTACATCTTCGAACCACTACTGGCAACAGAAGAATGTAGACCCCCTCCGGTGTAATCCCAATCTATTCATATGTCTCTAACATCGGGTGTAGTGTATATATACTGTGTTCACAATGAGTCTAATGTGTACGTACAGTAATGTGTTTAGTGCGCACTGAATCCTACTCTGCATTCTAACTTATACTACCACCTTGAGGCGCAGGAGAGAGTTCTCCTCCAATCCTCACTTGCAATCAACGAGATGGGGCGCTGTCAGAAGACCACCACCTCACATGCAGTCGGTTTCCTGCCTTGGTTTAGTATTTATTTCCTATCCATGCGCTGTCTATCCTACCACATGGATAGTCATCTAAAATTACAATTAAACTGTCACCTCCTAAAATAGTAATTTCAGTTCCTACCAAAATTAGACAAGTCACATGTCTTCTTGACTTGTTGTCTACTCTAATTCGTTGGGTGTGATCCCCTCCTGATCTACTCCTACCTGAACTCCTAACTCAGCTTCTGATAAGGTGGGAAGTCATGCGAGTACCTCGGGTGTCACTGAGGTAGCTTCCTCCTCAACATTCATGGCTGGCTCATTTGGTGCGACTTCGGAAGACGGAAGTGTCTTCTGGGAAGTTGAGTCAACTTGTGCTTCCTCGCTCTTATGTGATACTGGTTCGACACTGGAAGCTGTGGTGATCTCGCAATGGTCCGAGGAAGTCACCTCCTCCACTCGAAACACTTGGGAAGACAACTCTTCTTCTTGTCTTCCAGAAGACACCTTGTCTTCCGGGGCTTCTTCTGTAGTCTTCTCGGCTTCCAACGCTGTCACGACCAAGTGGACAGCGAGGTCGAACTCCTCCTTCTCCAAATCTGTCCCGATCGTGGGTCCTGGAGTATGGAAAGATGTAGCAACTGGTGGTGGAATCGAAGGAAGACCATAAAGAGTCTTCAAATCCTCAATCTGTCGATCCAGATAACGAAACATATTCTCCTTGCACTCCACTAGCATCGCTCTGGACTCGTCATCCCACTCCTTAGCTAGGGTGAGAAGCTTCCTACCTGCGGTGAAGTTGAACTTCTTGCAAAGTGCTTCCACCGTCTGTGCTAGCAATCCCTGCGCGCGAGCTTCTGCTACTTCCCTTGGGAAAGAGATGGAGGAATAGCTTCGCCAGAAGACGCTTCCGTGGCTCCCGGTAAGCTTCGACCTTCCACCCATTCCTTCCCTGCATGTCCTCCAGAAAGAGGTAAGTTGTGCTCCCCGGCACGTGCCACTTCCTCGAGATCATGGGTAAGATCTTTTTCTCTAACTCATACCCTCTGTTCTCTGCTTTTGACCTGTGGAAGGCCCTACGCCATCATTCCGCTGTCCAGGAAGATGGTCTTCTCTGGGCTACTCCTGCCTTCGTAGGTACACGGTTGCGAGGAGGCAATACTGCCCAAACCTCCTCTAGAAGACCCTAGTCTGCGAGGTTCCAATCCCACAGGAAGAAGTCGAGACCCAACTCCTTGATGAAGGGTTTGACCTCGGTCAACTCTGCTGCCGGTAACACCAACCCTCAAGGATGCATCGTCATACTTCAAGCTCTGTTACACTAAGCCACACGCACTTACTGTGAGCCGAAGGCTCAGTCCTTCACAAGTCCTCACAGTCTAGCTTCCACTCTCAGAACACGAATCTAGTCTTCCAGAAGATAACTATTCCGTCTTCCGAGATTCTAACAGTGCTTCCTAAGTAGCTCTCGTCTTCCAAGCTATATCTAAACAATCCTAACTAAGCAATGCATTGCATGGATTCTTAAGAAGACAACCCACCTTACATTTCATCCTACTTCCTAACAGAAGATACAAAATATAGAGAAGTAGATTGTATGAGAAGTTCAGAAGATGGTCGTGGGCTCCTGCTGTGACAGTGACCTCCTGGAAGACACCTGGGATAGCTTCCGATTCAATGACATTCTCGGAAGACTTCCCGCTGCCAGGCTTCCCTTCACTGATCTCATCTGTCTTCTGCTTCCGACACGCAATCTAATCTCACAACAAACACAAGACATTCATACTCTGTTCTTCCGACTTCTCACCTCTCATACACACTCAGAAGAAGCTTGCTGCATGACAGGAAGACATGACCCTTGACCATTCTCTCCAGATTCTGCCAACAAGACTTCTCACAACTCTCTTCTATGTTCGGGAAGAAGAAGAAGGAATAGGCTGCTATGTGTCGGACAGAAGAGAGCCGTAAAGGACGCTCACGTCTTCTCACGGATTCTGCCAACCTTTCCAACCTTCTAGTCTCTCTAAGAAGATGTGGATTTGAGAAGCTTGGAAAACCGGGAGGCACAGGCTTGGTTCCCAACTTCAGCTCCTCGAAACAACAAACAACTCACCAAGTCACTCAGGATTCGTACCAAGCCTCTCTCAACACAAAACCAATCCAATCCACTCTTGATACGAATTGCACACAGTCGTCTTCCGAAGACGTTCAGACATCCAGAAGCGTCTTCTGAAGATGTTCAGATCTTCAGAAGCGTCTTTTGTCCATGGGTTCAGGAGAAGAGGTGCGGTAGAGTAGAGAAATTGATAGCTGCAGGATCGAATTGGAGAATGAGAGACAGGGAAGCTCGATTACAGCTCGGGAAGAAGCGGAAAGATGATTGTCGAAAATTGGGCAACGCTTCCGCGTCTAGTTTCACAGAAGGAAATTTTGGGATGTAGAAAGTGATCGATGAGCTTCCTGCAAACAAGCAAGGAAGCGCGAGGGATACTAAACCAGAGGTGAGAAGCGGTGGGAAGGGGAAAGAACATAGGAAGAACCTCAAACAATCTTCTGGCTGCTTCTTGTAGTGCATTCAGTCTTCTATGCGCTTCTGGCTCCACCTCAGCTTCCAATGCGACCCCCCAAAACTGCTTCTATCGTCGATTCTGAGCTACGTCTTGTTGCTTCCTCAATCAATCAGTGCCCCACTTTTGATATTTCTTCAATCGTCTTTCAATGTCTGCTTCTGAGAATCTACAGGAGACTACTTCAGCTCGATGGTGCTTCTTGCTCTCACAGAATTGTCCTCTCGCTCTCTCTCTAGCCTCGATTCGATCCTTGCTATCCACGATTTTCACTACTTCTTGCTTCCAGTTCAATTTGACACCCTGATTGCAATCGATCTCCTAATGTGCAATTGCTCTGTATCTTCCTTGCGCGATTAGGGGTTCGATCTCCTTGACCTACCTACTACCATGGTGGATACCTGGTAGGTACACCTACCTCCTTCCTAGGTGGTGCGTGATGAGCACTCATGCAGTCGTGGTTGCTATCTTCTGGAAGACACATGTCTTTTGTCTTTCGTCTTTTGAAGACCTGGTCGGGAAGACGTCTTCTCAGAAAACGTCCTTCTTTCGTCTTCGGAAGAAGTCGACTTCAATTACAAAAAGTTCTTAAGCCCATCTTTCTTCTAAGCAAGATGTAATCTTAAGCAACAAGGTTATTTCAATTACACAGACATGTTATTAACTTCAAAAATTTCAAAAATTTGTAAATCCTGTAAATTGTGGGCACCACAAGTGGGATAACGATTCTAGGACGATGTTAGTGGAGTGCAAGAACAGCATGTTCCGCTACCTGGATCGGCACTTGAAGACGTTTTACGGTCTTCTCTCGATCTCACGGTCAGCAGTTACATCTTCCCATGCTCCAAGACCAGTGATCAAGACAGATTTGGAGAAGGAGGAGTTCGACCTCGCTGTCTACTTGGTAGTGACAGCACTGGAAGCCGAGAAGAGCCCAGAAGAAGCCCTAGAAGACAAGATGTCTTCTGGAAGACGGGAAGTAGAGTTGTCTTCTCAGGTGTTTCGAGTGGAGGAGGTGACTTCCTCTGACCACTGCGAAGTCACCTCAGCTGTCAACGTCGAACCAGTGCCACAGAAGAGCGAGGAAGCGTAGGTGGACTCAACTTCCCAAAAGATGCCTCTGTCTTCCAAAGGCGTCCCAGAAGAGCAAGCCACGAATATCGAGAAGGAAGCCACCTCAGTCACACCCGAGGTACCAGCAGGGCTTCTCACTTTATCAGAGGTCGATTTAGGAGTTCATGTAGGAACCGAGCAGGAGGAGATCACACCCATCGAATTAGAGTAGGCAGCAAGTTAGGAAGACAGTTGACTTGTTAATTTTGAAAAGAAGCAAAGTTTACTATCTTGGGAGAGACAACTCCCTTTGTAATTTTAGATGACTGTCCGTGTGACAGAGTAGGCAGCACAAGAGTATAAAGTAAGTTTCCAAATTGAGAAAAGAACCGACTGCATGTGAGGTGGTGGCCTTCTGACAGCACCCCATTTCTCTTGGCTGCGAGTGAGGATTGGAGGGGAACTCTCTTCTGTGACTCAAGGCGATAGTATAAGATCAATGCCTATGAAGATTTTTGGAGAAATTACTATACACACACATGTGAGAGACACATTAGAGACACATTAGACACACATGTGAGAGACACATTGTACACACATTACGCCCAATGTTAGAGACATACGAATAGATTTGGATTACACAAGAGGGGTCTACATTCTCGCTTCTAGCAGTAGATCGAAGACGTAGATAGAGATAATGGACAGCCTAGAGCAGGGAACGCTATCATCTTGCATTCCTGTTTCTAAGTTGGTGTGTCGAGAAGTAGGAGCAGGAAGTGGAGGGAGTGAGCTTCCCAAAACCAATGTACCTTCTTCTCGGAGAATTGATTCAAGATTTGAGTGCAGAAGTTTTGTCTGTGTCTTCTGGGTAGTGGATTTTCTCAAATTCATACCCAATTGTGCATGGGAAGTCTTCTTCTTGAGTGGCGGTGATTGTTAGAAGCTGTGCAGAGTCGAAGCTTGTCTCATCTAGTGGAGCACTTAGGATCCACGTACGGACAGTCCTATGGATAAGCGATCCCAGACGACAGAGTAGTCGGAGCAATGACAAAAGAAGAAAGAAGCCTTCTTCCCACAACAAAAGACGACATCCTCGAGTAGAAGACTATGTAACTGTAAGTCGATTTGTGATCTTCTTCCTCAAATTACTACAAGCAGAGATGATTTGTTAGTCAGGATCCGGACTAGAAGCCTGTCGGAGTCTTAATTTCTCATTTTCATCTTGTTTTCTCTTGTTTGGATTTTCTCTTCTTTCCCATCTTCTCTCATCTTCCCATCTTCCTATCTTCTTCTAGTGAGCTTCCGAGACTTCTATTGAGCTTCCATGAAGGTGAATATCATTGTAGTGCTGCAGGAAGACCGTTTTCGTAGACAGAAGCTTGGGAAGGCTACAGGGGTATACACCATGTGATTGATCTAACCCCGTTGGAAATTGGAAGAGCAATGTGTGATAGACAGTGATGTCGTGCGCATACACATCGCTACACAACATACATCGTTGTCAGAGGTACACCACACATACACATAACACATGGACGATGCCTTACGCATACACAAGTGTACAACAATAATCTGAACAAAGAAATTACTATCTCCAACACTGCAACAAAGATTACTCACAAACGGTCAAGCCAAACCCACTCTAAGCACGAAGAGAATCCGGGTTACACTCAACTAGACTATCCACCATAGCCTGGAGCTTGAAGGCTCAACTCGAAGAACTAAGGCCTTCAAGCCCTACCTGCGAAGTATACCCCTAGTGGGCTGTCCCACCAACTCGCCCTAATGGCACTAACAGCCTTACCGGGATGCGTCACTTCGCACTCGGTCAACCTAACCAAGGTGCCAAACTGACGTGACAGCTGTCATGTGCATACACATTGCTACCCAACATACATCGCTGTCAGAGGTACACCACACATACACATAATACATGGACGATGTCATACACATACACAAATGTACCATAATCGCCCCCTAACTGGGGGTTAGGTCCCTCTAACTTCAGATAGCTCCATATCCCAACTACGTGATATACACCTTCATGGGTACAAGGATCAGGAGGTTAGGTGCTACATCGCCCCATCGTTAGTCGCATGTCTGCAATCCATACCACGCAAAGATCTAATCGGCTATCCCTGCTATATACATCGAGAAAAAACCCACCGTCCAGTAGGAACGACACTGAGAGGTGGAGTCAAACATGACATGTGCCAACTTCTCGAACAACCATCACACACCAACATACGGGCTGCTCCACCAGCAGACACACACAACATACACCTCAAGCCCGCGCGTACAACTGCTAAGCTTGGGTCAATGGTACCATCAATGTTGGGAAGATGACATGGTGCGCAATTACGCACATGGTCCTTCCACACAACACCATCACGGCCTTCTAACATGAGTACTCTTGAAGGTAACACCTCCCGCACTCGTAAAATAGTGCGTCCTGCGGTCACATCCAATGTCGTCGGTGTGGTCTGCTGCATATAGATATAATCATCAGGATGAAACTTGTGAATCGACGGCCGATAACCTCCTCCTCAGATAGTCGTATATCGCAACGTGTCTCTATGCTGAGCAATAGCTAGGTTCTCAAAAGACATAGACCTAACTCTCCGAAATGTCTCTACTCGTTGAGAACATGCTCTCACTCACATATCCGGGTCATCAAGGTCCAGCATCTCAGCAGATCACGACGAATGACCGAAGGTAGATCTGGATCTCGGCCATACAATAGAAAATATGTTGAGAAGGAAGCCAAAGACGCTTGTCGGCTGAAACGGTAGCCCATAGTCAACCATGGTTACTGCATGTCCCAATCTCCCAAGTGGTCCTTCTGCAAGCCATACTTGCGCAATCTTCTCTTCACCGTCTGAACTACCCTCTCCGCCAAACCATCCGCCTCAAGATGATCTCGAGATGTAGTCTGATGATCAATCAGTGCTTGATCACACAAGGCCTAAAACTCACCAGGAACTCTGTACCTTGGTCTGTCAGCACTTCAGTTGGTGCTCCAAAACGACTCAGCACTCGATCTAAGAACGCGTACGCCGTCCCTTCACTCGCCTTGTCTAGTAATGCCACCAACTCAATCCACTTGGAGAAGTGCTCCACCATCACCAACACATACCGGTGGTGACGTACGATCAACGGTAAGGGTCTCGCAAAATCCAAACTCCAACGGTAATCCAACCCCATAATCGATAAAGGGTGTAACTGTGGAGTAGGAGCATTAAACGATGCTCGTGCTCGATCATAAACCACACATTGTGCGACAAACTGTTGCACATCGACATGCATACCGCACCACCAATACTGTCCTTGGAGTAAGCTATGCGTACGCTTCACTCCAAAATGTCCCAACTCCTCATGGGCATGTCGTACTAACTGTGCCTTCTGGGATGGATGTGGCACTATTCGTATTCTCCCATCACCCCACACTCGAAGTACATGTCGTCCTTCTCGTCGAATCTCTTCGCTCGTTGAAGGACACGATCTCGCTCCTTGGCACTTACTATGCCTACTACCACACCAGTACGTAGATACTCCATCACGGTCACATCATCATGGATATCTCGCTGGTCTGGAACATCATCTCCACCCTCAGGATCTGGAGACTCATCATCTACTCTCTGACCAGAGAAAGATACGACTTGGTCATCCATACTAGAGTTCATGGCCAACACACAAAGAAAGGCAGATGCATGCCACCTTGGCACTATCTCCTCATCAACCTCGTCATGCCATCGAGTCTCAGTCTGATCTTGCTGACTCGTGCACGAGTTGCGACTCAACCCATCGGCATATAGGCTTGAAACTCCAGGTCTATGCGTTACCTGGAAGTCATACTCTTGTAAGATCAGAGTCCGCCGTGCAAGCTTCCTTGTAAGCTTATCCGACTCCATCAACCACTTGAGCGGCTGGTGATTAGTGATGGGAGTAAAGAGGTTTTCAAACAGGTAACATCAGAAGTGTGCAACAGCCCACACTGCAGCTTAACACTCTCTCTCATACAACTGTACCTCGCCTCTGTTGAATTGTTGGAGCGACTGGCATACGCCATCACGAACTCCTTTTTCTCATCATCATGATGAGTCAGCACTGCTCCAAGTCCCAACATACTCCAATCGGTGTGCAATTGGAAAGGACGCCCCCTAACGGATCTCCTCAAGATAGGAGCAGATGTCAACCTATCCTTGAGCTCTACGAAAGCTCGTTCCTGCTCATCTTCCCACTGCCACTCCTGGTCCACCTTCATCAACTTTGTCAACGGCTTCGTAATTGCACTAAACCCCTTCACGTAACGACGATAGAAGTTCGCCAAACCAACAAATGCTCGAACTCGACTCACATCTATGGGGCGTGGGATATGTGCAATAGCCTCAACCTTTGTCTGTTGAACACCCAATCCACTTGGATAGATGGTGTGACCCAGATACTCTACCAACTCCTGGAAGAACTTACACTTCCGAGGGTGTAACTTCAATCCATGAGCTCTCAACCGCTCGATCACATCCCGTAAGTGTCTCTCGTGCTCCTCCACTGTAGCACTATAGACTAAGATGTCGTCAATATAACATCTGATAAAATCCAATCCTGCTAGGATTTTGTCCATCACCCTTTGGAACTCAGTAGGGGCGTTCTTCAACCCAAATGGTAAGAACCGCCATTGATACAAATAATCTTTGCCGTGAAAGTCAATTCTCCAAAATGCTGTCTTGGACTTATCTTCTTCTCTCACCGGCAACTGATGATACTCTGCTCGAAGATCCAAAGTACTGAAGACTTTCACATGTCCCACAGTATCAAAGATCTCCTGAGGTGTCAGCATGGCATACTTATCAGATTTCGTCTGTCGATTGATAGGACAGTAGTCTCCACACATCCGTCTATCCGTGTAGTTGCCATACATATCTTTCTTTGCTAACATAACTGTGACAGATGCATACTCTCCATGCGACATCTCCACCAACCCAACCTCCAACAAGTCTTGAGTCCTACTCTGGATCAAGACTCTCTCCAAGTCACTGTACTTGTAAGGACGTCGAAAGATTGACGTGTCATTAGTCAAGTCGATACGTATACCAGGTCCCTTCAAGGTACCCAAATCCTTCATACTGAAGTCAAAACAATTCTTGTAGCTCTTCAGTAGATAGATACTCCTCCAGTACTTGCTTCATTCCTCCTTTCCCGAAGTTGGTTCTAAGAATCTCTCCATTATCCTTCAGAGCAATCTTTCCTTCCTTCCAATAGACTACTCCATCTCGTAGAGTTTTGGCAAAATCACCACATTCTCTTCGAGCATGATCAGAACTATCACACCAAATGCATCTCTGTACATAATCTTGCTTAGGAGCAAGTCTGGTATCATGTGCTCCTCCCTTCTCTTCCAACCTTGCTAACTTGATCTGCAAGTCCCTCATCCCTTTTACCAACTCTTCCATAGCATCTCTTTGCGGTGCAACTTTCGGGACAGGAATAGTAGGAAGTGGAACTTGAGGTACATGCACAATAGGTGCTTGCACATTGGGTACCATTGGTTGCCTACGAGGTATTATGATCGGTGGCGGTCTCTCTTCTTGTCTTACCACCACCTTCCCTCTTCGGTACTCTCGTTTGGCAAGTACACTCACTGCTTCAGAGACTTTTCTCCAGTCAGTCGTGAGTCCGTTGTCTTCCATCCTATCTTCCAGAAGCAGCTCCAACTCCCTTTGTAATTCATTGTTGGCTGCTTGTAGAAACAACTCCACCTTGTCGTTCTCCAATGTGAGGTTCTCCATCCGAGACAATTGAAGGAATTGTCTCTCATACTCCCGAAATAGCTCTGTGGCAACAAGCCCTTTGTTGGGTTTGTTTACCCACTCCATGAATGACTTCTTAGTCACTCGGTCTACATCTTCTAAAGAATACTCTTCTTTCAGCTGAAGAGTAAATCCTTCCCACGTAGCACCATGAGATCGGATGATGTCCTTCATGTGCTCTCGTAGTTCAGGTACGACAGCAAGCGCAAATGTACTCACCATCTCTCTTTCAGGCACCTTGCTCAACTCCATCTCTCGAGAATAGTACTTTAGGTACTTGGATATGTTCTTCCCGTCAAACTGATCTAGCAACCCCACAACAGATTGCAAGGCTTTAGTAGCCATTGCTTCTTTCTGTTCAGTGGCTTGCTGTTGTTGCATTACTAATGCAAATGCCTCAAGCAATCGCATATCAGATCGTGAAAGCTTGGTCACCTTTGGAGCCTCTCCAGACGTAGAAGCCTCATCTACGTAATGACCCAACCCTTCAACGTCCATGGTGGCAAAACCACGCACGTACCTCTCACCCCAGACTTTCACGTCGAGTTCACCAGCTATCGTATAACGTGTTTTTCTGTCTAGGAATACACGGGGTATATGGCTGTGCAGAGGTATGTGGATTGACAAGGTTGGATCTAGATCTGGATGTTTCCACTCAAATGTTTCACTATCTACTCTTCTAGCCTGAGTGACCTTGTATCCGCTCGTCTCAAGTTTAAAGCTTGCTACAATCCAAGGTTACGTATAGGTTGCATAAACTTGTGTTACAAACAGATCTTTTGTATTCCAACTAAAAATACTCAGATCTGTATTATCTAACTGAAGTTATTCATCTATATCATTGGAAGCCTGACTTCTGAATAGCTCCCCAGCGACGCTAGCTGGCCATCAATCCAACTATCACAACTTCATAGTACAATCAGAAGATACTAAGATCACTCAATCAACTTGATAGAGTATCGATACAACTTGCTGTACACCCTGGTCTATCAAGTATTCCAGCAAGGTAAAACATGCATACTCCAAAACACTATTCAGATCTCAATATAGCACCAACGGCGGTAGTACCTCGCAGCTCCGAGAACCCAAACAGCGGCTTAAGACTCATGGTGGCTCCGTTCTCCTTCATCACCAAGAGCTGAAATCAGCCCCACGCCTTCCAATGTCGAGTTGTATGCAGGTATGGCAGTTTCAGCAACAAACTCCTCTCCAAATTGCTCGAAAATGATCAAATTGACAATAGATGATACCGAAAAATCCGAAACTGCTAATAACAGAAGTATTTTCGAACTTTGAGACCTCAGTCCTTCCAAACCACTCGACCAATGATGATCAAACTTCACAGGAAGCTTGAATGGACCCTTCACTCCTACCCTGAACAATTTTCAGGTCGAAATCTCAAACCAATTTTCAGATATGGATCAAACCGTAATCTGTGCTAACTTCAGAGCTTTACAGACCCAGGTACATTTGATCCAAGATTCTGAACAAACTACTCGACCATTTGAGGTGAAACTTCCCAAGTATCTTACTGATAAGACATTCTTCAATCCTAGAAAGTTTCACTCAGAAATTCGACTCAGATCTTAAACAATAGCAAACTATCCATGGCTATCACAGTTCGCTGTCCTCGTCTTATCCCATCTGCACTTCTCAACTTCAATCGGTCGGTTCAGAATCCAAATCGATCAAGAACCTGACAAAATTGATATCAAAATGACCAGCACGTCGTCAGCTCTCCAACCCAACAGACAGCTCCTCAAAACTCCTCGCGAGTCTCTCGGAACAATCAGAAACGTAGCAGTAGGTACGAATTTCACCCCCCTCCACTCAATCGATCATAACGCGCTCATACTTTCATCAAATCGATCGATTCTTCAGCCCAGATTGTAGCCCCGGTCGAGAGCTCTCCAACCATACCCTTCGTTTCGCGAATGGACTTCTGAAGCCTCCAGAAACGTCGCGAGGATCAGCTAGAACACCATTGGTCCAAAAATGGACCAATAAGAGCAAAAAGATCTTTACTTTTGTCTTTTCTCCACTCAACTTTTTCCCCTAGAACGAATTTTTACTCTCCAAGGAGACACAAGACATCAACAACACTCTAAGACCTCAAAAAATCTTTCAGATATGTCGATGGATTCTTCGCGGTCCGTAACTACACAGAAGCGCTCAACCAGAATGAAACCAGTGAGCCGCAGACTAATACAACGTCAATATTACAACTTGGAAACGTTCTACAATAAAAGGTATGACAAAAGAAAACGGTGAAGCTATCACTCGATTGTAATATTCTTGCCCGAAGTTTCTCACGATCCAAGCCCCATGATTGATCTTCGGTCTGCAATGGCACCGGACATCGACCCAAAGATTGAAAGGAACGTTCGATGGATAGTTGAGATCCATTGTTCCTCACAACAAAATGTACACCGTCATATCTCAAGTCTCTCCGTATGTTACGATTGGAAGGATCACCGGAAGCTGTACCTCCATCACCCTCCCCATGAACTCATCACCAAAGTACGCAACTAACCACTGTCGAAAGTGATCGCGGTGGATGCAATGAAGCTTGATGTGAAACGGATTCGGGAAAGGAAGATCCGGAGCCGGTAACACACCTCCGTCCATAACCACCACTCCTGCAGTTCCTCACTCCTCCATGCAGACCACCGAGAACCCTTACGAATCACCCGCTGAGAGAGAATGTCGTATGAACCTTCGACCCACCAGTTTATACACAAATGCGGCGACAAGGACCACTAAAGTGAACGCGCACAGATCGATGACTTGACACGTTCCTCTACCGTGCGATCACTTAAACAGATAATCACAAACGTGGCACTCATCACACCGTTCGGCGAGTTACGCGATACGGTTCACGAAACACAGAAAAGAAACACAACATAGGTTACACAGGAATTTCACACATGAGCCGAACCACAACACGACAACGCTGGAAAGCTTACCAAAGTGGGTAACGCTACCATGGGCCGTCCCACTAGGTTCACCATTGCCATGAGTGACCTATCGACGACTCTCACTACTTGAGATCGTCGTCTTGCATCCAAGATGCTATCAACCGTGAGATGCGTCGGTCGTCTCACTCCATCGTATGAGCGCTTAAGCACCTCTCTCGATAACAAGTTCGTCCACCACAACCGTGGACGATGTGCACGAGATCCTACTCTCGCTGCATCCAACAATACTGCTGGTCCAACCCAAGATCGCACTTGGTGCACATTCGCCATCATCTGTGTACGAGCATCACCTAACAAAGGAACATTCTCCAAGATGTACGCTGGAGAATCCACCTGATGCATCTGGAGATGTCGTAAGATCCGTAACATCTCCCAGAACATCCTAGATCGCGGGTCATGTAAACCTTGACCTCTCCAAGCACATGTGTGACCTTGACATGGCCATCCGGCTATCACCAAGTGAATGGTGCCAACAAACGTAAGATCCTGCACTCCCAGCAGCAAAATATCTGACGGTAATGCTTGCTGGTATCCTCTAACAGCTGATATGGGCAACAACTCAAGATATCTCTGTACCAAATGTGCCACATGTCATAATGAGATGCGTCTCACAATCTCATCTCTCTCCACATACAAGTATCGATGTACTTGTATGCATGCTTGCAATACCGCAGCCAAACTTGTGTTGATCCCTCCAAACAGCTCCAGCACACATACACCCTCCTCTAGATACTGCCACACAATGAGAGTCATATCCAACGGTGATAAAGTCACAAGAACAGTAGCAAGAACAACCCTTTGTTCCTCTACTGGTGGTACAAAGGCTTCACTCCAAGCCTACTGCACCAACCGATCAGCATACTGCTGCAACTCTCCACTCGAACTCCAGAATGGAACATCCAAGACAGATGGTGCTAACGTAGACATGCTAGGCATGTCCTCCACCTTCTCAAAGACCGCAGTATCTTCCGCATGGGCATTGTCCTCCAACAACTCGTCCGGTCAAGTGATGACCGAACTGAACCCTGCAACGGATGTCATCGTCCCTGATGTAGACTCTGTCATCTCAACTCTAGCACTGAACCGCACTGGTAAGCAGCTCATTCGTCCCTCACCGGACTGCCAACCTGGTCTATAAGATGATATCTCCGTCCAATAGTCGATCACGAGTCCCATAGGGTATAACACAGCATCTCCAATCAATACATCATAAGACTCTACGGCTGTAACGCTCTCACCATAGAGCCATCCGTAGGATGATCTGATCGAACCCTCACCGTCAACATCTCACGTGTCATGTGTAGAGCCGTACCTCTTGATCCCCCTAGAGATGTCTGCAACTGGAATGGCCATCTCTCCACCTCGGGCTTCTTTAGACCCAAACTAATACACGCCGCCCTTTCCCAACATCAACGGTTGGGCTCCAGAGTCTAACAAGACCTTCTGTGGTCGATACACCTTCCTTGAAGGTGCCACCAAACAAAAAATACCACTTCTGTTGTCCAACAACACCACACATGGTGTCAAACCAGCACAGTCAATCACCGGCCTAGTTGGTAACTCATCTAACATGGCAGCCGCCGCTTGCCAAGTACCACTGGTAGCTGTCTTGATCCTTGACTCCATGGACACATCTACCGTCTCTCGCACCTCCGCACTATAGGTAACAACATCCTCGCCCTCACTGAGCGTGACCGCCAGCTGGAACACTGGAGCTAAGCTGACTCCCAATGCTTTCATATGTGTTGCTGAAAATAGTGGGGCTCGCAAAACTGCTGTAGCCGCCTCCAACATCGGGTTCGATGTCGCATCCACAGACGTCGAGGGTGGAGTCACATCACACCCACTCATGGATGTCGATGCCTCCAACTCTACTACATAATCGGTAGGTCATTTAGGAACCATAGATGTGGTCCTCAACGCCTCCGATAACGTGAACAACTGGGGAAGCCTTGCCTATCTACCAACCTCCCCGCGTTGTGGATCCAACTCCACTGACGCACCTCGTGGCTCAGAGACACGTATTGCACCTCTAGTCACTACCGCAGATGCCTCAATCTGCGCCACACCAGCCATGAAGTCGAAGTCACCTCCTTCTCTTCCACAAGATGTGGAAGCCTCTGTTCCATTGATCTCCGCTGCGCCATAGCCATACTAGCTATCCTCTGCTCCAACTGCTCAATCTGAGCAGCCATACTTGCTTCTAACGTTGTAGCAGACGGTGGACCGATCCGTTCTCTCTCAGGTGCTGGACCTCTACCTCCAACTCGACCACCATGGCCTCCTTGAGCTCCTCCGCCACGTCCACGATCAGTCTCGGGATGGAGATCAAAACAACGGTCACTACTGTGACCAGGTGGTCCGCAATGCTCACATTGCCTAGGTACTGCTTGAGACGTCCATGACGTCTCATAACCTCTCCTTTGTAGACAGTCCTTCTGCTGATGAGGACCATCACACGTCCAGCAAGGACCCGTTTGCTGCTGGCTAGAGAAGGACGGCATGGGCTTCTGCCCACCAGATTCTCCAACACCTCCCTGAGACCGTGACTACTCCACACGATCCTTACCACCACCACCACCACGTTGTTGCGTAGCTTGTGATCCTCAAGAAGAGGTGGTCGCTCCATGTGGTCTCCTTGCTGAACCCAGCAACCACCACCCTCTCCTCCACCATGTTGAGTTCAATCCGCTCAGCCAGACCAAAGACAACCGCCAACGTCGGAGCGATATCTCTAAGGAGAGTAGCATCTCTAACTCTCCTACGCAGCTCCTGGTCTAGTATCTCATACCAGAACTCGACTGTTTGTGCTTCCGTCACCCCTTGAGTAACGCTGATCAACCGCCTCATGCGAGTAAACGCCTCGCGTAGGCTCTCTCTTGTCTTCCGCTGGAACTCCTGCAGACTCCTCAACTTGTCGATCCGCACATCCTGATAGTTCTTCCTCAAACATTGGAAGAACTAAACCACAGGATTAAACTTGGTGGTATCCCGTTCACACTATCATCTTACGCTACATCATCACTATGCTTACTAGATCTCGTCCATATCTCACAACAACGGTGTGACGACACTAGACTCACCACCAGAAAATGCGTTGTCTGCGTCTGACTCGTCCTCTGGAACAACTGACGGCAATGATGGAGGTAGTCGGTACCTCACCCCACTCCGTGTATGCCCACTGTCTGAGAAGTCCTCATCAAAACCTCATGAGAACTCCGTGATGAGAGAATCCCGATAACACACTCCCCAACCGGAATGTCGCAATCCTCGTCACCATCATAACCACCACTTGCCTAATCCCGCTCCTACTGAGCTAATCTATTTCCTACTAGGACGGTCAAGGTAAGGGCAACCTGTACTTGCCATCACCACAGGCAGCCTCTCATGGTCTGTTGGTCATCACTCCAACCGCACCGTGAGAGAGACAAAGATAGTCTGACTGGTCCGCAACTCTAGCCTCACTACCGACAGCACACTAGAGTGAACTCACTCCGGAAATCAAGCGCCAACACAAGCAAACGTGGCGCACAAACAAGAAGCAGAATATGGAGGGGTTTCAACCACAAGAAGTCCAAACGATAACCCTCCACACTCAAACATTCATATAAAAGGAAACCCAACCCCATCCGGACTGACGATTCCTCGTCGGTGACCACATGCACAATATATGATCACCAACTATCGTACCTGATACTTGAGATCACCTCTAGTAGCTCCCAAAATATCCACATGGTAGCTCTACTAGCTCACCCAAGACAACTGCCACCAATTACCTCCATACGCATCTCTACGGTATAGACAAACACTACCACAACTATAGCTTATCTCTAATACTATGGGGTCGTCCTACCACTCCTCTAGGAACGTGCGAGAAGGTCTCCTACTACCTTAAACAAGTCCATAAGTACTTGCACGCATCTCTAGAAGACACCAAGAGCTATTGGTCTAGTGGTAAAGCCAAAGCTAAGACTACAGAGTTAAGAGTCCAGGTCCAGGAATAGTGTTGGGATGGGTGACCAGTTGGTTTTACACTTCTCACACAACTGGAACTTGGATACCTCTCTCACGCCAGCAAGCTAGCTTGCGGCGGGCTCAGGCTCAGACTCAGGCTCCGCTCCGCCTCCGCCTCTGCACTCTCGCACTCCGTTTCTCACGCCTCCTGCACTCATGCACCTTGGCTCCACCTCGAATTGCAGAAGATTGCACCAAAAGAGGCTCCAAAACAGCAAAAACAGCTTGCGAGTGCACACGGGTAACCAAAATCTGACGTAAAATAGCAAGAACACCCAAAGCCAACCCGAACACCACTACAACAGATTTGCAAATGCACCATACACACTTCGCGAATGCACACACACACAAGAAAACTCCTAAACTCGAGTTTCACACGAAATTGCACAAAAATCTGACGTAACTAGCCTTTTTGTACTTTTGAGTGACACAGCAGCGAACTTCGACATGCCATAACTTCCTCGATGCTCGACCAAACTCCACGAAACTTGGTGCACTAGAATCGTCTCTCCAATGCGTTTCCAAAGAGCCCACTCCGGCCTGACATTGACAAGTACTTCGTCTGCCATGCCCAAATGCGCACTCCGGCTCCAACAAGTCACTTCAAGAACATTCCGCAAAATTTCTGCAGCGCTTCCGCATGACAGAAAATCTCGATTCGATCCCACAACAGCAATCGATCTGCGACCAGCAAGGTATCATGCGTTCACACACACTTCGATCACATGTCCAAATAATCAAAGCACGAACGACAACGCCCGAAGATACCAGCGGACGATTTCAGATCAGCTGGTTCTTATTGAACTCCGTCTCGACCTGCACTTAGTTCTTCGAGTAATCTGAACAGAGAAATTACCATCTCCAACACTACAACAAAGACTACTCACAAACGATCAAGCCAAACCCACTCTAAGCACGAAGAGAATCCGGGTTACACTCAACTAGACTATCCACCATAACCTGGAGCTTGAAGGCTCAACTCGAAGAACTAAGGCCTCCAAGCCCTACCTGCGAAGTATATCCCTAGTGGGTTCTCCCACCAACTCGCCCTAATGGCACTAACGGCCTTACCGGGATGCGTCTCTTCGCACTCGGTCAACCTAACCGAGGTGCCAAACTGACGTGACAGTGATAATTTGATTTCTACGAAGTAGGAGCAGTCTTCTGGAGGTACGAGAAGCTGAGTTGAACCCCCAGAAGTCGAGAATTGCTTCAAGAAGACTGTCGTGGGAAGACTGGAAGCCGTGACCTGAAAGTGTCTTCTTGAGATTCCCGATAGATATATGTGTGATATTTTAGATGGTAGTTGTTTGTTTAGGTCCAAGGCACCTTCTAAAGGGTCTGGAAGCCGTGTGGTTTTGTGGGAAGACGAGATTTCTAGGTAAAACTCGTGTGTTTGTGTGTTTGAACAGATCTTAGAACTTAGAGCAACGATACTTGTGCAAATCCTATGTGGGAATGATATCTTTTATACTAAATGGGCAAAAGGAGAAATCCTTTGATACTACATATAGTAGCATTCGTATTTTCGTTTTTGACACCGCTGCCGAGGATTTCATTTTAGTAACGATTGTTCTAAGCTTCCTGGGTATGTGCGCCAATAGTTAGTTGCATTTTGATCTAACTTGGATTATAATTGAGCGTGTTGTGGAACTTTATCTTGCTAGAAGACAGGAACCGCAGCCAGAAACTGATGTGATAAATCAGGGGGAACTGGAAGAAGCCGCTTCCTCGCTTCCAATAGCTTCTTGGAAGGCTTGATCTTGGAAGACTGCAGTGAGTGCAACATGAAGCAGGAGAAGAAGACGTTCTGAACCTGTGACCGGTTGTTCAGACCTCCAGCCTGCCAGATCTAGTATTAGAAGAAGAGAGACATCTCTTTTCAACACTCTGATGAATGCTTCCGACCAGAGGAAGAAGCAGAAGACGCATGAGTAAGGACCCTGAGTGGGTACATTCACTCCAGCGAACCGCTTCTCGAGAGCAGCGGATATCCTTGAGACACCAAAAGAAAGAAGAAGAGCTCAGGGAGATCGGATCAGTCGATTTGGAAGAACCTTCCATCTCGAGCATTATCTTTGGAGAAGACAGAAGTCGACCGGGTGATCACATTTATAAAGTAGATTTTGGTTCTGGTTACGTGGAAGACATCTTCCCAAGTGGGGGAGAGGCTTCTCAAGACGAAGGAAGACTAGAAGGGATCGTTCCAGACATCTCAGAGGGTGGCAGCGACAGCAGGTCTGACTCCAAAGATGACATTCGTGACTTTGACAGACCTGGGCCTTCGAGAATATCATCTCCACCGTCTGAGCCTGATAAAAGGAGAAGTTGGTAGTCGCATCAGCCGGCAGTCGACATGGCTTCCCACACTCGACAGAAGTATCATCCGTACGACGATGATGCTGACGCTGATGACTTCATCACGATGTTCGAGACCATCTCTCGATCCAACAAGGAAGACTCTGATGCCGACAGACTCCGTGTATTTCCTAGTTTGATCATAGGGAAGGGAATGAAATGGATGAGTTAGTTATGGCCGCTTGGGCTACTCTGAAGGCAGCTTTTCTGAAGAGATTCAGAGGAGTGGGCTATGACTGGATGACCCTCATAGAACTTCAGAGCTCAAACGGAAGAAGAAAAAGACACTATGGGATTACACCGAGAGGTTTGAAGACCTCCTGGATCACATCTCTCAAAACCAAGGAAGACCCGGTTATTGTGCTCAGCAAACCATGGACTAGTATTTGGAGGATTGTCTTAGAATGTGGAGTTGTACTATAGAAGAGGAGGAGGTGATGATTTAGTAGAAGTACAAAAGCATGCAGAGCAGTATGAAACCTCGAGCATCATTCGAAATATGACGAAAGATAGAGGAAAGACCTCGAAGAAGTCGAAGAAGTCTTCTAGGAAGTCCAAGAGGAAGTCCAAGTCCACTAAAACTGATAACAATGCTTCTGAAGCATCCTCTACTTCTGAAGAGTCTACTGTCAAAAGTTCAGAATCTGAATCTGAACAAGAGAAGAAGACACGGAAGAAGAAAAAGGAGAAGACACGATCCGGGGAAGAAGTTGTATAGAAGACTCCCCAGACTCAGATCATTCATCTGCACCTGATCTTCGGATCGATAAAGTGCTGAAGTAGTTTGCCGACCTGAAAGTTCATCTTTTGAACTTGAAGGACAAACGGAAGCAACCTATGGCTTCCTGGTCAAACATTTGGTGCAACTTTTGTAACTCTTCCAGACACACCATAGATCAGTGTACGCAGGACCAAGCTGTTAATTGGACAGACTGAGAAGAAGACGATGAGAGATATCTACACGATCCCAGTGGGGAATCCTGGTATAGGATCGAGATGATACATCTATTCACCCCTACGCCTTCTGCTCAATATAATCATTATACACCTAGAGACAGGGCTAGTAATGTACAGACCAGGACGCCCTGGCAACCTTCTTCATCACAACGACCTCTAAACTCTCTTCCTGGAGCATGTAACAACTGTGGAGAGACAGGACACTGGTGGTCCACTTGTCCTCATTCGAGAAGACAGATTGGGCAAGTGCCCTTGTGTGAGAATTGTAAGGAAGCAAGACATTTCAGAAGAAATTGTTCTCAGACTCTACGTCCACGACAAATGGTTAGATTTGTAGATACCACACCTCCTGCAGAAGCCGCATCCGCTTCTAAACTCGAGTTGGCAGTGGTACAGCACATCACTGTAGAAGAAGAAGATCCTGGGGATTGCACGGATTGTCTACATATAGAGGAGGACGAACCAGACCCTGAGAAGTGCGAAGGAAAGGAACCTCAATTGCAGAAGACGAGTGCAGCTCAGAAGACGAAGCCACTTGAGGAAGCGTCATCTTTTACTCTGACGGATGGCACTTTGTGGAGCCCTTGCGCGGATTCAGACAGCTAGCCTCCATAAGCAGTCTTGGATGAAGCAGTATTCAAGGTGAGTACTAGAAGCAAAGAGAAGCTACAATCTCGTCGGAAGGTGATCAAGAAGAAGAAGAAGCGTAAGGAGAGGTCATCCTTCCCTGAACGATCTTCTTCTCCTGCTTACGATAGGGAAGATCCGAAGTACTTTGCTCCTGACATTAGGTAAGAAGTTGAAGCGATCATGCAAGAAGAGTTGGAGAAGCGACGAAAGATAGTACAACAGCTTCCTCCACCGATCACGGCAGTCCCCGTCTCACATGAACAGCTTCCAGGCGAGAGAAGACACCATTCGTGTCTTCCACCCAAGGAAGCAGCTCCTACATCTTCTTTGTTGGAAACACCAATCACTCTTCTGAAGCGATCCCCTTATGACTTCTTATGAGATTTGTGGAATCAGAAGGCGGATGTAACTTTCCAACAGCTATTGGATGACAACGCTGGTTACAAGAAGTTGTTACAATCTGTTCTTCGAGGATCGAGGAAAAGGAGGAACTTCCTTAGAGTACCCCGATCCTGAGGATAGAGCAAGAGGACTTGGGAGCCCTAGAACTTGATATAGAGATCCATGGCTATCTTTTGAAGAAGGTACCCATTGATTCCGGCTCTGGAGTTAACATCATGACTGAAGAAACTGCGCATACCTCAGGCTTCATTGAGTTCCAGCCTACTCCAAGAATCCTCAGAATGACGGATTAGACCAGAGAACGACCTTTGGGACAACTGAAAGATGTCTTGACGGTAATTGGGGAGTATCTTTTTATCTCACTTACATCATTTTGCGACCTGTAGCTAAGGTGGGATATCAAGTTTTGATAGAAAGACCTTGGCTGTATGCTGCAAATGTAAATACCGATTGGAGAAGACATCGTTTGAGGTTTCCCAATCCTACACCCAAGCCGGACGAGAAGATCAAAGTCTCACTCTCTTGGATGAAGATTGGACATCAAGGTGAAACTCCCTCTACGACCGAGGGGTACACGTCAGAAGACTCAACTGCGTCTTGTGACATTGATGGAAGATATGATGAGTTTGTGATGAATAACTTGTGTACAACAGAAGCATCATAAATAGCAGAAGAAGTGATCTGTGGATACATTGAGTGCTACAAAATTGCGGAAGAAGAGCTTCCAGAAGATGAAAGTACTATCTTCTCTTCAGAAGACCAGTTAGTAAGTCTTCCAGAAGACAGATCTGAACTAGAAGAAGCTCCTAAACCAAAATATTTCGGTGCCAGTGAGTACTGTCACACTAAAGGAATGGTGAAGCCTGATGATCTTCAAGAAATGGAGGTTGCTCTTGGGAAGAAGCTGAAGCTTTCCAAGGTGATCGAGGGCCAGCAGTTGGAAGACTTTAAGGAACTTTTGACAGAGTTTCACTTCAGTGATGAGAAGTCTGGCTGCGGGAAGTCTTCCAAGTACGTCAGTTAATCGGAAGCTGTCCCGAGAGTATTCCTGGAGGCCAGTGTCTCCGCACGAGTCCGCGACCATCTTCCGAATCTTTTTCATACACTCTGCTTCTCACATATCTTGTATCTTCTGTTAAGAAGTAGGATGAAATGCAAGGTGGGTTGTCTTCTTGGGAATCCATGCGATGCCTTGCTTAGTTAGGATTGTTTAGATATAGCTCGGACGACAAAAGGTACTTAGGAAGCACTGTTAGAAATCTGGAAGACGGAATAGCTGTCTTTTGGAAGACTAGATTTGTCTTCTGAGAGTGGAAGTCAGACTATGAGGACTTGGGAAGGATTGAGCCTTCGGCTCACAGCAAGTATGTGTGACTTAGTGTAACAGCGGCTCAAAGCATGTCGACATGATGCAACGCTTTGGATACGAAGATCAGAGGTATCCAAATAAAGTTTGCAGACTCCAAAAGTCCTTGTATGGACTTAAGCAAGCTCCAAGAGCTTGGAATGCCAAGATTAACTTGTTTCTACTATTGCTTGGCTTCCATCTGTGTAGTTCAGACTTCTCATTGTACTCTCTGCAGGTCGATGATAACACAATACTGATCATCATTTATGTAGATGATCTAGTTCTCACTTGTATCTTTGAGAACCTTATCAAACAGGTGAAGGATCAGCTGAAAGGAGAGTTTGATATGAAAGATCTAGATCAACTAAAGTACTTTCTAGCTATTGAGTTTATCAAGGATGGAGGTGACAATGGCTGTTACAGAGACAGTATGCTCTGAATAAGCTAGAACAGTTTGGGATGACAACTTGTAAGTCTCTCTCTACACCTCTTGCGTCTTCTCTGAAGTGTGAATGCTGAGGATGGTGAGCTACTGGCAGATCTTAATTTCTATAGGTCGATTGTAGGCAGCCTTATCTACTTGACCATTACTAGACCTGATCTAAGTTATGCTGTAGGCCTAGTTAGTCAGTTCATGCAGGCACCTATGAAATCTCATCTTGATGCAATTCGACGGATTCTACGATACGTGAAGTTCACAATCCAATATGGACTTCACTGTGCAGCGGGTGGTCCTCTCTTGTTACATAGTTTTACTGATGCACACTGGACAAGAAGTGATCAAGATAGAAGATCTACGTCAGATTTTATCTTCAGTCTTGGAGACTCTGCTGTTAGCTGACAGTCGAAGAAACAACCTACAGTTGCTATATCATCTACTGAAGCAGAATACAGAGGTGCTACTAATGCCACTTGTGAATCTGTTTGGCTTCACATCTTACTAGAAGATATGGGTGTGAAATTTTCTTATCCTGTTGTTTTACACACAGACAATATCAGCAGTATTAAACTTTCTTCTATCCTGTTTTCCATGCTAGGACCAAGCATATAGAGGTCCATTATCACTTTATTCGAGAGAAAGTATTGACTGGAGAGGTCGATCTGAGATATGTATCTACAGATGAACAAGTTGCTAATATATTCACCAAAGCTTTACCTAGAGATAAATTTGATATTTTCAGATTATGTCTAGGTGTTAAGGATATTGATATGAGCTTGAGGGGGACTGTTGATATATGTATTTCAAGATCCTGAAGTTACTATGTAACATACACAGTTAGTATACTTAGGGCACTCATGAAGTTACATGGACCCAACCCCTAATGTGTTTGACTCTCTCTATAGATTGTAGATACTGGGCACAGTCCGTACTATCATGATTGTCCTTGCATGATGGACTGGATTTCTGGCAAGAGCAATGCTATTCATGTTATCAGTAAAAATGGTAGTTGGTTCTCTTTGAACCTCTCCCAGCATCCATCTTATCCACATGACTTCCTGAACTACATTACATAGTCCATGATATTCGGCTTCTGTGTTGTTTGAGTGGTCCAGAGAGCTGCTGGTAGTCTAGAAGCCCATTCATGTTGATGTGACACAATGGATCTATAGATAACACATAATAATGTCTTACTGGTGGATTCCGCTAGACCATAATCTTGTGGGTAGTATGCCGTTGAGACCCGATGTTGGATGCCAAAGGTGCTTGTGAGGGCTTTGACCACCTGATTCAAGAAGTGGTTTCCTTGATGGCTGACTAGAGTATGTAGGTGTCACGATGTATGGAAGCAAGAACCCAACTCACAGCATCACTCCAACAGAGGAGGAAAACCTTCCAACAAGGAAGGAGGCTTTCGCAGCCTTCACAAGAGGAAGAAAAGAAAGAAGAGAATATCACCAAAAGAAACTGACATCCACATCACCTATCTTCACCGTCACGTTAGGACAAGCGACGTATAGCTCACCTTTCCGGTTGTTTGCAGCACGTAACACCCAATCATGGTTCAGCTCGATAGGTCACTGACCTCTCTCGTAAATCTCTCGTGACATGATGTTGACCTCAGATCCGTGATCAACTAAAGCAGCAACAGGTTCAGATAGACTTCCAAGCCGAACTCGTGTAGCAGTCGTAGCACAAGCCTAATGTCTTCTTCTGAAGTCACTATCAGTAGCTGGACTCTCCTCACATGCTTCCTCATTGTCGAACTCAATAGTGTTGGTATCAAGAACTAATGCTTCTTGCTGGTAGCCCTGGTCATCAATCTCTTGAGAATGCACCTTCCCAAATTCTGCATCATTCACAGAAGCTCATATCACATCTATCATTTGACTTTCTACTTGTTCAGACATCACATGTCTCTTGCGCTTGATGATGTCGATGATCAGTTCGTGAAACTCCCTCTTTGTAATACCAAAAACTTCCCGAAGAGAAAACTCGATTCGCACATCCAGTATCCTCTGTTCCAAGATGCTCTTCATATCAATAGAAGTTTCAATCTCAGCCGCCAACTTGTAGGTTGGTCCCTTCTCTTTCTCTTGGGCAGTAAACCTCCTTCCAGCCGTCGTTGGCTCAACCTCTGCACATCTTCCATCGGACCTGGTGCAAGTGGAAGAGCTTGAGAAGTAGAGAGGATGTCCTTAAAGGGCTGCTCGCTTCTTTGTGACTCTCCGTCTATCTCCAGTCTCCTCAAGAACTCCAGTATCAAGTTCAGAGGCTTCTCGTCGTCTCTTTTCTTCCACAGAAGCATTCTGTCAGTGGACGTGTCTATCCACATCCAAGAATGCTCTGATAGAAGCAACGTCTATAAGATCTCCTCACCTTGTGATCTTACGAATAGACTCAGCTCCTCTCTTCAGTATCTCAGAAGGAACTGGAGCAATACTCTTCTCAACAGTCCTATCTAGCAATGTAGGACTAGAAGAGACTCGATATGCCCAGCATATACATCAGAATTTACCAGCGGTGTCATCAATGCAGTTGTCGTTGCAGCCGCAGCAATCTGAGGTAGACTCCTCATGCCTCCTCGTCCAAACTGCGTGCTCAACGGCTCTCCGATAGAAGAAAGATGCAGCCTACCGTTCTAATAGCGAACCACACCATCTAGCAAAGCAACTGTGAGCTCTTGATAGTCTCCTCGAAAATGATCAAGACTATCACACCATATACATCTACGAACAGGAGCACCTCTTGGACGTGCAATAGCAGGCGCCGGTGATCGCTCCCTTTGCAAGCAAGCTAGCTCCACCTTCAACTCACACATCTGCCGGATAAGGTCTTCAATCTGATTCTGCTGACCATGGTTCTCTGCAGGTCTCTGAACATATGCCCTTTGTGCAAGAACTGACACAACTGACATCAAAAGAACTACAGCCGGGACAACAGGTCTAGGAGCAGGAGCTAGATGCTGCTGTACTTGAGGAGTAGCATAAGGTTGAGTGATCACTTCTGCAAGCGGTCGTCCTCTTACAGCCACTCTCCCTCGTCTTTGCTTTGTCAGAACAACGACAACATCCTCAACTCTCCCCCAATCCATAGTAACACCTCCTTCAGCCGATCGATCTGCTAACATGAAGCATAATCGATCTGCCGTAACATCATCGGTAGCTTGCAGGAAAAGCTCTATTCTCCTAGCATCTAAGGTTATGCGCTCAAGAGTTGAAGGTTGCCGGTATCTCTGATCAAACTCTCTCAGCAACTCATTGAGGCTCATCATCCGACCAGGTTGCTGCTCAACGTAGTCCAGAGACGTCCTCCTAGTAACTCTCTCTGAATCTTCTTCAAGAAACTCCTTTCAAAGAGATCGCTCAAAACTCATCCAGATTCCAAGATTTCTTCTCTGTACATCCTTAACTTGGTCCTGTAACTCAAGAATGACAGCTAACTCAAAACTTGCTATCATCTCAACATCAGTAACTCTAACCAGCTCCATCTCTCCTCTATACTCACGCAGATATCTAGAAATCTCTCTAATTTCAAACCTTCCACATCTGTTCACAATAGCTTGCAAAGCCTTGGTGGACTTTAACTCACCCCTCCCCAATGATCGGATGTTGTTGGACCAGGGCCACAAGCGTCTTCAAGATCTCAGCTGTGTCAAGACCAGATGCAGATGTCGTTATAGAAGACGCAGGTGCAGCTGACAGTGCAGCAGTAGACGTTGATGCTCCAGCCCTAGAGGTAGCAGCAGCACTTCCACTCTTGCGATCCATCTCTTCCTTGTATAAGAATCTCAACCTCTGCGATCAATCACCCCAAGAGCTCTCAGAGCAAGCACCAGATATCGAGGTGAGAGTTTCTTGGAAAGGGCAGAACCTTCTAGTTGTGGTATGACCGTGAAGACTATATATGTCTACTCAAAGAAGCGTTGGGCTTCTAGCTGTGGTTGCTAACTCAAAGGGGTAGGCTTCAGGTTACAAGGTGGCATTGTAAAACACTCATACATGTCTCTTGGCTCCTCTAATATGTCAGGAAATGAAAAATCAGGTTGAACTAGTAATGATAAGGTCAGACGATGAACTTTGACACTTAGGAATAAGGAATATGTGAGGGTTTAGACTTCTAAACTTCTCCTACATGTAAAAGAGACCCCACTGGACACACACACGAAGTTTCAGCATGAGATCAAATTCTAGCACCGAGATGTGGACAGAAAAGTTCTGAGTAAGAAAATTATAGCAATTTCTAGTACCTAGATAGCTATTTCGACCTAGAATAGAGAATTGGCTCGATCACTTTCACTCATTCTTACATGACTTGGAGTTCACAGCATGCTGAACACCCCTATGAAGTTGGACCTGGTGGTTGTACACGGTTCTCCAGATCTCAAACTTTGATGTTGCTGCTCTAGATTGAGAGTTTTTCAAACCCCCTCTGCTTCAGCGGTCACCCTGAGTTACTCACTAACTCAAATGACTTGAAACTTTTTGGACAGTCGTAGCCCTGCTGATAGTGAACACAACCACAAAGATTTGAAGTGATTTCCTCAATTCTGCTGCAATTGACACTGAAAACTCCAAAATCAACAAAAGTGATGCAATTCTGGCACAATCCGAACTTCAATTTGATAACTCCTTCTTTATTGCTCCAAATCGATCAAGAATTTCACTGACAGTGACTGGCACAATGAGCTCGATCCTCATGTGCTCTTAGATTTCGCAGTGTCCTCACCAAATGCTCGAACTCCCCTTTAGACCCCTGCTTCTAAGTTTAGAGTTTTACAAAAGATAAAAATGGACCAATGGGAGTTCATAGCTTCACTTGGCTGTCCTTTAGTGTCCTAATCCACGTGGTAACTTAACTTCATTCATAGGTTACCATGTCAGCCCCCTAAAGTACCAACGTAAATCTTAAACTACCTAAAATGACACGCAACCCTGAAAGATAACTTAACCCAGCTAGAAAGCGTGCATGGCCGATAAGTAAATACAACCCATGAGCTTAAACTCTATCAACATGGTAAACCTACGTTATGTACTTTGAACATCAAAGATAAGTATGAATTCACTTGCACAAGCGTACGAATGCTTGAACAAGATAAATAGCATACTATCTTCCTACTAGGACTCAAAACATATAACACAACGGTGTTAACATATGCATAAAGGACTAAGAGTAATATTAAGCTAACTTCTATGACTACTAACTCTCAAGTGTCGAAGTAGAAGCGTAACACGTAGCGGTCAATGCTCACAACCTCTAGAATCGACTTCTTTGACGTCTTAACTTCACTCAGAAGGACTAACTCCTGACAGAGAGATGAATTATTCACTATGTGAAATGATTCACATCACGACAACATGAATCATCGATAGATTCTAGTCTCAATCTCATAGAGAAACTGGATGGATTAAATTACATTCAGTGGTAATTGCTTATGAAGCGATACTTGATCTAGCAGGACCTCTAGACTGTGATCGAACGTGCAATCCCAAGCCCGATCACACCAGAGTGGGCCAAGATGGATCAGACAGCATTGCTTTGCATTTTCTTTATCATGCATTCTTTCAAGATCGAGCTAATCACCGATGCGGATATAGCCAAGACAACGTGGAACACGGTCAAGAATCACTATGCGGAGAGAGACATAGAGTCCAAGAAGTTCTTTCTTTAGAAAGAGCTCATGAATCTGAAGTTGAGGGAAGAGAGAGACGTAGAGAAACACATGGAGGTGATTAAGTCTCTAGCTAAGACACTGAAAGAATGTGGAGATACGTTCGATGATAATCAGTTAGTTATCACGCTTTTGAGTACTCTACCGAAAAGCTAGAAACAACTAATTTACTCTCTAAAAGAATCTGTGTCCGAGTACGTTATCACCCGACTGAAAGTGGAGAGTGATTCTCTCAAAGAAGAAGAGAATTCTTTGGATGAGAGTCTTTTTTACATGTCGAAGTCTGTGAAAGGACGAGAACATCACATGCTGTCTAAATCCTGCAACCAATGTGATCACCGTGAACACCAGGACCTGATTTCGTCAGAGAAGAAGGAGAAGAAATCAAGCATTTCTTGTACTTTCTGCAAGAAGTCTCTGAGCACTTGAAGAAAGATTGCTATAAGTGGTTGGCACAAGAGGGCAAACGTAAAGAGAAGAAGAAGGAGATTGATTACGCATCAGGAACCAAGAAGAAGGATGAGAGTAGCAAGGACGACCAGAAAGGATGCTTACCATATCCTCCTCTGAATTCATCACGGAAGGTGAGTGGCTACTAGATTCCGGAGCGTCCATGCATGTTAATGAGAATCACGACTTCATGATTAACCTCCGTGATTGTGACACAGACGCTTAGATTAGGAGATAGACGGGCACTTACAGATATTGATATTGGAGAAGTGAAAATGCTATTTCATCATCCGGAGAATGTCACTGAGACTGGAACGTTCATCTCAGTACTCTGTGTGCCTAACCTTATCAAGAATTTAATTTCTCTTGGTACGCTGATGCGAAACGGGTGTAGGATGGCACTCCAAGAAGGCAATTGCTTTATCTACAAAAGAGAGATTTTAGTTGCAATTGCAACACGGACCAACGGAGATCTTCTAAAGCTACAAGGGAATACGATCATGGAGGCCGTAAACTTTGCTTGTCTTATCTGTTCGGTAACTAATATCTTGAGCTTGTGACACAGACGCTTTGTGCATCTTGGTTATGTCAACATGCGACTGATGTAGAAGAAGGAGATGGTCGATGAAATCAATCTAGTAGACATTACTAAGGGTGACAAGATATGCGAACTCTATATCATGGGTAAGCAAAGTAGGTCAACCTTTCATGATAACCATGAGCATAGAATCACGGAGAAATTAGAACTTATACATTTTGATTTATGTGGTGTGATAAGCACTCCGTCATTTTCAGGTGCTAAGTGGCTGCTTACCTTCACTGATGCTTTTAGTAGTAAGAGTTGGTGTTACTACTTGCGGCGTAAAGAAGATATGTTCACTCACTTCAAATACTTCAAGGTTGCAGAGGAGAAGAAAAGTAAGATGCAGATCAAGATTCTTCGTTCGGATGGAGGTGGGGATTGTATGAATGGTGAGTTTACAGCTTATCCTAAGAAGAGTGGAATTAAACATCAAATTACTCCTAGAGATTCTCTCTCTCAATGGAGTAGCAGAGCGTTTAAACAGGACACTGATGAAAAAGGCTAGATCCATGCTCGTTGACTCTAGATTGGATCAGGAATTTTGGACCAAGGTCATTTCTATTGCCCTCTATGTTAGGAATAGAAGTCAAACTAAGCTCATTTATTCTACCTCTGAGGAGAAGTGAACAGACTCTAAGCCTGATGTGTCTCACTTGAGAGTATTCGAATCTATAGCATATGTGCACATCCTTGATATACGTAGAAAGAAATTGAACCCCAAAGTCAAAAATGCATATTTCTGGAATATAGACATGATAATACGTGTACTAGCTATAAGCTGTCTAATAAGGACAGCAAGAGGATAATTCATAGCCGATCCGTTCAATTTGATGAGGATTTAGTGAAGATCAAGAAATTGAGAGAGAGTACGTCTAGTATTCCAAGGAGCAGCACAACTATCCTCAGATCTCAACATCACCAAGCAACGGGCTTGATTCCAGCCAGCGTACCTTCAAGTGGAGCTTTTCATTCAAGTCGAGAAACAACTCAAGCGAAAGAAGTGGTTTACATCATACTTCACCGAACAGCCCAATCCATCCTAATACATCCGGAAGTGAACCATCTCCTTCGGAAGATGATGGAGATTCTACGGATCAAAAGGAGAGTGACACTGGTGAGCAGCAGTTACTGGAGCAATTTGAACCAAGAGGTAGTTCTCGGTCAAACAAAGGTGTATCACCTTCCAGATTTGGTTATGAGGACAATTGCTTCATTGTATCTATTGATGGAGAAGAGACACTTGTTGAACCAGTTACCTTTGAAGAAGCGATAAAAAGCAGATAGAAGTGTGAGCGGACAGAAGCCATACACAAATAGTATAACTCGCTAATTGATAATGGGACTTGGGAATCCTCTACACTACTTGCAAGGAGGAAGTATATAGATTGTAAGTGGGTATTTTGTCTCAAGAGAAAAGCAGACGGATCCATTGAAAAGTACAAGGCGCGTCTAGTAGCTAAGGGCTACTCTCAAATAAAGGCTCTGATTACACAAAGACATACACTCCTATGTCCAAATTCAACTCAATTAGAGTTGTGTTGAATACTGCAGCAGCGTTGGATTTGAAAATCCATCACATGGATGTGGTAATTGTTTTCCTACATGGAGAATTAGCGGAAGAGATATACATGAAGCCCCCAGTTGGCTTCCTACACCAGGAAGGGGAAGCACTCTGGCTCAAGAAATGCATCTATGGACTGAAATTGACGAACAGAGTCTGGGATGAAAAATTACGTGATTTCTTGAAATCTCAAGGTTTCGTGTCTAGTATTGCCGATCCTAGTGTTTTCATACACGATATGTACCTCTTCATCATTACTGTCTGGATAGATGATTTTGTACTGACGAGCGACACATGAAGCGGCTGGTAACATTCAAGGCTGTCTTTCACAACATGTATGCCATGACTGATTTAAGAAAGTCAAATTCCTCTTAGAGATCACCGTATTCTGTGACCGGCATCTAAGAATACTTACTCTTTCTCAGATGCACTACATTCGTGTCATCTTGGAGAAAATTCCAAATGCTTGAATGTCACCCTGTAGACACATTGATGGAGTCTGGTAAGCGTCTCGTCTCTCTATGTGTCCTTCTATGGAGAATGAGAAAGTTGTAATGTGCAAATTCCTTACCAACCGGAATTTGATGTACTTACTCATTAGGACCAGATCAGATATCGCGTATGTCATGTCTAGAGTCACCAAATTCATGATAAATCCAAGGAGCTTTCATTGACAAGCAATAAAGAGAATCTTCGGGTACCTACAGGGAACTAAAGACTTTGCTCTTATCTCCTCCATCGGAGGAGATAAGAGAACAATAACAGCGATGAAATTCTCATCCATGGTTGGACAGATTATGACTTCGCTGGAGATGTAGATGATAGGAAGTCTACGTCTAGGTGTTGTTTTCAACTGAATAGTGGGCTGATATCCTGGAGTTGCAAGAAGAAAGAGATGGTGGTTCTTTCATCAGCGAAGGCAGAATATATTGCTCTATCTCGTGTGGTGAAGCAAGTTGTGTGGATGCACAAACTATTTTCATTGGGTTACTGACAAACTGAAGTTATCCAAATCTTTGTTGACAATCAGAGTTGTATACATCAGGCACATAACCCTGTAGATTCACAAGAGAATGAAGCACATTCATGTAAGATTTCATTTGATCCGATCACATCTCGGTAAGTCAGTTTCATTAATCAATATATCAAATGATGACAACATTGCTGATATACTCACAAAACCACTAGCGAGATCAAAATTTATATTATTTAGGTCCAAGCTTGGAGTTTTACCCAATTGTTTAAGGCAGTAGTGTTATGAAAGAGTGTTGAAGTGCCAGTCCACACGAGAAGTATGAGGTAACGATTCGTATCTGTCTTGATGTTCTTGCTGGCTGGTGACTAGGAGAGTCCTATCTACCTGCAAGTTTATTGCCTATCTTCTTGCCAGCCAACTACATCAAAGCATAAGCTTCCAGCTTCGCAGACTTTCTGTATCATTGTACTCATTCACACTCTTGATCTCAGGCTGAAACTGCAGAGAGTTTTTCAAGTTCATTGACTGCCGGTGCAAGCTAGTAAAAGAAGTGACACGCAAGTTTTCTCTCATTATGCACATTTTTATCATCGATGGATTGTTATTCCTTTTAGCCTAACTACATGCTTATGTTTTTGTAGCGATGTCTGCTACCCAGGCAATCCTTTCGTCGGCTCTTCCTGCAGTAGCAGGAACGAGCACTGCTGCTGCCGTTCACCATCGAGCAATACATGTTGTTTATATGCTTTATAGGAGACGGTGGAGTTGAACTTCTGAAGAAGCAAGATCCACCATGCTACCCTTCCGGTTGAATTTTCTTTGTTTACCAAATCCACAATTACTTTGTGGTCAGTGAAAAATCACACAAGGTGGGCTAACAAGTAATGCCTGAATTTCTTCACGGCAGAGATGACAACCAGAGCCTCCTTTTCTCTTTTTTCCAGAACCAAGAAAGGAGGGAGTAGATCAGCCGGATTCATTCGTCGACTAGTGAATGCAATCGGGTGATCTACTCCCTCCTTTCCTGGTTGTGCGAGTATGACCCTTATCACGTAATCTGATGAGAACATGTGAATATGAAAAGATTTGCTCCAGTCTGGCTGGCAGTGTACTAGAATTGGTATAGTCGTCAAGCTTTTTTGAAGTAGCTCGAAGATGCTCCAAGTAGCTCAAAGACCTTCGTACATTCTTCCTTCCAGGTGAAGTCTGGATCGAGCTTGAGGAAAAATGGTACTGTGATTTTGGCAAAGTCCCTTATGAACCGCCTGTAGAATCCTATCATCTCGATGAGCGTCCGTACCTCTTGATATCCTTTGGTTGTGTTGCTTGTTTGATAGCTTAGATCTTGCTAGGATCTGGTAGGATACCACTACCATATACAATATGCCCTAGTAGTACGCTGACGTGGTAACAAATGTATACATTTTAAGGTTGAGAGAGATTTAAAACATCCAACATTTCTCAAAGCATAGCCAAAGGTGGTGTAAATGCTCTTCCATAGATCCATACACTGTAAAATCATCCAGGTATGTTTTCATGAAGGAGTCCATGAATTCGAGAATGCTGCTGTATTACTCTCTAGAATGTCGAAGAGATGTTTTTCAACCCGAACACAACCCTGCAAGTGAACGCGTCTCATTATGTAATGAAGGTTGTCTTCTCCTTGTCTTCTTCGGCCATCTTGATCTGATTATATCCATTTTATCTATCTAAGAAGGAATACATAGCATGCCCTTGTTAGAATATGTTACAGTATGAACACCCTTTTACAGTAATTGGTTCGGGTTATTAGGTGGTGACCTTTCGTAAGGCCTAGACCAAGGCTATATTATCCAGGCCAAAAGTCATTGTACATTATTGAGTAATTCATTTTGCTTGATTCTGCCTACACTCTCTCCAGGAGCTCTCTCTCACACTCACACTGTCCTTATGCCGTGACTTAGAGTTTTACCTTAGCCTATTCTACCAGTAGTTCATTTCCAACATGGTATCAGAGCTTTGCTTTGTTGATGCACTAGCACAATAGCATAGGCACTAAGTAGGTCTTTGACCCTTAGGTGAGAGCAGTTGGAGGACGCTTCAACTGCTGCGAGAAAGACGCTTCACGCACTAAGATTCTGTACCTCCGCTAACAGAACTTTAAAGTTCTAGCGATCAATATGATACAGAATGTCTGCCCCCTTTGACACCAAAGGTTGGGTCAAATTCGACAGCACGTACTTCACGCTTTGAAAACACAAGACAATCTTACGACTCATGGCCCATGGTGTGCTTGACATCATGAAAGGGAATGCGCGAAGACCGCGCGCCATGACACCCGCGAGTATTGCGGTACCCATCCCTCTCCCTGCTACTGATCCAACAACATCGCGGATTGAGATCAATGTGACATCAATATGCTCACAGCAATCAACGAATGCTTTGAGAACAATGTGGCAAGACATATAATGTCCTGCACTACGTCGAATGATGCATGGTCCACTTGAACAGACACTTTGCTGATCAAGACATGGTGACCAAGATGCATTTAAGAGAGAAGTTGTGAGTTTTAAAGATGAAACCCAACGAGACAGTCACCCCAACACGTGAACAACTTCAAGTCTCTTCTCCAGCAGATGACTTCAGTTGGATTAGTAGTTGACAACGAGGAGCAAGTCCTCGCATTGATGGATAGCATGCCCAACAACTACCACCTATTCTTGCAGACGATGAGAACATACCCAAATCTCTCGCTGCAGAATCTTAATCGATAGGACGCAAGCTATCGGTCGAACCATCTACTGCTTTGTTTGCAGGGCGTCGGCAAGGAGGACGCAATAGCAACAAACGGTGCAACAACGACAACCGACAAGATGGTAATCAGCCACCAAAAAGACCATCAGATCCTAACGAGAAATGTTTTCAGTGCAACAAGACTGGACATCGCATCACGAGTGTCCAGACAAACCCAGCAGCAGTGAAAACCCGAATGCTAAGAATCGTAACAAGAATCGCCGTTCTCAGAACAACAATACCAACACTCAACAGATTTTGGTGACAAATGCTCATCTGTAATTGTGTAGACAGCTGTAGACAGTATGTGGACACGGGTGTCACACACCACATGGCTCACAATCGATGATAGTTCGTCGAGTACTCACCCGTCTCAAGCGATAACACCGAGAATGATGTCATTCTACTCGGCGATAACACTATCATCCACGTTGCCGGCTTTGGCATGATGGAATTACGCCTGCTCAACAGTGAATATGTGTACATACATGACGTTCTTCATGTGTCCGCCTTGCAGAAGAATCTATTTTCAGCTCAACAATTCGATGCCAATGACGGCTGGTGTTTAATTGGCAACGGACTTTGTCACCTCGAGGACAGATTTGGTCAAGTGCTAACTCCCTGTCTCACAGTTGATGATCTCTATATGCTTGGAGATTCAATTTTGGTCGCTTATAAACCATGCTTGTTACTACAATTGGAAGGACTCCAATAGTTCACACTTTACTTCCCAGTCAAAGAACAGGACCTCGATAACAAGCTAGATTACAATCAAACCAGCGGACCAACGTCTCTCTTTTTAATCGCAACATGCGCAGGATCCATTTCTCACGGTCCAGACCCACCTCCGTCTCACACAATGTGCACACCCAAGAAAAAGCGCATACAATTGACTCACGAATTTTTCCTCCTCTGTTTTTGGAGCATATACTCACACTTGAAATCTTTGCTCCACAATTAACGAAAGTTCTTGCACTTAAAAAATGAGGACTCAAATTCTTTTCAGCCGAGCTCTACCTCCCTTACCCACACACCTCTAGATAATTTCTCGACGCGCACCCCACCATCAAGCTTTCCTCCAGCCTCGCGTGCGACGCTTGACCTCACAGGAACCGGCGTGGCACCCTATGCGAGATCACCAAGCTCCCTCGCACGGATCGAGTCCTTTCACCTTCTGTCGTCCGTTGACAGCCACCAAGTGATAAACGCACACTAGCAGCGACCAGTTAATGACCCTGTCCTCGCACCTCTTCTACGCACGCTCCGCAGCCCATACGCGGCCTCCAATGTCACGGGAGGTCTTAATGATCTCCGTAGACCGGGAGTTCTCTATCTCTGGAGACTCCTTTGCGGACCCCAGGGATCCGCGTCAGTTCTCGGAAGCAGGGAGCCTCTGGATTTCACGCCGGTACCCTGGGGTCTTGGCACTTGGCAGCGCCCAACGTGTAGTGCAGTCCCTCCGAGATCCGTGCCGTCAACAAGAAATGTGGCACCTGTCTTGATGGCAATCTGTCCGAGGACTGCCATCCCACGGACTACGGGGACAGTCCCTCCAGGTCCTTTGAGGTCTACACGACCTCTGGTGACCCCGGATCTCAGAAAGACGCGGTCCCTCTGAGATCCGCGTTAGGCCACGCGCGGGCCCTGTCACCCGAGCAGGTCTTTGTAGACACGCATGGTCTTCTTGATCTGCATCCTAACCCATCCGATCCGATTTATCTTCTCGATCGACTTAACATTCAACCAGATTTACCTTCTCCAGTTTGGGGTCCTCTCGGTTTGCACTCCGCCGACCCGTCTGGTTCATCTTCTCGGTCTCGGTCTTCTCCGCATCTCCAAGACGACCTTTAGGATTTCACTTCTGGTAGTCGGACCCCTCCTCCGACGGCACCTCGACCCTGCGCCTTTGTTACTACAACGGGCGATCTCTCTACCTTGTGGCACAAGCGACTCGGTCATATCAACCACCATCGGTCCACGAGCTGAGTCACCGCAGGTATGTTATCGACCTTCCCACCTTCCTACTCTCTGGAGATATTTGTCCAGCTTGTGCACACGGCAAGCATACGAGTACTAAATTCCCACGTGCAAGCTCTACTCGATCAACTCGTCCCTTGGCATTGGTCCATTCTGACATTAGTGGTCGCATCTCCCCTTGCACTTTTTCTGGCTATGAATATTTCATCACCTTCATTGATGATTACTCGCGCTACACTGTCACTCGTCTCCTTTATTATAAGAGTAACTGTTTTACCGCTTTCTGGGACTATCTTGCAGTTGCTGAGTGCGCCACCGATCAATCCTTGTCACCTTGCGATCTGATAATGACGGGGAATATTGTTCAGCTACTTTTGACACTTTCTGTCGTGAGCGTTGCATCCAGCGTCAATTCACAATCCCTTACTCACCTCAACAGAATGATGTTGCTGAACGCAAGAACCGCAGCTTGCTTGATGTTGTCCGTTCCATGCTTTTCACCACCAACCTCATCAAGCCCTTCTGGGGTGAAGCAATCACATGCGCCACCTTCCTCCAGAACTGATGTCCGTCTAAGGCCATCCCGTCTATGACCACACCTTATGAACTCTGGCACTCCTATATCTCTACTACTCCTCGACGACTCGATCTCTCTTTTTTGTGCGTCTTTGGCTGTCGCGCTTTTTTCCAGGTCCTCGAGGTTGAGCGCACAAAGCTCGATGATCGCTCTCACGAGTATATCGTCCTTGGCTATAGCGGTCAAAGTAAAGGTTACCGTCTTCAAAGAAAATTTGACGGTCATATCTTCATCTCTCGCGATGTAATTTTTGATAAGTCTTTTCTGACTCTCCCTCTCACATCCGCCCTCGCTGCTAATCCCTCACTCACTCAAGAGCTCCCTAAGACCGACGTCCATTTTTATCACACTGTGCCTGCTCCTTCTGTTGGTCCATCTTACATTCTGTCCGTCTCTCTCGGCTTTCCTTCAGTGCGAATTCCTCTGTTCTCTCTTGCCGGTCCAGCTCCAACCCCTCTGTTGATCTTGGATCTTGAGAAGGAGTTCCTAGCAGTCGTGGCACTGGAGGAGGAGCTACAAACAGTTCACAGTCTAGTGGGAGTAGTCGTCTCCCACATACTCACTCCTCTAGCCATACACACAATCACTCTCCTCCTGTAGAGCACATGAGCCCGCGCCATCCCTATCTTCGGCGCACATCACCACGCTCATCACGTGTTCCTAGCCTTATCCACAACGAGTCTTCCCTTCCTTCATTGGATTTCCCAGCACCGTCTCCACTGAGACGATCAGCTCGACATTTGATTCTCCCACAGCGGAACCTTGACAAAGATACGACCCCTCATCGCTGATCCCGAAGTCTCGAAAGAATACCAAGTGGGTGTTGATGGTAGTCCTCAAGTTCGTGCCAATGGAACCTGCTTCTTACGCAGAAGCAGTATCTTCTCTTGATGCTGATCAAAGGAGAAGAGCGATAAAGGAGGAGTTGGATTCTCACGAATCAAACGGTACTTGGAAACTCACCGACTTATCACAAGGATGTCGACGATAACATGTAAGTGGACCTTTAAGTTGAAACTTAATACCGATGGGTCCATTGCTCGTTACAAGACGAGACTTGTGGCTCGTGGATTCACTCAAATCTACGGGCTGGATTACACATAAACTTTTTTCTCTGTAGTCCGTATTCAGTCGATACGGCTCATCCTTGTCATCTCAGCGTAGTATAATCTACATATACATCAAATGGATGTTACAACAATTTACACCAAATTCTCCGATGCACATTCAACGGTTGACTAGTAACGTGTCACAAAAGAAGTACGCGCCTACATGTTACCAAGGACCATCACCTCTTGGTACGTCTTGTTATAATTGTGGAGCCGTTGGTCAGTGGGCTCCTAATTGTCCTCACCCGAAGAAACAAGTGGACTATATGCCAATGAGTGGAAAGTGTGGTAAGCTTGACCATGAGACCACAGATTCCACTAATGCACCAACCCAGAAGACCGGCGTGAGATTTTAGCCACCTTCAAATCAGTCACGACCAGTGAAAGGATGAACATGATCGATTTGGTGGAGGAACTGAAGATCCAAAATTTACCAAAGGACGATGGGGATGGTTGACCTGAAGATAAAGACATTCTGGTGAAATCTCGACTTGGATGTGCACATGACGACAACACATTTGGAGATGGAGAAACCACTAGAAGAAGTTCCAGAAGCCATCCAAGGAGAGAAGCCAACCTCTCAAGTATTCAGAGTGGAGGTAGTGTCTGCCTCCGCTCCCCAGAAGTTTACCAAAGCTCCAGGAAGCAGTCAGACCTCGCAGAAGAGCTCAGACATCAAGTTGGGTACAGCTTTTCATAGTCGTCTTACATCTTCCAGACCGGGTACAGATGGACACATGGCTGCCACTGAGATAGATGATCTAGTTTTGTCTGGGACTTTTATACCACGCTGACTTTTAGGAAAATCTGGATTGAGTTTTTGTATTTCTCTTTTGTATTTTTAGATCACTACTCAAGTGGCGTTGCATAGAGATAAGTTTGATGCTTGCAGATATTATCTAGGAGTAGAGGATGTAGAGTTGAGCTTGTAGAGGAGTGTTGATATAGTCATAAGCTCTAGTAGATCAACGACTGATACCAACCGGAGTACTTAGTTAGAAGACTAAGCTATCATTAGGGTTTCTCTTGTACTCATTCCACTATATATACATGAAGAGGTGAAGCTTCTCTCATCTTATTCCTATTTACTTCATTGTCTACTCTCTCTCTTATTGGAGTATTTTTCTAGAAGTATCGATCTTTCTACAAGGACATCTTTTTGCACAATGTCAAAATCAAGTTTCAAGGAGGTGTACCCTCCTCAAAATTATCAAGTTAAGTTGATACAATTGATGGAGCTCACCTTCTAAGTGGACGCCACCTAGCAAGCAGTTGGAAACTCTTGATCTATCCGTGACTTCATATCGTGCTTCGACTGATGAGCAAGGACATGAAAAGTTCAAATTTGGAATCTTATGCTATCTATTCGGAACGAGAAAATTATTGAGAGCGTCCTATGGTGCACGAGTATGCAATCTTAATTTCATCGTCATAGATAGTGTTGAGGGAAGACCAATTACGAACTGAATGCACCATAGAGCCAGAGAGGGGATCGTGCTCTAGAAAAGAACTGTTGCATTAAGAGGTAATGTGAAAGATACTGTCATAAGGAAGCACATAAGAATAGAAGGCGGCACGAGGAGCTGAAGTCGTTACAAGGACCAATCCATCGTGAGGAGACTCTAGAGGACCAACTGATTCTTCTAAACCGTGGGCAAGATCATTGCGGTACCATGTACGCAACATGAAGGATTATGAGTGTGCTGGTGGTAAGGAGTAAATAGCTACTAGGAGGCCAACTAGTACGAAGGAGCCAGCAGAGCTCCAAGAAAGTTCTTCTGATCTGTAAACCCATAGGTAATTCATAGCTTTAGATAAGCTTTATCATCTAAACTTTTGTATACTTCATGACGATCAGATATGGGTGTTTCATGTCTGAGCTTTCTTTGATTCATTATCCATTTTATATGAGTGAGTGTGGAGGATATCCTTTCCTAGTCTATGATCTAAGCTATAGTTAGATTTCAACTTTTTCTATATTTGAGGTTTTCCACAGTCTAGAGTGTTGGACTGAAAGTATTTATAGTTCTCTCTATGTCGACAGGAAGTATGTTATACTGAGTTGGTTTCATGTGCTGCTATAATAGGAAGTTTTCTTTGGTATTTAGTACTAGAGATGATTTCTCGTCTCCATTAGACATTACATCATCTCAATCATTTCAGATAGATGGTGTGTCGTCTGTCGTCTAGTTATGTCATCTCATATTTTTAGACTATCGAACATCTCATCAGATGAAGCTTCATCTCAATCAAAGTTTTAGGAGAGCACATGCATATACGTGGATTTGAGATCTCAATCTGAGATCTAAGGCGAGCAATAAGACATAGTCATGGTCTCTACTTTATTACATGATGACCAGACTTGTATGAGTGTCGACGTTGATTTTTATCTGTCTTTGGAGGAGTCACTGAGAACCTGACGCAAAGCAAGAACAACAAGATGACATGGAAAAGAAAGACACTGGATCATCTGCCGTGTCATCTACAACCCCTTCAGAGATAAAGCCAACTAGTCAAATGATAGTGGAGCGTATTACCTCCATTGTCAATGTAGGAGTAGTCTAGGAGAGAGATGAGCCCACTAGCGAGATTGGTAATAAGATAGTTACTCTTTATTTCAGGTCCTTGGTTAAAGATCACACATTATACAATTGTGGCTTTTAACCCTCTCACCAATTAGCAGACTTGGTAATTGGTGAGAGGGTTAAAAGCCAAATTGTGGCTTTGTCTCGTTGTTAGTTTTGGTCGTACATTGACTCGCTAGCTACGTCCGCTCGATTGTCTCGACCGTGATATTTCTTGGGTGCTCGAGTTCCTCATGAGGTTTAAAATGTCATTACGTGATCTTTGTCTTCTGTGGTGTGGTGTGGTGTGTGTGTGTGTTTTGGAGTTTTATAGTTAGTCGAGAAGATTTGTTGAGAAGAACCATTTTCTCTTAGTTCTCTCTTTATCTTGCCCCGCCCACCTAGGTAGTTAACACATGAGGCTTCTTGATACAAACCACCTATTTAGTTATGTTTATAGTCTTTTTGGATACAGCTTGTACTTGTATTTGACTATAGTGCCCTCGTGAGCATCAGAAAGTCAAGGGTTCATGTGATGAGAGTTTTAGCTATGTGATGCATGTTCGTTGGTAGTGACAGTCTACCAGACTATCTATTGCGTAAGTATTTATAGAACTAACGTTATGGATGTGATGTAATGTCATTCGAGACCTCTCGATCTCCATGGACTAAAGAGAGCATGGTAACCTTAAGAAGGAAGATGTGAGAAAACCAGCAATACAGCTAGTCCAACGGTTGGACTATCGCAAACGAGACAATACAACGAACTAGTTACTTACACCAATATAGTTGTAGGAGCTCCAAGCAGCCGTGCTCGAACTACTCCAACACGTAAACCAACTACCCATCTCAAGGAATTGTCCTTTATGCATTTGATCTATCGAGCACATTGGTCATTGTAGTACATAGTCATGAGTTTGGTGAAGTTAGTGAGTGTGAAGATTGAGAAGAATTAAGCTAAGTTGTATGAGTGTTTTTGACCTTCAGATCATACAAACAATCCGATGTAGGAGGCAAATGATCTATATTAGGTCACTCTATTCTGGTTACCAGAGGGCAACCTTCTATGTCTGAAGTACAACAAGTTGCCTATGTTGATAACATGAGTTGTGGTTCGGGAATTAAGAAAGCATAGTGATACGACATGTCTTGTAGTCTAGACGATGTGCGTGAGGTTTTTGGGATTTCAGGAAGAAATCCGAGAGTAGTATGTGAAAATTAATGTACATAATTATAATAAGTGGATGGAATTATGACCTTAAGACTTTATGACATAGGGTTGGTCATAAGTTCGAGACATTTGGTCATACGTGAAGCCCAAGTAGTCATTTTTGAGTTTGTTAGCTACTTGGCACTGAGAACTTCTCAATTAAGTTGTAGAACAGAGCAAGGCAACCCCAATCCAATGGAGCAATACTTTTATGCTAACACAATGTAAAAAGAAAATCTTGTCCGTTATGGGGAACCTAATTTCTTCATTTGTATTGGTTCGAGTTTCAATTCTCGTATTAGAACCAAATTTGGTTGTGTCTATAACAACGTCTCTTCTTCTTTGTTTGTCATCCCTACGATCAAGTCTAGATGACAAACGTTGAAAGGTCTCAATCACATCTTATGTCCGTTGACTAAGGATTTGGTACTGATCTGGTGTTCGATGTAGTCTTGGTTGGATGTTCAGTTTTGGCCTTGGCAATTGACTTGTCATAACCATAGTCGGCCCACTATCATAGGAAGAGCATTTGTTCGTCTATCATCTTCATCACTACAACTTCAATCTTAAAATTCATGTCATCAATTGTAATGGGTAGTCCTTTGACTATTCCAGCCAAAAAGACTTTCTGCTGATCTGCCATTTTTAAGTTCAATGGTGATGAGTGTAATTCCACATTCTTCAATCTTTTATAAAGTTCTTCACTTAAGAGATTTGCATAAGATTCTCCATCTAGTAGAACATTCTTCAGTAATATATCTCTATGGTACTTTTGAGCACTGGTCTTTCAACCTTTCAGGTTGATCGCTGAAGAGAAGAGATTGGTACTTCTACCTTGTCTTCTTGACATGTTACGGAGGTTCCTTTGAACATGAAGAATGTTTTGTTTGGATTGTTGTGAGGTGATTCATAACTACTTGCATACAATATGGTGCGACTTGTAAAATTTCACTGATGCTTACGTCTATTTTTTGTTGCATGATATGGTCCGCTACATACTCTTTGCAACTGGTAAGTTTATATGTTTTTGCCGAAAGTGCTTTCTTTTGTTTGCATGTGGATTCATATTCTTGTTGATGTATATATCATATCTTATTCATCCGGATTATGTTTTCTTCATGTTCCACTTGTATCATCATTGTTGAGGTTGTTCTTGTCTGGAATTGTTTTTTTCCGTCAAAAGGAAACTCAAACACTTAATCTTTGGAAGGTTCAGCGGTATTCATTTTCTCTTGTTCTTGTGCTTACAAGTTCTCTAGTGTGGTGCCCACAAATTACAGGATTCATGAATTTTTGAAATTTTTAAGAATAATAACTTGTTTGTATAACTGAAGAAGAGTTGTTACTTAAGATTACGGCTTCCTTAGAAGGAAGATGATCTTACGAGCTTTTTGTAATAAGAAGTTGACTTCTTCGGAAGACGACCGTCTTCCAGGAAGCGTCTTCTCGGTTATGTCTTCCGAAGACGGAAGACGGCAACCGCGGAAGCTTCACCACGTAAGAAGTAGGTGCACCTATCAGGTAGCACGAATAGGTTAGGTAGGTCGGGAGGGTCGAAACCCCTAAACTGCGGGGAAGATGCGCAAGAAGCGCATTAGCAGATTGTGACTTCTCGTAGCAAGAGCGCTTCTTGGTTAAGAAGATCGATTCAAGAGTGATTGATTTGAGTGAGGAAGGCAGCGAGGTGAAATTGAGTGAGGTCAGGATCGATTCGAAGCTAGAAGGAAGGCGAGGTCGAAATACTGAGAGCAGAAGCATATCGAGCTGAAGGAGTTTTTTATGAACTCCCGGAAGCTGACAATGGAGGACGGCTGAGTGGAATCGAAGGTGGACAGCTTGATCGATTGAGGCGTAGTAAGGAGCTGACGGCGGAAGCAGCTTTGTGGGGTCGCATTGGAGCTGGGACCAAAGCCGGAAGCGCACGGAAGATCGAAGACAGCTCGGGAAGCAGACAAGAGATAGTAGAGGTTCTTTCCATGTTCTTTTTCCTTCCCCATTGCTTCTTGCCTTTGTTTGGTATCCCCCGCGCTTCCCCGGTTGTTTGCAGGCAACCTAATCGATCAATCCCCCCATCCCTATTTTCCTATTGTGACATTGGTGCGGAAGCGCTGGCCAAATTCCGTCAGACATCTTCTTGCTTCTTCCCGAGTTCAATTCGAGCTTCCCTGCCCATCGTCCTCAAATTAGAGATCCCAGTTACCAATTTCCTTACCCTATCACCCCTCTACTCCCGAAACCTTGAACAGAAGACGCTTTGAAAGATCTGAACATCTTCGGAAGGCGCTTCTGAAACCTGACTGTCTTCGGAAGATGCTCCGGAAGCTTGACTGTCTTCGGAAGACGATTGTATACAATTCATATCAAGAGTGGATTTGCTTTGCTTTGGTGTTAAGAGAGGCTTAGTACGAATTCCGAGTGGCTTGGTGAGTTGTTTTGTTATTTCGAGAAGTTGGAAGTCGGGAACTAGGCCTATGCCTCCCGATCTTCCAAGCTTCTCAAATCCACATCTTCCTAGAGAGACTAGAAGATTGGAAGGGCTGGCAAAATGCACGAGAAGACGAGAGGGTCCATTTCGGGTCTCTTCTGTCGACCCATAGTAGCCCATTCCTTCTTCTTCCCGAACTTAGAAGAGAGTTGTGAGAAGTCTTGCTTGCAGAATCTGGAGAGAATGGTCGAGGGTCATGTCTTCCCACTGAGCAGCAAGCTTCTTCTGAGTGTGTATGAGAGGTGAGAAGTCAGAAGAACAGAGTGCAAATGTCTTGAGTCTGTTGTGAGGATAGATTGCGCGTAGGAAGAAGGAGACAGGTGAGACCAGTGAAGGGAAGCCTGACTTCGGGGGGTCTTTCGAGAAAGACATTGAATCGGAAGCTGTCCCGGGGGTCTTCCCAGAGACCACTGTCACCGCAGGAGCCGCGATCATCTTCTGGAACTTGTTCATACGCTTTGCTTCTCGCACATTTTCCATCTTCTGATAGGAAGTAGGATATAATGCAAGGTGGGTTGTCTTCTGAGGAATCCATGCGAGGCCTTGCTTAGTTAGGATTGTTAAGATATAGCTCGAAAGACGAGAGCTATCTAGGAAGCACTGTTAGAATCCCGGAAGACGGAGTAGCTATCTTCTGGAAGACTAGTTTCGTCTTCTGAGAGGTAGAAGCTAGAATGTGGGTACTTGGGAAGGACTAAGCCTTCAGCTCACAGTAAGTGCGTGTGGCTTAGTGCAACAGATTTTCAAGTATGTCGATGCATCCTCGAGGGTTGGTGTTACCCGCAGCAGAGTTGACCGAGGCCAAACCCTTCCTCAAGGAGTTGGGTCTCGACTTCTTACTGTGGGATTGGAACCTCACCGACCAGGGTCTTCTGATGAGGTTTGGGCAGCCTTACCGCCTCGCAACCGTGTACCTGCGAAGGCAGGAGTAGCTCGAGGAAGACCATCTTCCTGGACTGAAGATTGGTGGTGCAAGGCCTTCCACAGGCCAGAATCCGAGGACCGAGGTTATTGGCTCGAGAAGAAGATCTTACCCAAGATCGTGAGTAAGTGGCATGTGCCTCGAAGCACAACTTGCCTCTTCATGGAGGACAGACAGGGAAGGAACGGATGGAAGGTAGAATCTTACCGAGAGCCGAAGAAGCGACTTCTGACGAAGCTGTTTCTGCATCTCTTTCCCAAGGGGAAAGCGCAGAAGACGAGGTATCTTGGAGATCAGGACGTGGAGTTCCTGGAAGCAGTGTGCACTGAAGGAGTGCCCGTCAACTGGGGTGCATTCTTCCACGTATATGTACATGCGGAGCTAGCGTACTTAAGTATCCCGGCAGGAGGACACTTGACACCTTTCCTCTGTTACTTGTACGTAGCCATGGGGGGTCTCACGGAAGATCAGTTGGTGAAGTATGGGCCAACAAGACAACATGAGGCGAAGGAAGAGACCTCGGAAGAAGACGATCGAGTAGCAGTCGTAACTCCCTCTCCCACTCTGATGCCGCAGCTGAGGCCCGGCACTCATCAGAAGACGCTTCTGGTGAGAGAAGATGACTCCAGTGGGTTAGAAGACGCCATGCCTCCGAGAAAGATGGGTCCTAGAAGTGTACCTAGGAAGACCACTTCCTCATTCATTCGGGATCGGAGTCTGACTCGCAGGAAGAGCCGCTGAGTACCCGATCAGAGCAGAAGACCGCTTCTGTCACACCAAGGAGTCTTCCGAAGACTCCAGAAGACAAAGGATGGATGGATACTCCTACTGCGATGCGAGGAAGCGCAGTAAAGAGGACCGCTTCCACCTCGGAAGATGAGAAGAGTAGCTTCTTCCCGTGCACAGACGCTGAAGACCATAGTGGTGGAAGAGGCATCCTTGCCTCTAGAAGATAAGGTCGACACCTCCGATCGGATTGTGGAGATGAACTTGTCTTCCGCAGGAAGAAGACTGGAAGAGTTCAGTGCCTTCTTCCACTCAGAGATCTAGCCAGTTATGGAGTTGCTGGAGAAGAGAGCGAAGGCTCAAGAGAAGCCCTTATAGCTTGGATTCGGTCTGCGCACCTTGATGCGTCAAGAAGAAGGTCAGAAGAAGGCAGAAGCGCTGGAAGCTAGTCTTCGCACCATGGAGAAGCTCGCAACGAGGTACAAGGCGGAAGCAGCCGCTTTTGCCAAGGAGCTGACCCAACTGAGCAAGAGCAACCAGGAGTTGCAGGCGCGTTTATAGCAGCGCTACCAAGAGGTTCTCCGAGTGCGAGGGAAGATCACCGCCCTCGCAGAGGAGAAGACAAGATGGAAGACGCAGCGGGAAGCCGTAGAAGCGCGAGTTGCAGCCGAGAAAATGTAGCGAGAAGCAGCGGAAGCTCGTGCGCAGGAGATGCTAGCACAGTCGGTGGAAGCGCTTCGGAAGAAGTTCAACTTCACCACGGATAGGAAGTTGCTTACCTTGGCTAGAGAGTGGGACGATGAGTCCAAGGCGATGTTGGTAGAGTGCAAGGAGAGTATGTTCCGGTACTTGGATAGATAGATAGAGGGGGTGAAGACACTCTATGGACTTCCCTCGACTCCGTCATCGGTAACTACATCTTCCCAAGCCCTAGTACCATCGATCGGTGCTGACATGGAGAAGGAGGAGTTTGACCTCGCTGTGCACTTGGTAGTGACAGCGTTGGAAGCCGAGAAGACTCCAGAAGAAGCCCCGGAAGACAAGACGTCTTCTGGAAGACAGGAAGAAGAACCGTCTTCCTAGGTATTCCGCGTGGAGGAAGCGACTTCCCCGGACCCCTATGAGGTCGCCATGGTCCCTAGTACCGAACTAATGCTCCAGAAGAGCGAGGAAGCACCAGTCGACTCCGCTTCCCAGAAGACGCTTCCGTCTTCCGAAGCCGAAGCAGAAGCCGAGGAAGAAGTAGCAGCAGCGACAGCAGGGCCAGCAAAGAACGATGAGGAGGAAGCCACCTCAGTGTTGCTTGAGGTGTTCGCAAGGCTTCCTACCGCGTTAGGAGCTCCGGTAGGAGTAGATCAGGTAGAGATTGCCTCCGAGCAATCAGAGTAGATAGTAACCACAACCGACGTTGGCATTTTCAAACTTAGTAGGACCGGACATGCTATCTTAAGGGTGGCAGTTTTTAGTGTAAAATTAGTTAGGATACCATGTGGCAGCATAGGTAGCGTAGGAATAGCAAAGTAGAGGGCTAAACCGGAAAAGGAAACGGCTTGCATGTGAGGTGGCAGCCTTCTGACAGCGTCCATCTCTCCCTGGTGGTCGTCTCTTCTGTTTTCTCGTGACAGATGCATAAGTAGGATCGAAGAGTAGGAAATTCAGTTCTTCACACACACAAACATTTTACGGTGTAGACTCATGACACATTAGACAGAGTGTACATATTTGAGGGGTGCACTAAGTACGTTGTTGTGTACTATGCGCACACACACTACATCCGATGTTTGAGACATACGAATAGACTAGGATTATACCGGAGGGGTCTGCATGCTCGTTATCAGTAGTGGTTTGAAGATGTAGATAGAGGTAGTGGACAGTTTAGGAATAGGGAACGGCATCCTCGTGCAGTCCTGTTGGCTAGACTGGTGTGTCGAGGAGTAGGTGCAGGAAGTAGAGAGAGTGAGCTTCCCAATGCCAATGTGACTTCTTCTCGAGGAATGGATTGCTGATTTGAGTGCAGAAGCTTTGTCCATGTCTTCTGGGTGGTGGGTTTTCTTGGATTCACTCCCGATTCTGCATGGGAAGCGTTCTTCTTGAGTGGCGGTGACTGTTAACAGTTGTGGAATTGCAGCTTGGCTCGTCCAGTAGAGCACTTCGGATCTACGTACGGACGGTCTTATGGGTAAGGGATCCCAGAGGACAGAGTAGTCGGAGCAGCGAGAGAAGAAGAAAGAAGTCTTCTTCCCACAACAGAAGACGACATCCTCAAGTAGAAGACGGTGCAACTGTACGCACGTTTGTTGTCTTCCTCCCCAAACTATTACAAGCAGGGATGGCTTGTTAGTCAGGATCCGGGCTAGAAGCCTGTCGGAATCTTAATTTCTCCTTTTCATCTTGTTTTCTCTTGTTTGGATTTTCCCTTCTTCCCCATCTTCTCTCATCTTCCCCATCTTCTTACCTTCTTCTAGTGAGCTTCCGAGACTTCTATTGAGCTTCCATGAAGGTGAATGTCGTTGTAGTGCTGCATGAAGACCATTTCCGTAGACAGAAGCCTGGGAAGACTACAGGGGGCATACACCTTGTGATTAATCTAACCCGTTGGAATGAAAGAGAGAGAGTAAAGTGTAACAGCTGTTGCTAGTCGACTTCTGCGAAGCAGGAGCAGTCTTCTGGAGGTGTGAGAAGCCGAGTTGAACCCCCAGAAGACGAGAATTGCTTCGGGAAGACGGTAGTGAGAAGACCGGAAGAAGCGACCTGGAAGTAGGAAGCATCTTCCCAAGCTTCTCTGTGAATAGTTGTGTGGTATTTTAGTTAGTAGTTGTTTGTTTAGGTCCAGAGCATCTTTTGGCGAGTCTGGAAGACGCGTGGTTTTGTGAGAAGACGGGATTTCTAGGAAAAACCCGTGTGTTTGTGTGTTTGAACAGATCTTAGAACTTAGAGCAGCGTTACTTGTGCAAATCCTCTGTGGGAACGATATCTTGTATACTAAATGGGCAAAAGGAGTAATCCTGCGACACTACATATAGATCCGGATGACGTCTCATATTATCCATGCTTCTTGTTTCCATATTAGACTTCACCTTCTTCTTTTTCTTTAGAAAGAGAGTCGAATTTAGAATTATCTAAGTCTTTGAAATTTCTTCTTTTCATTTTTCTAGTAATTATCTTACTTTCTCGTACCTCTTTTCTTGTACAAATACAATGTTAATTTCGATCATGTTACCTTCTTCTTCTTTAGTCCTTCATTTGTCTTCTTGATGTTTAGTGAATAAAGGACATTGTGGAGCTCAAATATGTGCCTTTGTAGCAATAGAAGCAAGCCATGTTTTCCACATTTGGAAGTGATGTGTTGGGATCTCTTCGTCCACCACCTCGACCCTTGCCTTGTCTTCTTCTTTTGTGAGGTTTGCTTTTGATTTGTTGGATTTGGTTCATATGAATTTTTTTCTGTTTCTTTCTAAGACTATAACACTCTTGAGTGTTATGGGAGCATGTATTGCATAAGTGGTATTATTTTTACTTTGGTCGTTCTCTTTACTTGATCTCCATCATTTCTCAAAAACTTTATTGAGTTTAAGTAATAAATTTTTTTCTCTCTTCTTGTTTATATTATCTTGTTTCGTCTTTTTTGTATCCTAATCATCGTCGCTATCCACTTCTCCTCTTCTGGGCTCCATATACTGATAATTTTCTTCATTTGCATATCCATCTCGTCGTGCAAGAGTCTGTTGGTATTGTCATAATCTTTTTCAGTTCATCTGCATTTGCATATCATAAATGTTACAATGGATGGAAGTATTTAGAATGAACGATGCTCCATAACCACATTATAGAAAGATAATCCGGAACAAGAATGGTTAGTCTAGACGAAACTAACCAAAAATATGTTAGAAAGTCACTGATATTTCCTTCTCCTGTCCTTTCATACTTCCAAGTTTGAACATGATGTCTATATCTTCTTTTGTCTCCTGAATTTTTTTTAAGAATAGTGTTTCCACCTGATCTCATGGTGTGAGATCATCGATTTCACTTTGAGTATACCAACCACATACTCATTTCTTGAGTGTACTTATAAACAAAACAACTTTGTAAACTAGATATTCTTTCTTAAGAATCATATAGTGCTCAAAGTTCTAATCTTCATGACGTTTCTCTATGAACAGTGACATGGACATACAGAGCCTTGTCGTCCTTCCAGTAAGATTTGGATTTCTCGTAGTACTGATAGGATTCAGATTGGTATGTGGTGTTGATATTTGCTTCGGCCTAGGTGCTGATATTGAGGTTGAAATATTAACTGCTGGATTTGTTCTAGTGGTGTTGGTTTGTGTGGTTTGTTGAATTGTGCTTGGTATTCGGAATGTTGTAGTGGTAGTGAGAGCAATTGGTGCTGATGGTGGAGAAAGGATATGAGAAGTGCTCGTATTGAGGTTTTCCATTTTTGTACTTTTTTGAGTCATGTATAGAATAGTAAATTTTCTCTTACAGCAATTAGTCTCAATGTTCCTTTCGATCTCTCTTGTGGTTCCGTTGTGAACGAACCTCTCCATTGTTTTCTTCTCTAACTCTTCTCTTTCTAATCTGGATATGAGTTCAAAGAATTCTTCGGCATGATGGTGGTTCAAACCTGCTTGTTAAATGATATCCGACTTTCAACTTCAAACGTCTCCCCTCCTCCTTAAGTACTTGTTATTCTTCATATTTTTGTAGGAGAAGAATAAATTTTTCTTATAGCTCTACGAGATCTTCATGATTCTTAAGTTTCTATTCGGCTTCTTTGGTCAAAAAGACATTCAGTACCACATGTAAATTGCTAGATTATCATTTCTAATCTTCTAATGGAAAGTTTATCCAATCGATGATTTGTATATTTCAGGATTGATTTTACATCGTCTTCATATGTTTCATTGTATCATACATACAGTACCAGTTTATTTTTCATGTTTCCTTAGACTATCTTAAAACTTCATGTTGATCTCTATCTAGTACAATACTCCACTACCAATCTTTGTAAATTTGGATAACTATTTTGAGAGTTCATCATCAGAGTTGTAGTATAATACTAATATCACTTCCTTCGGTTCCATAACAGAATATTATCAATGTGAAAATTATTTGTGGATGAAAGAATGCTATATTGTTTCCAATATGCGGATATAAAAAACTCAGATATTCTTGACCATGTCACGGTCGGACCCCGGTGGTGGGATATATGTTGAGATTAAAGACTGGCATTTTGTTTGTAAGATCTTCGTCTTGTTGTGATTTTGCTTATTCATCTACTTCGTAGACTAATTATCCCAGCTATAAAGAGTATACCTCCATAATTTTTTGTTTCGGTTCTCCATCCAACCAAGTCAATCTATCGTCTCTCATTCATCTTATTTCTTTTCCAATATCTTTGTTATCTTTCTTCTTGCAACTATTCGGCTTCTCTTGGATCCATTGCTAGCCACTGTGCTGGTTACAACACGCTTGCTGTCAGTTTCTCCAACATGGTCGTCATAATATTTCTCGTGTAAGATACCAATAGACAAGAGTCCCTCGTAATGAATGCGAGAATGCAAGTGATACATGATTTCATCCATGTCATCATACATTCAAGGTATATACATTATGTGCACAAGTTTCTTTCCGAAACTATAAATCCTCTTTATACAATTTCCCATATATAGTTGATTGATCGATTGAAAAGTGCGATCTTGATATACTGATCGTTTAACAACACATTGTCGTAGATTGTGAATTTTTGTTTGAGAATACATAGATATCTAGCTGTAGAGAGATACGATGGGACCTTGGACCAACTTGATAAAGCCCTTGTGCTCTCTTGTCCAGTCGATATGACTTTATCTGGACTCTAGTATATGTTTGTCTCGGTTTCTACTGACCTAAATTGATCTTAAGTGTAACACACGTGCACCACACAATACATTTGAGTGTTCAATCATGCTCTAAAGTCCTTGTGCTCTCCTATCTAGTCGATCTGACTTTATCTGGACTCTAGTATCTGTTTGTCTTTGTTTCTACCGACCTAACTTGACCTTAAGTGTAACACACGTGCATCACACAATACATTTGGATATTCAATCATGCTCTAAGTACAAGAAAGATTCATACATGATAAGCATATTTTTTAGTTCACGTAAGCACCTTCAAACAATCCCTTAGACTGGCTTGTGCACTAACAATACTTTCTTCATTGTTTTTCTCGACAAATTACGTAAAATGCACAATTCTGATCTTCTATGGTTTACTGATATGAGCTCCACTCAAGATGAATCTTACAGCAATGGATGGTCTAGTGTACAAGCTTTTCAATGATAATAATAAGACAGTGATTGGAATCAAGGTAACTCCTACCACAATAGATCAAAATTGATCATTTCTAACACTTATAACCTAATGTCTCAATCTTTCATCTTGGTCCGCAACGTTTAATCTAAGTTTTTAGTGATCAAACAAGCTTCAAACTAAGCTTGCAGCAAACCACTAGAAACCTTGTCTTCTAGAGCTTCCAACAAGATAAGGCATGCATGCAACAAGCAACCATTGAGCACGGGACATGACGTCGAAGACAACAATACATTGTACTTAGAGATTCTCAATCAGCAACTTCGACATAGTGTAATACTTTCTCTGATTATGATCTCCACGTCAAATTGACAACATAGCTCCCTTAACTCACTTGCAGCAGCTCCAAGAAGTTCCACCTCCAAACCCCAAGTCATTTGTTCAAAGGCATCCAAGAGATGTAGGTGAAACCGCTCTTCTTCTTCAAAACTCGTCACACTGTAATTTGAACTTTGGCAACCTATTGCTCTTAACTTAAACTTCCAACTGAGCTCAAACTTCACAAGAAATCCTCTATGACCCCTTACTACTACTATCTGAAATTTTAGCTTCAGATCTCAAACCAATTGCTCGAAATGGACCAAACTTTTTGTCTATGCTAACTTATGAGCTTTATAGACCCCAATGGCCAAAATCCACTACCCCAACACACTGGTTGAAATTTAACAAGTAATAAGTTGATATTGCACACTCCAATCCTGGAATTTTTCACTCAGAGATTCGACCCCATGCTCATGAAACAACTCAACCTTGAATCCAAGAAAAAATGATTTTACTTCTACCTCTCAACTGTTACAGTCACTTCATTCGACCATTTCAAGATGAAACTTAACCCAAGCTTAGGACTAATTTATATCAATGCAACCAACACGTCATCAACTATCCAACCCTCTTGACAGTACTGAAAGATCACCTCTCAAGCTCTCGAGGTGTAGAACCATGACTCAAGTATCAATTCGACCCCTTGACTTTGAAAGATCATAAATCCTCACTCAAAACTCCAAATTGATTGATCTTCTCTTCATATTGTAGCCCAGCTCTATAGCTTTCCAACGAGACCTCAGTCTCCATGAATTATCTCTGAGAAGGCCTCTGAAACTCTAAAACCGTCCTTGGATGTTGGATGAACTTGATTGGTAAAAAATAAACCAATGAGAAAGAAGATTGGAGATCACTTTATCCCTTATTCGGCACTATAGATTGAGTTGTAACCCTAAAAACAATCTCACACCTTCAAATCTTGAACCAAAATACTTCAGACTCCAAACTTAACATGAGATAATCACCTTCACCAGACGTTAGAGATAATAATGACATAAAATTACGCGAGATTTAATACAAAATCATGATAATGACCTTGAATTGATCTTTGGTGAAAGATACGACAAAAAAAAGAAGAAAACATCACTTGATTAGAGTATTCCTCATCAAAGTTTCTCGTGATCCACGCATGATGATTAATCTTCCGTCGGTAATGACATCGAATATCAACCCAGATGTTGAAAGAAACATTGGCTGGAAAGTTCTAGTCCATTCACTTGTCAAAGTAAGATGTACACAGTCAAGTCTTTATTCTTCTCGTACGTGATGATCGACAAAATCACCAGAGTAAACAAATCCATCACCCTCTCCATGAACTCTTCTTCAAAGTAGAGAATGAATCACAGTTAAAAAATGATCGTGATGGATGTAGTGAAGCTTGATATGGAACGGAATCGAGAATGGAAGATCTATAATTCTGATCAATCCTCCATCCATGAGTACAACTCTCACAACTCTTCAGTCTCCACGTAAGACACTAAGAAACACTCAAGAAACACCACGCAAGAAAGAATGTCTCCACGAACCCTTGACCCTCTATCTTATATCCAAATTTGATGACAAGAGCCATTCATGTGAATGTCCACGAATCATTGTGCTAGCACGTCTCATTATCATGTGATCTCACATCTCAGATAATCATGAATGTGACACAGAATACGCCATCAGTCGAGTTATATGAAATGATTTGCGGAACATAGAAAATCAATATAATACAAGTTGTACGCTAAATTCACATGTGAGTCGTGTCAGAACACGACAACGCTTGTAGATTGTTATAGTACTGCCAAGAATCTGTCTTAACTGGCTAACTGCCAGATATATCTGGATAATCTGTCTGATACATACTTATCCGTTTATGTTCTAGAACAATCTGGTCTTCAAGTTAGTACTCCAATCCGACCAACATCTCGTATCTCTTTTGTTTGTCTTCCATATGTAACTTTCAGACTATTATCGCGATTGCAAGTGAAGAGAGAAGATAACACTCAGTAGTGCAAGTCTTGACACCTTTCTAATATCATCCTCTTGATCTGAATTCCGCTCTTAGTCCTCGATGTTGTCGTAAGACGAGAGCGGTTATTGGAAAAGCGAAACTTTCTAGGTGTGATCGAATATGAGGTTGTAGTTGCTAGTGTTTTCTAGAGATGGACGGATCAACGTTTCTTGCAAACTTTGATCAAAATATATGTAGTTTTGATCTATCACTCTCTCTAAAACTTTGTAAAGTGATAGACGACACTCACATGTCTCCATTTGCAAAGTCTGAGCTCTTTCTCGCAAAAGGACTGCAAGCTAAACACTGTGGGAAAATTTATCAAAAATGATGCATCTCAACACCCTAGTAATTCTAACGGATGATATCTTCACCTTTGAGATTCAAATCAACGTGAAACTTGGGTCCGTAGCTGAAAAAGCACTCTTTGAGCACACTCACACAATATTAACAGTAAATTCTCTCACAGAATTAAGAAAATACTCCAGAATTCTCAAGTCTATCACTGTTTACTCATAATTTGTACACCAAAATTTCAATTGATCATATCTCGGACTTCTCATATCCAGATCAGTCAAAAATTAAAACCAACACCACCAGCTCATTCAAATCTCTTGAGTTCTATCTTGATCTCACTCAGATCAGCTTGCACCGATTTCTATGTCTAATAGGACATTTACTTTGTTAATTTGAACTCTTTAACTTCAATCGATGATATCTCATTCATCTTGGAAATTTAATGATCATTGAGTCCATAATTACCAACTCATGAAATCTTTCCAACCCTATCTTAATCTGTCTTTGATCAAATACACAACAATTTCTATGACTGCTTGAGCATGCACACTTAGAAATTGACTTCTTTAACTTCAATAAGACATATCTCCATCTTCCTGACCTCAAATCAGCAGATTTTTGATTTCACGCTCAATCTGCAAGAATTGCTTTTGATTGATACCTTAATCTCTTAAAGATCAACTTTGTAGCAATTGCTAGGTCATTTTGAACTCCAATGAGTACTTTTAGATTTTTTACCAAAAATAACCTATCAATGAAGAAGTCAAGGATTTAAGTTTTTTATTTTCTAGTGATCTACTTAATCATATTTGACCGTAATAAATGTTTAGAGCTCAGTTAAATCATTCATAACTATAAAACACTTGTTGACGTACGTGAAAGTTTTGATAAGCAAGTTCGTCTAATTGACGTAATTCAGCTAAACTACTTAATTATGGGAAACATCAACGTGACTATTTACAAAATAGACTAATAGACAATAGAACTTCAAAAAGTATAAACAAGTAGAAAACTGAAATATCATAAAATACGTCGGATAGTCTTCTGCTTGAAACACATTTATATATCGAAGTAAGTCCAAAATATCACCATAACCGCTTAGTTATCATAACACTGTGTAGCGATGAGTATATACAAGAATAAACATTCTATTAAACTTGTACACGATAAATCTATGTATAATAAGAAAGCGTTCAGGAGATTGTAGTTCTCCATACAATGTATCTTTTGGGGCAGTTGTGGAGAATTTCGTCGAAGCCTTTGGCTGAATTCGAATTCTGTAAGTCACAAGCTTTTCTCGTCGTCTATTCAAACCCTGCAAGGGTTTAGAAAAATTCGAATAGAACCCAATATCAACCCGGGACACTCCCATCACTTGCTGTATGTGTGGACCGTACCACCTCCCGCTGAATAGATCCGCTAGCTCGCCACGTTGTAGGTGGAGTCCATCCCGTGTTCAAGGCTGGACACCTACTACCCCAATTAATCAACAGGAGTTAGCCATGGGGTATACAGTCAAAAGTATATACTTTTCACCTCCTTCAACTGGTAACACCTTCGGTTTGCATACGTGGGAATCCGTAACACAAATACTTCATATCCTTCCCCACGGCCTTGTACAGTGAATTTCATTTTCTTTTATAGGAAAATGTATAAATGTTATAAAAATTTATTTTTTAAATTTATTATAGAAAATTAAATTAATTCATAAATATTATATGTTACTCAGTCCTGGAGTAGCCAACTCGTCTGGAGAAAACCTATAAATGAAGGGCGGGCTGCTGCGCTCCTGGGGATATAAGTCCGGAGCAGTAACTGTAAAATATCGCCATTTACCTAGGACATTAAATAATGTCTTAATCCTTCCCGCAGGAAGAGTTAGGACGTTATGAAGTGTACATGGGTGAATATGCATGCTTCATAAAAAACTAAAGTGGCAATACACCTCCAGGGATCAGTTCATAGGGTGTAGTATCTCGGTTTTCGTGACATTCTGAATAGGACCTCTCATTCAATTCAAGGTTGGAAGTCCTGGATGGTGGTCAATTGATGACATAACCTCTATCTGGAAAATATTGAGGAGGTCGCTCTGGATAAGCTTATCAGAGGAGAGAACAAAAACTACCGTAGAAAATCTACACCTTGAAATGAATTTCGAGCTTGACATGAGTTAATTTGGAAGAAATGAATATATTCAGACAGTGAGTATTCCTAGTTCCAACAACCGTGATAAGATAGGCATAATCTTATCACACCATTACGTCGTTCAGATATGCCACTTCCCAACTCTGTTCTTGCAGTGACTTTTTGGTTTGTGAGACAAGAAAACGCCCATATATAGCTTATAAATATATCTATTCGGTGTTTAAAAGGATTTTCAAGCTGACTTAGAACGAATGTATTACAATACATCAACATATGCTTTCTTACAAATACAAAAATTAACTTTGGAGAAAATTACTTACGAACAACATGCCGCCTTTGTATTGTAATCTCCTTGTTTGTAGTACATGAGCTTTTGTAACTCTGTCAGTATTAACAGATCTCAATAAAGTCCGTTCGACAATTCTTCAGTATTCAAACTCTTACATCCATGCATTGCTCTACTTTTCTGCTATAAAATGTACGATTGCACAAAACTTTCAACTCTTCGTTTTTTACATTACTTGGTGTTTGTAGGTTAGCAAACTTCCTACTTCGCTAGATATCATACTTTTTTTCTTCTCACACTCGCATAAGCTAACAACTTCGTTAATTTCACAAACACATCGGCGGATATGGCTGTTTGTAAGCTGACGAAGTTAGCTAACTTTCAGATTGACGTAAAAAAAACTAACTAGTTTGCTAAGTTACTTAGTAGTGAAACTTACCAATTCTCATTATTTTTTTAAGTTACATCTATGGGACTTTGGGTATCAATCTCATCTCTAGGTGTTTGTAAGCTAGAGAACTTTGCTAGCTATCATTTCTTAGCGTTTCACATTCATATAAGCTAGCGAAGTTTGCTAGCTATCGGAATGGCTTGTAGATATTGATAGACAAAAAAGCTAACAACTTCGTTAACTTAGTCACTGAGACTTGCGGTTCTCAGATTTTAAAACTGCTAGTGTGTTTCAAGTATCAGCACTCTATTTCGTATTTGAAGTTAGTGAATTCTTAACTAAGCTAGGGGGTTCATTAACTTTTTACTGATATTACTATTACTCATACCGGTTTCACCATTATCTTACCAGGCCCTCATTTCATGATGTTAAGACCATTACCATGTCAAGATGTAACTCAAATCTACACCAATTGCGATACAAAGTCCAAGAGTGTTCCGACTGTGGTAGCATTGTTTTGGCAGTACAACGGGTAAACAGTTGCCACCGCTTGTATTTTCTTCTCAGTTTACTGAAGTATATGAAACAGATTCCAAACGTACCGCATGAAGTATTGAGGACGGGTTGATGAGACAATTATATTGCAGAATAGGTAGAGAGACTGGTAGGGTAAGATCCTCCAATTAAGGAGCTGGGGCAAATTCGTGGCATGGGTTTCTGCACATGAGACCCGAATTCAGATGTGTGCAGTGTATCTAACGCAGATCCATGTCGGGAATGGTCGAGTATAACATATGCATGCCGGACGGCGAAAAGGAGAACCCTACTCACATAGCAGCCAGTCGCAACGAGTCTTTATTTGACAGAAGGTAAAGAATAAAGATGTAGAGTCAACGAACAGAACTCTAAACTTTAATTCTTGAACCTTCGGCGGAAAAGGGTTTTGGGATAAAACTCAACCTTGTCTATAGTTAAAAAAGGAAACAAACATATGCACCTAGTACTGCTACTGAATGAGCTTTTAATCTTTTACCCAACCCTTCTGTTATAAAAAGTGAGATAAAAAACTGAATTTGCAATCAAGAACGTCTTTTAACTTATAAACTTATCGTTAATTTAATTTTTAGAGCGTGTTTGTAAGCACTTCATTTATGGGTTGTTTCTGTAACCCCGCTTGGATGTCATATTTAACAGTTAAATATATTTTAATATGTCACACCTATTAATCTATAATTTTATTTTACTACTTATATCGTTTTCAATAATATTTAACAAAAAAGCACTTACCGAAAGTGAACTTGGATGCATATTTTATTGACATCTCTATCTCAGTCTCGAGATCAATATATTTAACCCGCACTAAGACCACTAATAAGAATAACAAGACGGTTACTCACTTGAGACCCCGCGGCACTCATTTTTACCCATTTCAAAGTACGTTACATGCAGATTTTCCTGACATATATTTTGCATTTAATTTTAGACGACGTATTCCTCAAGGCCGCGCTCACTTGAATGCTGGGGTGGATATTGGACTGACCTCTCTGGCAAGCAAGCCAATCTCCTGAACGCCGACAGTCCTGCTGACTTGTTGGGGATGTTGCTCGTTTGTTTCATTGTCGCGACAGGACCCATGCCATTGTCCACGGACAGCCCCGGTTGGTTTTTGTGGATGCGATCGGGACCGATGAAAACATGAATGCGGCATGTCGAAACAAGGCCCAATACCCTGGATGCGCTCAACTGATTACTTGGTCGACCAAAGCACATAGCCACTGCAAACTTGGAGTGATATAGATGACTCCATGCTGAAGATTATAATGGGAAACCTTTTCTTATGAACAAGAGGAATGACTCCTCTGCGATATACTGATTCATTAGTTGCTTCTGATATTCTATTTCGTTCAGCATCCTTCGCAAGCACCAAAAGGGAACTATGTTCGCTTGAACCCGCTAGTACGACTAATCTCATGATACAGTTTTCATTTGCTTACCGTCCAACGTCCGTAATTAACAAAGCTGGGATTTAGAATTTCAGTTGCGATTAGAGAAGTTGATGCAACATGAGAGTAGAAAAAGTTGGAGGATTCTTTATCACCTTCCGAGTTGATTTATCTCAATACGAGGTCGTGCTCCACGTCAAAATTATAAAGGCCGGAGTATTGTATATATATTAGAGCCACTGCATACTTGTCTCCTACAATGGGTTTCTCGACCAGTCCCTTCACACATTAAGAGCCAACTTTTATAAACCGAAAGTAAAACAAAGCTATGTACACTTGCATACTATCCAGTCAATATATTTGGGCCTCCTAGTTGTGATAGAGGTTGATAACAACGTAGAAATTTGTGTTCGAGATTCATATGGCCAAAGAAAAAAATCAAAGTAAAACAAAACAAAGTCCTTCGATGCTATTATATGAGTTTGATCTTCTGAGAACCTCTTTCCACTAAATATGCATCCCAACAATCCCTTCGCTAAGAAGACAAATAGGAAAATCAATAAAAAGATTCAAGGACCACATATCTGGATGGTCACACCTCAAGTTGAAACGTCCACTACATACATGTATTGGTGTGTGCATTGGCATGTGTATTCACCCTGGCGAAGTTAAGGTGTAGTTCGGGCTATTTATTTTTTGGACGACGAAGATTATTTATTCGTCTGTCCTAGTAGATTGCGGTCCTAGACCTCCTTGCTGATGTTTCGGCATATGAAAATCCACGGTGTACCTCTCTTATACGGGTTCTGTTGGTTGTGAAATATGGATGGTTGTAACACAAAAGCGTAGCGATAGTGTATTGCATTATTTTGTATCCTCATCGAAGAAAAAGATACTGTTATCTAAGGTGGCTATAAAAGTCTCACCATTTTCTAGAGAAAAAATAAGATATCAAATATCAAGAACTGATATCATAACTCTAAATCATATTTTAGAGTATTTTAGAGAATAAGTATGCCAAAGTTAGCTTCAAGCAGTCCATATTTAAACTCGATAGTAAATGTGAATTCTTATAAATTAATAACTATTTTGCTAACCTTCTAGACCTTAAAGGTTTGTTAACAAAGTATTTTAGTGTCTAAATTACCATATAAGTATGCCAAGATTTCCGGAATCAGCATATCATATCCAATCATTCACACCATGTGATAGAGTAATTTTTCTTTGCAATACCAAGCTATCTAAGTACTAGCACAGTGTATGAGATGATCATGTAGCTTCTAATGAAGCATGAGGTAAATTGAGTAAGTAGTTGTATTTGAAATATCAACAGATGCTTCCATCAATTCTTATTTACATGCACGTGAATTGCTGTTGTAAGAAGCTTCTATTTAAGCATTCAAAAATTATTTAACAATCATTAGTGCAATTAATATCATTATAAGTGCATAACAGATTAGTGAAAATATTATATCATATTATACATCTTTGTAATGGTGATAATAGCATGTACATCCAAGAAATGCACAAACCTCCTTAAGAGTTTGTGATGGAAAAATAGTAAAGAAAGCTTTGATTTTTCTTTCATCCACTGTTATTCATTTGTCAAACATTATGTGTCCAATAATGATCCACAATATATCACCAACAAATACTTGTTGAGTGATATTTGTCCATAAATGATAAGAATGACATGTAATATCATAGTATGCTCTTTTCGTGTAGTAGTCATCAGTAGCAAATGAGCATGGCATCGGTATTCTTGAATTGAGATGACATTCTTTGAAACAATTGAGGACATAGTTAAAAACTAAAGACGAGAACAAGTTTCTTGGAGATGGGTAAACTGTTGTGCAATGTTGCATATCCTTTTGTTGAATCAAAAAGATGAGTGGACTGAAGCAGATGTACAGTTAATCTTAGAAAGGGATATAGACAGATCATCAAAGAGATCTGGTGGGGTTTGTTCAGATAATCTCAAAGGAGATTGTAGTGATATAATTCATGAAATCATTTTCTTATGTGGTTTTGTACTCTTGATAATAAATGTGTACTCAAAACCTCAATATATATAAGTGTATGTGGTATGAAAAACAACTATATACCTTTGTCAATCTGACTTGAGATGATGTATGAAATGTATGAAAACTCCAGGTGATACTGATCTCTAGACGAGATTTGCATCCTCCATGATAATCTTCTTCTAGTACTTTCTCATTATTGGAAAAGGATCATTAGCAAAAACATGAGAGAGTATACTTTGCACATAAGAAATTGTCTCCTTTGGACTATATCCCCATGAAGAAGCTAAGGTAACAAAGTGGTCTCTAAATAACTCTCTCGATCACTATCTGTAGTGAAAGGAGAAAAAAAGAGGAGGATGGATAGCATTAAAAGGATGATGGGTCAAATTCTTGATTGGATTGTCGTCCATCATCAAAACATCCCTTGTGCTTAAGTTGTGCTGATGGAGAATCATGAAATATTTCAAGTATAGATGATTCTTGAATGCTGCTTCTCGAACTATCTTATACTTGAAACACATGTCTTGAGCAAATAGCCTGCATACCTAATAGAAAATTAAAATAGAAGTTAGAATATAAAATGATAAAGGTTGTTTCGCATAAATACCAAATGAAACAAAATATTTCGCTGTATTTTTAGCGAAACACGCTGTGTCTCTCTCTAAACTAAAAGTTCTGTTTGGTTTCAAAGCAATAAAACATGATTTGCTCTTATCTCAATGAAACAATACTATTTTGCTGAAGGAAGGATTATAAAAAATCCACAACAGCAAAAATGCTAAACTCTATACAAAATAAACTTTAAACATTCTACTAAGTAAACAACAATTCACATTGAGAACAGTGAATGATGAGAGGTAATATACCTTCCCATTTGCAACTCCAGGAGGTAGGTATCCTTCTATTCCATAACACGTAGTAGAACAAAGAGTATAACAAAGAGATAAAAATAAACATTATACAAAGTAAACAACAATTCACATTGAGAATAGTGAATGATGAGAGGTAATATACCTTCTCATTTGCAACTCCAGGAGGTAGGTATCCTTCTCTTCCATAACACGTAGTAGAACTCTTGTGTTTAGTAAAGTACGAGATGTCCATATGATAACATGGAACTTATCTAGACAAATCTCTAAATAAGCTTTTACTCCAAGTCGAGCTATGTATTAGATCATAGTCTTCTTGGTAGTCTCTACTACGTATGCTCTTTCACGAGCTAGCATCAACTCATGCTCGTTCTTCACCACTTGTACAAAAAGATCATCCGAATCAAGGACAAGAGTCTTGCGCCTTATGAAAATATGATGAACCAAACGAGACAAGAACTCTTTAGACACTTGTGCCGAAGATAGTTATTCTCTCCCCACTTCAGTCTCATATTCTATAGCCTTCCTCTCTTTTCAGAAGCTCTTCTTTCTGCTGAATGGTTCGAGTTAAAGCATCAGCTTCCTCCTTCTGCCGATTTATCTTCTCGAAGAGAATTCTATCTTCATCATCTGTTAAAATTAAACCCATGGTTTAATCAATATCAACATCAACCAAGTACATAACAACAAAACCATCCAACAATTAAAAGCAAAACTAAACTTACATAAGTTCAAAAAACATGAAGTAGAATCCATCCAACAAAATAAAAAAACATCTTATTGGATGATGGAGGATCTTGCAGTGAAGACTGAGGGTCTTATTCAAACTCGACATGATCTGAACTTTAAATTATACGCGACTCGAGAAGTATTCTAACATGAACCATGAGATGAGTCAACATCACACCCAAGTCTCGATATATCTCACCAATCTCTCCTTACTCATATGCTTCTTCGAAAAAGAAATCTCCGCATCCAAAGAGTCTAAAATGAACTCAGTCTGAATCACAATCTTTAAGACTCTCTTCTATTTTTGATTTCACGTATAAAGCTAATTATTGCCCATGCACTTCTTTCGGATGTGGACAAGCCAAAAGAATGCGATTGATGAGTTGAAATACTGATTGACCTCCACTCAAAGTAATCACACATCCATAACAAGTACCATTTTCTTTTTTCATCTTTTTGAGCAAATCAATCGTCTATCAAAATCCACTTAACACTATGAGGACACAAGATAATTGTTCCTATGGGTAGAACAAATACCTCATAGATAATAGACTCATCAAGCACAATCTCATGTCCTCTTATAGTAACACGATGAGTCTCCTCATCATAAGAATTAATAAACTATTTGCAATATGGAATCTGCAAAGATTATAAACTACAAATGAATGTCATGTCTACAATGTTAAAGCTCATACATATAAAAATGCTTCTGCACTAATGAATAGTATGCATACATGTTTTAAAGAGCTTATAAATATATCTGTAAAAATATTTCTAACCATACAAAAAGATCAAGTACTTACATCAGGACGAGAGAAGTCAAAAGACAAAGCCACCAGTTACCCCAATCGATCTATAGCTTCTTTTTGTACTCCATATAATGCATACTCCACTTCCTTTTTTCAAACAACATCATTTCAAATGTATCTCTCATCTTCCTCATGACTAAATTTGAACATGGATAGTCCCTCTCTCATTTTTTCCTCAAGCTCAGCTATACAAATATAAAAGGGAGGGTTAACATAATAGAGTTTTAGGATAACCAAGACTATAGAGCGAAACAACGTTGTTTTGCCGTAGTAAACCAGCAAAACGTATTGTTTTGCTCAAATATGATCAAAACAATGGTTGTATCGCTCCTATGTGAGCAATACAACCACTGTTTTGCTTGAGAGCTTTGTGATCTAGGATGTTTTTGCTCGTTTCTCAAAAAGACCGAGCAAAACAATGTTGTTTTGCTCGATCGTAGAGCTATCGAGCAAGACAGTTGTGTTTCGCTCAATTTCTGCTTCGACTGAGTCAAACAATCCACAAGTGTCTCGCTTGTCGTTGATTCAATCGAGCAAAACTGCTATGTCACTCACTGTCGAGTGAACAGTTCTGTTTCGCTCTACTGTACAAGTGAAACAAAATATTCCGGTTAATGATCGAGCAAAACAGTTGTTTCATCCGAGAACATAACAACTCAAGGTAAGAATTGCTTGAGTTCTCGAGCGATTCGTCTTGAATAGCTCATTGTAGGACGAACCACGATGATTCACCATACATCTGATAGCGAGTTAGACTAAACTACTCAGATGATTATAATGATTCAGGATGAATCGCTATAACCTAACATGTCTAGATATTCTATTCAAACGTAGAAAAAATCAATTCAACAAACACACTGTTCAACAAAGGCATTGGTGGTCGTTCATGGTTACATGAACCAGCTCAAGCCACACTTGGATTTCTCCCACCACCTCGTCTTCTCCCATCACTTGAGTTTCTACGACTACCTCGTCCTCTCTCATCGCCTCGTCCTCAGCAAAAGGCTCTACTATTATCTGCTCCTCTCATCTTCATCACAACAATTATCAAAATCGTTCAAAAATACTATCGCAATCACAAATATATTAATGTGTTTGATTTGGAGAGCACAAAAAAATCCACACCCACAAAGCACACACAAAGCACTCTCTCTCTTCCTCACACTAAACACTCTCACTCTTGCACCCTAAACACTATGCTCCCTCCTCTAAACCTTCTTGCCTTAAACTTCTAAACTCCTCTTCTACTCTTACCTCCGATCTCCTCTCCCTCTCTCTTTTCATCTCCTCTCTCCTCCTCTCTCTCTCTTTTCAAAGCTCTCGAGTCTCGCGTCCCTCTTTTTTTCCTTCCCCCATCTTTCTCAAGTTTTAATTTTCCCTTCTTGTCATCTTCTTCTCATTTCAATTTTCTCACACTATATGCAAATATTGTATGCACATTGATTTCTTTCAAGTTGATGCAAACTGAATACAGCGCTTGAATAAATTTATTTGTGTCAGAAAAACTTAACATTCTCAAGTTCTTGTATAAATTCCTGTACATACAAATGGTTATTGTTAACACATAAATGATCAATCTCATATTGGGATCAGTTTCAGACATACAAATCATAATGAGTTCAAAGAGATATCAATTTGAAACGGTTCGTTAATATCAACTTCATGATAGGAAAATATTTTACAGTGAGTCAATGAAATCAAAAGCCTTTTTGATTTCTTCTATATCTCTTCCGTTCATCTCTTGTCATTTCAGTGTAAAGAGTCATTTTTCATTTCTTCACTTCCTCCTTTTTTGAAGATTCTCTAGTCTTTCTGTTCTCGTCTAAAGAAGCTCGTCTATAATTTAGAAAGACTTTTTTGTATTCAGATTTATCTTTCAAGCTCTCTTTGTAAGTTGAGAGAATAGAAGTTCTTCGGTTAGAACTATGAGTTTCGCCACTCTTAGCAGATTCTGAAATAGGTCTGAGTTTTAGGACCTTGCTCACCTTGCTCAGATATGATACTTTCCTTGTTGTCTTGTTTCACTAGCTTGTCTCTCTCTCCAACACCATCTTCCTCTCCTTCACCTAGGTCTTCATGCAATGGTGCAACATGGTACAACTCTTCTTCGAATGGAACTTCACACGGTTGATATACCTCAGAAGGTCGATAGATAAACTCAGAATCATCTATGTGTTCGTCATCATCTAATCGGATGAGAGGATAATGATAATTCGATCCACCCAAATCATGCTCTAAACCCATAGAAGATATTGTCAAAGAATCTATATTGATCCGACTTCTAAATACAACGTTCATACGATCAGAATGAGGACAAGGAGAATTCAACTTCCTTTCTAAAGTAACACCATGAGCTATTTCTGTCTCAGTCACACCTCCACTAGTGCTATCTTTCAATTCTCTTGCTTTCTTATACATATCAATGTACCAAGCCACTTGTTTCCTCGGCTCCTCTCGGGTTGACTAAAAGAAAACCATCTAAGTCAGATATCTACGTTGCCATGACATTAAAGGTAGTAGATTTCATCAAACATCTTCTAGCTATGATCTTTGTCTTCCTCCCAGCTCCATATAAAGATGCAAAATTATCAAGATCTTCCAAATAGCTGATGATCTTGTCATAGTCAGAAGCATTCAAAGTTATTCCTTTTCTCTTCGATGTTTCAGAGCTATGTTTGCTTGCACGTTTCTCTCTGGATGAAAAAATATAACATCGATAACACTTTCGGTTCAATCAAATTGTGATTCAACTCGATCACTCTCAACAACTCGATCTCTTTCAAAACTGCAAAATGGTGGATGTGGACGTCATGTCCATGACCTAGAACAAGCGCAAGCTTCGCTTCTTTCAATTTCAAAATCACTCCACTACAATGAAATTTCAATGAGGTGCAAAAAATTGTCATATCATAGCCAAATGCATAATGATTCGAGCAGCGAATAACAGGCGAGGAGAACTCTATGGAGCTTGTCTTTATGTAAGAGTGAAGGTTGGAGATGTAGCTATTGAACGAAGACCGTACATCATACCTAGTGATACTCGGTCAACCTTACATTACAATTGTGAGGATGGAGACCAAGGTTTTGGATGAAGGATATCTTATGCACGAATCCGAAGTCATGATGGTAAGAGAGCGGTGCAGTTTCTAATTGTATCGACAAACCATGAGCGGAACATAGATTATTTGAGGAGTGACTCCGTGCCTAAGATCACAAAGGAGTTCAAGGATTTTTGACAAGTACTACTACAGAGGGAGGATATAGTGATATATTGGAGAAGGTACTCTCGCTTGAGAAAGAAAGTGTCTTTTGTACAAGAGTTGTGAGATTTTCTGAGAGTAGGTTTGGTACACATATACGACTTGCTGATCTGTAGAAGTGGGGGCAGAAGGTTGTGCAAAAGAATAAAAAGACCTAAAAAGAGTTGGTGTGCTTGAAGAGGATGATAGGATAGAAGGTATATATTTGGAGTTGGGGTTAGGAGATTTTATGGACGAGCTTGCTATGGTTGAGCAAGAAGATGAGGATCAGGTGGTGGAAGTACACTCTAAGGAGCTCTATATAGCTATAGAGTCATTATTAGATCATAAAGTTAGAGTTGAGACTAAGTACAAAATGAAGGACAAGAAGATAAAACATGTTGTTCAACCATTACCTAGTGATTCTAACCAACAACTCCAACAATCTTTGAAGGAGAAAGTAAGTCAATCTAGGGATGATGCCTTAGTCGAGTTGGTCACAAGTTTACAGAAGCTACGCTCAAGGAGTTGAAGGTTGGTTCTGCAGATTTTTTTTTACTTGCGGAGGACAATAAGTTTAAGGAGATGTTACAACGTCCACTTTTGTAAAAGATGTAATCCATCTTGATGTCAAATTCTTGGATATTCTTGACAAGTTTGACATGTCTCCATGAAAGGTGTCACCTTTGTGACGAAGAATGGATCTCAACTATCCAGCCAACGTTCCTTTCCGTTTGGGTTGATATTCGATGTCACTGTAGACCAAAGATCAATCATGGAGCATGGATCATGAGGAACTTTGGGGAAAAATATTTCAACCAAGTGATAGTTTTACCATTTCTTTTTGTCGTACTTTTCATTGTTGTAATATTGAATCTGTATTAGTCGGCGATTCAATCGTCTCATTCTAGTTGAGCGCTTTTGCATATTTACATTTCGTAGAGAATCCCTCAACATGTCTCATGGATTTTATGGTTTCTTCTAGTCTTATTGATCTCTAGTGTTTTCTTGGATGTTACAAGTTGTTCTAGTGGAAAAAGTTGAGTGAGAGAAAGATAAAATTAGAGCTCTTTTTGCTTTCATTAGTATACTTTTGAACCAATGGTGTTCTAGTTGTTCCTCACGACGTTTTTTGTGGTTTCAAGAGGCTTAGGATGTCCATTCGAGCGAATAAGGATATAGTTGGCTACAATATGAGATGAAGAATTGAGTGATTTCATGGACAATTGAGAGCGCTATGATTGATTTAGTAGAGGGGGGTGAAATTTGTATCCAATGCTACATTTTTGGTTTTTTCCAAAGACTTGTGAGGAGTTTTGAGGAGTTGTGAGTTGGATTGAAGAGTTGACTATGAGTTGGTCATCTTGATGTCAAGCTTAGCTGATTTTTGATCATTTTGGGTTGTCAACCAATCGATTGAAGTTGAATAATGCAGACGTGATGAGACAAGTATTGTAAACTATGAAAGTCATGAGGGATTGGCTATTTCTCGAGTTATGGGCCGAATTTCTAAGTGAAACTTTCCAAGATTGAGGGATGTCTTATCCATAAGTATATAAAAAGTTTCATTTTGAATGGTCAAAAGGTTGTTCAAGGTCTTGGATCAAGCTTACCTGGATTTGTAAAGCTCTTAAGTTAGTACAGATTAAGGTTTGATCCATATATGAGAGTTGGATTGAGGTTTTGATCTGAAAATTATAAGAGTGAAGGGTCCAATAAAATTTCTTGTGAAGTTTGATCACCATTGGTCGATCGATTTGGAAGAACTGAAGCTCTCAAGTTCAAAGAAGCTTTTGTTATTAATGGATTCAGATTTTCAGTCTATCTATTGTCACCTTTTGGTTCTTCCATTTGGTTTTTCAGCAGCAAAATCCTCTTGGGAGAGGATTTTGTTGCTGAAACTGCCATGCCAACATACAAGTTGACATTGTGAAAGTGTGGAGCTTATTTCAGCTCTATGTGACAAAGGAGCAAAGAGTCATGTTGAATCAAAGATCGCTGTTTGGATTTTTGGAGCTGCCAAGTACCTCCATCGTTGGTGCTATGTTGTGAATTGAATATTTCTTTGAGGCGTGCATCCTTACGTGCACCTTGCTGGAATGCTTAAGAGACTAGGTTGTGCAGCAAGTTGTATTGAGACTCGATTAGTTTATAGATATGGATACGAAGCTTGGTTGAGCGGCACTAGAGCATCTTTCGGTTGTAATAGATAGAGTTGTGGCGGTTGGATTGACGAGTAGCTAGCGTCGTTGGAAAGCTATTAAGTCGTGCTTCCAATGATGTAGGGTTTCTTTCAGTTAAATGGTGCAGAGCTGAGTATTTCAAATAGAGCATTGAGGGATATGTTTGTAAAGAGTTTTCTACAACTTATACATATCCTTTGGATCATAATAAGCTTTAACTTTGAATCGATGTAGTACAAGGTCACTTGTGCTAGAAGAGTAGATAGAGAAACATTTGGGTTGGAAAATTGAGATTTAAAGCCAACATATTCAAGTTATATATATCTGCATAGCTATGTACCCAGTGTATTCTTAGACAAAAAAAAACACATTAAACGACATCATCTTAACCAATACGTAGTTTACACAGATCTCAACCCAATGGCACCTTGTGTGCATGCATTGGATCTCCTAATCTTCCAAACCGTCAACCAACAAGTCGTAAGAACAAACTAGCATCTTAAGCTACCTCCCTTACGTCCGTTCATCGTACGTGAGGTTTGCAAAGATAATGATCAAGCAGCCCTCTTGCACCTTTAGTATAGTGCTAGGTACTGCAAATACTCAATCAGCATCAACAAGCTAAGGTCTAGCTTGATTTTCCTTTCTTTCGAACCTCATAATGTCACCTTAAGCATCCAAATGAGGTAGATGAAGTGTCCATTGGAACTTAACAACGAACTGTACCACTTGATGCAATGAAAGTGGAGATTCAAAAGTTGTGTAAAAAGTTTATTTTTAATCCTATGAGCATCTTTGGAGCAAAAATATGGAACCTTGAATTTTGACTTTCAAGTAGAAGTCAGTCTACGACATGACAGCGTGCTCGATAATCGTTGAAAGTGACGATTTTCTACGATATTTCTTGTTTTCTCTCTTGATAAATCTATAACCATGAGCAACGTCCTCAATCTTCTTTGAGTCGAGATTCCTATCTATCTTATCTCCTCCAATGATGATAGTGAGTACTCCACCTGGATAAGTTGCAAAGTGGATTCCCAAAGAACAAGATAAATTCCTACGCTTGTGAAATAATTTGCTTCAAGGTGTGTGATACCAAATCCTTCTACCACATGAAAAAATAGAGTTAGAGGTGGAGTACCTTTCGCTATATCATTATGAAATTGCAAATTTTGTGCAATACACGAGTATTCTGGACAAAACCATATAATCTAATTAATATATGTCCCATGGATATTACTTGTTGTATCAAAGCAAGGTGTAGGTACACTTGATGTGCCTCTTTTGGATACATGCTTGTTTAGGTAGTTTTCATAATATGATCTATCTCTTGCATGTGCTTCAGCCTTACAGATTGGTCCACTCCCTTTTAGGTGTAGTTCCGTGTATATACCACGTCTTCATGTTGACTTATATCTTACGGATGGGAATATTGAACTGTGAGACTATAAGAAGTCCACTTCTTGGTTGTTGCAAATAAGGAAGAGATGCAGAAGTACTATCATATGTTGATGGAGACGGCATTCAAACTGAGATATGCAATGAGCTAATTGTAGCAACTCTTGGAATAGGTTGTTGGACACCAACGTACATAGACGATGTAGGAGGTGCGACAACAATGTCAACAGATGGGACGGATGGCCTTAACAACATATAAAATGAAAAATCTGTTGAAAATATGATCGAAGTACTTGGTTTTGCTATCTCCTCAATATTGAAATCTGGCCCAAAATATCACTTTCGAACTGATAGTTGTGACAGGAAGAGGATGTGGTCTTGCACTTGGCTTGAGTTTTTCTCGTTGAGAATCAAGAATATGTGACTCTACGGTTGGATTGTCTTTGATTTTGGATTCTGTTGGTATGACTATCGATATTGTCGGAGGACGTTGTCGAATATTGGTGATTCCACTGAAATGGGTGTAACTAGAAGAATGTCACGGACTTTGAACCCTTATCGAAGAACTTGCGAAGTGTGCATAACTTTTTCTGAGTGGTACAAATCTGAAAGATGTAGATCAGATATACTAAATCTTTTTGCTTTGTAGACTCTGGATATCACAATTAATTTGAGGAACTTCTAGCTTGTAAAGAGCCAACTCGATCATACACAAGTTTGCTGCATCTTCGAACGTCTGATTGGTACCAACACGGTTTGCTGCTCAGGAGGCCTAACTCATGTAGTGCGGGATCATGAACATGTTATTTTGTAGCTAGAGAAGTCCGCTAGCTTGATAAAAGCAAAATAAACAACGTAGAGAAATAAAAAAGATGCATGAAGTTCGTGACTAAAGGATCGTAATCTGATTTTTTAGAACATAATGAACACGTGAATGAAGCTAACGGGGTCCAATAGGTTCAAAATATTTAGAATAAATTAGTCTGCTTACTCTTTGGTGTACCCATCGACATCTTATTTTGTAGCTATGGAGTCGGTAGCTTGGAAAAATTAATATAAATAACACAAGAAAGTAAAAACAAATGTATGAGTTTCGTGGATAAAAGATCATAACTGGACTTTGTAGAACTCAACAGACTCACGGATGAAGCTAGTGGAGTCCGTTAGCTACAAAATATTTAGAATAAGTTAACTTTCTCACTCCTTGATATATCCATCGACATCTTATTTTGTAGCTAGCGGAGTCCACTAGCTCCAAAAGAATAACATATAGAAGTAAAAAAGATGCATGATGTCCATGGTTTAAAGATGATAATCGGATTTTGTAGAACTCAAAAGACTTGTGAATGAAGCTAGCAGAGCTACTTCAAAATATTTAGAATAAATTAGTCTTCTTACTCCTTGATGTGCGCATAGACATGTTATTTTATAGCTAGCGGAGTTCGCTAGCTTGGTAAAAAGCAATATAAATAACTAAGAATGTAAAATAATGCATGAGTTTCATGGCTAAAGGATCTTAACTGAATTTTGTTGAACTCAACAAACTCATGAATGAAGCTAGCGGAATCCGTTAGTTTCATTCATGAACTTAGTAACACACACCATTCAAAAACTCGCGGCTAACTTTGCAACCCCTTCTAAACGTAGTGGCCATAGGATCCGGTATTTGTACAAATTTGGTCATAGAACTTCTCCCCACCAGTCGTAACTAATATTCTTCCGGCTATAAGAGAATATTTCTTCCAAGCTTTGACACGCACTATTAAGCACTTTCACCATTGAAAGGAGTTTTGCAGAATTACATCTCAAGACAGAATTGACATACTTCATACTGTCCGTTCTCTTGAGTAGGAAGTTTGCTTGAGGCTCTCGTCTTGGGAGTATCATCTTACTTAGTCGGACGAGCAGAAATGGACGGCGGAGCATAGAACAAGGTTGTTGAAGAAGCGAGTCAAGTTTCACAAATTCTTGATAGTAGGACCACTGAGTAGCAGTGAAATATTTCTCTCTTCTAAAGATTACAAATAGTATTTGTACTTCTGGTCGAGTACTATGTCAGGTTAAAATGGTCTCTTTACAGATGAACGGCGTCAACCTCTTTTGGCTAACACATAGTGGTGGAGTTCAAGCAAAATTGCGACTTCTACTTCTTCTTCGTTCTTAATTTTTTATCGTCACGTAGTTAATTACAACTGCCTAAAATATTCGCGCGCGAATATATACTGTTTTAGCGGTTGTAGAACTCTATTAAAGTTCACGAGATTAGGCTTATACTCCTGTCTTGAGTAGAGGACGATAGATTGTTAGCTGTGGCCATGTTCAGAGCGGTCTCGATGGTAAGTTTTGGTTTTGGTTTTTCAGTTCTTTCTTTGTCCTTTCTAAAACATCAACAAACGTCAACAAAGAACTCTGCCGAGAACCCAGTTTTGATACACCGGTTAGTCTCTATCTTAAGGCCATTGACTTTTGAACTCTCGTTAGATGCCCATAGTAGTGTTCCATAGCTTCTTCTGGGTTATATTCGTATGACCTATTTTCTACGCCTTCACCGATCTTCTGCACGACCTTGCAAGTCTGAAACTCAGACTTCGGTAAAGAAATTCGAGCAATAACAAAAGCAGGAATTATTGAACACAGTCAGTAAGAAAGCAGGCAGAGAGCTATAAGGTAATAAACCCAGTAAAGATTTCCATCTGCAATTACCTACCGAGGTCCGAACAGCTACGTAACATTCTGGATTCTCCTTGATGATGTATACGAAGGGAACGCACCTCTACTACGAAGCGTTGCAACTTTACAAGAGATCGTCTTCTAGGGTGGGTACGAAGGTCGAAACCTCGGAGAAAGGTCAAGAAGGAGGTCGAGGAGCCACCGTGTTACTCGGCTACCTGGCGTCAACGGCGAGGTGTGGTTGAAGAAATTAGCGTTTTGCCAGCGAGGGGAACGTGATACCCGAAGAGCAAAATGTCATCGACACAGCTGCAGAAACTTACTTTAAGTTATGCGGCGTTAGTAGGAGGTGGGCAAAAGAAAACAACTTGCATATAATTCTAAGCAGTAAAATGCGTTTAAATGGATAATAAAAGCTCTTGATACTAGCGATTCGAGAATCGGCGTAAACAGCAAATATGAATGCTCAAACTTAGGTCAAAGAAAGTGGATTGTGAACCACATTCAGAGTCCAATAACAATTACGGTACTGTCTATATCATTAATCATGATGACCGGAGCCGTAGTTCTACTTTCTCCTTTACGTGGTGCAGAGAGGTCCCTTCACCACCTATCGGTATACTCTTACCAGCTCTTTGGATTGCAGCATGCGGTGTTATCGATCATGCCAAGAGTAACAATACAAATTCTCTTGTGACCGGAGCGGGGTCAGCTTTGGCTCTGTATTATGTGGTTCACCCACAGTTAGTCACAAATCCATCGTATGCTTCTTCAGTTGGTCTTGGTGCGTCTCCGGAAGGACTCGACCGTCCTACGCAAGACATTTACGCCTTGATCGTTTCAATGGAAAGATTCAGCAAAGATTTTGAGTAAACTGTTTCTTGTCCCATGCATCGATTAATAAGAAAATGAGCACCTTGTAGGTTGCTCCGTATCTAGGTTTTCATTCATCGTCGTTCTTCGTGCAGGACTTTCAGCCGTTCTTCTGGGACTGAAGGGCATCCGGTATAAGGTAACAAAGAGAATGTTCCCTGCGGGCATTGTTGCGCTTTCCTCGTTGGTAATGGCGGGAAGTTATATTCATAATATTCTGAAGTGTCCTTCATGAACAGAAGGGACCGTGTCCTGCATGACTGTGCCGTTGCCGCACAACTCCAACCTGCATAATAACCTTCCCCCGTTGTTCCCTCTTCTGCTTCGACCGGTGGGTTCATGGAGAGTCGAAGTTCTATCATTCAATACCTCAGAGTGTGGTTCCCGAAAGAACTGTTGTAAGACGCCCTTGTCTGTAGGTTGAGATCCGGCGCGTGTCCACCATCAGCAGTTTTCATTAGCCTTTGTTCTTTCTACAAATGTCAGCTTACAGGTAAAAGTTCTTCCAGAAAAGGTTTTGCTAGTTGGAAGGGAGAGCTAGTTTAATGGAAGTATATTTATCTACGATGTCAACGTCTTTGGAAGGAGAAGATATTGTTGCCTTTTTCCTTCCGACTTTACAGCATATTGCTTTCCCTGCCTATTCACTTCTTCCATCTTGAGACGGAGGTAGCAATATGCAGGAACTTTAATTTATGACTAAATCCTACTCGCAGAAGGATTTGGTCATAAATTACTGTAAAAAGAATAAGTATTCATTCGTTCGCTACATCGACTATATAGCAAAGCCGGCGTTCTTTTGTATGTATTCTTCAGGCGTTTTCAAGTGTCTACCAGTGGGTTTTAAGAAGACCTTCAGGAACCCACGCGAACATGAAAGCTCCCTTTGGAGATGCAGCGACGTGATTAAACCTTCAAGCGTTTTCAAACGTCAAGAAGTTGGGTTTCAAATATGCATACAACATGGACTTCTTGCCAAAGGAGGGAAGGAAGAAAACAAGAGGATTATATGCACTAAAAGTATGGACTTCTTATTGCTTAACACTTTTTTAGGCACTGTACTTCCGGTTCTGCAGATATAAAAATAGACCATATTTTAGAAAATGATGAGTCAAAAAAAGAAAAATGCCCAATAAAGAAGATTATATAGTCTTATTCTAAGCGTGCATAATCTTCCCATGAGTTCCGTATGTTCTTGTAGAATTTCTATTTATACATAGTATTTTCAAACCAATGGTCATGTGACTATCATATGTACATGTACTGGCTATATGACACATGAAAATATTTAGCACAGTGATTGGTGCTTGCGTTAAGACTCAAGAGATCAGGAGTTCAAAAGCCAATCTGACTCTCAGGAGTTATTTCCTTTTCTCTGTACAGCAAAAACGGAACAGTAATAAGAGTGGATTGAAGACTCTTGAATAAAGGTGTAGAGAATAAAGGACTCTTATTGAAAAAATTCAAAGTTTAGAGAGGTAGTCTAAGAATAAAATATATTTAGAATACTCCAAGATGATATCTGATTTTTTTTCAAAATAAAATACTGTATCTGCAAAAAAATCATTCTAATGCATAAAGTAAATAGAGTATTTTATTTTGAAAAAAAATCATTCTAATGCATAAAGTAAATAGAGTTCAAGTGAATATGCATCCAAAGTGTGATTTCGACATGAAGACAAAAGAAAACAAAAGAGTAGAGTAAGGAGAAAAATCTGATATAGTTACTGGTGGATACTTTGCTTGGGATAGAAAAAATAGTTTAATCTTCATCTTTTAATCTTGGAATAGACTAGTTTTTATAGTATTTTCTTGTTTGCAGTAAATCAACTGGATAAGAACCGATATAAGATATTCTAAACAAAAGATGTGACTGGACATGGAGATATCTCAGTTTAGATATCTAAAACTGAGATGTGTCCATGCTTGCTATGAGAGTCTTCTTTCCGCTGCGTCTTTAGACAAGTGTCAACTAAAAAAAATATTCAGTTAAACATACATGCATGCTCCAAACACTTAAAAGATAAACAGAGAGAGTCCAGAGGTATCTTTCAGAATATAAGTACAGTCCAACTGAACTTATATAATTATTAAATAGATAAATTTAATACCTAATCTTTCTAGATAGAAAGATTAGGCAATAAATTTGCACTCATGCATATTCCTTCTCTTCCTAACTTGGAAGAGGTGAATATGCATGCTCCTCAGAAGAAGTGATTATGCACGCTTTTGGAAAGTTGCATAATCACCTGCTGAAGACCGTCCGTAACGCGCAAGCATGAAAACTCCATGTCGAGATGCAGCGCCATGATTAACTCAAGACCAGTCCCAGGTAGCGTTTACTTGGTCCTTGACCGTTTAACAAAGATGTCTTGAATTAATCGTCACTCAAATCTCTCGCGGAGTTCAATAGGGGGTGTCAAAGTTAAGAAGAAAGATTCTTCAACGGCTGAGAGGTAACTGGACGTAAAATTGTCACCGGTAAGTTTGTATATAACCGCGGCTCATTCTAGATCGCACTTGAGATTGAACATCAAGATTTTACCATTCATTGTTTTTTCGTTTCTACACTCAAGATAAGCACTCAGAGTAGCAGAGAATCCATTGCAAAAAGAATCAGAAGAAACCAGTGAATAGCCGTTAAGAAAACAACCGTGGCGTTTTCCTGCGAGTACAGTGTTGTCGAATCCGTAACTCCCGCCCGCTGCTCCCGAATATTTCAGAGATTCTTTAACTTTGACACCCCTAATACCACCAATGAAAAAGATTAAGGTTTTGTCCTGATTTGGTGTTGGTAGTTTTCCTCGCCAATCCCTTTATATGCATAGTAATTCTCCCGACCCTACAGCAGAGAGACAAGAACAAGGAGTGCGCAGCGCGCGACCAGAACAATGTGACAATTAAAGCAAGTATCGCGATTTAATGATAAGCGTTTCAGTCGTTACTCACCTTTGTAGCTTGTCGGGGAGTTAACCTGGCATTGCTTCAATCTATCAAGAGGAATAAATATGAGAAGACAAAGTTCTACAAGACATTTGTAAGCTACTACAATGGAACCTGGGTAGATGTTAGTGCTCAAGAGTAACGAAAATCTAACATCTACAGAGAAACTATACTATAACATTGTAACTCTCTAAGTGTTAACAAATGAATTACAACATACACAGGGAGAAAAACATACTTTACACTACAATACACGATGAGCATACAAGTGAAAAAATTTTAAGGATGTTCTAAATTGAAAACTCAGCTCTCACATGATCCATTTTAATTAAGTGTTTATTACGAATATCAAAATGAACAAGGGATAAGCGAAATACATGTTAGATTTTTGTTCTCATAAGTCTGATTTTTGTTATCATATCTTTTGTATCTTGCGAAGACTATCTAAATAAGTCTCTATCACATTAGGAACCTCGGTTGTTTTTTCACATAAACTCTTGCAACTGTTCTCCATTGCAAGTACTTCTATGTTCATCGTCAGACTCTTCATTGACCGTGGTCATAAACTCAGCCAAGTGAAAAAGTGTAACCTGTTGTGGATGACTTAGCTCAGTGGTCGTCTCAAAATCAATTAACTCATCCAGAGAGTAGAGAAGTCTTCGTCAAGTCATGAACAGTTTGGTATGTAACGTGATCTCGATTAAGACAAGTCTCCGCTAAGTATTGATAAGGTTATGAAGTAAAGTACTGTATTACTATCGTGTCCTCCGTTAAAACAATGGGGTGATAAATTTTCCTACAATCCTGTCAATAGTTATATTCGATTATAAATCAGTCCTTGAAAATAAAATTTATCCAGAGATATTAACAAAGAAACATGCTTCAAATTGATTGGCTTAAAAAAAATCTTGTAGTATAATTAAATTAGCTTAAATAAGATCTTGTAACTGCAAGATGGAGCACAATATCAGTCTCATGATACCCAATACCCGACCCAAAATGTTCCACATACATTTTGTCATTTTTTGGACCATAATCCTGCTGTCCAATACTCGTGCTTCATGGTCACTTTATGTCCATCTGCATTCTTACAGTTCATCTTTATCCAAACACCGGAAGAAACTCTGCATCAGCAATCACGTAGAGCTTCTCCAACATCGGCTACTTGTTGAAGATTATGAAACACGACCATTGTCCAGTACTCTGATGTCGCAGCTGGACGGAGTGCATAAACATCTCGGTTATACAGTTTTAGAAAAAGCTTTCAAATCATCATGTGAACCCGTAAGGAACCTTCAGTCATAAGGAATATCAAGAATATCACCAACATTCAACCTTTGCTTCTGGATAGAAATAGACATCTTTCTTACATCCACAAGATAGATTTATCAGTTGTAAGCTTCTTCTGCACTTTCTTTGCACCAAAAATATTTTCAGACGCATAAGAATAGTCTTACTTTTTTCTTTTGCATCTTGTATTCTCGAGCATGCATAAAATAATCTAGAAAGTTTGATGGCAGAATCTCCAACAAAGTCTTCATCTTAGAAGTTTTCTGACTTTCTTCAGCCGGTTCTTCTACATCGAATAGTTGTTAGGACAAAACATTTGGTTGAGAACAGTTTTCTACAAAATGAGAGGAAAATTATATCCATCAACAAGATAACCAAGAGAAAAATGCTTGAGCAAGCCATGAACTTCATGGGCTGTCATGCTTATTGTGGAGAAGACAAAAACTAGAAACGATAATTGAAAAGAATTTTCTTACCAGTAACTTCTCAAAGGTCATAAAAAAAATAGAGCTATTCTTCTTGAGTGTAAGGACCAATTTTCACTTGCGCTTTGCTCTTGTTTTTAAGACCAACCATCTGTACCACGGTCATATGGATGTAGTTCATGACACGACATCTCTCACACTCCTTCTACATATCATCCGTAGATAATTATCTTTGGTCAACACAAAGAAGGATGAAGAGTTTACGGTCGTCTCACTACCAAACACTTTTCATTTCACCACCATCACGCTTCTTCGTCTTTCCATCTCGATAGACTTCCCAGTTGTAAGCTTCTTTTACATCTTCTTTACACCAACTACGAAAAGTATTCAAACATAAAAGAATCACCTCATCTTTTTCTTTCGTCTCCTTGTATTCTCAAGCACGCATTGCATAATATAGAAAGTCTGGTGGAAGTCTAATCTTAGACATGACATTTCTTCTGCTCTTCTTCTACCTGTTCTTCTACATACATGTTTGGACAAAACATCTAAAAAAAGATAACCAAGAGGAGAATGCTTGAGCAAGCCATGAGCTTCATGGCTGTCATGTTGACTGCGGAGGAGACAAAAACTATAAATGACAATTGAAAAGAATTTCTTTCTTAGTAACTTCTCAAAGATCGTAAAAAAAGAATGGAGTGATTCTTCTTGAGTGTAAGGATCAATTTTCACTTGCGTTTCGGTCTTGTTTTTAAGACCAACCATCTCCGCCACGGCCATCACGATGCAGTCCATGACACAACATCTCTCACACTCCTTTTTCATCTCATCTATAGATAATTATTCTTGGTCAACACAAAAAAGGATGGAGAGTTTGTGATCATCTATAACTCTATGCACTACTCGCCACCAAACATTTTTCATCTCATTGTCATCATGTTTCTTCGTCTTTCCATCTTGATGGACTTCCTAGTTGTAAGCTTTTTCTGCACCTTCTTTAGACCAATTACTGAAAGTATTCAGATGTACATGAATCACTTCGCCTTTTTCTTTCATTTTATTGTATTCCTGAGCACGCATAACATAATCTAGAAAGTCCAATGGCAGAATCTCGAATAAAGTCTTCATTTATGAAGGATGTTTTTTCTGCCCTTCTTCAACATCAATTAGTTCTTCTACATCAAATAGTCGTTTGGACAAAACATTTCGGTGAGAATGATCTTTCTGCAAAATGAGAGGAAACTTATATCAATCAACAAGATAACCAAGAGCAAGCCATGAACTTCATGGGTTGTCATGCTGACTGTAGAGAGGACAAAATCTATAAATCACATATGAAAAGAATTTCTTTTCTAGTAACATGGAGCCATTCTTCTTGAGTGTAAGGACTGATTTTCACTTGCATTTTGGTCTTGTTTTTAAGACCAATCATTTGCACCACGACCATCTGGATGGAGTCCATGGCATGATATCTCTCACACTCATTCTGCATCTCATCCATAGATAATTATTCCTGGTCAACGCAAAGAAGGATGTAGAGTTTGCGATCATCGGTCACACTCCGCTCTACTCATCACCAAACACCTTTCATCTCACCATCATCATGCTTCTTCGTCTTTCCATCTTTGTGTTCTATCTTGATAGACTTCCCAATTGCAAGCTTCTTCTGCACCTTCTTCACACCAACTATATTAAAGTAAAAGTATTCGGATGCATGTGAATCGCCTCACCATTTTCTTTCATCTCTTTGTATTCTTGAGTACGCATAACATAATATATAAATTCTGGTGGCATAATCTTCAATAAAGTCTTCATCTTAAAAGGACATTTCTTCTGTTTTTTTCAATCGGGTTTTCTACATCGAGTAGTTGTTTGGACGAAATGTTTTGGTGAGAACGGTCTTTCTGCAAAATGAAAAGAAAATTATATCAATCAATAAGATAACCAAGAGCTAATCATACTGCTAATCATAATCATGCTGAATGTGGAGAAGATAAAAACTATAAATGACAACTAAAAAGAAATTTGTTACCAATAACTTCTCAAAGGTCGTGAAAAGAGAATGGAACCGTTCTTCTTGAGTGTAAGGACATATTTTCACTTGTGCTTTGGTCTAGTCTTTGGGACCAACCATCCACACCACGACCATCTGGATGCAGTCCATGACACGACATCTCTCATACTCCTTCTACATCATCCATAGATAATTATCTCTAGTCAACACGAAGAAGGATGGGGAGTTTGCGGTCATTTATCACACTCTGCAATGCTCACCATCAAACACCTTTCATCTCACCATCAGCACACTTCTTCGTCTTTTTCATCATTAGTGAGAGGCTTCTGTAATTTGATCTCGTGCCTCTGTCATTTATAGAATTTATGTTCTTGGACTTCTCACAGAGGTCCCACTCTAAAGACAACTTGGAAAGTACCTTCTAAAGTCAACATGACCTTTTGGAGTTCATCTTCAGTATGAACATTGATTGTTTCCAACGTCAACCGCTTCCTCAAGGCGTTTGTACTCTCACCAATCTTCGTACTCTCCGTAAACTGCTGATGAAAGTATTACAATTTATGATGAAAAGTGTACTGCGCCGTACATCTGCATCTTCATTATCGTCATGAGCAAACAATGCAGCTTCGTTCTTGGTAAAACCGGCATAGATAATGCAATTACACCAACGTAACTGTTGGTAACAACCTGGATACTCAAGAAGTTGGATTCTTGCAAGTGCATTATGATTACCTCCAATCACGTAGAATCATCAACTTTGAAAAGGAGGCGAAACCCAATTAGCCTTCATGGAACAATCGCGAGGGCTTCATGAACTAGTCGATGTAGACTTGGATCACCTCATCTGTTACACAACAATGTTCGATAGCATTCTTCCTTACACCTCATTCTTCATGTCTTGGGTGAACGTTGTCTCATGCATAGAAGTTAAGGTCCGGAGGGGAGCATCCAACTTGAAAGGAATAGATGCAGAGCTAGATTTGGAGAACCCAAGCTACTAGGGCCTTCCTCTGCATCTGGACTAGTGCGAGGAATACTAGCTGTAGATGAAGACTTTTGACGAGGTTGAGAAACTCCACAAGATGAGATGTGAGCACCCGAGTCGTGTGATACGGATTGGCTTTGATCTCGGCTCAAAGGTTGAGGTGGACGTGACCGAGATGATTGACCAAGACCTTCACGACATCAGCTGTCCTCCTCAACCAAGACCTCCCGACGGATAGCCTTGAACATGGAACCTCTTCAGCCTCGTCGATTGTTGACAACCTTGCTTTAGCTTTTGATCTTGACTTCTTCGCGGTACTTCTCTCAGCCTGAGCTACTTTCGGATGAGGAAGATACCCTCCAGCATTCTCAGAAGGAACAGAAATCAGCCAGAGCAAAATAGACTTCTTGATCACATCACGTTCAAGAAGCTTATACTTGGGACTAGTCTTCACAAAATCTTCCAAAGCATGCGACATATGTACACAAAAAGCATGGTGGTTAGATAAGCTAAGACAAAGAGACGAGAAGGAAAAGAAGAAGATTCTTCTACAGATGATCCATGCATGCGTAGAAGTTGAGACGAAGTCTAGCAAAGATAGGGTGAGAAGAGAGAAGAGACAAAAGAGAAAGAGATTATGACTAGATTTATGAATTATTAGAATTTAGAATTTAGAACAGATAAACCATTTAGATTTTTTTATTTTTGATAAAAAATATTTTTTATGATTTTTGAAAATAATTTCTTTATGCACTTCAAATCCAATTACTCGATCAATGAATGATTGAACTTCCAATCATTTGTTGATCTTTGATTGACTTTCAAATCTTTCGCTCTTTGGATGATTGAAACTTGAGTCGCTAGTCAGCGAATGATTAGATATGGAGCTCTAGAAAAAGAAATTTTTCCTAAGTTCACAAATCTGAGCTTTCTTTCCCTCTAAATTCCAAAATTTAATAGTATGGAAATAAAATCATTCGCTAGCGAATGACTTCTCTCTTCTCTACCATGTCTGACGGCCAAGGCAAACAACCCATGAACTTCATGGATTGTCGGCAATCCAACACGAACGGTCTACGAAGTTCATGGACTGATTTAGAGAGAGGATTCGCATAACTCATGAAGTTCATGGACCATCCGCTGTCCGAGCCAGAAATCCCATGAACTTCATGGACTATCAAGCTTGGACGATCGAGAGCTCATGAAGTACATGGACGGTCGGCTAGTGGACAATTCCAGCCCATGAACTTCATGGGCAGGTTAACACAAGATAAATCTTAAAACCATACGATTTCAGTTAGGAACTCATCACAATGGAGAGCTCGACTTTGATCTCTTTGCAAATGTGGGCTGCCGTCTTGTCCTTAGCAAAGTTCCTCACTGACAAGTCGTATCATGCAATGCCTCCGTCTAGTCTAATTCATGAGTACTTTGACTGATCTAGGATTAGATGAGACATGCACGATGAAGCATGCCACCACTGGTTCTTTGCCGCTCTCCACAAGCTCGGCTGCAACGTGCCAAGTTCCATCAAACCATCCATGAGGAATCATTTTTCTTTTCACGTTGATTTTTGAACCAACTGGAAAATGTCACTCACCGTGTATGATAAAATTTAGATGAGAGTCATAATTGTTGTAGTTTCTAGATTTCCTAGAGGTCATCTCAATCTGAGAGTTTACCACTAGGATGAGGATTATCGCTAATATTAGATTTTGATCTACGGCTTGCAAGAAGCAGAAACCACAGTTATGAGATATCGTTATCTCATTCACCTACATCATACGAGTCTTTTATTCTTCCAAGGGGTATAAGTGAAGGTCTTGCAAATGGAGTGTCTTTTGAAGGCAGAGAGACACTTTAGTCGTGAGATTTAGAACACTCATCAGAGATCGAAGTGACGTAACATTTCAGAGAAACTTTACGAGACAATTCACTTTCTTAGGGAAGTTCAGGTCAACCATCCAAACACGCACTCTCTTGAAAAGTTGATGAAAATATCATGCATTGTAAAATAAACTTAATTATAAAGAGAGATAGGATGAAGTTTTGTTGTAAAAACATGTGCTTGTGGAGCACGAGCTTTGATCATCTGAAAATAGAACGTGAACGTTGTTTATCATTGTTGTCAGAGTAGTTGAGGTCACGACAGAGTTTAGAGAAGAACTTAGGTCTTCCTTGAAGAGCGTATAGTGAAGCTAGAGCCGTGGAGAACTGACAAAGAAGTGAACCTTGATAGTAACCAATGAGGGTTCAATGTTTAACATTAAAAGATCCAGGAAGCATTTCATGAGGGAATCATCTAGGGAGTTCAGTCAACTGAGAGATCCACAAGGATATCATGGAGAGAACGAAAGAGAGTTCAAGGGAAGAAGTGACTCGGAGAAATCAGGGTCCCACGAGAACAACTTCTATACTCTGACCAAAAGAGGATAGGAGTTATAATTCAAGGAGCGATACTTGGGAAGAAGTTCAGTTCCTCCAGAGAAATCTTGAGTTTCAAGGAGTTGTATCTCAATTAGTCGTGACACTCTTCAAGGGATAGTGAACAAACCTCATGGTGAACCGCTTGTTCAAGGAAGTGGAAAATCGATGACAAGTATAAACGTGACAAATACAAGATATGATGATAATCACAAATAATAGTCTAAACACCTGACTTGTTCGGGACAACGTCTACAAGTACACAGACTTGACTTAATGTTCAGAGCTGAATCTACACTACCATCAACTCATTCGTAAAATAATTGATATGCAAGAGCAACAAAGATAAAGAAAACTCTCTGGGACTTGTCTCAAAGTGATTTTCTCTCATGATCACCGAGTGTCATTGAACTTCACTAAGTTACATTGATATCTTGTTGAGTTATCACTACACAGAGATAGTGCCCCGTCAAGTTACACTCATAACAACATTGAGACTCACGACTCAAAATATTCTTGCACACAATCATTACAATGACAAAATATCTAGAAAACGATGAGTGTTGCACTTTTCGGTTTATTCGGCATGGATTGACATACATACTTAGCTTACGCTCCACATATATAGTGAGAGAATCTCATTACCAATGAACAACCCTCACTGTCCAAAGGTGTACCCTTTTGAAACTCATCAAATACACTGATGCATAACTACTCTAACAAATGTGACTCTTACTATCTTGGCAAAATCTATAACCACTTACATTTTTTTCGCTCAGTTACAACTCCATATTTTTCCCTATCTCTAACTAATTCTATTAACGCTTCAATGGATTTCGTTAAGTCATTATGAATCTCTCTCAAGTCCGCAGCAACCAAATCCTTCAATTCCAAATAATGCACAGACTCAAGACTAGTATCCTCAATTTTCACTATGAAATCCTTCCACAACTTGATCAACAAGTTCTTCTCTTCTTTCTCCATCTCGCGAGTCACATACGCAGTCAAACTCTATTCCACATTTGACTTAAATTTCTGAACCCCGATGTCTGTCTTGGTACTTCCTCAAGTTGTTTTGTAATTAATCAAGCCATGCCTTCAACTCTCCTCGTTCTTGTTCACTTATGTGTTAGAAATCATCAATTTCTCTTGCTTGGGTTCATTGCAAGACCTCCAACTGTTTGTCTGATTGGTGTAAGTGGTTGTGAACTTGACAAAGTTCTCTTGTTAGCTATGCAATCCGACTTTCCAACACATCAAGTCTATTCCTCTATCGAGACTCCTTTGTCTTCAGTCGTTCAACTTTCACAAGTAGTGCAGACTCCCTTACATTAGATTCTCGTCCTACTACCTCTGCCCTCACTCTTTTACCCACAAAGATATGCATTGTTCTCACTAAATCCAAATAATATCATGTATGTCTTCAATCTACATTGTATACAGGACGACTAGTTTTGCAGTACTTTAACAAGGGTAAGATATCCTTCTCCATCCAAGTAGTATGGCTAACCACAATTCTTGGTTCACCCTCATGCGGTACATCATCTTCTCCTACGTCGATCGGTACTTCTCTACTCTCTCTTTCAACTCTCGATCTGTCCGTCTTATGCTTCTTATGTTGCTTAGGCATACTATGATGTCGCATTCTCTTAGGTCTCACAGCTGTACTTGTAGAAACCTCCAAATGATCTTCAAGTATTCTTGGATCTTGTATAGATTCAGGTGGTCTTTCAGATACTTGCACAAGTTGTCGTCTTATCTCTTGTGCATCATTTTGTTCGAGCTCCTCCTTTGGATCTTCCTCTATTTCATCTCATGATGAATCTTGCACAATTCTCGTCAATGCCTCACTAGTAGGTCCCTCCATCACACATCTCTTTATACTTGGTTCCATGTCGATTTGATCATCATCTTTTTCTATCAGAATTGGTTCCAAGGGTGACATGACATCGTCTGACTCATCTACTATAAGGTCAATTTGATCAGATGTAATGGCTTCATTTCTTGGAATAGAAATAGGTGTTACCCCGTTAGATTTCCTCTATCTCAAGTATCTCGGCCATGATTTCTCTCACATTCGTCGTAATAGGATCTGGAGCTAACTGTTCAGACACCTCATCTTGCTGCTCTCCCTCATCTTGCACATGTACATCACTCCCCATTTGTTCTCCTTAATTGACTTTCTCTGGTTCATCCACTACCTGCGACAAGAACTCCGCAACATGCATTGGAGACCAATTCTTTGGCAAGACAAGTATCTCCACTGGTGTCAACAAGTCTAGTATAGAGTTTCTTCACTGAAGTATTATTCTGAGTAGGAATGGAGAAGGTATGAAGTTCAAATCTTAGGTTTGAAAGCCTAGTTGGATTCTACAGACGAAGAGCTTTCCAAGGATACTTCATTTGTTGAGAACTAATATCGGATGACAAAGTTATGACCTTGGGAAGAATGACCGAAGTAGAGTGATGGTTAGGGCAACTTTATCGACGAAAGACCGGAGGAACTTTGCACGTGAGGAGAGACCGAGCAGAAGTATAAGAAGGGTCTGAACATTTCACTTTTTATTTTTTCACTTTTGGATTTACAAGAGCGTCTCTGAATTGAGAGTTGAGAATCGACGAAGTTGGACTTCGCCGAAGTCAGTGAGAGCGAGCACTTTGAGGTTGGGAAGTGAGATTTTGAGAGGAAGTACTTTGGACTTTGGACTTTGAACTTTGGACTTTGGACTTCATACTTTGAAATAACTTCTGACTTCGTCTTTTGAGCGAATTGAGGAATACAAACCGGTGAGGTTAAAGTCCTTTGCGATGAAGTGACCTCATCTTCGGTCGCATGCAAGACAACTCGAAGACTTGGGGTTGTCTTTCTTACTGCAGAACTGGGGCATTGTGTCGGCAGACCTCGTGAAAGACATTGTGATATGTCGAGAACATTCTCGCTCAGACCACGAGGAAGGTTGCAGAACTAGATCTTAGAGAACTGCAACTTTGTTCTCGAGACGACTAAGCATGCAAAGAAGGTGACCCCATGTATGACAACACCACAAGGTCAACTTTGGTTGAAGTGGTGAAATATACAAAGTTGTTCATGAAGATGTCAGTAAGGACGAACGGCTTCAAGGTGCCATGTTATAGATCTTTAAGGTCATAACAGCATCTTCAAGCCCTATCGGACTTTGTACCTGACCAACACAAGCAAGTTCACTCATCGTGTTGATACTAGTATGGTGGAAGGCACACTCGGCAAAGATCTTTCATTTACATGTATAGAAGTTGTACAACACATTTGACGACAGAAGATCGATGTATTTCACAGTCTTTGTCACATTTCTATCGAGGTATGCATCTATTAACATCGATCGAAGAGGATTTGTATGACCCAAAGATATTGGAGACGAAGTGTTGCATTTTGAGTCGTCAACATTGAGAAGAGAGAATGTGACTACACATGTTGCTTCTGCAAGACCAAGTACATAGATAAAGAGACGAAGAGCCGAAGATGGTACACCAAGAACGACTACTTCAAGGAGGAAGAAGAAAACGAAGAGGTTGGTGATTGATACTTCGGACGAAGAACTCGAACAAGAGGATCAAGAAGAACCATTGGCACCTACAAAGTCTTCATCGATAGAGATCGTAGGTGAAGTTAGGTCGATGCGAAGTCAGGACCAGAAGGAAGAGACTCAATAGGAGGACTTCGTACTTCAAAGAGTAAATTTGGAGGTACTGAACTTCAAGAGGAAAGTTAGGGAGCATAACTTTGTCTAGACGGTCTTCGCACTTCGCAGCAACAATATGAGAGGACAACTTTGGCCCATGGTGTGTGAAGTATTGGTAAGGAGTTGCAAACGTTGTAGCATATGTTGGAGTTCTGGAGCGAAGTCACCTTATCAATTCTCGTGTAGTTGGATATGCAAAGATAGACGTACAAAGACAAAGTGAATGTACCACTGACGCTAATAGTGTTGATGAACTCGGTGTACTTCGGACGTAAAGATTTGTTGGAGGAGAAGTTGACTTCGGACGAAGTTACGAAGTTGACCATTGAGAGGAATGCATTGTTTCTAGTGAAGTCCAAAGAACAGATACAGACTTTGCATTGCATTCAAGATTTGGAGGTGAAGTTGAACTTGACGACTTCAAGGCTTCACAACATCAAGTTTGAGAGACATAATCTACATGAGAAGATGATAGAGATGGAGATGTAGGTTGCAAAGGCCGAAGAAACAAGGACTTTGACAATACAAGAGATAGAAGAACTTCGTGGTAAATTTGATGAGGTATTGACTTCATACTTTGCCACTGAGCTCGATACTTCAGAGAAAGAGTTACTGAAGAAACTTTGTATCAAAATGACGAGGACAACAGATCCTTTGGCGAAGAGTAAGATAATTATAGTAGCCGGGTGAATAGTTATCGAGATGAAGGAAGATTAGAGAGACAGTTAAATCATCATTGAGTAGTATAGCTAGGGAGTTACAGTTAGGTAGAGTAGATACTTCTGTTCCGCACACAAGGGTATCCTCATCTAACGATCCAAATGCACCTCCTATTTCATAAGAAGTTAGATCCACCATTTTTGGGTGAACTTGTATATAAGTGTTCTATTGTTTGTACTCGAGATCTCTTTGTAGTTTTTCTTTTGTCTTTTTTTTGTCTGAAGTTTACGGAGCCATTGTGTGTTTGTCTTCTCTAGAGTTTTATCTATGAAATTTCATAGTTTGTTGTAGTAGGATTGGGTGACGAAGTTCTTTGTAACTTACATCTGAAGCATGAGTAAGAGTTTGAGATGAAGTCTAGTCGTAGAAACTAGTCTGAGAACAGACTAGCTACTACAAAATGTTTTTTGGAGCGAAGTTTGTTTGGACAAAGTGGTTATTTCTAGAAGTTTTTTTGGTGCATAAAGTTCTTCTTAGTAGTAGTGGACTTCGTGCTTTGTACTTCATGTGGAGTGATAACTTCATATGAAGTGTTTTTGAGAATAAATTGTAGTAGAACAACTTAGTGTATAGATACTTAACATTTATATTGTTAGAGGCTATTGAGTAGCAGCACTTCAGCAGTACTATTTTAGTTCAGGCATATTATCCAGGGCTCTGTATTCTTCTTGTTCCTGTGTTCATGAGGTCCCTGACCTATTTAATATATGTTATGTTGGTTGTCAAGATTATCAACTCTATCTTCTTGAATAGACTTGAGTTTGAACTCTACCGAGAATGATTTATGTCCGTGAGAATAAAAGAGAACTATAAAGAATCACCATTGTTACTTGTTTATTGTGTTTGGATGATATTTACTTGCATATCTGTGGGATATTACTACTTTTGAGCATCTTTTGGTTTTCTGGTGTGTTACATATAAGAAGTTGAATAAATTTTGGTATCGCTGCCGGGTAATTTAATGATAAAATTATCCAATATCAGTGAACGTAAGTCCAGAGATATGTATGTCGATGAATAAGTCTGATCCTCCTAGAGATATGTAATTTGAAAGAGATAGGAGGCATGAATGACGAGCAAAATATCGAGAACAGATTATGAAAGAATCTCATCGATTAAAAGAGGAGCATAACAAGAGAGAGCGAATATGAAGAACAACTAACTCGAAGAATAGAAGAGGAATGAGCCAAGCTTTGGTGAATCAAAGTCACCTCAGACACCAAAGTTGTTATCCCATACCTCTCTCAAATCTGCTCAAAGAGATCTTGACTTCGAAGAAGTCACCACTCGACTAAGTTATGAAACTGAAAATCAGGAAAGAGAAGTAGAGTGGAAACCCTTCCTTGAAGTTAACATAGTTTTATACACGCAGCTGTTTACACCTGGTCTTAAGATAAGAAGTACCTGTAATGTATCAAAACAAGCAAATGGCACAACAATACATGATAAGGTGAATCATCAAACAAAGCAGCAACAACTAAAGTAGTAGAAGCAATTACTACCTTTGTGGAACTTTTGCATGTGTAAGAACTGATATCTCAAACACTGGTACGGAAGCTTCTTCTGTTAACACTAGTTGCTCAGAATGACAATGTTGTTCCTTACTTGGAGTCAACAGCCGGACCATCGTTGTTCAAGAAGAAGCAAACAGCAATAGCAAGAATTGCCACTATTGTTCTTGTACAAGCTGTAGTACCAACAATGATCCCATCATCTGTCAAGATAGCTCATCCAGTTCCACAAACTACAGCAGATCTTGTTGTGGCAGCGCAACCCATCACCAAACATGGTTATCCCAAGTTTAGAACAGATCTTCAAATGATGACGAAGGTGGAGATGCATACATTAAGTTGTTTGAATCTGTATCAATAACCAACAAGGAGGATGTTGAACCTGATCGCTTGTGAATTTTTCTAAGTTTTCTCCAAAAGCGAGCATGCAGCTGGTATAATCATGCAAACAGAGTACCAAGAGACTTTGAAACTTGAGACAAGCTGAAGATGAAGTTCTGGGAGTGGTTTCCGGGAGATCAGATATAATCAATAAGTGTTGGAAAAGCTAAGGCGTTTGGCAAGAAGATGTAAGGAGAGTTTGAAAGACTATGTTTAGAGATTTTATAATCTTCTGGACGTCCTGTTAGCTAGACTGGTGTGTCGAGGAGTAGACGCAGGAAGTAGAGGGAGTGAGCTTTCCAATGCCATTGTGACTTCTTCTCGGGGAAATTGTGGATTTGAGTGCAGAAACTTTGCTCATGTCTTCTGGATGGTGGGTTCCTTGAATTCGCTCCCAATTGTGCATGGGAAGTGTTCTTCTTGAGTGGCGGTGACTGTCAACAGTTGTGGAAGTGTAGCTTGGCTCTTTCAGTAGAGCACTTGAGATCTACGTACGAACGGTCTTATGGGTAAGGGATCCCAGAAGACAAAGTAGTCAGAGCAGCGAAGTGAAGAAGAAAGAAGCCTTCTTCCCGCAACAGAAGACGACATCCTCGAGTAGAAGACGGTGCAACAATACTCACGTTTGTTGTCTTCCTCCCCAAACTATTACAAGCAGGGATGGCTTGTTAGTCAGGATCCGGACTAGAAGCCTGTCGGAATCTTAATTGCCTTTTTTCATCTTGTTTTTCTCTTGTTTGGATTTTCTCTTCTTCCCCATCTTCTCCCATCTTCCCCATCTTCTTACCTTCTTCTAGTGAGCTTCCGAGACTTCTATTGAGCTTCCGTGAAGGTGAATGTCGTTGTAGTGCTGCAGGAAGACTATTTCCGTAGGCAGAAGCCTGGGAAGGCTACAGGGGGCATACACCCTGTGATTGATCTAACCCGTTGGAATGTGAGTGTGAGAATGAGGTGTAACGACCGTTGCTAGTCGACTTCTGCGAAGCCGGACAGCATTCTAGAGGTGTGAGAAGACGAGCTGAACCCCCAGAAGATGAGAATCGCTTCGGGAAGACGGTATCAAGAAGACCGGAAGAAGCAACCTGGAAGCAGGAAGATCGTCTTCCCGAGCTTCTCTGTTAATAGTTGTGTGATATTTTAGTTAGTAGTTGTTTGGGCAGTTCCAAAGCACCATTTGGCGTGTTTGGAAGACGTGTGGTTTTGTGTGGTTTTGTGAGAAGACGGGATTTCTAGGCAAAACCCGTGTGTTTGTGTGTTTGAACAGATCTTAGAACTTAGAGCAGCGTTACTTGTGCAAATCCTCTGTGGAAACGATATCTTGTATACTAAATGGGCAAAAGGAGAAATCCTGCATCACTACATATAGTGAGCATCCATTTTTGGCGCCGCTGCCGGAGATTTCATCTTAGTAACTTCTGTTCTAAGCTTCCTGGATCTGTGTGCCTTTAGTTAGGTTCATTTCGAACTAACTTCGATTGTAGTTGAATGTGTTGTGGGACTCTATCTTGTTAGAAGACAGGAACCGCAACCAGAAGCTGATAAGATACATCAGGGAAAGTTGGAAGAAGCCACTTCCCTACTTCCAAGAACTCCTTGGAAGACTCGATCTTGGAAGACTGCAGTAAGTACAATAGAAAGCAGGAGAAGAAGACATTCCGAACCTGTGATCGGTTGTTCAGTCATTTGGTCTCCCGGATCTAGTGGTAGAAGAAGAGGGACATCTCTTCTCAGTACTCTGGTGGATGCCTCCGACTAGAGGAAGAAGCAGAAGACGCACGGGTAAAGATCTTGAGTGGGTAAACTCACCCCAGCGAACCGCTTCTAGAGAGCAGCGGATATCCCTGAGACACCAAAAGAAAGAAGAAGAGCTCAGGAAGATCCGATCGGTAGAGTTGGAAGAGCCTTCCATCTCGAGCATAATCTTTGGCGAAGACAGAAACCAACCGGGTGATCACGTGTATAAAGTAGATTTTGATACTGGTTACTCGGAAGACGTCTTCCCAAGTGCGAGAGAAGCTTCTCAAGGAGAAGGAAGACTGGAGGAGATTGTTCCCGACGTCTCGGAAGATAGCAGTGACAGTAGTTCTGACTCAGAAGACGACCTTCGTGGTTCAGACAGACCTGGTCCTTCGAGAAGACCATCTCCACCACCTGGACCTGAGGAAGAAAGAAGTTGGCAGTCGCACCAGCCGGCCGTCGACATGGCTTCCCATACTCGGCAGAAGTACCATCCGTACGACGATGATGCTGACGCGGACGACTTCATCACGATGTTCGAGACCATCTCTCGATCCAACAAGGAGGACCCTGATGTTGACAGACTCCGTGTATTTCCCAGTTTGATCGTAGCGAAGGGAAGGAAATGGATGAGTAAGATATTGGATGATGGTGTAGTAATGGCCGCTTGGGCTACTCTGAAGGCAGCTTTTCTGAAGAGGTTCAGAGGAGTGGGCTACGATCGTATGACCCTCATAGAGCTTCAGAGGCTCGAACGGAAGAAGAAAGAGACACTGAGGGATTACACCGAGAGGTTTGAAGATCTCCTAGATCACATCCCTCAGAACCAAGGAAGACCCGGTTACTGTGCTCAGCAAGCTGTGGACTGGTACTTGGGAGGATTGTCTCAAGATATGGAATTGTACTGCAGAAGAGGAGGAGGTGATGATTTAGCAGAGGTACAGAAGCATGCCGAGCAATATGAAACCTCGAGCATCACTCAGAATATGACGAAAGACAGAGAGAAGACCTCGAAGAAGTCCAAGAAGTCTTCTAGGAAGTCCAAGAGGAAGTCCAAGTCCACTGAAACTGATAACAATGATTCGGAACCAGCCTCTACTTCTGAAGAGTCTACGGTCGAAAGTTCAGAATCTGAATCTGAACCAGAGAAGAAGACGCGGAAGAAGAAGAAGGAGAAGACGCGAGCAAGGGAGGAAGTTGTGCAGAAGATGCCTCAAACTCAGATCATACAATCTGCACCTGATCCCCGCATCGATGAGGTTCTGAAGCAGTTTGCCGACCTGAAAGTTCATCTTCTGAACCAGAAGGACAAGCGGAAGCAACCTACGGCTTCCCGGCCAAACCTTTGGTGCAACCTTTGTAACTCTTCCGGGCACACCAGAGATCAGTGTACGCAGGACCAAGCTGTCAACTGGGCAGGATGAGAAGAAGACGATGAGGGATATCTACACGATCCCAGTGGGGAAACTTGCTATAGGATCGAGACGATACAACCCTTCACTCCTACGCCTCTCGCCCAATATAATCGTTATGTACCTAAGGATAGAGCTAGCAATGTATAGACCAGGACGCCCTGGCAGCCTTCTTCATCACAACGACCTCTCAACCCTCTTCTTGGAGCGTGCAATAATTGTGGAGAGACAGGACACTGGTGGTCCACCTGTCCTCATCCGAGAAGACAGATTGGGCAAGTGCCCTTGTGTGGGAACTGTAAGGAAGCCGGTCATTTCACATGGAATTGTCCTCAGACCTTACGGCCGCGACAAATGGTTAGATTCGCAAATACCACACCTCCTGCAGAAGCAGCATCAACTTCTAAGCTCGAGTTAGCAGTGGTACAGCACATCACGGTAGAAGAAGAAGATCCTGGGGATTGTATGGATTGTCTCCATATCGAGGAAGACGAACCAGACCCCGGGAAGCGCGAAGGAAAGGAACCTCAGCTGCAGAAGACGACTGTGGTTCAGAAGACGAAGTTACTTGAGGCAGCTTCTTCTTTTACTTTGGCGGATGGCACTGTTTGGAGCCCCAGCCCGGATTCAAACAGTTGGCCTCCCAAAGAAGTCTTGGATGAAGCGGTGTTCAAGGTAAGTACCAGAAGCAAAGGGAAGTCAGAATCTCGTCAGAAGGAGATCAAGAAGAAGAAGCAGCGAAAGGAGAGGTCATCTTCTCCTGAGCGGCCGTCTTCTCCTACTTACGACCGAGAAGATCCGAAGTACTTTGCTCCTGACATTAGACAAGAAGTTGAAGCGATCATGCAAGAAGAGCTGGAGAAGAGACGGAAGATAGTACAGCAACTTCCTACACCGACTACGGCAACACCTGTCTCACGGGAATAGCCTCCAGTCGAGGGAAGACACTCTTCTGGTCTTCCACCCAAAGAAGCAGCTACTGCATCTTCTCTGTTGGAAACTCCAGTCACTCTTCTGAAAAGATCTCCTTACGACTTCTTGCGAGACTTGTGGAATCAGAAGGCGGATGTAACCTTCCAACAGCTGTTGGATGACAATGCTGGTTACAAGAAGTTGTTATAATCTGTGCTTCGAGGATCGAGGAAGAGGAGGACAGCTAAACTTCCCAAGAGCACCCCGATCTTAAGGATAGAACATGAGGACTTGGGAGCCCCAGAACTTGATATGGAGATCCATGGCTGTCTTCTGAAGAAGGTACCCATTGATTCCGGCTCCGGAGTTAACATCATGACTGAAGAGACTGCGCATGCCCTAGGCTTCACTGAGTTCTAGCCTACTCCGAGGATCCTCAGAATGGCGGATCAGACCAGAAGACGACCTTTGGGACAACTGAAAGATGTCTTGACGGTAATTGGTGGAGTATCTTTTTACCTCACTTACATCATTTTGCGACCTGTAGCTAAGGTTGGATATCAGGTGTTGATAGGAAGACCATGGCTGTATGCTGCAAATGTAAATACCGACTGGAGAAGACATCGTTTGAGATTTCCCAATCCTACACCCAAGCCAGGTGAGAAGACTAAGGTCTCGCTTCCTTGGATCAAGATTGGACACCAAGGTGAAACTCCGTCTACAACAGAGGGGTACACTTCAGAAGACTCAGCTGCATCTTCTGACAGTGATGAACGGTATAATGAGTTTGTGGTGAATAACTTGTGTACTACAGAAGTAGCAGAGATCGCAGAAGATGTGATCTGTGGATACATTGAGTGCTACGAGATTGCGGAAAAAGAGCTTCCAGAAGACGAGAATACCGTCTTCCCTTCGGAAGATCCGATAGTTGGTCTTCCAGAAGACGAGAATACCGTCTTCCCTTCGGAAGATCCGGCAGTTGGTCTTCCGGAAGACGAATCTGAATCAGAAGAAGCTCCCAAACCGGAATACTTTGGTGCCAGTGAGTACAGTCACACTGAAGGAATGGTAAATCCGGATGATCTTCAAGAGATGGAGGTTGCTCCTAGGAAGAAGCTGAAGCTTTCCAAGGTGATCGAGGGCCAGCAGTTGGAAGACTTTCGAGAACTTCTGACGGAGTTCCAGGATGTCTTCGCATGGACCATAGAAGACATGAAGGGCATACCTCGAGAGTTGGGAGAGCATCGCATCGACTTGCTGGAGGGCGTTGTTCCTGCACGGCAGAGGCAGTATCGGCTCAACCCCAAGTACTAGCTTCTGGTGAAGGACCAGATTGACCAATATCTGAAGGCAGGAGTCATCTTCCCAGTACTTAGCAGTGAGTGGGTAGCTCCTATTGTCATCGTGTCGAAGAAGCAGACAGGGAAGATCCGAGTGTGTCAGGACTTTCGGAAGCTGAACTTGACCACGAAGAAGGATCATCACCCTTTATCATTCACCGACTCTGTGTTAGACCAGGTAGCAGGGCATGAGTTCTACAGCTTCCTGGATGGGTATTCTGGGTACAACCAAGTTTCAATCAGAGAAGAAGACAAATCGAAAACCACTTTTAGTACTGATTGGAGCACGTACGCGTACAATCAAATGCCGTTTGGTTTATGCAACGCACCCGCCACATTCCAGAGATTGATGATTACAATCTTCAAGGAGTATCTTCGCACCTTTATGGAGATTTTCTTGGATGACTTCTGTGTGTTTGGATCGAGAGAAGACCACTTGATATTTCTAAGGAAGTGTTTTCTGAAGTGTAGAGAACATCGTTTGGCTCTTCACCCTGAGAAGTGCTTCTTTGGTATGTCAGAGGGGATCTTGCTAGGACATAAGATTTCTGGAAGAGGTATAGGAGTCGACTGTGCTAAAGTGGAAGTCATCATGAAACTCCACCCACCTGCTAACCTGACTCAGTTGAGAAGCTTCCTTGGCAACGTAGGATACAACAGGAGGTTTATTGACAGGTACGCAGAGGTAGCAGGAAGACTCACTAAGTTGCTGAAGAAGGACGAACCCTACGTTTGGTCTTCTGAGCAGCAGGAAGCATTCGAAGAAATGAAGAGGCTTCTGTCGGAATCCCCTGTCCTAAGGCCACCTGATTGGGAAAGAGTCTTCCATATCTATGTGGATGTTTCTGCTTTCGCCATAGGGGTGGTGTTGAGTCAGAAAGATGAGAAGAAGAAGGATTATCCCATCTACTACGCGGGAAGACAACTCAGTGATGCAGAGAAGAAGTACTCGACAACTGAAAGGGAGTGTCTTGGCATGATTTACTCCTGTAGGAAGTTTAGACACTATCTTGGCTAGCCAACCCTTTTGTCTTCTATGTGGATCACTTCTCTTTAAAACATCTTGTAAAGAAAGCAGATTTGTCTGGTAGGATAGCTAGGTGGATTCTCCTACTCCAGGAATTTACTTACACAGTTGAGTACAGGCCCGGAAGACAGCATGTTAATGCTGAATACCTATCCAGATTAGAGACAGAACGACGAGAAGATGAAGTGAAAGACGAGTTTCCTGACGAGAAGTTGTTTTCAGTTTTCGCAGAGACACTTTCATCTGAGGGGGGCGTACCGCCTGCTTCCCAGAAGACGAGACTAGATCTTCTGATCCAGTCTTTGCAACTTCCACAGAAGAGTCGATCTTCAAGGACTTGAGGAAGTTCTTGGAAGACCAACAGTATCCCGAGAGAATGGATGCGGAGCAGAAGGCCGTCTTCTTACACAAGGCAGGTCCTTATGCTATCTTCCAGGGTATCCTGTTTCGAAAGGGACATGACGAGAAGCTAAGAAGATGCCTCGAGCCGTCAGAGATAAAGTTAGTGATCACAGGTCTTCACTACGAAGATGCTGGGGGTCACTACGGGCTGAAAACCACAGTGAAGAAGATGCTAGACGCCGGATACTGGTGGCCAACCATGTACCGGGACACTTTTCAGGAGATCAAGAAGTGAGATGCATGCCAGAGGGTGGGAAGACCGACCGCTACAACAAGGTGGCCTCTTACTCCCATTCTTCCGCTCGCTCCGTTTGAAAAGTAGGGAATCGACTTTGTGGGTCCTATCGTCCCGGTGGCGAGAAGAACACGAGCACGGTACATCTTAATAGCTACCGCCCCGGTGACGAGAAGAACACGAGCACGATACATCTTAATAGCTACCGACTATGCTACCAAGATGGTGGAAGGCGAGGCCACAAGGAAGAACGATGCCGCAGTAGTAGCAAGGTTCCTTTGACATAACATCATCACTAGGTACGGATGTCCGCTGGAATTGGTATCAGATAAGGGTACTCATTTCTTAAATGAGAATATCTCCCTCCTGACCCAATACTTCAGGATTAAGCATCGGAAGACGACGTCATACAACCCGAAAGCGAATGGACTGACGGAGAAGTCGAACGGTCTTCTATGTAACATCCTGAATAAGGTAACTGTTAACCATGCGTATGACTGGGACACGAAATTACCATCTGTGTTATGGGCTTTCAGGATTTCACCTAAAGTCACAACCCATAAGACGCCTTTCTACCTAACTTACGGCATGACACCTATTGTGCCCATTGAGTTAGAGGTCTCAACATACCGGTTAGCCGTATCCGAGCGCATGAGAGAAGAAGAAAGCCAGGAGCAGCGTCTTCTGAATTTTGTAGAGTTTGAAGAAGACAGGAATGCAGCTTTGGAGAAGACGTACGAGGTGCAAGCGCAACGTAAGGTAAACTACGATAGCAAGTTGAGGAAGGTGACCGTCATAGATGGGGACTTAGTTCTTCTCTATGACAACCGACACCTTAAGTTCCTCGAGAAACTTCATCTTCGCTGGATGGGTCCTTGCCGCGTCTTGGAGGTCTTCGACAATGGCTCCTTGCAGTTGGAAGAGTTGGACGGTACACTGATGACCACTCGTGTGAATGGGTGGCACGTCAAGAAGTATTGGACGTAAACAGAAGTGCAGAAGACACTGATGTTTGTGGGGACGCAAACATGTGAGGGTGGGCGTATGTGGTGCCCACAAATTACAGGATGCACAAATTTTTAAAATTTTTGAGATTAATAACTTGTTTGTATAACTGAAGAAGCGTTGTTACTTAAGGTTACGTCTTCCTTAACATGAAGATGATCTTAAGAGCTGTTTGTAATAAGGAGTTGACTTCTTCGGAAGACGACCGTCTTCGGAAGAGCGTCTTCTCAGTTGCGTCTTCGGAAGACGGGAAGACGGCGGAAGATGAGAAGACGACGGAAGACACCTGTCTTCCGGAAGACAGCGACCGCGAAAGCCTAACCACGAGTTTTTGGGTAAAATAGTTGGTGTACCTACTGGGTCGCACCGAATAGATAGGTAGGTCGGGGAAGACACCTAAGATCGAAAACCCCTAATCTGCGGGGAAGATGCACAGGAAGCACATTAGGCGCATTCCAACTTCCCGCAACACAGCGCGCTTGAGAAGATCGATTTGAGAGAGTGAGCTTCGCAAGTGAGCTTTGAGAGAGAAAACGAGTGAGGACATCGAGGTAGGAGAGAACCAGTTGGCAGCTAGGCGAAGGGCGAGACCGAATTGCTGGAGCATAGAAGGCAGAGAGCGAAGGCGTTTCTGTGAGCTCCCGAGAAGCTGACATTGGAGAGTAGCGAGTAGAATCGAAGGTGGAATCGAGGCGTGGCCAAAAATTGACAGCAGGCGCCGTCGTGAAAGTCGCATTGGAGCTAGGACAAGAGCCAGAAGCGCGCAGAGGTTGAAGGCAACTCGGGAAGCAGAAGAAGACTGTAGAGATTCTTCCCCACGTTCTTTCCCCTTCCCACTTCTTCTCGCCTTTGTCTGGTATTCCCCGCGCTTCCTTGGTTGTGTGCAGGCAGCCTGATCGATTACCCCCCACCCCCCATTCTTTCTATTGAGACATTGGGTGCAGAAGCGCTGCCCAATTTCTATCAGACATCTTCCTACTTCTTCCTAAGTCCAATTCGAGCTTCCCTACACCTCGTCCTCAAATTGACGATCTCAGCTATCAATTTCCTTACCCTACTACCTCTCTACCCCCGAAACCTGGAACAGAAGACGATTCGGAAGATGGGAACATCTTCGGAAGACGCTTCTTAAACTTGACTGTCTTCGGAAGACCATCTTCGGAAGACTGTCTTCGGAAGTCGACTGAACACAATTCGTATCAAGAGTGGATTTGTGTTGCTTTTGTGTTAAGAGAGGCTTGGTACGAATCCTGAGTGGTGTGGTGAGTTGTTTTGTTATTTCGAGAAGTTGGAAGTCGGGAACTAGGCCTGTGCCTCCCGGTCTTCCAAGCTTCTCAACTCCACATCTTCCTAGAGAGACTAGAAGACTGAAAGGCTGGCAAAATGAGCGAGAAGACGTGAGGATCCATTTCGGGTCTCTTCTGTCCGATCCATAGCAGCCATTCCTTCTTCTTCCCGAACTTAGAAGAGAGTCGTGAGAATACTTGCTGGCAGAATCTGGAGAGAATGGTCGAGGCTCATGTCTTCTCACCGAGCAGCAAGCTTCTTCTGAGTGCGTATGAGAGGTGAGAAGTCAGAAGAACAGAGTGCAATTGTCTTGAGTCTGTTGTGAGGGTAGATTGCGCGTAGGAAGACGAAGACAGGTGAGACCAGTGAAGGGAAGTCTGACTTCGGGAAGTCTTCCGAGAAAGACATTGAATCGGAAGCTGTCCCGAGTGTCTTCCCAGAGGCCATTGTCACCGCAAGAGCCGCAACCATCTTCTGAACTGGTCATGCACTTATGTTTCGCGAATCTTGTATCTTCTGAAAGGAAGTAGGATGTAATGCAAGGTGGGTTGTCTTCTTGGTAATCCATGCGAGGCCTTGCTTAGATAGGATTGTTTAGATATAGCTCGGAAGACGAGAGCTATCTAGGAAGTACTGTTAGAATCCCGGAAGACGGAGTAGATGTCTTCTGGAAGACTAGGGTCGTCTTCTGAGAAGTAGAAGCTAGACTGTGGGCACTTGGGAAGGACTGAGCCTTCAGCTCATAGTAAGTGCTTTGTGACTTAGTGCAACAGATCTTCCAGCATGACGATGCATCCGCGAGGCTTGGTGTTACCATCAGCAGAATTGGCCGAGGCCACTCCTTTCCTCAAGGAGTTGGGTCTCGACTTCTTCCTGTGGGATTGGAACCTCACAGATCAAGGACTTCTGGAGGAGGTGTGGGCAGCGTTGCCACCTCGTAATCGTGTACCTGCGAAGGCAGGAGTAGCTCGAGGAAGACCGTCTTCCTGGACTGAAGACTGGTGGCGCATGGCTTTTCACAGACCAGAGTCCAAGAACTGAGGATATTGGTACGAGAAGAAGATCTTGCCTAGGATCGTGAGTTCGTGGCATGTGCCTGGGAGCACCACCTGCCTTTTCGTGGAGGACAGGCAGGAGAGAAACAATTGGAAGATAGAATCTTACAGGGAGCCGAAGAAGCGACTCCTGGCGAAGTTGTTTCTGCATCTCTTTCCCAAGGGGAAAGCGCAGAAGACAAGGTACTTAGGAGATCAGGATGTGGAGTTCTTGGAATCAGTGTGGGATGACAGAACGCCCATCTACTGGGGCGCGTACATCCACAACTATGTACAGACGGAGCTAGCATACTTGGGTACCCCGGCGGGAGGACACTTGACGCCCTTCCTCTGCTACTTGTATGTAGCCATGGGGGATCTTAGGGAAGATCAGCTGGCAGGGTATGGGCCAACGGAGCGACAGGAGGTGAAGGAGGAGACCTCGGAAGATGATGACCGAGCAGCAGCCGCAACGCCCTCTCCCACTCTGATGCCACAGCTGAGGCCCGGCTCTCACCAGAAGACGCTTCTGGTGAGAGAAGACGAGTCTAGTGGATCGGAAGACGCCACGCCACTGAGGAAGATGGGTCCCAGAAGTGTACCGAGGACACCCATCTCCCTCATTCATTCAGGATCGGAGTCCGACTCGGAAGAAGACCTGCTGAGTACCCGATCAGAGCAGAAGATCGCTTCTGCAACGCCTGGGAGTCTTCCGAAGACTCCAGAAGACGAAGGATGGATGGGCACTCCTGTTGCGATGCGAGGAAGCGCAAAGAAGAGAGCCGCTCTTGCCATGAGGAGTCTTCCACCCCGGAAGATAAGAAGAGTAGCTTCTTCTCGTGCGCAGAAGATGAAGGCCATAGTGGTGGAAGAGGCTTCCTTGCCTCTGGAAGACGAAGTCGACACCACGGAGCGAGTGGTGGAGATGAACTTGTCTTCCGCAAGAAGACGACTGGAAGAGTTCAGCGCCTACTTCCAGAAGGAGATCCAGCCAGCTATGGAGTTGCTGGAGAAGAGAGCGAAGGCACATGAGAGGCCCTTGCAACCTGGATTCGACCTGCGCACCTTGCTGCGACAGGGGGAAGACCAGAAGAAGACGGAGTCGCTGGAAGCTAGTCTCTGCACCATGGAGAAGCTCGCAGCAAGATACAAGGTGGAAGTAGCCGCTTCTGCCAAAGAATCGATTCAACTTCGGAAGAGCAACCAAGAGTTGCAGGCGCGGGTACAGCAGCGCAATCAGGAAGTCATCCGAGTGCGGGAGAAGATCACCGCCCTCGCAGAAGAGCAGACCATATGAAAGACGCAGCGAGAAGCCGCAAAAGCGCGAGCTGCAGTTGAGAAGACGCAGAGGGAAGCAGTGGAGGCTCGTGCACAGAAGATGCTGGCACAGTCGGTGGAAGCGCTTCGGAAGAAGTTCAACTACACCGCGGGTAGGAAGTTACTTACCTTAGCTAGAGGATGGGACAGCGAGTCCAAAGCAATGTTGGTGGAATGCCGGGAGAGCATGTTCAGGTACTTGGATCGACAGATAGAAGGAGTGAAGACACTTTATGGTCTTCTCTCGCTTCCGACACCTGCAACCGCATCTTCTCAAGCTCCAGCATCCTCGACTGGATCCGGAATGAAGAAGGAGGAGTTCGACCTCGCTGTACACTTGGTAGTGACAGCGTTGGAAGCCGAGAAGACTCCAGAAGACGCCCCGGAAGACAAGATGTCTTCTGGAAGACAGGAAGACGAGCCGTCTTCCCAGGTATTTCGCGTGGAGGAAGCGACTTCCCCGGATCCCTATGAGGTCCCCATGGTCCCTAGTCCCGCACCCGTGCCTCAGAAGACGGAAGAAGCACCGGTCGACTCCGCTTCCCGGAAGACGCTTCTGTCTTCCGAAGCAGAAGCCGAAGTCGAGGAAGACGCAGCAGCAACGACAGCAGGGCCAGCAAGAGACGGTGAGGAGGAAACCACCTCAGTGACACCCGAGGTAACTGCAGGGCTTTCTAGCTTATCAGAAGCCGCGTTAGGAGCTCCGATAGGAGCAGATCAGGTAGAGATTGCCTCCGTGCAATCTGAGTAGTTAGTAACTCCATTGACAATTCCAAATATAGTAGGATCGAACATGCTATCTTAAGGATGGCAGTTTTTTCATGTAATATTAGTTAAGATACCATGTGGCAGCATAGGTAGCGTAGGAAGGACAAGGTGGATGGCCAATTTGGACAGAGGAACCGCTTGCATGTGAGGTGACAGCCTCCTGTCAGCGCCTCTCTCTCCCTGGTGGTCGTCTCCCCTGGTTCTCATGGCAGCGACATAAGCAGAGTAGGAGATAGAGTTCTGCCTGTTCTGAAAAGTTCAGTAGTAGATTCGATGGAGCAGGCAGACTAGACACATTAGAGAGAAGACACCTGATGGATAGTTCTTCGCACTACACCCGTTGTTGGAAACATACGAATAGTCTTGGAATACATAGGAGGGGTCTGCATACTCGTACCAACAGTGGTTCGAAGATGTAGATAGAAGTAGTGGACAGTCTAGGAACAAGGAACGGCATCCTCGTGCAGTCCTGTTAGCTAGACTGGTGTGTCGAGGAGTAGACGCAGGAAGTAGAGGGAGTGAGCTTCCCAATGCCATTGTGACTTCTTCTCGGAGAAATTGTGGATTTGAGTGCAGAAACTTTGCTCATGTCTTCTGGATGGTGGGTTCCTTGAATTCGCTCCCATTTGTGCATGGGAAGTGTTCTTCTTGAGTGGCGGTGACTGTCAGCAGTTGTGGAAGTGTAGCTTGGCTCGTTCAGTAGAGCACTTGGGATCTACGTACGAACGGTCTTATGGTAAGGGATCCCAGAAGACAGAATAGTCAGAGCAGCGAAGTGAAGAAGAAAGAAGTCTTCTTCCTGCAACAGAAGACGACATCCTCGAGTAGAAGACGGTGCAACAGTACTCACGTTTGTTGTCTTCCTCCCCAAACTATTACAAGCAGGGATGGCTTGTTAGTCAGGATCCGGACTAGAAGCCTGTCGGAATCTTAATTGCCTCTTTTCATCTTGTTTTTCTCTTGTTTGGATTTTCTCTTCTTTCCCATCTTCTCCCATCTTCCCCATCTTCTTACCTTCTTCTAGTGAGCTTCCGAGACTTCTATTGAGCTTCCGTGAAGGTGAATGTCGTTGTAGTGCTGCAGGAAGACTATTTCCGTAGGCAGAAGCCTGGGAAGGCTACAGGAGGCATACACACTATGATTGATCTAACCCGTTGGAATGTGAGTGTGAGAATGAGGTGTAACGACCGTTGCTAGTCGACTTCTGTGAAGCCGGACAGCCTTCTGGAGGTGTGAGAAGACGAGCTAAACCCCCAGAAGACGAGAATCGCTTCGGGAAGACGGTATCGAGAAGACCGGAAGAAGCAACCTGGAAGTAGGAAGATCGCCTTCCCGAGCTTCTCTGTTAATAGTTGTGTGATATTTTAGTTAGTAGTTGTTTGGGCAGTTCTAGAGCACCATTTGGCGTGTTTGGAAGACGTGTGGTTTTTTGTGGTTTTGTGAGAAGACGGGATTTCTAGGCAAAACTCGTATGTTTGTGTGTTTGAACAGATCTTAGAACTTAGAGCAGCGTTACTTGTGCAAATCCTCTGTGGGAACGATATCTTGTATACTAAATGGACAAAAGGAGAAATCCTGCGTCACTACAAGGGGTTGGCTACTCATTTTTAACTTGGTATTAACTTAAAGATCATTGTTGATGAGAGCATCAATCTCCAGAGTAGGAGTGAATGTCGTGATCGTCAATCTCAAGATTGAGCGCAATCACAAACAACTGAAACCTAAGGGACTTGCGCTAGGTTGTGAATAATGCGAATAGGACTTAACGACTTGGTCGGAAAATCAAGAATAGATGAATCTTAAGTGATTCTTTGAACCAAGGTTGGAACATTGGGTTAGGACGTAGGGGTCCCAAGTTATGTTGTGACTCGTTCATGCTTCAGGAAGGACCTAGTTAGATCTAGGCCGGCACTTCGTGAAGGCTAAGCTTTAGAGTTAAGGAGACTATTTGGCTTTGGTCCAGACCAAACAATATTAAGATAAGTGTTTCATGGATGCTAATTGGTGATTGTGGTTAGCAAGTTAGCATTGTGAGTTTTGTGACCTACTGAGTAAGAACTTTTACTAGCGCAACAAGGCGATAGCTACACATAAGTGGTACTAGAGCTAACACTTCGCCAAATCTTGTATTGACATAAAGAAACATCTTATGCATGCTCTTGGATGAGACAAGAAGAAACCCCTTGGTGGTGAAGTTTGCGTCAAGGTCTTGTCCAACAAGGGATTGCATACATTCGTGAGGATGGTCGGATATTGTCTTAAAGATGATCAGGAGAAAAAATGATGAAAAACATCAATGAGTCCATGATCACAGATGGCAAAGAACTATTCATGCCTCTTGGAGCTGCGGACACCAAAACTCGGGTTGAGTTAAGTTACTTCAACATACTCCAGAGAGCGCTATATTTCAACAAGTATAAAAGCTGCCATCCGCTTTCAACAACATTTCCTTGTTGTCTGCGTGTTATGCTTATGTCTGGGAAGTACATGGCTTCTCCCAAGTGGTTCCTCTAACACGGTCTACACAAAAGACACACAGATGCAGTATGAAATTCACTTATCAGGTCCCAAGACATCACTCCTGAGGACATTGATGAGATTTTTTTTCTTCAGAGACAGCGACCGCTGCTTCCACTATAAGCGCATATATTATGACAAGGAGGAGAAGCAACCGAACGTGTCAAACACAACACAAACACCATCGGAACCGGAGGCACGGACTTTAGACAAGGCCCCATTATCTGAATACATATCGCTTGTGGACGCTCTGCTATGTTCCACTGCATCGGACAAGTGTTTCTCCATCGAGGTGTAGTAGAATATACGACGGCCTGTACATAACTCCCTCTTCAGTAAAAGCTTTTTAGTTTGCACTGTACTCCACTTTGTAGTGTAGTGTACTCCACATCAGAATACAGTAGCAGAGAAAAAGTGCAGCATCTACATAACTTCATCTTCAGTAAAAGATTTTAGTTTTCAGTGCAGTCCAGTTTGACCGCAACTGTACCAGTTTACAGTGCACACCATTTACTTTCACCGCATGTACATAACTTACAGTTACTTCGCAGTGCATAACACTTTCAGAACACAGTACCAGAATATAACTGCAATGCACTGCAGCATGTACTTCATTTCCTTTGTGCTAGCTTTGTAATTTGTGGTATACACCGACTCGCTCCTGATGCTTCTGTGGAGGAAAAAAAAACTACGAGAAGCCTCTGAACTTGATACTAGAGTTCCTGAGGAGACTGGGGATAGACGGAGAGTCACAAGGAGGAGAGCAACTCCTCCAGAGGACATCTCCTCTACTTCTCAAGCTTCTCCACCTACACCAGATCCGATGGAGGACGTGCAGAGGTCCCATCACGAGCCAACGACTGTTGGAAGGCGGTTTACTGCCCAAGAGAAAGAGAAGGGACCGGCCTACAAGTTGACGGCTGATATTGAAACTTCTACTGATCTCAAGAGCATCTTGACAAAGAATACTGGATGCACGAATCGAGTTTTCTCTTCGGGAGGTTCTTGATATTGCAAAGAGAGAGTTTCATGAGTTTCAGTTTCATGAGTTTCATGTTGATCATCGACATCATCAAACACAAGAGACAAGTGATGTCAGAACAAGTAGAAAGTCAAATGATAGATGTGGTAGGAGCTTTTGTGATTGATGTAGAATTCGGGAAGGTGCATTTTCAGGAGATTGATGACCAGAGGTACCAGCAAGAAACGTTAGTTGCTGGTACCAATACGATTGAGTTTGACGATGAGAAAGATGACGAGGAGAGTTAGCTACTGATAGTGACTTCAGAAGAAGACATTGGGCTCGTGCTACCACTGTTACAAGAATTCGTCTTGGAAGTCTGCCTAAATCTGTTGATGCTTTAGTTGATCACGGATCTGAGATCAACATCATGTCGCGGGAGGTGTACGAGAGAGGTCACTGGTCTATTGAACTGAACCATGGTTGAGTGTTACGTGCTGCAAACAACCAGAAGGGTGAGTTATACGGCGCTTGTCCTAACGTGAAGGTGAAGATAGGTGAATGTGGATGTAGATCAACACTTCTTCGTGCAGTCTTCTGCTTCATATCTTATGATTCTTGGTCAATCTTATATCACTGCAATTCGAATGGAAACCAAGGTGATGGATGATGAATCTCATTATGCTAGAATCCGTAGTCTAGATGATATGTGTTTTGTGCAGTTTCTGACTGTACGTACGAACCACGAACTAAACCCACAAACTTTGAGAGATTCTCCTATCTATAGAAGTAAGGGTTTTCAGAAACCACTCTTGTAGGACGGGATAGCAAGAGTGATGGATCTACTGCTACTATGGTCCCGCTTGAGCAGCCTGAGGGATCACAAGAGGCTGGTGAATGAGTTGCTCAAGATTCAGAGAGTACATAGTTGGAAATCTGGTTTGATGACTTTCAGTTCTGACGATTGGAGTGAGTTCACACGAGTAGAGGATCTGACTAAGAAGAGTAGAAGGCAGATGGAGAAGTATGCAGTAGATCTGCGTTGTACAGGAGTTTTGAAGAAAGACGAGATGATTTCTGATGTTTACGAGGAGTTTATAGGTGTACAATCTTTTGTTCTTTGGTTAGATGATGTAGATAGGTTGATGGAGCATATGGGAGAAAGGGTGGTGATCCTCATCCACTCTCGTAAAGTCTATGAGGAGGTTATCTCGTGTTTACAATCTTGTCCTCATCCGAGACTAGAGTGCGGATGGAAGGATGCAATCTGTTGGTGTGGCTCTCGTCAAGAAGAAGAGGTGCACAAAGAATACAAAATAGTAGCGAGGAAAGTGAAACCAGTGGCGGTCCAGTTATCTGTTGATTCACGACATCAGATGGAGTTAGCGGTCATTGAGTATGTGCTTAGAAATCCTACACATGTAGGACACCAGTTTACTCAAGAGACATTCGAGCAGCTCCTGATAGGAGGGAGTGACTTCTTGATTGAAGTAGAAAAAAGAGCTTTCGAGAAGATGATAGTTAGCTATGGTAAGGCATTTTCTTTCTCAGCTGGAGAGATTGGTTATGTGGATCCTAGTGTGATAGCTCCGATGGTTATCTTCACTGTTCCTCACGTACCTTAGGACTTGAAGTCGATTCTAGTCCCTCGTGCTTTGCTACCGAAGGTTACTGAGTTGCTGAAGGAGAGGATACGGATGGGTATTCTTGAACCTCTATGGCTCCGTACTCTAGCCGATGGTTCACAGTAGCTAAGAAGACATGAGCTTTAAGCTTCATCCAAGACTTACAGCCTGCCAACAACATCATGATTCAAAATGTTGAGACAAGACCTGTGGTTGATGAAGTAGCTAAGGCATTTACTGAAAGATCAATCTATTCGGCTGGAGATTTGTTTTCAAGTTACGATCAGTTTCATCTTGCTTTGGAGAGTAGAGACTTGACTACTATGCGTACACCTTTGGGATTGATGCGGATGTGTACTCTTCCTCCGGACGCGACAAACTCAGTAGTCCATATGCAAGACGCAATGCATAAGATGTTACGAGAGTTTGAACTTGAGGTCACTATCTCATTTCTGGATGATATTCTCATGAAAGGTTGTCCGGTGGAGGACAAGGACGAAGTTGTGACTTCTGATGGTTGCAGAAAGTTTGTTGCAGACCACATTCGAGATGTAGAAAAGATTCTGACGTATTTGGAGGAGGTACATCTCACTCTGTCATGTACAAAATCTCGCTTTGAAATGTCAGATATTGTGATGGTGGGTCATTTGTGTGGTACTTTTGGGAGGCGTCCTAACCCAGAGAAGATAGATGTTATAGCAAGGATAGCAGACTATACCAACATCACTGAGGTTCGATGATTCTTAGGAGCTTGTGTGTTCTTTCGTGTGAGTATTCTATATTGCCAAGCCTCTGTATGCAATTTTGAGAAAGGGAAAGAGATTTACTTGGCGACAAGAACATCACGAGGCGATGGAGCAATTGAAAGAGATTCTGAAGTCTCCACACATGTATTAAGGAGACTTAACTACGAGAGTGAGAGACCTGTGATATTAATTGTTGATACGAATCCAAAGACGTTTGGATGGACAACGTGTCTGCAATGTCAGTTCTACTCTAAGGTCCGTTACAGAGATGGACTGGTATCTACCTATCCACCCAATATCCATTTTCAGTGGATCCTTGATCTTGTGATGATGCCGTCGGGGTTATGAGGGATGTGCTACTTGGTGTTGGCTCGAGAAAACTACTCAGATCATGTTATATTTGTTATCTCTCTACCGTTGTCACGTCGTGGACCAGCTCTTACTTGAAAATCATATTTTGGGGTTCTATATTTTTGTTCCAAAGATGCTCATGGAGAGAAATAATGACCTTTTGCAATAATCTATTTCAAATCTCAACTTTCATTGCATCAAGTTGTAGAGCTCGTTGTTAGGTTCCCAAAGGTACTTCATTTGTTTCATTTGGGCGCTTGATGGCAACGTTATGAGGTTCAAAAGATGATATAATCAAGCTAAGCCTTAGCTTACCGAGGTTGATTGGGTATTTGCGGTTCCTGGTGCTATACTAAAGACGCAAGGGGACTGCTTAGTCAAAATCTGGAAAAAACTTCAAGTATTGTGACTGCCGTAAAGGGGTAGCTTAAGGAATTAGCTTGTATTTACGATTTGTCGATCGACGGTTCGTGAGATTGGGAAGTCCAATGCAAACGCGCAAGGTGTCATTGGGTTTGATATGTACAAGCTACGCACTGTACACACGTTTCAAGACTGGGTTGAGCAACAACTTGATCGTAGGATGAGCCTGAATGAATTGTTGAGAGAGATTGATCGGAGATACTGACAACTTTCAACTCTTGAGCGAATAACCTTAGACGCCATAAGAACATAGCTTTTTCTACAAGCTACCGATGATGCTACGGCAGATTGGTTATGTTTTATGTTGATTGATCGATCGATTGAAGGAGGTGTATAGAGACGAGGAAGAGTGGCAGTAGGAGACACTCGCTTGCAGAAGTGGCTCCTCAGTCTCACGTTGCTCTTCATGCTGTTCTCCTAGACCTGTTGTCCCGGTTGCAATTTCTTTGATGTCAGTTGTGTCAATTCCTGCACTTGTTCAAAGACCTGTGGAGAACCATGGTCAGCAAAATCAGATCTAAGACCTTATCCGGTACATGCGTGAGCTGAAGGTGGAGCTAGCTGGCTTGCAAAGAGAGCAGCCACCGGCGCCTGCTGCTGCACGTCAAGGAGGTGCTCCTGTTTGTAGATGTATATGATGTGATAGTCTTGATCATTTTTGAGGAGACTGTCAAGAGCTCACAGCTGCTTGGCGAGATGATGTGGTTCGCTACCAAAACGGTAGGTTGCACTTTTCTTCTATTGGAGAGTCATTGAGCACGCAGTTTGCTTCCTATGATCAAATTTCTTGTGTGGTTCTGCGAGTGGAACTCCAAACGACTTGTTTGGAGTCTCGTTGGATCTAGAGAAGCCAGATTTATCCACTATAGAAGACTGATCTTAGATCATGCGGTCCATTTTGCGGATATACGTGATTATAAGTCACAAGGAGGAGTTTTTGGAAGTTCGGTCACCTATGTCTAAAAATTGGAGACATCTCGACTATCGAGAGTTGGATTTGAGAGTTCTTGGAGCCAACGGAGTCAGGAAGGAAGACCATATCGACATCTAAAGACCGTTTGGTGAAAGAAGAAAGTTTCCAAATTGATCTTTTTTTATCCCTTCGCTACAGTTTTTGCTCTTTTGGATTCGATAAGGTTCTAGTTGATTATGTACGGCTTGTGGTAGCTAGCTTTAGCTAAGGGCTTGTACATGGATGTTGGTTGGACTAGGGTTTGAATCGTTAATACTGGTGCAAAGCTTTTTGTTAGCAAAGAGATGTTTTCTTTGCTTCGAGCTACGCTTTAGAAGTTTTGGATCTAGGTTGGGATCTAGAGACTTGTTTTAGAAGGTTGGGTGTAGATTACAGATCATTATAGATCTATTTCTTAGTTTTGCATTCTTAGAGAGAAAAAAACGGGAATGTACATAAAAGTAGGAGTTGGTATATCTTGCGAAACGTGTTCTCGTGGTTGTTTTTCTCTTCTTGCTTCTATTCAGCACACGATATTTTCACAGCTAGGAACCTCACATTTTCCTGGACAACCTTCACGCAAAATCCAATAAGATATCATGCTCTTCTCTCTGAGTGCATGAATGAGAATGGCTTTCGTTCCAATCCGATGATGTTCACTGAGTGTCAAGATGTACACCCAATGATCATTCAACCATGAAAAGAACCAACCAAGAATTTATCCAAGTATATTGCAGACTACATATAGTCGCAGTTTCTCAACTTTATATGGCAGATATGTATCTATGACATCTATTAATACATACATCACTCAAATCACTCGGTGAGGTTCATTGAGTGTGTGTGGCAGATTGATCACGAGCTGTCCCATAGCTACCACTCTTCATACGGGGTTCTATAATACTGCCATGCTTGACTACAGAGTAACTATGATCTATGTACTACGAGTAGACCGACCCCTTCGCTTCTTGTTGCATCGAAATTGAGCGCATCTTGCTCGTGATTCACGGCTTGCCAGAGACACTAGATACATGACAAAAGGTTCTTCTTTGTTGGAGGAGAGGACCACGTACTTGATGTTAACAATTGTAGTCCTTGTATTCGATGTGTTCCTCTATAGCTCCAGTATCGATCAATGCAAGTTCTTTCATCTCCTTTGCATCTGCCATCACTTCTCGTTTGAACTTGCAGCAAAAGTAACGGCTTTGCTGCAAGTTCAAAAGTCATCTCCGGATCTTACGATAGTGTAAAGAACAAGGTTTGTCTTTTTACACCATTAGTAGTACAAAAGATATCGTCCCTAAGAGAATTAGAGTCAAACCGTTGTAACTTGCAGCAAAACTAATCATAACTCTATCATGGAGGTCAAACTCACAGTTCCCTCCTTAAACACCACCAAAACGAAGAAAATATTGAGTAGGTAGCTCTATGTGACAAGACCCTCTTAAGCTACTCAGTAACTTGATGTCACTTTGAAAATCCACTCAAAACCCTCTCAATGAAAGATAGATGTTGACCTCTGATATGTCAACATTCGAGGTGTTAACCTCCAAATGTTGATCTCTTAGCGTCGACCTCCACTCTCATTGTGAGATTTACGTCAGTATATACACTATATACTTGAGATCAATAGGTATCACGAACAACTTCCTTACTCAGAAAAAGATGTCATCAGCCTCATGCTTGGTACAAAAATGGATCTCGATAGGACGTACGGTCCTTATCAATAGTTCCAAGTGTGATATGTGAAGGCACGTACTGCAGTTTTCAGTCACTTGGAATTCTTCACTGTCACTCCTCTCTCTTAAACTACTTGCTACTCTCTGTGTACATCAAAATGATAGACTTTCGAAATGATGAGATATTAGACTCCCATGTTGACACTCTATGACTCTCTTATATGCTAACTGATGGTTCACTCTCCCTACTGAGTGGGTGAATAGATCAAGACTCTGAGTGTATGACAGTCCTCTTAGACAGATGCATTTCCTCTTGATAATCTGTCCCACACTTGCCACTCCCTTTGGCTGAACAAAATGTTGGCTTCACAACACTCCTGGTATTTAACATCATATCTTTCTGACTCTCAACTCCTCATACTCTCCGTCCAACACAAGACGCTTTGTCACATGGGTCTTGGATGGAGAGAAGCCCCCAACCTCAATCTCAGCCCTATGTAAGGCCTTCCTCCACATAATGGAGATCCACTCTGAAGGACTACCTCTCACTCTATATTAGCCAGAAGGAGATAGATGTAGATGAGTAATTTGATAGATCTCCTCCAGTAAGTCTTTACTACAGTATCTCCACTCCTAACAAAAAAATTCTAAGCCAAGCCGAGTGAGTCAACATCTAAAGTTCTCAGATGAAAACTAGGGAGCTTCGGACAATAAGGATAGAGACTAGATATAATTACATGGATGTATGTAAGCTCAGGATGCTGACTAGGGATCTGCAGCTCCATGAAACTCAGAAAAACCCCTCCTGTAATCATATGCCGGAAGTCCACGTATCGGAAATCCACATACCTCAAGTTGACCTCCGTCGGAGGTAAACATACGAAAAAGAAAACCTGCACATTAGAACAGCAAGAGACAAAATACAATAGCCTGCAGCCACCTCCCTATCCACTAGATTGGTCTTGGCTGAAGAAGATTTATGGTAGGGTTTCTTCTAGAAAACAGTTCTTGGAAGAGCTCACATTTATCTCTCTTGGAAAATTTCTCTTCTCTCCTTACAATCACTCGAGATGTTGTCTTCCCTACAGAAAATATCGGGATTATGGACGATGTACAAATCATGACCTTTTATCAAGACAGAATAGAGTAGATTGGAAGACAAGTATGCTAAGGGTTCGGTTATGCTAAGAAGGTAAGAGTTCTTCTAGAAGTTCTATCCCTGAGGGAATCAATTCTCCGTAGGAGCTCACGGCTTCTCTCAGGAATCGTGTCCTTTTCCTCACGGTCAACTCCACTGTGAAAAAGGAAAAATTCAAGATGAGAGGGAAGCGTTGAAGGAAACTCAAATCTCTATTTTTGTACTTCACTCAGTAAAGAGTAAGTAACACCTTGATTTTCTTCAACAAAATGTTCTCACCGGGGTACTAAAATAGAAGCAAGAAATAAAAACAAATTTAAGAAAAGTAAGTCATGCTAAACCTCTATAATTTCCTCCGTTCAGAAAGCTGACCATGTACACTTTGGATCTTCAATCCTCACGGAATCGGGGAAAGAGGTACTAAGAAATTGCTCGGTTAGGTTACGGTCACCCTTAGAATGAATTGAGGACCTCCACTTCCAAAGAAAATTTCTCTCAGTCCTTCCTCCTCGACTAGATCAGTAACTATCTACTTAGATATGATACGTGGGTAGTAAAAGCACGGTAGATTTCCTGTTAGCGTCCAGTTGGGTAACGGAAAGCCATCAGCCCTTGGAGGTAGAGTGAAGTACCTCATATATATATTCTCGTTCCAAATCCTATCCTTGTCAAGGAAAGAATCAAATAAATGATTAACTCTCCTAGATGCGTTCAACACATTATACTTTGTTATATTTATATATTTTAAATTGATTAAAATATAGAAAATACGAAATAGAAATGCTGAAATTTAAAAATACTATACATGTGATTATCACAGACAACTCTTCCTAGACTCGAGGTCTTGGCTCGCAAGAAGACGGAAGCCTTGCGAGCATCCGTGAACAAGTCTCCTCAATTTTCTTCAATTCGTCCAGCACTTTATCAGAATCTTGGTCTAAGAAACGATTACGAGAGTAAGTCATCATTGACCAGAGTCAGAATGAGGTGTTCGTAAATATGAGCTCTACTACTGCACATTTATACTGGAACTCAACTGAAAATGAACGCGTTGAGATGAACAATCTCGCTTGTCCTCTTGCTTTATATACTTGTGATTGTGAGATCATGTTGCTCACGCTTTTGACTCCAATTTTTGAACTCATGACCGCATTGGTTGAAGGACAAATGCTCCAGTTCAAAAAATAGGAGTTCGAGTAGTGACAAATGAAGTGTAAGTGAATCTTTCATACGTGTCTTTAGAGATCTTATCGACGGCGTACTGACAGCGTGGGTAATTACTCGCATGTGCTTCAGTCATCCGCCTATCAGCTCCCACGTGCCTAGAACTCTCTCAAGGCATCCACAACATATATGTTGGTGTGATGTACTCGACGAGGTCACCGACTACTTTGAGCAGCATCTTCTTATGTATACACATCCATCATGTTAATGATTATTTGCATATGCAAACACTCGGCGAGATCACCGACTATGGAAAAATATTGCAAAAATTTACTGATATCATGATTTATTCTCCCTGATATCAGCAAAATTTCTCCTGTTATCTGATATCGTTCCAACTCTCGTATGTACTCGTATGTACTGTATGTAATGGTCGGAGTAAATCTGATCTCGTCAAGTGAGTCATTGATCTCAGTCTATCCTTCTGAATTGTTGTATCCAGCATTTTACAAGAGTTCATCGTGATCCAACCCGAAGCTTCTTGAGGTAGTGTTTTAATGAATTATTTAAGTAACATTTTTTCTTCTATTTTAGATTGAAGTTGTGTTACGTACAACTTGTAACAATGAATGAACTTTTTCATCGGTTCATCTAGTCCTTTGTAGACTTTATCTTTGGAGTTTTGTATATCTTACAACGAGAAAAAGAAATCCGAGAAAATATGGAGATATGTTGATTGCCTTGTCTTTATTGTCAAATCTTCAAGATCACGCAGATGGATTCAAACTTCGTAATGAAAGAGTTGAAATCTCCCCTTCCATCGAAGCTGATATTGAAGATTGGCAACCATTGCATCATCATGAACGTGGTTGGTGACGCAAATATGTTGGTGTCGTTGATGGAGCAGCTGTATTGGTGGTAGCTGCTTCAGTGGCCATATTTGGTTGTTGAAATGTTGCTACTAACATTGAAGGTATATGGCAGTACTTTTCCTACTAGAAGAAGACTGAACGTCCACGTTCGGTGACGAGTAAATACGTCCAGACTGGTAATAGCTGGTGGTGATGACATCCAGCTTTGAAGTCGGTATTTGTGTCAAAATGTTGAGATTGGAGAGGTGTAGCTCGATTGAGCTAGCATAGCATATATCACAATGAGAAAGTGATGTCCGAGGAGGAGTATGTAAAAGAGAACTTGACTCTATACTAAAGTATGAAGGATAGGACAATGAAGTTCGAGGTATCTGTGGAGGCATATCATATCACACTAGATGCTGAAAGAACGCGATCATAGAAACACGCTTTATAAAAGTGCTTCCTCGGATAACTCAAACTCTCAAGACAAGATAACGAGACTTTTATAAGATCAACTCAAATGCTAATGGCACATAAAGTACAAGAGCAGCGAACTCGAACTCTGAAGCCTTGTAGCTTATCCAAACAATCCTCAAAAACCTCTATCGATTCTTGCAAGACTACTGCATAACAAAGGAAGGATCTCTAAGTTATACTTAGAGGAGGTTGGAGACTTAGGAACCAAGAAACAAAATGAAGGGAGAGAGGGAAGGCATTGATTAACACTAGTCTTCTCATAGAGATTGTACACAACCACTTTCACATGACAATTCATACTTCATCTTTCAATGTACTTTGAAGATTCTATGTAATAAACGTTATTTTCAACTATTGTATACAACCAACAAGTACCCTACTTGACCTTATTGATAGGACATATTCCTCGACGTAGTACTGACCTTGTTGGATGCAATTCCAAGCACAGTGCATCAGCATTCAACATTCAATTCAGAGGTACCACGACGTAGTAAAAATAATAAAGATCACTATGGTTACTACCCTTTTGTCTTACAATTTTTCTTAGTTCCTTTTTTCACATATGAGAGTCTCTTCAGATTTCATGAACGGCATACAGAATCTCATAACAAAGGAATGGCTTCTAATTTATACTCAAAAGAGAGTGGAGACCCAAAAGTAAAAAAAACAAAAAGAAGGGAGAGCGAGGAAGGCAGTGATTAACCCTAAATCTAATCATTAATAATAATAAATAGTTAAAATTATGCTCTAAAGTTGTAACTTAAGTGTCAGTTGGTCTTAAAACCTCTTCCAAATATGGAAGAGTTCAGTCGAAATATATGCTGCCACTACTAAACCTTATGGTGCATCATTTCGAACAATTCCTGACTCACAAGATCCTCTTGTGAAAGACAGTTCGGACAACAAAATCTAGAATCCTAAAGAAGTGGAAGATGTCCTTTCTGGATCATTCGGATGGATACGTCTGACTTTTCTTTTTATAATCGATCAGGGGTTCTAATCCTAAGTAACTCTCTTTTATCTCCCTAACAATCCTAATTAGGGAGATAAAAGATTACTTTTTACCTCTCGAGTATATTTTTTTATTAGAACGGATATGTCCGAGTTGGACCAAATAATCGGCTTGGTATTTGAACCAAAAGAACCTATTGGGGAGATAAAAGATTCGTTTTTATCTCTTATGTAGATTCTTTTATTCGGACGAATACGTCCGAGTTGGATCTTATGATCGGCTCATGATTTGAAACAGAATGACCTCTCGAAGAAATAAAAGATTTTTTTTACCTCCCAGATAATTTCTTTTATTCAGAGGATACGTCCAAGTTGCACCTTGTGATCGGCTTGGGGTTTGCATCAGAATGACCTCTCGGAAAATACATGATTACTTTTTACTTCCCGAATAGATTTTTTTACGATGAGAAAGATTAGAATTTTAATTAATGTCCTCTAGAAATTACTCATTTTGACATTTAGTGCTCCGGACTTATACCCCAAGGGATATAAGTACTGCTCTTCACTTATGGGTTCTCTCCGGATGAGTTGGCTACTCATCCGGAGAGAACCCATAAGTGAAGAGTATTTTATAATATTTATAAAATAATTTAATATTTATAATAATTTATAAGAATAAATTTTTATAACACTTACACGTAGTCCCAATCGCACCTAGTCTTCTACACTCATTGCTTTTCTCCTTTCTCAAAGAATGGATTATGAGCACAAAATAAACGCGGCTCTTGAGTTGTGGAACCTACTTGTAGGGATCTCCATGTAAGAGTAATCCGGTCAAATAATATCTCTAATAAGTTACATGTTACTTCTTACTGCATGTCTTAATAGATCCGAAGATTCTTCAGGAGTATTTTCTGTATGTGGATATTTTCAAAAACCATGTTCATAACTTTTTGTAGTCTTGCAACAAGATAAGAAGTTAAAAAAGTTATCACCGAATATACATAGCAGTTGCGGTTCCGGCCAGGGAGCGGAAAAGACCAAGCAGTGAAAGCGGAAAAATAGTTGATTGGTGGATGTTCACTGAGAACTGATGTTCTGCGTACTGCTTATATAAGCAACTGCAGGAAGAGTTGAAATTATCAGAGTCTGGCTGGGAAAAGTACGAAGTACCGTGCTACCTATATTTCATCGTTATTAAAGAATACGTTAGTGAAAGAAGTTACAGTCGATTGCTAGTACTCCATTCGAAGAGAAATTGTGATTCGTTATGGATGGTTCTTTGCACCAGCGACAAATATTACTAAATTTAAACTGTTAAATTTAATACACTAAAGTTAAAAACTATAAACACTTGGTACACTTGGTCATTCTCTTCGGAAACCTACACTTGGCTGCTCCTGTCAATAGCCCATAAGTAGAAGATGGAGAGACTATCTCCTAACTAGTATAAAGTCATGATCTTAGGTAATAATTTATAACTTAGTGAATAATTTATACACTAACTTTTCTAAAAAGAAAAATTTAATATATAAATTAATAATTTGCATATTCCCCTCTTCCGAACTCGGAAGAGGGTGAATATGCATGCTTCTCGAGAAGAACACTCCTTGACAATCATATTCTTGGTTTCTCTTATAGATATACTGCATCTTGGAGGTCTGGCTTCTTTGTAGTCGCAACATGAAGCTTTTAGTGATACTTCTAGTGGTCCTTCCTAAGCGACATCTTTATTAATGACAAGATTAGAAAATACTAAATTACAGAGACATTGCAACAACTAGAACTAACTGCAGAATCAATCCATGATAATTGCCTTTGTTGATATCATGAAGATGATTCTTGCTACTCTCTCTATCAAAAAAAATTCTTTGCCTGAAATGTTGCCTTGGTGGTCTCTAGGTCATACCACTCTTGACCACAAGATTACTTCCTATGAACTTTGGATCTCTCTGACCTAAAAAAAATCAAGTACATGAAATCATCCTTAACTTTACATGCCATCATATTCAAATAGATATTAAGAGAGGTACGCTGAATGTCAACTTCTGAAGCTCATGAGGCTTTTCTAATAAGATGATGGTAACGTACAAAATTAAAATCTATATGTGACCAGTGTCGCATCTGTCCCCTATTAGAATACTTCTAATACTGGTCCCCCTTATCTATTTATATAGATAAGTGTATTACCCTTAAAGACTACCCCTAAGTTCGGAAGCTATGAGTCACATGCGGTGTTCTTGAAGTTCCACGTAAATCTATTTTTCCTAAGCTTAATACTAGCCATTGGTACTCCTATGTCTGAGGTGGTTCACGTCTTCAGCCTCCTATATGGTGTTGTCACTGTGTGCATGTAAATCGTCAATTCTCAGTTGGATCCGCTTTTTTCTAGTCCGAAGCTCTCTTTTCCGCATTAAGTTACTTGGAAATGCCATAGGAAGTGCTATCTGGAGAACCTTACCAAGAAGTAATTCCTTGAAGTTTATACAACTTTGTAGAGGCGTGACATAGCCTCCTAACAAGTTCTGAGGCATCCTCGGTCAGACTCTTGAATTTACTACGTCCTTCTTTGCATCCCATAACTCACCTTCTCTTCTTTTGGTGTTTCCGTCGAGGAATCGTCTCCGACGGTTTTTAGAAAACTATCCTTCATGGCAAGAAGTTGTGTCTCTACTGAAGAAGTTTTAGAAAAAATTTCTTGGTAGACGTGACATGGATGGTCATGTCATGATGCTTTCGGAGATAAAGTCATGACATGCAAATATTAGCTGAAGTTCTTGGATGGTGGTCTAAGCGATGACAGTTCTTCATGAGAGAAGGAGATATTCTTCACCTTCACTTTTGTTCTTTTTGGCCTTGAATGCAGTCTTGATCTTGAAATGACATAGATGCACTTAACTAGGGTCACTTCTGATACACTAGGTGTGATAATAAACAAATGATTGCAGTAAATATTATCGTTCCTACGGAGGTACTGACAGCACACATGTAAACAGAGTGGTATGTGACATAACACAAGTTTTTGATATTTCATTTTAACGTCTTGGACGAAACAACTCGGAGGATGATAGTATACAGTGACTTGCATAAGATATAATAAACAACCACAAACAATAATTGACTTGCTCAAGATAACTCCCACAGGTACTAAAACTTATCTTAATGTTCAAGGACTAATCTACATTGCCTTACATTGGATACACAATGAATGGTACAGAAAACCACTAAGGGTCAAGGAAAGGCAGGAAAGGCACTAGCTCGTAGAAACCAGTCTGATCGACTTCCTTTCTCGATGCCCAAGAGTGTCAACAAACTTACGATTACGTGGCTATCTCATCAAGTTACCACTACAGAGAGACAACAACTTTGACAAGTTACACTAGAAAAAGACCCAGATTCACGATCTAGACTACTCAACATACACAACAATTATAGAGACATAATGTTCTAGAAATGGGGAGTCTTTCACCTTTGCTTATTCAGCATAGATTGACACGACAAAATGAGCATACACTCATACATAGTGAGCTGAACTCACTCCCAACAAACACCTCCATAAAAGCCATGCCACTTTACAACCGTCACAACCATCACAATCTGATGAAGTGTGAACTTATTTTTCTAACTCTACCTTGAACAAGTTGTACCCTATCTATCTCGGTGAAGTCCTAGATAGACCTCCATCATAGAATTTCTCTTCTGAACAACTGTAACCGAAATCAACGCTAGAATCAAATTTTTCCTTCAGAAACATGAATTTGACCCTTTCTCCTAGATTTGTCATATCACCACCAAGCAACAGTAATCTACAACCCTAGAGTTCAAATTCTTGAAAGTCAGAAGGTAATCTCAGTAAGGAGGATCGGGCTTCCCTCTGAAAACTGAATTCTAACACCTAGTTCAGTAATGATCCATGGAAGTTGTCAACGTTTAAAGTCTGTTGCGAGAACTGCTTTCCAAATGTTGGAATTACTTTTGGTCACAGATTTTTCCTGAACTGATATTCTTCCTAACCAAACCCCAATTCGCCATGGACTGAAAGCCGGAGATGCGAGCCTCTTCTCATGATGTGAACAACATCCCCCGCATGCAGATTCTCTATTTGGTAAAGTTCACTCGCCATCTTTCGCTTCAGTATATTCTTCTTGATCAATGGTCTATCAAAATGTAGAATGAAGTATTCCTTCAATCTGCAATCTGCACTGTTACAGTAGCTACTATGTACCAAAATTGGACTACCCAGAACACACACCCCTTCCTACCGGCTCACTACTTCGTCCGCTCAACTAATTTAATACAAATTTCCAAGTCCTCAACTTCAGTCTTCTCCATGCGTGCTCTACTGGAACTACCACATTGGGGGGAACCAGTGCCATGTGGCAGCTACATAGAAGATAGTCCCACCTTCTCTATAGCAAACCCTTCAATTCGGTGGGTGTACTAACCCTCTTTCTGGATTCTCAAATAAACTAGCTCGTGTCCTTATGGTAGCTCTTTCTGTAATGTAATCTACGCCTAAACATTAAACCTCTGACTTAATGAATGATGCCTATGCATCTAAGCTACCAGAATTTCTCGCTATACTGAACATCAGTATTCATTCGAATGTCATTCTTTTACCCTCCGAATGATTCTAAAGAGCACCGTAGCATTTTAAACGATATAAGTCTACTTTACGGTTAGAAATTCATTTCAAAATAAATAAAAATATTAAAGGTTAAATATTTATACCATGTGGATTATCGCAAGAGAAGACTTCAATCATCTTATAGATGGTTGATTGTAAAGCTATACAACCCATTGGAGTACAAAGAAGTATATCAAGATTGGAGATCAAGAGTTCGTGAAAATTTTGATAAATGTCAAATTTGAGTAGCAGGTTCGATCATTTTTCTTTGCATCAAGAAAATACTTCTTTTTTATGGTTAGATCATTTAAAGACAACCCGGTAGTAAGTCACATTGGAACTATAAAATGACATTGTTACTGATTGAAGAACTTTTGCATATCATTTCATGTCATGGATTCCATGATGCACATGTTACATTTCAAAGATATGTGATGCACTCCTCTATAGATATACATCTTAAAGAAGTTCTTGAGATACATTATTATGATGATTTTGTATTTGACTTTGACATATGCAATATAAATATTAAATTCCTGCTTCACTTTATCTCTAGAAGTCATTCAAAAAGAAGGAGAATATTTTGAATCAACTAGTAAATACTGATAAGACTCAAAAAACACATTCTCTATATATAGATATCTCCAAATATCTGATCTTTGTAAACAACTTTGATCTTGGCAACGTCTTCGCATACTTGAAAAGATATACAAAATTTTCTTCAGATGATCGCATATCACTTGGGCATTGATACTGTAATTAGATTTTCTATCAAAATAGGTCTCTCCATCGTAACAAAGTCTCTGACTTAAAGGAAGTAAAGTACCATCAATCAGTCTCATGCAACATAGAAAATCTTTTGTAGCAAAATTGCTCGGCTCGACTTGACCATTTTACTTGGTTTCTTGATCTTGATTCTAACGTGATCATCACCCACTTGGTGTAGTCATCAAAATCCCATTACCAATTCCTCATAAGAAAAGAGATCTATCCAAACAAGCTCCGTTACTGTTGTGACCTAATCGATCGAGTGTCACTGCAAGCAGTAATCCCACCGGAGCTTGAGAAAGTCTAGACTTATTCATGAATACATGATGATCTTGTACAAGAGAAAGTAATGCTTGAAAATATTTTTTATCCATACGAGTAAGCTGACGGAACAAAGCTTCTAGTAGTTCAGAGAAGAAATTTTATACAAAATCTTTGCTTTTTAGAAACATAGTAGAACGATCTATATCTTGCATTGAAAAATGAGGATTGAAAATTTGAGAATACGGATCACACCTCGAACACAATGTCACGTCAGTTTGGCACCTCGGCTAGGTTGACCGAGTGCGAAGTGACGAATCCCGGTAAGGCCGTTAGTACCGTTAGGGCGAGTTGGTGAGAGATTCCACTAGGGGTATACTTCGCAGGTAGGACTTGGAGGTCTTAGTTCTTCGAGTTGAGCCTTCAAGCTCTTGGCTATGGTGGATAGTCTTGGTGAGTGCAATCTGGATTCTCTACGAGCACAGAGTAGATTTGGCTCGACTTTAGTGATTGTTTAATGTCCATTGACATGGTGGAATGAGCACATATTGTTTATCACTCGAAGAACTCAGATTGTGAGGTCTGATTGAGAGCTTTCAGGTCACGAATTTCAGCCGGTGGTATCTCCGGAGTGGGCAGATCGTTGGTAGCTTCGATTTGCAGGTGTGCGCGTGTGCTGAGTGGTTCTTTTTGATTGGATGATCGATCGTTGTGAAGATTGCTGTCGTTTGAACCTGTTCTTGGTCGATTTGGTAGTGAGGTAATACGGAAGTGCTACTGGAATTTCCTGTGACATGTTGGTGTGGTCGATTTGTGTCAATTTGAGATCGACAGAAGTGCGTCGACGGATGTGGAGTTGTCGTGAGTCGACAATTTTTGGAGCTGAAGAGTGCAGTAGGTGCGCGCTGGGAAGATGAATCCAACGCACCAAAAATTGTTTGATTTGATGAAGGATCGAAGAAGTTACAAGCCGAAGAAGGTCATAGGTGGTTTGAAATCTGACATAAACCCGCCTTACGGGTGTCAATTTGACAGATTTCGACCTTTTGGAGTGCAATTTTGACCTCCGAGTTGTTGTTTTGGGTGTGTCCTCTTCATACACGTCCTTCTTGTGGTGTTTGGCTTGAGTTTCTTCTCCTATCCAAGCGGAGGCGTGAGAGGCTTTTAGCCTCCGCGTTTAGAGACTTCGAGGAGCAGAGGTGCGTGAGTGCGGAGGCGGAGCGGAGCCCGAGCCTGCGTCCATCGCAAGTCAGCTTGCTGGCGTGCATGAGAGAGGTATCCAAGTTTCAGTTGTGTGAGAAGTGTAAAACCAACTGGTCACCCATCCCAACACTATTCCTGGACCTGGATTCTTAACTCTGTAGTCTTAGCTTTGGCTTTATCACTAGATCAATAGCTCTTGGTGTCTTCTAGGGATACGTGCAAGTACTTATGGACTTTTTTAAGATAGTATGAGACCTTCTCGCACGTTCCTAGAGGAGTGGTAAGACGACCCCACAATATTAAGGAAAGCTATAGTTGTGGTAGTGTTTGCTTATATCGTAAAGACGCGTATGAGGACAGTTGGTGGCAGTTGTCTTGGATGAGCTAGTAGAGCTACCACATGAATGTTTTTGGAGCTACTAGAGGTGTAGATATCTAGTTAGTGACCACAAGTATCATTTACGACGGTTGGTGATCATATATTGTGCATGTGATCACCGAAGAGAAGTCGTCAGTCCGGGTGAGACTGTGTTTCTCTTTATGTGAATGTTTGAGTGTGGAGGGTTATCGTTTGGACTTCTTGTGTTGTAACCCTTCCATATTTTGCTTCCTGTTTGTGCGCCGCGTTTGCTTGTGTTGGCTCTTGGTTTCCGGAGTGAGTTCACTCTAGTGTGTTGTCGGTGAGGCTGGAGTTGCGGACCAGTCAGCCTACCTTTGTCTCTCTCACGATGCGGTTGGAGTGACGACTAACATACCATGAGAGACTGCCTGTGGTGATGGCAGGTACATGTTACTCTTATCTTGATCGTCCTAGTAGGAGATAGGTGAGCTCAATAGGAGCGGGGTTAGGCAAGTGGTGATTACGGTGGTGACGGAGATTTCGACATTCTGGTTGGAGAGTGTGTTACCGAGATTCTCTCATCACGGAGTTCTCGGGAGGTTCTGTGGAGACTTCTCAGACAGTAGGTATACGCGGAGTGGGGTGAGGTACCGACTACCTACACCATTGCTGTCAGTTGTTCCAGAGGACGAGTCAGACGCAGACAGTGCATTTTCTGATGGTGAGTCTAGTGTCACCACACCGTTGTTGTGAGACATGGACGAGATCTATGGGGCCACGAAGGGGCCTTGACGTTACTCGGGTACAGTTGGTACCATTGAGCTGGATGACTTCATCCAGGAGTTTGACAGTTGGTGCGATCTGCAGCAGATGCGGAACTTACAGCTGTTTACATCTTTTATGGCGTGGAAGGGTTTGTTCCAACACTTGGAGGGACCACCGATGGACGATTATCATGAGTTCAGGTGAGATTACAGTGTTGAGATCGAGTTGTGGAGACAACATTGATCTCCCAACTACATTTCTATCACTATTGATGCAGTTTCGAGAGATGTAGCACCTACGAGTTCGGGTGTCAGTAGCAGTGGTACATCCACATGTGACGGAGTACCTACTACCAGCGGTGCATCCACAAATAGTGGAGCAGGTGGTAGTGTGAGTGGGATACCACCAGGGTTTAACCTGTGGTTCAGTTCTTCCACTGTTTGAGGAAGAACTATCAAGGAGTCCGGACCGACAAGTTGAGGAGTATGCAGGAGTTCCATCACAAGACTGGAGAGAGCCTACGCGAGGCGTTTACTCGCATGAGGTGATTGATCAGCGTTACCCAAGGGGTGACGGAAGCACAGACAGTCTAGTTCTGGTATGAGATACTAGACAAGGAGCTGCGTAGGAGAGTTAGAGATGCCACTCTTTTTAGAAATACCGCTCCGTCGTTGGTGGTTGTCTTTGGTCTGGCTGAGCGGATTGAGCTCAACATGGTGGAGGAGAGGGTGATGGTTGCTGGGTTCAGCAAGGAGACACCACAGGGAGCGACCACCTCTTCTCGAGGATCACAGGTTACGCAACAGCGTGGTGGTGGTGGTGATAAAGATCGTGCGGAGCAGTCACGATCTCAGGGAGGTGTTGGAGGATCTAGTGGACAGAAGCCCATGTCGTCCTTCTCTAGTCAGCAGCAAGTGGGTCCTTGCTGGACGTGTGATGGTCCTCATCAGCAGAAGGACTGTCCACAGAGGAGAGGTAGTTATGAGACGTCTGAGACGTCTCAAGCGGTGCCTAGACAGTGTGAGCATTGCAGACGACCAGATCATAGTAGTGACCGTTGTTTTGATCTCCACCCGAGCTACGGCAAGGGAAGACTGATCGTGGACGAGGCGGAGGAGCTCAGGGAGGCCGTGGTGGTCGAGCTGGAGGTAGAGGTCCAGCACTTGAGAGAGGACCAGTCGGACCACCGTCAACTACGACATCGGAAGCAGGTATGGCTGCTCGGATTGAGCAGTTGGAGCAGAGGATAGCTAGTATGGCTATGGCTCAGCGGAGATCTGGTGGAACAGAAGCTTCCACGTCTTATGGAGGAGACGGAGAAGACTTCGACTTCATGGCAGGTGTGGTGCAGATTGAGGCATCTGCGATGGTGACTCGAGGTGCAGTATGTGTCTCTGAGCCACGAGGTGCGTCAGTGGAGTTGGATCCACAACGCGGGGAGATTGGTAGACAGGCTAGGCTTCCTCAGTCATTCACGTTATCGGAGGCGTTGAGGACCACGTCTATGATTCCTAAATGACCTATCGATGATGTAGTGGAGTTGGAGGCATCTACATCCAGGAGTGGAGGTGATGCGAGTCAACCCTCAACGTCTGTAGATGCGACGTCGAAACTGATATTGGGAGCGGCTACTGCAGTTTTGTGAGTCTCATTAATCTCAATCACGGATATGAAAGCATTGGGAGTCAACTTGGCTCCAATGTTCCAGTTGGCGGCCACGCTCAGTGAGAGCGAGGATGTAATTACCTCTAGTGCTGAGTGGTTCAACGAGATGCGGTAGACGTGTGCATGGAGTCGAGGATCAGGACAGCTACCAGTGGTACTTGGCAAGCGGTAACTGCTTGGTTAGATGAGTTACCAGCGAGACCGGCGATTGACCGTGTTGGTTTGGCACCAGGTGTGATGTTGTTGGATAACAAAAGTGATATCTTCTGTTTGGTGGCACCTTCAGGGAAGGTGTATCGACCACAGAAGGTCTTGTTAGCCCTCTGGAGCCCAACCGTTGATGTTGAGGAAGGCGACGTTTATTGGTTTAGGTATGAAGAAGTCCGAGATGGAGAGATGTCCATTCCAGTTGCAGACATCTCTAGGGGGATCAGGGGTACAGCTCTACACATGACACGCAAGATATTGACGGTGAGAGTTCGATCAGATCATCTCACAGATGGCTCCATGGTGAGGGCCAAGGCCATCGTTACAGCCGTAGAGTCTTATGATGTATTGGTTGGAGGTGATGTGTTATACCCTATGGAGTTCGTGATCGACTATTGGACGGAGACAACATCTTACAGATCAGGTTGGCAGTCCGATGAGGGACGAATGAGCCGCTTACCAGTGCGATTCAGTGCTAGAGTTAGGACGACAGAGTCTACACCAGAGACGATGACATCTGTTGCAGGGTTCAGTTTGGTCATCACTTGACCGGATGAGTTGTTAGAGGACAATGCCCATGCGGAGGACACTGCGGTCTTTGAGGAGGTGGAGGACATGCCTAGCATGTCCACGTTAGTACCATCTGTCTTAGATGTTCCACTCTGGAGTTCGAGTGGGGAGTTGCAGCAGTATGCTGATCGGTTGGTGCAGCAGGCTTGGAGTGAAGCCTTTGTACCATCAGTAGAGGAACAAAGGATTGTTCCTGCTACTGACCATGTGACCTTATCACCATTGGATACGACTCCCATTGTATAGCAGTATCCAGAGGAGGGTGGGTGTGTGCTGGAGCTGTTTGGAGAGATCAACATAAGTTTGGCTGTGGTATTGCAGCCACGCATACAAGTACAACGATACTTGAACATGGAGAGAGATGAGATTGCGAGACGCATCTCATTGCGTCATGGCACGTTTGGTGTAGAGATTTTCGAGTTGTTACCCATATCCGCTGTTAAAAGATACCAGTAAGCATTATCGTCAGATATTTCACTGTTGGGGGCGCAGGATCTCACGTTTGTTGACACCATTCAAATGGTGATAGCAGGGTGGCCATGTCAAGGTCACACGCGTACGGGGAGAGGTCAAGGTTTACATGACCTGCGATCTAGGATATTTTGGGAGATGTTACGACATCTCCAGATGTATCAAGTGGATTCTCCAACGTACATCTTGGAGAACGTTCCTTTGTTGGGTGATGCTCGTGCACAGATGATGACGAGTGTGCACCAGGTGCGGTCCTGGGTCGGATCGGCAGTGTTGTTAGATGCAGCGAGAGTGAGATCTCGTGCACATCGTCCACGATTGTGGTGGACGAACTTGTTACCGAGGGAGGTGTTCAAGCGCGCTATCGAGGTGAGAGTTTCCTGGGAAGGGCGGGACCTTCTAGCTGTGATACGATCGTGAAGAGGAGGGCGAAAATCACACACGGAATACGTATCCAAGAGAAAACACCACCACGATCCGACCAAGATAAAACACACGACGTGCAAGTAGGTCTTCAACTCCAGATATGCAGATTGAAAAGCTCACGCTCAAGGACTCAGATATCAGAAAACTGCTCATGTGAAGCACCAACGCGTTCACCTAGAAGCTTCTCATTTTTTTTTCCGAAAAGTATGCGTACAAGTTGTAGGTCTTCTCTCTACTCGATTCTGTCTACTAATCTCAATCCCTCGATGTCAAAAAACTGATCAGTCCGAAAATCTCTCCAGACGTAACCTCTGTGTAAAATTTCTCTCCTCAACTCTACTGTTCTCTCTACTCGATAGTCTCCGCACGGTAAACTCTACACTGCTCGATGATCGACAATCTGCGATAATACGATAATTTTCGATAATGCCTTGAGAATTCTCTCTCTCCGGAGTACACCCCTCTGGGTTTTCCTCCACCCTACGTAACCTTCAGTGTCACATGGCAGGGGTAAAAGACGCCCTAAACAGATGGCAGCAGAAAAATAAATCACTGATAATAAATCTACAAGTAAGAAGACTATTTCACTAAGCTTCGCAGATTCATCTGTACGGACGACCACCGACTTGGCTGTACAGTCAGCATCTGACACCTCCACTCGAAGTAACTCCACCACGGCTATCTCTGGCCACCGGAATCACCTCGTTCTGACACGTGGAGTCGAGTTATCACCATTGTCGTTTTCTGCCCCCTTAAACTTTGAAGTGCCGTAAGTATGGCCTCAGGTATCAGTTTCACTTGATTCTTCGTGAATAATATATCGAACTCTACATTTTTCTACAAAAGAATTGGTACCGACTTGGAGTATCTTTGATGCCATCTCGCTACTCCAAGACTTAGAGGGCCGCAACCGAATTCGTACTAATTACCCCGACAACTCGAAGGTGAGAGGTCTATTTCAAAATCCGGTGGTAATCTCCCTCTAGCATCCACACTAGGTGACTGCACTAGTGCAGGGGTAGACGGAGGCGTCCCGCATTCACGGTACGTTTAAGGGACATCTAGTGTCTCGCCCCTAGGCAACTTGGTGCCCCTCATATTCCCCCGAAGGGACCAGAGACCTCCCTACAAGTTTCTCAGCTACACCACGGAAGCTGATCTCACAACTGGTTTTGAAGACCAGTTTCTAAGCTAATATGCTAGAAAGCTGCGGTATTTCATCTTTCTTTTGCTAACACGAAGTGCCATAACTTTCTCTAGAAATGCTCTTTTTGTACATTTTGAATTTTAAACAAATACTACATACTACAATCTACAATCTACATGAGAAAAATCTAAAAAGTATTTTTCAAACTCACTCAGATTTATGATAAATTTCCCGGTATCAGAAATCTTGTAGAAGAACCCCAAGTAACTTTTCACCTGTAACTCCGTTTGTAACTTTTGAACATATCACGGTGATCAGCGCGACAAGACCTACGCCGTGATGTTTTCAGATTTTCGAATGCTCACTTCCTCCAGAATCGACTTCTCTGAGGTCTTAACTTCGCTTAGAGAGACTAACGTCTAACTGAAAGGTGAATCATTCACTATGTGAAACAATTCACATCACGACATCTCACACGATGCAGTGAGACGACCAGCGTACCTCACAATTGATGGCATTTTGGATGCAGGACGACGATCTCAAGTAGTGAGAGTCGTTGATAGATCACTCATGGCAGTGGTGAACCTAGTGGGACGGTCCATGGCAGCGTTGCTCACGTTGATGAGCTTTCTAGCGTCACATGCTTACAGAGATGGAGGACTTGGGCTTGTGTGGGATGCTCGGTTACAACAGTTGGTGGAGTCCAATGCCGATGAGCGAGAGCGAGCGATGGGTTTCTTTATGGATACGACGGCAGTAGCTTCGATATCAGAGGCTTCACGTCGTCAAGTGTTGGGTCAAGCAATGGACTTGAATTGCTTGACATGGATTGTTAATTTTGGATTGGCTGAGCAGCGTCGGATGCGATCGACGGGTGTTACTGCTCGGACACTCTTAAGCTCTTTGCCTACCGGGTCGGTGGAGACAAAGGCTAGGGGCGAGGCACATGGAGTTGCTCATCTTTGGACATCATGGGATGTCGTAGGAGAGAGTGTGGAGCTTGCAACTAGAACTGCAGAAGTTTTTTGCACAGTAGCAGTGGAGGTTGTTGGTGGTGAGCAGAAAGAAACTGCTCCAGAGGCTGCAAGATAGCAGTCAACGACTTCGTCTTCTACCTCTAGCATGGTGACAGAGGATACTTGGGAGCCGGAGATTGGACCCAAGCTTATAGGAGAGGAGAGACGAAGAGTTCAGAGATTCCTGAAGAGTTACAGGAATTGTTTTGCCTTCAGTATGAAGGATTTGAGTACCTTGAAGGGACCTGGTATACGGATCGACTTGGCTAATGACACGTCAATCTTCTGACGTCTTTATAGGTACAGTGATATGGAGAGAGCCTTGATCCAGAGTAGGACTCAAGACTTGTTGGAGGCTGAGTTGGTGGAGATGTCGCATGGAGAATATGCATCTGTCACAGTTATGTCAGCAAAGAAGGATATGTATGATAACTACACGGATAGGCGCATGTGTGGAGACTACCGTCCTATCAATCGGCAGACGAAGTCCGATAAGTATGCCATGCTGACACCTGAGGAGATCTTTGATGCAGTGGGGCATGTGAACGTCTTCAATACTTTGGATCTTCGAGCAGGGTATCATCAATTGCCGGTGAGAGAAGAAGATAAGTCCAAGATAGCATTCTGGGGAATTGACTTCCACGGCAAGGATTGTTTGTATCACTGGCAGTTCTTATCATGTGGGTTGAAGAACGCCCCTGCTGAGTTCCAAAGGGTGATGGACAGAATCCTAGCAGGATTGGATTTTGTCAGATGTTATATTGACGACATCTTAGTCTATAGTGCTACAATGGAGAAGCACGAACGACACTTACGGGGTGTGTTCAAGCGGTTGAGAGCTCATGGGTTGAAGTTACACCCTGGGAAGTGTAAGTTCTTTCAAGAGTTGGTAGAGTATCTGGACCACACCATCTATCCAGGTGGGTTGGGTGTTCAATAGATGAAGGTTGAGGCTATTGCACGTATCTCATGCCCCACAGATGTGAGTCGAGTTCGAGCATTTGTTAGTTTGGCGAACTTCTATCGTCGATACGTGAAGGAGTTTAGTGCAATTGCGAAGCCATTAACCAAGCTGATGAAGGTGGACCAGGAGTGGCACTGGGGAGATGAGCAGGAGCGAGCTTTCGTAGAGCTCAAGGATAAGTTGACATCTGCTCCCATCTTGAGGAGACCCGTTAGGGGACGTCCTTACCAACTGCACACCGATTGGAGTATGTTGGGACTTGGAGCAGTGCTGACTCAGCATGATGATGAGAAAAAGGAGTTCGTGGTGGTGTATGTCAGTCGCTCCAACAATTCAACGGAGGTGAGGTATAGTTCGTATGAAAGAGAGTGTTTGACGGCAGTGTGGGCTGTTGCACACTTTCGATGTTATCTGTTTGGGAACCTCTTTACTCTCATCATTGATCACCAGCCGCTCAAGTGGTTGATGGAGTCCGACAAGCTTACAGGGAAGCATGCACGATGGGCTCTAATCTTACAGGAGTATGACTTCCAGGTAGTACATAGACCTGGAGTTGCAAACCTAGTGTCGCGACCCTCATTCTCAAGATCAGACGCAGAGGCGAGCAACGGAACCCTAGCGGACTTGCGCTAGGTTGTGAACGCTGCGAGTAGGACTTAACGGCTTGGCCGGGAAGTCGGGATCAGATGAACCCTAAGTGGTTCTCTGAACCAAGATTGGAACCTTGGGCTAGGACATAAGGGCCTACTCCAAGAGGATCCCAGACAAACACTGACCTAAGGGGGCGAGTTTGGGAACGGGCTGAAACATGAGTCTCAGACATAGGTTCGAGACGTGAGACGGAGACGTGGGTCCAAGACACAGACGAACTACAGGGTTCGAGTCTGGGTCTGGACCACAGGTTTTCGAAAAAAGGCTAAGTGTTGGAGCTCTAGAGACGTTTTAGGTCGTGGACGGAGCTCCACATAAGATCTCGAGGCGAGCGAGGTATCATTGGAAAGGTCTTGTCGAGAGCTTTCTAGTGATATATAACACTCCTGATCTGACCTCCGAGCTGGAAATTATGGCCGAACCACAATCGGATTGTGGTATAATTTTCAAGGACCAAAGAGGAGGGCGGAGCTGCCGATCCCCAGAAGTATATATGAGGGGGGCTCGATGCTTGGGTGGGCCAGGACGAGTCATCCGACCCCACGGTTCGGCGGATGGACTCTGGGGGCATGAGGTGATGGCTGGGCCGGTTCCAAGACACGTTCTTGTCCAGACTTGGACGTATGGACTTAGGAACGCTGTAAGGGCTGGGGCAAGACTAAGGAACGAGTCGGCGGGTTAGACCACTGTTCGGGAGCCTAGACCCAGACGGACATCACGGGCGGTTGGGCCGCTAGGTGTGCTGGACGCACCGTTTAGGACCCTGGACTTTATGGGAAGTCCGCCCCAAGTCATCTTGTGACTTGCTCATGTTTGGGATCGACCTAGGCGGATCTAGGTCGGGACTTAGGAACAGCTGAGCTTGATGATTAGGGAGACGGTTCGGCTCTAGTCCGGACCAAACTGAGATAAGGTAAGTGGTGCATGGACGCTAACTTGTGATTGTGTTTGCAGGTTAGCGGTTTGAAGTTTACGACCTACTGAGCAAGAGCTTCCGCAGACGCAACAAGGCGGTAGGTGCGCGAAAAGTGGTATCAGAGCTGACGCTTCGGTGAGCGAGAACTTGAGATGACGGCTGAAGGCTGGACGCTTGAGGAGGGACGCAAGACACGAAGCGGATCAACGTTTCTAGGGATAGAGTTCTAGGAGGAAGACCAAGAAACGGGGAGTGGCGGCTGACACCGGGACCAGATCGACTCGAGCTAGCCCCGAGGCACAGTCAAGCGACAATAACTGACAACCTTCGCCCCAACGTAAAGGAAGTCTAGTTCTAGCTGCGGCACCGCTGCAGCAAGACGGAGTCTTGCCAACGATGCCCAACGATTCAGGTGCGGAAAGTCAAGGAGCTTTGTATGCGGAACTCATCAAGATGATGAAGACCATGCAGAAGGGTATGACCTCTAGGGATAAACGTATCGCTGAGCTTGAGGCAGGCCAAGGGAGTTCCTCGTCTACCAAAAAGCTTTGTAAGATGAATTTGCCGACCCCGTTTACAAGTATAGGACGGGCTCGCAAGGTTAAGGATTTCTTAACTGAGTTGGACCTATACTTTGAAGCGCATCAGGCTCAGAAGTTAGACAAAGTGAGAGCGGCGGTTACGTTCCTGAAGGACCATGCGCTTCTCTGGTGGACCGCATACAGGGATGAGCATGCTTTGACCGTCTCGGCGCTTGGTTGGAAAGAGTTCAAGGAGTTGCTCGCAAGACAATTCACTCCAGAGTACCAAAGGATTCGGGACGGTGTTGAGTTAGTTCGGCTGAAGGAGACAAGGACCTTAAGCGCTTATGTGCGCGAGTTCAGTGCCAAGCTAGACTCGTTCTCCAAGTGGACTGAGGAGACCAAAATATGTATATTTATTGGGGGACTCAAGTCTAGCTCGGAGAAGGCTCTCTTTTGAATGTCGGAGCTACCTGCGACAAGTGCCGAACTTTTGAAGCTAGCGGAGCGAATTGGAGACGATGAAGTCCAGCAACAGAAACCCTTTGAACCACGCAGCACGGACAAGTTCCAGAAGAAGAACAAGGGCTTCAAGCGACAGTGGGATGGGGGTGAGAAGGATCAGAAGGATTCTTCTGCCCCGGCAACAAAGGACATAGGACATAAGGGCCTACCCTAAGAGGATCTCAGACAAACGCTGACCTAAGGGGGCGAGTTTGGGAACGGGCTGAAACATGAGTCTCAGACATAGGTCCGAGACGTGGGACCGAGACGTGGGTCCGAGACACAAACGAACCACAGGGTTCGAGTCTGGGTCTGGACCACAGGTTTCCAAAAAATGACTAAGTGTTGGAGCTCCAGAGACGTTTTAGGTCGTGGACGGAGCTCCACATAAGATCTCGAGGCGAGTGAGGTATCATTGGAAAGGTCTTGTCGAGAGCTTTCCAGTGATATATAACACTCCTAGATCTGACCTCCGAGTTGGAAGTTATGGCCGAACCACAATCGGGTTGTGGTATAATTTTCAAGGCACGTTCTCGTCCAGACTTTGACGTCTGGACTTAGGAATGCTGTAAGGGCTGGGGCAAGACTAGGGAACGAGTCGGCAGGTTAGACCACCGTTCGGGAGCCTAGACCCAGACGGACATCACGGGCGGTTGGGCCGCTAGGTTTGCTGGAGGCACCGTTTAGGACCCTGGACTTTATGGGACATCTTGTGACTTGCTCATGTTTGGGATCGACCTAGGCGGATCTAGGTCGGGACTTAAGAACAGCTGCGCTTGATGATTAGGGAGACGGTCCGGCTCTGGTCCGGACCAAACTGAGATAAGGTAAGTGGTGCATGGATGCTAACTTGTGATTGTGTTTGCAGGTTAGCGGTTTGAAGTTTGCGACCTACTGAGCAAGAGCTTCCGCTGGAGCAACAAGGCGGTAGGTGCACGAAACCTAGATGCCGATGGGTTGAGTCGTAACCCATGCACGAGTCAGCAGATCAGACGGGGGTTCGATGGCATGACGAGGTTGATGAGGAGATAGTGCTAGGGTGGCATGCATCTGGCTTTCTTTGTGTGTTGGCCATGAACTCTAGTATGGAGGACCAAGTCGTATCTTTCTCTGATCAGAGAGTAGATGATGAGTCTCCAGATCCTGAGGGTGGAGATGGTGTTCCAGACCAGCGAGATATCCATGATGATGGGACCGTGATGGAGTATCTACGTATTGGTATGATGGTAGGTACAGTAAGTGCCAAGGAGCGAGATCGTGTCCTTCAACGAGCGAAGAGATTTCGACGAGAAAGACAACATGTACTTCGAGTCTGGGGTGATGGAAGAGTACGGATAGTGTCACATTCATTCCAGAGGGCACAGTTAGTACGACATGTCCATGAGGAGTTGGGACATTTTGGAGTGAAGCGTACGCATAGCTTACTCCAAGGACAATATTGGTGGCGTGGTATGCACGTCGATGTGCAGCAATTTGTCGCATGATGTGTGGTTTGTGATCGAGTACGAGCATCAATTAATGCTCCTACTCCACAGTTACACCTCTTACCGATTATGGGGTTGGGTTACCGTTGGAGTTTAGATTTTGCGGGACCTTTACCGTTGACCGTACATCACCACCGATATGTGTTGGTGATGGTGGAGCACTTCTCTAAGTGGATTGAGTTGGTGGCATTACCGGACAAGGCGAGTGAAGAGACAGCGTATGCGTTCTTAGATCGAGTGATGAGTCATTTTGGAGCACCAGCTGAAGTGCTGACAGATCAAGATATAGAGTTCCTTGGTGAGTTTCAGACCTTGTGTGATCAGGCGCTGATTGATCATCGGACTACATCTCGAGATCATCCTGAGGCGGATGGTTTGACGGAGAGGGTAGTTCAGATGGTGAAGAGAGGATTGCGCAAGTATGGCTTGTAGAAAGGCCACTTGGGAGATTGGGATGTGCAGTTACAATGGTTGGCTATGGGCTACCGTTTTAGCCGACAAGCGTCTTTGGTTTCCTTCTCACCGTATTTTCTATTGTATGGCTGAGATCCAGATCTATCTTCGGTCATTTGTCATGATTCTACTGAGGTGCTGAACCTTGATGATCGGATATGTGGGTGAACACATGTTCTCAACGAGTAGAGACATTTCGGAGAGTTTTGCCTATGACTTTTGAGAACCTAGCGATTGCTCAGCATAGAGACACGTTGCGATATGTGACTATTCGAGGAGGAGGTTATCGACCATCAATTCGTAAGTTTCATCCTGGCGATTATATATATCTACAGCAGACTGCACAGACGACGTTGGACGTGACCGTAGGGCGCACTATTTTACGAGTGCATGAGGTGTTATCTTCTAGAGTACTCATGTTAGAGGACCATGATGGTGTTGTTTGAAAGGACCATGTGCGTAATTGCACGCCATGTCATCTTCCCAACATCGATGATACAGTTGACCCAAGCTTAGCAGTTGTACGGACGGGCTTGAGGTGTATGTTATATGGGTCTGCTGGTGGAGCAGCCCGTATGTTGGTGTGTGATGGTTGTTCTAGAGGTTGGCACATGTCATGTTTGACTCCACCTCTCAGTGTTGTTCCTACTGGACGGTGGGTTTGTCCTCGATGTATATAGCAGGGATAGCCGATTAGATCTTTGCGTGGTATGGACTGCAAACAAGCGACTAACGATGGAGCGATGTAGCACCCGGTCTCCTGATCCTTGCACCCATGAAGGTGTATATCACGTAGTTGAGATATGGAGCTATCTGGAGTTAGAGGGACCTAACCGCCAATTAGGGGGACGATTGTGATACAATTGTGTATGTGTATGACATCGTCCATGTGTTATGTGTATATGTGGTGTACCTCTGACAGCGATGTATGTTGTGTAGTGATGTGTATGCGCACGACAACTGTCACGTTAGTTTGGCACCTTGACTAGGTTGACCGAGTGCGAAGTGACGAATCCCGATAAGGCCGTTAATGCCGTTAATGCGAGTTGGTGGGAGAGTTCACTAGGGGTATACTTCGTAGGTAAGGCTTGGAGGCCTTAGTTCTTCGAGTTGAGCCTTCAAGCTCCTTGCTATGGTGGATAGTCTTGGTGAGTGCAATCTGGATTCTCTGGGAGCACAGAGTGGATTTGTGATTGTTTAATGTTCGTTGGCATGGTGGAGTGAGTACATACCGTTTATCAATTGTGGTACACTTGTGTATGTGTATGACATCGTCCATGTGTTATGTGTATGTGTGGTGTATCTCTGACAGCGATGTATGTTGTGTAGCGATGTGTATGCGCACGACAACAAGCCGAGTGCAGCTGAGTGTCAAAGAGATATCTCATCAGAAGACTGAGATTTCTTGTTCAATAGCGAAGAACTGATTGTTTTAGGAGGAAAATTCTTTAATTCAAACTCTAAGCCAATAAAAACTACAGCCGGAAAGAGAGACAACGGCAGCTAGTCCTACGGCTGCTTCAAGAGGCAGCCGTAAGACATTCAGCCGTGACCGTAACTAAGAATCACGGTGAAGAATATAATCAAAAGATTTCAGATTTGCTGTGATTTAGGTCCATCCATCTCATAAACGAGTGATCCAAGAAGGAATCTAAGATTCTATTGAAAGTTGCAGATAGAGATGTGTTGTCATGTCTGGATCCAAAGAGTTTTGCAATCATCTCCTAATAATGTAGATTTTGAGTAGGATGTATATTCTCTTTTGCTTCTCACTCATTTCTTGTAGTTTTCTACGTACATGATATCATTGATCAATTGCGCAGAGATTATGTAGTGCACCAACAGATACTATTTACTGTTCAAGAAAGAAGGAACCTTGTATGCTTGAGATGCATTAGGTGTATGATAAATGATAAACGGAAATTAAGCCCTAATACCTCATCAAACACATTCTCCAAACTAAAGAAAATGTGCAAGTTATGAAACTTCAACTCTTTAGGTTTGAGCAATTACACCTCTCTCATAAGTGATACTCAAATCTTTTAGGTTTTTTTTTATCTTCTTGCGATATTATCATATTGCACAACGTTGAAGACACTATGACGTAAGACTCTCATTTCACCCAGTAAAGTGTACAAATATAATCATTTCTTTATAGATGCTCACATTGAGTTCTTAATGCTTCTTTTGTTTATTAGTCATGATATTCAAACTTTGTTAGAGACTTTGAGAATCTATTGTGGTATACTGAGACTAGTACATATACATTGTGTTGCGCAAGCTTCTCCGTTGTGAAGTGAGTGGTCAAGGTGCTCTCTTAGGTGGTTTCTAAAGATACTTAACTAAATTTAAATAGTTAAATTTAAATGGCTAAATTAAATTCCACACTGCTTTGATTACATGTTGTCCTTGCAGTCACTGAAAATCCATAAGTAACACCTTGGGACTTAACCTCTTTCTGATATTAATGCATCTGCTTTCCACCAGTATAAATACTTTCAATTTCTCAGCTTTTAATTTATAGTCTAACCCTTCCAAGAAGAAAGGTTAAGACATAAATTAAAAGTCATGTATATTCTCTCTTCTGAACTTGGAAGAGGGTGAATATGCAAGAGAGATGATAATACTCAAGTCCATCGTGCGAAAGTTTTCTCCTACCGCCTACCGCCTGAAGTGCTTATGTATACTTAAGCAGAGGAAAAAATAATAATTGGTATAACGTTAGAGAGTTTCTTCTCAAGTATCTAGGGAACTGGTATGGTGACATCATAGTATAGTAATCTATGTTCGATCTAAACAAAACTCGCAAGTACAAGGAAATAAACCCCTGAATAACTTAAATAGCTTTTCTAGTATTCGGAGTATTGGTATGGTGTTGAAATCATCATATAGTAATAGATATCAGTAACATGTTTGAGATAGATTTCTATGAGAGTATCCCATGAATACATTGATATCGATAGAGATTACTATTTGCTGCAAATCAAATCTAAGAGAATTCTCTCGGATAGTTATCGAAACTCTATTTTGATGACTACTTTGAACCGTACATAGATTACATTCGTTTATAAACGGTTACATGCAATGGCTAGTATACACCTTGTCCGTTGGCAAGTGCCTCAAGAATCAGAAACTCTAAAAGACACTTTTTTGACGGTTGAGAGTATAAATGTAATCTTATGTCTATCTTCTCCCATAGTTAGTACAAATGACCTATCTCTCCCTGTAGGCTGCTCCTTGTAGGATTGCTGCACTATTCCATAGATTCATACTCATGATTAATTCGTGAGATTTTCTACCGTGCAGAAACCCGAGTAGTGATCAATGGGAAATAACAATCAAATGTTGGAGGATACATGTATCATTCTTGATAGACTTATATATTCAAATGCTCTCATATTTTTGTATGCGCTATTACTAGACATTACTCGCCATATTCATGTGAACGGCAAGAAAATACTTAGGTTCATTTTATGTCCAGAAGTTCTAAGTGGGGTGGTGTTGTTAATAAGGATTTCTTCTTATACTATTTTCTTAGATAATGACTGAAGATTTGACCAATTCATGGTACATCACACTAATTAACTTTATTTACCATGTTAGTACACTGGAAGGATGGTTTTGTGTGGGGTGGAGTCTAAGAGCACAAGATATGGGAATCGTGACGCATGCATAAAATAAACTAGAAAGGAATTGTGATGCCTTAGGATTTCTGTGTCTTGATCAGGAAATCGTAGTTATCGTCCGAGACGCAATGTGTACCAGGAGCTCCATCTTCGAATCTATGAAATGTCAAGTTACCTTCCCCTTACTAGAAAAAACAGTGAGTTTAATACTTGTAATCCTTAACGTAAAGACTCTCAGATGTGGCCGAGCTGGCTGCATCCCCCTTATATTTTCCGAACGTTGCCTCGGAATTCGCCTTTCCGCGAATGAACAACAACTTCTGAGCAGAAGGTACGTTCTTTTTTTCTCCTCCCCAAGTTTTGAGAACACTTTGCTGCAAAGCGCGTCCATACGAAAACGACAAGGTCCAAGGTTTTATTGTATCGAGTGCGTTCATTGCATTCAGATTCACCGTGGCTTCCTCTTCGCTTTGACCTCCGGATAAGAAGACGATCCCAGGAACCGCTGGTGGTACTGTTCTCTGGAGTGACCTGACGGTATACTTTGCTATCACCTCTGGAGTAACTTTTGGGGCGTCAGCACCCGGTGTAACCATGTTTGGCTTCAAAAGCGTTCCCTCGAGAAGAACGTGTTGCTCATTCAACGCCTTATAACAAGCGGCCAATACTCTCTCCGTTACCTCCGCACATTTTCGAATGTCGTGAGGTCCATCCACTAAGATTTCAGGTTCCACGATAGGAACGAGACCATTTTCCTGGCAAATAATAGCATATCGTGCTAAGCCCTGGGCATTCTGCTGAATCGAAAGTTCAGAAGGTTCGTTAAGTCCTATTTTCAGCACAGCTCTCCATTTCGCAAACCGAGCTCCCGCTTGATAATATTGCTGGCAACGACCAGCAAGGCCGTCATGGCCTTGCGTTGTTGTTTCTCCATTTGTTCCGGCAAGTTCGACTGTTCCTTTGTCCACCTTGATTCCTGAAACGACTCCTCCTTCTTCCAGCAATTTTACGAATGGTTTGCCGCCAAGAGTTTTTTGGTACAGAGTTTCTTCGAACAGAATAACTCCGCAGAAAAACTGATGGGTATTAGGTGCCGTGAAAAGAAGCTCGCGGTACGCCTGCCTGTTAGATTCTATGTTTTCAACGTTGATACTTGCGAAACGTTTGCCAATTGTTGCCGTGCTTTCATCGGCGGCCAAGATACCCTTTCCTGGAGTAGCAAGGTAATTGGCGGTCTTTATAAGTTCATCTGCAATCATGAGAGTCTTCTGTCAAAAAAGAAACGCGATGGTATTGCTGGAACGTCTAAACTAGAAGGTATATCAAGGTATTTATCGTCATGGTTGAAATTCCCTACGAACAATAAAATGCAACATAGATCCCTCTGGATTTCAGAAGCTGACGATACTCTATTCGGTTGAAAATGCACATGGACACCGCTTTCACTCTTTAGTGCAGTTCACGTTGTTTGTCACAGACCAAACCAACCAACATAGCATTATTTCCTCATTTGATCCGTTTCTAAATGTCTTCTCATATACACACTGCTCTCAAACTAGCAATGATCTGCTAGTTTGAGAGAAACTAGCAGAAACTCCTGTGAGAACGGGCAGTTTCTACTGCAATTTCCTCTCTGATTCTTCATTCTTACATGCTGCAAAGAAGTTCTTTCGTTTAACTCGGAGTCAAAGCAAACAACGAACTCGAGCTGCATCATTACAACCAGAGAAGGCAGATTCCGCCATACATGGACAGCCTTCACTGTGGACACGAAAAGTTCTTAAGACTGGCTTGGTGTCCATGAGCGTTATCAAATAGGGGAAAAGAGGTGATGGGGGAATAAAACTGTGGTTGCTACACTGTCTCTCTGGACATTAGAGCCGTTGCTGAAATCCAGATCAGGAAACAATTGTGAGAAATATCTCGGGCAACAAGATCAATATCACAAACCTTAGACCGACTGAAAAGTGAACGAAACCAGGTATAGTAGTTGCATAACACTACCGAATATAGAGCGCAAATGTATGTAGGTAAGGTGTGAGGAAAATGGCAGGGCCCACCGCATTTCCAGCAAGTGTGCCGGTGTTGGCCACCACTTTCTACACAAAGAAGAAAACACACACAAAATACTATGAAGAAATCGATCCAGGAACGATTGGACTGACAAACTTGATCTTTCCCAATTACGTCAAAAAATTATTATCCATAGACTACAAAGATTAGTTTGCAGCATATTTACCTGCGTATTTGCCTGTATAGGCTGACATCTTGACACAAGCGTTTACGCTCCTCTCCTCCTAGCAGAAGCAGTGGCAGGGACCACTTGTCAAAGGAAGACGAACGCGGACCGAGAGTTCAAAAGATAAACATCGCGCATGACGAACGGGGCTCTTCTTCCACGTCAGGTGTCGGACAACGTGAAACGTCGTCGAATCTGTGGACTAAGCTTGAACCTCTCAGCGCACCTACAGTAGGAACATGCCTCTGGGTAAATAGCGTCCAATGAGCAGGTGAGGGTCGTGAGACTAATAGTCAAAGCTCGGAATTGACGATTTATCCTTTCGCTATTCCCCAGCGACAGACACTCATATTGACCAATTAGTACTGCCTAATTAAACCCGCTCACCAAGTGACGCGGATGGAACTGATTGGCGGCACTACGCTGGATCACAGACTCTCACGGTATGTTGGAGGCTTGGAGTTCATGGTCGACTTTATTAGAGTCGGCTGTACGGTCATGGTATTCGCCATTCAGAGTATTTGCATATTCTCCTCCTCATATTTATCTTCCTATAGAGGAGGAAAATATACAGGAGTTTAATTTAATATTTAACCGGAAAAATTAGATATTAATTTTTAATATATATTAATATATTAATAAATATAGATTATTAGACTTGTATTTTCTGAAAAACTAATCTCGAATCAAGATTTATGAGTTATTTTTTACTATTTTCGTGTTTCCAAGTATGAGCAACTGATAATTTTTATAAAATATTTTAGTTATTTAATATATAATTTTTATTATATATATATATATATATATTAAATAATATCAAGAATATATATATATATATATATATATTCCTGATAACTGTAAACGAGCCAAAGTTCCCTTGAGTTCATCCAGCATGCATATTCTCCTTTCCGGCGTGTTAGTGTTATGCCATTGCATTTCAATAGCAATGCGTCCATTTTCGATTTTTCCTTAGATCTATATTGCCTTGTTGGTTGCTATGCGCTAAGCATAGTTACATGTCGATTGTGAACGAGTAGTTCCGCTTGCAAATGTTAGTGATTTTTTGGATATTTTTTTAAAATTTTTGATTTCTATAACGACTCCATCTGTTGTTCTTGCTACTTTCTTTCATTTCTGGTTTCAAGATTACTTTATTCGTTATACAACAAAAAAATAAAAAATATTAGGTTTTCATAATCGACGTATAGCTATGCTACCGCATAGCAAAAATGGCAAGGAAGAGTGAATAGTTTTTCTCAATTTATCTTATTATAAAACTGTTAAAAAAAACGACGTGCGGAACAGTGATTTGAAAATCGCAGTGAAACCTGGGAAGGATAAACAAAGAATTTAGATCTGGATAAGGCATAGTCCTTTCATTCCATTGCAAAGCGTACTTATTTGTTGCTATGCTTTAGTATAGTTGTATGTTCATTGTGAAAAACGTAAAGAAGAGGAGATGTTTTCTCGTGTGAGGTATTTTGTCATATTAGAGAATGTTTAAGTGACGGAGGAAGCAAACGGAGAGTCTGTGAAAATCAAAAAAGAATTGGGTTAAATCCAGATTAATCGCTACCGTATAGCTCCACAATTACATCATAAGCGTAGCTCTTTGTTAGAACCGTACTAGTCAAGAAGACATGCATATTTATTATTTTAAAAGATCAAAAAATATTGATCTTTATTTACGACTAATTTTTTCTACAATAAATCTTTATAAATTAAATACAATAAATAAACAAATTCACTCGCATACTTTGATTTTATGCTAAAGTCAAGGTGTGTTTAAATTGCATTCAAATTCTAGTGTGACTAACATCCAAGGTCTAGAAAAGGGGAGATGTAGCTCCATGACTATAAAAGTTAAACTGTTTGATCGTGTTAGAGTTGCATTAAAAACAAATATTATTTGAGTATCTTTTTTATTTTTTGAAGGGCTTAAATTTCTTCTGGTTTAATGCTTGAATTTGATTAATGGATATGGTGAAGAGGAGAGACTCTTCGTGTGGAGCTCATGAGAATATCAATCATTATCTTCCTATGAGTGATCACGTAGGAGTACTGATCTCGGATATCATTCAAAAGATGAAAGGGCTATATGATGATGTCGGTACAATACCGAAACAGGAAGATCAAACACTTGGATGGGAAGATTTCATTGTTGTATAGCTATAACGTATAGCTATAAGTATAGTTGTTTCACGGAGAAAAAAAAACACAAAGTATTCTTAGAATTTAACATTATTTTAGACAATGTGATAATGAAATGATTGTACATATAAAAAATTACCTGATTGAATAAAACAAATAAATTAATAGAAAAAAAAAAATATAGGTGAAATCATTCTGGAGAAAGCTATTTAGGACAAGGAGGAGACAAAGATATTTCCGGTATTATATATATGAAAATGTCTTAAGAATAGGCACATCTCCAGATTATTGTTTATTTACTTTGAATTGAGCCGTCACCGTCAATAAGACCATAAAAGACTATTCTAAACACAAGAAAACATCAGTGTAGTATAGTCATATTTACATAACCACCACACAACACATAAATTTATTTTTTAATATAATTGAAGCTATGTCCTGTTGATCATTGTCATACGGATAGTGCCAGATAGGGCAATTGCCACGAAATGTAACTAGTGATTATAAAATGATTATTCAATTATAATAATATATATTATAAATAATTAAATTGTCATGCAAAAAAACGTGAGTATTTTCAAGCACATGAAATGATTACATTACATAGACTAGCTCAAGGGCAAATCACTAGGTCAAGCTCGGACCAATTCGTTAGAGTTACTGAACCTTCCAAGATAGCCCTATCGGAATAACTCACGGGCTGGTCGATTAGTCTATCAATGACAAATTTGTCACAGTAAACATACCTACTTGAGACGTAAGGAGGAATCTCTTACCTCCCCAAACAATTTCTTGAGATGATACGTGGACCGATCATCAGGTCAGACTCGGACGAATCCGTCAGAGTAATTAGACTTGCTCGAGAGATAAAAATGAATCTTTTAGCTCCTCGGTGGTCATTTCAAGATAAATCATGGTTCAGTCACAAGGTCAACCACCGCCCTTGAGGAATTATCGTGAGAGGTGATGTCAAACATAACATGTGTCATCTTTTCAGACAACCATCACATAATAACATAGTGACCGCTCCACTAGTAGATCCACATAACATACACCTCAAGCCTGCACGTATAGCCATCAAACTTGGATCCATAAAACCGTCGATGTTAAGAAGATGACATGACGCACAATTATGCACATAACCTTTTCAACCTACATCATTATGATCCTCTAAGACGAGAACACCAGATGATAATACCTCACCCACTCGTAAGATAATGCGTCTTGCAGTCACATCCAATGTCCTCGGTGTTGTTTGTTGCAAATATACGTAATTACCAAGATGAAATCTGTGAATCGATGGTTGATAACCTGCTCCTCGAATAGTCACATGACTATCGACATACTACATATCAGTATATGACCTATCATAACATATGTCTATGCTGAGCAATCGACAAGTGTCATCGACATAACTCGCTGTAACGTCTCAGCTCATTCAGAACATACTCTCACACACATCTCCGGATCATCAAGGTTCACAACCTCAGCAGAATCACAACGAATGACCGTATGTAAATCTGATTCTCGATCGTATAGCAGAAAGTATGGTGAGAAATGATGCTTATCACTGAAACGATAATCCATAACCAACCATAATAATTGAAGATCTCAGTTCCCATGATGAACCTTTTGCAAGCCATACTTGCACAATCCTCTCTTCATTGTCTGAACAACTCTTTCTGCCAAGTCATCAATCTCAAGGTGATCTCGAGACATAGTACAGTGATCAATCAACGCCGGATCATACAAGACCCGAAACTCACCACGAAACTTTATACCTGGTCAATCAACACTTAGACTGATGCACCCAAAATGACTCAACACTCGATCTAAGAAAACATAGATGCCACACTCAGTTCCTTATCTGATAGTACCACCAACTCAATCCACTTGGAGAAGTGCTCCACCATCACCAACACATATCGGTTGTGTCTTACGGTCAACGATAAAAGTTTCAAAAAGTCTAAACTTCAACGATAACTCAACCCTATAATCGATAAGGGGTGTAACTGTGAAGTAGGAGTATTGAATGATGCTCACACTCGATCACAAGTTACACATCGTGTCACAAACTATTGCACATCGGTGTGCATACCATATATTAATTCTTGAATACTGATAGTGCTCATATTCCTTGTATTTGAAGATGTAACTTAATTTTCTACTTTAATAATCACTTGTGATCTAAAAAATATTTTTAAATATCACTTTTTTACTATTTTTTTAGAAGTATCTGTTGATTTTTTTGCAATAGAATGAATGAAGAGGTTATAAATATATGATAAATAAAATTATAATATACAACTATTACAAGGACAAATATATCATAAACCAAAGAAGGTAAGAAATCAGAAGACTCTAAGTTGTAGTTGGAGCAAAGCTTTTGAATACTTAAGCAAAGTCAACAAGATATAACAATTAACAGAACATCACAACCAATTTTGTACATACATAGATGTCCTTGAAGCTCGATAGTCTCTTGTTAAGAAGTTTTGGATCCAAGATGTGTCCTTCCAACAATCGTTATGTTGATAGCTCTGTAGAAAATTCCTCTAAACGACTAAGACAACTCCATGGATATATTTACATGTTCTTTCAAGTAAGTTTTCTTGTGCTCTCTTCTGAATATACCTTATAAGCTCTTAGAGAGATTTTCCCTGGGCTATCCTCATGAAACCTGAAGGATACTTCTTTGAATTGACTCTGCTCTCCTTCTGTAGAACTCATGTCTTGCTACCTGGTCTAACACATAATCAGTGAATGGTAAAGGATGATGATCCTTCTTCGTCGTCAAGTTCAGCTTCCGGAAGTCCTTGCACATTCTGATCTTACCTGTCTGCTTCTTCGGCACGATGACAATAGGAGCTACCACTCACTGCTAAGCAATGGGAAGATGACTCCTGCCTTCAGATACTGATCGATCTGATCCTTCACCAAAAGAGAGTACTTAGGATTGAGTCGATAGTGTCTCTGTCGTGCAGGAACAACACTTTCCAGCAAGTCAATTCGATGCTCTCCCAGTTCTCGAGGTATGCCCTTCATGTCTTCTATGATCCATGCGAAGGCATCTTGGAACTCTGTCAGAAGTTCTCTGAAGTCTTTCAATTGCTGGCCCTCGATCACCTTGGAAAGTTTCAGCTTCTTCCTAGGGGTGATCTCCATTTCTTGAAGATCACCAAGGTTCACCATTTCTTCAATGTGACTGTACTCACTAGCACCAAGATATTCCGGTTTGGGAGCTTCTTCCATGTTCGATTCATCTTTTGGAAGATCAGCTAACTGGTCTTCTGAAGAGAAGACAGTACTTTCGTCTTCTGGAAAATCAGCTAACTGATCTTTTGAAGGGAAGACAGTACTTTCGTCTTCTAGAAGCTCTTCTTCCGTAATTTCATAGCACTCAATGTATCCATAGTTCACTTCTTCTGCTTCTTCTGATACATCTGTAGTACGCAAGTTATTCACCACAAACTCATCATATCTTCCCTCACTATCAAAAGACGCAGCTGAGTCTTCTGACGTATATCTCTCAGTCGTAGAGGGAGTTTCACCTTGATATCCAATCTTCATCCAAGAGAGTGAGATTTTGGACTTCTCGCTCGGCTTGGGTGTAAGATTGAGAACCTCAAACGATGTCTTCTCCAATCGGTATCTACACTTGCAGCATACAACCAAGGTCTTCTTATCAAAACTTGATATCCAACTTTAGATATAGGTCATAAAATAATGTAAGTGAGATAAAAAGATATTCTCCCAATTACTGTCAAGACATCTTTCAGTTGACCCAAAGGTCGTCTTCTGGTCTGGTCCGTCATTCTAAGAATCCTCGGAGTAGGTTGGAACTCAGTGAAGCCTAGGGTATGTGCAGTCTCTTCCGTCATGATGTTAACTCCGGAGCCTGAATCAATAGGTATCTTCTTCAGAAGACAGCCATGGATCTCCATATCAAGTTCTGGGGCTCTCAAGTCCTCATGCTCTATCCTAAGGATCGGGGTACTCTAAGGAAGTTTCGCTTTTCTCCTCTTCCTCAATCCTCGAAGTACAGACTGTAACAGCTTCCGGTATCCAGCATTATCATCTAGAAGCTGTTGAAAGGTTACATCAGTCTTCTGATTACACAAATCTCGTAAGAAATCATAAAGGGATCGCTTCAAAAGAATGACTGGAGTTTTCAACAAGGAAGGCTTAGAAGCTGCTTCCTTAGATGGAAGATCTGAAGGCTATCTTCTCTCTACTGGAAGCTAGTCCTGTGGGATAGGGGCTGCCGTGGTCGGTGGAGGAAGCTTCTGTACGATCTTCCATCACTTCTCCAGTTCTTCTTGCATGATCACCTCAACTTCTTTTCTGATATCAAGAGCAAAATACTTCGGATCTTCCCGGTCATAAGCAGGAGAAGAAGGTCGCTCAAGGAAGGGTGATCTCTCCTTATGCTGTTTCTTCTTCTTAGTCTCCTTACGACGGGATTCTATCTTCCTTTTGCTTATGGTACTCACCTTGAATACTGCATCATCCATGACTTCTTCTGGAGGCTAGCTATCTGAATCCGAGCAAGGGCTCCAAATAGTGCCATCTGCCAAGATAAAAGATGACGCTTTCTCATGTGTCTTTTTCTTATGAGTTGCAGACGTCTTTTGCAGCTGATGCTCCTTTCCTATGCGCTTCCCATGGTCTGGTTCGTCTTCCTCTATGTGTAGACAATCCGTGCAATCCTCATGATCTTCTTCTTCCACGGAGATATGATGTACCACTACTAACTCGAGCTTAGAAGCTGATGCTGCTTCCGCAAGAGATGTGGTACCTACAAATCTCACCATCTGTCGTGGGCGTAAAGTCTGAGGACAATTCTCTGTGAAATGTACTACTTCCTTACAATTCCCACACAAGGGCACTTGCCCAATCTGTCTTCTGGGATGAGGATAGGAGGACCACCAGTGTCCTGTTCTCGTGCAGCTTGCTCCATCTTCTGATTGTAATCGAGTGGTAAAGGCAAAGCCACTGGTTTGACTTTCTTTGCCACTGACTTGTACTTGGTCTCCACATACACCTCTTGCCGATCTATAAACTTATCAATTACATCATAAAGCTCCTTGGAGCTCACTCTCACCACTCTATCTACATCATCTATAGAACTTTCTACTATAGATTTCAACTCCCCTATAGTATCTACCAAATACTGCTCTTCAAACACTCCAGATACGTATTCATCTCTTGCTAACTCTCCATTATCCCACAAAGACTGCTGTACATACTTCACATGTTGCCTCTCAAACCTCTTTCAGATTCTCAACCTTCCTATAACATACTGATCCACATGACGTCAATCCCAAGGCGAGAATCCTATCTCTATTGTACCGTTGAAGTCTCGCTCTTCAATGGTACTCTGCCAAAACCCCTAGACTCTCTAAACTCCTGAGTAATCTTAGGCAGTGGACGGTCTCTCAAGCTATCACGATTCCTCTCATGTTCTGCAGCAACAGTCAAAAACTGAACAGCTCTTTTGCCGTCTCTACTACGTATCCTAGCATAGGCTGAACCATCATCCATAACTCGTGTCTCCATTCTAACAGCAGTAATGTAAGGCTGCCCTAGAATGATAGGATAGGTTGACATGTCTTGCACAAAGAAATTCTGAACATCACTGATGTCACCCACAGTTACCTTGATGTTGGGACAAGCACCATAGAGTTCTCCCCTCTGGTTGTTGGCAGCGCGGATAAGCCATCCGTGGTCGGTGTCTATGGGCCATCTCCCACGCTTGTACAGCTCCTTAGACATCAGATTAATCTCTGAGCCATGATCAATCAATGCCACCACAGGTTCCTCTAGATCTCCCAGCTTCACTAAGGTCTCTGTGGTTGCTCTCGCCCAATGGTTGTGAGAATAATGGCTCTTCTGCGATGCTTCCACCTCATCTTCAAACATCACGTGCTGATCTGATCTTCCCTTTGATACTTGAGAGCAATAACCAGCAATCTCATCTTCCTCATCTTCCGACAGTTTGGTCCCTAGAGCGTTAAGCGTAGCTGCTTCACCCAAAATCTGACGTTTCCTCTTGATGATATCTATAATAACCTCATGGAACTCACGCTTTGCAATCCCAAGAATCTCACCCAAAGTAAACTCAACTTTCCCATTCAAGATACGGTTCTCTAACACCTGCTTCAAGTCTGTAGCAATCTCAATGTCAGACTGAAGTTTGTATGCAGGCATCTTACTCTTCTCCTTGCTTCTCTCCTTCTCCTTTGGTGTTGTAGATGGTAGATCTTCCATAGTCTCCTCCCGAGTAGGTGTTGTCTCTTGTCTTGCATCTGGTCTAGCCCTTTCACTCCTTGTAGCAGGTCGTTTGGCTGTAGAAGTCTCACCTGCATCCTCCCTCCTGCGTTTTTCTTCTAGTAGAGCTTCATGCTGACTTCTTGCAACATAAGCATGCACTGACATAGTATCCACAGGGTCATTCCATCCTGTAGTTTCTCTAATTGAGTTGCCAACCCTTCGTAGCACATCCTTGTCTAGCTCTGTTCTAGCTACGGACCGCACTACATCTGACCACAACCCAGTAGTCCCTTTCTCTCTCTCCATTTCCACTTTCACTCCACATGTAGCAGCATTCACAAGAGAAACAGCATGTGATGCTGATATATCATTCACAAGTCTCTTCATACCACCCTTGCCAAAGTTGGTTCCCAGCATCATCCCAGTCTCTCTCAAATGGATCTTACCATCTTTGAAGAAGATAAGATCCTTCCTCAATGCATCTAAAAACTCCCCACAATCTCTTCTTACATGGTCTAGGCTATCACACCATATACAACGATGAACAAAGCCTTCTCTCATCTGAGGTCTCTGCATAGCAGGCTGTACATTCTGCTCCTTCTCTTCTAACCTAGTGAGCTTAAGCTTAAGCTCCTTCATACCCTTAATCAACTCATCAAGCGGTGAGTCTTCCTCTCTAGCAATTACCAAAGCGGGCTTAGCAGGCAACTGCTTGACAGGAATTATCAGAGGTGCTGCTTCACTTACCACCACCTTGTCCCTTCTTCTCTGTCTCTTGGTCAGCAAAGAGACAGCCTCTTCAACCTCCTTCCAGTCAGTCTTCAATCCTCTCTCCTCACTCTTGTCTTCCAGCAACAGCTCAAGCTTCTCCTGAATAGTCACGTCCGCTGCTTGTAGGAAAAGCTCGGTCTTCTCCACCTCTAATGTAAGCTTTTCTGTCCTAGAAAGCTGAGCATACTGACGATCAAATTCCCTTAACAACTCATTTACAGACAAACCTTTGTTGGGCTTAACCACCCACTCCAAGAACGTTCTCTTGGTCACCCTCTCTGAATCTTCAGTGTAGTACTCCTCCTTCAAAGCTCGCATAAAGCTCTCCCAACTCTGTCCTTGCTGCTGCTTGAGCTCCTTCACACGCCCACGAATCTCAGGGACAACAGCAAGCTCAAAGTTCTCCACCATCTCCTTCTCAGGCACCTTGTTCACCTCCATCTCCCTAGCATAGTATCGCACATACTTGGAAATATCTGTACCCTTGAACTGGTCCATCTGGTGCACCACAGATTGCAACGCCTTGGTTGCTAACACCTCCTTCCTCTCTGTGCTCTGCTGCTGCTGCATGAACATGGAAAAAGCCTGGAACATCTCCATCGTAGCAGCGTCAAACTGAATAGGTTGCTGAGCAGCAGCAGCACCTCCACTTGATGATCCTTGGTTGGCCATGATATCTGATCCTGTAACACTCTTAAGAAAACTCCCACCCTAGGTGTTTCACGTCGAGTTCACCAAAAAGAGAGTATGTCGGAATGTAATCCGTCTACCTAGGAAAACGCCGGGCTTCTGGCTGTGGTTGTTCACTCAAGAGGTTGGCTTTCAGGTTACAACAGGGGCTATAAACACTCACACAGATGTGTAAGATCTAGTAATATACCCAGAAGGCAAAATTCAGGTCTAGCTGGCAGTAATAGGATCCGACGGTGAACTTTGACACTCACGGAGAGGAAAACTATGAAGGTTTAGACCTCTAAACTTCCCCTACATGCAAATGAGGTACTACTGAACTCACTGACGAAATTTCAGCCTGAGATCAAATTCTGACACGGAGATATGAACGGAAAAGTTCTGAGCAAGAAAACTATGGCAATTTCTGGTACCCTGATGGCTATTTCAACCTATAACAGGAGTTTGGCTCGATCAATTTCGAAGTTTCTTACAGGATTTGCAGTTCACAGCTTGCTGAACACTCTTGTGAAGTTGGGACTCCTGATTCTTTGTAGAACTCCAGATCTCCTTCCTTGAAGTCGCTGCTCTAGATTAAGAGCTTTTCGGACCCCCTCGGCTTCAGCGGCCGCCCTGAATTACTCAGTCACTCCATCGATATGAAACTTTTTGTGAAATCGTAGCCCTGCTCGCAGAGAACACAACCTCGAAGTTTTGAAGCAATTTCCTCAAATCTGCTGCGAGTGACACTGAAAACCCTAAATCCAACAAAAGTGATTCAATTCTAGCACAATCCGAACTTAAATTGCTCATAACTCCGTCTTTATTGACTCAAATCGATCGAAATTTTCACTGGAAGTGCTTGGCATGACGAGACCTCTCTCCCTGTGCTCTCAGATTTCGAAGATCCCTCACCAAATGCTCGAACTCCACTCTAGAGCTCTGTTTCTAAATTTAGAGTTTAACAAAAGACAAAAATGGACCAATGGGAGTTCATAGCTCCACTTGGTTGTCCTTTAGTACCCTAAACCACGTGGCAACTTAGTTTTACTCATAGGCTACCACGTCAAGCCCCCTAGAGTGCCAGCGTAAAACTTAAATTACTTAAAACGGCACGCAGCCCCGAAAAATAACTTAAATCAGCTAGGAAGCGTGCATGGGCGACACGCAAATACAACCCATGAGCTTAAGCCCTATCAACATGGTAATCAACCTACTAAGACTCAAAATAGTGTTAACACCGTATGCAAAGGTGTCAAACATATACATAAACGACTAGAAGTAATATAAGCTAACTTCTAGAACTACTAAACTCAAGCGTCGGAGTAGAAATATAACATGTAGCCGCCAAGTAGCGCGACAACGGATGAGTTACCTGCTGAGTTACCTCCAAGGCGGGTGGTGGATCACAAGATTGAAGTCTTGCCAGGATCGGAACCACCTTCCAAAGCCCCTTATCGACTCAATTAGGTGGAACTCCTTGAGTTGAAAGGACAACTCGGTGAGCTATTAGCGCGGGGATATATTCGAATCAGTAAGTCATCTTATGGAGCCCCAGTTCTTTTTGCAAAGAAGAAGGATGGGAAGTTACGACTCTGCGTAGATTATCGTACGCTCAATAAGGTGACGGTGAAGAATAATTATCCCTTGCCAAGGATAGACGACCTCTTTGATAGGTTAGCGGGCGCAAAGTACTTCAGCAGGATAGACTTGAAGTCAGGATATTACCAAATCCAGATAGCTGACCCAGATGTTGAGAAGACCGCTTGTCGAACCATATACGGATTGTTTGAATTCGTGGTGATGTCATTTGGACTCTACAACGCCCCTTCGACGTTCACTACATTGATGAACACAATTTTTCGCGAGGAGATGGATGAGTTTGTCATCGTTTACATCGACGACATCTTGATCTACTCCAAAACCTTGGAGTCACACGCTGAGCAGCTAAGGGTGGTGTTGATGAAGCTGCGGGAGCATAAGCTGTTTGCCAACATTGACAAGAGTGAGTTTGGTTTGGAGCGCATTAACTTCTTGGGACATGTCATTAGTGCAGAAGGAGTCGGTCCGGATATGCAGAAGGTGGACGCGATTGTGACTTGGGAGCCTCCGACTACAGTGAAGGGGATGCGGCGATTCTTAGGATTGACGCAGTTCTACCGCAAGTATGTGAAGGGGTTTTCAAAGATCGCGAAGCTGCTGACGGACTGGACGGACAAAGACGCATAGGTAAGTTGGACCAAGGAGGTGGATGATGCGTTTCAGATGATCAAAGCTATTTTGTCAAAGGTGCTAGTTTTGAAGCTGCCGGAGTTCGACAAACCATTCGAGGTGCACACGGACGCGAGTGACTATGCGACTGGCGGAGTGTTGGTGCAGGAGGAAAACCTGTAGCGTACGAAAGCAAGAAGCTATCTGGGATAGGGAGTCGATGGCCGACTCACGAGAAGGAACTGTTTGCGGTGGTTCATTGCTTGAGGAAATGGCGGCATTACTTGGGACTCCACAAAACCCAAGTGTATACTGACAACATTTCGCTCAAGTACTTTGAGACACAAGATTAGGTGACGCCAAAGCAACTACGATGGCATGATACCTTGACGCTCATGAACGTGGAATTAATCCACAAAGCGGGAAAAGGACAATGTGGTTCCTGACTCCTTGAGTCGCAAGGAGGAATATCTTCCATCGTCAACACAGATTTTGCGAGCTATGTATCCTAAGGAGTCAGACTTGGAGAGACGAATACGTGAAGGTTACATGGGCGATGACCAAGCGAAGGAGTACTTGGAACAACTCAAGCAAGGAGTGAAGTTGTAGAACATGCAGCTAAGGCATGGTCTACTCATGTTCAAGCAAAGTCGGGTTTATGTGGGACAAGGAAAACTTAGGACCAAGTTGTTATAAGAATCTCATGATGTGCCCTTATCAGGCCATAAAGGAGAAAAGTTCACTTTAGCAGTGATAGCTAAAAAGTTTTATTGGCCCCACATGGAAGACGATGTTGCCCACTTTGTGAAAACATGTGTAACCTGTCAAGCGAACCGCGTTTCTTATGAGAAGAAACAAGGGTTGCTTCATCCTCTACCGATTCCAGCCAGACCTTGGGAAAGCATTAGCATGGACTTCATTACCTCTCTGCCTGACTCGAATGGATACAACGCGATTTTTGTGATAGTTGATCGGTTTAGCAAACTAGCGAAGTTTGCTCCGACCTTGGACACTGCAACAGCGTTCATGACTTCTCGGTTGTTCCTAGATACTTAGTGGCGTTCACATGGATTACCTCGGAGTATTATTTCAGATAGAGACTCTAAGTTCACAAGTGCCTTTTGGAAACACTTGTTCCAAAAATTGGAGACTAAATTAAAATTTAGTATCGTCTTTTTTAAAAACAGAACGAGTTAACTCAGTTCTGAATCAATTCTTGAGGAATTATGTGAGCGCGGACCAAAGTGATTGGGCGGAGTGGCTCAGTCTTGCGGAGTATTGCTACAACTCCACGAAGCATTCGGCAACCGGCGAATTGCCTTTCTTACTGACTTACGGACGTGAGCCAGAAGTGCCTCTTGACTTGACTCTTGCAGGGAGTTCTATATTGGCACGACCACGAACACGGCAAACATCGGCTGAAGAGTTGGTGGCGGTAATGCAGCGGCGCGAGGAGCAAGTTAAGAAGAACCTCGAGAAGGCACAGCCTACACGAAGCAGGTAAACAAACATCGGCGGCAAGTGAAGTTTCAAGTGGGCAAAGAAGTATGGATAAGTACGAAAAACTTCACACTCCCGAAGGAAATATCGGCGAAGTTTTCATCGAAATTTGCGAGATCTTTTGTCATTGTCAAGAATCCGCATGAAGATGTCTATACATTAGACCTTCCTCGCGAGTGGCAGTTGCATCCGACTTTCCATGTTTCTTTACTAAAGAAACACTTCAAGGATGATTTGCGACCGGAGCGCAAACAGGTTCTTAGGCCTCAACCTGATGTCGTGCAAGGCGAAGCAGAATATGAGGTGGAGTCCATTTTGCGATCTCGGCGCAAATCAAACCGGATGGAGTACTTGGTCAAATGGCGTGGTTACCATTTGAAGGAAGCAACTTGGGTGCCAGAGGAAGATCTCGCACATGCGAGTGAAGCACTGGACCTCTTCAAGCGGAGACAAGGACAACAAGGGCGTTAGCAAGATGAGGACATCTCCTTCCAACGAGGGGTGAAGAAACGACGAACCATACGAGTAGCAACTTGAGGCGATTTGGGCCGATGGACTTTGTAGCTTTGACTTGTGTTTGGAAATAAAGATTTTGTTTCTTGAAAATTTGTCTAAGTGTATTGGTAGTGCATGGCTATGACTAGTTCTGATCAGATGCTTAGGATGTTGTCAAGAGGAGAAACGAAGCACACTCAAAGGAAGCGAGCTGGTTTGGATAAGCATCTAAATCAAGACTAAGTCTTGATGTCAAGACTTAGGTTTGCTGTAGCATTGGCAAAGCAAGTATGAACTTTCATACTTGTCTTGGGGCTTGGGGTGATCTTGCTTTGCGGTTTTCTAACTGCAAAGTAAACTTAGTCGCGCGTCTAAGTCAAATCAGATTGCGACCGGAAAGTGAGTTTCGGGAGACCTTGTAAGTAGGTGTGAATACTTATAGTTAGCAAGTTAGAGTCTTAAGTAGAATGTTTAGAAGTTGCCAACTAGTTTTGTTTAGGGTAAGCCAAAAAGGTAAGACTTTTCCCGAGACTAGTTGGAATTTTCTAAGTGTTCTAGCGACAACTTAAGACTCAAGCCAAGAAAGGAATTACGGGTTAGCTACCAGAACGCAATTCTGACGCCAAGGGGTTGGCTACCCATTTTGAACTTGGTGTTAACTTAAAGGATCATTGTTGATGAGGGCATCAACCTCCAAAGTGGGGGTGAGTGTCGCACCCCTCATTCTCAAGATCGGGCGCAGACGCGAACAACACAACCCTAGCGGACTTGCACTAGGTTGTGAACGCTGCGAGTAAGACTTAACGGTTTGGTCGGGAAGTCGAGATCAGATGAACCCTAAGTGGTTCTCTGAACCAAGGTTGGAACCTTGGGTTAGGACATAAGGGCCTACCCCAAGAGGACCTTAGACGAACGCTGACCTAAGGGGGCGAGTCTGGGAACGGACTGAAACATGAGTCTCAGACATAGGTCTGAGACGTGGGATCGAGACGTGGGATCGAGACGTGGATCCGAGACGCAGACGAATCACAAGGTTCGACCCTGGGTCTGGATCACAGGTTTCCGAAAAATGACTAAGTGTTGGAGCTCCAGCGACGTTTTAGGTCGTGGATGGAGCTCCACATAAGATCTCGAGGCGAGTGAGGTATCATTGGAAAGGTCTCGTCGAGAGCTTTCCAGTGATATATAACACTCCTCGATCTGACCTCCGAGCTGGAAGTTATGGCCGAACCACAATCGGATTGTGGTATAATTTTCAAGGACCAAAGAGGAGGGCGGGGCCGCCGATCCCCAGAAGTATATATGAGGGGGGCTCGATGCCTGGGTGGGCCAGGACGATCATCCGACCCCAGGGTTCGGCGGGCGGACTCTGGGGGCATGAGGTGATGGCTGGGTTGGTTCCAAGGCACGTTTTGATCCAGACTTGGATGTCTGGACTTAAGAACGATGTAAGGGCTGGGGCAAGACTAGGGAATGAGTCGGCGGGTTAGATCACCATTCGGGAGCCTAGACCCAGACGGACATAAAGGGCGGTTGGGCCGCTAGGTGTGTTGGAGGCACCGTTTAGGACCCTGGACTTTATGGGAAGTCCGCCCCAAGTCATATTGTGACTTGCTCATGTTTAAGACCGACCTAGGCGGGTCTAGGTCGGGACTTAGGAACAGCTGAGCTTGATGAATAGGGAGACGGTCCGGCTCCGGTCCGGACCAATCAGAACTAAGGTAAGTGGTGCATGGACGCTAACTTGTGATTGTGTTTGCAGGTTAGCGGTGTAAAGTTTGCGACCTACTGAGCAAGTGCTTCCGCTGGCGCAACAAGGCAATAGGTGCGCGAAAAATCCAATCCAATCTTGATTCGAATTGCAAACAGTCGTCTTCCAAAGACGTTTAGACATTCAGAAGCGTCTTTTGTCCACGGATTTTGAAACAAAGGCGAAGTAGGGTAGAGAAATTGATAGTCAGATAGTGACTAAATCTCAATTCCAACTTGAGAAGAAGTGGGAAGATGACTGTCAAAAATTGGACAGCGTTTCTGCGCTCAATTTTGACAGAAGAGAGTTCATGGTAGAGAAATCGATCGATGGGTTGTCTACAAACGAGCGGGGAAGCGCGAGAGACATCAAATCAGAGACGGGAAGCGGTGGGGAAGAGAGAAAGAACATTGGAAGAACCTTAGTACTACTTCTGGTTGCTTCTGGTTGCTCCTTCAATCTTCTGCGCACTTTCGGTCTTCAATTCCATCTTCAATGTGACACCACGATCTTGTTTCTGTCGCCAATTTTGAGCTGCGTCCCTCTGTTGCTACAATCGATCTTGCTACTACACCGAAGCCTCTCTCCTGATTCCTAATCGATCCTCTAGTTCTGCTCTTCAAAATCCTCAGGGATTCTTTATTCTCTTAGCTCGAATGTGCTTCCTAGCTGGAAAAACGACCTCGCTCTCTCTCTCGCTCTAATTCGATCCTATGTGCTCCTGATATCGACCCTTCTCACTTCCAATGCTACTTCGATTCCCAAGGTGTAATTGATCCTAATACGCAGTCGATCTCCAATGCGAGAAGTAGCAAAAGAGTCGGTGCTAATGCGCCTCCAGCTCGTGTCTTCCCGGCGTGATTAGAGAAATAAGGTTCTATTGCCTCGGCCTACCTACTACTACGGTGACTACTCGGTAGGTACACCTACCTCTTGTCTCAGTGGCTCGTGGTTGGTACCCATGCAGTCGCAGTCATTGTCTTCTCGGAAGATGTCTGTCTTCCAGCTTCCGTCTTCTATCTTCTGGAAGACGCGGTTCAGAAGAGGTCTTTCCGGAAGACGTCTGTTTTCCGACTTCAGAAGAAGTCAACTTCTCCTTACAAAAGTCCTTAAGATCATCTTCTCTCTAAGCAAGGTGCAATCTTAAGTAATAAGGTTACTTCAATTACATAGACACGTTATTAACTTTAAAAATTTCAAAAAATCTCCAATCCTGCAAATTGTGAGCACCACATAGCTCATCAAAGACAACATCTCTACTGATGTAGAACTACTTCAACGAAGGATTGTAACATCTATATTCTTTCGTATCAGAAGCATATCCAAAGAAGATACATCTATCTGCTTTCGGATCTAGTTTCTTATGTTTTTCATTAAGTATGTGCACATAACAAATACATCTAAAAACTCTAAAGAAAGAGTAATGAGACTTACTGTCTGTGAAGACTTCCATCTGTGTCTTGACTATGGACTGTCGCTATAGGCGTCCGATTCATGAGATACACCGCACATGAAACAGCTTATGTCTAGTAAGGTCTAAGCATGATCTTCTCGTTCAACATAACACGTGTATCTTTTGCTATGTGTCGATTCTTACGTTCCGTAATCTTGTTCAACTACGGACTACAACTGTAGGTCTTCCTACGTTGGATGCCATGCTCGTGCAAATATGCATCAAACTCTCCAGAAAAGAGCTCACCTCCATTAGATTTCAGACATAGGAGATTCTCCAGACTATTTCTCCACCAACTTGCGGACAATATGGAATGATAATAGTACTTTGGCAGAAGACTTATTTCTCAACAAATAGATTCAAGTATAACACGAGTGATCATTAATGAAGGACATGAAGTATTGAAAAATGGTCATACTTGGCTGAGAAGCAGTCCATATATCAATATGAACGAACTTCAAGAGCTTGTTCGATCTGCTACCTGATTCCTTAATGGGCTATCTAGCTTGCTTGCCGAACTGGCATGCTGCATAGACTCTAGTGGCCTCACTGGATTCAAATTTGGACAGACATGTAAGCATGTTAGAACTCAGAAGACTTTTCAACCTCTGGAAGTTCATGTGCCCAATTCGCTTGTGCCAGATGTCAATATCATACCCTATTGGATCACTCTGTTCATACATGACGGTTTGTAACTTAGGCGTAGAGACATCTAGTTTGAACAGCCTATCACTCTTGCTACCTCGAGCTATGACAATGCTATTAGAATCTTCAATCTATCTTTATTGAAGCATACTTGCAGACACTGCTCTATCAACTGTCCTACACATAGCAGGTTTCTAGTCAATGTAGGTACATGCAAGACATTTCCTATATCTGTAAACGTTGAAGTAAGAATGTCTAGTGGAATGTTATCCTTGTGCTGGATCTGGTGCTTGATGTCATTGTCTGTTTTCATAAATTGAGGAGTTTCTAGAGGCTAGAGTGAACTGAACCACTCTCAATGGAGTGTCATGTGACTAGTGGGGCGGAGTCTATCACCTAGTCAATCTATGGCTCGAAAATTGCATAACTTGGATGTGTTGTAATCAGCAACTGTTTCGACTCCGTTGCTTGTAGCATTGATATACTTGCTCAGTTGCTGCATAGCCTTGTTGTTTGTAGCCTTATTGATTTGTCGTGCTACTTTTGGTTGTTTTGTCGCTTGTAGCATTGATTGGCATTGTGGTCTTGCTTCTTGCAGTAGTTGTAGGAACCAAGCACACGTCTCTGGTTGTTGAAGAATCATTTCTTCCACTCCTTGAATTTCACGTCAGAAACGGATACATCAGGCGCTTTCTCCTCCTCAGTGATAAGATCCCATAGATCTTGTCCTTGTAGGAAAGTCATCATCCGGAACTTCCACACTTGGTAGTTGTTCTTGTCGAGCTTCTCTCCAATGACCAAAGACACAGACTCCGCCAAAGCTGCAATAGAGAAATTACACTATTCTGTATGCGGAATACCTCACAGAACCTCCATGAAACTAGTCCGTCTGCACCTCACGATCAAGAGTCGGTCATAAGTCATAACAAGGGAAACTTTGTGCACTCTTCCCAAGCGAGAATGAAGAAAGAACATGTCCACAAACTATAGGTGTACAAAACAAGCAAAAACGACGAAAGAATGAACCAAGAAAGATCAAAATTGGACCAAATGAGGTCAGAAATGGACGTGCAATATTTTGAAATTTCACAAATCTTTCAAAGTTTCAGGAGAGGGTCCTAATTGGACCATTATTTGTTTTGGACTCAAGTCCTAAAACTTTTGTTTTGATCGAAAAAGATCCTTCTAAAAATCTGCCACCGGAAAGCTCCAAATCAACTAAAACTTGACCAAGTACATAATTCACACCTTCTGAACAAGATAGCTTTTGTGGGACTAGTCAAAACATTTCAGCGAGAAGAAATTGTCTAGGTTCAAAGTTTCTTGTGGCAAAAAAAACAGTTTTGTCTCATCCGAACGCATCAGCAAGATAGTGTTCAACATCAAGCACAAGTCCAGCTGCTCTATCTTGTACTTTTTCATGCACAAACTCCATCTTGCTCATCAAGAAGAGACACATGCTGATATCATGTAGAAAGATGAATACTTCTACGAAGACACTCCAAGAAGAAGAGCGAGTAGACAAGGAAATAAAATAAGAATGAGATGAGAGAGACTTCGTCTCCCCATGTATATATAGTGAGGGGTGAGTACAAAAGAAATCCTAATGGTGGATTAGCCGTCGATCTACTAGAGCTTGGGACTATATCAACACTTCTCTGTGTTTGATCTACCAGTCACAATACTCGCTGAGTTACTTCAAACGTATTGAACCCTAACGTGTGCGTTGTGTCTTTTGTCATTATGTTGACTCCTGATCTAGAGCAATTGAGACTTTCTTATGATGCAGCCGACAACCTCCACTTCAACTTCTGGAGATCCCAAATCTTCTATCTCAATGTGAAACAAAGAAGGTAACTTCGTTCGCCTTGCTTTCATTGGTTTCTTCAACGCATGAAGTAACAATTTTTGATAAATTATTATCTTCACTGAGTTGTTTAAAACTGATATTAGTCTTATGTGTCTCTAAGTCTCCCACCACATCTAGTGTGGCGCTGCCATAGGTTCCTTTCGTATAGGTTTCATTCAATTGTGCTTCTTTGAAACCTCTCCTTCCTTTGTCAAAGTGTGATGTTCTTTGTTAGGCGAAGTGTGCATTCATCTAGTCTGCACGAAGTTGCGAATTCTGAAGTTACTGAAACTTCAGCTGAAGTTTGCTCAACCTTCTTTTATGCATTATTATCTCGCAGTAGTTCTTTCTTCAAAAGTTCATGAACTTCGTCCATAATATCTACTGGTAAATTTGGAGTGTCTGTTTTCTTTAGAATGGTCTCTTCTTCTTCGTCATCCTCTGTAGCAGCTGCTTTCTTCTCAACTTTCTTCTCAACTTTCTTCTGTGTTTTATGCTCCTTCGATTCGCTTTTTAGAGGAGCTTCTTTTGCTTTCTTCTTCGTCTTAAAAGTACTTATGGTGTCTATTTTTGCAACACCAAGCTTCTTCAGGTGGCCAACCTTCATCTCCGGTAGCCTTCCACTCCTCCATGTCTACCTTATGTAGTTGTGCTTTTATCAGACGTTTTGTCGTGGAGTCAAAGCAAACCTCTTGCTTCAGTGAGGGAGGATTAGGACAATCTACCATGGCTGATGACATTTATCGCAAAGTGGTACACATCCAATTGTTTCTTCAGATGTGGACAATTTGGTGATCAATGGTATGTGCTGCCACAATTAAAACAAGATCCATGCAATGGTGGTTTGTTGGATCTTGCAAGACTCATTAATTGTTTCTATGAAACATTCAGGGCTCTATCTCTTGGTGCAAATCTTTGAATTTGTATTGGAGGAATTGGGGTAGTTGGAGGTGGTTGAAAAGGTATTGGCGATTGAGATGACGTAGTTGCTTGAACTCCGTACACTTCATGCGAGATTTCCACAAAGAACAAACTGTAGTACGATCCATACGCATGTGCCCACTCTAGTGTTTGTGTTGCATATGTTTGAACTGGGTTACTACATTATGTATTGACATGCCTTGGTCTTCCACAACTCGTATACCACAAGTTTGGTCGAGATGAAGAAGGTGACTTCCTCCTCTCAAGAGACCTCATCATTTGTACTTTCAAATCTACAAAGCCCTTAATCATTTCTTCCATGAGTTAAGATTATCTCTTTTCGGTTTAGATTTCTTCACTTTTGCACCTTTTTGAGATTTGGACGAAGAACTTTGTCTTGCACTTCACTCTTCTTCACTCGATAAAGATGAACTTGACGAAGTTGATTCTTCAACATCGATCGAAGTTGACTCTTCATCTGAAGAAACTTCCAAAGAAGAAGGTTCTCTCTTACTCTTCTTTTGCTTCTTTCGCCGACTCGACTTCTCATTTTTTTATTCTTCTTGTCTTTCTTCCTTTTCTTCTTATCCCCTTAATCCAATCCCCTTTACTTCTGCGGGTGGAAGCTTCAAATGCTTCTACTGAAGCAACAACTTCTTTCAATGACACCCATCTTACCTCGACGACATCATATTTTCATGTCAATGGACATACCCGTGGATTACGGATTTGTGGTCCCTATTCTTGGAATCCGGTCCAATAGATTATAAAGTCTATGAACATAGTCTTTCAAACTCTTCTTACGTTCTCTTATCAAATATGTTAGCTTTTCCAACACTTGTCGATTATATCCGATCTCTCGAAACCGCTCCAAGAACTTCATCTTCAGCTTGTCCCTAGTATCAATGTCCAAGTACTCTGTTTGCATGGTTATACCAACTGCATGCTCATTTCCAAAGAAGACTTGGAAAAATTTGCAGGCGATCTGGTTCAGCATCCTCCTTATTGATTACTAACACAGATTCAAATAGTATAATGTATGCATCTACATCTTCATCATCATTTGAAGATCCTCCTCTGAACTTAAGGTAACCATGTGATGGGTTGTGCTGCCATAGAACGAACTCTTGTAGATCGCGGAACTAGGTAAGCTATAGTGTTAGGTGCTAGTTACAAAACATTGGTTAGTCTGTTTAGCTTCGGCTATGATAATGTTACGAGCAATGTAGATATTTTCAAACATATTAATGAATGCATTAAAATCTTCAATGTCATGAAAGTGTAGCCATTTCTTCTTTCTTTGGCTCCTCCTCTTCATCTTCTTCCCCTAGAGATAGAAAATCTCAAATACTGAGACGATGTCTTATATCTCGTCCTCTGTCGCTGTATTGTGTATTATAGTATCCGTAGTTGTTGCTTTCCTCTTCAAAGACTAGACAACCTCGTTCTATCTTGTCGAGTAAGATCTATATGATTGAATGAGCCACATGGGTGACATATGAATCTGCACGAATAACATACAAACTGGAATTTGAAGTGCAATCAAAATTTCATCGGTTAGTCAACTTTCATGAGTTATGCATTCTCCCTGAAGTTTATACAAGAATCTTTGTATAGGTGACATGGCTAATCGGGACATGGCTCTTGTTATTGGAGTTTATCTTGAAAGTGGTGTCCTTGGTAATGTCGCAATGTGCGCATACATCGCTACACAACATACATCGCTGTCAGAGATACACCACACATACACCTAACACATGGACGACCTCATACACATACACAAGTGTATCACAACGTCTCCCTAACTGACGATTAGATCCCTCTAACTCCAGATAGCTCCATATCTCAACTACGTGATATACACCTTCATGGGTGCAAGAATCAAGAGGTCGGGTGCTACATCGCTCCATCGTTAGTCGCCCGTCTGCAATCCATACCACGCAAAGATCTAATCGGCTATCTCTACTATATACATCGAGGACAAACCCACCGTCAGTAAGAACAACACTGAGAGGTGGAGTCAAACATGACATGTGCGAACTTCTAAAACAACCATCACACACCAACATACGGGCTGCTCCACCAACAGACCCACATAACATACACCTCAAGCCCGCTCGTACAACTGCTAAGCTTGGTCAACGGTACCATTGATGTTGAGAAGATGCATGACGCGTAATTACGCACATGGTCCTTCCAAATAACACCATCATGGCCCTCTAACATGAGTACTCCAAAAGGTAACACCTCACGCACTCGTAAAATAGTGCACCCTGCGGTCACGTTCAACATCGTCGGTGCAGTCTGCTGTAGATAGATATAATCGTCAAGATGAAACCTGCGAATCGATGGCTGATAACCTCCTCCTTGAATAATCGCATATCGCAACATGTCTCTATGCTGAGCAATCGTTAGGTTCTCAAAAGCCATAGGCATAACTCTCCAAAATGTCTCTACTCGTTGAGAACATGCGTTACTCACATATCCGGATCATCAAGGTTCAACACCTCAGCAGAATCACGACAAATGGCCGAAGGTAGATCTGGATCTCGGTCATACAATAGAAAATACGGTGAGAAGGAAGCCAAAGACGCTTGTCGGCTAAAATGATAACTCATAGTCAACCATGGTAACTGCACATCCTAGTCTCCCAAGTGACCCTTCTGCAAGCCATACTTGCGCAATCCTCTCATCAACATATGAACCACCCTCTCCGCCAAACCATCCACCTCAGGATGATCTCGAGATGTAGTCCGATGATCAATCAGCGCCTGATCACACAAGGTTTGAAACTCACCAAGGAACTCTGTACCTTGGTCTGTCAGCACTTCAGCTGGTGCTCCAAAACGACTCAGCACTCGATCCAAGAACGCATACGCCTTCCCTTCACTTGTCTTGTCCGGAAATGCTACCAACTCAATCCACTTGAGGAAGTGCTCCACCATCACCAACACATACCGGTGGTGACGTGCGGTCAACGGTAAGGATCTCATAAAATCCAAACTCCAACGGTAACCCAACCCCATAATCAATAAGGGGTGTAACTGTGGAGTAGGAGCATTAAACGATGCTTGTAGTCGATCACAAACCACACATCGTGCGACAAACTGCTGCACATCGACGTGCATACCACGCCACCAATATTATTCTTGGAGTAAGCTATGCGTAAGCTTCACCCCAAAATGTCCCAACTCCTCATGGGCATGTCGTACTAACTGTGCCCTCTGAGATGGATGTGACACTATCCGTACTCTCTCGTCATCCCACACTCGAAGTACATATCGTCCTTCTCATTAAAATCTCTTCACTCGTTGAAAGACACGATCTCGCTCCTTGACACTTACTGTATCTATCCCCACGCCAGTACGTAGATACTCCATTACAATCACATTGTCATGGATAACTCGCTGGTTTGGTACACCATCTCCACCCTCAGGATCTGGAGACTCATTATCTACTCTCTGACCAGAGAAAGATACGACTTGGCCCTCCATACTAGAGTTCATGACCAACACACAAAGAAAGGCAGATGCATGCCAGTCTAGCACTATCTCCTCATCAACCTCGTCATGCCATCGAGCCTCAGTCTGATCTTGTTGACTCGTGCATGGATTATGACTCAACCCATCGGCATCTAGGTTTGTAACTCCAGGTCTATGTACTACCTAGAAGTCATATTCTTGTAAGATAAGAGCCCATCGTGCAAGCTTCCATGTAAGCTTGTCGGACTCCATCAACCACTTGAACGACTGGTGATCAATGATGAGAGTAAAAGGGTTTTCAAACAGATAACATCGGAAGTGTGCAACAGCTCACACTGCAACTAAACACTCCCCCTCGTACGAATTGTACCTCACCTCCGTCGAATTATTGGAGCGATTGACATAAGTCACCACAAACTTCTTTTTCTCATCATCATGTTGAGTCAGCATTGCTCCAAGTCCCAACATACTCCAATCAGTGTGCAGTTGCAAAGGACGCCCTCTAACGGGTCTCTTCAAGAAGGGAACAGATGTCAACTTATCCTTGAGTTCTACAAAAGCTCGCTCCTGCTCATCTCCCCAATGCCACTCTTGGTCCACCTTCATCAGCTTGGTCAATGGCTTCACAATTGCACTAAATCCTTTCATGTAACGACGATAGAAGTTTGCCAAACCAACAAATGCCCGAACTCGACTCACATCTGTGAGACGTGAGATACGTGCAATAGTCTCAACCTTTGTCTGTTGAACACCCAACCCACCTGGGTAGATGGTGTGGGCCTAGGATGTAACTTCAACCATGAGCTCTCAATCGTTTGAACACATCTCGTAAGTGTCTCTCGTGCTCCTCCACAGTAGCACTATAGAATAAGATGTCATCAATATAACATCTAACAAAATCAAATCTTGCTAGGATCTTGTCCATCACCATCTGGAACTCAGCAGGGTCGTTCTTCAACCCAAATGGTAAGAACCGCCACTGATACAAACAATCCGTGCCGTGAGAATCAATTTCTCAAAATGTTGTCTTGGACTTATCTTCTTCTCTCACTGGCAACTTATGATATCTTGCTGGAAGATCCAAAGTACTGAAGACCTTCACATGCCCTACTGCATCAAAGATCTCCTCAGGTGTCAGCATGGTATACTTATCGGACTTCATCTGCCGATTGGTAGGACGGTAGTCTCCACACATCCGTCTATTCTTGTAGTTGCCATACATATCCTTCTTTGCTGGCATAACTGTGACATGCATGCTCTTCATGCGATACCTCCACCAACCCAACCTCCAACAAGCCTTGAGTCCTACTCTGGATCAAAGCTCTCTCCATGTCATTGTATCTATAAGGACGTCGAAAGATTGGCGTGTCATTAGCCAAGTCGATTCGTATACATGATCCCTTCAAGGTATCCAAATCCTTCATATTGAAGGCAAAACAATTCTTGTAGTTCTTCAGGAATCTCTGAACTCTTCGTCTCTCCTCTCTTATAAGCTTGGGTCCAATCTCAGGCTCCCAAGTATCCTCTGTCATCATGCTAGAAGTAGAAGACGAAGTCATTGACTGCTATCTTGTAGCATCTGGAGCAGTTTCCTTCTGCTCACCATCAATAACCTCCACCACCACTGTGCAAAAAACTCCTACAGTCCTAGCTGCATGCTCCACGCTCTCTTCTATGACATCTCATGATGTCCAAGGATGACGAACTCCACACGCCTCACGCCTAGTCTTTTCCTCCACCGAATCGATAGACAAAGAGCTTAGAAGTGTCCGAGCAGTAACACTCGTCAATCGCATCCGACGCTGCTCAGCCAATCCAAGGCTAACAATCCATGTCAAGCAATTCAAATCCATTGCTTGATCCAATACTTGACGACGTGAAGTCTCCGATACCGAAGCTACAGTAGTCGTACACGTAGCGAAACCCATTGCTCGCTCTCTCATCAGCATTGGACTCCACCAACTGCCGTAACTGAGCCTCGCACACAAGTCCAGGTCCTCCATCTCTGTAAGCATGTGACACTGGAAAGCTCACCAAAGTGGATAATGCTACCATGAGCCGTCCCACTCGGTTCAGCACTGTCATGGATAACTTGTCGACGACTCTCACTACTTGAAATCATCCAAGATGCCATCAACTGTGAGGTGTGCTGGTCGTCTCACTGCATCGTGTGCGCGCTTGAGCACCTCCCTCGATAACAAGTTCGTCCACCACAACCGTGGACGATGTGCACGAGATCTCACTCTCGCTGCATCTAACAACACTGCCGGTCCGATGAGGACCGCATTTGGTGCACACTCGTCATCATTTGTGTACGAGCATCACCCAACAAAAGAATGTTCTCTAGATGTACGCTGGAGAATCCACTTGATGCATCTAGAGATGTCGTAAGATCCGTAACATCTCCCAAAACATCCTAGATCGTAGATCATGTAAATCCTGACCTCTCCATGCACGCGTGTGATCTTGACATGACCACCCGACTTTCACCAAGTGAATGATGCCAACAAACGTGAGATCTTGCGCCTCCAACAGCAAAATATCCAACGATAATGCTTACTGATATCTTCTAACGGCTGATATGGACAACAACTCACGATATCTCTGCATCAAACGTGCCACATGACGCAATAAGATGTGTCTCGTAACCTCATCTCTCTCCACATACAAGTATCGCTGTACTTGTATGCCTGCCTGCAATACAGCAGCCAAACCTGTGATGATCCCTCCAAACAGCTCCAGCACACATATACCTTCTTCTGGATACAGCCACACAATGAGAGTCGTATCGAATGGTGATAAGATCACAAGGTCAGTAGCATGAACATCCTTTGGTTCCTCTACTAGTGATACAAAGGCTTCACTCCAAGCTTGCTGCATCAACTGATCAGCATACTGCTGTAACTCTTCACTCGAACTCCAAAGTGGAACATCAAAGGTAGATGATTCTACTATAGTCATGCTAGGCATGTCTTCCATCTCCTCAAAGACCGGAGTATCCTCCGCATGGGCATTGCCCTCTAACAACTCGTCCGGCCAAGTGATGATCGAACTGAACCCTGCAACGGATGCCATCGTTCTTGGTGTAGGCTCTGTTGTCCCAACTCTAGCATTGAACCGCATTGGTAAGCGGCTCACTCGTCTCTCACCGGACTGTCAACCTGATCTATAAGATGATGTCTCCGCCCAATAGTCGATCACAAACCCCATAAGATATAACACAGCACCTCCAACCAATACATCATAGGACTCCGCGGTCTTAACGATGGCCTTGGCCTTCACCATGGAGCCTTTGTGGGATGATCTGATCGAACTCTCACCGTCAGCATCTCGCGTGTCATGTGTAGAGTTGTACCTCCTGATCCTCTTAGAGATGTCTGTAGCTGGAATGGACATCTCTCCACCTCGGACTTCCTCAAACCCAAACTAATACACGCTGCCTTCTCCAACATCAATGGTTGAGCTCCAGAGTCTAACAAGACTTTCTACGGTCGATACACCTTCTCTAAAGGTGCCACCAAGCAGAAGTGTAACAACCCAGAGAAACACAAAATATCAGAAATAGTAAATTAAGGATCGTTCCCACGAAGATACAGTTAACAATTAGATAAAATACAGTACTACAACATCACAATGATAATTCCGATGGTTTTCTATTATTCTCACGGAATAGAATAATATCCGGATGAGAGTTTAAGTCTAATAAGAAACCAAACCCAAGCAAAACCTGATAAATCGAATACAAACAACAATGAAATAGTTCCTTATCAGACTTAAACTCCAACAAACATATAAAAGATTCAAGAAGATAGATGTATGAATAAATGAGAGAGCAAATACTGCTGAAATGTTACTAGTCTTCTTCTGAAAGACAAACAGAAGAATACATACTTCACATCAAGGCTCAAAGAATAAGCCCCTACTCTTCCTAAGAAGTGTTATTCCAACTAAATCCTCACTCTTAAGAATCCCACTTATTTGAAGAAGCCAAACTTAAGACGAAGCCACCATGTTCCAAACCCTTCTTACAATTTAACTTATGCTTATCCACTTCACAGTAACTAATGTGTTCTCAGATTCCTCGAAATGTCCTTCACTTAAATAGCCTGAAGACTCTCTTTGTCGAAGGTCAACTTCGGAGGTTCTGCATCAATCAGATTGACACGTGCGACAACAAACTACGTCCTTCGTAGATAATTACCTTCGCCCACTTCATTCACACTCTCTATATACTCCATAATGAAAATTTAACCGTCTCCCTAAGCTCCTTCAGATCTCTAATGATCCTCTCCGCTATCTTAACTATTCTACTCTTCGCTGAAGGATCTGGTGCTATCGTTAACTCTGCCCAAAGTCGCTGCAGTAGCTCCGTCTCTGTCGCGTTGAGTTCGGTGGCGAAGTATGTCGTAACCTCGTCCACCTTCGTTCGAAGTTCTTCAGCCTTCACTTCTGCTATCTCCTTCGCTTTAGAACTTTTACTAGCTCCTCATCCTTTGCAGCCAACTGCTCGTCCTTAGTCGCTAACTGTTCCAAAATAGCATCCCTCTCTGACTTCAAGTCGTGGAAGCGTGAAGTCATGAGGTTCAACTTCGTCTGTCCTTCTTGAAGTTCCTGCAAGTACCTTGTTTGTTCATGCGACTGCGCTATAAGCAATGCATCTCGCTGCGAAATATACTTCTTGACTTCGGCCGAAGTGTCCGCAAGCTTCTCCGTCAGAGCGTACTTCTCCTTGATCCATCCTTGTCGCCCGAAGTGCATCGCACTGAGAAGATCGCTCAACAAAATTGATTATTTCGTCTCCTTCTCGTATACATGCCTTTGCATGTCCAACTGTGTCATGATCGGCAACGCTGTACCGCTGAGGAATTCTAGAGTCTGCTCGAACATCTTCAACTCTCTCTGGATCACTCGGTCCCGAAGTCGTAGTCTTGTCCGGTCTGAGCGAAGTCCGAAGTTCTTGTTGAGGGACCTCCGTCTCGGCTGCTTGCACATCCGAAGGTACTCTTCTTAAATCTGACTCTCCTTGGTCTCTTCTCGGACTCGAGGTTCCTACTATCTCTACAGAAGACGACTTCACTGGAGATCGCACGTCTTCGGCTCCTTCGTCCGAAGTCGTTATAGTCGTCCTTCTCGCTTTCTTCTTTCTTCTTGAAGTCGTGCCACTTGGTGTAAATTCCACAATTCTCCTCTTCGTCCGGGTACTAAGTCCCGCCAAAGTCACCATAGTCGTTACTTCCTCCCTCTGAGGAGTTGCCTCCATTAGAAGCTCATCTTCGGACGTTGTCCTTCGTCTAAACTTCTCGTCTTCCTCCGGAGATAGTAACTTCATTCCCTGATAAAAGAACACCGCGAAGGTCGTGAAGTATGTCGACCCACCATCGTCGAAGATATTATACAGCTTCTACTCGTGGTCGTGGAAGATCTTCGTCCAATACGCCTTCCTACCTCCGAAGATCTGTTCGATGAAGTGTATCTGCCAATTGGTCAGATACGAAGTACGTTGTGGCTTGAAGATCGTGTTGAGCGCGATCGCCACATCTCTCTTGAACGGGTCGATGTAACTGTGTACTTTAAACCCATTCGACTCCACCGGCATCGTCGAGAAGAGCTCGTTGTATTTCGCCACTTCCTCCGAAGACGGCTTGCAAGTGCTATCGTAAATAAGGTCACCTGGCCTTCCTGCGTCATCGATTCCCAGGGCGAAGCTCCAATGCGATAGATTCTAATTGTTCGATCTTGCCCGAAGATCTTCGGAGGGGTGCCTTTTACAGATGAGAATCTCCTGTAACAGCTCCGAAGAGATCACTCCCCAGTTCTCCATCAAGAACGTCATTCCCATTTCTTCGAGTCGTTGCCGATACGGACTGAAGTCCGGTCACTTCGTTGCTATAGTCTTCAACTTCGGCTTCTTCACCGTCTGCATATCTCTCATCTTCATCGAAGATCCAAAGTTCCTTCGCTCTTTTGCAATTATGACACTTTCTCACTCGGCACTTGATTGTGAAAAGCGCAGACTTCAGACTTCGCCAACTAAACTTGATTTGAGACTTCACCGAAGATAGATGTCGCCACTCCCTTGCACAAAACCTTAGAAGAGACTCTTCGCCGAAGACAACCTTCGTCCACTCTCGTTCGGTCAGTAAACTCGCAAGCGGAAATAGTAAAGTGAAATGCTTTTTGACTCTTCTTATAGCTTTTCCTCTCATCACCTCACGTGCGAAGTCCCTCTTGTTTCTCGAGCGCGAAGTTGCGTCAATTTCTGTGCTACTTTGGTTCTCTTCTTTGGGCCATAACTTCGTCGTCCGACATCCGTTCTCAGCAAATGAGATAGCCCTGGAAAGCTCTTCGTCTGAAGAATGCAGCTAGGTTATTATTCCAAAGAGATACACTCCACAGTTTCCGTATTTTTGTTCAGCATCATCTTTCGGCTAAGAAACTCTATACTACACTAAACTTATCCTATATATCATCTATACTAATTAAACTACTGTTTTTTCTAACAAAAACAAAAATTTTCTAACAAATTGGAAATCCAAGGCTTCACATACTCCCCCTCTCAATTGTGAAGCGACCTCGCGAACACATCAGCAGTAGTATCGCTTGATTCTTCCTCCATTTACTCGAGTAGCAAAGAGATTTTCTTCCAGGTCTTCAAGTTGGACTGAACCATTGCCATAACATTCTGAGACTTTGTATGATCCCATCCATCGCAGCTGTAACTTCCCTGGAAACTTAACATGTGTACTATCATATAGCAAGACTAAGTCTCTGTTGTTCACATCCACGTTCCTCAACCTCTTATCATATACCTCCTTCCGCTTCTCTTGTATGTCCTTAGTTAACTCCAGAGATGCCTTGCGATTTTCTTCTAGTGCCATCAAACTTTGCAATCTGATGAGCTGACTATCTTCTGCAGACAGTCTATCCTATGACAGAATTCTGTAAGTAGGGGTTTCGAACTCAATAGACATAATGGGATGCATTCCATACGTTAAGAAGAACGGCGTCTGTCGTGTTGTTATCTTCTCTGTATTTCTGAATGCTCACAGCGCTGCATCCAACTTGGTGTCCTTGTCATAAGTATGGTTGACAGTCAATTTGTTCAAAATCTTACACAGCAATCCATTGCTTTTCTCAGTAAGTCCATTCGCCTTAGGATTATACGGAGTAGTCTTTCGATGCTTGATCTGAAAATACTCTGTCAGTGCCTCTATGGTGTTGTTCAAAAAATGTGTGCCCTTATCACTCACCAGTTCCAATGGACATCCAAACCTGGTGATGATATTTTTGTGTAGAAAAGCTGCCACTGTCACAACATCATCTTTCTTCGTTGCTTCAGCTTCCACCCACTTAGTTGCATAATCTGTAGCAACCAATATGTATCTTCTTCGTGTCTTATTTGTTGCTGGTTGAATAGGTCTCACAAAGTCAATTCCCCACTTCTCAAATGGTGCAAGAGGTAAGATAGGATGGAGTGGCCACTGAGTAGTTCGAGTAGGCTTACCTACTCGCTGGCAACTGTCACACCTCTTAATGATTGCTTGCACATCTTTGTACATGATGGGTCACCTGTATCCTGCATCCAAAATCTTCTTCACTGTATTTCGAAGGACATAATGTCCTCCTGCTGATTCAGAATGCATGGCGTCCACCACTCTTCCTACTTCTTCTTCTTCCAGGCATCTTCGTAGTTCATCATTGGTCCCCTTTTTGAACAAAATACCGCTCTTCAGCTCGTACAATCCGACTTTGTGTATGAACACCGTACTCTGTTCCACATCCATTCTCTCATGACACTGCAATGTATACAGATATCTATATATCTCATGATACTTGCTCGTGGGGGTTACTGTAAGCTGGAAAAGTTCTTCATCTGGGAAGTCGTCTTCAAACTTTCTTCGTTTGGGTGGCGCTCTCCTCTCCTCAACCGAGACAAGTAGTCTGCATTCTCATGATGTTTGCCTGCTCGAGTTTGAACTGTGAATTTGAACTCCTGCAATAACAACATCCATCTTGCTATTCTTCCCGACAAATCAGATTTGTGCACCAGATGTTTTAAAGCATAGTGGTCCACGTGGAATACAAACTCGCATCCCAACAAGTAGTGTCGAAATTTTCTGACAGAATACACCATCCCTAGTGCTTCCCGCTCTGTAGTAGAATAGTTCTTCTCTGCAGCAGATAGCTGTCTACTCGCATAGTAAATCAGATGGTCCCTCTTTTCGCTGTCTTTCTGACTCAATACCACTCCAATAGCGGATGCTAAAGTATCTACATACACTTGAAAGGGTTGACTCCAATCTGGTGCCTTCATGACTGGAGCTTCAATCAACTTTGTCTTCAGCGTTTCAAAAGCTTTCTGCCTCTGTTCCTGCCAGATGTACTCAGTAGTCTTCTTCAACAATTCGGTTAGTGGTGCTGCCAGGGTTGCATAGTCTTTGATAAACCTCCGATAGTAACCCACATGTCTTAAAAATCCCCGCAACTCGCTAACATTTGAGGGAGGATCCAGAGCTACTATAACTTGAACTTTGTCTACATCTACTTCAATGCCTCACTGTGAGACTCTATGCCTTAATAAAAGACCTTCTGTCATGACGAAGAAACACTTTTCTGGGTGTAATGCCAACTGAGCATCTCTACAACGCTGAAAAACTACAGCTAAGGAATTTATATGTTCTTCCCTTGGACCAAAAACACAAAAATCATCTATAAAAATTTCTAAGAACTTCTTAAGATACTCCTGGAAAATGTTTGTCATCATTATCTGAAATGTGGCAGGAGCATTACACCAACCAAAAGGTATCTTATGATATGCAAAAGTACCCCATTCAGTGGTAAAAGTAGTCTTATCTTTGTCTTCTTCTCTGATGGATACCTGATTATACCCTGAAAATCCATCGAGAAAACTATAGCACTCATGACCAGCTACTCTATCCAAAATAGAATCTGTAAAAGGTAAGGGGTGATGGTCTTTCCTAGTTGCTGCATTCAATTTTTGAAAATCTTGACATACTCTGATTTTACCAGTCTTTTTCTTGGGTACTATTACTATAGGTGATACCCACTCATTGCTAAGAACAGGAAAGATAATTCCAGCACTTAAATACTTATCAATTTCATCCTTGACTAAAAGAGAGTACTTCGGGTTTAGCAGATACTGCCTTTGTCTCACAGGTACAGAGTTTTCCAACAGGTCAATTCGATGTTGACCCCACTTTGCAGGAATACCTTTCATGTCTTCTATCTTCCAGGCGAAGACATCCTGGTAGTAAGTTAACATGTCATGGTACGCTTCCAATTCTGCTCCTTGTAACTTCGCTGTGATCTTCAAGACCTTCTCTTCTTCGAGGACCAAATCCACTGTTGCTGACTTCAGTACCATTCCTTCTGTGTGGCTCACCTCTGAACTTCCTTGTCCCAACTGTGATTGCTATTCTTCCTCAGGCCCTTCGCACTCTTCTTCTTCTTCTATCTCATAGCATTGCAAGTAGTTCACAACTATGTAGGGTCCTGATCTTTCATTCTCCGAACTGGTGCTCGAAGATGAAGAGTCTTCGTCCGAAGTGTACCCTGAATCTGTCGAAGATGTTTCGTCCTGGTGTGACACCTTCTTCTAACTTACAGAGACACCCTTATCCGTGGGTTTCATCGAATCATTAAAGGATAACTTCTGTTTATACCAGTCAGTGATTACCTTAGCACCATATAGCCAAGGTCTGTCTATAAGCACTTCATAGCCAGACTTAACCAATGGTCTCAGTACTATGTAAGTAAGTTTAAGATTATCCCACCGATTGTCGTAGGGATATCTCGTAGTACTCCCAAAGGTCTTCGTTTGCTCTGATCCGCCATCCTCAACACTCTTGGTGTTGGTTCAAACTTTGTATAACCCAATCCATGCGATGTCTCCTCTGTAATAATGTTCACGCTAGAACCAGAGTCTATAAGCACATGCTTTATTAGACATCCATCTACTTCGATGTCTAATTCTGGAGATCCTAAGTCCTCCAAACCCACTTGAAACAATGAAGGCGGATTCTTTGATTTAGCCCTCGCTGATTTTCTCAAGGCTGCTAACAACAACTTTCTGTACAGCCTATTGTCTTCGACCAACTGCTTTATTGTTATGTTAGCCTGTTGGTTCAGTAAGTACTCCACTACATTATAGTGGGGCTTACTACTTGAGTAGTCTTCTTCGTCTGTCCAACCACCTGATTTCGAAGTTTTGGTGGACGATTGTCTTCGGACGAAGTGACATCGGTCTTCACCCTCCCGAGTCCTACCTAGCTAGGTTCTTCTTCTTCTCCTCTACTCAGTTCCTTACTGAGTAATGCTTTCATCTCCTCGGAATGTCAGCAGGTAGTCTTGATGAGGTCTTCTTCGTCTCCTCTTCTTCATTGTGAACTTCGGGTGAAACCAGCTTTGCCTACTTCCCTGTCAGTTCACGCACTTGTTCTGTCAACGTCTTGTGCGCCCTCTTCTTCTTCTTCAACTTCTTACGCTCAGTCTTTTTGATGTTCTTTGCTTCCTGAGCTTCAGCTTCCGCCAGGGTTTCTCCTTTTTGAAGTATCTTCTTTGCACTACGAGTCTCGACTTTATTTACCAGAATCTCCTTGTCTTCTGACCAACCATATCCATCGTCCTTCGAAAGAGTGCAAGTCTTCATATCTTCCATCAAATCGACCATGTTCACTCTTGCATCTGGTCGTTGTTGGTTGGGAGGTGGTTGAAACCTCACACCGGTCTTCTGAGCCGATTCATTCGTACAATCCGTGGCTCCATGACCGGGCTTATCACACTTCCCACACAGTGGCATACATCCTACTTGTTTCTTTGGATGAGGACAAGAAGGAGCCCAATGACCATTAGCGCCACAATTAAAACATGATGTACCAAGAGATGGTGGTCCTTGGTAACCTGCAGGGGCAAACTTTCGTTGGAAAACGTTAGTTGTCATTTGTCGTGGTACAAAACGTTGGATGTGTACCGGAGGAATAGGGGTAAATTGTTGAGGTTGAGTGGACACTATAGCACCATCTTGGGTTTGTACCCCATAGACTCCATCTTCGCACTCCACGAAGTAGTTAGGCTCATATACTGGTGCCCATTCGACTGAATGTGTATTATAAGACGGTTTAGTGTTAAAACATTCCAGGTTTTCCACAACTAGTACACCATAGATTCGGACGGGAACCAGATGGTGACTTTCGTCTTTCTGTGTCCTCACCAACTGTACCTTAAGGTCCTCAAACTTCTTGAGAAGGTCATCAAGTGCGTGGTCTTTAGGTGGTGGTGTTCTTTTCACCATCGGAGGTCTTGATTTTGTTATCTTTTTTCTCTTCTTTCGTTTAAACTCTTCGTCCGAAGAGGAAGAAGATTCGTCCTCTAATGTTGAACTTTCGTCCGAAGACTCCTCTTCTGAAGATTCTTCCAAGGATGAAGATTTTCTGCTTCTTCGTTTCAGCTTCTTCTTCTTCTTCTTCTTGGCTTCCTTATTATTATTTTTGGACTTCTTGAAGTCCTTCTTCTTCCTCGACTCTGAGGTCTTTTCATGGTCTCTGCTGAGGATATTTGAAGACTCATAGTTCTCAGCAGAATCGGCGGCTCGCTCCAAGGTTGACGTATCAAAACGTCTAACCCACGTTTGTTGCTTTGAAGGCAACTCCTCAACAAACCATTCTACTGCATGTGCCGGTGTGTAAGCCGGATGTGTTCCGTTGGCAGGTAGTCTATCCAAGATTCCGTAAAATCTCTAGACATAACTCTTCAAAGATTCTTTTCTCTTTCGTTTAACACTGTTTACTTTGTGCAGTACATGCCTGTTATAGTTCAGTTCCCTGAACCTCTTAAGGAATTAGTTTTTCATTAAATCCCAGGTAGAGATGATTGCTGGAGTTGAATTGGCATGATTGTACCATTTTTCGGCTGTGTGTTTCAACAAGTTAGGAAAAATCCTCGTCCGATCATGATCATTGTCTTCTTTGTTCGCGTGTGATACTGCTTCAAATTGTTTGACAAAAGAGTCGGCACTCTCTCCATCTCCATCACTGTCAGAATCTTCACCGTCAAATTTTGGGTAATTTTGACGAGTGAAAGGTGGCGCTCCTAACGGAAGTGGTACTCCTGTCATTGTATGAGGTAGTGTAGAAAGTGGAACTGCTGAATTTTGTCCTCGACTATATTTTGTTGGTACCGTCAAGTTTGAAATCCGCACTGATCCTGCACTGGACAAATTACTTGATGATCGAAGAGTCAGCTTATCAAGAGCACTCACAACTGCGGTACCTACTCTGATATTCGGGAGGTTTACTTCGGGTAAAGTTACTTTGGCCGAAGTATCTTCAATTGAATGAATATCTTCTCGTCTTATATCATGTTCATTCTTGGGTGAAGACGAGGTAGAAGCCTCTTGACTTCGTATGTTAAAGAGCGATACTCCTGGAGTGCCTTGAGGTCTAAGATTTGGGATTCAAATGGCAGGTGACCCCAATGGCAACAATTCTCAAATTAATTCTTGTCCTCTTTGTTTCTTCAAGAGTTCTACAAAACTTGTGATCTCTGGCCCATGTTTAACGATCAGTTCCAAGGCTGCTTCCGATTTCGGATTTGAATTTTCTGCAAGAGAGGTTATAACATTGGGTTCTGACTTATCAGAACTTGATGATGAAGATGAAGATTGAAATATGTCCACCTTTCGAAGTGGAGGAGTTTCTTCTATATCAGTCTCTTTGTCTTCAGCTTGGATACCTTTTGTCCTTTTACGTCGATTCAAACAGAGATTCATGTAAACTTGTAGTCCGTGAAGAGAATCGTAACCATGAGATGTCCTTAGGAGACCTCTCTCCACTTCGTGAAATGCTCAAGAGCTTTGCAGATTTGAAAGTACAAATGATGAGGTCTCTTGAGAAGAATAAGTGACCTTCTTCATCTTGATCAAACTTGTAGTGTACAAGTTGTGGAAGACCATGACATACCAATACATAATGTACTAACCCGGCATGAGCTCTAATTGTGCTTCATTATTTTCATTTCACTTCAGAGTTTCCACTCTTCTCTTCTCTTCTTTTTCTCCCTTTTTTGTTATTTTGGCCATGACTTCTAGTCAAAGTTTCACTTCTATTATATTGTTGGAGTTCCAGAGTGCTAGTTGCATTATCTACGTATTGGTCCTTTTTTATCAAGGTGATTCGAGCATTTCTACTAGTGATATGGACGAAATTGGAACAGAAGTCGTCACGATCTTCACTTTGAGGTGTGACGTTTGATGTTCTCATATCACTGCGGGAGGTGGAAGAGTACTACTTGTGTATTGACATGATTGTTGCCGAGTATGATCTCAAGCACAATGACTACAGAGTCGATGAAGAGATCCGACCTGATACTCGAGGAGGGCAGTATGATGGAAGTACCATATGTTGAGACGAGCAGTTCTTCGTGAAAGAAAAGGAATAGGAGAGTTAAGAAAAGGCATATCAACAAAATGTTACACATGCGTGAGTGAATGCACCAGTAGACATGCTTGGATGATATGGTTCTATCTTTGAGTGAAGAACGAGCTTGGAAGGAGCACTTTTATACCTAAGTTCTTTAGATAGGATGTAAGATTTCAACAGGAGTTGAGGAGAATTGCATTGGAGATTATTTCAGATGCAAATGTATCTTGCGTACCATATCTAGAAGATGACAATCGAATCATGATTTGATAGTTGGTTTCACGTCGTTATGAGTGGGTGAAAGAGTACGACATGTGGTTGACTAACGAACAGTTTAAAAAATTGACGAGTGCAAAATGACATGTTACGTTCACTTTTCAAGTGAACATGACACGAGATGATTATCAGGTCAACGTCGGCAGAAAGCAGAAATGTGGCAATGGTTATGTCTAGAAAACCAAGGAGCTTGGTGTGAAACAATTTGTACAATTTGCAGTAAAACAACTGAAGTTGTCTATCGGAAGAGACGGTGTGACTGAATGATCAAGGAAATGACAACATTTCTTGTGACTCTTACATGAATAGTACGGTCAGCGGCTACACTTCATGACAAGAGGAATCCAGTTTTGTTATTTTTTTATGGAATAAAAGAATTATAGAACAATCGATCATCAATGAGAATAGAACATGGGGTCAACGTTCAGCAGATTGACAAGTTCGTATTCGAGTTTATGATACATTAATGAATCAATTCTGTACTTATGGTCCTTATCAGCAGAAAGACTGTCCACAGAGGAGAGGTGATTATGAGACGTAAGGGACGTCTCAAGCGCCATCGAAGCGATGTGAGCATTACGGACGACCTGGTCACAATAGTGACCGTTGTTTTGATCTCCATCCCGAGCTACGGCAAGGGAACGCTGATCGTGGATGAGACGGTGGAGCTCAAGGAGACCGTGGTGGTCGAGCTGGAGGTAGAGATCCAGCACCTGGGAGAGGACTAGTCGATCCACCGCCTACTACGACGTCAGATGTAGGTATGGCTGCTCGGATTGAGCAGTTGGAGCAGAGGATAGCTAGTATGGCTATGGCTCAGCAGAGATCTGATGGAACAGAGACTTCCACGTCTTATGGAGGAGAAGGAAGGTGACTTTGACTTCATGGTTGATGTGGCGCAGATTGAGACATCTACGGCAGTGACTCGAGGTGCAGTACGTGTCTCTGAGCCACGAGGTGCGTCGGTGGAGTTAGATCCACAACGCGAGGAGGCTGGTAGACAGGCCAAGCTTCCTCAATCCTTCACGTTATTGTTGAGGACCACGTCTATGATTCCTAAATGACTTACGGATGGTTTAGTGGAGTTGGAGGTATCGACATCTAGGAGTGGAGATGATGCAAGTCAACCCTCGACGTCTGTGGATGCGATGTCAAACCCGATGTTGGGGGTGGCTATAGCAGTTTTGCAAGCCCCACTATTTTCAGCCACGGATATGAGGGCATTGGGAGTCAGCTTGACTCCAGTGTTCTAGTTGACGACCACGCTCAGTGAGAGCAAGGATGTTGTTATCTCCAATGCTGAGGTGGTTCAGCGAGAGGCGGTAGATGTGTCCATGGAGTCGAGGATCAAGACAACTACCAGTGGTACTTGGCAAGCGGCGGCTGTCAGGTTAGATGAGTTACCAACTAGATAGACGATTGACCGTGCAGGTTTGGCACCAGGTGTGGTGTTGTTTGAACAACAGAAGTGGTATCTTCTTGTGAAGCCTTGGATTTCCAATTTGTTAGAAAATTTTTGTTTTTGTTAGAAAAAAACAGTAGATTAATTAGTATAGATGATAGATAGGATAAGTTAGTGTAGTATAGAGTTTTTTAGCCGAAGGATGATGCTGAACAAAAATACGAAAACTGTGGAGTGTATCTCTTTGAAATAGTAACCTAGCTGTATTGCTCAGACGAAGAGCTTTCCAGGGATACCTCATTTGATGAGAACGGATGTCGGACGACGAAGTTATGGCCCAAAGAAGAAGATCAAAGTAGCACAGAAATTGACGCAACTTCGCGCTCGAGAAACAAGAGGGACTTCGCACGTGAGGTGACGAGAGGAAAAGCTATAAGAAGAGTCAAAAAGCATTTCACTTTACTATTTCCGCTCGTGAGTTTATTGTAGCGCTCCGCATCGATCGAACGAGAGTGGGCGAAGGTTGTCTTCGACGAAGAGTCTCTTCTAGGGTTTTGTGCAAGAGAGTGGCGACATCTATCTTCGGCGAAGTCTCAAATCAAGTTCAGTTGGTGAAGTCTGAAGTCTGCACTTTTCACAATCAAGTGCCGAGTGAGGAAGTGTCGTAATCGCAGAAGAGCGAAGAAACTTCGGATCTTTGGTGAAGATGAGAGGTATGCAGACGGCGAAGAAGCCGAAGTTGAAGACTATAGCAACGAAGTGGCCGGACTTCAGTCCGTATCGGGAATGACTCGAAGAAATGAGAATGGCGTTCTTGATGGAGAACTGGGGAGTGATCTCTTCGGAGCTGTTACAAGAGATCCTCGTCTGTAAAAGGCATCCCTCTGAAGATCTTCGGACAAGATCGAATAATTGGAATCTATCGCATAGGAGCTTCGCCTTGGGAATCGATGACGTAGGAAGGCCAAGTGATCTTATTTACGATAGCACTTGCAAGCCGTCTTCGGAGGAAGTGGCGAAGTACAACGAGCTCTTCCCGACGATGCCGGTGGGATCGAATGAGTTTAAAGTACACAGTTACATCGACCCTTTCAAGAGAGATGTGACGATCGCGCTCAACACGATCTTCAAGCCACAGCGTACTTCGTATCTGGTCAATTGGCAGATACACTTCATCGAACAGATCTTCGAAAGTAGGAAGGCGTATTGGACAAAGTTCTTCCACAACCATGTGCAGAACCTGTACAATACCTTCGACGATGGTGGGTCGACATACTTCGCGGCCTTCGCCGTGTTCTTTTATCGGGGAACGAAGTTACTATCTCCGGAGGAAGACGAGAAGTTTGGACAAAGGACAACGTCCGAAGATGAGCTTCTAATGGAGGCAACTCCTCAGAGGGAGGAAGCAACAACTATGGTGACTTCGGCGGGACCTAGTACCCGGGCGAAGAGGAGAATTGCGGAATTTACACCAAGTGACGCGACTTCAAGAAGAAAGAAGAAAGCGAGAAGGACGACTATAACAACTTCCGACGAAGGAGCCGAAGGCTTGCGATCTCCAGTGAAGTCGTCTTCTGTAGAGATAGTAGGAACCTGGAGTCCGAGAAGAGACCAAGGAGAGTCAGATTTAAGAAGAGTACCTTCGGATGTGCAAGCAGCCGAGACGGAGGTCCCTCAACAAGAACTTCGGACTTCGTCCAGATCGGACGAGGCTAAGACTTCGGGACCAAGTGATCCAAATTTTGGGAGAGAGTTGAAGATGTTCGAGCAGACTCTGGAATTCCTCAGCGGTACAGCGTTGCCGATCATGGCACAGTTGGACATGCAAAAGCATGTATACGAGAAGGAGGCGAAATAGTCAATTTCGTTGAGCGATCTTCTCATTGCGGTGCACTTCGAGCGACAAGGATGGATCAAGGAGAAGGACGCTCTGACGGAGAAGCTTGCGGACACTTCGGCTGAAGTCAAGAAGTATATTTTGCAGCGAGATGCATTGCTTATAGCGCAGTCGCATGAACAAACAAGGTACTTGTAGGAATTTCAAGAAGGACAGACGAAGTTGAACCTCATGACTTCACGCTTCCACGTCTTGAAGTCAGAGAGAGATGCTATTTTGGAACAATTAGCGACTAAGGACGAGCAGTTGGCTGCAAAGGATGAGGAGCTAGTAAAAGTTCTGAAGGCAAAGGAGATAGCAGAAGTGAAGGCCGAAGAACTTCGAACGAAGGTGGACGAGGTTACGACGACATACTTCGCCACTGAACTCAACGCGACAGAGACAGAGCTACTGCAGCGACTTCGGGCAGAGTTAACGATAGCACCGGATCCTTCGGCAAAGAGTAGAATAGTTAGGATAGCGGAGAGGATCATTAGAGATCTGAAGGAGCTTAGGGAGACGGTTAAATTTTCATTATGGAGTATAGGACAGACGTTACAGTTAGGTAGAGTAGACACTTCGATTCCGCCAAGTGGGGGGTCGTGATCATACGGTCTAGATGTAATCATCTTTTTGTGGGAAATGAGATCCGTCATCTTAGGACGAAGGACTATATAAGCGATGCGAGTCTCTGTCATTTTACCTTTTTCATGTTTTCAGTTTTTTGTTAGTTAATTTTTGTTTGCGCGAGATTGCAGAGTGAGAGTGTGAATGAAGAGTGCGAAGACAATTATCTACGAAGGACGTAGTTTGTTGTCGCAGGTGTCAATCTGATTGATGCAGAACCTCCGAAGTTGACCTTCGGCGAAGAGAATCTTCGGGCTATTTAAGTGAAGGATATTTCGAGGAATCTGAGAACATATTAGTTACTGTGAAGTGGAGAAGCATAAGTTAAATTGTAAGAAGGTTTGGAACATGGTGGCTTCGTCTTAAGTTTGGCTTCTTCAAATAAGTGGGATTCTTAAGAGTGAGGATTTAGTTGGAATAACACTTCTTAGGAAGAGTAGGGGCTTATTCTTTGAGCCTTGATGTGAAGTCTATATTCTTCTGTCTTTTCAGAAGAAGACTAGTAACATTTCAGCAGTATTTGCTATCTCATTTAGTACGAGTATGCAGACCCCTCCTGTGTATTCCAAGACTATTCGTATGTTTCCAACAACGGGTGTAGTGCGAAGAACTATCCATCAGGTGTCTTCTCTCTAATGTGTCTAGTCTGCCTGCTCCATCGAATCGACTACTGAACTTTTCAGAACTGGCAGAACTGGCAGAACTCTATCTCCTACTCTGCGGTCCTACTTATGTCGCTGCCATGAGAACCAGGGGAGACGACCACCAGGGAGAGAGAGGCGCTGACAGGAGGCTGTCACCTCACATGCAAGCGGTTCCCCTGCCCAAATTGGCCATCCACCTTGTCCTTCCTACGCTACCTATGCTGCCACATGGTATCCTAACTAATATTACATGGAAAAACTGCCACCCTTAAGATAGCATGTTCGATCCTACTATATTTGGAATTGTCAATGGAGTTACTAACTACTCAGATTGCACGGAGGCAATCTCTACCTGATCTACTCCTATCGGAGCTCCTAACGCGACTTCTGATAAGCTAGAAAGCCCTACAGTTATCTCGGGTGTCACTGAGGTGGCTTCCTCCTCACCGTCTCTTGCTGGCCCTGCTGTCGTTGCTGCTGCGTCTTCCTCGACTTTGGCTTCTGCTTCGGAAGACAGAAGCGTCTTCTGGGAAGCGTCTTCTGGAGTCTTCTCGGCTTCCAACGCTGTCACTACCAAGTGTACAGCGAGGTCGAACTCCTCCTTCTCCATTCCGGATCCAGTCGAGGGTGCTGGAGCTTGGGAAGATGCGGTTGGAGGTGTCGGAAGCGAGGGAAGACCATAAAGTGTCTTCACTCCTTCTATCTGTCGATCCAAGTACCTGAACATGCTCTCCCGGCATTCCACCAACATTGCTTTGGACTCGCTGTCCCATCCTCTAGCTAAGATAAGTAACTTCCTGCCCGCGGTGTAGTTGAACTTCTTCCGAAGCGCTTCCACCGACTGTGCCAGCATCTTCTATGCACGAGCCTCCGCTACTTCCCTCTGCGTCTTCTCAACTGCGTCGCGCAGTTGAGAAGACGCGCTTCTATGGCTTCTCGCTGCGTCTTCCATATGGTCTGCTCTTCTGCGAGGACGGTGATCTTCTCCCGCATTCGGATGACTTCCTGATTGCGCTGCTGTACCCGCGTCTACAACTCCTGGTTGCTCTTTTGAAGTTGTATCGATTCCTTGGCAGAAGCGGCTGCTTCCACCTTGTATCTTGCTGCGAGCTTCTCCATGGTGCGGAGACTAGCTTCCAGCGACTCCGTCTTCTTCTGGTCTTCCCCCTGTCGCAGCAAGGTGCGCAGGCCGAATCCAGGTTGCAAGGGCCTCTCCTGTGCCTTCGCTCTCTTCTCCAGCAACTCCATAGCTGGCTGGATCTCCTTCTGGAAGTAGGCGCTGAACTCCTCCAGTCGTCTTCCTGCGGAAGACAAGTTCATCTCCACCACTCGCTCCACGGTGTCGACTTCGTCTTTCAGAGGCAAGGAAGCCTCTTCCACCACTATGGTCTTCATCTTCTGCGCACGAGAAGAAGCTACTCTTCTTATCTTCCGGGGTGGAAGACTCCTCATGGCAGGAGCGGCTCTCTTCTTTGCACTTCCTCGCATCGCAACAGGAGTGCCCATCCATCCTTCGTCTTCTGGAGTCTTCGGAAGACTCCCAAGCGTTGCAGAAGCGGTCTTCTGCTCTGATCGGGTACTCAGCAGGTCTTCTTCCGAGTCGGACTCCAATCCTGAATGAATGAGGGAGATGGGTGTCCTCGGTACACTTTTGGGACCCATCTTCCTCAGTGACGTGGCGTCTTCCGACCCACTAGACTCGTCTTCCCTCACCAGAAGCGTCTTCTGGTGAGAGCCGAGCCTCAGCTGTGACATCAGAGTGGGAGGAGGCATTGCGGCTGTCGCTCGGTCATCATCTTCCGAGGTCTCCTCCTTCACCTCCTGTCGCTCCGTTGGTCCATACCCTGCCAGCTGATCTTCCCTAAGATCCCCCATGGCTACATACAAGTAGGAGAGGAAGGGCGTCAAGTGTCCTCCCCCGGGGTACCCAAGTATGCTAGCTCCGTCTGTACATAGTTGTGGATGTACGCGCCCCAGTCGATGGGCGTTCTGTCATCCCACATTGATTCCAGGAACTCCACGTCCTGATCTCCTAAGTACCTTGTCTTCTGCGCTTTCCCCTTGGGAAAGAGATGCAGAAACAACTTCGCCAGGAGTCGCTTCTTCGGCTCCCTGTAAGATTCTATCTTCCAACTGTTTCTCCCCTGCCTGTCTTCCACGAAAAGGCAGGTGGTGCTCTTTCGCGCACCTACCGCCTTGTTGCGCCAGCGGAAGCTCTAGCTCAGTAGGTCGCAAACTTTACACCGCTAACCTGCAAACACAATCACAAGTTAGCGTCCATGCACCACTTACCTTAGTTCTGGTTGGTCCGGACCGGAGCCGGACCGTCTCCCTAATCATCAAGCTCAGCAATCCTAAGTCCCGACTTAGATCCGCCTAAGTCGGTCCCAAACATGAGCAAGTCACAATATGACTTGGGGCGGACTTCCCATAAAGTCCAGGGTCCTAAACGGTGCCTCCAGCACACCTAACGGCCCAACCGCCCATGATGTCCGTCTGGGTCTAGGCTCCCGAACGGTGGTCTAACCCGCCGACTCGTTCCCTAGTCTTGCCCCAGCCCTTACATCGTTCCTAAGTCTAGACGTCCAAGTCTAGATCGGAACGTGCCTTGGAACTGGCCCAGCCATCACCTCATGCCCCCAGAGTCCGCCCGCCGAACCCTGGGGTCGGGTGACTCGTCCTGACCCACCCAGGCATCGAGCCCCCCCTCATATATACTTCTGGGGATCGGCGGCCCCGCCCTCCTCTTTGGTCCCTGAAAATTATACCACAACCCGATTGTGGTTCGGCCATAACTTCCAGCTCGGAGGTCAGATCGAGGAGTGTTATATATCACTGGAAAGCTCTCGACGAGACCTTTCCAATGATACCTCACTCGCCTCGAGATCTTACGTGGAGCTCCGTCCACGACCTAAAACGTCCCTGGAGCTCCAACACTTAGCAGTTTTTCCGAAAACCTGTGGTCCAGACCCAGGGTCGAACCCTGTGGTTCGTCTGCGTCTCGGACCCACGTCTCGGTCCCACGTCTGAGACTCATGTTTCAGCCTGTTCCCAGACTCGCCCCCTTAGGTCAGCGTTCGTCTGGGGTCCTCTTGGGGTAGGCCATTATGTCCTAACCCAAGGTTCTAACCTTGGTTCAGAGAACCACTTAGGGTTCTTCTGATCCCGACTTCCCGGCCAAGCCGTTAAGTCCTACTCGCAGCGTTCACAACCTAGCGCAAGTCCGCTAGAGTTCTGTTGTTCGCGTCTGCGCCCGATCTTGAGAATGAGGGGCGCGACATGCTCCCAGGCACATGCCACGAACTCACGATCCTAGGCAAGATCTTCTTCTCGTACCAATATCCTCGGTTCTCAGACTCTGGCCTGTGAAAAACCCTACGCCATCAGTCTTCAGTCCAGGAAGATGGTCTTCCTCGAGCTACTCCTGCCTTCGCAGGTACACGGTTACGAGGTGGCAACGCTGCCCACACCTCCTCCAGAAGTCCTTGATCTGTGAGGTTCCAATCTCACAGGAAGAAGTCGAGACCCAACTCCTTGAGGAAAGGAGTGGCCTCGGCCAATTCTGCTGCTGGTAACACCAAGCCTCGCGGATGCATCGTCATGCTGGAAGATCTGTTGCACTAAGCCACAAAGCACTTACTATGAGCTGAAGGCTCAGTCCTTCCCAAGTGCCCACAGTCTAGCTTCTACTTCTCAGAAGACGACCCTAGTCTTCCAGAAGACAGCTACTCCGTCTTCCGGGATTCTAACAGTACTTCCTAGATAGCTCTCGTCTTCCGAGCTATATCTAAACAATCCTATCTAAGCAAGGCCTCGCATGGATTACCAAGAAGACAACCCACCTTGCATTACATCCTACTTCTTATCAGAAGATACAAGATTCGTGAAACATAAGTGCATGACCAGTTCAGAAGATGGTTGCGGCTCTTGCGGTGACAGTGGCCTCTGGGAAGACACTCGGGACAGCTTCCGATTCAATGTCTTTCTCGGAAGACTTCCCGAAGTCAGACTTCCCTTCACTGGTCTCACTTGTCTTCGTCTTCCTACGCGTAATCTATCCTCACAACAGACTCAAGACAATTGCACTCTGTTCTTCTGACTTCTCACCTCTCATACGCACTCGGAAGAAGCTTGCTGCTCGGTGGGAAGACATGACCCTCGATCATTCTCTCCAGATTCTGCCAGCAAGTATTCTCACGACTCTCTTCTAAGTTCGGGAAGAAGAAGGAATGGCTGCTATGGATCGGACAGAAGAGACCCGAAATGGATCCTCACGTCTTCTCACTCATTTTGCCAGCCTTTCAGTCTTCTAGTCTCTCTAGGAAGATGTGGAGTTGAGAAGCTTGGAAGACCGGGAGGCACAGGCCTAGTTCCCGACTTCCAACTTCTCGAAATAACAAAACAACTCACCACACCACTCAGGATTCGTACCAAGCCTCTCTTAACACAAAAGCAACACAAATCCACTCTTGATACGAATTGTGTTCAGTCGACTTCCGAAGACAGTCTTCCGAAGATGGTCTTCCGAAGACAGTCAAGTTTAAGAAGCGTCTTTCGAAGATGTTCCCATCTTCCGAATCGTCTTCTGTTCCAGGTTTCGGGGGTAGAGAGGTAGTAGGGTAGGGAAATTGATAGCTGAGATCGTCAATTTGAGGACGAGGTGTAGGGAAGCTCGAATTGGACTTAGGAAGAAGTAGGAAGATGTCTGACAGAAATTGGGCAGCGCTTCTACGCCCAATGTCTCAATAGAAAGAATGGGGGGTGGGGGGTAATCGATCAGGCTGCCTGCACACAACCAAGGAAGCGCGGGGAATACCAGACAAAGGCGAGAAGAAGTGGGAAGGAGAAAGAACGTGGGGAAGAACCTCTACAGTCTTCTTCTGCTCCTCGAGTTGCCTTTGACCTCTGCGCGCTTCTGGCTCTTGTCCTAGCTCTAATGCGACTCCTCACGACTGCGCCTGCTGTCAATTTCTGACCACGTCTCGATTCCACCTTTGATTCTACTCGCTACTCTCCAATGTCAGCTTCTCGGGAGCTCACAGAAATGCCTTCGCTCTCTACCTTCTGTGCTCCAGCAATTCGGTCTCGCCCTTCGCCTAGCTGCCGACTGGTTCTCTCCTACCTCGATGTCCTCACTCGATTCCTCTCTCAAAGCTCACTTGTGAAGCTCACTCTCTCAGATCGATCTTCTCAAGCGCGCTGTGCTGCGGGAAGTTGGAATGCGCCTAATGTGCTTCCTGCGCATCTTCCCCGTAGATTAGGGATTTTCGACCTTAGGTGTCTTCCCCGACCTACCTATCTATCGGTGCGACCCAGTAGGTACACCTACTGTTTTACCCAACAACTCGTGGTTAGGCCTTCGCGATCGCTGTCTTCCGGAAGACAGGTGTCTTCCGCCGTCTTCTCATCTTCCGCCGTCTTCCCGTCTTCCGAAGATGCAACTGAGAAGACGCTCTTCCGAAGACGGTCGTCTTCCGAAGAAGTCAACTCCTTATTACAAACAGCTCTTAAGATCATCTTCATGTTAAGGAAGACGTAACCTTAAGTAACAACGCTTCTTCAGTTATACAAACAAGTTATTAATCTCAAAAATTTTAAAAATTCGTGCATCCTGTAATTTGTGGGCACCACACCCCTTGGCACTAGAATTGTATTCTGGTAGTTAACCTGCAATTTCTTTCTTGGCTTGAGTCTTAAGTTGTTGCTTGAACACTTAGAAAACTTTCAAATAATCTCGACGAAGCCTTATCCTTTGACCACCCCTAAACTAGTTGACAATTCTAAACTTTCTACTTAAGACTCTAACTTGCTGACTTATAAGTATTCATATATACTTACTAGGTCTCTCGAAGCTCACTTTCTGGTCGTAACCTAATTTGATTTAGACGCTCGACTAAGTTTATCTTGTAGTGCAAGATCACCTCAAGCCCCAAGACAAGTGTAAAAATTCACACTTTTTTTCCCAACGCTAAACCTAAGTCTGAACATCACGATTTAGTCTTGATTTAGATGCTTATCCAAACCAGCTCGCTTCTTTTGAGTGCGCTTTGTTCCTCTTGACAACATCTTAGGCATATGATAATAACAAGTTATAGACATGCACCTACCAATATACACTTAGATAATCTCCAAGAAACAAACGCTTTATTTCCACAAAATATAAATCAAAGCTACAAAGTCCATCGACTCAAATCACCTCAAGTTGCTACTCGCACGCTTCATCGTTCCTTCACTCCTCACTAGAAGGAGATGTCATCATCTTGCTACGGCCTTTGTTTTCCTTGTTGTCGTTTGAAGAGGTCCAATACATCGCTTGCATGTTCCAGATCTTTTTCTAGCACACAAGTTGCTTCCTTCAAATGGTATCCGTGTCATTTGACCAAATACTCTGTTCGATTTGATTTGCATTGAGATCGCAAAATGGTCTCCACCTCATATTTTGATTTGCCTTGCACAATATTAGGTCGAGATCTAAGACTTTGGTCGCAAATCATCCTTGAAGTACTTCTTCAACACAAAAATATGGAATGTCGAATGCAACTGCTACTTGGGATGAAGATGCAAGATATAAATATCTTCGTGTAGATTCTTGACAAGCACCAAAGGTCATGCAAACTTCGATGAGAACTTCACCGCTATTCCTTTTGGAAGAGTGAAGTTTATCATACTCAACCATACTTCTTTGTCCACTTGAAACGACACTTGCTGACGATGCTTATTTTCTTACTTTGTGTAATATTGCTATACTTTGTAGAGGTTCTTTTTCACTTGTTCTTTGATCTGTTGCTTTTTTGCCACCAACCCTTGAGTTGATGTTTGCCGTGTTTTGTGGTCGTGCCGATGTAGAACTCCTTACAAGAGTCAAGTCAAAAGGTCATTCTGGCTCACGTTCGTAAGCTAGCAAGAAGGAGGATTCACTGATTGCTAAATGCTTCGTGAAATTGTAGCAATACTCCACAAGACTCAACCACTATGTCTAGTCACTTTCATCCACGTTCACATAATTCCTCAAGTATTGATTAAGAATCGAGTTAACTCATTCTGTTTGTCTATTCGTTCCAGGATGAAAATGAATAGATAAACTTTTAACTTAGTCCTTAACTTTTATAACAAGTGTTTCAAAAGGCACATGTGAACTTAGAGTCCTGGTCCAGAATAATACTCTGAGAAAATCCATGTGAACGTCATCAAGTATCTAAGAATAACTGAGAAGTCGTGAGTGTTGTCTCGATATCTAAGGTCGAGGTAAAATTCACTATCATAGTTTAGGTCAAATCTTTGGACATCTAGATTGCGTTGTATCCATTTGAGTCAAGTGGAGACATTATGAAGTCCATGTTGATGGTTTCTTAAGGTCTTGCTAGAAGTAAAAAATGATGAAGTAATCCTTGTTTCTTCGCATAAGAAACCCGATCCACTTGACATGTTACACATGTTTTCACAAAGTGTGCGACATCATCTTTCATGCGAGACGATTAAAACCTTTTAGCTATCACAACTAAAGCGGACTTTTCACTTTTATGACATGATAAAGGCACTCATGACACTCTTTAATCAACTTTAACTTAAGTTTTCTTTGTCCCATATAAACTTGACTTTGCTTGAACATGAGTAAACCATATCTCAACTGCATGTTTTGCAACTTCACTCCTCGTTGAGCTGTTCCAAGTACTCTTTCATTTGATCATCGATCACTCTAAACCTTCACGTATATACTTTTCTAAATCTGACTCCTTAAGATACATAGCTCGCAAAATCTGTGTTGAGGATGATAAATATTCCTCCTCGTGACTCAAAGCATCCGGAACCACATTGTCCTTTTCAGCTTTGTGGATTAACTTCACATTCAAGAGCAACAAAGCCACCATAGTTGCTTTGGCATCACCTGATCTCATGTTTCAAAGTACTTGAGTGAAATATCATCGGTGTAAACTTGGATTTTATGAAATCTTAAGTAATGTTGTCATTTCCTCAAGTTTATGAACCACCGCAAATAGTTCTTTCTCGTGAGTCGACCATCAACTCTCTATCCTCGATCACTTCTTGCTTTCATATGCTATTGGTTTTTCATCTTGCACCAACACTCCGTCAATCACATAGTCACTTGCATCCGTATACACCTCAAATAGTTTGTCAAACTCCAACAACTTCAGAACTGATTTGATCATGCGGAACGCATCATCCATCTCCTTGGTCCAACTTATCTGTGCATCTTTTTCATTCTTATCCATCAGCGACTTCGTGATCTTCGGAAACCCCTTCACATACTTACAGTAGAACTGCGCAAATCCTAAGAACCACCATCCTCTTCATTGTAATCAGATATTCTCAAGTTACAATTCCATCCAACTTTTGCATATCCGCATCAATCTGACTCCATTTGCACGTATGACATGTCTCAAGAAGTTAATGTGTTCTAGACCAAACTCACTCTTGTCAAAATTGACAAACAGCTTGTACTCTCGCAGCTTTGTCAACATCATCCTTAGCTGCTCCACGTGCAACTCCAAGGTTTTTGAATAGATCAAGATGTCGTGGATGTAAACGATGACAAACTCGTCCATCTCAAAAAGTTGTGTTCATCAATGTGGTGAACGTTCAAGGTGCGTTGTAGAGTTTGAATGACATTACTAAGAACTCAAACGATATATATCTAGTTCAAAAAGTGGTCTTCTCAACATCTGGGTCAGCTATCCAATTCTGATAATATTCGGACTTCAAGTCTATCCTGCTGAAGTACTTCGTGTCCGTTAATCAATCAAATAGGTTATCTATCATAAGTAAGGAATAATTATTATTCATCTTATTGAGCGCATGATAATCTACGCATAGTCGTAATTTCCCATCCTTCTTCTTTGCAAAAAGAACTAGGGCATAAGTTCACGGACAAGACTCTTGAAGAACTAAAGACTGGATCTAATGGATCTCTTCTATCAAAAGAGAGGAAGTGCTTCAAGGAGATGCTTTCACAGCCTGAGAAAGCATCTGTCTTTGAATCACATGAGATTGGGTGTGTAGACCCATACGTTGTTACCCCGATGGTTATCTTGACCGCATGTGATGTGGACCCTAAGATCAATTTTAGTACCACGGGCAATGGTTGAAGATATTAACGACGTGGGTGTAAAGTTCTATTCGATTGCACACACAAGAAAAAAGATGAGTTATTTGTTGAATGGTTGTATGATGGTGAATTGCTTGACATTGGAAGATACCTTAGTACGTTGATCAAGCAATCAGGTTGGACGGATGAGAGGTTTCGAAGAGTTAGAAGAAAGGCCTACAACTTCATGTTGCATGATGGATTTCTTTGGAAGCGGTCAAAGTAGAAGGGTGAGATACCGCTACAAGTGATTTGCGACAAAAAATATCAATAGAAGTTGTTTAGAGCATTTCGTGAGAGTCTTTGGGCTGGACATCGAGAGATTTTGGTCACTTTTACAAAGTTGAAAGAGCAGTATTGGTGGAAGAACATATACATGGATGTCGTATCTTTTGTAGAGTCTTGTTTGCTCGATGTCATAAACATATGACATCAAGACGGATTACATCCAACTTACCCGTTGGTAATCCACTTCAAGTGGGTCGCAGACTTGATGAGTATGGCGGTTGGGTTGTGATACATGAGGTACTTGATACTTGTTCGAGAAGATCTTTCAAATCAAGTTGAGGGTAGGACGCTTTGGACAAAGACAACTGAAGGAGTATGTAAATTTCTCTTGGAAGAGGTTGTTTGTTGATATGGATGTGTGGAAAATATCATTAGTAGATCGAGGAGAGCGAGATGCACATGAGGCTCGTGAATTCTTTGCAAGGTGTGGGGTGAAGTTGTCATTGATAACTGTCTGCAATCTCAAATAGAGTGCTAAGAGCGAATGCAGTCGTCCGCTCATTGTGAAGACTTTGATGAAGACATACAACAAAAGGACGTGCGAGTGATCTCGACTCTTACTATTTACATTATGGACAGATCAAATGACGCACAGTTTGGTAACTAGTTACATGCCAATGGAGCTCATGACATGTCAGAAACCTATCATGCCGATCTAAGAGTTTCAACATAGAGTGCACTACATTGAGAGGACAATCTGACGAAAGAACAACTTCTTGCTATTCGGATTAGACAGTTCGAGAGGAGACTTGAGGATATCCAAGTTGCTTTGGATAGGCTACGAGAAGCACGGTTGAAGAATAAAGTCAGATTTGATCAACGACATCGTCTAAGGCTTAGAAAAATCAAGGAAGGTGATTGGGTGTTACTCTATGATAACAGTCTAGACAACCATCATAGTGCACTATGAAAGTTCTCCAAGCGGTGGTTTGGTCCATATGTGGTGAAGAAGGTTCACGAGAACACAACATACATCCTACAAGAGTTAGACGGAACGAGCTTGAAGATACTAGTGGCAAGTAAACGTGTCAAGAATTGTTTTTTAAAGATGAGGAAGTGGATCTAGCGGAAATCTTGACAGAGTTTCAGTTCGAGGATGAGGATTGTGCAATAGAGCTTGAAGATGAAATCGATGAGCATGGATCTAAGGAAAATCATGGCAGGGATGCAACTTCAAGATGACGATTAGGTTGTAAACTTGAGGATGAGATTGACTAAGATAGGAAGTAGGATGACAAAATGATGTGCATGCTGGTCTACTCTATGGTTGACATCTCTGGTGCATATCGGAAGATGCATATGTTTAGAGTGGGTGGATGTCGTGTCGTGGATCGGCTCTTACTTGAAACTCTAAATTTATCTAGAAAACTTCAAGTACTGTGAACTGACGTAAGGGGGTAGCTTCAAGGGGTAGCTTTATATATGCAATCTATCCACAGACGTGAGGATTGGAAGATACAATGCATGCGCACAAGGTGTCATTGAGTTCATATATGTGCAGGCTACGCGCTAGTTAAGACGGTTAGTGAAGAGGCAGATCGGAGGGTGTGTTTTGGAAAATATTGGGACGTAGGGAAGAGAATTTGTAGTGCTTCAATGGTTTGCGAAAGAGAGTTGGACCGTTCGGACCATTTTGGAGTCTAAGGTTGCTGTCCTTGGACCCATCGAGATCAAATCACCAAGTTCTTCAAGAAATTGAAGATGCAACAAAGTTTCATCAAGCGATTTGAGAGATGTGAAAGAAATTGGCTCGTAGGGAGACGCTTACGTCAGATTTTTTTCACTTGCGACCTGAAGTTGGGTTGTTCTTCGCAATCGGTGAATCAAGATTTTATTCTTGGTGCCCACGTGATCAAGGAATCCTTATCTACGCATAGGAAAATATCGTACATAGATCGGATTGTTGTGTTGTGCGTGGTGAGTGAAGTTGAGCCGTAAGAGAACGATTTACGTCAGCTTTTTTGCTTCTTGCAACAAATTTTTTGCTTGATTTTATGAGGAGAACTCCAACGACTTTTTTGGAGTCTTGTTGAGTTTAGAGTAGTTGGATCTATCTATCAGAAAAGACGGATCTTAGATCAAGCGGTCCGTTTTATGGGTGTAAGTGGTTTTAAGCCGTAACAATGAGTTTTTGAAAGTTCGATCACATGCGACAAAAAATTAGAGATATCTCGATCGAGAGTCGGATCTGAAAGTCCTTGGGACCAATGGAGTCAAGGTGAAAGACCTTATCGATATATGAAGACCATTTGATGAAAGAGAAAGTTATTAGATATTTTTCTTTGGTTTCTTCGCTATGATTTTCATTCTTTTTTGATTCTTTAGAGTTCTAGTTGGTTATTTTCACACATTTGCACTAGCAGGTCACGAAACTCATAATGCTAACATGCAAACCACAATCACACGTTAGTGTTCATGCACCACTTACATTTATCTCGTTTGGTCTGGATCGGAGTCGGACCGGCTCTCTTAATCTCGAGCTCAACATTCCCTAAGTCCCAAACAGATTTAGGGTCGATCCCAAACATGAGCTAGGTTGATCCCAAACATGAGCAAGTCACAACGTGACTTGGAGCGGACTTCTCATAACGTCTTGGATCTTAAACGGTACCTCCAACACACATAGAGGTCCAACTGCTCGTGATGTCTGTCTGGGTCTAGGCTCCCAAATGATGATCTAACCCGCCGTCTCGTTCTCTAGTCTTGCCCCAACCCTTAGGTTGTTCCCAAGTCCAAACGTCCACGTCTGGAGCAAAATACGCTTGGTACTGACCCAGTCATCATCTCATGTCCTCAGAGTCCAACTGCCAAACTCTAAGGTCGGATGACTCGTCTTGACCCACCCAAACATTGAGTCCCTCTCATATATACTTCTGGTGATCGTCAGTCCCGTCTTCCTCTTTGGTTCCTGAAAATTATATCACAACCCGATCAAGAGATTGGTCGTAACTCTCATCTCCGATGTCAATTTGAGGAGTTCTTGGTAACACTAGAAAACGCTTGCCGAAACATTATTCGCCTCGAGATCTTACGTGAATCTCTGTCCACAACATAAGATGTTGCTGGAGCTCCAACACTTAGATTTTTCTGAGAAATTGTGGTCCACTGCTATACTGAGACCATGTGGTTCAGATCAGCGTCCAAACCCACATCTCAGTCCCACGTCCGGATCCATGTTTTGGACCCACGTCTCGAACTCACGTTTTAATATATTTGTAGACCTTATTCTTCTTGGGTCAGCATTCGTCTAAGGTCTTCTTAGGATAGGCCCCTACGTCGTAGCCCAATGTTTTCAACATTGGTTCAGATAAAAATTTAGATTTCGTCTGTTTCTGACTTCTTGGTCAAGCCGTTAAGTCTTACTCGCAGCGTTCACAACCTAGTGCAAGTCCACTAGGGTTCTTTGTTCGCATGTGTGCTCGATCTTGAGACTGGGAGTCACGACAATTATGTATGGCTTGTGGTAGCTAGTTTTAGCTAAAGGTTTGTATATGGATGTTGTTTGGATCTAGGTTTGAATTGTGCGATATTGGTTTCCTTTGCTTTGAGCTACACTCTGGTAGTTTTGGGTCTAGGTTGAGATCAAGAGACGTGTTCTATGAGATAGCGTGTAGATTACAGATCACTTAGATTTCTCAGTTTTGTGTTCTTAGAGAGAAACAAACAATAGTGTATATAACGTGAGAGCTAGTACATCCAGTCCACACTTTATAAACATTGGAGGAATGAAGTTGATTAAGTTTGTTGATGACGTTGTCGAGGTTGAGAGTTTCTTGGGAAGGGCGGAACCTTCTAGCTGTGATACCATTGTAAAGACTGTGATACGTCTACCTCGGAAGGTGCTGGGCTTCTAGCTGTGGTTGCTTAATCAAGAGATAGGCTTCAGGTTGTAACGTGGCGCTATAAACACTCACACGGGTCTGTTGGGCCCTCTTATATGTTCAGAAAGCGAAAATCAGGACTGCCTAGTAGTAATAAGGTCAGACGGTGAACTTTACTACTCAAGAATAAGAAACATATGATGGTTTAGACTTCAAAACTTCTCCTACATGTAAATGAGGCCCTACTGAACACACATACGAACTTTCAGCCTGAGATCAAATCTGAGCACTGAGATGTGGGCAAAAATATTTTGAGTAAGAAAATTATGACAATTTCTAGTACCCAGATAGCTACTTTGACCTAGAACAGAGAATTGATTTGATAACTTTCGATGATTCTTACAGGATTTGGAATCTTCAGCACACTAACATGCCTGTGAAATTTGGCCTGCTGGTTGTACACAGTTTTCCAGCAGCTCTGAAGTTGCTGCTCTAGATTGAGAGCTTTTCAGACCCCTCTGCTTCAGCGATCGCTTTGGATTACTCACTCACTCAAATGACATGAAACTTTTTAGACAGTCGTAACCCTGCTGACAGTGAACGCAACCATGAAAGTTTGAAGCGATAATCTCAATTCTTCTGCAATTGCTCCAAAAATCCCAAAATCACCAACTGTGATGCAATTCTGACCCAATCCGAACTTCAAATTGGCATAACTTCTTCTTTATTGCTCCAAATCGATCGAAACTTTCATTGATAGTGACTGGCACGACGAGCTCTATCACCTTGTTTTCTCAGATTTTTCAATGTCCCTACCAAAAGCTCGAACTCCTCTTAAGATCTGTAAAATGGCACGTAACCCTGAAAGATAACTTAAACCAGCTAGAAAGCATGCATGTGCAACATGTAAGTACAACCCATGAGCTTAAACTCTATCAACATGGTAAACCTAAGTTATGTACTTTGAACAATGTAGTGATGCAGGATTTCTCCTTTTGCCCATTTAGAATACAAGATATCGTTCCAACAGAGGATTTGCACAAGTATCGCTGCTCTAAGTTTTAAGATCTGTTCAAACAAACAAACACACGGATTTTGTCTAGAAATCCCGTCTTCTCACAAAACCACACGACTTCCAGACCCTTCAGAAGGTGCTATGGACCTAAACAAACAACTACCACCTAAAATATCACACACTTATCTACAAGGAAGCTCAGGAAGACGCATCCTGCTTCCAGATCACTTCTTCCAGTTCTCACACCTCCAGAAGACTGCTCCTACTTCGTAGAAGTCAAACTAGCAACGTCTGCCATACATTGCTCTTCCAAGTCCCAACGGGTTAGATCAATCACAAGGTGTATGCCCCCTGTAGTCTTCCTAGGGTTCTGCCTACGGAAACGGTCTTCCTGCAGCACTACAACGACATTCACCTTCACGGAAGCTCAATAGAAGTCTCGGAAGCTCACTAGAAGAAGGTAGGAAGATGAGCAAGATGGGGAAGAAGAGAAAATCCAAACGAGAGAAAAACAAGATAAGAATAAGAAATTAAGACTCCGACAAGCTTCTAGTCCGGATCCCGACTAAGAAGCCATCCCTGCTTGTAGTAATTTGGGGAGGAAGATAACAAATTCGCTTACAGTTACACAATCTTCTACTTGAGGATGTCGTCTTCTGCTGTTGTGACCTTCTACTTCTGCGCGCGAGAAGAAGCTACCTTTCTCATCTTCCGGGGTGGAAGATCTCTCCCCATGGCAGAAGCGGTCCTCTTTACTGCGCTTCCTCGCATCGCAGTAGGAGTGTCCATCCAACCTTTTTCTTCTGGAGTCTTCGGAAGACTCCATGGTGTTGCAGAAGCGGTCTTCTGCGTAGCTCTGGTACTCAGTGGCTCCTCTTGAGAGTCGGACTCCGATCCAGAGTAAATGATTGAGAAGGAGGTGGTCTTCCTAGGCACACTCCTTGAACCCATCTTCCTTGGTGGTGTCGCGTCTTTCCACCCACTGGAGTCATCTTCCCTCACCAGAAGCGTCTTCTGATGAGTACCTGGTCTCATCTACGGCATCAGAGTGGGAGGGAGAGTCGTGACCGCTGCTCGATCGTCTTCTCCTGAGGTCTCCTCCTTTACCTCGTGCTGCCCTGTTGGTCCATACATCGCCAACTGATCTCCTGTGAGGTCCTCCTTGACCACTTGTCGGAGTGTGATCCGTCTACCTAGAAAAGCGCTGTGCTTCTGAATGTGGTTGTTTACCCAAGAGGTAGGTCTTTCAGGTTACAACAGGGCGCTAATAAGCACTCACATAGGTGTTTAGGATCCTCTAATATGTTCAGAAAGCGAAATTCAAGTCTAACTAGTAGTAATAGGATCAGGCGGTGAACTTTAATACTCAAGTAGAGGAAAACTATGATGGTTCTGACTTCTAAAATTCTCTTACATGTAAGAGAGGCCCTACTGAGCACACACACGAAGTTTCAGCTTGAGATCAAATTCTGGCACCGAGATATGGACAGAAACGTTCTGGGTAAAGATATTGCGGTAATTTTTGATACTCAGACAGCTATTTCGACCTACAACAAAAAATTGGCTCAATCACTTTCAAAAATTCTTACAGGATTTGGAGTCTACAGGATGCTGAACACCCCTGTGAAGTTGGGACTCCTGATTGTACACTGTTCTCTAGATCTCGTTCTCTGAAGTTGCTGCTCTAGATTGAGAGCTTTTCATACCCCCTCTGCTTCAGCGGTCGCCCTGAATTACTCACTCACTCAAATGACTTGAAACTTTTTGGACAGTCGTAGCCCTGCTAACATTGAACGCAACCACGAATGTTTGAAGCAAATTCCTCAATTCTGCTGCAAATTACACTGAAAATCCCAAATCCAACAAAAGTGACGCAGTTTCAACTCAATCCGAACTTCAATTGGGCATAACTCCTTCTTTATTGCTCCAAATCGATCAAGAATTTCACTAATAGTGCTTGGCACGACGAGCTCTATCTTCCTGTTTTCTCAGATTTCACAGTGTCCTCACCAAATGCTCGAACTCTCCTTTAGACCTCTATTTCTAAATTTAGAGTTTTATAAAAGACAAAAATGGACCAATAGGAGTTCATAGCTCCACTTGGTTGTCCTTTTGTGCCTTAAACCATATGGTAACTTAATTCCACTTATAAGCTACCACGTCAAGTTCCCTAAAGTGCCAACGTAAATCTTAACTACCTAAAACGACACGCAGTCTTGAAAGTAAACTTAAACCAGCTAAAAACGTGCATGGGCAACACGTAAGTACAACCCATGAGCTTAAACCCTATCAACATGGTAAATCTAAGTTATGTACATTGAACATCATAGACAAGTAAGAAGTCATTTGCACAAGCGCACAAATGCTTGAACAAGATAACTAGCATATTATCAGCCTACTAGGACTCAAAATAGTGTTAACACCATATGCAAAGATGTCAAACATATACATAAACGACTAGAAGTAATATGAGTTAACTTCTAGAACTACTAAACTCAAGTGTCGGAGTAGAAATGTAACATGTAGCCGCCAAGTAGCGTGACAACGTACAGATAGCAAAGGAACGGAGTAAGATGTCTTCCTGCCGGGATGCCTAAGTACACCAGCTCTGCTTACACATATGCGTGCAAGAACGCGCCCCAGTTGATGGATAGCCTTTCCCAAATGGCTTCCAGGAATTCCACGTCTTGGTCTCCAAGGTACCTCGTCTTCTGCGCTTTCCCCTTGGGAAAGAGGTGAAGGAACAACTTCGCCAGAAGACGCTTCTGCGGCTCCCGGTAAGCTTCGACCTTCCATCCGTTTCTTCCCTGCCTGTCCTCCAGGAAGAGACAAGTTGTGCTCTCAGACACATGCCACTTCTCCGAGATCATGGGTAGGATCTTCTTCTCTAACTCGTACTCCTTGTTCTCTGCTTCTGGTCTGTGGAAAGCCATACGTCACCAATCTGCTGTCCAGGAAGATGATCTTTCCCGGGCAACTCCTGCCTTCGCAAGTACACGGTTGCGGGGAGGTAATGTTGCCCAAACCTCCTCCAGAAGACCCTGGTCGGTGAGGTTCCAATCTCACAGGAAGAAGTCGAGACCCAACTCCTTGATGAAGGATTTGACCTCGGTCAACTCTGCTGCCGGTAACACCAACCCTCGAGGATGCATCGACATACTTGAAGCTCTGTTACACTAAGCTACACACACTTACTGTGAGTCGAAGGCTCAGTCTTTCCCAAGTCCTCACAGTCTAGCTTCCACTCTCAGAAGACGAATCTAGTCTTCTGGATATTCTAACAGTGCTATTCCGTCTTCCGGGATTCTAACAGTGCTTCCTAAGTTCCTCTCGTCTTCCGAGCTATATCTAACCAATCCTAACTAAGCAAGGCATTGCATGGATTCCTAAGAAGACAACCACCTTGCATTTCATCCTACTTCCTAACAGAAGATACAAGATATGCGGGAAGTAGAGTGTATGAAAAGTTCAGAAGATGGTCGTGAGCCCCTGCTGTGATAGTGACCTCTGGGAAGACTCTCGGGACAGCTTTTGATTCAATAACGTTCTCGGAAGACTTCCCGAAGCCAGGCTTCCCTTCACTGATCTCATCTGTCTTCTGCTTCCGACACGCAATCTAACCTCACAACAGACACAAGACATTCATACTCTGTTCTTCCGACTTCTCACCTCTCATACACACTCAGAAGAAGCTTGTTGCATGACAGGAAGACATGACACTCGACCATTCTCTCCAGATTCTGTCAGCAAGACTTCTCACAACTCTCTTCTAAGTTCGGGAAGAAGAAGGAATAGGCTGCTATGGATCTGACAGAAGAGATCCGTAAAGGACCCTCACATCTTCTCGTGCATTTTGCCAGCCTTTCCAGACTTCTAGTCTCTCTAGGAAGATTTGGATTTGAGAAGCTTGGAAGATCGGGAGGCACATGCCTGGTTCCCAACTTTCAGCTTCTCGAAACAACAAACAACTCACCAAGTCACTCATGATTCATACCAAGCTTCTCTCAACACAAAAGCAAATCCAATCCACTCTTGATACGAATTACACACAGTCGTCTTCCGAAGACTTCAGACATTAGAAGCGTCTTCTGAAGATGTTCAGGTTTCAAAAGCATCTTTCGAAGATGTTCAGGTTTCAAAAGCGTCTTTCGAAGATGTTCAGATCTTCCGAAGCGTCTTCTGTCTAGAGATTCGGGAGTAGAGGTGCGGTAGGGTAAGGAAATTTATAGCTGAGGGATCGAATTTGAGAACGACGGACAGGGAAGCTCGATTATAGCTCAGGAAGAAGCTAGAAGATGACTGTCGAAAATTGAGCAGCGCTTTCGCGCCCAATTTCACAGAAGGCAAATGCGGGATGGAGAAAGCGATCGATGGGTTTCTTGCAAACAACCCGAGAGGCGCGGGGGATACTAAACAATAGACGAGAAGCGGTGGGAAGAGAAGAGAACATGGGAAGAACCTCAAACAGTCTTCTGCTTGCTTCCCATAGTGCCTTCAGTATTCTGCGCGCTTCTGGCTCCACCTCAGCTCCAATGCGACTCCACAGACCTGCTTCTACCATCAATGTCCTGCTGCTTCTCAATCGATTAGGGCTCCACCTCAGATTCTTCTTCAATCGCCCTTCAATGTCTGCTTCCGTGAATCTACAGGAGACTCCTTCAGCTTGATGGTGCTTCCTACTCTCAAGAATTCATCCTTGCTTTCTTTCTAGCTGCAATTCGATCCTAGCTGACCTCGATTTCACTCTGCTGGCCCTCCTCACTCAATTAGGCACCTCTTAATTCGATGCGGTACCTCCTAACTCGATCTTCTGTGCTAATGCCTTCGATGCGAGAAGTAGGTGATGATTCTGCGCTAATGCGCTTCTCTCGTATCTTTTTGCGCAGTTAGGGGTTCTTCGACCTACCTGACCTACCTACTACCTTGGGCTACTTGGTAGGTACACCTATCCTCCTACTAGGTGGTGCACAGTTAGGCCTATGTAGTCGCGATCGCTGTCGCAGTTGCTGTCTTCTGGAAGACACGCGTCTTCTGTCTGTCTTCCGTCTTCCGAAGACCTGATTGGGAAGACGTCTTCTCGAAAAATGTCCTTCTTCCGTCTTCGGAAGAAGTCGACTTCTCTTACAAAAAGTTCTTAAGGCCATCTTCCTTCTAAGCAAGATGTATTCTTAAGCAACAAGGTTATTTTAATTACACAGACATGTGATTAACTTCAAAAATTTCAAAAATTCGTACATCTTGTAGATTGTGGGCACCACAAACAACATAAATAAGAATAGAATCACTTGCACAAACATACGAATGCTTGAACAAGATAAATAACATACTATCAACCTACCAGGACTCAAAATATATAACATAGCAGTGTTAACATCATATGAAAAGATGTCAAACAAATGCATAAAGCACTAGAAGTAATATTGAGCTAACTTCTAGGACTACTAAACTCAAATGTCGGAGTAGAAGTGTAACATGTAGCCACCAAGTAATGCGACAATAGTGATCAGCACGATGAGACTAATTCCTGATAGAGAGGTGAATTATTTACTATGTGTGTAACACACAAGAAAACCAAAAGATGCTCGAAAGTAGTAATTTAAGGATCGAACCCACAGAGATGCAAGTAAAGATTATCCAAAAGTAGTAAACATGTGACAAAGGTGATTCTTTATAGTTGTCTTTTATTCTCACGGGCAGAAATCAGTCCCGGTGGAGATCAAACTCAAGTCTATCCAACAAGACAGAGTTGATAATCCTGACAAATAACAAAACATGTACTAAACAGGCCAGAGACCTCAAGAAACAGATAAACAACAGAGAAACAGAGCCACAGAGGTAAATGTTCAACACAAAGAAGTACTACTGAAGTGCTACTAAGTAGCCTCTAACACCATAAACGCTAAGTATCTTCACACTAAGTTATTTCTACTACTACTGCTCTCGGAAAACTCTGACGAAGAAGACTCTTCTTCCGCCGAAGTACCAAGTTCAACTTCTTCCAATGTGTTCTCACTAAAGAACAACTTCCTCGAAAGTCAACTTCGTCCAAAAATGTCTTCGCAACAAACTAACCTCACAGGTGCTGGTCTATTCTCAGACTTCGCCACAAACTCCTACTCTGATTTCAGATGTCAAACAGCAAGGTCTTCAGCACCCAGACTAATTCTTACCACAACAAACTACGATACTTCGTAGGTAAATCTCCGAAGTTGACAAACACACAATGGCTCCGTAAACTCAAGAAATAGAAAATCCAAAATAATAAACACATAGAGGTACTGAGTACGAACAACACAATGCTATATACAGATTTCTCCGAAGATGACGAATCTTCTTCCTTAGAAGTCGGGTGTACTTCTGATCCGTCGGATGAAGGTCTTGTGTCCGAAACGACACCAGGAATAACACCAGCTCCTATCGCTAACTCCCTAGCTATCTCGCTAATCGAGAACTCAACAGTCGCTCTAACCTTTCTGAGTTCTCTAACTACTCTCTGTCCTAAACTAGCTACGCAGTTCTTCGCTGAAGAACCCTCTACATCTGCTGCTTCTAACTCCTGTCGAATCTGCCAAAGAAATGTTAGCTCCGAAGAATCCAAATCTGTGACGAAGTAGTTCTTCAGGGTTGGCTCCACTCTACTCCGAAGTTGTGTTGCCTGCTCCTCGATCTTCACACATCGTCGCTTTAGGTCTTAGATCTCCTTCGTCATCTCCGCGATGATGTCTTGGTTCCTGTTCCGCTGGAGTCGCATCTCATCTAACTCCTTCTTTACAAGAGAAAGAACCTTCTCATGTTCCTTTCCTTGTACCATCTTCTGACAAAGTACCTCCTCGCGCTCCGAAGTCAAGGTTTTGACTTCTTCGATCTTCGCCGTTACTTCCTTCTTCGCCTCCAAGTTTGAATATGATGCGAAGAAAGTATGAAGTACGAAGAAAAGATAGAGGTACGAAGTACGAAGTACGAAGATGAAGAGACTTCTTGAAGAACCTCCTCACAGATAGTTACTTTCTTCAAAACAATCTTCGCTGAAGATCAACTTCTTCGTCAATTTCTCTCTGGTTCTCTTCGACTTTTCTGACACTGTAGACACGATATGATAATGGCTTAACATCTTTTTCATATATCTTCACGACTTTGTCACACATGCCGTAGTTAGTGTTTTTCTTAGTCCAACGAAGTTCTTCTTCGGCCGTAGTACGAAGAAGTCATTCTCCACCAACTTCATCAATTCTTAAATCCTTGATAACTTCGTCATTCGGACTCCATTTTTCTCGCACAACATATCGTTAGAAAGCTCTTCATCCAAAGAATCCATTCATGAGGAAATTTCATCCAAACTGACTTCACAACTTCAATTGATTATTCAAGAGCAGATCTTCTTCACTAAACTTCCTAATTAACACTACTCTACTTCTATCCTCTATCTTTTACTACCTATTCTTCTTATCTAGTCTACAACTAGGCAATTAATTATCAAAAACGAAAAATCAAGGCTTCACAATGTGAAATGATTCACATCACGACATCCACCTCCTCTAAACCTGCACATCCTCTAGCATGTCCCAACCTCTTCATTCTTCTGTCTACTCTTCATCATCATCACTCTCCTTCGTCTCAGTCTCTTTAGTAGTCGAGGCGCCTTCGTCTCTTGTCATCCTCTACTCTGACTCCAGAAAGTTGAATAACTCTACTGATCCTCTACGTCTTTTAAATAGTTTCACACGTTTGCCAGCCACAGATAGCTTCAAAGGGGTATCATCCAGCTCCCGTAAACTATAAGTGGTATTTTCATAAACATCTAGCACAACATAAGGCCTGAACCAGATTCGAGAGAACTTACGAAATGTAGAATGCTGATTCTCCAACATGCTGTCATACACCAGAATCCAATTACCAACACGTATTGGCTTTGATCATAGTCGGTGAATCTTGTCAAAACGTTCCTTGTTTCTAACTTGAACCAACCTCAGCTTCTCTTGCGCTTCAACAAGATCCTCCTCCCTCCGCTCTAACTGCCTGGTTCGTAAAGCAATGAGTGAAGTATGATCTATATCATCTTCCCACGTAAGAAAGTCCTCCTCAACTGGCATGATTGGTTTCTGTCCCAACATAAGCTCAACCGACATATAGTCAGTCATGGTATAGTGTGTCGTTCTATAAGCTCATAAAGCAAATAGGAGTAGTCTCGGCCATTCTCTAGGCTTACCATGACATGCTTTCACTAAAGCGTTGTCGTGTCGGATATTGCGTGAAGGATGTCCAGGAAAACACGAGGTTCCTGACTGTGGAGATGTTGTGTGCCAAACAGAGACAAGACAGAGAAGAACACCCACGAAAAAGAATGCTGCGATATATATCACTCCCAAATGTATGTACACTGCCGGTTCTTTCTCCTAAGAGCACAGAATTGAGAACCAGACCAGAGCAGTCTGTAACCTGCTTCAAAAGCCCTTAAAACAAACCCCTGAATCACAACCTTGACCCAAAACCACCGAAGCGTAGCTCAAAGCAAGAGAAACTTCTCTTTGCTAACAAACAGAGCCACAGTAGTATCACAAGATCCAAACCCAAGTCCAAACCACATCCATGTATAAGCTCTTAGCTAAAGCTAGCTACCACAAGCTGTATACAACCAACCAGAATCCTAACGAACTCAAAAGAGCAAAACCCGTAGCGAAGAAACCGAAAAAGACCTATCTGTGGACTTCCTCTTTTCGCTGGACGGACTTCAGATGTCGATAGGGTCTCCTCCGCTGACTCCGTTAACCCAAGAAACCTTCAGATCCGACTCCCAACAGCCAAGATATCGCCGATTTTTGGTCGCAGGTGACCGAACCTCCAAAAACTCCTCCCTGCGGCTTAAAGCCGCTCACACCGCACAAACGGATCGTTCAAACTGATATCCGTCTTCGCTGGCAGATAGATCTAGCTACCCTGAACCCAACGAGACTCCAAACAAGTCGTTTGGAGTTCTCCTTGCAAAACCACTCGAGAAATTTGGCCGCAGGTTGCAAAAAACTGACGTAAATCAGCTCCCTGCGGCTCAAACTTGCTCACCACACTCAAACCAACAATCCAATTCACACACGGTCTTCTCCTATGAGTAGATGAAGACTCCCTGATCGCGTAGGCACCAAGAACGAAGAGCTTGGCTCACCGATCGCGAAGAACAGCCCAACCTCAGGTCGCAGGTGAACAAAAATCTGATGTAAGCGCTTCCCTGCGAGCCAATTTCACTCAGAACTTCCAAACCGCTCGATGAAAACTGGTATCGTTTTCAATTTCCTGTCGAACTCGGTGTTCTGATCCCGTTGGATCCAAGGACAGCAAGTTTGGACTCCGGAACGGTCCGAACGGTCCAACTCTCCTTCACAGATAACTGAAAACCTCAAATCTGCTTCTTGCGTCTCAATTTCCCTCAGTACACACTCCTCGATCCGTCTCTTCTCAAACCGTTTGAACCAGTGCGTAGCCTGCACAGATCTGAACCCAACGACGCCTTGCGCGCTTGCATTGGACTCCTAAATCTCCCGAACCGTCCGTTGACATGTCGTAGATGCAAGCTAGCCCCTTAAGCACCCCCCTTGCAACAGTCTCTGTACGTATAGTTCTCTCCTGAATTCCTGAAAAAATAAGAAGCAGGCCCCTTGCGTCTTTGATATAACGCTTGAAGCCTTGAATACCCAGTCAGCAAGTAACTAGGAGCCTTGCTTGATTTTACCTTCTTTCGAATCGCATAACTTCTTCTCTGGATGTCTAAACGAAGTAAACAAGATGCCCATGGAAAGCTAGGCCCCAGCTTACGGGCCCCGTAAGCTGGGGCCTAGCTTGTTTTCTCCATCTTTCGAGTCCTATAACTTCTCCACTAGGCATCCAAACGAAGTAGATGAAGTGCCTATGAAAAGCTGACAAGGAGCTCTATCCATTGGTGCGATAAAAACGAAGATCCGAAGTGGTGCCAAAAACCCGTAAGCCGAGGCCTAGCTTATTTTCTCCATCTTTCGAGTCCTGTAACTTTTCCACTAGGCGTCCAAACGAAGTAGACAAAGTGCATATGGAAAGCTGACAAGGAGCTCTACCCATCTATATGATGGAAATGGAGATCTGAAATTGTGCCAAAAACTCGTAAGTTAGGGCCTAGCTTGTCTTACCCATAAGTGTCTTTGGAGCGACAAAAGTCAAAATTTGATTTTCATGTAGGAGCCGGTCCACGACACGACAGCGTGAACAATAGAAGGGTGTCCTTGTTCACTCTTATCAATGTCCTCTGGATTCATGACAGTAGTAAGCCAAAGCTTTACTCCATAACGAGCAAAGAACTCCTTCGCTTCTGTGTCTCTCAACTCGTCCCTATCTGCTCGTAATCTCTCAACAGATCCATAACGACAGATGAATAGCTATATAAAAGACTTAATCTTGTGATTCATCAAGTACTGGAATATTAGTAAGTAGATACGTGTCCAATGATGGACACGAAGATCATTTACGATCCTTTCTCAAGGATGTTGATAAATTTATACTAGACTTGAACTCAAGTGTCTCATGTCTTAACGCATGAGAGGGGAATGACACGTACGCCTCTTATATATAGAACGGTCTATGACTAGAGAACGGGAGAACGATGAAAAGTGCCACCTAAATCTCTACTTATATATTCTCACTCACAACTTCTATCTACTGCTCACTCGTCTGTTTGAATAAGAGTAAGTTTGAGAAGAGAGAAGAGAGAAGTCATTCGTCAGTGAATGATTAGATTTTTGGCCTATTAAATTACGAATTTAGAGAAAGTAAAACATTTAGATTTTTGATTTTTGGGAAAAAATTCAAAATTATTTTTTTAGTTTTTGAGAAATATTCTTTTGGCATTCCAAATCTAGTCATTAGGTTAGAGAATGATTGAAGTTTGAATCATCCGCTGATCAATGACTGACTTTCAATCATTCGCTCATCGAATGATTGAAAATCCTCTCTAAATTGAAAATCCTCTCTAAATTTAAAATTTTAGTTGTATGAAAATCTAATCATTCGCTAACGAATGACTTCTATCTTCTCGCTCCTCTTTTCTCTTTCATCCGCGTCCTTCAAATAACGTGATCATAAAACAACATGATGAAATTGTCCATGTGAGTGATATCGAGATGTCCACAGTCATGTATATGAATGCTCAAGAATATGTAATCTCATTTCATATGTATGAGAGTGAGTCATTTTCTCTTACAAAGGTGGTGCTTGAACGAGTGGAGTTAAGTTTCACTCATTTGGTGGCGTTCCATACATAAGAGACGTACGTGTCATTCCCCTCTCATGCGTTAAGACATGAGACACTTGAGTTCAAGTCTAGTATAAATTTATCAACATCCTTGAGAAAGGATCGTAAATGATCTTCGTGTCCATCATTGGACACGTATCTACTTACTAATATTCTAATACTTGATGAATCACAAGATTAAGTCTTTAATATAGCTATTCATCTGTCGTTATGGATCTGTTGGAAGATTACAAGCAGATAGGGGCGAGTTAAGAGACGTAGAAATGAAAGAGTTCTTTGCTCGTTATGGAGTAAAGCTTCGGCTTACTACTGCCATGAATCTAGAAGACATTGGTAAGTGTGAACGAGGACACCCTTCTATTATTCACGCTTTAGTGAAAGCATGTGATGATAAGCCTAGAGAATGGCCGAGACTACTTCCATTTGCTTTATGGACTGATAGAACGACACACTGTACCACGATTGGCTATATGTCGGTTGAGCTTATGTTGGGACAGAAACCAATCATATCAGCTGAGGAAGACTTTCTTACGTGGGCTACGCTACTGTGGGAAGATGGTATAGATCGTACTTCACTCATTGCTTTACAAACCAGGCAGTTAGAGCAGAGGAAGGAGTATTTTGTTGAAGTGCAAGAGAAGCTAAGGTTGGTTCAAGTTAGAAACAAGGAACGTTTTGACAAGACTCACCGACTAGGACCAAAGCCAATACGTCTTGGTGATTGGGTTTTGGTGTATGACAGCACGTTGGAGAATCAGCATTCTACACTTTGTAAGTTCTCTCGAAGATGGTTCGGGCCTTATGTTGTGTTAGGTGTTTATGAAAATACCACTTATGGTTTACGGGAGCTAGATGATACCCCTTTGAAGCTTTCTGTGGCTGGCAAAAATGTGAAACTGTTTAAAAGGCACGGAGAATCAGTAGAGTTATTCAACTTTCTGGAGTCAGAGCAGAGGATGACAAGAGACGAAGACGCTCCGGCTACTGAAGAGGCTGAGACGGAGGAGAGTGATGATGATGAAGAGCAGACAAAATAATGAAGAGGTTGGCACATGTCAGAGAATGTGCATGTTTATAAAGGATGGATGTCGTGATGTGAATCATTTCATATAGTAAATAATTCACCTCTCAGCTAGGAGTTAATCTCATCGCGCTGATCACTGTTGTCGCGTTACTTGGCGGCTATATGTTACACTTCTATTCCGACACTTGAGTTTAGTAGTCCTAGAAGTTAGATCAATATTACTTCTAGTACTTTATGTTGTTTCACACCTTTTCATATGGTGTTAACATTGTTATGTTATATATTTTGAGTCCTGGTAGGTTGATAGTATGTTATTTATCTTGTTCAAGCATTCATACGCTTGTGCAAGTGATTCTATTTTTATCTATGTTGTGTAGTAAAGTACATAACTTAGGTTTACCATGTTGATAGAGTTTAAGCTCATGGGTTGTACTTACATGTCGTGCATGCTTTCTACTTGGTTTTAAGTTATCTTTCAGGGTTACGTGTCATTTTACATGTCTTCATAGGTAGTTTAAGATTTACACTGGCACTTTAGAGGCTTGACATGGTAACCTATGTGTGAAATTAAGTTACCACGTGGATTGAGGCACAAAAAGGACAGGGGAGTGAAGGTATGAACTCCCATGGGTCCATTTTTGTCCTTTGCAAAACTCTAAACTTGGAAGCAGAGGTCCTAAGAGGAGTTCGAGCTTTTGGTAGGGACATTAAAAATTCTGAGAACACAGGGTGATAGAGCTCGTTTTGCTAGTCACTGTCATTGAAAGTTTCGATCGGTTTGGAGCAATAAAGAAAGAGTTATGCCAAATTGAAGTTCTCAATGGATCGGAATTGCATCACAGTTCATTATTTTGGGATTTTTGGTGTCAATTGCAGAAGAATTGAGATTATCGCTTTGAACCTTCATGGTTGCATTCACTGTCAGCAGGGCTACGTCTGTCCAAAAAGTTCATCTCATTTGAGTGAGTGAGTACTCCATGGCAACCGCTGAAGCAGAGGGGGTCTGAAAAGCTCTCAATCTAGAGCAGCAACTTCAGAGCTTGAGATCTGGAGAACTGTGTACAACTAGCAGGCCAAATTTCACAGGCATTTTCAGCGTGCTGTAGATTTCAAATCATGTAAGAATCATCGAAAGTTATCAAACCAATTCTCAGTTCTAGGTCAAAGTAGCTATCTAGGTACCAGAAATTATCGTAATTTCTTTACTCAGAATGTTTTTACCCACATCTTAGTGCTCAGATTTGATCTCATGCTGAAAGTTTGTATATGTGTTCAGTAGAGTCTCATTTACATGTAGGAGAAGTTTTGAAGTCTAAGCCATCATATGTTTCTTATTCTTGAGTGGTAAAGTTCACCGTCTGATCTTATCACTACTAGGCAGTCCTGATTTTTGCTTTCTTAACATATAAGAGGACCTTGCGGCCCTAGTCCAACAACATCCCATCATTGGAGGGGGTGAGTTAAAATCCACCAAGGCTTTACAAGCGATTGTGAATAGGTGTGGAAGGTTTGAAGGTAGAGATATTTCTAGATATCTGCGTGAGTATAGAGGAGAGATGGAACTGATTAGAGTTACTAATGCTGAGATGATAGTCAGATTCGAGTTAGTTGTGATTCCTGAATTGCGAGATCAAGTTTGGGATGTGCAGAGAAGAAATCTTGGTATCTGGATGAGTTTTGAGCAATCTCTTCGAGAGGAGTTTCGTGAAGAGGATTCAGAGAGAGTTACTAGGACAACGTTTCAAGATTGGGTTGAGCAACAACTTGATCGTAGGATGAGCCTGAATGAATTGTTGAGAGAGTTTGATCGGAGATACTGACAACTTTCAACTCTTGAGCGAATAACCTTAGACGCCATAAGAACATAGCTTTTTCTACAAGCTACCGATGATGCTACGACGGATCGATTATGTTTTATGTTGACTGATCGATCGGTTAAAGAAGGTGTCATCACTGACTGTGGAAGAGTTGAGGATGCTGTGGCCATACTAACGAGATAGAGACGAGGAAGAGTGGCAGTAGGAGACACTCGCTTGCAGAAGTGGCTCCTCAGTCTCACGTTGCTCTTCATGCTGTTCTCTTAGACCTGTTGTCCCGGTTGCAATTCCTTTGATGTCAGTTGTGTCAATTCCTGCACCTGTTCAAAGACCTGTGGAGAACCATGGTCAGCAAAATCAGATCTAAGACCTTATCCGGTAGATGCGTGAGCTGAAGGTGGAGCTAGCTGGCTTGCAGAGAGAGCAGCCACCGGCGCCTGCTGCTGCACGTCAAGGAGGTGCTCCTGTTTGTAGATGTATATGATGTGATAGTCTTGATCATTTTTGAGGAGACTGTCAAGAGCTCACAGCTGCTTGGCGAGATGATGTGGTTCACTACCAAAACGGTAGGTTGTACTTTTCTTCTATTGGAGAGTCATTGAGCACGCAGTTTGGACGATGAGACATGAGGAGTCTACCTCAGATTGTTGTAGCTGCAACGACAACTGCGTTAATGGCACCGCTGGTAAATTTTGATGTATAGATGGGCATATCAAAGTCTCTTCTAGTCTTACGTTGCTAGATAAGACTGCTGAGAAGAATATTGCTCCAGTTCCTTCTGAGGTACTGAAGAGAGGAGTCGAGTCTATTTGTAGGATCACAGGGTGGAAAGATCCGGTGGACGTTACTTCTATCAAAGCATTTTTGGATGTGGATAGACACGTTCATTGACGAGTTTTTTTCTTAGATGGGTATCTTTTTCTTTGATGGGCATACAAAAGTTCCTTGCACTGTCGTCACATATTCCCACATTTTTAAACAGTCAAAGAACTTTTTAACAAAAAGTTCTTTGACTGTTTAAAATTCCACCCCTTTATGTTCTCTCAGAATAGAAACAAGCATCAATATTATCTGTAAGTACTGTCGATGTATTTTTCATTATCTATTTTTGAAAATAATTTTCCAACAATATTTTATGAAAATTTTGTTGTTTATTTGATATTTATCACTTTCCTTCCCTGAGGCAAAAGGGCGATTTGGATGCATATTCATTAGCATTCAGGTGACGGGAAGGGGCGCTATAGCAAGAAATACTTTCTTCTGATCACTAGCGTGCGGGCTTTTAAAGTATGCAGAATAGTAAATCTGAGATTTAAGATTTGTCACCAGGAGATTTACGAGACGGAGAGGTCAAGAGGACATGCTGAATTCTAAGGAATTGGGTTGGCTAAAGGAGATGGCAATAGAATGAGGAACTGACAGGGAAGAACGAAAGTCGGGTGATTTGCTTAGATTAAAATTTTTATTGTGGGACCGTCAGCTGGGAAGGATCTGACTCCCGCCAATGTATTTGAAGAACCAATCTCCTAGGTGTGGCTATAGATTAGTAGAATATTAAAGGAGGATTTCTCTTGGAAGGAAGACTGGCGATAGAACCGAACTGAGACAATTGCTTTCTCTCGCCGAATGTTGCCTATTCAATCTGGTGAACAGTAACAGCGAATTCACTATAGTTGCCAGAACGAGAAATTTCTCATTTTAAGTTTAGATCTCTCTGCCTGCAACGAAGGTTCCATGAGAGGAGTGTTATTTCCTTTCTATTTTCCCGCTCTATCATGCATAAATCCCTTCTCTACTAGAGCATTGATTCTTTCTAAGACAGCCGAGGAAAGAATATTCAAGGGATTGAGATTCCTGATGGAAAATCTTCCCTTTTGAATAGCATTTCCATAAGACGCGAGCATAGAAGCCCACTGGGAAAAGAAATTTTTTTTCTTGTGTTGGATAATATTTAGCACAATATAGTGATAGGATAGAACCGAGAGGGACTTTTGTTCAAGAAACTCCTTTAGAATCCAGAAAGGAGATTCTTCACTCTACCCGTCTAGAAGAGGGTACTCAGGAGAGAACAAGGAAAACCCCAGACCACTTCGAGGGATTATAGAAGTACTGAGAACACTTCTTATTTTGTCCGTCTGTGAAGAAAAGAAGGGTAATATTTTTTAGTGAAACAGAGAGCCCCTAAAAGGAACCATTTTCCTTACGGATATTTTTACTTATTTCTGAGGGTCGGGTAGTGAGGTGGCTTCAGGGTACAGTTTGTTATTTTCTGGTTGTCTTGTGTAAAGGTTCTCAGATTTACGTTATCTTCAACCAGACGTCAACTTGGGATACGGAAACCTCTGGTACTTGGACCTCTGGTATACCTTTCAGGGTGGTTTGCTGAGTCCATGGAGGTGTAGACCTACCTAACCAACGTCATGAGTCTACCTTATGCCCCTACCACCATTCCCAGTCTTTACCGTCTCCATCTGAAGCTTTTAAGTTCTCACATAAGAACTTTAGACGTTGACTCCACTCGACTGGAGTTGGACTTCTTTGTTGGGAGTAGAGATATTGTGAGAGTACTCGCTTGGAAGAGATGAGGCATGATTGACTCAGGATCAGCATGAAGAGATTATTACGTCCAAGCGCGAGATTGTCTAGTTGGTAGGCAGTGAGACATATAAAGTTGCATATATGACGATTAGAAAACTGAAAAGGCTAGGTGTAGAATTTATCGAGATCATCAAGCTCCAGAAGAATACAATGTTTCTTTCGTACAACGTAACCAATTTCTTAGTCAAGGAGCAAAAAGAGAAGATGTTATGCTTTCAAGATGTCAACTATCCAACCCAACTCCAACGTAGATTTGATGATAATACCAACTGCCTGATGGAGACCTACATGGAGCTTGAATGCTCTATGACATAACGTTCAGAACATAAGATGGTTGTGGTGCGATGGTTAGCCATGTGTATGATCGTACAGTGAGAGCATTGTGTACAGTGTGGACTTGTGAGTTCAGGTCCCAAGAGACTAGAGCTTCATCTCATTGTCGTGTTGAGCTGATGAGCCAAAGCTGACCACAAAAATACTGAGGCAACTTGATAATATGCCTCAATAGGTCTCAAAATGCCCAGAAGAGGCGTGGTAACACCTTGCTTCACCGGTGTTCACAAGGCCACCTACTTAGAATGAAAGTTCTGTTTCTGTCCTAACTTGTCTTGTCCATAAGGTAGAGATCATCACTTTGTGAAAGATAACATTCTGTCTTTCCCAGCTGTTATTCCCATCAAGTGATGAACTAATCTCAAGAGGATCAATCAAATCAAGAGGAAATAGACTTTCTAACTGCTGTTGGGTTTTTTCTGGTCCATCATCAGCATCAACTCTCCAACCTACACCAGAGATAAGGATGCTCACTTTGTCCGAGAGACAAATTGACCTCAAAAGATCAGAACGGATAGAGGACATAAGTGATCCGTACTTTTGGTATACTACACGCAAAGGCATGAGTTTACGACAGAAATCCTGACCTTCTAGAGAACCCCATCAGCAAATGCAGATAGCCATCCCATCTTGGATGAGATGTCTATTGAATGAGCGCATTCATTGAGATAATGCAACCGGAAAACTCTTCAGAATCATCACTCCCGAATACGATGGATTGAGTCCAAAGCATTACATTGTACATATATGTTGCTTCTAGTCATGTTCATATCAGATTTCTTCAAGAGAGAGACAAGCTCTCTATGCGTGTAAACACATCTGTTATGTCTACGTCTATATGTTTCACCTTCAACTAGAGAATTGCAGCATAAGCCATCAACCGACATTGACAAAAGTAGAGGTGGATAAGCTTCTCATGATGAGCACATGGACCAAAATATAATGAATACGATCATCTTATAGACTGTGAATAATTATACTATACAATTGTAGTATTACTATTGACAAATAATTGTTAAGACTTTGATGATATTGGGGGGTTAAGGCCTAAATGGAACGATACCCTGAACAACACATCAAAGAAATAATATCCATGATCTGAAATAAGGGAAAGATCTCAACCTTGGAATCTTAAAACAAATCTAGGAGAAATCTCATCAGAAGGATACCATCATATGTATGTGTGAACAAAAAGCCGAGGGGAACTAAAAGGGATTTATAACTAAACAGGGGAATAGCGCTTAAGACACTTCAACACATGAGTGACAAGACTCAGACTTCGGGATCGTTTGTCTTCTCATTCACTTAGCATTACTAAAAAGTAGTTCTGCTTTCCGAACCAAGGGAACAAAGCCATATTTGAACTAAGAAATCAGAGTAAATCGGAAAAGCTGAGCGGGATGGCCCAGAAGATTGTCTCCTAAAACATCCTAATTCATCGTCTAGAAGGGAGGAATAAAGACTCATATTTCATCTTGACATTTCCAGACATCCTCTGGGTAAAAGATGACCAGCCACTTGAGGAAGCGTCATCTTTTACTTTGGCGGATGGCACTATTTGGAGCCCTTGCCCGGATTCAGATAGTTGGCCTCCAGAAGAAGTCCTGGATGAAGCAGTATTCAAGGTGAGTACCAGAAGCAAAGGGAAAGCCAGAATCTCGTCGGAAAGAGACTAAGAAGAAGAAGTAGCGTAAGGAGAGGTCACCATCCCTTGAGCGGTCTTCTTCTCCTGCTTACGACAGGGAAGATCTGAAGTACTTTGCCCCTAACATTAAGCAAGAAGTTGAAGCGATCATGCAAGAAGAGCTGGAGAAGCGACGGAAGATAGTACAATAGCTTCCTCCATTGATCACGGCAGTCCCCGTCTCACGAGAACAGCTTCCAGTTGAGAGAAGACACCATTCGTGTATTCCACCCAAGGAAGCAGCTCCTACATCTTCTCTGTTGGAAACACCAGTCACTCTTCTGAAGCGATCCCCTTATGACTTTTTATGAGATTTGTGGAATCAGAAGGCGGATGTAACCTTCCAACAACTTTCGGATGACAACGCTGGTTACATGAAGCTGTTACAGTCTGTCCTTCGAGGATCGAGGAAGAGGAGGACAGCAAAACTTCTCCAGAGTACCCCGATCCTGAGATAGAGCATGAGGACTTGGGAGCCCCAGAACTTGATATGGAGATCTATGGTTGTCTTCTGAAGAAGGTACCCATTGATTTTGGCTCTGGAGTTAACATCATGACTGAAGAAACTGCGCATGCCCTAGGCTTCACTGAGTTCCAGCCTACTCCGAGAATCCTCAGAATGGCAGACCAGACCAGAAGATGACCTTTGGGACAACTGAAAGATGTCTTGACGGTAATTGAAAGAGTATCTTTTTACCTCACTTACATCATTTTGCGACCTGTAGCTAAGGTGGGATATCAAGTTTTGATAGGAAGACCTTGGATGTATGCTGCAAATATAAATATCGTTGGAGAAGACATCGTTTGAGGTTTCTCAATCCTACACCCAAGCCGGGCGAGAAGTCCAAAGTCTCACTCTCTTGGATGAAGATTGGACATCAAGGTGAAACTCCCTCTACGACTGAGGGTTACACGTCAGAAGACTCAGCTGCGTCTTCTGACATTGATGGAAGATATGATGAGTTTGTGGTGAATAACTTGTGTACTACAGAAGCATCAGAAATAGTAGAAGAAGTGATATGTAGATACATTGAGTGCTATGAAATTGCCGAAGAAGAGCTTCCTGAAGACGAAAGTACGGTCTTTTCTTCAGAAGACCAGTTAGTTAGTCTTCCAGAAGATGAAAGTACTCTCTTCTCTTCAGAAGACCAGTGAACTGGAAGAAGCTCCCAAACCAGAATATTTCGATGCTAGTGAGTATAGTCACACTGAAGGAATGGTGAACCCTGATGATCTTCAAGAAATGGAGGTTGCTCCTGGGAAAAAGCTGAAGCTTTCCAAGGTGATCGAGGACCAGCAGTTGGAAGACTTCAGAGAACTTTTGACAGAGTTTCAAGACGTCTTCGCTTGGACCATAGAAGACATGAAGGGCATACCTCAAGAACTGGGAGAGCATCATTGACTTGCTGGAAGGCATTGTTTCTACACGGTAGAGACAGTATCAGCTCAACCCCAAGTACTCGCTTCTGATAAAGGATCAGATCGATCAAGACTTGAAGACATGTGTCATCTTCCCAGTACTTACCAGTGAGTGGGTAGCTCCTATTGTCATCGTGTCGAAAAAGCAAACAGGTAAGATCCGAGTGTGTCAGGACTTCCGGAAGCTGAACTTGGCCACGAAGAAGGATCATCATCTTTTACCCTTCATCGATTATGTGTTAGACCAGGTAGCAAGACATGAGTTCTACCGCTTCCTGGATGAGTATTCTGGGTACAATCAAGTTTCAATCAGAGAAGAAGACAAGTCGAAAACCACTTTTACTATTGATTGGGGCACAACCAAATACCGTTTGGTTTATGCAACGCACCCGCCACATTCCAAAGACTGATGATTACCATCTTTAAGGAGTATTTTCGTACTTTCATGGAGATCTTCTTGGATGATTTTTGTGTGTTTGGATCGAAAGAAGATCATCTGATATTTCTGAGGAAGTGTTTTTTGAAATGTTGAGAGCATCGTTTGGCTCTTCACCTTGAGAAGTGTTTTTTTGGTATGTCAGAAGGGATTTTGCTAGGACATAGGATTTCTAGAAGATGCATAGAAGTCAACTGTGCTAAGGTGGAAGTTATCATGAAACTTCACCCACCTACTAACTTGACTCAGTTGAGAAGCTTCCTGGGCAACTTAAGATACTACAGGAGATTTATTGACAGGTATGCAGAGGTAGTAGGAAGACTTACCAAGTTGCTTAAGAAGGACGAACCTTACGTCTGGTCTTTTGAGCAACAAGAAGCGTTCGAGGAGATGAAAAGATTTATGTCAGAATCTCCTGTCCTAAGACCACCTGATTGGGAAAGGATCTTCCGCATTTATGTGGATGTTTCTACTTTTGTCATAGGGGTGATACTGAGCCAAAAGGATGAGAAGAAGAAGGATTATCGCATCTACTATGCGGGAAGATAACTCAGCGATGTAGAGAAGAAGTACTCGACAACTAAAAGGGAGTGTCTTGGCATGATTTACTCCTGTAGGAAGTTTAGGCACTATCTTCTAGCAAATCCATTTGTCTTCTATGTGGATCATTTTTCTTTGAAGCATCTAGTGAAGAAAGCAGATTTGTCTGGTAAGATAGCTAGGTGGATTCTTCTACTCCAGGAATTTACTTACAAGTGGAGTACAGGCCTGGAAGACAGCATGTTAATGCTGATTACCTATCCAGATTGGAGATAAAACATAGAAAAGACGAAGTGGAAGATGAGTTCTCTGATGAGAAGCTGTTTCGAGTTTCTCTAGAGACACTACCATCTGAGCGAGGGCGTATCACCTACTCCTTAGAAGACGAGACTAGGTCTTCTGATCCAGTTTATGCGACTTCCACAGAGGAATCGATCTTCAAGGACTTGAGGAAGTTCTTGAAAGACCAACAGTACCCCGAGGGATTGAATGTCGAGCAGAAGGCTGTCTTCTTACACAAGGCATGCCCCTATGCCATCTTCCAGGGTATCTTGTTTAAGAAAGGACATGACGAGAAGCTAAAGAGATGCCTTGGGCCTTTAGAGATTAAGCCAGTGATCACGGGTCTTCACTACGAAGTTGTTGCGGATCACTATGACTGAAGACAACGGTGAAGAAGATGTTGGATGCCGGCTACTGATGGCCGACCATGTACAGAGACACTTTTCAGGAGATCAGAAAACGTGATGCGTGCCAGAGGGTGGGAAGACCAACAGCTACTACTAGGTGGCCTCTTACTCCCATTCTACCGCTTGCTCCTTTTGAAAAGTGAGAAATCGACTTTGTTGGACCAATCGCCCCGGTAGCTAGAAAGACACGAGCACGGTACATCTTGATAGCTACAAATTACACCACAAAGATGGTAGAGAGCGAAGCCACAAGGAAGAACGATGTTGCAGTGGTGACCAGATTTCTTTGACACAACATCATCATCCGATACGGATGCCCGCTAGAACTAGTATCAGATAGAGGTACTCATTTTCTAAATGAGACTATTTCTCTCCTGGCCCAATACTTCAGGATCAAGCATCGAAAGATGACACCGTACAATCCGAAAGCCAACATATTGACAGAGAAGTCTAATGGTCTTCTTTGTAATATTTTAGAATAAGGTAACTGTTAACCACACATATGATTGGGACACGAAGCTGCCATCTGTGTTGTGAGCTTTTAAGATTTCACCTAAGGTCACCACCCAAAAGACACCCTTCTACCTAACTTATGGGAAGACACTCGTTGTTCTCATCGAGTTAGAGGTCCCTACTTACAGGTTAGCTGTTACTGAACGTATGAAAAAAGAGAAAAGCCAGGAGCAGCATCTTCTGAACTTTGTGGAGTTCAAAGAAGACAAGAATGCAGCTCTGGAGAAGACTTACGAGGTACAAGCACAACGTAAGGTTAACTATGATGGCAAGCTGAAGAAGGTGACTGTCGCGGATTGAGACTTGGTTCTTCTATACGACAACAGACATCTGAAATTCCATGGGAAGCTTCATCTTCGCTGGATGGGTCCTTACCGAGTCTTGGAGATCTTCAACAATGGCTCCTTACAGCTGGAAGAGCTAGATGGTACCTTGATGACCACTCGTGTTAATGGGTGGCGTGTCAAGAAATATGTGTAAACAAAAGTGCTGATGTTTGCGGGGATGCAGACATGTGAGGGTGGACGTATGTGGTGTCCACAATTTACAAGATTTACGATTTTTTTAATTTTTTGAAGTTAATAACATGTCTATGTAATTGAAATAACTTGATTACTTAAGATTATACCTTGCTTAGAGGAAAGATGATCTTAAGGTCTTTTTGTAAAGAGAAGTCGACTTCTTCGGAACACGGAAGACGGATATTTTCCGGGGAGATGTCTTCTCGGATGTGTCTTCCTGAAGACAGAAGACGGAAGACGGGTGTCTTCCAGAAGACAGCGATCGCGACTGCATGGGCACCAACCACATGCCACCTAGGCAAGGGATATGTGTACCTACCAGGTAGCCACCATGGTATTATTTAGATCAAGGAAGTCGAATCCTTAATCGCGCAGAGAAGATATGGAGGAAGGTGCATTAGCATGAGATCAATCGCATGCTTCTCACATTGAAGGACATCTGCGTTTTGAGGAGGCGCTTGCAATCGGGGTATCGAATTGAGTTGTGGAAGCAAGGAGAGTGAAATTGGGAACATAAGATCAAATTGAGGTCAGAGAAGGAGCGATATCGATTTTGTTAAGCTGGAAGCACAATCGAGTTGAAGGAATCCTGCGGATTTTAGGAAGCAGACACTGAGGGTCGATTAGAGAGGTTCTGAAGGAGGAAGAAGGATCAATTGTAGCAGCCGAGGGACGCAGCTCAAGATTGACGACAAGAGCAGGTTCGTGGAATGGCATTGGAACTGGGATTGACGAGCAGAACCGCGTAGAAGACTGAAGGTGCACCAGAAGCAGCCAGAAGCTGTACTGAGGTTCTTCCCGTGTTCTTTTTCCTTTCCACCGCTTCTCGCCTCTACTTTGATGTCCCCCGCGCTTCTCCGTTCGTTTGCAAGAAGCCCATCGATCGATTTTCCTACCCTAAACTTTCTTCTACGAAAATTGGGCACTGAAGCGCTATCTAATTTTCGATAGTCATCTTCCCACTTCTTCTCAAGTTGGAATCGAGCTTCCCCACCTCTCATTCTTAAATTTGATCACTTGACTATCAATTTTCCTACCCAACCGCACCTTTGTTCTCGAACCCATGGACAGAAGACGCTTCTGAAGATCTGAACATCTTCGGAAGATGCTTCTGAATGTCTGAATTTCTTCGGAAGACGATTGTGTTCAATTCGTATCAAGATTGGATTGGATTGGGTTTTGTGTTGAGAGAGGCTTGGTACGAATCCTGAGAGACTTGGTGAGTTGATTGTTGTTTCAAGAAGCTGGAAGTTGGGAACTAGGCCTGTGCCTCCTGATCTTCCGAGCTTCTCAAATCCACATCTTCTTAGAGATACTAGAAGGTTGGAAAGGCTGGCAGAATGCGAGAGAAGACGTGAGGGTCTTTTACGGGTCTCTTCTGTCTGACCCATAGTAGCATATTCTTTCTTCTTCCTGAATTTAGAAGAGAGTTGTGAGAAGCCTTGCTGATAAAATCTGGAGAGAATGATCGAGAGTCATGTCTTCCTGTCGTGCAGCAAGCTTCTTCGGAGCGTGTATGAGAGGTAAGGAGTTGGAAGAACAGAGTATGAATGTTTCGTGTCTGTTGTGAGACTTGATTACGTGTCGGAAGTCGAAGACAGGTGAGACCAGTGGTGGGAAGCATGTCTATGAGAAGTCTTTCGAGTACGTCAGTTTATCGGAAGCTGTCCCAGGAGTCTTCCTGGAGGTCACTGTCACAGTAGGAGCCCGCGATCATCTTCTGAACTTTTTGTACACTCTGCTTCTCACATATCTTGTATCTTCCGTTAGGAAGTAGGATGAAATGCAAGGTGGGTTGTCTTCTTGGGAATCCATGCGATGCCTTGCTTAGTTAGGATTGTTTAGATATAGCTCAGAAGAAGAGAGGTATTTAGGAAGCACTGTTAGAATCCCGGAAGACGGAATAGCTGTCTTTTGGAAGACTAGATTCGTCTTCTGAGAGTGGAAGCTAGACTGTGAGGACGTGGGAAGGACTGAGGCTTCGGCTCACAGCAAGTACGTGGGGCTTAGTGTTACAGAGGCTCGAAGCATGTCGATGCATCCTCGAGGATTGGTGTTGCCGAGAGCAGAGTTAGCAAATGTCAAACCCTTCATCAAGGAGTTGAGTCTTGACTTCTTCCTGTGGGACTGGAACCTCGCGGACAAAGGTCTTCTGGAGGAGGTTTGAGCAGCACTGCCTCCTCGTAACCTTGTACTTACGAAGGCAAGAGTCGCTCGTGGAAGACCATCTTCCTTGACGACGGAGTGGTGGCACAGGATCTTTCATAGACCAGAATCTGAGAACCGAGGGTACGAGCTCGAGAAGAAGATCTTATCCATGATCTCAGGGAAGTGACATGTGCTTGGGAGCACGACTTGTCTCTTCTTGGCTGATAGACAGGGGAGGAATGAGTTGAAGGTAGAAGCTTATCGGGAGCCACGGAATCGTCTTCTGGTGAAGCTGTTTCTTCATCTCTTTTCCAAGGAGAAAGTGCAGAAGACGAGATACCTTGGAGATTAGGACGTGGAGTTCCTAGAAGCCCTCTGGGAGGGACTGCTCGTTAATTGAAGCGCCTTCTTCCACGCTTACATCCAAGCAGAGTTGGTGTACTAGGGCATCTTAGCAAGAGGACACCTCACCCCGTTCATCTGTTATCTGTATGTGTCCAAAGAGGACTTGACAGAAGACCAGTTGGTAAGGTATGGGTCAACAGAGAAGTGCAAGGAGAAGGAAGAAACCTCGGGAGAAGACGATCGAACAGCAGCCGTAACTCCCCCTCCTACTTTAGTGCCTCAGACGAGACCGATACTCATCAGAAGACGCTTCTGGTGCAAGAAGACGACTCCAACGGTACGGAAGATGCGTCACCGCCGAGGAAGATGGGGCCTAGGAGTATGCCTAGGAAGAGCACCTCTTTCATGATCATTCATTCTGGATCGGAGTTAGATTCTCAAGAGGAGACGCTGAGCACCAGAACTGCACAGAAGACAGCTTATACAACTACAGGGAGTCGTTCCAAGACTACAGAAGTCGAAGTATGGATTGACATTCCGACTGCGACTCAAGGAAGTGCAGCGAAGAGAACCGCTCCTGCAGTGGGAAGAGATCTTCCACCTCGGAAGATGAGAAGAGTAGTGCTTCCCGCGCGCAGAAGCAGAAGACCATAGTGGTGAAAGAGATCTATGGAAGACACCTCCGATCGAATTGTGGAGATGAACTTGTCTTCTGCGAGAAGAAGGTTGGAGGAATTCAGCGCCTTCTTCCATTCAGAGATCCAGCCAGCCATGGAGTTGGTGGAGAAGCGTGCGATGGCTCAGGAGAAGCCACTCCGACTTGGATTCGGTCTACGCACCTTGATGCAGCAGGAAGATGTCTAGAAGAAGGTGGACGCGCTGGAAGCCAACCTCCGCACCACGGAGAAGCTTACAGCGAGGTACCAGACGGAAGCAGCCGCTTCTGCCAAGGAGTCAGCACAGTTGAGGAAGAGCAACCAAGAGTTGCAGGTACGTCTACAACAGCATGACCAGGAGGTTCTACGAGTCAAAGATAAGATCACCTCTCTCGCAGAAGAGAAGATGACATGGAAGGCATAGCGGGAAGCCGTAGAAGCACAGGCTGCAGCAGAGAAGACGCAGCGGGAAGAAGTAGAAGCTCGAGCGAATGGACTCATGGCACAGTCAGTGGAAGCACTTCGCAAGAAGTTCAACTTCACCGCGGGTAGGAAGCTTCTCACCCTAGCTAGAGAATGGGATGACGATTCTAGGACGATGTTAGTGGAGTGCAAGAACAGCATGTGCCGCTACCTGGATCAACAGATTGAGGGCATGAAGACACTTTACGGTCTTCCCTCGATCCTACGACCAGCAGCTACATCTTTCCATGCTCCAGGATCAGCGATCGGGACAAATTCAGAGAAGGAGGAGTTCGACCTCGTTGTCCACTTGGTAGTGACAACGCTGGAAGCCGAGAAGACCGCAGAAGAAGCCCCAGAAGACAAGATATCTTTTGGAAGACATGAAGTAGAGTTGTCTTCCCAAGTGTTTCGAGTGGAGGAGGTGACTTCCTCGGACCACTATGAAGTCACCTCAGCTCCCAACGTCGAACCAGTGTCACAGAAGAGCGAGGAAGCGCAGGTGGACTCAGCTTCCCAAAAGACGCTTCCGTCTTTCGAGGTCGTCTCAGAAGAGCAAGCCACGAACAGAGAGGAGGAAGCCACCTCAGTCACACCCGAGGTACTCACAAGGCTTCCCACCTTATCAGAGGCTGAGTTAGGAGTTCAAGTAGGAGTAGATCAGGAGGAGATCACATCGAGCAAATTAGAGTAGGCAGCAAGTTAAGAAGATAGTTGACTTACTAATTTTGATAGAAGTCAAAAGTTGTTATCTTGGGAAGTGGCAGTTTCTCTTATAATTTTAGATAACTGTCCATGTGACAGAGTAGGAAGCGCATGAGTAGAAAGTAAGTTTCTAAACCAAGGCAGGGAGCCGACTGCATGTGAGGTGGTGGCCTTCTGACAGCCCCTCATCTCTCCCATTGCAAGTTGAGGATTGGTAAGGATCTCCTCTGTGCCTCAAGGCAGATGTATAAGTTAGGATACATAGTAAGATTTTGAGCACGCACACACACACACATATTTTTACGGTGCATACATTAGACACACGAGTTAGATTATTGTGCAGATTGATTAGCACATTACACACATTACACCCGTTGGTAGAGACATACGAATAGATTTGGATTACACAAGAGGGGTCTGCATTCTCCTTTCTAGCAGTGGATCGAAGATGTAGATAGAGGTGATGGACAGTCTAGAGCAGGGAATGGCATCATCGTGTAGTCTTGTTTCTAAGTTGGTGTGTCGAGGAGTAGGAGCAGGAAGTAGAGAAAGTGAGCTTCCCAACACCAATGTATCTTCTTCTCGGGGAATTGATTTCGGATTTGAGTGCAAAAGCTTTGTCTGTGTCTTCTGGGAAGTGGGTTTTCTTGAATTCACACCCAATTATGTATGGGAAGCCTCCTTCTTGAGTGGCGGTGATTGTTAGAAGCTGTGCAGAGTCGAAGCTTGTCTCATCAAGTGGAGCACTTAGGATCCACGTACGGACAGTCCTATGGATAAGCGATCCTAGACGACAGAGTAGTCAGAGCAACGATAGAAGAAGAAAGAAGCTTTCTTCTCACAGTAGAAGATGACATCCTCGAGTAGAAGACTGTGTGATTCTAAGCAAATTTGTGGTCTTCTTCCTCAAATTACTACAACCAGGGATGGCTTGTTAGTGAAGTCCGGACTAGAAGCTTGTCGGAGTCTTAATTTCTCACAATAAACGACAGAAGTAACGTTAATTTCTCTTTTCATCTTGTTTTCTCTTGTTTGGATTTTCTCTTCTTCCCCATCTTCTCTCATCTTCCCATCTTCCTATCTTTTTCTAGTGAGCTTCTGAGACTTCTATTGAGCTTCCGTGAAGGTGAATGTCGTTGTAGTGCTGCAGGAAGACCATTTCCATAGACAGAAGCCTGAGAAGACTACAGGGGGCATACACCTTGTGATTGATCTAATCTCGCTGGAAATTGGAAGAGCAATGTGTGATAGACATTGCTAATTTGACGTCTACGAAGCAAGAGCAGCCTTCTGGAGGTGCGAGAAGCCGGATTGAACCCCCAGAAGCCAAGAAGTGCTTCGAGAAGACTGTGACAGGAAGACAAGAAGTCGTGATATGGAAGCAGAAAGCGTCTTCCCGAGATTCCTTGTAGATATTTGTGTGATATATACTGTTCTGAGCTGCAGTATTCTTCTGCATCTGAGGTTCCTTTCCTACGCGCTTCCGTGGATCTGGTTCGTCTTCCTCTATATGTAGACAATCCGTGCAATCTCCAAGATCTTCTTCTTCTACAGTGATATGATGTACTACTGCTAGCTCGAGTTTAGAAGCTGATGCGGCTTCTGTAGGAGGCGTGATATCTGCAAATCTAACCATTTGTCGTGGACGTAGGGTCTGAGAACAATTTCTTGTGAAATCTCCTACTTCCTTACAATTCCCACACAAGGGCACTTGCCCAATCTGTCTTCTCGGATGAGGACAGATGGACCACCAGTGTCCTGTCTCTCCACAGTTGTTACATGCTCCAGGAAGAGGGTTTAGAGGTCGTTGTGATGAAGAAGGTTGTCAAGGCGTCTTGGTCTGTACATTACTAGCCATATCTCTAGGTGTAACGATTATATTGAGCAGGAGGCGTAGGGGTGAATGGATGTATCGTCTCGATCTTATAGCAGGATTCCTCACTGGGATCGTGTAGATATCTCTCATCGTCTTCTTCCAAGCTTGTCCAATTAACAGCCTGGTCCTGCGTACACTGATCTCTGATGTGTCCAGAAGAGTTGCAAAGGTTGCACCAAATGTTTGACCGATAAGCCATAGATGGCTTCCGCTTGTCCTTCTGGTTCAGAAGACGAACTTTCAGATCGTCAAATTGCTTCAGCACTTCATCGATCCGGGGGTCAGGTGCAGACTGAATGATATGAGTCTGAGGAGTCTTCTGTACAACTTCTTCCATGGATCGTGTCTTCTCCTTCTTCTTCTTCCGTGTCTTCTTCTCTTGTTCAGATTCTGATTCTGAACTTTTGACAGTAGACTCTTCAGAAGTAGAGGATGCTTTCGAATCACTGTTATCAGTTTTAGTGGACTTGGAGTTCCTAGAAAACTTCTTCGACTTCTTGGACTTCTTCGAGGTCTTTTCTCTGTCTTTCTTCATATTCCGAGCGATGCTCGAGGTTTCATACTACTCTGCATGCTTTTGTACTTCTACTAAATCATCACTTCCTCCTCTTCTACAGTACAACTCCATATCTTGAGACAATCCTCCCAAGTACCAGTCCACGGCTTGCTGAGCACAATAACCGAGTCTTCCTTGGTTCTAAGAGATGTGATCCAAGAGGTCTTCAAACTTCTCGGTGTAATCCCGCAGTGTCTCTTCTTCTTCCGTTTGAGCCTCAGAAGTTCTATGAGGGCCATCCGGTCATAGCCCACTCCTCTGAACCTCTTCAGAAAAGCTACCTTCAGAGAAGCCCAAGCGGCCATAACTAACTCGTCATCCAACGCTTTACTCATCCATTTCCTTCCCTTCCTTATGATCAAACTAGGAAATACACGGAGTCCGTCGGCATCAAAGTCTTCCTTGTTGGATCGAGAGATGATCTCGAACATCGTGATGAAGTCATCAGCGTCAGCATCATCGTCGTACGGATGGTACTTCTACCGAGTGTGGGAAGCCATGTCTATTGTCGGCTGGTGCGACTGCCAACTTCTTTCTCTATCATGCCCAAGCGGTGGAGATGGTCTTCTCAAAGGCCCAGATCTATCTGAATCACGAATGTCGTCTTCTGAGTCAGAGCTGCCATCGCTGCCATTTTCTGAGATATCTGGAGGCTCTAGTCTTCCTTCGCCTTGAGAAGCCTCTCCCGCACTTCGGAAGATGTCTTTCGCGTAACCAGAACCAAAATCTACTTTATAAATGTGGTCATCCGGTTGACTTCTGTCTTCTCCAAAGATAATGCTCGAGATGGAAAGCTCTTCCAAATCTATTGATCAGATCTTCTTGAGCTCTTCTTCTTTCCTTTGGTGTCTCACGGATACCCGCTGCTCTCGAGAAGCGGTTCGTTGGGATGAATGTACCCACTCAGGGTCCTTATCCGTGCGTCTTCTGCTTCTTCCTCTGGTCGGAGGCATCCACCAGAATGCTGAGAAGAGATGTCTCTCTTTTCTAATACTAGATTTGGCAGACTGGATATCTGAACAACCTGTTACAAGTTGGGAACGTCTTCTTCTCCTGCTTCATGTTGCACTCATTACTGTCTTCCAAGATCGAGTCTTCCAAGAAGCTCTTGGAAGCGGAGAAGCGGCTTCTTCCAGTTCTCCTTGATGTGTCTCATCAGCTTCTGGCTGCGGTCCATGTCTTCTAGCAAGATAGAGTTCCACAACACGTTCAACTACAATCCAAATTAGTCTCCGATGCAACTAACTACTTGCACACAGATCCGGGAAGCTTAGAAACAATCATTACTACAATGAAATCTCCGGCAGCAGCGTCAAAAATAACGAGTGCTACTATATGTAGTGTCTCAGGATTTCGTCTTTAGCCCATTTAGCATAAAAGATATTGTTCTCACAGAGAATTTGCACAAGTATCGTTGCTCTAAGTTCTAAGATTTGTTCAAACACACAAAAACACGGTTCTTACCTCAAAATCCTGTCTTCTCACAAAATCATACGGCTTCCAAACCCTTCAGAAGGTGCTCTGAACCTAAACAAACAACTACCATCTAAAAATATCACACAAATATCTAGAGGGAATCTCGAGAAGATGCTTTCTGTTTTCAGGTCACGACTTTCAGTCTTCCCATCACAGTCTTCCCGAAGCACTTCTTGGCTTCTGAGGGTTCAATCCGGCTTCTCGCACCTCCAAAAGACTGCTCATGCTTCGTAGACGTCAAATTAGCATGTCTATCACACATTGCTCTTCCAATTTCCAACGGGGTTAGATCAATCACAAGGTGTATGCCCCCTGTAGCCTTCGCAGGCTTCTGCCTACAGAAACTGTCTTCCTGTAGCACTACAACGACATTCACCTTCACGGAAGTTAAATAGAAGTCTCAGAAGCTCACTAGAAGAAGATAGGAATATGGGAAGATGAGAAAAGATGGGGAAGAAGAAAAAATCCAAACAAGAGAAAACAAGATGAAAATGAGAAATTAAGACTCCGACAGGCTTCTAGTCCGGATCTTGACTAACAAACCATCCCTGCTTGTAGTAATTTGAGGAAGAATGTCACAAATTCGCTTACAATCATATAGTCTTCTACTCGAGGATGTCGTCTTCTGCTGTAGGAAGAAGGCTTCTTTCTTCTTCTATCATTGCTCCGACTACTCTGTCATCTGAGATCGCTTATCCATAAGACTGTCCGTACGTGGATCCTAAGTGTTCCACTAGATGAAACAAGCTTCGACTCTGCACAACTTCTAACAATCACCGCCACTCAAGAAGGAGGCTTCTCATGCACAATTGGGTGTGAATTCAAGGAAACCCACTTCTTAGAAGTCACAGACAAAGCTTCTGCACTCAAATCCGAAATCAATTCCTTGAGAAGTAGGTACATTGGTGTTGGGAAGTTCACTCCCTCTACTTCTTGCTCCTACTCCTCGACACATCAGCTTAGAAACAGGACTACACGATGATGCCGTTTCCTGCTCTAGGCTGTCCATCACCTCTATCTACATCTTCGATCCACTGCTGGAAGCAAGAATGCAGACCACTCCTGTGTAATCCAAATCTATAGATATGTCTCTACCAACGAGTGTAATGTGCGCAATGTGCTAATCAATCTGCAAAGTAATCTGTCTCGTGTGTCTAATGTGTGCACCGTAAAAATGTGTGTGTGTGTGCGTGTTCAAAATCCTACTCTGTATCTTAACTTATACATCTGCCTTGAGGCACAGGAGAGATCTCTTCCAATCCTCAACTTGCAATCAGAAGAGATGGGGGGCTGTCAGAAGGTCACCACCTCACATGAAGTCGGCTCCCTGCCTTGGTTTAGAAATTTACTTTCAACTCATGCGCTGCCTACTCTGCCACATGGACAATTATCTAAAATTACAAAGAAAATTGTCATTTCCCAAGATAACAACTTTTGACTCCTATCAAAATTAGCAAGTCAACTGTCTTCCTAACTTGCTGCCAACTCTAATTCTTTGGGTGTGATCTCCTCTTGATCTACTCCTGCATGAACTCCTAACTCCGCCTCTAATAAGGTGGGAAGTCCTGCGAGTATGTGGTGCCCACAATTTATAGGATTTTTGAATTTTTGAAATTTTTGAAGTTAATAACATGTCTGTGTAAATGAAATAACCATGTTGCTTAAGATTACATCTTGCTTAGAAGAAAGATGGTCTTAAGAAATTTTTGTAAAAGAAGTCGACTTCTTTCAAAGACGGAAGAAAGACATCTTCCGAGAAGACGTCTTCTCGACCATGTCTTCGGAAGACGGAAGACGGAAGACGCGTGTCTTTCAGAAGACAGCGACAGGGACCGCGACTGCATGGACATCAATCACGCACCACCCAGTAGGAGGATAGGTGTACCTACCAGGTAGCCCAAGGTAGTAGGTAGGTCAGGTAGGTCAAAGAAACCCTAATCGCATAGGAAGATACGAGAGAAGCACATTAGTGCAAAATCAGCGACTGCTTCTCGCATCGAATGTCATCGTGCGCAGACGATTGATTTTGGAGATGTCAATTTGAGTGAGGAAAAGCGAGCATAGTGAAATCGTGGACAACTAGGATCGAATCGAGGCTAGAAGGAGAGAGCGAGGAGGATTCTATGAGAGCAGGAAGCATCATTGAGCTGAAGGAGTCCCTTATAGATTTCTGGAAGAAAACATTGAAGGATGATTGAAGAAGTATCGAAGGTGGAGCACTGATCGATTGAGGAAGCAGTAGGACGTAGTCCAAAATCGACGATGAGAGCAGTTCTATGGAGTCGCATTGGAAGCTAAGGTGGAGCCGGAAGCGCGTAGAAGACTGAAGGCACTACAGGAAGCAATCAAAGACTTTTTGAGATTCTTCTCATGTTCTTTCCCCTTCCCACCGCTTCTCGCCTCTGGTTTAGTGTTCCCCGCGCTTTCCCGCTTGTTTGCAGGAAGTCCATTGATCACTTTCCCCATCCTGAAATTTCCTTTTGTGAAATTGGGCGCGGAAGCGTTGCCCAATTTTTGACAGCCATCTTCTCGCTTCTTCCCGAGCTGAAACTGAGCTTCCCTGTCTCTCATTCTCCAATTCGATCGTGCAGCTATCAATTTCTTTATCCTACCGCACCTCTACTCCCGAATCCATGGACAGAAGATGCTTCTTGAGATCTGAACATCTTTGGAAGACGCTTCTGAATGTCTGAACGTCTTCGGAAGACGACTGTGTGCAATTCGTATCAAGATTGGATTGGATTTGCTTTTGTGTTGAGAGAGGCTTGGTACGAATCCTGAGTGACTTGGTGAGTTGTTTGTTGTTTCCAGAAGCTAGAAGTTGGGAACCAGACCTGTGCCTCACGATCTTCCAAGCTTCTCAAATCCACATCTTCCTAGAGAGACTAGAAGGTTGGAAAGGCTGGCAGAATACGCGAGAAGACATGAGGGTCCTTTATGAGTCTCTTCTGTCCGACCCATAGCAGCCTATTCCTTCTTCTTCTTCCCGAACATAGAAGAGAGTTGTGAGAAGTCTTGCTGGCAGAATCTGGAGAGAATGGTTGAGGGTCATGTCTTCCCGTCATGCAACAAGCTTCTTCTGAGTGTGTATGAGAGGTGAGAAGTCGGAAAAAACAGAATATGAATGTCTTGTGTCTGTTGTGAGGTTAGATTGCGTGTCGGAAGCAAAAGACAGGTGAGACCAGTGAAGCGAAGCATGGCCACGGAAAGTCTTCCAAGAACGTCATTGAATCGGAAGTTGTCCTGAGAGTCTTCCATGAGGCCACTGTCACAGCAAGAGCCCACGACCATCTTCTGAACTTCTCATACAATATGCTTCTCTCATATTTTGTATCTTCTGTTAGGAAGTAGGATGAAATGCAAGGTGGGTTGTCTTCTTGGTAATCCATGCGATGCCTTGCTTAGTTATGATTGTTTAGATATAGCTCGGAAGACGAGAGCTACTTAGGAAGCACTGTTAGAATCCCGGAAGACGGAATAGTTATCTTCTGGAAGACTAGATTCATCTTTAGAGAGTGGAAGCTAGACTGTGAAGACTTGAGAAGGATTGAGCCTTCGGCTCACAGTAAGTGCATGTGGCTTAGTGTAACAGAGCTTGAAGTATGACGATGCATCCTCGAGGGTTGGTGTTGTCGGCAGCAGAGTTGGCCTGAGTCCAAACCTTTCATCAAGGAGTTGGGTCTCGACTTCTTCTTATGGGATTGGTGCCTCGCAGACCAGGGTCTTCTGGAGGAGGTTTAGGTAGCATTGCCTCCCCACAACCGTTTACTTGCGAAGGTAGGAGTAGTCCGTGGAAGACCATCTTCCTAGACATCGGAATGGTGGCGTAGGGCCTTCCACAGATCAGAAGCTGAGAACCGAAGATATGAGTTAGAGAAGAAGATCCTACCCATGATCTCGGAGAAGTGGCACGTGCCGAGGAGCACAACTTGTCTCTTTCTGGAGGACAAGCAGGGAAGGAATAGATGGAAGGTCGAAGCTTACAGAGAGCCACGGAAGCGTCTTCTGACGAAGCTATTCCTCCATCTCTTTCTCAAGGAGAAAGCACAGAAGACGAGGTATCTTGGAGATCAAGACGTGGAATTCTTGGAAGCCATTTGGGAAGGACTGTCTATCAACTGGGGCGCTTTCTTCCACGCATATGTGTAGACAGAAACTGGTGTACTTGGGCACCCAGGCAGGAGGACACCTCACTCCATTCTTCTATTATCTGTACGTGTCCAAGGGGGACTTGAGAGAAGATCAGTTGGTGAGGCATGGACCAACAGGGCAGCACGAGATAAAGGAGGAGACCTCGGGAGAAGACGACCGAGCTGCCACCATGACTCCCCCTCCCACTCTAGTGCTGCAGACGAGACCAAACACTCATCAGAAGACGCTTCTGGTGACAGAAGACGACTCCTGTGGTTCGGAAGACGCGACACCACCGAGGAAGATGAGACCAGGAGCGTGCCTAGGAAGACCATCTCCTTCCCGATCATTCACTCTGGATCGGAGTCCAACTCTCAGGAGGAGCCACTGAGTGCTTCAACTGCGCAGAAGACCGCTTCTGCAACTACAGGGAGTCTTCCGAGGACTCCAAAAGACAAAGGTTGGATGAACATTCCTACTGCAACGCGAGGAAGCGCAGTGAAGAGAACCGCTTCTGCCGTAGGAAGGGATCTTCCATCCCTGAAGATGAGAAGAATAGTGTCTTCTCGTGCGCAGAAGCAGAAGACCACAATGGTGGAAGAGGCATCCTTGCCTCTGGAAGACAAGAAAGACACCTCCGATTGGATTGTGGAGATGAACTTATCTTCCGCGAGAAGAAGGTTGGAGGAGTTCAGCGCCTTCTTCCATTCGGTGATTCAGCCAGCTATGGAGTTGGTGGAGAAGCGCGCGATGGCTCAAGAGAAGCCACTACGACTTGGATTCGGTCTGCGCACCCTGATGCAGCAGGAAGAAGTCCAGAAGAAGGTAGAAGCGCTGGAAGCTAACCTCCGCACCACGGAGAAGCTTGCAGCGAAGTACAAGGCGGAAGCAACCGCTTCTGCCAAGGAGTCAGCATAGCTGAGGAAGAGCAACCAGGAGTTGCAGGCACGCCTACAGCAGCGTGACCAGGAGGTTCTGCGGGTCAGAGATAAGATCACCACCCTCGTAGAGAAAAAGACAACGTGGAAGACGGTGCAGGAAACCGTAGAAACACAGGCAGCAGCAGAGAAGACGCAGCGAGAAGCAGCAGAAGCTCGCGCGCAAGGATTGCTAGCCTAGACGGTGGAAGCACTTCGCAAGAAGTTCAACTTCACCACGGGTAGGAAGCTTCTCACCCTAGCTAGGGAGTGGGATGACAAATCCAGAGCGATGCTAGTGGAATGCAAGGAAAGTATGTTCTGTTACCTGGATCGACAGATTGAGGATATCAGGTGTTGATAGAAAGACCATGGCTATATGTTGCAAATGTAAATACCGATTGGAGAAGACATCGTTTGAGGTTTCTCAATCCTACATCCAAGCCGGGTGAGAAGACCAAAGTCTCACTCCTTTGGATGAAGATTGGACATCAAGGTCAAACTCCCTCTACGACTGAGGAGTACACGTCAAAAGACTCAGCTGCGTCTTCTGACATTGATGAACGATATGATGAGTTTGTGGTGAATAACTTGTGTACTACAGAAGTAGCAGAGATAGCAGAAGAAGTGATATGTGGATACATTGAGTGCTACAAAATTGCGGAAGAAGAGCTTCCAAAAGACGAAAGTACCGTCTTCCTTGCGGAAGATCAGTTAGTTGGTCTTCCAGAAGACGAAAGTACTGTCTTCCTTTCAAAAGACCAGTTAGCTGATCTTCCAGAAGACGAATGTGAACCGAAGAAGCTCCCAAACCGGACACTGAAGGAATGATGAACCTTAATGATCTTCAAGAAATGGAGGTTGCTTCTGGGAAGAAGCTGAAGCTTTCCAAGATGATCAAGGGCCAACAGTTGGAAGACTTTAGAGAACTTTTGACAGAGTTCTAGGACGTCTTCGCTTGGACCATAGAAGACATGAAGGGCATACCTCGAGAACTGAGAGAACATCGCATTGACTTGCTGCATGGTGTTGTTCTTACACGACAGAGGCAGTATCGACTCAACCCCAAGTACTCGCTTCTGGTGAAGGATCAGATCGATCAATACCTGAAGGCATGAGTCATCTTCCCAGTACTTAGTAGTGAGTGGGTAGCTCCTATTGTCATCGTGCCGAAGAAGCAGACAGGTAAGATCCGAGTGTGTCAGGACTTCCGGAAGCTGAACTTGACCACAAAAAAGGATCACCATCCTTTACCCTTCACCGATTCTGTGTTAGATCCGGTAGCAAGATATGAGTTCTACAGCTTCTTGGATGGGTATTCTAGGTACAACCAAGTTTCAATCAGAGAATAAGACAAGTCGAAAATCACTTTTATCACAGATTGGGACACGTACGCGTACAATCATATGCTGTTTGGTTTATGTAACGCATCCGTCATATTTCAGAGACTGATGATCACGATCTTCAAGGAGTATCTTCGCACTTTCATGGAGATCTTCTTGGATGATTTTTGCGTATTTGGATCGAAAGAAGATCATCTGATATTTCTGAGGAAGTGTTTTTGAAGTGTAGAGAGCCTCGCTTGGCTCTTCAGCCTGAGAAGTGCTTCTTTGGTATGTCAGAAGGAATTTTGCTAGGACATAGGATTTCTAGAAGAGGTATAGAAGTCGACTGTGCTAAGGTGGAAGTCATCATGAAACTTCACCCACCTGCTAACCTGACTCAGTTGAGAAGTTTCCTAGGCAACGTAGGATACTACAAGAGGTTTATTGACAGGTATGCAGAAGTAGCAGGAAGACTCACCAAGTTGCTGAAGAAGGACGAACCTTACATTTGGTCATCTGAGCAGCAAAAAGCATTCGAAGAAATGAAAAGACTTCTGTCAGAATCTCCTATCCTAAGGCCGCTTGATTGGGAGAGAGTCTTCCACATTTACGTGGATGTTTCTGCTTTCGCCATAGGGGTGGTATTGAGTCAGAAAGATGAGAAGAAAAGGATTATCCCATCTACTATGCGGGAAGACAACTCAGTGATGCAGAGAAGAAGTACTCTACAACTGAAAAGGAGTGTCTTGGCATGATTTACTCCTGTAGGAGTTTAGGCACTATCTTCTAGCCAATCCGTTTGTCTTCTATGTGGATCATTTTTCTTTAAAACATCTAGTGAAGAAAGCAGATTTGTCTGGTAGGATAGCTAGGTGGATTCTTCTACTCCAGGAATTTACTTACACGGTTGAGGACAGGCCTGGAAGACAGCATGTTAATGCTGACTACTTATCCAGATTGGAGACAAAGAGACGAGAAGATGAAGTGGAAGACGAGTTCCCTGACGAGAAGCTGTTTTCAGTTTCTGTAGAGACACTCTCATCTGAGAGGGGGCGTACCGCCTGCTTCCCAGAAGACGAGACTAGGTCTTCTGATCCGGTCTTTGCGACTTCTACAGAGGAATCGATCTTCAAGGACTTGAGGAAGTTCTTGAAAGACCAACAGTACCCGAGGGATTGGATGCCGAGCAGAGGGTTGTCTTCTTACACAAGGCAGACCCTTACGCCATCTTCCAGGGTATCCTGTTTAGGAAGGGACATGATGAGAAGCTAAGGAGATGCCTTGAGCCTTCAGAAATTAAGCCAGTGATCACGGGTCTTCACTACGAAGATGCTGGAGGATACTATGAGCTGAAGATCACGGTGAAGAAGATGTTGGACGTCGGCTACTGATGGCCGATCATGTACCGAGACACTTTTCAGGAGATCTGAAAATGTGATGCGTGCCAGAGGGTGGGAAGACCAACCGCTACTACTAGGTGGCCTCTTACTCCCATTCTTCCGTTTGCTCCTTTTGTAAAATGGGGAATGGAGTTTGTTGAGTCTATCGCTCCGGTGGCTAGAAGAACACGAGCACGGTATATCTTGATAGCTACTGACTATGCTATCAAGATGGTAGAGGGCGAAGCCACAAGGAAGAACGACGTCACAGTGGTGGCTAGGTTTCTCTGACACAACATCATCGTTCAATACTGATGCCTGTTGGAACTAGTATCAGATAGGGGTACTCTTTTTTTAAATGAGATTATTTCTCTCATGACTCAGTACTTCAGGATAAAGCATCGGAAGACGACACCGTACAACCCGAAAACTAACGGACTGACATAGAAGTCGAACGGTCTTCTTTATAATATTCTGAATAAGGTAATTATTAACCATGCGTATGATTCGAACACGAAGCTACCATCTGTGTTATAGACTTTCAGGATTTCACCTAAGATCACGACCCAGAAGACACCCTTCTACCTAACTTATGGAATGACACCTGTTGTTTCCATCGAGTTAGAGGTCCCTACTTACAGGTTAGCCGTTACCAAACGCATGGAAGAAGAGGAAAGCCAAGAGCAACGTCTTCTGAACTTTGTGGAGTTCGAAGAAGACAAGAATGCAGCATTGGAGAAGACGTACGAAGTACAAGCACAACGTAAGGTGAATTATGATGGCAAGCTGAAGAAAGTGACCGTCACAAATGGAGATTTGGTTCTTCTGTACGACAACAGACATCTCAAGTTCCCTTGGAAGCTTCATCTTCACTGGATTGGTCCTTACCGAGTCTTGGAGGTCTTCAACAATGGCTCCTTGCAGCTGGAAGAGTTAGATGGTACGTTGATGACCACCCATGTTAATGGGTGGCGTGTCAAGAAATATTGGACGTGAACCAGCTCTGATGTTTGCGGGGACGCAAGCATGTGAGGATGGGCATATGTGATGCCCACAATTTACAGGATTTACGAATTTTTGAAAGTTTTGAAGTTAATAACATGTCTGTGTAAATGAAATAACCTTGTTGCTTAAGATTACATCTTGCTTAGAAGAAAGACGGTCTTAAGAAATTTTTGTAAAAGAAGTCGACTTCTTCCGAAGACGGAAGAAGGACATCTTAGAAGACGTCTTCCCGACCAGGTCTTCGAAAGACAGAAGACAGAAGACAGCGACAGCGATCGCGACTGCATGGACATCAACCACGCACCACCCAATAGGAGGGTAGGTGTACCTACCAGGTAGCTCAAGGTAGTAGGTAGGTCAGGTAGGTCAAAGAACCCTTAATCGCGTAGGAAGAAACAGGAGAAGCGCATTAGCACAGAATCAGCGACTGCTTCTTTCTCGCATCGAATGTCATCGCGCGTAGACGATTGATTTTGGAGATGTCAATTTGAGTGAGATAAAATGAGCATAGTGAAATTGTGGATAGTTAGGATCAAATCGAGGCTAGAAGGAGAGAGCGAGGAGGATTCTGTGAGAGCAGGAAGCACCATCGAGCTGAAGGAGTCCTTTGTAGATTCCTGGAAGCAAACATTGAAGGACGATTGAAGAAGTATCGAAGGTGGAGCACAAATCGATTGAGGAAGCAGCAGGACGTAGCTCAGAATCGACGATAGGAGCAGTTTTGTGGAGTCGCATTGGAAGCTCAGGTGGAGCCGGAAGCGCATAGAAGACTAAAGGCACTACAGGACGCAACCTGAAGACTGTTTGAGGTTCTTCTCATGTTCTTTCTCCTTCCCACCGTTTCTCGCCTCTGGTTTAGTGTTCCCCGCGCTTTCTCGCTTGTTGGCAGGAATTCCATTGATCGCTTTTCCCATCCTGAAATTTCCTTTTGTGAAATTGGGCGCGGAAGCGTTGTCCAATTTTTGACAGTCATCTTCTCGCTTCTTCCCAAGCTGTAATCGAGCTTCCTTGTCTCTCATTCTTCAATCCGATCGCGCAGCTATCAATTTCTTTATCCTACCGCACCTCTACTCCGAATCTTTGGATAGAAGACACTTCTGGAGATCTGAACATCTTCGGAAGACACTTTTGAATGTCTGAACGTCTTCGGAAGATGACAGTGTGCAATTCGTATCAAGATTGGATTGGATTTGCTTTTGTGTTGAGAGAGGCTTGGTATGAATCCTGAGTGACTTAGTGAGTTGTTTGTTGTTTCGAGAAGCTAGAAGTTGGGAACCATGCCTGTGCCTCCCGATCTTCCAAGCTTCTCAAATCCACATCTTCCTAGAGAGACTAGAAGGTTGGAAAGGCTAGCAGAATATGCGAGAAGACGTGAGGGTCCTTTTCGGATCTCTTCTGTCTGACCCATAGTAACCTATTCCTTCTTCTTCTTCCCGAACATAGAAGAGAGTTGTGATAAGTCTTGCTGGCAGAATCTAGAGAGAATGGTCGAGGGTCATGTCTTCCCGTCATGCAGCAAGCTTCTTCTGAGTGTGTATGAGAGGTGAGAAGTCGAAACAACAGAGTATGATTATCTTGTGTCTGTTGTGAGAATAGATTGCGTGTCGGAAGCAGAAGACAAGTGAGACTAGTGAAGCGAAGCCTGACCGCGGGAAGTCTTCCAAGAACGTCATTGAATCGGAAGTTGTCCCGAGAGTCTTCCATGAGGCCACTGTCACAGCAGGAGCCCACGACCATCTTCTGAACTTCTCATACAATCTGCTTCTCTCATATTTTGTATCTTCTGTTAGGAAGTAGGATGAAATGCAAGGTGGGTTGTCTTCTTGGTAATCCATGCGATGCCTTGCTTAGTTATGATTGTTTAGATATAGCTCGGAAGACGAGAGCTACTTAGGAAGCACTGTTAGAATCTCGGAAGACGGAATAGCTGTCTTCTGGAAGACTAGATTCGTCTTCAGAGAGTGGAAGTTAGACTGTGAGGACTTGAGAAGGACTGAGCCTTCAGCTCACAGTAAGTGCATGTGGCTTAGTGTAACAGAGCTTGAAGTATGATGATGCATCCTCGAGGGTTGGTGTTGCCGGCAGCAGAGTTGGCCTAGGTCAAACCTTTCATCAAGGAGTTGGGTCTCGACTTCTTTCTATGGGATTGGAACCTCGCAGACCAAGGTCTTCTGGAGGAGGTTTGGGCAGCATTGCCTCCTCGCAACCGTGTACTTGCAAAGGCAGGAGTAGTCTATGGAAGACCATCTTCCTAGACAGCGGAATGGTGACGTAAGGCCTTCCACAGATCAGAAGCAGAGAACGGAGGATATGAGTTAGAGAAGAAGATCCTACCCATGATCTCGGGGAAGTGGTACGTGCGGGGGAGCACAACTTGTCTCTTTCTGGAGGACAGACATGGAAGAAATGGGTGGAAGGTCGAAGCTTACAGGGAGCCGCGGAAGCGTCTTCTGGTGAAGCTATTCCTCCATCTCTTTCCCAAAGGGAAAGCACAGAAGACGAGGTATCTTAGAGATCAGGACATGGAATTCTTGGAAGCCATTTGGGAAGGGCTGCCTATCAACTGGGGCGCTTTCTTCCACGCATATGTGCAAGCAGAACTGGTGTACTTGGGCACCCCGGCAGGAGGACACCTCACCTAACTTGCTGCCTACTCTAATTCACTGGGTGTGATCTCCTCTTGATCTACTCTTGCATGAACTCCTAACTCCGCCTCTAATAAGATGGGAAGTCTTGCGAGTATGTGGTACCCACAATTTACAGGATTTTTGAATTTTTGAAATTTTTGAAATTAATAACATGTCTGTGTAAATGAAACAACCATGTTGCTTAAGATTACATCTTGCTTAGAAGAAAGATGGTCTTAAGAACTTTTTGTAAAAGAAGTCGACTTCTCTCGAAGACGGAAGAAAGACATCTTCCGAGAAGACGTCTTCTCGACCATGTCTTCAGAAGACGGAAGACGGAAGACGCGTGTCTTTCAGAAGACAGCGATAGGGACCGCGACTGCATGGACATCAATCACGCACCACCCAGTAGGAGGGTAGGTGTACCTACCAGGTAGCCCAAGGTAGTAGGTAGGTCAGGTAGGTCAAAGAAACCCTAATCGCATAGGAAGATACAAGAGAAGCGCATTAGAGCAGAATCAGCGACTGCTTCTCGCATCGAATGTCACCGCCCGTAGACGATTGATTTTGGAGATGCCAATTTGAGTGAGGAAAAACGAGCATAGTGAAATCGTGGACAGCTAGGATCGAATCGAGGCTAGAAGGAGAGAGCGAGGAGGATTCTATGAGAGCAGGAAGCACCATCGAGCTGAAGGAGTCCCTTATAGATTTCAGGAGAAAACATTGAAGGATGATTGAAGAAGTATCGAAGGTGGAGCACTGATCGATTGAGGAAGCAGCAGGACGTAGCCCAAAATCGACGATAGGAGCAGTTCTGTGGAGTCGCATTGGAAGTTAAGGTGGAGCCGGAAGCGCGTAGAAGACTGAAGGCACTACAGGAAGCAGTCAAAGACTGTTTGAGATTCTTCTCATGTTCTTTCTCCTTCCCACCGCTTCTCGTCTCTGGTATGTGTTCCCCGCGCTTTCCCGCTTGTTTGCAGGAAGCCCATCGATCGCTTTTCCCATCCTGAAATTTCCTTTTGTGAAATTGGGCGCGGAAGCGCTACCTAATTTTCGACAGCCATCTTCTCGCTTCTTTTCGAGCTATAATCGAGCTTCCATGTCTTCATTCTCCAATTCTATCACGTAGTTATCAATTTTCGTACCCTACCGCACCTCTACTCCCGAATCCATGGACAGAAGACGCTTCTGGATATCTGAACGTCTTCGAAAGACGCTTCTGAATGTCTGAACGTCTTCGGAAGACGACTGTGTGCAATTCGTATCAAGATTGGATTGGATTTGCTTTTGTGTTGAGAGAGGTTTGGTACGAATCCTGAGTGGCTTGGTGAGTTGTTTGTTGTTTCGAGAAGCTAGAAGTTGGGAACCAGGCCTGTGCCTCCCGATCTTCCAAGATTCTCAAATCCACATCGTCCTAGAGAGACTAGAAGGTTGGAAAGGCTGGCAGAATGCGCGAGAAGACGCGAGGGTCCTTTACGGGTCTCTTCTGTCCGACCCATAGCAGCCTATTCCTTCTTCTTCTTCCCGAACATAGAAGAGAGTTGTGAGAAGTCTTGCTGGCAAAATCTGGAGAGAATGGTCGAGGGTCATGTCTTCTCGTCATGCAACAAGCTTCTTTTGAGTGTGTATGAGAGGTGAGAAGTCGGAAAAACAAAGTATGGATGTCTTGTGTCTGTTGTGAGGTTAGATTGCGTGTCAGAAGCAAAAGACAGGTGAGACCAGTGAAGCAGTGGAAGGTCGAAGCTTATAGGGAGCCGCGGAAGCGTCTTCTGGTGAAGCTATTCCTCCATCCCTTTTCCAAAGGGAAAGCACAGAAGACGAGGTATCTTAGAGATCAGGACATGGAATTCTTGAAAGCCATTTGGGAAGGGCTGTCTATCAAATGGGGCGCTTTCTTCCACGCATATGTGCAAGCAGAACTGGTGTACTTGGGCACCCCGGCAGGAAGACACCCTATCCCGTTCTTCTGTTATCTGTACGTGTCCAAGGGGGACTTGACCGAAGATCAGTTGGCGAGGTATGGGTCAACAGAGCAGCACGAGGTAAAGGAAGAGACCTCGGGAGAAGACAAACGAGCCGCGGCCATGACTCCCTCTCCTACTCTAGTGCCGCAGATGAGACTAGATATTCATCAGAAGACGCTTCTAGTGAGAGAAGACGACTCCAGTGGTTCAGAAGACGCAACACCACCGAGGAAGATGAGACCTAAGAGCGTGCCTAGGAAGACCACCTCCTTCTCGATCATTCACTATGGATCGGAGTCCGATTCTCAGGAGGAGCCACTAAGTGCTTGAGCTGCACAGAAGACCGCTTCTACAGCTACAAGGAGTCTTCCGAAGACTCCAGAAGATGAAGGTTGGATGGACATTCCTACTGCAACGCGAGGAAGCGCAGTGAAGAGAACCGCTTCAGCAGTGGGAAGGGATCTTCCACCTCGGAAGATGAGAAGAATAGTGTCTTCTCGTGCGTAGAAGCAGAAGATCACAATGATGGAAGAGGCATCATTGCCTCTGGAAGACAAGGAAGACACCTCCGATCGGATTGTGGAGATGAACCTGTCTTCCGCGAGAAGAAGGTTGGAGGAGTTCATCGTCTTTTTCCATTTAGAGATTCAGCCAGCTATGGAGTTGGTGGAGAAACGCGTGATGGCTCATGAGAAGCCACTACGACTTGGATTCGGTCTGCGCACCTTGATGCAGCAGGAAGAAGTCTAGAGAAGGGTGAAGCGCTGGAAGCTAACCTCCGCACCACAGAGAAGCTTGTAGCGAAGTACAAGGCGGAAGCAGCCGCTCTGCCAAGGAGTCAGCTGAGGAAGAGCAACCAAGAGTTGCAGGCACGTCTACAGCAGCGTGACCAGGAGGTTCTGCGGGTCAGAGATAATATCACCATCCTCGCAGAGGAGAAGACAACATGGAAGACACTGTGAGAAGCCGCAGAAGCACAGGCTGCAGCATAGAAGACGCAACGGGAAGCAGCAGAAGCTCGCACGCAAGGATTGCTAGCCCAGACGGTGGAAGCACTTTGCAAGAAGTTCAACTTCACCGCGGGTAGGAAGCTTCTCACCCTAGCTAGGGAGTGGGATGACGAATCCAGAGTGATGCTAGTGGAGTGCAAGAAAAGTATGTTCCGTTACCTAGATCGGCAGAATGAGAGTTTGAAGACGTTTTATGGTCTTCCTTCGATTCTCCCATCAACGGCTACATCTTCCCATGCTCCAGGACCAGCGATCAAGACAGATTTGAAGAAGGAGGAGTTCGACATGGCTATCCACTTGGTAGTGACAGCGTTAGAAGCCGAGAAGACTACAGAAGAAGCCCCGGAAGACAAGGTGTCTTCTAGAAGACAAGAAGAAGAGTTGTCTTCCCAGGTGTTTCGAGTGGAGGAGGTGACTTCCTCGGACCACTACGAGATCACCACAGCTCTCAGCGTTGAACCAGTACCGCAGAAGAGCGAGGAAGCGCAAGTCGACTCAGCTTCCCCAAAAGACGCTTCCGTCTTCTGAAGCCGCACCAGCTGAGCCAACCACGAATGTTGAGGAGGAAGCCACCTCAGTGACACCCGAGGTACTCGCAGGGCTTCCCACCTTATCAAAAGCTGAGTTAGGAGTAGATCAAGAGGAGATCGCACCCCGCGAATTAGAGTAGACAACAAGTCAAGAAAACAAGTGACTTGTCTAATTTTGATAGGAACCGAAATTGTTATCTTAGGAGGTGGTAGTTTACTTGCAATATTAGATGACTGTCCATGTGACAAGGTAGGCAGCGTATGAGTAGGAGGTAAGTTTCTAAAACAAGGCAGGGAACAGACTGCATGTGAGGTGATGGCTTTCTGACAGCGCCTCATCTCCTTGATTACAAGTGAGGATTGGAGGGGAACTCTCTCCTGCGTCTCAAGGTGGAAGGCAGAGTAGAATTCAGTGCGCACTAAACACATTACTGTATGTACACATTAGACACCTTGTGAATACAGTGTATACACACTACATCCGATGTTAGAGACATACGAATAGATTGGGATTACACCGGAGGGATCTGCATCCTCGCTTCCAGCAATGGATCAAAGATGTAGATGGAGGTAGTGGACAGTTTAGAGCAGGTAACGGCATCATCGTGTAGTCCTGTTGCTAAGTTGGTGTGTCGAGGAGTAGGAGCAGGAAGTAGAAGGAGTGAGCTTCCCAACACCAATGTGTCTTCTTCTCGGAGAATGGATTTTGGATTTGAGTGCAGAAGCTTTGTCTGTGTCTTCTGGGTAGTGGATTTTCTCGAATTCACACCCAATTGTGCATGAGAAGCATTCTTCTTGAGTGGCGGTGATTGTTAGAAGCCGTGCAGAGTCGAAGCTTGTCTCATCTAGTGGAGCACTTAGGATCCACGTACGGACGGTCCTATGGATAAGCGATCCCAGAAGACGGAGTAGTCGAAGCAACGACAGAAGAAGAAAGAAGCCTTCTTTTCACAGCAGAAGACGACATCCTCAAGTAGAAGACTATGTAACTGTAAGCGAATTTGTCGTCTTCCTCCCCAAATTACTACAAGCAGGGATGGCTTGTTAGTCAGGATCCGGACTAGAAGCCTATCGGAGTCTTAATTTCTCATTTTCATCTTGTTTTCTCCTGTTTTGGATTTTCCCTTCTTCCCCATCTTCCCCAATCTTTCCATCTTCCTATCTTCTTCTAGTGAGCTTCCGAGACTTCTATTGAGCTTCCGTGAAGGTGAATGTCGTTGTAGTGCTGCAGGAAGATCGTTTCCGTAAGCAGAAGCTTGGGAAGGCTACAGAGAGCATACACCATGTGATTGATCTAACCCGTTGGGACTTGGAAGAGCAATGTGTGATAGCCGTTGCTAGTTCGACTTCTACGAAGCAGGAGCAGTCTTCTGGAGGTGTGAGAAGCCGAGTTGACCCCCCAGAAGCCGAGAATTGCTTCGGGAAGACTGTGTTGAGAAGACTGGAAGAAGTGATCTGGAAGCAGGACGCGTCTTCCCGAGCTTCCTTGTAGATAATTGTGTGATATTTTAGGTTGTAGTTGTTTGTTTAGGTCAAGAGCACCTTCTGAAGGGTCTGGAAGCCGTGTGGTTTTGTGAGAAGACGGGATTTCTAGATAAAACCCGTGTGTTTGTGTGTTTGAACAGATCTTAGAACTTAGAGCAGCGATACTTGTGCAAATCCTCTGTGAGAACGATATCTTGTATACTAAATGGGCAAAAGGAGAAATCATGCGTCACTATAAAGTACCTCGGGTGTGACTGATGTGGCTTCCTCCTCTCTGTTCGTGGCTTGCTCTTCGAGGACGACTTCGGAAGACGGAAGCGTCTTCTGGGAAGCTGAGTCCACTTGCGCTTCCTCGCTTTTCTGTGACACTGGTTCGACACTAGGAGCTGGGGTGACTTCGCAGTGGTTCGAGGAAGTCACCTCCTCCACTTGAAACACCCGGGAAGACAACTCTACTTCTTGTCTTCCAAAAGACACCTTGTCTTCTGCGGTCTTCTCGGCTTCTAACGCTGTCACTACCAAGTGGACAACAAGGTCGAACTCCTCCTTCTCTGAATCTGTCTCGATCGCTGGTCCTGGAGCATGGAAAGATGTAGCTGCTGGTCGTAGGATCGAAGGAAGACCATAAATGTCTTCAGGCTCTCAATCTGCCGATCAAGTAGCGGAACATGCTGTTCTTGCACTCCACTAACTTCATCTTGGAATCGTCATCCCACTCTTGAGCTAGGGTGAGAAGCTTCCTACCCGCGGTGAAGTTGAACTTCTTGCGAAGTGCTTCCATTGACTACGCCATGAGTCCATTCGCTCAGGCTTCTGCTTCTTCCCGCTGCGTCTTCTCAACTGCAGCCTGTGCTTCTGCGGCTTCCCGCAATGCCTTCCATGTCATCTTCTCTTCTGCGAGAGAGGTGATCTTACCTCTGACCTGTAGAACCTCTTGATCACGCTGCTGTAGACGTGCCTGCAACTCCTGGTTGCTCTTCCTCAACTGTGCTGACTCTTTGACAGAAGCGGCTGCTTTCGTCTTGTACCTTCCAACCTTTTTCTCGCAGAAGACAGGTTCATCTCCACAATCCGATCGGAGGTGTCTTCTCTGTCTTCTAGAGGCAAGGATGCCTCTTCCACCACTGTGGTCTTCTGCTTCTGTGCGCGAGAAGACACTACTCTTCTCATCTTCCGAGGTGGAAGATCTCTTCCCACTGCAGGAGCGGTCCTGTAGTGTCACAGGATTACTCCTTTTGCTCATTTAGTATTCAAGATATCGTTCCCACAGAGGATTTGCACAAGTAACGCTGCTCTAAGTTCTAAGATCTGTTCAAACACACAAACACACAGGTTTTGTCTAGAAATCTCATCTTCTCACAAAACCATACGGCTTCCAGACCCTTCAAAAGGTGCTCTGGACCTAAACAAACAATTACTAACTAAAATATCACACAACTATCTACAGAGAAGCTCGAGAAGACGCTTCCTGCTTCCAGGTCACTTCTTCCGGTCTTCTCAGTACCGTCTTCTCGAAACAATTCTCGGTTTCTGGAGGTTCAGTTCGGTTTCTCACACCTCCAGAAGAGTGCTCCTGCTTCGTAGAAGTCGACTAGCAACGTCTGTCGCACATTGCTCTTCCAATTTCCAACGAGTTAGATTAATCACAGGGTGTATGTCCCCTGTAGCCTTCCTAGGCTTCTGTCTATGGAAACGGTCTTCCTGTAGCACTACAACGACATTCACCTTCACGGTGTCGTGTTGTGGTTCGGCTCCTGTGTGAAATTCCTGTGTAACCTATGTTGTGTTTCTTTTCCGTGTTTCGTGAACCGTATCGCGTAACTCACCGAACGGTGTGATGAGTGCCACGTTTGTGATTATCTGTTTAAGTGATCGCACGGTAGAGGAACGTGTCAAGTCATCGATCTGTGCGCGTTCACTTTAGTGGTCCTTGTCGCCGCATTTGTGTATAAACTGGTGGGTCGAAGGTTCATACGACATTCTCTCTCAGCGGGTGATTCGTAAGGGTTCTCGGTGGTCTGCATGGAGGAGTGAGGAACTGCAGGAGTGGTGGTTATGGACGGAGGTGTGTTACCGGCTCCGGATCTTCCTTTCCCGAATCCGTTTCACATCAAGCTTCATTGCATCCACCGCGATCACTTTCGACAGTGGTTAGTTGCGTACTTTGGTGATGAGTTCATGGGGAGGGTGATGGAGTTACAGCTTCCGGTGATCCTTCCAATCGTAACATACGGAGAGACTTGGGATATGACGGTGTACATTTTGTTGTGAGGAACAATGGATCTCAACTATCCATCGAACGTTCCTTTCAATCTTTGGGTCGATGTCCGATGTCATTGCAGACCGAAGATCAATCATGGGGCTTGGATCGTGAGAAACTTTGGGCAAGAATATTACAATCGAGTGATAGCTTCACCGTTTTCTTTTGTCATACTTTTTATTGTAGAACGTTTCCAAGTTGTAATATTGACGTTGTATTAGTCTGCGGCTCACTGGTTTCATTCTGGTTGAGCGCTTCTGTGTAGTTACGGACCGCGAAGAATCCATCGACATATCTGAAGGATTTTTTGAGGTCTTAGAGTGTTGTTGATGTCTTGTGTCTCCTTGGAGAGTAAAAATTCGTTCTAGGGGAAAAAGTTGAGTGGAGAAAAGACAAAAGTAAAGATCTTTTTGCTCTTATTGGTCCATTTTTAGACCAATGGTGTTCTAGCTGATCCTCGCGACGTTCCTGTGGTTTCTGGAGGCTTCAAAGGTCCATTCGCGAAACGAAGGGTATGGTTGGAGAGCTCTCGACCGGGGCTACAATCTGGGCTGAAGAATCGATCGATTTGATGAAAGTATGAGCGCGTTATGATCGATTGAGTGGAGGGGGGTGAATTCGTACCTACTGCTACGTTTCTGGTTGTTCCGAGAGACTCGCGAGGAGTTTTGAGGAGCTGTCTGTTGGGTTGGAGAGCTGACGACGTGCTGGTCATTTTGATATCAATTTCATCAAGTTCTTGATCGATTTGGATTCTGAACCGACCGATTGAAGTTGAGAAGTGCAGATGAGATAAGGCGGGGACAGCGAACTATGATAGCCATGGATAGTTTGCGACTGCTTAAGATCTGAGTCGAATTTCTGAGTGAAACTTTTCAGGATTGAAGAATGTCTTATCAGTAAGATACTTGGGAAGTTTCATCTCAAATGGTCGAGTAGTTTGTTCAGAATCTTGGATCAAATGTACCTGGGTCTGTAAAGCTCTGAAGTTAGCACAGATTACGATTTGATCCATATCTGAGAATTGGTTTGAGATTTCGACTTGAAAATTGTTCAGGGTAGGAGTGAAAGTCCAATCAAGCTTTCTGTGAAGTTTGATTATCATTGGTCGAGTGGTTTGGAAGGACTGAGGTCTCAAAGTTTGAAAATACTTATGTTATTAGCAGTTTCGGGTTTTTCGGTATCATCTATTGTCAATTTGATCATTTTCGAGCAATTTGGAGAGGAGTTTGTTGCTGAAACTGCCATACCTGCATACAACTTGACATTGGAAGGTGTAGGGCTGATTTCAGCTCTTGGTGATGAAGAAGAACGGAGCCACCATGAGTCTTAAGCCGCTGTTTGGGTTCTCGGAGCTGCCAGGTACTACCGCCGTTGGTGTTATATTGAGATCTGAATAGTGTTTTGGAGTATGCATGTTTTACCTTGCTGGAATACTTGATAGACCAGGGTGTACAGCAAGTTGTATCGATACTCTATCAAGTTGATTGAGTGATCTTAGTATCTTCTGATTGTACTTTGAAGTTGTGATAGTTGGATTGATGGCCAGTTAGCGTCGCTGGGGAGCTATTCAGAAGTCAGGCTTCCAGTGATATAGATGAATAACTTCAGTTAGATAATACAGATCTGAGTATTTTTAGTTAGAATACAAAAGATCTGTTTGTAACACAAGTTTATGCAACCTACACGTAACCTTGGATTGTAGCAAGCTTTAAACTTGAGACGAGCGGATACAAGGTCACTCAGGCTAGAAGAGTAGATAGTGAAACATTTGAGTGGAAACATCCAGATCTAGATCCAACCTTGTCAATCCACATACCTCTGCACAGCCATATACCCCGTGTATTCCTAGACAGAAAAACACGTTATACGATAGCTGGTGAACTCGACGTGAAAGTCAGGGGTGAGAGGTACGTGCGTGGTTTTGCCACCATGGACGTTGAAGGGTTGGGTCATTACGTAGATGAGGCTTCTACGTCTAGAGAGGCTCCAAAGGTGACCAAGCTTTCACGGTCTGATATGCGATTGCTTGAGGCATTTGCATTAGTAATGCAACAACAGCAAGCCACTGAACGGAAAGAAGCAATGGCTACTAAAGCCTTGCAATCTGTTGTGGGGTTGCTAGATCAGTTTGACGGGAAGTTTGACAGCGCAGACAGTGATTTCAAGGAAAAGCACTGGGCAATAGCGACAACTGAGACGTAGGTTTGACTTGGCGGGCTTTCTGAACCAGTACCTGCACTTGTGGATCACGGGTCGGAGATCAACATCATTTCCAAGGTGTATGAGAAGGGACATTGGTCAATCGAAAGGAATCATGGTTGGGTGCTTCGAGCTGCAAATAACCAAAAGGGTGAGTTATACGGAGCTTGTCCCAATATGCGTGTAAGGATTGGAGATGTAGAGGTTGATCAGCATTTCTTTGTACAATCGTCTGCCTCCTATCCTGTCATACTGGACCAACCATACATCACCGCTGTTCGAATGGAGACAAAGGTGATGAATGATGGATCTCATTATGCCAGAGTTTGGAGTCCTGATGATAAGTACTCAATACAGTTTTTGACGGTTCGTTCAAGACATGAGCGGAACCGACAAACCCTTAGAGATTCTCAGACGAAGAGATGTAAGGGTTTTCGTAGTCCACTCCTGTAGAGCGGGAAGGCAGGAGTGTAGAACCTGCTGTTGAGGTCCCGTTAGAGTTGGAGAGACATGTACAAAGGTCTGGAGACAGGTGTAGTGTACAGAGTTGGCAGTCTGGATTGCTGATGTTTGAGGCAGATGGGTGGAGTCGATTTACAAGAGTTGAAGATATGGGGAAAAATACAAAAAGATGGATGGCGAAACAGGTATCAGAGTTGTGGCATGTAGGAGTTCTACCTGAAGACGAAGTGGTTTCTGGCTTGTTTGAAGAATTTATGTCTGTACAGTCAGTTGTTGGTTGGTTAGACAATGTGAGTAGATTGATGGAAGGGAAAAATAGTGTGGCGGTGATCTCTATCCACTCTCGACGCATATATGAAGAGATTGCTACGTACGTGCAGTTCTTTCTTCATCCGATGCAGAATAATGAGGGGAGAGAAGCAAGTTGTTGGTGTGCACTCCCTCATGAAGCAGACGTCCATGCGAAGTACAAATCTGTACTCAGAAAGGTAAGACCGGTAGCAGCTCAACAAGTATAGTTAGTAGGGAATGAGCCTATATTGCGTGATCATAGACGAGTAGGGCACCAGTTTACTGAGGAGACATTGAAGGAGCTCCAGATAGGAGGGGGTGATTTTTTGACTGAGGTTGAGAAGACAGTGTTTGAACAGATGATAGTGAAGCATGGTAAAGCATTCTCTTTTTCAGCAGAGGAGATAGGTTGTGTGGACCCAACGATTATAGCGCCTATGGTTATATTCACAATCCCTCATGTGCCTTGGGACCTGAAACCAATCCCAGTTCCTCGTGCTTTGTTGCCTAAACTCATCGAGTTGTTGAAGGAGAAGGTACAGATGGGGATACTTGAGCCATCTATGGGGCCATATTCTAGCAGGTGGTTCACTGTACCCAAGAAGTCAAGAGCTTTGCATTTTATTCAAGACCTACAGCCTGCGAATAACGTAACCATTCGTAACGTTGGGACGGGTCCTGTGATTGAAAAGGTAGCAGAGGCATTTGCAGGGAGAGCTATCTATTTGATAAGAGATCTATATTCTGGTTATGATCAGTTTCAGCTGGCTGTGGGTAACTAACTATGCGTACACCCTTGGGATTGATGCGGATGTGTACTCTTCCACAAGGAGCGACGAACTCGGTGGCTCATATGCAGAATGCGATGCATAAGGTACTAAGAGAGTTTGTGCCTGATGTTACCATTCCATTTCTAGATGATATTCCTATAAAGGGTTGCGCGGTTGAAGACAAGGATGAAGCACTACTTGCGAATGGGTGTAGAAGGTTTGTTGCGGACCATATCAAGGATGTAGAACGTATCTTGACTCGTTTGGAGGAGGTACATCTCACCCTTTCAGGAGCTAAGTCAAAGTTTGGTGTGTCTGAGATTTTAGTGGTTGGACATTTGTGTGGTGCTTTTGGAAGGCGACCAAACCCGGAGAAGGTTGAAGCCATAGCTAGGATGGCAGACTGTAGGAATATCACAGAGGTTCGACGTTTTCTAGATGTTTGCGTATTTTATCGTTTATCCATTCCTCATTATGCTCATGTTGCTGAGCCTTTGTATGCATTATTGAGGAAGGGTAAGCGGTTTGTATGGACCTCAGTCCATTGAGAAGCTATGAATAGGTTGAAGGAGGCTCTACAGTCTCCACATGTTCTGAGAAGAGTAGATTACGGATGTGAGAGACTTGTCATTGTCACAGTATATACTAGTCCAAAGGCGATTGGTTGGGCGATAGGTCAAGATGATGCGGATGGTATGCGGCTTATCTCTAGGTTTGGAGCTAAGATCTTGACAGACAGGCAACGAGACTATCCTCAGATGAAGCGTGAGTTGTGGAGAGCGATGACAGCAATGAAGACAGATCGTGAGTTTCTGATTGGTGCTCATGTAGTCTTAGAAACGGATTGTCTACCTCTACTAGGCATGATATCCAACTGTACCACGCCAGACATAGCAATGTTATGTTGGATTGCTTATATTAGAAGCTTGAATCCAGAGTTGAAGCATATAAAAGGAAAGGAGAATATGGTCGCAGATATGTTGTCAAGGGCTCGATTTGTGGATGAGGATGTCATGATTTCAGAAGCTGAGGAAGAAGAGAGAAAGGATGCTCAGTGTCAGGTTAATCGACGGGCTACAAACTTGGAGCTGTTGAGGTTTAGAGAGGAGCTTTACACAAGTAGACTTCGTGACATAGGGTATTATCTGAGCTTGTTGGAGAGGCAGGAGAGGTGGAGCAACGTAGAGTTCAGAGAGATAAGGAAACAAGCTTACAACTACCTTCTACGTGATGAGTATCTTTGGAGACGGCCGCAGAGGAGAGATGGAATGTTCATACGAGTAGTGGACGATCTGCAGACTAAGCAACAACTAATCAAAGAGTTCCATGATACTTTGTGGGCCGGACATCGAGGGATTTGGGCTACCTACGTCAAGTTGAAGGAAAGGTATTGGTGGAAAGGTCTGTATCAGGATGTGATGAACTACGTCAGTTCTTGTCTACATTGTCAATTCTACTCAAAGATCCGGTATAGGAATGGCCTTGTGCCAACTTATCCGCCTTGCATTCACTTCCAGTGGGTTCTCGACTTGGTGGTAATGCCTCTAGGGTTATGGGGCATGCGATATTTAGTTTTAGCTCGTGAGGATCTCTCCAACTTTGTAGAAGGACGAGCTTTGAGGACGAAGATCACAGAGGGGATATGTAAGTTTATTCTTGAGGATATTATCTGTAGATATGGGTCTGTAGGAAGGCTACGGGCAGATAGAGGAGAACTACGTAGTACAGAAGCAAAAGAGTTTTTTGCTCGATATGGTGTGAAGCTCAAGCTTACTACTGCGATGAATCCAGAGGGGATTGACAAGAGCGAGCGAGGACATCCATCAATAGTTCAGGCTTTGGTGAAGACATGTGACGGTAAGCATAGAGAGTGGCCCAGGTTACTCCTTTTTGCTTTATGGGCAGATAGAACAACTCATTGTTCTACTACATGATACATGCCTGTTGAGTTGATGTTAGGGCAGAAACCGATGATGCCAGCAGAAGAAGACTTTCCTACCTGGGCTACCTTGCCATGGGAGGACAATGTGGACCGTGTGCAACTTCTCTCACTATGAATCAGACAGCTAGAAGCGGAGGATCTCGCTGAAGCGCAGCTACGGCTGAAGGCGGCTCGACTTGGGAACAAGGAGAGGTTTGATAAGACTCATAGACTTCGGCCAAAACTGATACAAGTTGAGGACTGGGTGTTGGTATACAACATCACATTGGAGAACCAACACTCTACAGTTCGAAAGTTTTCGAGAAGGTGGTTTGGCCCGTACCTTGTCTCAGATGTACATCAGAATGCTACTTATTCCTTGCAAGAGCTAGATGACACGCATTTAAGACTTCCAGTTGCTGAGAAACGAGTGAAGCTATTCAAAAAGAGAAGGGAGACTGTGGAGCTAGCTGAGTTCTTAAGTTCAGAGCAGACAAGAGCAAATGAAGATCTTTTTGAGACGGTCGAGGAGAGCGAAGACGATTTGGAGGACCACGACGATCGATGACGGATTGGCACATACCAGAGGATGTGCAGGTTTGGAGGGGGTGAATGTCGTGTTGTACATGGGTCTGTACAGTGAAAACTACTTGCAAAGAGATCTTTTCTTTGTTGTGTAAAAGAAGCTGCCATGTAGCTTATCAAGCTGGGCAGGAGCTAAGCTGGGGTGGTGCTTGACAATCTGCCCCCTAGCTTGAGTTGGAATATCACCCTAAAGGAGTCGAAAGACACCAGAATGCAGAGCTCAACGAAGAGAGCGACTTCGTGCTTCCAGTTTTGACAGAAAGTGCTTTAAGTAATAGTTATCACGTGTTTTAAACTGAGAAATATGCGAAAGAGGGAAATATGTCGATTCTGACTCGTGACTCGAACTCAGAATCTGATTGCGTAGGTGTGTAGGTGTTCACAAGTACTATAGTTTTGACTCTTTACTCGTTTAAAACGGAGTTGTATAGAGAAGTTAGCGTAGAGAAAGCTAGTACAGACTTTACAGGAATATTTCCTTAGTAAAGCATATGTACAGACTGTAAAAGCTTTTTGAACGGAACCAAAGGCCATCCCAGTGATAGGGCGCCTGCCTAGGAGGGAAGTGGTCTCAAGATCAATCCCTCTTGGCCTCTTGTTCTTATTCTGGCATGTTGGCCTCCCGGAAGGGAGTCTATGTTGGATATGCAGCCACGTCTTGCATATCTAGGGGCGGGAGACCGGTATCTCCTTTAATCGTGGGCTTCCTGGCCTAAGCCTCCGCATGCCATCCTGAATATACTATGGGAGATACCTAGTGCGCATATGGGGGGGCTGTAAGTCTTGTGGGCAGCCTCATAAGTGTTGGGGTTTCGGTCTACATTGGATGGCTTGTAGTATATTCAAGATGGCATCAAGATGGCATCAAGAGCACAAGAAACTTTTGTTAATTTGTTAAATAACCATCGAGTCAGCTTAAGATGGGGAATGAGGCTATGAGAACTTTTATTAGTGAAGGGGTAGAGTTTGTGGAGACAACTGTGAAACTTGTTTTAAAAAGGGGCCAACTTTGTAAATAAAGCTTTGTACGCATAAGGACAGCAGGGGAGCAGCTTAAGCTAGGGCCCTGCTTCTGATAAGTGAGTGCACTTATAAGGACAGCAGGGGGCAGCTTAAACTGGGGCCTTAACTTTTAGGTTAAATACCTGCGGCGGCTTGGGATCGAGGACACTTTTTCAAGGGATTTTTCTGAGAGAATTGAAGCGGAAGGAGGAGGATTAGGGATTTGGGGGCTGAGGACACGCAGGAGAAGCTAGGAGGCTGGAGAAGGTCAAATTGCTCACAGATTGAATTGGGAGAGCATCCTAAGGGAGAGAGGCAAGAGTTTTAGGCTTGGACGTTGTTTAAATAAACTGTTCTGGGGAGAAATTACTCTCAGGATACAGTTCTATTGAGAGAGATCGTTTGAAAATCTACAAAGGACTTTTGATCGACGTTGGATCAGATTTCCGAGAGTTTCAGTTGAGCAAGGAGAGGAATAAGATTCAAGGGCCTGAATTTCTCTATTAGGTTCGGATTGAGACGTACTGGGTAGACTTTTGGCTTGACGGGAGAGAGAGGTGCGCAGGAGAAGAAGAGGGAGATTTTCTGTATAGTTGGAGAAATTGATGGTGCAGCCGACACTGAAATAAAGTTAATTGAATTTTGAGAGACCTATCTGTGTATCCAAGGTGTGTTTGAGTGCTTGTTTTTGTAATTGGTGGACGCAAGAAGCGGGGTATTTGGAGATCTCATCGTCAGCGACTACTTGTCTTTCTCTTCTGGTCTCTTCTTTGATCGATCACAGTCAGGAGGTCCGCCCTCTCCAAGAAAGACTCTCGCTCCGACAATGCCCGAAGATACCAGCGGACGATTTCAAATTTCAGATCAGCGAGCTCTTACTGAACTCCGCCTCGACCTGCACTTAGTTCTTCGAGTAATCTGAATTGAGATATTATCATCTCCAACACTATAATAAAGATTACTCACAAAAGGTCAAGCCAAACCCACTCTAAACGCGAAGAGAATCTGGGTTACACTCAACTAGACTATCCACCATAGCCTGGAGCTTGAAGGCTCAACTCGAAGAACTAAGGCCTCCAAGCCCTACCTGCGAAGTATACCCTTAGTGGGCTCTCCCACCAACTCGCTCTAACGGCACTAACGGCCTTATCGGGATGCGCCACTTCGCATTCGGTCAACCTAGCCGAGGTACCAAACTGACGTGACAACATCTTCCACATCCAAGATGCTCACAGAGGATAGGGTTACTCGAACTTCAGTGACAAATCAGATTCAACTTTTGGTCTAACTTTATTAAGCTAGAAAGAATTAGGGGTCCAGTGAGCAGTTTTGGAGGCCGCCGGTACTGAATGCGACAGCGTGATTGAATGATTTGTCGTGTTGAAAAGCCGTGGTTACCAACGATTCTGCTTAACACTTCTTCTAAATGATTGTTCTCTTACTACATTTACAGGGACCTCATAGCATCACTCTAGAAATATTCCTGATGCATCTTTTATTGACAGCCTTCCCAGTTCTGCATGAGGACCCTTGTCACCACAAGATCCGCTGTAAGATTGCGAGAAAAACCTCCTAGCACAGCTGGCTCAGAATATTCCTGTGGAAAGCAGCAAAGCGTGTCCTACTTCGAGCTCATTGAATGCCAAATCTAATGTCGTCTGAAATCTTCCCATAAACTCTCTCTCATTTCACATCATACCAGTTGCGGATCCAGTGAGTTCGAAGAACTCAACACCGTGAAGGCTCTGGCTGAAGAGTGGCCTCTAATTGATAGATTGGTGGCAGACAAGTTGATCGCCTGACGTGGTCACGGGCTGAGGCTGCATGTCCTTTGCTTGAAGATCCGGCCACACCTGAACACGACAACTTCCACGTTAAGAAGCCTCACGAGCGAAACTTAATGCTGGTGAAATATTGCACTTCAAATGTAGAGATGAATCGACTAGGAACATGAGCTCACCACATCCTGGATTATTCAATTTTTCGAAACTCAACACAAGCCAACATGCAGGTAGAAGTTCGACGGAATCTCCTCTTATTACTGAACTGGAAAACTATAAACACTGAAGCATTATGAGTCTTTCGGAGGTCCTTTTCGTGATTCTCACCTCAGTTGATTTTCATCCAGCACTCAGAAATCAACCACCTGCGTCTTCTTTAAGGACAGAGAAGTTGGCCAGCTGTTTCCCCTGCAGTGAAACCTGAGACCTTCTCTGCAAAGCTGGATTCAGTGTGTTGAGCACCTCCATCACCACTGATAAGGACCAAAGTTCTCCCCACGGCCGTTCTTGAATTCTTCACCACAACCACTTAAACCAAAGTTCTCCTCGTTTGCCCAAATGTAATCGGCCCAAGAGACATCAAGCTTTCGGAGAATAATAACCTTGATACCCCAAAGATATATATACAACGACATTTCTAGGTCGGAATGAAGATAGTGTGGGACGGAGTCGGGATGTCCTCTAAAGAACTCCTCACATGCAAGGGAGCACTCAGTAACCAACGCGCTACTGAGCCTTAGTGGAAAGTCTCAGTTGACCTATCAGGGAGACGTGTGTCCTAGACATTTCAGTTCACTGACATGAACACTCTTTAAGTGTATACGTTCTTGATTAAAATTCACCTTCACAGATTTCACCAAATAGGATTGTGAAGTCTTGATCACCAAATAGGATTGTGAGGTCTTGCAAACTCATAGCCGTTGCAATGCCATTGCATGCGTAGCTCCTTGTTTAAATCTAATTTGATTTTCTTTTTACTTTCACAGCAGTTCTATTTTGTCCTCTCCATAATTTAACCCTCTAGTAATACAACAAACTATGTTATTTGAGAAAACGCTTGCAATGGAATTGCAGAGCTATGCATTAGTGATTTTTTAGATATATCCCCTTTTTTTTCTCTTTTTGGTTTCTATAACGACAACGTCGTTCTCGCTACTTCCTTTGACTCTCCAGTTTTCATCACAGTTCTATCTGTTCATTGTGCTACAGGCAAAAAGTTCCCTCTCTCTTTTCTGTGTTTTATGAATCAATGTATAACTATACTATCGCACAGCAAAAATTCTCTCTCATCCTCTCTTGTTTTCGCAACCAAGTACTATACTAATGTATAACAACAAGGAGCTCCGTTTGGAATGGAATTGCGGAGCTATGCGTTAGCGATTTTTCAGATAATCTTTTCTCTTTCTCTTCTTTCATCAGTTGATGATTATTCTGAAGAATCAAGGTATTATTTACTAACAGTAGTGTAAAATGAAGAAAACAAGAGCGCAACCCATATCCATATCGTTTCAGCATTTACTTATTTACAAAAGAAATCATTTCATTTCTTAGAGAAATTTATAACATATGTATTCTAAATTAATAAAAGAAGGATTATTATTGGATTCTTTATATGTTTTATATATTGACTACTATTTGCATATAGTAAATCTTATCAAAAATAATACTTGCTATAGTGTAACAAAAAGAACAAGAAAAAGAAAAACATTTCACATGATTACTATATACTCTGAAATTCTTTTCAGAATACTAGACATCTCGCTATCATCATGACAGCTTTATACAAAATAGATATTTTATTGTTCTGTATTTGTATAATTAATCATCAACTTTGCAAAATTCTAAAGTGGATGACAATGGGAAATGACGATGAAAATTTACTATCGTTATCTAAAGTGAGAAGTTTCACAGTACAATCTGGAGAAATATTTCATAATCTCAAAGCAAATGTTAGCATTCGTAAGCTCGGAATGTTTTCTGGTATCTAGGATGGAGATGGGTGGGTAAGTTCTGGCGCAAGCCCTAGGACCAAAGTGCTAACACACTGAAATACGTTTAGAAATTAACTTCTTGTTTTCTTCAGGAAAGATGGCAGCACACCCCTGAGAACTTAATTACCGCGGGTGGTAAATAAGTACAAATGTAGCCAAAGAAGAGCACAAGCCGTAGTGGACACCCTGGCTCTTTGACTAATGAGTTTTTTGAAGGACATGCGGAAATCCTCCTAACGTCGGGTACTCATAGTACTAATGGCAAGGCCACCAGACATAAGAGCAAAAAGGAGCCTACAAAAGCTCACGAGACTACCGGGCTAATTGCGAGCCGAAGGGGTACCAGAATAAGCAACAAGCTCTGAAACAATGCTCGAGGAGTTCAGCTTTTTAGAGTAATGAATTCCGGTATTTTTTGAAATTTCGAGTGTTGGACCAAACCTGTCGTAAATTTCCCGAAGAAAATATCTTTGTCGAAAAATCTTTGTATGGACCAAATCTGTCGGATATGCTTTGCCTTTCTCCGGAAATTTCCACTTTTCAAGTAAAAACTCCCCGAGCACTGCTCTGAACCGATAGTAAGAAGGAGCTCCGCTTGCAACCGAATTGCGGAATTTATTTAATTATTTTTCATAACGACTCTACAAGTCCACTTTTGCTACTACTTTTCACTTTTCGATTGTCACCCCGATCCATCCATTTGTTAAATATCATTAGAGAGAAGCATTGTAACACTTCTTTCATTAGTTCTTGGTATCTTAAAGAAGGATCTTTTTTCAGAGATCTAGAGGTGGTATTTCTGAAAACCAGCAGTTAGGTAAGTCACTTTGAGGTGACAGCAGTTATGTATCAATAGTATATTAACCCACATTCTTTGTAGAGTAGTATGAGTCGGAGGTCCTTTCTGTCTATATCAGTTCTGAAGTCTAAGTAAAGCTGTGCATATTTCATCTCGGAATATTTCTGTTAAAGTTCTCTTTCTGATTAGTTTTAACAGGCTGGTAGTATTCTGTTGTGGGAGATAATGTTCTATATTCTGAGAGACTTGGGAATACAGTTCTCAGTTTGGTAACACGGTATCAGAGCTCAGGTTGCTCAAGCTAAGGGTTTAAGATTCTGATAATCTGATATTTAATTTTTGAGAATTTTTGGACTCATCTTCTCAGCAAGATAGCATCCATGGCTGCTACTTTCAGTGAGTTTGGTTTGAATGAGAGCACTAGACTTTCAGATCCTAACAATTACAGTTCCTGGAAACTGATCATGAAAGTCATTATAAGTGAGAAGGATTTATGGGGTGTGGTTTCTGGAGAAGAGAAGCTTGCTCCATTTATGATGAGAGTTCTCTTGAAACTCTAAGATTCATTAAGAAGCAAACTAGAGCATTATCCAATATTCTGCTTGCTGTGAAGGAGAGTATCAGACTTACTATTGAGGCTTGTGATACAAGAAGAGAAGCTTGGGAGAAGCTAGCTATCAGATATGATAATATGCGCAAAAATAGAGTAGCAAAGTTGAAGAATGATTTACACTCTATCAAGATGGATGAGAGTGCAGATATTCATGAGCACCTTGAGAAGATAGATGGTATTTATGTGCAGCTAACCAGAGCAGGAGGGACATATGGTGATGAAGATCTGGTTTCTATAACTTTGTATAGTCTTAGTACTCCATACATTCATTTTGTTTCTGATATCAACAGAATGGAAAGTATGTCAACTTATTAGGAGTTGTGCAGTTTACTACATGAAGAAGAGCAGCTGATCAGAAAGTTTTTTCTTCAGAAGAATCAAGGATATGCTTTTATGATGAAGACTTATAGAAAAGAGAGCAGCGATTTCAGAAACATGGGTCTTCCTATTCAGGAAATCAAGACACAACTTTCTGTTCATTCTGTAAGATGTCACGTCAGTTCAGTACAGAGTGGCTAATCCCGGTAGGGCCGTTAGTGCCGTTAGGACGAGTTGGTGGGATAGCCCATTGGGGATATACTTCATAGGTAGAGCTTGGAGGTCTTAGTTCTTCGAGTTGAGCCTTCAAGCTCCTGGCTATGGTGGATAGTCTTGGTGAGTGTAATCTGGATTCTCTGCGAGTACATACTGGATTTGGCTCGACTTTGGTGGTTGTTTAGTGCCGGTTGGTATGATAGAGTAAGTACATGTCGTTTATCATTGTGGTATACTTGTGTATGTGTATGACATCGTCTATGTGTTATGTGTATGTGTGATGTATCTCTGACAGCGATGTATGTTCTGTAGCGATGTGTATGTTCATGACAAAGAAGAAAGGCCACAAGATTGAAGAGTGCAGAAAGAAGTTGAGAACTTGTTTTTTCTGTGGAAAGAAAGGTCACAAGATTGAAGATTGCTATGCTATAAAGGCAAATGGAGGTCAGAATTCTACATCAAGTAATATTTCCGTTCAAGAAGATGCACATGAAAAGAAGGATGTTGGCAATATGTTTATTACCAGCTTGATATCTACAACAACAGAAGATAAGAATTGATATATTGATTCTGGTACTTCTAAGCACATGACCAGCCAAAGATCACTCTTGAAGGACTTTTCAGCAACTGCATGCTCTAAGGTTACTCAAGCTGATTGTACAAGATGTGAAGTTCAAGGAACTAGAGTTGTGACAGTAAAAACAAGTGAAGGAGATCTGAAGAGTATACAAGAGGTACTCTTTATTCCAAAATTCACTAAGAACTTGCTTTCTGTTGAAAAAATCACAGATCATGGAATAAAGGTGATTTTTGATGATACAAAGATACAGATACTGGATGCTTCACATAATCAGAATATTGCTTCAGGAAGGAGAGATCAGAAGTCAGGATTATATATCTTGAATGTTGAGCCTCAAGTCCAAGAAGTCTCTATGGTCGTTGATTCTTATAATCAAGCAAGCCTTTGGCTTAAGAGATTTGCACACTTGAACTTTGGAAGTCTGAAACATATGATGGATAATCATATGGTAGAAGGACTACCAAGAATGAAGCTACCAACTACTGGAGATATATGTGAAGGATGTATATTTGGAAAATAAAGCAGAAAGAGTTTTCCAAAGGAGCCAAGAACAAAAGAGTTGTTGGTCTTGGTCCATTCAGATGTTTGTGGACCCATGCAAACAAGCTCTATTGGAGGCTGTAAGTACTTTCTGACATTTATTGATGATGTGAGCAGAAAGACATGGATATATTTCTTGAAACAGAAATCTGAAGTATTTGAATACTTCAAGAAGTTCAAGGCTCTTGTAGAAAATCAAAGTGGCAAGAAGATTAAAGTTCTCAGATCAGATGGAGGAGGAGAATATTGTTCTAGTCTCTTTACTCAGTTTTGTGAAGAGTATGATATTCAAAGACAACTTTTCATAGCTTATACTCCACAACAAAATGATGTAGCTGAAAGGAAAAATAGGGTGATTGTGGAAAGTGACAGATCCATACTGAAGGTCAAGAATCTTCCTAATTATTTCTGGGCTGAAGCTTGCAACACAGCTGTTTACAATATGAACAAAGCATATACAACAGCTGTGCAGCACAAGACACCTGAAGAGACATTTCCAGGAGTGAAACCAGATGTGTCTCACTTCAGGATTTTTGAGTGCACAGTTTACATGCACACAATGATGAGAAGAGACAGAAGTTGGATGCAAAATCTCTTAGTAAAGCTGTGCACATTTCATCTCAGAATATTTCTGTTAAAGTTCTCATTCTGATTAGTTTTAACAGGCTGATCTGTTATCAGTTCTAATAGACTGGTAGTATTCTGTTGTGAGAGATAAATTTCTATATTCTGAGAGACTTGGGAGTACAGTTCTCAGTTTTGTAACATCATTTTGCTACACGGAAGAAATTTATCACCTTCCGGTCTTTACAATCTACGTATAACTATGTTACCGCATATCACACACCTATGTGAAAACCTAGTGTGTAAGTTACAAGCGTTAACCAAGTGTCAAAGACAACTCTGGAGATTTAGGTGGACTGCGACCAAGAGGGGACGCCGGGAAGACGATTGCAAATCAAAGATTTACTTGCACATAATGGAAACAGGTAAGAAGTAAAACCCCAGTGCGGGTATAAAAGTAAGAAAAGGAATATTTTTCCCTATGTACTTTGGAGGAGAGAAATAAGTCTATTTTGTTCCAAGACACAATAGAAACTTTGTTTAAACATTTCTCAATCGATCTTGAACAGTTTGTTTTGAAATGAATTGTAGACTGTAGAGTTATCCTTTAAGAAAGTTTTATCTACAGAAGCATTTTAGGTTATGTGGTCAAATTGGTTTTCTCGCATACAGTGAACTCGTAAAATGAAGTCCTGCTGGTTGCCAAGATTATTTCTAGGGTCACCGGAAGTTTAAATTACACTTGTCACATATAGTGGGGGTTTTCCTGCTGCTAATATAGTTATTCGTGATAGGCAGAAGTTTGCTTTCGTGGAGTCCTCGCCCAGAATTAACATTCTAATTCGGCAAGTTGAATATAGATATGTCCAAAATTATTAAATAGTGTATAATATAGTATCAGTTTGTACGTCTTACTGAAAATAGATAGTAAATTCACGATGTTGAAAGAGTTAATTTTGATCTATCAGAAGATATATAAAAAGTAAAGATTTTTATGTTAAATTATTTGAAAGTTACATAGTGTGCGAATATGAAATTTATCTCCTCTTTTCCATTTTATATATAATATATATAAGAAGAAGAAATTATCATATTAGATATATAAGAAAGAATATGAGATTATTCGTCTCTTTCATGCTAAATATACCTACTGATAATTTATAATAAGAACAAAGTTTTATTTCAAATGATTTTTAATATATATTTCTAATTACAATTGATTATCATTTTACATGTAGTTTAAAATGGAAGAAACACTACCTTGGTGTCAGGTTTTGATTTGTTGCCAGCTTGCGAAGATCTAGGTCTCAAAGAGAGACATTTTCAGCAGCTATAATTTGAGATGTTGATGTCCCATCTGAAATCCATTAACGGGTGAGCAAAGAGCAAAAAGAGGAAGATATACGAATAATTCAACAAATACTTGACAAATTCAAGTTGATGTTCGAACTAGAGAAAAACATAAGAAAATCTACAATTAATCCTTTGGTTTCTCTCGAGATGAAGTACAATATCAAGTATAAAGAAATGATATATGTAGAATTTTGCTGATATCAGGAAAAATCTACGAGAGGTCGACGAGTGTTAACTGCAGACATCTGACGAGATCATCGGGTGAAAGACAAGTTCAATATGAGGAGAAACATCGAACCGATGTCCGAAGAAACTGTACTCAGCGAGCAGAATCAGATGTCATACGTCACTATGCTAATGATGCGAACGTGGCATGACAAGCATAAGAGTCCATGTATATTCAGTATTGCAGAGTAATCATTGGACAAATAAAACAGATGATAACGATCAAAATTGTGCATAGTTCCTATCTGTCAAAGAGAAGCTTAAAAGTCAGACGATACTACTGCATCACAATAGCAGCTCTTTCAAAAAGAGACATGTACATCATCTTCAATAGCACATCTACCTCCTCCACATCAATATAGGTTGATAGATCATAATATTTTGGTTAGGATCTAAGCTGAACACATTCAAAAATATCGTGCTTGCAAGCACAATATGTTCAATTGGATATGTTCAATTCCAATATGTTCTGGACCAAAAAAGTGCACATGAACACGAAGGAAAGAAGCAGATCTGTATGACTTATTCTTGAGAGGCAAGAGCATCATGTTCATATGTCATGATCTGATCACTTTCTCAAACGATAATTAGAAGGATGTGCACCTTCTGCGGGTATGAATTGACGTTCATCTTCTACTCAACAAGCGACGGAGTAGCAAATGTTACAATTGAGAATGAAGAAGGTGAAACGGAGCACACTAGCACAATTTTTTTTACATTGTGATAAAATCTAGTTCTTCTTGTTTAGTCTTGTATCCGCCAGCACCGGAAGTATATCTGATAGACTCAGCATTTGAGACTTACATGTTGGAGCTCCATCTCCTCGATGACACATATTATTCAGACAAAATCAATATTGGTATGGTCATTCATGACCATTGTATCACGACGTTTCAACAAACGAGGGTGTCACTTGATCTTTTTCTCTCACTCTGCATCTAACCGCTTTTATGAGATTCTTGCACACGAGTCTAGCGTCCATCCGGCTACCAAGCGCATCGAAATAAGACAAAACCGTCCCATGGTTCTTGATTCGTGAGAGATGTTAGAACCTTAGGTTGGCTCAAGCCCGCAGCTGTGGCACAGTTGCGCTAATTACGTCTCGGCTTATACGTGCGAGTTAATTAGTGATCGGCCCCAGATTCGTGGTCGCATGTAACCGGGTTCCCGCTGATTATCACAGTCACCGAGGCTCGAACTGCAATCGTGATCATGGTTACGGTCTCAACTGCACGGTTCAAACGGCGTGGTTACGGTCTCAACTACACAGTCACCGAGCTCAAAGCACAGTAATGGGTTCTCCGTCCGTTTTCCGTTCATTTTGAATTAGGCACAGTTCAACAAAAAATTGTCAGGTTTCTCAGATGTGCTCAGAAACGTAGTGGTCAATAGCATCAATAATCTTGATAGTCTCACAATGCGCGAAATGTGAGCATCAGTAACACATTCGCAGTGTTCGTTAACCTCGAGCTTTCGTTAATACAGCTTTGATATTGCGTCTGATCGCTTGATATTGCGTTTTGAAGTCTGATCTTCAGTGTATTGCGTTTTGAAGTCTGATCTTCAGTGATGTTTTGTTCTTCTGCGACAGTGAGCAGCTACGGGAGACGTAATTTACAGTACTTGGTGGACTGCTTGGAAACTAATATGTGTTGCTCTCATCTGTTACTGAAGGTTTCGGTCTTAGCGTATGCAGAAAGTGGATTCAGGACATATGACGGATGCGACAGATGCAGCAAAAAGTTATGTGGGTTGTTTTGTTCGAGATGTAAAAGTGAGCGGCTTGTCATCGATAAAATGTTTCAGATTACAGCTTCTGGTAGCGGATGAAAGTGCCAACGCGTGGGCCGTAGCATGGGAAGCTGGGAGAGATTTTCTAGGCATAAGTGCTTCGGCTTATAGTCAAGCGGAATTACGCGGAGATGACAGTGTTTTGATGGACCGGATCGTTGGTCAGCATTGGTACTGTCATTTCACCATTGTGACAAGTAAAGTTGTTGGAGGAAAATATATTCGGATCGACCAAGCACAACCCTGTGGAAAACGGCAGTTATTCGGTGTTTCTTCGTCTCTTCCAGATTCAGAAAGGCGAATATCTACTACTCGAATAGTCATTCCTACCCGATGTGTTATACCCGGGTCGAGCACAAGCACCACACCGGAGCCGGACATCAACTTTCGTGGAGAAGAGACACATCAATTACCTGCAGAAGAGAGACGAGGATGGGGAGATAAAGTAGCGAATTCTCATGATTATAAGAGTGGTTTTTTTGTGGGGTTTTCAGTGGGATGTATGGCCGTGTTATTATCGATGGTTATGTTTGCTTTTGCTATATTGAAGTGGTGGCGGTGACCGTTCGTGATGGACTGTAATATGCGTTACGCATACAGTCAAATTGTATCGTTACATTTTGAATGAATAGATGGCAGTCTTCTCGTATACACACTTCTTCGTCTATTGTGTATATTCTGGGTCATGTTATCTCCCTCTAGTGTTTACCGAAACTATAGAAATGAATCTAAAACGAGTGAGAGCTTGGAGCAGCGCGCTCAGTGCGCCAAAAGGTCGGTCGCACTGAGCGCATCTAGTCGCGTGCGACCGACCATTTGGTCAAGTCGTGTAGTGTCGCAGTGTAGTGTAGTGTCGCAGTGCAACAAGTGTTTCGTCGCACTGAGTCCTCATTGCGATATACTGTCGTACTCAGTGCGCAGTGCGACTGCCTTTACAATATTTTGCACTTTGCTCAGTGCGATACATTGCGCACGACAAGAGTGTAGTGTCTCAGTGCGACTTGTGTTTCGTCGCACTGAGCTCTCAGTGCGATATACTGTCGGTCGCACTGTACTCAGTGCGTAGTGCGACTGCCTTGCTTTATAATATTTCGCATTGTGCTCAGTGCGATACATTGCGCGCGACAAGTGTAATGACAAGTGTAGTGTCTCAGTGCGACTTGTGTTTCGTCGCACTGAGCTCTCAGTGCGATATACTGTCGGTCGCACTGTACTCAGTGCACAGTGCGACTGCTTTTACAATATTTCGCACTGAGCTCAGTGCGATACATTGATGGTCGCATTGAGCTGTTGGGTTGTAGGCTAAGTGCGACCAGCGATAGATTCGCCTCTCAGTGCGATCCTGGACCGGTCGCACTGAGCGAGCGAGGTTAACTGCGTAAGGGTACTTTGAGGTGTTGGGGTGGGGAGGAGAGTTTTAGTAAAAACATAGTTAACCAAATGATAAAAGAACCCACTTTATTAACTTCTTCCAGTTTTTCCCTACATAGATTAACCATATCAGAAAACAACACACTTTATTAAATTGATTTCAGTTTCTTCATAAATTCAGTCGCTTGAACGGTAGTGCAAGAACGCCAAATCACGTTGCAGTCCTCTTCTAACATAGCGCCCCAGTAATTCTTCAGAGCAGGATAAGGATCTCTACCAAAAACCTATCTATACTTGACAGCAACATAACCTGGGGTATCTTGGGTGCTGTTTGCCCATGATTTCAACCATGGGTAGAGTACATTCATGAGATAATCATCTCTGTCCATGTCACCTGACTCAGGCATGAAAGGAGGGGGATGGATTGCGTTGTATGGATGATTAGTACTATTCTTCTCAGGAGAATCATCTAGCAACAACACATCTCGTGTACACAAGTTAAACGCGAACAGTCGAGAAAAATCCTTCAGATACAAGTAATTACCACTAGCAGCTTCTCTGGTAGTCTTGAAACGACTACACATGGGTTGTGCGAAGATTCTACAGATCTGCATTATACAATAATGAGACAAGGTAAATAGAAATAAAGTGAAACAAAGTGAAGATATATATAGTACGATTACAATTAACAGAAACAAAGTGGAAAGAAAATGGAAACATTGTGAAGATCTGTATCCTACAACCAAGAAACGGAAGTATAATTTTAATAGCAATGAGTTTGTTTGCAGTTACCTGGCCTGAAGCGATCCCTGTAGGCAAGTACTTTTTGGTCTCCATGGATCGAAGGAGGGTGTTGCAGTTGTGAAGAGTTTTGGATGTCCATATCAGCACTTGAAAATCCTGACAGCATATCTCCATGAACTCTTAACTCCTTTTCGTGCCACATAGAATAAATCCTTTTTGGCACTCTGAACTTGGTAACCTCTCTCTTTAGCTCCTTGAAGCTCTAAGTCATTACGTCCTGTTCCTATCAACAAACCGTTCAGATCTAGAATAAGTGTCTTCCTTCTGATCACACTAGGATCTGTCAATCTGGGATAGAAGAGTTTAGAAGAACGAAGGCGAGTGACATCGTTCTTTAACCTCTCCAACTCCTCATCCTGTAGTTGTATGCGGTCGTACATGTCTTGTTCTCTCTGGCTCGCTTCTGTTATACGGAGGTTTAAACTTTCTTCTTCTTCTCTTTTCATCGCAAGTCGAACATCTAAATCTTCCTCCTCCCTTCTCTTGTTCAAAAGAGTCTCTGATTCCCCTACATGGCATGGATGTAGAAATTTTAGAAGAAAAAATTATATCAATGCGATGTACAAAGTTTAGACTAATAAAGGCCTCAGTGCGTCAGTGTGTATTGGTCGCACTGAGCGCGCGAGGTTAACGCGGCGCACAGTGTGACGAGAGCCCCGTCGCACTGTGCGCGCGAGCTTAACGCGTAGTGCTACGGCCGCGCGCTCAGTGCGACTGTGTTCTGTGCTAGCAAGACTGCTCAGTGCGACAGGAACACTGTCGCACTGAGCGCGAGTCCGACTGTCTTGCTCAGTGTGACAGGGACACAGTCGCACACAAAAATCTTCAGTGCGACGTGCGATTATTGTCGCACTGCGCACCTGACCTTAAGGCCGCGCTAAGTGCGACCTCATGCCCTTCGCACTGTGCTATCATCTATGACCTATGACCGATGTACAACATCACCAAACAAGGATTTCACTGAACTCTACACACTTCAACAAGGATTCCATTGAACACTACACACTTCACTGAAGCAAGAGATATGAAAGAAATTTACATAGATAGCCAAAGTAACTCAGAGAAGCACATAATACATACACAAATAACCAGAAAACACAACCAAATAATACACAAAGATACCCTAAACATAGATAGCTGAAGTAACTCAAAGGAGAAAATAGACTTACCTCTATCATCGTGGACGTGGCCAACACCAAGCTCATCCACCATTGGATTGGGAGTACTCTCTTGTACTTCGTGCGAAATGGAGAATACTAACGCCTCCTCTCTCAAGATATCCAAGTGTCGCATGAGATGGGTTAAAGCCATCCCACAGAAAGTCTCTACGGAGACTCCTTTCCTCTGTTCTCGTATGTGCTTCTGCAGATGTAACACTTCTACCTCCAGATTCTCGAACATGAATAAGGACCAATCATAATCCTTTTCTTCTCCTTCCACTTTAGATTTGACGTACAAAGCAAGTTGACCTGTAACAGCTTTAGGCCTTCTTCTCGCCAAGAGAACCGCATTCAAACACTGAAAAGCAGATCTCCATCCCTCGTATGCACATTCTCTTGCAAAGTATCTTTTCCCCACTTTATCATACTCAGGAAACCAATCGTCTATTCGAACATGTCTCACAAATGAGGGTAAGATCACTGATCCTTCAGGAATAACAAAGGCTTCCCGGATTAAGTCAAGGGTCAACTTGAACTCTCTATCCCCAATTTTGGCCATTCGTGTTGCTGCATTATAGGATTGGATGAAAGCCATACAAACTCCAATCTGACATAAACAAACATTACACATTACAATAAATAGAGTGTATAACGAACCATCACCCAATAAAAGGAAGCACATTACAATAAATAGAGTATATAACCAACCATCACCCAATAAAAGGAAGCACTTTAAGTCAAGAAGGGACTAATGGTAGATTACTTACGTCAGGCCGAGGAAAGTCGAAGGAGAAAGCGATCAATAATCCCAACTTCTCTAGATCGTCCTCGTCTATTTCGCTCAAAGCTTGACTAATACTTTCTTTATCCATCCATTGCCAAACGATACGTCTCTCAACATCGTGTTGAGAAGTAAACGTAATTAAGAAGGGTCCTTCTTCTCGCGGTGTCATACTTGCACCTCCTTGCACCTCGTTCCTTCACTGCGGGCTGGTTCGCCCCTAAACTCTTGGCTCCAAGAGATCACTCTGAAAATAAAGCGAGTATGTCAGTTAATATAGGAATGAGAAAACGAGCCAAATATCGAAGAGAAAACAACACGACGCACTCGCGCGCACAGTGCGACGGGGCTCTCGTCGCACTGTGCACCGCGTTAACCTTGCGCGCTCAGTGCGACCAGTACACACTGACGCACTGAGAGTGCGACGAGAGCCCTCCGTCGCACTGTGCGCGGGCCCGGTTACAGGCTTTTTCACTTCTAAACTTTGTACATCGCATTCATATAATATTTTCTAATGTCCGATAGAAGAGCAAAATTCAGAGTAACGAGAGAATCGCCAACAACATAAGGAATCGAAACTCCAAGTGGTCGACCAACAAGGAATGAAAACTCCAACTGAAGATCGCTAATACTCCAAGTGGTCGATCGGTAGTTGCCTCTGGGCGGAAGTGCGTTCAGTGCGACTAGGCGGAAGTGCGAAACTAGTGCGGAAGCGTGACAGTGGGCGGAAGCGAGTTGTAGCGCGACAGTGGGCGGAAGCGAGTTGTAGTGCGACGGTGAGGTTCAGTGCGAAGCTTGTGAACTAGCGGAACCAGTGCAAAGCTTTTGAACTAGTGCGACTGCGCGGAAGAGTGTTAAACAAGGAAGCTTTTGAACTAGTGCGACTGCGCGGAAGAGTGTTAAACAAGGAAGGGTTTAGATGCGGTGTAAATCGCGATCAGTGCGATGGTGGGTGAAAAACCTAATTTCAGAACTAAATAAGTGGTCGCACTGAGCGACAAGTGTAGTCTTTAAAGACTTACCGCACTGCAGTCAGTGCGACCAGTGTATAGTCGCACTACAGTAAGTGCGACCGCTGTATTGTCGCACTTAGCGACAAGTGTGGTATTTAGTGTAATGTTTAGTTTTTAGTTCTTGTTCTAGTTAGTTTTTGAAATGTTTAGTTTATGAGTTTTTAGAGGTTCATATATCATCCACAAATTAAAGGAACAAATTAGAGTCACCCTCCAGGGAGTTGAACCCTGACAGGCCAAATCGACCTGGTCCGACAGGGTGTCCTGCACAGAACAAAACATATAACACAAAAGCCACAAGCAAAAAGATACAAAATTATCGCAAATACAATGAAGGACCACTAGATGCCCAGGTATGTTGTTGTCCACGAGATCTAAGAACAGTTATACAATGACGAACTTTTCTCTCAAAAGGTTGAAACGCCTTGTCAAGTGACTTCAAAAAAAGAGGATTGTCATGTTCCCGACTGCAAAGAGTTCTAAGAAAATCTAGAATCTCTTCACATCGCTCGACCAGATTGAATCTTTCTGTGTCTTCAGCTGCTCCTTCTTCAGATGCTCCTTGCTCCTGTACATAAACATCTTCTCCATCCTCTGTAAAATCGAAGTGAGTAGGATGTCTTGACATTTCTTCATCTACATGGCTTGGTTCACACCATGGGTTCATATCATCCGGTACAACTTCTCTGTTGAAAAAGCTTTCCTGACTACTGAAAACATAAAATGGATAACTGCACCGCCGGAATGTGGATGAAAACACGGGTTGTATCGTAGAGGTCTGAGCATAAGCTCTGACCAAATGCTTGCATAACAAGTACGGGCTATTTATAAATGAGTAACAAGAACATATCCATCTCTCCAGGTCTGTGAAATGAATACCCGGCACAGACACATCTTTACTCAGATATTTTCGCCAAGTGACACGAAACTGTTCCCACCAGCTAGGAAATAAACGTCCGTGAATGATTTGGTGTAAGGACACTTGCATATCTGCCACCAGATTTTCACAAATGATTAGCGTCAACTTATCTAAACGAGGACGGTTAAGAGCATATTTATAATCATGCTTCAATTTTCTCCAGTGACTCTCTACAATATTGGTAGTGCGTGACAAACAAAGGAGAGGCTTTGATGCTCTACTGAAAATTTCCCACTTGCCTGGACTGTACTACTCTCGCCAGAGATATATCCACAAAGACAGCAGGTTAGAATTTTTACAGAATTCATAAATCTCAGGAACAGCGGTACAATGTAATACGTCAGGAGTAAAAAATTTACCTTCTGTTGATGGTATAAGTGAATGCAAGTTGAAATGTTTGGTAATCATATCAACCACAACCTTCCGTTGTTCAGCATTACACAATTGATCAACAACTTCCACGCTCTCTGAGAACCAATTTACATCAATAAAAGAGAAAAATGTACTTGCCTCCACACTGTTGTATGATCCAGTGGCTCTTCCTATGCACATACATCGAACTTCGACAGCTGACTGAGCATGCTTCAAACAAAGCTGAATATACATGACAGTAAAAACCGATCGTAATGCTGATATCTGACCAATGTCTTTGTCTGTGAGTGCGAACACAGGACGTAGTCCTCTCTCTCTTAACTTCTCAAACCACATCGTAAGAACCTTCTTTCTATATTGTTCCGTGAGTGATCTAGAACTCTTCTTCGCATCACCTTGTCTCAAGTAGAACATGTAGGATAGAGGCATACCAAAACCTCCGAAGTTTGCAGCAATAACAAACAACTCAAAACGCATAGAGTTAGTTTTAAAAGTACTGTCGATGATAATTTCTTTCACACTATCTATATGTTCAAAAAATGGGGTGCATATTGCAAAAGCAATGTATTCGTCTGTCTGTTCATACAACACCTCAACAAAACCTTTCTCGGCTAAAGCTTCACTGCGTATCAACAAGGATGCAGACTTCACTTGATCATCTATATCACGCAAATACTGTCTGGACTGAACTTCAGCAATCCAAAAATTCACCTGCGCCCGAGTTATAGTCAAAGGACTAATGATCTTTTTTTCACATAATATACGGTATACCTCAGGCTTCCGGAGATTTAATCCAGATATAGACTCCAGAAACGTGATAGCATCCGCAGGAAAACAATGAGCCTTATGCGTCGGCTTCTCATGTGAGAGCAAATGTTGACAAGTTAAATATATTAACTTTTGCTGCACGTCCACTGTTATTCGTAAAGTGCCATTGCACTCCGATCTATCAATCTTCCGTTTCTTTTCTGGTTGTCTTACCTGTGATGTGGATCCTTCACCTTTCTCTCTGAATTTGATCCGGTCAGATCGTGAGGTACACCATAATGTCGTCCTTAAGATCGAACAGTCTTTCACAAAAACAAGCGGGTTACGTACTTCCCAATAGTATCCAGAGGCTACTTCCATATTCGGAATGATGTTTGTCTTCAGCCAAGACGTGAAACACAGGGACAAGTTACCAGAGTTTAAAGTCTGCAACTCATGCATGCAACTCTCGTCTGAAAAATAGACTTTCAGTCGGAAAAACACAAATCCGTCTTTGCTATCTTCATCTCCGAAGCACTCTTTCACAACATCAATCATTTCTGAATGATCACACTCCACTGTCACTATGAAAGCGTTATCATCATCAATCTCATTCTCCAAGCCAGCTTCGCATGCTGTACTAACAGCATGTTGTTTGTTGTAACACTGGTTACATTGTTTGAACACAGCTAAATCAAGAGGATTATGTCCTTTGCGAGCACGCGTGAATGCGCTGATTGACAATGTCCGATTGCATCGATTGCAATAAACCATCTCCATGATAAAGCAGACAACGAAGACTCAGCTTGCAGCTCTCTCTCTCTCTTCTCTATCACCAAGCTCATTCAGCGTAATTCAGCGGAATTCAATTCAGTAGCGAGGACGCCCGACAATAGCTTGGCTTGACGAGTCGCAGTGAGAACGCCTGAAGTCGCAGTGAGGATGACGCCTGGAGTCACAGTGAGGACGCCTGGAGTCTTCAATGCCGCCGTCACGGTATAATTATGGACAACGGATAAACAATCAACGGACAACAAACGGACGGAACGGCTGGGACTGCAGTTCTAAACTGTGAACGGCTGGGACTGCAGTTCAAAACTGACTGTAATTCAGATCGCACAACTGTTCGAGGCTCGCAGTTGCAGTTCGAGCCTCGGTGACTGCGATAATCAGCGGGAACCCGGTTACATGCGACCACGAATCTGGGGCCGATCACTAATTAACTCGCACGTATAAGCCGAGACGTAATTAGCGCAACTGTGCCACAGCTGCGGGCTTGGGTTGGCTGCCTGCTCGATGATCGAAATGCCGAACTGTGAAACACGGGAACTCGAATCAAACTGAATGGTAGGTCCAACTAGAACATTGACTCGCTCTAGCTTAATTCTCGATATTATTAATATCGAGAATGTGAAAGTTATCAGTTATCAGGAACTGATATCATGAAAAATCTCTTTATAACAATATCAGGTTAATGGAGTCAAAGTCGATATCTCAAACTCTAGAATTTATAAGACAAATGAGATATAAGGATATGAGCAAATGTGGAAAAATAATTTAAGATAAGATATAAAAAACACTAATCGTAATCAAGGATGATATTTATACAGCCAAGATGTTCAAGTAGATATCGACGTCCTATATCTATATCAACATTGAAGGTTTAGAGTTACTTATATAGAGAAGACAAAAATTGAGAGTGATATCATACCGACCTAGATTTTGAGATAGATATCGAAGACCGAGATAGAACTCGTACATTTAGGTGTAGGGTTAGTTTCAAAAAGCAGTACAAGGATATAGACAGGGATATCTCAACAGCTCAACTTTCAAGATAGATTAGTGTTAGATAATTTAATTTAGATTTCAAGATAAATCTATGTTAATCATTTAAGTTTAGGTTTTTCATTGCATATTTTTGGACATGTCACCTGAGATATGAGTTGCACAGCAATAAAAGAAGTGAATGCATCCTCACCTCTTTGTGGAGTAATGTTTTCTCTTCGACGAGGAGATATTTTTCTCACCTACTTGCAGTCATGTGTTGGAAAGTTTGCTAGAACATCTGAAGTTGTGTTTTCTGAGCAACGAGATCAATTTATGGACGCAAACCAACAATTGACAGTTCAAAAGATGACATCAAGTTATGAGTCTGTTATATCTCCCAACTGAAAATGAAAAGCTTGTCGTGAGGTGCAGTTGGAACTGGAAGGAAATCTGAAGGAGTTCTACAAGTTTGTTTTAGTGTTATGATTTCCTTAGATAGTTTTGATATGTTCTAGGACTGCCTGTAAACTGTTGAGTACATCATGAGGAGCGATCACAATGACATAGATATTGAGGGTTGGGTTTAGCCTCATGCTTCCTCTATTGGTTGTGAGAATGACAACCTTGAAGGTTGTGTTTAGGTGGCAGGCGAAGGAGGGGCAAAGAAGTTTGATAAAAGCGAAATTGTCTATATTCTTTGATTCTAAATCGGTCGCTCGAGACCTTTTGATTTTTGTAGTATTTAGATTTTCTGAGTTTTTCCATCTGTTGGAACTAGGACTGAGGACTATTTTTCCTCTGCAACAACTTCAAGTGCAATAGATGATGACGATTGAAGATCCATATCCTTCAACCAAGAAGGAGTACAATGGAGAGGAGGAAGCACAAGGAGAAAAAAAGTTTTTCTTGAATCCGTTGTATATATATTGGACTATGGAAAGCTATTTTCTGGATATATCAAACAAAGTTCTTTTGTTTTCCTCAAAACGCAAAATAAATATCGGACAAGGATATCTACAACTTTTGAACATTTTCATAGGAATGTCTGCAATGTTTGATTGCGTTCATCATTATACTTTATATATTGTATTTTAAACCATATTTCCATCTTATCACCAAATTTTAACTTTAATAGATATTGGATGATGATACATATTACTAGGATTAGACTTTAGATCATATTTGAGAGGTAGAGTAGGAGAGAGAAGTGAGAAGAGAGAAGATATTCGAAAGGTTTTGTCACTATTTGGAAAGCTTCGAAAATTTGGACTATAACCTTGAAAAAAAACACGTTTTGCATCCAAAGGGAACAACCGAAGTTTTAACTATTATCAAATGAAAGACATACATTTTAGCCCAAACATTCAGATCTGAAATTTTGAGGTGAACCTCACAAATCAGTTTAATTTAGATCTGGACTTAGCCTTCCATACTCCAAGAAATTGCTATACTATGGAAATTTGCAATTTCATACAAGAAGTAAGGAAGGTTCGGTAGGAAAACACGTCTTTTCCTACTTAACCTTTGTCATTCGACCTCTCTTAGATCTTTGGTCCTCCTTGTAGTCTTTGGTCTTTTTCTGATATGCTCTATTCTACAAATCACACCTTTGTCTCCTCTGGCAATGATGACGTACGAAGTATAACTTACAATGCCCTTGGATACCTCATGAATATCCACTTCGACCACTGGTATAGGAATGTTATCCTTTGGAACATTCATAGGCACAAAATAATACCTTCGTAATGTTTTCTAGATTGAAACCTTCAAGAAGAACTACCTGAATGCACTTTACAATTGACTTGCCGCGCGATCTAACGGATTCGCTCCTTATATGATGACGATGAGGTCTATCACCTTTCTAGACTGACTGAACTGAATTCTCTTGTCTTTCTTTTCTTTATGTACCCTATAGCTACTGCTCATCCAGTGCCCTCTGGTCAGTTTTTGTGGATAGAGTGCACTTCGGCTAACCCAATGGACTAGTATTCTCTACTTCTTCATTTTATCTTTGGTTTGTGTTTATTAAAATGCACGTTATCTTTTCTTTGCTAACACCATCTCTGATATGTATCTTTTGTAAAGCGTTTGAGAGGTAAAATCCTGGAGGAATATGAGAACGCGGCTCGAATGGATGCAAGATTCTAAGTTTTTGCAACCGAGATAGAATGGACATTCCTTGACTTAGATATCAACCTTCGATATCTTCTCTATTCTATAAAAAATGAACAAAAATACGTAGCTCAAGGTACTGGACCAAAGATATCAAGGTCCGGTATCTATCCAGCAAATGGAATATGAAGATCCATTACATGTTAGAATCTGAAAACGTGGCTATAATGGATGTACCCAAGCCTCTATACTTCTTGTAAACGGGGAAGAACAAAAGTTCAATCTTCTAGGACATAGATATCGAGTTCCGATATTTTCTTTACTCCATGAATAATTGTGCTGAAATTCACAACTTCTGGTAAACGGGTCAGAATGAAAGTTCAACCTTCCACCACAAAGATATCACCCTCCGATATCTCCTTTCCTTTGTTCTAATGGGTGAAAATGCACAACTCAAAGTAGTGGATCAGAAACATTGAGATCCTGATATCTCCGGCAAATGAAATTTGAAAATCAAATACGGGTTGGAATCTGAAAATGCAGCTATAATGGATGTCACATAAACCTTTGAACTTCTTGTAAACGAGCAAAAACAGAAGTTTAATCTCCACCACAAAGATATCGTCCTTTGATATCTTCTCCACTCTATCAAAAATTGGCAAAAATGCATAGCTCAAGGTAGTGGTCCAGAGATATTCAAGTCAGATATCTAACAAATGGAATTTGAAGATCTACTTCCAGTTGTCTAAAGATACAGCTATAATGGATGTCACACAAACCTCTGAACTGCTTGTAAACGGACCAGAATGGAAGTTTAGTCTTCCAAGACATAGATGTAGAGGTAGGATATCTTTTTACTCTATATATAATTGTGTTGAAATTCACAGCTTTTGGGAGTAGACTAGAGTCGAGGTCTGATATCTATCCAGCAAATAGATATGAAAATCTACTTCCGGTTGAAATCTGAAAATGCAGCTATAACGGATGTCACTTAAGCGTCTGAACTTCTTGTAAACGGCAAGAAAGAAATTTTAGTCTTCCAAGACATAGATGTCAAGGTAGGATATCTTATTTACTCTATCTATTGTGCTGAAATTCACAGCTCATGGGAGCGGACCAGATATATCAAGGACCGATATCTATCTTGCAAATGAAATTTAAAGATCAAGTACGGGTTGGAATCTGAAAATATAGCTATAATGAGTGTCGTCCAAGCCTTTGAACTATTTATAAACGAGCAAGAACGAAAGTTCAATCTTCCAGGACAAAGATATTCGAGGTCGGATATCTTCTTACTCTGTCAAAGATTATGCTGAAACTCCCAGCTCCTGGGAGTGGACTAGAGATATCGGGGTCTAGTATCTAGCCAGCAAATGGAATTTGAAGATCTACTCCTGGTTGGAATCTAAAAAAGTGGCTATAATGGATGTCACCCAAACCTCTAAACTACTTTTAAATGGACAAGAACGGAAGTATGGTCTTCTAAGACATAGGTATTGAGGTCCGATTATTTCTTTTACTCTTATCAATAATTGTGCTGAAATTCATAGCTCTTGGGAGTGGATTAGAGATATCGGGATCAATATCTATCCAATAAATGAGATTTGAAGATCTACTTCCGGTTGGAATATGAAAAGACTGCTATAATGGATGTCACCCAAGCCTCTGAACTTCTTATAAATAGGCAAGAATGGAAGTTCAATCTTCCAGCACATAGATTTTGAGGTCCGATATCTTCTTTGCTCTCTTAATAACTATGCTGAAATTCACAGCTCTTGGGGGTGGACCATAGATATCAGGGTTTGATATCAAAGTTGCAAAAAGATTGATATCAACCTTCGATATCTAATCTACCCATGTCTACAACATACAAATTAAGTAGAACTCATGCAAAACATCTATATATCGGGGTTCGATATCTATATGAATCTAACATTTTGGTGGTAAATTGGAGTTGGAACTAGTAACTGGATGCAAATATAGATATCAACCATATGTTACTATAAACAAGTCTATTTTCCAAACAAATTATGCATATAATCAGTGCATAGAAAACTGAAATTTGAACAAGGTTAGATTTTGAATCCTCATCGAGATAGATATCGAGCTTCAATATCTAATATACCCATCTTTAAGACATACCAATTACGTATAGCTCATGCGAAACAAATAGATATAGAGGTCTGATATCTATGTAAAATCTAATATTTTGGAGGTAAACTGGGGGTTGGAATCAATAACCTATGCAAAATATAGTTATCAAACCTCTATTACTATAACCTTGTCCATTTTCCAAACAAAATATGCATATAATTTGTGCGTAGAAAACTGAAATTGAGACAAGACTAGAGTTTGAGTCCTCGTCGATATAAATATCAAACCTCTGTATTTCCTTATTCTGTCAATAATTGTGCAGAAATACATAACTCTCAAAGATATCAAGGTCCGATATCTCTCCTGCAAATGGAATTTGAAGATCAAATGCGGGTTGGAATCTGAAAATGTGGCTATAATGAATGTCACACAACCTTCTAAACTTATCATAAATGGGTAAGAACGGATGCATGATCTTCTACATCAAAGATATCGACCTACGATATCTTTGATACTCGGTCAAAACTTGGAAAAAATGTAAAGCTCAAGGAAGTGGACGGGAGATATCGAGGCCCGATATCTATACTGCAAATAGAATTGAAATTCAAATACGGATTGGAATCTGAAAATATGACCATAATGGATATCACAACCTTGTAAACGTCTCGTAAACATGCAAGAAGGGATCTTCGATCTTCCACATCATAGATATCGACCTTCGATATCTTCCTAACTCTGTCAAAACTTGAGCAAAAATGCACAGATCAAGGGAGTAGATTAGAAATATTGAGGTCCGGTATCTATAATGCATATGAAATTTGAAGATCAAATACGGGTTGGAATATGAAAACACGGCTATAATGAATGTCACATAATCTTCTAAACTTCTCGTAAACATGCAAGAATGAATGCTTGATCTTCCGTGTCATAGATATCGACCTTCGATATCTTCTCAACTCTGTCAAAACTTGTGAAAATGCATAGTTCAAAGAAGTAGACTAGAGATATTCAGGTCTGATATCTATGATGCAAATAGAGTTTGAAAATCAAATATGGATTGGAATCTGAAAACACGACTATAATGGATGTCATGCAATCTTCTAATATTTCTGTAAATATGCAAGAACGGATGTCTAATCTTCTATGTCCTAGATATCAACCTTCGACAGCTTCTCTACTCTGTCAAAACTTGCACAAAAATGTATACTCAAGTGAACTAGAGATATCGAGATTCGATATCTATCTTGCAAATAGAATATGAAGATCAAATACAGATTGGAATATGAAAATATGACTAAAATAGATGTCAAGCAACCTACTTCTTGTAAATGGACAAGAACGGATGTCAGATCTTCTACGTCCTAGATAACGATCTTTGATATATTTCTCAACTCGGTCAAAACTTGGACAAATCTACACAACTCAGGAGAGTGACCATAGATATCGAGGTCCGATATCTATCATACAAATGGAATTTGAAGATCAAGTACGTGTTAGAATCTTAAAACGTGACTAATAGATGGCACGCATGTGGTCACCACAATTTACAGGATTTATGATTTTTTAAATTTCTTGAAGTTAATAACATGTCTATGTAATTGAAATAACTTGGTTACTTAAGATTATACTGTAACAACCCAGAGAAACACAAAGTATCGGAAATAGTAAATAAAAGATCGTTCTCACGAAGATACAGTTAACAATTACACAAAACACAGTACTACAACGTCACAATGATAATTCCGATGGTTTTTTGTTATTCTCACGAAATGGAATAATATCCGGATGAGAGTTTAAGTCTGATAAGAAACCAAACCCAAGCACAACCTGATAAATCGAATACAAACAACAATGAAATAGTTCTTTGATCAGGGAACCTTCCAACAATACAAACAAAAGATTTGAGAAGACAATAGTGTATGAATGAATAAAGAATGTAAAATGCTGCTGAAATGTTACTAGTCTTCTTCTGAAAAAGACAGAAGAATACAGATTTCACATCAAGGTTCCAAGGTTAAACCCCTACTCTTCCTAAGGAGTGTTCTTCCAACTAAATCCTCACTCTTAAAGACCCCACTTATTTGAAGAAGGCATTCTTAAGAAGAAGCCACCATATTCCAAACTCTCCTTGCAATTTAACTTATCTCTTCCACTTCACAGTAACTGATTTGTTCTCATATCTTCGTTCAAACACCTTCGTGAAGATTACAGGTTCACCTTCGGCCGAAGACTCTTCAAAGTCCATACGCTGAAGTCTCTTCGTTCAAGTCTAACAGCGAAGATCTTCGTCAATCAGAATTACACCTGCAACAGCAAACTCTGAATATTCGGAGGAAAATATCTTCGCCCAAAACATTCACAACATTGCTCTGCACTTTTGGGAAATGAAAATTAATTAACAAAGAACTGAAAACATGGAAAAAGACCCAACTTCAAAAGGGTGAATCGCTTATATACTCATCGGCTTAACCTAACTGCTTTTCTTCCTAACTATACTAACTACTTATCTTCCTAAGAAGGCGGAAGACCTTCACTACCCTACGATCTATCTTCATCTTCATTGAATCTAAACTCCTAAGCCTAACTGTGCTCTGAATTCCTCTAACTGAACTTCCGCGTTCGCTCGTATCTTGTCTATCTCCCTATCTACCTTTTGTCTAAGTCGGAAAAGGTGCGCTTTCACACCATCGGGGTTTGTCTCCGTCTGTACTACCTCCGCCTTCAGCGTTCGAAGAAGACCAAGCTCATCAGAATCAAGCCCCGAAGTCACATACGCAGAGAGAACCAGCATCAACTTCTTCCGAAGGTCTTCGGAGTCAATTACCTTCGTCTTCAAGTCTTCATTCTCCTTAGTGAGCTCCGCCACTGTGACTTGGAACTCTTCACGGCTTCGCTGCAAGTCAGCCACTTGGGTTGACAATTCTTGAATGCGGTCGGCGAAGCTCTTCGTCGATACCTTCAGCTCTTCATCCTTTACCTTCACCGCAACCTGAAGTTCCTCATTCTGACGCCGAAGGTCTTCTTTCTCCTTCTCTGTCTCGAGCCTCAGCTTCGTCGCATTCCTGGCTTCTTCGCAAAGGTTGTTCTTCTCTTGCTACCAAGTACCCCTGCTGAAGTGTAATGCAGCTAACATTTCCGGGAACGACACCTTCTTCCCAACTTCCTTCTCATACTCCTCCTTGTTGTCTTCAAGAAGTCGAAGAACTAGGACGACTACCTCTTCGTCGAAGATCATTGCTTTTTTAAATATGTCAACATCATCCAAGGCAGGTCCCTCCGAAGTCTCTTCACCGCAGACAGCATCACCTTCTCTCTTCACCTCCGAGCTGCTCAGGTCCACCGTCTCCTTCTTGGTACTCTTTGCCTTCTTCCTTACCTTCGGCTTTTCCATAGGCGAAGTCGGAAGATTCCTCTTCCTCTTACTACGCCTCCTCTCCTCTACATCAACTGCAGCTTGTACATCCTCCGCCGGCTACGTCTCTTGGGGATCTTCGGCTGGTACCTTCAGCGAAGCCTCCACTTGTTGAGCGTCTTCAGCCGGTGCCACTTCAACTTCACGAACAGGCGAGAAATCTTCACCTTCCTGTCCTTCGTCTTCGCCGAAGCCTAACTGCTTGGCTTCACTCTCCGACAGTCATCCCATGCCAAAGTAGAAAACACTGAAGAAGCCTCCCATGTAGACATAGTCTTGCTTCTTCCATAGGCGCTGGACTTCTTCATGGAAGATCTTCGTCCAATATGCTCGTCTTCCAGCGAAGAGGTTCTCGAAGAAGCATATCTTCCACGCGGACAGGTAAGTCGTTCTTCGGGGGCTTAGGATCAACATGATGGCCTCTATGACCTTCCTCTTCATTGGGTCGTGGTAGTCAGCCAACTTGTAACCATTCGTCGGGTGTATCGCATGCTCGAAGAGTTCCCCGTAGTTTTGGTCCTCCTTGACCAAACTCTTCATCGACGTATGGTCAAAGAGTAGATCGTCATTCGCCCCTACCTCGTCTAACAAGACCTTCTTTCAGTTCTCGATGGTCTAGTTACCGAGTCACGCATATCCGTCTTCGCCCCCGTGGTCTTCACACATACGTATCTGGCTAATGAACTTGCCAGATACCTTAGTCTAGCCTCCCAGGGTTAGGAAACTCAGACCTAACTCCTTCAGCTTCGGCCGAAGGCGCACTAACTCCTCTTGATCTAGCTCGAAGGCTCTAATCCTCGGTAACTTCGTCGTGATTGACATTGCACTCGGGCGAAGGTTGCTAAACTGTCTGTGGGGTAGACTTCGCCTAAACTGCTAGTCTTCGTTCAAGTTGATCTTCGCCTAAACTGTTTGTCTTCGTCCAAATTCTCTATTTTCGTCCAAACTTATCCTCTGCAATTAGGAGATAGTTGAGCGCTAAAAGTGGATTTGGGTAATGAGCCGGTTTTCCTAGTATATAGCTTGGTTCAAAATCCTCACACGTGTCGAAGTCGCCCCTGATTGCTTGCTTCCGATCTGACAAAGGCATGCGCATACTGTCTTCGCCCCCGCCGCTTATCGTTCCTGTTTCTTCCTGGGTAGGTAGCTCGTCCTTACTCAGACTGCGTATTTCTTGACTGTGAATTCCTCTGACCATTCGTGAAGAGAGAGTACTTACGATCTGCGTTCTCAAGAAGTCTCCTTTCTCTGATATTTCTTGTGAAGGTCTTCTTCCGAAGGCTCTTCCTAAGAAGGTTCTTCTTCTTCACAACTGTTCTTCTTCGCTAAAACTAAGCTATTCTTCTCCTAACTTTATTATTTCTTCTACAAACTTCTATATTTCAAGCATCTTCTAAAAAAATTCGAAAAAGTGGGCTCTACATACTTCTCCCCCCAGATGTGAGCGACCCCGCGAACATATCAACAGTAATACCGCTTGATTCTTCCTCCATTTACTCGAGTAGCAAAAAGATTTCCTCCAAGTCTTCAAGTTGAACTGAACCATTACCGTAACATTCGGAGAGTTTGTATGGTCCCATCCATCGCAGTTGTAACTTCCCTGGAAACTTAATATGTCTACTATCATATAGCAAGACTAAGTCTCCGTTATTCACATCTACTTTCCTCAACTTCTTATCATATCTCTCTTTCCGCTTCTCTTGTATATCCTTAGTTAACTCCAAGGATGCCTCACGGTCTTCTTCTAGTGCCATCAAATTTTGCAGTCTGATGAGCTGACTGTCTTCTGCAGACAATCTATCCTGTGATAGAATCCTGTAAGTAGGGGTTTCGAACTCAATAGGCATAATGGGATGCATTCCGTAAGCTAAGAAGAACGACGCTGTCTCGTTGTTATCTTCTCTGTATTTCTGAATGTCCACAGCACTGCATCCAACTTGGTGTCCCAATCATAAGCATGATTGACAATCACTTTGTTCAAAATCTTACACAACAACCCATTGCTTTTTTCCGTAAGTCCATTCGCCTTAGGGTTATATGGAGTAGTCTTTCGATGCTTGATCTGGAAATATTCTGTCAATGCCCCTATGGTATTGTTCAAAAAATGTGTACTCCTATCACTCACCAGTTCCAATGGACATCCAAACCTGGTGATGATATTCTTGTGTAGAAACGCTGTCACTGTCACCGCATCATCTTTCTTTGTTGCTTCAGCTTCCACCCACTTGGTTGCATAATCTGTGGCAACCAAGATGTATCTTCTCCGTGTCTTCTTTGTTGCTAGTTGAATAGGTCCCACAAAGTCAATTTCCCACTTCTTGAATGGTGCAAGAGGTAAGATAGGATGGAGTGGCCACTGAGTAGTTCGAGTAGGCTTACCTACTCGCTGGCAACTGTCACACCTCTTAATGATTGCTTGCACAACTTTGTACATGGTGGGCCACCAATATCCTGCATCCAAAATCTTCTTCACTGTGTTTCGAAGGACATAATGTCCTCCTGCTGATTCGGAATGCATGGCGTTCACCACTCTTCCTACTTCTTCTTCGTCCAGGCATCTTCGTAGTTCATCATCGGTCCCCTTTTTGAACAGAATACCGCTCTTCAGCTCGTAGGGTCCGACTTTGTGTATGAACACCGTACGCTGTTCCACATCCATTCCTTCAGGACACTGCAGTGTATACAAATATCTATATATCTCATGAAACCTGCTCGTGTGAGTTACTGTAAGCTGGAAAAGTTCTTCATCTGGGAAGTCGTCTGCTACATTGTCTTGACGCTCTTCTATCCTCAACCGAGACAAGTAGTCTGCATTCTCATGATGTTTGCCTGCTCGAGTTTGAACTGTGAATTTGAACTCCTGCAATAACAACATCCATCTTGCTATTCTTCCTGACAATCAGATTTTTGCACCAGATGTTTTAAAGCATAGTGATCCACGTAGAATACAAACTCGCATCCCAACAAGTAGTGTCGAAATTTTCTGACAGAATACACCATCCCTAGTGCTTCTCGCTCTGTAGTAGAATAGTTCTTCTCTGCAGCAGATATCTGTCTACTCGCTTAGTAAATTGGATGGTCTCTCTTTTCGCTGTCTTTCTGACTCAATACCACTCCAATAGCGAATGCTGAAGTATCCACATACACTTGAAAGGGTTGACTCCAATCTGGTGCCTTCATGACTGGAGCTTCAATCAACTTCGTCTTCAGCGTTTCAAAAGCTTTCTGTCTCTGTTCCTGCCAGATGTACTCAGTAGTCTTCTTCAACAATTCGGTTAGTGGTGCTGCCAGGGTTGCATAGTCTTTGATAAACCTCCGATAGTAACCCACATGTCCTAAAAATCCCCACAACTCGCTAACATTTGAGGGAGGATCCAAAGCTACTATAACTTGAACTTTGTCTACATCTACTTCAATGCCTCGCTGCGAGACTCTATGTCTTAAGAAAAGACCCTCTGTCATGACGAAGAAACACTTTTCTGGATGTAATGCCAACTGAGCATCTCTACAACGCTGAAAAACTACAGCCAAGGAATTTATATGTTCTTCCTTTGGACCAAAAACGCAAAAATCATCTATAAAAATTTCTAAGAACTTCCTAAGGTACTCTTGGAAAATGTTTGTCATCATTCTCTGAAATGTAGCAGGAGTATTACACAAACCAAAGGGCATCTTATGATATACAAAAGTACCCCAGTCAGTGGTAAAAGTAGTCTTATCTTTGTCTTCTTCTCTGATGGATACCTGATTATACCTTGAAAATCCATCAAGAAAACCATAGCACTCATGACCAGCTACTCTATCCAAAATAGAATCTGTAAAAGATAAGGGGTGATGGTCTTTCCTAGTTGTTGCATTCAGTTTTTGAAAATCTTGACATACTCTTATTTTACCAGTCTTTTTCTTGGGTACTATCACTATAGGTGATACCCATTCACTGCTAAGGACAGGAAAAATAATACCAGCACTTAAGTACTTATCATCTCATCCTTGACTAAGAGAGAGTATTTGGGGTTTAGCCGATACTTTCGTTGCCTCACATGTATAGAGTTTTCCAAGAGGTCAATTCGATGTTGACCCCACTTCGCAGAAATACCCTTCATGTCTTCTATCTTCCAGACGAAGACATCCTGGTAGTAAGTTAACATGTCGTGGTACACTTCCAATTCTGCTCCCTGTAACTTCGATGTGATCTTCAAGACCTTCCCTTCTTCGAGGACCAAATCCACTGTTGCTGAATTCAGTACCATTCCTTCGGTGTGGCTTACCTCTGAACTTCCATGTCCTAAAAGTGATTGCTGTTCGTCATCAGGCCCCTCACAGTCTTCTTCTTCTTCTATCTCATAGCATTACAAATAGTTCACAACTATGTAAGGTCCTGATTTTTCATTCTCCGAGCTATTGCTTGAAGACGAAGAGTCTTTTTCCGAAGTGTATCCTGAATCTGTTGAAGATGTCTCGCCTTGGTGTGACATCCTCTTCCAGCTTATAGAGACACTCTTATTCTTTGGTTTCATATGATAATTAAAGGACAACTTCTGCTTATACCAGTCAGTAATTACCTTAGCACCATATAGCCAAGGTCGACCTATAAGCACTCCATAGCCAGACTTAACCAATGGTCTTAGTACAATATAGGTAAGTTTGAAGATTATCCCACCAATTGTCGTAGGGATATCTCGCAGTACTCCCAAAGGTCTTCGTCGGCTCTGATCCGCCATCCTCAACACTCTTGGTGTTGATTCAAACTTTGTGTAACCCAATCCATGCGCTGTCTCTTCTGTAATAATGTTCACACTAGAACCAGAGTCTATAGGCACATGCTTTATTAGACATCCATCTATCTCGATGTCTACTTCTGGAGATCCTAAGTCCTCCAATCCAACTTGAAACAATGAAGGCAGATTCTTCGACTTAGCCTTCGCTGGTTTTCTCAAGGTTGCCAATAACAATTTCCTGTACAGCCTATTGTCTTCGACCAACTGCTTGATGGTTATGTTAGCCTGTTGGTTCAGCAAATCCTCTACTGCGTTGTAATGAGGGCTCACCACTGGAACAGTCCTCTTAATTTGTTCTGCCACCAGTTTTCGCAGTTCGGATGATCAACCGACTTCGGGCGAAGAGACTTCGGTCCGCACCTTCCCGGACCCTTCTCGGCTAGGTTCTACTTCCTTGGTTTGTGTACTCAGTTCCTTATTGAGTAGTGCCCTCACTTCTTTGGAAATATCCGCAGGCAGTATTCCTGAGGTCTTCTTCGTTCTCTGCTCTTCTTTACGATCATCCGCTTGTGCCGATATCGTCTGTTTCTCTACAACGTCGCGCACTTGTTTTGTCAAAGTTTTGTGCGCTTTCTTCTCTTTCTTCAGTTGCTTCCGCTCAATCTTTTTAAGGTCCTTCGCCTCCTGAGCTGCAGCTTCTGCTAAAGTCTCTCCTTTTCGAAGTAGTCTCTTCTCACTTCGAGTCTCCACTTTGTTTATCTGAATGTCTTTAACTTCTGACCAACCATTTCCATCTTCGTCTTGTGAGTCTTTGATCTTTAGTTCTTCTACTAAGTCGATCATATTTACTCATGCATCTGTTCGTGTCTGGACGACCGGTGGTTGGAATCTCACTCCGATCTTTTGGGCTGGTTTATTTGTACAGTCAGTGGCTCCATGTCCAGGTTTATCACATTTTCCACACAATGACATATATCCTACTTGCTTCTTGGGATGAGGGCAATTAGGAGCTCAATGACCAACGACTCCACAATTAAAACATGAGGTATCAAGAGTGGGTGGCCCTTGGTAACCAACAGGTGCAAACTTCCGTTGAGAAACATTAGTTGCTATTTGCCTAGGTACAAAGCGTTGGATGTGAACCGAGGGAATGGGGTGAATTGTGAATGTGAATTGTGAATTGTTGGGGTTGAGTGGGCACCATAGCACCATCTTGAGCTTGTACTCCATAGACCCCGTCCTCACATTTCACAAAGTAGTTGGGCTCATACACTGACGTCCATTCCACGGAATGTGTATTGTAAGATGGTTTGCTATTAAAACATTCCGTGTTGGTATGTCCAGGCTTCCCACAATTAGTGCATCACAAATTTGGTCGAGAACCAGTTGGCGACTTACGCCTTTCTGGCGTTCTGACCAACTGCACCTTGAGGTCTTTGAACTTCTTGAGAAGATCATCAAGTGCGTGATCTTTAGGTGATGGAGTTCTCTTCACCATCGGAGGTCTAGACTTCGTCATTCTTTTCCGCTTCTTACATTTTTCCTCTTCGTCCGAAGATGAGGAATCTTCGTCTTCCGATGTTGAACTTTCATCCGATGACTCTTCTGAAGATTCTTCCGAAGATGAATATTTTCTGTGTTTCCGTTTTAACTTCTTCTTCTTCTTCTTCTTCTTCTCTTCTTCGCGACTGCTCTTGGATTTCCTGAAAATCTTCTTCTTTCTCGACTCCGAGGTCTTTTCATGGTCTCTGTTAAGGATATTGGAGGATTCGTAATTCTCAGCAGAATCAATGGCTCGCTCCAAGGTTGACGTATCAAATCGTCTAACCCACGTTTGTTGCTTTGAAGGCAACCCCTTCACAAACCACTCTACTGCCTGTGCCGGTGTGTAAGCTAGGTGTGCTCCGTTGGTAGGTAGTCTATCCAAGATTCCATAAAATCTTTGGACATAACTCTTCAGGGATTCTTTCCTCTTTCGTTTGACGCTGTTTACTTTGTGCAGTACATGCATGTTATAATTCAGTTCCCTGAATCTCTTTAGGAATTCGTTTTCCATTAAATCTCAAGTAGATATGATTGCTGGGATTAAATTGACGTGATTGAATCATTTTCCAGCTGCGTGTTTCAACAGACTAGGAAAAATTCTTGTTCGATCAAGATCATTATCTTCTTTGTTCGCATGTGATACCGCCTCAAATTGTTTAACAAAAGAATCGGCACCCTCTCCCTCTCCATCATTGTCAGAATCTTCACCGCCAAATTTGGGATAGTTTTGACGAGTGAAAGGTGGTGCTCTTGACGGAAGTGGTACTCCTGTCATCGTTTGAGATACTGTAGAATGTGGAGGTGCTGAGTGCTGTCCTCGACTATAATTTGTTGGTACCGTAAAGTTTGGAATCCGCACCGGTCCTGTACTGAATATATTGCTTGATGGTTGAAGAGTCAGCTTAGCAAGAGCACTCACAACTGCGGTACTTGCTATGATACTCGGAAAACTCACTTCGGACAAAGGTACTTTGGCCGAAGTGCCTTCGACTGGTTGAACGTCTTTCGTCTCACGTCGTATTCCTTCTTGGGTGAAGACGAGGTAGAAGCTTCTTGACTTCGTAGCTTAAAAAGTGATACTCCTGGAGTACCTTGAGGTCTAAGATTCAGGGTTTGAAGAGCAGGTGTTCCCAACGGTAACAATTCTCGAATTAATTCTTGCCCTCTTTGTTTCTTCAAGAGTTCTACAAAACTTGTGATCTCTGGCTCATGTTTAACGATCAGTTCCAAGGTCACCTCCGACGTTGGATTTGGATTTCTGCGAGAGAGGTTACAACATTGGGTTCTGATCTATCAGAACTTGATGATGAAGATGAAGATGAAGATTGAAAGAGGTCCATCCTTCGAAGTGAAGGAGTTTCTTCTATATCTGTCTCTTCGTCTTCAGCTTGGATACCCTTGTCCTTGCTCGTTGGTTCAAACAGAGATTCATGTAAACTTGTGGTCCTTGAAGGAAAAGGTAACCATGATGCGTCTTTAAGTGAACTCTTTCCACTGCGTACGCTCGAGTGTGGAGATTTGATGTCACCCTTCTTCTTTCAGTATGTACGCTCGTCTTTCTAGTAACGCGTTCACGGTGAAATAGGTACTGAACTCTTTCCAAGCGAAGATGAAGTTCCTTCAAATAGATTTTTCACTTCCTGCCACTTTTGAGTTGCTTGACGTCTTCGCTCCTTCGTTGTCTCCTTCTGACGTTGGACTTCTTCCAATAGTTGTTCGCGAACCAATCTTCTCTTCATCGCTCATCTTGCCCTTCTCATTTTCTGGTCTTCGTCAGAAGGCGCTCGTGCTTCCCCCGACATACATATCGACGGTAACAACGTACTGAATTTATGTAAAAGTTAAATTTGTATCTCCGGCAGCGGCGCCAAAAGTTTTATGTTTCTATATGTAACAACCCAGAGAAACACAAAGTATAGGAAATGGTAAATAAAGGATCGTTCCCACGAAGATACAGTTAACAATTACACAAAACACAGTACTACAACGTCACAATGATAATTCCGATGGTTTTCTGTTATTTTCACGGAATGGAATAATATCCGGATGAGAGTTTAAGTCTGATAAGAAACCAAACCCAAGCACAACCTGATAAATCAAATACAAACAACAATGAAATAGTTCTTTGATCAGGGACCCTTCCAACAATACAAACAAAAGATTTGAGAAGACAATAGTGTGTGAATGAATGAAGAATGTAAAATGCTGCTGAAATGTTACTAGTCTTCTTCTGAAAAAGACAGAAGAATACAGATTTCACATCAAGGTTTCAAGGTTAAGCCCCTACTCTTCCTAAGGAGTGTTCTTCCAACTAAATCGTCACTCTTAAAGACCCCACTTATTTGAAGAAGGCATTCTTAAGAAGAAGCCATCATATTCCAAACTCTCCTTACAATTTAACTTATCTCTTCCACTTCACAGTAACTGATTTGTTCTCAGATCTTCGTTCAAACACCTTCGCGAAGATTACAGGTTCACCTTCGGCCGAAGACTCTTCAAAGTCCCTACGCCGAAGTCTCTTCGTTCAAGTCTAACAGCGAAGATCTTCGTCAATCAGAATTACACCTGCGACAGCAAACTCCGAATATCGGAGGAAAATATCTTCGCCCAAAACATTCACAACATTGCTCCGCACTTTTGGGAAATGAAAATTAATTAACAAAGAACTGAAAACATGGAAAAAGACCCAACTTCAAAAGGGTGAATCGCTTATATACTCATCGGCTTAACCTAACTGCTTTTCTTCCTAACTATACTAACTGCTTATCTTCCTAAGAAGGCGGAAGACCTTCACTACCCTACGATCTATCTTCATCTTCACTGAATCTAAACTTCTAAGCCTAATTGCGCTCTGAATTCCTCTAACTAAACTTCCGCGTTCGCTCGTATCTCGCCTATCTCCTTATCTATCTTTTGTCTAAGTCGAGAAAGGCGCGCTTTCACACCATCGGGGTCCGCCTGTACTACCTCTGCGTTCAGCGTTCGAAGAAGACCAAGCTCTTCAGAATCAAGCCCCGAAGTCACATATGCAGAGAGAACCGACATCAACTTCTTCCGAAGGTCTTCGGAGTCAGCTACCTTCGTCTTCAAGTCTTCATTCTCCTAAGTGAGCTCCGCCATTGCGACTTGGAACTCTTCACGGCTTCGCTGCAAGTCAGCCACTTGGGTTGACAACTCCTGAATGCGATCGGCGAAGCTCTTCGTCGATACCTTCAGCTCTTCATCCTTTGCCTTCATCGCAACCTGAAGTTCCTCATTCTGATGCCGAAGGTCTTCTTTCTCCTTCTCTGTCTCGAGCCTCAGCTTCGTCGCATTCTTGGCTTCTTCGTGAAGGTTGTTCTTCTCTTGCTGCCAAGTACCCCTGCTGAAGTGTAATGCAGCTAACATTTCCAGGAATGACACCTTCTTCCCAACTTCCTTCTCATACTCCTCCTTGTTGTCTTCAAGAAGTCAGAGAACTGGGACGACTACCTCTTCACCGAAGATCATTGCTTTTCTAAACATGTCTACATCACCCAAGGCATGTCCCTCCGAAGTCCCTTCACCGCAGACATCATCACCTTCTATCTTCGCCTCCGAGCTGCTCAAGTCCACCGTCTCCTTCTTGGTGCTCTTTGCCTTCTTCCTTGCCTTCGACTTTTCCATAGGTGAAGTCAGAAGATTCCTCTTCCTCTTACTACGCCTCCTCTCCTCTTCATCAACTGCAGCCTATACATCCTCCGTCGGCTGCGTCTCTTGGGGGTCTTCGGCTGGTACCTTCAGCGAAGCCTCCACTTGTTGAGCGTCTTCGGCCGCTGCCACTTCAACTTCACGAACGGACGAGAAATCTTCACCTTCCTGTCCTTCGTCTTCGTCGAAGCCTAACTGTTTGGCTTCACTCTCCGACAGTCATCCCATGCCGAAGTAGAAAATACTGACGAAGCCTCTCATGTAGACATAGTCCTACTTCTTCCATAGGACTAGACTTCTTCGTGGAAGATGTTCGTCCAATATGCTCGTCTTCCGACGAAGAGGTTCTCGAAAAAGCATACTTTCCACGCGGACAGGTAAGTCGTTCTTCGGGGGCTTAGGATCAACATGATGGCATCTGCGACCTTCTTCTTCACTGGGTCACGGTAGTCAACCAACTTGTAACCATTTGTCGGGTGTATCGCATGCTCGAAGAGTTCTCCGTAGTTTTGATCCTCCTTGACCAAACTCTTCATCGACGCATGGTCGAAGAGTAGATCATCATTTGTCCCTGCCTCATCTAACAAGACCTTCTCCCAGTTCTCGATGGTTCAATTACCGGGTCGCGCATATTCGTCTTCGCCCCGTGGTCTTCACACATACGTATCTGGCTAATGAACTTGCCAGATACCTTAGTCTAGCCTCCCAGGGTTAGGAAACTCAGACATAACTCCTTCAGCTTCGGCCGAAGGTGCACTAACTCCTCTTGATCTAGATCGAAGGCTCTAATCCTCGGTAACTTCGTCGTGATTGACATTGCACTTGAGCGAAGGTTGCTAAATTGTCTGTGGGGTAAACTTCACCTAAACTGCTAGTCTTCGCTCAAGTTGGTCTTCGTCTCAACTGTTTGTCTTCGTCAAATTCTCTATCTTCGTCCAAACTTATCCTCTGCAATTAGGAGACAGCTGAACGCTTAAAGTGGATTTGGGTAATGAGCCGATTTTCCTAGTATATAGCTTGGTGTAGTGTCGTAGGATTACTCCTTTTGCTCATTTAGTATATAAGATATCGTTCTCACAGAGGATTTGCACAAGTAACGCTGCTCTAAGTTCTAAGATCTGTTCAAACACACAAACACACGGGTTTTGTCTAGAAATCTCGTCTTCTCACAAAACCACGCGTCTTCCAGACACGCCAAAAGGTGCTCTGGAGCTAAACAAACAACTACTAACTAAAATATCACACAACTATTCACAGAGAAGCTCGGGAAGACTCTCTTCCTGCTTCCAGGTCACTTCTTCCGGTCTTCTTAGTACCGTCTTCTCGAAGCAATTCTCGGCTTCTCGTACCTCCAGAAGATTGTCCTGTTTCGCAGAAGTCGACTAGCACGGCTGTTACACCTTGCTCTCGCACTCACATTCCAACGGATTAGATTAATCACAGGGTGTATGCCCCCTTGTAGCCTTCCCAGCCTTCTGCCTACGGAAATGATCTTCCTGCAGCACTACAACAACATTCACCTTCACGGAAGCTCAGTAGAAATCTCGAAAGCTCACTAGAAGAAGGTAAGAAGATGGGGAAGATGAGAGAAGATGGGAAAAAAGGAAAAATCCAAACAAGAGAAAAACAAGATGAAAATGAGAAATTAAGATTTCGATAGGCTTCTAGTCCGGATCCTGACTAACAAGCGATCCTTGCTTGTAATAGTTTGGGGAGGAAGACAACAAAGATGTGTACAGTTGCACCGTCTTCTACTTGAGGATGTCGTCTTCTGTTGTGGGAAGAAGGCTTCTTTCTTCTTCTCTTCGCTGCTCCGACTACTCTGTCTTCTGGGATCTCTTATCCCTCAGACCGTCCGTACGTAGATCCGAAGTGCTCTACTAGACGAGCCAAGCTGCAATTCCACAACTGCTGACAGTCACCGTCACTCAAGAAGAACACTTCCCATGCACAATTGGGAGTGAATCCAAGAAAACCCACCACCCAGAAGACACGAATAAAGCTTCTGCACTCAAATTTGCAATCTATTCTCCGAGAAGATGTCACATTGGCATTGGGAAGCTCACTCCCTCTACTTCCTGCGCCTACTCCTCGACACAACAGTCTAGACAACAGGACTACACGAGGATGCTGTTCCCTGTTCTTAAACTGTTCTTAAACTGTCCACTACCTCTATCTACATCTTCGAACCATTGCTGGTACCGAGCATGCAGACCCCTCCGGTATAATCCTAGTCTATTCGTATGTCTCTAACATCGGGTGTAGTGTGTGTCACTAACGAACTAGATTTCCTACTCTTTGATCCTACTTATGCATCCACCACAAGGGAACAGAAGGAACCACCACCAAGGAGAGAAAAGCTGCCCCTCCACATGCAAACGGTTTCCTTTTCCTGTTCTTGCGCTTCCTACTCTACCACATGGCTGCCTAACTAATTTTACACTGAAAACTGCCATCCTTAAGATAGCATGTTCGGTTCCTACTAAATCTGGAGATGTCAACGTCGGTTACTATCTACTCTGATTGCTCGGTGGCAATCTCTACCTGATCTGCCCCTATCGGAGCTCCTAACGCGGCTTCTGATAAGCTAGAAAACCCAGCGATTACCTCGGGTGTCACTGAGGTGGCTTCCTCCATAGTCGTCGCTGGCCCTGCTGTCGCTGCTGCTGCTTCTTCCTCGGCTTCGCCTTCGGCTTCTGACTCAACTTCTGCTTCTGCTTCGGAAGACGGAAGCGTCTTCTGGGAAGCGGAGTCGAGTGGTGCTTCCTCGCTCTTCGGAGACACTGGTGCGATACTAGGGATCATGGTGACCTCATAGAGATCCGGGGAAGTCGCTTCCTCCACGCGGAATACCTGAGAAGACGATTCTTCTTCCTGTCTTCCAGAAGACATCTTGTCTTCCGGGACATCTTTCGGTGTCTTCTCGGCTTCCAACGCTGTCACTACCAAGTGGACAGCGAGGTCGAACTCCTCCTTCTCCAATCCGGATCCAGTTGATGGTGCTGGAGCTTGGAAAGATGCGGTTGCAGGTGGCGGAATCAAGAGAAGACCATAGAGTGTCTTCACTCCCTCTATCTGCCGATCCAAATACTTGAACATACTCTCCTTGCACTCGACCAACCTCGCTCTGGACTCCTCGTCCCATTCTCTAGCCAAGGTAAGCAACTTCCTACCTGCGGTGAAGTTGAACTTCTTCCGAATCGCTTCCATCGACTGTGCTAGCATCTCCTGCGCACGAGCTTCCGCTGCTTCTCGTTGCATCTTCTCAGCTGCAACTCGCGCTTCTGCGGCTTCCCGCTGCATCTTCCATGTTGTCCTCTCTTCTGCGAGGGCGGTGATCTTCCCCCGCACTCGGAGAACCTCGTGGTCGCGCTGCTGTAAACGCGCCTGCAAGGCCTGGTTGCTCTTCCTCAGTTGGGTCAGCTCCTTGGCAGAAGCGGCTGCTTCCGCCTTGCTCCTTTCTGCGAGCTTCTCCGTGGTGCGGAGACTAGCTTCCAGCGCTTCTGTCTTCTTCTGGCCTTCTTCCTGACGCATCAAGGTGCGCAGACTGAATCCAGACTGTAGCGGCTTCTCCTGAGCCTTCGCTCTCTTCTCTAGCAACTCCATAGCTGACTGGAAGGATGAAGGAGGTTTGCAACTCGCTGTCATAGTGCGTGGCATTCAAGATGATGAAATGGAGCTTCAGAAGACACTCAACCAGCACTTATTCAAGAAGCTGCACCCTAGCTTATCAAGCTGGGCAGGAGCTAAGCTGGGGCTATGCTTGGCAAGCTGCTCCCTAGCTTGGGTTGAAATATCACCATGGACGAGGGCGAAAGTTTCTAGAACGCAGAGCTCGACGAGGAGAGCGACCTCATGCTTCTAGTTTTGACAGAAAGTGTTTTAAGCAATAGTTAGTACGGGTTTTAGGCTGTGAAATATGTGAAAGAGGGAAATCCGTCGATTCTGGCTCGTGACTCGAACTCAGAATCTGATAGCGTGAGTGTGTAGGTGTTCACAAGTACTATAGTTTTGACTCCTTATTCATAAAAAACAGAGTTGTATGCAGAAGTTAGCGTAGAGAAGGCTAGTAAAGACTTTATAAGAAAACTTCTTAGCAAAAGCATATGTACAGGAAGTTTAACAGTTTTGAACGGAACCAAAGGCCATCCCAATGATAGGGCGCCTGCCTAGGAGAGAAGTGGTCTCAAGATCAACCCCCCCTGACCTCTGGTTCCTATTCTGGCATGTTGACCTCCTGGAAGGGAGTCTATGTTGGATATGCATCCACGTCATGCATATCTAGGGACGGGAGACCCGTATCTCTCTTAATTGTGGGCTTCCTGGCCTAAGCCTCCGCATGCCATCTTGAATATACTATGGGAGATACCTGGTGCACATATGGGGGGGCTGTAAGCCTTGTGGGGCAGCCTCATAAGTGTTGGGGCTTCGGTCTACATTGGATGACTTGTAGTATATTCAGGGTGGCATCAAGATGGCATCAAGAGCACGGGAAACTTTTGCTAATTAGTTAAATAACCATCGAGTCGGCTTGCGATGGGGAATGAGGCTATGAGAACTTTTATTAGTGAAGGGGTAGAGTTTGTGGAGACAACTGTGAAACTTGTATTAAAAAGGGGCCAACTTTGTAAATAAATCTCTGTACGCATAAGGATAGCAGGGGGGCAGCTTAAGCTAGGGCCCTGCTTCTGATAAGTGATTGCGCTTATAAGGACAGCAGGTGGGCAGCTTAAGCTGGGGCTTTAGCTTTTAGGTTAAATGCCTGTGGCGGCTTGGGATGGGGGACAGTTTTTGAAAGAGATTTTTCTGAGAGAGCTGAAGCGGAAGGAGGAGGATTAGGGATGGGGGTTGAGGACACGCAAGGGAAGCTAGGAGGCTGGGGGAAGATCAAATTGCTGACAGATTGAATTGGGAGATCATTGTAGGGAGAGGGGCAAGAGTTTTAAGCTTGGACGTTGTCTAGCTGTTATGAGGAGAAATTACTCTCAAGAGGCAGTTTTATTGAGAGAGATCGTTTGAAAATTTACGGAGGACTTTTGATCAACGCTGGATCAAATTTCTGAGAGTTTCAGTTGAGACAAAGAGAGGAATAAGATTTAGGGGCCCTGAATTTCACTATTAGGTTTGGATTGAGACGTACTTGGTAGACTTTTGGCTGAGAACTGATTGACGGGAGAGAGAGACACGCAGGAGAGGAAGAGAGAGAGATTTTCTTTACAGTTGAAGAGATTGATGGTGTAGTGACACTGAAATAAAGTTATTTGAATCTTGAGAGACCTATCTGTGTACCCAAGGTGTGTTGGAGTGCTTGTTTTTGTAATCGGTGGACGCAAGAAGCAAGATTTTGGAAGATCTCATTGTCAGCAACTACCTGTTTTTCTCTTCTGGTCGTTTCTCTGATCGATCACAATCAGGAGGTCCGTCCTCCCCAAGAAAGACTCTCGTCACGTCATCTGGTGCTTCCACTGAGAGCTATTGGGGTGATTGATTTGGAGAATTGATTGAATTGAGAAGATGGATCACAGTGCTGCCGTACAAAGTGTAGCTGCTGCTCAAGCTACTCATGTTCAAGGGACTCCTGGTCAAGATGGAATTGGCTCTCAAAGAGGGCATATAGTGGTTCCAACAGCAACAGCACAACCTGCTGTAGACACGTCTCAGATTCTTCAGGCGTTGGCTGCTTTGATTCAGCAGCAGCCTGCAATTGGGGGAGCTGAGTAGAAGTCCACAAGAGCATTATAAGCAATTGTTGGTCGATGTGGGCGATTCGATGAAAGAGACGTTACTAGGTACCTGTGGGAGTATGTGGGTGAGATGGAGTTGGTCAGGGCACCTGAAGTTGAGGTAATTCTAAGCTTTGAGTTGACCGTTGTCCCTGAATTGAGAGAGAAGGTGAGAAATTTACAGAGAAGACATTTAGGTGGGTGGACTCTGTTTGAACGTGCACTGAGAGAAGAGTTTCTAGAAGAGGATTCTGAAAGAATCACCAGAAGAACCCTCATGGATTGGATAGAGCGTCAGTCTGGACGTTCCATGGGATTGAATGAGATAATTCGGGAGTTAGAGAAGAGGTACTCTCAGCTTTCTGGTCTAGAGAGGATGACGCTGGATGCTAGGAAGACGGAGTTGTTCTTGGGGGCTCTGGATGAGTTCACAGCGGACAGACTTTGTTTTATGTTGGCTGATCGTGGAGCTGAAGGGAGAGTTACATCTGATTGGAGGAGAGTGGAGGAAGCAGTATCCACCCTTGCTAGACAACGTCGTGGTAGGATGGTACTGCAGCTAGAAACCTTGCCAGAGCAGAGAGTAACTCCTCATGTTCCTGTAGCTCCTCCTGCAATACCTCAAGCACCTCTTGTGATTCCTCAAGCACCTATAGTGGTTCCCCAAGTGGTTCCTCAAGCGCCTGCAGTACCTATTCGAGCACAGAGAGGACCTAGACAGCAGCAACGACCTGTTGAGAACCGAAATCAACATAACTTGATAGAAGAACTTACTCAACAGTTGAGAGATTTGAGGGTTGAGATGGCAGACTTGAGGAGAGATCAACGTCTCGTTGCACCAGGTGCTCGACCTGTGAGAGGAACCTTTATCAGGAGATGTATTTGGTGCGACAGCCCAGATCATCTCAGAGGAGATTGTCAAGACTTGGTGGTTGTCTTGCGAGAGGGCGTAGTCAACTATCAGAACAACAGGTTGTATCTAACCGCCACTGGGCAGCCTCTGAATACATATTTTGGAAGAGGAGGAATGAGGAGTTCTCTTCCAGCACTTACTGGTGTGAATACTACATCGATGACTGCGGGTTCTACGGAGACTGATGTATATACTGGGAGAGTTGAGGTGCGCTCTAATCCAACTATGGTTGAGCAGGCTGTTGAGGTTCCGGTTGAAATGATGAAGAGAGGTGCTGAAAGCATTAGGAGAGCTTAGAAGTTGCATCTAAGCTATGGTTGAGCTTAGAAGTTGCATTAGAAGTTGCATCTACTGGATGGAGAGCCCCAATAGATGCAACTTCTATTCGAGCGTTTTTAGAGACGAGTGGTGGACAAGATGCCATGATCGAAGATAAAAGAAGACGAGACGCTTCTGATTTAGATGCAGGAGTACCAGAGGATAGTGACCGTCGGAGGGTTACGAGGAGGAGAGCAGTCGAACCATCACCATCTGTACCAGTTGGTAGATTTCCTGCTGTAGAGGATATACCTTCTACCTCTACAGCTCCACCACCTGCAGTAGATCCTATGGAAGGTGTACAGGATTTGCCACAAGAGACTACTGCTACAGATAGAGTAGGGGGAAAGAGGTTTACAGCACAGGAGAAGGGGAAAGCTCCAGCTTACAAGTTAGCGGCAGACATCGAAACAACAACAGACTTGCGTGCTGTTCTAGAGCAACGCATTTTGGATGCTAGAGTTGAGTTTACTCTTCGTGAAATGCTTGGTATCGCAAAGAGAGAGTTTCATGAGTTGATAATAGATATCATGAAGAGAAAGAGACAGGTATTGACTGAACAAGTAAGTAGCCAGATGGTTGGAGCAGTAGATGCTATTGGTGTTGATCAGTTCAGAGATGATAAGTATGAGGCATGGGTTGCTGGTCATGCTGTTATTGAGAATGAAGACGAAGAGTTTGAAGAGGATAGGTCAAGCGCTGACAGCGATTTCAAAGAGAAGCACTGGGCAAGAGCGACAACAGAGGTGCAGGTTCGGCTTGGAGGACTTTCTGAACCAGTACCTGCACTTGTGGATCACGGGTCGGAGATCAACATCATCTCCAAGGAGGTGTATGAGAAGGGGCAGTGGCCAATCGAAAGGAATCATGGTTGGGTACTTCGTGCTGCAAATAATCAAAAGGGTGAGTTACATGGAGCTTGTCCCAATATGCGTGTAAGGATTGGGGATGTAGAAGTTGATCAGTATTTCTTTGTACAATCGTCTGCCTCCTATCCTGTCATCATGGACCAACCATACATCACCGCTGTTCGAATGGAGACAAAAGTGATGAATGATGGGTCTCATTATGCCAGAGTTCAGAGTCCTGATGATAAGTACTCAGTACAGTTTTTGACGGTTCGTTCAAGACATGAGCGGAACCGACAAACCCTTAGAGATTTTCAAACGAAGAGATGTAAGGATTTTTGCAGTCCACTCTTGTAGAGCGGGAAGACATGGGTGTAGAACCTACTGTTGAGGTCCCGTCAGAGTTGGAAGCGAGACATGTACAGAAGTCTGAAGACAAGTGTGGTGTACAGAGTTGGCAGTCTGGATTGCTGATGTTTGAGGCAGATGGGTGGAGTCGATTTACAAGAGTTGAAGATATGGAGAAAAATACAAAAAGATGGATGGTGAAGCAGGTATCAGAGTTGTGGCGTGTAGGAGTTCTACCTGAAGACGAAGTGGTTTCTGGTTTGTTTGAAGAGTTTATGTCTGTACAGTCAGTTGTCAGTTGGTTAGACAGTGTGAGTAGATTGGTAGAAGGGAAAAATAGTGTGGCGGTGATTTCTATCCACTCTCGACGCATATATGAGGAGATTGCTACATACGTACAGTTCCTTCCTCATCCGATGCAGAATAATGAAGGGAGAGAAACAAGTTGTTGGTGTGCACTCTCTCAGGAAGCAGATGTCCATGCGAAATACAAATCTGTACTGAGAAAGGTAAGACCGGTAGCAGCTCAACTACCTGCTAACTCCTAGCAGCAAGTACAGTTAGTGGGGACTGAGCCTATATTGCGTGATCATAGACGAGTATGGCACCAGTTTACTGAGGAGACATTGCAAGAGCTCCAGATAGAAGGGGGTGATTTCTTGACTAAGGTCGAGAAGACAGTGTTTGAACAGATGATAGTGAAGCATGATAAAGCATTCTCTTTTCCAGCAGAGGAGATAGGTTGTGTGGACCCAAAGGTTATAGCGCCTATGGTTATATTCACAATCCCTCATGTGCCTTGGAACCTGAAACCGATCCCAGTTCCTCGTGCTTTGTTGCCTAAGCTCATCGAGTTGTTGAAGGAGAAGGTACATATGGGGATACTTGAGCCTATGGGGCCATATTCTAGCAGATGGTTCACTGTACCCAAGAAGTCAGGAGCTTTGCGTTTTATTCAAGACCTACAGTCTGCGAATAACGTAACTATTCGTAATGTTCAAAGAGGTAGCAATCTGCTACCTCTTTGCCAATCGAAGAGGTAGCAGAGGCATTTGCAGAGAGAGCTATCTGTTCGATAGGAGATCTATATTCTGGTTATGATCAGTTCCAGCTGGCTGTGGAGAGTAGAGATTTAACTACTATGCGTACGCCTCTGGGATTGATGCGGATGTGTACTCTTCCACAAGGAGCGACGAACTCGGTGGCTCATATGCAGAATGCGATGCACAAGGTACTAAGAGAATTTGTGCTTGATGTTACCATTCCATTTCTAGATGATATTCTTATAAAAGGTTGCGCGGTTGAAGACAAGGATGAAGTGGTACTTGCAAATGGATGTAGGAGGTTTGTTGCAGATCATATCAGGGATATAGAACGTATCTTAACTCGTTTGGAGGAGGTACATCTCACCCTGTCAAGAGCTAAGTCCAAGTTTGGTGTGTCTGAGATTTTAGTGGTTGGACATTTGTGTGGTGCTTTTGGAAGGCGACCAAACCCGGAGAAGGTTGAAGCCATAGCTAGGATGGCAGACTGTAAGAATATCACGGATGTTCGACGCTTTCTAGGTGCTTGTGTATTTTATCGCTTATCCATTCCTCATTATGCTCATGTTGCTGAGCCTTTGTATGCATTATTGAGGAAGGATAAGAGGTTTGTATGGACCTCAGTCCATCGAGAAGGTATGAATAGACTGAAGGAGGCTCTACAGTCTCCACCTATTTTGAGAAGAGTAGACTACGGGTATGGGAGACCTGTCATTGTCACAGTAGATACTAGTCCAAAGGTGATTGGTTGGGCGATAGGTCAAGATGATGCGGATGGTATGCGGTTTACTTCTAGGTTTGGAGCTAGGATCTTGACAGACAGGCAACGAGACTATCCTCAGGTGAAGCGTGAGTTGTGGAGAGCGGTGACAGCGATGAAGACAGATCGTGAGTTTCTGATTGGTGCTCATGTAGTCCTAGAAACGGATTGTCTACCTCTACTAGGTATGATATCCAACTGCAACACCCCAGACATAGCAATATTACGTTGGATTGCCTATATTAGAAGCTTGAATCCAGAGCTGAAGCATATAAAAAGAAAGGAGAATGTAATCGCAGATATGTTGTCAAGGACTCGATTTGTAGATGAGGATGTCATGTTTTCAGAAGCTGAGGAAGAAGAGAGAAAGGATGCTCAGTGTCAGGTTAATCGGCGGGCTACAGACTTGGAGCCGTTCAGAGAGGAGTTCTACACGGGAAGGTTACGTGACATTGGATTCTTTCTGAGTTCTTTAAAAAGGCAGGAGGGTTTGAGTGATGCAGAGTTCAGAGAGGTAAGAAGGAAGGCATATGATTACTTGTTGTGAGATGGATATCTTTGGAAGTGTCCAAAGAGAAGAGATGGAGCACTTTTACGAGTTATAGATGATCTGTAGACCAAGCAACAGTTGATGAAGGAGTTTCATGACACCTTGTGGGTCAGACATCGAGGAGCTTGGACTACCTATACAAAGTTGAAGGAGAGATACTGGTGGAGAGGACTTTATCAAGATGTGGTGAACTTTGTGAGTTCATGCTTGCAATGTCAATTTTATTCAAAAGTACGTTACAGAGATGGCCTGGTACCAACCTATCAGCCCAGTATCCATTTTCAATGGGTTCTTGATTTGGTAGCAACGCCTCCCGGGTTATGGGTTATGAGGTACTTGGTGTTGGCTCGAGAAGACCTCTCCAACTTTGTGGAAGGACGAGCTCTGAGGACGAAGGCCACAGAAAGGATATGTAGGTTTGTTCTTGAAGATATTATCTGTAGGTATGGATCTATAAGGAGATTACGTGCAGACAGAGGAGAGTTGCGTGATATGGAAGCGAAAGAGTTCTTCGCCCAACACGGAGTGAAACTCAAACTCACTACTGCTATGAATCCGGAAGGGATTGGTAAGAGCGAGAGAGGGCATCCGTCGATTAAGCTCTGGTAAAGGCATGCGATGGTAGGCATAGACAGTGGCCTAGGTTGCTCTCTTTTGCTCTATGGGCTGACAGGTCGACTCACTGCACTACTACTGGGTACATGTCCATTGAACTGATGTTGGATCAAAAAGCGATTATGCCGACAGAGGAGGACTTTCCTACATGGACTACTTTACCGTGGGAAGACGAAATGGATCATGTACAACTTCTTGCACTTCGAATCAAACAGTTGGAACATAGAGAGGAGGATCTTATAGAGGCTCAACAGAAACTGAAAGAAGGCCGTCTCAAGAACAAGGACAGGTTTGACAAGATCTACAGGCTCCGACCGAAGCTCATACATGCTGGAGATTGGGTTTTGGTGTATGACAGTACGTTAGAGAATCAGCACTCTACGATTCGGAAATTTTCTAGGAGGTGGTTTGGTCCGTATGTTGTCTTAGAAGTACATCAGAATGCTACTTACTCTTTACGGGAGCTCGATGGTACACCTCTAAGACTTCCTGTTGCTAGTAAGCGTATCAAGTTGTTAAGAAGAAGGGGAGAATCCATTGAGCTAGATGAATTTTTGGAGTCAGATCAGATGATGGATGCAGAAGCAGATCTGGTATCAAAAGAAGACGTAGAGGACGATGAGGAGGACGATGGTAATTTAGAGAACCTTGGAGACTAGTGGAAAGGTTGGCACATACCGGAGGATGTGCAGGTTTGGAGGGTATGAATGTCGTAGTGCGTAGCATTCAAGATGATGAAACTGAGCTTCAGAAGACACTCAACCAACACTTGTTCAAGAAGCTGCGCCATAGCTTATCAAGCTGGGTAGGAGCTAAGCTGGGGCTATGCTTGGAAAGCTGCCCCCTAGCTTGGGTTGAAATATCACCTTGGACGAGGGCGAAAGTTTCCAGAACGTAGAGCTCGACGAGGAGAGTGACCTCATGCTTCTAGTTTTGACAGAAAGTGTTTTAAGCAATAGTTAGTACGGGTTTTAGGCTGTGAAATATGTGAAAGAGGAAAATCTGTCGATTCTGGCTCGTGACTCGAACTCAGAATCTGATTGCGTAGGTGTGTAGGTGTTCACAAGTACTATAGTTTTGACTCCTTATTCATAAAAAACGGAGTTGTATGCAGAAGTTAGCGTAGAGAAGGCTAGTAAAGACTTTATAAGAAAACTTCTTAGCAAAAGCATATGTACAAGAAGTTTAACAGTTTTGAACGGAACCAAAGGCCATCCCAGTGATAGCGCGCTTGCCTAGGAGGGAAGTGGTCTCAAGATCAATCCCCTCGGCCTCTGGTTCCTATTTTGGCATGTTGGTCTCCTAGAAGGGAGTCTATGTTGGATATGCAGCCACGTCCTGCATATCTAGAGACGGGAGACCCGTATCTCCATTAATCGTGGGCTTCTTGGCCTAAGCCTCCGCATGCCATCCTGAATATACTATTGGAGATGCCTGGTGCGTATATGGGGGGCTGTAAGCCCTGTGGGGTAGCCTCATAAGTGTTGGAGCTTTGGTCTACATTGGATGACTTGTAGTATATTCAAGGTGGCATCAAGATGACATCAAGAGCACGGGAAACTTTTGCTAATTAGTTAAATAACCATCGAGTCGGCTTGCGATGGGGAATGAGGCTATGAGAACTTTTATTAGTGAAGGGGTAGAGTTTGTGGAGACAACTACGAAACTTGTATTAAAAAGGGGCCAACTTTGTAAATAAAGCTCTGTACACATAAGGATAGCAGGGGGCAGCTTAAGCTAGGGCCCTGCTTCTGATAAGTGATTGCGCTTATAAGGACAACAGGGGGCAGCTTAAGCTGGGGCCTTAGCTTTTAGGTTAAATACCTGCAGCGGCTTGGGATCGGGGACAGTTTTTGAAAGGGATTTTTTTGAGAGAGCTGAAGCGGAAGGAGGAGGATTAGGGATGGGGGTTGAGGACACGCAAGGGAAGCTAGGAGGCTGGGGGAAGATCAAATTGCTGACAGATTGAATTGGGAGATCATCGTAGGGAGAGGGGCAAGAGTTTTAAGCTTGGACGTTGTCTAATAAGCTGTTCTGAGGAGAAATTACTCCGAGGAGGCAGTTTTATTGAGAGAGATCGTTTGAAAATCTACGGAGGACTTTCGATCAACGCTGTCGAGTTGAGGGTTTTCCTGGGAAGGGCGGAACCTTCTGACTGTGATATGAGCTTGAAGGTTGTGTTCAGTCTACTCAGGGAAGCGTTGGGCTTCAGGCTATGGTTGCTTACTACAGAGATAGGCTTCAGATCAAAAGGGAACAGTATAAACACTCACTAAGGTTGAATGGACCCTTCAGTATGTTCAGGAAGCGAAAATCAGGTCAGACTAGCAGTAATAAGGTCAGACAGCGAACTTTAACAATCCAGAATCAAAAACATACGATGGTTCAGACTTCAGAACTCCTTCTACATGTAAATGAGGCCCTACTGACCATACGCACGAAGTTTCAGCTTGAGATCAAATTAGAGTGTCGAGATATGGGCAGAAATGTTTTGAGCAGAGAAATTATGACAATTTCTGGTACCCAGATAGCTATTTCGACCTAGAACAGAGAATTGGCTCGATCACTTTCAAAGATTCTTACAGGATTTGCAGTACACAGCTTGCTGAACACTCATGTGAAGTTGGGCCTCCTGATTGTACACAGAACTCCAGATCTCGCTCTTTGAAGTTGTTGTTCAAGATTGAGAGCTTTTCAGCCCCCCTCTGCTTCAGCGGTCGCCTCGAATTACTCAATCACTCAATCTACATAAAAATTTGAGGACAGTCGTAGCCCTACTGGCAGTGAACGTGACCACGAAGGTTTGAAGCGATTTTCTCAAATCTATTGCGATTGACACCGAAAACCCCAAAATCAACAGAAGTGCTGCAATTCTAGTACAAATTGAACTTCAATCAGTCATAACTCCTTCTTTATTGCTCCAAATCGATCAAAAATTTCACTGACAGTGCTTGGCACGACGAACCCTATCTCCGTGTGCTCTCAGATTTCGAAGTCCTCTCACCAAATGCTCGAACTCCTCTTAAGACCCCTATTACTAAGTTTAGCAGTACACAAAGACAAAATTGGACCAATGGGAGTTCATAGCTTCACTCCTCTGTCCTTTTGTGTCCCAAACCACGTGGTGACTTTGCATATAGGCTACCACGTCAAGCCCCTAAAGTGCCAGCATAGACCCTAAACTGCATGCGAAGACATGTAAAACGACACGTAATCCCAAAAGATAACCTAACCTCGCTAGGAAGCATGCATGGGCAACACGTAATTTCAACCCATGAGCTTAACTCCATCTACATGGTAATCAACCTACTAAGACTCAAAATATACAACATCCTCCAGAATCGACTTCTAACGCTTGACAAAGAGGTGAATTATTTACAATGTAAAATGATTCACATCACGACATCCACCCCCTCCAAACCTGCACATCCTCCGGCATGTGCCAACCTCTTCAGTCTTCCGATTGTTCTTCTACATCGTTCTTCTCCGCCTCAACCTCTTCAGTAGCCGAGGCTTCTTCATCTCTTGGCATCCTCTGCTCAGACTCCAAAAAGTTGAACAAATCTACTGACCCTCCACGTCGTTTGAACAACTTCACTCGTTTGCCAGTCACAGATAGTTTCAAAGGAGTACCATCTAACTCACGTAAACTATAAGTGGCATTCTCGTATACATCTAACATAACATAAGGCCCGAACCATCTTCGCGAGAACTTACGAAGTGTAGAATGTTGGTTCTCCAGCGTGCTATCATACACCAGAACCCAATCATCAACACGTATTGGCTTTGGTCGCAGTCGGCGAGTCTTGTCGAAATGCTCCTTGTTTCTAACTCGAGCCACCTTCAGCTTCTCTTGCGCCTTAGCAAGATCCTCCTCCCTTCGCTCCAACTGCCTAGTTCGTAAAGCAAGGAGTGAAGTATGATCTATACCATCTTCTCACGGTAGCGTAGCCCACGTAGGAAAGTCCTCCTCAACATGCATGATCGGCTTCTGCCCCAACATAAGCTCAACTGGCATATACCCAGTCGTGGTACAGTGTGTAGTTCTATCAGCCCATAAAGCGAATGGAAGTAGTCTCGGTCATTCTCTAGGCCTACCATCACATGCTTTTACTAAAGCGTGAACAATAGAAGGGTGTCCTCGTTCACTCTTATCAATCCCTTCTGGATTCATGGCAGTAGTAAGTCGGAGCTTTACTCCATAACGAGCAAAGAACTCCTTCGCTTCTGCACTTCTCAGCTCGCCCCTATCTGCTCGTAGTCTTCCAACAGATCCATAACGACAGACGATATCTTCAAGCACGAATCTACATATGTTCTCTATAGTCTTCATCCGTAGTGCTCGTCCCTCCACGTAGTTGGAGAGATCTTCCCGAGCTAACACCAAGTAGCGCATCTCCCATAGTCCCGGTGGCATCATCACAAGATCAAGGACCCACTGAAAATGAATACTGGGTGGATAGGTAGGTACAAGTCCATCTCTGTAACGGATTTTAGAGTAGAACTGGCAGTGCAGACACGACCTAACAAAATCCACTACGTCTTGATACAAACCCTTCCACCAGAATCGCTCCTTCATCTTCATGTACGTAGCCCAGACTCCACGGTGTCCAGCCCATAAGGTGTCATGAAACTCCTTAAGCAGATTCAGCTTCGTCGGTTGATCATCCACCACTCTAGCAAGCATCCCATCTCTTCTCTTCGGACGTTTCCATAGATAACCTTCACGTAGAAGGTAACCGTACGTCTTTCGTCTGATCTCTTTGAACTCTACGTCACTCCATCCTTCTCGTCTGCATAATGAACTCAGATAGTATCCAATATCGCGGAACTTCTCCGTGTAGAACTCCTCGTTGAACGGAAGTGGTTCCAAGTCTGAAGTCTACTGACCAACTTGGCACCAAACGTCTGTCTTCTCTTCATCTTCGACTTCTGCAATCATCTCATTCTCATCTGTATAACGAGCTCTAGATAACATATCTGCAACTGGATTATCCTTCCCTGCTATATGTTTCAGCTCAGGATTCAGCTCCGGATATAAGCAATCCATCGTAGCATTGCTATGTCTAGGGTATTACAGTTTGCTATCATACCTAACAAAGACAAACAGTCTGTTTCTAGTATCACACGAGCTCCTATCAAGAACTCTCGATCTACCTTCATAGCAGTAACAGCTCCCCACAACTCACGCTTTACTTGAGGATAGTTACGATGTCTATCTGTTAAGATTCGAGCTCCAAATCTAGAACAAAACCGCACACCATCTGCATCTTCTTGACCAACTGCTCATCCAATCGCCTTTGGACTCGTATCAACAGTTAGTACCACAAGTCTCCCGCTCTCGTAGCTAAGCCTCCTTAGTATAGGTGGAGACTTCAGAATCTCCTTCCGCTGCTCCATCGTCTCGTGATGTTCTCGCCGCCAAGTAAACCTCTTCCCCTTTCTCAGAAGTGCATATAGAGACTCGGCAATGTGTGCATAATGAGAAATACTCACGTGAAAGAACACACAAGCTCCTAAGAATCGTCGAACCTCAATGATGTTGGTACAGTCTGCTATCCTTGCTATAGCATCTACCTTCTTTGGGTTCGGCTGTCTCCCAAAAGTACCACACAAGTGACCAACCACCACAATCTCTGACATCCCAAAACGAGATTTGATACCTGAGAGAGTGAGGTTGTCACGCCCCTCATTCTCAAGATCAGGCGCAGATGCGAACAACAGAACCCTGGCGGACTTGCGCTAGGTTGTGAACGCTGCGAGTAAGACTTAACGGCTTGGCCAAGAAGTCGAGATCAGATGAACCCTAAGTGGTTCTCTGAACCAAGGTTGGAACCTTGGGTTAGAACATAAGGGCCTACCCCAAGAGGGCCCCAGACGAACGCTGACCTAAGGAGGCGAGTTAAGTTATGGCCGAACCACAATCGGTATAATTTTTAGGGACCAAAGAGGAGGGCGGGGCCGCCGATCCCCAAAAGTATATATGAGGGGGGCTCGATGCTTGGGTGGGCCAGGACGAGTCACCCGACTCTAGGGGCATGAGGTGATGGCTGGGCCAGTTCCAAGGCACGTTCCGATCTAGACTTGGACGTCTAGACTTAGGAACGACGTAAGGGCTGGGGCAAGACTAGGGAACGAGTCGGCGAGTTAGACCACCGTTCGAGAGCCTAGACCCAGACGGACATCACGGGCGGTTGGGCCGTTAGGTGTGCTGGAGGCACCGTTTAGGACCCACGACTTTATGGGAAGTCCGCCCCAAGTCATCTTGTGACTTGCTCATGTTTGGGACCGACCTAGGCGGGTCTATGTCAAGACTTAGGAACTGCTGAGCTTGATGATTAAGGAGACGGTCCGGCTTCGGTCCGGACCAAACTGAGATAGGTAAGTGGTGCATGGACGCTAACGAGCTCTAGATAACATATCTGCAACTGGATTATCCTTCCCTGCTATATGTTTCAGCTCAGGATTCAGGCTCCGGATATAAGCAATCCATCGTAGCATTGCTATGTCTAGAGTATTACAGTTTGCTATCATACCTAACAAAGACAAACAGCCTGTTTCTAGTACCAGACGATGTCGCGCCATTTGGCGGCTACATGCTTGACTTCTACTCCGACGCTTAGGTTTGGTAGTTCTAGAAGTTAGCTCATATTACTTCTAGTCCTTTATGTATATGTTTGACACCTTTGCATACGGTGTTAATACTATTTTGAGTCCTAATAGGCTGATAGTATGTTAGTTATCTTGTTCAAGCATTTGTGCGCTTGTACAAGTGACTTCTTACTTGTCTATGACGTTCAATGTACATAACTTAGGGTTTCCATGCTGATAGGGGTTTGAGCTCATGGGTTGTACTTACTTGTCGCCCATGCACGCTTTCTAGCTAATTTAAGTTATTTTTCAGGGCTATGTGTCATTTTAGGTAGTTTAAGTTTTACGTTGGCACTCTAGGGGGCTTGACGTGGTAGCTTATGAGTGTAGATAAGTTACCAGGTAGTTTAAGGCACAAAAGGACAGTCAAGTGGAGCTATGAACTCCCATTGGTCCATTTTTGTCTTTTGTAAAACTCTAAGTTTAGAAACAGAGCTCTAGAGGAGAGTTCGAGCAATTGGTGAGGTATCTTCGAAATCTGAGAGCACAGGAAGAGAGAGCTCGTCGTGCCGAGCACTGTCAGTGAAATTTTTGCTCGATTTGGATCAATAAACAAGGAGTTATGCCCAATTGAAGTTCGGATTGTGCCAAAACTGCGTCACTTTTGTTGATTTTGGGGTTTTCGGTGCCAATTGCAGCAGAATTGAGGAAATCACTTCAAAACTTCGTGGTTGCGTTCACTGTCAGGAGGGCTACGACTGTCCAAAAAGTTTTGAATCATTTGAGTAACTGAGTAATTCAGGGCGGCCGCTGAAGCAGAGGGGGTCTGAAAAGCTCTTAATCTAGAGCAGCGACTTTAGAGAAGGAGATCTGGAGTTCTACAAACAATCAGGAGTCCCAACTTCACAGGGATGTTCAGCATCCTGTAGACTTCAAATACTCAGAATTGAGGAAATCACTTCAAAACTTCGTGGTTGCGTTCACTGTCACGAGGGCTACGACTGTCCAAAAAGTTTTGAATCATTTGAGTAACTGAGTAATTCAGGGCGGCCGCTGAAGCAGAGGGGGTCTGAAAAGCTCTTAATCTAGAGCAGCGACTTTAGAGAAGGAGATCTGGAGTTCTACAAACAATCAGGAGTCCCAACTTCACAGGGATGTTCAGCATCCTGTAGACTTCAAATACTGTGAGAAGATTTGAAATTCATCGAGCCAATTCTCTGTTCTATGTCTGAATAGCTGTCTAGGTACCAGAAATTGTCATAATTCTCTTATTCAAACTTTTCTGTCAACATCTCGGTGCTAGAATTCAATCTCAGGCTGAAACTTCGTGTGTGTGTTCAGTAGTGCCTCATTTACATGTAGGGGAAGTTTAGAAGTCTAAACCTTCATAGTTTTTCTCTCTTTGAGTGTCAAAGTTCACCGCTTAAGCCTATTACTACCAGTGAGACCTAAATTTCGCTTTTTGAGCATATCTGAGGATCCTACACTCCTGTGTGAGTGTTTATAGCTCCTGTTGTGACTTGAAAGCCAACCTCTTGAGTAAACAACCACAGTCAGAAGCCCGGCGCTTTCCTAGGTAGACGGATCACACTCCGACATACTCTCTTTTGGTGAACTCGACGTGAAACACCTAGGGTGGGAGTTTTCTTGAGGGTGTTACAGGATCAGATATCATGGCCAACCAAGGATCGTCAAGTGGAGGTGCTGCTACTGCTCAGCAACCTGTTCAGTTGGATGCTGCTACGATGAAGATGTTCCAAGCTTTTTCCATGTTTATGCAGCAGCAGCAAAGCACAGAGAGGAAGGAGGTATTAGCAACCAAGGCGTTGCAATCTGTGGTGCATCAGATGGACCAGTTCAAGGGGACAGATATTTCCAAGTATGTGCGATACTATGCTAGGGAGATGGAGGTGAACAAGGTACCTGAAAAAGGAGATGGTGGAGAACTTTGAGCTTGCTGTTGTCCCTGAGATTCGTGGGCGTGTGAAGGAGCTCAAGCAGCAGCAAGGACAGAGTTGGGAGAGCTTTATGCGAGCTTTGAAGGAGGAGTACTACACTGAAGATTCAGAGAGGGTGACCAAGAGAACGTTCTTGGAGTGGGTGGTTAAGCCTAACAAAGGTTTGTCTGTAAATGAGTTGTTAAGGGAGTTTGATCGTCAGTATGCTCAGCTTTCTAGGACAGAAAAGCTTACACTAGAGGTGGAGAAGACCGAGCTTTTCCTACAAGCAGCGGATGTGACTATTCAGGAGAAGCTTGAGCTGTTGCTGGAAGACAAGAGTGAGGAGAGAGGATTGAAGACTGACTGGAAGGAGGTTGAAGAGGTTGTTTCTTTGCTGACCAAGAGACAGAGAAGAAGGGACAAGGTGGTGGTAAGTGAAGCAGCACCTCTGATAATTCCTGTCAAGCAGTTGCCTACTAAACCCGCTTTGGTAATTGCTAGAGAGGAAGACTCACCGCTTGATGAGTTGATTAAGGGTATGAAGGAGCTTAAGCTTAAGCTCACTAGGTTAGAAGAGAAGGAGCAGAATGTACAGCCTGCTATGCAGAGACCTCAGATGAGAGAAGGCTTTGTTCATCGTTGTATATGGTGTGATAGCTTAGACCATGTAAGAAGAGATTGTGGAGAGTTTTCAGATGCTTTGAGGAAGGATCGGATCTTCTTCAAAGATGGTAAGATCCATCTGAGAGAGACTGGGATGATGTTGGGAACCAACTTTGGCAAGGGTGGTATGAAGAGACTTGTGAATGATATATCAGCATCACATGCTGTTTCTCTTGTGAATGCTGCTACCTGTGGAGTGAAAGTGGAGATAGAGAGAGAGAAAGGGACTACTGGGTTGTGGTCTGATGTAGTGCGGTCCGTAGCTAGAACAGAGCTAGACAAGGATGTGCTACGAAGGATTGGCAACTCAATTCGAGAGGCTACAGGATGGAATGATCCTGTGGATACTATGTCAGTGCATGCTTATGTTGCAAGAAGTCAGCATGAAGCTGTACTAGAAGAAAAACGCAGGAGGGAGGATGCAGGTGAGACTTCTACAGCCAAACGACCTGCTACAAGGAGTGAAAGGGCTAGACCAGATGCAAGGCAGGAGACAACACCTACTCGGGAGGAGACTATGGAGGATCTACCATCTACAACACCAAAGGAGAAGGAGAGAAGCAAGGAGAAGGGTAAGATGCGTGCATACAAACTTCAGTCTGACATTGAGATTGCTACAGACTTGAAGCAGGTGTTAGAGAACCGTATCTTGAATGGGAAAGTTGAGTTTACTTTGGGTGAGATTCTTGGGATTGCAAAGCGTGAGTTCCATGAGGTTATTATAGATATCATCAAGAGGAAACGTCAGATTTTGGGTGAAGCATAACGCTCTAAGGACCAAACTGTCGGAAGATGAGGAAGATGAGATTGCTGGTTATTGCTCTCAAGTATCAGAGGAAAGATCAGATCAGCACGTGAGGTTTGAAGATGATGTGGAAGCATCGCAGAAGAGCCATTATTCTCACAATCATTGGGCGAGAGCAACCACAGAGACCTTAGTGAAGCTGGGAGATCTAGAGGAACCTGTGGTGGCATTGATTGATCACGGCTTAGAGATTAATCTGATGTCTAAGGAGCTGTACAAGCGTGGGAGGTGGCCCATAGACACCGACCATGGATGGCTTATCCGTGCTGCCAACAACCAGAGGGGAGAGCTCTATGGTGCTTGTCCCAACATCAAGGTAACAGTGGGTGACATCAGTGATGTTCAGAATTTCTTTGTGCAAGACATGTCAACCTATCCTATCATTCTAGGGCAGCCTTACATTACTGCTGTTAGAATGGAGACACGAGTTATGGATGATGGTTCAGCTTATGCTAGGATACGTAGTAGAGACGGCAAAAGAGCTGTTCAGTTTTTGACCGTTGCTGCAGAACATGAGAGGAATCGTGACAGCTTGAGAGATCGTGCACTACCTAAGATTACTCAGGAGTTTAGAGAGTCTAGGGGTTTTGGCAGAGTACCATTGAAGAGCGAGACTTCAACAGTACAGTAGAGATAGGATTCTCGCCTGATCCAGTAGAGCATGAAGCTTTATCCACTAGCTTCTTAGGGTTGACTTCATGTGGATCAGTGTGTTATAGGAAGGTTGAGAATCTGAAGAGGTTTGAGAGGCAACATGTGAAGTGTGTACAGCAGTCTTTGTGGGACAGTGGAGAGTTAGGAGGAGATGAATACATATCTGGAGTGTTTGAAGAGCAGTATTTGGTAGATACTATAGGGGAGTTGAAATCTATAGTAGAAAGTTCTATAGATGATGTAGATAGAGTGGTGAGAGTGAGCTCCAAGGAGCTTTATGATGTAATTGATAAGTTTATAGATCGGCAAGAGGTGTATGTGGAGACCAAGTACAAGTCAGTGGCAAAGAAAGTCAAACCAGTGGCTTTGCCTTTACCACTTGATTACAATCAGAAGATGGAGCAAGCTGCACGAGAACCGACGCTCAGAGGACCGAGAAGAATTGGACACCAGTTCACAGAAACAACGCTGAAGGAGCTGAGGATTGGAGGTGATGGATTTCTTACTGAGCAAGAGAAGAAGAGCTTCAGGGAGATGCTATCTAAGCATGGTAAGGCGTTTGCGTTTGAGTCACATGAAGTAGGATGTGTAGATCCAAGTGTAGTTGCACCTATGGTAATCTTTACTATACCGCATGTGCCTTGGAATCTACGTCCTATCCCTGTGCCTAGAGCTCATCTGCCAAAGCTGATAGACTTGCTCAATGAGAGGATTAGGATGGGTATCTTGGAGCCATCTATAGCTCCCTATTCTAGCAGATGGTTTACTGTTCCGAAGAAAAGTGGAGCTTTGAGATTCATTCAAGATATGCAACCAGTTAACAAGGTGACTATCAGGAATATGGGTATAGGACCTATTGTAGACGAGTTTGCAGAGGCTTTTGCTGGTCGTGCTATCTATTCGATGGGAGACTTATATTCAGGTTATGATCAGTTTCAACTATCCTCTGAGAGTAGAGACTTGACTACAATGAGGACACCTTTGGGGTTACTAAGGATGTGCACCTTGCCACAAGGTGCTACCAATTCTGTAGCACATATGATGAATGGCATGAATAAAGTTTTGAGGGATTTCATTCCTGAAAAAACTATGCCATTCCTTGATGATGTGCCGATCAAAGGATGTGTTGAGCAGGAGAAGAATGAGGTAATGGATCAGAGGGGGTGCCGTAAGTTTGTTGTAGATCATATAGTTGATTGCGATAAGATATTGAGTCGACTGGAGGAGGTTCATTTGACTTTATCAGGAGCAAAGTCTGTATTTGGAGAACAAGAGGTGTTGATTGTGGGGCACCTATGTGGATCTTATGGTCGGAAACCTTGTCCAAACAAGGTTGATGCCTCTTCGAAGGATGAAGGAGACATATGGGTCAGTTACTGAGGTGAGAAGGTTTCTAGGTGCATGTGTGTTTTATCATATATGGATTCCACACTTTGCACATGTAGCAGATCCGTTGTACAAGTTGCTGAGAAAGGGGCAAAGATTTCAGTGGCAAGAAGAGCAAAGCGAGTCTATGAGGAAGTTGAAGGATCTTTTGGCTTCACCGCCAACTCTCCGGAAGGTAACATATGAGTTGGGCAGATCTGTTATCATTACTGTTGATACTAGTCCTATTGGCATTGGATGGGCCGGATCTGTCATCTCTCCTACCTTCACTAAGGCTTCGGTAGTAGCTCTAGCCCAATGTCCTCTAGTGTAATGACTAGGGACCTTGTCATCGTTATCATCCTCAAACCGAACCTTGCGGTTGATGCAGCATTGAGCTAGTTCTAACTCTTCCTCTCTTGATATCCTTGTGTCTAATGCATTAGACACAGCGGTTTCTCCTGCCAATTGCCTTTTTCGTTTGATGGTGTCAATAATGACATCATGAAACTCTCTCTTGGCAATCCCAAGGATCTCTCGCAAGGTAAACTCGATCTTGGCATTGAGTACTCTCTCTTCTAGTACTCCTTTCAGATCCGTAGCAGCTTCAATATCAGACTGAAGCTTGTATGAAGGAGATTTACCTTTCTCCTTACCTCTGCTCTTCTCTGACTTCTCGGGAGTAGAGGATATGACCTCTTCCATAGTCTCCTCTGGTAGAGACATGATCTCCGGTCTGAACTTTTCTCCTCTTGTTTGCCTCTTGAGAGCTGTTCTCTCTTCGCTAGGGCCTGCTTCATCTCGTTTGCGCTTCTCCTCCATGAGAGCCTCATGTTGACTCTTCGCCAAATAAGCATGTACAGACATTGTATCCACGGGATCATCCCATCCAGTAGCACCTCTGATTGCTGTGGCTGTTCTGAGCAACTCCTCCCTTGCCATTTTCCCTCTTTTGTTCGTGCTTACCGCATGGCTCCACATATCAAGAGTATCTTCATCCTTCTTAGAAGCACTTCTTTCTCGTACTACCTCAACTCCATAAGTAACAGCTTCTACCGACGCAGTAGCATGTTGAGATAGATACTCCTCCAGTACTTGCTTCATTCCTCCTTTCCCGAAGTTGGTTCTAAGAATCTCTCCATTATCCTTCAGAGCAATCTTTCCTTCCTTCCAATAGACTACTCCATCTCGTAGAGTTTTGGCAAAATCACCACACTCTCTTCGAGCATGATCAGAACTATCACACCAAATGCATCTCTGTACATAATCTTGCTTAGGAGCAAGTCTGGTATCATGTGCTCCTCCCTTCTCTTCCAACCTTGCTAACTTGATCTGCAAGTCCCTCATCCCTTTTACCAACTCTTCCATAGCATCTCTTTGCGGTGCAACTTTCGGGACAGGAATAGCAGGAAGTGGAACTTGAGGTACATGCACAATAGGTGCTTGCACATTGGGTACCATTGGTTGCCTACGAGGTACTATGATCGGTGGTGGTCTCTCTTCTTGTCTTACCACCACCTTCCCTCTCCGGTACTCTCGTTTGGCAAGTACACTCACTGCTTCAGAGACTTTTCTCCAATCAGTCGTGAGTCCGTTGTCTTCCATCCTATCTTCTAGAAGCAGCTCCAACTCCCTTTGTAATTCATTGTTGGCTGCTTGTAGAAACAACTCCACCTTGTCATTCTCCAATGTGAGCTTCTCCATCCGAGACAACTGAAGAAATTGTCTCTCATACTCCCGAAATAGCTCTGTGGCAACAAGCCCTTTGTTGGGTTTGTTTACCCACTCCATGAATGACTTCTTAGTCACTCGGTCTGCATCTTCTAAAGAATACTCTTCTTTCAGCTGAAGAGTAAATCCTTCCCACGTAGCACCATGAGATCGGATGATGTCCTTCATGTGCTCTCGTAGTTCAGGTACGACAGCAAGCGCAAATGTACTCACCATCTCTCTTTCAGGCACCTTGCTCAACTCCATCTCCCGGGAATAGTACTTTAGGTACTTGGATATGTTCTTCCCGTCAAACTGATCTAGCAACCCCACAACAGATTGCAAGGCTTTAGTAGCCATTGCTTCTTTCCGTTCAGTGGCTTGCTGTTGTTGCATTACCAACGCGAATGCCTCAAGCAATCGCATATCAGACCGTGAAAGCTTGGTCACCTTTGGTGCCTCTCCAGATGTAGAAGCCTCATCTACGTAATGACCCAACCCTTCAATGTCCATGGTGGCAAAACCACGCACGTACCTCTCACCCTAGACTTTTCACGTCGAGTTCACCAGCTATCGTATAACGTGTTTTTCTGTCTAGGAATACACGGGGTATATGGCTGTGTAGAGGTATGTGGATTGACAAGGTTGGATCTAGATCTGGATGTTTCCACTCAAATGTTTCACTATCTACTCTTCTAGCCTGAGTGACCTTGTATCCGCTCGTCTCAAGTTTAAAGCTTGCTACGATCCAAGGTTACGTATAGGTTGCATAAACTTGTGTTACAAACAGATCTTTTGTATTCTAACTAAAAATACTCAGATCTGTATTATCTAACTGAAGTTATTCATCTATATCACTGGAAGCCTGACTTCTGAATAGCTCCCCAGCGACGCTAACTGGCCATCAATCCAACTATCACAACTTCATAGTACAGTCAGAAGATACTAAGATCACTCAATCAACTTGATAGAGTATCGATACAACTTGCTGTACACCCTGGTCTACCGAGTATTCCAGCAAGGCAAAACATGCATAATCCAAAACACTATTCAGATCTCAATATAGCACCAACGGCGGTAGTACCTGGCAGCTCCGAGAACCCAAACAGCGGCTTAAGACTCATGGTGGCTCCGTTCTCCTTCATCACCAAGAGCTGAAATCAGCCCCACACCTTCCAATGTCGAGTTGTATGCAGGTATGGCAGTTTCAGCAACAAACTCCTCTCCAAATTGCTCGAAAATGATCAAATTGACAATAGATGATACCGAAAAAACCCGAAACTGCTCATAACAGAAGTATTTTCGAACTTTGAGATCTCAGTCCTTCCAAACTACTCGACCAATGATGATCAAACTTCACAGGAAGCTTGATTGGACCCTTCACTCCTACCCTGAACAATTTTCAGGTCGAAATCTCAAACCAATTCTCAGATATGGATCAAACCGTAATCTGTGCTAACTTCAGAGCTTTACAGACCCAGGTACATTTGATCCAAGATTCTGAACAAACTACTCGACCATTTGAGGTGAAACTTCCCAAGTATCTTACTGATAAGACATTCTTCAATCCTGGAAAGTTTCACTCAGAAATTCGACTCAGATCTTAAGCAATAGCAAACTATCCATGGCTATCACAGTTCGCTGTCCCCGCCTTATCCCATCTGCACTTCTCAACTTCAATCGGTCGGTTCAGAATCCAAATCGATCAAGAAACTGACCAAATTGATATCAAAATGACCAGCACGCCGTCAGTTCTCCAACCCAACAGACAGCTCCTCAAAACTCCTCGCGAGTCTCTCAGAACAACCAGAAACGTAGCAGTAGGTACAAATTTCACCCCCCTCCACTCAATTGATCATAACGCGCTCATACTTTCATCAAATCGATCGATTCTTCAACCCAGATTGTAGCCCCGGTCGAGAGCTCTCCAACCATACCCTTCGTTTCGCGAGTGGACCTCTGAAGCCTCCAGAAACCACAGAAACGTCGCGAGGATCAGCTAGAACACCATTGGTCCAAAAGTGGACCAATAAGAGCAAAAAGAACTTTACTTTTTGTCTTTTCTCCTCTTAACTTTTCCCTTAGAACGAATTTTTACTCTCCAAGGAGACACAAGACATCAACAACACTCTAAGACCTCAAAAAATCCTTCAGATATGTCGATGGATTCTTCGCGGTCCGTAACTACACAGAAGCGCTCAACCAGAATGAAACCAGTGAACCACAGACTAATACAACGTCAATATTACAACCTGGAAACGTTCTACAATAAAAGGTACGACAAAAGGAAACGGTGAAGCTATCACTCGATTGTAATATTCTTGCCCGAAGTTTCTCACGATCCAAGCCCCATGATTGATCTTCGGTCTGCAATGGCACCGGACATCGACCCAAAGGTTGAAAGGAACGTTCGATGGATAGTTGAGATCCATCGTTCTTCACAACAAAATGTACACCGTCATATCCCAAGTCTCTCCGTATGTTACGATTGGAAGGATCACCGGAAGCTGTAACTCCATCACCCTCCCCATGAACTCATCACCAAAGTACGCAACTAACCACTGTCGAAAGTGATCGCGGTGGATGCAATGAAGCTTGATGTGAAACGGATTCGGGAAAGGAAGATCTGGAACCGGTAACACACCTCCGTCCATAACCACCACTCCTGCAGTTCTTCACTCCTCCATGCAGACCACCGAGAACCTTTACGAATCACCCGCTGAGAGAGAATGCCGTATGAACCTTCGACCCACCATTTTACACAAATGCGGCGACAAGGACCACTAAAGTGAACGCGCACAGATCGATGACTTGGCACGTTCTTCTACCGTGCGATCACTTAAACAGATAATCACAAACGTGGCACTCATCACACCGTTCGACGAGTTACGCGATACGGTTCACGAAACACGGAAAAGAAACACAACATAGGTTACACAGGAATTTCACACAGGAGCCGAACCACAACACGACATCCACCCCTTCTAAACCTGCGCATCCTCCGGTATGCGCCAACACTCACAAGTTGTGGTCGGCATCACACTATATCTTCATCTTCTTCACTGATGTTGTCGTTAGCAATATCTTCGTCATCCAAATCTTCTCCGTCATCATCCAAGATATCAAACTCAACTTCGACTTCCTCCATGCTTATCCCTTCATCTCGCTTCTTGAAGAGTTTCACACGCTTGCCTGCAATTGGAACCTTGAGCTCTGCCCCATCAAGCTCTCTTAGTGAATATGTGGCATTGTCAAGCACGACAAGAACCACATACGGGCCAAACCATCGCTTAGAGAATTTTCTAAGCGCACTGTGTTGGTTGTCCAAGCTACTATCGTAGACCAACACCCAATCTCCTTCTTTAATCTCCTTCGGCCTTAATCGATGACGCTTATCGAATCTGTCTTTGTTTCTCAAGCGCGCCTCTTTCAGCTTCTCCAATGCAATCTCTACATCTTCAGGTCTTCTCTCTAGTTGACGGATTCGGACAGCAAGAAGATCTTCTGTAGACATACCATCCTCCCAAGGTAGAACACTCCAAGTAGGTATGTGCTCCTCAATGGGCATGATAGGTTTCTGCCCCTGCATCAACTCCGCCGGCATATATCCCGTAACTGAACTATGAGTCGAACGATCAGCCCATAATGCAAACGGAAGAAATCTTGGCCATTCTCTTGCCCTCCCCTTGCAAGCTTTCACAATAGCTTTCACAATAGGAGGATGACCACGTTCACTCTTCGCATTACCTTCCGGATTGTAGGCTGTGGTGAGAGCTAACTTCACACCACACCTCTTGAAGAACGCTTTAGCCTCATCATTGTTCAGCTCCCCTCGATCAGCCGTGATCTTCCCAACACAACCATATCTACAAATCACATCTTCCAACAAGAATTTGCAGACTCCCTCTGTGGATTTTGTCCGTAAGGCTCGCCCTTCCACTTGGTTGGACAAATCCTCACGTGCCAAAACTAAGTATCGCATCTGCCATATACCAACTGGCATAATAACAAGATCTACTACCCACTTATAATGCATTGCAAGTGGATAAGTAGGATGTAATCCATCTCGATGCCGAATTCCTGAATACTCTTGACAAGTTTGGCATGTCTCCACAAATTGAACTACATCTCTGTACATGTTACGCCACCAATATCTCTCCTTCAGCTTTGTAAAGGTGGCATAAATACCTCTATGTCCTGCCCACAAGCTCTCATGAAACTCCTGCATGAGTAACTTCTGCATGTCAACCTTGCACACAACCCTTTGTGGCATCTTACCACCTTGCTTAGCATGTTTCCACAAATAACCACCTTGTAGCAAGTAGTTATAAGCCTTCCTCCTGATTTGTTTAAAGTGGGCATCACTCCATCCTGGCTGTCTAGTCAACAGACTTAGATAACGTCCTATGTCTATCCATTCTCCTTCATATAGCTCCTCCATGAACGGTTTCGAATGCTCACTCTCACCTCCTTGAGCTCTACAGAAAACAGTAGTACCAACATCTTCTGTATCTTCTATCATCTCCTCCTCATCCTCATACCTCGCACGAGATAACATATCAGCTACTGGATTGTTCTTCCCCGCTATGTGTCGGAACTCAGGATTTAAGGACTTGATGTAAGCAATCCAGCGTAGCATAGCAATATCAGGAGTGTTACAGTTTGTAATCATCCCTAATAGTGGTAAACAATCTGTTTCTACTATTACTGGCGCTCCAATCAAATAGTCCTTTTCAGCTTTCATAGCTGTAACTACTCCCCATAACTCTCTCTTCACTTGAGGATAGTTTCTATGTCGCTCACTCAACACCTTTGCTCCAAATCTGACTGCAAACCGATTCTCTTCTTCATCATCTTGTCCTACTGCCCATCCAATGGCTATCGGACTAGTATCAACAGTAAGTATCACTGGTTTGCTATCCTCGTAGCTCACACGACGAAGTACAGGTGGAGAAGATAACAATTGCTTCAATCTCTGAATCGCCTCAGTATGTCTCTCCTCCCATGCAAACCTCTTGTGCTTTCTCAACAGATCGTAAAGAGGATCTGCCACATGTGCAAAATGTGGAATCCACACATGATAGAAGACACAAGCTCCAAGAAACCTTCTCACCTCTGTTGTTGAACCACAAGTATCCTTCATCCGCCGTATAGCATCCACTTTACCAGGATCAGGCTTGCGTCCAAACCATCCACATAAGTGCCCCACAATCACAACCTCTCGCACTCCAAATGAAGACTTGGCACCTGATAGTGTCAAATGCGCCTCTTCAAGTCGTGATAAGATTTTATCACAATCTGAAATGTGATCAGCAACAAAGTTTCTACACCCCTTCTGATCCATTGTCTCATCTTTCTCCTCCTCAACGCATCCTTTAATTGGAATGTCATCCAAGAAAGGCATGGTCTTCTCAGGAATGAACTCACGGAGAACCTTGTTCATCCCGTTCATCATGTGCGCTACCGAGTTTGTTGCTCCTTGTGGTAGTGTGCACATTCTGACCAACCCCAACGGTGTCCTCATGGTGGTGATATCTCTACTCTGTTCAGCAAGTTGAAACTGATCGTATCCAGAGTAAAGATCTCCTATAGAGTAAATAGCCCTCCCAGCAAACGCTTCAGCAAACTCTCCGACGATAGGTCCTATGCCTGTATTTCTGATGGTCACTTGGTTCACAGGTTGCATATCTTGGATGAACCGTAATGCACCACTCTTCTTTGGTACTGTAAACCAACGACTAGAGTATGGTGCAAATGATGGTTCCAAGATCTTCATCTGCATCTTCTCCTTCAAGAGCTCTATGAGTTTTGGTAGATGCGCTCTAGGTACAGGAATTGGCCTCAAGTCCCAAGGAGCATGTGGAACTGTGAATATGATCATTGGCGCCACAATGCTAGGATCTACACATCCGATTTCTGAGGCTTCAAAAGCAAAAGCTTTCCCGTGCCTAGTTAACATCTCCCTAAACTTATTCTCCTCCACAGACAAAAGAAAATCTGTTGAACCAACCTTCAACTCCTTGAGCGTAGTTTCAGTGAACTTGTGACCGACCCGGCTAAGATCTCTCAAGCTTTTCTCCTTCGAAGATTGCTGGACTCGCTGGTTAGAATCACTAGGTAATGGCTGAGCAACAGGTTTTACCTTCTTGTCTACCGTTTTGTACCTAGTATCAACTCTAACTTCAGGATCTACGAATGACTCTATAGCTGTATAGAGCTCCCTAGAGTGTACTTCCACCACATGATCCTCATCTTCTTGCTCATGCATAGCAAGTTCATCGATGAAATCTCCCAACCCTAACTCCAAATAAACACCTTCTATCTTATCATCCTCTTCAAGCACACCAACTCTCTTTAGATCTTTTTCAGTTTTTCGCACAACTTTCTGCTCCCACTTCTGCAAGTCAGCAAGTCGTGTATGTGTAGCAAATCCACTCCCAGAAAATCTCACAACTCCTGTACAAAAAGCACTTTCTTTCTCTAGCGAGAGTACCTTCTCCAGTGTACCACTATGTCCTCGCTCTATAGCAGTACTTGTCAAAAATCCTTGAACTCCTCCGTGACCTTAGGCAAGGAACCACCCCTCAGATAATCTCTGTTCCGCTCGTGGTTTGCTGATACAGTTAGAAACTGTACCGCTCTCTTGCCATCCTGACTTCTGATCCGTGCATAAGCAGATCCATCATCCAAAACCTTGGTCTCCATCCTCACAGCTGTAATGTAAGGTTGACCGAGTATCACCGGGTATGATGTACTATCTTGAACAAAGAAGTTTTGTTCAATAGTTACATCTCCCACCTTTACTTTCACATCAGGACAAGCTCCATAGAGTTCTCCTCGTGTGTTGTTCGCTGTTCTGATCATCCAACCATGATCTATATCAACAGGCCATCCACCTTGCTTGTAGATGTCCTTAGAGACAATATTGATCTCTGATCCATGATCAATGAGAGCAACCACCGGATCTGTCATCTCTCCTACCTTCACTAAGGCTTCGGTAGTAGCTCTAGCCCAATGTCCTCTAGTGTAATGACTAGGGACCTTGTCATCGTTATCATCCTCAAACCGAACCTTGCGGTTGATGCAGCATTGAGCTAGTTCTAACTCTTCCTCTCTTGATATCCTTGTGTCTAATGCATTAGACACAGCGGTTTCTCCTGCCAATTGCCTTTTTCGTTTGATGGTGTCAATAATGACATCATGAAACTCTCTCTTGGCAATCCCAAGGATCTCTCGCAAGGTAAACTCGATCTTGGCATTGAGTACTCTCTCTTCTAGTACTCCTTTCAGATCCGTAGCAGCTTCAATATCAGACTGAAGCTTGTATGAAGGAGATTTACCTTTCTCCTTACCTCTGCTCTTCTCTGACTTCTCGGGAGTAGAGGATATGACCTCTTCCATAGTCTCCTCTGGTAGAGACATGATCTCCGGTCTGAACTTTTCTCCTCTTGTTTGCCTCTTGAGAGCTGTTCTCTCTTCGCTAGGGCCTGCTTCATCTCGTTTGCGCTTCTCCTCCATGAGAGCCTCATGTTGACTCTTCGCCAAATAAGCATGTACAGACATTGTATCCACGGGATCATCCCATCCAGTAGCACCTCTGATTGCTGTGGCTGTTCTGAGCAACTCCTCCCTTGCCATTTTCCCTCTTTTGTTCGTGCTTACCGCATGGCTCCACATATCAAGAGTATCTTCATCCTTCTTAGAAGCACTTCTTTCTCGTACTACCTCAACTCCATAAGTAACAGCTTCTACCGACGCAGTAGCATGTTGAGATAGATACTCCTCCAGTACTTGCTTCATTCCTCCTTTCCCGAAGTTGGTTCTAAGAATCTCTCCATTATCCTTCAGAGCAATCTTTCCTTCCTTCCAATAGACTACTCCATCTCGTAGAGTTTTGGCAAAATCACCACACTCTCTTCGAGCATGATCAGAACTATCACACCAAATGCATCTCTGTACATAATCTTGCTTAGGAGCAAGTCTGGTATCATGTGCTCCTCCCTTCTCTTCCAACCTTGCTAACTTGATCTGCAAGTCCCTCATCCCTTTTACCAACTCTTCCATAGCATCTCTTTGCGGTGCAACTTTCGGGACAGGAATAGCAGGAAGTGGAACTTGAGGTACATGCACAATAGGTGCTTGCACATTGGGTACCATTGGTTGCCTACGAGGTACTATGATCGGTGGTGGTCTCTCTTCTTGTCTTACCACCACCTTCCCTCTCCGGTACTCTCGTTTGGCAAGTACACTCACTGCTTCAGAGACTTTTCTCCAATCAGTCGTGAGTCCGTTGTCTTCCATCCTATCTTCTAGAAGCAGCTCCAACTCCCTTTGTAATTCATTGTTGGCTGCTTGTAGAAACAACTCCACCTTGTCATTCTCCAATGTGAGCTTCTCCATCCGAGACAACTGAAGGAATTGTCTCTCATACTCCCGAAATAGCTCTGTGGCAACAAGCCCTTTGTTGGGTTTGTTTACCCACTCCATGAATGACTTCTTAGTCACTCGGTCTGCATCTTCTAAAGAATACTCTTCTTTCAGCTGAAGAGTAAATCCTTCCCACGTAGCACCATGAGATCGGATGATGTCCTTCATGTGCTCTCGTAGTTCAGGTACGACAGCAAGCGCAAATGTACTCACCATCTCTCTTTCAGGCACCTTGCTCAACTCCATCTCCCGGGAATAGTACTTTAGGTACTTGGATATGTTCTTCCCGTCAAACTGATCTAGCAACCCCACAACAGATTGCAAGGCTTTAGTAGCCATTGCTTCTTTCCGTTCAGTGGCTTGCTGTTGTTGCATTACCAACGCGAATGCCTCAAGCAATCGCATATCAGACCGTGAAAGCTTGGTCACCTTTGGTGCCTCTCCAGATGTAGAAGCCTCATCTACGTAATGACCCAACCCTTCAATGTCCATGGTGGCAAAACCACGCACGTACCTCTCACCCTAGACTTTTCACGTCGAGTTCACCAGCTATCGTATAACGTGTTTTTCTGTCTAGGAATACACGGGGTATATGGCTGTGTAGAGGTATGTGGATTGACAAGGTTGGATCTAGATCTGGATGTTTCCACTCAAATGTTTCACTATCTACTCTTCTAGCCTGAGTGACCTTGTATCCGCTCGTCTCAAGTTTAAAGCTTGCTACGATCCAAGGTTACGTATAGGTTGCATAAACTTGTGTTACAAACAGATCTTTTGTATTCTAACTAAAAATACTCAGATCTGTATTATCTAACTGAAGTTATTCATCTATATCACTGGAAGCCTGACTTCTGAATAGCTCCCCAGCGACGCTAACTGGCCATCAATCCAACTATCACAACTTCATAGTACAGTCAGAAGATACTAAGATCACTCAATCAACTTGATAGAGTATCGATACAACTTGCTGTACACCCTGGTCTACCGAGTATTCCAGCAAGGCAAAACATGCATAATCCAAAACACTATTCAGATCTCAATATAGCACCAACGGCGGTAGTACCTGGCAGCTCCGAGAACCCAAACAGCGGCTTAAGACTCATGGTGGCTCCGTTCTCCTTCATCACCAAGAGCTGAAATCAGCCCCACACCTTCCAATGTCGAGTTGTATGCAGGTATGGCAGTTTCAGCAACAAACTCCTCTCCAAATTGCTCGAAAATGATCAAATTGACAATAGATGATACCGAAAAAACCCGAAACTGCTCATAACAGAAGTATTTTCGAACTTTGAGATCTCAGTCCTTCCAAACTACTCGACCAATGATGATCAAACTTCACAGGAAGCTTGATTGGACCCTTCACTCCTACCCTGAACAATTTTCAGGTCGAAATCTCAAACCAATTCTCAGATATGGATCAAACCGTAATCTGTGCTAACTTCAGAGCTTTACAGACCCAGGTACATTTGATCCAAGATTCTGAACAAACTACTCGACCATTTGAGGTGAAACTTCCCAAGTATCTTACTGATAAGACATTCTTCAATCCTGGAAAGTTTCACTCAGAAATTCGACTCAGATCTTAAGCAATAGCAAACTATCCATGGCTATCACAGTTCGCTGTCCCCGCCTTATCCCATCTGCACTTCTCAACTTCAATCGGTCGGTTCAGAATCCAAATCGATCAAGAAACTGACCAAATTGATATCAAAATGACCAGCACGCCGTCAGTTCTCCAACCCAACAGACAGCTCCTCAAAACTCCTCGCGAGTCTCTCAGAACAACCAGAAACGTAGCAGTAGGTACAAATTTCACCCCCCTCCACTCAATTGATCATAACGCGCTCATACTTTCATCAAATCGATCGATTCTTCAACCCAGATTGTAGCCCCGGTCGAGAGCTCTCCAACCATACCCTTCGTTTCGCGAGTGGACCTCTGAAGCCTCCAGAAACCACAGAAACGTCGCGAGGATCAGCTAGAACACCATTGGTCCAAAAGTGGACCAATAAGAGCAAAAAGAACTTTACTTTTTGTCTTTTCTCCTCTTAACTTTTCCCTTAGAACGAATTTTTACTCTCCAAGGAGACACAAGACATCAACAACACTCTAAGACCTCAAAAAATCCTTCAGATATGTCGATGGATTCTTCGCGGTCCGTAACTACACAGAAGCGCTCAACCAGAATGAAACCAGTGAACCACAGACTAATACAACGTCAATATTACAACCTGGAAACGTTCTACAATAAAAGGTACGACAAAAGGAAACGGTGAAGCTATCACTCGATTGTAATATTCTTGCCCGAAGTTTCTCACGATCCAAGCCCCATGATTGATCTTCGGTCTGCAATGGCACCGGACATCGACCCAAAGGTTGAAAGGAACGTTCGATGGATAGTTGAGATCCATCGTTCTTCACAACAAAATGTACACCGTCATATCCCAAGTCTCTCCGTATGTTACGATTGGAAGGATCACCGGAAGCTGTAACTCCATCACCCTCCCCATGAACTCATCACCAAAGTACGCAACTAACCACTGTCGAAAGTGATCGCGGTGGATGCAATGAAGCTTGATGTGAAACGGATTCGGGAAAGGAAGATCTGGAACCGGTAACACACCTCCGTCCATAACCACCACTCCTGCAGTTCTTCACTCCTCCATGCAGACCACCGAGAACCTTTACGAATCACCCGCTGAGAGAGAATGCCGTATGAACCTTCGACCCACCATTTTACACAAATGCGGCGACAAGGACCACTAAAGTGAACGCGCACAGATCGATGACTTGGCACGTTCTTCTACCGTGCGATCACTTAAACAGATAATCACAAACGTGGCACTCATCACACCGTTCGACGAGTTACGCGATACGGTTCACGAAACACGGAAAAGAAACACAACATAGGTTACACAGGAATTTCACACAGGAGCCGAACCACAACACGACACCGTTACAGGTTACATGCCAGCAGAGTTGATACTAGGGCAAAAACCTGTGATGCCGATTGAGGAGGTTGTGCCTACTTGGAATGTTTTGCCATGAGAAGATGGTAGAAGTACAGAGGATCTTCTTGCATCAAGGATCCAACAGTTAGAACGAAGACCTGAGGATGTTGCTAAAGCTGTGGAAAGGTTAAAGGCTGCTAGAGAGAGAAACAAAGGCAGACTTGATAGAACGCATAGATTACGACCCAAACCAGTTAAGGAAGGTGATTGGGTGTTAGTCTATGATAGTAGTCTTGATAATCAGCATAGCGCTATCAGAAAGTTTTCCAAGAGATGGTTCGGACCTTATGTGGTGTTAGAAGTTTATGATAATGCCACATACTCTTTGAGAGAGTTAGATGGTGCAGTGCTCAAGATACCAGTCGCAGGGAAGAGAATCAAGCTCTTTAGAAGGAGAGGGGACGACCAGAACATTGCAGAGCTTACTGAGGATGAAGTTGAAGACTCAATGGAGGTTGAAGATGAATTTGAAGCTGAAGCTGAAGAGTCTTGATCTAGATCTGGCACATACCGGAGGATGTGCAGGTTCAGAGGGGGTGGATGTCGCGCCATTTGGCGGCTACATGATTGACTTCTACTCCGACGCTTAGGTTTGGTAGTTCTAGAAGTTAGCTCATATTACTTCTAGTCCTTTATGTATATGTTTGACACCTTTGCATACGGTGTTAATACTATTTTGAGTCCTAATAGGCTGATAGTATGTTAGTTATCTTGTTCAAGCATTTGTGCGCTTGTACAAGTGACTTCTTACTTGTCTATGACGTTCAATGTACATAACTTAGGGTTTCCATGCTGATAGGGGTTTGAGCTCATGGGTTGTACTTACTTGTCGCCCATGCACGCTTTCTAGCTAATTTAAGTTATTTTTCAGGGCTATGTGTCATTTTAGGTAGTTTAAGTTTTACGTTGGCACTCTAGGGGGCTTGACGTGGTAGCTTATGAGTGTAGATAAGTTACCAGGTAGTTTAAGGCACAAAAGGACAGTCAAGTGGAGCTATGAACTCCCATTGGTCCATTTTTGTCTTTTGTAAAACTCTAAGTTTAGAAACAGAGCTCTAGAGGAGAGTTCGAGCAATTGGTGAGGTATCTTCGAAATCTGAGAGCACAGGAAGAGAGAGCTCGTCGTGCCGAGCACTGTCAGTGAAATTTTTGCTCGATTTGGATCAATAAACAAGGAGTTATGCCCAATTGAAGTTCGGATTGTGCCAAAACTGCGTCACTTTTGTTGATTTTGGGGTTTTCGGTGCCAATTGCAGCAGAATTGAGGAAATCACTTCAAAACTTCGTGGTTGCGTTCACTGTCAGGAGGGCTACGACTGTCCAAAAAGTTTTGAATCATTTGAGTAACTGAGTAATTCAGGGCGGCCGCTGAAGCAGAGGGGGTCTGAAAAGCTCTTAATCTAGAGCAGCGACTTTAGAGAAGGAGATCTGGAGTTCTACAAACAATCAGGAGTCCCAACTTCACAGGGATGTTCAGCATCCTGTAGACTTCAAATACTCAGAATTGAGGAAATCACTTCAAAACTTCGTGGTTGCGTTCACTGTCACGAGGGCTACGACTGTCCAAAAAGTTTTGAATCATTTGAGTAACTGAGTAATTCAGGGCGGCCGCTGAAGCAGAGGGGGTCTGAAAAGCTCTTAATCTAGAGCAGCGACTTTAGAGAAGGAGATCTGGAGTTCTACAAACAATCAGGAGTCCCAACTTCACAGGGATGTTCAGCATCCTGTAGACTTCAAATACTGTGAGAAGATTTGAAATTCATCGAGCCAATTCTCTGTTCTATGTCTGAATAGCTGTCTAGGTACCAGAAATTGTCATAATTCTCTTATTCAAACTTTTCTGTCAACATCTCGGTGCTAGAATTCAATCTCAGGCTGAAACTTCGTGTGTGTGTTCAGTAGTGCCTCATTTACATGTAGGGGAAGTTTAGAAGTCTAAACCTTCATAGTTTTTCTCTCTTTGAGTGTCAAAGTTCACCGCTTAAGCCTATTACTACCAGTGAGACCTAAATTTCGCTTTTTGAGCATATCTGAGGATCCTACACTCCTGTGTGAGTGTTTATAGCTCCTGTTGTGACTTGAAAGCCAACCTCTTGAGTAAACAACCACAGTCAGAAGCCCGGCGCTTTCCTAGGTAGACGGATCACACTCCGACAACGAGCTCTTATCAAGAACTCTCGATCTACCTTCATAGCAGTAACAGCTCCCCAAAACTCACGCTTTACTTGAGAATAGTTACGATGTCTATCTGTTAAGATTCGAGCTCCAAATCTAGAAACAAACCGCACACCATCTGCATCTTCTTGACCAACTGCCCATCCAATTGCCTTTGGATTCGGATCAACAGTTAGTACCACAAGTCTCCCGCTCTCGTAGCTAAGCCTCCTTAGTATAGGTGGAGACTTCAGAATCTCCTTCCGCTGCTCCATCGTCTCGTGATGTTCTCGCCGCCAAGTAAACCTCTTCCCCTTTCTCAGAAGTGCATATAGAGACTCGGCAATGTGTGCATAATGAGAAATACTCACGTGAAAGAACACACAAGCTCCTAAGAATCGTCGAACCTCAATGATGTTGGTACAGTCTGCTATCCTTGCTATAGCATCTACCTTCTTTGGGTTCGGCTGTCTCCCAAAAGTACCACACAAGTGACCAACCACCACAATCTCTAACATCCCAAAACGAGATTTGATACCTGAGAGAGTGAGGTTGTCACGCCCCTCATTCTCAAGATCAGGCGCAGACGCGAACAATAGAACCCTGGCGGACTTGCGCTAGGTTGTGAACGCTGCGAGTAAGACTTAACGGCTTGGCCGGGAAGTCGAGATCAGATGAACCCTAAGTGGTTCTCTGAACCAAGGTTGGAACCTTGGGTTAGAACATAAGGGCCTACCCCAAGAGGGCTCCAAACGAACGCTGACCTAAGGAGACGAGTTAAGTTATGGCCGAACCACAATCGGTATAATTTTTAGGGACCAAAGAGGAGGGCGGGGCCGCCGATCCCCAAAAGTATATATGAGGGGGGCTCGATGCCTGGGTGGGCCAGGACGAGTCACCCGACCTCAGGGTTTGGCGGGCGGACTCTGGGGGCATGAGGTGATGGTTGGGTCAGTTCCAAGGCACGTTCCGATCTAGACTTGGACGTCTAGACTTAGGAACGACGTAAGGGCTGGGGCAAGACTAGGGAACGAGGTGGCGGGTTAGACCACCCTTCGAGAGCCTAGACCCAGACGGACATCACGGGCGGTTGGGCCGTTAGGTGTGCTGGAGGCACCGTTTAGGACCCTGGACTTTATGGGAAGTCCGCTCCAAGTCATCTTGTGACTTGCTCATGTTTGGGACCGACCTAGGCGGGTCTAGGTCAGGACTTAGGAACTGCTGAGCTTGATGATTAAGGAGACGGTCCGGCTCCGGTCCGGACCAAACTGAGATAGGTAAGTGATGCATGGACGCTAACTTGTGATTGTGTTTGCAGGTTAGCGGTGTAAAGTCTGCGACCTACTGAGTTAGAGCTTCCGCTGGCGCAACAAGGCGGTAGGTGCGCGAAAAGTGGTATAAGAGCCGACGCTTCGGTGAGCGAGAACTTGAGGTAACGGCTGAAGGCTGGACGCTTGAGGAGAGACGCGAGACACGAAGCGGATCAGCGTTTCTAGGTGAACACTTGGAGCGATGACCGACGTCGGACAGAGTTCCAGGAGGAAGACCAAGAAACGTGGAGCGGCTGACACCGGGACCAGATCGACTCGAGCTAGCCCCGAGACACAGTCAGGAGACGACAACCGACAACCTTCGCTCCAACGTCAAGGAAGCCCAGTTCCAGCTGTGGCACCGCTGCAGCAAGATGGAGTCTTTCCAACGGTGCCCAACAATGCAGGCGCGGGAAGTCAAGGAGCCTTGTATGCGGAACTCATCAAGATGATGAAGACCATGCAGAAACGTATGACCTCCCGAGATAAACGTATCGCTGAGCTTGAGGCAGGCCAAGGAAGTTCCTCGTCTACCAGGAAGCTTTGTAAGACGAATTTGCCGACCCCGTTTACAGGTATAGGACGGGCTCGCAAGGTTAAGGATTTCTTAACTGAGTTAGACCTATACTTTGAAGCGCATCAGGTTCAGGAGTCAGACAAAGTGAGAGCGGCGGTTACGTTCCTAAAAGACCATGCGCTTCTCTGGTGGATCGCATACAAGGATGAGCATGCTTTGACCGTCTCGGCGCTTGGTTGGAAGGAGTTCAAGGAGTTGCTCGCAAGACGATTCACTTCGGAATATCAAAGGATTCGAGATGGTGTTGAGTTAGTTCGGCTGAAGCAGATAGGGACCTTAAGTGCTTATGTGCACGAGTTCAGTGCTAAGCTGGATTCGTTCTCCAAGTGGACTGAGGAGACCAAGATATGTATATTCATTGGGGGACTGAAGTCAAGCTCGGAGAAAGCTCTCTTTCGGATGCCGGAGCTACCTGCGACCAGTGCCGAACTTTTGAAGTTGGCGGAGCGAATTGAGGACGACGAAGTCCAGCAACAGAAACCCTTTGAACCACGCAGCACGAACAAGTTCCAGAAGAAGAACAAGGGCTTCAAGCGACAGTGGGATGGAGGTGAGAAGGATCGGAAGGATTCTTCTGCCTCGGCAGCAAAGCGGCAGCAAACAGGAGTCAAACCTAAGGGATAGACACCTCAGAAGGGCAATGGCGCTAAGTTTACTTGCTACAACTGTGGCGAGGCGAGCCACATTGCTAAGGGGTGCACGAAACCTAAGATTAGTAACTGTAGCATGAATGCGTTTGTTGCAAAGGACTTGTTGGAGGGCCAGATGACTGTGACCTTGAGAACCACGAAGAAGACGCCAGGATTGATGTTTCTACAAGCCAAGGTTGCTAACCGTGATGTTACTTTTCTTGTGGACACATGAGCGACTCACTCTTTCATAAGTCCAAGTTGGTGAAGAAGTTGGGCTTGTCTACCTCCAAGGCAGACAAGCCTATTCAGGTATGCTTTGCTAAGGGCAAGACGTACCAAACTTCTGAAGTGGCCTTGGACGTACGATTTGCGTGTGAGAAGTTGGAGTTCACAGAGAACTTCACGGTGTGCGAGATGGATGATATCCATGCGGTTTTGGGAAACACTTTCTTGGACAGGTTTGAAGTGGAACTTAGGCGGAAACCTTTAAGGTTAAATGTTAGAGTTAAAGGGTGGAAGCTGGGAGTGAGGCTGATCCGGAAGGCGCGGAAAATTGATGACTTTGTGGTGAATTTGATCAAAGGCAAACAGATGGACTTCAACAACGGGTCATGTGTTTGATGCGAGTTGCAGATTTGATGGCGGATGACAGACAAGAGGAAACATCAGGAGACGCGACTAAACTTCCGGAGGTGCTTCGCAAAGTGATTAAGGAGTTTGAGGATGTCTTGACGGATGAGTTACCTCCAAGGCGGGTGGTGGATCAGAAGATCGAAGTCTTGCCAGGATCGGAACCACCTTCCAAAGTCCCTTACCGACTCAATCAGGTGAAACTCCTTGAGTTGAAAAGACAACTCGGTGAGCTATTAGCGCGGGGATATATTCGAACAAGCAAGTCACCTTATGGAGCCCCAGTTCTTTTTGCAAAGAAGAAGGATGGGAAGTTACGACTCTGCGTAGATTATCGTGCACTCAATAAGATGACGGTAAAGAATAATTATCCCTTGCCAAGGATAGACGACCTCTTTGATAGGTTAGCGGGCGCAAAGTACTTCAGCAGGATAGACTTGAAGTCAAGATATTATCAGATCCAGATAGCTGACCCAGATGTTGAGAAGACCGCTTGTCGAACCAGATACGGATCGTTTGAATTCGTGGTGATGTCATTTGGACTCTGCAACGCCCCTTCGACGTTCACTACATTGATGAACACAATTTTTCACGAGGAGATGGATGAGTTTATCATCGTTTACATCGACGACATCTTGATCTACTCCAAAACCTTGGAGTCGCACGCGGAGCAGCTAAGGGTGGTGTTGATGAAGCTGCGGGAGCATAAGCTGTTTGCCAACATTGACAAGAGTGAGTTTGGTTTGGAGCGCATTAACTTCTTGGGACATATAATTAGTGCAGAAGGAGTCGGCCCGGATATGCAGAAGGTGGATACGATTGTGACTTGGGAGCCTCCGACTACAGTGAAGGGGATGCGATGATTCTTAGGATTGGCGCAGTTCTACCGCAAGTATGTGAAGGGGTTTTCAAAGATCGCGAAGTCACTGACGGACTGGACGGGCAAAGACGCACAGGTAAGTTGGACCAAGGAGGTGGATGATGCGTTTCAAACGATCAACACTATTTTGTCAAAGGCGCCGGTTTTGAAGCTGCCGGAGTTCGACAAACCATTCGAGGTGCACACGGACGCGAACGACTATGCGATTGACGGAGTGTTGGTGCAGGATGGAAAACCTGTAGCGTACGAAAGCAAGAAGCTATCTGGGACAGAGAGTCGATGGCCGACTCACGAGAAGGAACTGTTTGTGGTGGTTAGGAAATGACGGCATTACTTGGGACTCCACAAAACCCAAGTGTATACTGACAATATTTTGCTCAAGTACTTTGAGACACAAGATCGGCTGACGCCAAAGCCACTACGGTGGCATGATACCTTGGCGCTCATGAACGTGGAATTAATCCACAAAGCGGGAAAGGACAATGTGGTTCCTGACGCCTTGAGTCGCAAGGAGGAATATCTTCCATCGTCAACACAGATTTTGCGAGCTATGTATCCTAAGGAGTCAGACTTGGAGAGGCGAATACGTGAAGGTTACATGGGTGATGACCAAGCGAAGGAATACTTGGAACAACTCAAGCGAGGGGTGAAGTTGCAGAACATGCAGCTAAGACATGGTTTACTCATGTTCAAGCAAAGTCGGGTTTATGTGGGACAAGGAAAACTTAGGACCAAGTTGTTAAAAGAATCTCACGATGTGCCCTTATCAGGCCATAAAGGAGAAAAGTCCACTTTAGCAGTAATCGCTCAAAAGTTTTATTGGCCCCACATGAAAGACGATGTTTCCCACTTTGTGAAAACATGCGTAACCTGTCAAGCGAATCACGTTTCTTATGAGAAGAAACAAGGATTGCTTCATCCTTTGCCGATTCCAATCAGACCTTGGGAAAGCATTAGCATGGACTTCATTACCTCTCTGCCTGACTCGAATGGATACAACGCAATTTTTGTGATAGTTGATCGGTTTAGCAAACTAGCGAAGTTTGCTCCGACCTTGGACACTGCAACAACGTTCACGACTTCTCGGTTGTTCCTAGATACTTGGTGGCGTTCACATGGATTACCTCAGAGTATTATTTCAGATAGAGACTCTAAGTTCACAAGTGCTTTTTGGAAACACTTGTTCCACAAATTGGGGACTAAGTTAAAATTTAGTACCGCCTTTCATCCGGAAACAGATGGGCAAACAGAACGAGTTAACTCGGTTCTGAATCAATACTTGAGGAATTATGTGAGCGCGGACCAAAGTGATTGGGCGGAGTGGTTCAGTCTTGCGGAGTATTGCTACAATTCCACGAAGCATTCAGCAATCGGTGAATCGCCTTTCTTGTTGGCTTACGGACGTGAGCCAGAAGGGCCTCTTGACTTGACTCTTGCAAGGAGTTCTACATCGGCACGACCAAGAACACGGCAAACATCAGCTGAAGAGTTGGTGGCGGCAATACAGCGACGCGAGGAGCAAGTAAAGAAGAACCTCGAGAAGACGCAGCAAAGATACACGAAGCAGGTAAACAAGCATCGGCGGCAAGTGAAGTTCCAAGTGGGCGAAGAAGTATGGTTAAGTGCGAAAAACTTCACACTTCCGAAGGAAATATCGGTGAAGTTTTCATCGAAGTTTGCGGGACCTTTTGTCATTGTCAAGAATCCGCACAAAGACGTCTATACCTTAGACCTTCCTCGCGAGTGGTAGTTGCATCCGACTTTCCATGTTTCTTTATTAAAGAAACACTTCAAGGATGATTTGCGACCGGACCGCAAACAGGTTCTTAGGCCTCAACCTGATGTCGTGCAAGGCGAAGCAGAATATGAGGTGGAGTCCATTTTGCGATCTTGGCGCAAATCAAACCGGATGGAGTACTTGGTCAAATGGCGTGGCTACCATTTGAAGAAAGCAACTTGGGTGCTAGAGGAAGATCTCGCACATGCGAGCGAAGCATTGGACCTCTTCAAGCGGAGACAAGGACAACAAGGACGTTAGCAAGATGAGGACATCTCCTTCCAGCAAGGGGTGAAGAAACGACGAACCATACGAGTAGCAACTTGAGGCGATTTGGACCGATGGACTTTGTAGCTTTGACTTGTGTTTGGAAATAAAGATTTTGTTTCTTGAAAATTTGTCTAAGTGTATTGTTAGTGCATGGCTATGACTAGTTCTGATCAGATGCCTAGGATGTTGTCAAGAGGAGGAACGAAGCACACTCAAAGGAAGCGAGCTGGTTTGGATAAGCATCTAAATCAAGACTAAGTCTTGATGTCAAGACTTAGGTTTGCCGTAGCGTTGGCAAAGCAAGTATGAACTTTCATACTTGTCTTGGGGCTTGGGATAATCTTGCTTTGCGGTTTTCTAACTGCAAAGTAAACTTAGTCGCGCGTCTAAGTCAAATCAGATTGCGACCGGAAAGTAAGTTTCGAGGGACCTTGTAAGTAGGTGTGAATACTTATAGTTAGCAAGTTAGAGTCTTAAGTAGAATATTTAGAAGTTGCCAACTAGTTTTGTTTAGGGTAAACCAAAAAGGTAAGGCTTTTCCCGAGACTAGTTGGAATTTTCTAAGTGTTCTAGCGACAACTTAAGACTCAAGCCAAGAAAGGAATTGCGGGTTAGCTACCAGAACGCAATTCTGACGCCAAGGGCTACCCATTTTGAACTTGGTGTTAACTTAAAGGATCATTGTTGATGAGGGCATCAACCTCCAAAGTGGGAGTGAGTGTCGCGTCCCTCATTCTCAAGATCAGGCGCGATCAACAGAACCCTTCTCAAGATCAGACGCGAACAACAGAACCCTGGCGGACTTGCGCTAGGTTGTGAACGCTGCGAGTAAGACTTAACGGCTTGGCCGGGAAGTCGGGATCAGATGAACCCTAAGTGGTTCTCTGAACCAAGGTTGAAACCTTGGGTTATGACATAAGGGCCTAACCCAAGAGGGCCCCAGAGAAACGCTGACCTAAGGGGGCGAGTCTGGGAATGGGCTGAAACATGAGTCTCAGACATAGGTCTGAGACGTGGGTCCGAGACGCAGACGAACCACAGGGTTCGACCCTGGGTCTGGACCACAGGTTTCAGAAAAATGGCTTAGTGTTGGAGCTCCAGGGACGTTTTAGGTCGTGGACGGAGTTATACATAAGATCTCGAGGCGAGTGAGATATCGTTGAAAAGGTCTCGTCGAGAGCTTTCCAGTGATATATAACACTCCTCGATCTGACCTTCGAGCTGGAAGTTATGGCCGAACCACAATCGGATTGTGGTATAATTTTCAGGGACCAAAGAGGAGGGCGGGGCCGCCGATCCCCAGAAGTATATATGAGGGGGGCTTGATGCCTGGGTGGGCCAGGACGAGTCACCTGACCCCAGGGTTCGGCGGGCGGACTCTAGGAGCATGAGGTGATGGCTGGGCCAGTTCCAAGGCACGTTCCGATCTAGACTTGAACGTCTAGACTTAGGAACGACGTAAGGGCTGGGGCAAGACTAGGGAACGAGTCGGCGGGTTAGACCACCCTTCGAGAGCCTAGACCCAGACGGACATCACGGGCGGTTGGACCGCTAGGTGTGCTGGAGGCACCGTTTAGGACCCTGGACTTTATGGGAAGTCCGCCCCAAGTCATCTTGTGACTTGCTCATGTTTGGGACCGACCTAGGTGGGTCTAGGTCAGGACTTAGGAACTGCTGAGCTTGATGATTAGGGAAACGGTCCGGTTCCGGTCCGGACCAAACTAAGATAGGTAAGTGGTGCATGGACGCTAACTTGTGATTGTGTTTGCAGGTTAGCGGTGTAAAGTTTACGACCTACTGAGTTAGAGCTTCCGCTGGCGCAACAAGGCGGTAGGTGCACGAAAGAGGTGTACCTCTTCCAAGCGCATCAGAATCTTCTCCACATCTCTGATGTGGTCTGCAATAAACTTTCTGCAACCATCAGCAGTCATAGTTTCGTCCTTGTCTTCCACCGGACAGCCTTTCATGGAGATATCATCAAGAAACGGGATAGTAACCTCAGGTACAAACTCTCGTAACATCTTATGCATCATGTTTTGCATATAAGCTACTGAGTTTGTCGCACCTTGAGGAAGAGTACACATCCGCATCAACCCCAAAGGTGTACGCATGATAGTCAAGTCTCTACTCTCCAAAGCAAGTTGAAACTGATCATAACCTGAAAACAGATCTCCAATAGAATAGATAGATCTTCCAGCAAATGCCTCGGCTACTTCATCAACCACAGGTCTTGTTCCAACATTTCGAATCGTGATGTTGTTGGCAGGCTGCAAGTCTTGGATGAAGCGCAAGGCTCCTGTCTTCTTAGGTACTATGAACCATCGGCTAGAATACGGAGCCATAGATGGTTCAAGAATACCCATCCGCATCCTCTCCTTCAGTAACTTTATAACCTTCGGTAGTAAGGCACGAGGGACTAGAATCGGCTTCAAGTCCCAAGGTACGTGAGGAACAGTGAAGATAACCATCGGAGCTATTACACTAGGATCCACACAACCAATCTCTCCAGCTGAGAAAGAAAATGCCTTACCAGGTTAACTATCATCTGCTCAAAAGCTCGTTTCTCTACTTCAGTCAAGAAGCCACCCCCTCCTAATTGGAGTTGCTCGAGTGTGTAAACTTGTGTCTTATCTGTTTAGGATCTCTCAGTACAGGCTCAGTGGCCGCTAACTCCATCTGCTGTCGTGAATCAACAGGTAACTGGGTCACCACTGGTTTCACCTTCTTCGCTACAGTTTTGTATTTCGTGTGAACCTCTGCTTCTTCACGAGAGCCACACCAGCAGATTGCATCCTTCCATCCACTCTCCAGTCTCGGATGAAGACAAGATTGTAAGCACGAGACAACCTCCTCATAGACTTTACGAGAGTGGATAGGGATCACCACTCTACCTCCCATCTGCTCCATCAACCTATCTACATCATCCAGCCAACGAACAAAAGACTGCCAACTAAAGCAGCAACAGGTTCAACCAAACTTCCAAGACGAACTCGTGTAGCAGTTGTAGCACGAGCCCAATGTCTCCTCCTGAAATCACTATCAGTAGCTGGACTCTCCTCGCCAGCTTCCTCATCATCGAACTCAATAGTGTTGGTACCAGCAACCAACGCTTCTTGCTGGTATCCCTTGTCATCAGCTTCCTGAAAATGCACCTTCCCAAACTCTGCATCATTCACAGAAGCTCCTACCACATCTATCATTTGGCTTTCTACCTGCTCGGACATCACCTGTCTCTTGCGCTTGATGATGTCGATGATCAGTTCGTGAAACTCCCTCTTTTCAATACCAAGAACTTCCTGAAGAGAAAACTCGATTCGCGCGTCTAGTATCCTCTGCTCCAAGATGCTCTTCAGATCAGTAGAAGTTTCAATATCAGCTGCTAACTTGTAAGCCGGTCCCTTCCCTTTCTCTTGGGCAATAAACCGTCTACCAGCAGTCGTTGGCTCCTGCTGGGATCTCTACACGTCCTCCATAGGACCTGATGCAGGTGGAGGAGCTGCAGAAGTAGACGGGATGTCCTCAGGAAGAGCCGCTCGTCTTCTTGTGACTCTCCGTCTATCCCCAGTCTCCTCAGGAACTCCAGTATCAAGTTCAGAGGCTTCTCGTCGCCTCTTTTCCTCCACAGAAGCATCCTGCCACTGAACGTGTCTATCTACATCCAAGAATGCTCTGATAGAAGCAGCATCTACAGGATCTCCCCGTCTTGTGACCCTACGAATAGACTCGGCTCCTCTCTTCAGTATCTCAGAAAGAACTGGAGCCACACTCTTCTCAGCAGTCATATCTAGCAATGTAAGACTAGAAGAGACCTCGATATGCCCAGCATATACATCAGAATTTACCAGCGGTGCCATTAACGCAGTTGAGGCTGCAACCGCAACAATCTGAGGTAGACTTCTCATGCCTCCTCGCCCAAACTGCGTGCTCAACGGCTCTCCAGTAGAAGAAAGGTGCAGCCTACCGTTCTGATAGCGAACCACACCATCTCGCAAAGCAGCTGTGAGCTCTTGACAGTCTCCTCGGAAATGGTCAGGACTGTCACACCAGATACATCTACGAACAGGAGCACCTCTTGGACGTGCAGCAGCAGGCGTCGGTGGCTGCTCTCTCTACAGTCCAGCTAACTCCACCTTCAGTTCTCTCATCTGCCGAATCAAGTCTTCGATCTGGTTCTGTTGTCCATGGTTCTCTGCAGGTCTCTGAACCGGTGCCCTTTGTGCAGGAACTGGCACCACTGGTATCAAAGGTACTGCAGCCGGTACAACAGGTCTAGGAGCCAAAGCCGGAGGTTGCTGTACTTGAGGAGCAGTGCGAGGTTGAGCGGTCACTTCTGCAAGCGGACGTCCTCCCACAGCCACTCTTCCCCTCCTCTGCCGCGTTAGTACGGCAATAGCATCCTCGACTCTTCTCCAATCAGTAGTAACCCCTCCTTCAGCAGATCGATCGGTCAACATAAAACATAACCGATATGCCGTAGCATCATCGGTAGCTTGCAGGAAAAGCTCGGTTCTCCTAGCATCTAAGGTTATCCTCTCAAGAGTTGAGAGTTGTCGGTATCTCCGATCAAACTCTCTCAGCATCTCATTCAGGCTCATCATCCGACTAGGTTGCTGCTCAATCCAGTCTAGAAATGTTCTCCTAGTGACTCTCTCTGAATCTTCTTCGAGAAACTCCTCTCGAAGAGATCGCTCGAAACTCATCCAAACACCTAGATTTCTTCTCTGTACATCCTTAACTTGGTCCCGCAACTCAGGGATTACAGCTAACTCAAAGCTGGTTATCATCTCTATATCAGTAACTTTAACCAGCTCCATCTCTCCTCTGTATTCACGCAGATATCTAGAAATATCTCTACCCTCAAACCTTCCACACCTATTCACTATCGCTTGCAAAGTCTTGGTAGATTTCAACTCACCCCCTCCAACGATCGGATGCTGTTGGACCAGGGCCGCAAGCGTCTTCAGGATCTCAGTCGTATCAAGACCAGATGTTGTCGTTGCAGGTGCTGCAGTAGACGTAGATGCAGCAGCCGTAGAAGTAGCAGCAGCAGCGCCCTTGCGATCCATCTCTTCTCCTTGTAGTAAACTCAACCTTCTCAATCAATCACCCTAACAGCTCTCAGTGGAAGCACCAGATGTCGAGTTGAGAGTTTTCCTGGGAAGGGCGGAACCTTCTGGCTGTGATATGAGCTTGATGGCTGTGTTCAGTCTACTCAGGGAAGCAATGGGCTTCAGGCTATGGTTGCTTACTACAGAGATAGGCTTCAGATCAAAAGGGAACAGTATAAACACTCACTCAGGTCGAATGGACCCTTCAGTATGTTCATGAAGCAAAAATCAGGTCAGACTAGCACTAGCGAAATCAGGTCAGACTTTAACAGTCCAGAATCAGAAACATACGATGGTTCAGACTTCAGAACTCCTCTTACATGTAAATGAGGCCCTACTGACCATACACACGAAGTTTAAGCTTGAGATCAAATCAGAGTGTCGAGATATGGGCAGAAACGTTCTGAGCAGAGAAATTACGGCAATTTCTGGTACCCAAATAGCTATTTCGACCTAGAACAGAGAATTGGATCAATCACTTTCAAAGATTCTTACAGGATTTGCAGTTCACAGCTTGCTGAACACTCCTGTGAAGTTGGGCCTCCTGATTGTACACAGAACTCCAGATCTCGCTCTCTGAAGTTGCTGTTCCAGATTGAGAGCTTTTCGGACCCCCTTTGCTTCAGCGGTCGCCTCAAATTACTCAGTCACTCAATCGATATGAAAATTTGAGGACAGTCGTAGCCCTACTGACAGTGAACGTGACCATGAAAGTTTGAAGCGATTTTCTCAAATCTACTGCGATTGACACCGAAAACCCCAAAATCAACAGAAGTGCTACAATTCTGACACAAATCAAACTTCAATCAGCCATAACTCCTTCTTTATTGCTCCAAATCGATCAAACATTTTGCTGATAGTGCTTGGCACGACGAACCCTATCTCCCTGTGCTCTCAGATTTCGAAGTCTCCTCACCAAATGCTCGAACTCCTCTTAAGATCTCTACTACTAAGTTTAGCAGTACACAAATATGAGGTATTGTTTCAGCTATGAAAACTGAGAAAGAGTATTTGATTGGAGCAGTAGTGGTGGTTGAAACTGATTGCTTGCCGTTATTAAGGATGATCATGAATTGTTCAACTCCTGATATTGCGATGTTACGATGGATCGCATATATCAAGTCGTTGAACCCGGAGTTTAGACATATCGCAGGGAAGGATAATCTGATGGCGGATATGTTATCTCGAGCTCTATATGATGGGAAGGATGAGATGGTAGAAGACATTGACGACGTGGGTACAGAATTCTATTCGATTGCATAGACAGGAAAGGAAGATGAGTTGTTTGTTGAAGGGTTGTATGATGGTGATTTGCTTGATATCGAGAGGTACCTTAGTACGATGGTTAAGCAGACAGGTTGGACGGATGAGAGGTTTCGGAGAGTTCGAAGGAAGGCCTACAACTTCATGTTGCAGGATGGGTTTCTTTGGAGTGGAGTTCGAGCATTTGGTGAGGTATCTTCGAAATCTGAGAGCACAGGGAGAGAGGTCTCGTCATGCCAAGCACTTCCAGTGAAAATTTCGATCGATTTGAGTCAATAAAGACGGAGTTATGAGCAATTGAAGTTCGGATTGTGCTAGAATTGAATCACTTTTGTTGGATTTAGGGTTTTCAGTGTCACTCGCAGCAGATTTGAGGAAATTGCTTCAAAACTTCGAGGTTGTGTTCTCTGCCAGCAGGGCTACGATTTCACAAAAAGTTTCATATCGATTGAGTGACTGAGTAATTCAGGGCGACCGCTGAAGCAGAGGGGGTCCGAAAAGCTCTTAATCTAGAGCAGCGACTTCAAGGAAGGAGATCTGGAGTTCTACAAAGAATCAGGAGTCCCAACTTCACAGGAGTGTTCAGCAAGATGTGAACTGCAAATCCTGTAAGAAACTTCGAAATTGATCGAGCCAAACTCCTGTTATAGGTTGAAATAGCCATCAGGGTACCAGAAATTGCCGTAGTTTTCTTGCTCAGAACTTTTCCGTTCATATCTCCGTGTCAGAATTTGATCTCAGGCTGAAATTTCGTCAGTGAGTTCAGTAGTACCTCATTTGCATGTAGGGGAAGTTTAGAGGTCTAAACCTTCATAATTTTCCTCTCCGTGAGTGTCAAAGTTCACTGCCGGATCCTATTACTGCCAGCTAGACCTAAATTTTGCCTTCTGGGTATATTACTAGATCTTACACATCTGTGTGAGTGTTTATAGCTCCTGTTGTAACCTGAAAGCCAACCTCTTGAGTGAACAAGCACAGCCAGAAGCTCGGCGTTTTCCTAGGTAGACGGATTACATTCCGACATACTCTCTTTTTGGTGAACTCGACGTGAAACACCTAGGGTGGGAGTTTTCTTAAGAGTGTTACAGGATCAGATATCATGGCCAACCAAGGATCATCAAGTGGAGGTGCTGCTGCTGCTCAGCAACCTATTCAGTTTGATGCTGCTACGATGAAGATGTTCTAGGCTTTTTCCATGTTCATGCAGCAGCAGCAGAGCACAGAGAGGAAGGAGGTGTTAGCAACCAAGGTGTTGCAATCTGTGGTGCACCAGATGGACCAGTTCAAGGGTACAGATATTTCCAAGTATGTGCGATACTATGCTAGGGAGATGGAGGTGAACAAGGTGCCTGAGAAGGAGATGGTGGAGAACTTTGAGCTTGCTGTTGTCCCTGAGATTCGTGGGCGTGTGAAGGAGCTCAAGCAGCAGCAAGGACAGAGTTGGGAGAGCTTTATGCGAGCTTTGAAGGAGGAGTACTACACTGAAGATTCAGAGAGGGTGACCAAGAGAACGTTCTTGGAGTGGGTGGTTAAGCCTAACAAAGGTTTGTCTGTAAATGAGTTGTTAAGGGAGTTTGATCGTCAGTATGCTCAGCTTTCTAGGACAGAAAAGCTTACACTAGAGGTGGAGAAGACCGAGCTTTTCCTACAAGCAGCGGATGTGACTATTCAGGAGAAGCTTGAGCTGTTGCTGGAAGACAAGAGTGAGGAGAGAGGATTGAAGACTGACTGGAAGGAGGTTGAAGAGGTTGTCTCTTTGCTGACCAAGAGACAGAGAAGAAGGGACAAGGTGGTGGTAAGTGAAGCAGCACCTCTGATAATTCCTGTCAAGCAGTTGCCTGTTAAGCCCGCTTTGGTAATTGCTAGAGAGGAAGACTCACCGCTTGATGAGTTGATTAAGGGTATGAAGGAGCTTAAGCTTAAGCTCACTAGGTTAGAAGAGAAGGAGCAGAATGTACAGCCTGCTATGCAGAGACCTCAGATGAGAGAAGGCTTTGTTCATCGTTGTATATGGTATGATAGCCTAGACCATGTAAGAAGAGATTGTGAGGAGTTTTCAGATGCATTGAGGAAGGATCTTATCTTCTTCAAAGATGGTAAGATCCATTTGAGAGAGACTGGGATGATGCTGGGAACCAACTTTGGCAAGGGTGGTATGAAGAGACTTGTGAATGATATATCAGCATCACATGCTGTTTCTCTTGTGAATGCTGCTACATGTGGAGTGAAAGTGGAAATGGAGAGAGAGAAAGGGACTACTGGGTTGTGGTCAGATGTAGTGCGGTTCGTAGCTAGAACAGAGCTAGACAAGGATGTGCTACGAAGGGTTGACAACTCAATTAGAGAAACTACAGGATGGAATGACCCTGTGGATACTATGTCAGTGCATGCTTATGTTGCAAGAAGTCAGCATGAAGCTCTACTAGAAGAAAAACGCAGGAGGGAGGATGCAGGTGAGGCTTCTACAGCCAAACGACCTGCTACAAGGAGTGAAAGGACTAGACCAGATGCAAGGCAGGAGACAACACCTACTCGGGAGGAGACTATGGAGGATCTACCATCTACAACACCAAAGGAGAAGGAGAGAAGCAAGGAGAAGGGTAAGATGCCTGCATACAAACTTAAGTCTGACATTGAGATTGCTACAGACTTGAAGCAGGTGTTAGAGAACCGTATCTTGAATGGGAAAGTTGAGTTTACTTTGGGTGAGATTCTTGGGATTGCAAAGCGTGAGTTCCATGAGGTTATTATAGATATCATCAAGAGGAAACGTCAGATTTTGGGTGAAGCAGCTACGCTTAACGCTCTAGGGACCAAACTGTCGGAAGATGAGGAAGATGAGATTGCTGGTTATTGCTCTCAAGTATCAGAGGGAAGATCAGATCAGCACGTGAGGTTTGAAGATGAGGTGGAAGCATCGCAGAAGAGCCATTACTCTCACAACCATTGGGCGAGAGCAACCACAGAGACCTTAGTGAAGCTGGGAGATCTAGAGGAACCTGTGGTGGCATTGATTGATCATGGCTCAGAGATTAATCTGATGTCTAAGGAGCTGTACAAGCGTGGGAGATGGCCCATAGACACCGACCACGGATGGCTTATCCGCGCTGCCAACAACCAGAGGGGAGAACTCTATGGTGCTTGTCCCAATATCAAGGTAACTGTGGATGACATCAGTGATGTTCAGAAGTTCTTTGTGCAAGACATGTCAACCTATCCTATCATTCTAGGGCAGCCTTACATTACTGCTGTTAGAATGGAGACACGAGTTATGGATGATGGTTCAGCCTATGCTAGGATACGTAGTAGAGACGGCAAAAGAGCTATTCAGTTTTTGACTGTTGCTGCAGAACATGAGAGGAATCGTGATAGCTTGAGAGACCGTCCACTGCCTAAGATTACTCAGGAGTTTAGAGAGTGTAGGGGTTTTGGCAGAGTACCATTGAAGAGCGAGACTTCAACGGTACAGTAGAGATAGGATTCTCGCCTAATCCAGTAAAGCAGGAAGCTTTATCCACTAGCTTCTTGGGATTGACGTCATGTGGATCAGTATGTTATAGGAAGGTTGAGAATCTGAAGAGGTTTGAGAGGCAACATGTGAAGTATGTACAGCAGTCTTTGTGGGATAATGGAGAGTTAGCAAGAGATGAATACGTATCTGGAATGTTTGAAGAGCAGTATTTGGTAGATACTATAGGGGAGTTGAAATCTATAGTAGAAAGTTCTATAGATGATGTAGATAGAGTGGTGAGAGTGAGCTCCAAGGAGCTTTATGATGTAATTGATAAGTTTATAGATCGGCAAGAGGTGTATGTGGAGACCAAGTACAAGTCAGTGGCAAAGAAAGTCAAACCAGTGGCTTTGCCTTTACCACTCGATTACAATCAGAAGATGGAGCAAGCTGCACGAGAACCGACGCTTAGAGGACCGAGAAGAATTGGGCACCAGTTTACAGAAACAACACTGAAGGAACTGAGGATTGGAGGTGATGGATTTCTTACTGAGCAAGAGAAGAAGAGCTTCAGGGAGATGCTATCTAGACATGGTAAGGCGTTTGCGTTTGAGTCACATGAAGTAGGATGTGTAGATCCAAGTGTAGTTGCACCTATGGTAATCTTTACTATACCGCATGTGCCTTGGAATCTACGTCCTATCCCTGTACCTAGAGCTCATCTACCAAAGTTGATAGACTTGCTCAATGAGAGGATTAGGATGGGTATCTTGGAACCATCTATAGTTTCCTACTCTAGCAGATGGTTTACTGTTCCGAAGAAGAGTGGAGCTTTGAGATTCATTCAAGATATGCAGCCAGTTAACAAGGTGACTATCAGGAATATGGGTATAGGACCTATTGTAGACGAGTTTGCAGAGGCTTTTGCTGGTCGTGCTATCTATTCAATGGGAGACTTATATTCAGGTTACGATCAGTTTCAGTTATCCTCTGAGAGTAGAGACTTGACTACAATGAGGACACCTTTGGGGTTACTAAGGATGTACACCTTGCCACAAGGTGCTACCAATTCTGTAGCACATATGATGAATGGCATGAATAAAGTTTTGAGGGATTTCATTCCTGAAAAAACTATGCCATTCCTTGATGATGTGCCGATCAAAGGGTGTGCTGAGGAGGAGAAGAATGAGGTAATGGATCAGAGGGGGTGCCGTAAGTTTGTTGCAGATCACATAGCTGACTGTGATAAGATATTGAGTCGACTGGAGGAGGTTCATTTGACTTTATCAGGAGCAAAGTCTGTATTTGGAGAACAGGAGGTGTTAATAGTGGGGCACCTATGTGGATCTTATGGTCGGAAACCTTGTCCGAACAAGGTTGATGCCATTCGAAGGATGAAGGAAACATGTGGGTCAGTTACCGAGGTGAGAAGATTTCTAGGTGCATGTGTGTTTTATCATATATGGATTCCACACTTTGCTCATGTAGCAGATCCGTTGTACAAGCTGCTGAGGAAAGGGCAAAGATTTCAGTGGCAAGAGGAGCAAAGCGAGGCTATGAGGAAGTTGAAGGATCTTTTGGCTTCACCACCAACTCTACGGAAGATAACATATGAGTTGGGCAGATCTGTTATCCTTACTGTTGATACTAGTCCTATTGGCATTGGATGGGCTATAGGACAAGATGATCAGGAAGGAAATAGATATGTGGTGCGTTTTGGTGCTAAGGTATTAAGTTCACGGCAGAGAGACTACCCTCAGGTCAAGAGAGAGCTATGGGGAGTAGTTACTGCGATGAAGAGTGATAAGGAATACTTGATAGGAGCACCTGTGGTTGTGGAGACAGATTGTTTACCTCTCTTGGGAATGATCACTAGCTGTACAACTCAAGACATTGCTATGTTGAGGTGGATAGCATATATCAAGTCCTTGAACCCAGAGTTTAGACATATTGCAGGAAAAGACAATCATGTGGCAGATATGTTATCAAGGGCTAGGTATTACGATGAGAAAGAAATGATAGATGATCAGGAGGATGTGGGAACATAGTTCTATTCTAGTGCTCTTGCTAGAAGAGATAGAAGATGTTTTGCAGCCTCGTTGGAGTTTTTTGAGGAAACTATGTATGATGGCGAGTGGTTGGATCTTGGACGCTATTTGAGTTCACTGGAAAGGCAAGAAGGCTGGTCTGATGCAGATTTCAAGAGGATCCGTAGAATAGCTTATGGTTACTTTTTACATGGAGGACATCTATGGAAGCGCCCTAAGCTACAAGGAGGTATACCGCAACGAGTGGTATGTGACTTGGAATTGCAGCAGAAGCTGATCAAGGAGTTCCATGAGAGTTTATGGGCCGGTCATAGAGGAGTTTGGGCTACATTTGCCAAGATGAAGGAGAAGTATTGATGGAAGGGTATGTATAAGGATGTAGTACAATTTGTTTCATCCTGTATACCCTGCCAGATGTATTCCAACGTACGTCATCGTGATGGATTGCATCCTACTTATCCTTTAGCCATTCATTACAAATGGGTAGTTGATCTGGTAACTATGCCATTTGGACTTCGACAAATGAGGTATCTAGTCTTGGCTAGAGAAGATCTATCTAACCAAGTTGAAGGCCGTGCCTTGAGGACGAAGACCACTGCTAGTGTCTGCCGCTTTCTACTTGAAGATGTTATTTGTAGATATGGGTGTGTGGGAAAGATCATTGCAGATAGGGGTGAGCTGGATTCACAAGAAGCAGTTGAGTTCTTCAAGCGATTGGGAATCAAGTTGGCGTTAACCACTGCTTACAATCCTGAAGGGAATGGCAAGAGCGAAAGAGGTCATCCGCCAATCATCAAAGCTTTGGTAAAAGCTTGCAAGGGTAAGATCCGTGAATGGCCTAGACTGCTACCGTTTGCTTTATGGGTAGACCGTACAACTCATAGTACCGTTACAGGTTACATGCCAGCAGAATTGATACTAGGACAGAAACCTGTGATGCCGATTGAGGAGGTTGTGTCTACTTGGAATGTTTTGCCATGGGAAGATGGTAGAAGTACGGAGGATCTTCTTGCATTAAGGATCCAGCAGTTAGAACGAAGACCTGAGGATGTTGCCAAAGCTGTGGAAAGGTTGAAGACTGCTAGAGAGAGAAACAAAGGCAGATTTGATAGAACGCATAGATTATGACCCAAACCAGTTAAAGAAGGTGATTGGGTGTTAGTCTATGATAGTAGTCTTGATAATCAGCATAGCACTGTCAGAAAGTTCTCCAAGAGATGGTTTGGACCTTATGTGGTGTTAGAAGTTTATGATAATGCCACATACTCCTTGAGAGAGTTAGATGGTGCAGTGCTCAAGGTACCAGTCGCAGGAAAGAGAATCAAGCTCTTTAGAAGGAGAGGAGAGGATTGGAACGTTGCAGAGTTTACAGAGGATGAAGCTGAAGACTCAATGCAGGTTGAAGATGAGTTTGAAGCCGAAGCTGAAGAGTCTTGATCTGGATGGCACATACCGGAGGATGTGCAGGTTCAGAGGGGGTGGATGTCGTGCTACTTGGCGGCTACATGTTATATTTCTACTCCGACGCTTGAGTTTAGTAGTTCTAGAAGTTAGCTTATATTACTTCTAGTCGTTTATGTATATGTTTGACACCTTTGCATACGGTGTTAACACTATTTTGAGTCTTAGTAGGTTGATTACCATGTTGATAGGGCTTAAGCTCATGGGTTGTATTTGCGTGTCGCCCATGCACGCTTCCTAGCTGATTTAAGTTATTTTCCGGGGCTGCGTGTCGTTTTAAGTAATTTAAGTTTTACGCTGGCACTCTAGGGGGCTTGACGTGGTAGCCTATGAGTAAAACTAAGTTGCCACGTGGTTTAGGGTACTAAAGGACAACCAAGTGGAGCTATGAACTCCCATTGGTCCATTTTTATCTTTTGTTAAACTCTAAATTTAGAAACAGAGCTCTAGAGTGGAGTTCGAGCATTTGGTGAGGTATCTTCGAAATCTGAGAGCACAGGGAGAGAGGTCTCGTCATGCCAAGCACTTCCAGTGAAAATTTCGATCGATTTGAGTCAATAAAGACGGAGTTATGAGCAATTGAAGTTCGGATTGTGCTAGAATTGAATCACTTTTGTTGGATTTAGGGTTTTCAGTGTCACTCGCAGCAGATTTGAGGAAATTGCTTCAAAACTTCGAGGTTGTGTTCTCTGTCAGCAGGGCTACGATTTCACAAAAAGTTTCATATCGATTGAGTGACTGAGTATTTCAGGGCGACCGCTGAAGCAGAGGGGGTCCGAAAAGCTCTTAATCTAGAGCAGCGACTTCAAGGAAGGAGATCTGGAGTTCTACAAAGAATCAGGAGTCCCAACTTCACAGGAGTGTTCAGCAAGATGTGAACTGCAAATCCTGTAAGAAACTTCGAAATTGATCGAGCCAAACTCCTGTTATAGGTTGAAATAGCCATCAGGGTACCAGAAATTGCCGTAGTTTTCTTGCTCAGAACTTTTCCGTTCATATCTCCGTGTCAGAATTTGATCTCAGGCTGAAATTTCGTCAGTGAGTTCAGTAGTACCTCATTTGCATGTAGGGGAAGTTTAGAGGTCTAAACCTTCATAGTTTTCCTCTCCGTGAGTGTCAAAGTTCACCGCCGGATCCTATTACTGCCAGCTAGACCTGAATTTTGCCTTCTGGGTATATTACTAGATCTTACACATCTGTGTGAGTGTTTATAGCCCCTGTTGTAACCTGAAAGCCAACCTCTTGAGTGAACAACCACAGCCAGAAGCCCGGCGTTTTCCTAGGTAGACAGATTACATTCCGACAGCGCTTCGGACGAAGACAACTAAAGGGGTAAGAAGATTTCTCTTTGAAGAGGTTGTTTGTCGATATGGATGTGTGAGAAAGATCACTGCAGATCGGGGAGAGTTAGATGCACATGAGGCTTGTGAATTCTTTGCAAGGTGTGGGATGAGGTTGTCACTGACAACTGCTTACAATCCCGAAGGGAATGCCAAGAGTGAACGCGGTCATCTTCTCATTGTGAAGGTCTTGGTGAAAGTATGCAACGGGAAGGTGCGGGAGTGACCGACTCTTATCATTTGCATTATGGGCAGATCGAACGGCGCATAGCTCGGTGACAGGTTACATGCCAGTGGAACTTATCACACGTCAGAAACCTATCATGCCGATTGAAGAACATGTTCTGACATGGAGTGTGTTACCCTACTGACAATGAACGTGACCACGAAGGTTTGAAGCGATTTTCTCAAATCTAATGCGATTGACACCGAAAACTCCAAAATCAACAGAAGTGCTGCAATTCTGGCACAAATCGAACTTCAATCAGGCATAACTCCTTCTTTATTGCTCCAAATCGATCAAAAATTTTGCTGACAGTGCTTGGCACGACGAAACCTATCTCCCTGTGCTCTCGGATTTTGAAGTCTCCTCACCAAATGCTCGAACTCCTCTTAAGATCTCTATTACTAAGTTTAGCAGTAAACAAATACAAAATTGGACCAATGGGAGTTCATAGCTTCACTCCCCTGTCCTTTAGTGTCCCAAACCACGTGGTGACTTAAAATTGCACATAGGCTACCACGTCAAGCCCCTAAAGTGCCAACGTAACCCGTAAACTACATACGAAGACATGTAAAACGACACGTAATCTCGAAAGATAACCTAACCTCGCTAGGAAGCATGCATGGGCGACACGTAATACAACCCATGAGCTTACCTCTATCAACATGGTAATCAACCTACTAAAACTCAAAATATATAACATCCTCCAGTGTCGACTTCTCTGAGGTCTTAACTTCACTCAGAGAGACTAACGTCTGACAGAGAGGTGAATTATTTACAATGTAAAATGATTCACATCACGACAGCGGAGGAGACCCTGTCGACATCTGAAGTCCGTTTGGCGAAAGGAGGAAGATCACAAATAGACCTTTTTCGGTTTCTTCGCTACGGGTTTTGCTCTTTTGAGTTCGTTAGAGTTCTGGTTGGCTATATACTGCTTGTGGTAGCTAGCTTTAGCTAAGAACTTGTACATGGATGTGGTTTGGACTTGGGTTTGGATCGCGTGATACTGTTGTGGCTCTACTTGTTAGCAAAGGGAAGTTTTTCTTGCTTTGAGCTACGCTTCTGTGTTTTTGGATCAGGGTTGTGATCCAGGGGTTGTTTTTAGGAACTTTTGAAGCAGGTTTTAGGCCGCCTTGGTCTGTTTCTCAGTTCTGTGTTCTTAGGAGAAAGAACCGGCAGTGCACATACCTTTGGAGTCGGTATATATCGCAGCATTCGTTTTCGTGGTTGTTTTTTCTCTGTCTTGTCTCTGTTTCAGCACACAACATCTCCACAGACAGGAACCTCACGTTTTCCTGGACATCCTTCACGCAATATCCGACACGACAACGTAGGATACTCCAGGAGGTTTGTTGACAGGTATGCAGAGATAGCATGAAGACTTACCAAGTTGCTGAAGAAGGACGAACCTTACATTTGGTCTTCTGAGCAGCAGGAAGCATTCGAAGAAATGAAAAGACTCTGTCGGAATCTCCGGTCCTAAGGCCACCTGATTGGGAGAGAGTCTTTCACATTTATGTGGATGTTTCTGCTTTCGCCACAGGGGTGGTATTGAGTCAGAAAGATGAGAAGAAGAAGGATTATCTCATCTACTATGCGGGAAGACAACTCAGTGATGCTGAGAAGAAGTACTCTACAACTGAAAGGGAGTGCCTTGGCATGATTTACTCCTGTAGGAAGTTTAGGCACTATCTTCTAGCCAATCCGTTTGTCTTCTATGTTCCTCATTTTTCTTTGAAACATCTCGTGAAGAAAGCAGATTTGTCTGGTAGGATAGCTAGGTGGATTCTTCTACTCCAGGAATTTACTTACACAGTTGAGTACAGGCCTGGAAGATAGCATGTTAATGCTGACTACCTATCCAGATTGGAGACAGAGCGACGAGAAGATGAAGTGGAAGACGAGTTCCCTGACAAAAAGCTGTTTTTCAGTTTTTGCAGAAACACTTTCATCTGAGGGGAAGCGTATCGCCTATTTCCCAGAAGACGAGACCAGGTCTTCTGATCCGGTCTTTACGACTTCCACAGAAGAATCGATCTTCAAGGACTTGAGGAAGTTCTTGGAAGACCAACAGTACCCCGAGGGATTGGATGCGGAGCAGAAGGCTGTCTTCTTACACAAGGCAGGTCCCTACGCCATCTTCCAAGGTATCATGTTTAGCAAGGGACATGACGAGAAGCTAAGGAGATGCCTTGAGCCTTCAAAGATTAAGCCAGTGATCATGGGTCTTCACTACGAAGATGCTGGGGGTTACTACGGGCTGAAGATCACAGTGAAGAAGATGTTAGACGCCGGTTACTGTTGGCCGACCATGTACAGAGACGCTTTTCAGGAGATCAGGAAATGTGATGCGTGCCAAAGGGTGGGAAGACCAGCAGCTAGGTGACCTCTTACTCCCATTCTTCCGCTTGCTCTTTTTGAAAAGTGGGGAATCAACTTTGTTGGGTCTATCGCCCGGTGGCTAGAAGAACGCGAGCACGGCATATTTTGATAGCTACCGACTATGCTACCAAGATGGTGGAGGACGAAGCCACAAGGAAAAACGACGCCGGAGTGATAGCCAAGTTCCTCTGACACAACATTATCACTCGATACGGATGCCTGCTGGAACTAGTATCAGATAGGGGTACTCATTTTCTAAATGAGACTATTTCTCTCCTGGCCCAATACTTCAGGATAAAGCATCGGAAGACGATGCCATACAACTTGAAAGCTAACGGACTGACAGAGAAGTCGAATGGTCTTCTTTGTAACATCTTGAATAAGGTAACAGTTAACCATGTGTATGATTGGGACACGAAATTGCCATCTGTGTTATGGGCTTTCAGGATTTCACCCAAGGTCACGACCCAGAAGACACCCTTCTACCTAACATATGGTATGACACATGTTGTCCCCATTGAGTTAGAGGTCCCTACTTACAGGTTAGTCGTAACCGAACGCATGGAAGAAGAGGAAAGCCAGGAGCAGTGTCTTCTGAACTTTGTAGAGTTCGAAGAAGACAGGAATGCAGCTTTGGAGAAGACGTACGAAGTGCAACGTAAGGTGAACTATGATGGCAAGCTGAAGAAGGTAACCGTCGAAGATGGAGACTTGGTTCTTCTGTACGACAATCGACATCTTAAGTTCCCCAGGAAACTTCATCTTCGCTGGATGGGTCCTTACCGAGTCTTGGAGGTCTTCACCACTGGCTCCTTGCAGTTGGAAGAGTTAGATGGTACGTTGATGACCACTCGTGTAAATGGGTGGCGTGTCAAGAAGTACTGGACGTGAACAGAAGTGCTGAAGCACTGATGTTTACGGGGACGCAAACATGTGAGGGTGGGCGTATATAGTACCCACAATTTACAGGATTCACGAATTTTTGAAATTTTTAAGGTTAATAACTTGTTTGTATAACTGAAGAAGCTTTGTTACTTAAGATTACGGCTTCCTTAGAAGGAAGATGATCTTACGATCTTTTTGACAATAAGAAGTTGACTTCTTCGGAAGACGGCCGTCTTTCGGAAAGCGTCTTCTCAGTTGTATCTTTCGAAGACAGAACACGGCGGAAGACGAAAGACACGTATCTTCCAGAAAACAGCGACCGCAGAAACCTAACTGCGTATTCTTCAGTAAAGGAGTAGGTGTACCTACCAGGTAGCACCAAGGTAGTAGGTAGGTCAAGAAGGTCAGGTAGGTCGAGGACCCCTAAACTGCGCGAGAAGATACGAAGCAAGTGCATTAGCGTAGGAACACTACCGCTTCCTACATCGAGGTCGGTTTGTGCCTAGAAGATCGAATTGAGAGAAGATTGAATTGAGAGGTGATCAAATTGAGTGAGGGCCAGCAGAGTGAAATTGAGTAGAGCCAAGATCGACTCGCAGCTAGAAAGAAGACGAGGACGAATTGCTGCGGGCAGGAAGCACATCGAGCTGAAGGAGTCTTCTGTAGACTCCCAGAAGCAGACATTGAAGGACGACTGAGAAGAACCGGAGGTGGAGTCTTGTTCGATTGAGGAGTTGCAAGACATTGATGACAGCAACAACTTTGTGGAGTCGCATTAGAGCTGGGGACGGAGCCGGAAGCACGCAGAAGACTGAAGACACTAAGGAAGCAGACAGAAGATTGTTTGAGACTCTTCCCATGTTCTCTTCCCTTCCACCCTGCTTCTCGTCTCTTGTTTGGTATCCCCTGCGCTTCCCCGGTTGTTTGCAGGCAAACCAACCGATCAATTCTTCATCCCGCATTTTCCTTCTGAGAAATTGGGCACGGAAGCGCTGCCCAATTTTCGACAGTCATCTTTTAGCTTCTTCTCGAGCCGCAATCGAGCTTCCCTGTCTCAAATTCGACCTCGCAACTATCAAATTCCCTACCCTACCGCACCTCTACTCCCAAATCTCTAAACAGAAGATGCTTCGGAAGATCTGAACATTTTCGGAAGACTCTTCTGAAACCTGAACATCTTCGGAAGACGCTTCTGGATGTCTGAAGTCTTCGGAAGACGACTGTGTGCAATTTGTATCGAGAGTGGATTGGATTTGCTTTTGTGTTGAGAGAGGCTTGGTACGAATCATGAGTGACTTGGTGAGTTGTTTATTGTTTCGAGAAGCTGAAAGTTGGGAACCAGACCTGTGCCTCCCGATCTTCCGAGCTTCTCAAATCCACATCTTCCTAGAGAGACTAGAAGATAGGAAAGGCTGGCAGAATGCACGAGAAGACGTGAGGGTCCATTATGGGTCTCTTCTGTCCGACCCATAGCAGCCTATTCTTTCTTCTTCCTGAACTTAGAAGAGAGTTGTGAGAAGTCTTGCTGGCAGAATTTGGAGAGAATGGTCGAGGTACATGTCTTCTCATCACGCAGCAAGCTTCTTCCGAGTGTGTACAGGAGATGAGAAGTTAGATTGCGTGTAGGAAGCAGAAGACATGTGAGACTAGTGAAGGGAAGCCTGGCTTCGGGAAGTCTTCCAAGAATGTTATTGAATCGGAAGCTGTCCCGGGAGTCTTCCCAGAGGTCACTGTCATCGCAGGAGCCCGCGACCATCTTCTGAACCTTTCATACGCTCTACTTCTCGCATATCTTGTATCTTCTGTTAGGAAGTAGGATGTAATGCAAGGTGGGTTGTCTTCTTAGGAATCCATGCGAGGCCTTGCTTAGTTAGGATTGTTTAGATATAGCTCGGAAGACGAGAGCTACTTATGAAGCACTGTTAGAATTCCGAAGACGGAGTAGCTGTCTTCTGGAAGACTAGCATCGTCTTCTAAGAGTAGAAGCTAGACTGTGAGAACTTGGGAAGGACTGAGCCTTCGGCTCACAGTAAGTACGTGTGGCTTAGTGCAACAGAGTTTCAAGTATGTCAATGCATCCTCGAGGGTTGGTGTTACCGGCAGCAGAACTGACCGAGGCCAAACCCTTCATCAAGGAGTTGGGTCTCGACTTCTTCCTGTGGGATTGGAACCTCGCCGACCAGGGTCTTCTGGAGGAGGTTTGGGCAGCATTACCACCTCGCAACCATGTACCTACGAAGGCAAGAGTAGCTCGTGGAAGACCATATTCTTGGACAGAGGAGTGGTGGCGCAAGGCCTTTCACATGCTAGAATCTGAGAACCGAGATTGTTGACTCGAGAAGAAGATCTTACCCATGATCTCGGATAAGTGGCATGTGCTTGGAAGCACAACTTGTCTCTTCCTGGAGGACAGACATGGGAGAAACGGATGGAAGGTTGAATCTTACCGAGAGCCGCAGAAGCGTCTTCTGACGAAGCTGTTCCTTCACCTCTTTCCTAAGGGAAAGACGCAGAAGACGAGGTACCTTGGAGATCAGGACGTGGAGTTCCTGGAAGCAGTGTGTGCGAGAGAGAATGTCAACTGAGGTGCGTTCTTCCACGCTTATGTACAGACCGAGCTGGTGTACTTAGATATCCCGGCAGGAGGACATCTTACTCCGTTCTTCTGTTACTTGTACGTGGCCAAGGGGATCTCACGGAAGAGCAGTTGGCGAGATATGAGCCAACAGGGCAGCACGAGGCGAAGGAGGAGACCTCGAGAGAAGACGACCGAGCAGCAGCAATGACTCTCCCTCCCACTCTGATGCCGCAGATGAGGCTAGGTACTCATCAGAAGACGCTTCTGGTGAGAGAATACGACTCCAGTGGGTCGGAAGACGCGACACCACCCAGGAAGATGGGTCCTAAGAGTGTGCCTAGGAAGACCACCTCCTTCTCGATCTTTCACTCTGGATCGGAGTCCGACTCACAGGAGGAGCCATTGAGTACCCAAGCTGCGCAGAAGACCGCTTCTGCAACACCAGAGAGTCTTCCGAAGACTCCAGAAGACGAAAGTTGGATGGATACTCCTACTGCGATGCGAGGAAGCGCAGTAAAGAGAACCACTTCTGCCATGGAGAGAGATCTTCCACCCCGGAAGATGAGAAGAGTAGCTTCTTCTCGCGCGTATAAGTAGAAGACCATAGTGGTGGAAGAGGCATCCTTGCCTCTGGAAGACAAGGTAGACATCTCCGATCGGATCGTGGGGATGAGTCTGTCTTTCGCGAGAAGAAGACTGGAGGAGTTCAGTGTCTTCTTCCACTCGGAGATCCAGCCAGCTATGGAGTTGGTAGAGAAAAGCGCAGAAGACAAGTTGACTTGTCCAAACTTAGTAAGAACCGAACATGCTATCTTAGGAGGTGGCAGTTTTAGTGTAATATTAGATAGGTGATCATGTGACAGAGTAGGCAGCGCAGGAGTAGTAAAGTGGATGGCTAATTAGGAAGGAGAACCGCTTGCATGTGGGATGGTAGCCTTCTGACAGCACCCATCTCTCCCTGGTTGTGGTCGAGGATTGGAAGGGATTCTCTCTGCGCCTCAAGGCAGATGCATAAGTAGGATCACAGTGTAGGCTTTAGACACACATAGGCCTCACTATGAATACGAACATATTATACGCATATGAGGGGCGCACTAAGTACATTAGGAATTTTTGATGTATACTACTGTGCGCAAACACACTACACCCGATGTTAGAGACATACGAATAGATTAAGATTACACCGGAGGGGTCTGCATGCTCGTTGTCAGCAGTGGTTCAAAGATGTAGATGGAGGTAGTGGGCAGTTTAGGAGCAGGGAACGACATCCTCGTGTAGTCCTGCTGGCTAAACTGGTGTGTCGAGGAGTAGGAGCAGAAAGTAGAGGGAGTGAGCTTCCCAACACCAATGTGCCTTCTTCTCGGAGAATGGATTGCTGATTTGAGTGCAGAAGCTTTGCCTGTGTCTTGGAGGTAGTGGGTTTTCTTGAATTCACTCCCGATTGTGCATAGGAAGCGTTCTTCTTGAGTGGTGGTGACTGTCAGCAATTGTGCAGATTCACAGCTTGGCTCGTCCAGTGGAGCACTTCGGATCCATGTACTAACGGTCTTATGGTTAAGGGATCCCAAAAGGCAGAGTAGTCGGAGCAGCAAGAGAAGAAGAAAGAAACCTTCTTCCCACATCAGAAGACGACATCCTCAAGTAGAAGACTGTGTGACTGTACGCATGTTTGTTGTCTTCCTCCCCAAACTATTACAAGTAGGGATGGCTTGTTAGTCAGGATCCAGACTAGAAGCCTGTCGGAATCTTAATTTCTCCTTTTCATCTTGATTCTCTCTCGTTTGGATTTTCCCTTCTTCCTCATCTTTCCCCATCTTCCCTCATCTTCCCCATCTTCTTACCTTCTTCTAGTGAGCTTCCGAGACTTCTATTGAGCTTCTGTTATCGTATAACGTGTTTTTCTGTCTAGGAATACACGGGGTATATGGCTGTGCAGAGGTATGTGGATTGACAAGGTTGGATCTAGATCTGGATGTTTCCACTCAAATGTTTCATTATCTACTCTTCTAGCCTGAGTGACCTTGTATCCGCTCGTCTCAAGTTTAAAGCTTGCTACGATCCAAGGTTACGTATAGGTTGCATAAACTTGTGTTACAAACAGATCTTTTGTATTCTAACTAAAAATACTCAGATTTGTATTATCTAACTGAAGTTATTCATCTATATCACTGGAAGCCTGACTTCTGAATAGCTCCCCAGCGACGCTAACTGGCCATCAATCCAACTATCACAACTTCATAGTACAATCAGAAGATACTAAGATCACTCAATCAACTTGATAGAGTATCGATACAACTTGCTATACACCCTGGTCTATCAAGTATTCCAGCAAGGTAAAACATGCATACTCCAAAACACTATTCAGATCTCAATATAGCACCAACGGCGGTAGTACCTGACAGCTCCGAGAACCCAAACAGCGGCTTAAGACTCATGGTGGCTCCGTTCTCCTTCATCACCAAGAGCTGAAATCAGGCCCACACCTTCCAATGTCGAGTTGTATGCAAGTATGGCAGTTTCAGCAACAAACTCCTCTCCAAATTGCTCGAAAATGATCAAATTGACAATAGATGATACCGAAAAATCCGAAACTGCTAATAACAGAAGTATTTTCGAACTTTGAGACCTCAGTCCTTCCAAACCACTCGACCAATGATGATCAAACTTCACAGGAAGCTTGATTGGACCCTTCACTCCTACCCTGAACAATTTTCAGGTCGAAATCTCAAACCAATTCTCAGATATGGATCAAACCGTAATCTGTACTAACTTCAGAGCTTTACAGACCCAGGTACATTTGATCCAAGATTCTGAACAAACTACTCGACCATTTGAGGTGAAACTTCCCAAGTATCTTACTGATAAGACATTCTTCAATCCTGGAAAGTTTCACTCAGAAATTCGAATCAGATCTTAAGCAATAGCAAACTATCCATGGCTATCACAGTTCGCTGTCCCCGCCTTATCTCATCTGCACTTCTCAACTTCAATCGGTCGGTTCAGAATCCAAATCGATCAAGAACCTGACAAAATTGATATCAAAATGACCAGCACGTCGTCAGCTCTCCAACCCAACAGACAGCTCCTCAAAACTCCTCGCGAGTCTCTCGGAACAACCAGAAACGTAGCAGTAGGTACGAATTTCACCCCCCTCCACTCAATCGATCATAACGCGCTCATACTTTCATCAAATTGATCGATTCTTCAGCCCAGATTGTAGCCCCGGTCGAGAGCTCTCCAACCATACCCTTCGTTTTGCGAATGGACCTCTGAAGCCTCCAAAAACCACAGAAACGTCACGAGGATCAGCTAGAATACCATTGGTCCAAAAATGGACCAATAAGAGCAAAAAGATCTTTACTTTTGTCTTTTCTCCACTCAACTTTTTCCCCTAGAACGAATTTTTACTCTCCAAGGAGACACAAGACATCAACAACACTCTAAGACCTCAAAAAATCCTTCAGATATGTCAATGGATTCTTCGCGGTCCGTAACTACACAGAAGCGCTCAACCAGAATGAAACCAGTGAGCCGCAGACTAATACAACGTCAATATTACAACTTGGAAACGTTCTACAATAAAAGGTATGACAAAAGGAAACGGTGAAGCTATCACTCGATTGTAATATTCTTACCCGAAGTTTCTCACGATCCAAGCCCCATGATTGATCTTCGGTTTGCAATGGCACCGGACATCGACCCAAAGATTGAAAGGAACGTTCGATGGATAGTTGAGATCCATTGTTCCTCACAACAAAATGTACACCGTCGTATCCCAAGTCTCTCCGTATGTTACGGTTGGAAGGATCACCGGAAGCTATAACTCCATCACTCTCCCCATGAACTCATCACCAAAGTACGTAACTAACCACTGTCGAAAGTGATCGCGGTGGATGCAATGAAGCTTGATGTGAAACGGATTCGAGAAAGGAAGATCCGGAGCCGGTAACACACCTCCGTCCATAACCACCACTCCTGCAGTTCCTCACTCCTCCATGCAGACCACCGAGAACCCTTACGAATCACCCGCTGAGAGAGAATGTCGTATGAACCTTCGACCCACCAGTTTATACACAAATGCGACGACAAGGACCACTAAAGTGAACGCGCACAGATCGATGACTTGACACGTTCCTCTACCGTGCGATCACTTAAACAGATAATCACAAACGTGGCACTCATCACACCGTTCGACGAGTTATGCGATACGGTTCACGAAACACGGAAAAGAAACACAACATAAGTTACACAGGAATTTCACACAGGAGCCGAACCACAACACGACGTCCACCCCTTCTAAACCTGCGCATCCTCTGGTATGCGCCAACACTCACAAGTTGTGGTCGGCATCACACTATATCTTCATCTTTGTCGTTAGCAATATCTTCGTCATCCAAATCTTCTCCGTCATCATCCAAGATATCAAACTCAGCTCCGACTTCCTCCATGCTTATCCCTTCATCTTGCTTCTTGAAGAGTTTCACACGCTTGCCTGCAATGGGAACCTTGAGCTCTGCCCCATCAAGCTCTCTTAGTGAATATGTGGCATTGTTAAGCACGACAAGAACCACATACGGGCCAAACCATCGCTTAGAGAATTTTCTAAGCGCACTGTGTTGATTGTCCAAGCTACTATCGTAGACCAACACCCAATCTCCTTCTTTAATCTCCTTCGGCCTTAATCGATGACGCTTATCGAATCTGTCTTTGTTTCTCAAACGCGCCTCTTTCAGCTTCTCCAATGCAATCTCTACATCTTCAGGTCTTCTCTCTAGTTGACGGATTCGGACAGCAAGAAGATCTTTTGTAGACATACCATCCTCCCAAGGTAGAACACTCCAAGTGGGTATGTGCTCCTCAATGGGCATGATAGGTTTCTGCCCCTGCATCAACTCCGCCGGCATATATCCCGTAACTGAAGTATGAGTCGAACGATCAGCCCATAATGCAAACGGAAGAAATCTTGGCCATTCTCTTGCCCTCCCCTTGCAAGCTTTCACAATAGCTTTCACAATAGGAGGATGACCACGTTCACTCTTCGCATTACCTTCCGGATTGTAGGCTGTGGTGAGAGCTAACTTCACACCACACCTCTTGAAGAACGCTTTAGCCTCATCATGGTTCAGCTCCCCGCGATCAGTCGTGATCTTCCCAACACAACCATATCTACAAATCACATCTTCCAACAAGAATTTGCAGACTCCCTCTGTGGATTTTGTCCGTAAGGCTCGCCCTTCCACTTGGTTGGACAAATCCTCACGTGCCAAAACTAAGTAACGCATCTGCCATATACCAACTGGCATAATAACAAGATCTACTACCCACTTATAATGCATTGCAAGTGGATAAGTAGGATGTAACTCATCTCGATGCCGAATTCCTGAATACTCTTGACAAGTTTGGCATGTCTCCACAAATTGAACTACATCTCTATGCATGTTACGCCACCAATATCTCTCCTTCAGCTTTGTAAAGGTGGCATAAATACCTCTATGTCCTGCCCACAAGCTCTCATGAAACTCCTGCATGAGTAACTTCTGCATGTCAACCTTGCACACAACCCTTTGTGGCATCTTACCACCTTGCTTAGCATGTTTCCACAAATAACCACCTTGTAGCAAGTAGTTATAAGCCTTTCTCCTGATTTGTTTAAAGTGAGCATCACTCCATCCTGGCTGTCTAGTCAACAGGCTTAGATAGCGTCCTATGTCTATCCATTCTCCTTCATATAGCTCCTCCATGAACGGTTTTGAATGCTCACTCTCACCTCCTTGAGCTCTACAGAAAACAGTAGTACCAACGTCTTCTGTATCTTCTATCATCTCCTCCTCATCCTCATACCTCGCACGAGATAACATATCAGCTACTGGATTGTTCTTCCCCGCTATGTGTCGAAACTCAGGATTTAAGGACTTGATGTAAGCAATCCAGCGTAGCATAGCAATATCAGGAGTGTTACAGTTTGTAATCATCCCTAATAATGATAAACAATCTGTTTCTACTATTACTGGCGCTCCAATCAAATAGTCCTTTTCAGCTTTCATAGCTGTAACTACTCCCCATAACTCTCTCTTCACTTGAGGATAGTTTCTATGTCGCTCACTCACCTTTGCTCCAAATCTGACTGCAAACCGATTCTCTTCTTCATCATCTTGTCCTACTGCCCATCCAATGGCTATCGGACTAGTACCAATAGTAAGTATCACTGGTTTGCTATCCTCGTAGCTCACACGACGAAGTACAGGTGGAGAAGATAACAACTGCTTCAATCTCTGAATCGCCTCAGTATGCCGCTCCTCCCATGCAAACCTCTTGTGCTTTCTCAACAGATCGTAAAGAGGATCAGCCACATGTGCAAAATATGGAATCCACACATGATAGAAGACACAAGCTCCAAGAAACCTTCTCACCTCTGTTGTTGAACCACAAGTATCATTCATCCGTCGTATAGCATCCACTTTACCAGGATCAGGCTTGCGTCCAAACCATCCACATAGATGCCCCACAATCACAACTTCTCGCACTCCAAATGAAGACTTAGCACCTGATAGTGTGAAGTGCGCCTCTTCAAGTCGTGATAAGATTTTATCACAATCTGAAATGTGATCAGCAACAAAGTTTCTACACCCCTTCTGATCCATTGTCTCATCTTTCTCCTCCTCAACGCATCCCTTAATTGGAATGTCATCCAAGAAAGGCATGGTCTTCTCAGGAATGAACTCACGGAGAACCTTGTTCATCCCGTTCATCATGTGCGCTACCGAGTTTGTTGCTCCTTGTGGTAGTGTGCACATTCTGACCAACCCCAACGGTGTCCTCATGGTGGTGATATCTCTACTCTGTTCAGCAAGTTGAAACTGATCGTATCCAGAGTAAAGATCTCCTATAGAGTAAATAGCCCTCCCAGCAAACGCTTCAGCAAACTCTCCGACGATAGGTCCTATGCCTGTATTTCTGATGGTCACTTGGTTCACAGGTTGCATATCTTGGATGAACCGTAATGCACCACTCTTCTTTGGTACTGTAAACCAACGACTAGAGTATGGTGCAAACGATGGTTCCAAGATCTTCATCTGCATCTTCTCCTTCAAGAGCTCTATGAGTTTCGGTAGATGCGCTCTAGGTACAGGAATTGGCCTCAAATCCCAAGGAGCATGTGGAACTGTGAATATGATCATTGGCGTCACAATGCTAGGATCTACACATCCGATTTCTGAGGCTTCAAAAGCAAAAGCTTTCCCGTGCCTAGTTAACATCTCCCTGAACCTATTCTCCTCCACAGACAAAAGAAAATCTGCTGAACCAACCTTCAACTCCTTGAGCGTAGCTTCAGTGAACTTGTGACCGACCCGGCTAAGATCTCTCAAGCTTTTCTCCTTCGAAGATTGTTGGACTCGCTGGTTAGAATCACTAGGTAATGGCTGAGCAACAGGTTTTACCTTCTTGTCTACCGTTTTGTACCTAGTATCAACTCTAACTTCAGGATCTACGAATGACTCTATAGCTGTATAGAGCTCCCTAGAGTGTACTTCCACCACATGATCCTCATCTTCTTGCTCATGCATAGCAAGTTCATCGATGAAATCTCCCAATCCTAACTCCAAATAAACACCTTCTATCTTATCATCCTCTTCAAGCACACCAACTCTCTTTAGATCTTTTTCAGTTTTTCGCACAACTTTCTGCTCTCACTTCTACAAGTCAGCAAGTCGTGTATGTGTAGCAAATCCACTCCCAGAAAATCTCACAACTCCTGTACAAAAAGCATTTTCTTTCTCTAGCGAGAGTATCTTCTCAAGTGTACCACTATGTCCTCGCTCTATAGCAGTACTTGTCAAAAATCCTTGAACTCCTCCGTGACCTTAGGCAAGGAGCCACCCCTCAGATAATCTCTGTTCCGCTCGTGGTTTGCTGATACAGTTAGAAACTGTACCGCTCTCTTGCCATCCTGACTTCTGATCCGCGCATAAGCAGATCCATCATCCAAAACCTTGGTCTCCATCCTCACAGTTGTAATGTAAGGTTGACCGAGTATCACCGGGTATGATGTACTATCTTGAACAAAGAAGTTTTGTTCAATAGTTACATCTCCTACCTTTACTTTCACATCAGGACAAGCTCCATAGAGTTCTCCTCGTGTGTTGTTCGCTGTTCTGATCATCCAACCATGATCTATATCAACAGGCCATCCACCTTGCTTGTAGATGTCCTTAGAGACAATATTGATCTCTGATCCATGATCAATGAGAGCAACCACCGGATCTGTCATCTCTCCTATCTTCACTAAGGCTTCGGAAGTAGCTCTAGCCCAATGTCCTCTAGTGTAATGACTAGGGACCTTGTCATCGTTATCATCCTCAAACCGAACCTTGCGGTTGATGCAGCATTGAGCTAGTTCTAATTCTTCCTCTCTTGATATCCTTGTGTCTAATGCATTAGACACAGCGGTTTCTCCTGCCAATTGCCTTTTTCGTTTGATGGTGTCAATAATGACATCATGAAACTCCCTCTTGGCAATCCCAAGGATCTCTCGCAAGGTAAACTCGATCTTGGCATTGAGTACTCTCTCTTCTAGTACTCCTTTCAGATCCGTAGCAGCTTCAATATCAGACTGAAGCTTGTATGAAGGAGATTTACCTTTTTCCTTACCTCTGCTCTTCTCTGACTTCTCGGGAGTAGAGGATATGACCTCTTCCATAGTCTCCTCTGGTAGAGACATGATCTCCGGTCTGAACTTTTCTCCTCTTGTTTGCCTCTTGAGAGCTGTTCTCTCTTCGCTAGGGCCTGCTTCATCTCGTTTGCGCTTCTCTTCCATGAGAGCCTCATGTTGACTCTTCGCCAAATAAGGGTGAACAGACATTGTATCCACGGGATCATCCCATCCAGTAACACCCCTGATTGCCGTGGCTGTTCTGAGCAACTCCTCCCTTGCCATTTTCCCCCTTTTGTTCGTGCTTACCGCATGGCTCCACATATCAAGAGTATCTCCATCCTTCTTAGAAGCACTTCTTTCTCGTACTACCTCAACTCCATAAGTAGCAGCTTCTACCGACGCAGTAGCATGTTGAGATAGATACTCCTCCAGTACTTGCTTCATTCCTCCTTTCCCGAAGTTGGTTCTAAAAATCTCTCCATTATCCTTCAGAGCAATCTTTCCTTCCTTCCAATAGACTACTCCATCTCGTAGAGTTTTGGCAAAATCACCACACTCTCTTCGAGCATGATCAGAACTATCACACCAAATGCATTCTGTACATAATCTTGCTTAGGAGTAAGTGTGGTATCATGTGCTCCTCCCTTCTCTTCCAACCTTTCTAACTTGATCTGCAAGTCCCTCATCCCTTTTACCAACTCTTCCATAACATCTCTTTGCGGTGCAACTTTCGGGACATGAATAGTAGGAAGTGGAACTTGAGGTACATGCACAATAGGTGCTTGCACATTGGGTACCATTGGTTGCCTACGAGGTACTATGATCGGTGGCAGTCTCTCTTCTTGTCTTACCATCACCTTCCCTCTTCGGTACTCTCGTTTGGCAAGTACACTCACTACTTCAGAGACTTTTCTCCAGTCAGTCGTGAGTCCGTTGTCTTCCATCCTATCTTCCAGAAGAAGCTCCAACTCCCTTTGTAATTCATTGTTGGCTGCTTGTAGAAACAACTCCACCTTGTCGTTCTCCAATGTGAGCTTCTCCATCCGAGACAATTGAAGGAATTGTCTCTCATACTCCCGAAATAGCTCTGTGGCAACAAGCCCTTTGTTGGGTTTGTTTACCCACTCCATGAATGACTTCTTAATCACTCGGTCTGCATCTTCTAAAGAATACTCTTCTTTCAGCTGAAGAGTAAATCCTTCCCACGTAGCACCATGAGATCGGATGATGTCCTTCATGTGCTCTCGTAGTTCAGGTACGACAGCAAGTGCAAATGTACTCACCATCTCTCTTTCAGGCACCTTGCTCAACTCCATCTCTCGAGAATAGTACTTTAGGTACTTGGATATGTTCTTAACCTATCCTCCTCAAACTCTTCATCTTCGATCTCAATAACAGCAGGACCAGCAACCCATACTTCATATTCATCATCTCTGAATCCATCAACACCAATAGCATCTACCACACCAACCATCTGACTGCCTACTTGTTCAGTCAATACATGTCTCTTTCTCTTCATGATGTCTATTTTCAACTCGTGAAACTCTCTCTTCGCGATACCCAGTACCTCACGAAGAGTAAACTCAACTCTAGCATCCAAAATGCGTTGTTTCAGAACAGCACGCAAGTCTGTTGTGGTTTCGATGTCTACCGCTAACTTGTAAGCTGGAGCTTTCCCCTTCTCCTGTGCTGTATATCTTTTCCCTCGCACTCTATCCGTAGCAGTAGGCTCTTGTGGTAAATCATGTACACCTTCCATAGGGTCTACTGTAGGTGGTGGTGCTGTAGAGATAGAGGGTATATCCTCTGCAGCAGGAGACCTACCAATTGGTACAGTTGGTGATGGTTCTGTTGCTCTCCTCCTCGTAACTCTCCGATGATCACTTTCGTCTGGTACCCCTGCGTCTAGGTCGGAAGCATCTCGTCTTCTCTTGTCTTCCACCATAGCATCTTGTTCGCTACTCGCTTCTAAAAAAGCTCGAATAGAAGTTGCATCTACTGGGTCTCTCCACCCAGTAGCTCTCTTAATGCTTTCTGCACCTCTCTTCATCATTTCAACTGAGACCTCATTAGCCTGCTCAACCATAGTTGGATTAGCGCGCACCTCAACCTTCCCTGTATAGACATCAGCCTCTGCAGAACCCGTAGTCATCGCTGTAGTATTCGCACCAGTAAGTGCTGGAAGAGAACTCCTCATTCCTCCTCTCCCAAAATACGTGTTAAGAGGCTGCCCCGTAGCGATTAAATACAGCCTGTTATTCTGATAATTGACTACGCCCTCCCGTAAGACAACCGCCAAGTCTTGACAGTCTCCTCTGAGATGATCAGGGCTATCGCACCAAATACATCTTCTGGTAAAGGTTCCTCCTACAGGTCGAGCACCTGGTGCAACAGGTCGTTGGTCTCTTCTCAGGTCTGCCATCTCAACCCTCAAATCTCTCAGCTGTTAAGTGAGTTCTTCTATCAAGTTATGTTGATTTCGGTTCTCAACAGGTCGCTGCTGTTGTCTAGGTCCTCTCTGTGCTGGGATAGGTACTGCAGGCGCTTGAGGAACCACTTGAGGAACCACTATAGGTGCTTGAGTAATTACTATAGGCGCTTGAGGTATTGTAGGAGGAGCTACAAGAACCTGAGGAGCTACTCTCTGCTCTGGCAAGGTCTCTAGCTGCAACACCATCCTACCACGACGTTGCCTAGCAAGAGTAGATACCGCTTCCTCCACTCTCTTCCAATCAGATGTAACTTCTCCTTCAGCTCCTCGATCAGCCAACATGAAGCAAAGTCTATCTGCTGTGAACTCATCCAGAGCCCCCAAAAACAACTCCGTCTTCCTAGCATCCAGCGTCAACCTCTCTAGACCAGAAAGCTGAGAATACCTCTTCTCAAACTCACGAATTACCTCATTCAATCCCATGGAACGTCCAGGCTGCCGCTCTATCCAATCCATGAGAGTTCTTCTAGTGACTCTTTCAGAGTCCTCTTCTAGAAACTCTTCTCTCAGTGCACGTTCAAACAGAGTCTACCCACCTAAATGTCTTCTCTGTAAAACTCTAACCTTCTCTCTCAATTCAAGGACAACAGTCAACTCAAAGCTTAGAATTACCTCAACTTCAGGTGCTCCTCTGACCAACTCCATCTCGCCCACATACTCCCGCAAATACCTAGTAACATTTCTTTCATCAAATCGTCCACATCGACCAACAACTGCTTGTAGCGCCTTCGTGGATTTCTGCTCACCTCCTCCAACTGCAGACTGCTGCTGAATCAAGGCAGCCAACGCTTGAAGAATCTGAGATGTATCTATGGCAGGTTGTGCTGCTGCTGGAACCACCGTAGGTCCTCCTTGAGAACCAATTCCATCTTGATCAGGAGTCCCTTGGACAGGAGCACTCTGAGCAGCAGCACCTTGTACCACAGCCTTATGATCCATTTTCTCTCTCAATCTAGTCAATTCTCCACTCAATCATCCCAATAACTCTCAGTGGAAGCACCAGATGTCAGAGCGAGAGTCTTTCTTGGGGAGGGCGGACCTCCTGACTGTGATCGATCAAAGAAGAGATCACAAGAGAAAGACAAGTAGTCGCTGACGATGAGATCTCCAAAACCCCGCTTTTTGCGTCCACCAATTACAAAAACAAGCACTCAAACACACCTTGGGTACACAGATAGGTCTCTCAAAATTCAATTAACTTTATTTCGCTGTCGGCTACACCATCAATTTCTCCAACTATACAGAAAATCTCCCTCTTCTTCTCCTGCGCACCTCTCTCTCCCGTCAAGCCAAAAGTCTACCCAGTACGTCTCAATCCGGACCTAATAGAGAAATTCAGGCCCCTGAATCTTATTCCTCTCCTTACCCAACTGAAACTCTCGGAAATCTGATCCAACGTCGATCAAAAGTCCTTTGTAGATTTTCAAACGATCTCTCAATAAAACTGTCTCCTGAGAGTAATTTCTCCCCAGAACAGTTTATTTAAACAACGTCCAAGCCTAAAACTCCTGCCTCTCTCCCTTACGATGCTCTCCCAATTCAATCTGTGAGCAATTTGATCTTCTCCAGCCTCCTAGCTTCTCCTGCATGTCCTCAGCCCCCAAATCCCTAATCCTCCTCCTTCCGCTTCAGTTCTCTCAGAAAAATCTCTTGAAAAAGTGTCCCCGATCCCAAGCCGCTGCAGGTATTTAACCTAAAAGTTATAGCCCCAGCTTAAGCTGCCCCTGCTGTCCTTATAAGTGCACTCACTTATCAGAAGCAGGGCCCTAGCTTAAGCTGCCCCTCCCCTGCTGTCCTTATGCATACAAAGCTTTATTTACAAAGTTGGCCCCTTTTTAAAACAAGTTTCACAGTTGTCTCCACAAACTCTACCCCTTCACTAATAAAAGTTCTCATAGCCTCATTCCCCATCTTAAGCTGACTCGATGGTTATTTAACAAATTAACAAAAGTTTCCTGTGCTCTTGATGCCATCTTGATGCCATCCTGAATATACTACAAGCCATCCAATGTAGACCAAAGCCCCAACACTTATGAGATTGTCCACAGGGCTTACAGCCCCCCCATATGCGCATCAGGTATCTCTCATAGTATATTCAGGATGGCATGCGGAGGCTTAGACCAAGAAGCCCACGATTAAAAGAGATACCGGTCTCCCGCCCCTAGATATGCAGGATGTGGCTGCATATCCAACATAGACTCCCTTCCGGGAGACCAACATGCCAGAATAGGAATTAGAGGCCAGGAGGGATTGATCCTGAGACCTCTTCCCTCCTAGGCAGGCGCCCTATCACTGGGATGGCCTTTGGTTCCGTTCAAAAAGCATTTACAGTCTGTACATATGCTTTACTAAGGAAATCTTCCTGTAAAGTCTTTACTAGCTTTCTCTACGCTAACTTCTCTATACAACTCCGTTTTAAACGAGTAAAGAGTCAAAACTATAGTACTTGTGAACACCTACACACCTACGCAATCAGATTCTGAGTTCGAGTCACGAGTCAGAATCGACAGATTTCCCTCTTTCGCATATTTCTCAGTTTAAAACACGTGCTAACTATTACTTAAAGTACTTTCTGTCAAAACTGGAAGCATGAAGCCGCTCTCCTCGTCGAGCTCTGCATTCTGGTGTCTTTCGACTCCTTTAGGGTGATATTCCAACTCAAGCTAAGGGGCAGCTTGTCAAGCACCACCCCAGCTTAGCTCCTGCCAAGCTTGATAAGCTACAGGGCAGCTTCTTTTACACAACAAAGAAAAGATCTCTTTGCAACTAGTTTTCACTGTACAGACCCATGTACAACACGACAGCGTTGTCGTTCGTGGTTGATTGTTTGGAGCTGTGATCGAGGTGTGTGGGCGCATGCTACATTGCTGGTCGCAGATCGATTGCTGTTGTTGGGGTCGAGTGGAGATTTATGTCATGCGGAAGCGCTGCAGAAATTTTGCGGAATGTTCTTGAAGTGTCTTGTTGGAGCCGGATTGCGCGTTTGGGCGTGACAGACGGAGTAGTTGTCAATGTCGGGCTGGAGTGGGCTCTTTAGAAGCGCAGTGGAGAGACGATTCTAGTGCACTAAGTTTCGTGGAGTTTGGCCAAGGATTGAAGATGGCATGTCGAAGTTCGCTGCCGTGACACCCGCAAGTGCAAAAAGGCTAGTTACGTCAGATTTTGGTGCAATTTCGTGTGGAAACTCGAGTTTAGGAGTTTTGTTGTGTGTGTGTGCATTCGCGAAGTGTGTCTTATGCATTCTCGAATCTGTTGTGGTGGTGTTCGGGTTGGATTTGGGTGTTCTTGCTGTTTTATGTCAGATTTTGGTCACCCGTGTGCACCCGCAAGCTGTTTTTGCTGTTTTGGAGCCTCTTTTGGTACAATCTTTGCAATTCGAGGTGGAGCCGAGTCTCTTTTGGTGTGTTGTGTCCGTTGTACTCTACTTCAAGTGGAGCGGAGCGGAGAGTGAGCGGGAGTGTCGAGGTGTGGAGTGCGTGTTAGGAGGCTTCGAGGAGCAGAGGTGCGTGAGTGCGGAGGTGTGAGAGCGGAGTGCGAGAGTGCGGAGGCGGAGCTGAGCCTGAGCCTGAGGCCGAGCCCGTCGCAAGCCAGCTTGCTGGCGTGCGTAAGAGAGGTATCCAAGCTTCAGTTGAGTGGGAAGGATAAAACCAACTGGTCATCCATCCCAACACTATTCTTGGACATGGACTCCTAACACTGTAGTCTTAGCTTTGGCTTTATCACTAGACCAATAGCTCTTGGTGTCCTACAGGGATACGTGCAAGTACTTATGGACTTGTATAAGGTAGTAGGAGACCTTTTCGCACGTCCCTAGAGGAGTGGTAAGGCGACCCCACAGTATTAGGGGTAAGCTATAGTTGTGGTAGTGTTTGCCTATACAGTAGAGACGCGTATGGAGGCAGTTGGTGGCAGTTGTCTTGGGTGAGCTAGTAGAGCTACCACGTGGGTGTTTTTGGAGCTACTAGAGGTGTAGACATCTAGTTAGTGACCTCAAGTGTCAGTTACGACAGTTGGTGATCATATATTGTGCATGTGGTCACCGACGAGGAGATGTCAGTCCGGGAGGGGCTGGGTTTCTCTTTATGTGAATGTTTGAGTGTGGAGGGTTATCGTTTGGACTTCTTGTGGTTGGAACCCCTCCATATTCTGCTTCCTGTTTGTGCACCGCGTTTGCTTGTGTTGGCGCTTGATTTCCGGAGTGAGTTCACTCCAGTGTGCTGTCGATAGTGAGGTTGGAGTTGCGGACCAGTCAGACTACCTTTGTCTCTCTCACGGTGCGGTTGGAGTGACGACCAACAGACCGTGAGAGGCTGCTTGTGGTGATGGCAGGTACAAGTTGCTTTTACCTTGACCGTCCTAGTAGGGGATAGGTGAGCTCAGTAGGAGCGGGGTTAGGCAAGTGGTGGTTACGGTGGTGACGGAGATTGCGACATTCCAGTTGAGGAGTGTGTTAGCGAGATTCTCTCATCACGGAGTTCTCAGGAGGTTCTGGTGGGGACTTCTCGGACAGTGGGTATACACAGAGTGGGGTGAGGTACCGACTACCTACACCATTGCCGTCAGTTGTTCCAGAGGACGAGTCAGACGCAGACAGCGCATTTTCTGATGGTGAGTCTAGTGTCGCCACACCGTTGTTGTGGGACATGGACGAGATCTATGAGGCCACGAAAAGACCTCGACGTTACTCGAGTACAGTTGGTACCATTGAGCTGGATGACTTCATCCAGGAGTTCGACAGTTGGTGCGATCTGCAGCAGATGCGGAACCCACAGCTGTTTACACCCTTCATGGCGTGGAAGGGTTTGTTCCAGCACTTGGAGGGACCGCCGATGGACGATTATCATGAGTTCAGGCGAGATTACAATGTTGAGATCGAGTTGTGGAGACAGCATTGATCTCCCAACTACGTTTCTATCACTATTGGTGCAGTTTCGAGAGGCGTAGCACCTGCGAGTTCGGGTGCTAGTAACAGTGGTACAGCCACAGGAAGCGGAGTACCTACTATCATCGGGGCGTCCACAAGTAGTGGAGCAGGTGGTAGTGTGAGCGGGATACCACCAGGGTTTAACCCTGTGGTTCAATTCTTCCAATGTTTTGAGGAAGAACTATCAGGATGTGCGGACCGACAAGTTGAGGAGTCTGCAGGAGTTCCAGCGGAAGATTGGAGAGAGCCTACGCGAGGCGTTTACTCGCATGAGGCGGTTGATCAGCGTTACCCAAGGGGTGACGGAAGCACAGACAGTCCAGTTCTAGTATGCGATACTAGACCGGGAGCTGCGTAGGAGAGTTAGAGATGCTACTATTCTTAGAGATACCGCTCCGATGTTGGCGGTTGTCTTTAGTCTGGCTGAGCGGATTGACCTCAACATGGTGGAGGAGAGGGTGGTGGTTGCTGGGTTCAGCAAGGAGACACCACATGGAGCGACCACCTCTTCCTGAGGATCACAGGCTACGCAACAGCGTGGTGGTGGTGGTGGTAAGGATCGTGCAGAGCAGTCATGATCGCAAGGAGGTGTTGGAGGATCTGGTGGGCAGAAGCTCATGCCGTCCTTCTCTAGCCAGCAGCAAGCGGATCCTTGCTGGACGTGTGATGGTCCTCATCAGCAAAAGGACTGTCCACATAGGAGAGGTGGTTATGAGACGTCAGGAACGTCTCAAGCAGCACCTAAGTAATGTGAGCATTGCGGACGACCTAGTCACAGTAGTGACCGTTTTTTTGATCTCCATCTCGAGTTGCGGCAAGGGAAGGTTGATCGTGGACGAGGCGGAGGAGCTCAGGGAGACCGTGGTGGTCGAGCTGGAGGTAGAGGTCCAGCACCTGGGAGAGGACCGATCGGTCCACCGCCTGCTACGACGTCAGAAGCAGGTATGGCTGCTCGTATTGAGCAGTTGGAGCAGAGGATAGCTAGTATGGCTATGGCTCAGCGAAGATCAAGTGGAACAGAGGCTTCCACGTTGTCGGAGTGTGATCCGTCTACTTAGGAAAGCGCTGGGCTTCTGGCTGTGGTTGTTCACTCAAGAGGTTGGCTTTCAGGTTACAACAGGGGCTATAAACACTCACACAGATGTGTAAGATCTAGTAATATACCCAGAAGGTGAAATTCAGGTCTAGCTGGCAGTAATAGGGTTCCCAACCTCACACTCCTGTGAAGTTGGGACTCCTGATTGTTTGTAGAACTCCAGATCTCCTTCCCTGAAGTCGCTGCTCTAGATTAAGAGCTTTTCAGACCCCCTCGGCTTCAACGGCCGCCCTGAATTACTCAGTCACTCAATCGATATGAAACTTTTTGTGAAATCGTAGCCCTGTTGGCAGAGAACACAACCTCGAAGTTGAAGCAATTTCCTCAAATCTGCTGCGAGTGACACTGAAATCCAACAAAAGTGATTCAATTCTAACACAATTCAAACTTCAATTGGTCATAACTTCGTCTTTATTGCATCAAATCGATCGAAAATTTCACTAGAAGTGCTTGGCATGACGAGCCCTCTCCCCCAGTGCTCTCAGATTTCGAAGATCCCTCACCAAATGCTCGAACTCCACTCTAGAGCTCTGTTTCTAAATTTAGAGTTTAACAAAAGACAAAAACAGACCAATGGGAGTTCATAGCTCCACTTGGTTGTCCTTTAGTACCCTAAACCACGTGGCAACTTAGTTTTACTCATAGGCTACCACGTCAAGCTCCCTAGAGTGCCAACATAAAACTTAAACTATCTAAAACGACATGCAGCCCTGAAAAATAACTTAAATCAGCTAGAAAGCGTGCATGAGCGACAAGTAAGTACAACCCATGAGCTCAAACCACTATCAGCATGGAAACCCTAAGTTATGTACATTGAACGTCATAGACAAGTAAGAAGTCACTTGCACAAGCGCACAAATGCTTGAACAAGATAACTAGCATACTATCAGCCTACTATGACTCAAAATAGTATTAACACCGTATGCAAAGGTGTCAAACATATACATAAAGGACTAGAAGTAATATGAGCTAACTTCTAGAACTACTAAACCTAAGGGTCGGAGTAGAAGTCAAGCATGTAGCCGCCAAGTAGCTCGACATCCACCCCCTCTGAACCTGCACATCCTCTGGTATGTGCCAGATCCAGATCAAGACTCTTCAGCTTCAGCTTCAAATTCATCTTCAACCTCCATTGAGTCTTCAGCTTCATCCTTAGTAAGCTCTGCAATGTTCTGGTCCTCCCCTCTCCTTCTAAAGAGCTTGATTTTCTTCCCTGCGACTGGTATCTTGAGCACTGCACCATTTAACTCTCTCAAAGAATATGTGGCATTGTCATGAACTTCTAACACCACATAAGGTCCGAACCATCTCTTGGAAAACTTTCTGATGGTGCTATGCTGATTATCAAGACTACTATCATAGACTAACACCCAATCACCTTCTTTAACTGGTTTGGGTCGTAATCTATGCGTTCTATCAAATCTTCCTTTGTTTCTCTCTCTAGCAATCTTCAACCTTTCCACAGCTTTGGCAACATCCTCAGGTCTCCGTTCTAACTGTTGGATCCTTAATGCAAGAAGATCCTCCGTACTTCTACCATCTTCCCATGGCAAAACATTCCAAGTAGGCACAACCTCCTCAATCGGCATCACAGGTTTTTGCTCCAGTATCAACTCTGCTGGCATGTAACCTGTAACGGTACTATGAGTTGTACGATCCGCCCACAAAGCAAATGGTAGCAGTCTAGGCCATTCACGGATCTTATCCTTGCAAGCTTTTACCAAAGCTTTGATGATTGGCGGATGACCTCGTTCGCTCTTGCCATTCCCTTCAGGATTGTAAGCAATGGTTAACGCCAACTTGATTCCCAATCGCTTGAAGAACTCAACTGCTTCTTGTGAATCTAGCTCACCCCTATCTGCAGTGATCTTTCCCACACACCCATACCTACAAATAACATCTTCAAGTAGAAAGCGGCAGACACTAGCAGTGGTCTTTGTCCTCAGGGCACGGCCTTCGACTTGGTTAGATAGATCTTCTCTAGCCAAGACTAGATACCTCATTTGTCCAAGTCCAAATGACATAGTTACCAGATCAACTACCCATTTGTAATGAATGGCTAAAGGATAAGTAGGATGCAATCCATCACGATGACGTACGTTGGAATACATCTGGCAAGATATACAGGATGAAACAAACTGTACTACGTCCTTATACATACCCTTCCACCAATACTTCTCCTTCATCTTTGCAAATGTAGCCCAAACTCCTCTATGACCGGCCCATAAACTCCCATGGAACTCCTTGATCAGCTTCTGCTGCAATTCCAAGTCACATACCACCCGCTGCGGTATACCTCCTTGTAGCTTAGGGCGCTTCCATAGATGTCCTCCATGTAAAAAGTACCCATAAACTGTTCTTCGGATCCTCTTGAAATCTGCATCAGACCAGCCTTCTTGCCTTTCCAATGAACTCAAATAGCGCCCAAGATCCAACCACTCGCCATCATACATAGTTTCTTCAAATAACTCCAATGGAGCTGCAAAACAGCTTCTGTCCTTTCTAGCAAGAACACTAGAATAGAACTCTGTTCCCACATCCTCCTGATCATCTATCATTTCTTTCTCACCATAATACCTAGCCCTTGATAACATATCTGCCACAGGATTGTCTTTTCCTGCAATATGTCTTAACTCTGGGTTCAAGGACTTGATATATGCTATCCACCTCAACATAGCAATGTCTTGAGTTGTACAGCTAGTGATCATTCCCAAGAGAGGTAAACAATCTGTCTCCACAACCACAGGTGCTCCTATCAAGTATTCCTTATCACTCTTCATCGCAGTAACTACTCCCCATAGCTCTCTCTTGACCTGAGGATAGTCTCTCTGCCGTGAACTTAATACCTTAGCACCAAAACGCACAACATATCTATTTCCATCCTCATCGTCTTGCCCTACAGCCCATCCAATGCCAATAGGACTAGTATCAACAGTAAGAATAACAGATCTGCCCAACTCATATGTTACCTTCCGTAGAGTTGGTGGTGAAGTCAAAAGATCCTTCAACTTCCTCATAGACTCGCTTTGCTCCTCGTGCCATTGAAATCTTTGCCCCTTCCTCAGCAGCTTGTACAACGGATCTGCTACATGAGCAAAGTGTGGAATCCATATATGGTAAAACACACATGCACCTAGAAACCTTCTCACCTCGGTAACTGACCCACATGTCTCCTTCATCCTTCGAATGGCATCAACCTTGTTTGGACAAGGTTTCCGACCATAAGATCCACATAGGTGCCCCACAATCAACACCTCTTGTTCTCCAAATACAGACTTTGCTCCTGATAAAGTCAAATGAACCTCCTCCAGTCGACTCAGTATCTTATCACAATCAGCTATGTGATCTGCAACAAACTTACGGCACCCCCTCTGATCCATTACCTCATTCTTCTCCTCCTCAGCACATCCTTTGATCGGCACATCATCAAGGAATGGCATAGTTTTTTCAGGAATGAAATCCTTCAAAACTTTGTTCATGCCATTCATCATATGTGCTACAGAATTGGTAGCACCTTGTGGCAATGTGCACATCCTCAGTAATCCCAAAGGTGTCCTCATTGTAGTCAAGTCTCTACTCTCAGAGTATAACTGATAGCACGACCAGCAAAAGCCTCTGCAAACTCGTCTACAACAGGTCTTATACCCATATTCCTGATAGTCACCTTGTTAACTGGCTGCATATCTTGAATGAATCTCAAAGCTCTACTCTTCTTCAGAACAGTAAACCATCTGCTAGAGTAGGGAGCTATAGATGGTTCCAAGATACCCATCCTAATCCTCTCATTAAGCAAGTCTATCAGCTTTGGCAGATGAGCTCTAGGCACAGGAATAGGACGTAGATTCCAAGGCACATGCAGTATAGTAAAGATTACCATAGGTGAAACTACACTTGGATCTACACATCCTACTTCATGTGACTCAAACACGAACGCCTTACCATGCCTAGATAGCATCTCCGTGAAGCTCTTCTTCTCTTGCTCGGTAAGAAATCTATCACCTCCAATCTTCAGCTCCTTCAGTGTTGTTTCTGTGAACTGGTGCCCAATTCTTCTCGGTCCTCTGAGCGTCAGTTCTCGTGCAGCTTCCTCCATCTTCTGATTGTAATCGAGTGGTAATGGCAAAGCCATTAGTTTGACTTTCTTTGCCACTGACTTGTACTTGGTCTCCACATACACCTCTTGTCGATCTATAAACTTATTAATTACATCATAAAGCTCCTTGGAGCTCACTCTCACCACTCTATCTACATCATCTGTAGAGCTTTCTAATATAGATTTCAACTCTCCTATAGTATCTACCAAATACTGCTCTTCAAACACTCCAGATATGTATTCATCTCCTCCTAAGTCTCCACTATCCCACAAAGACTGCTGTACATACTTCACATGTTGCCTCTCAAACCTCTTCAGATTCTCAACCTTCCTATAACACACTGATCCACATGATGTCAGTCCTAAGAAGCTAGTGGATAAAGCTTCCTGCTCTACTGGATCAGGCGAGAATCCTTTCTCTACTGTATCGTTGAAGTCTCGCTCTTCAATGGTACTCTGCCAAAACCCCTAGACTCTCTAAACTCTTGAGTAATCTTAGGTAGTAGACGATCTCTCAAGCTATCACGATTCCTCTCATGTTCTGCAGCAACGGTCAAAAACTGAACAGCTCTTTTGCCGTCTCTACTACGTATCCTAGCATAGGCTGAACCATCATCCATAACTCGTGTCTCCATTCTAACAGCAGTAATGTAAGGCTGCCCTAGAATGATAGGATAGGTTGACATGTCTTGCACAAAGAAATTCTGAACATCACTGATGTCACCCACAGTTACCTTGATGTTGGGACAAGCACCATAGAGTTCTCCCCTCTGGTTGTTGGCAGCACGTATAAGCCATCCATGGTCGGTGTCTATAGGCCACCTCCCACCCTTGTACAGCTCTTTAGACATCAGATTAATCTCTGAGCCGTGATCAATCAATGCCACCACAGGTTCCTCCAGATCTCCCAACTTCACCAAGGTCTCTGTGGTTGCTCTTGCCCAATGGTTGTGAGAGTAATGGCTCTTCTGCGATGCTTCCACCTCATCTTCAAACCTCACGTGCTGATACGATCTCCCTTCTGATACTTGAGAGCAGTAACCAGCAATCTCATCTTCCTCATCCTCCGACAGTTTGGTCCCTAGAGCGTTAAGCGTAGCTGCTTCACCCAAAATCTAACGTTTCCTCTTGATGATATCTATGATAACCTCATGGAACTCACGCTTTGCAATCCCAAGAATCTCACCCAAAGTAAACTCAACCTTCCCATTCAAGATACGATTCTCTAACACCTGCTTCAAGTCTGTAGCAATCTCAATGTCAGACTGAAGTTTGTATGCAGGCATCTTACCCTTCTCCTTGCTTCTCTCCTTCTCCTTTGGTGTTGTAGGTGATAGATCCTCCATAGTTTCCTCCCGAGTAGGTGTTGTCTCATGTCTTGCCTCTGGTCTAGCCCTTTCACTCCTTGTAGCAGGTCGTTTGGCTGTAGAAGCCTCTCATGCATCCTCCCTTCTGCGTTTTTCTTCTAGTACAGCTTCATGCTGACTTCTTGCAACATAAGCATGCACTGACATAGTATCCACAGGGTCATTCCATCCTGTAGTTTCTCTAATTGAGTTGCCAACCCTTCGTAGCACATCCTTGTCTAGCTCTGTTCTAGCTACGGACCGCACTACATCTGACCACAACCCAGTAGTCCCTTTCTCTCTCTCCATCTCCACTTTCACTCCACAGGTAGCAGCATTCACAAGAGAAACAGCATGTGATGCTGATATCTCATTCACAAATCTCTTCATACCACCCTTGCCAAAGTTGGTTCCCAACATCATCCCCGTCTCTCTCAGATGGATCTTACCATCTTTGAAGAAGATCAGATCCTTCCTCAATGCATCTGAAAACTCCCCACAATCTCTTCTTACATGGTCTAGGCTATCACACCATATACAACGATGAACAAAGCCTTCTCTCATCTGAGGTCTCTGCATAGCAGGCTGTACATTCTGCTCCTTCTCTTCTAACCTAGTGAGCTTAAGCTTAAGCTCCTTCATACCCTTAATCAACTCATCAAGCGGTGAGTCTTCCTCTCTAGCAATTACCAAAGCAGGCTTAGTAGGCAACTGCTTGACAAAAATTATCAAGGGTGCTGCTTCACTTACCACCACCTTGTCCCTTCTTCTCTGTCTCTTGGTCAGCAAAGAAACAGCCTCTTCAACCTCCTTCCAATCAGTCTTCAATCCTCTCTCCTCACTCGTGTCTTCCAACAACAGCTCAAGCTTCTCCTGAATAGTCACGTCCGCTGCTTGTAGGAAAAGCTCGGTCTTCTCCACCTCTAGTGTAAGCTTCTCTGTCCTAGAAAGCTGAGCATATTGACGATCAAACTCCCTTAACAACTCATTTACAGACAAACCTTTGTTAGGCTTAACCACCCACTCCAAGAACGTTCTCTTGGTCACCCTTTCTGAATCTTCAGTGTAGTACTCCTCCTTCAAAGCACTCATAAAGCTCTCCCAACTTTGTCCTTGCTGCAGCTTGAGCTCCTTCACACGTCCACGAATCTCAGGCACAACAGCAAGTTCAAAGTTCTCCACCATCTCCTTCTCAGGTACCTTGTTCACCTCCATCTCTCTAGCATAGTATCGCACGTACTTGGAAATATCTGTCCCCTTGAACTGGTCCATCTGATGCACCACAGATTGCAACGCCTTGGTTGCTAATACCTCCTTCCTCTCTGTGCTCTGCTGCTGCTGCATAAACATGGAAAAAGCTTGGAACATCTTCATCGTAGCAGCATCCAACTGAACAGGTTGCTGAGCAGCAGCAGCACCTCCACTTGATGATCCTTGGTTGGCCATGATATCTGATCCTACAACACTCTCGAGAAAACTCCCACCCTAGGTGTTTCACGTCGAGTTCACCAAAAAGAGAGTATGTCGGAGTGTGATCCGTCTACCTAGGAAAGCGCCGGGCTTCTGGCTGTGGTTGTTCACTCAAGAGGTTGGCTTTCAGGTTACAACAGGGCTATAAACACTCACATAGATGTGTAAGATCTAGTAATATACCCAGAAGACGAAATTCAGGTCTAGCTGGCAGTAATAGGATCTGGCGGTGAACTTTGACACTCACGGAGAGGAAAACTATGAAGGTTTAGACTTCTAAACTTCCCCTACATGCAAATGAGGTACTATTGAACTCACAGACGAAGTTTCAGCCTGAGATCAAATTCTGACACGGAGATATGAACAGAAAAGTTTTGAGCAAGAAAACTACGGCAATTTCTGGTACCTAGATGGCTATTTCGACCTATAACATGAGTTTGGCTCGATCAATTTCGAAGTTTCTTACAGGATTTGCAGTTCACAGCTTGCTGAACACTCCTGTGAAGTTGGGACTCCCGATTGTTTGTAGAACTCCAGATCTCCTTCCCTGAAGTCGCTGCTCTAGATTAAGAGCTTTTCAGACCCCTTCGGCTTCAGCGGCCACCCTGAATTACTCAGTCACTCAATCGATATGAAACTTTTTGTGAAATCGTAGCCCTGCTGGCAGAGAACACAACCTTGAAGTTGAAGCAATTTCCTCAAATCTGCTGCGAGTGACACTGAAAACCTTAAATCCAACAAAAGTGATTCAATTCTAGCACAATTCGAACTTCAATTGGTCATAACTTCATCTTTATTGCATCAAATCGATCGAAAATTTCACTAGAAGTGCTTGGCATGACGAGCAGTCTCCTCCTGTGCTCTCAGATTTCGAAGATCCCTCACCAAATGCTCGAACTCCACTCTAGAGCTCTATTTCTAAATTTAGAGTTTAACAAAAGACAAAAACAGACCAATGGGAATTCATAGCTCCTCTTGGTTGTCCTTTAGTACCCTAAACCACATGGCAACTTAGTTTTACTCATAGGCTACCACGTCAAGCTCCCTAGAGTGCCAACATAAAACTTAAACTATCTAAAACGACACGCAGCCCTGAAAAATAACTTAAATCAGCTAGAAAGCGTGCATGGGCGACAAGTAAGTACAACCCATGAGCTCAAACCCCTATCAGCATGGAAACCCTAAGTTATGTACATTGAACGTCATAGACAAGTAAGAAGTCACTTGCACAAGCGCACAAATGCTTGAACAAGATAACTAGCATACTATCAGCCTACTATGACTCAAAATAGTATTAACACCGTATGCAAAGGTGTCAAACATATACATAAAGGACTAGAAGTAATATGAGCTAACTTCTAGAACTACTAAACCTAAGCGTCGGAGTAGAAGTCAAGCATGTAGCCGCCAAGTAGCGCGATAACGTCTTATGGAGGAGAAGGAGGTGACTTCGACTTCATGGCTGGTGTGGCGCAGATTGTGACATCTGCGGTAGTGATTAGAGGTGCAATACGTGCCTCTAAGCCGCGAGGTGCGTCAGTGGAGTTGGATCCACAACGCGGGGAGGCTGGTAGATAGGCCAGGCTTCCTCAGTCGTTCACGTTATCAGAGGCGTTGAGGACCACATCTATGGTTCCTAAACGGTCTACCGATGGTGCAGTAGAGTTGGAGGTATCGACATCCAGGAGTGGATGTGATGTGAGTCCACCTTCGACGTCTGTGGATGCGACGTCGAACCCGATGTTGGGGGCGGCTACAGTAGTTTTGCGAGCCCCACTATTCTCAACCACGGATATGAGGGCATTGGGAGTCAACTTGGCTCTAGTGTTCCAGTTGGTGGTCACGCTCAGTGAGAGAGAGGATGTAGTTACCTCTAGTGCTGAAGTAGTTCAGCGAGAGGCGGTAGACGTGTCCATGGAGTCAAGGATCAGGACAGCTACCAGTGGTACTTGGCAAGCGGCGGCTGCTAGGTTAGATGAGTTACCAGCTAGGCTGACGATTGACCGTGCTGGTTTGGCACCGGGTGTGGTGTTGTTGGACAACAGAAGTGGTATCTTCTGTTTGGTGGCACCTTCAAGGAAAGTGTACCGACCCCGAAGGTCTTGTTAGACTCTGAAGCCCAACCGATGATGTTGGGAAAGGCGTCGTGTATTGGTTGGGTCTGAAGAAGTCCGAGATAGAGAGATGTCCATTCCAATTGCAGACATCTCTAGGGAGATCAGGAGGTACGGCTCTACACATGACACGTGAGATGTTGACGGTGAGAGTCCGGTCAGATCACCCCACGGAAGGCTCTATGGTGAGGACCAAGGCCATCGTTAAAGCCGCAGAGTCTTATGATGTATTGGTGAGAGGTGCTGTGTTGTACCCTATGGGATTTGTGATCGACTATTGGACGGAGACAGCATCTTACAGACCAGGTTGGCAATCCGGTGAGGGACGAGTGAGCCGCTTATCAGTGCGGTTCAGTGCTAGAGTTGGGACGACGGAGCCTACACCAGGGACGATGGCATCCGTTGCAGAGTTCAGTTCGGTCATCACTTGGCCGGACGAGTTGTTGGAGAGCAATGCCCATGCGGAGGATACTCCGATCTTTGAGGAGGTGGAAGACATGCCTAGCATGTCTACGTTAGTACCATCTGCCTTGGATGTTCCACTCTGGAGTTCGAGTGGAGAGTTGCAGCAGTATGCTGATCAGTTGGTGCAGCAGGCTTGGAGTGAAGCCTTTGTACCACCAGTAGATGAACAAAAGGTTGTTCCTGCTACTGGCCCTATGACCTTATCACCGTTGGATACGACTCTCATTGTGTGACAGTATCTAGAGGAGGGTGTATGTGTGCTGGAGCTGTTTGGAGGGATCAGCACAAGTTTGGCTGTGATATTGCAAGCAGGTATACAAGTACAGCGATACTTGTATGTGGAGAGAGATGAGATTACGAGGCGCATCTCATTGCGACATGTGACACGTTTGGTGCAGAGATATCCTGAGTTGTTGCCATATCAGCTGTTAGAGGATACTAGCAAGCATTACCGTCAGATTTCACTGCTGGGGGCGCAGGATCTTACGTTTGTGGGGACCATTCACTTGGTGATAGCCGGATGGTCATGTCAAGGTCACACGCGTGCTGGGAGAGGTCAGGGTTTACATGACCCACGATCTAGGATGTTCTGGGAGATGTTACGGATCTTACGACATCTCCAGATGCAACAGGTGGATTCTCCAGCGTACATCTTGGAGAACGTTCCTTTGTTGGGTGATGCTCGTACACAGATGATGGCGAGTTTGCACCAAGTGCGGTCTTGGGTTGGACCAGCAGTGTTGTTGGATGCAGCGAGAGTAGGATCTCGTGCACATCGTCCACGGTTGTGGTGGACGAACTTGTTACCGAGAGAGGTGCTTAAGCGCGCACACGATGGAGTGAGACGACCAGTGCATCTCGCGGTTGATAGCATCTTGGATGCAGGACGACGATCTCAAGTAGTGAGAGTCGTCGATAGATCACCCATGGCAGTGGTGAACCTAGTGGGACGGCCCATGGTAGCGTTACCCACTTTGGTAAGCTTTCCAGCGTCACATGCTTACAGAGATGGAGGACCTGGGCTTGTGTGGGACGATCAATTACGGCAGTTGGTGGAGCCCAATGCCGATGAGAGAGAGCGAGCAATGGGTTTCGCTATGGATACGACGGCAGTAGCTTCGGTGTCAAAGGCTTCACGTCGTCAAGTATTGGATCAAGCAATGGACTTGAATTGCTTGACATAGATTGTTAGCCTTGGATTGGCTGAGCAGCGTCGGATGCGATCGACGGGTGTTACTGCTCGAACACTCTTGAGCTCTTTGTCTACCGGGTCGGTGGAGGCAAAGGCTGAGGACGAGGCACATGGAGTTCGTCATCCTGGACATCATGGGATGTCATAGGAGAGAGTGTGGAGCTTGCAGCTAGAACTGCAAAAGTTTTACGCATAGTAGCGGTGGAGGTTGTTGGTGGTGAGCAGAAGGAAACTGCTCCAGAGGCTGCAAGATAGCAGTCAACGACTTCGTCTTCTACCTCTAGCAGCGGATACTTGGGAGCCGGAGATTGGACCCAAGCTTATAGGAGAGGAGAGACGAAGAGTCCAAAAATTCCTGAAGAGCTACAGGAATTGTTTTGCCTTCAGTATGAAGGATTTTGGTACCTTGAAGGGATCTGGTATACGGATCGACTTGGCTAATGACATGCCAATCTTTCGACGTCCTTACAAGTATAGTGACATGGAGAGAGCCTTGATCCAGAGTCGGACTCAAGACTTGTTGGAGGTTGGGTTGGTGGAGATGTCGCATGGAGAGTATGCATCTGCCATAGTTATGCCAGCCAAGAAGGATATGTATGGCAACTACACGAATAGACGGATGTGTGGGGACTACCGTCCTATCAATCGGCAGACGAAGTCCGATAAGTATGCCATGCCGACACCTGAAGAGATCTTTGATGCAGTGGGACATGTGAAGATCTTCAGTACTTTGGATCTTCGAGCAGGGTATCATCAGTTGCCAGTGAGAGAAGAAGATAAGTCCAAGGCAGCATTCTGAGGAATTGACTCTCACGGCAAGGATTGTTTGTATCAGTGGCGGTTCTTACCATTTGGGTTGAAGAATGCCCCTGCTGAGTTCCAAAGGATGATGGACAGAATCCTAGCAGGATTGGATTTTGTCAGATGTTATATTGATGACGTCTTAGTCTATATTGCTACAGTGGAGGAGCACGAGAGACACTTACGAGATGTGTTTGAACGGTTGAGAGCTCATGGGTTGAAGTTACACCCTGGGAAGTGTAAGTTCTTCCAGGAGTTGGTAGAGTATCTGGGCCACACCATCTATCCAGATGGATTGGGTGTTCAACAGATGAAGGTTGAGGCTATTGCACGTATCCCACATCCCACAGATGTGAGTCGAGTTCGAGCATTTGTTGGTTTGGCGAACTTTTATCGTCGATACGTGAAGGGATTTAGTGCAATTGCGAAGCCGTTGATCAAGCTGATGAAGGTGGACCAAGAGTGGCAGTGGGAAGATGAGCAGGAGCGAGCTTTCATAGAGCTCAAGGATACGTTGACATTTGCTCCCATCTTGAGGAGACCCGTTAGGGGGCGTCCTTTCCAATTGCACACCGATTGGAGTATGTTGGGACTTGGAGCAATGCTGACTCAGCATGATGATGAGAAAAAAGAGTTCATGGTGGCGTATGCCAGTCGCTCCAACAATTCAGCGGAGGTGAGGTATAGTTCGTATGAAGGAGAGTGTTTGGCGGCAGTATGGGCTCTTGCACACTTTCGATGTTATCTGTTTGAGAACCCCTTTACTCTCATCACTGATCACCAGCCGCTCAAGTGGTTGATGGAGTCCGATAAGCTTACAGGGAAGCTTGTACGATGGGCTCTGATCTTACAGGAGTATGACTTCCAGGTAGTACATAGACCTGGAGTTGCAAACCTAGATGCCGATGGGTTGAGTCGCAACCCATACACGAGTCAGCAGGATCAAACTGGGGCTCGATGGCATGACGAGGTTGATGTGGAAATAGTGCCAAGGTGGCAGACATCTGCCTTTCTTTGTGTGTTGGCCATGAACTCGAGTATGGAGGGTCAAGTCGTATCTTTCTCTGGTCAGAGAGTAGATGATGAGTCTCTAGATCTTGAGGGTGGAGATGGTGTTCTAGATCAGCGAGATATCCATGATGATGTGATCGTGATGGAGTATCTACGTACTGGTGTGGTAGTAGACACAGTAAGTGCCAAGGAGCGAGATCGTGTTCTTCAACGAGCGAAGAGATTTCGACAAGAAGGACGACATGTACTTCGAGTGTGGGGTGATGGGAGGGTACGGATAGTGCCACATCCATCCCAGAGGGCACAGTTAGTACGACATGCCCATGAGGAGTTGGGACATTTTGGAGTGAAGCGTACGCATAGCTTACTCCAAGGACAGTATTGGTGGCGTGGTATGCACGTCGATGTGCAACAGTTTGTCGCACGATGTGTGGTTTGTGATCGAGTACGAGCATCGTTTAATGCTCCTACTCCACAGTTACACCCCTTATCGATTATGGGATTGGGTTATCCTTGGAGTTTGGATTTTGCGGGACCCTTATCGTTGACCGTACGGCACCACCGGTATGTGTTGATGATGATGGAGCACTTCTCCAAGTGGATTGTGACATTATCAGACAAGGCGAGTGAAGGGACAGCGTACGCGTTCTTAGATCGAGTGCTGAGTAGTTTTGGAGCACCTGCTGAAGTGCTGACAGACCAAGGTAAAGAGTTCCTTGGTGAGTTTCAGGCCTTGTGTGATCAGGCGCTGATTGATCATCGGACTACATCTCAAGATCATCTTGAGACGGATGGTTTGGCAAAGAAGGTAGTTCAGACGGTGAAGAGAGGATTGCGCAAGTATGGCTTGCAGAAGGGCCACTTGGGAGATTGGGATGTGTAGTTACCATGGTTGGCTATAGGTTACCGTTTCAGCCGACAAGCGTCTTTGGCTTCCTTCTCACCGTATTTTCTATTGTATGGCCGAGATCCAGATCTACCTTCGGCCATTTGTCGTGATTCTGCTGAGGTGCTGGACCTTGATGACCTGGATATGTGGGTGAGAGCATGTTCTCAACGAGCAGAGACATTTCGGAGAGTTATGTCTATGACTTTTGAGAACCTAGCGATTGCCCAGCATAGAGACACGTTGCGATATGCGACTATCCGAGGAGGAGGTTATCGGCCGTCGATTCGCAAGTTTCATCTTGACGATTATATCTATCTACAGCAGACTGCACCGACGACGTTGGACGTGACCGTAGGGCGCACTATTTTACGAGTGCGTGAGGTGTTACCTTCTAGAGTACTCATGTTAGAAGGTCGTGATGGTGTTGTGTGGAAGGACCATGTGCGTAATTGCACGCCATGTCATCTTCCCAACATTGATGGTACCGTTGACCCAAGCTTAGCAGTTGTACGCGCGGGCTTGAGGTGTATATTGTGTGGGTCTGCTGGTGGAGCAGCCCGTATGTTGGTGTGTGATGGTTGTTCAAGAGGTTGGCACATGTCATGTTTGACTCCACCTCTCAGTGTCGTTCTTTTTGGACGATGGGTTTGTCCTCGATGTATATAGCAGAGATAGCCGATTAGATCTTGGCGTGATATGGATTGCAGACAGACGACTAACGATGAGGCGATGTAGCACCCGGCCTCCTGATCCTTGCACCCATGAAGGTGTGTATCACGTAGTTGAGATATAGAGCTATCTGGAGTTAGAGGGATCTAACCGTTAGTTAGGGGGGCGATTGTGGTACACTTGTGTATGTGTATGACATCGTCCATGTGTTATGTGTATGTGTGGTGTTGCTATGACAGCGATGTATGTTGTGTAGCGATGTGTATGCGCACGACAGCTGTCACGTCAGTTTGATACCTCGGCTAGGTTGACCGAGTGCGAAGTGGCGCATCCCGGTAAGGCCGTTAGTGCCGTTAGGGCGAGTTGGTGAGAGAGCCCACTATGGGTATACTAAGCAGGTAAGGCTTGGAGGCCTTAGTTCTTCGAGTTGAGCCTTCAAGCTCCAGGCTATGGTGGATAGTCTAGTTGAGTGTAACCCGGATTCTCTTCGCGTTTAGAGTGGGTTTGGCTTGACCGTTTGTGAGTAATCTTTGTTGTAGTGTTGGAGATGGTAATATCTCAATTCAGATTATTGTGGTACACTTGTGTATGACATCGTCCATGTGTTATGTGTATGTGTGGTGTTGCTCTGACAGCGATGTATGTTGTGTAGCGATGTGTATGCACACGACAATGTTTTAAGCCCAAATCTTTTTTCTGTACAAGACAATGCTTTATTTTTAACCCAAAACTATTCTTTGTACAAGACGATGCTTTATCTTAAGTGTTAGGCATCTGGCACCCCATCTCCATCATTTGTCTAGGAAGGAATAGTTTGTATCAAGAACTGATACAACCTCCATACAGAAGTTATCTAGCAAGAATGCCATGGAGGATACTTGAAACTGTATGTCTTGTCCTTATAATCAGCTCTACTGGGTCGTAAGCAACACATGGTCCTGGGAAGCATAAAGCATAAGCACCAGTGAATAGAGCTTATACCACAGATAGCCCGGCTCGTTTGAGTTGATCAAGAAAGAACTGAAGTGATTCCGATCCGGTGGAGATATTTGTCTTCCAGGATTAATACTATCACATCATTGTCTCACGAGACGGCGTTATCCAAGTAAGGGACATCGTTGTTCATGACGTAATCCCCTACTTTGTGGTCCAACTGTTTCTGATAGTATGTTGCAAGATCAGTGCCGTCGTCGGTCGTCACTACCGCAAGAGGATACTTGAGGATCAAGTTCGCATGCCTGTTGGGGTCCAACATGTCAAACAGGTCATCGCTCACTTCTTGTATGACATCCTGCTGTTTTACGACGTTATTCCATCTTGCGAGAGTGGATGTGTCACCGAGCAAAGCTCCTAAAATATTTCATGCAATAGCCCTTGTGCTATCTGAATCACCTCTGTGATTAACAACATAGCACACAGCTGTTTCAAGATCATTTTGGGATATTAGACAGCAATTAAGGCAATTGCCAATGCTTCCTTACCGACCCATCCTCCTCCGATCATCTCAATATGTTCCACAACAACTTCCTGCTTTTGAGCGCTTGCATCTTGGACTTCCTGATCAAACTCCAGACATCGCATGGTGAAGGCTGTGGACAACTTCACAGCTTGTTCTATCTTCCGTAGACACTCCTTGTGCTTAGGTTCCTTCTTCAAGATAATTATTGTCTGTTCAACGGATTTCTCCAGAGAGTCACCTACAAGGAGTTGCCGACTGACATATTACACTCTACACCAATCGAGTTTCAAAGAGACACATGAGCGTTCGAGTTGATAGTACAGAAATAGAGTTCACTCAAAAGCACAGCAAGCTTCATCAGAGTCGACATGGGCGTTCGAGTTGATTGTATAACTGAGGCCAATCTGAGCGTTTATGGGGGAGCTTACCAGACAGAATACAAAGGATTATACAGGCCAGGCATCCAGATGAAAGCCAACCAGAAGGATGGGTATGAGTTACTGCTGCTGCAGAACAGCCAAGTTGGAATGCAAGGTGCATTTGCTGGTACTTCTCTAGATCAGAAAACCCAGCCCTGACAATAAAAGCGCATGTAGCCACTCTCATCACTCCTCCGCAACCTGCAACATCAAACACATTTCATTTCGAAGGCACCGGGAGTTGCAGTATACTCGACTATAAAGCACGACTCTGCACATATCTTTGCTATCATTAATCAAGTTTTGAGTCGAGCCCACAGATCTTGACGTCAGAGCCCGTGTGCAGGTATTGCTTGGTGCTCTTCTATTATGTAGAGCTTGTTGTTGAATAAGCCATCCTCTTTCCACTACCTCATTCTTATAGGCGGGACTATTAGAGCGCACTCCCTGTGGTTTTAACCATCTGCAGTGAGTTGTTTCAAGTCCACATCAACTTGATCTATCAAAGCCTGAAGAATAGTTCATTTAGATGCTTATTGTTGACATACGGAGTAAGACAAGCTCATGAAGTCTTGTAAGACCTCGTGCTCAAGTCCTGTAAGACTTTGGACTTTGTGCACAAGTCCTGTAAGACAACTATGTCACGGAGACCCAACCCCAAAAGTCTGTTGGTTCTCCCTATATATTGAGAAGGGGCTCTGCCCCCAAGTAAGTCTCTTTAGTGATACTCTGTTCCTTCTTTTTCCTCTTGTGAAGGCTGCGAGAGCCTCCTTCCTTGTTTGAAGGTTTTCCTCCTCTGTTGGAGTGGTGCTATGAATTGTGTTCTTGCTGCCATACATCATAACATGGTATCAGAGCTTGAGTGAAGGAATTAGAGATTGGAGGCATACTGAAGACTCAGATTGCAAGTGGAGGTGCTGCAATTTTTTGCACATGGAGATTTCTCTTGAGGCGAAACTCTAATAGGCGTCCTTGCTGTTTGGAGCTACTTTCAAAAGTCCAGACATCATTTTTCTGGTGCAGCAAGGAATGACAGCGTTGGTGACAGGTTCTGAATTTTCGAATTGTCTCTCTGCTGTGTTTGTTGTGTGTTTGTTGTAAGAGTTTTCACAATCCTAGTCAGTCAACAAGCTTTGACTGCATTTTTTAGGGTCTTCTATTCATTTTTAGCCAGAACGGACTGTGTTTGTGTCACACAGACCTACATTTAGACCTACATCTATATAACCCTAGAATCAACATTTCTATCACTGTGTGAAATTCCGATCTGTTCAGAGACACTGTCTGTATCTTCGTTTCTTACGTCTAATCCATCATGAGTAGAATAGATACGTTTTCAGCCATTACCGGTGAGCCTTTAGACAAAAATAACTACTCCATATGGAAGTATCGCATGTCCGCCTTCTTGAAAGGCCAAAGCCTGTTTGGCTTGGTCATAGGGACAGATGCGAAACCCGTTGGAGTTGATACAGATCCTGATGTTGATGCATGGAACAAACGAGCTTGTCAAGCTGTGCATTATCTTTCTTTGTGTGTCTCACCTTCCATGTTTGGTTACATACAATCTGTTGATACTCCCCAAGAGGTCTGGGATGCACTAGCTAATGTTTTCCAGACATCTACCAAAGCTCGTAAGTTACAACTCAAGCAGCAACTCTTAGATGTTAAGAAGGGTTCATTGAGCATTACAGATTATGTTTATCAAGTGCGAGGTCTAGTTGAGCAGCTTAACAGCATAGGGGTGAAAGTCGAGGATGATGATCTCATCCTACACACCATCAATGGTCTTGGGAAAGAGTACAAACCTTTCGAGACTTCCATTGCTGTCAGAGATACTTTTCCCAAGTTTGATGAGTTGATTCCTATGTTAGTGTCAGAAGAGATTCGTCTTCAAGGCAATGGTGGTTCTGTCTCATCACAAGAGCAAGCTTTCTTTGCTGGAGGTAGAGGCAGAGGACGAGGAAAGAGCTTCGGTGGTAGAGATAAGAACCGATTTGGTTCTTCTGGTCGAGGTCAGTTCTCTCAGCAGCAACAGAACTTTCGACCTGACCATCAGCAATATCAAGCTAAAGGCGGGGGTGAGCAGCGGTTTTGTGCATACTGCAAAACCAAAGGTCATGTGATCAAGACCTGCTTCAAGAGGCAAGCAGACAGGTCTGGTAAGCTTCCACAGCAAAACTATGTGTCGACAGAGGAACCTTTTTCAGATGGCAGTCTTCTAACGATGGCACATGTCATGGGTTCCATGAGCAAACCTGCTGATGAGTGGTTTATTGATTCTGGAGCTTCGAACCATATGACAGCACATGGTGAATGGTTCAGTCAGAAGGAGCCACTGAAGACACCAGCAATAGTCTATACTGGTGATGATACCCAGCACAACATTACACATATGGGTACAGTTCCTCTATCTGTTGCATCTTTAAACATTTCTGCTTTGGGAGATGTACTATATGTGCCCACCATTACTAGGAATCTAGTCTCAGTAGGTCAGATGGTAGAGCAAGGTTATCAAGTTCGGTTCAACAGCAAGGGATGTATTGTTGAAACCAGTGATAACAATGTAGTTGCCAGAGGGTCAAGAGTAGGAAGGTTGTTCAAATTGGATGTTGTTCAACCTCAACTTCAAGCTGCGATGTTTGTTCATACCTCTGGAGTCTCAGATTTGGAGATGTGGCATAAGAGAGTAGGTCATATGAACTATCAGCGGTTGAAGACCTTACCTACGTCAGAGTTAGTTACAGGTCTTCCTAAGTTCACATCTCCTATCCCATCTCAGATTTGTGAAGCTTGTCAGTTTGGCAAGCAGGCTAGACAACCATTTCGTCATCAGGGTACTAGAGCTTCCAAGGTGTTGGAGTTGATACATTCTGATGTATGGACTGCATCTCAAGCAAGCTTGAATGGTTCTCAGTACTTCGTCTCATTCATAGATGACTTCTCGCGATTTACTTGGGTCTACTTCCTCAAGGCCAAGTCAGACGTCTTTGCTGTGTTTCAAACATTCAAGATCCTAGTTGAGAAGCAGTACAACCATTGCATCCTACGGCTCCGTTCGGATGGAGGAGGCGAGTTCATCTCTCGTCACTTTGACACTTTTTTGCAAGAGCATGGGATCAAAAGAGAGGTCACGTGCAGCTACAGTCCGCAACAGAATGGTGTAGCAGAGAGGAAGAACAGACACATTGCGGAGTCAGCACGTGCAATGCTGAACGAGAAGTCTATGCCTAAGTGTTATTGGGCGGAAGCTGTTGCCTGTGCTGTGTACCTCATGAACCGTGCACCAACTGCAGCGGTACATAAGAAGACCCCCTATGAGGTATTGGTAGGCAAGAAACCAGACCTCTCATGTCTCAAAGTGTTCGGTTCTATCTGTTTTGTACATGTACCAGATGAAAGGCGCAGCAAGCTGGACCCGAGAGCTGAGAAGTGTATCTTCTTAGGCTATGCTTCTGATACGAAGGGATATAGGTGTTATATCCCAACTTCGAGGAGACTTCTCATCAGTAGAGATGTTGTTTTTGATGAGTTGTTATCTTGGTATCAGACAACGTCAGGGTCTGTTGCTGTTTCACCTGTTCTATCTTCTATCCAACCAGTTCAGGTTGGTTCTACAACCACTCAAGCCACTAGTTCAGGTAGTGGTAGTGCTGTATTTCATCCAATGCGCATGAGAGCTCCTTGGTCTGGCCAAGTCCCTGTAGTTGATGTACCTAAGGTTCAGGTCCCTCCACCTGTTGTTCAACCTACACAGGTTGTACATTCCAACAGCTCTCCAGTGTTGCAGCAGATGATCAATGAGCAGCGCAGTGCAGATATTGTGCATGCTTTTGACGACCACGTCAGCAGCTCTCAGCCAAATCAGGGATCTGAAGCTGGACCATCAGGTCAATCTGATCTGCGAAGGTCCACCAGAGCGAGACATCCTGTCCAACGTTTTCAGTGTGAAGGTTTCTTGGCTGAACACCATGCCTACATGGTGAATGTCGTACATGAGCAGGAACCGAATTCTCTTGAGGAGGCGATGCATCAGGCAAAATGGGTGGAAGCCATGCAAGTTGAGCTTTCAGCTTTGCAAAATCAGCAGACTTGGGAGCTGGTTGATTTACCTTATGGTAAGAAAGCTATTGGTTGTAGATGGGTTTACAAGGTCAAGAGAAATTCGGATGGTTCAGTCCACAGGCATAAGGCGAGACTTGTGGCTAAAGGATATGCGCAGCAGTATGGTCTTGACTTTGAGGAAACCTTCAGTCCGGTAGCCAAGATGGCTTCGATACGTACCCTTGTGGCATTAGCTACAAGTAAAGGGTGGCAATTGCATCAAATGGATTTCAATAATGCCTTCCTGAACGGAGATCTGCAGGAGGAGGTCTACATGATGCAACCCCCGGGATACGAAGACCAAAGGTATCCAAATAAAGTTTGTAGACTCCAGAAGTCCTTGTATGGGCTTAAGCAAGCTCCAAGAGCTTGGAATGCCAAGATTAACTCATTTCTACTATTGCTTGGCTTTCGTCTTTGTAGTTCAGACTCCTCATTGTACTCTTTGCAGGTCGATGATAACACAGTACTGATCATCATCTATGTAGATGATCTTGTTATCACTGGTACCTCTAAGAGCCTTATCAAGCAAGTGAAAGATCAGCTGAAAGGAGAGTTTGATATGAAAGATCTAGATGAGCTGAAGTACTTTCTAGCTATTGAGTTCATCAAGGATGGAGGTGATACATGGCTGTTACAGAGACAGTATGCTCTGAATAAGCTAGAACAGTTTGGGATGACAGCTTGTAAGCCTATCTCTACCCCTCTTGCATCTTCTCTGAAGTTGAATGCTGAGGATGGTGAGCTATTAGCAGATCCTAATTTCTATAGACAAATTGTAGGCAGCCTGATCTACTTGACCATTACTAGACCTGATCTAAGTTATGCTGTAGGTCTAGTTAGTCAGTTCATGCAGACACCTAGGAAACCTCATCTTGATGCGGTTCGACGGATTCTACGATACGTGAAGTTCACAATTCAGTATGGACTCACTACGCAGCGGGTGGTCCTCTCTTGTTACATGGTTTTACTGATGCAGACTGGGAAGGAAGTGCTCAAGATAGAAGATCTACGTCAGGTTTTGTCTTCAGCCTTGGAGACTCTGCTGTTAGCTGGCAGTCGAAGAAGCAACCTACAGTTGCTTTGTCATCGACTGAAGCAGAATACAGAGGTGCCACTAATGCTACTTGCGAATCCGTTTGGCTTCACACCTTACTGAAAGATATGGGTGTGGAATTTTCTGACCCTGTTTTACACACAGACAATATCAGCAGTATTAAACTTGCTTCTAATCCTGTTTTCCATGCTAGGACCAAGCATATAGAGGTTCATTATCACTTTATTCGAGAAAAAGTATTGGCTGGAGAGATAGATCTAAGATATGTACCTACAGGTGAACAAGTTGCTGATATATTCACTAAAGTTTTACCTAGAGATAAATTTGATATTTTCAGATTATGTCTAGGTGTTAAGGATATTGATATGAGCTTGAGGGGGACTGTTGACATACGGAGTAAGACAAGCTCATGAAGTCTTGTAAGACCTCGTGCTCAAGTCCTGTAAGACTTTGGACTTTGTGCACAAGTCCTGTAAGACAACTATGTCACGGAGACCCAACCCCAAAAGTCTGTTGGTTCTCCCTATATATTGAGAAGGGGCTCTGCCCCCAAGTAAGTCTCTTTAGTGATACTCTGTTCCTTCTTTTTCCTCTTGTGAAGGCTGCGAGAGCCTCCTTCCTTGTTTGAAGGTTTTCCTCCTCTGTTGGAGTGGTGCTATGAATTGTGTTCTTGCTGCCATACATCATAACACTTATGAACACAGCACTGGCAAGATAATGAGATATCACTCTCTACATGTTCTTCGAGAAATCTGGTTGAGAAAGACTTAAAGTAGTTATACTTCTTGATATGGAATAAAGGGATCCGGGCTTTGACAATGCTACACATCCACGAGGAACGGAATAGAGAAAGCGGCGAACCGTAGGTAAGGCTGGTGCATGGCTGCCACTGCTTGAGCGATGTGGTCCATAGGGTGAAAGAAAATGTTGATACCAACTGCACAACAATACCGTTTGAGAGAAAAGTTTACTAGTCTTCAGAGTATGCAGAGACACATATCTGCAGGTTGGAATGTCTTTCTCCTTAAAGCTCCAGAGAACCTCTCTACTTGAAAGCACATACAATCTATCAACTCTGCTTCTGGAATTGAACACTACCAAATTGTTAAGATATGAGGGCTGCGCTGATGCTGCTCGTGGATTACACGAGGACTATGTATGGGCTACACAAAATCAAACCTGTCAACATTCTCGGTCAAAGATGATAGTAACATGCGAAACTGAGTGATGAGTATTTGGAGGCTGTACAACTCAACCAGGCACAATTATTCTAATTAAGCTGGATGGTCGGTGAATTGCATACTAAACAGTTCATATTTTCTCTTCACTCAAAGACTAGGCTGATATAGAGGAACACATACCTGGAAAACTGTTCAAGCCTGCAAATTATAAGAGAGCATATTTTGAGTCAAGGATATAAACTGTGAACATACAGAAATCGAGCAAATTCCAACTCGGACCACTCTTCAAAACTGTTCAGATAGTTACCTGATTCTTTCATGGAACAGGGGATGATTTTCGGGTTCACCTCCAACAATCTGGACACCCACAAATAGAAGAATCAATCTAGGCACAAATCTTGGCGCTTAATACTAGAATCTAGTCATACTACGCCTGGAATGCTTCAAGCATGAATGCTTGGTGTATTGGAAATGCGGTGGTCAACATAGGAGCAGAATCGAGAATGAGGAAGTTCGCAATCTATCAGTCAGTTTGTCTAGGAATCCGATGGCATCATCGATTGCAAACGGAGAAGGTGACGGAAAATTAGACGATACTCGAGGACGCGAGCTTCTGTATCGACACGACAATTCAATTGACACGAAGAAATTTTTTTCAAGAAAAATTTCACAAAGAACCAAGAGGACTGTTCCCGCGCCGTTTCTTCTAGAGTCTTTTCACATTTGGATGAACCGACGGGTGAAAATTTTTCCGCTTTTTCTGTTTCTGCAAAATCACCAAAATCGACGGTAAACTATGCGCAAATGCATAGCAATAAATCTCTAACACATATCCCCGCAATTCTATTACAAGCGTAACTCCTTATTTCTAACAAGCCCGTATGCAAGGAAGAATGATAAAGATACCCCGTATATATAGATGTGCTGATTAGAAGGGAAAAAGCATTGAGACTATGAGAAGTGTGAACGCACATATATAGACGAATATTTGCGCGTAAACATAGTTAGGTTACTGAAACAACCAAAGGCGATCGCTAGAACCGGTGGAAAGCGTTGCTGTCATTGCGTCAGAAGGGTTGCTGACCAAATAACTTCTGTGAATATCAGTAGGCACGACTGGTAAGGTGCGTAAGGGTTCGGGATCGGATCGGATCGGTTTCATGCATTTGCACATATCGTGCAACGTTTCCAGCCCGTCACGCTGTCCCGTGATTGTTATTTTGCTCATGTGACGTTGTTGGCTCAGGAGTACGTGCTGTTATCTGGTCTCGCGTCAAACAGGCGAAGGCGATCCCCCAAAATGAGGTTGAATTCGAGAACAATGGCGATTAAGGTGGTTCCACCAGGTGAATGAACTTAGATTCTTTAATAGTCCTCTAGAGCCGTAGAAACAGCTTCGTCGATGAAGCCAGTAGATGCATTGAGATCATTCCGGAAGATATGGTTCTAGTCCGAGTGGGAACTCACAGTTCGATGTTTCGATTCGTCAATTAGCAGCCAAAAAGCCCAGCGTTGAAAAAGTCAAATCTCGACTTGTGGAGTGTCGAAGAAGCCAGCGGTTGAATTTCAGGTACAGTTCAGCCACTTTCCGATACTGATCCTGATCCACGGATTTCATACCCTACCGGGTTTATGATGCGCATTGAAACGAAACAGGATTCCAGGCAACATCAGGACACTTCAGAGAGACTCTTTACACCTTTCTTGCATTTACGTATGCTCTCTTATTCTGGTGCCGATTGCGGATCACAGCTGCGTCTAAGGAATTGCTTTACACCTCCTTCAACTCTTTTTGGTATACATTTGCACGCAGATTTTTCATGTATTTTCATTTGCAAATCCTCTTTCTTTTACTTACATGAATTTCCAATATTTATTCCCATGTAACAAACTTGTTCACTATCTCTGATGTACCAAATGCACAGTTTTCCTTTTGAAGCCGAAATACTCGTATCTAGATTAACAGAGATCTTCAAATACATCTTTTATACCCTGGAACTGTATCTTGTAGCTCCCCTGGATTCACAATCAGCATGCAGGGGTTCTCAATTTACAAGGCATGCTCAGCTCTAGACCTACGTTTTGACGAATAGGGGTATCACACGCTCAAAACAGTTTGCTTTCACCTAGTACAGGTCATGTAACATTGTCTTCCGTACCAGACGACCATGTACTATGCGATATATGCTGTTTGATAACATTTCCAACGCTCTGTTCCTAGTGTAGACTATTTTTCATTAACTCAATCATTCTTCTTGCTTATCTTTCCTCTGGGTTTTCATTCACAAATTACCTTTGTGGGTAGCTCTTGCATTGCGCTGCTATCCACGTAGACAAAATTATGCCTCGGTATTGTCAAAGTTCAACCTGGAATACTCCCTTGAAGCATGGTCTATAATTAGAAAAGGCTACAGAGAACTATACAGACAGTACAAATATAAAATTTATTTATTTATTTATTTTCAACGAAAGGGGGACGGTGCACCCCGAAAGCTTTATTATATGGAGAAAAGGATACTGGGCGATAAGCCAGTCAGGACCTTGCAAAACAAATACGGGTTGGTAAAACGAAACGAGTTGCCGAACCCACAAACACTAAGTAGCCACACTCAGTCGTATAAACACCCATGGGACTTCCGCGCAACCGTCATGGTGCACAAACGGGAAGAGGAGGGGCAGCAAGCCAAGCACTACACTAATAAGACTTGAAAGAACGCAACACGCACCTACAACAAACTGGATAGCTATCAAGCCTCACTGTAGTGACCCATATGATACGCAATGCTGATATTTTTACTCTTTTTTGGTTTTATTTATTTATTTTAAAAGAATATCTTATGTGACATCGGCAAACACTACGGTTACAACCAACACAGTTTCAAGGATAACAGCGTGATGCTCAGTTGGATAGTACTAGTCCGTGGAAGCGCCAATTGCAATAAAAGGGTCCCGATGCTATTCAGCTATGTGCCCAGGACACAAACTACCTCCAAGTATTTCATTGTGTCATCTAAGGAGCTAAAGACAGGAAGGACAGAAACAATAAAGAGTTTTCCTAAAGGAAAGAAGCATAACCATCCACCAAATTAAAGCTAAAGGTTTAAAAAATTAAAGGTTTTTCATTAACTCAGGTTCATTACTTGCATTTGTAATTCAAATCTGACGTGATTCTTTCAGTATAACTCCTGTCCGGCTCACCTTCCTCAATCCTAATTTTGTGTTTCCTGAAGCTAAAAAGTATTGATGGTACAATCCGGGGTATCGTTCCTCAATGTTAAATCTCTGGATTGCCTAAGCTCAGAAGCTGAACCGATTTCAAACATTGAATTTGCTTGACTAAAAAAACTATGGAAGAAACGGAAATCCGTATAGTGAACTCAAGCCTCTCATGTGAAACTAGAGTCCCGATTCTCTGCTCGATCTAGCTCCGCGCTCTCCAGGTATCCTTGACCATGAGAACAAACGTTTCCTTCCGAGAGTATGTAGCTACACACCTCTACCATGTAACTGCTAATGTCATGACAACAAGAGTTCTCATCTGGAACTAATGCACCCAATCGCGGGAAGACCAATGATAGTATGTGCTATGTGCACGATCTATCTCTGCACGATAGTCACAACTTGCAGACACAAAGCAGTGACTATCATGTAGAGAAGACCACCAGAAGTTTTATGAGTCTAACGATAGGTAAACAAACGTCAGTCTCGACCCCTGACTTAGGATCCATATAAGGACCAAGATCATGATGGATCTTTCATGAAGATCCTTGATGACGATGTCAGGAAGACAAGGAAATTGACCTCACATAAGTGTAGAAAGATCAATACTTCGAGGACATTCCAAGAAGAGAGAGCGAGTAGACAAGGAAGTAAAATAAGAATGAGATGAGAGAGGCTTTGTCTCTCTTTGTATATATAGTGAAGGTGAGTACAAAGAAAATCCTAATGGTGGGTTAGCTCTCTAACCAACTCTAACAACCCTAACCACTCCGGCTAATGTTAGTCTTCGATTTACTAGAGCTTGGGACTATATCAACACTCTCTTTCAAGCTCGTCTCTACATCTTGTACTCCTAGACAATGTCTGAAAGCATCAAACTTATCTCTAGGCAATGCCTTAGTGACGATATCGGCAACCTGGTCTCCTGTGCTCACATAACTGAGCTCAATCTCTCCTGCAAGGACCTTCTCTCTAATAAAGTGATAGTGCACCTCAATGTGCTTCGTCCTAGCATGGAAAACAGGATTACTAGCTAACTTCATGCTGCTAATGTTGTCTGTATATACAACAATAAGATCTGTACACTCCACACCAATATCATATAGCAGACATCGAAGCCAAATTGATTCGCATGTTGCGTTCGTTGCTCCTCGGTACTCTGCTTCTGTGGATGACAAAGCAACTGTGGGTTGCTTCTTAGAAGCCCAGCTTATAGCAGCGCTTCCAAGTCCAAAAGCGTAACCTGACGTGGATCTCTTGTCGACACTTCCTGCCCAATCAGCATCTGTGTAGCCATGTAACAACAATGGTCCACCGTATCGATAGTGAAGTCCGTACTGCATCGAGAACTTCACGTAACGGAGGATCTGCTTGACAGCCTCAAAATGTGATCTCCGTGGTGACTGCATGAATTGATTAATCAAACCGATGGCATAGCTTAAGTCTGGTCTGGTGATCGTCAAGTAGATAAGACTCTCAACCATCTGTCTGTACATGCGTGGATCATCCAGCAACTCACCATCCTCTGCTCCTAGCTTTACCCCTTGCTCTAATGGCGTAGCAATGGGTTTGCAGTCAAGCATACCAAATCTCTCAAGCATATTGTCGCTGTACAAGCCAAACATCCTTCCCATCTCTAATGAACTCCACAGCAAGGAAGTACTTGAGTTCTTATAAGTCCATCATCTCGAACTCAGATTTCAAGTGATCCTTGATCTGAGAAATAAGCTCCTCATAGTTATCGATAATGATCAAGTCATCAACATAGATGGTGATCACAACAATCCGGTCTTGTATTCGCAACGAATACAAGGTAGAGTCTGAACTACAGAGGTGAAAACCAAGAGACTGCAAGTAAGAATTGATCTTTGCATACCATGCTCTTGGTGCATGTTTCAGACCATAGAGAGTCTTCCGTAACTTACATACACGGGAAGGGAACTTAGGATCTTCATAACCAGGAGGTTGCTGCATGTAGACCTCCTCCACAAGATCGTCGTTGAGGAAGGCGTTCTTGAAGTCCATCTGGTGCATTTTCTAACCTTTCTGAGTTACAACTGCAACTGCGGTTCGAATAGTCACCATCTTCGCAACTGGAGCAAAAGTCTCCTCAAAATCCACTCCATGTTGTTATGCATAGCCCTTAGCTACCAATCTGACCTTGTACCGACACACGGTACCATCCGAGTTGCGCTTGACCTTGAAGACCCACCTGCAACCAATCGCTTTCTTACCCTGAGGTAAGTCTACCAACTCCCAAGTCTGTTGGTGATGAAGCGCAACAAGTTCAGCTTCCATAGCACTTACCCATTGGGTCTTGTGCATCGTCTCCTCAAGCGAACTCGGTTCCTGTTCCTGAAGAACATTGGCCATATATGCATGGTGCGCAGCAAGAAAACCTTCATGCATATACCTAGTCACCGGATGTTTTGCCCGCTCAGATCTGCGAGAGGTAATCGGTGCACTAGTCACCTCCCCTTGCAACTGATCTGACGTAGACGCCAAGGTCTGAGATAAAGTATCTAGTGGATGTGAAAGATCCACATATCTGGATGAGTCAAACATACGTTGCAATAGCACACGCTCATCCTATGTAGAAACTACACTAGTTCCACTAGGCTGTGTTACGTGGACTCCAGTGTTAACAACAGCTCTATGTGCAACAGACTCTGATCTGGAATCAGTGACTTCTCCAGATCCTCCACTCAACATACTACTCTGAGGTACTACAGTGGACTGACTCCTTGGTTCTACAGTAGGTACAGGGATGGTTACGACAGATGCAGATGCAAACCAAGACTGTAGCTCATCAAAAACGACATCTCTACTGATATAGAACTGCTTGGACGAAGGGTTGTAGCACCTATATCCTTCGTATCAGAAGCATAACCAAGGAAGATACATCTATCTGCTTTCGGATCTAGTTTCTTACGTCTTTCATCAAGTATGTGCACATAACAGATACATCCGAAAACTTTAAGGAAAGAGTAATCAGGCTTACTGCCTGTGAAGACCTCCATCTCGGTGTCTTGTTGTGGACTGCTGCTGTAGGAGTCCGGTTCATCAGATACACCGCACATGAAACAGCTTCTGCCCAGTAAGGTCTAGGCATGGTCTTCTCATTCAACATCGCACGAGCAACTTCTGCTATATGTCGATTCTTGCGCTCTGCAACCCCGTTCTGCTGCGGACTTTAACTACAGGTCTTCTGGCATCGAATGCCATGCTCATGCAGATATGCACTGAACTCTCTAGAAAGAAACTCGCCTCCTCCATAAGATCTCAGACAGAGGATAGATGCTCCAGACTGTTTCTCCATCAACTTGCAGAAGTCTGAAATGCTGACAGTACTTCGGTAGAGGACTTGTTTCTCAACAAATAGATCCAAGTATAACGCGAATGGTCATCAATGAACGACACGAAGTACTGGAAACCGGTCATACTTGGCTGAGAAGCCTCTACTACCTGATCCCTTAAAGGGCTGTCTAGCTTGCTTGCCGAATTGACATGCTGCACAAACTCCAGTGGGCTCACTGGATTCGAATTTGAGCAGACATGTAACCAAGTCAGCACTCAGAAGACTTTTCAGCCTCTGAAAGTTCATATGCCCAATTTGCTTGTGTCAGATGTCAATGTCAGACACTACTGGACCACTCTATCCATACATGACAGCCTGTAACTTAAGCGCAGATGCATCTAGTTCAAACAGCCTATCACTCTTAATACCTCGAGCTACGACAGTGCTATTTGAATCTTCAATAAAGCATCCATCTTTATTGAAGCGCACTTGCAGATCCTGCTCTATCAACTATCCATAGATAGCAGATTTCTAGTCAACATGGGTACATGTAAGACATTCCGTATATCAGTAAACGTTGAAGCAGGAATGTCAAGTGGAATGTTACCCTTGTGCTGGATCTTGTGCTTGGTGTCATCTCTTGTCATCATAAACTGTGGAGTCTCTACATGCTCGAGTGAACTAAACCATTCCTGATGAGGAGTCATGTGACTGATGGCACCGGAGTCGATCACCCAGTCAGTCTGTGGCTCGAAAGCCGCTTAACTCTGATGTGTAGTAATCAGCAACTGCTCCGAATAGACATGCTCAGTGACTGCATAGCCTTGCTGGTTGCTATTATCTTGTTGGGGGTTGTTGTCGTATTGCTATCTTTGATCGTTCTGCTTCTTGTAGCATTGATTCGCATTGTGGCCTTGCTTCTTGCAGTAGTTGCAGGAACCATGCGCTCTTCTTTGATTGTTGTTGGAACCAGATTGTTGCTGGTTCTGCTGGTTCTGCGATTGCTGTTGCTGTCCGCGACCTCGTCCACGTCCAGCACCTTTGCCACGACCCCTACCTCGAGATCCTCCAGAACCTGCAAAATAGACAGATTCTTGCTGACCCGTCGAAGTAGAACTCCCCAGTAGGCGCACATCCTCTCCTAACATCATAGGAACAAGCTCATCAAATTGCGGAAGGGGTTCTCTGGTCGAAATCGATGTTATGAACTGTTTGTACCCTGCAGGCAGTCCCTGCAATGTGACTCCGATCAAGACAGTGGGATCACTTTCGACTTTGACAGAAGATAGTTGATCCGCGAGCTGCTTGACATGGTTCTCATAGTCATTGATGCACATCGACCTCTTCTTCACAGTGTTGAATTGCTGCAGCAATTGCAGCTTCCGCGCCTCTGTTCCGGATTGAAATAGAGATGCGAGTGCATCCCAAGCTTTCTTGGGCGTATCGCAATCGTGAATGTGACCGATCATCGATGTTGAGACTATCAGCGCGATGTAGTGAATAGTCTGATATGAGCGCTTTTTCCACTCCTTGAATTTCAGGTCAGAAATTGGCACTTCAGGCGCTTTCTCCTCCTCAGTGATAAGATCCCATAGATCTTATCTCTTTAGAAAAGTCTTCATCCGGAACTTCCACATTTGGTAGTTGTTCTTGTCGAGCTTCTCTCCGGTGATCAAAGACATAGACTCCGTCATAGCTGCAATGTCGAAATTGCGATGTTCTGTAAGCGGAAAATCTTCACGAAACTCGTCTCTCCACACCGCACGATCAAGAGTTGTCACAAGTCACAAGAAGTCGACTCCACGAACTCCTCTTGCAGCGAGAATGAAGAAAGAAACTGTCCGCTGATGTGATGAGAGTCTTTCTTGGAGAGGACGGACCTCCTGACTGTGATCGATCAGAGAAATGACCAGAAGAGAAAAACAAGTAGTTGCTGACGATGAGATCTTCCAAAATCCTGCTCCTTGCGTCCACCGATTACAAAAACAAGCACTCCAACACACCTTGGGTACACAGATAGGTCTCTCAAGATTCAAATAACTTTATTTCAGTGTCGCTGCACCATCAATCTCTTCAACTGTAAAGAAAATCTCTCTCTCTTCCTCTCCTGCGTGTCTCTCTCTCCCGTCAATCAGTTCTCAGCCAAAAGTCTACCAAGTACGTCTCAATCCAAACCTAATAGTGAAATTCAGGGCCCCTGAATCTTATTCCTCTCTTTGCCCCAACTGAAGTTCTCATAAATTTGATCCAGCGTTGATCAAAAGTCCTCCGTAGATTTTCAAACGATCTCTCTCAATAAAACTGCCTCCTGAGAGTAATTTCTCCTCAGAACAGCTTATTAGACAACGTCCAAGCTTAAAACTCTTGCCCCTCTCCCTACGATGATCTCCCAATTCAATCTGTCAGCAATTTGATCTTCTCCCAGCCTCCTAGCTTCCCCTGCGTGTCCTCAACCCCCATTCCTAATCCTCCTCCTTCCGCTTCAGCTCTCTGAGAAAAATCCCTTTCAAAAACTGTCCCCGATCCCAAGCCACCGTCGGTATTTAACCTAAAAGCTAAGGCCTCAGCTTAGGCTGCCCCCTGCTGTCCTTACAAGCGCAATCACTTATCAGAAGCAGGGCCCTAGCTTAAGCTGCCCCCATGCTATCCTTATGCGTTCCGAGCTTTATTTACAAAGTTGGCTCCTTTTTAATACAAGTTTCACAGTTGTCTCCACAAACTCTACCCCTCCACTAATAACGGTTCTCATAGCCTCATTCCTCATCGCAAGCCGACTCGATGGTTATTTAACTAATTAGCAAAAGTTTCCCGTGCTCTTGATGCCATCTTGATGTCACCCTGAATATACTACAAGCCATCCAATGTAGGCCGAAGTCCCAATACTTATGAGGCTGTCCCACAGAGCTTACAGCCTCCTCATATGCGCACCAGGTATCTCCCATAGTATATTCAGGATGGCATGTGGAGGTTTAGGTCAAGAAGCCCACGATTAAGGGAGATATCGATCTTGATGCCATCTTGATGCCACCCTAAATATACTACAAGCCATCCAATGTAGGCCGAAGTCCCAACACTTATGAGGCTGCCCCACAGGGCTTACAGCCCCCCATATGCGCACCAAGTATCTCCCATAGTATATTCAAGATGACATGCGGAGGCTTAGGTCAGGAAGCCCATGATTAAGAGAGATATCGGTCTCCCGCCCCTAGATATGCAAGACGTGGCTGCATATCCAACATAGACTCCCTTCCAGGAGGTCAACATGTCGGAATAGGAACCAGAGGCCAGGGGGGATTGATCCTGAGACCACTTCTCTCCTAGGCAGACGTCCTATCACTGGGATGGCCTTTGGTTCCGTTCGAAACTGTTAAACTTCGTATACATATGCTTTTGCTAAGAAGTTTTCTTATAAAGTCTTTACTAGCCTTCTCTACGCTAACTTCTGCATACAACTCCGTTTTTTACGAATAAGGAGTCAAAACTATAGTACTTGTGAACACCTACACACTCACGCTATCAGATTCTGAGTTCGAATCACGAGCCAAAATCGACGGATTTCCCTCTTTCACATATTTCATAGCTTAAAACCCGTATTAACTATTACTTAAAGCACTTTCTGTCAAAACTAGAAGCATGAGGTCGCTCTCCTCGTCGAGCTTTGCGTTTCTGAAAACTTTCGCCCTCGTCTAGGGTGATATTTCAACCCAAGCTAAGGGGCAGCTTGCCAAGCATAGCCCCAGCTTAGCTCCTGCCCAGCTTGATAAGCTAAGGCGCAGCTTCTTAAACAAGTGCTGGTTGAGTGTCTTCTGAAGCTCCGTTTCATCATCTTGAATGTCAAGCACTACGACATTCACCCCCTCCAAACATGCACATCCTCCGGTATGTGCCAACCTTTCCACTAGTCTCCAAGGTTCTCTAAATTATCATCGTCCTCCTCGTCGTCCTCTACGTCTTCTTCTGATACCAGATCTGCTTCTGCATCCATCATCTGATCTGACTCCAAAAATTCATCTAGCTCAATGGATTCTCTCCTTCTTCTAAACAACTTGATATGCTTATCAGCAACATGAAGTCTTAGAGGTGTACCATCGAGCTCCCATAAAGAGTAAGTAGCATTCTGATGTACTTCTAAGACAACATACGGACCAAACCACCTCCTAGAAAATTTCCGAACCGTAAGTGCTGATTCTCTAACGTACTGTCATACACCAAAATCTAGTCTCCAGCATGTATGAGCTTCGGTCGGAGCCTGTGGATCTTGTCAAACCTGTCCTTGTTCTTGAGACGGGCCTCTTTCAGTTTCTGTTGAGCCTCTATAAGATCCTCCTCTCTATGTTCCAACTGTCTGATTCGAAGTGCAAGAAGTTGTACATGGTCCATTTCGTCTTCCCACGGTAAAGTAGTTCATGTAGGAAAGTCCTCCTCTGCCGGCATAATCGGTTTTTGACCCAGCATCAGTTTAACGGGCATGTACGCAGTAGTAGTGCAGTGAGTCGACCTGTCAGTCCATAGAGCAAAAGAGCAACCTAGGCCATTGTCTATGCCTACCATCGCATGCCTTTACCAGAGCTTGAACAATCGACGGATGTCCTCTCTCGCTCTTACCAATCCCTTCCGGATTCATAGCAGTAGTAAGTTTGAGTTTCACTCCGTGTTGGGCGAAGAACTCCTTCGCTTCCATACCACGCAACTCTCCTCTGTCTGCACGCAATCTCCCTATAGATCCGTACCTACAGATAATATCTTCAAGAACAAACCTATATATCTCTTCTGTGGCCTTCGTCCTCAGAGCTCGTCCTTCCACAAAGTTGGAGAGGTCTTCTCGAGCCAACACCAAGTACCTCATACCCCATAACCCGGGAGGCATTGCTACCAAATCAAGAACCCATTGAAAATGGATACTAGACGGATAGGTTGGTACCAGGCCATCTCTGTAACGTACTTTTGAATAAAATTGACAGTGCAAGCATGAACTCACAAAGTTCACCACATCTTGATAAAGTCCTCTCCACCAGTATCTCTCCTTCAACTTTGTTTAGGTAGCCGAAGCTCCTCGATGTCCGGCCCACAAGGTGTCATGAAACTCCTTCATCAACTGTTGTTTGGTCTGCAGATCATCTATAACTCGTAAAAGTGTTCCATCTCTTCTCTTTGGACGCTTCCAAAGATATCCATCTCGCAACAAGTAATCATATGTCTTCCTTCTTACCTCTCTGAACTCTACATCACTCAAACCCTCCTGTCTGTTTAAAGAACTCAGAAAGAATCCAATGTCACATAACCTTCCCGTGTAGAACTCCTCTCTGAACGGCTCCAAGTCTGTAGCCCGCCGATTAACCTATCATTGAGCATTGTTTCTCTCTTCTTCCTTAGCTTCTGAAAACATGACATCCTCATCTACAAATCGAGCCCTTGACAACATATCTGCGATCACATTCTCCTTTTCTTTTATATGCTTCAGCTTTGGATTCAAGCTTCTAATATAGGCAATCCAACGTAACATTGCTATGTCTGGCGTGTTGCAGTTGGATATCATACCTAGTAGAGGTAGACAATCCGTTTCTAGGACTACATGAGCACCAATCAGAAACTCACGGTCTGTCTTCATCGCTGTCATAGCTCCCCACAACTCACGCGTCACCTGAGGATAGTCTCGTTGCCTATCTGTCAAGATCCTAGCTCCAAACCTAGAAGTAAACCGCATACCATCCGCATCATCTTGACCTATCGCCCAACCAATTGCCTTTGGACTAGTATCTACTGTGACAATGACAAGTCTCTCACACCAGTAGTCTACTCTTCTCAAAACAGGTGGAGACTGTAGAGTCTCCTTCAGCCTATTCATAGCTTCTCGATGGAGTGAGGTCCATACAAACCTCTTACCTTTTCTCAATAATGCATACAAAGGCTCAGCAACATGAGCATAATGAGGAACGGATAAGCGATAAAATACACAAGCACCTAGAAAGCGTCGAACCTCCGTGATATTCTTACAGTCTGCCATCCTAGCTATGGCTTCAACCTTCTCCGGATTTGGTCGCCTTCCAAAAGCACCACACAAATGTCCAACCACTAAAATCTCAGACACACCAAACTTGGACTTAGCTCCTGACAGGGTGAGATGTACCTCCTCCAAACGAGTTAAGATACGTTCTACATCCCTGATATGATCTGCAACAAACCTCCTACATCCATTTGCAAGTACCGCTTCATCCTTGTCTTCAACCGCGCAACCTTTTACAGGAATATCATCTAGAAATGGAATGGTAACATCAGGCACAAATTCCCTTAGTACCTTATGCATCACATTCTGCATATGAGCCACCGAGTTCGTCGCTCCTTGTGGAAGAGTACACATCCGCATCAGTCCCAGGGGCGTACGCATAGTAGTTAAAATCTCTACTCTCCACAGCCAGCTGGAACTGATCATAACCAGAATATAGATCTCCTATCGAATAGATAGCTCTCCCTGCAAATGCCTCTGCTACCTCTTCGATCACAGGACCCGTCCCAACGTTACGAATGGTTACGTTATTTGCAGGTTGTAGGTCTTGAATAAAACGCAAAGCTCCTGACTTCTTGGGTACAGTGAACCACCTGCTAGAATATGACCCCATAGACATCTCAAGTATCCCCATCTGTACCTTCTCCTTCAACAACTCGATGAGCTTAGGCAACAAAGCACGAGGAACTGGGATCGGTTTCAGGTCCCAAGACACATGAGGGATTGTGAATATAACCATAGGCGCTATAACCTTTGGGTCCACACAACCTATCTCCTCTGCTGAAAAAGAGAATGCTTTACCATGCTTCACTATCATCTGTTCAAACACTGTCTTCTCGACCTCAGTCAAGAAATCACCCCCTCCTATCTGGAGCTCCTTCAATGTCTCCTCAGTAAACTGGTGCCCTACTCGTCTATGATCACGCAATATAGGCTCAGTCCCCACTAACTGTACTTGCTGCTGGGAGTTAGCAGGTAGTTGAGCTACTACCGGTCTTATCTTTCTCAGTACAGATTTGTACTTCGTATGGACATCTGCTTCCTGAGGAAGTGCACACCAACAACTTGCTTCTCTCCCTTCATTATTCTGCATCGGATGAGGAAGGAACTGTACGTATGTAGCAATCTCCTCATATATGCGTCGAGAGTGGATAGAGATCACCGTCACATTATTTTTCCCTTCTACCAATCTACTCACACTGTCTAACCAACCGACAACTGACTGTACAGACATAAACTCTTCAAACAAACCAGAAACCACTTCGTCTTCAGGTAGAACTCCTACACGCCACAACTCTGATCATCTTTTTGTATTTTTCTCCATATCTTCAACTCTTGTAAATCGACTCCACCCATCTGCCTCAAACATCAGCAATCCAGATTGCCAACTCTGTACACCACACTTGTCTTCAGACCTCTGTACATGTCTCGCTTCCAACTCTGACGGGACCTCAACAGTAGGTTCTACACCCCTGTCTTCCCGCTCTACAGGAGTGGACTGCGAAAACCCTTACATCTCTTCGTTTGAGAATCTCTAAGGGTTTGTCAGTTCCGCTCATGTCTTGAACGAATCGTCAAAAACTGTACTGAGTACTTATCATCAGGACTCCGAACTCTGGCATAATGAGACCCATCATTCATCACCTTTGTCTCCATTTGAACAGCGGTGATGTATGGTTGGCCCAGGATGACAGGATAGGAGGCAGACGATTGTACAAAGAAATGCTGATCAACTTCTACATCCCCAATCCTTACACGCATATTGGGACAAGCTCCATATAACTCACTCTTTTGATTATTTGCAGCACGAAATACCCAACCATGATTCCTTTCGATTGGCCACTGCCCCTTCTCATACACCTCCTTGGAGATGATGTTGATCTCCGACCCGTGATCCACAAGTGCAGGTACTGGTTCAGAAAGTCCTCCAAGCCGAACCTGCGTCTCTGTTGTCGCTCTTGCCCAGTGCTTCTCTTTGAAATCGCTGTCTGCGCTTGACCTATCCTCTTCAAACTCTTCGTCTTCATTCTCAATAACAGCAGGACCAGCAACCCATGCCTCATACTTATCATCTTTGAACTGATCAACACCAATAGCATCTACTGCTCCAACCATCTGACTACTTACTTGTTCAGTCAATACCTGTCTCTTTCTCTTCATGATGTCTATTATCAACTCATGAAACTCTCTCTTTGCGATACCAAGCACTTCATGAAGAGTACACTTAACTCTAGCATCCAAAATGCGTTGCTCTAGAACAGCACGCAAGTCTGTTGTTGTTTCGATGTCTGCCGCTAACTTGTAAGCTGGAGCTTTCTCTTTCTCCTGTGTTGTAAACCTCTTTCCCCGTACTCTATCTGTAGCAGTAGTCTCTTGTGGCAAATCATGTACACCTTCCATAGGATCTACTGCAGGTGGTGGAGCTCTAGAGATAGAAGGTATATCCTCTGCAGCAGGAAATCTACCAGCTGGTACAGATGGTGATGGTTCCGCTGCTCTCTTCCTCGTAACCCTCCGACGGTCACTATCCTCAGGTACTCCTGCATCTAAATCAGAAGCGTCCCGTCTTCTTTTGTCTTCGATCATGACATCTTGTTCACCACTCGTCTCTAAAAACGCTCGAATAGAAGTTGCATCTACTGGGTTTCTCCCTCCAGTAGCTCTCCTAATGCTTTCAGCACCTCTCTTCATCATTTCAACCGGAACCTCAACAGCCTGTTCAACCATAGTTGGATTAGAGCGCACCTCAACTCTCCCAATATATACATCAGCCTCCACAGAACCCGCAGTCATCGCTGTAGTATTCGCACCAGTAAGTGCTGGAAGAGAACTCCTCATTCCTCCTCTTCCAAAATATGTATTCAGAGGCTGCCCAGTGGCAGTTAGATACAACCTGTTGTTCTGATAGTTGACTACGCTCTCTCGCAAGACAACCGCCCAAGTCTTGACAATCTCCTCTGAGATGATCTAGGCTGTCGCACCAAATACATCTCCTGGTAAAGGTTCCTCCCACAGGTCGAGCACCTGGTGCAACGGGTCGTTGACCTCTCCTCAAGTCTGCCATCTCAACCCTCAAATCTCTCAACTGTTGAGTAAGTTCTTCTATCAAGTTATGTTGATTTCGGTTCTCAACAGATCGCTGCTGCTGTCTAGATCCTCTCTGTGCTGGGATAGGTACTGCAAGCGCTTGAGGAACCACTTGAGGAACCACAATAGGTGCTTGAGGAACCACAATAGGTGCTTGAGGTATTGCAGGAGGAGCTATAGGAACATGAGGAGCTACTCTCTGCTCTGGCAAGGTTTCTAGCTGCAGTATCATCCTACCACGACGTTGTCTAGCAAGGGTGGATACTGCTTTCTCTACTCTCCTCCAATCAGATGTAACTCCTCCTTCAGCTCCACGATCAGCCAACATAAAACAAAGTCTGTCCGCTGTGAACTCATCCAGAGCCCCCAAGAACAACTCCGTCTTCCTAGCATCCAGCGTCAACCTCTCTAGACCAGAAAGCTGAGAGTACCTCTTCTCAAACTCCCGAATTATCTCATTCAATCCCATGGAACATCCAGGCTGACGCTCTATCCAATCCATGAGGGTTCTTCTGGTGACTTTTTCAGAATCCTCTTCTAGAAACTCTTCTCTCAATGCACGTTCAAACAGAGTCCACCCACCTAAATGTCTTCTCTGTAAATTTCTCACCTTCTTTCTCAATTCACGGACAACAGTCAACTCAAAGCTTAGAATTACCTCAACTTCAGGTGCCCTGACCAACTCCATCTCACCCACATACTCCCGCAGGTACCTAGTAACGTCTCTTCCATCGAATCGCCCACATCGCCAATAATTGCTTGTAATGCTCTTGTGGACTTCTGCTCAGCTCCCCCAATTGCAAGCTGCTGCTGAATCAAAGCAGCCAACGCCTGAAGAATCTGAGACGTGTCTACAGCAGGTTGTGCTGTTGCTGTTGGAACCACCGTAGGCCCTCCTTGAGAGCCAATTCCATCTTGACCAGGAGTCCCTTGAACAGGAGCACCTTGAGCAGCAGCTACACCTTGTACGGCAGCATTGTGATCCATCTTCTCAATTCAATCAATTCTCCAAATCAATCACCCCAATAGCTCTCAGTGGAAGCACCAGATGACGTGACGAGAGTCTTTCTTGGAGAGGGCGGACCTCCTGACTATGATCGATCAGAGAAACGATCAGAAGAGAAAAACAGGTAGTCGCTGACTATGAGATCTTCCAAAATCCTGCTTCTTGCGTCCATCGATTACAAAAACAAGCACTCCAACACACCTTGGGTACACAGATAGGTCTCTCAAGATTCAAATAACTTTATTTCAGTGTCGCTGCACCATCAATCTCTTCAACTGTAAAGAAAATCTCTCTCTCTTCCTCTCCTGCGTGCCTCTCTCTCCCGTCAATCAGTTCTCAGCCAAAAGTCTACCAAGTACGTCTCAATCCAAACCTAATAGTGAAATTCAGGACCCCTGAATCTTATTCCTCTCTTTGTCCCAACTGAAACTCTCATAAATTTGATCCAGCGTTGATCAAAAGTCCTCAGTAGATTTTCAAACGATCTCTCTCAATAAAACTGCCTCCTGAGAGTAATTTCTCCTCAGAACAGCTTATTAGACAACGTCCAAGCTTAAAACTCTTGCTCCTCTCCCTACGATGATCTCCCAATTCAATCTGTCAGCAATTTGATCTTCCCCCAGTCTCCTAGCTTCCCCTGCGTGTCCTCAACCCCCATCCTTAATCCTCCTCCTTCCGCTTGAGCTCTCTCAGAAAAATCCCTTTCAAAAACTGTCCCCGATCCCAAGCCGCCGCAGGTATTTAACCTAAAAGCTAAGGCTCCAGCTTAGGCTGCCCCCTGCTGTCCTTATAAGCGCAGTCTCTTATCAGAAGCAGGACCCTAGCTTAAGCTGCCCCCCTGCTATCCTTATGCGTACAGAGCTTTATTTACAAAGTTGGCCCCTTTTTAATACAAGTTTCACAGTTGTCTCCACAAACTCTACCCCTTCACTAATAAAGGTTCTCATAGCCTCATTCCTCATCGATGGTTATTTAACTAATTAGCAAAAGTTTCCCGTGCTCTTGATGCCATCTTGATGCCACTCTGAATATACTACAAGCCATCCAATGTTGGCCGAAGCTCCAACACTTATGAGGCTGTCCCACAGGGCTTACAGCCCTCTCATATGTGCACCAGATATCTCTCATAGTATATTCAGGATGGCATGCGGAGGCTTAAGCCAGGAAGCCCACGATTAAGAGAGATACCGATCTTGATGCCATCTTGATGCCACCCTGAATATACTACAAGTCATCTAATGTAGACCGAAGCCTCAACACTTACGAGGCTGCCCCACAGGGCTTACAGCCGCCCTATATGCGCACCAGGTATCTCCCATAGTATATTCAAGATGGCATGCGGAGGCTTAGGTCAGGAAGCCCACGATTAAGGGAGATACCGGTTTCCCGCCCCTAGATATGCAGGTCATGGCTGCATATCCAACATAGACTCCCTTCTAGGAGGTCAACATGCCGGAATAGGAACCAGAGGCCAGGGAGGATTGATCCTGAGACCACTTCCCTCTTAGGCAGGCGCCCTATCAGTGGGATGGCCTTTGGTTCCATTCAAAACTGTTAAACTTCTTGTACATATGCTTTTGCTAAAAGTTTTCTTATAAAGTCTTTACTAGCCTTCTCTATGCTAATTTCTGCATACAAGTCCGTTTTTTACGAATAAGGAGTCAAAACTATAGTACTTGTGAACACCTACACACTCACGCTATCAGATTCTGAGTTCGAGTCACGAGCCAAAATCGACGGATTTCCCTCTTTCACATATTTCACAGCCTAAAACCCGTACTAATTATTGCTTAAAACACTTTCTGTCAGAACTAGAAGCATGAGGTCGTTCTCCTCGTCGAGCTCTGCATTCTGGAAACTTTCGCCCTCGTCAACCCAAGCTAGGGGGCAGCTTGCCAAGCATAGCCCTAGCTTAGCTCCTGCCCAACTTGATAAGCTAGGGCGCAGCTTCTTGAACAAGTGCTGGTTGAGTGTTTTCTGAAGCTCCGTTTCATCATCTTGAACGCCACGCACTACGACACCGCGAACTATAGGTGTACAAAACACGACGGAAACGTCGAAAGAACACACCAAGAAGGTGAAAACTAGACCAAACGAGGTCAGAAATGGGTGTGCGACCCCTCAAAATTTTCCAAAATTTCCAAAATTTCTAAATTTTCCACCCATATTCGAAACAGGATTTGTTTTAGACTCAAGTCCTAAAACTTTCGTTTTGGTCGAAAAAGATCCAATTGAAAATCTGCCGCTGGAAATCTCCAAATCGACTGAAACTTGGCCGAGTACACAATTCGCACCTTTTGAACAAGACAGCCTTAAAAATACTGGTCGATAGATTTCAGGGAGAAAAAATCGTCTAGGTCTCCGAAATCGCGTTCAAAGTTTCTGGTGGCGAAAGAAACAGTTTTGTCTCACCCGAACACATCAGCAGGATAGTGCTCGACATCAGGCACAACTCCGGCTGCTCTCTCCTGTATTCCAATCTCCATCTTGCTCATCAGCAAGGGACACAGGCTCTCACCAGCTCTGATACCATGTAGAAAGATCGATACTTCGAGGACACTCCAAGAAGAGAGAGTGAGTAGACAAGGAAGTAAAATAGGAATGAGATGAGAGAGGCTTTGCCTCTCTCTGTATATATAGTGGAGGTGAGTACAAGAGAAATCCTAATGGTGGGTTAGCCCTCTAACTAACCCTAACAACCCTAACCACTCCGACTAATGTTAGCCGTCGATTTACTAGAGCTTGGGACTATATCAACAATAAGGATATCATCGTATAAAGAAAAAATCACACATCTTGGATGGAGAACCATCACTTTTTGTCGGTGAGAGAAGTCTTTCACAGGCTTGTCAATCGTGTTATGGTGCTACAAAACAAAGAAATATTTGCACCATCTGAAAATGGTGCATGCGCTTTGTGAACAATGGACTTCCTAGAGGATCGTCATGTCTAGTACATATTTCAAATTGTGTGACCTCCATATACTTAACATCTACTCTCAACACAAAAGTAATAGAGTGATACAGACGAGGTGGTCGTCGATGAAGAAAAAACAAATCTAAAATAGAAAATGTTTGTGAATGTAACCAAATCCAACCTCCAGCTATATCAACTGGACAGACGACTGACAAAGAAGAAAAAATCAATGATGAAAAACTATGGAAGAAGTGATACGATGAGATTGAATAACAACCAAAGACGGATGTTTTAATCCAGCACCCATACAAGCACGAGTTTAGCACCAACCATGCTTGTTGGACCCATCCACCGGAACGACCACAAGATAAACAAAGAATAGAAAGTACATATCTCTGATCAGAAAGTCCACGAGTAATAAGACATGGAACCCTAATAGCCCCCAAAGCCAAGGTAGTGGACATAGACCTAAACTATATCGATCTTAGTAAATCAATAAAAAAGAATTTTAAGTAGCTAAACACAGTAATATAACGAACATCATAAAACGAATCATACATGCAAGAGAACATAACATACACAGTGCATACATGCATCAAGCTGATTATGCATAACAACAAAAAAGAAAATTTAATAATTTAATAAAAAAAAGAATATGAACATGAGTAAAGAAAAAATAGAAAGAGACGGACTACATTCCTGTTTGAGCAAATGTTAAGAATGTAGAAGTAGACCTGAGCATATCAACTGTATTTGCTCTTGTCTCGACACGCACTAAAGTCACTTCCATGGTAAAGAGGAAATTCACTCCGTACACCATAAAAGAAAAAAAAGAGGATTGATAACTTAAAATAATGAAAACTAAAAATAATAAAAACAGTATTACAAGCAATATTCAGAACAGAACATTTCAGAAAAAAACTGATATCGAATGAATGCATGTGAAGGAAGACATAGAAAACCTAAATTGCACAAAGAGCACAACTTCCTCTTCCCCTGCACTCCCACGCACGCTCCGACGCGAATAGTTCTACAGTTTACCTCGTATCGCCATGTGTTCCCGCTTAGGAAGGATGTACCCACATTGACCCCCGAGCTAGACGGTGCTAACCTCGTAATCCTCTTCCACCCGTAGTTGGATTCCGTTTTCCTTCTCCAGCTATACTTCACTTGGGCGCTGGGAGAGCCTTTCGGAACTTTTGACAGCTCTCAGTTGTTTTGGGGCAAAGTCAAAACGTCCAAGTCTTTACCCCGAATTTCATACCATGGCTACATCCCTAATATGCTAGTTCTAACCCTAGTTATAAAGTAACTCTAGCTGATTTTGCACAACGTAAGTTGTTAATCTTTAGTTCAAAAATACAAAATGATCTTAAAGAATAAAAGTACTATTATCTGGATTATGTGGACACCACAAATCCTCTTTCTTCTTCTTATCCTTAGACTTTTTTTTGGATTCTCTTACTGCTTCATATAGGAAAAGGAGAGAGAGGATCAATGTAAGAGACCAAGTATGAGTAAGCTTGTTTACTGAAATGAATAATGAGGTAGGAGGTCCAAAGGCCAGGTACTTATACTTTGGTACAAGGGCAGGCAAAGCCTGCGAAAGGGCATGAGCCCAAAAGGTCTGAACTAGTTGTTGTATGTTATGTTCATACTGTACATCCAGTTCTAACACTCCCACTCAGCGACTAGTTGTTGTAGATCTAAACTTTCAATCCTAGTCTTGGTAGAAGGTAATCCAACTTGGGAGCCGGTAGGCCCTTAGTTAAGATATCCGCTACCATCTCCTGAGTAGGACAGTACTTCACTTCAATTGTCTTGGATGCAACTTGATCCTTAATGAAGTGGTACCGAATATCTATGTGTTTCGTCCTGTCATGAAACTTGGACGATTCTACGAGTGCTATTGCACTCTGGTTATCACAATACAAAGTAGTTGCCTCATTCTCAGCTAAACCAATATCAGCTAAGAGTTGTCGAAGCCACATTGCTTCTGATGAACATGTGCTGAGTGCCATATACTCAGCTTCAGTACTCGATAGTGCAACAGATTTCTGTCTCTTCGACGACCAACTGATTGCTCCTTGTGAATAGATGAAGCAATTTCCAGATGTTGAACGTCGTGACTCGATGTGACCTCCCCAGTCAGCATCAGTGTAGCCAAATAGAGAAATTGGTTGAGGTGAGTACTTGTATTCTAAGTACTGGTCTAAAGTACCTTTGATATAGCGAAATGTGCGCTTTATGGCGGTGATGTGCTTTAGTCCTGGGTTAGCCATGTATTGAGATAATACACTAATGCTGAAGGCTAGGTCAGGACGAGTGCAGACGGCTGCCCAGTTGATGGAGCCTGTCGCACTCTGATATGGATAAGAAGCACATTGCGCCTTCTCTTCGGTAGTAGCAGGACAATCTTCAGTTGAGAACTTTTCTCCTGGGGTCAATGGTGTACTGACAGGTTGGCAATTCTCTAAGCCAAACTGGAATAACTTTTGGGTCAGGTATAAGGTTTGACTGAGTCTGATCCATCCTTCTGCTCGATTTCGGTTAATCTCTATACTCAAGCAATGATGGATGTTACCGATGTCACTCATCTGGAATCTTGCGCTGAGGTTACTCTTGATGTATGTTAGCAATCCTTCCCTGCTGCTTGCTATGATTGTATCATCAACGTAGAGTGCTAGGATGGCAAACTGATTATCCTTATGAATGTAATATACGTTACCCTCAGCTCCTGACTTACTGAACCCGAGAGAAAGTAAGAACTTATCTATGATCAAATACCATTCTCTAGAAGATTGCTTCAATCCATAAAGTGTACGAAGTAGCCTGCACACTTTACCAGTTCCTGAGGCGTTGATGCCGTCAGGGACTGCCATGTAGATTTCTTCACTCAGCGTTCCATTCAGGAAGGCTGTCTTCACATCCATCTGATGGACGTGGAGGTTGTGTTGAGCTGTAATTGCTAGTATCAATGGCACTGATTGCACACGGACCACAGGGGAGAAGGTGTCAGTGTAGTCGAGTCCATACACTTGAGTGAATCCTCGGGCCACCAACCGTGCCTTGTATCAAACGATGGACCCATCTGAATTCAGCTTCAGCTTGAAGGTCCACTTGTTGGTTATGGGCCTTCGTCCATGTGGTAAATCTGTGAGTGTCCATGTACCATTCTCCTCGTGGGACTTGAGCTCTTCGTTGATGACCTCGGACCATCGAGTAGCATCTGGAGATGATAAGGCCTCCTGATAGGAGTTGGGCTCCATCGGGACTGGTCTCAAGGTCATCATTAGTGCACGCTTCTTACTCGTTCGTGCCTTCGGGATCAAAGACGTTGTGTCGTAGCCTTCAGCTGGATCGCGGTTAGGAGGGTTGGACTGTCGTGTTGATCGCCGGAGTGGTGGTGGTGCTTGGATCTCAGTGGGAGGAGACGATGCCATCTCAAAGTCACTTGAGTGTGGTGGTGGAGACTGTGGTGGTGAACGATGTAGGTATGGGTGTAGTGTGCTCATGTTTTCTACATCTGTGCTATGTCTGGTTCGGATTGGAGAAGATAAATTCATGGTAGAATAAGTTGAGAACGGATATCGACTGTGGGATTGTGGGCTACTAGTGGATGAGCTGACCACGGATTGAGTTGGTGTGTGAAATGTGCCTCCGCTAACTCCTCCTCCTCCATATCCCGCTGAGGGTAGAGGAGGAACGGGGCCCGGAACAAGACTACTGCTTGAAGGATGACCGGGACCAGGGCCAACGGAAGGACCGAAGGCGGGAGGTGGTGCAAAAGGAGGCGGAACAGACAAACTCAGAGGGGGAAGAGTAGCTCCCACTGAAGGGCTAGGGGCTGGACCCGAAGTAGGAGGATGGTGATGGAAAAAGTGCACGTCATTCTGAATTTCATCCTCAGTGATAGTAGTGAGAGCGGGGTTGGGAGGAGATGATGTTGATGCAGGGAGAGACTCATCAAATATAACATCGCGAGAAACAAAGGTATGACCGTCAGATTTTCGTTGGAGACGGTATGCCTTACTTTGACTGCTGTAGCCGAGAAGAAGACACTCGTGGGAGTGACTATCTAGCTTAGAGCGGTGAGTCTCTATAATGTTGGCAAAAGCTGTGCAGCCAAAAACTCGAAGATGTGAGATGGTGGGCTTGCGGCCATGCCATAGCTCAAAGGGAGTGGTGGCAGGATCGATGGCCTTGGTGGGACAACGATTTAGAACATAAGTGGCGTGATTGATAGCCTCACCCCAAAACTGTTTGTCTAGTCCTGCTGAAAACATCATAGCGCGGACAGAGTTTAAGAGGGTGCGATTTTTACGCTCAGCTACCCCGTTTTGCTGAGGAGTGTCAGGGACGGTCAGCTGGCGTTGGATGCCGTGTTCCTGACAATAGGCATCAAAGAGGGTGGATCGGAACTCACCACCGTTGTCGGAGCGTAGGGTCTTGAGCTTCTTGCCGGTCTGACGCTCGGCAAATGTGTGAAACTCCTTGAATGTTGTGAAGCAGTCGCTCTTGTAGTGCAGTAGGCGGACAACGGTATAACGGGAATAGTCGTCGGTCATGGTCATGAAGTACTCATAGCCGGAAAAAGTGCAAGGAGAAATGCGGCCGCTGATGTCAGAGTGGACGATTTCAAGAATTTTGGTGGCGCGGGTAGTGGCGGCACGTGGAAATTTTGTGCGGGCTTGCTTGCCATGCAAGCACGGAGGGCAAGTGAAATTGTGAATAGTGGGCAGATTTAGACCAATAACAGATTGATGGCGACGGAGTTGGTCAAGCCGGGTAAGACTGATGTGGCCAAGCCGCCTGTGCCAGAGGTCGGCGGTAGGAGTGACGAATGTAAGATAGGCAAAGCGCGGGCGGGTGACAGATCAATAAAGAGTGGAAATAGGTGTGTTAGACTCATCGACTATGTAAGGTGTAGATGCAAGACATGTAGGAGTGGATGAGTCAGCACCATGTGTGTGACGAGCTGAAAGCAGAGTGCCTACTGTAGAGTCGGAAATTTCTGTGGGAGGATCTGCAGAAAAATTTTCATCTAAGGGAATGATGCCGGAAGAAACATTCCTGTGAGAGGGTACTTCCATGGGGAGTACTCCTCCCATGTGGAGTACTCCGTGGGGGAGAACGGTTCCTCCTGTGGGGGAGGAACTTTCAGTCCCTCCCCTCCGACGGGAGTCAACCCTGCGCGGGTTGTCTCCCGACGGGAGTACTCCTCCCGCGAGGGAGGGACTGTCAGTCCCTCCCCTGCGAGGGGGGTCAACCCCGCGCGGGTTGACTCCCTCGAAGGGGGAGCTTCCCAGCTCCGAGGAGCTGGGAGCTCCTCCGAAGAGTGGGGGGTTGGCAGGCGCCGCCGCCGCCCTTCCGAGAAGGGCGGGGTGGGGGGCGGGGCCCGGAGAGTTAAGGCTTCCGGGGTTCGTGCCCTAGCCTTGGGGGCCGCCCCAGGAAGATGAGGGGGCGTGACCCCACATGTGGGACCGCGCCCCTTGGCTGGCGCCCCCTTGGTTGCCTTGATGCGGCGCATCCCCATAGGGGGACGTGCTGTTACCCTCGAGGCACGGATCGCCCTGATGGCGATCCGTGCCCTCCTGAAGTATAGGGACGCGCCGGTTAGGATTCCGTGCAGGATCGAGGTGGGTGCCCTGGTCTTGGGGCCATGGATCGTCCTCGTGGCGATCCGTGCCTCCCTCAAAATTCGGTGTCAAAAAGGGTGCGGAAATGCGTGAATTTTCAGGGAATGCGACTGTGTTAGTTGACTGCGACAGTGCGAAGGGGTGTAAAGGGAGGATCAGCCGTGGTCGACCACGGTTGGTCGATCTGCCACCACGGCCACCTCCCGGACCCCCCAGTCTTTTCCGAGAGGGCGTTTCAGGGGGCATTGTTGGAAGCAGGGATTGGGAGTGCTCTGCCTTCAGCTGGGCATGGTGTGCTTGGGGGAGTGACATAGTGTGCACGGGGATTACAGACGAGCCTAGCAAGTAGAGATCATTGCTTAGCGGGCATGGGGCAATTGGACGTCTGTTCTTGTCCTCTAGATGACAAGTACCATTACCGATAATGCACCACCCACCCTTGGAGTCAAACATTCGAGCTGAAAACAAGTTCTTCCGTAGTGCAAGGACGTGCAAGACATCCTTAATTAAGACGTTTTCGCCGTTAAGAAGTTTAACTTCAACATCGCCGCGACCTTCAATTTGAACTGTAGTGTCATCTCCTAAGAGAATTTGATCTTGAAGAGCACTTTCTCGTTCAGTGTACTTACAAAATTGATCGGGGTCGAATGCCATGTGATGGGTAGCGCCGGTGTCAACGTACCAATGACGGTCCACAGTTCGAGGTGCAAATTCGTTGTAGAGCTGGGTCATCAGTACTCGCCTAGTGTTGTTGTTGTTGCGCTGACGATTCTTCTGGTTGCGGTTCTTCTGATTTCCGCCTTGTTGCTGAGGTTGATTGGGCGGAGCGCTGCTGCTTGAGGCTTGATTTGGACAATTCTGGACACGATGTCCAGTTAAATTGCACCCGAAACACTGAATGTTGGAATCTGGTGTCCGCTTCTTAGAACGGTTGCCGTTCTTGCGTTGCTTGGGTGGTTGTCTCTTTCCTGCAAACAATGCGGTCGAAGGTTCATGCTGCATTCTTTGACGAAAAGTTTCTTCAGTGAGAAGAAACGAGATGAGATCTTGCAACGTCAAGTTGGTGTTGCATCTCATCACTTGTAGGAACATTTGGTAGCTGTCTGGCATGCTACCCATGAGTGTGAGCAGCTGCTCTTGTGCGCCTACTTGTACGTCTGCAGACGCCAGCTGCTCGACAATCGACTTGAAAGTGTTTACGTGCGATGTGACTGAGTCGTTCACCTTCATCTTGAGAGTTCGCAGCTTTTCTTTCAAGTGCATCTGGGTCACTGTGTCTTGCGCGGCAAAGTTAGAAGTCAATGTGTTCCAAGCTTCTGTTGCCGAGCGGCAAGAAATAATGTGACCGATAACAGTGTTCTCGCAACACTGATTTATTGCCGTCAAAGTATTCTTGCTCTGACGATCCCACTCCGCAATGCTACCTGGTCCGGTGGCAGGTAGAGGGTTAGCGGTAGTGGCTACTGGTCGAGGTACACTACCATCGACAATTCCGAGAACGCCTTCAGCGTCTAACTGGAGTTTCATCTTGTGTTTCCAGTACGTGAAGTACGTCCCATCGAACTTTACCCAGCCTTTAGTGCTGAACGTGTTCGCCATCGCAGATTTATCGCTGAACTACTGAGGTTCTATTGAGCGCTGCGATCGTCTAAGCGAGAAGCGTCCTTCACGCTTTAGCAATCAAGGCGTCCCCTGATTGCTACTTCACCTGTGCCTAGGGTCTACCTGAAGCCTATGTTATTGTGCTGGGAAAATAACAACCCGTAGCTCTGATACCATATAGGAAAAAGAGAGAGAGGATCAATGTGAGAGACCAAGTATGAGTAAGCTTGTTTACTGAAATGAATAATGAGGTAGGAGGTCCAAAGACCAGGTACTTATACTTTGGTACAAGGGCAGGCAAAGCCTGCGAAAGGGCATGAGCCCAAAAGGTCTGAACTAGTTGCTGTATGTTATGTTCATACTGTACATCCAGTTCTAACACTTCATTCATGTTGAGCATTAATGTCTCATTGTGTTGCATACCTCAACTAAATTGTAATAGTCATTCTGTTTGCAAAACATCTTCATATCCTCCGACAGTCCTACCAAAATCCAATCAGTTGCTTGTTCTAGACAATATGTTACAACATTGTTCCTCTCCTTGGAAAGTGGATCTAGTAGATCCAAAGTCTCCTTCTTCTTATGCTTGAGCATGTGAGCTTGGTGAGTATCTCCAGTTCTAAACCTTTGAAGAACGGCTTCCTCCAAGACATCCTAAGTAGCCATGGTGTTTGCATCTTCTCTTGCAATGTCCATCCAATAGTGTGATGTTCTTCTCATTAAATTAGGAAATGATCTCAACTGGTCAACAGTGACATCTTCCTTGTTAACCATAGAAAAAGTTTCAAGAAAGATGATATATGTGTTTGTGTCTTCCTGTTCTGACGTACTCTTAAAGTGAGAATACCTTCGCCTTGTGATGGTAGTAGTTATCCTTACTGCTTGCAAGTCTTGGGATCTGCTGGCTCCGCCTCTTCCTCCTTAGTAAGGTAGAGTATATTCTATACGTCAATCTCAAATAGTTCAATCTCCATGCAGTTTAACGACACTGCTAATGGATTGATTCTATAGAGAAAATGCTTGTTGATTATTACCTTAGAAGTAGAAGATCTTTGTTTAGGATTAGTCTCTCACTATGCCGCTCTTAACTAGTGCCCCTGGCTCCACATTTTGCTCTGCTCTCCTCAGGTCGGTGTTACAAAATTGTTACTCTGATAGACTTCCTTGAAGCTCCTAACTTAGCAGATGGCTTCTCTCTACTCACACACATTACTACTACCCGCTCTTCAACCAAAAGGTTGACCTTTGAAGTTAATATGTGTCACCTTCACCTCAGTAAGTCTTCTTCTCCTGCTGACACATTTATTAGTTTTCTTGTGAACGAGCTAATGCTCGTTGGCAGCCCCATCCGCCCGTAGCGAAGGCAGCATGGGGTAGAGTCTTCTTGCCGAGAGGCCTCGATCCATGCAAAGGCAACCGCATGATGATAAAAAGTTCCATGGTGAAAACGAAAGAAAAGAAAAAATGACGTTGCGATCTTAACCCACTTCTTGCTTTGAAAGAAAAAAACAAAACAAAACAAGTTTTCTTTCCTGCCTTTCAGCAACAAGAGGATATCGTCTATTTTCCTTCCACACCTCCAACAAGAGGAGGGTATCGTCTTGCGCGTGAAACTATCGAATGCTTCCTAGGTGGTCGGTTATACCCTTCATTGCAGTTTGCATGTAGTGGTAGGTGTTTCCTCCTTATATGCTCCCCAGTAGTTACTCTTCTACTGCCGGATGGTGGCAGTAGAAGAGTAACTCCGATTTCCCTCCCTTCCGACCGAATAAAAATTACCAACCTCAATTGTCAACCGTGGGTTTATTATCCTCGGAGTCAGATCCTACCATCAGGCTACATCACATGCTCGTCGCTCTAAGGCCTCCGTGGTAAAAGCAGGTGGAGGATCTCAGCCGCTGGGTGGCCTATGGTGCCATTCTCATCAGATTGCAAAGTCTTACTGAGAAAACTAGCTGAGAAAAGTCCGAAATATAATCTCGGTCAAAATTGTGGCACCCATGCATACATAGAGGAGGCAAATATGCACATGATTAATTTATTAGTTTATTTTTCATCAAAAAAGTTAAATAATAAATGAAATATATATTATATTAATGTATAAGTAGTGACGGGATCTCAGACTTGTTTCTTTTGAAGCAATGAGTTATGTTTTTCTTTCTTGCATCACTCTCCTCAATTAACATTCAATGTTTATCAAAGACTTTAAATTTTAAATTTAGTTTACTCTAAAAATTAATATAATATAACATTTATTTATTATTAACACAAATCGAACCTAGTATCACTAGGATTAATATATTCAAGAGACTTCATGTATATTACGTGAATCCGGAACATATTCCAACTATGACCGAAATCAATCTACATCAAAAATTCTGTCTCTGTCTTTCTGTTTCTTTTTTTTTTGGCTTTTCTCCACTTTCAAACTCAACAAACATGCATAATTTGTCCATATCTCTAGCGCATTGTACCATCCGCAAACATGACAGGAGATAGAGTTCTCTCCATCAGGAAAAAATAATTGTTCTTTGGGGGGACTGGACTCTGATAATCTAGTTCCCACTGTGCGAATGATCTCGCTAAGTTTAGGGTCCAAATAAAATGCCCTTATCAGGGACATTTAGGACTACCGTAGGCTAACCTTCCCAAGATATTTTTGAGAACATGAGACTGACTGCCTTTACGTTTAAAAACAACAAAGGTAGAAAAATGAAGAGACAAATTTTGAAAATTCTCAAGAATTCTGTACACATGGATTCCACAAGACTCATAGGGCAGTTATGTCCTACTTCATTCTCTCCGATTCTGGACGATGAGATTGAAGAAGATAATCGTTCTTACGTTGTTCTTACGACCCTCCTTTTTGGAACCCGAATATTCTTTGTTACACTTTTGATAGTATTGCCTCATGCTAGTATCACTCCTCTGATTCTATCAATCCAATATGGTACTCTCAGTTTCTTGATAGTGTAGCAATGGTCCTAATTCTCATTGCACTCTAACTCCAGTGTCAAAGAGATCACATGAAGATAGGAGGTAAACTGCTAAACAAATGACCCTTTTCCACGCGGAGATGCCGTCTGATATTGGAAATTTTCTTTTACTTCTCTTGTAACGTGTTTGAAAGTCGTATTATTGTTCTATTTACAGTCTTTGTCAAAAACTCTTGGCTTATCGATCCTTATAGCCTCTTTTTGACCAACGACTCTTGCTGACTATCCTAGGGAATCCGTCCCTTAACTCACTTTTTAGACTTCGTCTTTCTTGTTCAGTGGTCTCAAGAGGCACATATATGAATTGGACCAAAAAGTTTCAATTATTGCTCTCTCATCAACAAATATTCATACAAAAAACAACAAATGTAGTATGCAAATCAATTTTATAGTAATGTTTTGCTTGGTGAGAGGAGAGTAGTTATTGTTGTTTCTGCAGCTGACGTCAGCAGCATTAAGTTGACTAGCAATCTTATTTTCTATGTAAGATGAAGTACATTATATACATATATTATCCCTTTCTATAAATGAGAGCAACATAGACATGTAATCACTAGAAACCAGATCGTTCACATTTCTATGAAGTCACTGTAAAAATAGTTGAGCTTAAGAGGAAGTGTTGATAGATACAAACGGGAGATAGCGCAACCTCCACAATTAATATAACTCGGTACAGTATCCAATTAGGGCAAGGAGAACTGTCAAGACTAAGACTTCCTGGTATGCTCACACATATATTTACTCAACGAAAGTCTCTTGCGCATATTCTCTCCATAAAAATTGCTGCTTAGATTCCTTCCGTTATTATGCTTGCAGTCTTTGAACACTACGTAACTTCATAACTACAGCAAGAAAAAGGAAGACATTCTCCTAAATTTCGCTTGTATTTACTGGCTACATGAGAGTTTGTACTCTCTGCAACTGATGCAATAGATGTTGCAGTAGATGTTGCAGAGAGTACAAACTCATGTAGCCAGTAAATAGAAGCGAAATTGATGAGTTCTCATCTATTTCTTACTTTACTAATTTATTGTTTCCTAATTGCAACCATATTATATAGGCAGGTAACCGATCAATGTCCCTCTATATTAATTATAGCTGAAATCAAAATGGTTGGAAACAAAAGGTCTTCGATGCATATATTATTCATCTCCTGTTTTCTGCACGCGTAAATTTCATAATTGTCAAGATTGATTTATTGTGCGTTTCGTTTAATTCTTGATGGTGAAAAAGTAATTGCGTGTTGTATTTGTAGCTGTCTTGACATGGTGGAGTTCCCGCCCAAGTTCATAAGCCAAGCGAACGCGGCTGGAGTATCCAACATCCTCGAGCTGGATCTTCACAGGTTGGTAACACTTCCGTGGACTGTTTATAAACCATAAGAGATTGATCTGGGATACATCAAGGGCGACATGTTTTCGATGATTTACGCCAGTTACTATTTTACCCTGAAGTACATCTGCCTATCGTGACAGAGGTGCTCCGCAAGTTAGCGCAATAGTTAGTGTTTGAGCCTTGGAATTCACTTGCTCCAACGCTACCGGTAAACGCGTTCTCGACTGAGATCTCCGACCCGGACTTAGGATTAGCAGCCGTTGGGTCTACGCTGACTCTAGAGGCCGGCATGTAGCGAAGAACAACACAGAAAAATTACAAACCGAAAAGTGTATTATGCTTTGTAACAAATAGTTATTTTGTAATGAAGTTATTCAATGCATCTAAGGAAAACCAGCGTAGTCTAACATATGAGTCCACAACAAGCACCACCTTAAGCAAACTCTAAAATCAGATTCTTTCTCCAAGAAAGCAATACCTATAAATTCCGGAGTATTCTCTTACCTGAATTAGGGGTGTCAAAGTAATCATATTGAGTCTAGATTTGTCTCGCCTACTAGGTTCGCACTGCAATGAGAATTCTCTCCTTTAGAGCACCTGCATATTCACCTCCTTCAAATACCAGAGGTTTAATATATTACCTAACCGCTTCCTGCCAGTGAATAATGAATAAATAGCTACTGGTTCCCGGATTTGTTCATTCAGAAGCGTGGGAGTCTACTCATGCTTTATGGTTTATGTCTGGATTTCCCCGTGTTAATATTTATAAAGTATCTTTATTTTTCTTATCAACTTGATATAATATTTTCATTATATATTTATATATATTTTTGATAATAGCAAGCGATCAAAACTTCTCAAAAGTTCATCAATCATGCATATTCACCCTCTTCCAAGTTAAGAAGAGGAGAAATATACACACCTTGTCATTTAAGTCCTGATCTTTCCTCTTGGAAGGATTAGGCTATAAATTAAAGCTTAAATTGAAAATATTTCTACTCGTTCAAAGCAAAGATGTTTATACCAACAAAATGTTTAGTTTACGTAACTTGCTTATGGATTTTGTGACTGCAGTGGCCATGTGCTATCAAGTGAACTAAGTACAGTTATAGGTTTTTAATTTTAGTAATATAATTGAGAAAAGTAAATTTAGAAAACAACTGTCATTTATTTCTCCTCCTCTCTAGAATGTATTTTTAGTTGAACATCAGTCTTTTTCCCCATAAGTCTGCATTTTGTTCCATGTTGCCTAATGTATTTCACTAAACTTTTCTGAAGCCAATTGCCAGCCAATTGTATAATTTTCTGGTCTGTGTAAACAATTTTTTTCTTTTTCTCCTCGGCCAGAAGTGAATTTTGCATGCATTATTTTCACGGGAACTTCAACGTGATCCTCGTCATTTCTGCCGATAGGCATATGTGACGGGCAGAAAAATAATTTCACTAGCTATGAGTTGTTTGTTACGTGGTAGACACTTGCAAACTCAGATTCGTTACCGGTAACCGGGATGCAAGTTACTGTCCTTAAACTATGTTGCGGTCCGTTGCCGTACACTTTGCCAAAACTGTAAGGGAGACAAAAACGACATAAATACTTCTCGCCAAAAACAACTCTTACTTTTAAACTTTAATTTATCCCTCGGAAGTCTTGTGTATATATGAACAGCTTGCTTTCATGTCTATTACAGTAGTGTACTATGCACTGAAAATAAAAAATCATGTTCTGCTTGGGGGTCATGTCGAGAACTTGTGGTAAAACGATGTAGCACCAGCGGAATCTCACTAAATCAGACGCTTAAACATATATTCGAAAAATCTTGGACAAGTTTGGAAGAATATATGCATGCAAGATGAACTTCTGGGAAGTTTTGCTCGCTTGTTGTTATCGGGAAAATAGATAGTTTTAAGTGAAAATTTTATATCAAGTTGATAAAAAATCAAACTATTTTATAAATATTAATTATTAGTCTAAACCTAAAAACATGGGAAGACCTGGACATAAACATAAGTAGTGAATAGATTATCGTGCTTTTAAAAGTACTAGTATGGAAACCAACAACTATTTATACATTAATTACTGTGACTTTAATTTATTACCTAATCCTTCTGGAAGAAAAGGTTAGGTAATAAATTAAACCTCATGATACTTGTCTCCTCTGTTAAAAGCTGGAGGAGGTGAATATGCTGATAATCTGGAAGTTTGGAAGATTCTAACTTTTGGTCCATGATAGAAATTACTCGTTTGTTTATAAGATTTTTGGATACCAAATATGCATGCAACCTGAGCTTTCGAGATGAGAGAAAGAAGAAAATGCTCGATGGGGATTGGAGCAAGTCACATAGTTGAAATAGGTTTTGCAACGTGAAATATATATTAAATTTCGTTAACTTTTTCAGAAAGAAAAGATTAGCTTGTGCTGAAGAGAAATATTTTGTTAACTACCTGCATGCTGAATGAATAAGTTACAGAGCTCAGTTTATTCAGTCTAAACGTGATAGATTGAATTTAGCAGTTATCAATGCTTGAGCTTCTTTGTATAGGGTAAACAGTTGTCAAGCAAGCCCACGAGAAGAGAATAAAATCATACACAAAGAATTTTGAGAAAAAATTGAGAAACCTCATCAAGGTGTGGTTAATGATACTATCTTTTCAATGGCAAACTATTTAGAACAAACCCTTATGTGAAGAAATATGTGGACATAAATATTTCTACTAAAGAGGTTCGCGGAAATACGTGAACCTCTTTAGTTCATCTTTTGGTTCGCTATGATCAAAAATAATTCTACAGAATATTTCTAATTTTAGTATATAGAGAGCACCAAACTTCTGCTAGGTCAATAAGCAAGCTCGATCAACTTTGGTACAAACTATGCTAAAGAAGATGTCACGTCAGTTTGGGCACCTCGGCTAGGTTGGCCGAGTGCGGAGTGATTCTTCTAGACGAATCCCGGTAAAACCGTTAGTGCCGTTAGGGCGAGTTGGTGAGAGAGTCCACTAGGGGTATACTTCGTAAGTAGGACTTGGAGGCCTTAGTTCTTCAAGTTGAGCCTTCAAGCTCCTAGCTATGATGGATAGTCTTTGTGAGTGCAATCTGGAGTCTCTGCGAACACAGAGTGGATTTGGCTCGACTTTAGTGATTGTTTATTGCCCGTTGGCATGGTGGAGTGAGTACATACCGTTTATCACTTGAAGAACTCAGATTGTGAGGTCTGATTGAGAGCTTTCAGGTCGCGGATTTCAGCCGGTGGTATCTCCGGAGTGGGCAGATCGTTGGTATCTTTGATTTGCGAGTGCGCGCGTGCGCGGAGTGGTTCTTTTTGGTTGTGTGATCGATCGCTGTGTGGATTAGTAGTAGTTGAGTTTGTTCTTGGTCGAATTTGGAGTGAGTAGTGCGGAAGCGCTGTTGGATTTTCCTGTCACAGATTTTGGTGGTCAAGTTGAGGTGGACAGAAGCGCGTCAGCAGACGTCGGGTTGACATGGGTCAGCAATTTGTGGTGCTGAAGAGTGCAGTAGGTGCGCACTAGGAACACCATTCCAACACACCAAAATTTTTTCGATTTGGCGAAGGATCGAAGAAGTTACAAAGGAGGGTTCGTGGAGCAGAGGTGCGTGAGAGCGGAGTGCGAGAGTACGGAGGCGGAGCAGAGCCTGAGCCCGCGCACGCCGCAAGCCAGCTTGCTGGCGTGCGTGAGAGAAGTATGCAAGTTTCAGTTGTGTGAGAAGGATAAAACCAGCTGGTCACTCATCCCAACACTATTCCTGGACCTGGACACCTAACTTTGTAGTCTTAGCTTTGGCTTTATCACTAGACCAATAGCTCTTGGTGTCTTCTAAAGATGCGTGCAAGTACTTATAGACTTGTTTAAGGTAGTAGGAGACCTTCTCGCACGTTCCTAGAGAAGTGATAAGGCGACCCCACAATATTACGAGGAAGCTATAGTTGTGGTAGTGTTTGCCTATACGGTAGAGACGCGTATGAAGGCAGTTGGTGACAGTTGTCTTGGGTGAGCTAGTAAAGCTACCACGTAGATATTTTTGGAGCTACTAGAGATGTGACATCTAGTTAGTGACCTTAAGTAGCAGTTACGACGGTTGGTGATCATATATTGTGCATGTGGTCATCGAAGAGGAGACGTCAGTCCTGGTGGGACTGGGTTTTTCTTTATGTGAATGTTTGAGTGTGGAGGGTTATCGTTTGGACTTCTTGTGGTTGGAACCCTTCTATATTCTGCTTCCTATTTGTGCGTCGCGTTTGCTGGTGTTAGCGCTTGATTTCTGGAGTGAGTTCACTCTAGTGTGCTGTCGGTAGTGAGGTTGGAGTTGCGGACCAGTCAGACTATCTTTGTTTCTCTCACGGTGCGGTTGGAGTGACGACCAACAGACCGTGAGAGACTGCTTGTGGTGATGGCAGGTACAAGTTGTCCTTATCTTGACCGTCTTAGTAGAGGATATGTGAGCTCAGTAGGAGCGGGGTTAGGCAAGTGGTGGTTACGGTGGTGACAAAGATTTTGGCATTCTGGTTGGAGAGTGTGTTATCGAGATTCTCTCGTCACGGAGTTTGCGAGAGGTTCTGATGAGGACTTCTCGAATAGTGGGTATACACGGAGTGGGGTGAGGTACGACTACCTACACCATTGCTGTCGGTTGTTCCAGAGGACGAGTCAGACGTAGATAGTGCATTTTCTGATGGTGAGTCGAATGTCATCACACCGTTTTTGTGAGACATGTACGAGATCTATGGGACCACGAAGAGACCTCGACGTTACTCGGGTACAGTGAGTACCATCGAGCTGGATGACTTCATCCAAGAGTTTGACAGTTGTTGCGATCTGCAGCAGATGCGGAAGCCACAGCTGTTTACACCCTTCATGACGTGGAAGGGTTTGTTCCAACACTTGGAGGGACCGCCGATGGATGATTATCATAAATTCCGGCGAGACTACAATATGGAGATTGAGTTGTGGAGACAACATTGATCTCCCAACTACGTTTCTATCACTACTGGTGCAGTTTTAGGAGACGTAGCACCTACGAGTTTGAGTGCCGGTAGCAGTGGTACCTCCACAGGTGACGGAGTATCTACTATCGGCGGTGCGTCCACTAGTAGTGGAGCAAGTGGTAGTGTGAGCGAGATACCACCAAGGTTTAACCCTGTGGTTCAGTTCTTCCAGTGTTTGAGGAAGAACTATCAAAGTGTGCAGACCGACAAGTTGAGGAATCTGCAGGAGTTCCAGCGGAAGACTAGAAAGAGTCTACGCGAGGCGTTTACTCGCATGAGGTGGTTGATTAGCGGTTACCCAAGGGGTGACGGAAGCACAGGCAGTCCAGTTCTGATATGGGATACTAGATCGGGAGCTGCATAAGAGAGTCAGAGATGCCACTCTCCTTAGAGACACTGCTCCGACGTTAACGATTGTCTTTGGTTTGGCTGAGCCGGATTGAGCTCAACATGGTGGAGGAGAGGGTGGTGGTTGCTGGGTTCAGCAAGGAGACACCACATGAGACGACCACCTCTTCTCGAGGATCACAGGCTACGCAACAGCGTGGTGATGGCGGTGGTAAGGATCGTGGGGAGCAGTCACGATTCCAAGGAGGTGTTGGAGGATCTGGTGGACAGAAGCTCATACCGTCCTTCTCTAGTCAGCAGCAAGCAGATCCTTGCAGGATTGTCCACAGAAGAGAGATAGTTATGAGACGTCAGGGACGTCTCAAGCGGTACCTAGGCAATGTGAGCATTGCGGACCACCTGGTCACAATAGTGACCGTTGTTTTGATCTCCATCCCGAGCTGCGGCAAGGGAAGGCTGATCGTGGACGAGGCGGAGGAGCTCAGAGAGACCGTGGTGGTCGAGCTGGAGATAGAGGTCCAGCACCTAAGAGAGGACCGATCGGTCCACCGTCTGCTACGACGTCAGAAGCAGGTATGGCTGCTCGGATTGAGCAGTTGGAGCAGAGGATAGCTAGTATGGCTATGGCCCAGCAGAGATCTGGTGGAATAGAGACTTCCACGTCTTATGGAGGAGAAAGAGAGGACTTTGACTTCATGACTGACGTGGCACAGATTGAGGCATCTACGGCAGTGACTAGAGGTGAAGTACGTGCCTCTGAGCCACGAGGTGCGTCAGTGGAGTTGGATCCACAACTTTGTCGTGATGTGAATCATTTCACATAGTAAATGATTCACGTCTCTAGGAGTTAGTCTCTCTGAGTGAAGTTAAGACTTCAGACCCCCTCTACTTCAGCGGCCGCCCTGAATTACTCACTCACTCAAATGACTTGAAAATTTTTGGACAGTCGTAGCCCTGCTGACAATTTAACACAACCACGAAAGTTTGAAGCAATTTCCTCGATTCTACTGCAATTGACACTGAAAACCCCAAATCTAACAAAAGTGATGCAATTCTGACTCAACTCGAACTTCAAATTGGCATAACTCCTTGTTTATTGATCCAAATCGATCAAGAATTTCATTGACAGTGCTTGGCACGACAAGCTCTATCTTCATGTGCTCTCAGATTTTGTAGTGTCCTCACCAAATGCTCGAACTCTTTTTTAGACCTCTGTTTCTAAATTTAGAGTTTTACAAAAGACAAAAATGGACCAATGGGAGTTCATGGCTCCACTTGGTTGTCCTTTAGTACCCTAATCCACGTGGTAACTTAACTTCACTCATAAGCTACCACGTCAACTCCTCTAAAATGCCAACTTAAATCTTAAACTACCTAAAATGACACACAGCCTTGAAAGTAAACTTAAACCAGCTAAAAGCGTGCATGGGCAACACGTAAGTACAACCCATGAGCTTAAACTTTATGAACATGGTAATCTAAGTTATGTATATTGAACATCATAGAAAGTAAGAAGTCACTTGCACAAGCGCACAAATGCTTGAACAAGATAACTAGCATACTATCAGCCTACTAGGGCTTAAAACGTATAACACAACGGTGTTAATATATGCATGAAGGACTAGGAGTAACATTAAGCTAACTTCTATCGCTACTACTCCCAAGTGTCGGAGTAGAAGCGTAATCCGTAGCCGTCAATATCCATAGCCTCCAGAATCAACTTCTCTGACGTCTTAACTTCATTCAGAGAGACTAACTCCTAGCAGAGAGGTGAATCATTTACTATGTGAAATGATTCACATCACGACATCCACCCCCTCCAAACCTACACATCCTCCGGCATGTGCTAATCTCTTCATTTTTCTATTTGTTCCCCATCATCATCACTCTCCTCCGTCTCAACCTCTTCAAACACTGGGACGTCTCCGTCTCTTGTTGTCCTCTGCTCTGACTCCAGAAAATTGAACAACTCTACTGATCCTCTACGCCTTTTGAACAATTTCACACGTTTGCCAGCCACAGATAGCTTCAAAGGAGTACCATCCAACTCACGTAAACTGTAAGTGGCATTTTCATAAACATCTTGTGGTGCCCACAATTTACAGGATTCACGAATTTTTGAAATTTTTAAGATTAATAACTTGTTTGTATAACTGAAGAAGCGTTGTTACTTAAGATTACGGCTTCCTTAGAAGGAAAATGATCTTACGAGCTTTTTGTAATAAGAAGTTGACTTCTTCGAAAGACGACCGTCTTCCGAGAAGCGTCTTCTCAGTTGTGTCTTCCCAAGACGGAAGACGGCAGAAGACGAAAGACACGTATCTTTCGGAAGACAACAACCACGGAAACTTCACCACATAAGAAGTAGGTGCACCTACCAGGTAGCACCGAATAGGTTAGGTAGGTCGAGAGGGTCGAAACCCTTAAACTGCGAGGAAGATGCGCAGGAAGCGCATTAGCACATTTCAGCTTTCCGCAGCAAGAGCGCTTCTTGGTTGAGAAGTTTGATTCAAGAGTGATTGATTCGAGTGAGGAAGGCAGCGAGGTGAAATTGAGTGAGGTCAAGATCGATTCGAAGCTAGAAGGAAGGCAAAGTCGAATTACTAAGAGCAGAAGCATATCGAGCTAAAGGAGTTTTCTGTGAACTCCCGGAAGCTGACATTGGAGGACGGCTGAGTGGAATCGAAGGTGGAAATTTTGATTGATTGAGGCGTAGTCAAGAGCTGACGACGGAAACAGCTTTGTGAGGTCGCATTGGAGCTGGAACCAGAGCCGGAAGCGTGCAGAAGATCGAAGACAGCTCGGGAAGCAGACAGAAGATAGTAGAGGTTCTTCCCATGTTCTTTTTCCTTCCCCATTGCTTCTCGCCTTTTGTTTGGTATCCCCCGCGCTTCCCCGGTTGTTTGCAAGCAACCTGATCGATCAAACCCTCCATCCCTATTTTCTTATTGTGACATTGGGTGCAGAAGCGCTGGCCAATTTTCGTCAGACATCTTCTTGCTTCTTCGAGCTTCCATACCCCTAGCCCTCAAATTGGAGATCCCAGCTATCAATTTATCTACCCTATCATCCCTCTACTCTCGAAACCTTGAACAGAAGACGCTTCATAAGATTGGAACATCTTCGGAAGACGCTTCGGAAGCCAGACTGTCTTCGGAAGTGGACTGTATACAATTCGTATCAAGAGTGGATTTGCTTTGCTTTGGTGTTAAGAGAGACTTGGTACGAATCCCGAGTGGCTTGGTGAGTTGTTTTGTTATTTCGAGAAGTTGGAAGTCGGGAACTAGGCCTGTGCCTCCCGGTCTTCCAAGCTTCTCAAATCCACATCTTCCTAGAGAGACTAGAAGACTAGAAAGGCTGGCAGAATGAGCGAGAAGACGTGAGGGTCCGTTACGGGTCTCTTTTGTCCGACCCATAGCAGCCTATTCCTTCTTCTTCCCGAACTTACATGAGAGATGTGAGAAGTCTTGCTGGCAGAATCTGGAGAGAATGGTCGAGGGTCATGTCCCACCGAGCAGCAAGCTTCTTCTGAGTGTGTATGAGAGGTGAGAAGTCAGAAGAACAGAGTGCAAATGTCTTGAGTCTGTTGTGAGGATAGATTGCGCGTAGGAAGAAGAAGACAGGTGAGATCAGTGAAGGAAAGCCTGACTTTGGGAGGTCTTCCGAGAAAGACATTGAATCGGAAGCTGTCCCGGGAGTCTTCCCAGAGGCCACTGTCACCGCAGGAGCCCGCAACCATCTTCTGAACCTGTTATGCACTCTACGTCTCGTGAATCTTGTATCTTCTGATAGGAAGTAGGATGTAATGCAAGGTGGGTTGTCTTCTTGATAATCCATGCGAGGCCTTGCTTAGTTAGGATTTTTTAGATATAGCTCGGAAGACGAGAGCTATCTAGGAAGCACTGTTAGAATCCTGGAAGACGGAGTAGCTGTCTTCTGGAAGACTAGTTTCGTCTTCAAAGAAGTAGAAGCTAGACTATGGACACTTGGGAAGGATTGAGCCTTCAGCTCACAGTAAGTGCGTGTGGCTTAGTGCAACAGATTTTCAAGTATGTCGATGCATCCTCGAGGGTTGGTGTTACCCGCAGCAGAGTTGGCTGAGGCCAAACCCTTTCTCAAGGAGTTGGGTCTCGACTTCTTCCTGTGGGATTAGAACCTCGCCGACCAGGGTCTTCTGGAGGAGGTTTGGGCAGCTTTACCGCCTCGTAACCATGTACTTGCAAAGGCAGGAGTAGCTCGAGGAAGACCATCTTCCTGGACTGAAGATTGGTGGCGTAGGGCCTTCCACAAGTCAGAATCCGAGGACCGAGGTTATTGGCTCGAGAAGAAGATCTTACCCAACATCGTGAGTGAGTGACATGTGCCTGGAAGCACAACTTGCCTCTTCATGGAGGACAAGCAGGGAAGGAACGGATGGAAGGTAGAATCTTACCGGGAGCCGAAGAAGCGACTTCTGGCGAAGCTGTTTCTGCATCTCTTTCCCAAGAGGAAAGCGCAGAAGGAGATCAGGACGTGGAGTTCCTGGAAGCAGTGTGCTCCCCGATGTCCGGCCCCGACGAAGACAGGTGAGACCAGTGAAGGGAAGTCTGACTTCGAGAAGTCTTCCGAGAAAGACATTGAATCGGAAGCTGTCCCAAGTGTCTTCCCAGAGGCCACTGTCACCACAGGAGCCCGCAACCATCTTCTGAACCTTTCTCATACTCTACTTCTCGCATATCTTGTATCTTCTGATAGGAAGTAGGATGTAATGCAAGGTGGGTTGTCTTCTTGGTAATCCATGCGAGACCTTGCTTAGATAGGATTGTTTAGATATAGCTCAGAAAACGAGAGCTATCTAGGAAGTACTGTTAGAATCCCGGAAGACGGAGTAGCTGTCTTCTGGAAGACTAGTTTCGTCTTCTGAGAAGTAGAAGCTAGACTGTGGACACTCGGGAAGAACTGAACCTTCAGCTCATAGTAGGTGCTTGTGGTTTAGTGCAACAGATCTTCCATGTATGTCGATGCATCCGCGAGGCTTGGTGTTACCCACGGCCACTCCTTTCCTCAAGGAGTTGGGTCTCGACTTCTTCCTGTGGGATTGGAACCTCGCAGATCAAGGGCTTCTGGAGGAGGTGTGGGCCGCGTTACCACCGCGTAACCATGTACCTGCGAAGGCAGGAGTAGCTCGGGGAAGACCGTCTTCCTGGACTGAAGACTGGTGGCGTAAGGCGTTTCACAGGCCTGAGACCGAGAACCGAGAAGAAGATCTTGCCTAGGATTGTGAGTTCATGGCATGTGCCTGGGAGTACCACCTGCCTTTTCGTGGAAGACAGACAGGGGAGGAACGGTTGGAAGATAGAGTCTTACCGGGAGCCGAAGAAGCGACTTCTGGTGAAGTTGTTTCTGCATCTTTTCCCCAAGGGAAAAGCGCAGAAGACAAGGTACTTAGGAGATCAAGACGTGGAGTTCCTGGAATCAGTGTGGGATGACAGAGTGCCAATCTACTGGGGCGCGTACATCCACAACTATGTACAGACGGAGCTAGCATACTTGGGTACCCCGGCGGGAGGACATCTGACGCCCTTCTTCTGCTACTTGTATGTAGCCATGGGGGATCTTAGGGAAGATCAGCTGGCAGTGTATGGGCCAACGGAGCGACATGAGGTGAAGGAGGAGACCTCGGAAGACGATGACCGAGAGGTAGCAGCAACGCCCCCTCCCACTCTGATGCCACAGCTGAGACCCGGCTCTCACCAGAAGACGCTTCTGGTGAGGGAAGACGAGTCTAGTGGGTCGGAAGACGCCATGTCAGTGAGGAAGATGGGTCACAGAAGTGTACCGAGGACACCCATCTCCCTCATTCATTCAGGATCGGAGTCAGACTCGGAGGAAGACTTGCTGAGTACCCGATATGAGCAGAAGACAGCTTCTGTAACACCTGGGAGTCTTCCGAAGACTCCAGAAGACGAAAGATGGATGGGCGCTCCTACTGCGATGCGAGGAAGCGCAAAGAGGAGAGCCGCTCCTGCCACGAGGAGTCTTCCACCCCGGAAGATGAGAAGAGTAGCTTCTTCTCGTGCGCAGAAGATGAAGGCCGTAGTGGTGGAAGAGGCTTCCTTGCCTCTAGAAGACAAGGTCGACACCTCCGAGCGAGTGGTGGGGATGAACTTGTCTTCCGCAGGAAGACGACTGGAGGAGTTCAGTGCCTACTTCCAGAAGGAGATCCAGCCCGCTATGGAGTTGCTGGAGAGGAGAGCGAGGGTACAAGAGAAGCCCTTACAGCCTGGATTCGGCCTGCGCACCTTGCTGCGACAGGAAGACAGCCAGCAGAAGACGGAGTCGTTGGAAGCTAGTCTCCGCACCACGGAGAAGCTTGCAGCCAGGTACAAGGCGGAAGCAGCCGCTTCTGCCAAGGAGTCGATGCAACTTCGGAAGAGCAACCAGGAGTTGCAGGCGCGAGTACAGCAGCGCGATCAGGAAGTTCTCCGAGTGCGGGAGAAGATCACTGTCCTCGCAGAAGAGCAGACCACTTGGAAGATGCAGCGAGAAGCCGCAGAAGCGCGAGCTGCAGTGGAGAAGACGCAGAGGGAAGCAGCGGAGGCTCGTGCGCAGAAGATGCTAGCTCAGTCGGTAGAAGCGCTTCGGAAGAAGTTCAACTTCACCGCGGGTAAGAAGTTACTTACCTTAGCTAAGGAATGGGACAGCGGGTCCAAGACGAGGTTGGTGGAATGCAGAGATAGCATGTTCAGGTACCTGGATAGACAGATAGAAGGAGTGAAGACACTTTATGGTCTTCTCTCACTTTCGACACCTGCATCCGCATCTTCCCAAGTCCCAGCACCCTCGACTGGGTCCAGAATGGAGAAGGAGGAGTTCGATCTCGCTGTACACTTGGTGGTGACAACGTTGGAAGACGAGAAGACTCCAGAAGACGTCCCGGAAGACATGAAGACGAGCCGTCTTCCCAGGTATTCCGCATGGAGGAAGCGACTTCCCCGGACCCCTATGAGGTCGCCATGGTCCCTAGTACTGCATCTGTGCCTCAGAAGACCGAAGACGCACCATTCGACTCGTCTTCCCAGAAGACCATTCCGTCTTCCGAAGTCGAAGCCGAGGAAGACGCAGCCGCAGAAACAGCAGGGCCAGCAAAGAGCGAGGAGAGGGAAGCTACCTCAGTGGTATCCGAGGTAAGTGCAGGGCTTCCCAGCCCATCAGAAGTCGAGGTAGTAGCTCCGGTAAGAGCAGATCATGTGGAGATTGCCACCGAGCAATCAGAGTAGTTAGCAAATTCAATCGACACTTCCAGATTTAGTAGGATCAGACATGCTATCTTAAGGGTGGCAGTTTTCCATGTAAAAATAGTTAGGACCCCATGTGGCAGCATAGGTAGCGTAGGAGTAACACAGTGGAGGACTAATTGGGAAGAGGGACCGCATGCATGTGAGGTGACAACCTCTTGTCAGCGCCTCTCTCTCTCTCCCTGGTGGTCGCCTCCCCTGACTCTCGAGGCAGATGGTTAAGTAGGATCGTAGAGTAGGAAATGGAGCTCTGCCAGTTCTGCCAGTTCTGTAGAATTCTGTAGTAACTGAACATACACACCGATTCTACAGGCAGGCAGGCGAGACACATTTGAGCAGAGACCGTCTTAGCGCACTACACCCGTTGTTGGAAACATACGAATAGTCTTGGAATATACAGGAGGGGTCTGCATACTCGCACCAGCAGTGGTTCGAAGATGTAGATAGAAGTAGTGGACAGTCTAGGAACAAGGAACGGCATCCTCGTGCAGTCCTGTTAGCTAGGCTGGTGTGTCGAGGAGTAGACGCAGGAAGTAGCGGGAGTGAGCTTCCCAATGCCATTGTGACTTCTTCTCGGGGAATAGATTGTGGATTTGAGTGCAGCAGCTTCGCTCATGTCTTCTGGGTGGTGGAATGTATTGAATTCGCTCCCAATTGTGCATGGGAAGTGTTCTTCTTGAGTGGCGGTGAATGTCAACAGTTGTGGAGTGTAGCTTGACTCGTTCAGTAGAGCACTTGGGATCTACGTACGAACGGTCTTCTGGGTAAGGGATCCCAGAAGACAGAGCAGTCCGAGCAGCGAAGTGAAGAAGAAAGAAGCCTTCTTCTCGCAACAGAAGACGACATCCTCGAGTAGAAGACGGTGCTACAGTACTCACGTTTGTTGTCTTCCTCCCCAAACTATTACAAGCAGGGATGGCTTGTTAGTCAGGATCCGGACTAGAAGCCTGTCGGAATCTTAATTGTCCTTTTTTCATCCTGTTTTCTCTTGTTTGGATTTCTTCTTCTTCCCATCTTCCCTCATCTTCCCCATCTTCTTATCTTCTCTAGTGAGCTTCCGAGACTTCTATTGAGCTTCCGTGAAGGTGAATGTCGTTGTAGTGCTGCAGGAAGACAACTTCCGTAGGCAGAAGCTTGGGAAGGCTACAGGGGGCATACACCCTGTGATTTATCTGACCCGTTGGAATGTGAGTGTGAGAGTAAGGTGTAACGACTGTTCCTAGTCGACTTCTGCGAAGCCGGACAGCCTTCTGGAGGTGTGAGAAGACGAGCTAAACCCCTAGAAGACGAGAATCGCTTCGGGAAGACGGTATCGAGAAGACCAGAAGAAGCAACATGGAAGCAGGAAGATCGTCTTCCCGAGCTTCTCTGTGAATAGTTGTATGATATTGTAATTGGTAGCTGTTTGTTTGGGTCCAGAGCACCATTTGGCATGTCTGGAAGACGTGTTGTTTTGTGTGGTTTTGTGAGAAGATGGGATTTCTAGGCAAAACCCGTGTGTTTGTGTGTTTGAACAGATCTTAGAACTTAGAGCAGCGTTACTTGTGCAAATCCTCTGTGGGAACGATATCTTGTATACTAAATGGGCAAAAGGAGAAATCCTACGTCACTACACACTTCTAAGACAACATACGGACCAAACCACCTCTTAGAAAATTTCCGAACTGTAGAGTGTTGATTCTCTAATGTGCTGTCATACACCAAAACCCAATCTCCAGCATGTATGGGCTTCGGCCGGAGCTTATGGGTCTTGTCAAACCTGTCTTTGTTCTTGAGACGGGCCTCTTTCAGCTTCTGTTGTGCCTCCATAAGATCCTCCTCCTTATGTTCTAATTGGCTGATTCGAAGTGCCAGAAGTTGTACACGATCCATTTCTTCCTCCCATGATAAAGTAGCCCATGTAAGAAAGTCCTCTTCTGCTGGCATAATCGGCTTCTGACCCAACATCAGTTCAGTGGGCATGTACCCAGTAGTGATGCAATGAGTCGATCTGTCAGCCCACAGAGCAAAAGGAAGCAACCTAGACCACTGTCTATGCCTACCATCACATGTCTTTACCAGAGCTTGAACAATCGACGGATGCCCTCTCTCACTCTTACCAATCCCTTCTGGATTCATAGCAGTAGTGAGTTTTAGTTTCACTCCGTGTTGGGCGAAGAACTCCTTCGCTTCCGTACCACGCAACTCTCCTCTGTCTGCACGCAATCTTCGTATAGATCCGTACCTACATATAATATCTTCAAGAAAAAATCTACATATCCCTTATGTGGTCTTCGTCCTCAGAGCTCGTCCTTCCACAAAATTGGAGAGGTCTTCTCGAGCCAACACCAAGTACCTCATACCTCATAACCCAGGAGGCATTGCTACCAAATCAATAACCCATTGAAAATGGATACTGAGCGGATAAGTTGGTACCAGGCCATCCCTGTAACGTACCTTTGAATAAAATTGACAGTGCAGGCATGAGCTTACAAAGTTCACCACATCCTGATAAAGCCGTCTCCACCAATATCTCTCCTTCAGTTTTGTATAGGTAGCCAAAGCTCCCCGATGTCCGGCCAAAGCTCCCCGAAGCTCCTTCATCAGCCGTTGCTTGGTCTGCTGATCGTCTATAACTCGCAAAAGCGCTCCATCTCTTCTCTTTGGACGTTTCCAAAGATATCCATCTCGCAACAAGTAATCGTATGCCTTCCTCCTTATCTCTCTGAACTCTACATCACTCAAACCCTCCTGTCTGTTCAAAGAACTCAGATAAAGTCCAATGTCACGTAACCTTCCCATGTAGAACTCCTCTTTGAATGGCAGTGACTCCAGATCCGAAGTTTGCTGACTACACCAAACATCTCTCTTCTCTTCGTTCTCCACCTCTGCAAACATCTCATCCTCATCTGTGTAGCGAGCCCTAGACAACATGTCTGCAACTGGATTCTCTTTCCCGGCAATGTGTTTCAGCTCAGGGTTCAAACTCCGGATGTAAGCAATCCATCTCAACATTGCTTTGTCCGGAGTACTGCAGTTTGCTATCATACCAAGCAAAGATAAACAATCTGTTTCTAAAATCACATGAGCACCTATCAAGAACTCCCGATCTACCTTCATAGCAGTAACAGCTCCCCATAGTTCACGCTTTACTTGAGGATAGTTACGTTGTCTGTCTGTCAAAATTCGGGCTCCAAATCTAGAAACAAACCGCATACCATCTGCATCTTCCTGATCAACTGCCCATCCAATCGCCTTTGGACTCGTGTCTACAGTTAGTATCACATGCCTTCCTCTCTGATAGTTAAGTCTCCTCAGTATGGGTGGAGACTTCAGAATCTCCTTCAGCCGTTCCATTGTCTCATGATGCTCTTGCCGTCAAGTAAACCTCTTCCCTTTTCTCAGAAGCGCATACAAAGGCTCGGCAATGTGTGCATAATGAAGAATACTCACGCGAAAGAACACACAAGCTCCTAAGAAACGTCGAACCTCAGTGATATTCGTATAGTCTGCTATCCTTGCTATAGCATCTACTTTCTCTGGGTTCGGTCTTCTTCCAAATGTGCCACACAAATGACCAACCACCATAACCTCTGACATCCCAAAACGAGACTTAGTACCTGATAGAGTGAGATGTACCTCCTCCAGACGTGATAGAATCCTACCCACGTCATGAATATGATCAGCAATAAACTTCCTGCAACCATTGGAAGTCACAATCTCATCCTTGTCCTCCACCGGACAGCCTTTCATGGGAATGTCATCCAAAAATGGGATAGTGATCTCAGGTACAAATTCTCGCAACACCTTATGCATCGCGTTCTGCATATGTGCTACAGAGTTTGTTGCTCCCTGAGGAAGAGTGCACATCCGCATCAATCCCAAGGGCGTGCGCATGGTAGTCAAGTCTCTACTCTCCAAGGCAAGTTACAACTGATCATAACCCGAAAACAAATCTCCAATAGAATAGACAGACCTCCCAGCAAACACCTCAGCTACCTCATCAACCACAGGTCCTGTTCCCACGTTCCGAATCGTGATGTTGTTGGCAGGCTGCAAGTCTTGGATAAAGCGCAAAGCTCCTGACTTCTTAGGCACCGTGAACCATCGGCTGGAATACGGAGCCATGGAAGGCTCGAAGATACCCATCTGCATCTTCTCCTTCAATAGCTCAATGAGCTTTGGCAGCAAGGCACGAGGGACTGGAATCGGCTTCAAGTCCCAAGGCACATGAGGTACAGTGAAGATAACCATCGGAGCTATCACACTAGGATCCACACAACCAATCTCTTCAGCTGAAAAAGAAAATGCTCTACCATGACTGACAATCATCTGTTCAAAAATCTTCTTCTCTACTTCAGTCAAGAAACCACCCCCTCCTATCTGGAGTTGTTCGAGTGTTTCTTGAGTAAACTGATGCCCTATTCGTCCAGGATTTCTGAGTACAGGTTCAGTGGCGGCTGACTCCATCTGCTGTTGCGAATCAACAGGCAATTGGATCGCCACAGGCTTCACCTTCCTTGCTACAGCTTCATATTTGGCGTGTACTTCTGCTTCCTGACGAGAGCCGCACCAGCAGACTGCATCCTTCCATTCATTCTCCAGTCTCGGATGAGGACGATATCGCAAGTACGAGACGATCTCCTCATAGACTTCAGGAGAATGGATGGGGATCGCCACCCTACCTCCCAACTGTTTTTCCTTCCTACCTACTTCATCTAGCCAACGAACAAAAGATTGTACACCGATAAACTCTTGATACACACCAGAAATCATTTCATTTTCCTCCAGAGCTCCTATACAGCGTAGATCAGCTATACGTTTCTCCACCTGCCTCCTACTCCTTTCAGTAAGATCTTCTACTCTTGTAAATTCACTCCAATCCTCACAACTCAAACTCAACAAACCAGATCTCCAACTTGGTACTCTATATATATTCTCAGAACCTCGAGCAGCCTCCTCATTAGTCTCCTGTGATCCCTTGGGCTGCTCAGACGGGATCATAGTAGTCTTTGATCCTTCACTCTTGTTTTCCCGCTCTACAAGAGTGGGTTCTAAAAACCCTTACTTCTACAAATAGGAGAGTCCCTCAAGGTCTGCCTGTTTCGCTCGTGATTTGACCGAACAGTCAGAAATTGAACAGAACGTCTGTCATCAGGACTACGGATCCTAGCAAAGTGTGACCCATCGTCCATCACTTTGGTCTCCATACGCACTGCAGTGATATAGGGTTGACCAAGAATGACTGGATACGAAGCAGAAGATTGCACAAAAAAGTGCTGATCTACTTCTACATCACCTATCCTCACTCTCACGTTAGGACAAGCTCCGTACAACTCTCCCTTCTGGTTGTTAGCAGCACGCAGCACCCATCCATTATTCAGCTCGATAGGCCACAATCCTCTCTCATATATCTCTCGTGACATGATATTGATTTCGGACCCGTGGTCAACTAAAGCAGCAATAGGTTCAGGCAAACTCCCAAGACGTACCCGTGTGGCAGTTGTAGCCCGAGCCCAATGCCTCTTCTTGAAGTCACTGTCAACCGTTGGACTCTCCCCATCAGCTTCATCATCATCAGCTTCAATAGTGCTAGTTCTAGCAACTAACGCCTCCTGCTGGTACCTCTTGTCTCCAGTCTCCTGAAAACGCACCTTCCCAAACTCCACATCATTTACAGAAGCCCCTATCACATCTATCATTTGGCTCTCTACCTGCTCAGATATGACTTGCCTCTTTCGCTTGATGACATCAATAATCAGCTCATGAAACTCTCTCTTTGCGATACCAAGAACTTCTCGAAGCGAAAACTCAACCCGTGCATCTAATATCCTCTGCTCCAGAATGCTTTTAAGATCGGTGGAGGTCTCAATATCTGCAGCCAGCTTGTAAGCAGGCCCTTTCTTCTTCTCTTGAGCAGTGAACCTTTTGCCAGCAGTCGTTGGTTCCTGTTGTTGTCTCTGTACGTCCTCCATTGGACCTGGAGCAGGTGGTGGAGCCTGAGAGGTAGACGGGACATCCTCTGGAGGAGCTGCACGTCTTCTAGTGACCCTCCGTCCCTGTCCCTCTCTAGTCTCCTCTGGATTCTAAGTTTCAAGCTCAGAGGCATCTCGTCGCCTCTTCTCCTCTACAGAAGCGTCCTGCCAATGGACATGCTTATCTACGTCCAAGAAAGCTTTAATGGACGCTGTATCTACGGGATCTTTCCACCCTGTGACTCTACGGATAGTTTCCGCTCCTCTTTTCAACACCTCAGAAGGAACCTCAGTACTGCTCCTCTCAAGAGACCTATCCAGCAAAGTAGGGCTAGAAGAAACTTCAATATGCCCAGCATACACATCAAGATTCATCGGCGGTATTGTTACTGTAGTTATTGTTGCAGTTGCAGCCACTTGAGGTAGACTCCTCATACCTCCTCGTCCAAACTGCGTGTTTAATGGCTCTTCGGTAGAAACAAGGTGCAGTCTGCCATTTTGGTAGCGAACCACACCATCTCGTAGAGCAGCTGTAAGCTCTTGGCAATCTCCTCGAAGATGATCTGGACTGTCACACCAGATACACCTAAGGACACGAGCCCCCCTGGATGAGCAGCACCAGGCGTTGGTGGGAGCTCCCTATGTAAACCAGCCAGCTCTACTTTCAATTCACGCATCTGTCGGATCAACTCCTCAATTTGATTGTGCTGACCCTGGTTCTCAACCATCCTCTGAACAAGTACCCTCTGTGCAGGAACTGGTACAACTGGCACTGGAGGCGCTTCTACAGGAATAACAGGTCTAGGAGCAAGAGCCGGGGGCTGCTGTACTTGAGGAGCATAAGGTTGATGGATCACCTCTGCAAGTGGTCGTCCTCCTACGGCCACTCTCCCTCGCCTCTATCTTGTTAGAACGGCCACAGCATCTTCCACTCTTCCCCAATCCATAGTAACACCTCCTTCAGCTGATCGATCTGCTAACATGAAGCATAATCGATCTGCTCTAGCCTCATCGGTGGCTTGCAAGAAGAGCTCTGTCCTTCTAGCATCCAAAGTTATCCGTTCGAGCGTCGAAAGCTGTCGGTATCTTCGATCGAACTCTCTTAGCAACTCATTCAACCCCATCCTATGGCCAGGTTGCTGCTCAATCCAATCCAAAAAAGTCCTCCTAGTAACTCTCTCAGAATCCTCCTCCAGGAATTCCTCTCGGAGAGCTCGCTCAAAACTTGCCCAGACACCAAGATTTCTCCTCTGTACGTCTCTGACTTGATCTCTCAACTCAGGAATCACAGCCAACTCAAAACTTCCAATCATCTCTGCATCGGTCACCCTCACAAGCTCCATCTCTCCTCTGTACTCACGAAGATATCTGGAAATATCTCTGCCTTCAAATCTTCCACACCTATTCACAATCGCCTGCAAAGCTTTTGTAGATTTCAACTCACCCCCTCCGACGATCGGATGTTGTTGAACCAAAGCCACATATATCACTCCACATATATCAATTTACAACCTATCTCTACTCAACTCCTTACGTTGATCGCCGCAGATGCCAAACAGCCAATTCCCACTCAACTAGTCTTTTCTCCAGCAGATTTCTCTCCAGAACCTACAACCGATGAAGATTTGAAACTCCAACGCCTTGTATCCCTCCCTACGACAGCCTCAGCACTGAAATTTCTCAGAAAACCTGACCTTCTCAGTCTCAGTTCCAGTCCCTCCACTCAACTAATGCTCTCTTTCCACCAAATTCGCCTCAACTCAAGTCTGGTAGGTGAAATTCAGACCTCAAACTCCTAATCTTCTCTCTGCGTCAATCTCCCAACTCAAAACTATCAAGAATTTAATCCAGCGTCAATCAAGAGTCCCTTGCAGATTATCAAAACGTTCTCCTTCAATAAAACTGCCTCCTGTCCGATCAGAAGAAATTCTGCCTCCAAACTGCTCTCAGTCCCCCAAATACTTGTCCGTCCCTCTGTCGCGATCACCCCAATTCCTCAATTCAGTTCTGTCAGAAAAAAATTGATCTCCCTCAGCCTCAAAGCTTCTCCTTCCGCTTCAGCTCTCAGCTCTCTGTAAAAAAATCTCCTCAGAAAAGTGTCCCCCGATCTCCAGCCGTCGCAGGTACTTAACCTAAAAGCTAAGGGCCTAGCTTAAGCTGCCCCCCTGCTGTCCTTATAAGCACAGTCGCTTATCACAAGCAGGCCTCCAGCTTAAGCTGCCCCCCTACTGTCCTTACGTACAAAACTCTTCTTTCAAAAACTGACTCTCTTTTAAATAAAAGTACACAGCTACCTCTGTAAAGCAGACTCCTTCACTATAAAACGTCACACTGCTTCCCTTGCCATTGCTAAACCGACTCGATGGATAAATAACAGACTGACAAAAGTTTCCCGTGCCCTTGATGCCATCTTGATGCCACCCTGAATATACTACAAGCCATCCAATGTAGGTCGAAGCCTTAACACTTATGAGGTTGCCCCACAGGGCTTACAGCCCCCCCATATGCGCACCAGGTATCTCCCATAGTATATTCAGGATGGCATGCGGAGGCTTAGGCCAGGAAGTCCACGATTAAGGGAGATACCGGTCTCCCGCCCCTAGGACATGGCTGCACACCCAACATAGACTCCCATCCGGGAGGCCAACATGCCGGAATAGGAACCAGAGGCCAGGGGGGATTGATCTTGAGACCACTTCCCTCCTATGTAGGCGCTCTATCACTGGGATGGCCTTTGGTTCCGTTCAAAACTGTTAAACTTCCTGTACATATGCTTTTGCTAAGAAATTTTCTTATGAAGTCTTTACTAGCCTTCTCTACGCTAACTTCTGCATACAACTCCATTTTTAATGAACAAGGAGTCAAAACTATAGTATTTATGAACACCTACACACTCACGCTATCAGATTCTGAGTTCGAGTCACGAGCTAGAATCGACGGATTTCTCTCTTTCATACATTTCTCAGTCTAAAACTCGTACTAACTACTACTTAAAACACTTTCTGTCAAAACTGGAAGCACGAAGTCGCTCTCCTCGCCGAGCTCTGCATTCTGATGCTCTTCGACCTCTTTCAAGGTGATATTTCAGTTTAAGCTAGGGGGCAGCTTGTCAAGCATGACCCCAGCTTAGCTCCTGCCAAGCTTGATAAGCTAGGGCGCAGCTTCCCGAACAAATGCATGTTGAATGTCTTCTAAAGTTCCATTCCCGCACCTTGAACGTCATGCACTACGACAACGTTTGTTGTCTTCCTCCTCAAACTATTACAAGCAGGGATGGCTTGTTAGTCAGGATCCGAACTAGAAGCCTGTCGAAATGTTAATTTCTCCTTTTCATCTTGTTTTCTCTTGTTTGGATTTTCTCTTCTTTCCCATCTTCTCCCATCTTCCCCATCTTCTTACCTTCTTCTAGTGAGCTTTCGAGACTTCTAATGAGCTTCCGTGAAGGTGAATGTCATTGTAGTGCTGCAGGAAGACCGTTTTCATAGACAGAAGCCTGGAAAGGCTATAAGGGGCATACACCCTGTGATTAATCTAACCTGTTGGATTGTGAGAGAGTAAGATGTAACAGCTGTTGCTAGTCGACTTTTGCGAAGCAGGGGCAGTCTTCTGGAGGTGTGAGAAGCCGAGTTGAACCTCCAGAAGCCGAGAATTGCTTCGGGAAGACGATACTGAGAAGACCGAAAGAAGTGACCTGGAAGCAGGAAACGTCTTCCCGAGCTTCTTTGTGAATATTTGTGTGATATTTTAGTTAGTAGTTGTTTGTTTAGGTCCAGAGCACCTTTTGGCGTGTTTGGAAGACGCATGGTTTTGTGAGAAGACAGGATTTCTTGACAAAACCCGTGTGTTTATGTGTTTGAACTGATCTTAGAACTTAGAGCAGCGTTATTTGTGCAAATCCTCTGTGGGAACGATATCTTGTATACTAAATGGGCAAAAAGAGTAATCCTGTGACACTACATATAGTGAGCACCATTTTTGGCACCGCTGCCGGGGATTTCATCTTAGTAACTTCTGTTCTAAGCTTCCTGGATCTGTGTGCCAGTGGTTAGTTTCATTTCGAACTAACTTCGATTGTAGTGAATGTGTTGTGGGACTCTATCTTGGTAGAAGACAGGAACTGCAACCAGAAGCTGATAAGATACATCAGGGGGAACTGGAAGAAGCCGCTTCCCCGCTTCCAAGAGTTTCTTGGAAGACTCGATCTTGGAAGATTGCAGTGAGTACAACAAGAAGCAGGAGAAGAAGACGTTCCGAACCTGTGATCGGTTGTTCAGTCATTCAGTCTGCCGGATCTAGTATTAGAAGAAGAGGGACATCTCCTCTCAGCACTCTGGTGGATGCCTCCGACCAGAAGAAGAAGCAGAAGACGCACGGGTAAAGATCCTAAGTGGGTACATTCATCCCAGCGAACCGCTTCTAGAGAGCAGCGGATATCCCTGAGACACCAAAGGAAAGAAGAAGAGCTCAGGAAGATCCGATCAGTAGAGTTGGAAGAACCTTCCATCTTGAGCATAATCTTTGGAGAAGACAGAAGCCAACCAGGTGATCACGTGTATAAAGTAGATTTTGGTACTGGTTACTCGGAAGACGTCTTCCCCAGTACGGAAGAAGCTTCTCAAGGTGAAGAAAGACTAGAGGAGATCGTTCTAGACGTCTCAGAAGGCAACAGCGACAGTAGCTCTGACTTAGAAGATGACCTTCGTGATTCAGACAAGCCTGGACCTTCGAGAAGATCATCTCCACCACCTGGGCCTGAGGGAGGAAGAAGTTGACAGTCGCACCAGCTGGCAATCGACATGGCTTCCCACACTCGATAGAAGTACCATCCGTGAGACGATGATGCTGACGCGGACGACTTCATCACGATGTTCAAGACCATCTCTCGCTCCAACAAGGAAGACTCGGATGTCGACAGACTCCGTGTATTTCTCAGTTTGATCGTAGGGAAGGAAAGGAAATGGATGAGTAAAATGTTGGATGATGGGTTAGTAATGGCCACGTGGGCTACTCTGAAGGCAGCTTTTCTGAAAAGGTTCAGAGGAGTGGGCTATGATCGGATGACCCTCATAGAACTTCAGAGGCTTGAACGGAAGAAGAAAGAGACACTGCGGGATTACACCGAGAGGTTTGAAGACCTCTTGGATCACATCCCTCATAACCAAGGAAGACTCGGTTATTGTGCCTAGCAAGCCGTGGACTGGTACTTGGGAGGATTGTCTCAGGATATGGAGTTGTACTGCAGAAGAGGAGGAGGTGATGAATTAGTAGAAGTACAGAAGCATGCCGAGCAGTATGAAACCTCGAGCATCACTCGGAATATGACGAAAGACAGAGAGAAGACCTCCAAGAAGTCCAAGAAGTCGAAGAAGTCTTCTAGGAAGTCTAAGAGGAAGTCCAAGTCCACTGAAATTGATAACAGTGATTCGGAAGCATCCTCTCCTCTGAAGAGTCTACTGTCAAAAGTTCAGAATCAGAATCTGAACAAGAGAAGAAGACACTGAAGAAGAAGAAGGAGAAGACACGAGCAAGGGAAGAAGTTGTGCAGAAGATGCCTCAGACTCAGATCATTCAGTCTGCACCTGATCCTCGGATTGATGAAGTTCTGAAGCAGTTTGCCGACCTGAAAGTTCATCTTCTGAACCAGAAGGACAAGCGGAAGCAACCTACGGCTTCTCGGCCAAACCTTTGGTACAACCTTTGTAACTCTTCCGGGCACACCAGAGATCAGTGTACGCAGGACCAAGCTGTCAATTGGGCAGGCTGGGAAGAAGACGATGAGTGATATCTACACGATCCCAGTGGGGAAACTTGCTATAGGATCGAGACGATACAACCCTTCACTCCTACTCCTTCCGCCCAATATAATCGTTATGTACCTAGGGATAGAGCTAGTAATGTACAGACCAGGACGCCTTGACAACCTTCTTCATCACAACGACCTCTAAATCCTCTTCTTGGAGCATGCAATAATTGTGGAGAGACAAGACACTGGTGGTCCACCTGTCCTCATCCGAGAAGACAGATTAGGCAAGTGCCCTTGTGTGAAAACTGTAAGGAAGCAGGTCATTTCACAGGAAATTGTCCTCAGACCTTACGGCCAAGACAAAAGGTTAGATTTGCAGAGACCACGCCTTCTGCAGAAGCTGCACCAGCTTCTAAACTCGAGTTAGCAGTGGTACAGCACATCACGGTAGAAGAAGAAGATCATATGGATTGTACGGATTGTCTCCATATCGAGGAAGACAAACCAGACCCCGAGAAGCGTGAAGGAAAGAAACCTCAGCTGCAGAAGACGACTGCAGCTCAGAAGACGAAGTCACTTGAAGCAGCTTCCTCTTTCACTTTGGCGGACGGCACTGTTTGGAGCCCTTGCCCGGATTCAGACAGTTGGCCTCCAGAAGAAGTCCTGGATGAAGCGGTGTTCAAGATAAGTACCAGAAGCAAAGGGAAGTTAGAATCCCGTCAGAAGGAGATCAAGAAGAAGAAGCAGCGAAAGGAGAGGTCATCTTCCCCTGAGCGGTCTTCTTCTCCTACTTATGACCGAGAAGATCCGGAGTACTTTGCTCCTGACATTAGGCAAGAAGTTGAAGCGATCATGCAAGAAGAGCAGGAGAAGCGACGGAAGATAGTACAGCAGCTTCCTCCACCGACTACGGCAGTCCTTGTCGCACGGGAACAGCCCCCAGTCGAGAGAAGACACCATCTTGGTCTTCCATCCAAGGAAGCAGCTACTACATCTTCTCTGTTGGAAACACCAGTCACTCTTCTGAAGCGATCCCTTTACGACTTCTTGCGAGACTTGTGGAATCAGAAGGCGGATGTAACCTTCCAACAGTTGTTGGATGACAACGCTGGTTATAGGAAGTTGTTACAATCCGTGCTTCAAGGATTTACGTGAAGAGGAGGACAACTAAACTTCTCCAGAGCACCTCGATCTTTAAGGATAGAGCATGAGGACTTGAGAGCCCCAAAACTTGATATGGAGATCCATAGCTGTCTTCTGAAGAAGGTACCTATTGATTCCGGCTCCGGAGTTAACATCATGACTGAAGAAACGGCGCATGCCCTAGGCTTCATTGAGTTCCAGTCTACTCCGAGAATCCTCAGAATGACGGACCAGACCAGAAGACGACCTTTGGGACAACTGAAAGATGTCTTGACGGTAATTGGAGGAGTATCTTTTTACCTCACTTACATCATTTTGCAACCTGTACATAGGGTTGGATATCAAGTGTTATAGGAAAACCATGGCTGTATGCTGCAAATGTAAATACCGATTGGAGAAGACATCGTTTGAGATTTCCCAATCCTACATCCAAGCCAGGTGAGAAGACCAAGATCTCGCTTCCTTGGATCAAGATTGAACACCAAGGTGAGACTCCTTCTACGACAGAGGGGTATACTTCAGAAGACTCAACTGCGTCTTCTGACATGGATGAACGATATGATGAGTTGGTGGTGAATAACTTGTGTACTACAGAAGTAGCAGAAGAAGTGATTTGTGGATACATTGAGTGCTACGAAGTTGCGGAAGAAGAGCTTCCAGAAGACGAAAGTATCGTCTTCCCTTCGGAAGATCCGACAGTTGGTCTTCCAGAAGACGAAGATACCGTCTTCCCTTCGGAAGATCCGACAGTTGGTCTTCCAGAAGACAAATCTGAACCGGAAGAAGCTCCCAAACCGGAATACTTTGGTGCTAGTAAGTACAGTCACACTGAAGGAATGGTAAACCCGGATGATCTTCAAGAAATGGAGGTTGCTCCTGGGAAGAAGCTGAAGCTTTCCAAGGTGATCGAGGACCAACAGTTGGAAGACTTTCGAGAACTTCTGACGGAGTTCCAGGATGTCTTCGTGTGGATCATAGAAGACATGAAGGGCATACCTCGAGAGTTGGGAGAGCATCGCATTGACTTGCTGGAAGGCGTTGTTCTTGCACGACAGAGGCAGTATCGGCTCAACCCCAAGTACTCGCTTCTAGTGAAAGACCAGATCGACCGATACTTGAAGACGGGAGTCATCTTCCTAGTGCTTAGCAGTGAGTGGGTAGCTCCTATTGTCATCGTGCCAAAGAAGCAGACAGGTAAGATCTGAGTGTGTCAGGATTTCCGGAAGCTGAACTTGGTCAAGAAAAAGGATCACCATCCTTTACCGTTCACCGATTCTGTGTTAGACCAAGTAGCAGGACATGAGTTCTACAGCTTCCTGGATGGGTATTCTGGGTACAACCAAGTTTCAATCAAGAAAGAAGAAAAGTTGAAAATCACTTTCATTACTGATTGGGGCACATACGCGTATAATCAAATGCCGTTTGGTTTATGCAACGCGCCCACCACATTCTAGAGACTGATGATTACAGAGATCTTCTTGGATGATTTCTGTGTGTTTGGATCAAAAGAAGACCACCTGATATTTCTAAGGAAGTGTTTTTTGAAGTGTAGAGAACATCGTTTGGCTCTTCACCCTGAGAAGTACTTCTTCGGTATGTTAGAGGGAATTTTGCTAGGACATAGGATTTCTGGAAGAGATATAGAAGTCGACTGTGCTAAGGTGGAAGTCATCATGAAACTTCACCCACCTGCTAACCTGACTCAGTTGAGAAGCTTCCTGGGCAACGTAGGATACTACAGGAGGTTTATTGACAAGTACGCAGAGGTAGCAAGAAGACTTACCAAGTTGCTGAAGAAAGACGAACCTTACATTTGGTCTTCTGAGCAGCAGGAAGCATTCGAAGAAATGAAGAGGCTTCTGTCGGAATCCCCTGTCCTAAGACGACCTGATTGGGAGAGAGTCTTCCATATTTATGTGGATGTTTCTGCTTTCGTCATAGGTGTAGAAAGATCGATACTTCGAGGACACTCCAAGAAGAGAGAGAGCGAGTAGACAAGGAAGTAAAATAGGAATGAGATGAGAGAGGCTTTGCCTCTCTCTGTATATATAGTGGAGGTGAGTACAAGGGAAACCTTAATGGTGGGTTAGCCCTCTAACTAACTCTAACAACCCTAACCACTCCGGCTAATGATAGCCGTCGATCTACTAGAGCTTGGGACTATATCAACACTCCCCTTCAAGCTCATCTCTACATCCTGTACTCCTAGACAATGTCTGAAAGCATCAAACTTATCTCTAGGCAATGCCTTAGTGAAGATATCGGCAACCTGATCTCCTGTGCTCACATAACTGAGCTCAATCTCTCCTGCAAGGACATTCTCTCTAATAAAGTGATAGTGCACCTCAATGTGCTTCGTCCTCGCATGGAAAACAAGATTACTAGCTAACTTCATGTTGCTAATGTTGTCTGTATATACAACAACAAGATCTGTACACTCCACACCAATATCAGATAGCAAACATCGAAGCCAAATCGATTCGCATGTTGCGTTCGTTGCTCCTCGGTACTCTGCTTCCGTGGACGACAAAGCAACTGTGGGTTGCTTCTTAGAAGCTCAGCCTATAGCAGCGCTTCCAAGTCCAAAAGCGTAACCTGACGTGGATCTCCTGTCGGCACTTCCTGCCCAATCAGCATTTGTGTAGCCATGTAACAACAGTGGTCCACCGTATCGATAGTGAAGTCCGTACTGCATCGAGAACTTCACGTAGCGGAGGATCCGCTTGACAGCCTCAAAATGTGGTCTCCGTGGTGACTGCATGAATTGACTAATCAGACCGACAGCATAACTCAAGTCTAGTCTGGTGATGGTCAAGTAGATAAGACTCCCAACCATCTGTCTGTACATGCGTGGATCATCCAGCAACTCACCATCCTCTGCTCCTAGCTTTACCCCTTGCTCTAATGGTGTAGCAATGGGTTTGCAATCAAGCATACCAAATCTCTCAAGCATACTGAGAGCATATTGTCACTATACAAGCCAAACATCCTTCCCATCTCTAATGAACTCCATAGCAAGAAAGTACTTGAGTTCTCCTAAGTCCATCATCTCGAACTCGGATTTCAAGTGATCCTTGATCTGGGAAATAAGCTCCTCAAAGTTACCGGTAATGATCAAATCATCAACATAGATGATGATCACAACAATCCGGTCTTGTATTCGCAACGAATACAAGGTAGAGTCTGAACTACACAGGTGGAAACCAAGAGACTGCAAGTAAGAATTGATCTTTGCATACCATGCTCTTGGTGCCTGTTTCAGACCATAGAGAGCCTTCCGTAACTTACATACACGGGAAGGGAACTTAGGATCCTCATAACCAGGAGGTTGCTGCATGTAGACCTCCTCCTCAAGATCGTCATTGAGGAAGACGTTCTTGAAGTCCATCTGGTGCATCTTCCAACCTTTCTGAGTTGCAACTGCAACTGCTGTTCGAATAGTCACCATCTTCGCAACAGGAGCAAAGGTCTCCTCAAAATCCACTCCATGTTGCTGTGCGTAGCCCTTAGCTCGGTACAAGTTCAGATTGGTATCTGAACTTGTACCGACACACGGTACCATCCGAGTTGCGCTTGACCTTGAAGACCCACCTGCAACCAATCGCTTTCTTACCCTGAGGTAAATCTACCAACTCCCAAGTCTGTTGGTGATGAAGCGCAGCAAGTTCAGCTTCCATAGCACTTACCCATTGGGCCTTGTGCATCGCCTCCTCAAACGAACTCGGTTCCTGTTCCTGAAAAACATTGGCCATATATGCATGGTGCGTAGCAAGAAAACCTTCATGCATATATCTACTCACTGGATGTTTTGCCCGCTCAGATCTGCGAGAGGTAATCGGTGCACTAGTCACCTCCCCTTGCAACTGATCTGACGTAGACGCCAAGGTCTGGGACAAAGTATCTAGTGGATGTGGAAGATCCACATATATGGATGAGTCAAACATACGCTGCAATAGCACACGCTCATCCTGTGTAGAAACTACACTAGTTCCACTAGGCTGTGTTACGTGGACTCCAGCGTTAACAACAGCTCTATGTGCAACAGACTCTGATCTGGAATCAGTGACTTCTCCAGATCCTCCACTCAACGTACTACTCTGAGGTACTACAGTGGACTGACTCGTTGGTTCTACAGTAGGTACAAGGATGGCTACGACAGGTGCAGGTGCAAACCAAGACTGTAGCTCATCAAACACGACATCTCTGCTGATATAGAACTGCTTGGACGAAGGATTGGAGCACCTATATCCTTTCGTATTAGAAGCATAACCAAGGAAGATACATCTATCTGCTTTCGGATCTAGTTTCTTACGTCTTTCATCAGGTATGTGCACATAACAGATACATCCAAAAACTTTAAGGAAAGAGTAATCAGGCTTACTGTCTGTGAAGACCTCCATCGATGTCTTGTTGTGGACTGTCGTTGTAGGCGTCCGATTCATCCGATACACCGTACATGAAACAGCTTCTGCCCAGTAAGGTCTATGCATGGTCTTCTCATTCAACATCGCACGAGCAACTTCTGCTATGTGTCGATTTTTGCGCTCCGCAACCCCGTTTTGCTGCGGACTGTAACTGCAGGTCTTCTGGCGTCGAATGCCATGCTCACGCAGATATGCATCGAACTCTCCAGAAAGAAACTCACCTCCTCCATCAGATCTCAGATAGAGGATAGATGCTCCAGATTGTTTCTCCACCAACTTGCGGAATGTCTGAAATGCTGACTGTACTTCGGCAAAAGACTTGTTTCTCAACAAATAGATCCAAGTATAACGCGAATGATCATCAATGAACGACACGAAGTACTGGAAACCGGTCATACTTGGCTGAGAAGCAGTCCATACATCAGTGTGAACAAGCTCCAGAAGCTTGTTCGCTCTACTACCTGATCCCTTAAAGGACTGTCTAGCTTGCTTGCCGAATTGACATGCTGCACAGACTCCAGTGGGCTTACCGGATTTGAATTTGGGCAGACCTGTAACCAGGTCAGAACTCAGAAGGCTTTTCAGCCTCTGAAAGTTCATGTGCTCAATTCGCTTGTGCCAGATGTCAATATCAGACACTACTGGATCACTCTGTCCATACATGGCAACCTGTAACTTAGGCGTAGATGCATCTAGTTTAAACAGCCTACCACTCTTGATACCTCGAGCTATGACAGTGCCATTCGAATCTTCAATAAAGCATCCATGAAGCGCACTTGCAGACCCTGCTCTATCAACTGTCCTACAGATAGCAGGTTTCTAGTCAACGTGGGTACATGTAAGACATTCTGTATACCAGTAAACGTTGAAGCAGGAATGTCAAGTGGAATGTTACCTTTGTGCTGGATCTTGTGCTTGGTGTCATCTCCTGTCACCATAAACTGTGGAGTCTCCACATGCTCGAGTGAACTAAACCACTCCCGATGAGGAGTCATGTGACTGGTGGCGCCGGAGTCGATCACCCAGTCAGTCTGTGGCTCGAAAGCCGCATAACTCTGATGCGTAGTAATCAGCAACTGCTCCGAATAGACATGCTCAGTGACTGCATAGCCTTGCTGGTTGCTGTTACCTTGTTGGGGGTTGTTGTTGTGTTGTCTCTGATCGTTCTGCTTCTTGTAGCACTGATTCGCATTGTGGCCTTGCTTCTTGCAGTAGTTGCAGGAACCAGGCGCTCTTCTCTGATTGTTGTTGGAACCAGATTGTTGCTGGTTCTGCTGGTTTGCTGATTCTGCTGCTGCTGCGATTGCTGTTGCTGTCCGCGACCCCGTCCACGTCCAGCACCTTTGCCACGACCCCTACCTCGAGATCCTCCAGAACTTACAAAATAGATAGATTCTTGCTGACCCGTCGAAGTAGAACTCCCCAGTAGACGCACCTCCTCTCTTAACATCATAGGAACAAACTCATCAAACCGCGGAAGAGGTTCTCTGGTCAAAATCGATGTTATGAACTGTTTGTACTCTGCAGGCAATCCTTGCAATGTGGCTCCGATCAAGATAGTGGGATCAATCTCGACTTTGACAGAAGATAGCTGATCCGCGAGCTGCTTGACATGGTTCACATAGTCGTTGATGCACATCGACCCCTTCTTCACTGTGTTGAACTGCTGCAGCAATGCAGCTTCCGCGCCTCTGTTCCAGATTGAAACAGACGCGATGTAATATCCTGATTAAGGTAATTGTTAACCATGCGTATGATTGAGACACGAAATTGCCATCTGTGTTATGGACTTTCAGGATTTCACCCAAAGTCACAATCCAGAAGACACCCTTCTACCTAACTTATGGCATGACACCTATTGTGCCCATGGAGTTAGAGGTCCCTACTTATAGGTTAGCCGTGACTGAACGTATGGAAGAAGAGGAAAGCCAGGAGCAGCGTCTTCTGAACTTTGTAGAGTTCGAAGAAGACAGGAATGCAGCTTTGGAGAAGACGTACGAAGTACAAGCGCAACGTAAGGTGAACTATGATGACAAGCTGAAGAAGGTGACCGTCGTAGATGGAGACTTGGTTCTTCTCTACGACAATCGACATCTTAAGTTCCCTGGGAAACTTCATCTTTGCTGGATGGGTCCTTACCGCGTCTTGGAGGTCTTCACCAATGGTTCCTTGCAGTTGGAAGAGTTAGACGGTACGTTGATGACCACTCATGTAAATGGGTGACGTGTCAAGAAGTACTGGACGTGAACAGAAGTGCTGAAGCGCTGATGTTTGCGGGGACGCAAACATGTGAGGGTGGGCATAAGTGGCGCTCACAATTTACACGATTCACGAAATTTTGAAATTTTTAAGATTAATAACTTGTTTGTATAACTGAAGAAGCGTTGTTACTTAAGATTACGGCTTCCTTAGAAGGAAGATGATCTTACGAGCTTTTTGTAATAAGAAGTTGACTTCTTCGGAAGACGACCGTCTTCCGGGAAGCGTCTTCTCATTTGTGTCTTCCGAAGACGGAAGACGGCAGAAGACGGACGACGGAAGACAGAAGACACGTATCTTTCGAAAGACGGCAACCGCAGAAACTTCACCACGTAAGAAGTAGGTGCACCTACCAAGTAGCACCGAATAGGTTAGGTAGGTCAGGAGGGTCGAAACCCTAAACTGCGGGGAAGATGCGCAGGAAGCGCATTAGCACAATTCAGCTTCCCGCAGCAAGAGCGCTTCTTGGTTGAGAAGATCGATTCAAGAGTGATTGATTCTAGTGAGGAAGGCAGCGAGGTGAAATTGAGTGAGGTCAAGATTGATTCGAATCTAGAAGGAAGGCAAAGTCGAATTACTGAGAGCAGAAGCATATCGAGCTAAAGGAGTTTTCTGTGAACTCTCGGAAGCTGACATTGGAGGACGGCTGAGTGGAATCGAAGGTGGAAGTCTTGATCGATTGAGACGTAGTCAAGAGCTGACGGCGGAAGCAGCTTTGTGGGATCGCATTGGAGCTGGAACCAGAGCTGGAAGCGCGCGGAAGATCGAAGACAGCTCGAGAAGCAGACAGAAGATAGTAGAGGTTCTTCCCATGTTCTTTTTCCTCCCCCCCCCCCCCGCTTTTGTTTGGTATCCCCCGCACTTCCCCGGTTGTTTGCAAGCAACCTGATCGATCAAACCCCCCATCCCTATTTTCCTATTGTGACATTGGGTGCGGAAGCGCTGTCCAATTTCCGTCAGACATCTTCTTGCTTCTTCCCGAGTTCAATTCGAGCTTCCCTACCCCTAGCCCTCAAATTGGAGATCCCAGCTATCAATTTCCTTATCTTATCATCCCTCTACTCTCGAAACCTTGAACAGAAGACGCTTCAGAAGATTGGAACATCTTCGGAAGACGCTTCGGAAGCCTGTCTGTCTTCTGAAGTCTGACTGTCTTCGGAAGTCGACTGTATACAATTCGTATCAAGAGTGGATTTGTTTTGCTTTGGTGTTAAGAGAGGCTTGATACGAATCCCGAGTGGCTTGGTGATTTGTTTTGTTATTTCGAGAAGTTGGAAGTCGAGAACTAGGCTTGTGCCTCCCGGTCTTCCAAGCTTCTCAAATCCACATCTTCCTAGAGAGACTAGAGGACTAGAAAGGCTGGCAGAATGAGCGAGAAGACGTGAGGATCCGTTACGGGTCTCTTTTGTCCGACCCATAGCAGCCTATTCCTTCTTCTTCCCGAACTTAGAAGAGAGATGTGAGAAGTCTTACTGGCAGAATCTGGAGAGAATGGTCGAGGGTCATGTCTTCCCACCGAGCAGCAAGCTTCTTCTGAGTGTGTATGAGAGGTGAGAAGTCAGAAGAACAGAGTGCAAATGTCTTGAGTCTGTTGTGAGGATAGATTGCGCGTTGTCAGGTTGAGAGTCTTCCTGGGAAGGGCGAACCTTCTGGCTGTGATATGAGCTTGAAGGCTGTGTTCAATCTACTCAAGGAAGCGTTGGGCTTCAGGCTGTGGCTGGTTTACTCACAGGATAGGCTTCAGGTCTCAAGGTGATACTGAAAAACACTCATATAAGTCTCTTGGCTCTTTTGACATGTTCAGGAAGTAAAGTTCAGACTTAACTAGCAATGATAAGATCAGATGGCGAACTTTGACACTCAGATTGAGAAATATGTGAAGATTCAGACTTCAGAACTCCTCCTACATGTCAATGACGTCCTACTGGATACACATACCAAGTTTCAGCTTCAGATCAATTCAGAGCACTAAGATATGAGTAGAAACTTTCTGAGTAGAGAAATTACGGCAATTTCTGGTACCCAGACAGCTGTTTCGACCTAGAACAAAGAATTGGCTCGATCACTTTGGGAAATTCTTACAGGATTTGCAGTACACAGCTTGCTGAACACTCCTGTGAAGTTGGGCCTCCTGATTCCACACAGAACTCCAGATCTCGCTCTCTGAAGTTGCTGTTCCAGATTGAGAGCTTTTCGGACCCCCCTGCTTCAGCGGCCGCCCTGAATTACTCAGTAACTCAAATCACTTGAAACTTTTTTGACAGTCGTAGCCCGGCTGACAGTGAACGCAACCACGAAGGTTCGTAGCGATTTTCTCAATTCTGCTGCAATTGACACTCAAAACCCCAAAATCAACAAAAGTGATGCAGTTTTGGCACAATCCGAACTTCAATTGGGCATAACTCCTTGTTTATTGATCCAAATCGATCAAGAATTTCACTGACAGTGCTTGGCTCGACGAGCTCTATCTCCTTGTGCTCTCAGATTTCGCAGTGTCCTCACCAATTGCTCGAAATCCACTCTAGAGCTCTGTTTCTAAACTTAGAGTTTTGCAAAAGACAAAAATGGACCAATGGGAGTTCATAGCTCCATTTGGTTGTCATTTTGTGCCTTAAACTACCTGGTAACTTATCTACACTCATAGGCTACCACGTCAAGCCCCTTAGAGTGCCAGTCAGTACCAAGTAAAACTTAAACTACCTAAAACGACACGCAGCCCTGAAAAATAACTTAAATTAGCTAGAAAGCGTGCATGGGCGACACGCAAATACAACCCATGAGCTTAAGCCCTATCTACATGGTAATCAACCTACTAAGACTCAGAATATATAACATCTTCCAAAAATGGACTTCTCTAAGGTCTTAACTTCACTCAGAGAGACTAACGCCTGACAGAGAAGTGAATCATTTACTATGTGAAATGATTCACATCACGACAGCGTAGGAAGAGGAAGACAGGTGAGACCAGTGAAGGGAAGCCTGACTTCGAGAGGTCTTCCGAGAAAGACATTGAATCGGAAGCTGTCTCGGGAGTCTTCCCAGAGGTCACTGTCACCGCAGGAGCCCGCAACCATCTTCTGAACCTGTTATGCACTCTACGTCTCGCGAATCTTGTATCTTCTGATAAGAAGTAGGATGTAATGCAAGGTGGGTTGTCTTCTTGGTAATCCATGCGAGGCCTTGCTTAGTTAGGATTTTTTAGATATAGCTCGGAAGACGAGAGCTATCTAAGAAGTACTGTTAGAATCCCGGAAGACGGAATAGCTGTCTTCTGGAAGACTAGTTTCGTCTTCTGAGAAGTAGAAGCTAGACTGTGGGCACTTGGGAAGGACTGAGCCTTCAGCTCACAGTAAGTGCGTGTGGCTTAGTGCAACAGATTTTCAAGTATGTCGATGCATCCTCGAGGGTTGGTGTTACCCGCAGCAGAGTTGGCCGAGACCAAACCCTTCCTCAAGGAGTTGGGTCTCGACTTCTTCCTGTGGGATTGGAACCTCACCGACCAGGGTCTTTTGGAGGAGGTTTGGGTAGTTTTACCGCCTCGCAACCATGTACTTGCGAAGGCAGGAGTAGCTCGAGGAAGACCATCTTCCTGGACTGAAGATTGGTGGCGTAAGGTCTTCCACAAGCCAGAATCCGAGGACCGAGGTTATTGGCTCGAGAAGAAGATCTTACCCAAGATCGTGAGTGAGTGACATGTGCCTGGAAGCACAACTTGCCTCTTCATGGAGGACAAGCAAGGAAGGAATGGATGGAAGGTAGAATCTTATCGGGAGTCGAAGAAGCGACTTCTGGCGAAGCTGTTTCTGCATCTCTTTCCCAAGAGGAAAGCGCAGAAGACGAGGTACCTTGGAGATCAGGACGTGGAGTTCCTGGAAGCAGTGTGCGACAAAAGAGTGCCCGTCAACTGGGGCACATTCTTCCACATATATGTACAGGCGGAGCTAGCGTACTTAGGTATCCCGGCAGGAGGACACTTGACACCTTTCCTCTGTTACTTGTACGTAGTCATGAGAGATCTCACGGAAGATCAGTTGGTGAAGTATGGACCAACAAGGCAACATGAGACGAAGAAAGAGACCTCGGAAGAAGACGACCGAGTAGCAGCCACAACTCCTCCTCCCACTCTGATGTCGCAGCTGAGGCCCGACACTCATCAGAAGACGCTTCTGGTGAGGGAAGACGACTCCAGTGGGTCGGAAGATGCCACGCCTCCGAGGAAGATGGGTCCTAGAAGTGTACCTAGGAAGACCACCTCCCTCATTCATTCGAGATCGGAGTCTGACTCGCAGGAAGAGCCGCTGAGTACCCGACCAGAGCAGAAGACCGCTTTTGCCACACCAGGGAGTCTTCCGAAGACTCTAGAAGACGAAGGATGGATGGATACTCCTACTGCGATGCGAGGAAGCGCAGTAAAGAAGACCGCTTCTACCATGGGGAGAGATCTTCCACCCCGGAAGATGAGAAGAGTAGTTTCTTCCCGTGTGCAGAAGCTGAAGACCATAGTGGTGGAAGTGGCATCCTTGCCTCTAGAAGACAAGGTCGACACCTTCGATCGGATTGTGGAGATGAACTTGTCTTCCGCAAGAAGAAGACTGGAAGTTCAATGTCTTCTTCCACTCAGAGATCCAGCCAGCTATGGAGTTGCTGGAGAAGAGAGCGAAGGCTCAGGAGAAGCCCTTACAGCTTGGATTCGGTCTGCGCACCTTGATGCATCAGGAAGAAGGCCAGAAGAAGGCAGAAGCGCTGGAAGCTAGTCTCCGCACCACGGAGAAGCTCGCAGCGAGGTACAAGACGGAAGCAGCCGCTTCTGCCAAGGAGCTGATCCAACTGAAGAAGAGCAACCATGAGTTGCAGGCGCGTTTACAACAGCGCGACCAAGAGGTTCTCCGAGTACGGGGGAAGATCACCGCCTTCGCAAAGGAGAAGACGACATGAAAGACGCAGCGGGAAGCCGCAGAAGCGCGAGTTGCAGCCGAGAAGATGCAGCGAGAAGCAGCGGAAGCTCGTGCGCAGGAGATGCTAGCACAGTCGGTGGAAGCGCTTCGGAAGAAGATCAACTTCATCATGGGTAGGAAGTTGCTTACCTTGGCTAGAGAGTGGGACGATGAGTCCAAGACGATGTTGGTAGAGTGCAAGGAGAGTATGTTCCGGTACTTGGATAGACAGATAGAGGGGGTGAAGACACTCTATGGACTTCCCTCGACTCCGCCACCGGTAACTACATCTTCCCAAGTCTTAGTATCATCGATCGGTGCCGACATGGAGAAGGAGGAGTTCGACCTCGCTGTGCACTTGGTAGTGACAGCGTTGGAAGCCGAGAAGACTCCGGAAGAAGCCCCGGAAGACAAGACGTCTTCTGGAAGACAAGAAGAAGAACCGTCTTCCCAGGTATTCCGCATGGAGGAAGCGACTTCCTCGGACCCCTATGAGGTCGCCATGGTCCCTAGTACCGAACTAATTCTCCAGAAGAGCGAGGAAGCACCACTCAACTCCGCTTCCTAGAAGACGCTTCCGTCTTCCGAAGCAGAAACAGAAGCTGAAGCAGAAGCCGAGGAAGAAGCAGCAGCAGCGACAGCAGGGCCAGCGAAGAACGATGAGGAGGAAGCCACCTCAATGACACCCGAGGTAATTGTAGCGCTTTCCAGCTTATCAGAAGCCGAGCTAGTAGTTCCGATAGGAGCAGATCAGGAAGAGATTGCCTTCGATCACAACCGACGTTGACATTTCCAAACTTAGTAGGACCGAACATGCTATCTTAAAAATGGCAGTTTTCAGTGTAAAATTAGTTAGGATACCATGTGGTAGCATAGGTAGCGTAGGAACAGCAAAGTAGAGGGCTAAACAGGAAAACAGGAACGGCTTGCATGTGGGGTGGCAGCCTTCTGACAGCGCCCATCTCTCCCTGGTGGTCGTCTCCTCTATTTTCTCGTGGTAGAAGGTATAAGTAGGATCGAAGAATAGGATTTTGAGGCACATGATATACATTACGCACAGTGCACACTACACCCGATGTTAGAGACACACGAATAGACCGGGATTATATTGGAGGGGTCTGCATGCTCGTTACTAGCAGTGGTTCGAAGATGTAGATAGAGGTAGTGGACAGTTTAGGAACAGGGAACGGCATCCTCGTGCAGTCCTGTTGGCTAAACAGGTGTGTCAAGGAGTAGGCACAGGAAGTAGAGGGAGTGAGCTTCCCAATGCCAATGTGACTTCTTCTCGGGGAATGGATTGCTGATTTGAGTGCGGAAGCTTTGTCCATGTCTTATGAGTGGTGGGTTTTCTTGGATTCACTCTCGATTGTGCATGAGAAGCGTTCTTCTTGAGTGGCAGTGACTGTCAGCAGTTGTGAAATTGCAGCTTGGCTCGTCCAATTGAGCACTTAGGATCTACGTACGGACGGTCTTATGGATAAGGGATCCCAGAAGACAGAGTAGTCGGAGCAGCGAAGAGAAGAAGAAAGAAGCCTTCTTCCCACAGCAGAAGACGACATCCTCAAGTAGAAGACGGTGCAACTGTACGCACGTTTGTTGTCTTCCTCCCCAAACTATTACAAGCATGGATGGCTTGTTAGTCAGGATCTGAACTAGAAGTCTGTCGGAATCTTAATTTCTCCTTTTCATCTTGTTTTCTCTTGTTTGCATTTTCTCTTCTTCCCCATCTTCTCCCATCTTCTCCATCTTCTTAATTTCTTCTAGTGAGCTTCCGAGACTTCTATTGAGCTTCCGTGAAGGTGAATGTCGTTGTAGTGTTGCAGGAAGACCGTTTCCATAGGCAGAAGCCTGGGAAGGCTACAAGGGGCATACACCCTTTGATTAATCTAACCCGTTGGAATGTGAGAGAGTGAGGTGTAACAGCCGTTGCTAGTTGACTCCTGCGAAGCAGGGACAGTCTTCTGGAGGTGTGAGAAGCCGAGTTGAACCCCCAGAAGCCGAGAATTGCTTCGTGAAGACGGTACTGAGAAGACCGGAAGAAGTGACCTGGAAGCAGGAAACGTCTTCCCGAGCTTCTCTGTGAATATTTGTGTGATATTTTAGTTAGTAGTTGTTTGTTTAGGTCCAGAGCACCTTTTGACGTGTCTGGAAGACGCGTGGTTTTGTGAGAAGACGAGATTTCTAGACAAAACTCGTGTGTTTGTGTGTTTGAACAGATCTTAGAACTTAGAGCAGCGTTACTTGTGCAAATCCTCTGTGGGAACGATATCTTGTATACTAAATGGGCAAAAGGAGTAATCCTGCGACACTACACATCTAGCACAACATAAGGCCCGAACCATCTTCGAGAGAACTTACGAAGCGTAGAATGTTGATTCTCCAACGTGCTATCATATACCAAAACCCAGTCACCAACACGTATCGGCTTTGGTCGTAGTCGATGAGTCTTGTCAAAACGTTCTTTATTTCTGACTCGAGCCACCTTCAACCTCTCCTGTGCTTCAGCAAGATCCTCCTCCCTCCGCTCTAATGTAGAGCAATAAGTGAAGCACGATCTAAACCATCTTTCCATGGTAACGTAGCCCACGTAGGAAAGTCCTCCTCAGCAGGCATGATCGGTTTCTGCCCCAACATAAGCTCAATTCGGCCATTCTCTAGGTCTACCATCACATGCTTTCACTAAAGTGTGAACAATAGAAGGGTGTCCTCGTTCACTCTTATCAATGCCATCTGGATTCATGGCAGTAGTAAGCTGAAGCTTTACTCCATAACGAGCAAAGAACTCCTTCGCTTCAGCGCCTCTCAACTCGTCTTTATTCGCTCGTAATCTTCCAATAGATCCATAACGACAGATGATATCTTCGAGCACGAATTTGCATGTGTTCTCTGTAGTCTTCGTCTGTAGTGCTCGTCCCTCCACATAGTTGGAGAGATCTTCTCGAGCTAACACCAAGTAACGCATCCTCCATAGCCCCGGTGGCATCATCATAAGATCAAGAACCCACTGAAAATGAATACTTGGTGGATAGGTAGATACAAGCCCATCTCTGTAACGGATCTTAGAGTAGAACTAGTAGTGCAAACACGACCCAACAAAATCCACCACGTCTCGATACAAACCCTTCCACCAGTATCGCTCCTTCATCTTCGTATAAGTAGCCCAGACTCCACGATGTCCAGCCCACAAGGTGTCATGAAACTCTTTCAGCAGATTCAGCTTTGTCGACTGATCATCCACCACTCTAGCAAGCATCCCATCTCTTCTTTTCGGACGTTTCCACAGATAACCTTCACGTAGAAGATAAATGTACGCCTTCCGTCTGATCTCCTTGAACTCTGCATCACTCCATCCCTCTTGTCTGCAGAATGAACTCAGATAGAAACCAATATCACGGAACTTTTTTGTGTAGAACTCCTCGTTGAACGACAGTGGTTCCAAGTCTGAAGTCTGATGACCAACTTGACACAAACGTCTTTCTTCTCGTCGTTCTCGACCTCCGCAAACATCTCATCCTCGTCTGTATAACACGCCCTAGACAACATATCTACAACTGGATTGTCCTTTCTTGCTATATGCTTTAGCTCAGGGTTTAGACTCCGGGCATAAGCAATCCATCGCAGCATTGCTATGTCTGGTGTATTGCAGTTTGCTATCATACCCAACAAAGACAAACAATCTATTTTAATATCACACGGGTTCCCTATCAAGAACTCTCGATCCACCTTCATAGCAGTAACAGCTCTCCACAACTCACGCTTCACCTGAGGATAGTTACGTTGTCTATCTGTTAAGATCCGAGCTCCAAACCTTAAAACAAACCGCACATCTTCTACATCTTCTTGACCAACCGCCCATCCTATTGTCTTTGGACTCGTATCAACAATCAGTACCACAGGTCTCTCGCTCTCGTAGTTAAGCCTCCTTAGTATAGGTGGAGACTTCAGAATCCCTTTCAGCTACTCCATCGTCTCGTGATGTTCTTGCCACCAAGTTAACCTCTTTTCCTTTCTCAGACGTGCATACAGAGACTCGACAATGTGTGCATAATGAGGAATACTCACACAAAAGAACACACAAGCTCCTAAGAACCGTCGAACCTCAGTGATGTTGGTGCAGTCAGCTATCCTTGCTATAGCATCTACCTTCTCTGGGTTCGGACGTTTTCCAAAAATACCACACAGATGACCTATCATCACAATCTCTGACATCTCAAAGCGAGATTTGGTACTTGACAGAGTGAGGTGTATCTCCTCCAAACGCATCAGAATCATTTTCACATCCCAAATGTGGTCTGCAACAAACTTTTTGCAACCATCAGAAGTCATTACTTCGTCCTTGTCCTCCATCGGATAACCTTTCATGCGAATATCGTCCAAAAATGGGATAGTGACCTCAAGTACAAACTCTCGTAACACCTTATGCATCACATTTTGCATATGAGCTATTGAGTTTGTCGCACCCTGAGGAAGAGTACACATCCGCATCAAACCCAAAGGTGTACGCATGGCAGTCAAGTCTCTACTCTCCAAAGCAAGCTGAAACTGATCATAACCTGAAAATAGATCTCCAATAGAATAGATTGACCTCCCAGCAAACGCTTCAGCTACTTCATCAACTACATGTCTTATTTCGACGTTCCGAATCGTGATGTTGTTGACAAGTTGCAAGTCTTGGATGAAGCGTAAAGCTCCTGTCTTCTTAGATACTGTGAACCATCGGTTAGAGTATGGAGCCATAGATGATTCAAGAATACTCATTTGTATCCTCTCCTTCAGCAACTCAATGACCTTCGGTAGTAAGACACGAGGGACTGGAATCGGCTTCAAGTCCCAAGGTACGTGAGGAATAGTGAAGATAACCATCGGATCTATCACACTAGGATTCACGCAACCAATCTCCTCAGCTGAGAAAGAAAATGCCTTACCATGACTAACTATCATCTTCTCGAAAGTTCATTTTTCCACTTCAGTCAAGAAGTCACCTCCTCCTATTTGAAGCTGCTCGAGTGTCTCTTGAGTAAACTTGTGTCCTACATGTGTAAGATCTCTAAGCACAGGCTCAGCAGCCGCTAACTCCATCTGTTGCTGAGAATCAACAGATAATTGGGTCGCCACAGGTCTCACCTTCCTCGCTACAGTTTTATACTTGGCGTGTACTTCCGCTTCTTGATGAGAGCTACACCAATAGATTGCATCCTTCCATCCATTCTCCAGTCTCGGATGAGGACGATATCGCAAGTACGAGACAATCTCCTCCTAGACTTCACGAGAATGGATGGGATCACCACCTTACCTCCCATCTGCTCCATCAACCTATCTACATCATCCAGCCAACGAACAAAAGACTGTACACCTACAAACTCCTCATAAACACCAGAAATCGTCTCTTCTTCCTTCAGAACTCCTATACAGCGCAGATTTGCTGTGTACTTCTCCATCTGCTTTCTACTCTTCTTAGTCAAATCCTCTACTCGCGTAAACTCACTCCAATCATCAGAACTGAAAGTCATCAAACCAGATCTCCAACTATGTACAGTATAACTACTCTTTGAATCTTGAGCAACCTCTTCACCAGCCTCCTTTGATCCCTCAGGCTGCTCAAGCGGGATCATAGTAGTAGTAGATTCTTCACTCTTGCTATCCCGTCCTACAAGAGTGGTTTCAGAAAACCCTTACTCCTACAGATAGGAGAATCTCTCAAAGTCTGTCGGTTTCGTTCGTGGTTTGTAAGAATGGTCAAAAACTGCATAGAACTTCTATTATATGGGCTACGGATCCTAGCATAATGAGATCCGTCATCCATCACCTTGGTCTCCATTCTAACTGCAGTGATATAAGGTTGATCAAGAATCACAGGATATGAAGCAAAAGATTGCACAAAGAAGTGCTGATCTACATCTACATCACCTATCTTCACCTTCACGTTAGGACAAGCGCCGTATAGCTCACCTTTCTGGTTGTTTGCAGCACGTAACACCCAACCATGGTTCAGCTCGATAGACCATTGACCTCTCTCATACACCTCCCGTGACATGATGTTGATCTCAGATCCATCAAGGCAGCAACAGATTCAAGTAAACTCCCAAGGCGAACTCATGAAGCAGTCGTAGCACGACCCCAAAGTCTTTTTCTGAAGTCACTATCACTAGCTGGTCTCTCCTCGCCAGCTTCCTCATCGTCGAACTCAATAGTGTTGGTACCAGCAACTAACGCTTCTTGCTGGTAGCCCTGGTCATCAACTTCCTGAAAATGCACCTTTCCAAACTCTGCATCATTCACAGAAGCTCCTACCACATCTATCATTTGACTTTCTACATGTTCAGACATCACATGTCTCTTGCGCTTGATGATGTCGATGATCAGTTCGTGAAACTCCCTCTTTGCAATATCAAGAACTTCCCGGAGAGAAAACTCGATTCGTGCATCCAGTATCCTCTGATCCAAGATGCTCTTCAGATCAGTAGAAGTTTCAATATCAGCCGCCAACTTGTAGGCCGGTCCCTTCTCCTTCTCTTGGGCAGTAAACCTCCTTCCAGCCACCATTGGCTCCTGTTGGGATCTCTACACGTCTCCATCGGACTTGGTGCAAGTAGAGGAGCTTGAGAAGTAGAGGGGATGTCCTCTAGATGTCTACTCGTCTTCTTGTGACCCTCCGTCTATCTCCGATCTCCTCAAGAACTCTAGTATCAAGTTCAGAGGCCCCTCGTCGCCTCTTTTCTTCCACAGAAGCATCCTGTCAATGAACGTGTCTATCTACATCCAAGAATGCTCTGATAGAAGTAGCGTCTATAGGATCTTCCCATCCTGTGATCTTACGAATAGACTCGGCTCCTCTCTTCAGTATCTCAAAAGAAACTAGAGCCACACTCTTCTCGGTAGTCCTATCTAGCAAGGTAGGACTAGAAGAGACTTCAATATGTCTAGCATATACATCAGAATTTACCAGCGGTGCCATCAACGAAGTTGCCGTTGCAGCCGCAGCAATCTGAGGTAGACTTCTCATGCCTCCTCGCTCAAACTGCGTGCTCAACGGCTCTCCAGTAGAAGAAAGGTGCAGCCTACCGTTCTGATGCCGAACCACACCATCTCGCAAGACAGCTGTGAGCTCTTGACAATCTCTTCAGAAATGATCAGGACTGTCACACCAAATACATCTACGAACAGGAGCACCTCCTGGACGTGCAGCAGCAGGCACCGGTAGCTGCTCTCTCTGCAATCCAGCTAGCTCTACCTTCCGCTCTCGCATCTGCCAAATCATATCTTCGATCTGGTTTTGTTGATCATGGTTCTCCGCAGGTCTTTGAACAGGTGCTCGTTGTACAGGAACTAGCACAACTGGCATCAAAGGAACTGCAGCCAGGACAACAAGTCTAGGAGCAGGAGCCAAAGGCTGCTGTACTTGAGGAGCAGCATAAAGTTGAGTGACCACTTCTGCAAGCGGACGTCCTTCCACAGCCACTCTTCCCCTCCTCTGCCTCGTCAGTACAGCCACAGCATCCTCGACTCTCCCCCAATCAGCGATAACACCTCCTTCAGCCGATCAATCTGCTAACATGAAGCATAATCAATCTGCCGTAACATCATAAGTAGCTTGCAGGAAAAGCTCTGTTCTCCTAGCATCTAAGGTTATGCGCTCAAGAGTTGAAAGTTGCCGGTATCTCTGATCAAACTCTCTCAGCAACTCATTCAGACTCATCATCCAACCAGGTTGCTGCTCAACACATTCCAGAAACGTCCTCCTAGTAACTCTCTCTGAATCTTCTTCAAGAAACTCCTCTCGAAGAGATCGCTCAAAACTCATCCAGATTCTAAGATTTCTTCTCTGTACATCCCTAACTTGGTCCCGCAACTCAGGAATGACAGCTAACTCAAAACTTGCTATCATCTCAGCATCAGTAACTCTAACCAGTTTCATCTCTCCTCTATACTCACGCAGATATCTAGAAATATCTCTACCTTCAAACCTTCCACATCTGTTCACAATAGCTTGTAAAGCCTTGGTGGACTTTAACTCACTCCCTCCAACGATCGGATGTTGTTGGACCAAGGCCGCAAGCGTCTTCAAGATCTCAGCCGTGTCCAGACCAGATGCAGATGTCGTTGTAGAAGACGCAGGTGCAGTTGACGGTGCAGCAGTAGACGTTGATGCTCCAGCCCCAGAGATAGCAGCAGCAGCTCCGCTCTTGCGATCCATCTCTTCCTTGTATAAGAATCTCAACCTCCACGATCAATCACCCCAAGAGCTCTCAGTGGAAGCACCAAATGTCAAGGTGAGAGTTTTCTTGGGAAGGGCGGAACCTTCTGGTTGTGTTATGACTGTGAAGGCTGTGATATGTTTACTCAGAGAAGCACTAGGCTTCTAGTTGTGACTGGTTTACTCAAAGGATAGGCTTCAGGTTACAAGGTGACACTGCAAAACACTCATACAGGTCTCTTGGCTCTTCTGATATGTTCAGGAAGCAAAGTTCAGGCTTAACAAGCAATCATAAGATCAGACGGTGAACTTTGACACTCAGGATTGAGAAATATGTGAAGGTTTAGACTTCTAAACCTGTAAAAGAGGCCCCACTAAGCACACACATGAAGTTTCAGCTTGAGATCAAATTCTGGCACCAAGATATGGACAGAAAAGCTCTGGGTAAAGATATTGCGGCAATTTCTAGTACTCAAACAGCTATTTCGACCTACAACAGAAAATTGGCTCGATCACTTTCGAAGATTCTTACAGGATTTGGATTCTATAGGATGCTGAACATCCCTATGAAGTTGGGACTCCTGATTGTACACGGTTCTCCAGATCTCGTTCTCTGAAATTGCTGCTCTAGATTGAGAGCTTTTCAGACCCCCTCTGCTTCAGCGGCCGCCCTGAATTACTCACTCACTCTAATAACTTGAAACTTTTTGGACAGTCGTAGCCCTGCTGACAATTTAACGCAACCACGAAGGTTTGAAGCGATTTCCTCGATTCTGTTGCAATTGACACTGAAAACCCCAAATCCAACAAAAGTGATGCAATTCTGACTCAACTCGAACTTCAAATTGGCATAACTCCTTGTTTATTGATCCAAATCGATCAAGAATTTCACTGACAGTGCTTGGCACGACGAGCTCTATCTTCATGTGCTCTCAGATTTCGCAGTGTTCTCACCAAATGCTCGAACTCTTTTTTAGACCTCTGTTTCTAAATTTAGAGTTTTACAAAAGACAAAAATGGACCAATGGGAGTTCATAGCTCCACTTGGCTGTCCTCTAGTGCCCTCCACGTGGTAACTTAACTTCACTCATAGGCTACCACGTCAGCCCCCTAAAGTGCCAACGTAAATCTTAAACTACCTAAAATGACACGCAACCTTGAAAGATAACTTAAACCAGCTAGAAAGCGTGCATGGACGACAAGTAAGTACAACCCATGAGCTTAAACCCCTATCAGCATGGAAACCCTAAGTTGTGTACATTGAACATCATAGACAAGTAAGAAGTCACTTGCACAAGCGCACAAATGCTTGAACAAGATAACTAGCATACTATCAGCCTACTAGGACTTAAAACGTATAACACAACGGTGTTAATATATGCATGAAGGACTAGGAGTAACATTAAGCTAACTTCTACCGCTATTAACTCCCAAGTGTCGGAGTAGAAGCGTAGCTCTCAATCTAGAGCAGCAACTTCAGAGAACGAGATCTGGAGAACGGTGTACAATCACGGTCCCAACTTCACAAGGGTGTTCAACATCCTGTAGACTCCAAATCTTGTAAGAATCTTCGAAAGTGATCAAGTCAATTTTCTGTTGTAGGTCGAAATACTCAGACAGCTATTTCGACCGCTCATTGAGAGCGAGGATGTTGTTACCTCAGCGAGAGGTAGTAGATGTGTCCATGGAGTCGAGGATCAAGACAGCTATCAGTGGTACTTGGCAAGCGGCGACTGCCAAGTTAGACGAGTTATCAACTAGGCCGGTGATTGACCCTGCTAGATTGACACCAGGTGTGGTGTTGTTGGACAACAGAAGTGATATCTTCTGTTTGGTGGCACCTTCAGAGAAGGTGTGTCGACCGCAGAAAGTCTTGTTAGACTCTGGAGCCCAACCATTGATGTTGAGAAAGACGGCGTGTATTCGTCTGGGTTTGAAGAAGTCCGAGGTGGAGAGATGTCCATTCCAGCTACAGACATCTCTAGGGGGGTCAGGAGGTACAGCTTTACACATGACACGGGAGATGTTGACGGTGAGAGTTCGACCAGATCACCCCATGGATGACTTCATGGTGAGAGCAAAGGCCATCGTTACGGCCGTGGAGTCTTATGGTGTATTGGTTGGAGGTGTTGTGTTATATCCTATGAGGTTCGTGATCGGCTATTGGGCAGAGACAACATCTTACAGACCAGGTTGGTAGTCCGGTGAGAGACGAGTGAGCCGCTTACCAGTGCGGTTCAATGCTAGAGTTGGGACAATGGAGCCTACACCATGGACGATGGCATCCGTTGCAGGGTTCAGTTCGGTCATCACTTGACCGAGCGAGTTGTTAGAGAGCAACGTCCATGCGAAGGATACTCCGGTCTTTGAGGAGGTGGAGGACATGCCTAGCATGTCTACGTTAGTACCATCTTCCTTGGATGTGCCACTCTGGAGTTCAAGTGGAGAGTTGCAGCAGTATGCTGATCGGTTGGTGCAGCAGGTTTGGAGTGAAGCCTTTGTACCACCAGTAGAAGAACAAAGGGTTATTCCTGCTACTGGCCTTGTGACCTTATCACCGTTGGATACGACTCTCATTGTGTGACAGTATCCAGATGAGGGTGTATGTGTGTTAGAGCTGTTTGGAGAGATCAGCACAGGTTTGGCTACGGTATTGCAAGCAGACATACAAGTACAGCGAGACTTGTATGTGGAGAGAGATGAGATTACGAGACGCATCTCATTGCGACATGTGGCACGTTTGGTGCAGAGATATCCTGAGTTGTTGCCCATATCAGCTGTTAGAGGATACCAGCAAGCATTACCGTCAGATATTTCACTGCTGGGGCGTAGGATCTTACGTTTGTTGACACCATTCACTTGATGATAGCCGGATGACCATGTTAAGGTCACACGCGTGTTGGGAGAGGTCAAGGTTTACATGACCCGCGATCTAGGATGTTTTAGGAGATGTTATGGATCTTACGACCTCTCCAGATGCATCAAGTGGATTCTCCAGCATACATCTTGGAGAACGTTCCTTTGTTAGGTGATGCTCGTACACAGATGATGACGAGTGTGCACCAAGTGCGGTCTTGGATTGGTTCAGCAGTGTTGTTGGATACAGCGAGAGTAGAATCTCGTGCACATCGTCCACGGTTGTGATGGACGAACTTGTTACCGAGAGAGGTGCTTAAGCGCGCATAAGATGGAGTGAGACGACCAGCGCACCTCACGGTTGATAGCATCTTGGATGCAGGACGACGATCTCAAGTAGTGAGAGTCGTCGATAGGTCACTCATGACAGTGATGAACCTAGTGGGAGGATCCATGGTAGCGTTATCCACTTTGGTGAGCTTTCTAGCGTCACATGTTTACAGAGACGGAGGACGTGGGCTTGTGTGGAATGCTCAATTACGGCAGTTGGTGGAGCCAAACGCCGACGAGAGAGAGCGTGATGGGTTTTCTTACGAGTACGACGGCAATAGTTTCGGTGTCAGAGGCTTCACGTCGTCAAGTATTGGATCAAGCAATTGACTTGAATTGTTTGACATGGATTGTTAGCCTTGGATTGACTTAGCAGCGTCGGATGCGACCGACAGGTGTTACTACTCGGACACTCCTGAACTCTTTGCCTATCGGGTCGGTGGAAGCAAAGACTGGGGGCGAGGCGTGTGGAGTTTGTCATCCTTGGACATCATGGGATGTCGTAGGAGAGAGTGTGGAGCTTGCAACTAGAACTGCAAAAGTTTTTCGCACAGTAGCGATGGAGGTTGTTGGTGGTGAGCAGAAGGAAACTGCTCCAGAGGCTGCAAGATAGCAGTCAATGACTTCGTCTTCTACCTCTAGCATGGTGACAGAGGATACTTGGGAGCCAGAGATTGGACCCAATCTTATAAGAGAGGAGAGACGAAGAGTTCGGAGATTCCTGAAGAGCTACAAGAATTGTTTTGCCTTTAGTATGAAGGATTTGGATACCTTGAAGGATCAGTATACGAATCGACTTGGCTAATGACATGTCAATCTTTCGACGTCCTTATCGATACAGTGACATGGAGAGAGCCTTGATCCAGAGTAGGACTCAAGACTTGTTGGAGGTTGGGTTGGTGGAGATGTCGCATTAAGAGTATGCGTATGCCATAGTTATGCCAGCAAAGAAGGATATGTATGGCAACTACGCGAATAAACAGATGTGTGGAGACCACCGTCTTATCAATTGACAGACGAAGTCCGGTAAGTATGCCATGCCGACACCTAAGGAGATATTTGATGCAGTGGGGCATGTGAAAGTCTTCAGTACTTTGGATCTTCGAGCATGGTATCATCAGTTGTCAGTGAGAGAAGAAGATAAGTCCAAGACAGCATTCTGGGGAATTGACTCTCACGGCAAGGATTGTTTGTATCAGTGGCAGTTCTTACCATTTGGGTTGAAGAACGCCCCTGCTGAGTTCCAAAGAGTGATGGACAGGATCCTAACAGGATTGGATTTTGTCAGATGTTATATTCATGACATCTTAGTCTATAGTGCTACTGTGGAGGAGCACGAGAGACACTTACGAGATGTGTTCTAACGGTTGAGAGCTCATGGATTGAAGTTATACCCTAGGAAGTGTAAGTTCTTCCAGGAGTTGGTAGAGTATCTAGGTCACACCATCTACCCAGGTGGGTTGGGTGTTCAACAGACGAAGGTTGAGGCTATTGTACGTATCTCACGTCCCACAGATGTGAGTCGAGTTTGGACATTTGTTGGTTTGACGAACTTCTATCGTTGGTAGGTGAAAGAGTTTAGTGCAGTTGCGAAGCCATTGACCAAGCTGATGAAGGTGGACCAGGAGTGACAGTGGGGAGATGAGCAGGAGTGAGCTTTTGTAGAGCTCAAGGATAAGTTGACATCTGCTCTCATCTTGAGGAGACCCGTTAGGGGACGTCCTTTCCAACTGCACACTGATTGGAGTATGTTGAGACTTGGAGCAGTGTTGACTCAATATGATGAAGAGAAAAAGGAGTTTGTGGTGGCGTATGCTAGTAGCTCCAACAATTCGGCGGAGGCGAGGTACAGTTCGTACGAGGGGGAGTGTTTAGCTGTAGTGTGGGCTGTTGCACACTTCCGATGTTATCTGTTTGAGAACCCCTTTACTCTCATCACTGATCTCTAACCGCTCAAGTGGTTGATGGAGTCCGACAAGCTTACAGGGAAGCTTGCACGATGGGCTCTTATCTTACATGAGTATGACTTCCAGGTAGTACATAGATCTAGAGTTGCAAACCTAGATGCCGATGGGTTGAGTCGTAACCCATGCACGAGTCAGCAAGATCAAACTGGGGCTCGATGGCATGATGAGATTGATGAGGAGATAGTGCTAGGGTGGCATGCATCTGCCTTTCTTTGTGTGTTGGCCATGAACTCTAGTATGGAGGGCCAAGTCGTATATTTCTCTGGTCAGAGAGTAGACGATGAGTCTCCAGATCTTGAGAGTGAAGATGATATACCAGACCAGCGAGATATTCATGACGATGTGAATGTAATGGAGTATCTACGTACTGACGTGGTGGTAGACACAGTAAGTGCCAAGGAGCGAGATCGTGTCTTTCAACGAGCGAAGAGATTTCGACGAGAAGGACGACATGTACTTCGAGTCTAGGATGATGAGAGAGTACGGATAGTGCCACATCCATCACAAAGGGCACAGTTAGCACGACATGTCTATGAAAAGTTGGGACATTTTGGAGTGAAGCGTACGCATAGCTTACTCCAAGGACAATTTTTGTGGCGTGGTATGCACGTCGATGTGCAACAGTTTGTCACACTGTGTGGTTTGTGATCGAGTACGAGCGTCGTTTAATGCTCCTACTCCACAGTTACACCCCTTACCGATTATGGGGTTGGGTTACGTTGGAGTTTGGATTTTACGAGACCCTTATTGTTGATCGTACGTCACCACCGGTATGTGTTGGTGATGGTGGAGCACTTCTCCAAGTAGATTGAGTTGGTGGCATTATCGGACAAAGTGAGTGAAGAGACGACGTATGCGTTCTTAGATCGAGTGCTGAGTTGTTTTGGAGCACCAGCTGAAGTGCTGACAGACCAAGGTACAAAGTTTCTTGGTGAGTTTCAGGCCTTGTGTGATCAGGCGCTGATTGATCATCGGACTACATCTCGAGATCATCCTGAGGCGGATGGTTTGGCGGAGAGGGTAGTTCAGACGGTGAAGAGAGGATTGCGCAAGTATGGCTTGCAGAAAGGTCACTTGGGAGACTGGGATGTGCAGTTACCATGGTTGGCTATGGGTTATCGTTTTAGTCGACAAGCGTCTTTGGCTTCCTTTTCACCGTATTTTCTGTTGTATGGTCAAGATCCAGATCTACCTTCGGCCATTCGTCGTGATTCTACTGAGGTGCTGAACCTTGATGACCCGGATATGTGGATGAACATATGTTCTCAACAAGCAGAGACATTTCAGAGAGTTATGCCTATGGCTTTTGAGAACCTAGCAATTGCTCAGCATAGAGACACGTTGCGATATACGACTATTCAAGGAGGAGGTTATCAGCCATCGATTCGCAGGTTTCATCCTAGCGATTATATCTATCTACAGCAAACTGCACTGACGATGTTGGATGTGACCGCATGATGCACTATTTTACGAGTGCGTGAGGTGTTACCTTCTGGAGTTCTCATGTTAGAGAGCCGTGATGGTGTTGTTTGGAAGGACCATGTGCGTAATTGCGCGCCATGTCATCTTCCTAACATCGATGGTACCGTTGACCCAAGCTTAGCAGTTGTACGTGCGGGCTTGAGGTGTATGTTGTGTGGGTCTGCTGGTGGAGCAACCCGTATGTTGGTGTGTGATGGTTGTTCTAAAAGTTGGCACATGTCATGTTTGACTCCACCTCTCTGTGTTGTTCCTACTGGACGGTGGGTTTGTCCTCGATGTATATAGCAGAGATAGCCGATTAGATCTTTGCGTGGTATGGATTGCAGACAGGCGACTAATGATGGGACGATGTGGCACCCGGTCTCTTGATCCTTGCACCCATGAAGGTGTATATCACGTAGTTGGGATATGGAGCTATCTGGAGTTAGAGGGACCTAATCGTCATTTAGGGAGACGATTGTGGTACACTTGTGTATGTGTATGAGATCGTCCATGTGTTATGTGTATGTGTGGTGTACCTCTGACAGCGATGTATGTTGTGTAGCGATGTGTATGTCACGACAGCTGTCACGTCAGTTTAGGCACCTCGGCTGGGTTGACCGAGTGCGGAGTGACGAATCTCGGTAAGGTCGTTAGTGCCGTTAGGGTGAATTGGTGAGAGAGCCCACTAGAGGTATACTTCGCAGGTAAGGCTTGGAGACCTTAGTTCTTCAAGTTGAGCCTTCAAGCTCCTAGCTATGGTGGATAGTCTTTGTGAGTGCAATTTGAAGTCTCTGCGAACACATAGTGGATTTGGCTCGACTTTAGTGATTGTCTAGTGTCCGTTGGCATGGTGGAATGAGTACATATCGTTTATCATTGTGGTACACTTGTGTATGTGTATGAGATCGTCCATGTGTTATGTGTATGTGTGGTGTACTTCTGACATCGATGTATGTTGTGTAGCGATGTGTATGCGCAAGACAAAGACAAGCAGGATCCATGAGTCAAAAATCTGGATACTTCATTTGCAGCAGTAGGGTTTTTTCATGTGTTGGTAACTGTTTATTTTCTCATGTCTGGGAGAACGCTGCTTTTAATTTTATACTTTATAAAATAAAATAGCATTATTTTTTCTCGAACTCTTTTCATGTTCACCACGTGATGAAAATCTGGATACTTCATTTGCAGCAGTAAGGTTTTCTCATGTCTTGGAAACAGTTTATTTTCTCATGTATGGGAGAACGTTGTTTTTATTTTTATACTTTATAAAAATAGAATAGCATTATTTATTCTCGAAACTTTTCTCACTATGTGTCTCACAACTTTAGTGGATACATATGTAATTGTAGAATAGAGTGGTGCCTTGGTAACAGAGTGGTCTGGGGATTCAATCCAAGTGATATCGAATCCCACTGTGAACAAAGTCAGAGAAGAAAATTGATCTTGACTCTGTGGGAAAAATATATTCGAAGTCAGTTGGAACCAAGAGAGTGGAAATAAAATTGAAATGAAGAGTTAGAAGGTCTACTTTGTAGTTTTGTTATCCTCAAAAGTTCTAAAACTTGAAATAAATAGTGAAAAATTAGAGAGGTGTCTTTGTAATTTGGTTGTCTGTAAACCACACAAGGATAACAAACGATTCTTCAAGAGTGAAAAACAATTCAAATTAAGAAAAAAGACAGTTCAATACAACGGTCGAAGTGGGTGTAAGATGAATAAACAACACAAAATCGAGTCTAGACTAGTATAGTATAGAGGAACATTATTATGCATGCTTCATGTACATAGCTACCCTAGAACTTATAGCTTATCCGAGTCCAAATTTTTCTTTTTTTTTCCAAAGCTTTATTCTACACACTAAACACAACAATTATACATGAGCCAGTAGTAGCCGACACCAGAAACCGAGCAGAACCTAGAATGATGTCGTGGACTAAGCATAGCTTACCAGAGGACATATGATCCTCCACGGTCGTTGGTCGCAGACATCGTCTTACATGTAGAACCTTCGGTCTTCTTGGTGAGGCTGGTCAATCAATAAAATTATTATTATTAATAGATGTCAAATCCTTTCTCATAACCATAAACTTTTGTCTGAACTATTAAAGTACGCAATGTGTAAAAAATAATGAATTTAGCTTTCAAACTGGCTCTGACTTCAAAAATACAATATCCTTACAAAAATATCCAATACAACTATTTTCATAAAAATCATGAACTCTTAGGGCATCTCCAGAATAAACCTTTCAAAGCCAACCAACAAAAAATAATAGTTCGTGTGAAGGAGAGACTTTATACTACAACCACCTCATGCAGTTGGATTTATATCTTTATTTCTCTATCATCAATTTTGCTTTCAAGTATATATGCATTCAAAGTGCAGTTCAGACCGAGAACAAGAAGAAGACAACCGTGAAAAGCACTTGTAAAATAAAGAGTCGAGATTCAAAATGTCAAGATGATAAGATGTTTCTAACTTTTTTATTGCTGGTATCTTTCACTCATAACAAATTCTTACGATATACTTACTCTCACGAGAGAGTCCAAGTGTATAGACAAATAACATTACTATATTTAATAACATATATTATATTTAATATCTCTGAGGATAGTCTATGCTTTCAAGACGTACTGAGAAGATTGGATAAGATTCACGAGAAAGGCGGCTGCTGACAATTGTTTGATAGATGTACACAAGTATAACGCTGTGAGACGTTCTGCACTTCTCTATATATATCATCTTCTCAAGGAAAAATATTATAGTTCAAAAGTTTAATGTATGACCTAACCCTTCCCAGCAGAAGGATTAGGTCATTGTCATCAGTTAGCCCACTTTCTTGAACATGATAGCTTACCATGAGGTTTACTTTCACGGAAGAGTGTCACGATCATTGAGACACAATTCCTTGAAACTCTAGAATATCTTGAATGAGTCAAGACTACCTTGAGTGATCTATACTACTTGGTCTTGGAACTCCCTTGATGGTCTGAACTTCCTTTTCTCTCTTTATCTTCTTTTCGGAGCTTCTCTTTGAGTTACTTCTCCCTGATCTCTCTCTCTCTCTCTCTCTCTCTCTCTCTCTCTCTCTCTCGTTGTTAAGTCTCTTTCTACCTCAACAAGATGGGTATGGTCGAGCGTATGAATCCTCCATAACTCCTCAATCTCCTCCTCGAGAACTTCTGAAACTGAAGTATGATCGGTCATCTCTCAAGAAGTGCAACTCTTGTAAATCACTTAACACTCCCTAAATGTCCTCTTAGCTATCCACATGATCTTATATATATATATGAGAGGCCCTCGCTCACATACCTCCACTCATACATAAAGAAATCTAAACCTAGACGTTGAAGTACGTTACTTGCATACTTTAATTTTTCACAGATATCTCTAAACCACATACATGCATGCTAGTCATCGATACTATGACAAAGACGATGCAACATCCGAGGAGATGTTTGATCATCTATGAAGACAAGATGACATAACGTCTCACCAGATGACAAGACAACAGATGTAAAATACAAAGAAGAACTCCCACTAGAGACTATAATAGTTTGACTTGGAAGACTCAACAGTAGTATACATCATTCCTATCAACAAAAAAATATGGTTCATCACATCAATGCTAGTTTTGGAAAAGTAGGGACCTCAACTTATTAAAATTATTGTAGATCATATTGAGTGGTAAATCTTGAAGGTACGAACTACCACCTGGTTCGTAGATAAAGATCCTCTTGGTCACCAAGAAAAACTCAAAGTCAATATTCAAGTTGTATTGTGAACCTTCGGTTGAAATCCTCATGCTGTAAAAACTGTCTTGCCTCCTCATAATACTGCTGCTATACTGAAAAATGAGAACCTCTTGGTGTTACTAAAAAACTTCCTCATTCCAAATGGATCTTCAGCATGATTCCTCTAACGTTGCAAAGTATTTCTATGTCTTTGTAGAAGACTCTTTCAATATACCAAAAGAGAAGACTCTATCAGTTGGTTCAAAAAATTCCTCTAGATATTTCAGGGCTTGACGGACGACGTGGAATACAAATGTGTTCCTTAGAAGATAGTGGTGAATTTCTGCATAGTGAATATCATTCCCAGACATTGTAACTCCGTGGTGGAATAGTTGCGTTCTACCAAACTGAGGTGACTACTTGCGTAGAAGATCGAATGATCTTTCTCTGAAATTTTTAGCTGTGAAAGTACTGCCCTTGTGGTGGTTTGAGAGGTGTCGACGAACATGTGAAACTGCAGGGTCAAGTCAGGGGCTCGCAATATGAGTACTTCCTGCTGTTTCTATTTTAGGATATTGAATGCTTCGTCACATTCTGCACTCTAGATAAACTCGACCATGTTGTACAATAGTGTTGTGAGAGAGACGACTAGTTCTCCATAGTCTTTGACATATCGTCGATAGTAGCATGTATATCTCAAAAATCTCTTGAGTTCTCTGATTGTAGATGTGATGGGAATACCTTGAATGGCATCTACCTTTGTAGGGTCGATCATGATTCTCTGCTCACACACCACATGGTCCAGGAGGGAGCCGCATGCTCTGCCAAAGAAATTCTTCTTTGGATTTAGGTAGATTCTTGCCTTACGTCACTTATGTAGAATCGACCAAAGGGCTCCTACATGGTTACTCATCTGACTGTTGACACACAAGTCATCCATGTAAAGTTTCATTATATCATGGATCAGAGAAGGAATTCATCATATACTTCTGAAATGTTACTAGAGCATTCTATAGTCCGAATGACATTACCCTGTAGGAAAAAGTACTCTAGTCGACTATAAATGTAATTATGTGCTGATCTTTTGACGCGATGACGATTTGGTTATATCTCCTGAACCCATCCATGAAACCGAACCTCTGACTCCTCATCACATCATTTAAGAGCATATCCATGAATAAAATTGGGAACGGATCTGACATTGTTTCTCTGTTTGACGGTCTAAAAATCCACACAAATCTGAACTTTTCTATAATTCTTCTTCGGAACCACCAAGATGGGAGACGCCATTTTGGTTCAAGGCATATGGATTTGCAATCCAAGAGTTTTGATAACTTTTTTTTCATCATCACTGAGTATTTGAGCTGATATGTCTTGTGTAGTATCGGATTGCTCCTTCCTTGAGTAGGATCCGATGTTGACAACATGCAGGGTTTATCCCCAATAGTTCATAGTAGTTGTATGTCAATACATCCCAGAACTCTCAAAACAGCTGCTGAAACGATGGTAATTCTTCTTTGTGGACCTCCATCAACATCTTGATGTACCTAGGATCCTCTCCTTCCTTGGAGATATCAACCTCTTGGAACTTGTCTTGGATTGGAAGATGTAAGGGAATCCGATCTGCAACTGCTTCCGATGGTTTGATAAAAAAGAAGTTCCGTAATTCTATTCGTAAGATGTCGTGCCTAAGAGGTAGTTATGAGTTTGTTAGTCCGACACAAGCCTTGAAAATATGAATTCGATGTTTTGATCAGGTTGGGGAAGATGATCCTTTCCTCGAGAGTCTCGGATGGATGTAGTATCTTCTAGTCAAACAATTTCTCTTGACTAGAAAAATATATTCTGTTATTGACCTGAGGGTCTCGAACCTCCATACTTTTTGCTGCTTGTACATCAAGTCCTTCTAGAGATAGCACCCTAGTAATCCAAAATATCTTCAGGGAGATATTTCTTGACAAATGCAGGTTCCTCTTGACTTAATACGATACATACGACTTGAGTGCGAGCGAGCGACGTAGGAGTTGTTTTGTGAGGTACTTGATCTAAATATCCTCTTGTGAAGGTGCTTTCACAAGATTTTCCGGTGGGGTTATCTTTTATAACATGTCTAACCTTGGAATGTTAAGATTGTGTGTTCATACTACTCCTTGCAATTTCATATCGCATGGTGTTACTTTTGTAGCCTGACTATCTTGAGTCTGAGATGAAAAGATCTCGTTCTTGGACACTAGGGGATAGTTTGTACTATCACTGGCCCGTAGAATTGGAGTATCATCAGGAATGGACTCTCATCAAACCAGGCGTCATCTTGATCACTCTTAGAGACTCTTCAACTTCTGAGTTTATCATGTGGTAGGATAACTACGAGATAAATGATTCATTTTGGGTTTTATCCAGCGAGACTTCCTCTTCTTCCTCAGTGGTGATGCAGAAGCAGCTAGTCAGTCGATGCGTTAGTTCATCATCCTTGTCATACATCATGTGTCATTGACTAAGATCATCATGAAGATGTAAGACTCTGTCTCTTTCCATGTCGGAATCTTCTCTTTCATATTTGTTATACATTTTTAGAGTGGACTGGTCGTACTTGAGATCAAATGTGAGTTTCCTTGAGCGCTATTCTATGTGCACATCAACATCATATACACATGGAATTCTTAGTATGAGAACTGTGCTGGTGGTGACATCTCCATGACAACATAGTCAATAAGGAATTTGTGTTCCTCTATCAGGATAGGTATCCGTCTCAGCTCTCTGAGGGGTCGAACTTTCCTACCATCTGTCATTTGAGGATGACAGTAGTACGGATGAGATGTTTGAGATCAAGGGACTCCATTTCTTTCTTTGGTCATCACGTTGACTAAGGATCCTAAGTCTATTCGACAATCAAGGAGAAGATTACCGTCTATGATGACAAGGACTATCAGATCATGTCGTCTGGTGAAGAAAATGGTCGCTGGTTGGCTTGATGTTGTAGTGGAGGTAACGTTTTCTGCTACTTGCGATCTCCTAAGTAAAGCTGGTCTCATCGGATGCAGTCCATTTTCTCTGTTAAGAAATCTTAATATTATATTTGTGTAAGATGGCGATACTTCCTACAGTTCGATTGAAATGTTTTCCTACAGTTCGATTGAAATGTTAGCCTTGATAGCTGAAACATCAGCAAAGATATCATAAACAAAGATTGTACTTTGAGCGGGTTGCCTCATCAATGTGTAGAACATGATGACTGCTGTACTATACATGTTGAGAGTAAGATTATTTGCTGTACTATACATGTTGCGAGTAAGATTATTTGCTCAGCAAGATCTACCAGTTTAATCCGCATCACTCAGGAAATTCCCAATTGCGTTGTAGCTCCTGTGTTACCACGAGAACATCGCCCTGTTGTTCCAGAGCTCTACCAGCTGCTCATGTCGAATTTTCATAAACCCTAAACCCGTTCTGTACCAAAATTTATCCCGACTTTATGAAAGGAAACTCTCCCGCTTCTTTGAGTCTCTCAAAAGACACATAGCATACACCCAAGGAAACGGCTCAGCTGTTCAGATTTCTCCAACAGTCTACATGTCAATTCGATGGCTGTACACACCATTGTGTACTACCGCCCTCGTCTATGGTCTGAATCCTCACTTCTTTTCCCTGAGGTCTGCGTGTATCTTACTACCCCTTCGGAAATCTCGAACTTAACGAAATGGCAGTACATCTGAAAATGTAGGTGGCTTCGGGTGCTCACAGCTGCGTGGAGGAATTCCTGATACCCCGATCCTAGAAAGTCAAATTCCACAGCCCTAGTCTATTTCGCCACTCAGAAGTGGATTCCGAATCCACGCTCACGAATTCTTGTCCTCCTACTATAGTAGCACCTCGTAGGTCAAGACATGTAATCCTCAGCATTCCTGTACCTAGAACGGACTGTTGAAACCTAGTGTCAAATATGTGGAGCTATGCTCTGAAATCCATCCACGCGGCGAAAAAGATAATCTCTCGACTAAGACACAATGTTTTCGAATAAAAATACTCGTCTGCTTGTGTTTCAAACGTTTCGCTCATTACCTGACCACCTTGCTTCTCTCGGTGGTTTCTCTTGCTCTTGAGAGAAATTCAGGGTTCACACAATTCCACTACCCATCTCTATTCGAAACGCATGCGGGCCAACTCCTTGTCTTCGTGTTTCAGAAGAAAATGTGATGTGGGCGCAGCCACCTGCTTCCAAGGTTCTTCGTTTGTGAGTTCACCTGCGGTCATCCATTGGGTGGGTCAGGGTTTATCCCGTGCTGCCATGTGTGGAGCGGGTGAGCTCTGCCGCTCACGACTTGAGTTTTAGGGCACTGACCCCTCCTTGCTCCTAAGACAAAGAAACTCTTCTTTTCCTTCTCTTCCAATCTATAGTGCTTTCTGTGTCATCGGCTAGTTCCCGGAGTAACCCGTTTGAATTCAGTCTATAGGACGGACCGCCAGATTAATTAAATAAGGAAAAACCTTTGTTTGTAGCTGCGACCATTGGTGGCTCTATAGTGCACTATTCATGCATTATTTTCCAACTCGTGCTTTATTTAGTAATAAACGTAATTTCTTGGTAGTTTAACTCATAAAAATTCATTTACAAGAAAAAATTTGATAAACTGCTGAATTCATGTATCATGTGGCCAATCACACTAATGGCTATAATACGACTCTGCCTCTTTCTGAATATGTCTCTATCATGCAGTTCAAAAATTTGATTGGATTGTCTATATTCTTCTATCTCAGTCATCGATTATGATCAATTCCATACAATCTTGTTGTTTTTTCTATATAGTTCGTCTTTCTGAAAATGAAGGTCACTCATGCACTGCCACAATAAATGCACCATCGTCTATATCTCTTTATTTTCTAACCTGCATCAGCAAAGATCGACACATTAGCAGTACGTTGAAACTAGTTTCTCTACATCTCCTCGAGTTTGAATACATGTGGATGTTCCATCTCTAGCATACATATGTACGTTGAAACTATATTCTCTACATATCCTCGAGTTGAATACATATGGATGTTCCATCTCTAGCATACATATGTACTCAAACTCAGACACATTGTTATCTACAAGAGGCAATTCAAATGCACAATTGTAATTTTTCTTCTTATTTATAAGGTTTCTCGAACAAAGGTCGAACAAGTGACTTATCCGAATGATGTGTTTAAGTACATTATCTCCTCCAACAGCCGTGGATGCCTTTGAAAATACTCTCGTGCCCACATTCTCAATAAATATCTCAAACTTGTAGAGAAGCAAGATGACCCGATGTTCTACTATAAGACTCCTACAGGGAAAATGCTACTCACCAGTCCACACCACACCGTGGATCTCAACTTCTATCTTATACTTGGTAAAATTACTTCACCATCCACCATAGCCAAACTTATCGTTCTTTTCCTGCATTACATGTCTTTGATTGATATTGTTACATATAGTCATCTCTTCCGATGTCTATGTATTCATATAGTTATCCGACATTGATGTCTATTACTAACATAATTAGCGATTTTGATTACTGTAGGCTGATATCAGCATACAGAAAATAACCAATAAAAGAAACAAAGATAGATGCGCCTCCGAGAATATACGTACTGGAGGTTATTAGCAAAAAACATTAGTTAAAATAGGTAATTAATTTATTATCTAACAGTTAGGTCGAAGTAGGGCAGACTTCTCCAAGTACGATAGTATATCGCTTTTTTATAACAAACAAGCTACTCGCTACCTCTTAGAGGTAACCATTCACTCTTCTCAACATAATTTTGGTATATGTTGTCAAACGATCTTAATGAGTGTAAATAAAGCAACTCCACCAAATATCGAGTAAAGACAAAATCCAAGGTGAACCTTGTACGTTGTCTAATATATCCATACGTATCAGTAATAACTTTATATGCTAAATATGATGGTTTTTTAAGATAATCTTTGTACGCATGGTGACTAATGTTTTATGTTTTACTTTGTTTGTCCCTCATCTCTTGGATAATAAGGCCCAAGAGAAATCAGAAATGCATAAACTAGCATATCGACTGAATGGTGAAGTTCTACGGCACTGATCACATTCTTCGCAATACTGATCCCATTCTCAATAGAGAGATGGTGTAAGATGAGAGAAGAGAAAATTTCATTATTAAAATACAACGCAGCCTAAGGTGTGCACGCTATTGCGTTCAAGTGTAAAATCATGTAGGTTTTCAAAGTATATTTACCAGAGACTTGCAATGTTAACAATCCTACACATTCATAGATGACGGAAATGATACCAGATGCGTGTCATATAAGCAACATGTTTCCAAAAGTGAAAAGGTACTTCGTGTAGATAATCATTACATCATGTTAGACGCATGAAATGGAATGGATTTCGCATGAGAGTGTTAGACCACTATAGTTCAGTTTGTTGCAATCATGAGCCGTAACGATTATTTCAGTTAACATCTTGATGTGTTACTTACTATAAAGTATCATTTTCCGGGACTTCTTTTCTTTTAGGTTGCTGGTTGTGAGAGAGTTCTATATTGTATGTCATATGTTTTTATATTTGTTCTAATATAAAACCATTTCAATTATATTTACGTACTTTCAAAGCCACTCCCATAAGACATTACAAATGTCTCTTGTACCGTAGAATAAACTTGTAGTGTAATCCATGAATCAATTTATGGATGATCTACGTGAAATAATCATGTTCTTACTTGCACTTGTGTATTCAGTGTTTAGCTTTATCATCATGATCATTAGACATACTATCTACGACGACATATTATCTATAGATCATCAACAACTGTATTCATGATGTTAATGAAAATGTTGAACTTTTTTAAGGATAAAATTATATAGAGACTACTGTATACTTGAAGCGATAAGAATATCGTAAAGATAGGCTATATATTTTGTATATATATTTGAAAAATATAAAAATTCGATCAATAGAGATTTACATTCTCGTGAGGAATTCACATGCAAGCAATAAGTGTTGTCATGTTCCTTTCAGAGGTTTATACTTAATTTACCTAATAACATCCCATAGGAAGTGCTTTTAACACGCGAGAAAAGCGATGACGTACTAGGATAACCCAAAAAGGAAGGTCGATGTATTGCTGCCGGGCATTATCTACGATTCAGATACTAACATTTCCTCACTTTGGTTGCAGTAATTACATCTCCACGCTTCCTCCAGACCTTGTTGCCCTTCAGACGTTGCGAGTCCTTAAGCTGGATCACAATCGATTCCACGAAATCCCAAATATCGTGTTCTCCTTCGTGAAACTGCAGGTCAGATACACTAGACACACTGAACACGATCCCTATCCAAATATAACGGGCCTAATGTGTAAAGAGAAAAATAAAATATCTTAAACCCTCGTTGTGCGTAATAAAAAGCAATAAAAGAGAGTATGTTTTGTCTTCACAAGGTAGTTTAGGTTATAGAAATATTCTTTTTTCTCCAAGAAACTTATAAACTTCATCTCTACATTTCTTTATCATTACTAACAGTTGGCTTTGAAGTGAATTGTAAAATGTAAAACTAGTGGAGAGCTTTGTTTAAGCCCCTAGTTCACGGAGCGGAAAGAGGACTCTCATAGCAAGCATGGACACATCTCAGTCCAGTCACATCTTTTGTTTAGAATGTCTTATGTCGGTTCTTATCAGTTGATTTCCTGCAAATAAAGAAATACTATAAAAACTAGTCCATTCCAAGATTAAAAGATGAAAATTAACTATTATTTTTATCCCAAGCAAGGTATCCACCAATAACTATATCAGATTTTTCTCCTTACTCTACTCTTTTGTTTTTTTCTGTCTTCATGTCGAAACCACACTTTGGATGCATATTCTCAAACTTCAACTTAGACAGCAAGACTTGAACAAAACTGGCCTAGAGTGGATGGATAGAGGGTTGAGCCAGTTAAGATTTACTCCCATACGTGGTAGTTGTCTTGAGAGTACCAGACACGCATGAGCTTGGAGACTAACTGTAGACCGATAGTGCACCGTAGGACACGTGTGAGACCTAGAGAGTTTTTACGTCATGTCGCTTAACAGTCCTTGTTGATAGTATCTCACCGCAACAGATGTAGAGGACACAATGGATAACTGTATAGTACATTTTGGACGCCACTCAGCAAGTCTCGCTAAATGAGCTTGAGGAGCGACAAGTCCACATCTTTTGTATACTATTCACCTGACAACATCATAAAGAGAATCGAGAGGATGGTGCAAGCAAATGTGCTCATAATTGAAAGATAGATATTCAAGCGCTGTGCCTCGGAGAACTTGCAGTCATAATATATAAAAGGAGAGGATAATGAAAGAACGGTGTCGTATATTAGGACACACTATTCTTGGATTGAGGGTGCTCTACAATGAAGAATCCGAATGTCATGTATCAAAATCTTCAGGAGGGAGCACTCCACGTTGTTCCTAGCATGCTTTTATGTCATGTAGTCTCCCTTGGACACCATTTTCTTTTAGATTCTTTGTTGGTTTTGTTAGTTTCTGACTTATCCTTGGGCTTGATATGGAGGGCGATGTGTTCGTCTAAGGTAGCATAGCCCCAGCTGGCTATCTTGATCTCGGCACTGAATAGGCCGATCTCCTTCTTTATATCTACTACCAAGTTACTCTTTTGGCTTCTAGAAACATTCTCCATTTCTTCTATGATGAAGTTTCGGGCTTCTCCGAGCGTGAGCTCTTTCTTGAGAGTGTGGCATTAAGATCTCCTCTGATTCGAACCTTCTCCTCTATTGATATAGGGATGTGCCCTGGATAAGTTTTAGGAGTGATGAGGAGCATCCTTTTGGAATAGGTGATCTCGATCTTCTTCAAGAAATGCAAGAAATACTTCAGGGTCAGCGCTTGGAGATTAAGCGTCACATATGTTAACTCATGCGGATTGACCAAGCTGACGTCTCCATACAGGATCACCTCTTATAAAAATTCTATGAAGTAAGTGATATCCCAATTCTGCAAGCCCTTGCTCTAGATCTGTATGAACACCTCCGTCGTTAATGGTTCTCTTACATTGGAGTGATGGACTACTTAAACTTCATGTTCCATATCTTTGTTTCTGAGCTTCATCTTGAAATGGAGGTGCAACAAATGCAAGTAAGGACTACTGCATTGGCATGTACGAGGTTTGCACAAGATTCTGCACTATAAAGAGAAAAAATGCATTGATTGGTGGTTGCTCGTATACTTGTGGGATCATCCCATAGGACATCGAGGTATATGAGTTGACAATCATTTGCCCTTTGTAGCCTGGTATGATGTAAAAAGGATATGATATCAGAAGATCTTTTTCTTCTGCATGAGCGTAGATTATGGTCTCAATCATGACCCCAAGTAACTCCCTCACTTTTTATAGTATCATGCACTTTTATACTGCATCTGGGAGAGATCCCATTTGAACCAACTGAGGAGTTGTGCATCATCTAGTGCTGGGTCCATCAGTGATGTGTGTACTGAAACCTCTGGATGAAGTTCTACATTGACTCATGTGGTGTCTTTGTCAAGGAGTCCATTTTGTGTCACATCTGTTCTTGCAACATTGGAGAAACAAATTTTGTTCTCTTTGCCTCAACCACCAATGCATAACTTAGTCCAGTGGCAGGGAAAAGTCTATTGTACCACGCAGCTGCACTCCTTATGAAGCATTGGTCAATTTGTTTGGCTTTATCTTCGTCCATGATAATATTATGAGCCAAGTACATAAATTTTCAAACATATTAATGAATGTATTAAAATCCTCAACACCATGAAAATGAAGTACTCCCGGTGGAATCACTTGCAGATGTGCTATTTCTTCTTCTTGTTCTTTTGACTCTTCCTTTTCCTCTTTTGACTCCTCTTCTGCGTAGAGGCAAGAGATATTGAAGTTGTGTCTTTACTTATCTTCTGATATCGTGTAGTCTATGACAAATTTTGTGCCGCTATTGTTGTCTGATACTGTGGACACTGTAGTCGTTGTCCTCCTCGTCAATGTGCGAGAGATCATGCGCGTTGACGTTGGGTAAGATTTATCTCACCATAGAATTCATGAAGGTGACATATAAGTTCGAACAACAGCGACGCCAAAATTTCATCCGTTAGTCCAACATTCTCGAACATGATAGCTTATCTTGAGGTTTACTATCATTGTCTCTTGTGTCATGACCAACAGAAACATGATTCCATGAAACTGTAAGATACATTGGCAATCAAGACTATCATAAGTGATCTATACTATTTGATCTTAGAACTTCCCTGAGGGTTTGAACTTCCTATTATCTCTTATCTTCCTTGTGGGGCTTCTCCTTGCATTACTTCTCCCTGACTTCTCTCTTTCTCTCTCTATCTTTTCTCCTTGAAGATCTCTCTCCTGAATTGTACTCCTAGGGTGATCAGTTTCCTGACTGACTTCTCTGAGTGATACTTGAATCCTCTAAGGATAAATCTCGAACCTCATTTTGGTCACTCTCGGACTCCTTCATGTACTATAGAGTTTACAAGGTAGCGGACTCTTCCTTGTTAGCTCCTTGCAGTTCTGGGCTCACTATTCACTTCTCATGAAAGATCTCTGTTTTTTCCTGAACTGAGTGGTGATCTCCTTCACTATAAAGATAAATAATAGCTCTTGACAAACATCACATATGCGTAGAAACACACTTGCACGCACAAGTAAGCTGATATGTTGACTCCTGATCCTCATGAGGATTTTATACTAATGATTGTAAATATACAAATATCGACAAGTATATGCTTCTATTCCATGAGGGATTGCTCTTAACACTGGTGCTTCAGATGACCAAGGATCCTAGCCTAAATAGTAATCAGGAAATTCATAAATTGATAACTAATCCTCAACTGCAGCGGACATGGACTGACCTTCTGTGGTGTTAGCCATTTCTATTCTAATTATAATACACTTATTCTATGCACAAGAGTGAACCAATGCCTCCTTCCTTGGTATAAGTGGGGTCGTTCTCCTGTCTTCCTGCCACCGCTGTCATAAGTCTTTACCTGAAAGGTCTCATCCTGATCTTGGCCCTTACAAGGATCCTAGGTCAGAGATTGCTTGACATACCTAAGACAATCGTGGATTATATAGAGCAGAATTTTGAAAACCTCCACCATTCACACATCATTCTATACAAGAAACAAGTGTAGCAGTTCTTGTCAATCGTGATAACCTTCGTCATTTGTTCGTCATCCGGATCTCTCCATGGACTGCATTGGCATTATCTTGATATTGTCTGTCATGCTACTTCTATTTCTTGACGTTGATTCATTGCACGTTGTTTGCATGTCGTCTCTCATCTCCATCTGGCTTCTAACGATTTAAATCTTTGGTATGTGTGGATGGAGCGATGACGATGAGGAAAACTGCAAACGAACATGCACTATGAAAGTTGTGGATGGAGATTTAGAACGCAACACATTTCTTCTCGTTTTTGACATGCTTTTTTTTTATCATGGAGTAACCTTCTCATTTCTTATGCTTATGTCACAACTCGCAATTGCGTCTGATATTGTCCAAGTTTCAGATGCTGCCGTCGATGTATTGGGTGCTATGGTCAATCTTTTAGATGTGCTTATATTGGATGATGCTACCATCGACATGTTTGATGCTGCTGCCAGTGATGATTTTATTGTTTTTAGTTCTCAGACTCCTCGACAGTCACAGTATAGTCTTCATATAGAAGCCTTGTAGCTAGTTTTGTACTCACATATTGTCTTTATCCTGCAAATTTGACCGCTTCTCATACCCGAGACACCATCTGCTTTCTTTTTGCTTTCTTTCAGACACCTCATTTCTTTCAATGAAAGCCTGCATTATCAGGATAGATCTTACATCTATGTTGACATGAGTTTCCTTGTGTCCTGCCTATATTATGTGAAACTCGTCCATTTGTTTCCTAGCTCTAATCCTTGTTTGTAATGCTTGATAAGTCCCTTTGAGTATATAAGCCCCGGAAACCATTGGTTTATATTATGACATCATTTCTCTTTGGTTAATCTCCTATCCATAGTTTTTATGATCAGAGAGTGATCCTACTCTACTGAAACCCACTATCCATGTTATTTTCCATCTTCTGTGAGACATTGTATATGCATAGAACTAAATCCTACATTGTATCGATATGGGTGTAGATATTGACTTTTCTCTCAGAAAGTTAGACATCAACCTTTCTCCTGCAAAAATGTACATGAGGAGGATGGCTCGTGCCCATCGCATAATCTGCTCTATACCTGAAGTCAATAGATGACCTTGGGAAGTATCTCTAACTATGGGTCAAACAAGAGACAATATAGATCTAAATTATTGACCTATAATTACCAAGTCCTTAGAGGACGAGTGCATCAGCGGTCTAGTTTCCATCGAGAGGGATGGTGCTCTACTACACTTACATTTTCAAGGAGTCTTGTCTCTCTACGCTCTTACAGTAAACGAAGTAAGTTAGTCGAGTATTGCGATGGATAGGTAGCAGTCGTCTTTTAGGGACTGAAGTCTATGTGAAGCGTAAACTTCAGCCCCTACAGAGGGTTGCATACCTTTGTGGGTATGTTAAGCTGCTGCATGAAAGATCAATCTGAGGCTCACTGTCAAGCAGCAATAAAAAACATCACGGATAGCATGCTGAAAGATGGACAGTAACTATTTATCCTTCTAGGTGTCGCTATACAAAAAGTTATGTTGAGTTGAATTTTAACAACATTCTGTAGAGAGCTCTTCACTGTAATAAGTATAGAAGTCGTCATCTGTTAAGTATAAGTCTACATGGTTGTCTCCTGTCCATGGTTACTTCTAAGAAATATACACCATTTGCAGATGGTTAATGTAGTCGAGCATTCAACATCCACGATTCGATTCCATATGAAAGTCATATGTACATCCTGAGACTATCATGCTGACTGATATAGATAGGATTTTCTTTTGGTAAAATCAAAATCACGGCCACTACTTCACAAAGACAGGGCTCCGTAACATTAACCCTGTACTTATTTTAACCCATTTGTTAAGTGTAAAATTACCCCTTGGATTTGTTGTAAATCACCGCTATGGTGAGGGAAGCAGTGCTCGAGGTATAAAGTTTTGAGAACCGGAAATTATCCGACGGCAATGAACGGGAACCGGTTTTTCTCAATCATTTATTCGTCTTTCTGATTTTTCTAACAGATAAATTGTCGTTTTGTAAAACTTTAACCTGCAAAAAGTCTGGACATCATTTCAAACCGACTTTTTGAATTCCAGCCGGTTGAGAATACAAAGAATGCCGGTTAGTCCCGAGCGCTGGAGGGAAGCCTCCTCCACAGATCACTCACTCTACACTAAGGCTAAAATTTCTTTTGTAACACTGTTCATGTACATTTTGAACAATTTTGGAAATCAATGGTGAAGGCTATGCATGTCTAAACAATCGTGCTGTCTTTGGAGAGTAGTGACGTAGAGACATACCTCTCTCACTATTTAAAATCTCAGTTTGAATAGCGATCTGGAGCCAAAAATACATAGAAATTGCTACCAAAGGTAGTGCAACTGTCTTCTCTTATGTACACACTTACTTGCATTATATCACCTCTTCCAAGTTCGGAAGAGGGGAATATGCAAGGGCAGTTTAATTTATCACCTAACCTTTCCAGGTAGAAGGGTTAGGTGATAAATTAAACTGTGTACAAAAACTGTTTAACTGCTACACTGTGGCCCGCACTTATTTTTCCCACTGTGCGCTCCAACCCACTTCTCTTATGGATTTTGTCCGTAATATCCGACATGTAGTTTACACTTAATCTATAACACATAGAAAAGTAATAAATTTATTTTAAAACTATTAAATTTTTTCTGTATAACATTTATATAATTTTCATTAACATCTCGAAAGCACCCACGCTACAATGACTGGTCCAGTGACGTCCAGTGATTTTCTTCTTTTTTGTACGTTTGTCCTTTTTCTTCACCCGGAAGGGAGCACACTTTGGATGCATATTGACTTAGTCTTAGTCCCTTCAACTTCGTGAGTCATAAAATCTCTTTCCAAGGCGCCGTTTCCTTTGAACTTTACACGCAAGAAGAAATATGTACAGTCTTATGCTCCACAAAGTTTCAGAGGTAAAACCTTTCAGAAGCCGAAGATATGGCCATGACTGTAATGAAGAGTCTACTCTTCGTCTCCATCTTCACCTTCGACTTTACAGAACTATAGCCAAAACCTGTAGAGATTCGGAGTCTAATTTAAGAGGGAAGACCAAGATAGACCGAATGTCCTAATGAAGATGAATCTGTACGTCAGATTTTTTTTTTGTCCCACGTTCGGTCCTTCAGAAGCCCAATTATTTACTTGATCAGACCAATACGCCTAACTTCTAACTTGGCCGGACCCCTGCACCAAAGACGTAACTTGGTCTGTCTCATGACTGAGTACAGTATGTACATGAGTGTCACGTCACTTGTTATATACATATGGTATGTACACGTGATCACGGTAGGATGACATGGAGTGATCGATATTATTTTAGCGTGTTTGTACGAAATGTAAGGATTTGTCACGGACGTTTTTTAATTCAAATGAACGCAGGAATCACAAACTGATGTGTTTTCTCTATGATATCATAGACACAAGACAAGTATATCAATAGAGAGCAGCACAACCGCCATGTCAGCTATCTACCGACTGCAGTGTATCATGGACTTGATCAAGTTACATTTTTGGCGTAGAGATCCGACCAAGTTAGAAGTTAGGAGCATGGGCTGAACAAATAAATAACTCTCAGAAGCATACAACTTCGGCAAGTTACAATGAGTCACACAGACATATCTCCAGCTAAAACTTTGCAAGTAAGTTACACTGTCTACGAAGTCAATGCCTGTAGAATTTCACGTCTAGAATTCATTCCAAATTGGAGGTAAGTCAAAATGTCAGTGTAGGTTGCACCTTATGACTCTTTTTCTCCACTTTCTCCTTTGACCTTCCATATTATCCACTCAATGACCCACTATCTCGACCTACATTACATCTCAACACACATTAATCATCAAAGCACTCTAGAACACCATGGGCCCTAACAGCTCTATTCTATTAGCTTCCTCTTCTTGGGTATTTATTCTGTGTAAGCTTCCTTGCATTATAGTTGCAAGGAAGATAGTGTGGAGATATTTTTTTTCCTGATTTTATCATGCGGATTTATTTTTGAAACCGATCACTGCGAGGGTGCCGAGTGTGCCGCCGCCCTTGCAGTGTTAACTATTTTCATTCCCGCCTGTCTGCTGGTTTTTTTTCTCCCGGTGTGAATCGCTTTTCCGTCATGCTGCTCGCTGTTACTTCTTTTCCTTCAGGGTGCGCACGAACCATTGCTTCTTTGGCAGAAAGAGATACGGTGACCCACAACACTTTATTATGTGAAAACGAAGTACACAGTATACCGGAGCGGCTGTTTGCATGCTGCAGTAGAAACCGCTTTATAAACCAACGGTTTTTGCTAAACTCTGTACACACTAGACTCTGCGCTCTAAGGTAGACCTCTCTGATGCCATGTGCTATGATTCATCGCGTCCACCAAGAGAATGTATTCAGGTAGCATCTCCTCTGTTCTAAGCATATCCTCAAAGGAACTTCGACTACCGGGATCCTCCTGCTCTGGGACCGGTGGTGCCTCCACTCCTGTTTCTGGCTCTGATTCAACTCCTCTGCCTTCCCCGTTGAAGTACCTGTGTGAGCAATGAGGACAATGAGGAGTTTCTCTGAAGAAAAAGATATTATCTATATCACATGCCGTGACATCTTCAGACCGGATAAATGAGTTCCAGAGAGAATCTGATCGGATGAGTCAACGAGGAGATGCCGAGTACTTGCCAGACGCCAGCATAGCTCGCAAACATCGAGGAAAGGTAGTCTAAAGCGGACTGGAACTTTTATACCTGTTGAACTGAAAAGCTCTTGGTAGAATGTTCAAATACGTTAACTCCACTTGAATTTTAGTCTCGGCAGCCCCCATCAGCATGAATAACTCCCTGCCATCCTCCACCATGTCGTCCGTTATGTTCTTCGTTACGGCTTGGTGATGATGCTCATTCTCATCCTTAAGACAGTAACCTACCATGCCAACAAAGGTATGGATACCTTTATTTGTAAGTTGCTTCACACAGATCTCGCCTCCCAATGGCTTTTCTCTATCCCAACCCAAGGCATGCAAAATCTGCTTCTTCACCTGCACTGTTGATTTTGCATATATGCAGATAACGTCCTGAAAGTGGAGATGAAGGAGTGAACCCTCCCCCCCCCTCCCCCCCCCCCTCCTCAACGGAAAAAACACCAGACACACACTGTTTGTTCAGAAATTCACAAACAAGGAGAAAAAACACCACATCCAAATCAGCACCAGTTGTACAAACTGTTACAGAAAGTTCTAGGGTGGGTCGCCTAGCCCTGGCTTCCCGACGGAGAGACATGACCACGTCACAGAAAAATGACGGTAAACCACGACACTCTCCTCAAGGTCGACCTGAGTATAGACACAAGGATGACAATGACATCGATAAATTGCATGCACGTAGACCTCAAAGAACCATCAGCACGAGTAAAGTAGGAAGGATAAGAAAACATTCGATACCGCCTGTCTTGTAGATAAAGATAAAAGTTATCGACAGAATACGAGAAGAAGCGGAAGGGTCCAGCCAACGTCTGCAACGAAATATGATGCAACACGCAAGGATGACAAGTTCTCCCTATCAAAACGTAATCGAACTTAATCAAAAATTCAGGAGGATCTTGCAAAAATCCCAGCTGCAAATAGATGTAACTATGAGTGAGTTGAAGAAAGTGCTCATCGAAGGAAATCATAGGTGGCCCAGATGACAATGGACGGAAACGCGAGGCACCACCAGTCAGATCCAAGAATTCAAAATCGGGACCCGGATCGACAGGCTGCTGAACAGCAGTGACCTCCTTCCCACTGTCGACAGTATCGGCAACGTCCGCACTGTCAACGATAGTCTGGCTATCTTCGGACATTGTGATGACATACAGAGCAAAATGCTACGATATAAGACAAAACGAGGCACGTACCCGCTAGCACGGGATGACCCCTCCCGCAGCATGCAGGCCGCAGCGATCGTCCGGCATCGGAGAAACAGTAATCAGAAAGCACGAAAGTACGAAGGCTGTGCGACAGCGTGCATGCCGCAGAGTCAGCGACCGCCATCGGAGACCAAGAAAGAGATAACGGCATCGACCAAATCAGTAAGCCACCACCGTCAACACTGCCAGTCTCACCAACGTGCAGCATTGCAGCAGGCTCGAGAACAAACCGGCCTTCTTCGTGTATAAGCAGAAATCAGCGAGTATATGCAGAAAATCATCGATCTGCAAGAAAGAAAAGAGCGAAACGACCGAGCGACGAAAAGCAAAGAAACTGCACAGCAGCAAGAATAAACTAAGCGGCCACGAGCACCACTGAAGCAGAAACCCCCCACGAGCAGCAATGAACCAAGCGCGGCTAAGGTCGAGTAAGGACAAGAGCACCAACGCGCGAGTAAAGACAACAGGAGTAACGCGCGAATGAGAATCTATCACCGCGAACAGGAACGAACGAACAATGGGCAACTAAAATAAAATCGCAGCAGCATACCACCAATGAAAAAGCCGCTATACCACGGACGAATTGGCACCGCCATAGGAAACAAAAAGCCCGTCATAGCACCGCGAGCACGAAAGCACGAAGGGCGCCGAAAACAATACAAAGGTCCTGCACCTAAACTGACACCTGCCAAACTAGCAAGAATCAAATGCCATCGATCTAAAACGACCACGAGAAGACAGTCCAAAATAATACAAACGCCATCGATCTAAAATGATCGCGAGAAGGCTGCCCTAAACAATACGAACGCCGTGGAGCTAAAATGATCGTTTTCTCTCGACCACCACATCTCCGTAACGCCTTCCAAGCCGTGCTCTAATATCGCCCGATACTCTCGCTTGGCGTTATCTGGCCTGATAACACCCGATATTCCCGCTTGACGTAATCTGACCCCCGGCCGGACTGACGCCTTCTATGCATATTCACTCAGTAGACTGTTGACTACAAAATTTTTTCAGATGAATACTCAATTATTCTGTTCACTACTTCTAGAGTTTGGACTGACATATGGATTTCCTTTGACAATGCTTCTCCTTGTCCTTCACAAAGCTACATTGCTTTCTAATTTGTGGACAAAGTCAAGCTCCATACGCTCCAAAGACTACCTCTTTCTCCCATTCTTCTCTCTAAATATCACTCTGAGGTCAACCTTCTAGCCGTGATCTCCAGGTCGTCTTATCGTCCCACCTACTTTTTATCCCCACATGGCATGATATCATGATGCAATGCATCTCAACACCTTCACATGGCATATCTTCGAATCACCTTAATTTTCCTCTCCTTCTAATTATCTCATGCTCTTGTAAGTATTGTCCTTTCATTTAATTTCCAGAATTCTCTCTATCTTATATTTCCTAACACCGTTCACTATCAAGTCAACTACATACGGGGAACTTCCCTTATAATTAACTCGGTGTATCGAAAGGGGTAGCAATATGAACTGAGACCTCCCCTCCAGGAGTTAGAATCTCAACACAAAGGACTCTCTACTTACTTGCTATCTTTGCCTCCAACCTACTAAACTTCCTTTTCCTCTTGGAATCACTCTCCCTTTTGGATCTCAATTCTCTATGGTAGTATTCACGACCATGAACTCCTAACAACTTCACTTGAAATCCTCCTTTCTTTCACTTTTCACATTCTATAAAAATATCATTGTCTTCTAGTCGCCAATAAACAAATAAATGTTTTTATTTTCTTAAAAAGTAACCATGTGGGTACCACACCATCCAACATTATAAAGTGAGTTGAAAAATGATTTTACAAAGTCTCACTTTGTTGAGATTATTATACAATTTACAGGAAGGAATTTAATATATGATTTTACAAAGTCTTTACTTTGTTGAGATTATATATAATTTACAGGAAGGACAATTTTCTCATATGATTACTCCAAAGAGGATAAGAGAAATGAAACATGGTTTAGTATCTGAGAAAGTTTCAACATCTAACAATTCAGTAAAAACGAACAATCCACGGCACTGAGTGACCTCCATTTGATGAATAGTGCATATATCTACTTGAATGATCCAAATCTTGTGTTTCAAAGTCCAAATGAATGCTTGGATTATCTAAATTATAATATGAGATATGCTACATTTGTATATCTGATATTATTCTAGTCTAATTTATTTACTCGAGTTGCCCAATCAATATTTTGAATTTTAACAAACTGAATTGTGTAACTAGAATATACATATATTTCGATATACAACATGTATATAACTTATATGCATGAAACTTGAACAACAAATTTATTAACTAAAGAAGTACTAGTTAAAAAGATTAAACAAACAATTTTAAACTTGACAATAAATGTGATACAAATGAAAAAAAAAATCCCATGTAAGACTGTTGCTTTGGATGATATGCATGCTCCATCTGATATACATCTGATGTCTGAATATACTTCTGATGAGTATATACGGATATTCTCAGAACTGGGTACTGAGTAATAAACAGGTTGTTGGTGAAGACAAGGATATGGTGTAAGTATGGTATGGGAAATCTCATACTTTCAACGAAAATAACAGTTGAACAAGACACAAGTGACCCTAGGTATTCGGGTTATGGGTGTAGCTGTCTCCAGATTTACATTATAAATTATAAAGCTAGTGTACAGCATGCTCGCTTTTCTTTTCTATTAAAACCCCGGTGTGTCTATAAGAACTCATGCAAACAAGAGTAGCTCCTTTGGCGAGTTCGTTTTCGTACAGCGAAAAATGTAACAGTTATCTGATATTGTTCCAACTCTCATTCTCATTCCTGTAGTATCTTGAATCTTCTTCGTTTTTATACATATTAACGTATCTCGCAAACTTTTTCTTCAGTTTATCATCTCTCATCACGAGAAATCAGTTTCTCCTAGACTACTGAGCACCCATGATACTGAGAGCAATAGCTTTGCTCAAACATTTCTATCTATCGATCTTAGTCTTCCATCCACATCCATAGATTGTAGCCAAATTCTCGGTAATTACGATGTCAGCAACCATCTTCCCATAAACATTGATCTTCACAGCAAATGCTTTTCTAAGAACCATCGAACTTGATTCCTCCTCAATCTTCTCAAGGTAAGCAGCGCTGTTCAAATTAGTCATGACGTCTTCAAATTTGCTTCGATGTCTTTTTATCCAAATATCAAAAATATCCAGACCACGAAGTCTAGCTCCACTTTTCGGATCACCATTCTCTGCTCGCAACAATGCGCTGTCTAACACCTGCTGGACTCATAAACACCTAACATTCAATTTGTTTTGAGCGTCATCATCACTTTTCAAATCAAATTCAGACAAGTATGTTAAAATCCCTTCTAAATCCAGTGGACATCAGTTATGGACTGTAAGTAAAATTAACCTTCCATTGTCACTAAAAATAAGGTTAGAGTTACCGAATATTTTAATATTCTTTCACCCATGGAAAAATTGATATCCATCATAATTCTTAGTGCTTGTCGTTTGTGTTGCATTCTGTCGATTTGTTCTAGATGTTAAGCGGAGCTCCAGTAACAAACTTTCCTTGGTATGTTTTGCTTCCTCTTGGTGGTTTGCACTTGGAACAGTATCCCATTGTACTTTTCTGGTCTCTGACTTAATAAAGTACTCGTGAGTATATCTTCACTCTTCCTTATAGAAAGAAGAAGCTGTAGTTCCTATAAGGTGAGCCTGTTAGTACCACAGTCTACCAGTGATTACCTATAGTCTACCTTTATATACCAGTTGTCATTGTTAGACAACGGGTGTATAAAGTTTTAAATATTTATAACGTTTAGCACTTCCAACATTTAGACAAGTCAATTATTTAAAATAACAGTTACATCTAAGAAAGTCGAAAATCCATTAAATACTAATCTTTACAGAAAACACAGATTAGATTGTACTTAAGAGAAAAATGAGTAATATGTCTATGTGTTGCTGCTCCTACTGAAATTCTGGTTTCTACACTAACTGAACACTAGGTTTAACAAAATGACAGGAATTAGGATTATTCTTGAAACCCTAGACTATTTGTACAACTGTATCGTATACTACCGAGGTTGTTGGCTGTTCCCATCAAGAACGATTTCTAAAAGTTTCCTTGACCCATGAGATATACAGTACTATAGTATGATGCACTTTTAACGTACTTTTGTATTCTTACATTTATAAAGGTAAGTTAACAAAGACAGGAGTAAGAGAATCTAAAGATTTAACACTTTTTAGATTATTTTACGTTGCACCTGAACAGGGAGTAAGAGCCTTGAAACATTTATAGCATTCAAATAATTACGGAGGTACCTCTAGACAGGATATCCGCCTATAATGCAAGGATAGCACGCAAGACGACATTTGGAAATAAAAGCGAAAGGTTTAATTTGCTGTAACAAGGGAGCATAACATCTTGACTTCTTTCTAAGTAACATTCTCTAATAAACCAACAAAAGAGTTCTTACCACCCGGGAAATGATCGCCAATTTACGGATTTCAAATGAGCCATGCGTTCTTTTGGTATAATACATGGGAATTAACAAGCCTTCTCTTCCAAACGACTGACAGGAGAACTGCTAGCCTTTTAGTAACAATTATGATGATGATAAGCTTCCATAAACGACTTTATAAGAGGATAATGAGTAATAAGCCATGAAGGGTACCAACTGTTAACTATTTGTTCTGTCCTTCCCTGTAATTACTAATCGATTGTGAGGTGCTAGCTGACAAGATTTGGTTTATGTTCGTAAGGCGCCAATATGAATTGTCCTTAAAACATAGGGAATATATTGTGGTAGAGTTTCATATATGCATCATAGTGGTAAGGATTTTAAGTTCACTTCATTGCAGAGTTTCTTCAAATGATATATCTCATTACGACTTGCTTAATGACTTGTAGATCTTGAGCATTTCAAACAACGGACTGAAGGAAGTTGACCCGGCTGTGGCGAACCTGGTGCTGTTGCGAGAACTTGACCTGTCCAAAAATGGCTTGACCTGCATTCCTCCATTCTTCGTGAATATGTCATGTTTGGTGAACTTGAATCTCGGTGAGTTTTGGGATATGGTATGGCATTATTTCTTTTGACTGTGGAAAGCTTGTAGGTAGAAGTCGTTTCCAAGCAGTATCAGTGTCCTGATTGTCCAAAATAATAGCTGGGATGAAACATGTTGAGCTACTGAAAACAGTTATTTCTTACGATGTGGCCGAAAAGCCGGACGCAGAAGTTGATCGTTGGGATACCCGTACTTCACCTTTTGCATGTATTTCTTGCTCGATTAACTTCTTGCACCTCATCGAGCAAGAAGTTCATCGAGAATGCATATTCACCCTTGTCACTTCCTTGCATTATCACCTCTTCCAAGTTCGGAAGAGGGGAATATGCAAGCATTTAATTTATAACCTAACCTTTTCTCCACGGAAAGGTTAGGTTATAAATTAAACTTATCAACTGAGATGATTAAAATACTCTGAGAGGGTGACATAGGGTTTAGTCGATCGAGTTTTTAAAGGTCTGGATGAACCTATGGATGAGACAACATTGTTGCAATATTTCACTATAGCTCTACCTATTGATGTCTTCGAATGGGTGACCATGAGTCGATGTAAAACATGAAGGAAGCCGCGACCCAATGAATAGCAAACGGATGAGAAGACCCCATCAAGCCTCACAAGGGAAAGAAAGGACCCGAAGGGCCAAGCAACAACCACCCCAAAGGGAAGAACATCGGGGCTAAGCCCCGCTATCAGTAGCTCTAAAATCGCCTGTCGCACTTGCATAAAACCTAGAAGAAGCTTATGACAAAGTCGAAGACTGGACGTCAATTCAAGAAGCACACCTCCTGACCCCTAAACTATTATGGCCATATCAACACGTCTCTCTGTTCTACACGTCAAATGATACATTGTCAACACCACCGATACATCAATACTTCTCAATACATATACCTAATGTACCACCGATACATTCAGTACCACTACAGCAGATACCACCCATATCTACTCCAGCTGGTCCAACTAATAACCAACTGGAAAAAATATTGGTTAAGTTGGAGCAAATGAATCTAGCTCAACTATATCGCGCGAAGTACCTCTGATGAATAATGCGGCTAGAGGGGACATATCATGCACGAACTGTGGTGGTCACGGTCATACGAATCTAAACTGCTTAGTTCTCCTATTGATAACTAGTGTGTCTACTGCCGTATCACGAGACGTAATATCAACAACTGCAGAATCATGCATCTAGAGAGAAACACAGCAACTTCATGCAAGAACAACCCTTGGAAAGAACTCAAACTTATAATCAGCACTTGTAGAATCCTGCCGCACAAGGAAGAGGAAGAGGAATGGATCAAGTCCTAGCTCACATACGCTACAACCATTGTCAGGTCAACCATTATGCAAATCAGTGCCCCACTCGACCACCAAGATGTACTTTCTGCAATGAAATAGGACATAGTCTATCACAATACGTAGACTTTCGTGCTTTTGTTTCTGAGGTCAACATATCCACCGCTCCTTGAGAAAATCCACCTGAAGAAAATGTGTGCTACATCTCTACAATAGAAGAGAATGAGGACAATGGGACCAAGAAGACTATAAATGAACAAGAAGCATTTGTCACCACTAGAGCACAACACTTTAATGGACCAGATCTAACTTCAAGTTTGGAAGATGAACAAGAACCGATATCGGATTTACAGTGATATACAATGAGACAAAATCCAACTCTACAAATGTACCGATCCATGATCCTCATATTGGATGGAAAGACTCAGCAACAACATCTTAATACAGTGTTCAAATATGACATCTTAGCAGATCTAGCAAATATCAAAGCGAATATTAGCTTCAAACAACTGTTAGAAGTAACGCCCACATGTCAAGCAGCAGTCAAACGACTCTTAAGAAAGAAGATCACATTTGTTGATAATTCACCCACACGTGATAATCAATTCAACTCCGCCCGTAGAGAACTCGAATAGATACTACACCCGCAGATGTACCACTTCTCTTCATGAGATCTCATGACTTGATTATTCCAGTTATCATTCAAGGATTGTTAATCCATAATTGTAAAGTGGACTCAAGATCACCGGTGAACATCATGACTAAAGACACAATGATGTCTCTAGAACTTCCTCCATCCACAAAGAGTACTATCCACGCAAATCAATAGTTTTTCCAAATTTCAATAACCATTGAAATATTTGTATTTCTAATTTCTACAATATCAGTTCTCTGTTTAACAAAATAGGATGTTTTGCATCACCTCTCGAAGCATTTTCCAGATACTTATTCTCAATCATAGTTTTTCTTGCTCTAAGATTGGATGCAAAATCTTGTCTAATAAATCTACGGATAACAAATACTTGAAAATATCTCTTTTCAGTTCTCAAGGTAAACCACACTGATGTTGGTAGAAAAGGACTACCATACTGGTAACTCAAATCATGCAAACCCTTGCGCGGAGTGTTAATTCATTTACTATAAAGTGTAAAACGCTTTTGTCCAAGTTGAGAAGATGAATTCGTGCATACTGAAAAATTTTACATGTTCAAAGAATTTGATACTAAATTTAGTGTAATGAGATGAAATTTTAATATGAATTACTGAGAAATTAATATCTATATATACTATATTTACATATTATTTTTCTAACACTTCTAAAAAACATTTCATGCATCCAGAAACAGATGTAAAAAATAACTCACAGTTAAGTATGCACCAACCTTAGCTGCACAGTTTGAGTTACCAGTATGGTACTATAGTTGTAGACCTATCTAAATAATCAACCATTTGTTAGAACGTGGATATCACATACCAACTGTATCTTGTAGTTAGAGGTTTCCGATCAACAACTTCGACATAGTGTAACTCTTTCTATGATTATGATCTCCGTGCCAAATTCACAACATAGCTTCCTTGACTCACTTGCAGCACCTCCAAGAAGTTCCACCTCCATATCTTAAGTCGTTTGTTCAAGGTCATCCAAGAGATGTAATTGAAATCACTCTTCTTCTTCCAACTAGACTCAAACTTTATAGGAAATTCCCTCTGACGCCTTACTCTTCTCTTTGAAATTTCAGCTTCAGACCTCAAACTAGTTGCTCAAAATGGACCAAGTGTTTTGTCTATGCTAACTTGTGAGCTTTACAGACCCCGGTTGCTAAAATCCATGACCCCGACACATTCTCTTAACTAAATGAGCCAAAATTTTACAAGTAATAAGTTTATAGAGCACACTCCAATCCTGGAAATCTTCACTCAGAGAATCGACCGTATGTCATGAAACAACTCAACATTTGAATCCAAGCAAAACGGTTTTACTTCTGTCTCTCAACTGTTATAGCCAACTTCAATCGACCATTTCAAGCTGAAACCCAATCCAAACGTAGGACTACTTTACAACAGGGCAACCATCACCATGTCAACTATCCAACCCTCTTGACAATACCAAAAGATCGTCTCTCAAACTCCCGATACACTCAGAAACATAACTTGGAGTATTGATTTGACCCTTATGACTTTGAAAGAACATAATTATATACTCAAAACTCCAAATTGATCAATCTTCCACTCCAGATTGTAGGATAGCTCAAGAGCTTTCCAATGAGATCTCACACTTCACAAAAAAGATCTTTGAGAAAGTATTTGAAACATCAAAACCGTCCATGGAACTTTGATGAACTTGATTGATAAAAATTGAACCAATGAGAAAGAAGACCCCAGATCACTTTATCTCCTACTTAGCACTATATATCGAGTTTTAACCCTAAAAACACTCTCACACTTTCAAAGCTTGAACTAAAATACTTAGGACCCCAAACTTAACACAAGATAATCATCCTCGTGGGACGATAGAGATAATAATGACATGAAAATACACGGGATTCAATATCAAGTCAAGATAATGACCTTGAATCTATCTATGATGAAAGAACGACAAAAGAAAATGAGGAAACCATCACTTGATTTAAGTATTCCTTAGCAAAGTTCCTCCTGATCCACGCATGATGAATGATCTTCCGCCAACAGTGACATCAAATGTCAACCCAGATGTTGAAAAGAACGTTGATTGGAAAGGTCAGGTCCATTCACCCGTCAAACACAATTAAGTCATAATTTTTTTTGTAAGTGACAATTGACAAGATCATCAAAGTAGACAAGTCCATCACCCTCCTCATGAACTCTTCACCAAAGTAGATAACGAATTATTGTCAAAAGTGATCGCGATGGATGTAGTGAAGCTTGATATGAAATGAATTCCGAAGATCCAGAACTCAAATCAATCCTCCATCCATGAGTGCAACGCTCGCAACTCCTCACCTTTCATGTAAGACACTAAGAAACACTTGCGAAACACGCAGAAGAAAGAATGCTCTCACGAATCCTCGACTTTCTATCTTATATCTAAATTTGATGACAAGAGTCACTCACGAGAATACTCATGGATCACTGAGCTAGCATGTCTCATTATCATGCGATCTCACATTCCAAATAACCGTGAACATGGGACCTAATACGTCATCAGATGAGTTATACGAAAAAGTTCACGAAACACAAAAAATCAGCACAATACAAGTTCTACGTTAAATTCACATGTGAGACGTATCACAACATGACAATGCCCCAAACTTTATTGAAAAAAAGACAAAGAGTACAAGTGAACCCAAGATGCCAACCCGGAAAACTACCTCCCAATCGATATTTATTAAAAAAGAGAACAGTAACCTCGAGACAAAAACCAACCAAGTAGACGATGTTCACTGAACACTGCATATATATTCACCTCTTCCATCTTTTGATAGAAGAGAAAAATATGTAAGCTTTTAATTTATGACTTAATCTTTATGTTAAAAAAATTCTATAAATTAAACCTATGAATACTTATTTATCTTTCAAGTTTATGATATTTATAACGATCCATTGAACGTTCGAGGTGCTTGACTTATGGATTTTTCACTACCCTCATCCAACATTGGTCCATCTAGTAAGACCAAATCTACATAATATCAAAACGTATACTATAAAAATACTAAACATAGTCCATGTTTCATGTCCGCCCTTTCTCCTAAAACACTGACATTGTCAATTCGTTCTCCATATTTGCAACGGCTATTCCGCTTGTCGCATCTGTCTGCAAGAATACCCTATCCGCACACTGTATTTTGTATCCAGCTTGACCTCTTCCCTCTCTTCGTACACTTTCTATGTATAGTTGGCCGTAGTATTTTGATGCACAGAAAGAATTTTCTGAATCTCTTGTAATAATATCTGAGGAGCCTATACATATTTGTTTGCAGCACATAACCGGCTTTCCTCGATACCGGACTCTGTCGGAGCAGTAAGGAGCCTGCAACATCTTGACTTGAGTGATAACAGCTTATGTGACCTACCAAGGGCACTACAAAACCTTGAGCAGATGGTTCACTTGGACATTCACGGAAACTCCATAAATTCTTTGCCTTCAACAATGAGTCACCTGAAAATGCTACAAAAGTTAAATTGTGACGGGAACCCATTACACGAACCCGAGCAATCGATCTACTTGCAGGTACATTAAAAAGGAGAAAAATAAGTCCTAAATCGACTGGTAAATATTTTATACTTCTTGCATAATCACTTCAACTCTGTTCAGTTTTTGTATTTCAGTGCAGCTGGTTTTTCAATCAAAATAGTTCCAACCTGGACTAATCATGTATGTACATCCATTGATAACCCGGACACCTCTCTAACTCTCTCCGTGATTAATTAATTTTCACACAACTCAGATCTTGGACAATACATACACGCTCCAGTTCCTCCGACAAATTACTTATCTTTTGAATCACACCATGTGTAATAGTCACCAACATGTGCTTCATGCATACTAGTATGTATGCCACTTCACTGTTTAAGTGACCAACTTGCCCTTCATGTATATTTAGTTCAGGTAAGGTGTAACCGTATTACCTAAACTAGGTAATACGTGATTTCATTGTAGCAAACTTACACTTCATGCATATTTAGTTCGTTGAGTTCACCAGGTGATAGTAATACGGAGTATTTGTACATATTGAAGATATTTATACATAATTATAGAATTCTTATCAGTACTTTTCCAAATTTATAGTTATCGAATGATAACCAAACATGCCGTGGAGTGCCGGCGAAGAAATGAAAATAAGAAGTTACAGCCGAATTATGTTTGTTTTTGTTCATATTCGTCTGGAGGTCAATTTGGATTCATATTATTATACATATAGCAGTTCCTAACACAATCCAGACACGGCTAACTCGGAAGCTTTTCTATGACTCATTGTCATTTGGTGACAAAAGTAAGTAAATGGTACAACGGCCTGAACCATGAGACTTCTAGTCACTGCTACTTGAATCATTATTATTCTTGGTTGTTTTTTGTCGTTCCTGCCTTGCTTGCAGATTAAATGACTAATAATCGAGGCATCACCTCAGCACTGGCTCATGATGTCCTCCCCAGTCTAGTTATGAAACGAAAGAATCTTGGTGACAGGAAAGAACAATGACATGGTGCTTTGAAACAAGCAATTATTTATGAAGGGAAACAAGCTACATAATCTCCTCATCCTCGAAACGATTAGTAGAGACTTACAATGATATACGTATTGAGTATAAGCTATGTAGTAATTCATTGTCTGCTTTAAGTTTGCGGAATTCTACATGTTTGTTTAACAAGATTATTTAAGGTTACTCAAGACAACTAATATTCAAGATATCATAAACCTTGCTCATATTTCTTAGAAACTACTCTTTGCCCTACACTATTTACATCGTTTGAAGTTCACAATCAAATTTCGTGAATAATTGTGAGAGATAGATAATAGCAAGGGAACTATGGAATACAATATGTGGGATGACTAGCTTGTAGTTATCATGAACTGATATACTGATATCAGCTCATAGTAGTTGACCTTGATTATTATCATGTTTATAGTAACTGAAGTTGGATTATTACCTTTGATTACTAGGTGCTTATAGTGGTCAATGTAGATTATTACAGTGATATAGTAAATGAACTTTGATTTCTGTAAATCTCATTTACTATAATTTTCTTTAATTTCTATATTACATTATAGAAATCAAAGCTTGATTATTATAAAATATTAATAATATTTACTACAGTATCCACTTTTCCCATTTCTCTTTAAAAGATCTAGTAAATTGTTGATATAAAGAACAAGTCTTATTTAAATTAGATAAAATTCTCCTCATATCAGAATATCTATAGTTGATGATTACTGATGTTATTCCTTGTCTACAACTGTGGTGGCTCACATGGCACACCAAGGGGACTTTTTTATTTTTATTTTTATTAATATTTTGTAAATAGCACTATCAAGATGCTACTACTTCTATCAAATACAATTTCGAGGGTAATATCGCTATGCTAAATTAAATAGTAACAACCAACGGGGTTGCGAAATGAAGTAGAGGGACCCAATGCTCCTTAAATACACGTTCATGACATAAATTCAATTCAGTGGATTTAATATGCTTAGCCTAAAATCTATAGAGGGGACGTGTAGTTCATCTTACCCAAGGGAATATGGATTAGTGCAACGGTTGAATTGAAGAAGTTGTTATTGCATACAGTGGGTGGAGCCCATCCTCTATATATTTGCCACATGGCGATGGCGAGAGACTCCGGACCTACCGAAAGAGAACGCAGTTACTCAATGGTGGAGCCCATCTTCTCTATACTTACCACATGACGGTCGAGAGAGACCACGGACCTACCAAAAGGGAACGCAGTGGTACAATTGCACAGTGGGTACAAGCTAGTTACTTGTGAGAAACTCAAATTTTCTTTGGGTATCGAGGAAATAGCAAAGCCAAGAGGACTTGGTATGCACTAGGGGGAGCCGAATTTTAATTGGAAGCTATTGCAGTAAGGAATGGAGTTCCACAATGCATGCTTCATTTCCAATGCTTCAAAATTTGAGAAGTACTTTTCGCAAGAGATTCTCTTCTCATGGAAACCAAAACTCGTTTTCAGATCTTTAAAATCCTAGGACAGAAATTCAGGAACTTAATTTCACGAACAGCATAGTTGGTTTCAGTTGATTTCTTACTGATGGAATTTCCAAGAAAGAGTTCGAACAACGAAGTACTGTCACAAGGCATGAAGACCCGATCGCAGAGAAAAGGATTACAGTAGAGGAGTTACAACAGATCGAGTGAAGATGTAGCAAAAAGCCCTTAGGTTGAAAGTGAAGGTCACAGAAAGCAGAGTTAGAACACTATGAAGAGATTTCTTTTTTCTTTGGACTATATGTGCGCTGCAGGAAGTTCCCTGGAGACTGCGCCGACAATGTTTGAGCAACTCCCAAATCTGAGTTGTTTAATTCGAGTAGCACGAGATGTTTTCCTTCAGAGGTTTGCTACTGAGGCAAGAGGTTACATACCCTTAAAGGGGGTTGCGAGAGCACGGATCTCTATATCAGACTTGGACATATACTATATTTCACGAGGGAATTACTATCGACCACGTTGGAGGATCGATAAATATATAGACAGTGAGATGAAATCCTTGGGAAGTTGTGTTGTGAACCTACTTCTACATGAAAATCAATTTCAAGAGTGTCCACTATTGCTCCAAAGATGCATATCTGGTCAAAAAGATTAAAAATAGTTATTATTTATATTTTGATTTATTGTAAGTTTCTCATGAGCAATTCATTTGCTTCAATTGTATGTTTAATAGTAACATTATGGAGTTGAAAGATGAAAGAATCGCTATGTCTTAGCTTGTTGACGCTGACTGGGTAATTAAATATTATCAAGGCTACACTAAAGCATGTCATAGGCAATCAGACATCCGTCTCGATCCCTGACCTAGTATCCTTTTGGAGTCAGGATCAAGGTGATCCTTCATGTCTCTAAGGAATAAAAATCCTTGACGGCGGTGTAAAGAAGGCTATAATAATGACCCCACATACACAGCAGAAAAAGAGCCACAAGCGCACTCATATACGTAGATTAGTATACTATAATTAGAGCAATAGAACTGCTAGCACCACAGAAGTTACAATCCACGGCCGCTGTCGTTGAGGTTTAGTTAGAAAATCAAGGTTCTAGCGACTATTTAGACTAGTAACCCTGGCCATTTAGACATCAGTGGTAGAAGCAGTCCAACAAGGAATAGGAGCAGACACTCCTCAAGTCTCTGTATTATCAAGTCAATAGTAGAAAATCCTCTTGGGGATCAAGGTTCGGCATACCATCATATTTGTTGCATGCAAGGTTGTGGATGTGTCTGTGTGCATATTTTGTCTCCTCACTATTAGTGCAGTGGAGACATGGACTTTAGTTCATAGAAACAGTCTTCTTTGAGAGCAAGTAGTAAGACAATAGCCGCGAAGATATCTAGGGAGGAGGTCAGTTCTCTGAGAACTCCGTGCTACAAGAAAAGAGAGTATATCTTGAGAGTGCCAAGGAAGGGTTTAGGGTATATCATTAGATGGTTTTGAAAACATTTCCAAAGAGATAATCCAAGGAACTCAATCAGAGAAGAGATCCACAGGGAGAGAGAGAGAGTATTCAAGGAGAATGGGAGTGTAAGGAGGATATTGGTGTCTCATGAGAGTTACCCTCCTATTAATGAACTAATGATAACATTTTGATGCCATTGTCTTTCGAACTCGTATGTCAGCTATGAAAATTCTATGGTCGGGTAAATCTTATCCAACGTCAATGAGCGTGGTCGCTCGCACATTGAAAGAGAGGACAGCGACTGCAGAGTCTACCGCATATTACACAATACCAGACGACAGTAACAACACAGAACCTATCACAGACTACATGATATCAGAAGAAAGTGAGGACATAGCCTCAATGTTTAAAATTTCTTATCTCTATGTGGAGGAGGAGGAATCAGAAGAAGACTTGGAAGCACTAGAAGAACCAGAAGAGGAGATGGCACATACCATCGAGAGTACTTCATTTTCATGACAGTGAGGATTTTAATACATTTAATATGTTTTAAAATGTCTGTATTGTTCGCAACATTGTCATGAACGAAGATAAGGTTAAACAGATTGGCCAATGCTTCATAAGGAGCACAGCCACGTGGTACAATAGGCTTCTTCCTGCTACTACACTAAGTCATGCATTGGTGGTTGAGACAAGGAGAACAGAATTCATTTTCCCAAAGTTGCATGAACAGATTCGACATAAGGAGGACTCCTTGACAAAGACATCACACAAATTGATGCAAGTCTTCATCCAGAGATTTCAATACTACACATCATTGATGGACCCGGCACTAGGAGATGCACAACTCTTGAGTTGGTTCAAACAAGGCCTCCTAGATGTAGTAGAAAAATAGCTGATGCTGTCAAAAGTCAGAGAGTTATCAGCGACCATGATCAAAGCCAGAATCTACGTTCAAGCAGAGGAGAAAGATCTCTAGATATCAAACCCTTGCTACATCATACTATGATACAAAGGACAAATGATGATAAATCCTTAAGCCTCTACATCTTACAAGATGAACCCACAAGCATACATCCACCAATAAATGCATCTTTTTCTCTTGTGACACAGAATCTTATGCAACTCTCCTACATACCAACGTAGCAATCCTTGCATGCATTTGTGGCACCTACATTTCGGATAGAGACCCCAAAATATAAGTAAAAAGCATCAAGTTCAAGTAGTCCATCACTCTTGATAACAACATCTCTTGAATTTAACGAACTATTGGTGAAATTGGAACAATTACAGTTGGCCCAAGAAGACATCACCCGCAACGCAGTCAGTATTGCAGCAAGAAAAAAGTCATTTGTATCCACTGAGAGGCACGAGACACACCAACATGGAATGTATGAAACCAAGCGACGGTCAACTACTATGAACATTGTAGAAGGACGATCCATGAATCGATCAATTACAATCGAATTAGAAGACAAGCTCCTAGAGAGACCACGATTCACTTGTTGCAGAAAGGAGAACAACAAGCATCACATCCATAGTACATGCACACATGATGAACCCCCTTCCTAGACAACAAGGGGAGGACCAAGGTCAAGATAGAAGGTCAATATGTTGTTGTATTGTCATAGACCACACTCTGCTAATCAATGCAACATACCCAAACCCTCATGTTGTCCAAACTGCTACCAAGAACACACTCTGATAGAGTGTCCGTAGTTTCACGCACTTGTCACGTCAGTTTGGGCACCTCGGCTAGGTTGAGCGAGTGCGAAGTGACGCATCCCGGTAAGGCCGTTAGTGCCGTTAGGGCGAGTTGGTGGAAGAGCCCACTAGGGGTAAACTTTGCAGGTAGGGCTTGGAGGCCTTAGTTCTTTGAGTTGAGCCTTCAAGCTCCAGGCTATGGTGGATAGTCTAGTTGAGTGTAACCCGGATTCTCTTCGTGCTTAGAGTGGGTTTGGCTTGACCGTTTGTGAGTAATCCTTGTTGTGGTGTTGGAGATGGTAATTTCTCAATACAGATTACTCAAAGAACTGAGTGCAGGTCGAGATGGAGTTCAGTAGGAACCCGCTGATCTGAAATCGTCCGCTGGTATCTTCAGGCGTTGTCGTTCGTGCTTGATTGTTGGAGTTGTGATCGAGGTGTGTGAGCGCATGCTACATTGCTGGTCGCAGATCGATTTTCTGTTGTTGGGGTCGAGTGGAGATTTCTGTCATGCGGAAGCGCTGCAGAAATTTTGCGGAATGTTCTTGAAGTGTGTTGTTGGAGCCGGATTGCGCGTTTGGGCGTGGTAGACGGAATACTTGTCAATGTCGGGCCGGAGTGGACTCTTTGGAAGCGCATTGGAGAGACGATTCTAGCGCACTAAGTCTCGTGGAGTTTGGCCAAGGATTGAAGAAGTTATGGCATGTCGAAGTTCCCTGGAGTGTCACCCGAAAGCACAAAAAGGCTAGTTACGTCAGATTTTGGCTCAATTTCGTGTGGAAACTCGAGTTTAGGAGTTGTTTTGTGTGTGTGTGCATTCGCGAAGTGTGTGTGGTGCATTTGCGAATCTGTTGTGGTGGTTTTCGGGTTGGCTTTGGGTGTTCTTGCTGTTTTACGTCAGATTTTGGGTTACCCGTGTGCACCCGTAAGCTGTTTTCGCTGTTTTGGCGGCTGTTTTGGTGCAATCTTCTGCAATTCGAGGTGAAGCCGAGTCTCTTGTGGTGTGTTCTACTTGTTCTACTCTACTGTTGGCGCTTGATTTCCGGAGTGAGTTCACTCCAGTGTGCTGTCGGTAGTGAGACTGGAGTGGCGGAGCAATCAGACTACCTTTGTCTCTCTCACGGTGCGGTTGGAGTGACGACCAACAGACCGTGAGAGGCTGCTTGTGGTGATGGCAGGTACAGGTTGCCCTTACCTTGACCGTCCTAGTAGGGGATAGGTGAGCTCAGTAGGAGCGGGGTTAGGCAAGTGGTGGTTACGGTGGTGACGGAGATTGCGGCTTCCGGTTGGAGAGTGTGTTAGCGGGATTCTCTCATCACGGAGTTCTCGGGAGGTTCTGGTGGAGACTTCTCGGACAGTGGGTATACACGGAGTGGGGTGAGGTACCGACTACCTACACCATTGCCGTCGGTTGTTCCAGAGGACGAGTCAGACGCAGACATCGCGTTTTCTGATGGTGAGTCTAGTGTCGTCACACCGTTGTTGTGGGACATGGACGAGATCTATGGGGCCACGAAGAGACCTCGACGTTACTCGGGTACAGTTGGTACCATTGAGCTGGATGACTTCATCCAGGAGTTTGACAGTTGGTGTGATCTGCAGCAGATGCGGAACCCACAGCTGTTTACACCCTTCATGGCGTGGAAGGGTTTGTTCCAGCACTTGGAGGGACCGCCGATGGACGATTATCATGAGTTCAGACGAGATTACAGTGTTGAGATCGAGTTGTGGAGACAACATTGGTCTCCCAACTATGTTTTTATCACTACTGGCGCAGTTTCGGGAGGCGTAGCACCTGCGAGTTTGGGTGCCAGTAGCAGTGGTACAGTCGCAGGTGGCAGAATACCTACTACTAGCGGTGCGTCCACAAGTAGTGGAGCAGGTGGTAGTGTGAGTGGGATACCACCAAGGTTTAACCCTGTGGTTCAGTTCTTCCAATGTTTGAGGAAGAACTATCAGGGTGTGCGGACCGACAAGTTGAGGAGTCAGCAGGAGTTCCAGCGGAAGACTGGAGAGAGCCTACGCGAGGCGTTTACTTGCATGAGGCGGTTAATCAGCGTTACCCAAGGGGTGACGGAAGCACAGGCAGTCCAGTTCTGGTATGGGATACTAGACCGGGAGCTGCGTAGGAGAGTTAGAGATGCTACTCTCCTTAGAGATACCGCTCCGACGTTGACGGTTGTCTTTAGTCTAGCTGAGCGGATTGAGCTCAACATGGTGGAGGAGAGGGTGGTGGTTGCTGGGTTCAGCAAGGAGACACCACATGGAGCGACCACCTCTTCTCGAGGATCACAGGCTACGCAACAGCGTGGTGGTGGTGGTGGTGGTAAGGATCGTGCGGAGCAGTCACGATCTCAGGGAGGTATTGGAGGATCTGGTGGGCAGAAGCCCATGCCGTCCTTCTCTAGTCAGCAGCAAGCGGCTCCTTGCTGGACGTGTGATGATCCTCATCAGCAGAGGGATTGTCTACAGAGGAGAGGTTATGAGACGTCAGGGACATCAGGGACGTCTCAAGCAGTACCTAGGCAATGTGAGCATTGCGGACGACCTGGTCACAGTAGTGACCGTTGTTTTGATCTCCATCCCGAGTTGCGGCAAGGGAAGGCTGATCATGGACGAGGCGGAGGAGCTCAAGGAGGCCGTTGTGGTCGAGCCGGAGGTAGAGGTCCAGCACCTGGGAGAGGACCGGTCGGTCCACCGCTTGCTACGACATCAGAAGCAGGTATGGCTGCTCGGATTGAGCAGTTGGAGCAGAGGATAGCTAGTATGGCTATGGCCCAACGGAGATCAGGTGGAACAAAGGCTTCCACGTCTTATGGAGGAGAAGGAGATGACTTCGACTTCATGGCTGGTGTGACGCAGATTGAGGCATCTACGGCAGTGACTAGAGGTGCAGTACGTGTCTCTGAGCCACGAGGTGCATCAGTGGAGTTGGATCCACAACGCGGAGAGGCTGGTAGACATGTCAGGCTTCTCCAATCGTTCATGTTATCGGAGGCGTTGAGGATCACATCTATGGTTCCTAAACGGTCTATCGATGGTGCTGTAGAGTTGGAGGCATCGACATCCAGGAGTGGGTGTGATGTGAGTCCACCTTCGACGTCTGTGGATGCGACGTCGAACCCGATGTTGGGGGCGGCTACAGCAGTTTTGCGAGCCCCACTATTCTCAGCCACGGATATGAAGGCATTGGGAGTCAACTTGGCTCCAGTGTTCCAGTTGGCTGCCACGCTCAGTGAGAGCGAGGATGTGGTTATCTCTAGTGCTGAATTAGTTCAGCGAGAGACGGTAGACGTGTCCATGGAGTCGAGGATCAGGACAGCTACCAGTGGTACTTGGCAAGCGGCGACTGCTATGTTAGATGAGTTACCAGCTATACCGACGATTGACCGTGCTGGTTGGCACCAGGTGTGGTGTTGTTGGACAACAGAAGTGGTATCTTCTGTTTGATGGCACCTTCAGGAAAAATGTATCGACCCCAGAAGGTCTTGTTAGACTCTAGAGCCCACCTGTTGATGTTGGGAAAGGCGGCGTGTATTGGTTTGGGTCTGAAGAAGTCCGAGATAGAGAGATGTCCATTCCAATTGCATACATCTCTAGGGGGATCAGGAGGTACGGCTCTACACATGACACGTGAGATGTTGACGGTGAGAGTTTGGTCAGATCACCTCACGGATGGCTCTATGGTGAGGTCCAAGGCCATCGTTACAGCCGCAGAGTCTTATGATGTATTGGTGGGAGGTGCTGTGTTGTACCCTATGGGGTTCGTGATCGACTATTGGGTGGAGACAGCATCTTACAGACCAGGTTGGCAGTCCGGTGAGGGACGAGTGAGCCGCTTACCAGTGCGGTTCAGTGCTAGAGTTGGGACGACGGAGCCTACACCAAGGACGATGGCATCCGTTGCAGGGTTCAGTTCGGTCATCACTTGGCCGAGCAAGTTGTTGGAGGGCAATGCCCATGCGGAGGATACTCCTGTCTTTGAGGAGGTGGAGGACATGCCTAGCATGTCTACGTTAGTCCCATCTGCCTTGGATGTTCCACTCTGGAGTTCGAATAGAGAGTTGCAGCAATATGCTGATCAGCTGGTGCAGCAGGCTTGGAGTGAAGCTTTTGTACCACCAGTAGAGGAACAAAGGGTTGTTCCTACTACTGACCCTGTGACCTTATCACCGTTGGATACGACTCCTATTGTGTGACAGTATCCAGAGGAGGGTGTATGTGTGTTGGAGCTGTTTGGAGGTATCAGCACAGGTTTGGCTGCGGTATTGCAGGCATGCATACAAGTACAGCGATACTTGTATGTGGAGAGAGATGAGATTGCGAGGCGCATCTCATTGCGACATGTGGCATGTTTGGTGCAGAGATATCCTGAGTTGCTGCCCATATCAGCTGTTAGAGGATACCAGCAAGCATTACCGTCGGATATTTCGCTGCTAGGGGCGCAGGATCTTACGTTTGTGGGCACCATTCACTTGGTGATAGCCGGATGGCCATGTCAAGGTCACACGCGTGCAGGGAGAGGTCAGGGTTTACATGACCCGCGATCTAGGATGTTCTGGGAGATGTTACGGATCTTACGACATCTCCAAATGCATCAGGTGGATTCTCCAGCGTACATCTTGGAGAACGTTCCTTTGTTGGGTGATGCTCGTACACAGATGATGGCGAGTGTGCACCAAGTGCGGTCTTGGTTTGGACCAGCAGTGTTGTTGGATGCAGCGAGAGTAGGATCTCGTGCACATCGTCCACGGTTGTGATGGACGAACTTGTTACCGAGAGAGGTGCTTAAGCGCGCACACGATGGAGTGAGACGACCAGCGCATCTCACGGTTGATAGCATCTTGGATGCAGGACGACGATCTCAAGTAGTGAGAGTCGTCGATAGGTCATGACAGTGGTGAACCTAGTGGGACGGCCCATGGTAGCGTTACCCACTTTGGTAAGCTTTCCAGCGTCACATGCTTATAGAGATGGAGGACCTGGGCTTGTGTGGGATGCTCAATTACGGCAGTTGGTGGAGCCCAATGCCGATGAGAGAGAGCGAGCGATGGGTTTCGCTACGGGTACGACGACAGTAGCTTCGGTGTCGGAGGCTTCACGTCGTCAAGTATTGGGTCAAGCAATGGACTTGAATTGCTTGACATGGATTGTTAGCCTTGGATTGACTGAGCAGCGTCGGATGTGATCGACGGGTGTTACTACTCGAGCACTCTTGAGCTCTTTGCCTACCGGGTCGGTGGAGACAAAGGCTAGGGGCGAGGCATGTGGAGTTCGTCATCCTTGGACATCATGGGATGTCGTAGGAGAGAGTGTGGAGCTTGCAGCTAGAACTGCAGAAGTTTTACGCACAGTAGCGGTGGAGGTTGTTGGTGGTGAGCAGAAGGAAACTGCTCCAGAGGCTGCAAGATAGCAGTCAACGACTTCGTCTTCTACCTCTAGCATGGTGACAGAGGATACTTGGGAGCCGGAGATTGGACCCAAGCTAATAGGAGAGGAGAGACGAAGAGTCCAAAGATTCCTGAAGAGCTACAGGAATTGCTTTGCCTTCAGTATGAAGGATTTGGGTACCTTGAAGGGACCTGGTATACGGATCGACTTGGCTAATGACACGCCAATCTTTCGACGTCCTTACAGGTACAGTGATATGGAGAGAGCCTTGATCCAGAGTAGGACTCAAGACTTGTTGGAGGTTGGGTTGGTGGAGATGTCACATGGAGAGTATGCATCTGCCATAGTTATGCCAGCCAAGAAGGATATGTATGGCAACTACACGGATAGGCGGATGTGTGGAGACTACCGTCTTATCAATCGGAAGACGAAGTCCGATAAGTATACCATGCTGACACCTGATGAGATCTTTGATGCAGTGGGGCATGTGAAGGTCTTCAGTACTTTGGATCTTCGAGCAGGGTATCATCAGTTGCCAGTGAGAGAAGAAGATAAGTCCAAGACAGCATTCTGGGGAATTGACTCTCACGGCAAGGATTGTTTGTATCAGTGGCGGTTCTTACCATTTGGGTTGAAGAATGCCCCTGCTGAGTTCCAAAGGGTGATGGACAGAATCTTAGCAGGATTGGATTTTGTCAGATGTTATATTGACGACATCTTAGTCTATAGTGCTACAGTGGAGGAGCACGAGAGACACTTACGGGATGTGTTTGAGCGGTTGAGAGCTCATGGGTTGAAGTTACACCCTGGGAAGTGTAAGTTTTTCCAGGAGTTGGTAGAGTATCTGGGCCACACCATCTATCCAGGTGGATTGGGTGTTCAACAGACGAAGGTTGAGGCTATTGCACGTATTCCGCGTCCCACAGATGTGAGTCGAGTTCGAGCATTTGTTGGTTTGGCGAACTTCTATCGTCGATACGTGAAAGGGTTTAGTGCAATTGCGAAGCCGTTGACCAAACTGATGAAGGTGGACCATGAGTGGCAGTGGGGAGATGAGCAGGAGCGAGCTTTCATAGAGCTCAAGGATAGGTTGACATCTGCTCCCATCTTGAGGAGACCCGTTAGGGGGCGTCCTTTCCAACTGCACACAGATTGGAGTAAGTTGGGACTTGGAGCAGTGCTGACTCAACATGATGATGAGAAAAAGGAGTTCGTGGTGGCGTATGCCAGTCGCTCTAACAATTCAGCGGAGGCAAGGTATAGTTCGTATGAGGGAGAGTGTTTGGCGGCAGTGTGGGCTGTTGCACACTTTCGATGTTATCTGTTGGGAACCCCTTTACTCTCATCACTGATCACCAGCCGCTCTCAAGTGGTTGATGGAGTCTGATAAGCTTACAGGGAAGCTTGCACGATGGGCTCTGATCTTACAGGAGTATGACTTCCAGGTAGTACATAGACCTGGAGTCGTAAACCTAGATGCCGATGGGTTGAGTCGCAACCCATGCACGAGTCAACAGGACCAGACTGGGGCTCGCTGGCATGACGAGGTTGATGAGGAGATTGTGCCAGGGTGGCATGCATCTGCCTTTCTTTGTGTGTTGGCCATGAACTCTAGTATGGAGGGCCAAGTCGTATCTTTCTCTGGTCAAAGAGTAGATGACGAGTCTCCAGATCCTGAGGGTGGAGATGGTGTTCCAGATCAGCGAGATATCCATGATGATGTGACCGTGATGGAGTATCTACGTACTGGTGTGGTAGTAGGCACAGTAAGTACCAAGGAGCGAGATCGTGTTCTTCAACAAGCGAAGAGATTTCGACGAGAAGGACGACATGTACTTCGAGTGTGGGGTGATGGGAGGGTACGGATAGTGCCACATCCATCCCAGAGGGCACAGTTAGTACGACATGCCCATGAGGAGTTGGGACATTTTGGAGTGAAGCGTACACATAGCTTACTCCAAGGACAGTATTGGTGGCGTGGTATGCACATCGATGTGCAACAGTTTGTCGCACGATGTGTGGTTTGTGATCGAGTATGAGCTTCGTTTAATGCTCCTACTCCACAGTTACACCCCTTATCGATTATGGGGTTGGGTTATCGTTGGAGTTTGGATTTTGCGGGACTCTTACCGTTGACCGTACGTCACCACCGGTATGTGTTGGTGATGGTGGAGCACTTCTCCAAGTGGATTGAGTTGGTGGCATTACCAAACAAGGCGAGTGAAGGGACAGCGTACGCGTTCTTAGATCGAGTGCTGAGTCGTTTTGGAGCACCAGCTGAAGTGCTGACAGACCAAGGTACAGAGTTCCTTGGTGAGTTTCAGGCCTTGTGTGATCAGGCGCTAATTGATCATCGGACTACATCTCGAGATCATCCTGAGGCGGATGGTTTGGCGGAGAGGGTAGTTCAGACGGTGAAGAGAGGATTGCGCAAGTATGGCTTGCAGAAGGGCCACTTGGGAGACTGGGATGTGCAGTTACCATGGTTGGCTATGGGTTACCGTTTCAGCCGACAAGCGTCTTTGGCTTCCTTCTCACCGTATTTTCTATTGTATGGCCGAGATCCAGATCTACCTTCGGCCATTCGTCGTGATTCTGCTGAGGTGCTGGACCTTGATGACCCGGATATGTGGGTGAGAGCATGTTCTCAACAAGCAGAGACATTTCGGAGAGTTATGCCTATGGTTTTTGAGAACCTAGCGATTGCCCAGCATAGAGACACGTTGCGATATGCGACTATCTGAGGAGGAGGTTATCGACCGTCGATTCGTAGGTTTCATCCTGGCGATTATATCTATCTACAGCAGACTGCACCGACGACGTTGGACGTGACCGCAGGGCGCACTATTTTACGAGTGCGTGAGGTGTTACCTTCTGGAGTACTCATGTTAGAGGGCCGTGATGGTGTTGTGTGGAAGGACCATGTGCGTAATTGCGCGCCATGTCATCTTCCCAACATTGATGGTACGGTGGACCCAAGCTTAGTAGTTGTACGCGCGGGCTTGAGGTGTATGTTGTGTGGGTCTGTTGGTGGAGCAGCCCGTATGTTGGTGTGTGATGGTTGTTCGAGAGGTTGACACATGTCATGTTTGACTCGACCTCTCAGTGTAGTTCCTGCTGGACGGTGGGTTTGTCCTCGATGTATATAGCGGAGATAGTCGATTAGATCTTTGTGTGGTATGGATTGCAGACAGACGACTAACGATGGGGCGATGTAGCACCCGGCCTCCTGATCCTTGCACCCATGAAGGTGTGTATCACGTAGTTGGGATATGGAGCTATCTGGAGTTAGAGGGACCTAACTGCCAGTTAGGGGGCGATTGTGGTACACTTGTGTATGTGTATGACATCCATGTGTTATGTGTATGTGTGGTGTACCTCTGACAGCGATGTATGTTGTGTAGCGATGTGTATGCGCACGACAGCTGTCACGTCAGTTTGGGCACCTCGGCTAGGTTGAGCGAGTGCGAAGTGACGCATCCCGGTAAGGCCGTTAGTGCCGTTACGGCGAGTTGGTGGGAGAGCCCACTAGGGGTAAACTTCGCAAGTAGGGCTTGGAGGCCTTAGTTCTTTGAGTTGAGCCTTCAAGCTCCAGGCTATGGTGGATAGTCTAGTTGAGTGTAACCCGGATTCTCTTCGTGCTTAGAGTGGGTTTGGCTTGACCGTTTGTGAGTAATCTTTGTTGTGGTGTTGGAGATGGTAATTTCTCTATTCAGATTATTGTGGTACACTTGTGTATGTGTATGACATCGTCCATGTGTTATGTGTATGTGTGGTGTACCTCTGACAGCGATGTATGTTGTGTAGCGATGTGTATGCGCACGACACACTTCTCCTTGAAGTTCAAAAGGGAGGACCGCATAATGCACCACAAAAAGAAACTCGTCAGGAACAAAACCTTCACAGCATTGGAATATATCTTAAAGAAGGAAAAGAAGAGAAAGAGAGGAAGAAAGAAGTCCATCATATTTCAACGGATCAGGAAGCTGATGTCCTCATCACAACTCGAGCAAAGTAGTACACTATGGACCACATCACAATCTACAAACATTAATCTTGAACTATTTCCTACACTGCTCGAAGAAAATCAGGAACACATACTTAAAGAAGATGCTCTAATCGCTCCTAAGACTTATCCAAGACATCTTCCTATATCGACAAAAGAGAAGGCTCGCATCAGAGGTGATATTACACCCAAGGAGACTTGAAACTTCACCATAGAAGGAATGGAGAACGTGACGAGAATCCAATGGGGAACTTAGTAGCAGATATAAAAGAGAGGTCGGCTTACTCAACACTGAGATCAAAGTAGTTTGGTCGAACACATCGCATCCTTGAAGAAAAAGGTGGAGTCCGAGAAGATACGACACTTAGAATACTCCCTATCCTACGATGCTCTCGCAGCATGTGCTCTCCACGTCCAGACAATAGATAAGTTAGATAGAAGATAAGTTAGATAGAGATGATACAAATGCGGAATCCAACGACGAAGGATGTCCAAGCGAGACTACATGACACAAGAGCGTGATAGGAGCAAGATGGAGTACACCCGTCTTGAAGATTTTAGTACAAAATCTTCAAATTCCTCCTTGTCGAGCATTCCCATTCCAAGAGTAGTGCATCCTAACCTACGGCACTGTGTTTCCAATGCACCTTCAAGGAGAAGTCATCGACGATATCTTCTACCTTTGGATCTTCAACTTTTGGTTTTTTTTGTCTCATTAGCATTTTAGACCATCTACCCTGAGTTTAAATGCATACACTGACACAACGTATTCTCCCTCATTGGAAGTCATTCCTACCACCTTACTGCAACATCCAATCTTTGATCTTAAGGTTACACGGAGATATTGATTAAGTCACGATCATTATGAATTGTATCTCTTTTCTTGGCTTAAGATCCCAAGGATATCTAATGATAAAAAAGACATTTAGGAGAGTCTAATTCATTTCTGGGATAAGCACAAGTATACACAAGATGTAGTGGTGTTCAAGGCTGCTATTTATTGTTGTTTATTTTACCATATCCTGAAAAAATGCTCTTCTAGGGCTCGATTTGACACCAATTATAATCAATCTTCCACACTCATAGTCATGCTTCTCTCTCATGGAATGTAATACGAACATCGAATTGGTCGAGCCCTAGAGTTAGCAATAATGAATGGCTCCTTGCGACACAAAAGTGACAGTTCCTAGACGTATTGATATAGTCCCAAGCTCTAGTAGATCATCGGCTAATATAAGCCGGAGTGGTTAGGGTAGTTACAGTTAGTTAGAAAGCTAACCCACCATTAGGATTTCTCTTGTTCTCACACTTACTATATATATATGAAGAGACAAAGCCTCTCTCATCTCATTCCTATTTTACTTCCTTGTCTACTCGCTCTCTCTTCTTGGAGTGTCCTTGAAGTATTGATCTTTCTACATGGTATCAAAGTAGTAGAGACCGTGTGTCCCTTGCCGATGAGCAAGATGGAGAAGTACAAGAGAGAGCAGATGGAGTTGTGTCTGATGTCGAGCACTATCCTGCTGATGCGTTCGGGTGAGACGAAATCGTTTCTTTCGTCACCAGTGTAAGAGGCACATGAGTCAAAAGTTGATTGTACTTGATCACACAATTGTTGACATATTTGTACCGCCGCTTTCATTATTAAAGATTAGTTCATACACTTCATGATAGTATTTCTTCATATGTGATGTATGCTTCAAAGTGACTTATCTATTATTTCGAATATGGTCAGTTATTTTGACTTGTCAATAAGCATGCAATGGCAATTTAATGTTGACGATAGGACCCACACGTACTCACATATCTCATTGAATAGTGAATATGCGAATGGAACAAACGATGTCTTTTGAGTTTGGATTATCATTAGAGAGAGAACTTTGTAATATATAAGTCAAGTAATCAAGAGCACATCTCAACGTGTTCATGTTGTCTTGTCCAAGACTTGAGCATTCTCATGTTCCTCATTGAAGTCCAACAATAGACGCTCATCTTCTTTCTTTTCTACTGTCTTAGAGCTTTTGAAATTACAGCAATATGTAAGAGAAGAGTTCCAATCATCATCCTGTTCTAGACCAAGACATCTAGGTAGTATTGGACGAACCAAGCAATATCATAGAAACGTGTTTATGAATGATCATGTCGTTGTGCCACCTGTTTATGAGAAGAGACGAGAGGAACCTGTGATAGCGCAAAAACTAATCAATGGTGGGAGGCCAATTGGTCTTGAAGTTCAAGATAGACTGACCTCATCGGTGGAATCTGCTGCAATCGACTCAGTTGGCTGAAGCTCACATAGCACTTTTTTCAACAGTGGAAAATCTGAGTTCTAATCCGATTGTACAAGTCATTATTCTATCGTCTGACGAGGATAATTGTTCTATCGTCCGATGTCTGATGATGACTGCATGCTTTCTTGTGTCTTTAACACAATGTGAACCTCATGCCCAATGTCCATTGTTTAGAATCCATATGACACAAATTGCTCGTAAAGCAAGAACAGTGTAGAATCCTCATATGAGAATTATTATGTATCTACCTGATGTACGACAGAGTATATGTTATTTTGAATAAATGATTATTTCTTGTAGTTGTTATGTTAGATGTCTCCATAGGGGTCCATTCCACAAGGGACGAGTAGCTTGTCAGTTATCAGGAACTGATATATTGATATCACTAAATAGTAATCAGTTTTGATTACTATTGTATTTATAGTAATCGATCTCGATTCTTATAATTTTCTTTGATTTCTATGTTACAATATAGAAACTGAAGTTAGATTATTATAAAAATCTAATTTTTCTTTTAAAAATATCTAGTAACTTGCTGATATAAGAAAAATAATCTACTGATATCAGATAAAAGTTCTCCTGATATCAGCATATCAGTTGCTGGTGATTGATGTTGTTCCACCACTCTCTCACAAGTATAGCGCCATTAGATTTGATATTTAAAGTTTTTGTCTATTCTTCCACCTAGTGGTAATTTGATTTCTTAAAAAAAGGTTAAAGTCTTGTATTTGTGATGCATTATGACATCGATGGAGAGCACTCAGCAAGTGTCACCAAGTGCACGATCATGTGGTGTTTGAGACAAAATTTATGTTAGTAGTCCCAGCTAGCCAGCAGATGTAGCTAGCAAACCCCGCTGGATGCAAGAAAAACATCGTGTAGTTGGTAAAGCGATCAATGAGTACTCAATAGAACGTATTTTGCGTCTCATTAGATAAAAAGCTTTCATGACGATGAGGAAGGACATTGAGTGAGCTTCGCTTGGTGTATCGATACCACGTGAACTGAGTAGAGTCTTCCACATAGAGGTTGACACCTAGCAAGATTTCACAGCAATGTGTACGCACACCTAGCAAGCTCTATTGGATGCATGGATACCACGTGAACTGAGTGGAACGTGTCTCATGTGATATCAGTGTGGATAAATACCCAGCGAGCTTCATCGAGTAAAAAGATTCTATGTTTGCTAAGCAAACCCCATTGAGTTTTTGACACCATGCTCTAGTTTGTTGTGCCTTCTTCCATTCAGCAACCCTCGTGAGCTGGTCGTAGGTATTGATTCTTATGTGATCGTTCATATAAACATAGGATCTAGAGAAGGTTATGACGGCGAAGTAGTGATCATACAGCATAATCGACGATCACGGATGAAACACTCTCTATCTGACAACTTTTTCTCGACATAGCATATGTTCTTTATCTGATGATCCTTGCCATATACACAAAATTTGATAGTACAACATGAACCTCACCAAATGCTAGAAGTGCAAACTATGGTTATTGATATCAGTAGAAATCTTATGATATTAGTAAATTCAATATATTATGATCGTATAATTGAGTTTAATGGAATTTGCTAGCATGCACTATTAGATGAGATGGAAGTTTTCTCATAATTTTATAATATCTACTTGAAGTAGCCAAAATCAATAGAATCCTCTGATGATGATAAAGATTCATATATTGTTTACCGAGAGTCACTTCGAGATAGTTTAGTTGTCCGACCTCTTGTTCACACTGACGAGATCACTAGATGACTGGCTCCAACAATCGATCAGGTTGCTGAATGCTACTGTTATCAGCAAAAATTCTGATGATGTCGTAATTGTCCTCCACTTAGATATCTTCAACTTTTTATCATAGATGACCGAAACTCCAAAATATCCTCCATGCGCTTAAAGTCACACAAACCAACAAAATGGATTTACTGATCTGAGATCCATCTTCCGTTGTAAGTAGATTTGACCACCTAGATCCCAATGACTCTCCAAATGAGCAATTTCAAATTTGTCACAATAAAGATGAGAAATTCGGTCGCATGAAGCACAAATGATGTAAATTGGTCCTTCACATCTCAATTTCACTTGTCACGCACAACACACAATCCAACCAATTCATGTACAGTCTTCTCATATGCATAGATGAAGAATCCTTAATCACATTGGCACCAAGAAAGAAAGCTTGATCCATCGATTACGAAGAACAAAACACTCTTACATAACAAATGAACAAAATTTGATGAAAGCGTCTCTCAACCAATCTCCTCATATCTCTCAAATCCTTTAATGAAACTTCATATCGTCTTCATTTCATAAAGAACTTGGTGTTCTGATCTCCATATATCCGAGGACAACAATATTAGACTCCATAATAGTCCGAACGATCCAGTTAACCCTCATAGAAACTAAAGTGTTTTTTCTCTCTCTTCTTACGTCTCAATTCTCTCTAGAATTCTCAGTCCATTCTCTCTCTTGAAGAACAGTCTTCACATGAAGTGTGTATTCACAACTAAAGAGTTAAAACTCCACCTCTAATATATTTGTTGGACTTGATCCACCCTTTTTAATTTTATGTTATTGGATCACACTCTAAATTGACTACAGCAGGTTCAGTATGTCAAAATGCCATGTCATCTGAATGCGAGAAGTGCATGTTAGTTGTCAGCCATGTATATACACACAAAGTTTGATTTAAAATATCTTTACAACAGATCATGAACTCAGATTATCTCTTATTTGTCTTAATGTAGTGTCTTTACATAACTATAAACCTGTTAAGAATCCTGTACTCAATAGAATCCTTGCTAAATAGGAAAGAATATAGAAAAAGATTGAACTTTTTATAGGTTTAACTTCTTTCTTATGTTGTTAATCCAGCTAATTTTGGCAGAATAGTATATCTTTGTTTTCACGAGAGAAGAATACTTCTAACTAATGTAGTATGCTTCAGGTAGGCATGAAGCTTTTGCTAATCACACCGTGATCATTCCAAGTAGATGTATGTATATCTCTCTAATGTAGACGGGAAATCAGCATCTTTTACTCTGCTTGATCACTATCATGCACATGTTCATTCAGAAGGATCCTTCTTGGAGATTATGGTTCTCTTGATATATATTCCTAAGTATTGTGTGTGTTCTTGTGCACGCAGGGTTTTGACAACTTCATGGGTTATCTACGAACCCAATATGAAGAAGAACGAACCACTGAAAGGGCCAAAGCGCGACCGATGCCTGTAATGGAAGGTTGTATATGTAAAAACTCAAGACCACCATGTTTCGTGTAATCAGATCCTCATACTTCCACAAACTCGTGTGAACATATAACATGGATAGTTATAGAGATTCGATAACTATAATTTGGATAGTTACAGAGATCGATGTGATATCAGTAAAAAAATTCTGATAGCAGTAGCTGATTACTCATAGCGTTCTCATTCCCGTCATTACAAGTTAATGCTTATCACTAATTAATGATTCTTTTATATTAAGGTCCTGATTTTGTAGTTTCTGAAGTGCTTGTGTAATGTAACATATTTTCATCTGTTACATCATTATAGCATAAAATTTTTGTTCTCTAAGAGGAATCTCTTTCCAAGAGATCACTGAGCTTTAAGAGTTGTCCAAATCAGTGTTTATCTTAAACTTTACTAAATGTCTTCCCACAAATATTTTCACTTTCTATTATCAACATTCTCGTCAACTAGTCCCGTTGCTATCACTTTGAGACTTTAGGACCCTCTACTGTGTACGGAGACTCATCACTAGAGAACTGTAGAATTGCTAGGATTGAATGCGGAGAAAGCAACTCTGGTTTTCATAAATGGCATGGATGGTAACCTTTCCGACATAATATCTCTGCCATGGAGAACATCATATGCAAAGATCAGTTGACCAATCATATTTCAAACATGAATATGGTTGAAGCAACTTGCAGTAATCGAATAGATATTTTCTGAATTTTTTCTATCAAAAGTTAGATTGAAAACAAAAAATAATATTGAGATGTTAAGTGTTGCAGTCCATGATAAGATAAGCAAGAAATATTTGGACCCATGTGATAATCTATATCGACTTATTTGAGTTCTCCTTCGTATGAGATAAGGGTAAAGTGAGATCCAAAAGTAGTGGATGATAGGATAGTGGTTTCAAGAAGTCACAACCAAGAATAAAGGAGTCAACCAGATATAAACCAAATGACAAAGGAATAAAGAGCATCTCTAACCAGCATAGCTGAAGTTTTCTACTAGCTTCCACAGAAGGCTTTGGGAGAAGGATCAAGTTTTAGACATGTAATTAGAAGTACAGCAGTATTGGGTGTATTCCATAGTGATATGTACTACTTCCATATTAAAGGGAGCATCAGCAAAGGCAGTTAAGGCTCGTAAGGTGTATTATGCAAAGTGTATATGATGTTTAATGTGTTCTACAACATTGTTAGACTGACATAAGTGTAACACCTCAGGTTGAAGAGTTCTCAGGCTCCTTGTAGTTGAGCGGATTATCCATCGGGTTAAGTTAAGACAGTAAGATGAAGAGAATTATGTACAATCAAGGAAGACCATGTTCAATCCGTAAGGAAAGACTCTTGGACTATGGTGTTACCCACTACCACCTCTATCTTATTGTCCACGTACAGGTTGTGAGTGACAGGAGAAGTCAGACAACTTGCAAATGAACTTTCAGATCCGAGACTAAGGGATCTGGACACTGTCATAAGTTGGTATTCCTCGTCTGGTATTACTCCATGTTCGGGTTTATCTAGAGAAGGTTCTCACCAACTGATAGAGTGTTGGGTCTTAGTCTCCATCGTTATACTAACAGTTTGGGTTGGAGTGTACGATCCCAAACCAATGAATATACATCTAGGTAACATGGATTGGACTACTGGTAGGTCAGGTTTGACTAGTACCAAAGATATGTGAATTAATTATGTTCTGAGATAAGTTAAGATGTTCACTCCTTGAGATTTAAATATTATCACACCTAGTCATAACCTGGCAAGTTTGGGTATTATTGCTATAATAGAAGAAGGATTATGTATCACAGCCCTATCAACAGTAGTGAGAAAGGGAGGTCAATTAATTCAAACCTAGATCGACATGCTTGAAAAGAAATACCCTCAAGACGAAGAGTATCTAGAACGGGGTCAAGCAATTTGGAGTATATCTGAAGATAGTTGACTCATGAGATATCTGTAAAGATAATCACCAAGAACTGTCTATAGCACATTGTGTAGGGTAGGAGATGTGTTTCAGAAAAGTATAAGGATACCAGCAGAAACAAAGGATAGTGAAAGAGGGGTGAATCCCATCTGATCATGTCGGTAAGCTGGACAGCTTAAGAGAATATCTCTTGGCCATCCGTAATGTGGAATCAATCCGTAATAATATATATATTTGATATATTTGATATTTGGAGAATATAATTATTTGATACGAAGATCAGATTTATAATACGGAAATAACGTATAATTGGTGCAACAACCTGCTTATAACGGTATGGTTATAATTATAATTTACCACAAAGTTAACCTAACAAGTGATTCTTCGATTAATAAATGTGGTATCTACTTAATACATTTGAGAGACGTTTAACATTTTTTATTTATTTAGCGAATACCTGAATAGATAAGATAATATAGAAGTTTTGGACGTCTAAATGGATAGATAACATTACCCTGAGGTTTACAAAAGCGGTCAACCATGTGAAAATAACTCACCACTCGACCTACGAGCTTGGTAAGTAATTTAAGCTGCAATCTTTATCTGTCTGCGTACTTTCGGCCTATGAGGGAAGGTGTTCTTGCACGAGGAGTTCATTTTCCGACCGTCACGTTCAGGCCAACCGGAAATAATTTCAACTCGTATAAAGAGAGTTTCTAACTACACGAGGCAGTGAGCAGAAGTGTTTTCTGGTTTTTCGTGGGATACAAATCTGACGATGTGCAAAGAAACACATTGTTCTGCTTCTAAATGGAAAGTCAATTCGAGGGAATTTTTTAGAAGATAGTCATCTGGGCAAGGTAGCATTAAGGAGATGACAGATTCTGGAAAATTCGAAAGATTCCAACTTAGGGAACCATTATAGAGGGTATAGAGGATTCTGGATAGTGGGCGAAATTATTTCTAAGCAACGCAGAATTTCTGATGTCACGGGGAGATGTTGGGGCATGGGAAATTACCGTGCCTCTAAAGGTCTACTGAGTGTGGACCGAAGGGCATTTCGACCCCCAAGAGAGATTTTTAGAGCAGTTGGAGGAGATCTCTGAGCCGGCAGACTTGGCTGAATACTGTGGAACCCTTCTACAGAACTTCCTTAAACCCCGAGTATAACTAGAAGTGCTCCAGGTTATCTAGAATATTATATTTTTCGGGTTTATTTTCAGAGAACTAGAAATTCAATCGTTATGCTGAAATTATATTTGGTGATTATGTTTACATCCTAACCTGGAATATGTTGAATCAAGAATCAAACCGAAGCTATTGACCAGCTTTATATGTGATGTTTCATCTCAAAACAAACTAGTTAGTATTGAGTGAGAAATGTTAAGACTAAGATTTTGATGTTTCTTGGAGCAGAAGAGAATCCTTTTTCAGACTCAAAGAACATTGAGAGAAAAAAGATATATTCCTATTCATGCTTCTATACTCATACTCAGGGTTTAAGGGTGCTAAAGGGACTCTGTTGCACCACTGCAGTGTTCTCTTACGGTATGTATAATCACTCAAGCCTGGTTCTATCGCTGTTAGAGAACAAAATTAAACGTTATTAATGTGTTTTGACCTGATCTGTCCAATGAGAGAACTGCATATATACTTTTGTCACGGCGGTTGTTTCTCCAGACCCCCGTAAACAGTTTACATTCTATGACAAAACTGTTCATAGTTTAATCATAGATCCGGAGCTTTATAATCCAGACTCAGTGCTTACTAGTTCATTGTTTATAGGTTTAGTTTTCTCACTGCCAAGTGTTGAAGTAACGTAATCTGGTTTGGTTCGTGTGAAGCTAATCCTATACTTCCTCTAAATAGTACTTCTATTTTTTCTATTTTAACATTGTTCTTTTTTGTCTATTCTGTATTATATTCTTACTATTCTAGACGTAAGTATTCTAGACGTTTTATATAAGAAATATTTCGTTCTTTTTTTGTTCTAAACTGTTTTGTTCTAAACTCTCGTTATGTCATCTTCGATTTCAACGGGTTTTAGAACTGTTCTCTTCGAACTTTGGAAAAAAATAAATCATTTCATTTCTCAAGTCTATTCTAAGTCTCATTGAGAACTAATCAATTCTATGAATTTTTTTCCTTACTTAACGCTTGTCTTTTTCCTTCCCTGGGATGTTTGTACACTTTGGATGTATATATTCTCTTACAGCTGGGGAATTTATGTAAATCAAGGATGTAAAACCTCCTAAACTCAGAAGAGTGCTGCTAAGGCCCAGAAGGTTATTATACCTGGCAGGTGAAACGTTCAGCAGGAAGCTTGGGACCTAAAACTAGGGAGGTAATCGTAGCCCTGAGCACATGCTAGTTAACTAGTCGTCACATTGCTGTTAGACCAGAGCTGCATTGTAATTATGTCCAGGCTTATAGCGTTTTCCGCATTGCGAAGACTTTCTTACTACCTTGCCCCCCTTGGACCTACACACTACGTTCGGACCTCTTCAGTTTACTGCTGTATACTCTATAGTTTTTCAGGTTTACAGCAGTGTGTTTTGTCTCCACTACTTATCTGGTACTGAACTTACATTTCACTTAGGAGTTAAGTTCCGAGAGCTTTTAGTTTATAATTTTTCTCTGATATTGCTATGCGTTTGTGCATATTTTACATTAGAGACGATAGGTCATCACTAGAGATGTTGTCACGTCTCTATAGAGTTTTTATATATATATATAATTGTTGTCTCGTCGTTTAGTTAGTCGTGATGTCGTATTTTTTTAACAGTCAGACGTCTTGCTCGATGGTGCACCATCTCAGTTGTGATTTTTATGGCTATCAGACATACATGTGGTTTGGAGATATCTACATAGGATCTATAGCATGCAAGTTACCTGCTACAACATCTAAACCTTGACTTCTTTCAGTTTGAGTGGAGGTACATGGTGAGGTCTCCTCTCAGACATCTAAAGAGCCATGTGCATACCTCAGCCCGGATCACAATTAGGTTGGGTTATTGGCTTTGAGAAGAGAGCCTTGGCTTACGTCTATAGGTCTGTCTTCTTCATTGGGAAGAAGACATACATTCAAGATTGAGAGGTTGATTTCTTAGAGCGGGGTACTGTGAGAAGAGAGTGTACACTAGGGAGGATGGATCCAAGTTTGGTTTGGTTAGGAAGAAATTCCTCAGATCCGTTCCTGAGTTGTATTCTTTGAATGAGATCTCCTGCACTTGTTCGCATAAAACGAGTTCAAGGAACGTGAAATCAGTTCAATGATTTGGAAGAGGAAGATGATTATCCTCCTAAGGTTCCGATAAGGATGTAGTGTTCTCTAGACCTTCCAGGGGTAACACCCCTGGTTTCCCAGGAGTATCTATGATGGGATACTCTGTGGTTGGGAAAGGTTTATCTGTCTAGAGAAGAATGTTCCATTATGACCAAACCTTCCCGCGATGGAGGGTTGGTCATAAATAAATTATATGTATATTTACCTCTCCATCTTCAGATGGAGAAGTGAGCTATGCATCCTCCTCTCACCCATCTTATAATTCGCAGAAGTATTAGTCAAAGTTATACATTTATATAGGTTCTTGGTAAAATTTCATCAAAAACAAAATCAGAAGAAGAGAGATCTTTTTTGCTTCTTAAGATATTTTACGAAATCTAAAGTAAATATGGCATCGGCTAAAGATCTCTCTGTTTATACCTTATAGTATATATGTCTTGTTTGAGCCTTATGCTACTCTCACGAGTCATTGGGCGGAAGTTGAAATTTTCTGACTGAGAAAATGATTACATGTTTGCTTATTCTATCTTGTAACCGGTGATTTATTTCGGTCAGAAAACAATGACTTTTGGACTACTTATGATGGGCAGTTTTCTGAACGTCTTCAATATGCTATAAAGTCCTTGTTGTCTCTACAGCGAGTACGTAGCGAATTACGTAACTCTTTTGTTTGTAATCGATATCGAGCAGAAGTAATGCGCTAGACATTGTTGGATTTAACGTATATATCCTCACGCTTCTAAGTATTCTATTGCGTTCAAAAGCTGAACATGTTTATATATAGGATAATATAACGAGCACTCGGGGAATGTTTAGATAGGGTAGTCTCGCCAGTTAGGCTACATTCTCAAGTATCTGCTTAGGTTCTAGAGCAATTTTGGTATTAATTTATTCTAAACAGCTGAGACCTGGCCCGTTGTTTAAGATATCACTTGTCTTTTGTGTAAAGTTGAACTAATTGCAGTCCGTATCAACTCGAGCAAATAGGCGAGCATTTCATGCATATTAAACAAGCTATATTAGTTATGGTATTCAAGATATAAACACATTGATATTTAGTCGACACAATGTTTAGTTTATATTTCGTATAGTACCCTTTGAAGCAAAAACGAATTTATCTTTTCTGATTTTATTCTTGACGAGACTTCATCGAGCAGCTATGCAAATGTATAGATTTGATTAGTACCTTTGTGAATTATAAGTCGGGTGAGAGAAGGATGCATACATTCACCTGAACTCAGTTCACTTTATGTATTAGAGTGTCAAGTAGTTTTGAAGATTAAATATTTTTGTCTGAGAAGGATCAAATGTCATATTGGAATGTTTTAGGTACAATCTAACATCAACATACCCCTCTAAATCTTCAACAAAATTGAAGAAATAAATTAAATGATATATTAGTGTATCTGTAGAAATGACCATTTTAGGAGAACTGTGTTTTCATTATATTCCGTGACTTCCCTTCACAAAGATAGGGGACTAATTTTCTCTGGACATCTGGACTTGTGAGTCAGAACTAGCACAGTTATCAATGTGTTAACTTTAATATCTATAAACTTTGAGTACAATTCATGTAAAATATAGCTAATGCATCTTCTCTTGTACCAGTGTACGGAGTATCTTCTCTTCACGTGATAAGAGGTCAGGTTTATAGGGCTTCTGACATACAAAATTCTTACATACACAAATGCATGCATGTCTTGCAAAATATCTGAACTACCATGAGTTCACAGAAAGCTTCATTCACACAATGTATATATATAATCAATATAAGTTTCAATCAAATTACATAGCGGGAAGTTGAAGGAATGAAAAGCCCTAACTTTTTGTCTTCAGACTCCGCTTGTCCTTCTTTTCCCCGGCCATAGTACTTGTTGCATGCATAATATTCATTTGTGCAGATAATATACATCCAAAGCGGAAGCGGGCAAGCAGATCTTGCGCAGCCAAAAATGCAAATGGTGGATAAGGAAGCAGCTGTGGGCGGGGCGGGACATTGGGGGCTGGTTTTTAAATTTCTCAATCACCACAAAATTTATCTCTCTTACTGTTATTAGAAATATATATATATATATTAAATAAAATATATATATTAAATAGATATAAAAAGTTAAAATATTTCACAGATATTATTTGTTAGCCCATGCCTGGAAAGACAAGGAGAACAAGAAAAACCTAAAATGTTGACTGGATTCTCGCGCTTCAGAAAGTACAAATCCGGAGTACTGTATTCATGAATACATATTTTTACTCAGGAGTTTAATTTAATACCTAACCTTTCCTGTCGAAAAGGTTAGGTATTAAATTAAAAGGACATGCATTTCCCCTCTTCCGAACTCGGAAGAGGGTGAATATGCAGGCTTAAAAAGGGCAGATTTGTGCAGATAAAATACCGTTAGTTTGGTAATACATTCACTTATTAACGGATTTCCCCAAAGAATATGTTCAGGCCACCTTGGCGTTCGTTGTCACTATCGAACCACCTGGATTGTGATACTAAACTCATATGTATGGATATGCAAAAATGGGTCATATTTTCTTTCTGAACATATGCTGGTTTTGAATTACTTAGAATCCTGAATCAGTAAAGATATATAACAAGTTCTTTTTCTGTGTGACAACAAATAGTGATATTTAACTTGTAAGTTTTACACCCGTGTGATTTAAGATCTCGTCTGTTACAGTATCAGAAAGTAGTATTTTTAGAGACTTCCCGTTGGGTTAGGTTTTCTACCAAGGTTTCTTCTTTGCATATTCACTCCTCCATCTTCTGATGGTGGAGGAAAATGTGCAATCTGTTCATTTATAACCTATCATTTCTGTTGGGAAGGGTAATGTAATAAATTAAATGTTTGGTTAAATTAAATTTATTTGTTAGTGTTTTTCTGTAATTATATTCTGTGAAGTGTGTCTATTTTTGTTTTCTTATGGTTATGTCATCTTCATCTAGCATGCACAATTATTCACCACTTCCGAAGTTCATAAAGTTCATAAGAGAAGAATAATATACATAAGCATTTCAGGCAATATTATCTAAACTTTCTGTCTGGAATGGTTAAATAATAAATTAATTTATTAATTATTTGATATTTGAGTTGGGTGAACTATCGCACTTATATCCTCCAAAGCGCATCTAGACCTTCTGCATTTATGGGTTAACTCTGGATCTTTCCGCAACTGTTGGTCCAGTTAATATATAATAATTATATAATATTTTACTTATTTTACTTATTTGAGCTATAATTATTATCTAATATATATTTCTTATATCATTAAGGAAGCAAAAAATCCTCAGAAATTCATCGATCATACATATTAAGGATCTTATCACATCTCTAGTTTCGGGTAATATTAAATATTTAGAATTTTGATATTTATTGTCAATTAATATATAATTTTCACTTATTCTTTTTTCACTTCTTCTTATCCGCAAACACCAAGCAGGCAAAAGTTTCCTAGAACTTCATGCTGCATGTACGTTTTTGTTTCTTGAACCGCCTAAAGAGAGCTTTACACCTCATTCATGTCACCACCTTACTTAAAACGCCAAGGCACACTATGAAGCGCAAGTGGGTGGGATCATAGTGTCCCTTGACCTTTTAAGGAATGTTACATATTACCCCATAATTACCGGCAAGTCGATACATAGTTAGTACATACCGTTAGTATAATTTATAGTATATAGTTAGTGAATATGATATGCATGCAAGATGAACTTTTGGGAAATTTTTGTTATTAGAAATTATTAAAACTTATAAATAATTCAATAATTCAATAAATATTAACTGTTAATCTAATCTGGAAAAGTGAGAAAATCAGAATATAAACCATGAAAAGAATGAGGATAAACGCAATCCCCATAATACATATGCAGACCATTGATCACCACTAATAAATGATAAATCGAAAAGTTATTTATTATCTTATTCTATAAAATAAAATAAAATAAATCCCTTGCATATTTGCCTCCTCCATCGACAAGATGGAGGATGGAGGAGGAGGTGAATATGCAATATGCACAGGGGCTCACAGTGCATACTGTGGTTGATGTATTTGAATGCGTTGGGTTGATACTGGAACGGAGGATAGATCATATGTGCGTTTCACAAATGCCAGTACAAATGCCAGTTAAAATGGGGAGGACTATCTCGTCAATTCATGACCTAATTAAGCAAGGGAACCAATATGTATATATCCAGTGTCCCAAATGGCCAGAAACTTTGCTGCATTAACAGTTCGTTTTATCTCACATCTACAGCACTAACTGAGATTTGAAGTACTCTTCAGGTCCGTTCAGCAAATTTCGTACAAGTTGTGGGTCCGGAAACTGGCCAGTGGCCAGGAACGGTCATACTGTTACTCAAGTGAACACAAAGACACTCATATTTGGAGGATTCATAAGGAAATACGGGAAGGTAATATTCCTAATCCTTCTAATTTGATTTCAGAGATTTGCACAAAAGCACTAATACGGATGAGTTTTCTCTTCAAACAACACTTAGAAATATCCATGTCATGTCAACCGTATTCTAGACTTGTATAAGTGCGAACAAGGCACTTTGATCAAGATCTGGTGAATTTTTCCTTTGTGCTCAGTTTATATTAGGAAAAGCTAGTATAGTTCAAATCTTAGCAAGCTTTTTTAAATGGAAAGTATACATTGTAATTTGTAAATAAAGAAGTACAAGGATTTTGCGTAGTAATATCTTTCCCATTGCAGTGTAATAATATAGCTCGGGATATAGTTGTCATTTTCAAAGAAGGCCTTAAGAAAAACAACATACCTTCCTATCTTACACGTGAGCAAAGATGCGAGAATGTATATACACGGTAGCGTTTATCACCGTAAAATAAGCGTCTCAATATAAGACTTTCTGGGACCTAGTCATGGTTGATTGGCCCCGAGTCGGTAGCTTATATAAAAAGATGGAATCCTTACCACTGGTAATTGGTTGAATGTAACTTGAAAGCTTTGGTAGTAGTGTGCAGAAATTATACGTTCCATTGTCTATGGGTAATAGTTGAAATTATGGACAAAGAATCTTGTATTCAAACTTCCGGAGTGGCTGAAATCTTAACAAGGAATCTTTTGGTCCAGTATTCGTACTGACAAATAATCTCTTGGATCAGAATTTCACATTGACCATTTCCTAGACAACGAACTTTTGATCAAGGATTTTGTGTTTGGTAAAAAACCTGTAAATATCCTTAGTCTCATGCAAGGAGTATAATTGGACCGATAGGTAATACATGTGAGAAATGAGAGATAAACATATTATCAAGTTTCAGAAATGTGAGATACTTCACGCATAGTCACTAATTTAATTTCTTATTTAACAAGTAGTGAGGTATTCTGCAATGAGGTCATTATACGACATATCCTCACACATTTACGAGATGCCTTGTTGAGTTTCAGTGTAAGACATCCTATATTTAATGGGTTGAAGTGGAGCGGAGTTAACGACTTGTGTAGTCAGTGATGTGTTTATTTTGTTGTTTGATTGTTTGTAGAGACATTAGTTCCAGGAAGCTACGTACCTCATAATGAAGTACTTGCTCACGAGATGTTTAACTCGTGATTAAATATGAAGTTGATAATATTTTATTAATAATATAATGTATGTCATTGTGAGTATATCACAAAGATAAACTTTTGGGTTTTCTTTTGAGTCCTTTTGGAGAACGATATGTGTTGTTTGTATGTATTTATGTGTTTGTGAAACACCAATGCACTGCAAAAGACTGAAAAATCTTCAGAGTTCCAACATAGTTACAGGTCTACTCAAAATTGAGTCTAATGAACCCACTGGAGTCTATGCAACATGTCAGTTCCACAAATAAGTTCTTTAAAAGATCGAGTATGAGAGCTAACAAGCTCTTTGAGCTTATTCACATTGATGTATGGACTACTTTTGAGCCAAATATGACTCGTTTCTAGTACTTCACATTTTTCATTGACGATCATTCGCATTGTATTTGATCTATTTGTTGAGAAGCAAGTCCTCTATCGAAATATTATCAGTATTTCATATTTTATAGAAGTTGATGGAGAAATAGTATGAAGAATCTATCATTTGTCTATCATCTGATGGAACAGATGAGTTTCTTTTTTGAAAAATTTGATGCATATTTGTACGAGCATGGCATCCATTGCTATTAAGCTTGCATTTACAGTCTGCAACGAAATGAGGTTGTGGAGCACAAGGACCGACAGAGAGTAGAAGTTGCACGTGCTATGTTGAACAAGAAGAGCATGCCTAGACCTTACTGGATAGAAGATTTTTCACGTGTGATGTATTTGATGAATAAGACGCTTACAGCTGAAGTCCACAACCAGTCACTGGTGGAGGTCTTCACTATCATTAAGCTTTATTACTCATTCTTTCAAGTTCCAAATGTATTTGTATGTAGAAATATCTGATGAGAAACATATGAAACTGGATCTAAAAATAAATAGATGTATCTTCTTGGACATGCTTCCGATACAGAGAGAGAGAGAGAGAGATATATATATATATATATATATATATATATATATATATATATTTTTACAATCATATGACAAAGCAATTTTATGTTAGTAGAGATGTTATTTTGATGAGCTACGGTCTTTGTTCTTTCTGCACCAGTCGTCAAAACCAAGGAGTCAATTCACTATGGTAACTCAGAGTAGTACATTGAGTGGAGAATGTGAAGAGATAAATTTTATATCATAATCAGTTTTACATAGACTTGTTGCTAACTCTTTATGTAAAACTTGATGTACTTTGTCTTGATTGAATAAAATTCTTGGATGTATTATAATCCATCTGAATTTTTTATTTTTAATTATTTTTCTCTCGTAAGTAAAATACATAACGTGATATTTCCTGAATCTATGCAGTTAATATGCATCAAAATTCCCATTAGCACTTATCATGCGAAAGATGTGAATGTTGTTTTGGTTCTAAAAGTGATTTTTTCATTGTTAGGTGGATGAACTATTTACAGTTGATTCAAGGACAATGATATGGACGGAGCCAACCACAAATGGATGTCCTCCTTGTGCTCGCGATGGCCATTCAGCTGCCTTTGATGGTAAATATTGGTAATAAATATTTTCACTCTGAATACACAATATATTACAAATTCAATGTTAGCTTTGCATTTGTAATCTAATATATGGTATCTGTTATCAAATATTATTTATACTTTGGCTTCGTATCTTTGTATTTTGCCTCATTACTGAAGTTCTTTGTAATCCAAAACTTCCATGTCAAATGGTAATGATGGAAAACGTATACTTTTAGGACAAACATATAAAAATTACTTACGATGACGTTTTATTATGAGGCAAGTAACATCTTCTAGCCTTAGACAACATGCTATGTTATTATGAATACTTACCATGATATTCTTAAGATATATATGTTTTAGCGCGTTGTATTGTATAAGACATGTATTTCTACTATGCATATGCAGAAACTATTATTCTGTCAGATCAAAACAGCTGTCCTTTTATCGCTCTGCCGGCATTGTTCCTCCGCAACAATATATCAAGTATTGAGATATACTGTGGCAGTTCCTCTGGTACCTCGCTGTGAGCTCCGTAGTCAGTTATTGGTATGTGTGGATCATGCATCTCTTCCTCGGAAACTTCTTGTGGTATATTGTACATATACCTACACTTACATGAAACACATCATTTTCCGTGTTGCCAAAAGAAGATATTTGTATATCTTCCAGTGTGACTTCCTAAGGACTAAAAAACTACTTCCATAGATAATCTTCTCTTCTCTCTTGATTGATACCTGGTTGCATCAGGCAGCGAGGAGAAGAGGAGTATTTACATGATGTCAGTATACCACTCAAGCAAGTGGAAAGTTTTATTGTTCAGTACAACAAATACCAGCTTTTGTATTTGTTGTACTGAACAACACTGAGTAAAATATTTGCATAAGTAAGTTCCACTTTATCTTCGTGTCCACTGCTCCCAAGAGGATGTATAGTTCTTCTTCGTCAGCTATCATGGTTTCGGAGACGAGCTAATGATGCTGATCCTTCTAGTCCTTGAGGCAGTAACCTATCATTCAAACGTAAATATGGAGTCTTCGATTGGTGAGAGATTTGACACAAATTTCTGCTCCAAGTGGTCGAGTCATCTGCCATTCCAAAGCTACGGTAAATTTTTTCTTCCTCTCCAAGTGAGTTTTGGCTTCTATAAAAAAGATCCCTTGGAAGTGGAGGTGGAGCAATGCTCTACCTCTCTCAATTGGAAAAAGACCAGATAGACAGTCATTGTTCAAAAAACCCCCAAGCAAACGAAACAAACCTAAAATGATGACAGAAAGTTCAAGCTTGTTGGGTAGACTGGTCTTTTTGGCTATGGCTTGCTTCTGTAGAACATGGAGACGACTGGGGTTGGAGAAGTGGGAACAAAAAAATGCAGTTTGCAATGATCTAGCACTTTTTGCACATACAAGGAAGTGATGAAATTCTATAAACAACACGTATAGTTAACTTCAGTAGCTGACTGGTTTCTTCTACACAATAGCGAGGATATGTGAAGATCCAGAAAGTGATATCATACATCACAAGCCAAAATCCGTGGTCCTCAAGTAAATAATATATGGACCGGAGAGAGTTGGATAAACTCGAGCCAGTTTGATATATTTGATATCTACCAAGAACTAGTGTTGTGTTCGGCTAAAACCTAGATCCATATATATGTACACATGTTCGCGTTCTAGGCGTTTCTCACTAAATCTCAATATATATGAGCTACAGCCGATCAGATCATCAAGTGAGGAAAATAGATGATGAAAGTCCAGTGGAATGTACAATTGATCACTATTTAACATATGTGCTTCAACAATATTGGTTCTTTCTGAAGGGGATTGAACAGTAACGGTAGTTTTTGTAAAGAGTTCACTAGTATTTGTAGTTTATGTAAGAGATTCAACAGTAGTGCTAGTTTTTGTAGGGGCAACAATGATCACGAGATAACTAGAGTAGAGGTAGTGGGACCAAGACCCGTGAGCTACATCGACAAGGCAGCTGCATGCATCTAGAACGTATAGCAGTAACAACATACCGATATATATCGATTTGTAGGGGCAACAACCAAAAGTAACAGCAAAAATGTAGGTAGAAAATGGATGAGACCTATATTGTAGCTGTCAATCATATGTCCTTAATAATACGTCAATCCTAAAACCATCCATAAAAAAATACCAATGAAACTCTATTATTTTCACCCGATACTCGCACTTGTCAACAAGCTCCTCTTTGCCGAGAAATGTAGGAAGCATTAATATTGTTCATCTTTACATACATCATCGCGAATTCTTGTACAGGATATACAAAATCTGGATTCACACACAATGTGATTTTCAATTTAATTTCATAAAGCAACATAATAAATTTTCAGTTTTAATTATAAAAATGTATTTTCAAAATAATCAGACAATAATAATCAATTTAGCTTAACATTTAATTATGAATTATGAAGTTATAACGTTTATCATGTTGATATGATGTAAGATAGTCTTATAATCTTTTCTTATCAAATAATGCGTAGAAATATTGATACTCTATGAGGATACTCTAATAAGAAATAGCGAATAGACAAGGAAGTAAATAAGAAAATAGATGAGAATATGTATAATGTGAGTAAAACTCTAACAGTCGGTAGTCCTTTAACTAATTGTACATAACAAGCTTAATTACTCTGACTAGTATCAGCCTCTGAGCTATTAGAGTTTGGGACTATATCAACTTGACTATACATAGTGTACTGTTAAAAATTATCTGAAAGCGTCAAACTTATCTCCAAGCAACAGATCGGTGAAGATACTAGTAAGTGATCTCATGCGCTCACATAACAGAGCTCAATCATTCTTACAAGGATCTTTTGCGTAATGAAATTATAATGCATATCAATGTGCTTTATTGTAGCACAAAAGACATGATTATTAACTAATTTCATGCTCTAACATCATCATTATATACAACAACAAGATATGTACACTCCACATCAATATAAGATGATAGATCTCATAGTCACATTGATTTACATGTTGTGTTCATTGTCTTGATATTTCTCTATATGGATGACAAAACAGCAGTATAGTGTTTCTTAGAAGCCTAGCTCAAAATAATGCTTCCAAGCATAACTTGATGTGGATCTCCTGCTAGCACTCTTTGCTCTATTAGCATTAATGTAGTCGTGTAACAACAGTTGCACGTTGTTTCAGTTATGAAGTTTGTATTGCATTGAGAAATTCACATCCTCTCAATGTGGTATTTGTGGTGATTGCATGAACTGATTGATTAGACCAACCACATAGTTCAAGTTTGATAGGGTGATAACACTTGAGGTTCACTCCCTTGAGTTTTATGAAACTCCCGAGTCCAAAAAACTGATGTTTTCTATTAATTTAGCAAAAATTTTAAAGTCAAGAGATTTTAAAGAAAACTATTGTTAATTATCATATCATTTGTAGAAAGACACAAATGCTAATCTTTATTTTAGAATCTAGATATTTTATCAACAAGATCTCATTAGTTTTATATAAACTTGATTTTGATTTGTTTATTATTTAATAAAATTATGATATTTATATTATTCAATCAAAGTTTTATTTTGAAAAACAGAATATTAGTTATTAATTTTCTGAAAAATAAGATTATTTTAAATATAAATCTAAAAAATACTATATTTTACTAATAGTTAGAGGTATTTGATTTTGGACTTTTGCACTAAGTGATCCCCGTGGGTGATATTCAGATAGATGTGTCATGTCAGTTTGACACCTCGGTTAGGTTGATCGAGTGCGGAGTGACGAATCTCGGTAGGGCCGTTAGTGCCGTTAGGACGAGTTGGTGGGATAGTCCACTAGGCGTATACTTCGCAGGTAGGGCTTGGAGGATTTAGATCAACGCACCTTAAAAATCAGCCGATTTGATGAATGATCGAAGGAGTTACAAGGAGAAGAAGGTCACGGGTGGTCTAATCCTGCCTACGAGTGTCGATTTGACATATTTTGACTTTGTGGAATGTGTTTTCGACCTTGAAGTTGCTATTTTGGGTGTGTTCTCTTCCTAATGCATCCTCTTTGTGTAGTGTTTGATCCGAGTTATACTCTACTCCAAGAGTGAGCGAGAGTGTTGAGGTGTGGAGTTCGTGTTAGGAGGCGTTTAGAGACTTTGAGGAGTAGAGGTGCGTGAGAAGCGGAGTGCGAGAGTGCGGAGGTGGAGCGAAGTCCGAACCTGCCACAAGTCAGCTTGATGGCGTGCGTGAGAGAGGTATGCAAGTTTCAGTTGTGTGCGAAGTGTAAAACCAGTAGGTCACCCATCCCAACATTCTTGAACTTGCACACTTAACTCTGTAGTCTTAGCTTTGGCTTTATCACTAGACCAATAGCTCTTAGTGTCTTATAGAGATGCGTGCAAGCACTTATGGACTTGTTTACTTATGTACTTTTGGTGACAGCTGTCTTGGGTGAGCTAGTAGAGCTATCACATAGATACTTTTGAAGCTACTAGAGGTGTGGACATCTAGCTAGTGACCTTAGGTGCAGGTTATGACAGTTGGTGACCATATATTGTGCATGTGATCACCGAAGAGGAGGCGTCAGTCCGAGTGAGATTGGATTTCTCGTTATGTGAATGTTTGAGTGTGGAGGGTTATCGTTTGAACTTCTTGTGGTTGAAACCTCTCCATATTCTGCTTCTTGTTTGTGCGCCACGTTTGCTTGTGTTGGCGTTTGATTTCCGGAGTGAGTTCACTCCAATATGTTGTCCGTAGTGAGACTAGAGTTACGGACCAGTCAGACTATCTTTGTTTCTCTCACGGTGAGGTTGGACTGACGACCAACAGATCGTGAGAGGCTGCATGTGATGATGACAAGTACAAGTTGTCTTTACCTTGACCATCCTAGTAGGAGATAAGTGAGCTCAGTAAGAGCGGGATTAGGCTAGTTGTGGTTACGGTGGTGACGGAGATTTCAGCATTCTGGTTGGAGAGTGTGTTCACGAGATTCTATCATCACGGAGTTCTCGGGAGATTCGGGTGAGACTTCTCGGATAGTGGGTATACACGGAGTGGGATGAGGTACCGACTATCTACATCATTGCCGTCGGTTGTTCCATAAGACGAGTTAGACACAGACAATGCATTTTCTGGTGGTGAGTTTGGTATCACCACATCGTTGTTGTGGGACATGGACGAGATCTATGGAGCCACGAAGAGACCTCGACCATACTCGGGTACAGTGGATATCATTGAGCTGGATGACTTCATCCAGGAGTTTGACAATTGGTGCGATCTACAGCAGATGCGGAACCCATAGTTGTTTATATCTTTCACGACGTGGAAGGGTTTGTTCCAACACTAGGAGGGACCACTGATGGACAATTACCAGTTCAAGCGAGACTACAGTGTGGAGATTGAGTTGTGGAGACAACATTGGTCTCTAAACTATGTTTTTATCACTACTGGCACTGTTTCGGGAGACGTAGCACTTACGAGTTCAGGTGCCAGTAGCAGTGATACATCCACGGATGACGGAGTACCTACTACCAGCGGTGCGTCCACTAGTAGTGGAGCATGTGGTTGTGTGAGCAGGATATCATATGGGTTTAATCCCGTGGTTCAGTTCTTTCAGTGTTTGAAGAAGAACTATCAGGGTGTAAAGACCGACAAGTTGAGGAGTTTGTAAGAGTTCTAGCAAAAGACAGGATAGAGCCTACGCAAGGCGTTTACTCGCATGAGGCGACTGATCAGCGTTATCCAAGGGGTGACAGAAGCACATGCAATCCAGTTCTAGTACGGGATACTAGATCGAGAGCTGCGTATGAGAATCAGGGACGCGACTCTTCTTATAGACACAGCTCCGACATTGACGGTTGTCTTTGGTTTGGCCGAGCGGATTGAGCTCAACATGGTGGAGGAGAGGGTGGTGGTTGATGGGTTCAGTAGAGAGACACCACATGGAACGACCAACTCTTCTTGAGGATCACAAGTTAAGTAACAGCGGTGGTGGTGGTGGTGGTAAAGATCGTGCGGAACAGTCCCACGGAGGTGTTGGAAGATCTGGTGGGCAGAAGCCCATGCTGTCCTTCTCTAGTCAACAGCAAGTGGGTCCTTGATGGACGTGTGATGGTCCTCATAAGCAGAAGGATTGTCCACAAAGGAGAGGTGGTTATGAAACGTCTGAGACGTCTCAAGTGGTGCCTAGGCAATGTGAGCATTGCAGACGACTAGGTCAAAGTAGTGACCGTTGTTTTGATCTCCACTCCGAGCTACGGCAAGAGAAGGCTGATCGTGGACGAGGGGAAGGAGCTCAAGGAGGCTGTGATGGTCGAGCTGGAGGGAGAGGTCCAGCACTTGAGAGAGGATCAGTCGGTCCATCGTCTGCTACGACGTCAGATGCGAGTATGACTGCTAGGATTGAATTATCTCTATGACTTTTGAGAACCTAGCGATTGCTCAACATAGAGACACGTTGCGATATGCGACTATTCGAGGAGGAGATTATCAACCATCGATTCGTAGATTTCATCTTGACGATTATATCTATCTACAGCAGATTGCACCCATGACGTTGGATGTGACGGCATGATGCACTATTTTACGAGTGCGTGAGATATTATCTTCTGGAGTACTTATGTTAGAGGACCATGATGGTGTTGTTTGAAAAGACCATGTGCGTAATTGGGCACCATGTCATCTTCCCAACATCGATGATATCGTTGACCCAAGCTTAGCAGGTGTATGTTGTGTGGGTCTGCTGGTGGAGCAGCCCGTATGTTGGTGTGTGATGGTTGTTTGAGAAGTTGACACATGTCATATTTGACTCCACCTCTCAATGTCATTCCTGTTGGACGGTGGGTTTGTCCTCGATGTATGTAGCAAAGATAGCTGATTAGATCTTTGCGTGGTATGGATTGTAGACATGCGACTAACGATGAGATGATGTAGCACTCGGGCTCTTGATCCTTGCACCCACAAAGGTGTATATCACGTAGTTGAGATAAGGGACTATTTGGAGTTAGAGGGACCTAACCGTCAGTTAAGGGGGACGATTGTGGTACACTTATGTCTGTGTATGAGATCGTCCATGTGTTATGTGTATGTGTGGTGTATCTCTGACAGCGATGTATGTTGTGTAGTGATGTGTATGCGCATGACAGCTATCACGTCAATTTGACACCTTGGTTAAGTTGACCGAGTGCGGAGTGACGAATCTCGGTAGAGCCGTTAGTGCCATTAGGGCGAGTTGGTGGGATAGTCCATTATAGATGTATTTCGCAGGTAGGGCTTGGAGGTCTTAGTTCTTCGAGTTGAGTCTTCAAGCTCCTAATGCTCGTACTCGATCACAAACCACACATCGTGCGACAAACTGCTGCACATCGATGTGCATAGCACACCACCAATACTATCCTTGGAGTAAGCTATGTGTACGCTTCACTCCAAAATGTCCCAACTCCTCATGAGCATGTCGTACTAATTGTGTGCGCTGCGATGGATGTGGCACTATCCGTACTCTTCCAATATCCCACATTTGAAATACATGTCGTCCTTCTCGTCAAAATCTCTTTGCTCGTTGAAGGACACGATCTCGCTCCTAGTGCCTACTATGCCTACAGATGAGACTCCAACATTTGTATATACATACGAGAATCATCAAACAATTTATCATCCTCTACTACTAGCTCATTCCTTGCTCAATTGATTTAGTGATGGATTTGCAGTCAAGCATACCAAATCTCTCAAATGAATATAAAGTAAAATATGAAATGTATAGATGAAATCCAAGAGACTGCAAGTAAGAATTGATCTTCTTGTAAGCTCTTGATACTTGTTTCGTACCATCTAGGACATCTCACACTTACTTACACACAATGGAAAGTCTATGGTTCTCATAATCTGAAGGTTGCTGCTTGTAGATCTCCTTCTCAAGATCGTCATTGAGAAATGTGTTTTTAAAGTCCATCTGGAGTGCATATTCTAACTCTTCTAAGTAGTAATTGATAGTACGGTTGGAATAATCACCATCTTCGCAACTAGAGAAAATATTTCTTCAAAGTCCACTACATGTTGTTTTGCGTAGCTCTTGACTACAATCTAGTCTTGAATTGACACATGGTGTCATCCGAGTTGCGCTTGATCTTGAAGGCTCATTTGCAACTAGTCATATGAGTCGCATCAACTCCAAATTCTTCTGATGATGTAGTGAAACAAGTTCAATTTACTATAGCACTCACTTATTAGACCTTGTTGCATCGCTTCTTCGAACGTATTTGGTTCTTTCTCATGAAGAATATTTGTCATGTGTGCTTGATGTGTAACAATAAAATCCTCATGTATATATATACCCATATGATATTCTGATCTTTTAGATTTACGGAAAATAAATGATTCATTAGTCACTTTTCATTGCTGCTGATCTAACATAAACGTCAAGGTCTATGACAAATGTATCTAAAAGATGTGGAAGATCCACACATATAGATAAGTCAAATATACAATATAGCATGTGTACATACTACAATAGTCCTACTATGATGTACTACATAGACTCCAACATTAGCAACAACTCTAAGTATGACAATTGATTTTGATACACGAACGAACTATCTCTCTAGATTCTTCATTCAATGTACTAGTATGAGGTACTACATTGGACTTTACTCTTTGGTTTTGCAATAGATACATAGATGGTAAGATTGGTGTGGAAGGAAACAATACTTTAGCTCATAAAACAACATCTCTACTGACATAAATTATTTCCTTGAAGATAAAACCAGTTCATTTTGAAAGATTGTATCATCTATATCCTTTCATCTTTGAACATATCCAAAGAAGATACATCTAAGGTTTATTACTTGTGAAATATCTTCATCGATGTCTGAATTTCAACTACCAATATAAGCATTCAGTTCATCATATACACAATCTAGGAAGCAACTTTTGTCCAGTAAGATATAGACATGATCTTCTCATTCAGCATAGCACACATAACGCTCTTTGCTATGTGTCGGTTCTTGCACTCCGTAATCTTGATCTTTTGTGGATTATAATTTTAGGTCTTTTGGTGTTGGATTTTGTGCTCATGTAGATATGCATCGAACTCTTATAGAAAGAAACTAGTCTCATCTATCAAATCACAAAATGAGAATAGACTCTCCAAATTATTTGTCCATCAACTTACAAAAAATATATAATGCTTACACAACTTTTGCATATGGCTTACTTCTCAATAGATAGATTCAGGTAGATGAGAATGCTCATTAATGAAGATGCGTAGTATTGAGAACATATCATATTCGGTTGAAAAATAGCCATCTGGTGAACTGCTTTCAAGGATTTTTTGACTCTCTTACGTGATATCTAAAAGGTTCTGTTTACCAAACAAACTCTAGTGAGTTCACTGGACTTGAATTCGAGTAGACTTGTAACCGAATCAGAACTCAAAAGACTTTTCAACCTCAAGAAGTTCATTTGTCCAGTTAGCTTTTGTCAGATGTCAATATCAAATACTACTAGACCACTCTCTTCAAACATCACAACTTGTAACTTAAGTGCAAAAACATATAGTTTGAACAACTTACCACTCTCAATCCTTTGAGCTATAATAATGATATTAGAAGTTTTATTAAAACATCTATCTTCACTGAAGGTGTACTTGTAGATGTTCTTCTACCAACTGATTAACAAATAACAAATTTTGATTACTTATTGCGACTATTGTTGTTGTTACTTTTTGTGACTTTGTCCATGCATAGTTAGTTTATCATAGTTAGTTTATCACCTTACCTTTGAGATCCTCTAGAACTTAACAAATACATCGATTCTTGTTAACTAATCAAAATATTACATTCCTTGTAGACACATCTTATTTCTTAACATCATCACAACTATTTCACTGAATCGTGAAAGAGGTTCTCGAGGTCAAATCTAAGTGATAAACTGCTTGTAATGTGGTCTTGATCAAGATAATCAGATGAATACTTGGATAGAGGACAAATAATTTATAAGCTATTTGACATGGTTCACATATTTGTTCACATATATCCACCTCTTATCCACGATGTTGAACTTTTACAATAGTTGTGAATTTGCTCCACGATAAATAAGCACAGAAGTGCATCTCAAGCTTTCTTGGGTGTATCATAGTTTTGGATGTGATCTATCATCGATGCCAAAATAGTCAATGTGATGTAACGAGACATTTGATATGATCGTTTCTTTCGCTCGTTGAACTTCGTATCACAAGAACGTATATAAGATAGTTTATTCTTCTCGATGATAAGATCTCAAAGATCTTTGGTAATGAAAGAAAGTCATCATCAAGAACTTGCATATTTGGTAGTTGTTCTTGTCAAATTTCTCTCCAATGATCAAAGACACTGACTTTGTCATGGTTGCAATTGAAAAATCATTATGTTTTGTATACAAAAATCTCATAGAACTCCATATACACACCTTGCGATCAACAAATGGTCACAAGTCATAAAGAAACAACTTTGTACATTCCTTATAGAATAAGATTGTTTGTAAACTATATGGGTACATAATAAGGCAAAAATGTCAAGAACATTCCAAGAATCATCAAAAATGGACTAAATGGAGTCAGGAAATGCATGATATTTTTAAATTTCATAATTTTTTCATAGTGTCAAGACGGGTAAGTTTGTTTTGGACTCAAGTCTTAAACTTTCATTTTGATAAAAGAAGGATTTGACAAAATATCTGTTGCTAGAAAGCTTCAAATAGATTGAAACTATCATATTAATTCATATTCTCTAGACAACTAAAAAAAACTTGATCAAGAAATTTCAGTAAGAAAAATTTGTCTTGATCTCCTGAATCGCATTCAAAGTTTATGAGGAGAAAGAAATGTGATTTGTGTCACTCGAACACGAAAACAAGATAATGCTTTACTTCGGACACCTCTCCACCTGCTCTCTCTCTTTTATTTCTCCATGCACACTCTTCATCTTATTCATCAGTCAATGATACATATTTTTTGTTGTTTGATATCATGTAGAAAGATATATACTCTAAAAAGACATTCCCAGAAAAGAGAACAAGTAAACAAAATAAATAAAGAATGAGATGAGAGAGATTCGAACAGAAAAAAATTTAAATAAAAATGAGATGTAGTCTTTCTAAATAAATATTAATTACATACTAGGAAAATCCTAGAGGTGATTAGCTCTCTAAATATTTATACTAGCGATATGTAAAACCTTGACTATTCTCGTTGGTATCAGCCGTAGATCTATTTGGGATTAGGACTTTCTCAACATAGTGGATTGATAATGCTACTCTAACCATGACCATCACCGGTTTATGTTATTGTTCTTGGAAAACCCACAGGTATACAAGCAAAACAAAACTATATCACACTTCTACCAACTTCTCTAAGTCACACTAATTTCGATAGTGATAATATATATTTGAGCTAAGCATGTAAAGTTAACGAAGTGTTAATTATTTTCGTATTTTCACATGAACTATTATTTCCTACCACTGACTCCTTTGGATTCATATTTTTGTGATAAACTGTTTGTTAGACATTCATTCCGATATTGTTTTGCAAGACGTAAAGTGCAAGGAAGACCGAGCCATCGACTCATCTTCATTTAGGGAGACGATGTCGAGCAAGTCCATACTTGAAGGTCAGAGATCGCTGGTAACATAGACCTTCGATCAACCCTAGCTGCTAAGGCGGATGTAGAAGTTTCGCCACGAAACGATATCTGTTCATTCAACGATGTTTTAGGACAGAAGGAAAGGTACACCCGAAATCGAGTTCCCCAATCCTGCATGTCTTGAATAGGTTGGTTCAAGATATCGATTCGTTTCAGTGCTGGCTTTCTTATTGCTGGCCGGATGAAGAGGAATCCGTGGGAGACTGGGACCTCGTAGCATGTTCAGTCGGAGCTCGGGTGTGGTGAGGCATGATAAAGAAGAGAACGGTATCCAGGGGTGATAGCGGTGATAGCTCGGCCTTTGTGCGCTCCGTTTAGGCAGCAGGAGAGAAGGATTCTTTGAGCGCTTGTCCATCGACCGCCCTCTCGTTCGTGCGAAACTGGACGGCATGGGGGATCGTATTGGAACAGTTGGAATGTCTTCTGGCGGAGCGGATAGAAGAAAGAGATGGCACTGAGGTGGAGGTCGATGATCTCTGGCGGATCTTTGATGACTGAAGGTATACCCACGCTCAGATACAGTTGTTTGGAGGAGATTGGGAAGGCGAGGACGAGAGAGCTTACACCCGGCTTAGCTGCACTGTATTGAGTCTCGTGTGCAAGGAGCGCTATCAGGGTTACAACCTAACAGAGAATAGTCATTTGGAATCAGATCCATGTTGGTGGGCGCGCAGAAGGAGATAGGCTTTTCTTCTGGTTCTGGTGTTTACGTTGTGGTTGAAGTGGATCATAATGACCGCGTCATTTCTGTAGCCGCGGAAGGGGTTCTGTGGAGTTTTAAGTAAGCTCGTAGTCGAGAGTGCGGGGCTCACAGGAGATAGTTGGAGGCCGGGACTTCGTACGAGGTTGGTTGGGGGCTTCGCTCTTACGTTCAAGGTAGTAGAGGCTTCCAAGGTGGTGTTGAGGCATCGTAAGGGGTTTAAGGACACCAACAAGCACTTGAAAGAAGCTAAGGTACCTGTGGGCATTGCAGGCGCGCGTAGGTTTTGCAAAAAGGCTCGAGATGCGCTGTGATTTAACAGCAGGATCGGGGCTGGTATAGATGGCGTGACCGAATCTGGTTGGAGAGGAGGTCGTGCAATGAGATGATCTGTGGCCCAGTTACAGTTGGATGAATCAAGTCCTATATCTGCTAAATTGCAAGTTGATCATGTGGTGACTTCAGTTAAGTGAAGGAAGTGAGTCAGGAAATGCTAGGAGTAGGAGTCTACTGAAGTCTTAGGCTTCCCAAGAGAGAGAGAGAGAGAGAGAGAGAGAGAGAGAGAGAGAGAGAGAGAGAGAGAGAGAGAGAGAGAGATCTCAGTGATCCTGAGACTTATACGTTTATGGCTACAGGACGAATTGTATCTATCCAGTTTGTGGCTTTCAGAGTGCTCGTTTACTTGTAAGATATAATTCGTTCGATCGTCGTCCCAACGATCGATGGGGAACTGCTGTGCCTGCGGGCCCTCGAAGCCTCACCCAAAAAGTCAGAAATCCAATGTTTACTCAGGCGATGGATATTCTAAGGTTCTGGTGTTCAAAGACGTGAAGCAGGGGGAAAACCTCCATGACAAATACACTTTAGGTCCAGAGCTTGGGCGGGGCGAGTTTGGCATCACCTACTTGTGCAGGGATAAGGAGACTAATGAGCAGTTAGCCTGCAAATCTATATCAAAGCGGAAACTCCGTACTGCAGTAGATGTGGAGGACGTGCGCCGAGAAGTTGCGGTCATGCATCACCTGCCGGCTCATCCGAATATTGTAACTCTTCGAGGCGTCTACCAAGACGATACCGCGGTGCATCTGGTTATGGAGCTGTGCGAGGGAGGGGAACTATTTGATCGCATCATTGCTCGCGGCCATTACAGTGAACGTGAGGCTGCCGCTGTGACGCGTACCATCGTTGAGGTTGTTCAAGTCTGTCATAAGCACCGAGTGATGCACCGCGACCTGAAGCCCGAAAATTTTCTCTTTGCCAACAAGGAGAACAACTCCCCTCTTAAGGCTATAGATTTTGGACTGTCATGTTTCTTTACCCCCGGCGAGCGCTTTTCAGAGATTGTAGGCAGTCCTTACTATATGGCACCCGAGGTTCTTAAGAGGAATTATGGTCCAGAAGTAGACGTCTGGAGCGCGGGAGTTATACTATATATACTACTGTGTGGAGTTCCTCCTTTCTGGGCTGAAACCGAGCAAGGTGTGGCGCTGGCTATCCTTCGGGGTGTGCTTGATTTTTCTAGAGATCCATGGCCGAAGGTTTCCGATAACGCAAAATCTCTTGTCCGCCATATGCTGGAAGCTGATCCTAAGTCTCGTTACACTGCCCAGCAAGTACTGGAACATCCGTGGCTTCAAAACGCCAAAAGGGCTCCTAACACAGCACTTGGGGACGCAGTGCGAGCGAGGCTTAAACAGTTCTCAGCCATGAACAAGCTCAAGAAGAAGGCTTTGCGGATTATAGCTGAGCACTTATCGGGAGAGGAGATAGAAGGCTTGAGAGACATGTTTCAGATGATGGACACGGACAACAGTGGTGCCATCACGTTTGAGGAGCTAAAAGCTGGTTTGCAGAAGATCGGTTCGCAGTTAGCGGAGTCAGAGGTGAGATTGTTAATGGATGCTGCGGATGTAGACGGTAATGGCACTCTGGATTACGGAGAATTCGTGGCCGCCAGCATACATTTGCAAAGGATGGATAACGAGGAACACTTGCAGAAGGCGTTTGCGCATTTTGACCGTAATGGTAGCGGTTACATCGATATGGAAGAACTCCGAGACGCTCTTGGGGACGATTTAGGGCCGAATGACACTGATGTCATTCAAGACATCATGCACGAGGTGGACACGGACAAGGATGGGCAAATTAGTTACGAGGAGTTTGCGTCTATGATGCGCACTGGGACAGACTGGCGAAAAGCGTCTCGTCATTACTCTAGGGAGCTGTTCAACAGCCTGAGTACAAGATTATTCAGGGATGGATCTCTGCAGGCTGGGAATTACTCTTCTCGTGAGAAGAGATGAGGCAGATGAAGTGTACTCTGTCTCCTTCTCATCAGTACGTCTTTCACTTGATTTGTTTCGTGGGAGGTTTATTTACTCTACCTACCCTAACCTAGTGTTAGTGTATACGTTCAATAACCATTCATCTACACCCTACCCTACCGTATCTTGAACGAACTTCCTAATGATTTTTCCGGAGAGATGTTGAGAAACAAACTGGTGGAATGCCAGCAGGTGCACCAGGTCAAAATTGGCTCTAGTCCTTCGGCTTATAGATATACGAGTTGGAATCAATTCAAGTTCTTGCGTCCCTGATTGCTCCTGATTGGTCAGACAGTAGATCCTAACCAGACGCGTCACTAACGAAATAAGAATCGTTTTGGAGTTCTCATGTTGAGTTAAGATTATGATTCACATCTGCTTTTGGTGCAACTACTTGTTCGAAGGTGTACGCGTTCTATGTTGTATGTCACAGCAATATAGGCTGTTGCTTAAACTAATCTACATATACTTCCCCTAATACGGTCTACTTTTCACTCTGTGTACCGTCTAGACTGACTCTGCTGTAACCGGAGGCTCCGTTATGATGATTTTAATAGAGGCGTTACTAAAGTCGAACGTGAATAGCGGCCAGTTGTAAGAATCGCAGAGTAGGGAAGAACACGATTTGGTTTGTGATATTTGGGTTACATATTTACGTTAGCTGAGTGTTAATCTTATTTATTTTTACGAGAGGCGTGGTTGAACCGGTGGATGAGAGAGGGGGACAAGTGCAGCTCTGCGCAGCTTAGGGTCCAGCCGGATCCTGTACAATCGTTGACCGTTGCTTAATAGCAGTGTCTGTTCCCGTCGTTCTTGTTCTCTCTCAATCTAAGAATATGTAGTGGATGTTGTTGCGCTATGTCAGGTACCAGTTGGTTCTGTACCTCGTAGATAGATTGGGAGCTCATGCGGAGTTCCATGTTTGGTACCTTCAGTTGATTAGTTTGATGGTATCCACATGCCTGTTATGTTTAATTCACTAGTAGAATGATATCTAGGGGCGTTTGTTAGGTTTTCGGGAAGGTTGCTCACATAGATTGAGGCTTCATTCCTGTTGACTTGAAATTACAACTAACCGCAAAGCTGAAAGAGCGTATTGTTTCAGCTTTGCAGTTTCTCTGTCTAGTTGCCTTTCAAGTGATCTAATTGCAGACGTTCATCCATGGTTCGGGGGGCTCGTAGGTCTGTGCGATCACCCTATGTATGATGCGGTGAAAAATGTATGATGCGGTGAAAAGTTGCCAGGAGACCCTCGTAAAGAGGACAGACGAGATAGGTATCCATCAGTGACGTTTAACACATTCTTACCCGCGATGAGTTCTACGGATGTTTCATGTCCTGTGCTTTAAGCCAGTTGCGGGCTGTTCTTAATCTAGTTTACGTATTTTTAATTGTTAGTTGGTTAAGAGATTGTTAGTAGCTGATTGTGGTAGTTCTGCAAAGGTGACAAGTGGGGATACTTACCACAGCTTTAAGAACCGTCATAATTTTCTCTCAAGATTCTGCAACTTTTAGTGCACATGGACACACCCCTCCACATCATGTCTATGCGCAGCGTCAACTCTTCCATTTGTCTATGAGAAAACCATTAGCGTCCGGGGACATTTGTGGTAATTTTTCCATGGAACATATACCGTGCGAGAGACTTGGACCGAAAGGTTGCACCTATGGATTTAGTCGATCGAGACGTGAAACCTCGTTAGAGATAGTTGTGGTAATTCCTCCAGGCATCCACGGGGCTGGAGGCTTGGATCGAAAGGTTGGACCTATGGGATTTAGTCGATCGAGACGTGAAACCTCGTTAGAAACCTACACCCATTGCAAGAGGTATTATCCCAAGCTTCGGTGTAAATATTAAGGATCTTAAGGATCATATTTACGGATCTTAAGGATCACCCGGAAAAAGGAAAATGGGATATTATCTCAACGTAGGAGCTTTGTGTGGAAGATGATATCAAAAATGTGAATGATGTTTTCGTGCGATTTTAAAAGAGGACGGGGAACGGGAGAGGTTTGAGACGCCCTATTAATGGGGACTAACAGTAATTTCGATGGATGGTGAGTATTGAGTATAGTGCTTACACATGATGTCTTTCACAAAAAGATACTATGTCTTACTTACTGGTATCATTTCATGCGTGCTAGCCGTGTGTGAGTATAGTTCTTGCTTCAAACGGTTGTACTCATGGACGGATATGTATCATAAAGAGAGGTTAGGAGGAATCATTTGTGCAGTTTTATCTATGCAAACGTATCACAAGGAAGTAAGTTATAATTCATTACCCAATTCTGATAAAACCTTGTAAGTGTTTAAGAAATCAGTTTTTAACGACTATATGAATGGTAGAAATTAAGGACGATAAACAGTGAAGGAAGAGAAATATGTTTATGTAAACTAAAAAGAACGTTTGGGAAAGGAAAATTTCATATGAGAATACTACTGTAATAAAGCGTTGTTTCTAGGAGACAGATGAGACAGAATCACACGTTCTCATTGTTTACATAAACAGGCAGTTTCGACCAGTTCCGATTTATTAGCGTTATAGAACTCGAAGAAGAGACTTACAGCTTAGAATGGATCGTTTGTGTCCAGTCATGGTATGTTATAATGAATTCAAGTGAAACATGACAACTTCAAGATTATACAAAAAACCAAATTGAATTTTGATTCTAGTTAAATAATTGAATCTTGTAGGAAAAGTGAAAAGTTCAAGTAAATCTGAAGCTAATGAATGTAAAATCGGTTTCATCAAATTCGCAAAGCATGTCTTGGAAGATTAGACGAACTTGAGTGGGTGTGGGACAGGTAACAGCAAGGTGATATGAGTGAACAAATTAATGATAACTATAATTTTCACTCACATCAGTAAGAAACAAAAAAGTTAAATTTGAGTAACAGCAAAACATTTACAGATATCAGGAAATAACTTGCTCGAAAGAGGAAACAACTTGCTGGAAAGAAAGTGGACAGGTCGTTGTAAGCTAGCAGTTTCTCATGCGTATTATTCACCTCTTCCAAGTTAGGGAGAGGAAGAGGAGAATATGTAAATCGTATTTACTTTTAACTTTTCTTATAAATTAAAATTATTTTTACTCATGAGAGAGACTGATCTTTATATCAAAGAATAGGTCTGTTCTAGTGAATCACTCATGGGTTTATATTACTGAAGTGAGTATGTATAATGAAGTTACCAAGTGGAATCTAAATTTAATGATTTAAATTTAACATTTTAAATTTAGTAAAGTTAATTGTAGATCTTTGACACAAGTAACGATGTGCAAACTATGTCTAGAAATATTTGTTTTTGATTATGCGCTTTACATAAAATTTTCACTCAATTATTTCTGAAGATTATTGTCAATCAATTATCGATGATTGTTTTGGATGTTTGTTAAGCATTTGTCTTTTTCCTGCTTCTTCCCAGAAATGTTATTTGGATGCATATTCGGTAGCGTCATATAAGTGGTTTTGGTTTTCAAGTTGTTGCTTCTTTAATGTTAGCTGTTATGTAAATATTTTAGACATTGAGTAATTTTATTAACTGCATTAGTTTCAAAGTTTGCTAGATTATCTCACAAAAGTGAACGAACAAGCTACTGCTTTGTAACCCCATCCGCTCGGAACCAAGACGGCATGGGGTCTAGCCCTCCTACCGGGGGTTCATGCTGTGCAAGGGCAGCCAGCACGAGGTTTCACAAATCCCCACAGAAAAAAAGGCCAAAAAACAAATCAAAAAGAAGAAAACCTCACAAAAGTAAATCAGAACCAGCAAAAAAGACAATGGGGGGTAGACAAGATATGCGGAATGCATATGATACTTTTAACGGTTTTGGTAGGTGTGGTGATAAAAAACTAGTTTCTGCATGCATCCGTTTTTTTCTTATATGAAATATTTATTTTCACTACACATTTATTAGAAAGGATAATGATCAACTTTTCAAGTTTTTTTATTATCAAATATTTATTTTCAAATGCAGTGTCTAGAAATAGTTAGGTATCATGCTTGTAACTTTTGAAATTGAACTTAAATTTGAGCCTCAAATATATATGTTTAATGCTACTGATATTCGTTAGTTTCATCTACGAGAAAGGCAAATGTTTTTTCAATAAAAGTATTGGTCCACACTGCACTCCTATTACAACAAGGTTAATTAGCAGATATTTTACTGCAGTATGATAATTCAACACATTGTTGTAGGAAAAAAATAGTTATTATAACTTGCAAATTTTGTTTTTATTTGAGCCTCAAATATATATATATCTTGAAGCTAACGAGATTTGCTATCTTCATCTAGAGAAAAGGTACTTGCTAATTTTAATATAAAACATTAGTTGTAATTTCACTCTTAAAAAAAATCCAATTTTTACCAGCAGAATGTTAGTTTTGACGTGCATTATTTTACGAAAAAAATAGTTATTTGGATCTGTAAAATTTGAAATTATAACTATATTTGAGGCATGATATATATATAACTTGGAGTTGACGGGATTCGTTAGCTTGCATAGTAGGAATATATTCTGATATTTTTCGGAGATTACATTTTCGACATGAACAGTTTAGAAAGAAGAGAGGTATCCTAACCTATTAATTCAAACTCTTGTACAGATGTGTGAGGCTTGTATGTATAATAATTTCAAAGGTAACAAATTTCGTTAGATAGTTTTGTAGGAGAATTGACCAGTTTTGTCACATGGAAATATTTGTTCTAACATATCAATAAATTCAGAGATTCTACCTATATGTGAAGCCCGCTACAAAGGGTCCAAGGGCAGAAGGTACTGAAAGATTTGAGACTCCCGAGAGTGATTTACGATCTCGTAAATTTCGGCCAGTGTTTCAAGCGGGCACCTCCGGAGGTACTCGCAGGAAAACACCACGGGATTTTTTTTAACAGTTCTTCATTTGTTTCATCCGTTTTTTTTTTTTGCAATAGATCTCCACTGTTGTGAGTAATTATCTTCAGTGTACAAACTGAAATAAAATCAATGATAAAATAGTGATCTCCAGTCAGAGGCACGGTCCAGAATGAGTCGTGCTTATATACAAAATTAGCTGTGACAATTTTAAAGCTAGTTACCTTCCCCGTTGAAAAATATTTCCTCTGAACTTTGACACCCCTATTGTATTCATTTGTCTATCCAAGTTGGGTGGACTAGCCGAAGGGACCTAGAACTATCTCGAAGGGGAAAGGACAGTAGTACGTCACTACCCAGAAAAGTTAGAGGGTACTACTCTAGCCGTCCAAATAATCGTAGAAGGTCGAAAGAAGAGGGGGCCCGATTGATTATACGTTATCGATCTGGATCCTCTAAATTCCCTTTTCACTGTAATTAAGTAACTCTTGATTTCAGGATCTTACTTTAACACTTAGGGAATTTCTTAACCATCTTGGTCTGTAGTTTGGCTGGCCAATCTTCGAAATAGCTGCCACACCCGGGGAGTTATGGGACGATAGCACTTTCTTGTATAACATCAACTTGAAATCTGATTCAAAAACTGATAAGTACTTAGATTCGAGAAGGGGTAACTTTGCATAGAAAAAGTTCCTTACGTAAGCAAGAATCCTTGGGCCATATCCGCATGTTGAGGAGCATCGTAGTGAACAGGGGTAACATAGCTAATGTCGCGTCTCTGTTTTGCTCGTGCCTAATCAAAATTTTGAAAAGTTAGATAGAACCCATCTCAAATTAACTGCGTTAATCTGTGGGGTACCCAAAATTACAGCGACCAATGTCTTGAGCAACTTCAGTGGGACACTGTCGGCGTGATTGCTGTACCCACATAGGTTCAGCACATTCTTAGCGATTGCTACGAATGGTGACCAGAGACACTCTGACAATGAATACCCCGTGCTCATTTCCATGTTTCCATGTTTCCCTTGTCATCCCTTTCGTAATAGTCGAAGAACACTGATTAGTAAGCATCGTTCCACTCGAACTGAGTGTCTGATGATGGTAACTTGGGAAAATTTAAAAATCTCTCGAAGTATGTGTGGTGATATCTCACATACATCCGTTCGATACGGCACCATAATGTACTTCTCGTCCGCAAGGGTAAGATCCAGCAATTTCTGAAGTTCCTCCGATCCCTGAGGTGCAACTTATACTTTTGATAAAAATTTCCAAATCCCAATATTCTTGAGATTCCGAATGGTGTTTGGATGCAGATATTTTATTACGAAGAGAGGTCGACTAGTATACTGCACAATTTTGGACATCATTGTTCAGTGAATCCCTTGATCAATCTGAAGTAAGAGGGGTCTCGATTGAGAGTGCACCAATGTTGTATACTGAAATGACGAAGAATGTGAAGATGCAGTCGATAGACTGTTTGAACCGTAATCCCCTCCCTTGTCTTAAGCCCGCGAAGGGGTGGGTCGTAGGACTCCCTTGGAGGGATTCAGGAGAGTGTGTCTCCCTTTAATTAATGTTTTTGACGGCAATTAATGGGAGTCTGGATGACTTGGTCCCATCCGTTCTCTAGGCTTTCTCGGTATCCCTTGTTCTAGTGGAGTTCTCTACCAACTCGATGTGGAAGACTGATTTAGTAACTTGTGCTATCTTCAAGTGTGATTCTCTGACTGGTACATACTGAGATAAATATAATATCTATTTCTGAATGTTAACCCTCGATGGTAGCAGCGTACGATCCCTTATATTCATAAGCTGGACTGATCCATTATCAATGATATCACGGATCATATATGGTCCAAGCCAGATCGTAGCAAATTTGCTCGAGAATTAGGCTACTCTATCATTCCACCGAAGTACCAAATCTCTGGCCTGTAGTTTTATCATCTTGGTTTTTTATCAAAGATTATTTTCGATGTTGGTGATAGAGTGCCCGTTTCTCCGTTAGGAGATGTAGAGCATGGACCACTTCCTCGATATCTAAAGTGTTTGACATCTTATTAGGTACGGAATATCTCGTGAGGACCCATAGGAAATGTATCAAGAATTTTTATGGGTAATATTGCTTCCTGACAATAAACCAACTGAAATTGGATATACCACATCAATTTGTAAGTGGTACGATAGGCCCATAGAGCCCATACGAGCTTCTTATCTCACTCTGTAGGATTAGTCTCAACAATTTTTCTCAATATCGCAGATAAGATCCCATTTACTCGCTCTACTTGTCCATTCCCTTGTGGGTAGTATGGAGTTGAACTACAATGATTAATCCCATATGTCAGCTGCTTTACTGCATCATTGACAAAATGTTCTCGTTATTAGTAACAATAGTTACTAGTACTCCGAATCTTGAGATGATATTTTTCTCAATGGAATTGATCGTTGATTCATTGTTTGCTTTGATCGTGCTCTCAACTTCAGTCCATTTAGTGATGTAATCCACTGCTATAAAGATATATTTATGCATTGTATTCCTAAAGGGTGGATTAAATGGTCCAATATAATCCAACTTCCGTCTCAAAAAGGATTGAGCTGCTAATATTGGAGTAAGATGAGCTCTATATCTTATTTGGATTTGCCATACCTTTGACACACGTCACACCTCCATACGAACCATTGAGAGTCTCTCTTTACAATTGGTCACCATAATCCAGCTTGATATATTTTCTTGGCTGTTAATTCTGCCAAAATGTCCGTCTTCTTTCCCACTATGGCACGAAGTGAGAGCAAGTTTGATTCCTTCTAAGGGAACACCCCCCCCTAAGGACTCTATCGATTTCCTTTTGATATAGCTGCCCTTGGATCAAGGTGTAGGGTGCTGATGCCATCTGGAAATTTTAGATGTTCCCAATAGGTATCCCTTCCAGAGTGTTCTCTGTTATCAGGTAGTGTATAACATGAGTCATCCAGTCAACCTGAATAGTAATATTGAAGAGAAAGAGGTCTTTTGAGTCTATCTCAATAGGAATATCATCTGCTTCTCCCGAAATACGGGAGAGTAAGTCTGCATTTCCGTGTCATTTTCAATTGGTTGTATAAAATTTTGAAAAATAAAAGAATTGAAACAAAATTGAAAATAAGAAGCAAATATTGGATATTTTTTGTTTTGTTACTGTAATAATTAAAATAGTTATTACTAATAAAGATCCGCATAGAAGAGTAGCATAACTTAACATCATCATAGTTACATGCATCATTAACCAATGAGATTGCAAAGCTGGACTAAAAAAATGAATTCCTTCATTCCATTTGGAATTGCCATAGTTTTGGATTATATTTTCATATTGATACCATAAGTGCTCTAGGAGGTCCTCAAGTATATTTTCAGATACTGCTATTCAATTATAACCCGTTTTTGCTCCATGGATACAAAATACTCATGCTTAGCATCAAACTTTACTGCTCCTGCTTCAGCAAGTACTAGTTTAACATGGGGTAGTGGTGATGTAATAGCAGTAGGACTCTTCCAGGATCAATATTCCATTGTGAATGTAAATTCCTGAAGTATTTAGACCCATCTGGCAAATCGGCTTGATCTCGTTGTCTCATCAGTATATATTTCAATACCTCATGATCGACATGAAATATAAAGAGATTACCCAACAAGTAATGTTGGAATTTTTGTACCACAAAAATCATCCCAAGACATTCTTGTTTTGTTGTAGAGTAATTCTTCTCTGCTTTAACCAACTGGCGGCTATCATAGTAAACTGAGTGGTCTCTTTTCTTCTCATCCATGGCTCCAATGGCGATATTGGATGTGTCGACGTACACATGAAAAGAGAGTTCTCAGTTTGGTGAAATTTGAATTGGGGATGATATCAACTTTTGTTTCAATTCTTCAAATGCTATTTGACAGTTGAGAGTCCACTCAAATTCTACTTCCATATGTAAAAGAGTTGTCAGTGGCATTGTCAGGGCTGTATAGCCTTCGATAAACCTTCAGATAACATGTACATCTCAATAATGATCTTATTTCCTTCATTGTGGTAAGTGTAGGAAGATCTGCAATAGCCATGACTTTGTTTGGCATGGTAAGTACTCCATCTCAACAAAGAATATGCTCCAAGAGTATACATAATATAGCAAACATACACTTGTTTGAGTTTAGTGATAATTTGATCTTTCTACAATAGAGAAAATAGCTCACAAGACTTCTATGTGGTCCTCTCTCTTGATGTGTCCATTGTCTAGATAAATTTATAACACATCTCTCAAATGCGAGAAAGATCGACTTACTCCCTGAAGGTAACTTACCACTTCTTGAGTAGACGTACCCCTAGCGGAAGCTTGTGTTGTTTCTTGCACCGGTCTCCCTGAATGAAACCCTCCGGGATTCCCAAGCTCCCTTGATACTCTCTCACTCTAACTGGACTACTATCCATGTGAGACTTTATGTGATTGGACTTCATGAGGATCTCCCTGAATTATTCCTTGGACCTTCTAGAAGCATAACTTGAATCCTTCATATGTACTCTCGAGGAGGATTTCATGTACTTTTATTTTTGGTACTTCAAGAAAGATGCTCTAGTCTTCTTTCTTGACTCTTCTTGACTCTCTCTCTCTCTTATAATAAAATGACATCCTCATGGAGTTGAACTCTCTCTTGGGTCACCCTGCTTCGCAACTAAACTATCGACTCCTTCTTTGTATCCTGGAAGATTTTGACTTTTTCTCCAAACTTGGATCCGTATGACACCTATCACCCTTATAGTGTGGAGGGCCCAACTTTACAACAAGTAAACATACACTTACATTCACAACTTCGCACTCAAAGATAAAATGGATTGCTGACTCTAGATCCACAAGAGGATTTTTTACTATCAATTGAGACTGATACAACACAAATTTGACGAGTGTCTATTTCTTATTTCTCTTGGGGACTGCTTCTAACACTAGTGCCTGAATGACCAAAGTTGTCAGTCGAAACAATCACTTGAACCTTAATCTCCAAACTAAACCTTGACGGTAGTGGCCGTGGGTCGTATCTGTCATGGTGCTAGTTGTTCTATCGTTCTAATTTTAGTACACTAATCTATGTATAAGAATTTGTCACTGATCTTTCCTTATCGTGTATGCGGTGGTGGTCCTCATTGTTCCTCTGCAACCATCAAGAGTATATACCTTGATGTAGTGAGGACCGATCCTAAGCCTGACCTTTACAAAGATCTTAAGACATTGGACGAGCGAGGTTTTTGCTGACTATGACATAGTCCCACCGCAAGACGTTTGTCTGCCTAGACAAACAATCACTTCTCTTTGTGATAATATGTCTTCTTCAAGCTCCAAAATGCTGCATCTTGGCTCATAGTGTTGTTGTCCTAAAACTTGTCATTATTATGCTATAAGAAGCCATCCATCACTGCTAACTCCAAGCTTGATTTATCCGATATCCATAGAACATTCTCTGTGAAATGAGCAAGGCTATGAGTGTCAAAGGTTGAGAATAATTGGGATAGAATCGTGCTTTGAGAGGACATTTTTTCAGGATGTAATAAAATAACCTACAATAGATAATAGCTCTGAACACTACTACATCTTGAGTGTCTTTCTTCTTAACCCAGAACCTGATTAGACTCTTGAGGATGGACAAAAGATCATTAAATATTTCTATAATCTTAGACCAAGAGATACAACCCCTAGTGATCGTGACTCAGCTGACATCTTCGTGGTACCTTCAGATCGAATGCTGGATGTCACAATAAAGTGGTGGAAATGACATCCAATGGAAGGAAGTACTTCATAGAAGTGCAAGCATCAAGAACCAAGGTAGGTGGCCTTTGACGTTGATGAGACATGGACAGCGAGAAGTTGAGGAGGTTGGAAGAATAGAAGATGTCGTCTATGACCTCCCTCTACAGGTGTTCTGGTAGTACAGTGATGTAAGTCAAGACACATTGTTCTTGAATGGAGGTGCTCTACATGGAGGGATTTGGAGATCATGTATCATGATTTTTAAGGGAGGAGGCGTGCTCCATCTTGGTCCTATCAAGTTCTTGTATCCCATAATCTCTCTGGACAACCTTCATGTCGCGACCCTCAGTCTCAAGATCGGACACAAACGCAAACAATAGAACATAGTGGACTTGCGCTAAGTTGTGAACGCTGCGAGTAGGACTGAACGGCTTGGTCGTGAAGTCGGGATCAGATGAACCCTAAGTGGTTCCCTGAACCAAGGTTGGAACATTGGGGTTAGGACCTAAGGGTCCATCCCAAGACGATCCCAGACGAACGTTGACCTAAGGGGGCGAGTCTGGGAACGGACCGAAACATAGGTCTGAGACATGGGTCCGAGACGTAGACGGACCGTGGTCCGAACGCTGGTCCAAACCACAGGGTTCGAGTCTAGGTCTAGAGCACAAGTTTCCAAAAAATGACTAAGTGTTGGAGCTCCAATGACGATTTAGATCGTAGATGGAGGTCCATGTAAGATCTCGAGGCGAGTAAGGTATCATTGGAAAGGTCTCGGCGAGAGCTTTCCAATGTTATGTAGAACTCCTCAAACTAACATCCGAGCTGAGAATTATGACCGAACCAGGATCGGGTTGTGATATAATTTTCAGAGATCAAAGAGGAGGGCGGGACCGCAGATCCCCAGAAGTATATATGATGGGGGCACGATGCCTGGGTGGACCAGGATGAGTCACCGGATCCCAGGGTTCGGCGGGCAGATTCTAGAGGCATGAGGCGATGGCTGGACCGGTTCCAAGACACGTTCCGGTCCAGCCATCGGACTAAGGAACGATGTAAGGACTGGAGCAAGACTAGGGAACGAGTCGACAGGTTAGACCACCGTTCCGGAGTCTAGACCTAGACGGACATCACGGGCGGTTGGACCGTTAGATGTGCTGGAGACACCGTTTAAGACCCTGGACTTTATGAGAAGTCCGCCCGAAGTCATCTTGTGACTTGCTCATGTTTAGGACCGATCTAGGCGAGTATAGACCGGGACTTAAGGAATGTTGAGTTTGATGATTAGGGAGATGGTCCGGCTCCGGTCTGGACCAAACAGAGCTAAGGTAAGTGGTGCATGGACGCTAACTTGTGTGATTGTGGTTTGTGGGTTAGCGGTGTAAATTTCGTGACCTAATGAGCAAGAGCTTCCGCTGATGCAATAAGGAGGTAGGTGCGCGAAAAGTGATATAAGAGCCGACGCTTTGGTGAGCGAGAACTTGAGGTAGCGGCTGAAGGTTGGACGCTTGAGGAGAGAAGCGAGACACGAAGCGGATCAACGTTTCTAGGTGAACACTTGGAGCGATGGACGACATAGGATAGAGTTCCAAGAGGAAGACCAAGAGACGAGCGGCGGCTGACACCGGGATCAGATCGACTTGAGCTAGCCCCGAGGCACAGTCAGGAGACGATAATCGACAACTTTCACCTTAACGTCAAGGAAGTCTCGTACCAGCTGCAGCACCGGTGCAGCAAGATGGAGTCTTGCCTAAGGTGCCCAACGATTCAGGCGCAGGAAGTCAAGGAGCATTGTATGCGGAACTCATCAAGATGATGAAGATCATGCAGGAGGGTATGGTCTCTAAGGTTAAACGTATCGCTGAACTTGAGACAGGCCAAGGGAGTTCTTCGTCTACCAGGAAGCTTTATAAGACGAATTTGCCGACCTCGTTTTCAGATATAGGACGGGCTCGCAAGGTTAAGGATTTCTTAACTGAGTTGGACCTATACTTTGAGACGCAACAGGCTCAGGAGTCAGACAAGGTGAGAGCAGCGGTTACGTTCTTAAAGGATCATGCGCTTCTCTGGTGGACTGCATACAGAGATGAGCATGCCTTGACCATCTCGGCGTTTGGTTGGAAGGAGTTTAAGGTGTTGCTCGCGGGATGATTCACTCCGGAGTATCAAAGGATTCATGATGGTGTTGAGCTAGTTAGGCTGAAGCAGACGGGACCTTAAGTGCTTATGTGCGCGAGTTCAGTGCCAAGCTGGATTCGTTCTCCAAATGGATCAAAATATGTATATTTATTGAGGGACTAAAGTCTAGCTCGGAGAAGGTTCTCTTCCGGATGCCGGAGCTACATGCGACAAGTGCCGAACTTTTGAAGCTAGCGGAGCGAATTGAGGACGACGAAGTCTAGCAATAGAAACCTTTTGAACCACGCATCATAGACAAGTTTCAGAAGAAGAACAAGAGCTTCAAGCGACAGTGGGATGAGGTGAGAAAGATCCGAAGGATTCTTCTACCTCGGCAGCAAAGCGGCAGCAAACAGGAGCGAAACCTAAAGGGCAAACACCTCAGAAGGGCAACGGTGCTAAGTTTACTTGCTACAATTGTGACGAGGCGGACCATATTGCTAAAATGTGCACGAAACCTAAGATTAATAACTGTAGCATGAATCTGTTTGTTGCAAAGGACTTGTTGGAGGGCCAGATGACTGTGACCTTGAGAACCACGAAGAAGACGCCGAGACTGATGTTTCTACAAACCAAGTTTCTAACCGTGATGTTACTTTTCTTGTGGACATAGGAGCGACTCACTCCTTCATAAGTCCAAAGTTGGTGAAGAAGTTAGGCTTGTCTACCTCCAAGGCAGACAAGCCTATTCAGGTGCGCTTTGCCAAAGGCAAGACGTACCAAACTTCTGAAGTGGCCTTGGACGTACGATTTGCGTGTGGGAAGTTGAAATTCACAGAGAACTTCACGGTGTGCGAGATGGATGATATCTATGCGGTTTTGAGGAACACTTTCTTGGACAAGTTTGAAGTGGAAATTAAACGGAAACCTTTAAGGTTGAACGTTAGAGTTAAGGGCGGTAGCTAGGAGTGAGGCTGATCCGAAAGGCGCGGAAAATTGACGACTTTGCGGTGTCGCGTCCGACGTTTTACGTGAAGGATGTCCAGGAAAACGCGAGATTCTTGACTGTGGAGATGTTGTGTGCTGAAACAGAGACAAGACAGAGAAAAACAACCACGAAAACGAACGCTGCGATATATACACTCCAAATGTATGTACACTGCCGGTTCTTTCTCCTAAGAGCACAGAACTGAGAACCAGAGCAGAGCAGTCTGTAACATGCTTCAAAGCTCTTAAAAACAACCCTTGAATCACAACCCTGACCCAAAACCACCGAAGCGTAGCTCAAAGCAAGAGAAACTTCCCTTTGCTAACAAACAAAGCCACAGCAGTATCACGCGATCCAAACCCAAGTCCAAACCACATCCATGTATAAGCTCTTAGCTAAAGCTAGCTACCACAAGCTGTATACAGCCAACCAGAACTCTAACGAACTCAAAAGAGCAAAACCCGTAGCGAAGAAACCAAAAAAGACCTATCTGGGAACTTTCTCCTTTCGCCAAACGATCTTCAAAGGTTGATAGGGTCTCCTTTCTTGACTCCGTTGGCTCAAGAAACCTTCAGATCCGACTCCCGATAGTCGAGATATCGCCGATTTTCGGTCGCAGGTGACCGAACCTTCAAAAACTCCTCCCTGCGGCTTAAAACTGCTCACACCGCACAAACAGATCGTCCAAACTGATATTTGTCTTCTCAGGTAGGTAGATCTAGCTACCTTGAACTCAACAAGACTCCAAACAAGCCGTTCGGAGTTCCCCTTGCAAAACCACTCGAGAAATTTGGTCGTAGATTACAAAAAACTGACGTAAATCGGCTCCCTGCGGCTCAACCTCGCTCACCACACCTAAACCAACAATCCAATCCACACACGGTCTTCTCCTATGAGTAGATGAAGACTCCCTGATCGCGTAGGCACCAAGAACGAAGAGCTTGGCTCACCGATCGCGAAGAACAATCCAATCTCAAGTCGCAGGCGATGAAAACTTAACGCAAGCGCTTCCCTGCGAGCCAATTTCTCTCACAACTCCCAAACCGTCCGATGAAACTTTGTATCGTCTTCAATTTCCTGAAGAACTCGTTGTTCTGATCCCAATGGATCCAAGGACAGCAAGTTTGGACTCCGGAACGGCCCGAACGGTCCAACTCTCCTTCACAGATAACTGAAAATCCCAAATCTCCTTCCTGCGTCTCAATTTCTCCCAGAACACAACCCCCGATCCGTCTCTTCCCAAACCGTCTTAACCTGTGCGTAGCCTGCTCAGATCTGAACCCAACGACGCCTTGCGCGCTTGCATTGGACCTCCAAATCTCCCGAACCGTCCGTTGACAGGTCGCAGACGCAAGCTAGCCTCTAAGCTGCCCCCTTGTTACAGTCTCTGTACGTACAAAATTCACCCTTGAATAATAAGAAGCAGGCCCCTTGCGTCTTTGATATAACACCTGAAGCCTTAAATACCCAGTCAGCAAGTAACTAGGGGCCTAGCTTGATTTTACCTTCTTTCGAATCGCATAACTTCTTCTCTGGATGTCCAAACGAAGTAAACAAGATGCCCATGGAAAGCTGACAACGAGCTCTACCCATCTACGTGATGAAAGTAAAGATCCGAAGTTGCGCCAAAAGCTTGTAAGCTGAGGCCTAGCTTGTTTTTTCCATCTTCGAGTCTTGTAACTTTTCCACTAGGCGTCCAAACGAAGTAGATGAAGTGCCTATGGAAAGCTGACAAGGAGCTCTATCCACTGGTGTGATAAAAACGAAGATCCGAAGTGGTGCCAAAAACCTGTAAGCTGGGGCCTAGCTTGTTTTCTCCATCTTTCGAGTCTTGTAACTTCTCCACGAGGCGTCCAAACGAAGTAGACAAAGTGCCTATGGAAAGCTAACAAGGAGCTCTATCCACTGATACGATGAAAGCGAAGATCCAAAATGGTTCCAAAAACCCGTAAGCTGGGGCCTAGCTTGCCTTCTCATGAGTGTCTTTGGAGCGACAAGCATCGAAGTTTGAATTTCATGTAGGAGCCGGTCCACGACACGACATCCACCCCCTCCAAACATGTGCATCCTCCGGTATGCACCAGAGATACCCACCAAGGAGTGGACCGGCACGCACTTCGTCATTCCCTTCTTATCATCCTTCCTCCCATCTCAGTCAACCTCATCCTCAAGTCCGCAACTTGATCGTCATCTTGAAGTTGCTTCCCTACCATGATCCTCCTTAGATCCATGCTCATCGACCTTCACCTCGAACCTCCCATCCAATCACCCCCTCTAAATCTACACATCTTCAATATGCGAAGACATAGAAAGAATAACTCATCATACTATAGAAATATCTTCTATCCGCCCTGTAGAACCTCACCGTCGAGGTTTGTAACCCTAGTGTCGTAGTAGACGTCCCTCATCTTGCCAATCATCATCCTAAATGTAATCCTCAACCTCAAGTCTGTACATGTCATTGTATGTATCCAACTCTTTTTTTTTGTTTTTTGAAAAAGAAGAACTGCTGCAACCAAAATCCTCTAACGCAACCATAATTATCCCGTTGTACAATGATATCTTCCTCAACCATCATCCTCCCTAATCCTTCTTCTGAAAACCCTTACAAACTTCCAAGCATCATTCTCTCAACACAAATCACCTTCAACAATGGCTTCTCTCCTGTAAGCCATCTTTACCCATCATCCTATACCCGTAGCCTCGAGAGCATCCGTCCACTCTCCTTCGCCCTCAGCATGTCTGTCCTTGATTATGCCAATGGTGACATCATGGACTTTCCTTGTTGCTGCACCCAAGATCTCTCGTGATAAGAACCCAACCTTGGCATCTCGAATGCGCTCATTCCAACCTCCCTTCACATCCATCACTGTACCAATATATGGTTGTTGTATGTCTACAACCAGATCACCCACGTCTACTATCTGCACATCAACCATCTCCTCCGATTGTGAAGGATCGTCCTCCATTGCCTATTCAGGAAGAATAGTTTTCTGTTGAACCTTGTCCTCCACAGCTTGCTTCCCTGAAGAAGTATCTTGTTTGTCCTTCTTCTCGCACTGCATCGTGGATGCAGTATCCAACTTGAGCTCGTCTGGATCCACGTGCTCATCCAAATCATCCTTATGGAGATCATGTTCAATCTCCTCCACCCTAGCACCATAATTTGTAGCTTTGATAGCTACAACTGCATGTGCCGCAAAGTAATCATCCACAATCTTCTTCATCCCTCCTTTACCAACGTTGGCTTGAAGGAGAGTACCCGTACTTGTGAATGCAACCTTTCCATCCTCCCAAGAAATAACCTCACGTTGCAAAGACTCTGCAAAGTCGATGCAATCATCTCGCTGATGGTCAGTACCATCACACCACAGGCAGTGATGTACCCAAGCTGGTTTGGTTACAAGCTCCATCTCAGTCGATGATCCCTTATCCTCCAACCTAGTAACCTTAGCTTGTAGATCTTGCATCTTTTGCTGTAGGTCCTCGATGGTTGGATCCTTCTCCTCTACAACCACAACTGGTGGTTGAACCTCAGATACTATCCGAACTGATGTAGTCAACGATGTAGGTATCAATCATTTAACATTTTCCCTTGTATGTCTCGAGACAAGAAGCTCAACCGCTTCATGCACAACCTCCCAATTCCTTGTCAACCCTTCTTTTTCCTCCCCATCCTCCAGAAGTAGTTCCAACTGTTCCTGCCATGGTTCATCCGCAGCTTGAAGAAACAGCTCCGTCTTATAGCTCTCCAAGGTTAGCTTGTCCACCCGAGGTAGTTGAGAGAATTGTCTCTCGAACTCCTTTAACAGCTCTGCAGGCTGTAAACCCTTGCTGGATTGGTTGACCCATTCCAAAAACGATTTCTTGGTTACTCGATCTGAGTTCCTCAAGAAATGCTCCTCCATCAGCGCTTGTGAAAACATATCCCAGTTCCTCTCAAAACGCTTTGTTAGCCCTTTCACATGCTCCCTTATCTCAGGCACCGCAGCAAGTTCGAATGTCTCGATCATCTCCTTCTCCGATACTTGATCCAAATCCATCTCCGTCTTGTAACATCTCAAGTACTTTGAGATGTCTTCCTCATCAAATAGACCGAGTTTGTCGATCACCTTCTCAAGCACCTTCGTCCCCAAAGTCTCCTTTTGTTGGTTCCCTTGCTCTTGTCGCATAAACAAAGTGAAAGTTTGAAACAATCGTGCAGTTGCTGCATCCAACTGCATCCCTGGTATACCCTCTGATCCGTCCATCCCGTCCATAGTCATGGCTCGTCCCATCCTCTCATCCTCCCATGATCCCAACTGTCTACAAATCCATCATCCTAGGTCCACAGCATCCTCCCGAACAACAGTATCCATCCTCATCCTCGTTCATGATTGTTGATCTCTTCTTCCAAGTTCGAACACACAAATCTCCACCCCGGACCTTCACGTCGAGTTCACCACCTATGTCGCGTCGGACGTTTTGCGTGAAGGATGTCCAGGAAAACGCGAGGTTCCTGACTGTGGAGATGTTGTGTGCTGAAACAGAGACAAGATAGAGAAAAACAACCACAAAAACGAACGCTGCGATATATACACTCCAAATGTATGTACACTGCCGGTTCTTTCTCCTAAGAGCACAGAACTGAGAACCAGAGCAGAGCAGTCTGTAACCTGCTTCAAAGCTCTTAAAAACAACCCTTGAATCACAACCCTGACCCAAAACCACCGAAGCGTAGCTCAAAGCAAGAGAAACTTCCCTTTGCTAACAAACAAAGCCACAGCAGTATCACGCGATCCAAACCCAAGTCCAAACCACATCCATGTATAAGCTCTTAGCTAAAGCTAGCTACCACAAGCTGTATACAGCCAACCAGAACTCTAACGAACTCAAAAGAGCAAAACCCGTAGCGAAGAAACCAAAAAAGACCTATCTGGGAACTTTCTCCTTTCGCCAAACGATCTTCAAAGGTTGATAGGGTCTCCTTCCTTGACTCCGTTGGCTCAAGAAACCTTCAGATCCGACTCCCGATAGTCGAGATATCGCCGATTTTTGGTCGCAGGTTACCGAACCTTCAAAAACTCCTCCTTGCGGCTTAAAACTGCTCACACCGCAGAAACGGATCGTCCAAACTGATATCTGTCTTCTCTGGTAGGTAGATCTAGCTACCTTGAACCCAACAAGACTCCAAACAAGCCGTTCGGAGTTCCCCTTGCAAAACCACTCGAGAAATTTGGTCGCAGATTACAAAAAACTGACGTAAATCGGCTCCCTACGGCTCAACCTCGCTCACCACACCTAAACCAACAATCCAATCCACACACGGTCTTCTTCTATGAGTAGATGAAGACTCCCTGATCGCGTAGGCACCAAGAACGAAGAGCTTGGCTCACCGATCGCGAAGAACAATCCAATCTCAAGTCGCAGGCGATGAAAACTTAACGCAAGCGCTTCCCTGCGAGCCAATTTCTCTCACAACTCCCAAACCGCCCGATGAAACTTTGTATCGTCTTCAATTTCCTGAAGAACTCGTTGTTCTGATCCCGATGGATCCAAGGACAGCAAGTTTGGACTCCGGAACGGCCCGAACGGTCCAACTCTCCTTCACAGGTAACTGAAAATCCCAAATCTCCTTCCTGCGTCTCAATTTCTCTCAGAACACAACCCCCTATCCGTCTCTTCCCAAACCGTCTTAACCTGTGCGTAGCCTGCTCAGATCTGAACCCAACGACGCCTTGCGCGCTTGCATTGGACCTCCAAATCTCCCGAACCGTCCGTTGACAGGTTGCAAACGCAAGCTAGCCCCTAAGCTGCCCCCTTGTTACAGTCTCTATATGTACAAAGTTCACCCTTGAATAATAAGAAGCAGGACCCTTGCGTCTTTGATATAACACCTGAAGCCTTAAATACCCAGTCAGCAAGTAACTAGGGGCCTAGCTTGATTTTACCTTCTTTCGAATCGCATAACTTCTTCTCTGGATGTCCAAACGAAGTAAACAAGATGCCCATGAAAAGCTGACAACGAGCTTTACCCATCTACGTGATGAAAGTAAAGATCCGAAGTTGCACCAAAAGCTCGTAAGCTGAGGCCTAGCTTGTTTTTTCCATCTTCGAGTCTTGTAACTTTTCCACTAGGCGTCCAAACGAAGTAGATGAAGTGCCTATGGAAAGCTGACAAGGAGCTCTATCCACTGGTGCGATAAAAACGAAGATCCGAAGTGGTGCCAAAAACCTGTAAGCTGGGGCCTAGCTTGTTTTCTCCATCTTTCGAGTCTTGTAACTTCTCCACGAGGCGTCCAAACGAAGTAGACAAAGTGCCTATGGAAAGCTAACAAGGAGCTCTCTCCACTGATACAATGAAAGGGAAGATCCAAAATGGTTCCAAAAACCCGTAAGCTGGGGCCTAGCTTGCCTTCTCATGAGTGTCTTTGGAGCGACAAGCATCGAAGTTTTGAATTTCATGTAGGAGCTGGTCCACGACACGACAGCGGTGAATTTGATCAAAGGTAAATAGATGGACTTCAACGACGGAGTCATGTGTTTGATGCGGGTTGCAGATTTGATGACGGGTGGCAGACAAGATGAAATATCAGGAGACGCGACTAAACTTCCGAAGGTGCTTCGTGAAGTGATTAAGGAGTTTGAGGATGTCTTGACGGATGAGTTACCTGCTGAGTTACCTCCAAGACGTGTGGTGGATCACAAGATCGAGATCTTGCCAGGATCAGAACCACCTTCTAAAGCCCCTTACCGACTCAATCAGGTGGAACTCCTTGAGTTGAAAAGGTAACTCAGCGAGCTATTAGCGCGGGGATATATTCGAACCAATAAGTCATCTTATGGAGCCCCAGTTCTTTTTGTGAAGAAGAAGGAAGGGAAGTTACGACTCTGCGTACCAAATTCATCCATAGAAATAATGAAATGTTCTAGAGTTCTCTACTCTATCATCATTTACTCACAATTTGTGCATCAGAATTTCCATTGATCGTCTCTTAGCTTTCACAAATCTAAATCAGTCGAAACTTGAAACTACATCACCAACTCGATCAGATCTTTCCAACCTTAATCTGATCTCGCTCAAATAAGTTAAACAACAATTTCTATGTTCGACTGAACATTCATTCTTGAAATTTTAACTCTGTAACTTCAGTCCATAGTACTCACTCACTATGAAGTCAAATCTGATGATCGTTGACAACATCGTTATCAGCTCATCGAGAGTTTTTCAATCTCATTTGAATTTTCCTCAAATCAAATTGATAACAATATCTATGACTACTTGAGTATGTACACTCAAAAATTGACTACTCAAACTTCAATCGGACATATCATTGTCTTCTTGACATCAAATTGATAGATTTTTGATTTAGTGCGCAACCATCAAGAAGAGCTTTCCAGTGCTAACTTGAACTTGTCTAGATTATCTCTGTAGCAACTGTGAGATAAATTTCAACCCTAGAGAGTCATTTTAGATTTTTTACCATAAACAACCCACCAATGAGAAACTAAAGATTTTTTTATGTCTTCTAGTGATTTACATAACCATCTTCAATAATAATAAATGTTTAGATCACTCGTCTAAATCACTTACAACTTGTCGACATAAATGAAAATCTTGACAAAGAATTCTACTTACTTGGCACAATTTTATCTAAAATACTAGTTATAAAAAATTCCAACATTGGTTGTTTATATAATACATTAACATACAATGTCATCTTCATTCTGTTGTCTTTTTAATCCTAGTTTTTTCAATACTTAAACTTTACTTGTTTTGTTAGGTCTTGATTTCTTTGTTATGTTATTTTGTTTTTTATGTAGGAGCAGTTCTCTTTCTTTGGTCGTTATGACGTTACATATAAGGATAGAAAAAACTCACGAGATCTGTGATAACAAGTGATCGACGAAAGACCCATGGGGAGGGATTGTGAAATATCCAATTTCACATAAGAAAAAGAAAAAAATATTCTTCATATTATGACTATCTTTAATATACCTCTTAAGATGAAACTTCTAGAAGTATGTACAAATGAACATATTGAAGTTCTCTAACATGTGTCTCATTAGATTTTTCATGAAACACACGTATATAACAAAGTACGCTAGAAACATTGCCATAACTACTTATTTAGCATGACACTCCATGGTCGACTCGCATACAAGAAAATAATCATTCCATCAAACTTGTACACGATAAACTCATGTACAACACGACAACGTAACTGCATTTACATGATGGACCAACTTAATCTTCAAATGAGTCTATCAAAGCATCCATCATTACACCCAGCACACCACAATGAACAAGTTGGTCCAAAGGTGGTCTATCGAGCTCATGTTGTTTAGCAAACCTTGTGTTTTTTACTTCTTGATGTTACAAGTACCGAGCTGACTCTCTCTAGTCTCTATTTTCTTCAAACTGGAACACCTCTCCCAAATCACTGAATGCTTCTATCATTACTTTACGAGTATCATTTGAACCTCTTTTACTCTTTTCTTTGCTAAGGGAAGAATCACCAGGTTCATGTGAATCAGCAAGACTCGTAGCCATCATTGAAGAGTCTACAAATGATAGAGGTTGAACACATGATATGCCTCCATAGAATGATTCAGTAATATCATACAAATGATCCCAAAATGAAATGGCAGATCATTGACACGCCTATCGCTGCCACTCATAGCTTAGAATGCTTTGTTGTCAGAACGAGCATTCCAATCTTTTATTTTCTTATATATCTCGGAGTATGTTATCCCGCTTGGACTTGACTTGCTTGGCATCTATAGAAATCTCTTGGGGTCTCAATTTCTCGACAAGTGCTTCTCACTTGGCAGCAGATGTAACAGTAACATCTCTAGACGATAAGAGCCACAATCCTTAACCTCGAGAAGAGCCCCAATGTCATGTCAGTTTGAGCACCCCGGCTAGGTTGACCGAGTGCGGAGTGACGAATCTCGGTAAGGCCGTTAGTGCCATTAGGGCGAGTTGGTGAGAGACCCCACTAGGGGTATACTTCGCAGGTAGGGCTTGGAGGCCTTAGTTCTTCAAGTTGAGCCTTCAAGCTCCAGGCTATGGTGGATAGTCTAGTTGAGTGTAACCCGGATTCTCTTCATGCTTAGAGTGGGTTTGGCTTGACCGTTTGTGAGTAATCTTTGTTGTAGTGTTGGAGATGGTAATTTCTCTATTCAGATTACTTGAAGAACTGAGTGCAGGTCGAGGCGGAGTTCAGTAAGAGCTCACTGATCTGAAATCATCCGACGGTATTTTTGGACGTTGTCGTTCGTGCTTGATTATTGGACCTGTGATCGAGATGTGTGTGAGCGCATGGTACCTTGCTGTTCGCAGATTGATTGCAGTTGTGAGATCGAGTGGAGATTTTCTGTCATGCAGAAGCGCTACATAAATTTTGCAGAATGTTCTTGAAGTGACCTGTTCGGGCCGGAGTGCGCGTTTGGGCGTGGCAGACGGAGTACTTGTCAATGTCAATAGAGGTGCGTGAGTGTAGAGGCGTGAGAAGCGGAGTGCGAAGGGAGAGCGGAGCTTGAGCTTGAGCTTGAGCTTGAGCCCGAGCCCGCCGCAAGCCAGCTTGCTGGCGTGCGTAAAAGAGGTATGCAAGTTTCAGTTGTGTGAGAAGTGTAAAACCAGCTGGTCACCCATCCCAACACTATTTCTGGACTTGGACACTTAACTCTGTAGTCTTAGCTTTGGCTTTATCACTAGACCAATAGCTCTTGGTGTCCTACAGGGATGCGTGTAAGTACATATGGACTGGTATAAGGTAGTAGGAGACCTTCTCGCACGTTCCTAGAGGAGTGGTAGGACGACCCCACAGTATTAGGAGGAAGCTATAGTTGTGGTAGTGTTTGCCTATATCATAGAGACGCGTATGGAGGCAGTTGGTGGCAGTTGTCTTGGGTGAGCTAGTAGAGCTATCACGTGGATATTTTTGGAGCTACTAGAGGTGTGGACATCTAGTTAGTGATCTCAAGCATCAGTTATGACAGTTGGTGACCATATATTGTGCATGTGATCACCGATTTGTGTGTGTGTATGACATCGTCCATGTGTTTTGTGTATGTGTAGTGTATCTCTGACAGTGATGTATGTTGTGTAGCGATGTGTATGCGCATGACACCAATGATCCAACTCTCTTTTTTGATATTAGTTACTACATGATGGTTGTGTTGTGATATGCACATTTCTTGTAGGCAGACTTATTCTAGCAACTGGAGGGCTCCTCTATTGAAGGAACCGCCTACATTTCGTTCCTCTTGGAATAAAAGGTTTGTCAGAGAGTCAAAGATATCCGACTCCTGCAAGAGATCCATATTGCGTGCTCCACATAGACCAGATGGAACCATCAGTAGTCCATCAGGAAAATTAAGGACACATTCAAACTCTGAGAACATATAAACTCCTTCTGAACATTTGTCTCTTCTCAAACTGAAATGCACAGAGTGGACTCACATCGATGTGTGAGTACCTAGATCTTTTATCAGAAATTAGCTGCACTTTCAGTAGAATTCAAACGTCAAAGAAGCACTCACACATAGCAGCACAACAACCATGTAGAGAACCCAATGTTTATCTCTTCTGCAGGTGTGCAGTATGAATGACTGAAGCATGTACATAGAGTAGCGAGATGAATAGAGTCCTAGACTCCAGTTCCATGTGCAGGTAATACTTCAGGTTAGTACAAAACCTGAAACGCAAAGCCAAGGCTTCACGTTGCACAATTCCTGAAACATGACGACAGTATAAAAACTCTATATTATCACAATGGAATGCTATTGCACGAGATCTTACACGTATATGGACATACTACAGCGAGATAAATAGAGTCCTAACATAGTTCAGGTAAGTACAGAACTTGAAAGACAAACACAAGACTTCAGGAGTCACAATTGCTGAAACATACTGCAATGCTCTTTATTCTATAACCTACAGTGAGTAACAATGCACAACGACAGAGTGTAATATCCCACACTTGGAAAAAAATTCTTAAAACACTTACATTGCTCAAGCACGTTGAACTACAAGATGCATTTACTTGGACTGGAGCATCTCAGTGCAGACAATGTTATCATGCTAAAAGAAATATATGAGGTGGTGTCACGAGGAGCATCAAGCCGGAAAATTCAACACAACACAACAACAACATTCACAATTCAAGCCTTTAGACGTGTGATTCCTGTAGCATGATTCACTCGCAAAATGAATCAAATGCAGCAACATTCTCTTCCGCAAGGCGTGTGACAAGTATCAAACTAACATGGTATATGAAATATTACGCCCACGTGACCACAGAGAATGTTATGCCCACACAACTATGCCACTATATGCTCAACCTATAGAGAAAAGAGTGAGAAAATCGATGCAAGAGAGACCAAGTATGTGTAAGCTTGTTTAGTGAATGATAATAATGAGCTAGGAGGTCCATAGGTCAGGTATTTATACTTTGGTACAAAGGCAGGCTAGGCCTAAACTCACACTCATAACTCTAAACTTTTGCCTTGCTTGCGTGATTGTCTCTTCCCTGTGCAATGCGGTCGAAGGTTCATGTTGCATTCTTCGACGGAAGGTTTCTTCGGTGAGAAAAAAATGAGATGAGATCTTGCACTGTCAAGCTGGTGTTGCATCTCATCACTTGTAAGAACATTTGGTAGCTTTCAGGCATGCTATCAATGAGTGTGAGCAGTTGCTCTTGTGTGCTTACTTGTATACTTGTAGACGCCAACTGCTCGACGATAGATTTGAAGGTGTTTACATGCAATGTGACAGTGTCGTTCGTCCTCATCTTGAATATTCACAACTTTTCTTTCAAATGGATATGGGTCACTATGTCTTGCGCGGTAAAGTTGGAAGTCAACATGTTTCACGCATTGATAGTCGAACGACAAGAAATAATGTGATCGATAACAATGTTCTCGCAACACTGATTTATCACCGTGAGAGCATGTTCTCACGATCCCACTCCTCAATGCTATCTGCTCCATTTGCGAATAAAAGATTACCGGAAGTGACAACTGATCGAAATACACTATCATCAACAATTCTAAAGACATCTTTCACGTCTAACTGGAGCTTCATCTTGTGCTTCCAGTATGTGAAGTACGTCTCATCGAACTTCGTCCAACTTTTCATGCTGAACGTGTTCACCATCTCAGATGTGTCGCTGAATTACTAAGATTCTATTGAGCTCTGCGATCGTCTGAGCGAGGAGCATCTTCTGATTGCTCTTTCACCTATGCCTAGGATCATGAAGCCTATGTTATTGTGCTAGGAAAATCACAACATGAAGCTCTCATATCATATTAAAAAAAAAAGAGAGAGAATCTATGCAAGAGAGACCAAGTATGTGTAAGCTAATAAGATAATAATGAGACAGGAGGTCTATAGACCAAATATTTATACTTCTGTACAAGGACAAGCTTGATCTACGAAAGAGCATGAATCCAAATGATCTGAACTAGTTGCTGTACTTATATTCATACTATACAGTCTAATTCTAACACAACCACAACCAACTAATGAGATAAATACTCTCGATGTAAATTCTACCTTGACACCGGTTATGGGTGCATGGCCAAAGTCTCTCTCACCTGATGAATGCTCTTGGGCCCGAGCACGAGATCAAAGTCCTTTCCTCACTGTACCATTGCTCCACCGCTCGTCGATTCAGCTCCGAAATTTGCCACCTGCCGCGTCACTTGCAACAGCCACAACACTCGCAAATTCTTCTCCGCCTTTGAAATTTCACGCACGCCTACTGTTTCGCATCCAATGTCCGACGATGCAGTTTGGAAACTACCCACCTGCCGCAACACGAGCAACAGTAGCCAAATTCTTTGAAAATGCTCGAATTCCACGAGAGCACAAAGCTAACGGGGGAACTGTGAAATCAGACGCACGCGGTGTTGCAAGGAGGTAGGAAGTCAAAATCCTCTTCGCACGCCCTCTACTCCTGTGAGTTTGTCCCCGTCATCGTTTAACCACTCCTGACCGTCCACGTGGAAGCAAGTGGAACCGTGCGTCAGACGCTCTGGGCGAAAATATCAAAAAAATTGGGGTGCAGGTACACTCAGCCAAAATCGTTAATATCCTATATTCCTGAAAGTATTCTCTTAAGAGGAAAAATTTTGCCAGTGGGGAGGGCGTTCTTATTACCAAGCCTTTCTGACGACCACTGATAAACAAAATAAGCATATAGTGGAAAAAAACCCTAAGTCCCTTTGCACCATTGATTGCTTGAGAACGCTACACGAAAGCGCGGAACTTGGTAAACTCGTATCACTACTTTCGAGAGGCTCTGTGGTAATGCAGAGTAAGGCAATGTGGGTAGAGGATAGCTCAAAAAGCAAATCAAGATCCTCACTCCTTCCTACTTATCATTCATGATAATGACTTGTTGTTGTTGATAAGATAATCTACTAAAGCCTATGAGTTCTCTATTTCCTAAGAGATAAATTAGTTTGAACATACACATTTCTATCATAGACATTCCTTTGTACCCCAAATGCCATATCTTCTCCATAATCTAGACTGGGTAAAATTTTATCAGTAGCAAGACGTGGAATTTGCGCAACGTAACTACTTTTACAAGGAATCACCTGTTTTCTGAAATACTGTTATCCTAGAACAAAGGTCTAAAATATAATTACTAAACAAACCAAATAATTATGAGGCTTTCATTCTGGAAAGGGTACTATAAATGTCTCTTCCATGCTCAGATTCACCTGTATAAAGTAGTAGCGACATGATTATCATTGTCATGTTGAACTTAGAGGTCGCAGAACTACGAGCTCTGTAAACTCTCAAACCTCGACTGAAGAAGGGAATGTTTCTGGTCTGTCGGAATACTTGTTGTCATAAAGCTTTACTGATAAACAAACGTAGGTTTAAGTTTTCTTGAAGCTTCCATTTGTGGGGGACTATATGAAGCTGATTAAGTCACTGAAAACCAAGAGATGATGAAAAGAACTACACCGTTGTTGCAAAGTGACAACTATGACTTGAATCTGTCATGTTCTAAGAAGTTCTGATGTTTATATTTACAAAAAATTAAAATATAGACAATTTTGATATATGTGCATTTAAAGGAGTAACTCTCTGAAATTTCCATGTTAGATAGAAGGGTACATCTGTTACTGAAAAAAAATAAAAAATCGCATTTCGTGTGGTTTTTTTGTCCACTTGAAACTTACTTCTCTAAAACATGGAGATGATCTTGTTTGCAAATAGCGAGACACACAAGAGAGTTGTCAAGACAGTTGTACATTCCACTGCTCGCATGTGTTTAAATTTTTGTGTGTAAGTTCCATCCATATTGCAAGATATGGACTCTGGAAAACTCTAACCCTCCTTACCAAGCCTCAACCGTTCGGGACATTAAAACATATATTGTCGCTATTTGCAGTTTCACTACTACATGTTCATTCGGCACGGTATCTGACTTTTACCACACTCTTACCATTCGGTTCTAGAGATGAGTTTATACAATAATATTGTCTAACTTCGGCTCATGGAAGAAAGAAGGAAGAGGTGCCAAATTGTCTTCTATTCTTTGTTTTAATTATAAACGAAACTGGATTAATTTAGAGCGGTCAATCAGAAAATTTTATGTTAATTGCTCTTACATGTAGCTATAGGTTTAATGAGTCTATGCATAGGTTAGTTTCTTGAAGTTATCTTGTGCTACAGTATGCTTGTGCTAGCGCAAGAGAGATAGCCTTTTATTCAGACGGATTCTAGGAAGGATCAATCTGGTTCAGTTTTATCAAATGTTTATGTAAAATATCTTTATCAACTTTTTATATTGTTTGTAGTTCGTTGAGACTTGTGGATCTGTTCGACATAATGCATGCATATGAGATTAACGTTTCACTAACTCACTTGATTCTTTCTTATCTCAGTTTATACATTTTTGGAGGAAGAAACGACGAACAGAAACTTCTCAATGATCTTTTCTATCTGGACCTCCGAAGCATGACATGGACCAAGGTAGACTTTGTTTGATCTTTTGATACTAATGGATGTGATTTCTTTGCAACCCAATCTTGCTCACAATTTAATCTGTATCACGATTTATTGCATGCTTTCTGGTTCATATGTCATATCTTTCAATCCAAGTCCTACTAAAGGAAAAACGCGACCCAATGAATAGCAAACGGATGGGAAGACCCCATCAAGTACTTATGGTGTACACTGAAAGGAAACCATTTCTTGACGATTTCCTATGTCTAAAGTTTGCATTACTCAATAGTCTATGGGTGATTCAACGAAATTAATAAAGAATACAGAGCATGCCCTAGATCTTCCTCACTTTATGCTACATTTCTCGACGTTTTCGATTTTTCTGGCAACAACTTGCTAACTATAATCCGGCAATTATCACGTCCTCAGCGTACCGTTCTTTTGTATTTTGAAATTTATATTCTGATGGGGATCTACGACTGTAGGTTGGATTAGGGTTTAGGGTCACTAGCTTGCTTTAAGGTTGCTTTATTCACCTTAGCAAGTTTAATTTGTTACATTTTACAGAAAGTTTAGATAATAAATTAATATCTGAATTAAATTAATGTGTTTTTGTTAGTCAGTTTGTGCACTTGTAGTTTTGCTAGCTCTTCAGCGTTTGGTTTATGGGTTATATTTGGATTTTCTTGTAATTTCACTCCTTGTTGTCATTTAACCACAAATTATTGTTCATAACAACTTAAATACAGAATTAATACATCACATTTAATCTTCCAATAAAGGAAAGAGAGTAAAAGTTCCCCAAAGACGGTTGAGGATGCTTATATGGTCCATGTATATGTATTCATGTATCAGGGTATCATGTATAGGGTCCATGTATTCTTTTTCTAATCACATGATCATCTACACAACATAGGTAAGCAGAAAAATGCAAGTTTTAAGACTTTAAACAGACCTAAGCTACACCTCGCGCTGCTTACCGCGCGATTATCGTCGAAAGCTACACTATACTAGATATGTGTGCGACGCAAAAAAATGGTACTGTAAACTTTGATTTATTACATCTACGTATTTAGTATCTGGAGTGTACTTTTTTCACCTTAGAACTTCTATAATGTTTAATTGTACACTTCCGTAGGGCAGTGGACAAATAGAAATTTGGTCCTAACTTCTGTACATTTCGAACCTCTCTACCGTAGCTGGCGGTCTATATTGCAACTGGATAAATGAATATTAAACTTATTTCAAGGATAGTGATTCATTTTCATCCTTTTAATCTTATATTATTTGTTTTACATCTACATAAAACTTCAAATTAATCTATATGTAATTGTAATATGGTAAAATGCAAAACCAATTGTCCATAGAAAATTTAATTAAGTTTTTTTTTGTTTGAAATCAAATTCTTGAAAATTTCCATACGGTAATTGAGAAGGATTTGAGATTTTTCGCAGAAACTTACATGCCTCTATGAAGTAACTAAACCTTTGAACAGAGTGGTTTATGGAGACGAGTAGCTTGTGAGTAATCAGGAAGTGATATACTGATATCAGTAACTAGTGGTCAACTTTGATTACTCTTGCGTTTATAGTAATCGATATCGATTACTATCGTGATTATAGTAATTGAACTTCTATTTCTATGAATATTATAATAACCTCGATTATTATAGTTTGATTTCTAATATAGAAATCAAAGTTATATTACTATAAAAATCTAATTGTTCTTTAAAAATATCTAATAATTTACTGATATCAAGAAAATAGTCTATTGATATCAAATAAAAATTCTCTTGATATCAACATATAAGTTGTTGATGACTGATGTTCTTCCTCTACCCGTGGTTTATGTTGGTAAACCATGAATATTTGGAGGTTCATGTATACTCACTACCTCTACTAACTCATATTTGGACCTAACAATATCTTAGACATCATTTGTGCATGTTAATCAATTTGTCGTCGATTAGCCCAACTTTTAGGTTTGTATTCTCCTTGTAGATTATGCATGAGCCCATGAAAGAAGTGTCACGACTATTAGAGACACGACTTCTTGAAACTGACCTTCTTTTGAAATTGAACGCAAGTTAAATGTTAAACTTGAGAATATAAGTTAATATCTCCTGAAAGTAGTTTGTCTTGATGATTACTTTTTTGATACCTTCCATTTTCTGATAAACGATTCTCCTATATCTATCAAAAGGTCTATGGTATTGCTTCCCTGAACTCTCAAGACTCCTTGGATTACTTCGTCAGGCTCTTCAAGTATGATCCCTTGTACAACTCTCATGGACACACATAAGTGATTCCTTGAACTACTCTCTTGGACACTCAAATGTGACTACTTGAACCACTCTCTTGAATGCTAAAGAACGTATTCTTGAGTTACTCGCGTGAGCTCTCAAAAAAGATTATTTGTATTACTGCCTTGAACACTTACAATTAGGCTTCATAATTTCATTCTAAAGCTTGGCCTCTTCCCCAGATTGCTTCATGTCCTTTCTTGGGAGGCCGACCTTGTCCTTGAAGTGGAGCTTCTCTCTCTCTGTGGATTGAACTGGTACAAAATATGAAAGTGACAAGCTTCTACTTCAATTCTCCATAACGATTGCTTCTAACACTAGTGCTTCAATGACTATGAAAGCTAGTTCAAATACCATCCTACATGAATCATAAAACTTATCTAATTTACATAGGCAGCAACCGTGAGCAACATGCTCTGTGGTACTAGCCGTTGCGTCAAACTAGCACTACTATCTTTAGTTACTAACTAGTGGACAAAATATCTCAGTGTTATCTCACGTCAGTTTAGCACTCCGGCTAGGTTGACCGAGTACATAATGGCTAGTCCCGGTAGGGCCGTTAGTACAGTTAAGGTGAGTTTTTGGGCTAGCCCCATGTCGTGACCCTAAATCTCAAGGTCGGGCACAAACGTGAACAACAGAATCCTAGTGGACTTGCGCTAGGTTGTGAACGCTACGAGTAGGACTAAACGGCTTGACCGGGAAGTTGGGATCAGATGAACCTTAAGTGGTTCTCTGAACCAAGGTTGGAACATTGGATAAGGACATAAGGGTCTACCCCAAGACGATCCCATACAAACGCTGACCTAAGACGGCAAGTCTAGAAACGGACCAAACATACGTCAAAGACGTGGGTCTGAGATGCGAGACCGAGACGTGAGTCTGAGACGCAGACAGACCGTGGTTCGGACGCTGATCCGAGCCACATGGTTCGAGTTTGGATCTGGACCACAGGTTTTCGAAAAATGACTAAGTGTTGGAGCTCCAGTGACGTTTTAGGTCGTGGACGGAGCTCCCCATAAGATCTCGAGGTGACTATGATATCATTAGAAAGGACTCGCCGATGGCTTTCCAGTAATATGTAGAACTCCTCGAACTGATCTTTGAGTTGAGAATTATGACCAAACTCGTGATCGGGTTGTGGTGTAATTTTTAGGGACCAAAGAGGAGGGCGGAGCTGCGGATCCCTAGAAGTATATATAAGGGGGGCTCGATGCCTGGATGGGTCAGGACGAGTGACCCTACCCAAGGGTTCGGTGGGCAGACTCTGAGGGCATGAGGTGATGGTTGGACTGGTTCCAAGGCACCTTTTGGTCGAGACTTGGACGTCTGGACTTAGGAACGATGTAAGGGCTGGAGCAAAACTAGAGAACGAGACGGCGGATTAGACCACCGTTCGGGAGCCTAGACCCAGACGGACATCACGAGCGGTTGGACCGTTAGGTGTGCTGGAGGTACCGTTTAAGACCTTGGACTTTATGGGAAGTCCGCCCCAAGTCATCTTGTGACTTGCTCATGTTTTGAGACCGACCTAGGCGGGTCTAGGTCGGGACTTAGAGAATGCCGAGCTTGATGATTTTAGAGACGGTCCGGCTTTGGTCCGGACCAAACAGAGTTAAGGTAAGTGATGCATGGACGCTAACTTGTGATTTTGGTTTGCAGGTTAGCGTTGTGAGTTTTATGATCTACTGAGCAAGAGCTTCTGCTGGCGCAACAAAGCAGTAGGTGCGTAAAACCCCACTAGGGGTATATGCGTACCTACCGAGTTCAGTCTTCAAGCTCCTGGCTATGATAGATAGTCTTTGGTGACTGCAACTTGGACTCTTTGGTGCATAAAGTGAGTGTGGCTCGACTTTAGTGTTTGTGTATTGTCGGTTGGCATGGTGGAGTGAGTAGCGATCCTTATTACTCGAAGAACTGAAGTTGCGAGGTCTGATTGAGTGCTCTAAGATTGCAGATTTGTGCCGATGATATCTCCGGAGTGTGTAGATCGTTGGTACCTTTGATTTGCTGGTGCACGCATGCTCGGAGTGATTCGTTTTGATCGTGTGCTTGAGCGCTGTTCGGATTAGTAGTGTGTGGACCTACTCTTGATAAGATTTGTGATGGGCTAGTGTGGAAGCGCTGCTGAAATTTCTTGTGACAGATTTTTAGATCAATTTGGAGATCGACAGATGTGCGTCGATGGATGTTGGGTAAGCATTGGTCGGCAATTACTTGTGACAATGAGTGTACTTGGTGAGCATTAGGAAGACGATTCTAACGCACCAAAAATATCTGATTTGGTGAAGGATCGAGTGAGTTAGATGAGAAAAAAGATTGCGGGTGGTCAAAAATCTGATGTAAACTTGCCTACGTGTGTACCTTTGGCAGATTTCTGCCTTGTGGAGTTGTTCGAAGTTGCTTTTGGAGCAGATGTGCGGAGGCATGAGAGAGTGCGGAGTCGAACCAAGCCAGCAAGTCAGCTTGCTGGTATGCATAAGCTAAGCATAATTTCAATGATGTGGGAGTGAGTAAAATCAGGTCACCCATCCCAACACTATTCTTGAAGAATGTGCTTAACTATTTAGCTCTTAGCTTTGGTTTACCACTAGACCAATAGCTCTTGGTGTCTTCTAGAGAGACGTGCAAATATTTATGGACTTGTTTAAGATGGTACGAGATCTTTTTGCACGTTCCTAGAGGAGTGGTATGACGATCCTATAGTACCAGAAGGAAGCTGTAGTTGTAATAGCGTTTGTCTATGCCATAGAGATGCGCATGGAAGAAGTTGATAACAGTTGACTTGGGTGAACTAGTAGAGCTATCACATATAGACTTTTAGAGCTACTAAAAGTTTGGACATCTAGTTAATGATCTTAGGTACAGTTTATAATAGTTCGTGGTTATATATTGTGCATGTGATCATCGAAGAGAAGACGTCAGTGAGAGTGAGGCTGGATTTATCTTCTGTGTATGTTTGAGTGTGGAGAGTTATCGTTTGGACTTCTTGTGGTTGGAACCCCTCCATATTCTACTTCTTGTTGTATGCAGTGTTTGCTTGTGTTGGCGCTTGATTTCTGAGTGAGTTCACTCCAATGTGTTGTCGTAGTGAGTCTAGAGTTGCGGACCAGTCAGACTACTTCTATTCCTCTCACGGTGAGGTTGGACTTGCGAATAAGTAGATCATGAGAGACTGTCTGTGATGATGGCAGGTACAAGTTTGTCATAACCCTCAGTCTCAAGATCGGGTGCATATGCAAACAACTGACCCCTAGTGGACTTGCGCTAGGTTGTGAACGCTACAAATAGGACTTAACGGCTTGGCTGAGAAGTCAAGACCAGATGAAACCTAAGTGATTCTCTAAACCAAGGTTGGAACATTAGGTTAGGACATAAGGGCCTACCTGTCGTGACCCTCATTCTCAAGATCGGACGCAAACGCGAACAACAGAACCATAGCGGACTTGCGCTAGGTTGTGAACGCTGCGAGTAGAACTTAACGGCTTGGCCGGGAAGTCAGGATCAGATGAACCCTAAGTTGTTCTCTGAACCAAGGTTAGAACATTGGACTAGGACATAAGGGCCAACCCCAAGAGGACCTCAGACAAACGCTGACCTAAGGGGGCGAGTTTGGGAACGGACCGAAACATGAGTCTGAGACATAGGTCTGAGACGTGAGTCCGAGACGTGGGACCGAGACGCAGACGGACCGTGGTTCGGACGCTGTTCAAACCACAGGGTTCGAGTCTGGGTCTGGACCACAGGTTTCCAAAAAATGGCTAAGTGTTGGAGCTCCAGGGACGTTTTAGGTCGTGGACGGAGCTCCACGTAAGATTCCGAGGCGAATGAGATGTCATTGGAAAGGTCTCGTCGAGAGCTTTCCAGTGATATATAACACTCCTCGATCTGACCTCCGAGCTGGAAGTTATGACCAAACCAGGATCGGGTTGTGATATAATTTTCAGGGACCAAAGATGTCGCGACCTTTGTTCTCAAGATCGGGCGCAGACGCGAACAACAGAACCCTAGCGGACTTGCGCTAGGTTGTGAACGCTGCGAGTAGGACTTAACGGCTTGGCCGAGAAGTCGGGATCAGATGAACCCTAAGTGGTTCTCTGAACCAAGGTTGGAACCTTGGGTTAGGACATAAGGGCCTACCTCAAGAGGGCCCCAGACGAACGCTGACCTAAGGGGGCGAGTCTGAGAAAGGACTGAAACATGAGTCTCAGACGTGAGTCCGAGACGTGGGACCGAGACGTGGATCCGAGACGCAGACAAACCACAGGGTTCGAGTCTGGGTCTGGACCACAGATTCTCGGAAAAATGGCTAAGTGTTGGAGCTCCAGCGACGTTTTAGGTCGTGGACGGAGCTCTATATAAAATCTCGAGGCGAATGAGGTATCATTGGAAAGGACTCGTCGAGAGCTTTCCAATGATATATAACACTCCTCGATCTGACGTCCGAGCTGGAAGTTATGGCCGAACCACAATCAGATTGTGGTATAATTTTCTGAGACCAAAGAGGAGGGCGGGGCCGCCGATCCCCAGAAGTATATATGAGGGGGGCTCGATGCCTGGGTGGGCCAGGACGAGTCACCCGATCCCAGGGTTCGGCGGACGGACTCTGGGGGCATGAGGTGATGGCTGGGCCAGTTCCAAGGCATGTTCTGATCCAGACTTGGACGTCTGAACTTAGGAACGATGTAAGGGCTGAGGCAAGACTCGGGAACGAGTCGGCGGGTTAGACCACCGTTCGGGAGCCTAGACCCAGACGGACATCATGGGCGGTTGGGCCGCTAGGTGTGCTGGAGACACCGTTTAGGACCCTGGACTTTAAGGAAAGTCCGCCCCAAGTCATCTTGTGACTTGCTCATGTTTGGGATCGACCTAGGCGGATCTAGGTCGGGAGTTAGGAACTGCTGAGCTTGATGAATAGGGAGACGGTCCGGCTCTGTTCCGGACCAAACAGAACTAAGGTTAGTGGTGCATGGACGCTAACTTGTGATTGTGTTTGTAGGTTAGCGGTTTGAATTTCGGGACCTACTGAGCAAAAGCTTCCGCTGGCGCAACAAGGCGATAGGTGCGCGAAACGTGGTATCAGAGCCGACGCTTCGGTGAGCGAGAACTTGAGGTAGCGGCTGAAGGCTGGACGCTTGAGGAGAGACGCGAGACACGAAGTGGATCAACGTTTCTAGGTGAACACTTGGAGCGATGGCCGACGTAGGACAGAGTTCTAGAAGGAAGACCAAGAAACGGGGAGTGACGACTGACACCAGGACCAGATTGAGTCGAGCTAGCCCTGAGGCACAGTCAAGGGACGACAACCGACAACCTTCGTCCCAACGTCAAGGAAGCCCAGTTCCAGCTGTGGCACCGCTACAACAAGATGGAGTCTTGTCAACGATGCCCAACGATGCAGACGCGGGACGTCAAGGAGCCTTGTATGCGGAACTCATCAAAATGATGAAGACCATGCAGGAAGGTATGGCCTCCAGGGATAAACGTATCGGTGAGCTTGAGGCCGGCCAAGGCAGTTCCTCGTCTACCAGAAAGCTTTGTAAGACGAATTTGCCGACCCCGTTTACAGGTATAGGACGAGCTCGCAAGGTTAAGGATTTCTTAACTGAGTTGGACCTATACTTTGAAGCGCATCAGGCTCAAGAGTCAGACAAAGTGAGAGCGGCGGTTACGTTCCTGAAGGACCATGCGCTTCTCTGGTGGACTGCATACCGGGATGAGCATACCTTGACCGTCTCGGCGCTTGGTTGGAAGGAGTTCAAGGAGTTGCTCGCAAGACGATTCACTCCAGAATATCAAAGGATTCGGGATGGTGTTGAGTTAGTTCGGCTGAAGCAGACAAGGACCTTAAGCGCTTATGTGCGCGAGTTCAGTTCCAAGCTGGACTCGTTCTCCAAGTGGACTGAGTAGATCAAAATATGTATATTTATCGGGGGACTCAAGTCAAGCTCGGAGAAGGCTCTCTTTCGGATGCCGGAGCTACCTGCGACCAGTGCCGAACTTTTGAAGTTAGCGGAGCGAATTGGGGACGACGAAGTCCAGCAACAGAAACCCTTTGAACCACACAGCACAGACAAGTTCCAGGATAAGAACAAGGGCTTCAAGCGACAGTGGGATGGGGGTGAGAAGGATAGGAAGGATTCTTCTGCCCCGGCAGCAAAGCGACAGCAAACAGGAGTAAAACCTAGGAGCAAACACCTCAACTGACTGTGACCTTGAGAACCACGAAGAAGACGCCAGGACTGATATTTCTACAAGCCAAGGTTGCTAACCGTGATGTTACTTTTCTTGTGGACACAGGAGCGACTCACTCCTTCATAAGTCCAAAGTTGGTGAAGAAGTTGGGCTTGTCTACCTCCAAGGCAGACAAGCCTATTCAGGTGCGCTTTGCTAAGGGCAAGACGTATCAAACTTCTGAAGTGGCCTTGGACGTACGATTTGCGTGTGAGAAGTTGGAGTTCACAGAGAACTTCACGGTGTGCGAGATGGATGATATCCATGCGGTTTTGAGGAACACTTTCTTAGATAGGTTCGACGTGGAACTTAGACGGAGACCTTTGAGGTTGAATGTCATAGTTAAAGGGCGGAAGCTAGGAGTGAGGCTGATCCGAAAGGCGCGGAAAATGGACGACTTTGCAGTGAATTTGATCAAAGATAAACAGATGGACTTCAACGACGGAGTCATGTGTTTAATGCGGGTTGCAGATTTGATGGCGGGTGACAGACAAGAGGAAACATCAGGAGACGCGACTAAACTTCCGGAGGTGCTTCGCGAAGTGATTAAGGAGTTTGAGGATGTCTTGACGGATGAGTTACCTACTGAGTTATCTCCAAGGCGGGTGGTGGATCACAAGATTGAGGTCTTGCCAGGATCAGAACCACCTTCCTAAGCCCCTTACCGACTCAATCAGGTGGAACTCCTTGAGTTGAAAAGACAACTCGGTGAGCTATTAGCGCGGGGATATATTCGAACCAGCAAGTCATCTTATGGAGCCCCAGTTCTTTTCGCAAAGAAGAAGGATGGGAAGTTACGACTCTGCGTAGATTATCGTGCACTCAATAAGGTGACGGTAAAGAATAATTATCCCTTGCCAAGGATAGACGACCTCTTTGACAGGTTAGCGGGCGCAAAGTACTTCAGCAGGATAGACTTGAAGTCAAGATATTATCAGATCCGGATAGCTGACCTAGATGTTGAGAAGACCGCTTGTCGAACCAGATACGGATCATTTGAATTCGTGGTGATGCCATTTGGACTCTGCAACACCCCTTCGACGTTCACTACATTGATGAACACAATTTTTTGTGAGGAGATGGATGAGTTTGTCATCGTTTACATCGACGACATCTTGATCTACTCCAAAACCTTGGAGTCGCACGCGGAGCAGCTAAGGGTGGTGTTGACGAAGCTGCGGGAGCATAAGCTGTTTGCCAACATTGACAAAAGTGAGTTTGGTTTGGAGCGCATTAACTTCTTGAGACATGTCATTAGTGCAGAAGGAGTCGGCCTGGATATGCAGAAGGTGGACGTGATTGTGACTTGGGAGCCTCCGACTACAGTGAAGAGGATGCAGCGATTCTTAGGATTGACGCAGTTCTTCCGCAAGTATATGAAGGGGTTTTCAAAGATCGCGAAGCCGCTGACGGACTGGACGGGCAAAGACGCACAAGTAAGTTGGACCAAGGAGGCGGATGATGCGTTTCAGACGATCAAAGCTATTTTGTCAAAGACGCCAGTATTGAAGCTGCTGGAGTTCGACTAACCATTCGAGGTGCACAAAGGACGCGAGCGACTATGCGATTGGCGGAGTGTTGATGCATGATGGAAAACCTGTAGCGTACGAAAGCAAGAAGCTATCTGGGACAGAGAGTCGATGGCCGACTCACGAGAAGGAACTGTTTGCGGTGGTTCATTGCTTGAGGAAATGGCGGCATTACTTGGGACTTCACAAAACCCAAGTATATACTGATAATATTTCGTTCAAGTACTTTGAGACATAAGATCGGGTGACGCCAAAGCAACTACGGTGGCATGATACCTTGGCGCTCATGAACATGGAATTAATCCACAAAGCGAGAAAAGGACAATGTGGTTCTTGACGCCTTGAGTCGCAAGGAGGAATATCTTCCATCGTCAACACAGATTTTGCGAGCTATGTATCCTAAGGAGTCAGACTTAGAAGGCGCATACGTGAAGGTTACATGGGCGATGACCAAGCGAAGGAGTATCTAGAACAGCTCAAACGAGGAGTGAAGTTGCAGCACATGCAGCTAAGACATGGTTTACTCATGTTCAAGCAAAGTCGGGTTTATGTGGGACAAGGAAAACTTAGGACTAAGTTGTTAAAAGAATGTCACGATGTGCCCTTATCAGGCCATAAAGGAGAAAAGTCCACTTTAGCAGTGATAGCTAAAAAGTTTTATTGGCCCCACATGAAACATGATGTTGCCCACTTTGTGAAAACATGCGTAACGTGTCAAGCTAACCGCGTTTCTTATGAGAAGAAACAAGGGTTGCTTCATCCTCTGCCGATTCCAGCCAGACCTTGAGAAAGCATTAGCATGGACTTCATTGCCTCTCTGCATGACTCGAATGGATACAACGCGATTTTTGTGATAGTTGATCGGTTTAGCAAACTAGCGAAGTTTGCTCCGACCTTGGATACTGCAACAGCGTTCACAACTTCTCGTTTGTTCCTAGATACTTGGTGGCGTTCACATGGATTACCTCGGAGTATTATTTCAGATAGAGACTCTAAGTTCACAAGTGCCTTTTGGAAACACTTGTTCCAAAAATTGAGGACTAAGTTAAAATTTAGTACCGCCTTTCATCCGGAAACAGATGGGCAAACGGAAAGAGTTAACTCGGTTCTGAATCAATACTTGAGGAATTATGTGAGCGCGGACTAAAGTGATTGGACGGAGTGGCTCAGTCTTGCGGAGTATTGCTACAATTCCACGAAGCATTCGGCAACCGGCGAATCTCCTTTCTTGCTGGCTTACGGACGTGAGCCAGAAGGGCCTCTTGACTTGACTCTTGCAAGGAGTTCTACATCGGCACGACCAAGAACACGGCAAACATCAGCTGAAGAGTTGGTGGCGGCAATGCAGCGGCGCGAGGAGCAAGTAAAGAAGACCCTCGAGAAGGCGCAGCAGCGATACACGAAGCAGGTAAACAAGCATTGGCGGCAAGTGAAGTTTCAAGAGGGTGAAGAAGTATGGTTAAGTGCGAAAAACTTCACACTTCCGAAGGATATATCGGCGAAGTTCTCATCAAAGTTCACGTGACCCTTTATCATTGTCAAGAATCCGCATGAAGATGTCTATACATTAGACCTTCCTCGTGAGTGGCAGTTGCATCCAACTTTCCATGTTTCTTTATTAAAGAAATACTTCAAAGATGATTTGCGGCCGGAGCGCAAACAGGTTCTCAGGCCTCAACCTGATGTCGTGCAAGGCGAAGCATAATATGAGGTGGAGTCCATTTTGCGATCTCGGCGCAAATCAAACCGGATAGAGTACTTGGTCAAATGACGTGGTTACCATTTGAAGGAAGCAACTTGGGTGAAGATCTCGCACATGCGAGCGAAGTATTAGACCTCTTCAAACGGCGACAAGGACAACGAGGGCGTTAGCAAGATGAGGACATCTCTTTCCAGCGAGGGGTGAAGAAACGACGAACCATACGAGTAGCAACTTGAGGCGATTTGGACCGATGGACTTTGTAGCTTTGACTTGTGTTTGGAAATAAAGATTTTATTTCTTGAAAAATTGTCTAAGTGTATTGGTAGTGCATGGCTATGACTAGTTCTGATCAGGCCTATGATGTTGTCAAGAGGAGGAACAAAGCACACTCAAAGGAAGCGAGCTGGTTTGGATAAGCATCTAAATCAAGACTAAGTCTTGATGTCAAGACTTAGGTTTGCCGTAGCGTTGGCAAAGCAAGTATGAACTTTCATACTTGTCTTGGGGCTTGGGGTGATCTTGATTTGCGGTTTTCTAACGGCAAAGTAAACTTAGTCGCGCGTCTAAGTCAAATCAGATTGCGATCAGAAAGTGAGTTTCGGGGGACCTCGTAAGTAGGTGTGAATACTTATAGTTAGCAAGTTAGAGTCTTAAGTAGAATGTTTAGAAGTTGTCAACTAATTTTGTTTAGGGTAAGCCAAAAAGGTAAGGCTTTCTCGAGACTAGTTGGAATTTTCTAAGTGTTCTAGGACAACTTAAGACTCAAGCCAAGAAGGGAATTGCGGGTTAGCTATCAGAACGCAATTCTGACGCCAAGGGGTTGGCTACCCATTTTGAACTTGGTGTTAACTTAAAGGATCATTGTTGATGTGGGCATCAACCTCCAAAGTGGGGGTGAGTGTCGTGACCCTCGTTCTCAAGATCGGGCGTAGACGCGAACAACAGAACCCTAGCGGACTTGCGCTAGGTTGTGAACGCTACGAGTAAGACTTAACGGCTTGAACGAGAAGTCGGGATCAGATGAACCCTAAGTGGTTCTCTGAACCAAGGTTGGAACCTTGGGTTAAGACATAAGGGCCTACCCCAAGAGGGCCCCAGATGAACGCTGACCTAAGGGGGCGAGTCTGGGAAAGGACTGAAACATGAGTCTCAGACGTGAGATCGAGACGTGAGTCCGAGATGCAGACGAACCACAGGGTTCGAGTCTGGGTCTAGACCACAGATTCTCGGAAAAATAGCCAAGTGTTGGAGCTCCAGCGACGTTTTAGGTCGTAGACGGAGCTTTACATAAGATCTCGAGGCGAGTGAGATATCATTGGAAAGGTCTCGTCGAGAGTTTTCCAGTGATATATAACACTCCTCGATCTGACGTCCGAGCTGGAAGTTATGACTGAACCACAATCGGGTTGTGGTATAATTTTCAGGGACCAAAGAGGAGGGCGGGGCCGCCGATCCCCAGAAGTATATATGAGCAGGGCTCGATGCCTGGGTGGACCAGGACGAGTCACCCGACCTCAGGGTTTGGCGGGCGGACTCTGGGGACATGAGGTGATGGCTGGGCTAGTTCCAAGGCATGTTCCGATCCAGACTTGGACGTCTAAACTTAGGAATGATGTAAGGGCTGGGGCAAGACTATGGAACAAGTCGGCGGGTTAGACCACCGTTCGGGAGCCTAGACCCAGACGGACATCACGGACGGTTCGACCGCTAGGTGTGCTGGAGGCACCGTTTAGGACCCTGGACTTTAAGAGAAGTCCGCCCCAAGTCATCTTGTGACTTGCTCATGTTTGGGACCGACCTAGGCGGATCTAGGTCGGGAGTTAGGAACTGCTGAGCTTGATGAATAGGGAGACGGTTCGGCTCCGGTCCGGACCAAACAGAACTAAAGTAAGTGGTGCATGGACGCTAACTTGTGATTATGTTTGCAGGTTAGCGGTTTGAATTTCGGGACCTACTGAGCAAAAGCTTCCGCTGGCGCAACAAGGCGGTAGGTGCACGAAACGAGGAGGGCGAGGCCGCCGATCTTCAGAAGTATATATGAGGGGGGCTCGATGCCTGGGTGGGCCAGGAGGAGTAATCCGACCCCAGGGTTGCGCGGGCAGACTCTAGGGGCATGAGGTGATGGATGGACCGGTTCCAAGGCACGTTCTCGTCCAGACTTGGACGTCGGACTTAGGAATGCTGTAAGGGCTCGGGCAAGACTAGGGAACGAGTCGGCGGGTTAGACCACCGTTCGGGAGCCTAGACCTTGACGGACATCACTGACGGTTGTCATGCTAGGTGTGATGGAGGCACCGTTTAGGACCCTGGACTTTATGGGAAGTCCGTCCCAAGTCATCTTGTGACTTGCTCATGTTTGGGACCGACCTAGGGGGGTCTAGGTCGAGACTTAGGAACTGCTGAGCTTGATGATTAGGGAGACGGTCCGGCTCCGGTCCGGACCAAATTGAGATAAGATAAGTGGTGCATGGACGCTAACTTGTGATTATGTTTGCATGTTAGTGGTTGGAATTTCGTGACCTACTGAGCAAGAGCTTCCGCTGGCGCAACAAGGCGGTAGATGCACGAAACTATCTCCAAGCTGACCCCAAACGAACGCTGACCTAAGAGGACAAGTATGGAAATAGACCAAAACATAAGTATGAGATGTGGATCTGAGACACAAGACCGAGATGTGGATCTACGTAAACGGACCGTGGTTCGAACGCTGGTCCTAACCACAAGGTCCAAGTCTGGCGCTGGACCATGGTTCCTCAGAAAATTTCTAAGTTTTGGAGCTTCAGCAACGTTTTGGATTGTGGACAGAGCTCTATGTAAGAACTCGAGACGAGTAAGGTATCATTGGAAAGGCCTTGACGAGAAGATTCCAGTGATATATAGAACTCCTGTAACTGACCATGGAGTTTAGAATTATAGCAGATCACGTGATCGGATTGTGGTTTAATTTTCAATGACCAAAGAGGAGTGCGCTCGATTCCTGGGTGGCCTAGGATGAGTCACCCGACCTCAGGGTTCGGCGAGCGGACTCTAGGGGCATGAGGTGATGGCTGGGTGAGTACCAAGACGCGTTTCGGTCTAGACTTGGACGTCTAGACTTAAGAACAACCCAAGGGCTAGGGCAAGACTAGAGAACGAGACGACGTGTTAGACCACCGTCCGAGAGCTTGAACCCAGACGGACATCACGAGCGATTGGACCGCTAGGTGTGCTGGAGACACCGTTTAGGACCTTAGACTTTATAGAAAGTCCACTCCAAGTCATGTTGTGACTTGTTCATGTTTCGGGCTCGACCTAACTGATTCTAGGTCGAGACTTAAGGAATATTGAACTTGAGAGTTAGGCAGACGGTCTGACTCCGGTCTAGATCAAACGGGACAAAGATAAGTGGTGCATGAACGCTATCGTCTAATTGTAGTTTGCAGGTTAGCGTTGTGAGTCTCGTGACCTACTTAGCAAGAGCTTTTGCAGGTGCAACAAGGTAGTAGGTGTGCAAAAAGTGGTACTAGAGCCGACGCTTCAGTGAGCGAGAACTCGAGGTAGCCGTTGAGGGCTGGACAATTGAGGAGAGACGTGAGATACGAAGCGGATCAACGTTTCTAAGTGAACACTTGGAGCAATGGTCGACGTATGATAGAGTTTCAAGAAGAAGATCAAGAAATGAGTGACGACTGACACCAAGATCAGATCCCGAAGCACAGTCAAGGGACAATAATCGGCAATCTTCGTCCTAATATCAAAGAAGCCTAGTACCAGCTGCGGCACCAATGTAACAAGATGGAGCTTTGTCAACAGTGTCCAACGATGCAAGCACGTGAAGTCAAGGAGTCTTGTATGCAAAACTCATCAAGATGATGAAGATCATACAAGAGGGTATAGTCTCTAGGGATAAACGTATCACCGAGCTTGAGACATACCAACGGAGTTCTTCGTCTACTAGAAAACTTTGTGAGACGAATTTACCAATCTTGTTTTCAAGTATAGGACAGGCTCGCAAGGTTAAGGGTTTCTTAAATCAGTTGGATCTATACTTTGAGGCGCAACATGCTAAGGAGTCAGACAAGAGGAGGATGGTGGTTACGTTCCTGAAGGGTCGTGCGCTTCTATGGTGGATTGCATATAGAGACGGACATGTCTTGACGGTCTCGGCGCTTGGTTAGAAAGAGTTCAAAGAGTTGCTCGTGGGACGGTTCACTCTAGAGTATCAAAGGATTCGAGATGATGTTGAGTTAGTTACGTTGAAGCAGATGTGGGCCTTGAGTGCCTATGTGCACGAGTTTAGTGCTAAGCTAGATTCGTTCTCCAAGTGGACTGAGGAGACCAAAATATGTATATTTATTGGAGGACTCAAGTCTAGCTCGGAGAAGGTTCTCTTTCGAATGTCAAAGTTATTTGAGACGTGTGCCGAACTTTTGAAGCTAGCAGAGCGGATCGAGGACGACGAAGTCTAGCAACAAAAACCTTTTGAACCACGTAGCTTGGACAAGGTTCATAAGAAGAACAAAGGCTTCAAGCGACAATGAGATGGAGGTGAGAAGGATTGAAAGGACTCTTCTACTCCAACAGCAAAGCGGTAGCAAACAGGGTCGAAACCTAAGGGGCAAACACCTCAGAAAGACAATGGTGCTAAGTTTACCTGCTACAACTGTGATGAGGCGAGTCATATTGCAAAGAGGTGTACGAAGCCTAAGGTTAGTAACTATAGCATGAATGAGTTTGTTGCAAAGAACTTATTGGAGGGCCAGATGGCTGTGACCTTTGTCACGTCAGTTTGGCACCTCGGCTAGGTTGGCCGAGTGCGGAGTGACGAATCTCGGTAGGGCCGTTAGTGCCGTTAGGGCGAGTTCTTGGGATGATCCACTAGGGGTATACTTCACAGGTTGGGCTTGGAGGCCTTAGTTCTTCAAGTTGAGCCTTCAAGCTCCTAGCTATGGTGGATAGTCTTTGTGAGTACAATCTGGAGTCTCTACGAGCACATAGTAGATTTGGCTCGACTTTAGTGATCGTTTAGTGCTCGTTGGCATGGTGGATTGAGTACATACCGTTTATCACTTGAAGAACTCAGATTGTGAGGTCTGATTGAGAGGTTTCAGGTCGCAGATTTCAGCCAGTGGTATCTCCGGAGTGGACAGATCGTTGATATCTTTGATTTGCGGATGTGTGCGTACGCGGAGTGGTTCTTTTTGGTTGGGTGATCGATCACAGTATGGATTACTGTCATTTGAACCTGTTCTTGGTCGATTTGATGGTGAGATAGTGCGGAAGCGCTGCTGGAATTTCTTGTGACCGATTTTTGTGATCAATTTGAGATCGGCAGAAGTGCATCGGTGGATGTCGGATTGGCATGAGTCGACAATTTGTGGTGCTGAAGAGTGCAGTAGGTGCGGGCTGAGAAGACGATTCCAACGTATCAAAAATCGTTCAATTTGGTGAAAGATAAAAGAAGTTACAAGTCAAAGAAGGTCGTAGATGATCTAAACTCGCCTGCGAGTGCCAATTTGGCAGATTTTGATCTCTAAGTTGCTGTTTTGGGGTGTGTGCTCTTCGTACGCATCCTTCTTGTGGTGTTTGGCTCGAGTTTCTTCTCCTATCCAAGCGGAGAGTGAGCGGGAGTGCGTGTTAGGAGGCGTTTAGAGGCTTCGAGGCTTTGAGGAGCAAAGGTGCAGAGGCGTGAGAGTGGAGTGCGAGAGTGCGGAGGCGGAGCGGAGCTCAAGCCTGAGCCCGCCGCAAGCCAGCTTGCAGGCGTGCGTGAGAGAGGTATACAAGTTTCAGTTGTGTGAGAAGTGTAAAACTAGTAGGTCATCCATCCCAACACTAATCATGAACTTGTCCCTTAACTCTGCAATCTTAGCTTTGGCTTTATCATTAGACCAATAGCACTTGGTGTCTTCTAGAATGCGTACAAGTACTTATCGACTTGTTTAAGGTAGTAAGAGACCTTCTCACACGTTCCTAGATGGGTGGTAGGACAACCCCACAGTATTAGGGGGAAGCTATAGTTGTGGTAGTGTTTGCCTATACCGTAGAGACGCATATGAAGACAGTTGGTGGTAGTTGTCTTGGGTGAGCTAGTAGAGCTACCACGTAGATATTTTTGGAGTTACTAGAGGTGTGGACATCTAGTTAATGACCTTAAGTATCAGTTATGACGATTGGTGACCATATATTGTGCATGTGGTCACCGAAGGAGAGACGTCTGTCCGGATGGGACTGGGTTTCTCTTTATGTGAATGTTTGAGTGTGAAAGGTTATCGTATGGACTTCTTGTGGTTGGAACCCCTCCATATTCTACTTCCTGTTTGTGCGTCACGTTTGCTTGTGTTGGCGCTTGATTTCTAGAGTGAGTTCACTCCAGTGTGCTGTCGATAGTGAGGCTGGAGTTGCGGATCAGTTAGAGTATCTTTGTTTCTCTCACAGTGCGGTTGGAGTGACGACCAACAGACCGTGAGAGGCTGTCTATGATGATGACAGATACATGTTGTCTTTACCTTGACCGTCCTAGTAAGGGATAGGTGAGCTTAGTAGGAGCGGGGTTAGGCAAGTGGTGGTTACGATTGACGGAGATTTTGACATTTTGGTTGGAGAGTGTGTTATCGAGATTCTATCATCACGGAGTTCTCGGGAGGTTCTGGTGAGGTTTTCTCGGACAGTGGATATACACGGAGTGGGGTGAGGTACCGACTACCTACACCATTGCCGTCGGTTGTTCCAGAAGACGAGTCATACGTAGATAGCGCGTTTTCTGATGGTGAGTTGAGTGTCACCACACCGTTCTTGTAGGACATGGACAAGATCTATGGGGCCACGAAGGACCTCGACGTTACTCAAGTAAAATGGGTATCATCGAGCTGGATGACTTCATCTAGGAGTTCGACAGTTGGTGCAATCTGTAGCAAATGCGGAACCCATAGCTGTTTACACCCTTCATGACATGAAAGAGTTTGTTCCAACACTTGGAGGGACCGCCGATGGACGATTACCATGAGTTCCGATGAGACTACAGTGTGGATATTGAGTTGTGACGACAACATTGGTCTCCCAACTACATTTCGATCACTATTGGTGTAGTTTCAGGAGGCGTAGCACCTACGAGTTCAGGTGCCAGTAGCAGTGGTACATCCACATGTGGTGGAGTACCTACTACCGACGGTGCGTCCACTAGTAGTGGAGCAGGTGGTAGTGTGAGCGGGATACCACCAGGGTTTAATCCTGTGGTTCAGTCCTTCCAGTGTTTGAGGAAGAACTATCAAGGTGTGCGGACCGACAAGTTGAGGAGTCTGCAGGAGTTCCAGCGAAAGACTAGAGAGAGTCTAAGCGAGACGTTTACTCGCATGAGGCGGTTCATCAGCGTTATCTAAGGGGTGACGGAAGCATAGGCAGTCCAGTTCTGATATGAGATACTAGATCGGGAGCAGCGTAGGTGAGTCAGAGATACCACTTTCCTTAGAGACACCGCTCCGACGTTAGCGTTTGTCTTTGATTTGGCTGAGCGGATTGAGCTCAACATTGTGGAGGAGAGGGTGGTGGTTGCTAGGTTCAGCAAAGAGACACCACATGAGACAACCAGCTCTTCTCGAGGATCACAAGCTCGCAATAGCGTGGTGGTGGTGGTGATAAAGATCATGCGGAGCAGTCACCATGTCAAGGTGGTGTTGGAAGATCTGGTGGGTAGAAGTCCATGCCGTCCTTCTCTAGTCAGCAGCAAGTGGATCCTTGCTGGATGTGTGATGGTGCTCATCAGCAGAAGGATTGTCCACAGAGGAGAGATGGTTATGAGACGTCAACGACGTCTCAAGCGGTACCTAGGCAATTTGAGCATTGCGGATGACCTGGTCACAGTAGTGACTATTGTTTTGATCTTCATCCCCAGCTACGGCAAGGGAAGGTTGATCGTGGACGAGGCGGAGGAGCTCAGAGAGATCGTGGTGTCGAGCTAGAGGTAGAGGTCCAGCACCTAGGAGAGGATCAGTCGGTCCACCGCTTGCTATGACGTCAGAAGCAGGTATGGCTATGACGTCAGAAGCAGGTATGACTATGACTCAGCAGAGATCTGATGGAACAGAGGCTTCCACGTCTTATGGAGAAGAAGGAGGTGACTTCGACTTCATGGCTGGTGTGGTGCAGATTGAAGCATCTACGGCGGTGACTCGAAGTGCAGTAAGTGCCTCTGAGTCACGAAGTGCGGTCGGTGGAGTTGGATCCACAACGCGGGGAGGTTGGTAGATAAGCCAAGCTTCCTCAATCCTTCACATTATCGGAGACGTTGAGGACCACGTCTATGGTTCCTAAACGACCTACCGATGGTGTAGTGGAATTGGAGGCATCGACATCCAGGAGTGGGGGTGATGCAAGTCAACCCTCGACGTTTGTGGATGCGATGTCGAATCCGATGTTGGAGGCGGCTACAATATTTTTGCGAGCCTCACTATTTTCAACCACAGATATGATGACATTGGGAGTCAACTTGGCTCTAGTGTTCCAGCTGGCGGCCACGCTCAGTGAGAGCGAGGATGTTGTTACCTCCAGTGCTGAGGTGGTTCAGCGAGAGACGGTAGATGTGTCCATGGAGTCGAGGATCAAGACAGCTATCAGTGGTACTTGGCAAGCGGCGATTGCCAGGTTAGATGAGTTACCAGCTAGACCACGATTGACCGTGCAAGTTTGGTACCAAGTGTGGTGTTGTTGGACAACAGAAGTGGTATCTTCTGTTTGGTGGCACCTTCAGAGAAGGTGTATCGACCGCAGAAAGTCTTGTTAGACTCTAGAGCCCAACCGTTGATGTTGAGAAAGACGGCGTGTATTGGATTGGGTCCGAGGAAGTCCGAGGTGGAGAGATGTCCATTCCAACTATAGACATCTCTAAGGAATCAGGAGGTACATCTCTACACATGACAGGAGAGATGCTGACGATGAGAGTTTGACGAGATCATCTCACGGATGGCTCCATGGTGAGAATCAAGGCCATCATTACGACCGCAGAGTCTTATGATGTATTGGTTGGAGGTGTTGTGTTATATCCTATGGGGTTCGTGATCGAATATTGAGCAAAGATAGCATCTTATAGACCAGGTTGGTAGTCCTATGAGGACCGAGTGAGTCGCTTACCAGTGCGATTCAGTGCTAGAGTTGGGACAACGGAGCCTACACCAAGGACGATGACATTCATTGCAGGGTTCAGTTCGGTCATCACTTGGCCGGACGAGTTGTTAGAAGACAATGCTCATGCGGAGGATACTCCGGTCTTTGAAGAGATGGAAGACATGCATAGAATGACTATGGTAATACCATCTGCCTTGGATGTTCCACTCTGGAGTTCGAGTGGAGAGTTACAGCAGTATGCTGATCGGTTGGTGCAGCAGGCTTGGAGTGAAGCCTTTGTACCACCAGTACAGGAATCAAAGGATGTTCCTGCTACTGACATTGTGATCTTACCACCGTTGGATACGACTCCATAGGAGACAGTATCCAGAGGAGAGTATATGTGTTGTGGAGTCGTTTGGAGAGATCAGCACAGGTTTGGCTGGGGTATTGCAGGTAGACATACAAGTACAACGATACTTGTATGTGAAGAGAGATGAGGTTACAAGACGCATATGATTGCGTCATGTGGTACATTTGATGCAGAGATATCTTGAGTTGTTGCCCATATCAACCATTAGAGGATACCAACAAGCATTACCGTCGGATATTTCGTTGCTAGAGGCGCATGATCTCACGTTTGTTGGCACCATTCACTTGGTGATAGCCGGGTGGTCATGTCAAGGTCACACACGTGTTGGGAGAGGTCAGGGTTTACATGACCAGCGATCTAGGATGTTCTAGAAAATGTTCAGATGCATCAGATGGATTCTCCAGCATACATCTTGGAGAACATTCCTTTGTTGGGTGATGCTCGTACACAAATAATGACGAGTGTGCACCAAGTGCGATCCTGGATCAGATCGGCAGTGTTGTTAGATGCAGCGAGAGTGGGATCTCGTGCACATCGTCCACGGTTGTGGTGGACGAACTTGTTACCGAGAGAGGTGCTCAAGTAGTGAGAGTCGTCGACAGGTCACCCATGGCAGTGGTGAATCTAGTGAGACGGCCCATGATAGCGTTACCCACTTTGGTGAGCTTTCCAGGGTCACATGCTTACAGAGATGGAGGACCTGGGTTTGTATGGGATGCTTAGTTACGGTAGTTGGTGGAACTCAATGCCGATGAGAGAGAGCGAGCGATGGGTTTCGCTATGGATACGACGACAGTAACTTTTGGTGTTGGAGGCTTCACGTCCTCAAGTATTGGATCAAGCAATGGACTTGAATTGCTTAACATGGATTGTTAACCTTGGATTGGCTGAGCAGCGTCGAATGCGATCGACAGATGTTATTGCTCGGACACTTCCGAGCTCTTTGCTTATCGAGTCGGTGGAGGCAAAGACAAGGGGTGAGGCGTGTGAAGTTCGTCATCCTTGGACATCATGGGATGTCATAGGAGAAAGTGTGGAGCGTGCAGCTAGGACTGTAGGAGTTTTTCGCATAGTGGCGGTGGAGGTTGTTGATGGTGAGCAGAAGAAAACTGCTCCAGAGACTGCAAGATAGCAGTTAATGACTTCGTCTTCTATCTCTAGCATGATGACAGAGGATACTTGGGAGTCAGAGATTGGACCCAAGCTTATAAGAGAGGAGAGACGAAGAGTTCAGAGATTCTTGAAGAGATACGGAATTGTTTTACCTTTAGTATGAAGGATTTGGGTACCTTGAAGGGACCAGGTATACGAATCGACTTGACTAATGACACGTCAATCTTTCAAAGTCCTTATAGATACAATGACATGGAGAGAGCCTTGATCTAGAGTAGGACTCAAGACTTGTTGAAAGCTGGATTAGTGGACATGTCGCATGGAGAGTATGCATCTGCCACAGTTATGCTAACAAAGAATGATATGTATGACAACTACACGGATAGACGGATGTGTGAAGACTATCGTCTTATCAATCGACAGACGAAGTCCGATAAGTATGTCATGCCGACACCTGAGGAGATCTTTGATGAAGTGGGGCATGTGAAGATCTTCAGTACTTTGGATCTTCGAGCAGGACATCAAGTCCAAGGCAGCATTGTGGAGAATTGACTCTCACGGCAAGGATTGTTTGTATCAGTGGAGGTTCTTACCATCTGGGTTTGAAGAACGCCCCTGCTGAGTTCCAGAGGGTGATGGACAAGATCCTAGCATGATTGGATTTTGTCAGACGTTATATTGACGACATCTTAGTCTATAGTGCTACTGTGGAGGAGCACGAGAGACACTTACGAGATATGTACGAGCGATTGAGAGCTCATGGGTTGAAGTTACACCATGAGAAGTGTAAGTTCTTCCAGGAGTTGGTAGAGTATATGGGCCACACCATCTACCCAGGTGGGTTGGGTGTCCAACAGACAAAGGTTCAGACTATTGCACGTATCTCACGTCTCATAGATGTGAGTCGAGTTGGGACATTTATTGATTTGACAAACTTCTATCGTCGATACGTGAAAGAGTTTAATGCAATTGCAAAGCCATTGACCAAGCTGATGAAGGTGGACCAGGAGTGGCAGTGGAGAGATGAGTAGGAGAGCTTTTGTAGAGCTCAAGGATACGTTGACATGTGCTCCCATCTTGAGGAGATCCGTTAGGAGCATCCTTTCTAATTGCACACTGATTGGAGTATGTTGAGACTTGGAGCAGTGCTGACTCAACATGATGATGAGAAAAAAGAGTTTGTGGTGGCGTATGTCAGTCGCTTCAACAATTCAGCGGAGGTGAGGTACAGTTCGTACGAGGAGAGTGTGAGCTGTTGCACACTTCCGACGTTATCTGTTTGGGAACCTCTTTACTCTCATCACTGATCATCAGCCGCTCAAGTGGTTGATGGAGTCCGACAAGCTTACATGGAAGCTTGCACGATGGGCTCTTATCTTACATGAGTATGACTTCCAGGTAGTACATAAACTTGGAGTTGCATTAGGGTACATGTTGGAGTATCGGAAAGACAACATGTACTTCGAGCGTGAGATGATGAGAGAGTACAGATAGTGCCACATCTATCTCATAGGGCACAATTAGTACGACATGCCCATGAGGAGTTGGGACATTTTGGAGTGAAGCGTACGAATAGCTTACTCCAAACACAGTATTGGTGGCGTGGTATGCACGTTAATGTGCAGCAGTTTGTCGCATGATGTGTGATTTTTGATCGAGTATGAGTATCGTTTAATGCTCCTACTCCACAGTTACACCCTTTACCGATTATGAGGTTGGGTTACCCAGTTTGGATTTTGTGAGATCCTTATTATTGAGCGCAAGTCACCACCGGTATGTGTTGGTGATGGTGGAACACTTCTCCAAGTGGATTGAGTTGGTCACATTATCGGACAAGACGAGTGAAGGAACGACGTATGCGTTCTCAGATCGCATATGACTCGAATATGTGAGTGAACGCATGTTCTCAACGAGCAGAGACATTTCGGAGAGTTATGTCTATGGCTTTTGAGAATCTAACGATTGTTCAGCATAGAGACACGTTGCGATATGCGACTATTCAAGGAGGAGGTTATCAGCGATCGATTCGCAAGTTTCATCCTGACGATTATATCTATCTACAGCAGACTGCGTATATACATATAATGCAGTCTGCTGTAGATATATCTATCTACAGCATACTGCGGACGTGACCGCAAAGCGTACTATTTTACGAGTGCGTGAGATGTTATCTTCTGGAGTACTCATGTTAGAGTGCCGTGATGGTGTTGTTTGGAAGGACCATGTGCGTAATTGCGCGCCATGTCATTTTTCCAACATCGATGGTATCGTTGACCCAAGCTTAGCAGGCTTGAGGTGTATGTTATGTGGGTCTGTTGGTGGAGCAGCCCGTATGTTGGTGTGTGATGGTTGTTCTAGAGGTTGACACATGTCATGTTTGACTCCTATAGTGACGCGTGATTTCTCCTTTTGCCCATTTAGTATACAAGATATTGTTCCCACAGAGGATTTGCACAAGTATCGTTGCTCTAAGTTCTAAGATCTGTTCAAACACACAAACACATGGGTTTTGTCTAGAAATCCCGTCTTCTCACAAAACCACACGACTTCTAGACCCTTCAGAAGGTGCTCTGGACCTAAACAAACAACTACCACCTAAAATATCACACACTTATCTACAGGGAAGCTCGGGAAGACGTGTCTTGCTTCCAGATCACTTCTTCTAGTCTTCTCAACACAGTCTTCCCGAAGCAATCTTCGGCTTACGGGGGTTCAACTCGACTTCTCACACCTCCAGAAGACTGCTCCTGCTTCGTAGAAGTCGAACTAGCAACGTCTGCCGCACATTGTTCTTCCAAGTCTCAACGGGTTAGATTAATCACAAGGTGTATGCCCCATGTAGCCTTCCCAGGCTTCTGTCTACGGAAACGGTCTTCCTGCATTTCGCGCACCTACCGTCTTGTTGCGCCAGCGGAAGCTCTTGCTCAGTAGATCACGAAATTTACACCGCTAACCTGCAAACACAATCACAAGTTAGCGTCCATGCACCACTTACCTTATCTCAGTTTGATCCGGACCGGAACCAGACCGTCTCCCTAATCATCAAGCTCAACAATCCTAAGTCCCGAGCTAGACCCGTCTAGGTCGGTCTCAAAACATGAGCAAGTCACAAGATGACTTGGGACGGACTTCCCATAAAGTCCAAGGTTCTAAACGGTTCCTCCAGCACACCTAGCGGTCCAACCGTCTATGATGTCCGTTGTAGAGTTGAGAGTTTTCCTCGGGAAGGGCGGAACTTTCTGGCTGTGATATGATCGTGAAGGTTGTGGGAAGACTACTTAGGAAAGTGCTGGGCTTCAGGCTCTTGTTGTTTACTATCCAGAGGTAGGCTTCAGGTCATAAGGGGCACTATAAACCTTCACACAGGTCGAATGGATCCTCTAGTATGTTCAGGAAGTGAAAATCAGATCAGACTAACAGTAATAAGGTTCACCAGCGAACTTTAACAGTCAAGAATCAGAAACTAAGATGGTTTAGGCTTCAGAACTTCTCCTACATGTAAATGAGGTCCTACTGGATACACATACGAAGTTTCAGCTTGAGATCAATTCAGAGCACCGAGATATGGTTAGAAACTTTCTGAACAGAAAAATTATGGCAATTTCTGGTACCCAAATAGCTACTTAGACCAATAACAGGAAATTGGCTCGATCACTTTCGAAGATTCTTACAGGATTTTGAGTTCACAGCTTGCTGAACACCCGTGTGAAGTTGGACCTCCTGATTGTACACAGAACTCCAGATCTCGTTCTCTGAAGTTGCTGCTCTAGATTGAGAGCTTTTCAGGCCCCCTCAGCTTCAGCGGCCGCCCTGAATTACTCAGTCACTCCAATCACTTGAAAGTTTTTGGACAGTCATAGCCCTGATGACAGTGAACGCAACCATGAAGGTTTGAAGCGATTTCCTCAATTCTGCTGCAATTGACACTCAAAATCCCAAATCCAACAAAAGTGATGTAGTTTTGGCACAATCCGAACTTCAATTGGACATAACTCCTTGTTTATTGATCCAAATCGATCAAGAATTTCACTGACAGTGCTTAGCTCGACGAGCTCTATCTCCCTGTGCTCTCAGATTTCGCAGTGCCCTTACCAATTGCTCGAAATCCACTCTAGAGCTCTGTTTCTAAACTTAGAGTTTTACAAAAGACAAAAATGGACCAATGGGAGTTCATAGCTCCACTTGACTGTCCTTTTGTGCCTTAAACTACCTAGTAACTTATCTACACTCATAGGCTACCACGTCAAGCCCCCTAGAGTGCCAGCGTAAAACTTAAACTACCTAAAATGACACGTAGCCCCGAAAAATAACTTAAATCAGCTAGAAAGCGTGCATGGACGACACGCAAATACAACCCATGAGCGTAAACCCTATCAACATGGTAATCAACCTACTAAGACTCAAAATATATAACATTTTCCAAAAATGGACTTCTTTGAGGTCTTAACTTCACTCAGAGAGACTAACGCCTGACAGAGAAGTGAATCATTTACTATGTGAAATGATTCACATCACGACATCCACCCCTTCCAAACCTGCACATCCTCCGGTATGTGGCAATCTCCTCAATCTTCTCTTTGATCTTCATCGTCATCGCTCTCCTCCGCCTCAGCCTCATCAGACACTGGGACATCTTCGTCTCTTGTTGTCCTCTGCTCTGACTCTAGAAAGTTGAATAACTATGGAGGAGATGTCCTCATCTTGCTAACTTCCTTGTTGTCATTGTCGCCGTTTGAAGAGATCCAGTAATTTGTTTGCATGTTCCAGATTCTTCCTCTAGTACCCAAGTTGCTTCGTTCAAATGGTATCCATGTCATTTGACCAAGTACTCCGTTCGGTTAGATTTATATCGTGATCGCTAAATAGTCTCCATCTCGTTTTCTGCTTCGTCTTGCACAACATCAGATTGAGACCTGAAAACTTGTTTATGCTTCGGACGCAAATCATCCTTGAAGTACTTCTTTAACAAAGAAACATTGAAGGTAAGATGCAACTACCACTCGAGAGGAAGATCTAACATATAGACATCTTCGTGTGGATTCTTGACAATGACCAAAGGTCCCGCAAACTTTTTGCCTAAGTTTCTCTTCAAACCTATCCAAGAAATTGTTTCCCAAGACGTATGGATATCATCTATCTTGTACACCGTCAAGTTCTATGTGAACTCCAACTTCCCACACGCAAGTCATACGTCAAATACCACTTCAGAAGTTTGATACGTCTTGCCCTTGGCAAAGCGCACCTGAATAAGCTTGTATGTCTTGGAGTTAGACATGCCTAACTTCTTCACCAACTTCGGACTTATGAAGGAGTGGGTCGCTCCTGTGTCCACAAGGAAAGTAACATCACGGTTAGCAACTTTGGCTTGTAGAAACATCAGTCTCGGAGTCTTCTTTGTGGTTCTCAAGGTGTCGTGCGCATACACATCGCTACACAACATACATCGCTGTCAGAGATACATCCCACATACACATAACACATGGACGATCTCATACACATACACACGTGTACCACAATGTTAAACGGTATGTACTCACTCCACCATGCCAGCTGGCACTAAACAATCACTAAAGTCCAGCCAAATCCATTCTGTGCTCGTAGTGACTCTAGATTGCACTCACAAAGACTATCCACCATAGCTAGGAGCTTGAAGGCTCAACTTGAAGAACTAAGATCTCCAAGCCCTACCTGCGAAGTATATCCCTAGTGGGCCATCCCAAGAACTAACGGCATTAACGGCCCTACCGGGATTCGTCACTCCGCACTCGGTCAACCTAGCCAAGGTGTCTAACTGACGTGACAGCTGTTGTGCACATACACATCACTACACACATACATCGAGGTCAGAGGTACACCACACATATACATAACACATGGAAGATCTCATACACATACACAAATGTATCACATCGTCCCCCTAACTGACGGTTAGGTCCCTCTAATTCCAGATAGCTCCATATTCCATCTACGAGATATACACCTTCATGGGTACAAGGATCATGAGGTCGGGTGCTACATCGTCCCCTCGTTAGTCGCCTGTCTGCAATCCATACCACGTAAAGATCTAATCGACTATCTCTACTATATACATCGAGGACAAACCCACCGTCTAGTAAGAACAACATTGAGAGGTGGAGTTGTGGTGCCCATAATTTACAAGATGTACGAACTTTTGAAATTTTTGAAGTCAATCACATGTCTGTGTAATTAAAATAACCTTGTTGCTTAAGAATACATCTTGCTTAGAAGGAAGATGGCCTTAAGAACTTTTTGTAAGAGAAGTCGACTTCTTCCGAGAAGACGTCTTCCCGACCAGGAAGACGAAAGACGGAAGACGGAAGACGCGTGTCTTCCAGAAGACAGTAACCGTGACTACATAGGCCTAACTGCACACCACCTAGTAGGAGGGTACGTGTACCTACTAGGTAGCCCAAGGTAGTAGGTAGGTAAGGTAGGTCGAAGAACCCATAACTACGCGAGAAGATACGGGAGAAGCGCATTAGTGCAGAATCATCACCTGCTTCCCGCATAGAAGGCATTAGCACAGAAGATCGAGTTAGGAGGTACCGCATTGAATTAGGAGGTGCCGAATTGAGTGAGGAGGGTCAGCAGAGTGAAATCGGGGTCAGCGAGGATCGAATTGCAGCTAGAGAGAAAGTAAGGACGAATTTCTGAGAGTAGGAAGGAGTGAAGGAACGACAAATCGTACAAGTAGCAACTTGAGGCGATTTGAGCCGAAGGTATTTTGTGGAAATAAATAATTTGTTTCTTAGAAATTGTCTAAGTGTATTGGTTGTGCAGGCTATGACTAGTTGTGATCAGATGCTTAAGATGTTGCAAGAGGAGGACCGAAGCACACTCAAAGAAAGCGAGCTGATTTGGATAAGCATCTAAATCAAGACTAAGTCTTGAAGTCAAGAGTTAGGTTTGCCTTAGCGTTGATAAAGTAAATATGAATTTATATACTTGTCTTGGGGCTTGGGGTGATCTTACATTGTCATTTTCTAACTGCAAGATAAACTTAGTCGCACGTCTAAGTCAAATCAGGTTGCAACCAGAAAGTGAGCTCTGGGAGACACCCGTGTGAATATTTATAAGTTAGCAAGTTAGAGTCTTAAGTAGAATATTTAGAAATTGTCAACTAGTTTTGTTTAGGGATGATCAAAAAGTTAGGCTTTCTCGAGACTAGTTGGAATTTTCTAAGTGTTCTAACGATAACTTAAGACTCAAGCCAAGAAGAGAATTGCAATAATTCTAATTCAATAATTGCCATAATTCTGGCGCAATTATTTGACTACGTATTTTGAACTTTGCGTTAACTTAATCATTGTTGATGAGGGCATCAACCTCCAAAGTGGGGATGAATGTCGCGACCCTCAGTCTCAAGATCGGGCGCAGACGCAAACAATAGAAACCTAGTGGATTGCGCTAGGTTGTGAATGTTACAAGTAGGACTTCACGGCTTGTCGAGAAGTCGAGAATAGATGAACCTTAAGTGGTTTTCTGAACCAAGTTGGAACATTAGGTTAGGCATAAGGACCTATCCCAAGCCGACCCCAGACGTACACTGACTTAAGGAGGCAAGTCCGGAAACAGATCAAAACATAAATATGAGATATAGTTTTGAGACGTGAGTCTGCGACGTGGGATCGAGACATGGATCTGATGCAAACGGATCGTGGTTTGAACGCTGATCCGAACCACAAGGTCCAAGTCTGGCGCTGGACCACGGTTCCTCATAAAAATCCCAAGTGTTGGAGCTCCAGCGACGTTTTGGATCATGGATGGAGCTCCAAGTAAGACCTCGAGGCGATTAAGGTTAAGGTATCATTTGAACGGCCTCTACGAGAGCTTATCAATGATATATAGAACTCCTCGAACTGACCTCAGAGCTGAGAATTATGACCGGTCCCGTGATCAAATTGTGATATAATTTTCAGGGACCAAAGAGGAGAGCGGGCATGTCGATCCTCAGAAGTATATATGAGGGGAGCTCGATGCCTAGGTGGGCCAAGACAAGTCATCCGACTCTAGAGTTCAGCGGATGGACTCTGAGAACATGAGATGATGGCTGGGTCAGTACCTAGGCGCGTTCTGGTCTAGACTTGGACGTCTGGACTTAAGAACAACCCAAGGGCTAGGACAAGACTAGGGAACGAGACGGCTGGTTAGATCATCATTCAGGAGCCTGGACCAAGACGAACTTCACGGATGACTGGACCGCTAGATGTGCTGGAGACATCATTTAGGACCTTGGACTTTATGGGAAGTTCGTCTTAAGTCATGTTGTGACTTGCTCATGTTTCGGGATCGACCTAGCCGGATCAAAGTCGAGACTTAAGGAATGTTGAACTTGAGAGTTAGGGAGACGGTCTGGCTCTAGTCTAGACCAAACGAGACAAAGATAAGTGGTGCATGAACGCTAACATGTGATTGTGGTTTGCAGGTTAGCGTTGTGAGTTTTGTGATCTACTGAGCAAGAGCTTCTGCTAGCGCAACAAGGTGATAGGTGTGTGAAAGGTTGTCCTTACCTTGACCGTCCTAGTAGAGGTTATGTGAGCTTTGTAGGAGCGGGGTTAGGCAGGTTGGCGTCACGTGTGGTGATGAGTTTTTGACGCTCTAGTTAGAGCTTAGTGTTCACGATTGAGACGAGGGTTGTCATCACGGAGGTCTACAGAGGTTCCGACGGAGATTCAGTTGTAATAAGCAGTAGGTTCACACAGAGTGGTGTGAGGTACCAATCAGTAGCAACGGTCTCATCGACAGAGAATATCCATTCGGACGAAGATGTGGTTGGAAGTACACACAGCGTTGTCACACCATTGTTGTGAGACATGGACGAGATCTATGAGGTCACGAAGGATCCTCGACGATACTCGGATACGCTGGATATCATTGAGCTAGATGACTTCATCCAAGAGTTTGACAATTGGTATTATCTGCAGCAAATGCGGAACCCACAGCTGTTCACATCCTTTATGACAGACGGGCCACCTATGGATGATTATCATAAGTTCAGACGGGACTACAGCATGGAGATTGAGTTGTGGAGATAACATTGATCTTCCAACTATGTTTCTGTCACTACTTGTGCAGTTTTGGGAGGTATAACACATGCGAGTTCGGATGCCAATAGCAGTGGTACATCCACGAGTGACAGAATATCTACCAGCGGTGCATCCACTAATAGTGGAGCAGGGGTAGTATGAGCGAGATACCACTAGGGTTTAACCCTTTGGTTCAGTTCTTCTAGTGTTTGAGGAAGAACTGTCAAAATGTGCGGATCGATAAGTTGAGGAGTCTGCATGAGTTCTAATGGAAGACTGGAGAGAGCCTACACGAGACGTATACTCGCATGAGGCGGTTGATCCGTGGTACTCAATAGATGACGGAGGCACAAGCAATTCTGATATGAGATACTAGACCGAGAGCTATGTAAGAGAGTTAGAGATACGACTCATTTTAGAGACACCGCTCCGAAGTTGACGATTGTCTTTAGTTTGACTGAGCGGATTGAGCTCAACATGGTGGAGGAGAGGATGGTGACTGCTGGGTGAGTAGGAAGGTGTCACATGGGATGACCACCTCTATTCGGAGACCACAGACTACACATCAAGGTGGTAGAGATCGTGTTGAATAGTCACGATCTTATGCATGTGTTGGAGGACCTAGTGGGTAGAAGCTCATGTTGTCCTTCTCTAGCTTGCAGCAAGTGGGTCCTTGTTGGATGTGTGATGTTCTTCATAATCACAAGGAATGCACACAAAAGAGAGGTGGTTATGAGACTTATGAGATGTCTCATGTGATGCCTAGGTAGTGTGAGCATTGCGAGTGACTATGTCACAGTAGTGACCATTGTTTTGATCTCCACCTCGAGCTATGACAAGAGAAGGCTGATCGTGAACGAGACGGAGGAGCTCATGAAGACCATGGTGGTCGAGTTGGAGATAGAGGTCTAACGCTCGAGAGAAGACTAGTCGGTCCACCGTCCGCTACGACGTCAAATGCGGGTATGGCTACTCGGATTGAGCAGTTGGAGCATAAGATAACTAGTATGGTTATGACTCAGTGGAGATCCGGTTTGGGAACAAAGACTTCCATGTCTTATGAAGGAAAAGGAGTTGACTTTGACTTCATGGCTGGTTTGGTGCCGATTGAGACATCTATGATAGTGACTCGAGGTGCAGTACATGTCTTTGAACCACGAGGTGCATCGGTGGAGTTGGATCCATAACACGGAGAGGCTGGTAGGCAAGCTAGGCTTCTTTAGTCATTCATGTTATCGAAGGCGTTGAGAACCGCGTCTATGGTTCCTAAATAGTCTACCGATGATATAGTGGAGTTGGATGCATCGATATCTAGGACGTCAAACCCTCGACGTTCATGGATGCGACGTCAAACTTGATGTTGAGGGCGGTTACAACAGTTCTGCGAGTCTCACTATTTTCAGCCACAGATATGAAGACATTGAGAATAAGCTTGGCTCCAGTGTTCTAGTTGATGGCCATGCTCAATGCGATGATGTAGTTATCTCGTGCTGAGGTGTTCAGCAAGAGATGATAGATGTGTCCATGGAGTCGAGGATCAAGACGACTATCAATGGTACTTGGTCAGCAACGACAACCAGGTTAGATGAGTTACCAACTAGACTGGCGATTGACCGTGCTGGTTTGGCATCATGTGTGATGTTGTCGAACAACAAAAGTGATATCTTCTGTTTGGTGGCACCTTCATGGAAGGTGTATCGACCGTAAAAAGTCTTGTTAGACTTTGGAACCTAACCTTTAATGTTGGAGAAGACGGCATGCATTGGTCTGAGGAAGTGCGAGATAAAGAGATGTCCATTCCAGCTGCATACATCTCTAGATGGATCAAGGGATACAACTCTATATATGACACACGAGATGCTGACGATGTGATTTTGATAAGATCATCTCACAGATGGCTCTATGAGAGGACCAAGGTCATCATTACGGTCTAGAGTCTTATGACGTATTGGTTGGAGATGTTGTGTTATACCCTGAAGTTCGATAAGTATACCATGTTGACACTTGAGGGAGATCTTTGATGCAGTGGGGTATGTGAAGGTCTTTAGTACTTTGGACCTTCGAGCATGGTAACATCAATTGCCGGTGAGAGAGGAAAATAAGTCCAAGCATTCTTGAGAATTCACTCTCATGGCAAGGAGTGTTTGTATCAGTGACGGTTCTTACCATTTGGGTTGAAGAAAGTTCCTGCTGAGTTTCACAGAGTGATGGACAATATCCTAGCAAGCTTGAATTTTATTCGATGTTATATTAATGACATCTTAGTCTATAGTGTTATAGTGGAGTAGCATGAGAGACACTTACGGAATGTGTTCGAGCGGTTGAGAGCTAATGGGTTGAAGTTACACCTTGGGAAGTGCAAGTTCTTTCAAGAGTTGGTAGAGTATAAGGGTCACACCATCTATCCAGGTGGGTTGAGTGTTTAACAGACAAAGATTGAGGCTTTTGCACGTATCACGTCTCAAAGACGTGAGTCGAATTCAGGCATTTGTTGGTTTAGCAAACTTCTATCATCGATATATGAAGAGGTTTGGTGCAATTGCAGAGTCATTGACCAACCTGATGAAGGTGGACCAAGAGTGAGCTTTTATAGAGCTCAAGGATATGTTGACATTTGTTCTCAACTTGAGGAGACCCGTTAGGGGACGTCCTTTCTAATTGCACACTGATTGGAGTATGTTGAGACTTGGAGCAGTGTTGACTCAACATGATGATGAGTCAGCACTAGTATGACTATGGCTCAACGGAGATCTGGTTGAAGAACAAAGGCTTCCACATCTTACGGAGGAGAAAGGAGTTGACTTCGAGTTCATGATTGGTGTGGTGCAGATTGAGACATATACGGTAGTGACTCGTGGTGCAGTACATGTCTTTGAGTCATGAGGTACGTCGGTGGAGTTGGATCCACAACATGGAGAGGCTGGTAGATAGTACATGCTTCTTCAGTCATTCACGCTATCAGAGGTCTTGTCTATGATTCTTACGATGATGTAGTGGAGTTGGAGACATCGACATCCAGGAATGAAGGTGATGCGAGTCAACTCTCGACGTCTGTGGATGCAACGTCAAACTCGATGTTGGGGATAGCTACAGTACTTCTGCGAGCCCCACTGTTTTCAACCATGGATATGAAGGCATTGGGAGGATGTTTGGCTCTAGTGTTCTAGTTGACGGCCATGCTCAGTGAGAACGAGGATGTAGTCATCTCTAGAGCTGAGGTGGTTCAGCGAGAGACGATAGATGTGTTCATGGAGTCAAGGATCAAGACGGCCATCAGTGGTACTTGGCAAGTAGCGACTGCTAGGTTAGATGACTTACCAGCTAGGCCGGCGATTGACCATGTTGGTTTAGCACCAGGTGTGGTGTTGTTGGACAACAGAAGTAGTATCTTCTGTTTGGTGACACCTTCAGGGAAGGTGTATCGACCGTAGAAAGTCTTGTTAGAGCCCAGTCGTTGATGTTAAGAAAGACGGCGTGCATTGGTTTGGGTCTAAGGAAGTCCGAGGTAGAGAGATGTTCATTCCAGCTGCAGATATCTATAAGGAGATCAAATGATACAGCTCTACACACGTGACATGTGAGATGTTGACAATGAGAGTTCGATCAGATCATCTCATAAATGGCTCTATGGTGAAGGTCAAGGTCATCATTACGACCTTGGAGTCTTATGACGTATTTGTTGGAGAGGCTGTGTTATACCTTATGGGATTTGTGATCGACTATTAGACGGAGATAACATCTTATAGATCAAGTTGATAGTCTGGTGAGAGACGAGTGAGCCGCTTACTAATGCGATTCAGTGTTAGAGTGAGGACAACGGAGCTTACATCAAGGACGATGACATCAGTTGTAGAGTTCAATTCAGTCAGCACTTGATCGGATGATGTCTATGCGGAGGATACTTCGGTCTTTGAGAAGGTGGAAGACATGCTTAGCATGACTAAAGTAGTACCATTTGTCTTGGATGTTCCACTATGGAGTTTGAGTGGAGAATTGCAGCAGTATGCTGATCGGTTGGTGTAGCAGGCTTGGAGTGAAGCCTTTGTATCGCTACTAGAAGAACATAAAGTTGTTCATGCTATTGACCATGTGACCTTATCACCGTTGGATACGACTCTCATTGTATGACAGTATCCAAAGGAGGGTGTGTGTGTGCTGGAGCTGTTTGGAGAGATCAACACAAGTTTGGATGTGATAATGCAAACAAGCATGCGAGTATATAGAGACTTGTATGTGAAGAGAGATGAGATTGCGAGACGTATCTCATTGCATTATGTGACACGCTTGGTGCAGAGATATCTTGAGTTGTTGTCTATATCAACCATCAGAGGATACCAACAAGCTGTACCGTCAGATATTTCACTACTGGGGGCACCATTCACTTGGTGATAGCCGAGTGACCATGTCATGATCACACGCGTGCTGGAAGAAATTAGGGTTAACATGACTCGAGATCTAGTATATTTTGGGACATGTTACGGATCTTATGGCATCTATAGATGCACAAAGTGGATTTTTCAACGTACATCTTGGAGAACGTTCTTTTGTTGGGTGATGCTCATACACAGATGATGACGAGTGTGTACCAAGTGCTGTCTTGGGTTGGACTGGCAGTGCTGTTAGATGTAACGAGAGTGGATCTCGTGCACATAATCCACGGTTGTGGTGGACGAACTTGTTATCGAGAGAGGTGCTTAAGCGCGTACATGATGGAGTGAGACGACTAGCACACCTCACGGTTGATGACATTTTGGATGTAAGATTACGATCTCAAGTAATGAGAGTCGTTGATAGGTCATCCATAGTAGTGGTGAACTTAGTGAGACGACACATGACAGCATTACTCACTTTGGTGAGCTTTCTAGCGTCACATGCTTACGAAGATAGAAGACATGGGCTTGTATGGGATGTTCAATTATAGCAGTTGGTGGAGCCCAATGTCGATGAGAGAGAGCGAGCAGATTTCTCTACGAATACGACGGCATTAGCTTCGATGTCGGAGGCTTCACGTCATCAGGTGTTGGATCAAGCAATGGATTTGAATGCTTCACGTGGATTGTTAGCTTTGGATTGGCTGAGTAGTGATAATACGATCGACGGGTGTTACTGCTAGTTACTGAAGTTACTTGGACATCATGGGATGCATTAGGAGAGAGTGCGGAGCTTGCAGCTAGGACTACAAGAGTTTTATGCACAGTGGAGGTTGTTGGTGGTGAGCAGAAGGAAACTATTCTAGAGGTTGCAAGATAGCAGTCAACGACTTCGTCTTCTTTCTCTAGCATGGTAACAGTGAATACTTGAGAGCTAAAGATTGGACCCAAGCTTATAGGAGAGGAGAGACGAAGAGTTCAGAGATTCCTGAAGAGTTACAAGAATTATTTTTCCTTCAGTATGAAGGATTTGGGTATCTTGGAGAGACCAGGTATACGGATCGACTTGGCTAGTGACACGTCAATTTTCCGACGTCCTTACATGTACAGTGACATGAAGAGAGCTTTGATCCAGAGTAGGACTCAAGACTTGTTGGAGGTTGGGTGGTGGAGATATCGCATGGAGAGTACGCATTTGTCACAGTTATGTCATCAAAGAAGGATATGTATGACAACTACACGAATAGGTGGATGTGTGGAGACTACCGTCTTATCAATCGGTAGATGAAGTCCAATAAGTATGTCATTCTGACACCTGAAGAGATTTGATGCAGTGAGACATGTGAAGGTCATCAGTACTTTAGACCTTCGAGCAGGGTATCATCAGTTGTCAATGAGATAGGTCCAAGACAACGTTTTTGGGAATTGACTCTCACGGCAAAGATTGTTTGTATTAGTGACGGTTCTTATCATTTGGGTTGAAGAACGCCCCTACTGAGTTCCAAAGGGTGATGGACAAGATCCTAGCAGGACTAGATTTCGTTCGATGTTATATTGACGACATATTAGTCTATAGTGCTATAGTGGAGGAGCACGAGAGACACTTACAAGATGTGTTCGAGCGGTTGAGAGCTCGTGGGTTGAAGTTACACCTTGAGAAGTGTAAGTTCTTCTAGGAGTTGGGTGTTCAATAGATGAAGGTTGAGGTTATTGCACGTATCTCATGTCCCACAGATGTGAGTCGGATTTGGACATTTGTTGGTTTGATGAACTTCTATCGTCGATACTTGAAAGGGTTTATTGCAATTGCGAAGCCATTGACCAAGCTGATGAAGATGAACCAGGAGTGGCAGTAGGGAGATGAGCAGGAGTGAGCTTTGTAGAGCTCAAGGATAAGTTGACATCTGCTCTCATCTTGAGGAGATTCGTTAGGAGGCGTCCCTTCCAAGTGCACATTGATTGGAGTATGTCGAGACTTGGAACAGTGCTGACTCAGCATGATGATGAGAAAAAAGAGTTTGTGGTGGCGTGTGTCAGTCGTTCCAACAATCCGATGGAGGCGAGATATAGTTCGTATGATGGAGAGTGTTTGATAGTAGTGTGGGTTGTGGCACGCTTCTGACGTTATTTGTTTGAGAACCCCTTTACTCTCATCACTGATCACCAGCCACTCGAGTGGTTGATGGAGTCTGACAAGCTTATAAAAAAATTTGCATGATGAGCTCTGATCTTACAAGAGTATGACTTCAAGATAGTGCATAGACCTAGAGTTGCAAACCTAGATGCCGATGGGTTGAGTCGCAACTCATGCACGAGTCTATAAGATCAGAATGGAGCTCGACGACATGACGAGGTTGATGAGGAGATAGTGACAGGGTGACATCGCATCTGTCTTTCTTTGTGTGTTGGTCATGAACTCTAGTATGGAAGGTCAGGTCGCATCTTTCTCAGGTCAAAGAATAAATTGTGAGTCCCCGGAACCAGAGGGTGGAGATGATGTTCTAGATCAACGAGATATCCATGACGATGTGACAAAAATGGAGTATACACGTGCTGGCGTGGTGGTAGACATAGTAAGTACTAAGGAGCAAGATAGTGTCTTCCCACGAGCGAAGAGATTTCGATGAGAAGGACGACATGTACTAAGAATGTGAGACAATGAGAGAGTACAGATAGTGTCACATCCATCCCAGAGGGCACAGTTAGTACGACATGCTCATGAGGAGAAGCATACACATAGCTTACTCCAAAGACAGTATTGGTGGCGTGGTATGCACATCGATGTGTAGCAATTTGTCGCATGATGTGTAGTTTGTGATCGAGTATGAGCATCATTTAATGCTCCTACTTCATAATTACACCCCTTATCGATTATAGGTTAGATTATCGTTGGAGTTTGGATTTTATGAGACCTTTGCCTTTGTCCGTACGTGTTGGTGACGGTGTCGTGATGTGAATCATTTCATATAGTAAATAATTCACCTCTCTGTCAAGAGCTAGTCTCATCGCGCTGATCACTGTTGTCGCGTTACTTGACGATTACATGTTACACTTCTACTCCGACATTTGAGTTTATTAGTCCTTGAAGTTAACTCAATATTACTTCTAGCCCTTTACGCATTTGTTTGACACTTTTTCATATGGTGTTAACATTGTTATGTTATATATTTTTTGTCCTTGTAGGTTGACAGTATGTTATTTATCTTGTTCAAGCATTCGTACGCTTGTGCAAGTGATTCCATTTTTATCTACGTTGTTCAAAGTTCATAACTTAGGTTTACCATGTTGATAGAGTTTAAGCTCATGGGTTGTACTTACATGTCGCCAATGCATGCTTTCTAGCTGGTTTAAGTTATCTTTCAGGGTTACATATCATTTTACATGTTTTCGTAGATAGTTTAAAGTTTACGCTGGCACTTTAGAGACTTGACATGGTAACTTATGTGTGAAATTAAATTACCACGTGGATTGAGACATAAAAGGACAGGGGAATGAAGCTATGAACTCCCATTGATCTATTTTTGTCCTTTGTGAAACTCTAAATTTGGAAGTAGGGGACTTAAGGGGAGTTTGAGCTTTTGATATATACATTCAAAAATCTGAGAAGACAGGAAGATAGAGCTTGTCGTGCCAGTCACTATCAGTGAAAGTTTCGATTGATTCTGAGTAATAAATAAGGAGTTATGTCAATTTGAAGTTCGGATTGGGGCGGAGTTGTGATGTTGGGACAGAATTGCATCACAACTGATGATTTTTGGGTTTTTGGTGTCAATTGCAGCAGAATTGAGATAATTGCTTCAAACCTTCGTGATTTCATTCACTGTCAGCAGGGCTACGACTGTCCAAAAAGTTTCATGTCATTGAGTGAGTGAGTAATCCAAGGCGACCGTTGAATTAGAGAGGGTCTGAAAAGCTCTCAATCTAGAGCAGCAACTTCAGAGCTCGAGATCTGGAGAACTGTACAATCAGCAAGGCAAATTTCACAGAGATGTTCAGCATGCTGTAGGCTCCAAATCTTGTAAGAATCCTCGAAAGTTATCGAACCAATTCTCTGTTCTAGGTCAAAATAGTTATCTGGGTATCAAAAATTGTCATAATTTTCTTACTCATAATGTTTTTGTCCACATCTCAGTGCTCAGATTTGATCTCAGGCTGAAAGTTCGTATGTGTGTTTAGTAGGGCCTCATTTACATGTATGAGAAGTTTTGAAGTCTAAGCCATCATATATTTCTTATTCTTGAGTGATAAAGTCCACTATTTGACCTAATTACTACTAGTCAGTCCTTATTTTCATTTTCAGAACATATAAGCGGAGCCAACAGACCTGTGTGAGTGTTTATAGTGCCACCTTACAACCTGAAGCCTATCTTTTGAGTAAACAACCACAGCTAGAAACCCAACGCTTTCCTAGGTAGACGTATCACAGTCTCCATGATCGTATCACAACTAGAAGGTTCTGCCATTCTCGGGAAACTCTCACCTCGACATCTTGTGCTTCCACTGAGAGCTCTTGGGGTGATTGATCGCGGAGGTTGAGATTCTTATACAAAAAGAGATAGATCGCAATAGCGGAAGTGCTGCTACTACCTCTACGGCTGGAGCATCAATATCTACTACTGCACCTTCAGTTGCACCTACGTCTTCTACATCGACATCTGCATCTGGTCTGGATACAACTGAGATCTTGAAGACGCTTGCGGCCCTGGTCCAACAACATCCGATCGTTGGAGAGGGTGAGTTAAAATCCACCAAGGCTTTACAAGCGATTGTGAATAGATGTGGAAGGTTTGAGGGTAGAGATATTTCTAGATATCATGTGAGTATAGAGGAGAGATGAAACTGATTAGATTTACTGATGCTGAGATTATAGCCAGTTTCAAGTTAGCTGTGATTCGTGAATTGTGAGATCAAGTTAGGGATGTGTAGAGAAGAAATCTTGGTATCTGGATGAGTTTTGAGCGATCTCTTCGAGAGGAGTTTCTTGAAGAGGATTCAGAGAGAGTTATCAGGAGAACGTTTCTAGACTGGGTTGAGCAACAACCTGGTTGTATGATGAGCATGAATGAATTGTTGAGAGAGTTTGATCGAAGATACCGACAACTTTGAGCGAATAACCTTAGATGTCAAAAGAACATATCTTTTTCTACAAGCTACCGATGATGCTACGGCAGATTCTGTTATGTTTTATGTTGATCGATCGGCTGAAGGAGATGTTACCACTGACTGGAGAAGAGTCGAGGATGATGCGGCTGTACTAACGAGATAGAGACGAGGAAGAGTGGCTGTAAGGGGACGTTTGCTTGCAGAAGTGGCTCCTCAACCTCATGCTGTTCTTCAAGTATTGCAGCCTCCGGCTCCTGCTCCCAGACTTGTTGTCTCGATTGCAGTTCTTTTGATGTCAATTGTGTCAGTTCCTGCACAAAGAGCACATGTTTAAAGACCTACGGAGAATCATTGTCAGCATTAGATCGAAGACCTTATCCGGTAGATGCATGAGTTGAAAGTGGAGCTAGCCGGCTTGCAGAGAGGGCAGCCACCGACGCCTGCTACTGCACGTTCAGGAGGTGCTCTTGTTCATAGATGTATATGGTGTGACAGTCTTGATCATTTTTGAGGAGACAGTCAAGAGCTCACATCTGCTTTGCGAGATGGTATGGTTCGCGACCAGAACGATAGACTACACCTTTCTTCTACTGGAGAGTTGTTGAGCACGCATTTTGGACGAGGAGGCATGAGGAGTCTATCTCAGATTGCGGCTGCAACGGCAACTACATTAATGGCACCGTTGGTAAATTCTGATGTATATGCTGGGCATATCAAAGTCTTTTCTATGCCTACGTTGCTAAATAGGACTGCTGAGAAAAGTATTGCTCCAGTTCCTTATGAGATATTGAAGAGAGGAGCCTAGTCTATTCGTAAGATCACAAGGTAAGGAGATCTTGTGGACGCTACTTCTATCAAAGCATTCTTAGATGCGGATAGACACGTTCATTAACAAGATGCTTCTGTGGAGGAAAAAAGACGGCGAGAAGCCTATGAACTTGATATTGGAGTTCTTGAGGAACTGGGGATAGACGGAGAGTCACAAGGAGGAGAGCAGCTTCTCCAGAGGACATCCCTTCTACTACTCAAACTCCTCCACCTACACCAGGTCTGATGGAGGACGTGCAGAGGTCCTAGCAAGAGTCAACGACTGCTAGAAGGCGGTTTATTGTCCAAGAGAAGGAGAAGAGACCAACCTACAAGTTGACTGCTGATATTGAAACTTCTACTAATCTCAAGAGCATCTTGGAGCAGATGATAATGGATGCGTGAATCGAGTTTTCTCTTCGAGAGGTGATCTTCACCTTCACGTTAAGACAAGCGTCATATAACTCACCCTTCTAGTTGTTTGTAGCACATAACCCAACCATGGTTCAATTTGATAGACCACTGACCTCTCTCGTACACCTCTCGTGACATGATGTTGATCTCAGATCCGTGATCAACTAAAGCATCAACAGGTTCAGATAGACTTCCAAGACGAACTCGTGCAGCAGTCGTGGGACGAACTCCTGAAAATGCACCTTCTTGAATTCTGCATCATTCACAGAAGCTCCTACCACATCTATCATTTGACTTTCTACTTGTTCGGATATCACATGTCTCTTGTGCTTGATGATGTCGATGATCAGTTCGTGGAACTCCCTCTTTGCAATACAAGTGATGTGGATATAGATCAGCACTTCTTCGTGTAGTCTTCTTCTTCATATCTTATGATACTTGGTCAGCTTTATATCACTGCAATTCGAATAGAGATCAAGGTGATGAATGACGGATGTCATTATGCTAGGATCCGTAGTCCAGATGATATGCGTTCTATGCAGTTTCTAACCATACGTATGAATCACGAACGAAATCGACAGACTTTGTGAGATTCTCTTATCTGTAGGAGTAAGGGTTTTCAAAAACCACTCTTGTAGGACGAGATAGCAAGAGTGATGGATCTATTGCTACTATGGTCTCGCTTGAGCAGCTTGAGGGGTCACAAGAGGCTGGTGAAGGATTGCTCAAGATTCAGAGAGTAGCTATATTGTACATAGTTGGAAATCTAGTTTGATGACTTTCAGTTCTGACGATTGGAGTGAGTTCATGCGAGTAGAGGATCTGACTGAGAAGAGTAGAAGGCAGATGGAGAAGTATGTTGTAGATCTGCACTGTATATGAGTTCTGAAGAAAGACGAGATGATTTCTGATGTTTACGAGAAGTTTGTAGGTGTACAGCCTTTTGTTCGTTGGTTGGATGATGTAGATAGGTTGATGGAGCAGATGGGAGAAAGGGTGGTGATCCTCATCCACTCTCATAACGTCTATGAGGAGGTTATCTCGTGCTTACAATCTTGTCCTCATCCACTAAAGAGCAGATGGAAGGATGCAATTTGCTGGTGTGGCTCTCGTCAAGAAGCAGAGGTGCACACAAAATACAAAACAATAGCGAGGAAGGTGAAATCAATTACGACCCAATTATTTGTTGATTCATGACAACAGATGGAGTTAGCGGTCATTGAGCCTGTGCTTAGAAATCCTACATAGATAAGACACCAGTTTACTCAAGAGACACTCGAGCAACTCCAGATAAGAGGGGGTGGCTTCTTGACTAAAGTAGAAAAAAGTGCTTTCGAGAAGATGATAGTTAGTCATGGTAAGGCATTTTCTTTCTCAACTGAAGAGATTGGTTGTGTGGATCCTAGTGTGATAGCTCTGATGGTTATCTTCACTGTTCCTCACGTACCTTAGGACTTGAAGCCGATTCCAATCCCTTGTGCCTTGCTACCAAAGGTTACTGAGTTGTTGAAGGAGAGGATACAAACGAGTATTCTTGAACCATCTATGGCTCCATACTCTAGCCGATGGTTCATATTATCTAAGAAGACAAGAGCTTTACGCTTCATCCAAGACTTACAGCCTATCAACAACATCACGATTTGATATGTTGGGATAGGACATGTGGTTGATGAAGTGGTTGAGGCATTTGCTGAAAGATCAATCTATTCGATTGGAGATCTGTTTTCAAGTTATGATCAGTTTCAGCTTGCTTTGGAGAGTAGAGACTTGACTACTATGCGTACACCTTTGAGGTTGATGTGGATGTGTACTCTTCCTCATGACGCGACAAACTCAGTAGTCCATATGCAAAACGCGATGTATAAGGTGTTATGAGAGTTTGTACCTGAGGTCACTATCCCATTTCTGGATGATATTCCCATGAAAAGATGTCCGGTGGAGGACAAGAACGAAGTTGTGACTTCTGATGGTTGCAGAAAGTTCGTTGCAGACCACATTCGAGATGCAGAAAAGATTCTGACGCGTTTGAAGGAGGTACACTTCACTCTGTTAGGTACCAAATCTCGCTTTAGAATGTCAGAGATTGTGGTGATGGATCATTTGTGTGGTATTTTTTGGAGGCGTCCGAACCCAGAGAAGGTAGATGATATAGCAAGGGATAGCAGACTGTATCAACATCACTGAGGTTTGACGATTCTTAAGAGCTTGTGTGTTCTTTCGTGTGAGTGTTTCTCATTATGCACACATTACCGAGCCTCTATATGCACTTTTGAGAAAAAGAAAGAGATTTACTTGACGACAAGAACATCGCGAGACGATGGAGCAGTTGAAAGAGATTCTGAAGTCTCCACTTGTATTAAGGAGACTTAACTACGAGAGTGGGAGACCTATGATACTTACTATTGACACGAGTCCAAAGACGATTGGATGGATAGTTGGTCAGACAGATGCAGATGGTGTACGGTTTATTTCTAGGTTTGGAGCTCGAATCTTAACAGATAGACAACGTAACTATCCTCAAGTGAAGCGTGAGTTGTGGAGAACAGTTACTGCTATGAAGATAGATCAAGAGTTCTTGATTGGAGCTCGTGTGATTTTAGAAACATATTGTTTATCTTTGCTGGGTATGATAGCAAACTGCAATACACCAGACATAGCAATGTTACGGTTGATTGCTTATATCCGGAGTCTAAACCATGAGCTAAAGCATATAGCAGGGAAGGATAATCCAATTGCATACAAATTTCATTATACAGATGAGATGTTTGCAGAGGTCAAGAATGAAGAGAAGAGAGACGTTTGGTGCCAAGTTGGTCAACAGACTTCAGACTTGGAACCACTGCCGTTCAACAAGGAGTTCTACACGGAAAAGTTTCACGATATTGGATTCTATCTGAGTTTATTATGCAGACGGGAAGGATGGGATGATGGAGAGTTCAAAGAGATCAGACGAAAAGCGTATAGTTATCTTCTACGTGAAGATTATCTGTAAAAACGTCCGAAAAGAAGATATGGAATGATTGCTAGAGTGGTCGATGATCAACCCACAAAGCTGAATCTACTTAAGGAGTTTCATGACACCTTGTGGGCTAGACACCGTGGAGTTTGGGCTACTTACACGAAGATGAAGGAGAGATACTGGTGGAAGGATTTGTATCAAGACGTGGTGAATTTTGTTGAGTTGTGTCTGCATTGTCAGTTCTACTCTAAGGTCTGTTACAAGGATGGGCTTATACTCATCTATGGATCCTTGATCTTGTGATGATGTCGCCGGGGTTATGAGGGATGCGCTACTTGGTGTTGGCTCGAGAAGATCTCTCCAACTATGTGGAGGGACGAGCACTACAAACGAAGACTACGGAGAACATATGTAAGTTCGTGCTTGAAGACATCATCTGTCGTTATGGATCTGTTGAGAGATTACGAGCAGATAAGGACGAGTTGAGAGACACAGAAGCGAAGGAGTTCTTTGCTCGTTATGGAGTAAAGCTTCGGCTTACTACTGCCATGAATCCATAGGACATTGGTAAGAGTGAACGAGGACATCCTTCTATTGTTCACGCTTTAGTGAAAGCATGTGATGGTAGGCCTAGAAAATGACCGAGACTACTTCCATTTACTTTATGGACTGATAGAACGACACATTGTACCACGACTGGCTATAGGCCGGCTGAGCTTATGTTGGGATAGAAACCAATCATGCCAACTGAGGAAGACTTTCTTACGTGAGTTACGCTACCGTGGGAAGATGATAAAGATGGTACTTCACTCATTGCTTTACGAACCAGGCAGTTAGAGCGGAGGGAGGAAGATCTTGCTGAAGCGCAAGAGAAGCTGAAGGTGGCTTGAGTCAGAAATAAGGAACGTTTTGACAAGACTCACCGACTACGACCAAAGTCAATGCGTGTTGGTGATTGGGTTCTGGTGTATGACAGCTGTTGGAGAATCAGCATTCTACACTTCGTAAGTTTTCTCGAAGATGGTTCGGGTCTTATGTTGTGCTAGATGTTTATGAAAATGCCACTTATAGTTTACTGGAGCTAGATGATACTCCTTTGAAGTTATATGTGGCTGGCAAATGTGTGAAACTATTCCAAAGGCGTAGAGGATTAGTAGAGTTATTCAACTTTCTGGAGTCAGAGTAGAGGATAATAAGAGACGGAGACGTCCCGGCTACTGAAGAGGCTGAGGCTGAGGAGAGTGATGATGATGAAGAACAGATAGAAGAATGAAGAGGTTGGCACATGTCAGAAGATGTGCAGGTTTAGAGGAGGTGGATGTCGTGATGTGAATCATTTCACATAGTAAATAATTCACCTCTCTGTCAAGAGTTAGTCTCATCGCGCTGATCACATCTTGGCGACTACATGTTACACTTCTACTCCGACACTTGAGTTTAGTAGTCCTTGAAGTTAGCTCAATATTACTTCTAGTCCTTTATGCATTTGTTTGACAGTTTTTCATATGATGTTAACATTGTTATGTTATATATTTTGAGTCTTGGTAGGTTGATACTATGTTATTTATCTTATTCAAGTATTCATAAGCTTGTGCAAGATTCCATTCTTATCTATGTTGTTCAAAGTTCATAACTTAGGTTTACCATTTTGATAGAGTTTAAGCTCATGGGTTGTACTTACATATTGCCCATGCATGCTTTCTAGCTGGTTTAAGTTATCTTTCAGGGTTACGTGTCATTTTACATGTCTTCATATGTAGTTTAAAGTTTACGCTGGCACTTTAGAGGCTTGACGTGGTAACCTATGTGTGAAATTAATTTACCATGTGGATTGGGGCACAAAAGGACAGGGGAATGAAGTTATGAACTCCCATTGGTCCATCTTTGTCCTTTGTGAAACTCTAAACTTGGAAGTAGGGATCTTAAGGAGAGTTCGAGCTTTTGGTAGAGACATTCAAAAATCTGAGAACAAAGGAAGACAGACCTCGTCGTGCCAGTCACTATTAGTGAAAGTTTCAATCGATTTGGAGCAATAAAGAAGGAGTTACGTTAATTTGAAGTTCGGATTGGGACGGAATTGCATCACAATGGTGATTTTTGGATTTTTCGTGTCAATTGCAGCAGAATTGAGATATTTGCTTCAAACCTTGGTGGTTTCTTTCACTGTCAGCAGGGCTATGACTGTCCAAACAGTTTCATGTCATTTGAGTGAGTGAGAGAAGAGGGGGTCTGAAAAGCTTTCAATCTAGAGCAGCAACTTCAGAGCTCGAGATCTGGACAACTGTGTACAGTCAGCATGGCAAATTTCACAGGGATGTTTAGCGTGCTGTAGACTCCAAATCCTGTAAGAATCCTTGAAAGCTATCGAACCAATTCTCTATTCTAGGTCAAAGTAGCTAGCTACTTTGACCTAGAATAGAGAATTGTCATAATTTCTTTACTCATAACGTTTTTGTCCACATCTCAGTGCTCAGATTTGATCTCAGGCTGAAAGTTCGTATGTGTGTTCAATAGGACCTCATTTACATGTAAGAGAAGTTTTGAAGTCTAAGTCATCATATGTTTCCTATTCTTGAAACATATGATGACTTAGACTTCAAAACTAAGTCATCATATGTTTCAAGAATGATGACTTAGTTCATCATTCTTGAAGCATATAAGAGGACCCAACAGACCTGTGTGAGTGTTTATAGTGCCACCTTACAACCTGAAGCCTATCTCTTGAATAAACAACCACAGCTAGAATTCAACGCCTTCCTACCTAGACGTATCACAGTCTTCACGATCGTATCACATCTAGAAAGTTCCGCCCTTCCCATGAAACTCTCACCTTGACAATGGTGGAGCACTTCTCCAAGTGGATTGAGTTGGTGATATACCAGACAACGCGAGTGAGGAGACAATGTATGCGTTCTTCTATCGAGTGCTGAGTCGTTTTGGAGCACCAGCTGAAGTGTTGACGGACCAAGGTATAGAATTTCTTGGTGAGTTTCAGCCCTTGTGTGATCAAGCGCTGATTGATCATCGGACTACATCTCGAGATCATCCCAAGATGGATGGTCTGGCTGAGAGGGTTGTTCAGACGGTGAAGAGAGGATTGCGCAAGTATGGCTTGCGGAAATATCACTTGGGAGACTAGGATGTGCAATTACCATGGTTGGCTATGGGTTACCGGTTTAGCCAACAAGCGTCTTTGGCTTCTTTCTCACCGTATTTTCTATTGTATGACCGAAATCCAAATCTATCTTCGGTCATTCGTCGTGATTCTGCTGAGGTGCTGGACCTTGATGATCTAGATACGTGAGTGAGAGCATGTTCTCAACGAGTTGAGATATTTCGGGGAGTTATATCTATGGCTTTTGAGAACTTAGCGATTGCTCAGCATAGAGACACGTTGCGATATGCGACTATTTGAGGAGGTTATCGGTCATCTATTCGCATGTTTCATCCTGACGATTATATCTATCTACAACAGACTACACCAACGACGTTGGATGTGACCGCAAGGTGCAATATTTTACAAGTGCGTGAGGTGTTACCTTCTAGAGTACTCATGTTAGAGCATCATGATGGTGTTGTTTGGAAGGACCATGTGCATATTTGTGCACCATGTCATCTTCATGTCATCGGTGCTATTCAGTTTTTAGAACAAGTAAAAATGAATAGCATCGATGGTACCGTTGACACAAGCTTAACGGTTGTACGCGTGGGCTTGATGTGTATGTTGTGTTGGTCTCCTAGTGGAGCAGTCCGTATGTTGGTGGGTGATGGTTGTTCGAGAGAATTGACACATGTCGTGTCTGATTTCATCTCTCAATGTCATTCTTATTGGACGATGGGTTTGCCATCGATGTATATAGCAAGGATAGCCGATTAGATATTTGCGTGATATGGATTACATACATATGATTAACGATGGGGCAATGTAGCACATGACCTCCTGATCCTTGCATCCACGAAGGTGTATATCACGTAGTTGGGATATGAGGTATCTGAGGTTAGAGAGATCTAACCGTCAGTTAGGGGAGCAATTGTGGTACACTTGTGTATGTGTATGACATCGTCCATGTGTTATTTGTATGTGTGGTGTATCTCTAACAGCGATGTGTATGCTCACGACAGCTGTCACGTCAGTTTAGCACCTTGGCTAGGAGTGACTAATCCCGGTAGGTTCGTTAGTGCCGTTAGGACGGGTTCTTGGGCTAACCCCACTAGGGGTATACTTCACAAGGTGTCATACACATACACAAGTGTACCACAATAATAAACGATATGTACTCACTCCATCATGCCATGGATACTAAACAAACACTAAAGTCGAGCCAAATTCACTCTTTGCATCAGAGTCCAGATTGCGTTCACCAAGACTGTCCACCATAGCCACGAGCTTGAAGACTCAACTCGAAGAACTAAAACCTTGTCCATGTGTTATGTGTATGTGTGGTGTATCTCTGACAGCAATGTATGTTGTGTAGCGATGTGTATGTGCACAACATTGAAGAAGGAGACTCTAATCGCACAAAACTCACTCCTTATTATGATTTTGCTTGTGTAAGATCGTCCAAACACTCGATCTGTTCTTTTTCTTAGTACTTATAGAGTAATTGATTAAGTTCTCATTCAAATTTAAATCAAATGTAACTACAAAATCTCCAAGAAAAAGATTGTTGCAACGTTCTTCTAAGTGCTTGAAACTATAAGCCTAAGAAATATTTTAATGCTAAAATTCGAAGGTATTTGACTAAATTTAGAATAAATATTAATTGACTACTTTGTGAAACTCTTCACAATTGATGATATTCTACGAAGAAATATAGATTTAGTTTGATATCCGATATATTTAACCTTTGTGATTCATACTTTTTTATATATGATAACCATGAGCACTGCTTGCAACGGAATTGCGGTGCTATGCGTTAGCATTTTTTGGATCTATTTTCTCTCTTTTTCATTTTTGGTTTTCACAACGACTTGAACCGTCATTTCTCTCTACTTCTTTTTTGTTTTTGGCTTTCACCACGACTCCATCTGTTTGTTTCACAATCGACGTATAGCTATGCTATTGCAAAGCAACAAAAGAGCAACATGTAAGAGATGGAAACTTTGCTACAAGATGTATGTTGTGGAAGACCTTGCTCAGCTTAGGTTTACGGGTAAAGTAAGTCCACTACGGATAATTTATTTTGCTATACTCATGTAACCTAAGAGGTTGACCACTCGGCATGCATGCAACACGCATAACTCTCGACAGAATTATGCAATTATTCTGTAGTTTTGATGTCGAGATCTATGTTCAATTTGACATCGAAAGTCGAAAAAACCTGCAAAAATGCAGTTCTACAAGAGGCACGACGTGTGATCATGTTGTGATAGCCATTTGTATTCTATAATTTCTATTGTCAGGAGTTCCTCTGCCCTCGTATATGGACTATACAGATGGCCTTACGTATTTTATGTGTTTATCTCCGCATGCAAACATAACTCTTTCTTGTAGCGACGGTACAATAAATGTTTAGCGAATCAGATGTAATAAATGAAGAATAAGATGAGTATTGAATGAATAATGATAAGTGCGACTCTAGTTTTGTTTAGATTCGCAATTGAGATTACGACAGAGTGTTAAGGAAAATGAAAAGTGACTTTAATCATAGAATTTTAACAATGTTAGAAGTAGATAACCATGTATGCATGTCAACCGTCTTACTAAGTAGGATCATAGTCGGTTGTTCTTCATTCGAGATTTTGAGACAACATGTAGATACTGATTAGGAGGAGCAATTAAGCTATTAATTGTGCATCATTGACAATGATGAGAACATTTCTGATGGAGTGAAAAGGTCGAGAAGAAGCATAGAAGAGGAGGAAAGATTTGATAGTCGCTTATCATTCTTGGTTGAATACTAGTTTGAAGATGGTAGAACATGATGATGACTCGACAATCTATGACAGAAGGCACTTGGATAGTAATTGACGATCAATTGACAAGAGATCACGCTTTCTTGCATTCACTTGGATCAGTGGTAAGATTTATATGATGACTAGTCTAGTGTTCTATCACTAAGAAATTAAGCGAGAAGTAGAGTTATCATTCAAAAATACTGATCACGTGATAATGCAATTTTTCCTCCTCATTTTGCTACTATGCTAACAAACCTGAGAAAAAAGTCCAAAAGTGCTCTAAGCGATTGTAGATTTGCTTAGGCTGGGAGAGCAGTCACCATTGTCATCATTTCGATACGCTACCGTGGTTTTTGAGCTATCACCATAGACATGGAATAGAAAATAAGCGGCAGTGGCAGAATGTCAATAACTTCCTTGGTGTGGATCACGTGAACTATCGTATGATTAGACTTGCATATAAGTTAACGGTCAGCTGATAGTAATGAAATGTATCAACAACAAGAGTTTTGTGCATTTGCATAGAAGTCCATAATTGTGAACTTGCTCCATAGAGAGATGATCATTTGTTCAAAATAAAATGTGTGAGTAACTACCTATCATTAGCTAGGTATAATTGTCAAAATACATCGATCTCAAGTTTCAATTTTTGACATCAATGTAATTTTAGAACATACTTAATGTATGTTCATTCTATGTGAATAACATAATAGTTTTTTCTAAACTTAGAGAAGTCGTGAGTGGAGAAATGTGTAGATGAAGCAAGTGAAGATCAATTCTTGACGAAATGAATGAATGAATGAATGAATATCAAGCCCGGAAGACCCAAAGAGTCAAAAGGCAGAAAAAATACAATACAAAGTCAACATGTGAGCCTAGGAAACCCTAGGAGATCGTATCAATGCAAAAGAGCATTGGTACGACAAGAAACTATATCTCTAATATAAAGCCCTAGTGGGAGAGCTGACATCTGTAAAAGTGTATAGAAATCACTAGCAATTATCTTATGTCTACATCTAATCTCATCATACAAGGGACATACAATGAATACATGATCCTCATCCTCTATCTGATCTAAATCACAAAGTCTACAAAGCCGTTCACTCCTAACAATGTTTAACCAACGTCCTTCCTCAATGCCAAGTCTATGAGAGCTAGTGCGGTGCTGAGCGATGATATGTCAAAGAGAGATTGAAACAGGTGCTCGGAGGTACTCTTGTTCACAATACACCAACATGGGATTGACATGCTGCTGATAGTAAGCCATCTTGGTCTTAGGTTGAGACCATATAGCATGTAAAAACTTTTTCTGAATCAACTCCCGAAGAGCAATAGGTGGAAGATCAAAATCAAGCTAAAAAATGTTCCATTTTCCACACCAAGTCACCACATCAGCGTACCAACCAAATGAGAATGTAGCTCTTAGAGCTTGACAAGGTAATCTCGTCTCTTCAAGGGATCCCACTCTTGAGACATAAATGATAGTCAAGTAAAGAGCTTCTGCTTCCACGGATAAGCAACCAGATTCAGCAAGGAGCATAGCATATGGTGTTTGGGATCTTACACCAAGCTCCACTTGTAAGAACACTTTTTGAACCTTCTCAATACGTTCCCAAGCTCCTTTTCTTGCACCAAACCCTAAAAGTAAAAAGATAAAAGAAAGTTCCCCTACCCTTCTTCTACGAAGGATACATCTTTCACCTTTCACGAAGGATACACCTTTCAGCATCATGTTATCCCAAATATCAAACTTCATTGCTTAGATCAGCCATAGAAAAACTGTGAACCTTGTCCAAATCCACTGCCAACTCTTTCTCTTTCTCTTTATTGAAAGAGACGACATATTATAATCTTTGCAACCATTCCTCTTTGAGCTTTGGATCGACAACACCTACATATTTGGAAACTCTTGTGCATGTCCTTTTGATGGAGAAGAGCAATTCTTGTGTAGCTCTTTCTTGAAAGCTACACATTTGTCATGCTCTTAATGAAAGGATCTTTTGAACCTACTTTCAATCTCGTAAGTAGATATCTAGAACTTTTTATAGTTGGTAATCTCGGTGCATGTTTGAACAGAGACACATTTTCCGTACACTAAGATTTTCAAATCTTCTCATTTGTCGATTCTCATCGCTGCATAATATGTGGATGTACAAATTGAAAATGGGCAAGCCATTTGAGGAAAATATTCTTTCATTGTAGTGCCTCACGTGTCTAGTGCAATGGCACATGAACCTCATTCGTCTTTGAAAAGATAACATTAGTGCAGATTCAATAAGCTTACATAAATATAATTTTTATCGTTATCACACAGTTTTATCGATAGTTGATAGTTTCTCATGTCAAAGAAGTTAGTCAACCAAATTATGTTTTATGACCACTGCACTCTCGACTATCTGGACACTTGTGATTGCTCCTCTTGAAGAGAATCATCGGTTTAAAAATCATGATGATCGAAAGTTGCTACATCTGTAATATTCTGTTCACCTTCTGTACGATTATATGTTATGGTCGTTGCACTTTCGACTTTTGAGAGACTTGTGATTCCTTCTCTTGAAGATGAGTGTTGGTCTACAAACCACAATATCGACCGAGAGTTACTACATCTTTAAAATTTATGTAAACTATTGTACAAATATATGTAAGAACAGTTGCACTCTCAACTATCGAGTGTTTCTCCTCTTCGAGAGTAGCATTGGTCTATAAACCACGATGTCGATGATCAAAAGTTACTATATCTTTAAAAATTTTATAAAATGTTTCACCTTCTGTACAAGTATGTATTATGATCACTAAACTCTCGACTGCCTAGAGATCCATATTTTCTCCTCTTAAGTCACATCAGACTACTTACAAGAATGTCAATGATCAAAAGTTACTACATCTTAAGCAATTCCGCTAACAGTTTTCCTTATGTGAAAAAATGCTAATCTCATGCGAAGAGTTGGAACTTATACATTTTTTCAACTAAGTTATACATAATCTTGACTTTTTATCATGGACGATGATCCACTTATTTCTAGTCAACATTCATTGCAACCTAACTGACACAATCTCGATGATCGAAACTCAAAAACATGTCTTATAGGCTTCTTCATACTAATGGAAGAACAGTTTCAGATCGGTCCCTTATAGACAAACATCTGATGATAAGAAAATTATATTGAAGGTGAAATGTTAGTCCTTTAGTCCCAATATATGATTTTAGAAAGAACGCCCTTGAGAGCTATCGATGATCAAAACTTAGAAATCATTAACAGATGATGTTATGCAAACATTCATGCTAAAAAAACATCAACTCGGTAGATAATTTAGTATCAATATCAAATATAAATCAAGGAAATCTAGGTGAAGATTAAAAAATGAACATCTTGTACAACAAATGAGAGTGAATGGATGTACTCTCAACTACTGAGGCTTGAGAGTTTGTGAATTGATTCAACTCTCAATCATTGAGAGTTGAGTCCATGCTCTAGAGACGAACTATTGTTAATATCAAAATCAAGATTTGCAAAAGTAGTTGAGAGTTTCTGAACGGTTTAACTTTTACCGGATATCGTGATAATTGAGAGTTTATGAATGGTGTCAACTCTCAACCATTGAGAGATGAGACTTTCTGAATGAGATTAAACTCTCAGCCATTGAGAGTCGAGTCTATGCTCTAGAGATGAAATAGAGTTAATATAAAAAATTAACATTTTGTAGAAGTAGTTGAGAGTTTCTTAACGGATTAAATCCTGTTCCGTCCTGTGAGGGTTTAGAGTTTCTGAACGGGGTCAACCATTGAGATTTTAGTTCATACTCCATTCAATCAGACGAAGATGAAGTCAACATATCGGTAAATGAGAGCTCCTTAAAAAATGGGGTCACCTCAATGATTTGATTGAGTTGAATCCATGCTCCATTCGATTGATTTACGTAGAAGATCAATCTCAGGTGAACTGAACAAAAACTTTAGTTTTTTAGTAGATTTTTCTGAATGATCTGAAAGTGAAATACTATTGCATGGAGACTAGAGTTCTAGTCAGACACATTTCAAATAAATAGTGCTGTCCTATGTTGTCTATGATCAAAATTTTGTAACTAGGCTATAACAAGGATGACCACTACTCAGAGTCGAGAAGTATTAGGATAACATAACAAAATGTTGTAACTCGAAGTCAGTGAGAGTAAACCCTAAACCCTAAACTTTGGAAGAAACATGTTTCAACGTATCTAGGAACTCTCAGTGACGGACAGTTCCTACTCTTTTAAGATACTCATGGAAACATGGTGAAAATATATACATATCTCTCAATGATTGAGAGTTGAAGCTCTGGTATATATATATTTGGACTACCACTGGTTTTTGGATATATATTTTTGTACTACAATTGGCATCGGTGTACTTTTTTACTATAGCTGGATTTTTCATTAACTACATCTATCATATTCATGTGGCTCTAAATCAAATCTGCAATCATACGTGTCGAATCTGTAGGTAAAACATGTCGGTATTGTTACAACTTTTGAAATCGACACGATGAACTCGAAAAATATTATTCAAATATTTACTTAGATGATGGATTGCAATGTTGCTGAGGAGCTCGTCTAAATACAATATTCTTTGACATAAAAGATAAAAGATGGAAGTGGTGAAATGACTTTAAATTTGAAACTGAATGAAAGGAAAAACAACAAAAGGAAAATGAAATTGGAAGCATATATTTTGCCCGAGAGATCAAGACTTAACACAACATCATGGTTATGTACAATTTAGCCCCTGGTTGACGGGACATTACCAAGTGTACGCGAAGGAGCCGGCATGGTAGTTGTTGACGACAAAGTCCTACTGTTTGGTGGTCAAGGCGTCCATCTCCTACACAATGATGTACACATACTCGAGATAAAGGTTTGCTTCGTCCCTGCCTTACAATCTGTGTGAAATGCATCTGTGATTTTCCTTAAAATGTTGAAAACCCTGCTTTTATGCGTGGAAGGTGGATCGACATGCTAAGTACATGTCAACGCAGATTAAATTAAAGCACAAATTGACATTCATTTCTGCTCTTTCAATCTAGGAATTCGAGCTCCGAAAATTGAATCCATTTCATGAGTGAGGTTCTGGTTAAAAGTAGTCTGTTCACGCGGGTAATGAAGCAAATGGATTTTTCTTTGTAGTCGCTTTGTTATTACTGCTTAGAGCTACTACTCCAATGAAGCTATAATGTAAGAGGATAGTGATCGATACTCATATTGCATATCGATGGGTATTTTTATTATTATGCAATTGCATTTTATATGGAGTGCTAGGTATAGTGTTTTAGCTTTAAATACTGAAGATCCGATCTATACTCTCTCCCGTTACTAATATGAAGAATTTAACTTAACTTGGCGGATTTGTTGTAAACACGTGCAAAGGAAATAAGGTCACTTTAATCATTTTAGCAAAATCTTAAATCTCTTGAAAGTATCTTTGATCTTTTTAAGTATAAAATGTTACATGATGTTATATTACGAATTTTAAAAACTAAAATAATTGATATAGACCATTCTAGTTATATTTTAATTAAAGTTTGATTTGTATATTGTTCTGATAAATGAGTAAAAGTGATCCCTCGAGGACCCTGCTCTTCTTCGAGGCTTGGTTCGTGCCATTCCCCAACTAGAGAAGCTTATGATAAGGTAGAAGCATGAGCATATGAGACACATCTCCAATCGTTAGATAACAACCAACTCAGGCTACCTATGGCTGATCTACTTCCGACCACTACTACTCAAACATTTTTTTCTTCCCAACATCCTCACACTTTCAGATTAATAGCTTCATCTTTAGCAACACAAGTAGCTCCAACAACCCAAACGCTACAAATTCATGATTCACGCTACAAAACCCTCAAATTCAATCCCCACTTTACAACCTAAACGTAAAGGTGTAGAAAACCAATCGAGCACAGCACCGGTAGCAACTACCACATGTGAACCCCACGATACTGGACACAACAACTAGGAATGTCATAATCCATCATTTCGATAATTGATGCCAATATCACTAAGTGAGAGGTCATTTTGCTCTTTAGGGGACAACAAAACCATAACTTGTAACGAGCACAAAGGGAAGAAAAAATAAATCTAGTTCAAAACTACAGATACAATCGACATCTTACGAATGCTCCCCAATAAGGAGCGAGGACAAAGAGAGATCTTCTAAGAAATCTGTAATGTTGCACCTGTGGTGAACATCATTATGTAAATCAATGTCCTAATGAATCACCTTGATGGGGTATTTCTAGACTAACTCAACCTCTATCACTGCCTTGGTTTAGGGCCCTTGTGAATGAAATAAAAATGACGATAATCTCTAGTTACTACAAAATCCGACTTCTTCACAAAGACATGTCTTCTTTAAAAGCTAGAAACAAGAGTTATGGATCCTTATATATGTTAGAATAGAGACCCCTCTTAGATAAGAGCTCCATACACAAAGTAACACAAAAATAGGTAAGAGGTAAATATTACTAAGAGAGAGGGTGTGAATGAAATAAAATGACGATAATATCTAGTTACTATTAAATCTAACTTCTTCATAAAGACATGTCTTCTTTTAAAAGCTAGAAATCAGAGTTATGGATCCTTATAGTTGGAATATGGACTAACGTTCCCCAATATGAAAAATCTCTCTTCATCATCACATGCTTATTGGACAGATCATGATCTTATTTTTATTCTCCATAAAAACCATCACATGTTAATATGTTCTCATTTACGTGAAAAATAAATCCAATCTTCTTTTGTTCGTGTACTCATCAATCGAGCTATACGAGTGATGTTCATGATCATATATTTCAAATTCAAGAGATTTTCAACACTTGCGAAACAAGGTACTCTCTTTTATATTTCTTGAAAAAAAACATTTCTTATATAAACTGCAAATCATCAGCATGTCATGAGCTATTGACTTTGCACACATGATAGTCTTGTCACTAGAGTTAAAGTTTAAGTAGTAGAGAGGTGTGTTGATTAACAAGAGATTACACATTACCTTGTTTAGTTTTGTGGTAGCCCACATGGTACCAAACCTCACCTTTAAGCAAATATTTTGTTTTAAGTATAAGCTTGATTATTATTAATATATAAGTTTAATTGCGTCACCTTGGATTCTTTTTAGAGGTAGTGCCAGGACAGAGCATACCTACCGTTGGTGGTTAAAAGGGGACTTCTCTTCAGAGTTTCACCTAAGCTTGATGTTTAAGGTTTATTTTATTTTATTTCATTCTACTCGCTCTCTATACCTAACCTCGGGAGCGAGAGCTCAGAGAACGTATAACGGTTTTGTATACTTATCTTCTTTGTTTTTGTTAGGCATGCATATTCACCCTCTTCCAAGTTCGAAAGAGGAGGAAATGCATGTTACTTTAATACCTAACCATTCCTGCCGGAAGGGTTAGGTATTAAATTAACGCATGAGTAGAGTAGTGAATTCATGAGTATTAGCCTCCCGGTCTTGTATCTTTTGAAGCGCGAGAGCTGACTCAGTGCTTATGATTCTCCCCGTGTTTCCAAGAATAGATTAACAAATAATATTTATATAATTCTTTAATTCTTTACATCTACTTAGTATATATATATTTTTAACATTTATATATTTTCTTAATAACAATAAACGAACAGAAGTTTCCTGAAGTTGCATGCATATTATTTATCTTCTTTTAGCTGGAACCTTATACCATGTAGGGTAAGCGAAACTACGGAGCACAGTTGACAGATCACCTAGGCCTTAAACCACCCCTCCCGCTATATTAGAGGTGGGGGCCCTCACCTCTAAGCATTTTTAGTTATGGCTACTCAAGGTTAAGAAAGGAGGGGGCCCCGCAGCAAAATGCGCATTGTTGGCACGTTTTCATTCGTTATCGCCTGATCTTCATCTAGGGCTCAAAATGAGCATCTTCTTGAGATCTTCATTTAGAGCCATTGATGAGTCAATTTGCACATCTAACGGCTGAGAAAAAGTCAAAAGGCCTTTGCTGCAATCTGAGCCAATCATTTCAAATTTTGAATCTTAGTGGTGACCCTATTGAGCAGATTTTCTTACAGCGACCAAGTAGCTGGATAGAAGAACATTGTCTGAAAACTCTTGCCTGAAACATACACCTGAAATATGAAGACTTCTCAACTGGAGATGTTTCTCACCTGCCGGAAAAAATTTTCAGGCACCCTGTAAAATTCGAATTTTTCAGAGGAGGAAGTCCTTCCTCCTCAATTCGCGCGTGTGAGGAGGAAGGACTCCCTCCTTCCTCCTTTCCCTCTCCATGGAAAGGGGTATACTACCCCCTCTTCCTCATTTTCCTTCTCTCTTCCTTTTTTTTCTTCTTCTCCTCTCCTCTTCTCTTCTCTTCTCTTCTCTTCTCTTCTCTTCTTCTACAATTTTTCCATTAGTCTTCTTTTTCCTTAGTTTGTTTTCCCTTTCAATTATTTTTAGTTCTCTTACATCTTAGTTATGGTCTAGTTTGAAATTTGCTGTGTGTTTTTTGGTTGTTGATTCTTTTTATTTTTCTTATGTTTTTTACATTTTCTGTTGGTCTACACTAGTTCTTTTGTATCTGCTGTAAACTCTTGCACACACCCCACTTGGGGTGTGTGCAGGTTTTGCACACATTAGTTTTTGTTATTTTTTAGTTGTCATTGTTTTTTTATATTTCTTTTGTTATATTTCTAGTTGTAGAGATCTTATAGTTATAGTGAGGTTCTTGAGGAATTTGAGAGACAAGATGCCTCCGAGAGTGTGGCCTAGACGTCCTGGGGACCGTCATTTGTCTAGAGGATGTCCTGAGGTACCAGGAGGGAAGGTGAGAGTGCCAGAGTCGTTGATGACGCGTTATGTGCAGTTGATGCACCTTTTAGGTCCGGGTGCAAGTCACACTGCTGTTTTCCAGTTTCTTTTTGAGGTTGGTCGTCCTCGCATTGATCATTTGGCGAGAGAGGCGAGTGCAAGAGCACAGACCGTTATTGACGAGGAGGCGGTACCAGATGTAATGCCAGAGGAGGGTGATCTGATGGGGGTTGACGTAACACTAGGAGAGGTTGATTTCGATGCTCCTATGGAGATACTTCATGCCTTTGGTATTCAAAACACATCTCTACCGGTAAGAGGCTCGATCATGTTTAGTTAGTTTGTTCTAGTTTTTCAAGTATCAAATTATGTGTATATGATGTTGAATGTATGTATTTTGCATAACATTAGTGAATTGTTTTTGCTACTTAGGTTTCTACACCACACTCAAACATGCATACGGATAGATGTGACTCCCAAGCTCCAGTAGGCAATGTGGGTGATTCTCAAAGGTCTACGGCTGTAGAGGTTGATGAGATAGTGGAATCATTACCAGTAGATGATTTGCCGACATACGGGTTTGTAGGCTTGGGTAGACTTAGAGAATTGTTTCAGGACTATAAGGTGAAGTGCCCTCATTTTGGATGTGCGGAGTATTTTTTGTCTCCGACTATCAAGCCTATCCATCAAACTTGATCGGTCAAGTTCAGATGTCCTGCCCAACACACTTACGGATGGAGATCGACAGAAATGGAGACTTTTTACGGCGTCCCAGATGTAGTACATCGTAGTTATCATGCTTGGTTGTCAGCTGGATTAGGATACACACAATTGGACAGTGTGTATAGAGAGGTGGGTTTAGCCTCGGTCTCAGAGAGTCATTTTTTCAAATTTCAATCCGGCACCGGTAGACGAGTTGGGTGGATCCAAGCAGCATTGGAGAGGTGGGCGGTCGAGAAAGAAGAGGTTCAGTCCCAAGTGATGTCCAAGCACTTCTCCAATGCCGATGAGACATCGATACAAGGTGAGTGCTTGTGAGTTTCATTGTCTTCGTGATGTGGTGTGTATGTGAACACTTACATGTTCGTATTTGTTGTAGAGAATTTTGTGATAATGGCTGATTTACGATACGACTCGTCTCGTAATGGATACAATGGAACATGTGCGTTCATTGACAAGCATGATGGACGTTGTATCGAGTTGGTCAACATGACGCGAGTAGAGACAGATAACAATGCTTGGCTGATCGAGGACAAAGCTTTCGAGACGGGGATTCAACGGTTGATTGCACGAGGGATTACTCCTGACGAGGTCATTCATGATGACAAGGCTTCAGTAGATGCTATCTTGCTGAGATACGGGATTGTATCTCAAAAAGACTTATGGCACAAGTGCAAGAATATCATCAAGAAGTTTTTGGTAGACGTGGTGAAGAAGAAACGAGCGCCGGGTGGTGTAGAAGATTGTGAAGTCCCAGCAGACTTGGAGCTTCTTACAAAGATCCAGTTGGTGGGATGGCTTCGAGCTCAAGGTGCATTACTTACAGGGAACAAGCCAACACTAGTTCAGCGAGTGGCAGTGATGCGCGAGATGATCTCGAGTACCTCTATCGGGTCTCGACGTTACATGTTCCCGGAGGTCAGCACGCACGGTCTAGCTGACAAGTTGAAAGGATGGATATACACTTGTTGTCAACTGAATGCGAAGAGGACAAAGTTGGCTGATGGGAGATATCCACAAGAGGACGACGATGCTGTTTTGCTGTGTAGAGATATCAAGAATGCGGCTGATCACTGGGCCGGTCAGCATCTAGTTTGCAGATTCCTTGGAGTTGAAACTGGCACAAATAGACCTTGTTGTGCACGAGAGGACTCGGGCTTGCAACAAGCCGACAAGTATTATGACGAAGGTAAGTCGAACTTCAACTCTAATTTTAGTTAGTGTATGTTTTCTGTGGTGTTTTGCATCTGAGCTCAATGATCATTTCATGTGTAGATTCTCCAACGCATCGTGCTATGGTCGCATTTCTTGACAAGCATATTACGCCTGCAAAGATACGTTTTTATACTCGTGCGAGAGAGAATTATCTTTCGGAGACGTTCAACTCAGTCATAAACAAGTTCGCATCAAAACGGATCCACTATGACAAGTCCCATGAGGCACGTCTTGCGGCTTGTGCTATGGACTGGAACGAGAACATTTTGCGTGAACCACGCATGTCAAGAGAACGACGACCACAAAATACTAATGTGCGGAACAGACCATCGATGCGACATTACTTGCCGCAGCGCACAACCCAGTGGAAGACTGAGCTTCGGGGTCTACTATTTGGTGAACAAAGCGAGCAGTGATTAGTAAGTGATATATCTTTTTTATCATTCTTACTATTGTAAAGCAAAAGCTTTGATTATTGTCATTGGCTAATGATTGTTTATTTTGCATTTTCAGGTTTCTACAAATCGATGATTTTTCTCTTGAAAATGGCTGAAACAATAAAGCCTAAAAGCATTATATTTCAAGATGCATAAATTTTTTCTAAGATATTGTGCTATTATGTGGATAAATATTTCTCTTCTCTATTTGAAAAAATATTGCTTGATTTTTGACAGATAGATGATTTTTCAAAATATTACTTTGTCTCTGGTCCTTATTTTCCTCTGGCTTGTCTAAAACATGTTTTCTAAACAGGTTTCTAAAACCTGTTCAAGTTTACAAGTTTATAAAACCTGTTCTTCAACAGGTTTTATAAACTTGGGGTACAGGTTTCCAAAACCTGTTTACGAACAGGTTTTGGAAACCTGTTGAAGTTTACAGGTTTCTAAAACCTGTTTAGGGTACAGGTTTCCGAAACCTGTTCAAATTTACAGGTTTTGGCAGGAATGCCTTTTGTTTTGGCAGGCATATATTTTTGGTTTATAGTTTTGACAGATAGATGATTTTTCAAAATACTACTTTACCTAAATATTACCTAAACCAGTTTTCTAAACAGGTTTTAGAAACCTGTTGAAGTAAACAGGTTTTAGTTCCAAAACCTGTTTACGAACAGGTTTTGGAAACCTGTTCAAATTTACAGGTTTTGGCAGGAATGCCTTTTGTTTTGGCAGGCATATATTTTTGGTAGGCATATATTGAAGTTTATAGTTTTGACAGATAGATGATTTTTCAAAATATTACTTTACCTAAATATTACCTAAACCAGTTTTCTAAACAGGTTTTAGAAACATGTAAATCAACAGGTTTTGGAAACCTGTTGAAGTAACAGGTTTTGGAACCAAAACCTGTTTACGAACAGGTTTTGGAAACCTGTAAATCAACAGGTTTCCTAAACCTGTTGAAGTAAACAGGTTTTAGATGCAAAACCTGTAAATACACAGGTTTTAGTTCCAAAACCTGTAAATCAACAGGTTTCCTAAACCTGTTGAAGTAAACAGGTTTTAGATGCAAAACCTGTAAATACACAGGTTTCCTAAACCTGTTGAAGTAAACAGGTTTTGGAAACCTGTAAATCAACAGGTTTCCTAAACCTGTTGAAGTAACAGGTTTTAGTTCCAAAAGTTTTCGAAGTTTACAGGTTTTGGAAACCTGTTCTTCAACAGGTTTCCAAAACCGAAGTCTATCCGCAGGTTCCAGCGGATGGTACCGCCAGTAGATCAAAAGCCTGCACAAGCCAGACGATCAAAAGCCTTCACAACAAATGCAGACGATCAGAAGCCTTCACAACAAATGTCAACAGCAGTGAACGGAGATAGTCAAACTGGAAAAAAAGACAAAACACATGACTAAACGATCATGTACTTCCGAGGGGAGTTGAACCCCTCCAGCTGCACCTGTTGCAGCGGAAGTTCCAAACTCTCCTCAACATTGACAACTACTGTCAATGCTTCCTTGGAGAGAGGAGGCCTACTGCCAAGAAAAAAAATATGCAATGGCCTAAGGAAGGTATCCTACATGTACTTCTCCGACTTCCTCCCATGTTTCCTGAACCGCAGTCTGCAAGTTGGCAGGGAAAGGTTTGCGTTCTTTCCAACCAGCAGCTGAAGCTAAATGACGATAAACCAAAAACCGTTGCTTGCGCGGCACTGACTCAGTGAAAGCCCAACAAGCTGCTCCCAGAAAAGGATCTGCATCTCGCCCCAATGATTGTGCAAACTGCTTACAGGCAAAGGCATATGCAGGAAACAAATTTGTCAGTTTCTCAGCCGTCAGATGTCGAGATCGCAGTACCTTGGTGGTCGAAAAATCCACTGGTTCCCAAACAACTCTCCACATCCCAGGGAAAGGATACTCTACTCTCGCCTTGGTCCTCATCGGAACAGTCTCACAAGGTAGCAGAACTCTGTACGAAAGCACTGAGAAAGTCACTGCTGTGGAAAGTTACAGAAAGCCTGAGCTGTGGACTGAAAATACTTCCCAAAGCTGCATGCACGAAAGAACAAAGAAAGGCAAAATGACACAAGATGAAATGACACAGTCGAGCAGTAGTCCAACTCCTCCAAGTCTACTACAGGGAAAGCGAATGTTGAGGTACTCCCACAGCTGCATGCGCGATAGACAAGAAGTCCAGCAACAGGTCGAAAAGAAACTCCTCCAAGTACAATAAACGAAGTACTTCTCAAAACAGCATGCGCGATATTTCAAAGGAAGCACAAAACGACACAGTCTTGTTGCAAATCAGGCCGAGAATCTTCCAAGTAGACTACAAGATCTGGAGACTGCAAGCTGACGCATTGAAAATCGACGTCGTTTCTCATCTCTGCAGGTTCATGATTGCAAATGCTGCTGCCCTAACCTCGCAGAACTGTGGCCGTCAACTTTGGCTCTCGACAAGTCGTTCCCGTTCTTGTCGCTCGCCGCGCTCGCCTTTTGCCTTTTGCCGCTCGCTCTGCTCGCGTCTTGCCTCTTGCCCGGCTCGCGTCTTGCCTCTCGCCGTTCTTTCCGCTCGGTAGTAGCACTTCAAAAAGTGCCACGCGGGCACTCTAGACTATTTATACCCCGAGGGGTGGTTTAAGTTAAAACCATCAAGAGGTTTTCACGTTATACTACTCAAGGGAGTTCCCCGTCAGAGAGCTAAGAGGAATACTAATTGCCGTGGGCGAAGAAGAATGTAAAGTTATAACCATGCTGTCTGGTGGCTTATAGGGATAGTCGGTGGAACCCACCTTTGAAAAGTTGCCAGGTGACAGCACCAGATCTACTCAAGGAAGTGGCATGGCCTGATTCCACGGTAGGTGAATGGAGCGTCTCGTGGTGGTCGTGAGCTCTGTTTGAAATTTTCTTGTTACCACCCCGCCGGAAGCGAACGAGCAACGGGGGAAGCTTGTGAATTACAGATGCTGCCTAGGGATGCACGACGAAATCTCGGAATCAAGACGGAAGCGGGGGATGATTGTCGGGGACGAAGAAGGAACTATCAAATTAGAAGAGCTGCAATCGAAGGAGTGCGCGAAGTGATAGGAAGGACGCAAAGGCGTATCGTTCGAAGTTTCTGGATAGAAGACTGAACCGTTCCGGGAAGGTCACACGTTAGGGTACTATTGGTCTTACAAGCCATGAGCTTTAGCACTTTGGTGGTTTACTAGGATGGGTACCCGAAGACGAGACGATTCCAAGCCTTAGTATTCGAAGACTAAAAGCGTAAATTTGTGCACGGGACGTACGTGGGAAGCCAACTAAGGACCCACGAGAACATGAGGAGACAGCATAGTGAGCTACGGTGTGGAAAGGTGCGCACCATTTTTGGGTTAGAAGGGAGAAACACGTACCAGACCTGTTGTCTTGGACAATCCCTCTGACGAGGGGTAATACGCTGGGTAAATTGCTCGGCTCACCTCCCATCCTTGTTCGAATTGAACGAGACGTGTTCAGGTGGCGAAGCGAAGTGATTTATGGGGAGCACCTCGAACTATTTCCACGGAACGACCACATTGGGTTGAACGTGAGAGTGGTTCTTATGGGAAAATAGTATTAGTACTGGTTAACCGACCAATTAGAGAGACACCAGAGTGAGTTGGGAACTGGAAACGATCGAGAGATACCAGGAACGGGGTGCAGCTCTACGAACACTCGTGGATTCTTCAGAAGCGGTCCTAGTAGCCAATTATGAACATTGTGATTTTTGGGCTACCTCACACGAAGCACGGGAGGCGCCTAAGGTTCTCTTCTGAACCTCGATCATATTGAGCATTTCCTCAGTAAATATTCTGTTAGCTCGTAATTGTGGTTATCAATGCACAAGTACTCTTGCGTACCAGCTGCTCGTAGACCAATAGAGATATATGGATTTACTTCTTTCCGGACTAAGACTCGTATTCTCAAGTTTCAGCTCTTAGGAAGAAGGTCTGACAAGTCTTCAGCGTGTTAAACCGATGATACTTCTACTCACACAAGACTGAATCCTAGTTATACTGAACTATGTATTAATAGATCGAGGATCTGCCATCATGAAGTATGTTGTTCTTTTCACTATAGGTTGTCTATTGTCTCGGTTTGACGTGGCACCATCCACGATATAACAGTTAGACGATTGTGCCACCGATCTTTATCGGATGGCGTACAATCTCAACCATCGCCTAGTGTTTTGATCTCTATCATTAGAGGCAGTCATCGCCTCGACCAGTGGTTAATAGATGAAGTATCGTCTTTGTCATTGTAGTGAGACATTGCACCAACTGGATCGTATAGTTCGAAGATATATCGTCTTAGGTAGTGGGTGCATCATATCTATTCGTATCACTAGACGTAGCATTGTCTTTGTCTTAGATAGGCAGTGTATTTTCTCGATCATTAGTTGCACTTCAATATATTGAAGTGGTAGACGTGACAAGTTAGATGCGTTTCAAAAGATATGTTTTGTATTTAGAACGTTCGAATTTCTCTTCAGGTGGTGACAACGTTTGGTTTGTGGAAAGTTAGATGCGTTTCAAAAGATTCGTTTTGTATTTTAGAACGTTTGAATGTCTCTTCAGGTGGTGTGCGAATGTCTCTTCAGATGTCTTAGTCAACATATGATTGACCAACATGTTTGTATGTGATGTAAAGATGTTTCAAGAGGATTTTTAACATGTTGTGCTTCAAGTTGATCTTTTTCATATCCGAGTGGAAATATATTAGTGAGTGCTTGTTCTTCGATGTATATCTCAATATGTGTACACTTCATCCAAGATCATTTGGGAAAATGAGAGATCTACTTGATCTGTGGACTCTTGAGATGTGATGACTAACGTTGATGTGGCTAAACAGTGAAGCAAGAGGTTATGCACCTTGCAAGGCCACGATAGTCAAAGTTATAGTGCAAGATTCGAGGTCTTCATAGATGAAACAACCATGTTAACGTGTGGAATAACGAATCATGTTTGGATCTAGGGTGAAGAGCATTTACTCGCATTTACATATCAATTTTTTTCAGCGAGAAGAAGATTTACATCCAAAGTTGAGAAGTGGAATTTTTGGAGCGGGTCATCAAGAGCAAGAGAATAGATGGAAAAGCATAGTTGCATCTCTATGTCAAGGACTTGGTACGTCAATTGGATCGTTGGACATCTCTTGACGTTTTTGGTGCACATGTACTCCAAAGTGTAAGGGATGTTCGATGAAGAACGAGAGTCTTTATTATCCAAGCCAAAACACATTTACGTTATGTCTTTGAATTTCTTTATGAGAATGGTTTAATCAATTTTTGACATAGTGAGAGATATCGGTGATGCTTGGTGAGGCGAGGTGACGCTTTCGTCGTATACCAAGTGAGTGTACGACGGAGGCGTCACCTCGCCTCACCGTAAGACCAAGGAAGGAGAGTGATGAGTCAATCATTGTGACCTTTAGGAAGAATAGTAAATTTAGAGAGAAATATTAATCCTCTTAAAAGAAATCACTACAGTAAGAAATATTGCATATGATGTCTAATCAGACCTCGTGAAAATCATTCCGATTGAGCTAATTCCTCATTCAAGAGAATGAGTTCTGTTTGAAAAGCACTTGACATTAGATGTAGAAGGTGTTCTGACTAAGTTGCATGAGTGAAGCAATTGTTGCTAGTGGATAGGTCATATAGCACATGGTTTTGGATTGCGTACGCTATGTTATCTAGAGTTCACTATCATGATTTTGCAAAACAACTTGAAGAATTACGGCGGACGAGAACACAAGATCAAGAGCAATTGACCCAATTAAGAGCTTATTTAGTAGTCGTTCAAGAAGCACAAGAGGCCTTGAGACGAGAATGATAGTCTTCGTAGGCAAGTAGACTAACTAGAAGGGTTATTCCACGCACTAGAAGTTCAACTCTTGGCTTAGGAGAATAATCTTCTAACGACCGAGCAGTTATATATGGAAGAGAGCGTTCGATCAGATGAGCATATAAGACATCTTGCTTTAAAGAAAAATGCGCAAGAAGAACATGTACATAGTGCTAAGATTGTCATCATTTCGCATTCCACTAGAATGATTTATGCCAAAGAGGGTGAAGTGTTTTGACGTACGGATGAACACTATGATAAAACCCACTCAGTTACATATCCAAGATGCCTTGCAACGAGGAATTGACCTTGTAGATGCTTTGCTAGACGACATCAGCACTATATTCAAATTGCGAGATGAGGTTCGAAAGAGAGCCCTTCTTGATTTATATGTTCTTTTGGATATCCTCATGGAGTGGATAAAAGTCTCATTGGAGGTCTGACACTATCACGTGTATATTAGGAGGACATGGACGTTGGATCATCTATCGCGTCGTCTGCAACTCTCTCAAAGATAGAGCCACAGAGTCAATTGATAGTGGAACGTACTACTTCCATTGTCTTTGTAAGAGTAATTTAGAGAAGTGATGGGCTTACTACAAAGATAATAAATTAGATAGTAAGTATTTATTCCTAGGTTCTCAATTGAAAGACCACCAATTGTAAGTACCAATTGTAAGTAGTCTATTTACAATTTAGTACTTAGTTGAGAGTTAAAAGCCAATTAGTTGTTTTGACACCTTGTTAGTTTCAGGTTGTCCACTCGATCGTAACATCTTTGGATGATCGAGTCCTCATGGAGTTTAAAATGCCATCTCTTGGTCTTTGCTTTATGCGATATCGTGTGTGTTTGAAGTTTTAGTTAGTTAGGAATGATTGGTGAGAAGAGCATTTTTCTCTTTTAGTTCTTTCCATAGTTTTTCTTACCGACCTAAGTAATTTAGCATAAAAAGATTCTTGATGTAAAATCACTTATTCAGTTATGTTTATTGTGATATTAAATACAACTTGTACTTGTGTTTGACTATAGTGACATGAGCATCATCAAGTCAAGAGTTTGGGTGACGAGAGTTTTGACCATGTGTTATGTGTTCGCTAGGTGGTGATAGTACTCTGGACTGCACACTACTTATTAGAGTAATTTTAGACGTGACGTTGTATGACTGAAGACCTCGTGATCTTCAAAAAGATAGCCTTTAGGCAAAGAGATCGGTGTAGCTTGAGAAAGAAGGTGTGAGAAAATCAACAACACAACTAGTCCTTCGGTAGGATTGTCATCAACTAAATAGTACAATGAAAGATCATCAATTATTTACATCAACGCAATAATAGAAGCTCCAAACAACCGTACTTGAGCTGCTCCACCATGTAAACGAACAACCAATCTCTAAGGATGGACCTTTATGCATCGATTCGTTGGACAAACTAGTTGTTGTAATACGTAGTCTTAAGTTCAAAGAAGTTAACGAGTGTAATGTGAAGATTAAGAAGAGTTGAGTGGTGAAGTTGTCTGAGTATTTGTAGAGCCCACTTTTTCAATTTTTGATAGAAGAAGCTCGAAATGTAGAAGTTTGTAGAAGAAATAAGAGAATAGAAGACGAATAGCGTAGTTTTAGTGAAGAAGAGCAATTGTGAAGAGTCTTCGGAAGAAGACTTTCATAGGAAATATCTGAAAATAGAAGATAGAGAAAAAAGACTTCTTAAGAATACATTCTTTGAAGTATAATCTCTTCACGAATAATCAATAAGAGTTATAGCAGAGAAGACGGTCAGGGTAAGAACGAGCTATTTAGTCGAAGAGGAGCAGGAAATCCAAGGGGCGAAGACGAAGACAGTCTACGCATACCCTTGTCAATCCTGTAGTGAGGAACGAGTGGCGACTTCAGCACGTGTGAGGAGTTCGGACCTAACTATATACTCAGAAACCTAGCTCATTATCCAAATCTACTTTTAGCGCACAGCAATTTTAGATTTGCGGAGAGAGTTCAGGCGGAGATAGTGAGATTTGGACGAAGGTTCACATTTGGGCGAAGACTAACTTGAGCGAAGGCTAGCGTATTAGACGAAGATCATTCCAGAGTTCATACAACCATCTTCGTAGGGTACGATGTCTGTCACTCCGAAGTTACCACGCATCCGAGTCTTTGAGTTAGACCATGAGGAGCTAAGACATCTTCGGACGAAGCTGAAGGAGCTAGGCTTGAGTTTCTTGACATGGGGAGGTTGGACACGAGTGTCTGACAAATTCATCAGCCAGATACGAATGTGCGAAGACCATGGCGGCGAAGATGGATATGCAAGACCCGGGAACTGGACGGTCGAGAATTGGGAGAAGGTCTCGATGAAGAGCCTAGTGAAGGAAGGCCAAGACTATGGAGAGCTCTTTGCCCATCTAGTTCATCCGACGAATGACTACAAGTTAGCCGATTATCGAGATCTCGTGAAGAGGAAGATCACCGAAGCGGTGATATTGATTTTGAGTCCGAGGCGGACAAAATACTTATCTGCGTGGAAAGTATACTTCTTCGAGAACATCTTCACCGATAAGCGTGCACATTGGGCGAAGATCTTTCACGAGGAGGTACAACGAATATGGATGAAGCAAGACTACGTCTACTTGGGAGGATTCGTCAGTGTTTTCTATTTCGACATGGGATGGCTCACAGAGAAGGACGTAAGGCAACTTGGCTTCGGCGAAGATGAAGAGTGCGAGGACGAAGACCTTTCACCAGTCCGAGAAGAAGAGGTACCAAAGGAAGCAACTCAGCAAGTAGAGACTTCGTCGAAGGCTCCTACCGAGGTCACACTTGAGGCGCCACCGGTGGAGGATACCTCTGAGACAGTTGAAGACATGGAGAAGCGACGCAACAAGAGGAAGCGGAGCCTTCCAACTTCACCAAAGGAGAAGTCAGAGGAGAAGCCGAAGGCAAGAAAGAAGACTAAGGGCACCAAGAAAGAGACTGTAGAGCTAAGTAGCTCAAGGGCGAAGATAGAGGATACAACCAACTTCGGCGAAGGTACTTTTGAAGGACCAGCACTTGGTGAGAGCGACAAATTTCAGAAGGTGATGCTTTTCAGCGAAGAGGTGGTAGTTTTGATCCTTAGATTTCTCGAGGAGAACAAGACCGAATATGAAGACGAAGTCAGGAAGAAGCTGTCTTTGCCCGAATTGCTCGCCACGGTGCATTTCAACAAGAGAATTGGCGGCAAGAGAAGAACAATCTTCACGAAGAGGCGAGGAATGCGACGAAGCTTCGGTTGGAGGCTAAGAAGGAGCTTGAAGACCTTCGGCGCCAATACGAGGAGTACAAGATTGCTTTGAAGAAGAAGGACGAAGAGCTTAAGGTCTCAACAAAGAGCTTCTCCGATTGACTTAAGGAGTTGTCGAACGAGAAGATCGAATTGCAACGAAGTCGTGAAGAGTTCCAAGTCATAGTTGCAGAGCTCAGTAAGGAGAAGGAAGATCTTCGGGCGAAGATAGAAGACTCTGAAGACCTTGAGAAGAAGTTGATGCCGGTTTTATCTACGTACGTGACTTCGGGGTTGGATTCTGAAGAGCTTGGTCTTCTTCGAACATTGAAGGCGGAGGTAGTGCAAGCGGAAACAAACCCGAATGGTGTGAAAATGCGCCTTTCTAGACTTAGACAGAAAGTAGATAGAGAGTTAGGAGAGATACGAGCGAACGCGGAGGTGCAGTTAGAAGAGTTCAAAGCACAGTTAGGCTTAAGAGTGTAGATTCAGTGAAGATGAAGACAGATCGTAGGGTAGTGAAGGTCTTCCGTCTTCTTAGGAAGAAGAGCAGTTAGCTTAGGGAAGAAACAGTTAGGTTAAGTTGATGAGTATATAAGCGCTCCACCCTTTTGAAGTTGGGCCTTTTTCATATTTTCAGTTCTTTGTTAATTAATTTCCATTTCTCAAAAAGTGCGGAGTAATGTTGTGAATATTTTGGGCGAAGATATTTTTCTCCGAATATTTGGAGTTTGCTATCGCAGGTGTAGTTCTGATTGACGAAGATCTTCGTAGTTAGACTTCGGCGTAGAGACTTCGGCCGAAGGCGAACCTGTGTTTTTCGTGAATGAGTTTGAACGAAGATTTGAGAAAAAATCAGTTACTGTGAAGTGAAAGAGATAAGTTAAATTGTAAGGAGAGTTTGGAATATGGTGGCTTCTTCTTAAGAATGCCTTCTTCAAATAAGTGGGGTCTTTAAGAGTGAGGATTTAGTTGGAAGAACACTCCTTAGGAAGAGTAGGGGCTTAGCCTTGGAACCTTGATGTGAAATCTGTATTCTTCTGTCTTTTCAGAAGAAGACTAGTAACATTTCAGTAGTATTTTACATTCTTCATTCATTCACACAATTGTCTTCTCAAATCTTTTGTTTGTATTGTTGAAAAGATCCCTGATCAAGAACTATTTCATTGTTGTTTGTATTCGATTTATCAGGTTGTGCTTGTGTTTGATTTCTTATTAGAGTTAAACTCTCATCCGGATATTATTCTATTTCGTGAGAATAACAAAAACTATCAGAATTATCATTGTGACATTGTAGTACTATGTTTTGTGTAATTGTTAACTGTCTTCGTGGGAATGATCTTTAATTTACTATTTCCGATACATTGTGTTTCTCTGGGTTGTTACATATAGAAACACAAAACTTTTGACGCCGCTGCCGGAGATACAAATATAACTTTTATTTGAATTCAGTATGTTGTAATCGTCGACATGTATGTCAGGGAGTACGAGCGCCTTCTGAAGAAGACCAGAAGACCAGAAGGACCAGGCGAGCATTGAAAAGAAGATTGGTTCGTGAACAACTATTGGAATAAGTCCAACGCCAGAAAGAAGCTACAAAGGAGCGAATGTGTCAAGCAGCTCAGAAGTGACAGGAGGTAAAAAGTTTATCTGAAGGGACTTCATCTTCGCTTGAAAGAATCTCAGTACCTATTTCATCATGGACTCGGTACGAGAAGGACGAGCGGAAATATTAGAAGAAGAAGACTGATATCGGATCCCCAAGCTCGAGTGGGAGAAGTGGAGAGAGTTCGTCTAAAGACATCTCATGGCTACCATTCCCTTCAAGGACCACAAGTTTGCATGAATCTTTGTTCGCACCAACGCAGAAGGACAAGGGTATTCAAGCTAAAGACGAAGAGATAAATAGAGAAGAAATTCCTTCTCTTCGAAGAGTGGAGTTATTTCAATCTTCATCTTCATCTTCATCTTCGAGTTCAGATAAGTCAAAATCCAATGTTTTGACTACTCTTGCGGACGATCCAAATCCGAAAGCAGAAGCTGCCTTAGAATTGATCGTTAAACATGGACAAGAAATCACAAGTTTTGTGGAGCTTCTGAAGAAACAAAAGGGAGAGGATTTAATTCGAGAATTGTTGCACTTGAGATCACATGCGCTTCAAATCCTGAATCTCAGACCGCACGGGACTCAAAGAGTATCACTTTTCAAATTTTGGAGCCAAGGGACCTCCACATCGTCTTCACCAAAGAGGAAAGACGAAGTTCACGGAGAAGAGAGCAAATCAATTGAAGATCATTCAGCCGAAGTCCATTCATCCGAAGCGGATCTTCTTGATATAAAAGCAAGTAACGCTGTTGTAAATACTCTTGCAAATCTGACTCTTCAGCCGTCGGGGAATTTGTTCAGCGCTAAACCAGTGGTGCCTTCATCTCTGCCAGTACAACAAATATACAGACGGATGCAGCACCCATCAGTCAGACTCCCTACAGTACCTCATCCAATGACAGGGGTATCACCATCCTCAAGAGCGCCACCGTTCACTCGCCAAAACTATCCTAAATTTGGCGGTGAAGATTCGGATAGTGATGAAGACGAAGAGAATGCTGATTCTTTCGTTAAGCAATTTGAAGCGATATCACATGCAAACAAAGAAGACAATGATCTTGATTGGACGAGGATTTTCCCTAGCTTGTTGAAACACGCAGCTGGAAAATGATACAGTCACGTCAATCTAACTCCCGCAATCATATCTACCTAGGATTTAATGAAAAATGAATTCCTTAAGAGATTCAGGGAACTGAATTATAACAGGCATGTACTACATAAAGTAATACCGTTGAACGTAAGAGGAAAGAGTCCTTGAAAAGCTACATCCAAAGATTTTATGGAATCTTGGATAGATTACTTGCCAACGGAGCACACCCAGCCTACACGCCGGCACATGCAGTAGAGTGGTTTGTGAAGGGGTTGCCTTCAAAGCAACAAACGTGGGTTAGACTGTTTGATACGTCAACCTTGGAGCGAGCCATTGATTCTGCTGAGAATTACGAATCCTCCAATATCCTTAGCAAAGACCGTGAAAAGACCTCGGAGTCGAGAAAGAAGAAGAATTTCAGGAAATCCAAGAGCAGTCGCGAGGAAGAGAAGAAGAAGAAGAAGAAGAAGCTGAAATGGAAGAACAGAAAATTTTCATCTTCGGAAGAATCTTCAGAAGACGAGTCCTCGGACGAAAGTTCATCATCGGAAGATGAAGATTCCTCATCTTCGGACGAAGAGGACAAACGTAAGAAGCGGAAAAGAATGACGAAGTCCAGACCTCCGATGATGAAGAGAACTCCACCACCTAAAGATCACGCACTTGATGATCTTCTCAAGAAGTTCGAAGACCTCAAGGTGCAGTTGGTTAGAACACCAGAAAGACGTAAGTTGCCAATTGGTTTTCGTCCGAATTTGTGGTGTACTAATTGTGGGAAACCTGGACATGCCAACACGGAATGTTTTAACAGCAAACCATCTTACAATACACATTCAGTGGAATGGACGCTAGTGTATGAGCCCAACTACTTTGTGGGATGTGAAGACGGAGTCTGTGGAGTACAAGCCCAAGATGGTGCTATGGTGCCCACTCAACCTCAACAATTCACACCCATTCCTCCGGTATACATCCAACGCTTTGTACCCAAACAAATGACAACTAATGTTTCTCAACGGAAGTTTGCACCTGCAGGTTATCAAGGACCACCCACTCTTGATACGTCATGTTTCAATTGTGGAGCCGTTAGTCATTGGGCTCTTAGTTGTCCTCATCCCAAGAAGCAAGTAGGATATATGTCATTGTGTGGAAAATGTGATAAGCCTGGACATGGAGCTACAGACTGTTCAAATGAACCAACCCAAAAGACGGGTGTGTGATTTCAACCACCTTCCACCCAAATACGATCAGATGCAGAGGTGAACATGATCGACTTAGTGGAAGAACTGAAGATCAAAGATTCACCGGAGGAAGACAAAAATGATTGGCCAGAAGACAAAGAAATTCTGGTGAACAAAGTTGAAACTCGAAGTGAGAGAAGAATACTTCGAAAAGGAGAAACTCTAGCGGAAGCTGAGGCTCAGGATGCAAAAGATCTCAAGAAGACTGAGCGGAAAGAGTTAAAGAAGACGAAGAGAGCGCACAAGACTCTTACTGAACAAGTGGGTGAGTTGACAAATAAGCGGACAAAGTTGGATTCGGCCGAAGTTCGCGAAGAAGAGAAAAAGAAGACCACAGCAAGACTACCTGTTGACATCTCGGAAGAAGTGAAGACACTACTCAGTAAAGAACTGAGTAAACAGACGAATGGAGCTTAACTTGGTCAGGAAAAGCTGGCGAAGATGAAGGACGAAGTCTCTTCGCCGGAAGACAAAAGATCAGCCGAATCTCGAAGTCAGGTAACTGAGCAAAAGATGAAGACTGCTCAAGTGATAAGCCCTCATACAATGTAGTAGAGGACTTACTGAACCAACAGGCTAACATAACAATAAAGCAGTTGGTCGAAGATAATAGACTGTACAGAAAGTTGTTGCTAGCCGCCTTAAGAAAACCAGCAAAGGCTAGGACGAAGAAGTTGCCTTCAGTGTTTCAAGTGAGATTGGAGGACTTAGGATCCCCAGAAGTAGACATAGAAATAGATGGATGTCTAGTAAAGCAAGTGCCTATAGACTCTGGTTCCAGTGTGAACATTATTACAGAGGATACAACGCATGGATTGAGGTACACAAAGTTCGAATCAACACCAAGAGTGTTGAGGATGGTTGATCAGAGCCGACGAAGACCTTTGGGAGTACTACGAGATATCCCCACAACAATTGGTGGGATAATCTTCAAACTTACCTATATTGTACCAAGGCTTATAGGTTGACCTTGGTTATATGATGCTAAGTAATTACTTACTGGTATAAGCAGAAGTTATCCTTTAATGATCCGATGAAACTTAAGGATAAGAGTGTCTCTATAAGCTTGAAGAAGATGTCACACCAAGATGAGACATCTTCAACAGACTCAGGATACACTTCGGAAGAAGACTCTTCGTCTTCAAGCACTAGCTCGGAGAATGAAAGATTAGGACCCTACATAGTTGTGAACTACTTGCAATGTTATGAGATAGAAGAAGAAGAAGGCGAAGGGCCTGATGAAGAATAGCAATCACAATTAGGACAGGGAAGTTCAGAGGTAAGCAACACCGAAGGAATGGTACTGAAGTCAGCAACAGTGGATTTGGTCCTCGAAGAAGAGAAGGTCTTGAAGATCGCAGCGAAGTTACAAGGAGCAGAATTGGAGGTGTACCACGACATGTTAACTTACTACTAGGATGTCTTCGCTTGGAAGATAGAAGACATGAAGGATATTCCTGCGAAGTGGAGTCAACACCGAATTGACCTGCTGGAAAACTCTGTACCTATGAGACAAAGACAGTATCGGCTAAATCCGAAGTACTCCCTCTTAGTCAAGGATGAGATTGATAAGTACTTAAGTGCTGGTATTATCTTTCCGGTCCATAGCAGTGAATGGGTATCACCTATAGTGATAGTACCCAAGAAGAAGACTGGTAAAATTAGAGTATGTCAAGATTTTCGAAAACTGAATGCAGCAACCAGGAAAGATCGTCACCTCTTGCCTTTTACAGATTCTATTTTGGATAGGGTAGCTGGTCATGAGTGCTATAGTTTTCTTGATGGATTTTCAAGGTATAATCAGATATCCATTAGAGAAGAAGACAAAGACAAGACTACTTTTATCACTGACTGGGGTACTTTTGCTTATCATAAGATGCCCTTTGGTTTGTGTAATGCTCCTGCCACATTTCAGAGAATGATGACAAACATTTTCCAAGAGTATCTTAGGAAGTTCTTAGAAATTTTTATAGATGATTTTTGTGTTTTTGATCCAAGGGAAGATCATATAAATTCCTTGGCTGTAGTTTTTCAGCGTTGTAGGGATGCTCAGTTGGCATTACATCCAGAAAAATGTTTCTTTGCCATGACAGAAGGCATCCTATTAGGACATAGAGTCTCGCAGCGAGGCATTGAAGTAGATGTAGATAAAGTCCAAGTTATAGTAGCTTTGGATCCTCTCTCTAATGTTAGCGAGTTGCGTGGATTCTTAGGACATGTGGGTTACTATCGGAGGTTTATCAAAGACTATGCAACCCTGGCAGCACCACTAACAGAATTGTTGAAGAAGTCTACTGAGTATGTTTGGCAGGAACACAGACAGAAGGCTTTTGAAACGCTGAAGATGAAGTTGATTGAAGCTCCAGTCATGAGAGCACCAGATTGGAACCAACACTTTCAAGTGTATGTGGATACATCAGCATTCGCTATTGGAGTGGTACTGAATCAGAAAGACAGTGAAAAGAAAGACCACCCGATTTACTATGCAAGTAGACAGCTGTCTGCCGTAGAGAACAATTATTCTACCACAGAACGTGAAGCTCTAGGAATGGTGTATTCAATTAGAAAATTTCGACACTACTTGTTGGCTTGCGAGTTTGTATTCTACGTGGATCACTATGCTTTAAAACATCTGGTGCAAAAATCTGATTTGTCGGGAAGAATAGCACGATGGATGTTATTACTGTAGGAGTTCAAATTCACTGTTCAAACTCGGGCAGGTAAACATCATGAGAATACAGACTACCTGTCACGATTGCGAACAGGAGAAAGACAAGATAACGTAGCAGATGATTTTCCAGATGAAGAACTCTTTCAACTGACAACAACTCCTTTGAGTAGGTACCATGAGATATACAGATACTTGTCTACGTTGCAGTATCCTGAAGGAATGGATGTTGAGCAGCGCACGGTGTTCATACACAAAGTCGGACCATATGAGCTGAATAGTGGCATTCTATTCAAGAAAGGGACTGATGATGAACTACAGAGATGCCCGGAGGAGGAAGAAGTAGGAAAAGTAGTGGACGCCATGCATTCTGAATCAGCAGGAGGACATTATGTCCTTCGCAACACAGTGAAGAAGATTTTGGATGCATGATACTGGTGGCCCACCATGTACAAAGATGTGCAAGCGATCATTAAAAAGTGTGACAGTTGTCAGCGAGTAGGTAAGCCTATTCGAACTACTCAGTGATCACTCCATCCTATCTAACTTCTTGCATCATTCGAGAAGTGGGGAATTGATTTTGTGGGACCTATTCAGCCAACAACAAAGAAGACACGCAGAAGATACATATTGGTGGCTACAAATTATGCAACCAAGTGGGTGGAAGCTGAAGCAACGAAGAAAGATGATGCGATGACAGTGGCAGCTTTTCTACACAAGAATATCATCACCAGGTTTGGATGTCCATTGGAACTGGTGAGTGATAGGAGTACACATTTTTTGAACAATACCATAGGGACGTTGACAGAGTATTTTCAGATCAAGCATCGAAAGACTACTCCGTATAACCCTAAGGCGAATGGACTTACGGAGAAAAGCAATGGGTTGTTGTGTAAGATTTTGAACAAAGTGACGATCAGTCATGCTTATGATTGGGACACCAAGTTGGATGCAGCGTTGTGGGCATCCAGAAATACAGAGAAGATAACATCGCCACAGACGCCGTTCTTCTTAGCTTACGGAATGCATCTCATTGTGCCTATTGAATTCAAAACTCCTAGTTACAGGATTCTCTCACATGATAGATTGTCTGCAGAAGATAATCAACTCATCAGACTGCAAAATTTGATGACACTAGAAGAAAATTGTGAAGCGTCTTTGGAGTTAACTAAGGACATACAAGAGAAACGAAAAGAGATATACGATAAGAAGTTGAGAAAAGTAGATGTGAATAACGGAGATTTAGTCTTGCTATATGATAGTAGATATATTAAGTTTCCAGGAAAGTTATAGCTACGATGGATGGGACCATATAAAGTTTCAGAATGTTACGGTAATGGATCAGTCCAACTTGAAGACTTGGAAGGAAATCTTTTTGCTACTCGAGTGAATGGAGGAAGAATCAAGCGGTATTACTGCTGATGTGTTCGCAGTGTCGCTCACATATGGGGGGAGAAGTATGTAGAGCCCAATTTTTCAATTTTTGATAGAAGAAGTTCGAAATATAGAAGTTTGTAAAAGAAATAAGAGGATAGAAGACGAATAGCGTAGTTTTAGTGAAGAAGAGCAAATGTGAAGAGTCTTCACAAGAAGACCTTCACAGGAAATATCTAAAAATAGAAGATAGAGGAAGAAGACTTCTTAAGAATACATTCTTTGAAGTAAATCTCTTCACGAATAGTCAATAAGAGTTATAGCAGAGAAGACGGTCGGGGTAAGAACGAGCTATCTAGCCGAAGAGGAGCAGGAAATCCAAGGGACGAAGACGAAGACAGTCTACGCATACCCTTGTCAATCCTGTAGTGAGAAACGAGTGACGACTTCGGCACGTGTGAGGAGTTCATACCTAACTATATACTCAGAAACCTAGCTCATTATCCAAATTTACTTTTAGCGCACAGCGATTTTACATTTGCGGAGAGAGTTCAGACGGAGATAGTGAGATTTGGACGAAGGCTCACATTTGGGCGAAGACTAACTTGAGCGAAGGCTAGCGCATTAGGCAAAGATCATCCTAGAGGTCATACAACCATCTTCGTAAGGTGCGATGTCTGTCACTTCGAAATTACCACGCATTCGAGCTTAGACCAAGAGGAGCTAAGACATCTTCTGCCGAAGCTGAAGAAGCTAGGCTTGAGTTTCTTGACATGGAGAGGTTGGACCCGAGTGTCTGACAAATTCATCAGCCAGATACGAATGTGCGAAGACCATGGCGGCGAAGATGGATATGCAAGACCCGGGAACTGGACGATCGAGAATTGAAAGAAGGTCTTGCTGGACGAGGCGGGCGAGAAGGAAGATATGCTCTTCGACCATACGTCGATGAAGAGCCTGGTGAAGAAAGACCAGGACTATGAGGAGCTCTTCGCCCATCCAGTTCACCCTACGAATGACTACAAGTTAGTCGATTACCGCGATCCCGTGAAGAGGAAGATCACTAAAGCGGTGATGTTGATTTTGAGTCCGAGACGGACGACATACTTATCTACGTGGAAAATATGCTTCTTCGAGAACATCTTTGTCGGTAAGCGTGCACATTGGACGAAGATCTTTCACAATGAGGTACAGCGAATATGGACGAAGCAAGACTACGTCTACTTGGGAGGATTCATCAGTGTTTTCTATTTCGACATGAGATGGCTCACGGAGAAGGACGCAAGGCAACTTGACTTCGGTGAAGACAAAGAGTGCGAGGACGAAGATCTTTCACCAGTCCGAGAAGAAGAGGTACCAAACGAAGCAACTCAGCAAGTGGAGACTTCACCGAAGACTCCTGCCGAAGTTACACTTAAGGCACCACCGGTGGAGGATACCCCCGAGACAGATGAAGACATGGAGAAGCGACATAGCAAGAGGAAGCGGAGCTTTCCAACTTTGCCAAATGAGAAGTCACAAGAGAAGCCGAAGGCGAGAAAGAAAGTTAAAGGTACCAAGAAAGAGACTTTCGAGCTAAGTAGCTCAGGGGCGAAGATGGAGGATACAACCAACTTCGGCGAAGGTACTTCTACTGGACCAGCACTTGGTGAGAGCGATAAATTTCAGAAGGCTATGCTTTTCGATGAAGAGGTGATAGTTCCGATCCTTATACTTCTCGAGGAGAACAAGGCCGAGTATGAAGACGAAGTCGGAAAGAAGCTGTCTTTGTCCGAATTGCTCGCCACGGTGCATTTCAACAAGGGAAATTGGCGGCAGGAGAAGAACAATCTTCGCGAAGAGGTGAGGAATGCGATGAAGCTTCGGTTGGAGGCTGAGAAGGAGTTTGAAGACCTTCGGCGCCAATGCAAAGTACAAGACTGCTTTGAAGACGAAGGACGAAGAGCTTAAGGTCTCAACGAAGAGCTTCTCCGATCGACTTAAGGAGTTGTCGAACGAGAAGGCCGAATTGCAACGAAGTCGTGAAGAGTTCCAAGTCACAATTACAGAGCTCAGTAAGGAGAAGAAAGATCTTCAGGCGAAGGTAGAAGACTCCGAAGACCTTCGGAAGAAGTTGATGCCGGTTTTACCTGCGTACGTGACTTCGGGGTTGGATTCTGAAGAGCTTGGTCTTCTTTGAACATTGAAGGCGGAGGTAGTGCAAGCGCGCCTTTCTGGACTTAGACAGAAAGTAGATAGAGAGTTAGGAGAGATACGAGCGAACGCGGAGGTGCAGTTAGAAGAGTTCAGAGCACAGTTAGGCTTAAGAGTGTAGATTCAGTGAAGATGAAGACAGATCGTAGGATAGTGAAGGTCTTCCGCCTTTTTAGGAAGAAGAGCAGTTAGCTTAAGGAAGAAACAGTTAGCCGATGAGTATATAAGCGCTCCACCCTTTTGAAGTTGGACCTTTTTTCATGTTTTCAGTTCTTTGTTAATTAATTTCTATTTCTCAAAAAGTGCGGAGTAATGTTGTGAATGTTTTGGACGAAGATATTTTCCTCCGAATATTCGGAGTTTGCTGTCGTAGCTGTAATTCTGATTGACGAAGATCTTCGTAGTTAGACTTCGGCGTAGAGACTTCGGCCGAAGGCGAACCTGTGTTCTTCGCGAATGAGTTTGAACGAAGATTTGAGAACAAATCAGTTACTGTGAAGTGAAAGAGATAAGTTAAATTGTAAGGAGAGTTTGGAATATGGTGGCTTCTTCTTAAGAATGCCTTCTTCAAATAAGTGGGTTCTTTAAAAGTGAGGATTTAGTTGGAAGAACACTCCTTAGGAAGAGTAGGGGCTTAGCCTTGGAACCTTGATGTGAAATCTGTATTCTTCTGTCTTTTCAGAAGAAGACTAGTAACATTTCAGTAGTATTTTACATTCTTCATTCATTCACACAATTGTCTTCTCAAATCTTTTGTTTGTATTGTTGGAAGGGTCCCTGATCAAGAACTATTTCATGTTGTTTGTATTCGATTTATCAGGTTGTGCTTGGGTTTGGTTTCTTATTAGAGTTAAACTCTCATTCGGATATTATTCTATTTCGTGAGAATAACAGAAACTATCAGAATTATCATTGTGACGTTGTAGTACTGTGTTTTGTGTAATTGTTAACTGTATCTTCGTGAGAATGATCCTTATTTACTATTTTCGATACATTGTGTTTCTCTGGGTTGTTACAGTATTTTCTAACGTTTAGAACGAGTATCGAGAGATGATCTCGAACATCGTGATGAAGTCATTAGCGTAAGCATCATCGTCGTACGGATGGTACTTCTGCCGAGTGTGGGAAGTCATGTTGACTGCCGGCTGGTGCGACTGCCAACTTCTTTCTCTATCAAGCTCAGGTGGTGGAGATGATCTTCTCGAAGGTCCAGGTCTGTCTGAGTCACGAATGTCGTCTTCTGAGTCAGAGCTACTGTCGCTGCCACCTTCTGAGATATCTGGAGCGATCCCCTCTAGTCTTCCTTCACCTTGAGAAGCCTCTCTCGCACTAAGGAAGATGTCTTCCGCGTAACCAGAACCAAAATATACTTTGTAAACATGGTCACTCGGTTGGCTTCTATCTTCTCTAAAGATAATGCTCGAGATGAAAGGCTCCTCTAAATCTACTGACATGATCTTCTTGAGCTCTTCTTGTTTCCTTTGGTGTCTCAGGGATACCGGCTGCTCTCTAGAAGCGGTTTGCTTGGGTGAATGTACCCACTCAAGGTCCTTATCCGCGCGTCTTCTGCTTCTTCCTCTGGTCGAAGGCATCCACCAGAGTGCTGAGGAGAGATGTCTCCCTTCTTCTAATACTATATCTGGTAGGCTGAAGGTCTGAACAACCTGTCACAAGTTCGGAACGTCTCCCTCTCCTGCTTCATGTTGCACTTACTGCAGTCTTCCAAGATCAAGTCTTCCAAGAAGCTCTTGGAAGCAGAGAAGCGGCTTCTTCAAGTTCTTCCTGATGTGTCTCATCAGCTTCTGGCTGCGGTTCTTGTCTTCTAGCAAGATAGAGTTCCACAACACACTCAACTACAAGCCAAGTTAGTTCAAAATGCAACTAACTACTGGTACACAGATCCAGGAAGCTTAGAACAATCGTTACTAAGATGAAATCCTAGATAGCGGTGCCAAAAATACGAGTGCTACTATATGTAGTGTCTCAAGATTTCTCCTTTAGCCCATTTAGCATAAAAGATATCATTCCCAGAGGATTCGCACAAGTATCGCTGCTCTAAGTTCTAAGATCTGTTGAAACACACAAACACACAGGTTTTATCTAGAAATCTCATCTTCTCATAAAACAACACGGCTTCTAAAATATCACACAGATATCTATTGGGAAACTCGAGAAGACGCTTCATGCTTCCAAGTCACGGTTTCCAATCTTCCCATGATAGTCTTCCCGAAGCAATTCTCGGCTTCTGGGAGTTCAATTCGGCTTCTCATACCTCTAGAAGACTGCTCCTGCTTCGTAGACGTCAAATTATCACTGTCTATCACACATTGCTCTTCCAGTTTCCAATGGGGTTAGATCAATCACAAGGTGTATGTCCGCTATAGCCTTCTCAGACTTCTGTCTACGGAAACGGTCTTCCTGTAGCACTACAACGACATTCATCTTCACGGAAGCTTAATAGAAGTCTCGGAAGCTCACTAGAAGAAGATAATAAGATGGGAAGATGAGAGAAGAGAAGAGAAAATCCAAACAAGAGGAAACAAGATGAAAATGAGAAATTAAGACTCCGACAGGCTTCTAGTCCGGATCCTGACTAACAAGCCATCCCTGCTTGTAGTAATTTGGAGAAGAAGACCACAAATTGACTTACAGTTACATAGTCTTCTACTCGAGGATGTCGTCTTCTGCTATGAGAAGAAGTCTTCTTTCTTATTCTATCGTTGCTCCGACTACTCTGTCGTCTGGGATCGCTTTCTCATAGGACTGTCCTTACGTGGATCTGAAGTGCTTCACTCGATGAGACAAGCTTCGACTCTACACAACTTCTAACAATCAACGTCACTCAAGAAGAAGTCTTTTCATGCATAATTGGGTGTGAACTCGAGGAAACTTGGGTCCTCAGACACAAACAAAGCTTCTGCAATCAAATTTGAAAATCAATTCCTCGAGAAGAAAATACATTGGCTTTGGGAAGCTCACTCCCTCCACTTCCTGTCACTACCTCTCGACACACCATCTTAGAAGCAGGACTACACGATGATGACGTTCCTTGTTCTATGTTGTCTATCACTACTGTCTACATCTTTCGATCCACCGCTGGGAGCGGAAGTGCAGACCCCTCCTGTGTAATCCAAATCTATTAGTATGTCTCCTATGTGTGTGTGTAATGTGTGTGTCAAATCCTCCTCTGTGTTCTACTATACTTCTGCACTTGAGTTGCAAGAGGGAGTTCTCTTCCAATCCTCACTCGCAGCTAAGGAAAATAAGACACTGTTAGAAGACCACCTGTAGTGTCGTAGGATTACTCCTTTTGTCTATTTAGTATACAAGATATCGTTCTCACAGAGGATTTGCACAAGTAACGCTGCTCTAAGTTGTAAGATCTGTTCAAACACACAAACACACGGATTTTGTCTAGGAATCCCGTCTTCTCACAAAACCACACGTCTTCCAGACTCGCCAAAAGGTACTTTGGACCTAAACAAACAACTACTAACTAAAATATCACACAACTATTCACGGAGAAGCTCGAGAAGACGCGCTTCCTGTTTCCATGTCACTTCTTCCGGTCTTCTCAGTACCGTCTTCTCGAAGCAATTCTCGGCTTCTCGGCTTCTCGGATTCTCGACTTATTATAGTTCAACTCGACTTCTCACACCTCCAGAAGACTGTCTTGCTTCGCAAAAGTCGACTAATAACGACTGTTACACCTTACTCTTGCACTCACATTCCAACGGGTTAGATTAATCACAGGGTGTATACCCCCTGTAACCTTCCCAGGCTTCTGCCTACGAAAATGGTCTTCCTGCAGCACTACAATGACATTCACCTTCACGGAAGCTCAAAAGAAGTCTCGGAAGCTCACTAGAAGAAGGTAAGAAGATGGGGAAGATGAGAGAAGATGGGGAAGAAGGGAAAATCCAAACGAGAGAAAAACAAGATAAGAATAAGAAATTAAGATTTCGACAGGCTTCTAGTCCGGATCCTGACTAACAAGCCATCCCTGCTTGTAATAGTTTGGGGAGGAAGATAACAAACGTGTGTATAGTTGCATCGTCTTCCACTTGAGGATGTCGTCTTCTGCTGTGGGAAGAAGGCTTCTTTCTTCTTTTCTTCGCTACTCCGACTACTCTGTCCTCTGAGATTGCTTACCCATCAGACCGTCCGTACGTAGATCCGAAGTGCTCTACTGGACGAGCCAAAAGCTGCAATTCCACAACTGCTGACAGTCACCGCCACTCAAGAAGAACGCTTCCCATGCACAATCGGGAGTGAATCCAAGAAAACCCACCACCCAGAAGACATGGACAAAGCTTCTGCACTCAAATCCGCAATCCATTCCCCGAGAAGAAGTCACATTGGCATTGGGAAGCTCACTCCCTCTACGTCCTGCATCTACTCCTCGACACAACAGTCTAGCCAACAGGACTGCACGAAGATGCCGTTCCATGTTCCTAAATTGTTCACTATCTCTATCTACATCTTCGAACCACTGCTGGTAACGAGCATGCAGACCCCTCCAGTATAATCCTAGACTATTCATATGTCTCTAACATCGGGTGTAGTGTGTGTGTACTAACTAGATTTCCTACTCTTCGATCCTACTTATGTCTTCTACCACGAGAAAAACAAAAGAGACGACGACGAGGGAGAGATGGGCGCTATCAGAAAGCTACCACTCCACATGCAAGCCATTTCCCTTCCTGATTAGCCATCCACCTTGTTGTTCCTACGCTACCTATGCTGCCGCATGGCTGCCTAACTAATTTTACACTGAAAACTGCCACCCTGAAGATAGCATGTTCGGTCCTACTAAATTTGGAAAATGTCAACGTCGGTTGTGTTTACTATCTACTCTGATTGCTCGGAGGCAACCTCTACCTGATCTACTCCTACTGGAGCTCCTAACACGGCTTCTAATAAGCTAGAAAGCCCTGCGGACACCTCGGGTAACACTGAGGTGGCTTCCTCCTCATCGTTCTTTGCTGGCCTTGCTGTCGCTGCTGTTGCTTCTTCCTCAGCTTCTGCTCCTGCTTCTGAAGACGGAAGCGTCTTCTGGGAAGCTGGGTCGACTTGCGCTTCCTCGCTCTTCTGAGGCACTTGTTCGGTACTAGGGACCATGATGACCTCATAGGGATCCAGGGAAGTCGCTTCCTCCACGCGGAATACTTGGGAAGACGGTTCTTCTTCCTATCTTCCATAAGACATCTTGTCTTCCGGGGCTTCTTTTGGTGTCTTCTTGGCTTCCAACGCTGTCACTACCAAGTGCACAGCGAGGTCGAACTCCTCCTTCTCCAATTCAGATCCAGTCAATGGTGCTGGAGCTTGGGAAGATGCAGTTGCAGGTGGCGGAATCAAGAGAAGACCATAGAGTGTCTTCACTCCCTCTATCTGTCGATCCAAATACCTGAACATACTCTCCTTGCACTCTACCAACATCTCTTTGGACTCATCGTCCCACTCTCTAGCCAAGATAAGCAACTTCCTATCCGTGGTGAAGTTGAACTTCTTTCGAAGTGCTTTCATCGACTGTGCTAGCATCTCCTGCGCACGAGCTTCCGCTGCTTCTCGCTGCAACTCGCGCTTCTGTGGCTTCTCGCTGCGTCTTCCATGTTGTCTTCTCCTCTGTGAGGGCGGTGATCTTCCCCCGCACTCGGAGAACCTCTTGATCGTGCTGCTGTAAACGCGCCTGCAACTCCTGGAAATCAGTTGGGTCAGCTCTTTGGCAAAAGCGGCTGCTTCCGTCTTGTACCTCGCTGGGAGCTTCTCCGTGGTGCGGAGACTAGCTTCCAGCGCTTCTATCTTCTTCTGGCCTTCTTCCTGTCGCATCAAGCTGCACAGACCGAATCCAAGCTGTAAGGGCCTCTCCTGAGCCTACGTTCTCTTCTCCAGCAACTCCATAGTTGGCTGGATCTCTGAGTGGAAGAAGGCACTGAACTCTTCCAGTCTTCTTCTGCAGAAGACAGGTTCATCTCCACAATTCGATTGGAGGTGTCGACCTTGTCTTCCAAAGGCAAGGATGCCTCTTCCACCACAATGATCTTCAGCTTCTGCACACGGGAAGAAGCTACTCTTCTCATCTTCCGGGGTGGAAGATCTCTCCCCATGGTAGAAGCGGTCCTCTTTACTACGCTTCCTTGCATCGCAGTAGGAGTATCCATCCATCCTTCGTCTTCTAGAGTCTTCGGAAGACTCCCTGGTGTTGCAGAAGCGATCTTCTGCTCCGGTCGAGTACTCAGCGGCTCTTCCTACGAGTCAGACTCCGATCCTGAATGAATGAGGGAGGTGGGCTTCCTATGTACACTTCTAGGACCCATCTTCCTCGGAGGCGTGGCGTCTTCCGACCCACTGGAGTCATCTTCCTTCACCAGAAGCGTCTTCTGATGAGTGCCGGGCCTCAGCTGCGGCATCAGAGTGGGAGAGGGAGTTGCGGCTGCTGCTCGATCGTCTTCTTCTGAGGTCTCCTCCTTCGTCTCATGTTGCCCTGTTGGTCCATACTTCACCAACTGACCTTCCGTGAGATCCCCCATGGATACGTACAAGTAACAGAGGAAAGGTGTCAAGTGTCATCTTGCCAGGATACCTAAGTACGCTAGCTCCGCCTGTACATATATGTGGAAGAATGAGCCCCAGTTGACGGGCACTCCTTCATCCCACACTGCTTCCAGGAACTCCACGTCTTGATCTCCAAGGTACCTCGTCTTCTACGCTTTCCCCTTGGGAAAGCGATGCAGAAACAGCTTCGCCAGAAGTCGCTTCTTCGGCTCCCGGTAAGATTCGATCTTCCACGCGTTCCTTCCCTGCCTGTCCTCTATGAAGAGGCAAGTTGTGCTTCCAAGCACATGCCACTCACTCACGATCCTGGGTAAGATCTTCTTCTCAAGTCAATAACCTCGGTCCTCGGATTCTGGCCTGTGGAAGGTCTTGTGCCACCAATCTTCAGTCATCTTGAGTTACTCCTGCCTTCGCAGGTACACGGTTGCGAGGCGGTAATGCTGCCCAAACCTCCTCCAGAAGACCCTGGTCGGTGAGGTTCCAATCCCACAAGAAGAAGTCGAGACCCAACTCCTTGAGGAAAGGTGTGGCCTCGGCCAACTTTGCTGCCGGTAACACCAACCCTCGAGGATGCATCGACATACTGGAAGATCTGTTGCACTAAGCCACACACACTTACTGTGAGCTGAAGGCTCAGTCCTTCCCAAGTGCCCACAGTCTAGCTTCTACTTCTCAGAAGACGAAACTAGTCTTCCAGAAGACAGCTACTCCGTCTTCCGGGATTCTAACAGTGCTTCCTAGATAGCTCTCGTCTTCCGGGCTATATCTAAACAATCCTAACTAAGTAAGGCCTCGCATGGATTACCAAGAAGACAACCCACCTTGCATTACATCCTACTTCCTATCAAAAGATACAAGATTCGTGAAACGTAGAGTGCATAACATGTTCAGAAGATGGTTGCGGGCTCCTGCGGTGAAAGTGATCTTTAGAGACTCCTAGGACAACTTCCGATTCAATGTCTTCTTCGGAAGACCTCCCGAAGTCAGGCTTCCCTTCACTGATCTCATCTGTCTTCTTCCTCCTACGCATAATCTATCCTCACAACGGACTCAAGACATTTGCACTCTGACTTCTCACCTCTCATACACACTCAGAAGAAGCTTGCTGCATGATGGGAAGACATGACCCTCGACCATTCTCTCCAGATTCTGCCAGCAAGACTTCTCACGATTCTCTCCTAAGTTTGGAAAGAAGAAAGAATGTGCTGCTATGGGTCGGACAGAAGAGACCCGAAATGGACCCTCACGTCTTCTCACGCATTTTGCCAGCCCTTCCTGTCTTCTAGTCTCTAGGAAGATGTGGATTTGAGAAGCTTGGAAGACCGGGAGGCACAGGCCTAGTTCCCGACTTCCAACTTCTCGAAACAACTTAACAACTCACCAAGCCACTCGGAATCCGTACCAAGCCTCTCTTAACACCAAACCAAAACAAATCCACTCTTGATACGAATTGTGTACAGTCGACTTCCGAAGACAATCAAGTTTCAGAAGCTTCTTCCGAAGATGTTCAGATCTTCCGAAGCGTCTTCTGTTCAAGGTTTCGGGAGTAGAGGGATGGTAGGGTAGGGAAATTGATAGCTGGGATCTCCAATTTGAGGGCTAGGAGTAGGGAAGCTCGAATTGAACTCGGGAAGAAGCAAGAAGATGTCTGACAGAAATTGGGCAGCGCTTCCGCGTCTAATGTCACAATAGGAAAATAGGGATGGAGGAATTGATCGATCAGGTTGCCTGCAAACCACCGGGGAAGCGCGAGGGATACCAAACAAAGGCGAGAAGCAGTGGGAAGGGAAAAGAACATGGGAAGAACCTCTACTATCTTCTGTCTGCTTCCCGAGTTGTCTTCTTCTTCCGCGCGCTTCCGACTCTGGTCCCAGCTCCAATGCTACCCCACTAAGCTGCTTCCGCGATCAGCTCCTGACTACGCCTCAATCGATTAAGCCGTCCACCTTCGATTCCACTCAACCGTCCTCCAATGTCAGCTTCCGGGAGTTCACAGAAAACGCCTTCAGCTCACTACGCTTCTTGCGCTTTAGCAATTTGACCTCGCCTTCCTTCTAGCTTCTAATCGAACCTAACCTCACTCAATTTCACCTAGCTGCCTCCTCACTCAAGCTCACCCTCGAATCGATCTTCTCCACCAAGAAGCGCTCCTGCTGCGGGAAGCTGAAATGCGCTAATGCGCTTCCTGCGCATCTTCCCCGCAGTTTAAGGGTTTCAACCCTCCTGACCTACCTAACATGTTCGGTGCTACCTGGTAGGTACACCTACTTCTGACGTGGTTAAGCTTCCACGGTTGCCGTCTTCCGGAAGATACGTGTCTTCCGCCGTCTTCCGTCTTCCGCCGACATCACTGAGAAGACGCTTCTCGGAAGACGGTCGTCTTCCTAAGAAGTCAACTTATTATTACAAACAGCTCATAAGATCATTTTCCTTCTAAGGAAGCCGTAATCTTAAGTAACAACGCTTCTTCAGTTATACAAACAAGTTATTAATCTTAAAAATTTCAAAAATTCATGAATCCTGTAATTTGTGGGCACCACATACGCCCACCCTCACATGTTTGCGCCCACCCTCACATGTTTGCGTCCCCGCAAACATCAGCGCTTCAGCACTTCTGTTCACGTCCAGTACTTCTTGACGTTGTCGTGATGTGAATCATTTGACATAGTAAATGATTCACTTATCATTGTTGTCGCGTTACTTGGCGCATGTTACTTCTACTCCGACACTTGAAGTTTAGTAGCCTTTGAAGTTAGCTCTGTACTGTTCTTAGTCTTTTATGCCTATGGTTGACACCTTTTGTATATGGTGTTAACTCTATCATTTATTTTGAGTCCTAGTAAGTTGATAGTATGCTATTTATCTTAATCAAGCACTCGTGCGCTTGTGCAAGTGAATTCATACTTATCTATGGTATTCGATGTACATGACTTAGATTTACCATGTAGATAGGGTTTAAGCTCGTGAGTTGTACTTACGTGTTGCCCATGCACGCTTTTAGTTGATTTAAGTTTACTTTCAGGGCTGTGTGTCGTTTTAGGTAGTTTAAGTTATACGCTGGCACTTTAAGGGACTTGATATGGTAGCCTTTGAGTGGATTTAAGTTACCACATGGTTTAAGGCACAAAATGACAACCAAATGTGAATTCTCATTGGTTCATTGTTTTTGTGTAATTCTAAATTTAGAAATAGAGGTCTAAAGAGGAGTTCGAGCATTAGGTAAGGGCACTTCGAAATCTGAGAGGACAGGGAGATAGAGCTCGTCGAGCCAAGCACTGTCTGTGAAATTCTTGATCGATTTGGATCAATAAACAAGGAGTTATGCCCAATTGAAGTTCGGATTGTGTCAAAACTGCATCACTTTTGTTGATTTTGAAGTTTTCGGTGTCAATTGCAGCAGAATTGAGGAAATCGTTTCAAAACTTCGTGGTTGCATTCAGTGTCAGATGGGCTACGACTGTCCAAAAACTTTCAAGTAATTTGAGTTACTGAGTGATTCAGGGCAGCCGCTGAAGCTGAGGGGGTCTGAAAAGCTCTCAATCTAGAGCAGCAACTTCAGAGAGCGAGATCTGGAGTTCTGTGTACAATCAGGAGTCCCAACTTCACAGGAACGTTCAGCATCCTGTAGAATCCATATCCTGTAAGAATCTTTGAAATTGATCGAGCCAATCTCTTGTTATAGGTCAAAATAGCTGGCTAGGTACCAGAAATTGCCATAATTTCTCTGCTCAGAAAGTTTCTACTCATATCTTGGTGCTCTGAACTGATCTCAAGCTGAAACTTCGTATGTGTATCCAGTAGGACCTCATTGACATGTAGGAGAAGTTCTGAAGCCCAAACCATCTCATGTTTCTGGTTCTTGGTTGTTAAAGTTCGTTGTCAGACCTTATTACTGTTAGTCTGATCTGATTTTCACTTCTTAAACATACTGGAGGATCCATTCGACATGTGTGAAGGTTTATAGTGCCCTTTATGACCTGAAGCCTATCTCTGTATTGTAAACAACCATAGCCTGAAGCCCAGCACTTCCCCAAGTAGTCTTCTCACAACCTTCACGATCGTATCACAGCCAGAAGGTCTCGTCCTTCTCAAGAAAACTCTCACGTAAACAACGCGTCACCCATTTACACGAGTGGTCATCACCGTACCGTCTAACTCTTCCAACTGCAAGGAACCATCGGTGAAGACTTCCAAGACGCGATAAGGACCCATCCAGCGAAGATGAAGTTTCCCGGAGAACTTAAGATGTCGATTGTCGTAGAGAAGAACCAAGTCCCCATCTACGACGGTCACCTTCTTCAGCTTGCCATCATAGTTCACCTTACGTTGCGCTTGTACTTCGTACGTCTTCTCCAAAGCTGCATTCCTGTCTTCTTCGAACTCTACAAAGTTCAGAAGACGTTGCTCCTGCTTTCCTCTTCTCCCATGCGTTCGGTTACGGCTAACCGGTAAGTAGGGACCTCTAACTCGATGGGCACAATAGGTGTCATGTCATAAGTTAGGTAGAAAGGCGTCTTCCGGATCGTGACTTTGGGTGAAATCCTGAAAGCCTATAACACAGATGGTAATTTCGTGTCCCAATCATACGCATGGTTAACAGTTACCTTATTCAGGATATTACATAGAAGACCATTCGACTTCTCTGTCAGTCCGTTCGCTTTCGGGTTGTACGGCGTCGTCTTCTGATGCTTTATCCTGAAGTATTGGGCCAGGAGGGAAATAATTTCATTTAAGAAATGAGTACTCCTATCTGATACCAATTCCAGCGGACATCCGTATCGAGTTATAATGTTGTGCCAGAGGAATCTGGCTATCACTGCGGTGTCGTTCTTCCTTGTGGCTTCGTCTTCCACCATCTTGGTAGCATAGTCGGTAGCTATCAAAATATACCGTGCTCGTGTTCTTCTAGCCACCGGGGCGATAGACCCAACAAAGTCGATTCTCCATTTTTCAAAAGGAGCAAGCGGAAGAATGAGAGTAAAAGACCACCTAGTAGTAGCTGTTGGTCTTCCCATCCTCTGGCACGCATCACATTTCCTGATCTCCTGAAAAGTGTCTCTGTACATGGTCGGCCACTAGTATCCGACGTCCAACATCTTCTTCACTGTGATCTTCAGTCCGTAGTGACCCCCAGCATCTTCGTAGTGAAGACCCGTGATCACTGACTTAATCTCTGAAGGCTCAAGACATCTCCTTAGCTTCTCGTCATATCCCTTCTTAAACATGATACCCTAGAAGATGGCGTAAGGACCTACCTTGTGTAAGAAGACAGCCTTCTGCTCCGCATCCAATCCCTCGGGATACTGTTGGTCTTCCAAGAACTTCCTCAAATCCTTGAAGATCGACTCTTCTGTGGAAGTCGCAAAGACTGGATCAGAAGATTTAGTCTCGTCTTCTGGGAAGCAGGCGGTACGCCCCCCCCCCCCCCCCTCAGATGAAAGTGTCTCTGCGAAAACTGAAAACAGCTTCTCATCGGGGAACTCGTCTTCCACTTCATCTTCTCGTCGTTCCGTCTCCAATCTGGATAGGTAGTCAGCGTTAACATGTTGTCTTCCAGGCCTGTACTCAACTGTGTAAGTAAATTCTTGGATTAGCAGAATCCACCTAGCTATCCTACCAGATAAATCTGCTTTCTTCACAAGATGTTTTAAAGAAAAATGATCCACATAGAAGACAAACAGATTGGCTAGAAGATAGTGCCTAAACTTTCTACAGGAGTAAATCATGCCGAGATACTCCTTGAAGATTGTAATCATCAATCTCTGGAATGTGGCGGGCGCGTTGCATAAACCAAACGGCATTTGATTATACGCGTACGTGTCCCAATCAGTAGTGTAAGTAGTTTTCGACTTGTCTTCTTCTCTGATCGAAACTTGGTTGTACTCAGAATACCCATCCAGGAAGCTGTAGAACTCATGTCCTGCTACTTGATCTAACACAGAATCGGTGAACGGTAAAAGATGATGATCCTTTTTCGTGACCAAGTTCAGCTTCTGGAAGTCATGACACACTCGGATCTTCCCTGTCTGCTTCTTCGGCAGGATGACAATAGGAGCTACCCATTCACTACTAAGTACTGGGAAGATGACTCCCGCCTTCAGGTATTGGTCGATCTGGTCCTTCACCAGAAGCGAGTACTTGGGGTTGAGCCAATACTGCCTCTGCCGTGTAGGAACAACGCCCTCCAGCAAGTCAATGCGATGCTCTCCCAACTCTCGAGGTATGCCCTTCATGTCTTTTATGGTCCACGCGAAGACATCCTGGAACTCCGTCAGAAGTTCTCGAAAGTCTTCGAACTGTTGGCCCTCGATCACCTTGGAAAGCTTCAGCTTCTTCTCAGGAGCAACCTCCATTTCTTGAAGATCATCCGGGTTTACCATTCCTTCAGTGTGACTGTACTCACTGGCACCAAAGTATTCTGGTTTAGGAGCTTCTTCCGTTTCAGATTCGTCTTCTGGGAGACCAACTGTCGGATCTTCCGAATGGAAGATGGTATCTTCGTCTTCTGGAAGATCAACTGTCGGATCTTCTGAAGGGAAGACGATACTTTCGTCTTCTGGAAGCTCTTCTTCCGCAACTTCATAGCACTCAATGTACCCACAGATCACTTCCTTTGCTATCTCTGTTATTTCTGTAGTATACAAGTTATTCATCACAAACTCATTGTATCGCTCATCCATGTCAGAAGACGCAGCTGAGTCTTCTGAAGTGTATCCCTCTGTCGTAGACGGAGTTTCACCTTGGTGTCCAATCTTGATCCAAGGAAGCGAGACCTTGGTCTTCTCACCTGGCTTGGGTGTAGGATTGGAAAATCTCAAACGATGCCTTCTCCAATTATGAAGTCGTAAGGGGATCGCTTCAGAAGAGTGACTGGTGTTTCCAACAGAGAAGATGTAGTAGCTGCTTCCTTGGGTGGAAGACCACGATGGGATCTTCCCTCGACTTGGGGTGCTCCCGTGAGACTTGTGGAATCAGAAGGCGGATGTAATCTTCCAACAGCTGTTGGATGACAACGTTGGTTATAAGAAGTTGTTACAATCCGTGCTTCGAGGATCGAGGAAGAGGAGGACAGCTAAACTTCCCGAGAGCACCCCGATCCTGAGGATAGAGCATGAGGACTTGGGAGCCCCAGAACTTGATAGTAGACTCTTCAGAAATAGAGGATACTTCTGAATCACTGTTATCAGTTTCAGTGGACTTGGACTTCCTCTTGGACTTCCTAGAAGATTTCTTCGACTTCTTGGACTTCTTCGAGGTCTTCCCTCTATCTTTCGTCATATTCCGAGTGATACTTGAGGTTTCATACTGCTCGGCATGCTTCTGTACTTCTACTAAATCATCACCTCCTCCTCTTCTGCAGTACAACTCCATATCCTGAGACAATCCTCCCAACTACCAGTCCACGGCTTGCTGGGCACAATAACCGGGTCTTCCTTGGTTCTGAGGGATGTGATCCAGGAGGTCTTCAAACCTCTCGATGTAATCCCGCAGTGTCTCTTTCTTCTTCCGTTCGAGCCTCTGAAGTTCTATGAGGGTCGTCCGATCATAGCCCACTCCTCTGAACCTTTTCAGAAAAGTTGCCTTCAAAGTAGCCCAAGCGGCCATTACTAACTCATCATCCAACATTTTACTCATCCATTTCCTTCCCTTCCCTACGATCAAACTGGGAAATACACGGAGTCTGTCGACATCCGAGTCTTCCTTGTTGGATCGAGAGATGGTCTCGAACATCGTGATGAAGTCGTCCGCGTTAGCATCATCGTCGTACAGATGGTACTTCTACCGAGTGTGGGAAGCCATGTCGACTGTCGGCTGATGCGACTGTCAACTTCTTCCTCTCTCAAGTCCAGGTGGTGGAGATGGTCTTCTCGAAGGTCCAGGCCTGTCTGAATCACGAAGGTCATCTTCTGAGTCAAAACTACTGTCGCTATCACCTTCTGAGACGTCTGGAACGATCTCCTCCAGTCTTCCTTCACCTTGAGAAGCTTCTTCCGCACTTGGGAAGACGTCTTCCGAGTAACCAATACCAAAATCTACTTTATACACGTGATCACCCGGTTGGCTTCTGTCTTCTCCAAAGATTATGCTCGAGATGAAAGGTTCTTCCAACTCTACTGATCGGATCTTCCTGAGCTCTTCTTCTTTCCTTTGGTGTCTCAGGGATATCCGCTGCTCTCAAGAAGCGGTTCGCTGGGGTGAATGGACCCACTCAGGATCTTTACCCGTGTGTCTTCTGCTTCTTCCTCTGGTCGGAGGCATCCACCAGAGTGCTGCGAAGAGATGTGCCTCTTCTTCTAATACTAGATCCGGCAGACTGAATGTCTAAACAACCGATCATAGATTCGGAACGTCTTCTTCTCTTGCTTCTTGTTGTACTCACTGCAATCTTCCAAGATTGAGTCTTCCAAGAAACTCTTGGAAGCGGGGGAGCGGCTTCTTCCAGTTCCCCCTGATGTATCTTATCAGTTTCTGGTTGCGGTTCCTGTGTTCTAGCAAGATAGAGTCCCACAACACATTCAACTACAAACAAAGTTAGTTCGAAATGAAACTAACAACTGGCACACAGATCCAGGAAGCTTAGAACAGAAGTTACTAAGATGAAATTCCCGGCAGCAGCGCCAAAAATGGTGCTTACTATATGTAGTGTGGCAGGATTACTCCTTTTGCCCATTTAGTATACAAGATGTCGTTCCCACAGAGGATTTGCACAAGTAACGCTGCTCTAAGTTCTAAGATCTGTTCAAACACACAAACACACGGGTTTTGTTTAGAAATCCCGTCTTCTCACAAAACCACACGTCTTCCATACTCGCCAAAAAGTACTCTGGACTTAAACAAACGACTACTAACTAAAATATCACACAACTATTCACGGAGAAGCTCGAGAAGACGCGCTTCCTATTTCTAGGTCACTTCTTCCGGTCTTCTCAGTACCGTCTTCTCGAAGCGATTCTCGGCTTCTGGGGTTCAACTCGGCTTCTCACACCTCCAGGAGACTGTCCTGCTTCGCAGAAGTCGACTAGTAACAACTGTTATACCTTACTCTTGCACTCACATTCCAACGGGTTAGATTAATCACAGGGTTTATGCCCCCTGTAGCCTTCCCAGGCTTCTGTCTACGGAAATGGTCTTTCTGCATCACTACAAAGACATTCACCTTCACGGAAGCTCAATAGAAGTCTCGGAAGCTCACTAGAAGAAGGTAAGAAGATGGGGAAGATGAGAGAAGATGGGGACGAAGGAAAAATCCAAACGAGAGAAAAACAAGATAAGAATAAGAAATTAAGATTCCGACAGGCTTCTAGTCCGGATCCTGACTAACAAGCCATCCCTGCTTGTAATAGTTTGGGGAGGAAGACAACAAACGTGTGTACAGTTGCACCGTCTTCCACTTGAGGATGTCGTCTTCTGCTGTGGGAAGAAGGCTTCTTTCTTCTTCTCTTCGCTGTTCCGACTACTCTGTCCTCTGGGATCGCTTATCCATCAGACCGTCCGTATGTAGATCCGAAGTGCTCTACTGGACGAGCCAAGCTACAATTCCACAACTGCTTACAATCACTGCCACTCAAGAAGAATGCTTCCCATGCACAATCGGGAGTGAATCCAAGAAAACCCACCACCCAGAAGACATGGACAAAGCTTCTGCACTCAAATCTGCAATCCATTCCTTGAGAAGAAGTCACATTGGCATTGGGAAGCTCACTCTCTCTACGTCCTGCGCCTACTGTAGCCAACAAGACTGCACGAGGATGCCGTTCTCTGTTCCTAAACTGTCCACTACCTCTATCTACATCTTCGAACCACTGCTGATAACGAGCATGCAGACCCCTCCGGTATAATCCTAGACTATTTGTATGTCTCTAACATCGGGTGTAGTGTGTCTCTAACTAGATTTCCTACTCTTCGATCCTACTTATGCCTTCTACCACGAGAAAAACTAAGGACACGACGACTAGGGAGAGATGGGCGTTGTCAGAAAGCTGCCACTCCACATGCAAGCCATTTCCCTTCCCGATTAGCCATCCATCTTGTTGTTCCTACGCTACCTATGCTGCCACATGGCTGCCTAACTAATTTTACACTGAAAACTGCCACCCTGAAGATAGCATGTTCGGTCCTACTAAATTTGGAAAATGTCAACGTCGGTTGTGTTTACTATCTACTCTGATTGCTCGGAGGCAATCTCTACCGGAGCTCTTAATGCGGCTTCTAATAAGCTAGAAAGTCCTGCGGACACCTCGGGTAACACTGAGGTGGCTTCCTCCTCATCGTTCTTTGCTGGCCCTGCTGTCGCTGCTGCTGCTTCTTCCTCGGCTTCTGCTTCTGCTTCTGAAGACGGAAGCGTCTTCTGGGAAGCTGGGTCGACTTGCGCTTCCTCGCTCTTCTAAGGCACTAGTTCGGTACTAGGGACCATGGTGACCTCATAAGGATCCAAGGAAGTCGCTTCCTCCACGCGGAATACCTGAGAAGATGGTTCTTCTTCCTGTCTTCCAGAAGACATCTTGTCTTCTGCGAGGCGGTAATGCTGCCCAAACCTCCTCCATAAGACCCTGGTCGTCGAGGTTCCAATCCCACAGGAAGAAGTCGAGACCCAACTCCTTGAGGAAGGGTGTGGCCTCGGCCAACTCTGCTGCCGGTAACACCAACCCTCGAGGATGCATCGACATACTGGAAGATCTGTTGCATTAAGTCACACGCACTTACTGTGAGCTGAAGGCTCAGTCCTTCCCAAGTGCCCACAGTCTAGCTTCTACTTCTCAGAAGACGAAACTAGTCTTCCAGAAGACAGCTATTCCGTCTTCCGGGATTCTAACAGTGCTTCCTAGATAGCTCTCGTCTTCCGAGCTATATCTAAACAATCCTAACTAAGCAAGGCCTCGCATGGATTACCAAGAAGACATCCCACCTTGCAGTACATCCTACTTCTTATCAGAAGATACAAGATTCGCGAAACATAGAGTGCATAACATGTTCAGAAGATGATTGCGGGCTCCTGCGGTGGCAGTGGCCTCTGGGAAGACTCCCATGACAGCTTTCGATTCATTGTCTTCTTCGGAAGACCTCTCGAAGTCAGGCTTCCCTTCACTGGTCTCACCTGTCTTCTTCTTCCTACGCGCAATCTATCCTCACAACAGACTCAAGACATTTGCACTCTGACTTCTCACCTCTCATACACACTCAGAAGAAGCTTGTTGCATGATGGGAAGACATGACCCTCGACCATTCTCTCCAGATTCTGCCCGCAAGACTTCTCACGATTCTCTCCTAAGTTTGCGAAGAAGAAGGAATGGGCTGCTATGGATCGGACAGAAGAGACTCGAAATGGACCCTCACGTCTTCTCACGCATTTTGCCAGCCCTTCCTGTCTTCTAGTCTCTCTAGGAAGATGTGGATTTGAGAAGCTTGGAAGACCGGGAGGCACATGCCTAGTTCCTGACTTCCAACTTCTCAAAATAACAAAACAACTCACCAAGCCACTCGGAATTCGTACCAAGCCTCTCTAAACACCAAACCAAAACAAATCCACTCTTGATACGAATTGTGTACAGTCGACTTCCGAAGACAATCAAGTTTCAGAAGCGTCTTCCGAAGATGTTCAGATCTTCCGAAGCGTCTTCTGTTCAAGGTTTCGGAGGTAGAGGGATGGTAGGTTAGGGAATTGATAGCTGGGATCTCCAATTTGAGGGCTAGGAGTAGGGAAGCTCGAATTGAACTCGGGAAGAAGCAAGAAGATATCTGACAGAAATTGGGCAGCGCTTCCGCGCCCAATGTCACAATAGGAAAATAGGGATGGAGGAATTGATCGATCAAGTTGCCTGCAAACCACCGGGGAAGCGCGGGGGATACCAAACAAAGGTGAGAAGCAATGGGAAGGGAAAAGAACATGGGAAGAACCTCTACTATCTTCTGTCTGCTTCCCGAGTTGTCTTCTTCTTCCGCGCGCTTCCGGCTCTGGTCCCAGCTCCAATGCTACCCCACTGAGCTGCTTCCGCGGTCAGCTCCTGACTACGCCTCAATCGATTAAGCCGTCCACCTTTGATTTCACTCAGCCGTCCTCCAATGTCAACTTCCGGGAGTTCACAGAAAACGCCTTCAGCTCACTACGCTTCTTGCGCTTCAGCAATTTGACCTCGCCTTCCTTCTAGCTTCTAATCGAACCTAACCTCACTCAATTTCACCTCGCTATCTCCTCACTTAAAGCTCACCCTCGAATCGATCTTCTCCACCAAGAAGCACTCCTGCTGTAGGAAGCTGAAATACGCTAATGCGCTTCCTGCGCATCTTCCCCGCAGTTTAGGAGTTTCGACCCTCCCGACCTACCTAACCTTTTCGGTGCTACCTGGTAGGTACACCTACTTCTGACGTGGTTAAGCTTCCATGGTTGCCGTCTTCCGGAAGATATGTGTCTTTCGCCGTCTTCCGTCTTCCGTCGACATCACCGAGAAGACGCTTCCCGGAAGACGGTCGTCTTTCGAAGAAGTCAACTTATTATTACAAACAGCTCATAAGATCATTTTCCTTCTAAGGAAGCCGTAATCTTAAGTAACAACGCTTCTTCAGTTATACAAACAAGTTATTAATCTTAAAATTTTCAAAAATTCGTGAATCCTGTAATTTGTGGGCACCACACCACCACCTCACGTGCAATCGGCTCCCTGCTCAGTTTGGAAATTTACTTTCTGCTCTTATCGTTGCCTACCCTGTCACATGGACAGTCATCTCAAATTACAAAGAGAGATATCTCTCCCTAAAATAGTAGACTTTGCTTCCTATCAAAATTAGCAAGTCAACTGTCTTCCTAACTTGGTGCTTACTCCTAATCGCTGAGTGTGATCTCCTCTTGATTGGTTCCTACTTGAACTCTTAAATCGACTTCGGATAAAGAGAGAAGTCCCGCGAGTACCTAGGGTGTGACTAAGATGGCTTCCTCCTTGATGTTCGTGGCTTGCTCTTCTGGGACGGCTTCGGAAGACAGAGGTGTCTTCTGGAAAGCTGAGTCCACTTGAGCTTCCTCGCTCTTCTGCGGCACTGGTTCGACACTGAGAGCAGGGATGACCTCACAGTGGTCAATGGAAGTCACCTCCTCCACTCGAAACACCTGGGAAGACAACTATGCTTCTTGTCTTCTGAGGCTTCTTCCTAAGTCTTCTCGGCTTCCAGCACTGTCACTACCAAGTGGGCAGCGAAGTTGAACTTCTTCTTCTCCAAATCTTCTCCGATTGCTGATCCTGGAGCATGGGAAGATGTAGCTGCTGGCTGTGGAATTGAGGGAAGATCATAAAGCGTCTTCAAGTCCTCAATCTGCCGATCCAGGTAGCGGAACATGCTCTCCTTGCACTCCACTAACATCGTCTTGGAATCGTCATCCCACTCCCTAGCTAGGGTGAGAAGCTTCTTACCTGCGGTGAAGTTGAACTTCTTGCGAAGTGCTTTCACCGTTTGCGTCATAAGTGTCTTTACTCGGACTTCTGCTTCTTCCCGCTGCGTCTTCTCTGCTGCGGCTTGTGCTTCCACGGCTTCCTGCTGTGTCTTCCATGTCGTCTTCTCTTCTATGAAAGAGATGATCTTACCTCTGACTCGCAGAACCTCCTGGTCACGCTGTTGTAGACGTGCCTGCAACTCCTGGTTGCTCTTCCTTAACGGCGCTGACTCCTTGACAGAAGCGACTGCTTCTACCTTGTACTTCACTGCAAGCTTCTCCGTGATGCGGAGGTTGGCTTCCAGCATGTCCATCTTCTTCTGGACCTCTTCCTGTCTATCTTCCAAGAAGAGACAAGTCGTGCTTCCAGGCACATGCCACTTCCCTGAGATCATCGGTAAGATTTTCTTCTCGAGCTCGTACCCTCGGTTCTCAGATTCTGGCCTGTGAAAGACCATATGCCACCACTCCACCGTCTAGGAAGATGGTCTTCCACGAGCGACTCTTGTCTTCACAAGTACAAGGTTGCGCGGAGGCAATGCTGCCCAAACCTCCTCCAGAAGACCGTGGTCCACGAGGTTCCAATCCCACAGAAAGAAGTCGAGACCCAACTCCTTGATGAAAAGTTTGACCTCTATCAATTCTGCGACGAGTAACACCAACCCTCGAGGATGAATCGACGTGCTTCGAGCCTCTGTTACACTAAGTCACACGTACTTGCTATGAGCCGAAGGCTCAGTCCTTCCCAAGTCCTCACAGTCTAGCTTCCACTCTCAGAAGACGAATCTAGTCTTCCAGAAGACAACTATTCCGTCTTCCGAGATTCAAACAGTGCTTTCTAAGTACCTCTCGTCTTCCGAGCTATATCTAAACAATCCTAACTAAGCAAGGCATCGCATGGATTCCCAAGGAGATAACCCACCTTGCATTTCATACTACTTCCTAACAGAAGATACAAGATACGTGAGAAGTAGAGTATACGAAAAGGTTCAGAAGATGGTTGCGGATTCCTGCGGTGATAGTGACCTCCCGGAAGACTCCCGTGACAGCTTCCGATTAACTGACGTACTCAGAAGACTTCTCGCAGCCAGGCTTCCCATCACTGGTCTCGCTTGTCTTCAGCTTCCTACACGCAATTTAACCTCACAACAGACACGGAACGTTCATACTCTGTTCTTCTGGCTCCTTATCTCTCATACACGCTCAGAAGAAGCTTGCTGTATGACGGGAAGACACGACCCTCGACCATTCTCTCCAGATTCTGCCAACAAGGCTTCTCACAACTCTCTTCTAAGTTCAGGAAGAAGAAGGAATAGGCTGCTATGGGTCGGACAGAAGAGACCCGTAAAGGACCCTCACATCTTCTTCGCGCATTCTGCCAACCGTTCCAACCTTCTAGTCTCTCTAGGAAGATGTGGATTTGAGAAAGCGAAAGATTGGGAGGCACATGTCTAGTTCTCAATTTCCAACTTCTCGAAACAACAATCAACTCACCATAAGCCTAAATCACAGAGAATATACGAGACGAGGCGCATTAGCACAGAATCGATCATCTGCTTCCCGCACTGAAGGACGACTGCGCCTTGGGCATCAATTGCAACGAGGTATCGAAGTAGGTCGTGGAAGCAAGGAAAGTGAAATTGAGAACACCCAAGATCAAATTGAGGCAAGAGAGAGAGCGAGGTCATTTTTACTAGCTAGGAGCACATTCGAGCTGAAAGAATCTCTGAGGATTTCAAGAAGCAGACATCAAGGGTCGATTAAGAACTAGAGAGAAGCTTCGGGACAGAAGCGAGAATCGATTGCAGCAGCAGAGGGGTGCAGCTCACGATTGAGGACAGAAGCAGGATCGTGGTACCACATCAAAAGAGGAAGTGAAGATTGGAAGCTCGTAGAAGACTGACGGTGCAACAGAAGCAGCCAGAAGCAGTACTGAGGTTCTTCTCGTGTTCTTTCTCTTTTCCCACCGCTTCCCGTCTCTGATTTGATGTCCTCCGCGCTTCCCCACTCATTTGCAAGAAGCCATCGATCAATTTCCTTACCCTGAAATTCCTTCAGTGAAAATTGGACGCGAAAGCGCTGTCCAATTCTCAACAAACATCTTCTCACTTCTTCTCGAATTCGATCATCTTCTCAGAAGATGTCCGTCTTCCGTCTTCTGTCTCCCGTCTTCCGTGTTCTGTCTTCTGTCTTTTGGAAGACACGATCGTGAAGACGTCTTTTCAGAAGATGTCCGTCTTCTGATTTCGGAAGAAGTCGACTTCTCCTTTATAAAAAACCCTTAAGATAATCTTTCCTCTAAGCAAGGTGTAATCTTAAGTAATAAGGTTATTTCAATTACATAGACATGTCATTAACTTTAAAAATTTTGAAAAATCTCTTATCCTGCAAATTGTAGGCACCACATAATCCCTATATTATCAGAGAATGCTTTACAAGCTATTACCCCAAACACATGAATTTGATACAGCCTAATCCTAATCGAATGTTGCTTCACATACAACGTCTTAGATGAGTGAGAGGAAGAATCCACGAGATATATCCAAAATCTCAAGCAGATATTTTCCGGGTTACGATATATCTTCTATCCGCAAGGAAGATCCTCAACCTTTGTGGTACTCAGGAATTTCTCCCGCCGTACCTTCTTAGTTAGTTGTCTCCATAGCTCCCGTACACTGTTCTCCTGCCCCTTCGGTCTGGATGGAGATTCCGATAAAGTAGATGACGGCAACAAACTCTATTAGAGTATTGAAGAAGAACGTCAACTTTGTACATAATATATGAAGTTGTTTCTCCATTGTAACAATTTGTAGTCAAGTTGATACAATCATCATGTCCTTGTCATCTTTGTAAGTGTTGTTCTTTATTCTCTAGGTAGAGTTAAACCATTGTTTAAAGTTCAGCAATTCACCCACTCACATAAAGTGACAACACTACTTTTAGAGAAAGAACATCATCTTCTTGTGCAATATATGAACTTGTTTCTCCATTATAACAACTTTTATCCAATACTATAGATAAGCATCGTGTTGACACAATCATCATATTCTTATAATCTTACTAGGTGTCGTTTGTTATTTGCTTGGTGGAGTTAAATCATTACTCAAAGTTCAAAGAACGTCACGTTCATCATTCACATAAAGTAACAAATATGATTTTTAGAAAACTTTGCAAGAAAAAACGACTTCTTGCATATAATATGATGATGTTTCTCCATTGTAAAAAATTCTATCAAATTTTGTGAAAAATCATCTAGATGATACACTCATCATGTCATTGTCATTTTGTAGATGTCGTTAGATTCATCTCTCTTGACGAAGTTAAATCATTACTCAATGTGAGAACTGCGAGAAGTTGACCCTAGTACAAAGAATGTCATATTCACTAAATCACATAAAGTGACAAATTCAAGATTTATAGAACTTTGCAAGAACATTGACTTCTTGCACAATATATGAACTTGTTTCTTCATATATCAATTTTGATCCAATTCTATGGATCGACATCGTGTTTATACAATAATGATGTCATTGTCATCTTGTAGATGTCGTTTACTATTCTCTTGGTGGAATTAAAATCATTTACTCAAAGTTCAAAGAATATCATGTTCATCCATTCACATAAAGCGACAAACATGACTTGTAAGAAACATTGCAAGAAAGTTGAATTCTTGTGCATTAAATGATAATGTTTCTCTATTGTAACTATGTCTAACCAATTCTATAGATCATTGTCGTGTTGATACACTCATCACGTCCTTGTCATCTTTGTACGTATTGCAAAACATTCTATGACATAGTTAAAATTGTTACATCATGATAAAAAAACATCATGATCAAGTCACACTAAGTGCAACAAAGATTGTTAAACCAAATCATATGAAATTTGTATTTATCATAAACATATTTATAAAGTTCACAAAACTGAGTTTGAAAAACTACAAACACTTCTATTCACTATTATGAATCTTCATCTCTTGTAGAAAGAGGATCCCTTTGTGCACATGAAAGATTTTCTATTAGATGAGCATAATCAAATGACAACACTTTCATTTGATCTTCAAAAGCAAACGTCAAGTATAACGTTGTTCCTTGAGGATGTCATCCTTGAGCTAATGACGGATGAGTCATGAATTGAATAGCTTGTCACAAAGCTTCATCATGAATCTCAGATGGTGGATGTGACATTCAAGGATATCATTCTCGATATTTCAACTTGTTATACTCTCGTTCTTCTTGAAGAATCATATTCGTGATAAAATCTCCTCAAAGAAATCGCGTGATATACCCGAGGGTATATATGTCTATCTCTCTTGTATAAAGAGTTATGAACAAATGGTCATTTGCAAGTCCGTTGACGAGCAGCTTTAACTTTCATCAACTCTAGAGTCACTCATGGTCTAGGATTCATTTTTCTCCATTATAACATAAATAATTTGGTTCTTGAGCATCTTTCAACGTTGTGCAAATCCAAGATCTTCTATTCCGACAAATATCATTAATCAAACAGATGTTTTACGACATGTTTTCAAACTTCATTACTCACACTCCCAAGCTGGAAAATGCACAAATATGTTGTGCAAATGCAGATCACGATTCAATCATTCGTGGTCGTGTATAAAGACCAACGTACTCCACAAAGTACAAACGTTATGTAACATATACTTGTGAAATATCTTGATTGAGAGAAGCTTCTATGCATCGAACTGGTCCATCAATGTTTCATCAACTCATATACAAATTTTTTGATATGTTGCATTGTAAGACGGTCGTTTAAAGATGTTGGTCGTGATTGAGGAACCGACTGCTCATTTAAGGACGATATTAAATGGATTGCTCACATTATGGTGTTCATTTTGAGGTGCCGGTATATAGGTCACCCTAATGTAGAGCTGACAACGAGTCGTTCACATTAAGGTGCTCGGAATATAAGTCACTCTAAAATAGATGTTTTTGATCGTTAGTTGAGCGAAGCGCTCTTGGTGGTTGGTGATCCTCCTCTTTTTTATTACGGTGCCGATGATGAATCAAGGATTCAAAAATTTTGTTTTAAAAAATTATATAATATATCTTGATCCGTTATCCAGTTATCTTCCTTAACCCATTATTTTACCGAAATAGTCAAAACTTGAGCGACTCGTATTGAACTTTCATGAAAATTTCTGCGACCAAAATTTCATTGAGAAATTTCATGCAAATCTTGATTTACATTACCCTAGTCCATCAAAAACATGAGAAAGATGCTCCATCTTCCTCTACTTCAAGTTATAGTGCTATTTTCCCTCCTACATCTTTGATTGCATCATGATTTGGTTGAGTTACGTCAGATTTTCAGTCTTCAGCTCTTGTTGCACAACATCCTACCCCACGTGTCCTACTGTTTACTTCAGCTAGTTCTCAACAAACTTTTCACATATGCGAAACTCCGAACGCAACATGGAGAGTCTACCTCTTTTCTTAGTTTTCTTTGCATGACACTTTGTTGGATGATGGGAGCTACTCCCAGCATGTATAAGAACTATATCTAGACCTTGAAGTCAATATGGTAGTCAAAGATCTACTCCGTATGTGAAACATTTTCAGTGTGAGAAGTTTATAGCTCAACATCAGCTGTCATGATAAATGTGATTGACAAGCAAGAATCAAATTGTCTTGAGGAGGCAACGCAAGATACAAGCCATGGAAGTAGAGCTTGCTGTTATTAACCACCAGCAAACATGAGAGCTTGTGGACTTACATGTGAGTAAGAAAGTAATTAATTACAGTCAATAAGGTCAAGAGGAATTCATATTGCTTCCTCAGCAAGTTCAAGTTCACTCATTGAGTTCTCTAGCTCGCTAGGTAAATGCAGCTCCTGCTGAGATATACTCGAGCTTGGTCAAGCTCTGCTCGTGTATTTATGATTAGATATTTAACGCGAGAAAATATCAGAAGATGACTCACATGCGATAAGTGCAGATCTTCAGGTTCAGTCGGTAAGGCTTGCTAAGTGACAATAGACCAAAGCACATGCCATCCAATCAGCCGCATGCGTTGATCGCATGTACGATTAGGTTAATGCAGAGTCTGTATGGTAGGTCTGATTTGTGTATTTCTTGTATAGATCAGTCACTTGAGAAGAATATTGGTCTTTAAAGATCCTCATGCAAATCAGACACGAGAATCTTGATGCAAATCCAAAATCTTCATATGCGTAACAAAAAGATCAAGTCGTCAATTACACCAAACAATTATTGTTGATTTTTACGTGAGATGAACTCGTCACTTTTCACACTCTATACCATGCACAAGTTTTTCTACTCCGCGGGTCATCAAGTAGATGAATACAGTTTTTGTTTATCCATATCATTAAAAAATTCAATCTCTGAACAAAACTTCATAAATTCTTCTAATGTTCATTATTATTTTAGCTGATATTAGATAATCGTTTCTCTTTTATCTAATCATTCCAATTCTCGGTTGGGATTGCTTCTACTTCTATAGTTCTCCCACAACCATCTAAAATAACAATAGAATTGTCTCTAATAACATTCTCACATTTACTCTTACTCGTAATTTTTTGCATCAACAACATACATCACATTAGATTTTGAAAACTTTATAACCCTCTAGTTCTTTTGTTCGTCTTCTTAAAGATCTTACGATCAAACCACCTAGCACAACATATCTAAGAGTTTTGGATCGAGCAGCTGAGAGCTCTCTTGATGGCACACGCTTCTTGGTTCCTTCTCGCAAAATTCACATCTCTTCTTCTTTCTTGAAAATTGAGTAAATCAACAGTCTTGCGTTTCTTTCAATCGCCGATAATAAAGATGGAACTGGGAAGAAGATTCTTCTGTCATCGATTTCTTCCGTCCGGTTAAACTAGCATATATATTATTAGTTACTATGGATGAAATCAAACATTACAATGCAATTAATGACAAATGGGGTGTACAAAGGAATGATTTCCAGTGAAGAAGAATATGGAAGCATATTTGATCTCCTTATATTCATTGGCGTGAGATCGCTTTCTTCTGACGATTTTTTCGCAAGGGGTTCTTTACGGCTACTAGAGCAACGAGGATGGGTCACAATGACGGGTCTTGTACTTTCTGTTCTTCCCCTTGGGGAAGATGTTTCAGACCATATCTTCCTCAAATTTCTTCACTAAAGTGGTCCAGGCTTCGCCGTGGTTGAGCTCACGAGTTTTGGGAAAGGCAAATTTCTTGGTTAAACTGGTGACTTCTCTTGTGTCCTTCAAACTTGAAAAATGTTCTGGTGCATTTGGTACTAAACTGTACAGAAATATTATTCTGGCTCCGCTTTGGCAGTTTCCCATTAAGGACGCTTTCGAACGGAGGGTAAATCACTTCGGTACTACCATGCTACTCCTTTTGTGGTGTAACTCTTTTCCCGTCCTCATTTCAAGGAGGGTTTGGAGATTTTCTCCCCTTTGTTAGTCGGGGAATTTTCGATTTTCGGTATTTCCATCCGTTGGAATCTTTCTAGGTCTCGACTCTCAATCTTTCCCTTTCAGTTGGGGTTCTTGCTTCCTCAGTCCGTCCGTCCGTTGCCGCTTTCGTCCACTTCCATTAACGCATCCGTTTTCTGGGAAGGTGTTAGTGTTTGGGGGCGGACTTAATGGCCTCTCTATCGTGGGCGGCTAGTTCTCACCTTCACGGGTAGAGTGGTTTCTCTCCTTGTCCCCTCTGTCCTGTTCTTGTTCTTGGACCTTCGGGGGGCTGTACCGGTTCTCATGCAGTAAAGTTCTACTATGGTTCACCATTACCCTTTAAAGAGACAAAGAAGGTAATGGTGAACCCTTAATGTACACGGGTAAAGGAGGCGTCGGAGAAAACAATAACTTTCCTCGCACACTTAAGTGACCCCAAAATGGTTTTCAACCCATGGTGTACATGTAAGCTACTTTGGTTAGAGAAGTTATCGAATATACATCCAAATTGCATTTCTAAGAAAATTTAAAAGAAGATAAAAATTAAAATAGACCATCAAAATAATTAGTCAATTAGTTAATGATAATATTAAAAATATTAAGTGAAAAATATAATTTACTAAAACATAGAGCCACGAGGAAGAGTGATGTTGGAGTGGGTTTGCAAACGGTGACTTGTGACAAAGTTCTATAAATTTACTTCATTAAATTTAAAGATGAAGGTTGAAGAATAGAGTTTACTAAAGCTTTGACTCATGGGAAGAGTGCTGGTCAACTGGGTTTGCAAATTCTGACTTGTGATAAATTTATTAAGTTTAAAACTCACTCGATACGTGAATACAAATGATCAATTGAGTTGCACAAATCTCATAAGTGACTCACATGAACAGAACCTCTCTTTGGTATAAAGACTTGTGCATCCCACGAGTATAAATATTCTTAAGTCAAAATTTTAATTTATAACTTAACTCTAGAAGAAAAGTTAAGACGTAAATTAAAGCTCTTTGCATATTCTCCTCTTCCTAACTTGGAAGAGGTGAATATGTAAAGAAGAGGTGAATACATTTGTGCATGTATTGGATTATAAAATAAAAAATATATTTTACGTACAGATATATATCATACTGTAGAGGTTTGACAAGGACGAACCGATGTAACTTACTCCTATCGCCTCCCAATTTGCGTCAAGATATCCCATGTTTGACTCATTCAACGTTTTGCACTTTCTCTTTCTTTCACTTTTTCTCACTACAGTCAATGGTTAAGGTTACATGGTTATTTCATCTCTTCCATCGTCAGAATGCAGTCAATGGTTAAGGTTACATGGTTATTTCATCTCTTCCATCGTCAGAAGAGTGCAGCAAAAGGAAAGATTATGTAATAAATTATACTGTTAATTACAAAGTGGCCGGATTTATTAGGTTTGGAAGCGCGTTGTCCTGTGTTTCACTTATGAGTTTTGGATGGACGTTTTTGTGGTTCTCGGTCTGACTGACATTTAATAATTATTTTTTATTACAATTTACTAAATTTTTTTATATTATAGTTATATCTGTTCCGATAACATAAAAGGAGCAAAAATTCCAGAAGTTCGCTCGAGAATGGTTATTTTTTCTCGCACATAGACAACATTGAAAGGGGTAGACGAAGAATTAGTTACTACTTTTCTGCACCTTACATTTCTAGATGGTTGATGTCATTTTTGGCGCTGTGTATCTTTGGAACCTATTTCCAACTACGTTATCTCCAAATTGCAGAACTGGATATGGAATCCTGAAAGTACAAAGGGATTGAGACCTTGTCCAAGGCAAAGCGCTGCAATCATCGCCAATGAAGACTTAGTCTACATCCACGGAGGCCAAGGCAAACTTATACTATGTGACATGTATGTCCTTGACGTATCGAACTTCACATGGTCAAAGGTGAGTACCAACTTGGAGTACCATGCACCATGCATAATAGTATCACAGGCTAAGCGAGCAGAACAACACTAGTTTAACTAGGGTTTAGGGTAACTAAACTAGTTTCACCTAAATAAATATGCATTCTTCTTCTTGAGTTTTGGATTTGGAAATAAGAAGACAACCGTTGATATAGTGATAACTTAGCTGTTGGTTCTACATCGCAACTGGCTCTGAAAATGCATGTATTAAATTTGACGATATTAAGTAGACATGAAGACCACTGATTTACCATTTAGAAGAGAGGTTAACGAGAATAACTGATCTGAGAATATTCTAAAGTTATATTTCTAAATTAATCTAAAATTATATTTGTAGATTTCAATAATCCTGCTTTGAACTTGGGAAACTCGGCAGAACTACTAGAAAGACAGTACTCTTGGACGAATAATAATATATAATTTTAATTTATGACTTGACTTTTCTAAGAAGAATAGTTTGATCATAAATTAAAAAGTGTGCATAAACTTTTCTAAGAAGAATAGTTTGATAATAAATCAAAAGGTGTGCATATACCTCCTCTATTTGAACATGGAGGAGGTGATAATGTGAGCTTCCCAAAAATATGCATGCGCGATCAAGTTTGATGAACTTTTGTACACTTTTTTTTTGAAAAATATGTAAGTGTATGTGGAAATTCTGTAATGAGCGATTAGTAAAACTATGAATTTATCTGTGAGGGATAAATGATAACCGTACCTAGAGTTGCAGGATGGTCCAGACATAACCAATAAAACGAGCACAAACATACGCACTTCTGAAACTACAAATGCGGGAGTCTGCTAAAAAAATACACAGTAAATCAATCCAGACTTCTAGTTTATTACCTAGGTATGTTTAGATAGTAAATTAAACCTTTGCATATTTGCCTTCTCCATGTTACACGATAAAACCATTACCATATCCCATTACCATAAACCTACAACTGCGGTTACAGAACAGGTTTTCTTCGACTTATCTGACTTCCATGCATTATCTCTGCTTCCAAGTTCGGAAGCAGGGGATAATACATGTACGTTTAATTTTATACCTAACCCTTCCGACAGGAAGGGTTAGGTATTAAATTAAACACGTCAGAAAAATGGATATTCATGAGTACAGTAGCCCGCGATTATACCTCTTGCAGCGCGACGATCCACTCAAACCTTATAGGTTTTTTCCTGCTGTCCGCGTGTTTCCGTTATATTAAGTATATAAAAAAAATAATTATTTTATATATTAATATATATAATTCTCTAATATAAAAAACAGAACCTGCGTACAGCGTCCCCCTCCCACTTAATACGTCTTAATGTCATCCCGACGTGCGGCCGCCCTATTTCGAAAAATTAATCTAACCCTTCCCTACGTGCGGCCCACCAACCGAGAACCAGCCGCACACGCCGCTTGGCGTTTTCCCGTCCTCGGCCGGAAGTACGCTTTTGGTGCATATTCTTTCACCCTTTTCTTCACTTTTCATTTCACTGGTACAAGCTTGCTTATTATTTCATCTAGAGAAAAGAGGGAAGCAACCTTAATTTATTACCTAATTTTATAAATTTTTTGTTTGGATTAAATTTATGTGTATATATTATCAGATTCCCATATTTCAAGAAGGAATGCATCCACGATTCCGTCATGGATTATATCTAGATCTCAACACAACTCTAGGACGATATATCATTCTATTATATTACATTAATATTTATATTTTATAAAGAAAAATAATTTATCGTAATATTTTAGTTTATAATTTTTATATACTACTTACATCCTTTTGGTAACAAAAAGAGAGCAAAAGTTCTCCAAAGGGGATTGAGGATGCTTAATACTTGTTTTGTATTTGTTTTGTTTTTTGGCTTCTTCTGATTTTCTGCTTCACTGTGTGTTCTACTATCTTAGTCTCTTTGTTTTATTTCTGTTATAGAAATATAGAAATATATATTCATAGTAAGTTATATATATTCTCATATGTGTTATGCATAGAAATATAGAAATATATAGAAATATATATTCATAGTAAGTTAATAATTAAAGCTATGTACTGGTTGTAGAAGCAGTTGAGACAGAACTTGTTTCTCTAATGTTGTAAGAACGGCTTCAAATATAAGGTGGATTCTTTGAGGAAGCACCACATGAATCAACGCAAAGCTTCATCCAAAGGTTTCAGTACTACACGTTGTTAATTGCATCACCAATACATGGAGTTGCATAGCTCTTGAGCTGGTTCAAAAGGTAACTACCAAACGCTACATAGAAATGGCTGATTCTATCAAAGGTTAGGGACCTACCAGCAGCTATGATTGAGTATCTATGCCCAAGCATAAGAGTAGGAACTTCAAATACCAGATCTTTCACGCACCTACTACCTTGTTGAGTCAGCAGAAGCTCTTGCTCAGTAGGTCGTGAAACTCATAATGCTAACCTGCAAACCACAGTCACACGTTAGCGTTCATGCATCACTTATCTTTACCCTGTTTGGTTCGGACCGGAGGCGGACCGTCTCCCTAACCCTCAAGCTCAACATTCCTTAAGTCCCGACCTAGATACAGCTAGGTCGGTCGCAAAACATGAGCAAGTCACAAGTGACTTAGAGCAGACTTCCCTAAAGTCCAGGGTCATAAACGGTGCATCCAACACACCTAGCGATCCGACCATCCGTGATGTCCGTCTAGGTCCAAGCTCCTTTACGGTGGCCGAATCTGTCGTCACATTGTCATAGAGCATAAAGTTTGATACGAGAATACACGTGGTATCTGACTGGAGAGATATGACAAGACCTTGGACCAACTCGATGTAATCTTAGTGCCCTCACTATCTAATCAGGTTTCGTCTTAGTTTCTACTGACTTAACCTGACCTTAAGTGTAATACATGTGCACCCCATAACAATAATATACCCCAAGAAGGATTCATACATGATAAACATATGCTTTAGATCACATAAACATCTTCAAACAATCCTTTAGACCGGCTTGTGCACTAGCAATACCCTCTTCATTGTTTTTCTTTGATAAACTACATAAAATGCTCAATTTTGATCTTCTATGGTTTGTTGATATGAGCTCAGTTCAAGATGAACCTTACAACAATGGATAGCATACCGTACAAGCTTTCCAATGATACTGCTAACACATTGATTGGATCAAGATAAACTCCTATCAAAATAGATCAAAATAGATCATTTCTAACACGTATAACTCAAAATGTCTTAACCTTTTTTCATTCCAGTGATACTGGTAATACATTTGATTGGATCAAGGTAACTCTTATCACAATAGATCGAAACTGATCATTTCTAACACTTATAACTCGAAATGTCTTAACCTTTCTTCACTCCAATGATACTGATAACACATTTGATTGGATCAAGGTAACTCTTATCACAATAGATCAAAATTGATCTTTTTAACACTTATAACTCGAAATTTCTTATCTTCTTGTGGTGCCCACAATTTGCAAGATTGGAGATTGTTTTGAAAATTTGAAGTTAATGACGTGTCTATATAATTGAAGTAACCTTATTACTTAAGATTACACCCTGCTTAGCGGGAAGATGATCTTAAGGTGAATTCGTGGAAAGAAGTTGATTCCTTCCGAAGCCGAAAGACGTCTTCTAGAAGACAGAAATCAGAAGCCGGAAGACGCTTCTGAGAAGATAGTGATTGTAACCACGGGGGTACCAATCGCACACCGACTAGATAAGGGATAGGTGTACCTACCATGTAGTCACGATTGTAGTAGGTAGGTCGAGATAATCGAAGCCATTACCTAAATCGCACAGAGAAGATACGGAGCTGGAGACGCATTAGCACAGAGCTCTCTTGCTGCTTCTCGAATTATGAGTCGACTTTACATTGGGAATTGGAGAATACATTGGAAGCGAGAGAAAACGAATTGGAGAGAGAGAGTAAGAGAAGGCGTCTTCCAGCTAGGAAGCGCACTCGAGGTGGAAGAGTGAAGAATCCCTGAGGGTCTAGAGATTAGAAATTGAAGGTCGAGTAGGAAATCAAGAGAGAAGCTTCAGAGCGCAGCAGATCGAGCTCGATTGTAGAAGCAGTTAGCAGCAGCTTGAGATTGGAGGTAGAATCATGCTCATGTCAGGACATTGAAGATCAAATTGAAGTGCTGAAGCGCGTAGAAGACTGGAGGAGCAATCAGAAGCGCAGTGGGTCTTCTCATGTTATTTCTCTTTCCTCATTACTTCTGTCCTCTATTTCGATGTCTCTTGCGCTTCCCCGATCGTTTGCAAGAAGCCCATTGATCGTTCTCTCTACCCTAAAAATTTCTCTGAGAAGATTGGGCACGGAAGCGCTATCCAATTTTTGTCAATCATCTTCCCACTTCTTCCCAAATTGAAATTGAGCTTCCCTTCTTCTCATACCCAAATTTGATGACAAGACTATCAATTTCCCTACCCTACTACGCTTTTGTCTTAGAATCTGTAGACAGAAGACGCTTCTGAATGTCTGAACATCTTTGGAAGACGAATGTTTGCAATTCGTATCATTTGTGTTGAGAGAAGCTTGATACGAATCTAGAGTGAGCTTGAGAGTTGATTGTCGTTTCGGGAAGCATGAAATTGAGAATCAGGCATGTGTCTCCTAATCTTCCTAACTTCTCAAATCCACATCTTCCTAGAGAGAATAGAAGATTGGAAAGACTGGCAGAATGCGCGAGAAGACGTGAGGATCCTTTGAGGATCTTTTCTGTCTGACCCATAGTAGCATGTTTCTTCTTCTTCTTGAACTTTAGAAGAGAGTTGTGAGAAGCCTTGCTGGTAGAATCAGGAGAGAATGGTCGAGGGTCATGTCTTCCTGTTACGCAACGAGTTTTTTCTGAGCGTGTATGCGAGGTGAGGAGTCGGAAAACATAGTGTGAATGTTCCAGGTCTGTTGCGAAGCTAGATTGCGTGTAAGAAGCCGAATATAGGTGAGATCAGTGATGAGAAGCTTGGCTACGGGAAGTCTTTTGAGTACGTCAGTTAACCAGAAGATGTCTCGGGAGTCTTCCTGGAGACCACTGTCACTGCAGGAGCCCTCAGCCTTCTTATGAAACTTTCGTATAATGTACTTCTCACAAATCTTCTCATCTTCTGTTTGGAAGTAGGATTAATTGCAAGGTGGGTTGTCTTCTTAAGAATCCATGCGATACTTTGCTTAGTTAAGATTGTTTAGATATAGCTCGAAAGACGAGACGTACTTATGAAGCACTGTTAGAATTCTAGAAGACGGAATAGCTATCTTAGGAATCCATGCGATACCTTGCTTAGTTAAGATTGTTTAGATATAGCTCAAAAGACGAGACGTACTTAGGAAGCACTGTTAGAATTATGGAAGACTAGATTCGTCTTATGAGAGTGGAAGCTGGACTGTGAGGACTTGGTAAGGATTGAGTCTTAGGCTCACAGCAAGTATGTGTAGTTTAGTGTAACAAAAGCTCGAACATGTCGATGCATCTTCGAGGATTGGTGTTACCGCGAGTAGAGTTAGCCGAGGCCAAACCTTTCATCAAGGAGTTGGGTCTCGACTTCTTCACGTGGAACTAGAATCTCGTGGACCAGGGTATTATGGAGGAGGTCTGGACAGCGTTACCTCCTCGCAATCGTGAATCTGTCAAGGCAGAGATCGCTTGAGGAAGATCATCTTCATGGACGGTGGAGTGGTGGCGTAGTGCTTTTCATCGAGCTGGAGAAGAAGATTCAGTCGATGAGCTCAGGGAAGTGGTATGTACCTAGAAGTACTACATGTCTCTTCCTGGAAGATAGACATGGGACGACGGATGGAAGATGAAAGCTTATAGGGAGCTAAAGAAACGTCTTCTGGGGAAGTTGTACCTTCATCTTTTCCCCAAGGGAAAGGCCTAGAAGGTAAGATACCTTGGAGATCAGGACGTGGAGTTCCTGGAAGCTATCTAGGAAAGATATGTCGTCAACTAGAGCGCCTTCTTCCACATCTACAACCAGGCTGAGCTAGTGTACTTGGGCACCACAGCAGGAGGGCATCTCACCCCGTTCTTCTATTATCTGTACGTGTCCAAGAGAGACTTGAAGGAAGACCAGTTGGCTAAGTATGGACGAGCGGGACAGCGAGAGATGAAGGAAGAGACCTAAGAGGAAAAAGACCGAGCAGCTGCCATGTCTTTCTCTCCCACTTTAGTGCCTCAGGCAGGACCGGACACTCAACAAAAATTGATTACAGTACGGAGAGACGACTCCAGCGATACAGAAGACGCGTCGTCATTGAGGAAGATGGGACCTAGGAGTGTGCCTCGAAAGAGTACATCCTTCTCGACCATCCACTCTGGATCCGAGTCGGATTCACAGTAGGACACGCTCAGCACCAAGATCACAGAGAAGACAGCTTATGCGATCGCAGGAAGTCTTCCGAAGACTCCAGAAGCCAAGACATGGATTGATGTACCAAAAGCGATCAGAGGAAGCGCAGCGAGAGGACTGCTTCTGCGGTGGGAAGAGATCTTTCACCTCGGAAGACATTGAGGGTTGCGTCTTCCCAAGCGCAGAAGGAGAAGATCACGGTGGTGGAAGAGATATCCATGCCTCTAGAAGACAGAGAAGATGCCGCAGCTCGATTCATGAGCATGAACTTGTCTTCTGTGTGTCAATCAATGCAATCAACCACGACCCCCATGATGTTCAAACTGCTATCATTAACACACTTTGGTAGAATGCCTACAGTTCGAAGATTTCTCCAAAAAGTTCAAAAAGGAGGAGCACACAATGCATCTCAACGAGAAAGTCGTCAAGAGCAAAACATCCACTTCACCCAGTAGTACCAGAGGGAGACGAGGAAAAAGTAATCCATCGCGTCTCAACAGATCAAGAAGCAGAAATACTCATCACGACTCGAGCAAAAAGATACCACGATAGTCATATCAAGACTCCAATTGGAACGATGCTCAAGGAGAAACTTCTTGTCCATCTTGCAGCGAAGATGAAAGAAAAGTCATCTGAACATGTACAAGAGTAGATCATCCCACTACAAGACGATGATCTTCATGTTTGACACCTTAAAAAGGCAAATGTTGTCGTGTCGTGAACCGGCTCCTATCTGAAATTCAGACTTCGATGCTTGTCGCTCCAAAGACATTCATGAGAAGGACAAGCTAGGTACCAGCTTACGGGCTTTTAGCATCATTTCGGATCTCCATTTTCATTGCATAGATGGGTAGAGCTTCTTGTCAGCTTTCCATAGACACTTCATCTACTTCGTTTGGACGTCTAGTGGAGAAGTTACAGGACTCGAAAGATGGAGAAAACAAGCTAGGCCTCAGCTTACGGGTTTTTGGCACAACTTTGGATCTTCGCTTTTATCGCATCAGTGGATAGAGCTCCTTGTCAGCTTTCCATAGGCACTTCATCTACTTCGTTTGGACGCCTAGTGGAGAAGTTACAAGACTCGAAAGATGGAGAAAACAAGCTAGGCCCCAACTTACGGACTTTTGGCGCAACTTCGGATCTTCACTTTCATCACATAGATGGGTAGAGCTCGTTATCAGCTTTCTATGGGCATCTTGTTTACTTCGTTTGGACATCTAGTGAAGAAGTTATGCGATTCGAAAGAAGGCAAAATCAAGCTAGGCCCTAGTTTACTTGCTGATTGGGTATTTGAGGCTTCAGGCGCTATATCAAAGATGCAAGGGGTCTGCTTCATTATTATTGAGAGAACTTCGTACGTACAGAGACTGTGACAAGGGGGCAGCTTAGGGGCTAGCTTGCGTATGCGACCTGTCAACGGACGGTTCGAGAGATTGAGGAGTCCAATGCAAGCGCGCAAGGCGTCGTTTGGTTCAGATCTGTGCAAGCTACGCACTGGTTCAAACGGTTTGGGAAGAGAAGGATCGGGGAGTGCATACTGAGAGAAATTGAGACGCAAGAAGCAGATTTGAGGTTTTCAGTTACCTGTGAAGGAGAGTTGGACCGTTCGGACCGTTCCGGAGTCCAAACTTGCTGTCCTTGGATCCATCGGGATCAAAACAACGAGTTCTCCAGGAAATTGAAGACGATATGAAGTTTCATCGGACGGTTTGGGAGTTTTGAGTGAAATTGGCTCGTAGGGAAGCGCTTACATCAGATTTTTGTTCGCTTGCGACTTGAGATTAGTTTGTTCTTCGCGATCGGTGAGCCAAACTCTTTGTTCGTGGTGCCTACGCGATCAGGGAGTCTTCATCTACTCATAGGAGAAGATAGTGTGTGGATTGGATTGTTGGTTTGGGTGTGGTGAGCGAGTTTGAGCCACAGGGAGTCGATTTACGTCAGTTTTTTGCAACTTGCGACCAAATTTCTCGAGTGGTTTTGCAAGGGGAACTCCAAACGGCTTGTTTGGAGTCTTGTTGGGTTCAGGGTAGCTAGATCTACCTATGAGAGAAGACGGATATCAGTTTAGACGATCCGTATGTGCGTGGTGTGCGATTTTAAGCCGCAAGGAGCAGTTTTGAAGGTTCGGTCACCTACGACCGAAAATCGATGATGTCTCGACTGTTGGGAGTCAGATCTGAAGGTTTCTTGGGTTACCGGAGTCAGCAGAGGAGACCCTATCGACATCTGAAGTCCGTTTGGTGAAAGGAGGAAGTTCACAGATAGATCTTTTTCTGTTTCTTCGCTACGGGTTTTGCTCTTTTGAGTTCGTTAGAGTTCTGGTTGGCTATATACAGCTTGTGATAGCTAGCTTTAGCTAAGAACTTGTACATGGATGTGGTTTGGACTTGGGTTTGGATCGCGTGATACTGCTGTGGCTCTGCTTGTTAGCAAAGGGAAGTTTCTCTTGCTTTGAGCTACGCTTCGGTGTTTTTGGGTTAGGATTGAGAATCAGGGGTTGTTTTTAAGGGCTTTGAAGTAGGTTACAGACCGCTCTGGTCTGTTTTTCAGTTTTGTGCTCTTAGGAGAAAGAACCGGCAGTGGACATACATTTGGAGTTGGTATACATCGTAACGTTCGTTTTCGTGGTTGTTTTTCTCTGTCTTGTCTCTGTTTCAGCACACAACATCTCCACAGCCAGGAACCTCGCATTTTCTTGGACATCTATCACGCAATATCCGACACGACATCGGTGGTGAACTCGACGTGAAGGTCTGGGGTGGAGATTTCTTCTGTGTGTGAACTTTGAAGAAGAGATTGGCAGTCATGAGTGGGGATGAGAAAGGTGATGGAGATGGAGCTAGTGGTTCAGGTGGGTTGTCGAAGGTGCAGTTGGATCCGGCGACTGCATTGATGTTCCAAGCTTTCACTATGTTCTTACGACAACAACAGTTTGATGAGCGGAAGGAAGCTTTGACAACAAAGGTGCTACAAGCGGTGGTCGGTAGGATTGACCAGTTTGATGAGAGAGATGTCTCGAGATATCTGACACATTATGTGAAGGAGATGGAGCTGAACCGGATCTCAGAAGATGAGATGATTGAGACGTTTGAGTTAGCAGCAGCTCCAGAGATTAGGGATCATGTTAAAATGCTAACGAAGCATTTTAACAAGGATTGGGAGACGTTTGCTCGTGCCTTGATGGATGAGTACTTCTTGGAGGACTCTGATCGGATCACCAAAAAGTCATTCTTGGAGTGGGTTGAGCAACCAAGGAAGGGTCTACAAGCTACTGAGTTGCTCAGGGAGTTTGAGAAGCAGTTTTCACGGCTGACTAGGATGGAAAAGTTGACTCTGCAGTCCCAACAAGACAGAATTATTTCTTCGGGCTGCAGATGAGAAGTTGCAGGAGAAGCTAGAGGTACTTCTGGAAGACCGAAAGGAGGACGATGGATTGACCAGCAGCTGGAAGAAGGTTGAGGAAGCTGTTGGTCTGCTTACCAAGAGAAAGCGGAGACGAGAGAAGGTTCCTGTTAGGAGACTGACGTCAACATCTACAGCTGTAACACCTGTTCCTGTAGTCCGACCAGTGGTTCCTGTTGCTAGACAGGTAGTACCAGTTGTTTCAGTTGTTCCAGTTGTTCAAGCACCTATGGTATCTCTGAAGAAGGATGATTCAAACTTTGAGGAGATTTTGCGTGGAATGCGAGATCTGCAGATTAAGCTCACAAGATGGAAGAGAAGGGATCTACAAGCGGAGCAAGACTGGTTGAGAAGCAAGACTAGATCCAGCAGCGTATCTGGTGCGATGGTACTGATCATCCGTGCAGAGATTGCAAGGAGTTCACTGATATTCTGCAACAAGGAGTGATCTTCTGGAAAGATGGGAAGGTAGCGTTGAGGGATACTGGTGCACTTCTTCAGACCAACTTTGGTAGAGGAGGGATGAAGAAGTTGGTTGAGGACCACCTATCAGCGTAAGCAGTTGCAATCGTGGAAGCTGGAACTTATGGCACAAGGGTTGAGGATCAAGCTGAGAGAGGTTTTAACGAGCAAGTTGAGCCAAGTGGATTGTGATCATCTGTCATCTCCATGAAACAGAAAGGGAACATGACACGCGAGACGTTGCTGAGAACAACTGCTACGATCTGGAAGGATACTAGATGGGAGGATCCGATAGAAGCTCTATCGGTGCATGCTTACATCGTCAAGAACCAACACGAAGCGTTGTTGGAAGAGAAGAGAAGGTGAGATTCAGAGGATGCAGGGGAAGGAACTTCTTCCAAGAGACAGACTCGAGGAGAGAGGGTTCGTCAAGAGCTTCGGGATGCAAGAGCTCAAGATCTACCGATGGATGATGCTCCTTCTCCATCGAAGGAAAGAGTGAAGGATTTTCAGAAGGAGAAGGGTAAGCCGGCCGCATACAAACTACAGTCGGACATCGAGGCTTCAACAGACTTGAAGGGAGTCTTGGAAGATCGCATTCTGAATGCAAAGGTGGAGTACACCTTGAGGGAAGTGTTGGGCATTGCTAAGCGTGAGTTTCATGATGATCATCGATGTCATCAAACGGAAGCGACAGATTACGGATGAGACTGGTTTATCGCATGCCTTGGATACTAGGATGTCTGTGGATGAGGAGAGAGAGCTTGCAAAGTGCAGTGTTTATTCTTCAGAGGAAGAAAGAGATCGAAGGCGCAAGGTACATTTTGAAGATGAAGAGGAGGATGGGAAGCAGAGCTCAAGTCATTGGGCTCGAGCTACAACGGAGACGTTGGTGAGAATCGGAGACTTGGATGAGCCGGTGGTTGCTCTGATCGATCATGGATCAGAAATCAACATCATGTCGAAGGAGCTGTACAAGAGGAAGAAGTGGCCGATCGACACAGAACATGGGTGGGTCATAAGAGCAGTCAACAACACAAGAGGAGACTTGTATGGAGCTTGTCTAGACATCAGAGTGCACGTAGGTGATGTTGCTATCGAGCAAAACTTCTTTGTTCAGGAAGCAACATCATATCCGCTCATTCTTGGTCAACCTTTCATCATAGCAACTCAGATGGAGACAAAGGTACTGGACGACGGATATGCTTATGCTAGGATCCGAAGTCTAAGATGAGACGAGAGCGGTACAATTCTTGATTGTACCATCCAACCACGAGCGCAATCGAGATCGTTTGAGGGAGAAACCACTTCCAAGGGTGAGTGAAGAGTTCAAAGATTTTCTTTGAGTACCACTATAGAGCGGAATTGTGGTGGTGCGCAAGAGAAGGTACTCTCGCTTGATGGAGATAGTGCCTTTTGTACAGGATTTGTTGGGTTTTTAGAGTGTGGGATTGCTACCTACAAGAAGGTAGAAGAGCTGAGAAGAAAAGAACAAAAACATTTGCGTGATGTTGAGTTGATGTTGAAAGAGCTGGATGAGCTAGAAAGAGATGAATGGATTTCTGGTGTTTATGAAGAGGATGGGTTGGAGGATCCTTTGCGAGAGATCATGTCTATTGGATGAGAGAATATAGATAAGGTTGTGCAGATTCATTCAAGAGAGGTCTATTCGGTGATCGAATCATTATGTGCACCGGAGGTTCGAGTTGAGTCAAGGTACAAGACAATGGATAGGAAGATAAAGCCAGTTGCTGGTCCTTTGCCGGAAGACACTAACCAACAGATGGATCGAGCTTCAAGGGAGAAGAGTTTGAGAGATCCTGCAATGATAGGACACAAGTTCACGGAGAAGACCCTTGAAGAGCTGAAGATTGGATCTGATGGGTCTCTTCTATCAAAAGAGAGGATGTGCTTCAATGAGATGATTTCACGACATGGGAAAGCATTTACCTTTGAGCCTCATGAGATTGGGTGTGTAGACCCGTACGTTGTTAACCCGATGGTTATCTTCACGGTACCGCATGTGCCATGGAACCTGAGACCAATTCCAGTACCGCGGGCTCACTTGCCCAAACTAGTGGAGTTGCTGAAGGAGAAGATGCGGATGAAGATCTTGGAGCCGTCGTTTGCACCGTATTCGAGCAGATGGTTTACAGTGCTTAAGAAGAATGGGTCGCTACGGTTCATCCAAGACATGCAACCGGTGAACGCAGTAACAATCAGAAATGCTGAGGTGGGACCGATTGTGGATGAGTTTGCTGAAGCGTTTGCAGGAAGAACAATTTACTCAATGGGAGATCTTTACTCAGGGTATGATCAGTTTCAACTAGCGGAGGAAAGCAGAAACTTCACGACAATGAGAACACTTTTGGGGTTGATTAGTATGTGTACCTTATCACAGGGAGCTACCAACTCGATTGCACACATGATGAATGGGATGAATCGAGTTCTAAGAGACTTCATCCTTGAAAAGACAATGCCGTTCTTGGATGACATCCCCATCAAAGGATGTGTGGAAGATGAGAAGGATGAAGCATTAGATCAGAGGGGGTGTCGACGATACGTCACTGATCACATCGCAGACTGTGAGAAGATCTTATCTCGACTTGAGGAAGTTCATCTTACGCTGTCAGGTGCGAAGTCTACATTTGGGGTTAGAGAGGTTTTGATCGTTGGTCATTTGTGTGGATCGTTTGGTCGGAAGCCAGATCCGAACAAGGTGGATGCGATTGGAAGGATGAAGGAGGTTTGCAACTCGCTGACAGAAGTAAGAAGATTTTTGGGTGCTTGTGTATTCTATCACATTTGGATTCCTCATTATGCGCATGTGGCGGATCCGTTGTATGGATTGTTCCGTAAGGGTCATAAGTTCATATGGGAGGAAGAGCATACTGATGCGGTAAAGAAGCTGAAGTCTTTACTATCATCTCCTCCAGTTCTGGGAAGGATTGATTACAAGGGTGCTAGGCCGGTGGTTCTTACTGTGGATACAAGTCCAGTTGCAATTGGATGGGCAGTCGGACAGGATGATGAGGATGGAGACAGGTTTGCGGTTAGGTTCGGAGCGAAGGTGTTAAGTGCTCGACAACGTGCTTACCCGCAAGTGAAGAGAGAATTGTGGGGTATTGTTTCAGCTATGAAAATTGAGAAAGAGTATTTGATTGGAGCAGTAGTGGTGGTTGAAACTGATTGCTTGCCGTTGTTAAGGATGATCATGAATTGTTCAACTCCTGATATTGCAATGTTACGATGGATCGCATATATCAAGTCGTTGAACCCAGAGTTTAGACATATGACAGGGAAGGATAATCTGATGACGGATATGTTATCTCGGGCTCGATATGATGGGGAGGATGAGATGGTAGAAGACATTGACGACGTGGGTACAGAGTTCTATTTGATTGCACAGACAGGAAAGGAAGATGAGTTGTTTGTTAAAGGGTTGTATGATGGTGATTTGCTTGATATCGGGAGGTACCTTAGTACGATGGTTAAGCAAACAGGTTGGACGGATGAGAGGTTTCAGAGAGTCCAAAGGAAGGCCTACAACTTCATGTTGCAGGATGGGTTTCTTTGGAAGCGACCAAAGCAGAAAGATGGGGTACCGCTACGAGTGATTTGCAACAAGGAAGATCAGCAGAAGTTGCTCAAGGCGTTCCATGAGAGTCTTTGGGCTGGACATCGAGGGATTTGGGCCACTTTTACCAAGATAAAAGAGCGGTATTGGTGGAAAAACATGTACAAGGATGTTGTATCTTTTGTGGAGTCTTGTTTGACATGTTAGATGTATTCGAACATCCGACATCGTGACGGATTACACCCGACTTATCCGCTGGCAATTCACTTCAAGTGGGTGATAGACTTGGTGATTATGCCGGTTGGATTGTGGCAAATGAGATACTTGGTACTTGCTAGAGAAGATCTTTCAAATCAAGTCGAGGGTAAGGGGCTTCGAACGAAGACAACTGAAGGGGTATGTAGATTTCTCTTGGAAGAGGTTGTTTGTCGGTATGGATGTGTGGGAAAGATCACTGCAGATCGAGGAGAGTTAGATGTACATGAGGCTCGTGAATTCTTTGCAAGGTGTGGGGTGAGGTTGTCATTGACAACTGCTTACAACCCCGAAGGGAATGCCAAGAGTGAACATGGTCATCCACCCATTGTGAAGTCTTTGGTGAAGGCCTGCAACGGAAGAGTGCGCGAGTGACCTCGACTCTTATCATTTGCATTATGGGCAGATCGAATGACGCACAGCTCGGTGACAGGTTACATGCCGGTGGAACTCATCACAGGTCAGAAACCTATCATGCCGATTGAAAAACACGTTCTGACATGGAGTGTGTTACCTTGGGAGGATAATTTGACTAGAGAAGAGCTTCTTGCTATTCAAATTAGGCAGTTAGAGAGAAGACCAGAGGACATCCAAACTGCTGCGAGAAGGCGCGGATAGGCTGCGAGAAGCACAGTTGAAGAATAAGGTTAGATTTGATCAGCGACATCGTTTGAGACCTAGGGAAATCAAGGAAGGTGATTGGGTGTTAGTCTATGACAACAGTCTAGACAACCAGCATAGTGCACTCCGGAAGTTTTCCAAAAGATGGTTTGGTCTGTATGTGATGAAGAAGGTTCATGACAACGCAACTTACGTCCTGCAAGAGTTGGATGGAACGAGCTTGAAGATACCAGTGGCAGGTAAACGTGTCAAGATTTTCAAAAAGAGAGATGAGGAGGTCGATCTAGCAGATATCTTGATGGAGTTTCAGTTTGAGGATGACGATTATGCAGAAGACCTTGAAGGTGAGGTTGGCTACGATGAGAAGTAGGATGATAAGCCGGTCCACTCCTTGGTTGGTATCTCTGTTGCATACCAGAGGATGCACAGGTTCAGAGGGGGTGGATGTCGTGTCGTGGACCGGCTCCTATCTGAAATTCAGACTTCGATGCTTGTCGCTCCAAAGACATTCATGAGAAAGACAAGCTAGGCTCCAGCTTACGGGCTTTTGGCATCATTTCGGATCTCCATTTTCATCGCATAGATGGGTAGAGCTCCTTGTCAGCTTTCCATAGGCACTTCATCTATTTCGTTTGGACGCCTAGTGGAGAAGTTACAAGACTCGAAAGATGGAGAAAACAAGCTAGGCCTCAGCTTACGGATTTTTGACACAACCTCGGATCTTCGCTTTTATCGCATCAGTGGATAGAGCTCCTTGTCAGCTTTCCATAGGCACTTCATCTACTTCGTTTGGATGCCTAGTGGAGAAGTTACAAGACTCGAAAGATGGAGAAAACAAGCTAGGCTCCAGCTTATGAACTTTTGATGCAACTTCGGATCTTCACTTTCATCACATAGATGGGTAGAGCTCGTTGTCAGCTTTCCATGGGCATCTTGTTTACTTCGTTTGGACATCTAGTGAAGAAGTTATGCGACTCAAAAGAAGGTAAAATCAAGCTAGGCCCTAGTTTACTTGCTGATTGGGTATTTGAGGCTTCGGGCGCTATATCAAAAGGGTCTGCTTCATTATTATTGAGAGAACTTCGTACGTACAGAGACTGTGCCGTACAATCAAAGACTTCATTTGAAAGACTGAACATTTTCAAAACTGAACCGTTTATAAAAATCTGAAACAAATATTTTTCCTCGCGGTAATAAAATACTGAAAATATAGAACCTGCTTGAACTGGACCTGTGCGAGACTGAACCAGGGAAGCGGGAACAATATTGGTTGTCCGTGACGGATATCAGCATGTTTGCAAAATATTCTATTGATATCCTCAGAAATTTCCTGATATTCGTAAACTGACAGTCGTTTTAGAAGGTATTATCACAAAGAAATTCTGACAAAAAATTTACATGTCAAACATAGATATCGAACTTAGATATCTATAGATGACGTTGTCTCTTGAAGTTTATACGTTCATCTAGATACCCCTAGATACGTCCATACTAATAAGTGGCTTCATCTGATAGATATCAAACTTGATGTCTATAAAATGATATTTGTACAAAAAGTTTATACATAAATAATTGAACAGTGAAATAGTTATCAATGTCGAGAACCATAACTGTATATAATTATTGACGTCGATAACTATTTATGAATATCCATAAATCAATTTACCAATAGTTGATATATTACTGGGCCCCTGAACCAGTGCCAACTTCTATATGTAGTTCTAGAACCTATCTAGTTACAAACTGATGAACACTGTAAAGTCTATAAAAAAACAGACTGTTGAGAACAACGCAAAAAATGTACTTTCAGTATAAATTTTAGTGGACATGGGTACAATTCCATGGTTCAAAGTCTACTGATTTTGTTATCACTGTTTCTGATTGTTCCAATATAGAAGCTTATATGAAAACGGTCAAGTAAAGTTGATGATTGATCTGAAAAGATTACTTCTTATTGTTCCACTAACAAGGATGTCATTCGGTTCTCTCAGTAATACCGTATTATTCTACTGATTCGTAGTAGAACCCACTTAATGAAAATCGTGAAAGGAATATTTATGATCTGACTCTCGTTTCCAAAGACAAAACCCTGACGAGGATATCAAGGAAATATGAGATCCGTTATCTATATGATCATGACTTCGTAAGTGGAGAAAACGAAACTAGACTCTTGGAACCTTCTATATCAACCGTGTCACATATTTTTTACAAGCTCTCTAAGCCATGCAACTAAATCCATCAGGCGTCAGCTTGATGGATAGCCTTCGGGTAGAGCTCTCACCTCCCAACACTAAGGTTGAGGCTCGATTCCCCACTCCTCCTACCGTTGGGTGGGAAAAACCTTTACCAGCGGGCGGGTCGTTTCCACGTTCGTTGGGTAAGTCGGTCGAGAAAGCCGTAGGAAGAAAATGCATTAGAATAGCATTACAAAGCAAGATTTGATGTTAAGAAAGGTGTAAAAAGAATTAAGTCCGCTTTTCCGCGTGTTTGTCATCTAACGTCTTCTTATCAATCGTGCATTTTTTCGGGTGTACTTACAGATCCACCAAAGAGGTCTGAAACCAAGGTTTGGCCACATGATGTGGATACACAAACAAAGGTACGCGAATCTAACTTCATGGATAAAGATGTGGGAGAATTTTCACTTTAGGAGTGGATATCGATTAAATTTTAACTTTATACGATAACTTGAAGTTTTCAACAACTTACTGAACATACACTAATAAGTAAGTTACATAACTTTCTGTTGAAAGTTATCAGTGCAGTTACCCAATTTATTTTCCTCTCATAATAAGAACACTTACAAAGGAATTGTGATCAACGAGCCAGAGAGGTCCAATACATACTCTAGTAAATAATTATTAAAAATACAGAAGCTAACAACCACTAGTAAGAATCGGTTGTCACTCATGAGTTCTCTTTTTAACAATGGACACTTTTGAAGAGATATAGTAATTGTAAAACCAAAAATATATAAATTAGAACATGCAACCAAATTCTTTTCTTTCGAAGTCCAGTGTGGTGAAAGATGGGACAAGAAAAAGAGAAAAGTCATTCTCCTTCGGATTATTGAATATCAGAAAAGAAAAATATATAAATATATAAAATAAGTGAATCAAATAATGTAATTTAACTCAATCATTAGCTACCAAATGATTGAGTTAACTGAAATTAAAATCCAATCATTCAATCAATGAAATTGGATTCCCAATCATTTGCTGATCTAATGATTGGATATCAATCACTTGATTCCTAAATGATTGAATTTCCAGTCATTTGGAGATCAAATGATTGATTTTGAGATGAAAAATATAAATGCTTAAATTTATTATCATAAATAAAAGCATTTTCATTACTCTAAAGTCTATATCTTAACATAAATAAATATATTCATTCACTAGCTAATAATTTATTTTTTCATCTTATTTTATCATTTCACCCGCTCTTGTTTGTGGACCGGTTGGAGGTTAAAAGTGAGCTTAGGAAGTGAATTTATCAGCTTTCTTAGAATGGAAATCTGAGGACACCACTGTGTAAAGCTTGCTGCGTAGATCAATTTTTGTCTTTGAACGGATGCAAATGAAGCTCAAACAAAAAAGATATGAGGGTTTAAAGTTTTGACGGGTTGACGAGACGAAGTGCTAACGTGGCAGTCCGAAAAGTACTGACATGTGGCACTATTTTGGACATGGCAGAAATCCAAAAATGCTGATGTGGCACTTTGTTGACTATATTTTTTTTTATGATTTGACATTCTTGACTGTACATTTCATTGACGTGGCTCTGTTGACCGGACAAATTGTTGATGTGTCAATCTGCCGATGTGGAAGTGCTGATAGGGCTCAGTAGGGTGATGTGAGGCTTATGTGGCACCTGATGACTGATGACTGGACAAAGAAGTTAACATGACCACCCGCATGAGTACCACTTGGATGACTGCATGATTAGGAGGTAGAGTAGGAGGAGAGAAATGAGAAATGAGAAGTGAGAAGATGTTCGGAATGTTTTGACCCTACTCATAAGCTCCAAAAATTTAAACTATCACTTTGAAAAAAGGAGAAGGATCTCCATCCAAAGTTGAATAGCTGAAGTTTTAATTGTTATCAAAAAATAGACAGAGATTTCAGACCAAACATTCGGATCCGAAAGTTTCAGATGAAACTCACAAATAAGTTTAATTTAAATCTGGACTTCATCTTCTATACTTTGAGAAATTGAAATAATTTGGAAAATTGCAGGATCATACAAGAAGTTGTGTTTGCACCTGAACTTTCAGCCTTCAAATGTTTGATCTAAAATGGCTATAACTACCACTCTTTACGATCAAAATTGACTATATTACTTAAGATTCAAACTTTTAGCATCAAAAGGATTGAGCTTAAGTACTTTAAAGCATATATGAGTAGTATATAGTGTATCTAAGGTTCAAAGTGGGATTTAGATTCAGTTTTTGAATTCTGAAAGTTTGAACTAAATTCTGTATTCAAACTTTTGGATTCCGAAAGTTTGAGCTAAATCTTTGGACTTTTGTAAACATCAAAGATCAAATTTGAACTTTGAACTTTTGGACTTTTTATTTTTTATAGTTTTATTGTATTTGAAATAAAAATTATAACTATCACATAATTTGAAATACATATTTTTCAAACTTCCAGAAGCTTACATATGTGTTTAAAATATTTTGAACGTCTTCTCTTTTCTCGCTCTTCGCCGTTGACCCACCTCCCATGATTAGCAGTTGAGAGGACGCATGTGTGCCGTGTGGTGGGATCGCATGTTGACATTTGGGTATTTTGAGTTGACATATGTACTTACTCGAGGTGTCTCAAAGGGTATAAAAGCCGAGCATACGAGGACAGAAGGGGGTTCATTTGGGTTGAGATGCCGTTAGGCTGCTAGTTTTTGAGCCACAGATTTTGGAGATTTTAGGATTTTTGTCCCACTTCGTGAACTTTGGGAGTTTTTCAAAAAGTCTATGCATCCATAGAAGCTTTTGGAAGTGAAGTTGGGTGAAGGAATTAGGAGCATGTTGGGAAAAGCCTCCGTGCATGTGGAAGTTTTTACACTTGGGAGAAGTTACAGACTTTTGAGGGGTATAACTCCATGTAGAGAGCTTAGTTCGGTCTTAAATTGATCTTGTCGAACAACTGGTTTCAAGAGGTCTCCATTGATACCAAACACACTTCATTTTCAACTGACATGAAGAAGTTATGAGAGTTTAAAGTTTGCTAGTAAGATTTAGGATTTCTTCGATGTCGAGGAAAAGCCTTTGCGTCTACGGAAGCTTTCTGGTTACAGCATTGGCTACAAGCATCAATTGGGGGGAAACCTGTCCTTTGGAAATCTGACCTCAGTAGCTTTCCAGTGCCATCAAAAACATTAGATTTGGACTCTCGAGAAAGAAGAGACAATGGGTTGAATTTGAATATTTTTTCAATATTTTTGGCAGAAAGCCTCCGCGCTCGTGGAAGCTTTTGGACTACAGCTTGGGAAGAGCAAGTCAGACGAGACTGTTTGTCACACCATTGGAAATTTAACTCTGACATCTGTTTGGTGCCACAAGTTTCATGAGTTTTGGAGTTTTGACAGAAGAACGGTGAGACAACAAAGTTGATTGACTGGTTTTTCCACATGAGTTGAAAAGACAGACTTTGACCGGCTATAGCATGACTTGTAGGTGTCTGTTGGAAGTGAAAGTCGTGTAGTTTCAAAGAGTTTTCAATAGTCTTTCCTGCTGTGGTGTCAAAACTGAGAGCAAGTTTTGAGAGATTTCAGTAAAAGCCTCCGCATGCATAGAAGTCTCACGTTGAGACCGAAGGTGAAACTTGGAAGGGCCGTAACTCGGCTACAGAAGTCCGTTTCTGACATTTTGAATATCATTGGAAACTATATTTTAAGGGCTGTGAGGTCGGAGTCGGAAGAAGAAGTTTCAGGTTGGGTTTAAAAAAGCCTCCGTGTTGGTGGAAGTTTTCATGTGCAACAAAAATTTGATGTGGTTTGACTGGTTGTAGTATTGTGTAGAGAGCTTGGTTTGGGGTGTTCTTGATATCATTCGAAGATACTAAGTATCTGGTTTGGAGTTTGGAGAAGAAAACTACACATGGTTTTTTTAGCAAACGAGAGAAGAAGTTTAAGGTTCAATACTACCAAATAGCACCAAATGCATCATCTTCTACCGCTTATAGGAGGAGAGAGACAGAAGATATGTGGGTTCTTGAGAAGTTACAAGAACTATTTTACATTTAGTACTTGAACGAGCTTGGTATAAGAACAAAGTTGACTATCGATACGTCAATCTTTCATACACATAGAGTGATATAGAGATAACCTTGATCCAAACTAGGACTTAAGACTGGTGGAGGTTGGATTGGTAGAAAATATTGCATCGAGGAAATGTGTGTGTTATGATTATGCTAACTAAGAAAGATATATATACAATAACATGGATAGATAAATGTGTGGAGACTATTCAATAAACAAAGTATGATGAGTATACATGACTACATCTGAGGAGATATTTGATGCAATTGGACAAGCAAAGATCTTCAGCAAGGTATCATCAGTTGCTAGTCAAAGAGGAGGACAATGTCAAGATAGCATTCTAGGAGATTTTCTCTCACGATAAGGATTGTTTGTATCACGTGGTTTATATCAATGACGATTCTTATTGTTTGGGTCGAAGGTTACATTTGTCGAGTTTCAAAGAGTTATGGACAAGATCCAAGTAGGATTAGATTTTGAATTAGGGAGCAGACGAGCATGAAACAGAGGTATTTGAACGCTCACGGCTTGAAAGAAAGTTCACTGGAAAGTTTATTGGAAAGTTCTTCCAGAAGAATCCACCCTCTATCTAAGAGATCTTGGAATATAACAGACAAAGTTCGAGATGATTTCACGCATTCTATGTCTTATAGATGTTAGTCGAGTCTGTGCATTTCTAGGAAACTTTTATTTGTAGAAATATTGTTACTTCTAGGAAGACACTCCAAGAAGAGAGAGTGAGTAGACAAGGAAATAAATAAGAATGAGATGAGAGACGCTTCGTCTCTCTATGTATATATAGTGGAATGAGTACAAAGGAACATCCTAATGATGGATTAGTCTTGTAACTAACTATATGTAACAACCTTAACTACTCCAGCTGATATGATCCCTCAATCTACTAGAGCTTGAGATATCAACACTCTCTTTCAAGCTCGACTCTACGTGATGTACTCCTAGACAATGTTTGAAAGCATCAAACTTATCGTTAGACAACACTTTAGTAAAAATATCAGCAACTTGATCTCACGTGCTCACATAACTGAGCTCAATCTCTTCTATAATGATCTTTTTTCTTATGAAATGATAGTGCACCTCAATGTGCTTCGTCCTAGCATGAAAATAGCTGAGTGTGTGAAGTAGTGAATGATGATGTCTCCGATAGTCATATCTCTTGCACAGTCTATGTCAAACAAGATGCGGCAATGAAGCATTGGTTATAGAAGTCTAATGATATTTATTTTATGTTCGAACTACTCGTTCAATTGAGAAGCTCCATTTCTAAATCTCACGTGTTCCAAGAGAAGACGTATGTTTTTCAAACTCCAGCTGGTACATCACGGACCCTTGCGGATACATCCTAGGATCTTGATCTGGGAAGCAAAGGTGTTGAAGTGTTTAACGCATCCAAAGGATGGCAAGGAGTGCCACACGACAAGTTTCTTATTAGTACCTTTGATAGTCTTTTTACGCTCAAAATTTCTTTGAAGTTGGCAAAACACAATATCTCTATGTTCGATCACAGTCGAGTACTTCAAATACCACATGTTTATGATGATGATATCATATTGAGTTACCATCGATCAACCAACAAGCTGCATACAAAAAGAGTGATTTCCTAGCAGGAATGGACAAGGACAACCACGTCGATGCAAGTTGGACATAATGACTGTTACACTTGTAGAAAGATCGATACTTCGAGGACACTCCAAGAAGAGAGAGAGCGAGTAGACAAGGAAGTAAAATAAGAATGAGATGAGAGAGGCTTTGCCTCTCTCTGTATATATAGTGGAGGTGAGTACAAGAGAAACTCTAATGATGGGTTAGCCCTCTAACTAACTGTAACAACCCTAACCACTCCGGCTAATATTAGCCTTCGATCTACTAGAGCTTGGGAATATATCAACACTCCCCTTCAAGCTCATCTCTACATCATGTACTCCTAGACAATATCTGAAAGCATCAAACTTATCTCTAGACAATGCCTTAGTGAAGATATCGGCAACCTGATCTCTTGTGCTCACATAACTGAGCTCAATCTCTCATGCAAGGACCTTCTCTCTAATAAAGTGATAGTGCACCTCAATGTGCTTCGTCCTAGCATGGAAACAAGGATTACTAGTTAACTTCATGCTGCTAATGTTGTTTGTATGTACAACAACAGGATCTGTACACTCCACACCAATATCAGATAGCAGACATCGAAGCCAAATTGATTCGCATGTTGCGTTCGTTGCTCCTCGGTACTCTGCTTCTATGGATGACAAAGCAATTGTGGGTTGCTTTTTAGAAGCCCAGCTTATAGCAGCGCTTCCAAGTCCAAAAGTGTAACCTGACGTAGATCTCCTGTCGGCACTTCCTGCCCAATCAGCATCTGTGTAACCATGTAACAGCAATGGTCCACCGTATCGATAGTGAAGTCCGTACTGCATCGAGAACTTCACGTAGCGGAGGATCCGTTTGACAGCCTCAAAGTGTGGTCTCCGTGGTGACTGCATGAATTGACTAATCAGACCGACGGCATAGCTCAAGTCTGATCTGGTGATCGTCAAGTAGATAAGACTCCCAACCATCGGTTTGTACATGCATGGATCATCAAGTAACTCACCATCCTCTGCTCCTAGCTTTACCCCTTGCTCTAATGGTGTAGCAAGAGGTTTGCAATCAAGCATACCAAATCTCTTAAGCATACTGAGAGCATACTGTCGCTGTACAAGTCAAACATCCTTCCTATCTCTAATGAACTCCACAACAAGGAAGTACTTGAGTTCTCCTAAGTCCATCATCTCGAACTTGGATTTCAAGTTATCCTTGATCTGGGAAATAAGCTCCTCAAAGTTACCGGTAATGATCAAGTCATCAACATAGATGATGATCACAAAAATCTGGGCTTGTATTCTCAATGAATACAAGGTAGAGTCTGAACTACAAAGATGGAAACCAAGAGACTGCAAGTAAGAATTGATCTTTGCATACCATGCTCTTGGTGCTTGTTTCAGACCATAGAGAGCCTTCCGTAACTTACATACACGGGAAGGGAACATAGGATCCTCATAACCAAGAGGTTGCAGCATGTAGACCTCCTCCTCAAGATCACCGTTGAGGAAGGCGTTTCTTGAAGTCCATCTGGTGCATCTTCCAACCTTTCTGAGTTGCAACTGCAACTGCTGTTCGAATAGTCACCATCTTCGCAATAAGAGCAAAGGTCTCCTCAAAATCAACTTCATGTTGCTGTGCGTAGCCCTTAGCTACCAATCTGACCTTGTACCGACACACGGTATCATCCGAGTTGCGCTTGACCTTGAAGACCCACCTGCAACCAATCGCTTTCTTACCCTGAGGTAAGTCTACCAACTCCCAAGTCTGTTGTGATGAAGCGCAGCGAGTTCAGCTCCCATAGCACTTACCCATTGGACGTTGTGCATCGCCTCCTCAAGCGAACTCGGTTCCTGTTCCTGAAGAACATTGGTCATATATGCATGGGGCGCAGCAAGAAAACCTTCATGCATATACCTACTCACTGGATGTTTTGTCCGCTCAGATCTGTGAGAGGTAATTGGTGCACTAGTCACCTCCCCTTGCAACTGATCTGACGTAGATGCCAAGGTCTGGGACAAAGTATCCAGTAGATGTGGAAGATTCACATATCTGGATGAGTCAAACATACGCTGCAATAGCACACGCTCATCCTATGTAGAAACTACACTAGTTCCACTAGGCTGTGTTACGTGGACTCCAGCGTTAACAACAGCTCTATGTGCAACAGACTCTGATCTGGAATCAATGACTTCTCCAGATCCTCCACTCAACGTACTACTCTGAGCTACTACAGTGGACTGACTCCTTGGTTCTACATTAGGTATAGGGATGGCTACGACAAGTGCAGGTGCAAACCAAGACTGTAGCTCATCAAAAATGACATCTCTACTGATATAGAACTGCTTGGACGAAAGATTGTAGCACCTATATCCTTTCGTATCAGAAGCATAACCAAGGAAGATACATCTATCTGCTTTCGGATCTAGTTTCTTACGTCTTTCATCAGGTATGTGCACATACCTGATGAACATACATCTGAAAACTTTAAGGAAAGAGTAATCAGGCTTACTGCATGTGAAGACCTCCATCGGTGTCTTGTTGTGAACTGCTGCTGTAGGAGTCCGGTTCATCAGATAAACCGCACATGAAACAGCTTCTGTCTAGTAAGGTCTAGGCATGGTCTTCTCATTCAACATCGCACGAGCAGCTTCTGCTATATGTCGATTCTTGCGCTCCGTAACCCCGTTCTGCTGCGGACTGTAACTGCAGGTCTTTTGACGTCGAATGTCATGCTCACGCAAATATGCATCGAACTCTCCAGAAAGAAACTCACCTCCTCCATCAGATCTCAGACAGAGAATAGATGCTCCAGACTGTTTCTCCACCAACTTGCGGAAAGTCTGAAATGTTGACAATACTTCGGCAGAAGACTTGTTTCTCAACAAATAGATCCAAGTATAACGCGAATGGTCATCAATGAACGACACGAAGTACTGAAAACCGGTCATACTTGGATGAGAAGCAGTCCATACATCAGTGTGAACAAGCTCCAGAAGCTTGTTTGCTCTACTACCTGATCTCTTAAAGGGCTATCTAGCTTGCTTGCCGAATCGACATGCTGCACAGACTCCAATGGGCTCACTGGATTCGAATTTGGGCAGATCTGTAACCAGATCAGAACTCGGAAGACTTTTCAGCCTCTGAAAGTTCATGTGCCCAATTCGCTTGTGCCAGATGTCAATGTCAGACACTACTGGACCACTCTGTCCATACATGACAACTTGTAACTTAGGCGTAGATGCATCTAGTTTAAACAGTCTATCACTCTTGATACCTCGAGCTATGATAGTGCTATTCGAATCCTCAATAAAGCATCCATCTTTATTGAAGCGCACTTGTAGACCTTGCTCTATCAACTGTCCTACAGATAGCAAGTTTCTAGTCAACGTGGGTACATGTAAGACATTCCGTATACCAGTAAACGTTGAAGCAGGAATGTCAAGTGGAATGTTATCCTTGTGCTGGATCTTGTGCTTGGTATCATCTCCTGTCACCATAAACTGTGGAGGCTCCACAGGCTCGAGTAAACTAAACCACTCCCGATGAGGAGTCATGTGACTGGCGGAGCCGGAGTCGATCACCCGGTCAGTCTGTGGCTCGAAAGCCGCATAACTCTGATGCATAGTAATCAGCAACTGCTCCGAATAGACTTGCTCAGTGACTGCATAGCCTTGCTGATTGCTGTTATCTTGTTGAGGGTTGTTGTCGTGTTGCTGTCTTTGATCGTTCTGCTTCTTGTAGCACTGATTCGAATTGTGGCCTTGCTTCTTGCAGTAGTTGCAGGAACTATGCGCTCTTCTCTGGTTGTTGTTGGAACCAGACTGTTGTTGGTTGTGCTGGTTGTGGTGCTGCTGATTCTGCTGCGATTGCTGTTGCTGTCTGTGACCCTGTCCATGTCCAGCACCTTTGCCACGACCCCTACCTCGAGATCCTCCAAAACCTGCAAAATAGACAGATTCTTGCTGACCCGTCGAAGTAGAACTCCCCAGTAGACGCACCTCCTCTCCTAACATCATAGGAACAAGCTCATCAAACCGCGGAAGGGGTTCTCTGGTCAAAATCGATGTTATGAATTGTTTGTACTCTGCAGGCAGTCCCTGCAATGTGACTCCGATCAAGACAATGGGATCAATCTCGACTTTGACAGAAGATAGTTGATCCGTGAGCTGCTTGACATGGTTCACATAGTCGTTGATGCACATCGATCCTTTCTTCATAGTGTTGAACTGCTGCAGCAATTGTAGCTTCCGCATCTCTGTTCCGGATTGAAAAAGATGCACGAGTGCATCCCAAGCTTTCTTAGACGTATCGCAATCCTGAATGTGATCGATCATCGATGCTAAGACTATCAGCGCGATGTAGTGAATAGCCTGATATGAGCGCTTCTTCCACTCCTTGAATTTCGGGTCAGAAATTGGCACTTCAGGCGCTTTCTCCTCCTCAGTGATAAGATCCTATAGATCTTGTCCTTGTAGGAAAGTCTTCATCCGGAACTTCCACACTTGGTAGTTGTTCTTGTCGAGCTTCTCTCCAGTGATCAAAGACACAGACTCCGTCATAGCTGCAATGTCAAAATTGCGCTGTTCTGTAAGCAAAAAACCTCACAGATCCTTCACGAAACTCGTCTCTCCACACCGCGCGATCAAATGTTGTCACACCACTATATATACCCATCCATATTCAGAACAGGATTTGTTTTAGGGTCAAGTCCTAAAACTTTTGTTTTGGTCGAAAAAGATCCAATTGAAAAATTGCCGCTGGAAATCTCCAAATCGACTGAAACTTGGCCCAGTACACAATTTGCACCTTTTGAACAAGACAGCCTTAAATGGACTGGTTGACAAATTTCAACGAGAAAAAATCATCTAGGCCTCCGAAATCGCGTTCAAAGTTTCTGGTGGCGAAAGAAACGGTTTCGCCTCACCCGAACGCATCAGCAGGATAGTGCTCGTCATCTAGCACAACTCCGGCTGCTCTCTCCTGTACTCCAATCTCCATCTTGCTCATCAGCAAGGGACACACGCTATCACCAGCTCTGATATCATGTAGAAAGATCGATACTTCGAGGACATTCCAAGAAGAGAGAGAGCGAGTAGACAAGGAAGTAAAATAAGAATGAGATGAGAGAGGCTTTGCCTCTCTCTGTATATATAGTGGAGGTGAGTACAAGGGAAATCCTAATGGTGGGTTAGCCCTCTAACTAACTGTAACAACCCTAACCACTCCGGCTAATGTTAGCCGTCGATCTACTAGAGCTTGGGAGTATATCAACAACACTATCACGACAATTAGGTGCATCGGAGCTTCGCAGTGTGTGAACCTCAACTATCACACTGCAAGGAGGGAAAACTTAAGGTTCAAGATTGGCATGGACGCCGTCATGTCCACAAGCTATACATCATTGGAGAATTACTTCATGAGGATGAGCACTCGTGTCTCCACTATGATGCTCATCTACGGTGCATCAAGACGTGCGACACCGAGATGTTCTATATTTTGTCATCGAGCAAAATCTCTCTGCAATAAAGTTGTCACATCAGTAGTTAGCAATCCATGTAAGGTCGCACTCTCATGTGTAATGATACGTTTGTTAGAGAATATCGAGACAACTCTAATATGATGTTATTGCGAGTGAGTACCGCAAGAGGTCGAAGACCAATGCTGCAACCTTACGTACAACAACAACACATTCCATCTATAACTTGATCTTTGCAAGAACGACGACATGAGAGTTAAAACAGGAATAGAAATGTCATCTGTTGGATACACTTTCTTCTCTTTTCAACCTTTCCGCTTTTGTTAACATCTTGAAGACAATCAAACGTTAGGAGAGACCAGAGGTGAATATAGATGAGATCTTGAAGCTATAAAGGAACACGATGTTGCCCTTCGTTCAGTGCACTAAGTTTCTCGAGCAAGGAGGACGATAGATGTTATGTGTTCAAGGTGTCAACAATTAGACTCAACTCTGGAGTCGACTTGATGAGGAGGTAACTTCCAGGCGTGATCTTGAAGGTGCATGGATGATTTTCAACACAACTTTTCGAGCTAGCAATGGATATTACAATGGCTGGTCATGTGTACGAACATACTGTTCGTGCCTTGTTATTGTTTGGACTTGCGAGTTAAGATCATACGACATAGAGAGTCAAGCTTGGAGATTTATGTTAGAAGTTTTGACTGATAACAAAGGTCATGATCTTGATATCAGAAGGTTTATGGAAGAGCAAGCAAGATGGAACGCTATCCGTCAGGTTTTCTAGGATATGTTGAGAAAGAGAAGATAAATGATTTCCACTAGGCTCAATCACTTGAGAGACACACAAGACATGAAGTCTAACACAAAACTCTTTGGAAAAATCTCAAAGATGCATCGAATATATACACAATATACGTAAAAGCGTAGAAATTACAGAATGGTTAGATCGGAATGCAAAACTTAGCTTTCTTCAAAGAAATGAAGACATGGATGTACTAGTGGTACATTTGGTTTAGAAAATGGGGTCACTTGATGCGAGACCTTTGGCCACTGAAATGAAAAGTACAACTGCGACATTTGAAGAGACTATGATTTTTGCTCTCAGCCAGACTCTCTTGTTGAATGAAATCATGTTCCTTAATGAGGACTTTCATACTAGATCTACAAAGCGCAGATCTATGAGCGACGGTGCTATAGTTGAGGACTCACACCGTCAGTTCAATAAGTAAAAGTGTTAGATTGAGGTTATCAAGTTCAAACTTTTATCTTGTAGTCTCTCCACCTAACAATATTCCGAATAGTCAACCCAGAAACATCGAGCTCATCTGCACCCCGTCATCTCCGGAGCAAGATCCTATGTCAGCTGAATATCTTTGCAGAATGTTCTACTCCTTGCATGGAATAACACATCAAAGATGTCGATGAGGATGTCACATAACATGACCACCATCAGTGCGAGATAAACAACGTAACTGATGGTGCAACTGATGGTGACAACAATATGGAACTACAAAGCTTGCGAGCTTTGTAGTTCTAGATTCCTATAGTCCAAATCGTCTCAAATCGTCTTCGTACTCATTCTCAAACGAGCCGTCTTCTCACATCACCACCAGCTTCTAACTCCTTTGAAACTTGTTGTCCGGCCTACCAGAGCATACTCATAGACCACACCTCTTCAGCACGGCGACCACAACATGCTCTTGATCGGTCTACGTGAACTCTAGCATTTCAATTTGGCTATATATCTATTTGTTGAGCTGAATCTCAACATCCACTTCTGGCACTTAGATCATACTAGCACAAGTGGAGCCTCCTCTCATTATCGTGTTGAGTTGACAAGATCGAGTCGACCTTGGTAATATTGCTATAATCTTATCAATATGGCTGGTTTGAGAAATCGCAGAAGGGGCGTAGTTGCTCCTTGTTTCTTCGGTGTTCATAACTTTTCACAAACTCTGACAAAGTTTTGGTTTTGTTTGAATTTCACATGCCATACATCGAGAAAATGCATCACTATATTCAGGACATCCTTCCAACCTTTTTTGCAGTCCTTCCTCTCAAGAGTGGAATTGATCTCACTCAAGAAGAGGTAGTATTTCTCCCAACTGCCAGACTGGTTGTGGTAAATAGACCACCCGTACCAACAGTGGAACCTTTTGAATCACTTCTGTGTCCACACTCATTGAAAAGAAAATTAACCTCAAAGCATACCTAGATCAAAGTTTGGTCTTTCGATTCACAACTCGCTATGGACGCAGTGTTCATCAGAAATCGCAACATTTTAATGAAGCTCGTCTGTGAATGGAAAAAGCAATGACAAATCTGATAAGATGTGTCATGAACCAACAAGTTAACAGAGAGAATAGCAATGGTAAAATATTCAGACACAACTTACGAGAATGATGGAAGAGGTCCTAACTACCACATAGTTCAAATATGTTGTTTTCCCTCGTGTTGACTTTTGAGGGAGAGAGACTAGTGTTTGTCCTTTCCAAACTTATAAGCACATGTAATGGATATAAGTCAATATATACAGACTTCAGTTAGAACGGTATCGTGGTGAGAGTTTTCTTGAGAAGGGCGGAACCTTCTGGCTGTGATGTGGTCGAAAGACTGTGATACTCCTACTCAGAGAAGCGCTGGGCTTCTAGCTGTGGATGTTTTACTCAAAGGATAGGCTTCTCAGGTTACAACTGGCGCTATAGGCACTCATACAAGTCTGTAGGAACCTCTAATATGTTATGGAAGCAAAGTTCAGGCTTAACTAGTAGTAATAGGATCAGACGGTGAACTTTAACACTCAAGGAGAGGAAAACTATGATGGTTCAGACTTCTAAATTTCTTCTACATGTAAAAGAGGCCCCACTCAGCACACACACGAAGTTTCAGCCTGAGATCAAATTCTAGCACCGAGATATGGACAGAAAGGTTCTGAGCAAGAAAATTATGACATTTTCTGTTACCCAGATGGCTATTTCAATCTAGAACAGGAAACTGGCTCAATCACTTTCGAAGATTCTTACAGGATTTGGAGTCTACAGGATGCTGAACACCCCTGTGAAGTTGGACCTCCTGGTTGTACACGGTTCTCCAGATCTCGTCCTCTGAAGTTGCTGCTCTAGATTGAGAGCTTTTCAGACCCCCTCTGCTTCAGTGGTCGCCTTGAATTACTCAATCACTCAAATGACATGAAACTTTTTAGATAGTCGTAGCTCTGCTGACAGTGAACGCAGCCACGCAGGTTTGAAGCGATTATCTCTTTTCTTCTGGAATTGACACTGAAAACCCCAAAATCAACAAAAGTGATGCAATTTCAACTCAATTCGAACTTCAATTTGACATAACTCCTTCTTTATTGCTCCAAATCGATCAAGAATTTCACTGACAGTGCTTGGCACGATGAGCTCTATCTTCAAGTGCTCTCAGATTTCATATTGTCCTCACCAAATGCTCGAACTCTCCTTTAGACCTCTATTTCTAAAGTTAAAGTTTTACAAAAGACAAAAATGGACCAATGGGAGTTCATAGCTCCACTTGGCTGTCCTTTAGTGCCTTAAATCCACGTGGTAACTTAACTTCACTCAAAGGCTACCATGTCAATCCCCTAAAGTACCAACGTAAATCTTAAACTATCTAAAATGACACGCAATGCTGAAAGATAACTTAAACCAACTAGAAAGCGTGCATGGGCGACAAGTAAGTACAACCCATGAGTTTAAAACTCTATGAACATGGTAAACAATCTACTAGGACTCAAAATACATAACATCCTCGAGAATCAACTTCTCGGAGGTCTTAACTTCACTCAGAGAGGCTAACTCCTGACTGAGAAGTGAATCATTTACTATGTGAAATGATTCACATCACGACATCCACCCTCTCCAAACCTGCACATCTTCCGACATGTGCCAACTTCTTCAGTCTTTTGCTTGTTCTTCATCATCATCATTCTCCTCTGTCTCAACCGCTTCGGTAAGCGGGATGTCTTCGTCTCTTGTTGTCCTCTGCTCTGACTCTAGAAAATTGAATAACTCTACTGATCCTCCACGCCTTTTGAATAGTTTCACACGTTTGCCTGCCACAGATAGCTTCAAAGGAGTACCGTCTAGCTCTCATAAACTATAAGTGGTATTTTCATAAACATCTAGCACAACATAAGGTCCGAATCACCTTCGAGAGAACTTACAAAGTGTAGAATGCTGATTCTCCAACGTGCTGTCATACACCAAAACCCAATCACCAACACGTATTGGCTTTGGTCATAGTCGGTGCATGTTGTCAAAACGTTCTTTGTTTTTGACTCGAGCCACCTTCAGCTTCTCTTGTGCTTCAGCAAGATCTCCTCCCTCCGCTCTAATTGTCTGGAACGTAAAGCAATAAGTCAAGTACGATCTAAATCATCTTCCCACGGTACGTAGCCCACATAGGAAAGTCCTCCTCAACAGGCATGATCGGTTTCTGTCCCAACATAAGCTCAACTAGCATATAGTCAGTCGTGGTACAATGTGTAGTTCTATCAGCCCACAAAGCAAATGAAAGTAGTCTCGGCTATTCTCTAGGCCTACCATCACATGCTTTCACTAAAGCGTTGTCAAGGTGAGAGTTTTCTTGGGAAGGGCGGAACCTTCTGGTTGTGTTATGACCGTGAAGGCTGTGATACGTTTACTCAAGGAAGCACTACGCTTCTAGCTATGGCTGGTTTACTCAAAGGATAGGCTTCAGGCTACAAGGTGACACTGTAAAACACTCATCCAGGTCTCTTGGCTCTTCTGATATGTTCAGGAAGCAAAGTTCAGGCTTAACTAGCAATGATAAGATCAGACGGTAAACTTTGACACTCAGGATTGAGAAATATGTGAAGGTTTAGACTTCTAAACTTCTCCTACATGTAAAAGATGCCCCACTGAGCACACACACGAAGTTTCATCTTGAGATCAAATTCTAGCACCGAGATATGGACAGAAAAGTTCTGAGCAAATATATTGCAGCAATTTCTGATACCCAGACAGCTATTTCTACCTACAACAGAAAATTGGCTCGATCACTTTTGAAGATTCTTATAGGATTTGGAGTCTATAGGATGCTGAACATTCCTATGAAGTTGGACCTCCTGATTGTACACAGAACTCCAGATCTCGCTCTCTGAAGTTACTGCTCTAGATTGAGAGCTTTTCAGACCCCCTTTGCTTCAGCGGTCGCCTTGAATTACTCACTCACTCAAATGACATGAAACTTTTAAGATAGTCGTAGCCCTGCTGACAGTGAACGCAACCACAAAGGTTTGAAGCGATTTTCTCAATTTTGCTGCAATTGACGCTGAAAACCCCAAAATCAACAAAAGTGATACAATTCTGAGTCAACTTGAACTTCAGATTGGCATAACTCCTTGTTTATTGATCCAAATAGATCAAGAATTTCACTGATAGTGCTTGACACGACGAGCTCTATCTTCCTGGGCTCTCAGATTTCACAATATCCTCACCAAATGCTCGAACTCTCCTTTAGACCTCTGCTTCTAAAGTTAGAGTTTTACAAAAGATAAAAATAGACCAATGGGAGTTCATAGCTCCACTTGGCTGTCCTTTAGTGCCTTAATCCACGTGGTAACTTAACTTCACTCAAAGGCTACCACTTCAGCCCCCTAAAGTGCCAACGTAAATCTTAAACTACCTAAAATGACATGCAACGCTGAAAGATAACTTAAATCAGCAAGAAAGCGTGCATGGGCGACAAGTAAGTACAACCTATGAGTTTAAAACTCTATGAACATTGTAAACAATCTACTAGGACTCAAAATACATAACATCCTCGAGAATCAACTTCTATGAGGTCCTAACTTCACTCAGAGAGGCTAACTCGTGCTGAGAAGTGAATCATTTACTATGTGAAATGATTCACATCACGACATCCACCCCCTCCAAACCTGCACATCCTCTAGCATGTATCAACTTCTTCAGTCTTCTGCTTGTTCTTCATCATCGTCACTCTCCTCTACCTCAGCCTCTACGGTAAGCGGGATGTCTTCGTCTCTTGTTGTCCTCTGCTCTGAATCCAGAAAATTGAATAACTCGAGTGGACTTTTGAATAGTTTAACACGTTTGCTTGCCACAGATAGCTTCAAAGGAGCACCGTCTAGCTCTCGTAAAGTATAAGTGGCATTTTCATAAACATCTAGCACAACATAAGGTCCGAACCATCTTTGAGAGAACTTACGAAGTGTAGAATGCTGATTCTCCAACGTGCTGTCATACACCAGAACCCAATCATCAACACGTGTTGGCTTTGGTCGTAGTCGGTGAGTCTTGTCAAAACATTCCTTGTTTCTGACTCGAGCCACCTTCAGCTTCTCTTGCGCTTCAGCAAGATCCTCCTCTCTCCGCTCTAACTGCATGGTACGTAAAGCAATAAGTGAAGTGAGATCTAAATCATCTTCCCACGGTAGCATAGCCCGTGTAGGAAAGTCATCCTCAGTAGGTATGATCGGTTTCTGCCCCAACATAAGCTTAACCGGCATATAGTCTATCGTGGTATAGTGTGTAGTTCTATCAGCCCATAAAGCAAATAGAAGTAGTCTCGATCATTCTCTAGGCCTACCATCACATGCTTTCACTAAAGCGTGAATAATAGAAAGGTGTCCTCTATCACTCTTATCAATGTCCTCTAGATTCATGACAGTAGTAAGCCGAAGCTTTACACCATAACGAGTAAAGAACTCCTTCACTTCTGCTCCTCTCAACTCACCTCTATCTGCACGTAATCTCTCAACATATCCATAGCGACAGATGATATCTTCAAGCACAAACTTGCATATGTTCTCTGTGGTCTTCGTCCGTAGTGCTCGTCCCTCCACATAGTTGGAAAGATCCTCTCAGCCAACACCAAATAACGCATTCCCATAGCCCCGATGGCATCATCATAAGATCAAGAACCTATTGAAAATGGATACTAGGTGGATAGGTACCTAGGTACAAGCCCATCTCTGTAACGGACCTTAGAGTAGAACTAGCAGTGCAGACACGACCCAACAAAGTCCACCACGTCTTGATACAAACCCTTTCACCAGTAACGCTCCTTCATCTTCGTGTAAGTAGCCCAGACTCCACGATGTCCATCCCACAAGGTGTCATGAAACTCTTTCAGCAGATTCAGCTTCGTTGGTTGATCATCCACCACTCTAGTAAGCATCCCATCTCTTCTTTTCGGACGTTTTCACAGATAACCTTCACGTAGAAGATAACTGTATGCTTTCCGTCTGATCTCTTTGAACTCTACGTCACTCCATCCTTCTCTTCTGCATAATGAACTCAGATAGAATCCAATATCGCGGAACTTTTCTGAGTAGAACTCCTCGTTGAACGACAATGGTTCCAAGTCTGAAGTCTGCTGACCAACTTGGCACCAAACATCTTTCTTCTCTTCATTCTCCACCTCTGCAAACATCTCATCCTCATCTGTATAACAAGCCCTAGACAACATATCTGCAACTGGATTGTGCTTTCAGACTCCGGACATAAGCAATCCATCGCAGCATTGCTATGTCTGATGTATTGCAGTTTGCTATCATACCCAACAAAGGCAAACAATCTGTTTCTAATATCACACGGGCTCCTATCAAGAACTCTCGATCTACCTTCATAGCACTAACAGCTCCCCACAACTCACGCTTCACTTGAAGATAGTAACTTTGTCTATATGTTAAGATCCGAGCTCCAAATCTTGAAACAAACCGCACATCTTCTGCATCTTCATGACCAACTGCCCATCCAATCGCCTTTGGACTCGTATCAACAGTCAGTACCACAGGTCTCCCGCTCTCGTAGTTAAGCCTCTTTAGTACAGATGGAGACTTCAGAATCTCCTTCAGCTGCTCCATCATCTCGTGATGTTCTTGCCGCCAAGTAAACCTCCTCCCCTTTCTCAGAAGTGCATGCAGAGGCTCGGCAATGTGTGCATAATGAGGAATACTCACGCGAAAGAACACACAAGCTCCTAAGAATCGTCGAACCTCAGTAATATTGATACAGTCTGCTATTCTTGCTATAGCATCTACTTTCTCTGAGTTCGAACGCCTTCCAAAAGTACCACACACCCATCACCACAATCTCTGACATTCCAAAGCGAGATTTGGTACTTGACAGAGTGAGGTGTACCTCCTCCAAACGTGTCAGAATCTTCTCCACATCTTGAATGTGGTCTGCAACGAACTTTCTGCAACCATCAGAAGTCATTGCTTCGTCCTTGTCCTCCACCAGACAACCTTTCATGGGAATATCATCCAGAAACAGGATAGTGACCTCAGGTACAAACTCTCGTAACACCTTATGCATCGCATTCTGCATATGGACTACTGAGTTTGTCGCACCCTGAGGAAGAGTACACATCCGCATCAATCCCAAAGGTGTACGCATGGTAGTCAAGTCTCTACTCTCCAAAGCAAGATGAAATTGTGACAAACCATACCTTATCTCTTTCTACATCATTCTCTATCTTAATTTCTGGTAAAACACTAGGTTACAAATTGAACTTTTATATCTATATATTACAAACACAAAATAACAAGTATTGTCGTGTAGGTAGAGATATTTTATTACTGTCATGTGAAGATAATTTAGCGTCTTCAATATTGAGAAATATAGAAGGTCAAAATCTATATTTCCTCGACATCAGAACTTATCGTCGAGTGACTCAGAATGCTATTGCTTTCGACAAGATATACATTGCTTGCATTAACACCATTGTCATGTAATGCTTTATGACGACATCCTCCTATACAACATCAACACAATGCCTAACTTGGACTGCTAAACTCGTTTCTACACTGCACCTCACATATCATATTTTCATGGTGATAAGTTAATCCTCGATCCGTCAAACATCTGTCATCTACGAGGATGAGGAAAACATATGCACTCAAAGATCATGCCTCGAGGGAGCTCTTATCATTTCTCCTCATCAAATTGAAACATACTATCATCTTCAGGGTCCCAAAATGTACCTTCAGATAACATGCATTGACAATCCAACGAGAAAAGCGCAAAAACTCCAAACTAGATCGAGAGTGATCACACGAGCTTGGAGAACTCCAAACCAGATCAAGAATTACAACATCTGGTCTCGCATGAGAACTCAAAGTACTTGCTGGCAATAATCTTGAATGTGGATCTCGATGGAACCTTCAGATAATCAGGATATCTTCATTGCTTACGGCTCATCCATCGTCTTAGTGATTCCTCGTCATGTGATCTAACCTAGAAGATATCTGGCAGTTGGATGAAATTGTCAGGAAAATCAAATTCGCATAAATCTTCTGAAACCTCTTAAATGGATAACGGCTGCAGGATTCCACAGTAAAGCTCATGTCATTCTACTGTCACTTGCTCAATCTACCTCCAATTTTGACTGCCACATAACACAATGCAATCCAATTGTCTCTTCTGAAACTTATATCGTTCATACACAGTCATCCTTCAACTCTTAAGCGATTCTTAAGCTCTTCCGTCAACCACTACAAGAACCAGCAAAGATCGATTATATAAACCTCATGTCTTGCAAACACGAGTATATGTGTTCTATATTTATATCGAATCTCTATATGTATATATATAGATGAGCATCTTTGTTTGATCAAAAAACCTATCCGTTCGTTGCAAATACGCATCGATAACGATATCCGTGTTAGTTATTCCTCTCCACTTTTCAAGACTAGATATCTATCTTGTCTAAATAATCCATACCATGGTAACTGCACATCCCAGTCTCCCAAGTGATCCTTCTGCAAGCCATACTTGCACAATCTTCTCTTCACCGTCTGAACTACCCTCTCTACCAAACCATCCGCCTCAAGATGATCTCGAGATGTAGTCCGATGATCAATCAGTGCCAGATCACACAAGGTCTGAAACTCACCAAGAAACTCTGTACCTTGGTCCCTCAGCACTTCAGCTGGTACTCCAAAACGACTCAGCACTAGATCTAAGAATGCATATGTCGTCTCTTCACTCGTCTTGTCCGGTAATGCCACCAACTCAATCCACTTGGAGAAGTATTCTAGCATCACCAACACATACCGATGATGACATACGGTCAACAGTAAAGGTCTTGCAAAATCCAAACTCCAATGGTAACCCAACCCCATAATCGATAAGAGGTGTAACTGTGGAGTAGGAGCATTAAACGATGCTCGTACTCGATCACATACCACACATCGTGCAACAAACTGCTGCACATCGGTGCATACCACACCATCAATATTGTCCTTGGAGTATGCTATGCGTAAGTTTCACTCCAAAATGTCCCAGCTCCTCGAGCATGTCATACTAACTGTGTCCTCTGGAATGGATGTGGCACTTATCCGTACTCTCTCATCACTTCGCACTCGAAGTACATGTCCTTATTCTTGTCGAAATCTCTTCGCTCGTTGGAGGACTTGATCTCGCTCCTTGGCACTTACTATGCCTACCACCACGCCGGTATGTAGATACTCCATTACGATGTCGTGATGTGAATTATTCATATAGTAAACAATTCACCTCTTTGTTAGAAGTTAGTCTTTCTGAGTGAAGTTGAGACCTCAGAGAAGTTGATTTTGGAAGAAGTGAGCATTCAAAAATCTTAAAATACCACGATGTAGGTGAGGTCTCATCGCGTTGATCACCATGGTATGTTCAAAAGTTACAAACGAAGCTGTAGGCAAAATGTTACTTGGAGTTCTTTTACAAGATTTATGATACCAGAAAATGTATCATAAATATGAATGAGTTCGAAAATTATGTTTAAGTTTTTTCTCATGTAGATTGTAGATTGTAGTATTTTTTTGCATTTTTAAATGTACAAAAAGATCATGTCTAGAGAAATCTATTATAGTTCGTGTTAGTGAAAGAAAGACGAAATACCGCACTTAGCTAGCATATCAGCTTATAAACTGATCTCTAGAACTAGTTGTGAGATTGACTTCCGTGGGTAGTTGAGTAAACCTCTAGGGAGGAGGTCTCCGGATCAAATCCTCTCAGACTCACAATCGGCTTGGAGTAGGCTGGTCCCTTCGAGAGAATATGAGGGGCACCAAGATGCCTAGGGGCGGGACACTAGATGTCCTTTAAACATACCGTGAATGCAAGATGCCTCCGTCTACCCCTGCACTAGTGCAATCACCTGGTGTGGATGCTAGAAGGAGTTTACCACCGGATTTCGAAATGGACCCTATGCTAGAAGACTAACTCGCCTTCGGGTTGTCGAGGTCACTAGTACGAATTCGATTGGGGTCCTCTAAGTCATGGGGTAGCGAGATGGCATCAAAGATACTCCAAGTTGGTACTAAATCTTTTGTATAAAATTAGAGATCTCGTCAAGTGATTTACTTGGGTCAAAAAATCAAGGTGATACTTCCGGCATTCCGAAGTTTAAGGAGGCCATAGACTGACAACAGCTGTCACTCTCGCTCCATGAGTACAACGCCTTTGCATTCCGATGGTCAGAGGTAGCCACGATGGAGTTATTTCAAATGGATGTGTCTGAAGCTGACTGTACGGTCGATTCGCTGGCTGTCCGTACAGATGAACTTGCGAAGACTTGTGAATTAATCTTCTAACATGTTGGATTTTTATCAATGTATTATTTTTCTGCTGTCATCTGTTTAGGGCATCTTTTAACCCTACTAGGTGACAGTGAAGATTACGTAGGATGGAGGAAAACCCATAGGGATGTACTCTAGAGGAGAGAGAATTCCAAGATCAGTGTGTTGAATTGTCGTAGTGTGAAGTTTACCGTGAAGAGACTATCTAGTAGAGAATCGAAGAGCTATGAGAGATTTTTAAACATAGCTTACGGCTAGAGAGAATTTCTGACTGAAGAGAGTTTTGATATCGAAGGATTTGAGAGGAGAGGACAGAATCGAGTAGAGAAGAGATGTGAAACTTGTACGCATATCTTTCTGAATAGGAAACGAGAAGCTTCTAGATGTACGCTTTGGTGCTTCACAGGAGCAGTTTTCAGATATTTTGAGTTCTTGAAAGTGAGATTTACCGTCTGAATGATCTGGAGTTGAAGATTTATTTGCGTGCCGTGTGTTTTATCTTGGCCGGATCGAAATCGTGATGGTGTATTTTCTTGCGGTCCGTATTTTGTGTGTGATTTTCGCCCTCTTCTTCACGATCGTATCACAGCTAGAAGGTTTTCTCTTCTCAGGAAACTCTCATCTCAACATACAATCTGGAGCTTCCACCGAGAGGCTTCTTGGGGTGATTGATCATGAAGTTGAGTTCCAAGAGGAAGAAAAAGATGGATCGGAAGAGCAGAAGCGCTGCTGGTACTACTTCTACGGCTAATGCATCTACGTCTACTGCAACACCTTCCGTAGCACCTGTGACTGCAGTGACATCTGCATCTGGTCTGGATACTGCTGAGATTTTGAAGACGCTTGCGGTCTTGATTCCAACAACATTCGATCGTTGGAGAGGATGAGATAAAATCCACTAAGGCTTTGCAAGCGACTGTGAATAGATGTGGAAGATTTGGAGGTAGAGATATTTCTAGATATCTGCGTGAGTATAGAGGAGAGATGAAACTGGTTAGAGTTACTGATGCTGAGATGATAGCCAGTTTCAAGTTAGCTGTGATTCCTGAATTGTGAGACCAAGTTAGGGATGTGCAGAGACAAAATCTTAGTATATGGATGAGTTTTGAGCGTCTTTTCGAGAGGAGTTTCTTGAAGAGGATTTAGAGAGAATTACTAGGAGAACATTTCTGGATTGGGTTGAGCAGCAACCTGGTCGTATGATGAGACTGAACAAGATGTTGAGAGAGTTTGATCAGAGATACTGACAACTTTCAACTCTAGAGCGAATAACCTTAGATGCTAGGAGAACAAAGGTTTTCATGCAAGCTACTGATGATGCTACGGCAGATTGGTTATGCTTCATGTTGGTTGATCGATCTTGAAGGAGGAGTTACTATTGACTGAGGAAGAGTCGAGGATGTTGTGGCAGTACTAACAAGACATAGGCGTGGAAGAGTGATCATGAGAGGGTATCTGTTTGCAGAAGTGGCCTCTCAACCTCGCACTGCTCCTCAAGTACAGCAACCTCCGGCTCTTGCTCCCAGACCTGTTGTCTTGGTTGTAGTTCCTTTGATGCCAGTTGTGTCAGTTCCTCCACAAATGACACCTATTCAAAGACCTGCTGAGAACCATGGTTAACAACATCAGATCGGAGACTTGATCCAACAAATGCGAGAACTGAAGGTAGAGCTAGCTGGCTTGTAGAGAGAGCAGCTATCGATGCTTACTGCTGCACGTCCAAGAGGTGTTCTTGTTCAAAGATGTATCTGGTGTGATAGTCTTGATCATTTTCGAGGAGACTGTCAAGAGCTTACGGCTGCTTTGCGAGATGATGTGATTCGCTATCAGAACGGTAGGCTGCATCTTTCTCCGACTGGAGAGCCGTTGAACACGCAATTTGGACGAGGAGGTATGAGGAGTCTATCTTAGATTGCTGCGACTGCGACTGTAAATGCGTTAATGACACCAGTGATAAATTTTGATGTATATGCTGGACATATCGAAGTCTCTTCTAGTCCTACTTTGCTAGATAAGACTATTGAGAAGAATAATGCTCAAGTTCCTTCTGAGATACTGAAGAGAGGAGCCGAGTCTATTGGTAACATCACAAGGTGGAGAGATCTTATTGACACTACGTCTATCAAAGCATTCTTGGACGTGGATAGACACGTTCACTGGCATGATGCTTCTGTGGAGGAAAAGAGGCGGCGAGAAGCCTCTAAACTTGATATTGAAGTTCTAGAGGAGACTGAAGTTGAGAAAAGAGCTTTCGAGCAGATGATAGTTAGCCATGGTAAGACATTTTCTTTCTCATCTGAGGAGATAGGTTGTGTGGATCTTGGTGTGATAGCTCCGATGGTTATCTTCACTGTTCCTCACGTATCTTGGGACTTGAAGCCGATTCTAGTCCCTCGTGCTTTGCTACCGAAGGTTATTGAGTTACTGAAGGAGAGGATACGGATGGGTATTCTTGAACCATCTATGACTCCGTACTCTAGCCGATGGTTCACAACACCTAAGAAGACATGAGCTCTATGTTTCATCCAAGACTTACAGCCTACCAACAACATCACGATTCGAAACATTGGGACAGGACCTGTGGTTGATGAAGTAGCTGAGGTGTTTGTTGGAAAGTCGATCTATTATATTGGAGATCTGTTTTCAGATTGCGATCAGTTTCAGTTTCAGGAGAGTAGAGACTTGACTACCATGCGTACATCTTTGGGTTTGATGCGGATGTGTACTCTACCTCAGTGTGCAACAAAATCAATAGCCCATATGCAAAACGTGATGCATAAAGTGTTACAAGAGTTTGTACCTGAGGTCACTATCCCATTTCTGGATGATATTCTCATGAAAGGCTATCCGGTGGAGGACAAAAATGAAGCTGTGACTTTTGATGGTTGCAAAAAGTTCGTTGCAAACCACATTCGAGATGTGAAAAAGATTCGGATGCGTTTGAAAGAGATACACCTCACTCGGTCAAGTACCAAATCTTGTTTTAGAATGTAAAGGATAGCAGATTGTATCAACATCACTGAGGTTCGACGATTCTTAGGAGCTTGTGTGTTCTTTTGCGTGAGTATTCCTCATTATGCACACATTGTCCAGCCTCTTTATGCACTTCTGAGAAAAGAGAAGAGGTTTACTTGGCGGCGAGAACATCATAAGATGATGGAGCAGCAGAAAGGGATTTTGAAGTCTCCATCTATAATGAGAAGACTTAACTACGAGAGCGGGAGATCTGTGATACTTACGGTTGACACGAGTCCAAAGGCGATTGGACGAACATTTGGTTAAGAAGATGCAGATGGTGTACGGTTTGTTTCTAGATTTGGAGCGCGAATCCTAACGAATAGATATCGTAACTATCCTCAAGTGAAGCATGAGTTGTGGGGAGCAGTTACTGCCATGAAGGTAGATGGAGAGTTCTTGATAGGAGCTCATGTGATAATAGAAATAGATTGTTTGCCTTTGCTTGGTATGATAGCAAACTGCAATCCACCAGACATAGCAATGGTGCGATGGATTGCTTATATCCAGAGTTTGAACCTTGAGCTGAAACATATAGCAGGGAAGGATAATCTAGTTGTAGATATGTTATCTAGGGCCCGTTATATAGATGAGGATGAGATGTTTGCAAAAGTCGAGAACGAAGAGAAGAGAAACGTTTGGTGCCAAGTTGGTCAGACTTGGAACCACTACCGTTAAAAGACATATCAGCTTAGAAACTGATCTCTAGAACCAGTTGTGAGATTGGCTTCCGTGGGTAGCTGAGTAAACTTGTAGGGAAGAGGTCTCAAGATCAAATCCCTTCAAACTCACAACCGACTTGGAGTAGGCTAGTCCCTTCGGGAGAATATGAGAGGCACCAAGTTATCTAGGGATGGGACACTAGATGTCTCTTAAAATTAACGTGAATGCGGGACGCCTCGGTCTACCCTTGCACTAGTGTAGTCACCTAGTGTGGATGCTAGAAGGAATTTACCACCGAGTTTCGAAATGGATCTTATGCTAGAGGACTAACTCGTCTTCGGTTTATCGAGATTCGGTTGCGACTCTCTAAGTCCTGGGATAGCGAGATGGCATCAAAGATACTTCAAGTCGATACAAATCTTTTGTAGAAAATTATAGATACTTACGGCATTTTGAAGTTTAAGGGGTCCGGAGAATGAAAACAGCTGTCACTCGGGCTCCACGTGTCAGAACAAGGTGATTCAAGTGGTCAGAGGTAGCCGTGGTGGAGTTACTTCGAATGGACATGTCTGAAGCTGAATGCACAGCCAATTCGATGACCGTCCGTATATAATGAACATGCGAAGACTTGTGAAATAGTCTTCTAACGTGTTGGATTTTTATCAATGTATTATTTTTCTGCTGCTGTTTAGGGCATCTTTTATCCCTGCCATGTGACAGTGAAGGTTACGTAGGATGGAGGAAAACTTAGAGGAGGTGTACTCTCGAGGAGAGAGAATTCCAAGATCAGTGTGTCAAATTGTCGTAGTGTGGAGTTTACCGTGCAGAGACTATCGAGTAGAGAATTGAAGAGCTAGGAGAGATTTTTACACAGAGCTTACGGCTAGAGAGAATTTTTGACTAAGGAGAGTTTTGACATCAGAGGATTTGAGAGAAGAGGACAGGATCGAGTAGAGAAGGGACGTGAAACTTGTACGCATATCTTTCTGAATAGAAAATGAGAAGCTTCTAGGTGAATGTTGTCGAGTTGAGAGTTTTCTTGGGAAGGGTGGAACCTTCTGGCTGTGATTTAACCGTGAAGGCTGTGTTGTGCCTACTCAGAGAAGCGTTGAGCTTCTGGTTGTGGTGGATCACGAAATGGATAGGCCTTTCAGGTTACAACAGAGCACTATGAACACTCATATAGATCTGTATGAACCTCTAATTTACTCAGAAGGCAAAGTTCATGTCTAACTGATAGTAATAGGATCAGACGGTGACCTTTAACACTCAAGAAGAGGAAAACTATGATGGTTCAGACTCCTAATTTTTTCTTACATGTAAAAGAGGCCCCACTGAGCACACACACGAAGTTTCAGCTTGAGATCAAATTCTGACACCAAGATATGGACAGAAAAGTTCTGATCAAAGAGATTGCGGCAGTTTCTGGTACTCAGACAGCTATTTCGACCTATAACAGAAAATTGGCTCGATCACTTTCAAAGATTCTTACAGGATTTGGAGTCTACAAGATGCTGAACACCCCTATGAAGTTGGGACTCCTGATTGTACACAGAACTCCAGATCTCGTTCTCTGAAATTGTTGCTCTAGATTGAGAGCTTTTCAGACCCCCTCTGCTTCAGCGGCCGCCCTGAATTACTCACTCACTCAATTGACTTGAAACTTTTTGGACAGTTGTAGCCCTGCTGACAGTAAACGCAACCACGAAGGTTTGAAGCGATTTTCTCAATTCTTCTGCAATTGACACTGAAAACCCCCAAATCCAACAAAAGTGACGCAGTTTTGGCACAATCCGAACTTCAATTGGGCATAACTCCTTCTTCATTGCTCCAAATCGAACAAGAATTTCACTGACAGTGCTTGGCACGACGAGGTCTATCTTCCTGTGCTCTCAGATTTTGCAGTGTCCTCACCAAATGCTCGAACTCTCCTTTAGACCTTTGTTTCTAAATTTAGAGTTTTACAAAAGACAAAAACTGACCAATGGGAGTTCATAGCTCCACTTGGTTGTCCTCTAGTACCCTAATCCACGTGGTAACCTATCTTCATTCATAGGCTACCACGTTAGCTCCCCTAAAATGCTAGCGTAAAGCTTAAACTACTTAAAACAACACACAGCCCTGAAAGTAAACTTAAACAAGCTAAAAAGTGTGCATGGGCAACACGTAAGTACAACCCATGAGCTTAAACCCTATCAACATGGTAAATCTAAGTTATGTACATTGAACATCATAGACAAGTAAGAAGTCACTTGCACAAACGCACAAATGCTTGAACAAGATAACTAGCATACTATCAGTCTACTAGGACTTAAAACGTATAACACAACGGTGTTAATATATGCATGAAGAACTAGGAATAACATCAAGCTATCTTCTACCGCTATTGACTCCCAAGTGTCAGAGTAGAAGCGTAACTCATAGCCGTCATTGTCCACAGCCTCAAGAATTGACTTCTCTGACGTCTTAACTTCACTCAGAGAGATTAACTCCTAGCAGAGAGGTGAATCATTCACTATGTGAAATGATTCACATCACGACATCCACCCCTTCCAAACCTGCACATCCTCCGGCATGTGCCAATCTCTTCATTCTTCTATCTGTTCTCCATCATCGTCACTCTCCTCCGCCTCAGCCTCTTCAAAAACTGGAGCGTCTCTGTCTCTTGTTGTCCTTTGCTCTGACTCCAGAAAATTGAACAACTCTACTGATCCTCCACGTCTTTTGAACAATTTCACACGTTTGCCAGCCACAGATAGCTTCAAAGGAGTACCATCCAACTCACGTAAACTATAAATGACATTCTCATACACATCTAGCACAACATAAGACCCGAACCATCTTCGAGAGAACTTACGAAGTGTAGAATGCAGATACTCCAACGTGCTGTCATACACCAGAACCCAATCACCAACACATATCGGCTTCGGTCGTAGTCGGTGAGTCTTTTCAAAACATTCTTTGTTTCTGACTCCAGCCACCTTCAGCCTCTCTTGTGCATCTGCAAGATCCTCTTCCCTTCGCTCCAACTGCCTAATACGTAAAGCAAGGAGTGAAGCACGATCTATACCTTCTTCCCATGGTAGCGTAGCCCACGTAAGAAAGTACTCCTCAGCAGGCATGATTGGTTTCTACCCCAACATAAGCTCAACCGGCATATAGCCAGTCGTGGTACACTGTGTAGTTCTATCAGCCCACAAAGCAAATAGAAGTAGTCTCGGTCATTCTCTAGACCTACCATCACATGCTTTCACTAAAGCGTGAACAATAGAAGGGTGCCCTCGTTCACTCTTACCAATGTCCTCTGGATTCATGGCAGTAGTAAGCCGAAACTTTACACCATAACGAGTAAAGAACTCCTTCACTTCTACGTCTCTCAACTCATCTCTATCTGCACGTAATCTCTCAACAGATCCATAACGACAGATGATATCTTCAAGCACGAACCTGCATATGTTCTCTGTAGTCTTCGTCCGTAGTGCTCGTCCCTCCACCTAGTTGGAAAGATCCTCTCGAGCCAACACCAAATAACGCATCCCTCATAGCCTGTGGTGCCCACAATTTACAGGATTCACGAATTTTTGAAATTTTTAAGATTAATAACTTGTTTGTATAACTGAAGAAGCGTTGTTATTTAAGATTACGGCTTCCTTAGAAGGAAGATGATCTTACGATCTTTTTGTTATAAGAAGCTGACTTCTTCGGAAGACGACCGTCTTCCGGGAAGCGTCTTCTCGATTGTGTCTTCCGAAGACGGAAGACGGCGGAAGACGGAAGACACGTATCTTCCGGAAGACGGCAACCGCGGAAGCCTAACCACGTATTTCCAAGTAAAGAAGTAGGTGTACCCACCAGGTAACACCGAGTAGGTTAGGTAGGTCATCTAGGTTGAGAACACCTAACCTGCGCGAGAAGATGCAAAGGAAGCGCATTAGGGCAGAATACTACCACTTCTTGCATCGAGGTTGATTTGGCTTAGAAGATCGACTTGGAAGGTAATCGAGTTGAGTGAAGGCAGCAGAGTGAAATTGAGTGGAGCCTGGATTGATTCACAACTAGGAAGAAGACGAGGGCGAATCGCTGAGAATAGGATTCACATCGAGCTGAAGGGGTCTTCTAGAGACTCCTGGAAGTAGACATTGAAGGGCAGCTGCGAGGAATCAGAAGAGGAACCTTTTGATTAAGGAGTGGCGAGGCATTGGTAGCGGTAGCAGCTTAGTGGGATCGCATTGGAGCTGGGGTCAAAGTCGTAAGTGCGCAGAAGACTGAAAGAAGGTCGGGAAGAAGACAGAAGACTGTAGAGGTTCTTCCCATGTTCTCTTTCCTTCCCACTGCTTCTCGTCTTTTGCTTGGTATCCCCTGCGCTTCCCTAGTTGTTTGCAGGCAACCCGATCGATTTATTCCCTCCCCACGTTTTTCCTTCTGAGACATTGGGCGCGAAAGCGTTGCTCAATTTCTGACAGTCATCTTCTTGCTTCTTCCCGAGTGCAATTCGAGCTTCCCTACTCATCGCCCTTAAATTGGAGATCCCATCTATCAATTTCCTTACCCTACCATCCCTCTACTCCCAAAACCTTGAACAGAAGACGCTTCAAAAGATCTGAACATCTTCGGAAGACGCTTCTGTAATCTGAACCTCTTCGAAAGACGCTTCGGAAGCCTGATTGTCTTCGGAAGACGACTGTATACAATCCGTATCAAGAGTGGATTTTCTTTACTTTGGTGTTAAGAGAGGCTTGGTACGAATCTCGAGTGGCTTGGTGAGTTGTTTTGTTATTTCGAGAAGTTGGAAGTCGGGAACTAGGCCTGTGCCTCCCGGTCTTCCAAGCTTCTCAAATCCACATCTGCCCAGAGAGACTAGAAGATTGGAAAGGTTGGCAGAATGCGCGAGAAGACGTGAGGGTCCGTTATGGATCTCTTTTGTCCGACCCTTAGCAGCCTATTCCTTCTTCTTCCCGAACTTAGAAGAGAGTTGTGAGAAGTCTTGCTGACCGAATCTGGAGAGAATGGTCGAGGGTCATGTCTTCTTATCATGCAGCAAGCTTCTTCTGAGTGTGTATGAGAGGTGAGAAGTCAAAAGAACAGAGTGCGAATGTCGTGAGTCTGTTGTGAGGATAGATTGCGTGTAAGAAGCAGAAGACATGTGAGACCAGTGAAGAGAAGCCTGGCTTCAGGAAGTCTTCCGAGAATGTTATTGAATCGGAAGTTGTCCCGGGAGTCTTCTCAGAGACCACTGTCACCGCAGGAGCCCGCAACCATCTTCTGAGCCTGTTACACGTTCTACTTCTCGCAAATCTTGTATCTTCTGTTAGGAAGTAGGATGTAATGCAAGGTGGGTTGTCTTCTTAGGAATCAATGCGAGACCTTGCTTAGTTAGGATTGTTTAGATATAGCTCGGAAGACGAGAGCTATTTAAGAAGCACTGTTAGAATCTCGGAAGACGGAGTAGTTGTCTTCTCGAAGACTAGATTCGTCTTCTGATAGTGGAAGCTAGACTGTGAGAGCTTGGGAAGGATTGAGCCTTCGGCTCACAGTAAGTACGTGTGGCTTAGTGCAACAGAGTTTCAAGTATGTCGATGCATCCTCGAGGGTTGGTGTTACCGGCAGCAGAGTTGACGGAGGCCAAACCCTTCATCAAGAAGTTGGATCTCGACTTCTTCCGGTGGGATTGGAACCTCGCCGACCAGGGTCTTCTGGAGGAGGTTTGGGTAGCCTTATCGCCTCACAACCGTGTATCTGCGAAGGCAGGAGTAGCTCGAGAAAGACCATCTTCCTGGACCGAAGATTGGTGGCGCAGGACCTTCCACAGGCCAGAATCCAAGAACCGAGATTGTTGGCTCGAGAAGAAGATCTTATCCATGATCTCGAGTAGGTGGCATGTGCCGGGGAACACATCTTGCCTCTTCCTGGAGGACAGACAGGGAAGAAACGGCTAGAAGGTCGAATCTTACCGGGAGCCGCAGAAGCATCTTCTGCGTCTTCTGACGAAGGGGAAGGCGTAGAAGACGAGATATCTTGGAGATCAGGACGTGGAGTTCTTAGAAGCAGTGTGCGCGGGAGAGAATGTCAACTAGGGTGCGTTCTTCCACGCGTATGTACAAGCAAAGTTGGTGTACTTAGGTACCCCAGCATGAGGAAATCTTACTCCATTCTTCTGTTACCTGTACGTGGCCAAGGGGGATCTCACAGAAGATCAGTTGGCGAGATATGGACCAACAGGGCAGCATGAGGAGAAGGAGGAGACCTCGGGAGAAGACGACCGAGCAGTAGCGATGACTCCTCCTCCCACTCTGATGCCGCAGATGAGGTCCGGTACTCATCAAAAGACGCTTCTGGTGAGAGAAGACGATTCTAGTGGATCGGAAGACGCGACACCACCAAGGAAGATGGGTCCTAGGAACGTGCCTAGGAAGACGACCTCCTTCTCGATCATTCACTTTGGATCGGAGTCCGACTCACCGGAGGAGTTCTTGAGTACCCGAGCTGCACAGAAGACCGCTTTTGCAACACCAGGAAGTCTTCCGAAGACTCCAGAAGACGAAGGATGGATGGCTACTCCTAGTACGATGCGAGGAAGCGCAGTAAAGAGGACCGCTTCTGCCTTGAGGAGAGATCTTCCACCTCGGAAGATAAGAAGAGTAACTTCTTCTCACGCACAGAAGCAGAAGACCATAATGGCGGAAGAGGCACCCTTGTCTCTAGAAGACAAGGTCGACACCTCCGATCGGATTGTGGAGATGAGTCTGTCTTCCGCAGGAAGAAGACTGGAGGAGTTTAGTGCTTTCTTCCACTCAGAGATCCAGCCAGCTATGGAGTTGATCGAGAAGAGAGCGAAGGTACAGGAGAAGCCTTTACAGCCTGGATTCGGTCTGCGCACCCTGATGCGACAGGAAGAAGGAAGAAGCGCTGGAAGCCAACCTCCACACCACGGAAAAGCTCACAGCGAAGTACAAGACGGAAGCAGTTGCTTCTGCCAAGGAGTTAACGTAGCTGAAGAAGAGCAACCAGGAGTTGCAGGCGCGTTTACAGCAGCATGACCAGGAGGTTCTGCGAGTGCGAGGTAAGATCACCGCCCTTGCAAAGGAGAGGACGACATGGAAGACATTGCGGGAAGCCGCAGAAGCGCAGACTGCAGCCGAGAAGATGGAAGCAGCAGAAGCTCGTGCACAGGAAGCAGCGGAAGCTCGTGCACAGGGGATGTTAGCTCAGTCGGTGGAAGCGCTTCGGAAAAGTTCAACTTCATCGCGGGTAGGAAGCTTCTTACCTTAGCTAGAGAAAGGGACGACGAGTCCAAGACGATGTTGGTAGAATGCAAGGAGAGCATGTTCAGATATTTGGATCGGCAGATAGAGAGAGTGAAGACACTCTATGGTCTTCCCTTGATTCTACCACCTGCAACTGCATCTTCACAAGCCCCAGCACCATCGACTGGATCTGAATTGGAGAAGGAGGAGTTCGACCTCGCTGTCCACTTGGTAGTGACAGCGTTGGAAGCCGAGAAGACCCCGGAAGAAGCCTCGGAAGACAAGATGTCTTCTGGAAGACAGGAAGAAGAATTGTCTTCCCAGGTATTCCGAGTGGAGGAAACGACTTCCTCGGACCCCTATGAGGCCACCATGGCTCCCAATGTCGGACTAGTGCCTCAGAAGAGCGAGGAAGCACAAGTCGATCCAGCTTCCCAGAAGACGCTTCCGTCTTCCGAAGCAGAAGCAGAAGTCGAAACAGCAGCAGCAGAGTCAGCGACGAATGTCGAGGAGAAAGCCACCTCAGTGACACCCAAGGTAATTGCAGGGCTTTCCAGCTTATCATAAGCCGAGTTAGTAGTTCCGATAAGAGCAGATCAGTTAGAGATTGCCTCCGAGCAATCAGAATAGGTAGCAAACGTAAGAGACAAGTTGACATTTCTAAACTTAGCAAAGAACTGAACATATTATCTTAGGGGTGGCAGTTCTAGTGTAAATTTAGTTAGGCAGTCATGTGGCAGTGTAGGAAGCACAAGAATAGGAAGGGGAAACCGCTTGCATGTGGAGGGGCAGCTTTTCTCTCCCTGGTGGTGGTTCCCTCTGTTTTCTCGTGGCAGATGCATAAGTAGGATCGAAGAGTAGGATTTTGGACACACACATGACACATTACACATTCTACACAGGAGAGGTGCACGGAGTACACTAGTAGTTGTTGGTGTACACTATTGTGCGTACACACACTATGTCTATAGATTGGGATTATACCCGAGGGGTCTGCATGCTCGTTACCAACAGTGGTTCGAAGATGTAGATAGAGGTAGTGGACAGTTTAGGAGCAGGGAACGGCATCCTCGTTGTCGCGCCCCTCATTCTCAAGATCGGGCGCAGCCGCGAACAACAAAACCCTAGCGGACTTGCGCTAGGTTGTGAACGTTGCGAGTAGGACTTAACGGCGTGACCGGCAAGTCGGGATCAGATGAACCCTAAGTGGTTCTCTGAACCAAGGTTGGAACCTTGGGTTAGGACATAAGGGCCTACCCCAAGAGGGCCCCAGACGAACGCTGACCTAAGGGGGCGAGTCTGAGAACGGACTGAAACATGAGTCTCAGACATAGGTCTGAGACGTGGGTCTGAGACGCGGGACCGAGACGTGAGTCCGAGACGCAGACGAACCACAGGGTTCGACCCTGGGTCTGGACCACAGGTTTTCGGAAAAACTGCTAAGTGTTGGAGCTCCAGGGACGTTTTAGATCGTGGACGGAGCTCCACGTAAGATCTCGAGGCGAGTGAGGTATCATTGGAAAGAACTCGTCGAGAGCTTTCCAGTGATATATAACACTCCTCGATCTGACCTCCGAGCTGGAAGTTATGGCCGAACCACAATCGGGTTGTGGTATAATTTTCAGGGACCAAAGAGGAGGGCGGGGCCGCCGATCCCCAGAAGTATATATGAGGGGGCTCGATGCCTGGGTGGGCCAGGACGAGTCACCCGACCCCAGGGTTCGGCGGGCGGACTCTGGGGGCATGAGGTGATGGCTAGGCCGGTTCCAAGGCACGTTCTGATCCAGACTTGGATGTCTGGACTTAGGAACGATGCAAGGGCTGGGGCAAGACTAGGGAACGAGTCGGCGGGTTAGACCACCGTTCGGGAGCCTAGACCCAGACGGACATCACGGGCGGTTGGGCCGCTAGGTGTGCTGGAGGCACCATTTAGGACCCTGGACTTTATGGGAAGTCCGCCCCAAGTCATATTGTGACTTGCTCATGTTTGGGACCGACTTAGGCGGATCTAAGTCGGGACTTAGGATTGCTGAGCTTGATGATTAGGGAGACGGTCCGGCTCCGGTCCGGACCAAACAGAACTAAGGTAAGTGGTGCATGGACGCTAACTTGTGATTGTGTTTGTAGGTTAGCGGTATAAAGTTTGCGACCTACTGAGCTAGAGCTTCCGCTGGCGCAACAAGGCGGTAGGTGCGCGAAAAGTGGTATCAGAGCCGACGCTTCGGTGAGCGAGAACTTGAGGTAGCGGCTGAAGGCTGGACGCTTGAGGAGGGACGCGAGACACGAAGCGGATCAGCGTTTCTAGGTGAACACTTGGAGCGATGGCCGAGGACGGACAGAGTTCTAGGAGGAAGACCAAGAAACGAGGAGCGGCTAACGAGAACAGATCGACTCGAGCTAGCCCCGAGGCACAGTCAGAGGACGACAACCGACAACCTTCGCCCCAACGTCAAGGGAGCCCTGTACCAGCTGCGGTATCGGTGCAGCAAGATGGAGTCTTGCCAGCGGTACCCAACGATTTAGACACGGACAGTCAAGGAGCCTTGTATGCGGAACTCATCAAGATGATGAAGACCATGCAGGAAGGCATGGCCTCCAGGGATAAACGTATCGCCGAGCTTGAGGCAGGCCAAGGAAGTCCCTCGTCTACCAGGAAGCTTTGTAAGACGAATTTGCCGATCCCGTTTTCAGGTATAGGACGGACTTGCAAGGTTAAGGATTTCTTAACTGAGTTGGATCTATACTTTGAGGCGCAACAGGCTAAGGAGTCTGACAAGGTGAGAGCGGCGGTTACGTTCCTGAAAGACCATGCGCTTCTCTGGTGGACTGCATACAGGGATGAGCATGCCTTGACTGTCTCGGCGCTTAGTTGGAAGGAGTTCAAGGAGTTGCTTGCAGGACGATTCACTCCGGAATATCAAAGGATTCGGGACGGTGTCGAGTTGGTGAGACTGAAGCAGACGGGGACCTTAAGCGCTTACGTGCGCGAGTTCAGTGCCAAGCTGGATTCGTTCTCCAAGTGGACTGAGGAGACCAAGATATGTATATTCATTGGCGGACTCAAGTCTAGCTCGGAGAAGGCTCTCTTTCGGATGCCAAAGCTACCAGAGACAAGTGCCGAACTTTTGAAGCTAGCGGAGCGAATTGGAGACGACGAAGTCCAGCAGCAGAAACCCTTTGAACCACGCAGCACGGACAAGTTCCAAAAGAAGAACAAGGGCTTCAAGCGACAGTGGGATGGGGGTGAGAAGGATCGGAAGGATTCTTCTGTCCCGGCAGCAAAGCGGCAGCAAACAGGAGTGAAACCTAAGGGGCAGACACCTCAGAAGGGCAATGGGGCTAAGTTTACTTGCTACAACTGTGGCGAGGCGGGTCACATTGCTAAGGGGTGCACGAAACCTAAGGTTAGTAACTGTAGCATGAATGCGTTTGTTGCAAAGGACTTGTTGGAGGGCCAGATGATTGTGACCTTGAGAACCACGAAGAAGACGCCGGGATTGATGTTCCTACAAGCCAAGGTTGCTAACCGTGATGTTACTTTTCTTGTGGACACAGGAGCGACTCACTCCTTCATAAGTCCAAAGTTGGTGAAGAAGTTGGGCTTGTCTACCTCCAAGGCAGACAAGCCTATTCAGGTACGCTTTGCCAAGGGCAAGACGTACCAAACTTCTGAAGTGGCCTTGGACGTACGATTTGTGTGTGGGAAGTTGGAGTTCACAGAGAACTTCACGGTGTGCGAGATGGATGATATCCATGCGGTTTTGGGGAACACTTTCTTGGACAGGTTTGAAGTGGAACTTAGGCGGAAACCTTTAAGGTTAAACGTTAGAGTTAAAGGGCGGAAGCTGGGAGTGAGGCTGATCCGGAAGGCGCGGAAAATTGATGACTTTGCAGTGAATTTGATCAAAGGCAAACAGATGGACTTCAACGACGGGGTCATGTGTTTGATGCGGGTTGCAGATTTGATGACGGGTGACAGACAAGAGGAAACATCAGGAGACGCGACTAAACTTCCGAAGGTGCTTCGCGAAGTGATTAAGGAGTTTGAGGATGTCTTGACGGACGAGTTACCTGCTGAGTTACCTCCAAGGCGGGTGGTGGATCACAAGGATCTTGCCAGGATCAGAACCACCTTCCAAAGCCCCTTATCGACTCAATCAGGTGGAACTCCTTGAGTTGAAAAGACAACTCGGCGAGCTATTAGCGCGGGGATATATTCGAACCAGCAAGTCACCTTATGGAGCCCCAGTTCTTTTTGCAAAGAAGAAGGATGGGAAGTTACGACTCTGCGTAGATTATCGTGCACTCAATAAGGTGACGGTGAAGAATAACTATCCCTTGCCAAGGATAGATGACCTCTTTGATAGGTTAGCGGGTGCGAAGTACATCAGCAGGATAGACTTGAAGTCAGGATATTACCAGATCCGGATAGCTGACCCAGATGTTGAGAAGACCGCTTGTCGAACCAGATACGGATCGTTTGAATTCGTGGTGATGTCATTTGGACTCTGCAACGCCCCTTCGACGTTCACTACATTGATGAACACAATTTTTCGCGAGGAGATGGATGAGTTTGTCATCGTTTACATCGACGACATCTTGATCTACTCCAAAACCTTGGAGTCGCACGCGGAGCAGCTACGGGTGGTGTTGACGAAGCTGCGGGAGCATAAGCTGTTTGCCAACATTGACAAGAGTGAGTTTGGTTTGGAGCGCATTAACTTCTTGGGACATGTAATTAGTGCAGAAGGAGTCGGCCCGGATATGCAGAAGGTGGATGCGATTGTGACTTGGGAGCCTCCGACTACAGTGAAGGGGATGCGGCGATTCTTAGGATTGGCGCAGTTCTACCGCAAGTATGTGAAGGGGTTTTCAAAGATCGCGAAGCCGCTGACGGACTGGACGGGCAAAGACGCATAGGTAAGTTGGACCAAGGAGGTGGATGATGCATTTTAGACGATCAAAGCTATTTTGTCAAAGGCGCCAGTATTGAAGCTGCCGGAGTTCGACAAACCATTCGAGGTGCACACGGACGCGAGCGACTATGCGATTGGCGGAGTGTTGGTGCAGGATGGAAAACCTGTAGCGTACGAAAGCAAAAAGCTATCTGGGACAGAGAGTCGATGGCCGACTCACGAGAAGGAACTGTTTGCGGTGGTTCATTGCTTGAGGAAATGGCGGCATTACTTGGGACTTCACAAGACCCAAGTGTATACTGATAACATCTCGCTCAAGTACTTTGAAACACAAGATCGGGTGACGCCAAAGCAACTACGGTGGTATGATACCTTGGCGCTCATGAATGTGGAATTAATCCACAAAGCGGGAAAGGACAATGTGGTTCCTGACGCCTTGAGTCGCAAGGAGGAATATCTTCCATCGTCAACACAGATTTTGCGAGCTATGTATCCTAAGGAGTCAGATTTGGAGAGGCGAATACGTGAAGGTTACATGGGTGATGACCAAGCGAAGGAGTACCTGGAACAACTCAAGCGAGGGGTGAAGTTGCAGAACATGCAGCTAAGACATGGTTTACTCATGTTCAAACAAAGTCGGGTTTATGTGGGACAAGGAAAACTTAGGACCAAGTTGTTAAAGGAATCTCACGATGTGCCCTTATCAGGCCATAAAGGAGAAAAGTCCACTTTAGCAGTAATCGCTAAAAAGTTTTATTGGCCCCACATGAAAGACGATGTTTCCCACTTTGTGAAAACATGCGTAACCTGTCAAGCAAATCGCTTTTCTTATGAGAAGAAACAAGGATTGCTTCATCCTTTACCGATTCCAGCCAGACCTTGGGAAAGCATTAGCATGGACTTCATTACCTCTCTGCCTGACTCAAATGGATACAACGCAATTTTTGTGATAGTTGATCGGTTTAGCAAACTAGCGAAGTTTGCTCCGACCTTAGACACTGCAACAGCGTTCACGACTTCTCGGTTGTTCCTAGATACTTGGTGGCGTTCACATGGATTACCCCGGAGTATTATTTCAGATAGAGACTCTAAGTTCACCAGTGCCTTTTGGAAACACTTATTCCAAAAATTGGGGACTAAGTTAAAATTTAGTACCGCCTTTCATCCGGAAACTGATGGGCAAACGGAACGAGTTAACTCGGTTCTGAATCAATACTTGAGGAATTATGTGAGCGCGGACCAAAGTGATTGGGCGGAGTGGCTCAGTCTTGCGGAGTATTGTTACAATTCCACGAAGCATTCGGCAACCGGTGAATCGCCCTTCTTGCTGGCTTACGGACGTGAGCCAGAAGGGCCTCTTGACTTAACTCTTGCAGGGAGTTCTACATCGGCACGACCAAGAACACGGCAAACATCAGCTGAAGAGTTGATGGCGGCAATGCAGCGGCGCGAGGAGCAAGTTAAGAAGAACCTCGAGAAGGCGCAGCAACGGTACACGAAGCAGGTAAATAAACATCGGCGGCAAGTGAAGTTTCAAGTGGACGAAGAAGTATGGTTAAGTGCGAAAAACTTCACACTTCCGAAGGATATATCGGCGAAGTTCTCATCAAAGTTCGCGGGACCTTTTGTCATTGTCAAGAATCCGCACGAAGACGTCTATACCTTAGACCTTCCTCGCGAGTGGCAGTTGCATCCGACTTTCCATGTTTCCTTACTAAAGAAACACTTCAAGGATGATTTGCGACCAGAGCGCAAACAGGTTCTTAGGCCTCAACCTGATGTCGTGCAAGGCGAAGCAGAATATGAGGTGGAGTCCATTTTGCGATCTCGGCGCAAATCAAACCGGATGGAGTACTTGGTCAAATGGCGTGGTTACCATTTGAAGGAAGCAACTTGGGTGCCAGAGGAAGATCTCGCACATGCGAGCGAAGTATTGGACCTGTTCAAACGGAGACAAGGACAACAAGGGTGTTAGCAAGATGAGGACATCTCCTTCCAGCGAGGGGTGAAGAAACGACGGACCATACGAGTAGCAACTTGAGGCGATTTGGGCCGATGGACTTTGTACTTCACTTGTGTTTGGAAATAAAGATTTTGTTTCTTGAAAAATTGTCTAAGTGTATTGGTAGTGCATGGCTATGACTAGTTCTGATCAGATGCCTAGGATGTTGTCAAGAGGAGGAACGAAGCACACTCAAAGGAAGCGAGCTGGTTTGGATAAGCATCTAAATCAAGACTAAGTCTTGATGTCAAGACTTAGGTTTGCCGTAGCGTTGGCAAAGCAAGTATGAACTTTCATACTTGTCTTGGGGCTTGGGGTGATCTTGCTTTGTGGTTTTCTACAAAGTAAACTTAGTCTCGCGTCTAAGTCAAATCAGATTGCGACCGAAAAGTGAGTTTCGGGGGACCTTGTAAGTAGGTGTGAATACTTATAGTTTGCAAGTTAGAGTCTTAAGTAGAACGTTTAGAAATTGTCAACTAGTTTTGTTTAGGGTAAGCCAAAAAGGTAAGGCTTTTCCCGAGACTAGTTGGAATTTTCTAAGTGTTCTAGCGACAACTTAAGACTCAAGCCAAGAAGAGAATTGCGGGTTAGCTACCAGAACGCAATTCTGACGCCAAGGGGTTGGCTACCCATTTTGAACTTGGTGTTAACTTAAAGGATCATTGTTGATGAGGGCATCAACCTCCAAAGTGGGGGTGAGTGTCGCGCCCCTCATTCTCAAGATCGGGCGCAGCCGCGAACAACAGAACCCTAGCGGACTTGCGCTAGGTTGTGAACGCTGCGAGTAGGACTTAACGGCGTGACCGGCAAGTCGGGCTCAGATGAACCCTAAGTGGTTCTCTGAACCAAGGTTGGAACCTTGGGTTAGGACATAAGGGCCTACCCCAAGAGGGCCCCAGACGAACGCTGACCTAAGGGGGCGAGTCTGAGAACGGACTGAAACATGAGTCTCAAACATAGGTCTGAGACGTGGGTCTGAGACGCGGGACCGAGACGTGAGTCCGAGACGCAGACGAACCACAGGGTTCGACCCTGGGTCTGGACCACAGGTTTTCGGAAAAACTGCTAAGTGTTGGAGCTCCAGGGACATTTTAGGTCGTGGACGGAGCTCCACGTAAGATCTCGAGGCGAGTGAGGTATCATTGGAAAGATCTCGTCGAGAGCTTTCCAGTGATATATAACACTCCTCGATCTGACCTCCGAGCTGGAAGTTATGGCCGAACCACAATCGGGTTGTGGTATAATTTTCAGGGACCAAAGAGGAGGGCGGGGCCGCCGATCCCCAAAAGTATATATGAGGGGGGCTCGATGCCTGGGTGGGCCAGGACGAGTCACCCGACCCCAGGGTTCGGCGGGTGGACTCTGGGGGCATGAGGTGATGGCTGGGCCGGTTCCAAGGCACGTTCCGATCCAGACTTGGATGTCTGGACTTAGGAACGATGCAAGGGCTGGGGCAAGACTAGGGAACGAGTCGGCGGGTTAGACCACCGTTCGGGAGCCTAGACCCAGACGGACATCACGGGCGGTTGGGCCGCTAGGTGTGCTGGAGACACCGTTTAGGACCCTGGACTTTATGGGAAGTCCGCCCCAAGTCATATTGTGACTTGCTCATGTTTGGGACCGACTTAGGCGGATCTAAGTCGGGACTTAGGATTGCTGAGCTTGATGATTAGGGAGACGGTCCGGCTCCGGTCCGGATCAAACAGAACTAAGGTAAGTGGTGCATGGACGCTAACTTGTGATTGTGTTTGCAGGTTAGTGGTATAAAGTTTGCGACCTACTGAGCTAGAGCTTCCGCTGGCGCAACAAGGCGGTAGGTGCGCGAAACTCGTTCAGTCTTGTTGGCTAGACTGATGTGTCGAGGAGTAGGAGCAGGAAGTAGAGGGAGTGAGCTTCCCAATGCCAATGTGACTTCTTCTTGGAGAATGGATTGCTGATTTGAGTGCAGAAGCTTTGTCCATGTCTTATGGGTGGTGGATTTTCTTGGATTCACTCCTGATTGTGCATGGGAAGCGTTCTTCTTGAGTGGCGGTGACTGTCAGCAGTTGTGCAGATTCGCAGCTTGGCTCGTTCAGTGGAGCACTTCGGATCCACGTACGGACAGTCTTATGGGTAAGGGATCTCAGAAGACAGAGTAGTCGGAGCAGCGAGAGAAGAAGAAAGAGCATTCTTCTCACAGCAGAAGACAACATCCTCAAGTAGAAGACGGTGCAACTGTACGCACGTTTGTTGTCTTCCTCCCCAAACTATTACAAGCAGGGATGGCTTGTTAGTCAGGATCCGGACTAGAAGCCTGTCGGAATCTTAATTTCTCCTTTTCATCTTGTTTTTCTCTTGTTTGGATTTTCTCTTCTTGCCCATCTTCTCCCATCTTCCCCATCTTCTTACCTTCTTCTAGTGAGCTTCCGAGACTTCTATTAAGCTTCCGTGAAGATGAATGTTGTTGTAGTGTTGCAAGAAGACAATTTTCGTAGGCAGAAGCCTGGGAAGGCTACAGGGGGCATACACCCTGTGATTAATCTAACCCGTTGGAATGTGGCAGAGAGTAAGGTGTAACAGCCGTTGCTAGTCGACTTCTACGAAGTAGGAGCAGTCTTCTGAAGGTGTGAGAAGCCGAATTGAACCCCCAAAAGCCGAGAATTGCTTCGGGAAGACGGTACTGAGAAGACCAGAAGAAGTGACCTGGAAGCAGAAAGCGTCTTCCCGAGCTTCTCTGTGAATAGTTGTGTGATATTTTAGTTAGTAGTTGTTTGTTTAGGTGCAGAGCACTTTTTGACGAATCTAGAAGACGTGTGGTTTTGTGAGAAGACGAGATTTCTAGACAAAACTCGTGTGTTTGTGTGTTTGAATAGATCTTAGAACTTAGAGCAACGTTACTTGTGCAAATCCTCTGTGGGAACGATATCTTGTATACTAAATGGGCAAAAGGAGTAATCCTGCAACACTACATAGCCCCGGTGGCATCATCACAAGATCAAGAAACCACTGAAAATGGATACTAGGTGGATAGGTAGGTACAAGCCCATCTCTATAACGGACCTTAGAGTAGAATTGGCAGTGCAGACACGACCCAACAAAGTCCACCACGTCTTGATACAAACCCTTCCACCAGTATCGCTCTTTCATCTTCGTGTAAGTGGCTCAAACTCCACGGTGTCTAGCCCACAACGTGTCATGAAACTCCTTAAGCAGATTCAACTTCTTCGATTGATCATCCACCACTCTAGCAAGCATCCCATCTCTTCTCTTCGGACGTTTCTACAGATAACCTTCAAGTAGAAGATAACTACAAGCCTTCCGCCTGATCTCCTTGAACTCTGCATCACTCCATCCTTCTCTTCTGCATAATGAACTCAGATAAAATCCAATATCACGGAAATTTTCTAAGTAGAACTCCTCGTTGAAAGGTAGTGGTTCCAAGTCTGAAGTCTGCTGACCAACTTGGCACCAAACGTCTTTCTTCTCTTCATTCTCCACCTCTGCAAACATCTCATCCTCATTTGTATAACGAGCCTTAGATAACATATCTGCAACTGGATTGTCCTTTTCTGCTATATGCTTTAGCTCAGGGTTCAGACTCCGGACATAAGCAATCCATAGCAGCATTGCTATGTCTGTAGTATTGCAGTTTGCTATCATACCCAACAAAGACAAACAATCTGTTTCTAATATCACACGGGCTCCTATCAAGAACTCTCGATCTATCTTCATAGCAATAACAACTCACGCTTCACCTGAGGATAGTTACGTTGTCTATCTGTTAAGATCCGAGCTCCAAACCTTGAAACAAACCGCACACTTCCTGCATCTTCTTGACCAACTGCCCATCCAATCGCCTTTGGACTCGTATCAACAATCAGTAGCACAGGTCTCCCGCTCTCGTAGTTAAGCCTCCTTAGTACATGTAGAGACTTCAGAATCTTCTTCAGCTGCTCATCGTCTCGTGATGTTCTTGCCGCCAAGTAAACCTCTTCCCCTTCCTCAGAAGTGCATACAGAGGCTCGGCAATGTGTGCATAATGAGGTATACTCACACACAAAAAACACACAAGCTCCTAAGAATCGTCGAACCTCAGTAATGTTGGTACGGTCAGCTATCTTTGCTATAGCATCTACCTTCTCTAGGTTCGGACGCCTTCCAAAAGTACCAAACAGATGGTCCATCACCGCAATCTCTGACATTCCAAAGCGAGATTTGGTACCTGATCGAGTTAGGTGTACCTCCTCCAAACGTATCAAAATCTTTTCCACATCCCGAATGTGGTCAGCAACGAAATTTCTGCATCCATCAGAAGTCACAGCTTCGTCTTTATCTTCCACCGGACAACCTTTCATGAGAATATCATCCAGAAACGGGATAGTGACCTCAGGAACTCCAGTATCAAATTCAAATGTCTCTCGGGAACTCCAGTATCAAATTCAAATGTCTCTCGTCGTCTCTTTTCCTCCACAGAAGCATCCTGCCAGTGAACGTGTCTATCTACATCCAAGATTGCTCTGATAGAAGCAGCGTCTACAGGATCTCCCCATCCTGTGACCCTACGAATAGACTCGACTCATCTCTTCAATATCTCAGAAGGAACTGGAGCCACACTCTTCTCAGCAATCCTATCTAGCAATGTAGGACTAGAAGAGACTTCAATATGCCTAGCATATACATCAAAATTTACCAGCGGTGCCATCAATGTAGGTGCTGTTGCAGCCGCAGCAATCTGAGATAGACTCCTCATGCAGCCACAGCATCCTCGACTCTCCCCCAATCAACGGTAACACCTCCCTCAGCAGATCGATCGGCCAACATAAAACATAACCGATCTGCCGTAGCATCATCGATAGCTTGCAGGAAAAGCTATGTTCTCTTAACATCTAAGGTTATTCGCTCTAGAGTTGAAAGTTGTCGGTATCTCCGATCAAACTCTCTCAGCAACTCATTCAAGCATCATACGACCAAGTCGCTGCTCAACCCAGTCCAGAAACGTCCTCCTAGTAACTCTCTCTAAATCTTCTTCAAGAAACTCCTCTCGAAGAGATCGCTCAAAACTCATCCAGATTCTAAGATTTTTTCTCTGTACATCCCTAACTTGGTCCCGCAACTCATGAATGATAGCTAACTCAAAACTTGCTATCATCTCAACATCAGTAACCCTAACCAGCTCCATCTCTCCTCTATACTCACGCAGATATCTAGAAATATCTCTACCTTTAAACCTTCCACATCTGTTCACAATAGCTTGCAAAGCCTTGGTGGACTTTAACTCACCCCCTCCAACGATTGGATGTTGTTGGACCAGGGCCGCAAGCGTCTTCAAGATCTCAGCCGTGTCCAGAGCAGATGCAGATGTCGCTGTAGAAGATGCAGGTGCAGTTGACGGTGCAACAATAGACGTTGATGCTCCAGCCCTAGAGGCAGCAGCAGCAACAGCTCCGCTCTTGCGATCCATCTCTTCTCCTTGTAGTAAACTCAACCTTCTCAATCAATCACCCCAAGAGCTCTCAGTGGAAGCACCAGATGTCGAGTTGAGAGTTTTCCTGAGAAGGGCGGAACCTTCTGACTGTGATTTAACCGTGAAGGCTGTGTTGTGTCTACTCATAGAAGCGTTGGGCTTCTGGTTGTGGTGGATCACTCAAGGGATAGGCCTTTCAGGTTACAACAGAGCACTATGAACACTCATACAGATCTGTATGAACCTCTAATTTACTCAGAAGGCAAAGTTCAGGTCTAACTGATAATAATACGATCAGGCGGTGACCTTTAACACTCAAGAAGAGGAAAACTATGATGGTTCAGACTCCTAAATTTTTCTTACATGTAAAAGAGGCCCCACTGAGCACACACACGAAGTTTCAGCTTGAGATCAAACTCTGACACCAAGATATGGACAGAAAAGTTCTGATCAAAGATATTGCGGCAATTCTGGTACTCAGACAGCTATTTCGACCTATAACAGAAAATTGGCTCGATCACTTTCAAAGATTCTTACAGGATTTGGAGTCTACAGGATGCTGAACACCCCTGTGAAGTTGGGACTCCTGATTGTACACAGAACTCCAGATCTCGTTCTCTGAAGTTGCTGCTCTAGATTGAGAGCTTTTCAGACCCCCTCTGCTTCAGCGGCCGCCCTGAATTACTCACTCACTCAATTGACCTGAAACTTTCTGGACAGTCGTAGCCCTGCTGACAGTGAACGCAACCACAAAGGTTTGAAGCGATTTTCTCAATTCTTTTGCAATTGACACTGAAAACCTCAAATCCAACAAAAGTGATGCAGTTTTGACATAATCTGAACTTCAATTGGGCATAACTCCTTCTTTATTGCTCCAAATCGATCAAGAATTTCACTGACAGTGCTTGGCACGACAAGATCTATCTTCCTGTGCTCTCAGATTTTGCAGTGTCCTCACCAAATGCTCGAACTCTCCTTTAGACCTCTGTTTCTAAATTTAGAGTTTTACAAAAGACAAAAACTGACCAATGGGAGTTCATAGCTCCACTTGGTTGTCCTCTAGTACCCTAATCCACGTGGTAACTTAACTTCACTCATAGGCTACCATGTTAGCTCCCCTAAAATGCCAGCGTAAAGCTTAAACTACCTAAAATGACACGCAACCCTGAAAGTAAACTTAAACAAGCTAAAAAGCGTGCATGGGCAACACGTAAGTACAACCCATGAGCTTAAACCCTATCAACATGGTAAATCTAAGTTATGTACATTGAACATCATAGACAAGTAAGAAGTCACTTGCACAAACGCACAAATGCTTGAACAAGATAACTAGCATACTATCAGTCTACTAAGACTTAAAACGTATAACACAACGGTGTTAATATATGCATGAAGGACTAGGAGTAATATCAAGCTAACTTCTACCGCTATTGATTCCCAAGTGTGGGAGTAGAAGCGTAACTCGTAGCCGTCATTGTCCACAGCTTCCAGAATCAACTTCTTTGATGTCTTAACTTCACTCAGAGAGATTAACTCCTAGCAGAGAGGTGAATCATTCACTATGTGAAATGATTCACATCACGACAACGTGCTTGTGCTTCACAGGAGCAGTTTTCTGATATTTCTGAGTTTTTGAACGTGATATTTACAGTCTGAATGATTAAAAATTGAAGATTTACTTGCGTGCCGTGTGTTTTATCTCGGCCGGATCAAAATCATGGTGGTGCATTTTCTTGTGGTCCGTATTCCGTGTGTGGTTTTCGCCCTCTTCTTCACGATCGTATCACAGATAGAAGGTTTCGCCCTTCTCAGGAAACTCTCGCCTCGACAACGGTCACATCGTCATGGATATCTCATTGGTCTGAAACACCATCTCCATCCTCAAGATCTGGAGACTCAGCATCTATTCTCTTACCAGAGACAGATATGACCTGATCTTCCATACTAGAGTTCATGGTCAACACACAAAAAAAGGCATATGCATGCCACCCTAGCACTATCTCCTCATCAACCTCGTCATGCCATCGAGCTCTAGTCTGATCTTGCTGACTCGTGCATGGATTGCAATTCAACCCATTGGCATCTAGGTTTACAACTCCAGGTCTATGCACTACTTGGAAGTCATACTCATGGAAGATCAGAGCCCATCGTGCAAGCTTCTCTGTAAGCTTGTCGGACTTCATCAACCACTTGAGCGACTGATGATCAATGATGAGAGTAAAAACATTCTCAACAAATAACATCGGAAGTGTGCAACAACTCACACTACAGCTAAACACTACCTCTCGTACGAATTATATTTTGCCTCCGCTGAATTGTTAGAGCGATTGGCATTGTCATCACAAACTCTTTTTTCTCATCATCATGCTGAGTCACCACTGCTCCAAGTCTCAACATACTCCAATCAGTGTGTAGTTGGAAAGGACGTCCCCTAACGGATCTCCTCAAGATGGGAGCAGATGTCAACTTCTCCTTGAACTCTACAAAAGCTTGCTCTTGCTCATCTCCCCACTGTCACTCCTGGTCCATCTTCATCAGCTTGGTCAATGACTTCGCAATTGCACTAAATCCCTTCACGTATCGACGATAAAAGTTCACCAAATCAACAAATGTTTGAACTCGACTCACATCTATGGGACATGAGATACGTGCAATAGCCTCAACCTTTGTCTGTTGAACACCCAACCCACTTAGGTAAATGGTGTGGCCCAGATACTCTACCAATTCTTGAAAGAACTTGCACTTCCCAGGGTGTAACTTCAATCCATGAGCTCTCAACAGCTCGAACACATCCCGTAAGTATCTCTCGTGCTCCTCCACTATAGCATTATAGACTAAGATGTCATCAATATAATATCTGACAAAATCCAATCCTGCTAGGATCATGTCCATCACCCTTTAGGACTCAGCAGGGGCGTTCTTCAACCCAAATGATAAAAACCGTCACTAATACAAACAATCTTTACCGTGAGTGTCAATTCCTCTGATAGATGTCTTGGACTTATCTTCTTCTCTCACCGGCAACGGATGATACTTGCTCAAAAGTCCAAAGTACTGAAGACCTTCACATGCCCTTTTGCATCAAAGATCTTCTCATGTGTCGACATGACATACTTATCAGACTTCGTCTATCGATTGATAAGACGATAGTCTCCACACATCCGTCTATCAGTGTAGTTGTCATACATATCTTTTTTGCTGACATAATTGTGACAAATGCATACTCTCCATACGACATCTCTACCAACCCAACCTCCAACAAGTTTTGAGTCCTACTCTGGATCAAGGCTCTCTCCATGTCACTATATCTGTAGAGACGTCGAAAGATTAGCGTGTCATTAGCCAAGTCGATCTGTATACCAGGTCCCTTCAAGATACCCAATTCTTTCATACTGAAGGCAAAACAATTCCTATAGCTCTTCAAGAATCTCTGAACTCTTCGTATCTCCTCTCCTATAAGCTTTCCAATCTTTGGCTCCCAAGTATCCTCTGTCATCACGCTAGAGATAGAAGACGAAGTTGTTGACTGCTATCTTGCAGCCTCTGGAGCAGTTTCCTTCTGCTCACCACCAACAAGCTCCACATTCTCTGTGCGAAAAACTCTTGCAGTCCTAGCTACAAGTTCCACGCTCTCTCCTACTGCATCTCTTGATGTCCAAGGATGACGAACTCCACACACCTCGTCTCTAGCCTTTACCTCCACCGACTTGGTAGGCAAAGAGCTCAGAAATGTCCGAGCAGTAACACGTCGATCGCATACGAAGCTGCTCAACCAATCCAAGGTTAACAATCCATGTCAAGCAGTTCAAGTCCATTGCTTGATCCAATACTAGACGACTGAAACCTCTGACATCGAAGCTACTGCCGTCGTACCCGTAGAGAAACCCATCGCTCGCTCTCTCTCATCGGCATTGAGCTCCACCAGTTGCAGTAACTGAGCATCCTACACAAGTCCATGTCCTCCATCTCTATAAGCATGTGACGCTTGAAAGCTCACCAAAGTGAGCAACGTTGTCATGGGCCGTCTCATTATGTTCACCACTGTCATAAGTGACCTATCGATGACTCTCACTACTTGAGATCGTCCCCTTGCATCCAAGATGTCATCAACTGTGAGATGCGCTGGTCGTCTCACAGCACTTGTGTGTGCTTGAGCACCTCCCTCGGTAACAAGTTCGTCCACCACAACATGGATGATGTGCACGAGATCCCACTCTTGCTGCCTCTAACAACACTGCCGGTCTGACTCAAGACCGCACCTGGTGCACAATCGTCATCATCTGTGTACGAGCATCATCCAACAAAGGAACGTTCTCCAAGATGTATGCTAGAGAACCCACTTGATACATCTGGAGATGTCGTAAGATCCATAACATCTCTTGAAACATACTAGATCGAGGGTCATGTAAATCCTGACTTCTACCAGCACGCATGTGATCCTGACATGGCCACCGGCTATAACCACGTGAATGATATCAACAATCGTGAGATCTTACGCCCCAGCAGCGAAATATCCGATGGTAATGCTTGTTGGTATCCTCTAACAGCTGATATGGACAACAACTCCTGATATCTCTACACCAAGCGTGCCACAAGACGCAATGAGATGGATTTCGCAATCTCATCTCTCTCCACATACAAGTATGGATGTTTCGTATGCTTGTCTGCAATACCACAGCCAAACATGTACTATTCTCTCTAAATAGCTCCAGCACACATACACCTTCTTCTGAATACTGCCACACAATGAGAGTCGTATCCAACGGTGATAAGGTCACAAGGTCAGTAGCAAGAACAACTGTGGTGCCCACAAATTACAGGATTCACGAATTTTTAAAATTTTTATGATTAATAACTTGTTTGTATAACTGAAGAAGCGTTGTTACTTAAGGTTACATCTTCCTTAGCAGGAAGATGATCTTACGAGCTGTTTGTAATAATAAGTTGACTTCTTCGGAAGACGACCATCTTCGGAAGAGCGTCTTCTCAGTTTCGTCTTCGGAAGACGGAAGACGGCGGAAGATGGAAGACGGCGGAAGACATCCATCTTCCGGAAGACAGCGACCGCGAAGGCCTAACCACAGCTTTTTCAGTAAAGAAGTAGTTGTATCTATTGGGTTGCACCGAACAGGTAGGTAGGTTAGGTAGGTCATCTAGGGTCAAAACCCCTAAACTGCGGGGAAGATACAGAAGCGCATTAGTGAATTCTCAGCTTCTCGCAGCAGGAGCACTCTTGGTGGAGAAGATCGAATTCTGAGAGTGAGCTTCGTGAAAAGAAATCGAGTGAGGAAATCACGAGAGGAAATCGAGAGAGGAAAGTGAGCGAGGTGAGGACCAGTTGGCAGCTAGACGAAGGGCGAGACCGAACTGTTGAAGCGCGGAAGACAGGGAGTGAAGGCGTTTCTGTGAGCTCCCGGGAAGCTGACATTGGAGAGTAGCTGAGTAGAATCGAAGGTGAAATTGAGGCGTGGCCGGGAATTGAACAAGCGGAAGCAGCCGTGTGAAGTCGCATTGGAGCTAGGACCAGAGCCAGAAGCGCGCGGGAGGTCGAAGGCAACTCGGGAAGCAGAAGAAGACTATAGAGGTTCTTCCCACGTTCTTTCTCCTTCCCACTTCTTCTCGCCTTTGTCTGGTATTCCCCGCGCTTCCCTGGTTGTGTGCAGGCAGCCTGATCGATTACCCCCACCCCCCATTCTTTCTATAGAGACATTAGGTGCGGAAGCGCTGCCCAATTTCTGTCAGACATCTTCCTTCTTCTTCCTAAGTTCAATTCGAGCTTCCCTACACCTCGTCCTCAAATTGACGATCTCAGCTATCAATTTCCCTACCCTACTACCTCTCTACCCTCGAAACCTGGAACAGAAGACACTTCGGAAGATGGGAACATCTTCGGAAGACGCTTCTTAAACTTGACTGTCTTCGGAAGACTGTCTTCGGAAGTCGACTATAACCAATTCGTATCAAGAGTGGATTTGTGTTGCTTTTGTGTTAAGAGATGCTTGGTACGAATCCTGAGTGGTGTGGTGAGTTGTTTTGTTATTTCGAGAAGATGGAAGTCGGGAACTAGGCCTGTGCCTCCCGGTCTTCCGAGCTTCTTAACTCCACATCTTCCTAGAGAGACTAGAAGACTGAAAGGCTGGCAAAATGAGCGAGAAGACGTGAGGGTCCATTTCGGATCTCTTCTGTCCGACCCATAGCAGCCATTCCTTCTTCTTCCCAAACTTAGAAGAGAGTCGTGAGAAGACTTGCTGACAGAATCTGGAGAGAATGGTCGAGGGTCATGTCTTCCCACCGAGCAGCAAGCTTCTTCTGAGTGCATATGAGAGATGAGAAGTCAGAAGAACAGAGTGCAATTGTCTTGAGTCTGTTGTGAGGATAGATTGCGCGTAGGAAGACGAAGACAGGTGAGACCAGTGAAGGGAAGCCTGACTTCAGGAGGTCTTCCGAGAAAGACATTGAATCGGAAACTGTCTCGGGTGTCTTCCCAGAGGCCACTGTCACCGCAGGAGCCCGCAACCATCTTCCGAACCTGTTATGCACTTTATGTTTCGCAAATCTTGTATCTTCTGATAGGAAGTAGGATGTAATGCAAGGTGAGTTGTCTTCTTGGTAATCCATGCGAGGCCTTGCTTAGATAGGATTGTTTAGATATAGCTCGGAAGACGAGAGCTATCTAGGAAGTACTGTTAGAATCCCGGAAGACGGAGTAGCTGTCTTCTGAAAGACTAGTTTCGTCTTCTGAGAAGTAGAAGCTAGACTGTGGGCACTTGGGAAGGACTGAGCCTTCAGCTCATAGTAGGTGCTTGTGGCTTAGTGCAGCAGATCTTCCAGCATGACGATGCATCCGCGAGGCTTGGTGTTACCAGCGGCAGAATTGGCCGAGACCACTCCTTTCCTCAAAGAGTTGGATCTCGACTTCTTCATGTGGGATTCGAACCTCGTCGATTAGGGACTTTTGGAGGAGGTGTGGGCAGCGTTACCACCCCGCAACCGTGTATCTACGAAGGCAGGAGTAGCTCGAGGAAGACCATCTTCCTGGACTGAAGATTGGTGGCGCAGGGCTTTCCACAGACTAGACCCCGAGGACCGAGGGTATTGGTTTGAGAAGAAGGTTTTGCCTAAGGTCGTGAGTACATGGCATGTACTTGGGAGCACCACCTGTCTTTTCGTGGAAGACAGGCAGGGTAGGAATGGGTGGAAGATCGAATCTTACCGGGAGCCGAAGAAGCGACTTCTGGCAAAGCTGTTTCTGCATCTCTTCCCCAAGGGGAAAGCGCAGAAGATGAGGTACTTGGGAGATCAGGACGTAGACTTCCTGGAAGCAGTGTGGGATAAACGAGTACCCATCTACTGGGACGCATACGTCCACAACTATGTACAGACGGAGCTAGCGTACTTGGGTACCCCGGCGGGAGGACACTTGACACCTTTCCTCTGCTACTTGTACGTAGCCATGGGAGATCTTAGGAGAGATCAGTTGGCAGAGTATGGGCCAACGTGGCAACAAGAGGAGAAGGAGGAGACCTCGGAAGACGATGACCGAGCCGCAGCCGCAACTCCCCCTCCCACTCTGATGCCACAGCTGAGACCCGGCTCTCACCAGAAGACGCTTCTGGTGAGGGAAGACGAGTCTAGTGGGTCGGAAGACGCCACGCCACCGAAGAAGATGGGTCCTAGAAGTGTACCTAGGACACCCATCTCCTTCATTCATTCAGGATCGGAGTCAGACTCGGAGGAAGAATTGCTGAGTATCCGATCAGAGCAGAAGACCGCTTCTGCAACACCTGGGAGTCTTCCGAAGACTCCAGAAGACGAAGGATGGATGGGCGCTCCTGCTGCGATGCGAGGAAGCGCAACGAAGAGAGCCGCTCCTGCCATGAGGAGTCTTCCACCCCGGAAGATGAGAAGAGTAGCTTCTTCTCGTGCATAGAATATGAAGGCCATTGTGGTGGAAGAGGCATCTTTGTCTCTGGAAGACAAGGTCGATACCTCCGAGCGAGTGGTGGAGATGAACGTGTCTTCCGCAGGAAGAAGACTGGAAGAGTTCAGCGCCTTCTTCTACAAGGAGATCCAGCCGGCTATGGAGTTGCTGGAGAAGAGAGCGAAGGCACATGAGAGGTCCTTGCAACCTGGGTTTGGCCTGCGCACCTTGCTGCGACAGGGAGAAGACCAGAAGAAGACGGAGTCGCTGGAAGCTAGTCTCCGCACCACGGAGAAGCTTGCAGCCAGATACAAGGCGGAAGCAGCCGCTTCTGCCAAGGAGCTGGTGCAGCTTCGGAAGAGCAACCAGGAGTTGCAGACGCGCGTGCAGCAGCGCGATCAGGAAGTCCTCCGAGTGCGGGAGAAGATCACCACCCTCACAGAGGAGCAGACCACTTGGAAGACGCAACGAGAAGCCGCAGAAGCGCGAGTTGCAGTTGAGAAGACTCAGCGGGAAGCAACGGAGGGTCGTGCACAAGAGATGCTAGCACAGTCGGTAGAAGCGCTTCGGAAGAAGTTCAACTTCACCGCGGGTAGGAAGTTACTTACCTTGGCTAGAGGATGGGACAGCGAGTCCAAGACAAGGTTGGTGGAATGCCGGGAGAGCATGTTCAGGTATTTAGATCGGCAGATAGAAGGAGTGAAGACACTTTATGGTCTTCCCTCGCTTCCGACACTTGCAACCGCATCTTCCCACGCTCCAACACCATCGACTGGATCTGGAATGGAGAAGGAGGAGTTCGATCTCGCTGTGCACTTGGTAGTGGCAGCGTTGGAAGCCGAGAAGACTCCGGAAGACGCCCCGGAAGACAGGATGTCTTCTGGAAGACAGGAAGACAAGCCGTCTTCCCAGGTATTCCGTGTGGAGGAAGCGACTTCTCCGGACCCCTATGAGGTCGCCATGGTCCCTAGTACCGCACCCGTGCCTCAGAAGACCGAAGACGCACCATTCGACTCTGCTTCCCAGAAGACGATTCCGTCTTCCGAAGCAGAAGTCGAAGCCGAGGAAGACGCAGCCGTAGAAACAGCAGGGCCAACGAAGAGCGAGGAGAGGGAAGCTACCTCAGTGACACCCGAGGTAAGTGCAGGGCTTCCCAATCCATCAGAAGCCGAGATAGTAGCTCCGATAGGAGCAGATCAGGTAGAGATTGTCACGGAGCAATCAGAGTAGACAGCAACCGAAGTGATACTTCCAGATTTAGTAGGACCGAACATGCTATCTTAAGGATGGCAGTTTTCCATGTAAAAATAGTTAGGACACCATGTGGCAGCATAGGTAGCGTAGGAGCAACAAGGTGGATGACTAATTAGGAAAGGGAACCGCTTGCATGTGGGGTGACAACCTCCTGTCAGCGCCTCTCTCTCCTTGGTGGTCGTCTCCCCTAGTTCTCATGGCAGCGACATAAGTAGGATCGAAGAGTAAGAGATAGAGTTCTGTAGCTACTGCACACACACACATCGATTCTATGGTGCAGGCAGACGAGACACATTAGAGCAGAGACACAGGATAGACAGTTCTTCGCACACTACACCCGTTGTTGGAAACATACGAATAGTCTTGGAATACACATGAGGGGTCTGCATGCTCGTACTAGCAGTGGTTCGAAGATGTAGATAGAGGTAGTGGACAGTCTAGGAATAGGGAACGGCATCCTCGTGCAGTCTTGTTAGCTAGGCTGGTGTGTCGAGGAGTAGACGCAGGAAGTAGAGGGAGTAAGCTTCCCAATGCCATTGTGACTTCTTCTCGGGGAATGGATTGTGGATTTGAGTGCAGCAGCTTGGTTCATGTCTTCTGGGTGGTGGATTGTATTGAATTCGCTCCCAATTGTGCATGGGAAGTGTTCTTCTTGAGTGGCGGTGACCGTCAGCAGTTGTGGAAGTGTAGCTTGACTCGTTCAGTAGAGCACTTGGGATCTACGTACAAACGGTCTTATGGGTAAGGGATCCCAGAAGACAGAGTAGTCAGAGCAGCGAAGTGAAGAAAAAAGAAGCCTTCTTCTCACAGCAGAAGACGACATCCTCGAGTAGAAGACAGTGCGACTGTACCCATGTTTGTTGTCTTCCTCGCCAAACTATTACAAGCAGGGATGGCTTGTTAGTCAGGATCCGGACTAGAAGCCTGTCGGAAACTTAATTTCTTCTTTTCATCTTGTTTTGTCTTGTTTGGATTTTCTCTTCTTCCCCATTTTCTCTCATCCTCCCCATCTTCTTATCTTCTTCTAGTGAGCTTCCGAGACTTCTATTGAGCTTCCGTGAAGGTGAATGTCGTTGTAGTGCTGCAGGAAGACCATTTTTGTAGGCAGAAGCCTGGGAAGGCTACAGGGGACATACACCCTGTGATTGATCTAACCCGTTGGAATGTGAGTGTGAGAGTAAGGTGTAACAGCCGTGCTAGTCGACTTCTGCGAAGTAGGAGATTCTTCTGGAGGTGTGAGAAGATGAGCTGAACCCCAGAAGACGAGAATCGCTTCGGGAAGATGGTATCGAGAAGATCGGAAGGAGCAACCTGGAAGCAAGAAGATCGTCTTCTCGAGCTTCTCTGTGAATAGTTGTGTGATATCTTAGTTAGTAGTTGGTTGTTTAGTTCCAGAGCACCTTTTGGAGTGTCTGGAAGACGCGTGGGTTTGTGAGAAGACAGGATTTCTAGACAAAACTCGTGTGTTTGTGTGTTTGAACAAATCTTAGAACTTAGAGCAGCGTTACTTGTGCAAATCCTCTGTGAGAACGATATCTTGTATACTAAATGGACAAAAGGAGTAATCATGCGTCACTACAACAACCCTTTGTTCCTCTACTGGTGATACAAAGACTTCACTCCAAGCATGTTGCACCAACCGATCAGCATACTGCTGCAACTCTCCACTTGAACTCCAGAGCAGAACATCCAAGGTAGATGGTACTACCGTAGTCATACTAGACATGTCTTCCACCTCCTCAAATACCGGAGTATCCTCCGCATAGACATTGTCCTCTAGTAACTCACCCGGCCAATAGTCGATCACAAACTCGGTATAACATGATGACTGAACTGAACCCTGCAACGGATGTCATCGTCCTTGGTGTAGGCTTTGTTGTCTCAACTTTAGCACTGAACCGCACTGGTAAGCGACTCACTCGTCCCTCACCGGATTACCAACCTAGTCTGTAAGATGTTGTCTCCGCCCAATAGTCGATCACGAACCCCATAAGATATAACACAGCACCTCCAACAATATGTCATAAGACTTCGTGGTCATTACGATGACCTTGATCCTCACCATAGAGCCATACGTGGGATGATCTGATCGAACTCTCACCATCAACATCTCGCGTATCATGTGTAGAGCTATACCTCTTGATCCCTCTAGAGATGTCTGGAGCTGGAATGGACATCTCTCCACCTAGGACTTCCTTAGACCCAAACTAATGCATGTCGCCTTCCTCAACAGCAACGACTGGGCTCTAGAGTCTAACAAGACTTTCTGCGATCGATACACCTTCCCTGAAAGTGCCACCAAATAGAAGATATCACTTTTGTTGTCCAACAACACCACATCTGGTGTCAAACTAGCACGGTCAATCACCGGCCTAGCGGATAACTCATCTAATCTGACAACCGTCGCTTGTCAAGTACCACTGGTAGCTGTCATGATCCTCTACTCAATGGACACATCTACCGCCTCTCGCTGAACCACCGCAGTACTAGAGGTAACTACATCCTCGCTCTCACTGAGCGTGGTCACCAACTGGAACACTGGAGTCAAGCTTACTCACAATGTCTTCATATCTGTGGCTGAAAATAATGAGACACGTAGAACTGCTGTAGTCTTCCTCAACATCAGGTTTGACAACGCATCCACTTACATCGAGGGTTGACTCGCATCACCCCAACTCCTAGATGTCGATACCTCCAACTCTACTACATCATCGATAGACCGTTTAGGAACCATAGAGGTGGTCCTCAATATCTCCGATAGCGTGAACGACTGAGGAAGCCTGACTTCTCTACCAGTCTCTCCGTGTTATGGATCCAACTCCACAGACGCACCTCATAACTTAGAGACACGTACTGCACTCCGAGTCACTGCCGCATACGTCTCAATCTGCGCCACATCAACCATGAAGTCGAAGTCAACTCCTTCTCCTCCATAAGACGTGAAAGCCTCTGTTCTTGAACCAGATCTCCAACGAGTCATAGTCATACTAGCTATCCTCTGCTCTAACTACTCAATCCAAGAAGTCATACCCGCATCGACGTTGTAATAGATGATGGATCGACTGATCCTCTCTCACCTGTTGGGCCTCTATCTCCAGCTCGACCACCATGGTCTCCTTGAGCTCCTCCGTATTGTCCACGATCAGTTCTCTTGTCATAGCTCGGGGTGGAGATCAAAACAACCGTCACTACTGTGATCTGATCGTCCGCAATGCTCACACTGTCTAGGCACCACTTGAGACGTTCCAGATGTCTCGTAACCACCACTCCTCTATGGAGAGTCCTTCTGCTGATGAGAACCATCACATGTCCAGCAAGCACCCGCGTGCTTCTGACTAGAGAAAGACGGCATGGACTTCCGCTCATCATGTCCTCCAACACCTCCTTGGGATCGTAACTGTTCCGCACGATCCTTATCACCACCATCATCACGCTGTTGTGTAGCCTGTAATCCTCGAGAAGAGTTGGTCACTCCATGTGGTGTCTTCCTGCTGAACCCAACAACCACCACCCTCTCCTCCACCATATTGAGCTTAATCCGCTCAGTCAGACCAAAGACAACCGCCAGCATCGGTGTGGTATCTCTAAGGAGAATCGCATCTCTGACTCTCTTACGCAGCTCTCGATCTAGTATCTCATATCAAAACTGGACTGCGTGTGCTTCCGTCACCCCTTGGGTAACACTAATCAACCACCTCATGCGAGTAAACGCCTCGCATAAGCTTTCTCTAGTCTTCCGTTGAAACTCTTGCAGACTCCTCAACTTGTTGATCCGCACAGCTTGATAGTTCTTCCTCAAACACTGGAAGAACTAAACCACAAGATTAAACCATGATGGTATCCCGCTCATACTATCGCTTGCTCCACTACTAGTAGATGCACTGTTGGTAGTAGATACTCCGTCACCCGTGGATGTACCACTGCTACAGGCATCCGAACTCGCAGGTGCTACGCCTCCTGAAACTGCACCAATAGTGATAGAAACGTAGTTGGGAGACCATGTTGTCTCCGTAACTCAATCTTCACGCTGTAGTCTCGCATGAACTCATGGTAATCATCCATCAGTGGTCCCTCCAAGTGTTGGAACAAACTCTTCTATGCCATGAAGGGTGTGAATAGCTGTGGGTTCCTCATCTGCTACAGATAGCATCAACTGTCGAACTCTTGGATGAAGTCATCCAGCTCAATGGTATCCACCGTACCCAAGTATCGTCGAGGTCTCTTCGTGACTTTATAGATCTTGTCCATGTCTCACAACAACAGTGTGGTGACACTAGACTCATCATCAAAAAACACAGTGTCTGTGTCTGACTCGTCCTCTAGAACAACCGACGATAATGGTGTAGGTAGTCGGTACCTCACCCACTCTGTGTATACCCATTGTCTAAAAAGTCTCCATCAAAACCTCCCGAGAACTTCGTGATGATAGAATCTCGTGAATACACTCTCCAACCAAAATGCCAAAATCTCCGTTACCACCGTAACCACAACTTGTCTAACCCCGCTCCTACTGAGCTCACCTATCCCTTACTAGGACGGTCAAGATAAGTGCAACATGTACCTGCCATCACCACAGGCAGCCTCTCACAGTATGTTTTTCGTCTGTCCAACCTCACGGTGAGAGAAACAAAGATAGTCTGACTAGTCCACAACTCCAGCCTCACTACTGACAGCACATTGAAGAGAACTCACTCTAGAAATCAAGCGCCTACACAAGCAAACGCGACGCACAAACAGGAAACAGAATATGGAGAGGTTCCAACCACAAGAAGTCCAAAAGATAACTCTCCACACGCAAACATACACAAAAGATAAATCCAGCTTCACCTAGACTGACGCCTCCTCTTCGGTGACTACATGCACAATATATGATCAACAACTGTCGTAACATGTACCTAAGGTCACTAACTAGATGTCCACACCTCTAGTAGCTCCAAAAGTATCTACGTGGTAGCTCTACTAGCTCACCCAAGACAACTGCCTCCTTACATGTCTCTACGATATAGACAAACGTTACCACAACGACAACTTCCTCCTACTACTATGAGGTCGCCCTACCACTCCTCTAGGAACGTGCGAGAAGGTCTCCTACTACCTTAAACAAGTCCATAAATTCTTGCACGCATCCTTGGAAGACACCAAGAGCTATTGATCTAGTGGTAAAGCCAAAGCTAAGAACTGTAGGGTTAAGTGTGCAAGCTCGGGAATAGTGTTATGATGGGTGACATGCTTGTTTTACACCTCCCACACAACTGAAAGCTTGCATACCTCTCTCACGCACGCAAGCAAGCTGACCTGCTGGCGAGCTCGGGCTCGGGCCCCGCTCCGCCTCCGCACTCTCGCACTCCGCTTCTCACGCACCTCTGCTCCTCGAAACCTCAAAAACACCTCCTAACACGCATTTCATGTAGAAAGATCGATACTTCGAGGACACTCCAAGAAGAGAGAGAGCGAGTAGACAAGGAAGTAAAATAGGAATGAGATGAGAGAGGCTTTGTCTCTCTCTGTATATATAGTGGAGGTGAGTACAAGGGAAACCCTAATGGTGGGTTAGCCCTCTAACTAACTCTAACAACCCTAACCACTCCGGCTAATGGTAGCCGTCGATCTACTAGAGCTTGGGACTATATCAACACTCCCCTTCAAGCTCATCTCTACATCCTGTACTCCTAGACAATGTCTGAAAGCATCAAACTTATCTCTAGGCAACGCCTTAGTGAAGATATCGGCAACCTGATCTCCTGTGCTCACGTAACTGAGCTCAATCTCTCCTGCAAGGACCTTCTCTCTAATAAAGTGATAGTGCACCTCAATGTGCTTCGTCCTAGCATGGAAAACAGGATTACTAGCTAACTTCATGCTGCTAATGTTGTCTGTATATACAACAACAGGATCTGTACACTCCACACCAATATCAGATAGCAGACACCGAAGCCAAATTGATTCGCATGTTGCGTTCGTTGCTCCTCGATACTCTGCTTCCGTGGACGACAAAGCAACAGTGGGTTGCTTCTTAGAAGCCCAGCTTATAGCAGCGCTTCCAAGTCCAAAAGCGTAACCTGACGTGGATCTCCTGTCGGCACTTCCTGCCCAATCAGCATCTGTGTAGCCATGTAACAACAATGGTCCACCGTATCGATAGTGAAGTCCGTACTGCATCGAGAACTTCACGTAGCGGAGGATCCGCTTGACAGCCTCAAAGTGTGGTCTCCGTGGTGACTGCATGAACTGACTAATCAGACCGACAGCATAACTCAAGTCTGGTCTGGTGATGGTCAGGTAGATAAGACTTCCAACCATCTGTCTGTACATGCGTGGATCATCCAACAACTCACCATCCTCTGCTCCTAGCTTTATCCCTTGCTCTAATGGTGTAGCAATGGGTTTGCAATCAAGCATACCAAATCTCTCAAGCATACTGAGAGCATACTGTCGCTGTACAAGCCAAACATCCTTCCCATCTCTAATGAACTCCACAGCAAGGAAGTACTTGAGTTCTCCTAAGTCCATCATCTCGAACTCGGATTTCAAGTGATCCTTGATCTGGGAAATAAGCTCCTCAAAGTTACCGGTAATGATCAAGTCATCAACATAGATGGTGATCACAACAATCCGGTCTTGTATTCTCAATGAATACAAGGTAGAGTCTGAACTACAAAGCTGGAACCCAAGAGACTGCAAATAAGAATTGATCTTTGCATACCATGCTCTTGGTGCTTGTTTCAGACCATAGAGAGCCTTCCGTAACTTACATACACGGGAAGGGAACATAGGATCCTCATAACCAGGAGGTTGCTGCATGTAGACCTCCTCCTCAAGATCGCCGTTGAGGAAAGCGTTCTTGAAGTCCATCTGGTGCATCTTCCAACCTTTCTGAGTTGCAACTGCAACTGCTGTCCGAATAGTCACCATCTTCGCAACAAGAGCAAAGGTCTCCTCAAAATCCACTCCATGTTGCTGTGCGTAGCCCTTAGCTACCAATCTGGCCTTGTACCGACACACGGTACCATCCGAGTTGCGCTTGACCTTGAAAACCCACCTGCAACCAATCGCTTTCTTACCCTGAGGTAAGTCTACCAACTCCCAAGTCTGTTGGTGATGAAGCGCAGCAAGTTCAGCTTCCATAGCACTTACCCATTGGGCCTTGTGCATCGCCTCCTCAAGCGAACTCGGTTCCTGTTCCTGAAGAACATTGGCCATATATGCATGGTGCGCAGCAAGAAAACCTTCATGCATATACCTACTCACTGGATGTTTTGGCCGCTCAGATCTGCGAGAGGTAATTGGTGCACTAGTCACCTCCCCTTGCAACTGATCTGACGTAGACGCCAAGGTCTGGGACAAAGTATCCAGTGGATGTGGAAGATCCACATATCTGGATGAGTCAAACATACGCTGCAATAGCACGCGCTCATCCTGTGTAGAAACTACACTAGTTCCACTAGGCTGTGTTAAGTGGACTCCAGCGTTAACATCAGCTCTATGTGCAACCGATTCTGATCTGGAATCAGTGACTTCTCCAGATCCTCCACTCAACGTACTACTCTGAGGTACTACAGTGGACTGACTCCTTGGTTCTACAGTAGGTACAGGGATGGCTATCACAGGTGCAGGTGCAAACCAAGACTGTAGCTCATCAAAAACGACATCTCTACTGATGTAGAACTGCTTGGACGAAGGATTGTAGCACCTATATCCTTTCGTATCAGAAGCATAACCAAGGAAGATACATCTATCTGCTTTCGGATCTAGTTTCTTACGTCTTTCATCAGGTATGTGCACATAACAGATACATCCGAAAACTTTAAGGAAAGAGTAATCAGGCTTACTGCCTGTGAAGACCTCCATCGGTGTCTTGCTGTGGACTGCCGCTGTAGGCGTCCGGTTCATCAGATACACCGCACATGAAACAGCTTCTGCCCAGTAAGGTCTAGGCATGGTCTTCTCGTTCAACATCGCACGAGCAGCTTCTGCTATGTGTCGATTCTTGCGCTCCGCAACCCCGTTCTGCTGCGGACTGTAACTGCAGGTCTTCTGGCGTCGAATGCCATGCTCACGCAGATATGCATCGAACTCTCCAGAAAGAAACTCGCCTCCTCCATCAGATCTTAGACAGAGGATAGATGCTCCAGACTGTTTCTCCACCAACTTGCGGAAAGTCTGAAATGCTGACAGTACTTCGGCAGAGGACTTGTTTCTCAATAAATAGATCCAAGTATAACGCGAATGATCATCAATGAACGACACGAAGTACTGGAAACCGGTCATACTTGGCTGAGAAGCAGTCCATACATCAGTGTGAACAAGCTCCAGAAGCTTGTTCGCTCTACTACCTGATCCCTTAAAGGGCTGTCTAGCTTGCTTGCCGAATTGACATGCTGCACAGACTCCAGTGGGCTCACTGGATTCGAATTTGGGCAGACCTGTAACCAGGTCAGAACTCGGAAGGCTTTTCAGCCTCTGAAAGTTCATGTGCCCAATTCGCTTGTGCCAGATGTCAATGTCAGACACTACTGGACCACTCTGTCCATACATGGCAGCCTGTAACTTAGGCGCAGATGCATCTAGTTTAAACAGCCTACCACTCTTGATACCTCGAGCTATGACAGTGCCATTCGAATCTTCAATAAGGCATCCATCTTTATTGAAGCGCACTTGCAGACCCTGCTCTATCAACTGTCCTACAGATAGCAGGTTTCTAGTCAATGTAGGTACATGTAAGACATTCCGTATACCAGTAAACGTTGAGGCAGGAATGTCAAGTGGAATGTTACCCTTGTGCTGGATCTTGTGCTTGGTGTCATCTCCTGTGACCATAAACTGTGGAGTCTCCACAGGCTCGAGTGAAGTAAACCACTCCCGATGGGGAGTCATGTGACTGGTGGCGCCGGAGTCGATCACCCAGTCAGTCTGCGGCTCGAAAGCCGCATAACTCTGATGCGTAGTAATCAGCAACTGCTCCGAATAGACATGCTCAGTGACTGCATAGCCTTGCTGGTTGCTGTTACCTTGTTGGGGGTTGTTGTCGTGTTGTCTCTAATCGTTCTGCTTCTTGTAGCACTGATTCGCATTGTGGCCTTGTTTCTTGCAGTAGTTGCAGGAACCAGGCGCTCTTCTCTGATTGTTGTTGGAACCACCAGACTGTTGCTGGTTTTGCTGGTTCTGCTGCGATTGCTGTTGCTGTCCGCGACCCCGTCCACGTCCAGCACCTTTGCCACGACCCCTACCTCGAGATCCTCCAGAACCTGCAAAATAGACAGATTCTTGCTGACCCGTCGAAGTAGAACTCCCCAGTAGGCGCACCTCCTCTCCTAACATCATAGGAACAAGCTCATCAAACCGCGGAAGAGGTTCTCTGGTCGAAATCGATGTTATGAACTGTTTGTACTCTGCAGGCAGTCCCTGCAATGTGGCTCCAATCAAGACAGTGGGATCAATCTTGACTTTGACAGAAGATAACTGATCCGCGAGCTGCTTGACCCCGTTCACATAGTCGTTTATGCACATCGACCCCTTCTTCACGGTATTGAACTGCTGCAGCAATTGCAGCTTCCGCGCCTCTGTTCCGGATTGGAACAGATGCGCGAGTGCATCCCAAGCTTTCTTGGGCGTATCACAATCCTGGATGTGACCGATCATCGATGCTGAAACTGTCAGCGCGATGTAGTGAATAGCCTGATATGAGCGCTTCTTCCACTCCTTGAATTTCGGATCAGAAATTGGCACTTCAGGCGCTTTCTCCTCCTCAGTGATAAGATCCCATAGATCTTGTCCCTGCAGGAAGGTCTTCATCCGGAACTTCCACACTTGGTAGTTGTTCTTGTCGAGTTTCTCTCCAGTGATCAAAGACACAGACTCCGCCATAGCTGCAATGTCGAAATTGCACTGTTCTGTACGCGGAAAACCTCCCAGAAACTGCACGAAACTCGTCTCTCCCCACCGCGTGATCAAGAGTTGTCACAAGTCACAACGAGGCGACTCCGCGAACTCCTCCTGCAGCGACAACGAGAAAAGAACCTGTGCGCGAACTGTAGGTGTACAAAACACGACGGAAACGTCGAAAGAACACACCAAGAAAGGTGGAAACTAGACCAAATGAGGTCGAAAATGGGCGTGCAACCCCTTGAAATTTTCAGAAATTTTCAAATATTCGAAACAGGATTAGTTTTGGACTCAAGTCCTAAAACTTTCGTTTTGGTCGAAAAAGATCCGTTTGAAAAACTGCCGCTGGAAATCTCCAAATCGACTGAAACTTGGCCCAGTACACAATTCGCACCTTCTGAACAAGACAGCCCTACAGGGCTGGTCGACAAAAATCAGCGAGAAAAAAATCGTCTAGGCCTCCGAAATCGCGTTCAAAGTTTCTGGTGGCGAAAGAAACGGTTTCGCCTCACCCGAACGCATCAGCAGGATAGTGCTCGACATTAGGCACAACTCCGGCTGCTCTCTCCTGTACTCCAATCTCCATCTTGCTCATCAGCAAGGGACACACACTCTCACCAGCTCTGATACCATGTAGAAAGATCGATACTTCGAGGACACTCCAAGAAGAGAGAGAGCGAGTAGACAAGGAAGTAAAATAGGAATGAGATGAGAGAGGCTTTGCCTCTCTCTGTATATATAGTGGAGGTGAGTACAAGGGAAACCCTAATGGTGGGTTAGCCCTCTAACTAACTCTAACAACCCTAACCACTCCGGCTAATGGTAGCCGTCGATCTACTAGAGCTTGGGACTATATCAACATTTCACACACGACACCTCCGCTCACTCTCCACTTCAAGAGGAGAGGAACTAGTACTCGCACTCGAATTGCACCAAAAGAGGCTCGCTTACATCTCGAATTGCACCAAAATGCATCAAAAGAGACTCAGTTCTTAGAGTAATCTCAACAGAGAAATTATCATATATTTTATTTTTTCGAAAAATATGTTTTCTTTGACGCTCTGAATCCAATCATTCAGCCAGCGAATGATTGGATCCAATCAATTGTCAACGAATGATTACATTTTCAGTTATTTGGTGATTGAATATGGAGCAAACAGATAAAATTAAAAATTGATTTTTTTCCTAAGATTACGAATCTGAGTTTGTTTCCTCTAGATTTTATATTTTAATAACACGTATATCTAATCATTCGCTAGCGAATGACTTCTTTCTTCTCTTTTCTTTCTTTCTACCACCCCTCTTTAAATAGAGTTCCAATTGCACAAACCTGCTCATTCTTCAGTTCTACTTGCAGTGAAGCACCTTTTTTGAAGATCATACTCCTTCAAACTAACATTCTAATTTGTGCTTCCAAAAGAGCATGTCTCTCCAATGAGGACTACACCATAGCTCGAGAACGACACATACAACACCTTGGGACTCTCTCTCTCTTGTCTTTGCTCTCCACAAGACTACTCAACTCTAGGTAAAGTGAAGAATGATCTTAAGAAATAAGACCTTAGGGTTTTGAAAAAAAACAAAATTCATTTTTGTTTTTTTTATTCTTACATAACTTTTTCACCTCTTTGGCATCTCATCTCTACCTATCTTGCATATTAGTTATTTATGGCACATGCATCATTTCTTATCCACTTGACTCCTCATTGACCAGCCTTCATCATATGAGAAGACCTTTTGACTTCTGACCTCCTACCGAAGGTTAGGTCAAACCTTTTGACCTTCTGTTGGATGGTATGGCCTTGTCACATTCTATTACTCTGTAACTTAAGTTGATATGTCGTTTCACATGTTGTCACTTTTTGTCTTTTTACCTTCTGTGGTAGGTCTGAGATGAAACATGACCGACTGATCATGTGGATCATCTATCTTGTGCTTAATAAATAAACACGAGCTTTGAGCTCAAAAAAGTAGATGAAGGCAATATATCAAAATATTTTTTTCTACCAGTATTATGACTTCTAGAATGTATCATATATCTTTTAATAACAAATAAACAAATGAATATTTTATTTTCTGAAAAATGAACTATGTTGATATCACAAAAATCACATTTGAAGATTGTCAAACTGACCTTTGCTATGTGAAGTTCATGGTGAGTATAGATTTCACTATTGATATGTCATACTATTGTTGTTACATAGCTATACTTCTTCTGATTGAGTGAAGAGTGTTGACAAGAGATCCACATCAAGCTATGTTTTTGGATTTAGATTTGCTATTGCGAAGCAACACAATATTACTTTGTCATCCACAAAGAAGAGCAATAAATACTACATGTCAGTTTATTTGACTTTGGTGTTTGCTGTCTGATATTGATGTGGGGTGTGCAAAGCATGTTGTTGTATGTACTAACAACATTAACAACATGAAATTGTGCTTCGTGTTAAGATGAAACATATTGAGATGCATTATCTTTTTATTGGATAGAAGGTATTGGCAAGAGAGATAAATCATGTGTGCATAAAAGACCAAGTTGTCGATATTTTTGACCAAAACGTTGTATGTAGATGTTCTTGTATGTTTTGGATATTGTATGGGATTGAAATGGAGCTTGAAATATAATCCCAATATCTAATAAGTTGATTCACTCATGTTTACGTGCCGAGGTGCTTGGTTTTATATAGAGAGGAGATTCTTCACTGTGAGAGATACATATACCTTGAGTCAAATTTACAACACAAGTTAACCAAGATAAATCACTATCCAACTTTCTAATAGGGTATCTCACACGCTTAAAAGCTACAGCTATCAAGCTATCTCAACTCTACATTCGTTGGTTCAAAATGTATCACTTTTTCTTCCTTTCGTTTTATGGATATTATCTCCATGTGAAAAAAATTCTCAACTTAATGGGAAGAAACTACCGTGTCTCTGAAAATATTTCCACAATAAATTATTTTTGTAAACTTTGACTCTAAATTTGAAAGTGACTCATTAATCTCCAAGTGCACCAACGGAAGAAGTTGAACGCTCATACCTTCCATTAGATCCCCGGATCAAATGTTTCCCATCGAAACTTAGGTCTAGACTAATATTTTAGTTTTATAATATCTTAACAGCAACTTCATGACTAGTTAAGGAAGTCTAAACCTCTAAAGATTTCAATCTTGTTCTTGTAGATGGTGGATAGGAAACCATGGTGTACCTATCCGATGAAGGATAATATTACTAGTTCCGTTCAAGAGTTGAAAAGATATCAAATAAACAGAAAGCTTTTGCTGATATTAGTTGAAATTTTATCCCATACTCAGCTGGGTCGTCAAGTGTTAACTAATCTCACACTCGGCGAACCTTGCTGGGTGCTAGATAAGAACAGGTTGCTATTCCATACACTTAGCTAGGGTCGCTGAGTGTGAGCTTCACACAAACACAACGAACTTTGCTGGTGATAAATAACAACTTACTGTTACTCTGGTACACTCAGATTCTCTAGCCATATATGTAACAACAACTTATTGTTATTTCACATTATGACACTCAGTGGGGTCCCCGAGTGTTCTTTGATATCAAAAATTCTTTTCCAATATCAGTTTTTGATATCTGATATCTTACTTACCCTCGTTCTGTTCTATATGTAATAAGCTTGGAGACTCATTCCTTCAACATTGAAAATATAACTACAAGATTTAGTTGCGTTTTGAACTCTCCGATTGCGGCAGTAAACTACAACTCATTGAAAATATTAATCCAAATTAACATCTCGGAAGCATGCTGAGACCTCCACTCACCAGAGACATTGATAAATGCCTTTCAAGCTAAGTAAGACTTTTAATTTTATAACTGAAAGTATATTTTTCCTCATTTGTTTATTTGCTTAGACAATGTGATTTGCATCCTACACTCCGACATACTTCTAATTTACAGGATGACATTCTCTTTGTTCGAGATGTTTTGACTTGATTGGATTTAAATTGTCAGGTATTTCTGAAAATTCAATATAGCTATCAACATGTCTTTGTGAGTTATCCATTACGTTACTTTATTGGTAATATCTGATGAATCTTCACATTCTATTAGCTAAGAATTAGTCAATACAAGGAAATATATACTATATAACTTGGTACCGCTTTTACTGAAGCACTGAAGTCTTTAAAGGTTACAACCTTTGAGGTATCTCCCAAAATAGAAGTATGCCACTGGTTGTATCCAAACTCAAGCCTTTATTGAACTCCGCTTTATTGAACTCCGCCTTGGACGCTTCCACTAGAGTGCTCAACCATGGAGGCACTTAATTGACAAAACATATATTGTTTTGAATATCTTCCTTGAATTGTTCTTGAGATCAAAGAAAAGCTCAGTGGTGCTTCCCCGCAACTTGCATGATGCTGAATCTGTCCTTGCTATCACATGACACATTTCCTTCCGGTTACTACATCAGCCATAAGTAAATTAGTGTATATAATCTTTACTTATGCAGATTCTACATCACAGGAGGCTTCGGTGAGAACAGCTTGGCCGAAACCTCTCTCCACGTCTTAGCGTTTGAAAACATTCAAATTAACCGGCACATACCAAGGTAAGCAGAGACATTTTCATACAAGTGTGATAGACTTCCGTGGTCTGGTTTTATTAAAGTTACCAAGAAAAAAGTAATAAATAGTCGGGACAAAAAGACAATGAAAACTTCGAGATCTAATTTTTCACATATGAAATAACTGATTAATGAATTTCGTGTCGGAGTTAATCTACCATTCTGATATTCCAACATCCCGACCACCTTTGTAAATGTATCTTTGTTCTGATGTTTGTGTGTTTTCTCGTAATTCAGCGCGCAGGCAACTTTGATGCTACTTGAAGAATACTCTTCCACTGATTCACCGAGTAAGAATTATCCGTTAGATGGTGTCCACCTCACACACTCCACTACTTGTACTTCTGAAGGCTTGTATCACCTCAATGACTGATTGATCGCTTGTCTGAAGTACAAGCTAAGTTCTATTGCCATCCAAATTAGTGATATTGAAGGGTATCTATCCGAAAAAAAGTACAGGTTACTTAACTTTATTTCAGCGAGATCCCAGATTTTCTCATTGAGACAGCGTTGGTGGGCTGTAATGGTTTTCCCACACAAACCTATAGTAAGCAGTATTACCATTGGGCTGGTCCTTCCTGCATCAGTAAGGTGATCATAGATCCCAATGAATTATTGTAAACCAGAACCTATAAGATTTAATCCATGTGCTGAAACGAATGAATGAAACATCAAAGTCTACACCTCCTTGTCATAGTATACTAGAGATGAAAAATCTTAAGTCATGACTGTCAGTGAGATCAATAGCACCATGCTACCAAGATAGATCATGAACCTGAATCAAAAGGAATGGAATTTATAATATATGCTGGTTGACGGACTCCTCTTTAAGAAAGCTAATATTAAATAATAGACTAAGACTGAAAACCTGTTAATTCTGATGATCACTCTATGGAGGTATGATGCTTGATACGGAAAGTGATCCCTGCAAGGGGAGTCCAAAGGCCTTCATATACAAAGGGGAAGGATCATGGGCCTTTAACCCAAATGTAAACAGCATCCAATATAATATACATCCAAAGTGTACATCTCGTCAAGGGAAGAAAACGACAAGCGGATTTATGGGATAAAAAATTCAGGCTCTTCAGGAATGAGTCATTTGTTATGTGATTGGAAATTAACTATACATATGTCTGGAAGTGTACGTACACAAGTTAGAGAAAGTTTATCTCTTAAAATATACTTTCAGTGGACTAATTGTGATATAGATTTCAGGAGGAGGATAAATCTTCCCACTTATCCCACGCTCCGTAAATATATTAACCAGTAATCAGAGTATACTCTAATTACTCATGTACTAAACTTATAGTAGAATACTTAAATACACAATATGAAGTTATCACAATGATAACTGGACTGGATAACATTTCAAACGTAGGGTGTTCAAACTGGACTGAGGAGATTTGAAGAGAATTTCCGTAACACGATGATATTTCATTAATACAGAGATATTAGTGAGACATAATAATATAATTTTTACTCTAAAGATTTAGAAGAGTATCTAAACTATTAAATAGTGTCCAAAGTACATAAAGAGCACATCTGATTCATTCTCAACAAAAATAATTCACTATCAATAATAAGTAGATACTCTAATACATGAAATGAAGTGAGCTCAGGTGATAATGCAAGGATACTATATATAACCCAAAGGAAGCCTCGTATAGTTAAAGATAAGATTTATAACCCTAATTTGATCATGCAGTCTAAACTAACCTAAATATGCATGCAAATGTTGGTCTTGGAGAATGGTCCGTAAAAGACTAACTGGAATTTCACGGACAGAATTTCTTGGCAGGGATAGGGCAAGAAGTGCTTAGAGGAAGCTGGTAAATGATTTTTTGTCTTGATAAAACTATTTCTGCAGTAAGCAAAAGAAAAAATTGTATGCAGTACTTTTTGTGCCACTGCACAAAATCCAAATCCAGATCTAAATTAGAATGATTAAATTTAAGCATCTAAATACAATATACTAAATTTAAACCCATCTCAGCAGATCACAACACATAGATTGTGTGAAAGCGAAAAACCATAAGCCACGAGAGTTGAAACTGAACCCCTTCTACTATAGAGAAGCACTCAGGAAGAGTAAACAAATCTTTAATTAATCACATTAATTTATGAACTAATCCTTCCCGTAGGAAAGATTAACTTGTAAATTATGGAGAAAGATGGAGAGGTGAATATATATGCATGCTCGATGAGACTAAATATCTCTACCTATCGCTGATAAATACAACAACACCAAAGATCTATGGTTCTAAATAAATAACCTTCGGTGGTATATAGTTCTTCCATGTCTATTGTAAATGTCAAGGGTTGCAGTCATTACTTCCAGACTTGATGAGATGTCTGTCGAGACCCGTAAATCTGAATATCAAGAATCTTCAATCCGTCCTAAACAATAGACTTGGGTTAGTCTATTTCTGAGTACGTTTTATGTTGATGCTTGACGTCCATCACTAATGTGTGGATCTTGAATCATATAGCTCTAGTGAGTGTATCTCAACAAGGATGAGGTGGTCACATCCGCATCTTCATCCAGTCATCTTGCTACCTTAACCTTGGTACATTGAAGTTTTCCAAGGATTCTTAGCCAAAGCATGTTAGAGTTTTTTGACCCTAATTTCAGTATCATTTGTTTAAGCTTGTGAAAAGCCTAATCGACAAAATCTTTCTATTTCAGCTCTTATCTTGACCAAGAGCGAATTACGGAATTTTTTAATTAGGCTTTTGGGCTGACCGAAATCAAACTATGGAATATTTTGATAAGCTTCCGGTGGACTGAAATCTAATTCTATAATCTTTTAAGCTTTCGAGCAATTGAGAGAGCTTAAATGAGAAAATATTAACAATATTTTGGTTTGTGAGAAGTAAATTTACAGTACTTGTTTGTGTTCTAGTTGATACCAATTGATCATACATATCATATTTTGGATTTTCAATTGTCTCGGAAATCATGAGTCTGATCTTGTTGACATAGCTCCTTCAGAAGAATAAAACTCCTCAAAAGCATCTTGATCTTTTTAATGTAAGCAGAAGCAATAATGTGTAAGTTTTGCATCACAGACTACGATATTGATCATCATAACAATCAAAAGAAGTGATAAGAAATCTGTCATACACCATATGTTCTGAAGCTCGAGCAAACCAATGAGCTTGCTGACCAAAAAAGAAATACTGGAGTGGGTTATCAGAATTTGGGATCAACGATGAAAGTCTGTGATCATTGGAAACTATAATCGCTAAAGTGAGGATCTTATAATATTAATCATACAAAATCATCATATCGATAGAATGAAGATGCAAATGAACGAACGTATGCATGGAAAAAGTGTCCTCCAGTAATTGAGAAAGTGAATGATGTATTGTTCGTAATCATCGTGCATGATGATTTTCTTTGTGAGAGAGGGGAACAAACACAATTAACTCAAGTACAACTTGTGGTATAACATCCAAATGTGCATCCTATTATATCGTGACGATAGGATCAAACGATAAAAAACACGAAATCCATAGCAATAAAGACATGATTACTTTGATCATACCACATCATTTCATGATTTAAGAGCCAAAATGATATATAGAGACAAAGGATGAACATAAACAATCAATGGACGATAATCCTTGATGAACATATTCGTCTTAGTCATATGTCATTCCTAAAGTGAATAGTTCAAAGTCAACGTTGATTGATAACTGCTCATAATGATTGATAACTGCTGGTAAGTCAACATTGATTGATAACATGGATAAGTCAAAAGATTTTGATCTCATACTCGAGTTCTCAAAGTTTAGTAGGTGGTGACATAACACATGCCTTCATCATCTCATTACAGAGATATTTATGTAATGCATAATGATTATTTATCATCTGATGAGACGATGTTTGCATATCTTATTCACATCTATTGCCACTTGATCCAAGACAGGTTTGTATAGAAATCCATAGGGCAAACATCGTTGATGATGTCCATTGGATGAGGTTTAGCTAATGTTTTGGTGGCATTTGGGTTGTTGCAAGTCTATCATCCAATAGACATCTGTTGAAGTTAAGCAATGTTGATTGAGAGATGGCTCGGGATCATCCATTTACCGTAATACTCACAGCATGTTTGTAAGTTATTTTCTACTTCAGCGAGGGATGTTTGCTGAAATTGGACAACAAACGTAGGGAGGTCCACCGGTTCGTAAGTCATTCAATTAGGATTGTGCAGTCGTAGATCTCCATGGACAATGGATCAGAGGTAAATCATGATATCACATATATGTCAATCATTTTATGTGGAGTCCCTCGAAGACAATAACACAAACTTCAATAGCAGCAAAAATGATGAAGAAGTGTGTTCCTCATAAAAGAAGCAACCTCGTGGTTTGTAATTGTGTAAACTCTTTAGTGTAGTAGTGGTGTTGCAAACCATCAATGGATAGATCCAGTTTGTGAGTGAATGGAGCTTTTTGTGATGTCCTCATGGTGGATAATTCTGATTTTAAAATATTTCTATGTTTTTAAACTATTATGTAAATTATTCATTTATTTTTTATAAAGAATTATTCTAAATGCACTATTTTGTGATTAACACAGTCAAGATTTTATAATTATTCTTAATACAATTCTAAGGATAATGTTGTAGAGCTAGGCTGAATGTTGTGGTTAACGTATACGGATCTCAAGTATTTGGACAAAATACTTTATCCGGTGTCCTTAATTAAAGCAAACTCAACAGCTTTAATTTAGCTCAACCCACATATGAGGAGACCAAAATATGTATATTTATTGGAGACTCAAGTCCAACTCGAAGAAGACTCTCTTTCGGATGACGAAGCTACCTGAGACATGTGTCAAACTTTTGAAGCTGGCGGAGCGGATTGGAGATGACGAAATCCAGTACCAGAAACCTTTTGAACCACGCAATATGGACAAGGTTCAGAAGAAGAACAAGGGCTTCAAACGACAATGGGATGGGGGTGAGAAAGATCGGAAGGATTCTTCTGCTCTGGCAGCAAAGCGGCAGCAAACAGGGTCGAAACCTAAGGGGCAAACACCTCAGAAGGGCAATGGTGCTAAGTTTACTTGCTATAATTGTGACAAGGCGGATCATATTGTTAAGGGGTGCACGAAACCTAAGGTTAGTAACTGTAGCATGAATGTGTTTGTTGCAAAGGACTTGTTAGAGGGCTAGATGACTGTGATCTTGAGAACCACGAAGAAGACTCCGAGACTGATGTTTCTACAAGCCAAAATTGCTAACAGTGAAGTTACTTTTCTTGTGGACACAAGAGCGACTCATTCCTTCATAAGTCCGAAGTTGGTGAAGAAGTTGGGCTTGTCTACCTCCAAGGTAGATAAGCCTATTCAGGTGCACTTTGCCAAGGATAAAACGTACCGAACTTCTGAAGTGATCTTGGACCGATTTGCGTGTGGGAAATTGGAGTTCATAGAGAACTTCATTGTGTGCGAGATGGATGATATCCATGCGGTTTTGGGAAACACTTTCTTGGACAAGTTTGAAGTGGAACTTAGGCGAAAATCTTTGAGGTTGAACGTTAGAGTTAAACATAGAAAGCTAGGAGTGAGGCTGATCCGAAAGACGTAGAAAAGTGATGACTTTGCGGTAAATTTGATCAAAGAAAAACAGATGGACTTCAACGACGGAGTCATGTGTTTGATGCGGGTTGTAGATTTGATGAGGGGTGGTGGACAAGAGAAAATATCAGGAGATGCGACTAAACTTCTAGAGGTGCTACGCGAAGTGATTAAGGAGTTTGAGGATGTCTTGACGGATGAGTTACCTGTTGAATTACCTCCAAGGCGGGTGATGGATCACAAGATCGAGGTCTTGTCAATATCAGAACCACCTTGCAAAGCTCCTTACAGACTCAATCAGGTGGAACTTCTTGAGTTGAAAAGATAACTCGGCAAGCTATTAGCGCGGGGATATATTCAAACCAGCAAGTCACCTTACGGAGCCCCAGTTCTTTTTGCGAAGAAGAAAGATGGGAAGTTACGACTCTACATAGATTATCGTGCGCTCAATAAAGTGACAGTGAAGAATAATTATTCTTGCCAAGGATAGATGACATGTTTGATAGGTTAGCGGGCGAAGTACTTCAGCAGAATAGACTTGAAGTCAAGATATTACAAGATCCGGATAGCTGATCTAGATGTTGAGAAGACCTCTTGTCGAACTAGATACAGATCATTTGAATTCGTGGTGATGTCATTTGGACTCTACAACGCCCTTTCGACGTTCACTACATTGATGAACATATTTTGTTGCAAGGAGATGGACGAGTTTGTCATCGTCTATCTCCTTGCGATCGTACATCAACAATATCTTGATCTACTCCAAAACCTTGGAGTCGCACGCAGAGGAGCTAAGGGTGGTGTTGATGAAGTTGCGAGAGCATAAGGTGTTTGCCAACATTGATAAGAGTGAGTTTGGTTTGAAACGCATTAACTTCTTGATACATGTCATCAGTGCAGAAAGAGTCGGCCCGGATATGCAGAAGGTGGATGCGATTGTGACTTAGGAGCCTCCGACTACAATGAAGAGGATGCGGTGATTCTTAAGATTAGCGCAGTTCTACCACAAGTATGTGAAGGGGTTTTCAAAGATCACGAATCCGCTATGGACTAGACGGGAAAGACGCACATGTAAGTTGGACCAAGGAGGTGGATGATGAGTTCTAGACAATCAAATCCATTTTGTCTAAGGTGCCAGTTTTGAAGCTGTCGGAGTTTGACAAACCATTCGAGGTGCAGACGGACACGAGCGACTATGCGATTGGCGCAGTATTGGTTCAGGATGGAAAACATGTAGCGTATGAAAGCAAGAAGTTATCTGAGATGGAGAGTCGATGATCGACTCACGAGAAGAAACTATTTGCGGTGGTTCATTGCTTGAGGAAATGATAACATTACTTGGGACTTCACAAAACCCAAATGTATACTGATAATATTTTGCTCCAATACTTTGAGACAATAGATCGGGTGACGTCAAAATAACTACGATGGCATGATACCTTGGTGCTCATGAATGTGGAATTAATCCACAAAGCGGAAAAGGACAATGTGGTTCGTGACGCCTTGAGTCTCAAGGAAGAATATCTTTCATCGTCAACACATATTTTGCGAGGTATGTATCCTAACGAGTCCGACTTGGAGAGACTAATACGTGAAGGTAACATGGGCGATGACCAAGCGAAGTGGTACATGGAACAGCTCAAGCGAGGAGTGAAGTTGCTGTTCATACAACTGAGACATGGCTTACTCATGTTCAAGCAAAGTCGAGTTTATGTGGGACAAGGAAAACTTAGGACTAAGTTGCTCAAAGAATGTCACGATGCGTCTTTATTGAATCATAAAGGAGAAACGTCCACATTAGCAGTGATAGCTAAAAAAATTTATTGGTCCCACATGAAAGACGATGTTGCCCACTTTGTGAAAACATGTGTAACATGTCAAGTGAACCGCGTTTCTTACGAGAAGAAATAGGGGTTGCTTCATCCTTTGCCGATTCCATCCAAACCTTGGGAAAGCATTAGCATGGACTTCATTATGTCTCTGCTTGACTCAAATGGATACAACGCAATCTTTGTGATAGTTGATCGGTTTAGCAAACTAGCGAAGTTTACCCCGACCTTGGATACCGTAACAGCGTTCACAACTTCTCGGTTGTTCTTAGATACTTGGTAGCGTTCACATGGATTACCTCAGAGTATTATTTCAGATCGAGACTCTAAGTTCACAAGTGCTTTTTGAAAACACTTGTTTCAAAAGTTGAGAACTAAGTTAAAATTCAATATCGCTTTTCATCTTGAAACGGATGGACAAACGAACGAGTTAACTCGATTCTGAACCAATACTCGAGGAATTATGTGAGCATGGACCAAAGTGATTGAGCAGAGTGGTTCAGTCTTGTTAAGTATTGCTACAATTCTACGAAGCATTCAGCAATCAGTGAATCGCCTTTCTTGCTTACTTACGGACGTGAGGCAGAAGGGCCTCTTGACTTGACTCTTGCAGGGTGTTTTACATCGGCACGACCAAGAACATGGCAAACATCAGCTGAAGAGTTGGTGGTGGAAATGCAGCGGCGTGAGGAACAAGTGAAGAAGAACCTCGAGAAGACGCAGCAACGTTATATGAAGCAAGTAAACAAGCATCGCCGGCAAGTGAATTTTCAAGTGGCCGAAGAAGTATGGTTGAGTATGAAGAACTTCATCCTTCCAGAAGGAATTTCAGCTAAGTTCTCATCCAAGTTTGTGGGACCTTTTGTCATTGTCAAGAATCCACACGAAGATGTCTATTACGTTAGACCTTCCTCCCGAGTGGCAGTTGCATCCGATTTTTCATGTTTCTTTATTAAAGAAATACTTCAAGGATGATTTGCGGCCGAAGCGCAAATAGGTTCTCAGGCCTCAACCTGATGTCGTGCAAGACGAAGCAGAATACGAGGTAGAGACCATTTTGTGATCGCGGTGTAAATCTAACCGGATGGAGTACTTGGTCAAATGGCGTGGATACCATTTGAAGGAAGCAACTTGGATGCCAGAGGAAGATCTATCACATGCAAGCGGACCTCTTTGACATCTTCAAATGACGACAAGGACAACAAGGGCGTTAGCAAGATGAGGACATCTCTTTTCAGCGAGGAGTGAAAGAACAACGAACCATACGAGTAGCAACTTGAGGCGACTTGGCTTGATGGACTTTGTAGCTTTGTCTTGAATCTTGTGGAAATAAAGAATTTGTTTGTGGAGGAACGAAGCACACTCGAAGGAAGCGAGCTGGTTTGGATAAGCATCTAAATCAAGACTAAGTCTTGACGTTAAGACTTAGGTTAAGGATAAAAGAGGAGGGTGGTACCGTTGATCCCATAAGTATATATGAGGGGGGCTCGATGCCTGGATGGGCCAAGACGAGTCACCCGACCCTTAGGTTCAGCGAGCGGACTCTAGGGGTATGGGATGATGATTGGACCGGTTCCAAGACACGTTTCGGTCCAGACTTGGACGTCTGGACTTAGGAATGATCCAAGAACTGGAGCAAGACTAGGGAAAGAGACAGCGGATTAGACCATCATTGGGAGCCTAGACCCAGACGGACATCACGAGCGGTTGGACCGCTAGATATGCTGGGACACCGTTTAGGACCCTAGACTTTATGAGAAGACTGCCCCAAGTCATTTTGTGACTTGCTCATGTTTTGAGACCGACCTAGGCGGGTCTAGGTAGGGACTTAGAGAATGCTGAGCTTGATGATTAAGGAGACGGTCCGGCTCCGATCCGGATCAAACAGAGTTAAGATAAGTGATGCATGAACGCTAACGTGTGACTGTGGTGTGCATGTTAGCGTTGTGAGTTTTGTGACCTACTGAGCAAGAGCTTCCGTTGGCGCAACAAGGCAATAGGTGTGCGAAATTAAGACAGTGCATCATCCGATGAAACATTTGACCGTCTAAAAATACGAGATGAAGTACTGTTTGAATAGACGACGAGACGACACAATGTCTAACTCCAACAAACAAGATGATGTCGCATCTACTAAAAAGGATCGAGATGATACACCATCTACAAAGATGAAAAGCTGCTTCTAGTTCTAAATAACAAAAGGAAGAAGCTATTGTACTCGAAATATAGCTACTTTCATACATACCTTAATACAATAGTCTGTTTCTGAATAAGACACTAGCAGTAGAATGTAAGAGGGATATCTCAATCCTATCACTAATGCTTCTGGAAATGGAATGTCTGTTCACTTACATTCCTATCTAGCACGCAAGTCCAGAGCTAACAAGGACTCAACATGTACCACTCTAATAGATAACCAGAGGAAGGAATCAGATTAAAGACTTCCTATCTATCCTTGGTAATTCAAATACAAGAAGACAGTCTGAGGATATGAGTTACATCCTTAGATACAAGTAGGAAGCTTCGATTGTCAAAGCTCTTCTTGAAATTCCTTTCCAGTTGTGAGAATAAAGTATTCTCTTGTAGGAACATTTCTCGTCCCGGCCCTACGATGGTTACGGAGGATTAAATCGTGTTGCAGAAAAGAGAGTGTTTGGACCGCCTATGGATCCTCCAAATTCACTTTGTGCATCTAGCTTCTAGACAACACCATGATTTTCCAACAATTTCAGGGGATCCAATGCTATACGATAGATTGCATGGATCTAGTCGAGCAGAGTCTCTCTCGGGTTTCTGCAAGAAGAGAAGAGAAGAGTCTTGATCGCTGTTCATACTTCTCCAGACTCGTAATATCAAAGTCTTTATTGAAAATTGAGAGTCATTCAATCACATATTCCTTGCTCCTAGATTTCCCCTTCTTGTCTATGAGATTTCTGTGAGATTGCTTCCATGCTACATCCTTTAGTGTAGCTTCACAGGTTTTCTTATTCCACGAAGACCATAACTTCATTCAGCTTTCTTTCGCGCACCTACCGCCTTGTTGCGCCAGCGGAAGCTCTAACTCAGTAGGTCGCAAACTTTACACCGCTAACCTGCAAACACAATCACAAGTTAGCGTCCATGCACCACTTACCTTAGTTCTGGTTGGTCCGGACCGGAGCCGGACCGTCTCCCTAATCATCAAGCTCAGCAATCCTAAGTCCCGACTTAGATCCGCCTAAGTCGGTCCCAAACATGAGCAAGTCACAATATGGCTTGGGGCGGACTTCCCATAAAGTCCAGGGTCCTAAACGGTGCCTCCAGCACACCTAGCGGCCCAACCGCCCGTGATGTCCGTCTGGGTCTAGGCTCCCGAACGGTGGTCTAACCCGCCGACTCGTTCCCTAGTCTTACCCCAGCCCTTACATCGTTCCTAAGTCTAGACTTCCAAGTCTAGATCGGAACGTGCCTTGGAACTGGCCCAGCCATCACCTCATGCCCCCAGAGTCCACCCGCCGAACCCTGGGGTCGGGTGACTCGTCCTGGCCCACCCAGGCATCGAGCCCCCCTCATATATACTTCTGGGGATCGGCGGCCCCACCCTCCTCTTTGGTCCCTGAAAATTATACCACAACCCGATTGTGGTTCGGCCATAACTTCCAGCTCGGAGGTCAGATCGAGGAGTGTTATATATCACTGGAAAGCTCTCGACGAGACCTTTCCAATGATACCTCACTCGCCTCGAGATCTTACGTGGAGCTCCGTCCACGACCTAAAACGTCCCTGGAGCTCCAACACTTAGCAGTTTTTCCGAAAACCTGTGGTCCAGACCCAGGGTCGAACCCTGTGGTTCGTCTGCGTCTTGGACCCACGTCTCGGTCCCACGTCTCGGACCCACGTCTCAGACCTATGTCTGAGACTCATGTTTCAGCCCGTTCCCAGACTCGCCCCCTTAGGTCAGCGTTCGTCTGGGGTCCTCTTGGGGTAGGCCCTTATGTCCTAACCCAAGGTTCTAACCTTGGTTCAGAGAACCACTTAGGGTTCTTCTGATCCCGACTTCCCGGTCAAGCCGTTAAGTCGTACTCGCAGCGTTCACAACCTAGCGCAAGTCCGCTAGGGTTCTGTTGTTCGCGTCTGCGCCCGATCTTGAGAATGAGGGGCGCGACACTCACCCCAACTTTGGAGGTTGATGCCCTCATCAACAATGATCCTTTAAGTTAACACCAAGTTCAAAATGGGTAGCCAACCCCTTGGCGTCAGAATTGCGTTTTGGTAGCTAACCCGCAATTCTCTTCTTGGCTTGAGTCTTAAGTTGTCGCTAGAACACTTAGAAAATTCCAACTAGTCTAGGGAAAAGCCTTACCTTTTTGGCTTACCCTAAACAAAACTAGTTGGCAACTTCTAAACATTCTACTTAAGACTCTAACTTGCTAACTATAAGTATTCACACCTACTTACAAGGTCCCCCGAAACCCACTTTCCGATCGCAATCTGATTTGACTTAGACGCGCGACTAAGTTTACTTCGCAGTTAGAAAACCACAAAGCAAGATCACCCCAAGCCCCAAGACAAGTATGAAAGTTCATACTTGCTTTGCCAACGCTACGGCAAACCTAAGTCTTGACATCAAGACTTAGTCTTGATTTAGATGCTTATCCAAACCAGCTCGTTTCCTTTGAGTGTGCTTCGTTCCTCCTCTTGACAACATCCTAGGCATCTGATCAGAACTAGTCATGGCCATGCACTACCAATACACTTAGACAATTTTTCAAGAAACAAAATCTTTATTTCCAAACACAAGTAAAGTACAAAGTCCATCGGCCCAAATCGCCTCAAGTTGCTACTCGTATGGTCCGTCGTTTCTTCACCCCTCGCTGGAAGGAGATGTCCTCATCTTGCTAACGCCCTTGTTGTCCTTGTCTCCGTTTGAACAGGTCCAATACTTCGCTTGCATGTGCGAGATCTTCCTCTGGCACCCAAGTTGCTTCTTTCAAATGGTAACCACGCCATTTGACCAAGTACTCCATCCGGTTTGATTTGCGCCGAGATCGCAAAATGGACTCCACCTCATATTCTGCTTCGCCTTGCACGACATCAGGTTGAGGCCTAAGAACCTGTTTGCGCTCCGGTCGCAAATCATCCTTGAAGTGTTTCTTTAGTAAAGAAACATGGAAAGTCGGATGCAACTGCTACTCGCGAGGAAGGTCTAAGGTATAGACGTCTTCGTGCGGATTCTTGACAATGACAAAAGGTCCCGCGAACTTTGATGAGAACTTCGCCGATATATCTTTCGGAAGTGTGAAGTTTTTCGCACTTAACCATATTTCTTCGCCCACTTGAAACTTCACTTGCCGCCGATGTTTGTTTACCTGCTTCGTGTACCGTTGCTACGCCTTCTCGAGGTTCTTCTTAACTTGCTCCTCGCGCCGCTGCATTACCGCCACCAACTCTTCAGCTGATGTTTGCCGTGTTCTTGGTCGTGCCGATGTAGAACTCCCTGCAAGAGTCAAGTCAAGAGGCCCTTCTGGCTCACGTCCGTAAGCCAGCAAGAAAGGCGATTCGCCGGTTGCCGAATGCTTCGTGGAATTGTAGCAATACTCCGCAAGACTGAGCCACTCCGCCCAATCACTTTGGTCCGCGCTCACATAATTCTTCAAGTATTGATTCAGAACCGAGTTAACTCGTTCCGTTTGCCCATCTGTTTCTGGATGAAAGGCGGTACTAAATTTTAATTTAGTCCCCAATTTTTGGAACAAGTGTTTCCAAAAGGCACTTGTGAACTTAGAGTCTCTATCTGAAATAATACTCCGAGGTAATCCATGTGAACGCCACCAAATATCTAGGAACAACCGAGAAGTCGTGAACGCTGTTGCAGTGTCCAAGGTCGGAGCAAACTTCGCTAGTTTGCTAAACCGATCAACTATCACAAAAATTGCGTTGTATCCATTCGAGTCAGGCAGAGAGGTAATGAAGTCCATGCTAATGCTTTCCCAAGGTCTGGCTGGAATCGGCAAAGGATGAAGCAATCCTTGTTTCTTCTCATAAGAAACACGATTCGCTTGACAGGTTACGCATGTTTTCACAAAGTGGGAAACATCGTCTTTCATGTGGGGCCAATAAAACTTTTTAGCGATTATCGCTAAAGTGGACTTTTCTCCTTTATGGCCTGATAAGGACACATCATGAGATTCTTTTAACAACTTGGTCCTAAGTTTTCCTTGTCCCACATAAACCCTACTTTGCTTGAACATGAGTAAACCATGCCTTAGCTGCATGTTCTGCAACTTCACCCCTCGCTTGAGTTGTTCCAAGTATTCCTTCGCTTGGTCATCGCCCATGTAACCTTCACGTATTCGCCTCTCCAAGTCTGACTCCTTAGGATACATAGCTCGCAAAATCTGTGTTGACGATGGAAGATATTCCTCCTTGCGACTCAAGGCGTCAGGAACCACATTGTCCTTTCCCGCTTTGTGGATTAATTCCACGTTCATGAGCGCCAAGGTATCATGCCATCGTAGTTGCTTTGGCGTCACCCGATCTTGCGTCTCAAAGTACTTGAGCGAAATGTTATCAGTATACACTTGGGTTTTGTGAAGTCCCAAGTAATGCCGCCATTTCCTCAAGCAATGAACCACCGCGAACAATTCCTTCTCGTGAGTCGGCCATCGACTCTCTGTCCCAGATAACTTCTTGCTTTCGTATGCTACAGGTTTTCCATCCTGCACCAACACTCCACCAATCGCATAGTCGTTCGCGTCCGTGTGCACTTCGAATGGTTTGTCGAACTCCGGCAGCTTCAAAACTGGTGCCTTTGACAAAACAGCTTTGATCGTCTGAAACGCATCATCCACCTCCTTGGTCCAACTTACCTGTGCGTCTTTGCTCGTCCAGTCCGTCAGCAGCTTCGCGATCTTTGAAAACTCCTTCACATACTTGCGGTAGAACTGCGCCAATCCTAAGAATCGCCGCATCCCCTTCACTGTAGTCGGAGGCTCCCAAGTCACAATCGCGTCCACCTTCTGCATATCCGGGCCGACTCCTTCTGCACTAATTACATGTCCCAAGAAGTTAATGCGCTCCAAACCAAACTCACTCTTGTCAATGTTGGCAAACAGCTTATGCTCCCGCAGCTTCGTCAACACCACCCTTAGCTGCTCCGCGTGCGACTCCAAGGTTTTGGAGTAGATCAAGATGTCGTCGATGTAAACGATGACAAACTCATCCATCTCCTCGCGAAAAATTGTGTTCATCAATGTAGTGAACGTCGAAGGGGCGTTGCAGAGTCCAAATGACATCACCACGAATTCAAACGATCCGTATCTGGTTCGACAAGCGGTCTTCTCAACATCTGGGTCAGCTCTCCGGATTTGGTAATATCCTGACTTCAAGTCTATCCTGCTGAAGTACTTTGCGCCCGCTAGCCTATCAAAGAGGTCGTCTATCCTTGGCAAAGGATAATAATTCTTCACCGTCACCTTATTGAGTGCACGATAATCTACGCAGAGTCGTAACTTCCCATCTTTTTTCTTTGCGAAAAGAACTGGGGCTCCATATTGTGACTTGCTCATGTTTGAGACCGACTTAGGTGGATCTAAGTCGGGACTTAGGATTGCTGAGCTTGATGATTAGGGAGACGGTCCGGCTCCGGTCCGGACCAACCAGAACTAAGGTAAGTGGTGCATGGACGCTAACTTGTGATTGTGTTTGCAGGTTAGCGGTGTAAAGTTTGCGACCTACTGAGTTAGAGCTTCCGCTGGCGCAACAAGGCGGTAGGTGCGCGAAAAGTGGTATCGGAGCCGACGCTTCGGTGAGCGAGAACTTGAGGTAGCGGCTGAAGGCTGGACGCTTGAGGAGGGACGCGAGACACGAAGCGGATCAGCGTTTCTAGGTGAACACTTGGAGCGATGGCCGAGGACGGACAGAGTTCCAGGAGGAAGACCAAGAAACGAGGAGCGGCTAACGGGAACAGATCGACTCGAGCTAGCCCCGAGGCACAGTCAGGGGACGACAACCGACAACCTTCGCCCCAACGTCAAGGGAGCCCTGTACCAGCTGCGGTATCGGTGCAGCAAGATGGAGTCTTGCCAGCGGTACCCGACGATTCAGGCACGGACAGTCAAGGAGCTTTGTATGCGGAACTCATCAAGATGATGAAGACCATGCAGGAAGGCATGGCCTCCAGGGATAAACGTATCGCCGAGCTTGAGGCAGGCCAAGGAAGTTCCTCGTCTACCAGGAAGCTTTGTAAGACGAATTTGCCGACCCCGTTTTCATGTATAGGACGGGCTCGCAAGGTTAAGGATTTCTTAACCGAGTTAGACCTATACTTTGAAGCGCATCAGGCTCAGGAGTCAGACAAAGTGAGAGCGGCGGTTACGTTCTTGAAGGACCATGCGCTTCTCTGGTGGACCGCATACATGGATGAGCATGCCTTGACTGTCTCGGCGCTTGGTTGGAAGGAGTTCAAGGAGTTGCTCGCGAGACGATTCACTCCGGAGTATCAGAGGATTCGGGACGGTGTTGAGTTAGTTCGGCTGAAGCAGACAAGGACCTTAAGTGCTTATGTGCGCGAGTTCAGTGCCAAACTGGATTCGTTCTCCAAGTGGACTGAGGAGACCAAAATATGTATATTCATTGGGGGACTCAAGTCCAGCTCGGAGAAGGCTCTCTTTCGGATGCCGGAGCTACCTGCGACAAGTGCCGAACTTTTGAAGCTAGCGGAGCGAATTGGGGACGATGAAGTCTAGCAACAAAAACCTTTTGAACCTCGCAGCACGGACAAGTTCCAGAAGAAGAACAAGGGCTTCAAGCGACAATGGGATGGGGGTGAGAAGGATCGGAAGGATACACGACTTAGATCCGCCTAAGTCGGTCCCAAACATGAGCAAGTCACAATATGACTTGGGGCGGACTTCCCATAAAGTCCAGGGTCCTAAACGGTGCCTCCAGCACACCTAGCGGCCCAACCGCCCGTGATGTCTGTCTGGGTCTAGGCTCCCGAACGGTGGTCTAACCCGCCGACTCGTTCCCTAGTCTTACCCCAGCCCTTGCATCGTTCCTAAGTCTAGACTTCCAAGTCTAGATCGGAACGTGCCTTGGAACTGGCCCAGCCATCACCTCATGCCCCCAGAGTCCGTCCGCCGAACCCTGGGGTCGGGTGACTCGTCCTGGCCCACCCAGGCATCGAGCCCCCCTCATATATACTTCGGGGGATCGGCGGCCCCACCCTCCTCTTTGGTCCCTGAAAATTATACCACAACCCGATTGTGGTTCGGCCATAACTTCCAACTCGGAGGTCAGATCGAGGAGTGTTATATATCACTGGAAAGCTCTCGACGAGACCTTTCCAATGATACCTCACTCGCCTCGAGATCTTACGTGGAGCTCCGTCCACGACCTAAAACGTCCCTGGAGCTCCAACACTTAGCAGTTTTTCCGAAAACCTGTGGTCCAGACCCAGGGTCGAACCCTGTGGTTCGTCTGCGTCTTGGACCCACGTCTCGGTCCCACGTCTCGGACCCACGTCTCAGACCTATGTCTGAGACTCATGTTTCAGCCCGTTCCCAGACTCGCCCCCTTAGGTCAGCGTTCGTCTGGGGTCCTCTTGGGGTAGGCCCTTATGTCCTAACCCAAGGTTCTAACCTTGGTTCAGAGAACCACTTAGGGTTCTTCTGATCCCGACTTCCCGGCCAAGCCGTTAAGTCCTACTCGCAGCGTTCACAACCTAGCGCAAGTCCGCTAAGGTTCTGTTGTTCGCGTCTGCGCCCGATCTTGAGAATGAGGGGCACGACATTTCCGAGGTATAACACTAGCAATCCACTCCTTACTCCTAAATTGTGAACCAGGTCTGATCCAATTTCTCAATCGTCTACTACCTTCTTTACGATACTCTGCTCTTGGGTCTTGTGTCCGCATCCTTTGACCTGGTTAGGGCTTTATCCAAATTTCATGCTTCATAGGCTGATTGTATTTGTACATATCTTCTCATTCATGTCAATCTATTTGTAATGACTTGAATAGGAAGACAGAACTATCCTAGGTAGAAACAACAGTCCTAAGCTCGTATTACCGTTCTCTCGTGTCGTAAGATTGTGACTACTGCTACCGGCTGCCGTGCATCTTCATCTCTGCCAGAATCTGATGCTATTGATTTGCATGGACCCATAGTGACATTTCTCTTCTATCCTCAAGCTTTGACCGTGCGACGATTATAGAACAAGATCTAAGACTCATCTTCCTCAATGTATGGAGTTTCTAAGTTCGTGCATCAAAGAAAACTCTTCGTCTTGTCTGTCCCTTACGGTGCATGATTCCTATTTCCTCGTGATGTCTCGTATTGAATCCTTTGCGGTGACTTCTAGAGTTTACAATGGTTTTCGCTATAACTGTCAATGGATTCAAAAGGTCGAAGTTCATTCGTAAGGCGCTTATGGCTACTAGCTGTGACTCTATCTTACGAGGTTCTGAACTAGAATCTTCTACTCGAGTGTATCCAGAGACTCTAAGACTCAGCCCGGTGGCTAGTTGAAATATTGATTTGTTCACATACCAACTTCAGTTGCTCATGAAGTCACTATTGCAGATGCATGCAACTTATGTCACATAGCACATAAGTCAAAGAGATCATTATCTCATGCATATGATATGCAAGCCTCAGCTCTGTTGAGCCATAACCATACTAGCTAATCTCTTCTCAAGTTGCTCGATCCTAATCACCATAACAATATAAGAGGTAATATCATGAGTATGGCCAATCTATACGTCTACCTCTAGCTCAACCACCTTCGTCTCTTTAAGCTCTTCCTCTCGTCCTTGATCTACACTTATCGTCAAGGTTCTCTCTTGCTAGAACTCTGAATGGAGATTAAAACATCGATCACTTGTGACCTTACTGATGAGAATGATCACATTATTTCATATTCTCTGAGATGTCCCAAGAGTCTCATGCTCACTACTCTATGGATACACTCTCTTGTGATGATCACCACCACAAGTCCAACAGGTAATACCAGTTTGTTGTTGACATGAGAATGAAAACGATAATGGTTGACGCTATCGGATCAATCTTGATCAAATCAAATGATTTTGGATGCATTGGAATTTTCTCTCCATAACGCTCCTACTGCACTCGTTGTGGTCATGAACCATCCATATAGACAATACCACAACTTCTGATGTAGATAAACAGACTCACTATGATAGAAATTTGATTGTCATTGCAAAATTTGGCAGCGCTTCTGCACCACCTCACCTCCAAACAACCCAAGAACTTACACATAGACCAATGATCAAAATAGAAATCAATTAGGATTTAAACACAACACTTTGCACTATGTACATCCGCAAAGATATCAATACATTTGTGCACTCTACAAATACCACTGATCACAATCCGTGGTTTGAAATCACTCAAATTAGACCTCGCGAGTCACGTCTTTTGAGTAATCTTTCACTATAATGTATTACAGTGTCATCGGCAATACAAAGATCACTCTAGTGAAACCAAACCTACTATGTGCATCAAAAAATATAGGTTACACTCACTCGGCCTATTTATCATAACCAAGAGCTTGAAGGTTCCACTCAAGAGAAGTGAGGCTTATAAGTCATACCTCACACTATACTCCCAAAGCTACGCATTCTGCTAACTAGCAAAGTTGTTACACATGGCATAACACATGGTCGAGATAATATAACAACAGACAGATAAATGCTTACAATGACTCGGCGTATGAATCATTGGAAAGAATGCTTGGATTATTAGAATGTGTAGATGCACTGGTTACATCTCAAGAAGACCATCAGAGTATCAAGATGTGAGACAATCTGGTAGCATACTCGATAATAAGGAGTTTGCAGTAGATAGTAAGAGTCAATTGAAAAGAGTGAAGTTGTGATTAAGTTGTCTGAGCATTGCAAGACATCCAGATCAGACAGACAACCTGTCTTAGAAGAGTTACATCTTGTAATAAGTCACACATACATTACTATTATTGTGCCCAATATTGCTCAACTAGATCACAAAAAGCAGCAAGATGATGTGTCATCTGATAAGAAAGTGCTCCATCCTAGATGTTTTTGAGCTTCAAGAGGTAATTTTGAGATGTTTGGCCCATAACGTTGAATCATGAGATAACAAGAAGATATATCTATGAGCGTTTAGATTATGAGTTAAAGATTTAGTAGTGGATCGTTACAATGCATAGATGCATTGGTTATAACTCAAGACGATCATAAGAGAATAAGGACGTCAGACAATCCGATAAGTAATATTTGATTGTAAGGAGTTTGCAGCAGATAGTAAGAGTCAATTGAAGGGAGTGAAGTTGTGATTAAACTTGTCTGAACATCGTAGGACATCAAGATAGACAAATGATATGCCTGATAAGACATCTCATAGTAAATCACACATACATTTATTAGTATTGTGCCAAGTGTTGCTTAGTTGGATCACAAAAGCAGCTAGATGATGTGTCATTTGGTAAGACAATGCTCCATCTTGGATGTTTTTTTTAGTTAAGAGGTAATTTTGAGGTGGTTTAAAGCATAAAGTTGAGTCATGAGACCACAAGAAGATATATCTATGAGAGAGTTGGTCTGTAAGTGAGTAAGTGGGTAAGAGAAATATTTAGAAAGAGATATAATAATCATTTCTCGTGATTATTTCAAGTTAGCAGTTAGATCCTAGCAAGTTAATCTCAATCCTCTAAGGGAACAATATGTTTTATGCTATTTACGATATTAAAGAGAAACTTTAACCCTTACAATTTATTACAATGGTGTTCTTAAGACAAAAGGTATCATTAAGAGCACTTGATGATAGCCGTTACATGATCATCGCAGATCTTGGTCACTAACATCTGACTACTTCATACTATCGTCCTGTTGTCTGTCGTCGTTTGTACGTCTTTGTTGTGGAAGGTCACCTCTTTAGTAAAAAACATTACTTGACGGAGTGTCAAAAGAGTCAAAATAACCAGTATACTCGGTTTTCTTGCAATGCCTTTCTCAAGAAACCCCGCTCTCTTTGGTCGAAGACACTCATGTGTGAAGTTCTAGAAGGTCTCGAATTAACAAAACTTTGTATCCACAGTTTTCAGTTACATGATTAATCTAGTATATGATTCAGCGAATCAAGAGAGCTGCTTGTTATCCAACATACACACAATAAGTCATCATCTCATACAAACAATACCCTTATCTCGTTGATGGACAGAGGACACTGAAGTCTAGACAGAGTACGAACTGTATACACAACAAGTAAAGCATCACTACTGAACATACGAGTTACAACAAGAGTTCTCTGGTTCATTAACTATGTGAGGAGAACAATTCAAACGAACTGTGGTCTCTTCTAAACATATTCCTAGTGTCTAACTCCCAACTCCACAGATGCAAGATCACCACCGGCATTTTAACCACAAGAGACCTTACGCACCTTGACACTCCGCAGCCTAGACAGACTAGGAGAAGCAGATGGTGTGATGGCAACCTATTAAAACTAACAATCTGACAAGCCGTCTAATGAGTTTACTAAGGGAGCCTCTCCTTCATTTTGCTTCCATCGTCTATTACTTCTTTAGCAACGCTACTACTCTCTAGATATTACACTTTTCATAACTGCAAGACGTTTTTTGTTTTTTCCGCTAAAGATAAAATATATAATTGTAACTCCTCTATAAATACAAAGTGCATTTATGGGTGAGCGTCTTGGGGGTAAGAATTATGGGTAAGAATTGCACAAAATGTTTTGTGTAAATGTTTTTGCAATCTTTTATAAGTGTAATTTGTTAGAAAATTTTACTTCTCCAGACGTGAAAACCTTACGAAAATGCAACCTAAAATACCACTCCAACCCTCTTCCACGTAAAGAGAGAGACTGTATGTTCATATATAACTATGTTCAACCAATACTTTTAACGTAATTTAACTAGTCTCTCCACATACTTCTCGCCACAATGCACAATAACGCATACTTGATCCAACGGACCACCCCTGTGTACTTCCTTGCATATTCACCTCTTCTAAATTCGGAAGACGAGAATATACAAGGGAGTTTAATTTATCATCTAACCTTTCTGACGAAAAAGATTAGGTGATAATTAAACCTGATACATAAAGTATTTTCTGATAGGACTGCAGCTCGGTCATATAGTCTTTGCAGCGTGCCACAATCCACACTCCTTATAGTTTCACTCTGGATGATCTGACATATACTCTGTAGTTAATATATAATATATAAATATACTTTTATATATAAGTATTAAATATTTTTCATTAAAATATTTTTAGAATTTTCATTAGCATCCTTCACTGTTGTGTCAGGTCCAATGAAGCTTGAGGATATTTTATTTTTTTCTACTTTTATATTTTTTCTCCACAGGACCAAAAATGCACTTTGGATACATATATATTTATCTATAAACTTGAGAATAGTATATATATCATTTAAATCTAGACGTTCTGATCGGGAGGGTTTTGACATTTTCGCAGCACACAAGCTATTATGGACTGAAGTAGACTCCGTCATCAAGCTGCACGACTGGCACACGTAAGTTTAACCGTGATAAATCATATCAGATCTTTAAGGAAAACGATCATGTGCCGGGCAATAGGCCTCGACTTTCGGAAATAATTTGTTTGGATCGGAATCCTCTTGCGTCCCGACCGTAAACTCAAAGTTTCCTTGCAAGTACTTGTAGATTCTGCTTTTTGCCGTTAAAGTTTTTGTGCCCCGGTAGTATTTCTGTTATTCTTGTACTCTGGAAACTTCTTTGAAATGATCAGTTCACACCGTAGTTTATGACTCCTTCGCATCGCTTATTGATTTTGATATAGAAAGACTATATTTTTCGAGAATGCATCTCGAGCGCATTGCGGAAAGAACGTGTACAAAAGACAGGTGCAAAAATAGAGTGAAAATCGTGGAGATCGATTCGTTCTTTTTTAATGTGTCGTGTGTGCTTTGTCTTATCCCAAAGTAATATTTCCAGTCTGAAAAGAAAAATATGCATACTTTCCATACTTTGGTAAAATTTCCATAATCTACCTATGAAGTATGCCTTAAACTTCAAGGAACTTTGGACCTTTTTTTTACCAGAGAATATATAAATTTCATATTAAAGTAATATCAAACTATGAAATGATAAGTGAATCGAGAGTTACAGGCAGATCTAAACATAACCTATAACTATAATACATTAACACGCCCTCTAATTGATGATTTTCCAAGAGTTTTGTATGTGAGGAAACTTCAAACTTTTCTGAGGAAACTTGAATTCTATCTGTAAGGACTTGAGACATCATTTAAACTTCAAGCAGGATTTAAACCAGTAAACTTCCAACTGCGGCATGAAGTCCACGCCCCCTCTAGAGTACATACTACATACATGTCTCTATTCCAGAGAAGTTTCCAAAGTCCCATAGGCGAAAATCCAGCAAATATGAAAGTTTCAAGCTTTCTCAAATAACGTCGGACAGGCGGAGGTATAGAGCTGCAAGAACCAAACACAGGAATCGAAATTCGGACTCGGATCCGGGTTAATGTATGAATGTCTATATTCCATTGAGAACTATTCCAAACTCTCATCTTCCCAAAGGATCCTATACATGCTTCAAGCTGTTCGGATGGATAGAGTTCTAGATAGAAAATACTCTCTCGCTAATTACAATCAGAACACACATAATAAGGACAACGTTGGTCAAATTTCCGATATTCATCCTCATAAACCGAATCCTCGTACAAGTAAATGAATGAACATCTTATTCGACTTGCAGATCTACAGTAAATCTATTAGTTTCGAAAGTCACTTTGAAGGTTAGACTGGTGTCCGTCAGTTTCAAAACTACGATCCTGTCCATAGAAGTCGTAAACAGTCTCTCTTTCTCTCGCACCCCTGGTATCCTCCTCCGGTACCCGGTAGATGTCATTCGGTACTCAGTATAGGTTAACTGTTACCAGTAAACACACCTCACCCGGACTTGGAATGACTACATAGTTCTGGAACGTTATTTTCATAACGCTGATCTCCCTGTATGGAGCTCGAACTGTACTATGACTAACAACCCATACGTAAGCAAATATTTCTGGTAGCTACCCTATAACATATAACACATACATACAACACTATATTACTCGGGAGTAAGGTTCCGAATCTCAAGCAATTGTATACCAAAATGATCTTAGTAGGTACCAATAAATGCTTTATAATAACTCTAAAGTTTTCAAAAAATCTATCGGTAGAGGATCTCTCATGGGTGATCTCACCTCACTCCTGCATGTAAGCCAGTGCACTAGAGTCGTGTATCTAGATCTAGGAGGAGGGGGATATGGACAACGTATCTTTAGTGATAATACCGAATCATTGTACCTTGGTAAAAGATCCGTCCTCAGGAGTATATCTACTTTAGTATACTTATATATTACTCTACCCTATCCTCCTAAAGTCTTACAGATCCTATAAATAAACTTGACGGGCTCAGGTTCCAAGCTAGATCTACTTATCCCGAGATTGCCATTCTTAGCGGTAGGTATGGTATTTCCTATCATGACTTTATAATACTGTGTAATCTACAAGTACAACTACGATCATGATCCTAACATATATCCTAAGTAAACAAGAAGCACTTTCACACGTTTCAATTCATCAAACAGTGTCGCTTATCGAGAGAACTTATGATATATGAGAGGATCAACGAAGTTGCAGTACAAACCTCAGCTGTTGTCGGTTGTGGTATCTCTGGTGGAGGATTCGTCCATAGTAGATGAACTCTCGATGGAGCTTGAATATTAGGTTCGCTACTCTAGGAGTGGCACGAGTTGGGGATATCCGAAGAGGACTTCACTCCTTATGGTATCGTCATACCTCCGTATCCAACTCCTGGTTCTCTGTTCGGAACCGAGTCATCTTTCGATTGAGAATCTCATTCTCATCTTGAGATTTCACCAAGCAACGTGTCAAATCACTCTTCATCTGACATGTCTCATTCCACTCCTCGTAGATTGTAGGATCAAGCTGTACATCGTATCCAACTTTTGCTGCAACTGATTCAACTCTTTTCTCTCAGCTTATGTATCGTCTACAAGGTCTAACAGAATCTAGAGCTCAACTTGTTGAGCCTAGCTTGTTCTTGGTCACGGCCGTTTAGACACAATCTGATCTGAACCTTGGGGGGTTCACTAGTTAATTTCGTTAAACGTAAGTGCAAGTAGAATATGATTATTTGTGTTTAGAAAAGGAAATTTTTAAAGCTCATTTTTATGAAAATAAGACATTTTATGTCTTCTTTGGAGTTTTAAAATAAAAGAAGGTTCTGAAAAATCCAGTTAGCTCTCGAGGAGCTTCTGGATCAAGAGACACCTTCAATGCTATCTCCATAGCTTATTCTTTAGTCGTCGTCACTGTCCTTTGTTCGACAACGAGAGTTTCGTCTCTTCTTGTTGTTCAATTGTCGGTTTAACCTCGGAAGGTCGTACATCATTAGTCAGGTTGATAGCCACGTCATCTTCATGGCTGACCTCTTAAGTGGCTCGACTTTCATTATCTCCTCATCGTCATCCAATAGCGGTTGTGTATGCGAGATTTTGATCTGCTCTGTGTCTGAAATCAAGATCCATTGGTGACGAGTAGACTCTTCTTTGGAGTTTGAAGATTCAACTACTCTGGGTCGTCAAGGTGGCTTACCAGCATCCGGATTGATTGTCAGCAACCTTGTCGGTCCGGGAGAGAGATTCTTCTTGAGACATTTTGACGTCTTCGAGCTTACTCCTTCTTCTATCGGATAATGGTATTTGGTACTACCGTATATACTAGGAGGGTTCCAATACCACTTTTCTTGCTGTCGGTCTCTCCGGGACACTTCTTCTTGTCATCAGTGGCTATGGAGCTCGACTTTCGGACTTCAGACCAAGATTTAAAGGTTGGTGTTTTACTTATGTATCTCAATCCTCTTTGGTCTTTTGCTTCCATCCGGTGTCATGATGTGAATCATTTCACATAGTAAATGATTCACCTCTCAACTAAGAGTTAGCCTTTCAGAGTGAAGTTAAGACCTCATAGAAGTCGATTCTCGAGGGTGTTATATATTTTGAGTCCTAGTAGATTTTGTTTTACCATGTTGATAGAGTTAAAGCTCATGGGTTGTACTTACGTGTTGCCCATGCACGCTTTTTAGCTGGTTTAAGTTTACTTTCAGGGCTGCGTGTCATTTTAGATAGTTTAAGATTTACGCTGACACTTTAGGAAACTTGACGTGGTAGCTTATGAGTGGAATTAAGTTACCACATGGTTTAAGGCACAAAAGGACAACCAATTGGAGCTATGAACTCCCATTGGTTCATTTTTGTCTTTTGTAAAACTCTAAATTTAGAAACAGAGATCTAAAGAAGAGTTTGAGCATTTGGTGAGGACACTGTGAAATCTGAGAATATAGGAAGATAGAGCTCGTCGTGCCAAGCACTATCAGTGACATTCTTGATCGATTTGGATCAATAAAGAAGGAATTATGTCAATTTGAAGTTCGAGTTGAGTCAGAATTGCATCACTTTTGTTGATTTTGAGATTTTTAGTGTCAATTGCAGCAGAATTGAGGAAATCGCTTCAAACCTTCGTGGTTGCATTCACTGTCAGCGAGGTACGACTGTCCAAAAGTTTCAAGTCATTTGAGTGAGTGAGTAATTCAGGATGACCGCTGAAGCAGAGGGGGTCTGAAGAGCCCTTAATCTAGAGCAGCAACTTCAAAGAACGATCTGGAGAACGGTGTACAATCAGGAGTCCCAACTTCACAGGGGTGTTCACCATCCTGTAGACTCCAAATCCTGTAAGAATCTTTGAAATTGATCGAGCTAATTTTCTATTGTAAGTCAAAATAGCTGTCTGAGTACCAGAAATTGCCGCAATATCTTTGCCCAGAACTTTTCTGTCCATATCTCGGTGCCAGAATTTGATCTCAAGCTGAAACTTCGTGTGTGTGCTCAGTGGGACCTCTTTTACAGGAGAAGTTTAGAAGTCTAAACCTTCACATACTTCTCAATCCTGGGTGTCAAAGTTCGCCGTCTGATCTTATCATTGCTAGTTAAGCCTGAACTTTGCTTCCTGAACATATCAGAAGAGACAAGAGACATGTATGAGTGTTTTACAGTGTCACCTTGCCACTTGAAGCCTATCCTTTGAGTAAACCAGCCACAGCTAGAAGCCTAATGCTTCCCTGAGTAAACGTATCACAGCCTTCACGGTCATAACACAGCCAGAAGGTTCCGCCCTTCTCAAGAAAACTCTCACCTTGACATCTGGTGCTTCCACTGAGAGATCTTGGGGTGATTGATCGCGGAGGTTGAGATTCTGATACAAAGAAGAGATGGATCGCAAGAGCGGAGCTACTGCTGCTGCCTCTGGAGCTGGAGCATCATGCCCAGACCAGATGCAAATGTCGCTGTAGAAGACGTAGGTGCAGCTGACGGTGCAATAGTAGACAAGATCTTGAAGACGCTTGAGTTCCTCGGACCATCCTCACCGAGAGAAACTTTTTTATTTTTTATTTTTTATCAATTTTTTTAATTTTTTGACAAGATCAACAAACGCCTTATGATCCATGACGAACCATACTTGAGAAGCGAGAAGATGATGGTGGAACTTCTTGACAACATAAATAATGACTAATACTTTTTTTTGATAATTGAGTAATTACGTCTTGTGGGGTCAGTTTATGACTAGGGTAAGTGATGGTTGATCAATTTTATCATCTTTCGAATCACCCCTAGCGCATTTTTTGATGCGTCAGAATGGATATGAAAAGACTTTTTCTAGTCCGGCATGACAAGAATGGACACCTTGGTCAATGCTTATCGAAGTAGTCTAAAGATCATATCGTGATCAATATCTCATGTAAATTCAATATCATGAGGTAAGACAAAAAGAGTAGGATTGCACCTTTTGCAAAATCCTTGATGAATCGACAATAGAACCCAACAACGTCAAGAAAAACCTGAACCTCTTTGATTTTGTTGGGAGTCTCCACTTGGGGGATTATGGTAATCTTTGTTGGATGCGGGAGAAGACCATCTTTACATATGATGTGATCTAGTATGGAACCAGAAGTGACCGTAAAGACACATTTCTCAAGATTAAGACTAATCTGGTAATGTGGACAACTATCGAAACAAGCTTTGAGGTGGTCTAAATGTTTAGACGTAGCTCATACACGATAAAGTCATCTCGATAGATCTGCATGAATTTGTTGAGATGATCTCGAAAAGCTGTAGAGACCACCGTTGAAACATTATAGATGCATTTTTTCAGCCCAAAATGCATCATCATGTACGTGAATTCTCCCCGTTTTGTGATAAAGATAATATTTTCTCGGTCTTTTTCTGCCATAGAGACCTGATTATATCTACTAAATCCATCCCTGAAGGAATACATCTCCTTACCCGCAACTGCATTAAATCAATGTAGGATAATTATAACGTATATGTATTAGTGCTAACATTGAGTTTTCGATAATCAATGCAAATATGAAGCTTCTAATTTTACTAAGGGATAACCACAATAGGTGTCAAACAGGTGTCTCAACGAGATAGATAAAATGAGCTTTGAGAAGTTTATCTAACTCGGTTTTGACTTTATCGGTATAGTTCATATTCATCCGGTATCGTTGGTTACGTATTAGACGTACATTGGGTAGTAGTTCGATTTGATGTTCTGCTATCTCCTAGGGGATACCTTTCATGTCACTATACTCCCATGCAAAGATATCACAATATTCCTTTAATAGCTGATCTAATCCGAACTCGAACTAAGTATCTCGAATGTTATCTCCAATGCACACATTACGCTGTCGCGATGTGACACGACTCACATGTGAATTTAGCATAGAACTTCGTATTGTATTTTTTTATGTTTCATAAACTTTTTCATGTAACTCGTCTGACAATGTACTAGATGTCACATTCACGTTATTTGAGATATGAGATCTTATGATAAAGAGACGTGCCAGCTCAATGGTATGTGGACATTCACGTGAGTGGCTCTTGTTATCAAGTTTAGGTATAAGATAGAAGATCGTGAGGGTATTCTTTCTTGCTTGGTATTTTAGAGTGTTTCTTAGTGTCTTACATGAAGGGTGAAGAGCTACAAGAGTTATATTTATGGATAGAGGATTGATCCGAGTTCTAGATCTTATCAAACTTCATTACATCCATCGCGATCACTTTTGATTCGTTGCTTACTTTGGTGAAGAGTTCATGAGGAGGGTGATGGACTCACTTACACCGATGATCTCACCGATTGTCACATACATGAGAATTGGGACCTAACTGTGTACATCTTATGACGGATGAATGAACCTGAACTTCCAACCAACGTCCCTTTCAATGTTGGATTGATATCTGATGTCACTATCGGTGGAAGATCAACCATCATGCATGGATCATGAGGAACTTTGATGAGGAATATTGTAATCATGTGATGACTTCCTCATTTTCTTTTGTCATATCTTTCATCGTAGATCGATTCAAGGTCATTATCTTGACTTTGTATTGAATCTCGTGTATTTTCATATTATTGTTATCTCTATCGCTCAGCGAGGGTGATTATCTTATGTTAAGGTTGAGGTCTGATGTATTTTAGTTCAAACTTTGAAGGTGAGATAGTGTTTCAGGGTTACAACTCGATATATAGTGCCAATCTTCTTTCTCACTGGTCTGGTTTTTATCAATCAAATTCATTCAAGTTCTAAGGACGGTTTTGGAGTTTCGGAGGACTTCTCAAAGGTCACTTAAGAACTGTCATGTCTCGTTGGAAAGCTCTCAAGCTGGGCTATAATCTTGAAGAAAAGATCGATCAATTTAGAATTATGATTGTGGAGTTATGATTATTCAAAGTTAAAGGGTAAAATCAATAGCCATGAGTCATGTTTCTGAGTGCCTTGGGAGTTTGAAAGATGATCTTTCCATATTGTCAAGGGGATTGGATAGTTGACTCCGTGTTGGTTGCAATGATGTAAAATAGTCCTACATTTGGGTTGGATTTGATCTCGAAATGGTCGATTGAGGTTGGCTGTAACAGTTGTGAGATAGAAGTAAAACCGTTTTGTTTGGATTCAAGGATTAAGTTGTTTCATGAGCAAGGGATCAAATATCTAAGTGAAAATTTCCAAGATTGGAGTGTGCCCTATCAACTTACAACTTGTGAACATTTTGATAAGAGAAAATGTTGAGGTCGTGGATTTTAGCCACCGGGGTCTGTAAAGCTCATAAGTCAACAGACAAAAGACTTGGTCCATCTCGAGCAACTGGTTTGGGGCTTGAAGCTGAACTTTCAAAGAGTAGTAGTGAGGGGTCACTACTACTCTTTGAACTTCACTTTCTTGTGAAGTTTGAGCTCAGTTGGAAGTTTGAGGTGGGAGAAATAGTTTGCTGAAGTTCAGATTATAACATGGTGGGTTTTGAAGAGTGATTTCACATACATCTCTTGGTTAGCTTTTGAACAAATGACTTGAGGATTGGAGGTGGAACTTCTTGGAGATGCTAGAAGTGAGACAAGGAAGCTATGTTGTGAATTTGGCACAGAGATCATAATCAGAGAAGGTGTTACACTATATCAAAGTTGCTGATTGAAAATCTCTAACTGCAGGATACCGTTGTCTTCGGTGGCACGCCCCAAGATCACTGGTTGCTTGTACGTGCATGCCTTATCTTGTTGGAAGCTCTAGAAGATAAGCTTTCTAGTGGTATGTTGCATGCTTAGTTTAGAGCTTGTTTGATCATCACAAAACTTAGATTAAACATGCAGGTCAGGAAAAAAGATTAAGACATTTCGCGTTATAAGTATTAGAAATGGTCAATTTTGATCTATTGTGATAAGAGTTACCTTGATCCAATCAGTTTGTTACTAGTATCCTTGGAAAGCTTGTATAGTATGCTATCCATTGTTGTAAGGTTCACCTTGAATAGAGCTCATATCAGGGAACCGTATAACGTCAAAACTGAGCATTTTCGATAATTTGTCAAGGAAAAATAATGAAGAGGATATTGCTAGTGCACAAGCCTTCCTAAGGGATTGTTTGAAGGTGCTTCTGATCTAAAGCATATGTTTATCATGTATGAATCTTTCCTGTACTTACAAGAAGATAGAATGCCAAGTTCTGTTATGTGGTGCACGTGTGTTACACTTAAGGTCATGTTAGGTTAGTAGAAACTAAGACAAAGTCTTATAGATTGGGTAGTGAGGGCACTAGGATTTTATCGAGTTGGTCTAAGATCTTGCCGTATCTCTCTACAGTCAGATATCACATGTATTCTCAGATCAAACTTCACGCTCTACGACACTTAGATTCTCAATTGCTCCCAAATTGATGTCCTTGATTTCTTCTTCTTTCGGAACACTCCAGGCTAGAATCTCCTTCCTCTTAACACCTTCAATAGCAGAGAGTTGACTCAAGATAATGGGTTTCGAGATCGTCTAAAACCATTTTGACATCGCATCATCCATCAGATTATCCACAGATCTCGCAGAGATCACAATGATACACTGAATTGACATCCGTCCGGACTCTTCATCTGTTCTCAAAAGGGATATCTTGGCAGACTTTTTTTACATGGTTTCGAAATCGTTGCTAGATTGATTTTAGCTACCAAGATCACCATCGGGTGGTCTCTGAACCACTCTTCTTTCTGCTGGTCATCTAGACCTTCCTTCCAATCCATTCCTTCAAGAGTTCGTGGTCGATCATGGATTACACCTGCCGGATCTTGAGTTTGAATTGGAGCTTTTTTATCATTGACTCAAATGATTAATGTATTGGAAGCTCAATCATGAGACAGTCGTGCAGCTCCGATCCATGACCTACCCCACAAACGATTCGTTCTTCTCCTCTCCACTCATGGTATGACTGGAAGGTTGATGACAAACCTCAAGCCAACAGTTATTACCAGAACTTCACGTAGAATACCTTTGGGTCAAATCTTTTGTCGATCAGTCATACCTATCTAGAAAGATGCCAGGTGGAGAGTATGATACCCAATCCATTGCTGTAGTTTTTCACTAATGAGATTCATCCCAACTCCCTCATCTACTAACATTGCCGATATTTCCTTCTCATATATTATCACTTGGATGAACGAGCTATTCATATCCGCCTCCATTCGGTGAACCGTAGGTATGATTATTCGAGATGTTGCGGACTGAGGTGAACTAGGACTAGTAGAGGTCTGTTTCAACAGTAAAGTACAACACAAAGGCGCTATTATCGATAACTCCATAACTGATATTGAAATTTGGATGTTAGCAACCCGTTTATCAATTTCTTCAAAGAGCATTAGCTCGATCGCCTGCACCGTAGATCTTCATGAACCAAAAGTATTGTTTCAGATACGGTTGATTTTACCAAATTGCTTGATGCAACATCTCGGCATCCGCTTATACTTGATGGAATAAATCAGTGAATGTACGGGTCTCCTCCTTTCGTTCTTCCCACGTGTTAGTCATTATCTTTCCAGCTTCCTTCCCTTCATCTCATCCTACCGCCATCTCAACATCCTTGCAATTCTCACTGTTGGGGTGGTTATTGAGATTGCTCGGTAATGAATTTCTGATAGAAGAAATTTTATTCAATGACGTCGTGTTGTTGAGAGCTTGATTTCTCTGATATCGACCTGCTATCTTCTGACTCCTTCCATAGGGCTTGCTCTGAGTCCTTGATTGATCCGGTAAGGCTAACAATGATGAAGGAGGTGATAAGGGAGTAAGGTCATCTTTTTTTTCTTGTCCCTGCATCTCCAGATATTGAGCACTTATACATATACTAGGCATTCTTGATAGGGTAGCTTGTCCCTGCATTGACAGTACGCTGTCGTGTTGTACATGGGTCTGTACAATGAAAACTAGTTGCAAAGAGATCTTTTCTTTGTTGTGTAAAAGAAGCTGCCCTGTAGCTTATCAAGCTGGGCAGGAGCTAAGCTGGGGTGGTGCTTGACAAGCTGCCCCCTAGCTTGGGTTGAAATATCACCCTAAAGAGGGCGAAAGTTCCCAGAATGTAGAGCTCGTCGAGGAGAGCGACGTCATACTTATAGTTTTGACAGAAAGTGCTTTAAGTAATAGTTAGCACGTGTTTTAAACTAAGAAATATGCGATAGAGGAAAATCTGTCGATTCTGACTCGTGACTCGAACTCAGAATCTGATTGTGTGAGTGTGTAGGTGTTCACAAATACTATAGTTTTGACTCTTTACTCGTTTAAAACGGAGTTGTATAGAGAAGTTAGCGTACAGAAAGCTAGTAAAGACCTTACATGAAGATTTCCTTAGTAAAGCATATGTAGAGACTGTAAAAGCTTTTTGAACGGAACCAAAGGCCATCCCAATGATAGGGCGCCTGCCTAGGAGGGAAGTGGTCTCAGGATCAATCTCTCCTGGCCTCTGGTTCCTATTCTGGCATGTTGGCCTCCCGGATGGGAGTCTATGTTGGGTATGCAGCCATGTCCTGTATACCTAAGGGTGGGAGATCGGTATCTCTCTTAATCGTGGGCTTCTTGGCGTAAGCCTCCGCATGCCATCCTGAATATACTATGGGAGATACCTGGTGCGCATATGGGGGGCTGTAAGCCATGTGAGGCAGCCTCATAAGTGTTAGGGCTTCGGCCTACATTGGATGGCTTGTAGTATATTCATGATGGCATCAAGATGACATCAAGAGCATAGGAAACTTTTGTTAATTTGTTAAATAACCATCGAGTCAGCTTAAGATGGGGAATGAGATTGTGAGAACCTTTATTAGTGAAGAGGTAGAGTTTGTGGAGACAACTGTGAAACTTGTATTAAAAAGGGGCCAAACTTGTAAATAAAGCTTTGTACGCATAAGGACAGCAGGGGGGCAGCTTAAGCTAGGGCCCTGCTTCTGATAAGTGACTGCGCTTATAAGGACAGCAAGGGGGCAGCTTAAGCTGGGGCCTTAAAACTTTAGGTTAAATACTGCGGCGGCTGAAGATCGGGGACACTTTTCAAAGGAGTTTTCTGAGAGAACTGAAGCGGAAGGAGGAGGATTAGGGATTGGGGGTTGAGGACACGCAGGAGAAGCTAGGAGGCTGGAGAAGGTCAAATTGCTCACAGATTGAATTGGGAGAGCATCGTAAGAGAGAGAGGCAGGAGTTTTAGGCTTGGACGTTGTTTAAATAAACTGTTCTGGGGAGGAATTACTCTCAGGAGATAGTTCTATTGAGAGAGATCGTTTGGAAATCTACAGGGGACTTTTGATCGACGTTGGATCAGATTTCTGAGAGTTTCAGTTGGGGCAAGGAGAGGAATAAGATTCAGGGGCCTGAATTTCTCTATTAGGTTCGGATTGAGACGTACTGGGTAGACTTTTGGCTTGACGGGTGAAGAGAGGTGCGCAGGAGAGGAAGAGCGAGATTTTCTGTACAGTTGGAGAAATTGGTGGTGCAGACGACACTGTAATAAAGTTAATTGAATCTTGAGAGACCTATCTGTGTATCCAAGGTGTGTTTGAGTGCTTGTTATTGTAATTGGTGGACACAAGAAGAAGGGTTTTGAAGATCTCATCGTCAGCGGCTACTTGTTTTTCTCTTCTGATCGTTTTCTTGGATCGATCACAGTCAGGAGGTTCGCCCTTCCCAAGAAAGACTCTCGCTCTGACATCTGGTGCTTCCACTGAGAGAAATTGGGGTGATCGATTTGGAGAATTGGCTAGATTGGGTTGAAAATGGATCACAGTGCTGCTGTACAAGGGGTGGCTACTGCTCAAGGTGCTCATGTTCAAGGGACTCCTGGTGAGGATGGAGTTGGTTCTCAAGGAGGACCTACGGTGGTTCCAACAGCAGCAGCACAACCTGCCATAGACACATCTCAGATTGTTCAGACGTTGGCTGCCTTGATTCAACAACAGCTTGCAGTTGGAGGAGGTGAGCAGAAATCCACGAAGACGTTACAAGCAGTTGTTGGTCGATGTGGACGATTTGATGGGAGAGATGTTACTAGGTACCTGCGGGAGTATGTAGGTGAGATGGAGTTGGTCAAGGCACCTGAAGTGGAGGTAATTCTAAGCTTTGAATTGATTGTTGTTCCTGAACTGAGAGAGAAGGTTACGGATTTACAGAGAAGACATTTAGGTGGGTGGACTCTATTTGAACGGGCACTGAGAGAAGAGTTTCTAGAAGAGGACTCTGAAAGAGTCACCAGAAGAACTCTAATGGATTGGATAGAGCGTCAGCCTGGACGTTCCATGGGATTGAATGAAGTGATCCGTGAATTTGGGAAGAGGTATTCTCAGCTTTCTGGTCTAGAGAAGTTGACGTTGGATGCTAGGAAGACAGAGTTGTTCTTAGGGGCTCTGGATGAGTTCACCGCAGATAGGCTTTGTTTCATGTTGGCTGATCGAGGGGCTGAAGGGGGAGTTACATCTGATTGGAAGAGAGTGGAAGAAGCAGTATCCACCCTTGCTAGGCAACGTCGTGGTAGGATGATGTTGCAGCTAGAGACCTTGCCAGAGCAAAGACTAGCTCCTCCAGTTCATATAGCTCCTCCTACAATACCTCATGCACCCATAGTGATTCCTCAAGCACCTGCAGTACCTATCCCAGCACAGAGAGGACCTAGACAGCAGCATCGACCTGTGGAGAACCGAAATCAACATAACTTGATAGAAGAACTCACTCAACAGCTGAGAGATTTGAGGGTTGAGATGGCAGACCTGAGGAGAGACCAACGACCTGTTGCACCAGGTGCTCGACTTGTAGGAGGAACCTTTACCAGAAGATGTATTTGGTGCGATAGCCCAGATCATCTTAGAGGAGACTGTCAAGACTTGGCGGTTGTCTTGCGGGAGGGCGTAGTCAATTATCAGAATAACAGGCTGTATTTAACCGCCATGGGGCAGCCTCTTAACACGTATTTTGGGAGAGGAGGAATGAGGAGTTCTCTTCCAGCACTTACTGGCGCGAATACTACAGCGATGACTGCGGATTCTGCAGAGGCTGATGTGTATACAGGGAAGGTTGAGGTGCGCGCTAATCCAACTATGGTTGAGCAGGCTAATGAGGTCTCAGTTGAAATGATGAAGAGAGGTGCAGAAAGCATTAGGAGAGCTACTGGGTGGAGAGATCCAATAGATGCAACTTCTATTCGAGCTTTTTTAGAAGCAAGTAGCGAACAAGATGCTATGGTGGAAGACAAGAAAAGACGAGATGCTTCCGACCTAGACGCAGGGTTACCAGACGACGATGATCGTCGGAGAGTTACAAGAAGGAGAGCAGCAGAACCATCGCCAACTATACCAACTGGAAGGTCTCCTGCTGTAGAGGATATGCCATCTACCTCTACAGCACCACCACCTACAGTAGATCCTATGGAAGATGTACATGATTTATCACAAGAGCCTACTGCTACGGATAGAGTGCGGGGGAAAAGGTTTACAGCACAGGAGAAGGGAAAGCTCTAGCTTACAAGTTGACGGTAGACATCGAAACAGCAACAGATTTACGTGCTATTCTGGAGCAACGCATTTTGGATGCTAGAGTTGAGTTTACTCTTCGCGAGGTACTAGGTATCGCCAAGAGAGAGTTTCATGAATTGATAATCGACATCATGAAGAGAAAGAGACAGGTATTGACTGAACAAGTAGGCAGTCAGATGGTTGGTGTGGTAGATGCTATTGGTGTTGATGGATTCAGAGATGATGAATATGAAGTATGGGTTGCTGGTCCTGCTGTTATTGAGAACGAAGACAAAGAGTTTGAGGAGGATAGGTCAAGCGCAGACAGCGATTTCAAGGAAAAGCACTGGGCAAGAGCGACAACTGAGACGCAGGTTCGACTTGGGAGACTTTCTGAGCTAGTACCTGCACTTGTGGATCACGGGTCGGAGATCAACATCATTTCCAAGGAGGTGTATGAAAAGGGACAGTGGCCAATCGAAAGGAATCATGGTTGGGTACTTCGAGCTGCAAATAACCAAAAGGGTGAGTTATATGGAGCCTGTCCCAATATACGTGTAAGGATTGGGGATGTAGAGGTTGATACAACATTTCTTTGTACAGTCGTCTGCCTCCTATCTTGTCATACTGGGCCAACCATACATCACCGCTGTTCGAATGGAGACAAAGGTGATGAATGATGGGTCTCATTATGCTAGAGTTCGGAGTCCTGATGATAAGTACTCAGTGCAGTTTTTGACGGTTCGTTCAAGACATGAGCGGAACCGACAAACCCTTAGAGATTCTCAAACCAAGAGATGTAAGGGTTTTTGCAGTCCACTCCTGTAGAGCGGGAAGACAGGGATGTAGAACCTGCTGTTGAGGTCCCGTTAGAGTTGGAAGCGAGACATGTACAAAAGTCTGGAGACAAGTGTGGTGTACAGAGTTGGCAGTCTGGATTGCTGATGTTTGAGGCAGATGGGTGGAGTCAGTTTACAAGAGTTGAAGATATGGAGGAAAATACAAAAAGATGGATGGTGAAACAGGTATCAAAGTTGTGGTGTGTAGGGGTTCTATCTGAAGACGAAGTGGTTTCTGGTTTGTTTGAAGAGTTTATGTCTGTACAGTCAGTTGTTGGTTGGTTAGACAATGTGAGTGGATTGATGGAAGAGGAAAATAGTGTGGCGCTGATCCTTATCCACTCTCGACGCCTATATGAGGAGATTACTACATACGTGCAGTTCTTTCCTCATCCGATGCAGAATAATGAGGGGAGAGAAGCAAGTTGTTGATGTGCACTCCCTCAGGAAGTAGACGTCCATGCGAAGTACAAATCTGTACTGAGGAAGGTAAGACCGGTAGCAGCTCAACTACCTGTTAACTCCTAGCAGCAAGTACAGTTAGTGGGGACTGAGCCTATATTGCGTGATCATAGACGAATAGGGCATCGGTTTACTGAGGAGACATTGAAGGAGCTCCAGATAGGAGGGGGTGAATTCTTGACTGAGGTCGAGAAGATAGTGTTTGAACAGATGGTAGTAAAGCATGGTAAAGCATTCTCTTTTTCAGCAGAGGAGATAGGTTGTGTGGACCCACAGGTTATAGCGCCTATGGTTATATTCACAATCCCTCATGTGCCTTGGGACTTGAAACTGATCCCAGTTCCTCGTGCTTTGTTCCCTAAACTCATCGAGTTGTTGAAGGAGAAGGTACAGATAGGGATACTTGAGCCGTCTATGGGGCCATATTCTAGCAGGTGGTTCACTGTGCTCAAGAAGTCAGGAGCTTTGTGTTTTATTCAAGACCTACAGCCTGCGAATAACGTAACCATTCGTAACGTTGGGACGGGTCCTGTGATTGAAGAGGTAGCAGAGGCATTTGCAGGGAGAGCTATCTATTCAATAGGAGATCTATATTCTGGTTATGATCAGTTCCAGCTGGCTGTGGAGAGTAGAGATTTAACTACTATGCGTACGTCCCTGAGATTGATGCGGATGTGTACTCTTCCACAAGGAGCAACGAACTCGATGGCTCATATGCAGAATGCGATGCACAAGGTACTAAGGGAGTTTGTGCCTGATGTTACCATTCCATTTCTAGACGATATTCCTATAAAGGACTCCGCGATTGAAGACAAGGATGAAGCAGTACTTGCGAATGGGTGTAGAAGGTTTGTTGCGGATCATATCAGGGATGTAGAACGTATCTTGACTCGCTTGGAGGAGGTACATCTCACCCTGTCGGGAGTTAAGTCCAAGTTTGGTGTGTCTGAGATTTTAGTGGTTGGACATCTGTGTGGAGCTTTTGGAAGGCGACCAAATCCGGAGACGATTGAAGCCATAGCTAGGATGGCAGACTGTAGGAATATCACAGAGGTTCGACGCTTTCTAGGTGCTTGTGTATTTTATCGTTTATCCATTCCTCATTATGCTCATGTTGCTGAGCCTTTGTATGCATTATTGAGGAAGGATAAGAGGTTTATATGGACCTCAATCCATTGAGAAGCTATGAATAGGCTGAAGGAGGCTCTACAGTCTCCGCATGTTTTGAGAAGAGTAGACTACGGGTGTGAGAGACCTGTCATTGTCACAGTAGATACTAACCCAAAGGCGATTGGCTGGGCGATAGGTCAAGATGATGCGGATGGATTGCGGCTTATCTCTAGATTTGGAGCTAGGATCTTGAGAGACAGGCAACGAGATTATCCTCAGGTGAAGCGTGAGTTGTGGGGAGCGGTGACAGCAATGAAGACAGATCGTGAGTTTCTGATTGGTGCTCATGTAGTCCTAGAAACAGATTGTCTACCTCTACTAGACATGATATCCAACTGTACCACGTCAGACATAACAATGTTACGTTGGATTGCCTATATTAGAAGCTTGAATCTAGAGTTGAAGCATATAAAAGGAAAGGAGAATATGGTCGCAGATATGTTGTCAAGGGCTCGATTTGTGGATGAGGATGTCATGATTTCAGAAGCTGAGGAAGAAGAGAGAAATGATGCTCAGTGTTAAGTTAATCGACGGGCTACAAACTTGGAGCCGTTGATGTTTAGAGAGGAGCTTTACACAGGTAGACTTCGTGACATAGGGTATTATCTGAGCTTGTTGGAGAGGCAGGAGAGATGGAGCAAAGTAGAGTTCAGGGAGATAAGGAAACAAGCTTACAACTACCTTCTACGTGATGGGTATCTTTGGAGACGGCCGTAGAGGAGAGATGGAATGTTCATACGAGTAGTGGACGATCTGCAGACTAAGCAACAACTAATGAAGGAGTTCCATGATACTTTGTCGGCCGGACATCGAGAGATTTGGGCTACCTACGTTAAGTTGAAGGAAAGGTATTGGTGGAAAGGTCTGTATCAGGATGTGGTGAACTACGTCAGTTCTTGCTTGCATTGTCAGTTCTACAAAAAGATCCGGTATAGGGACGGTCTTGTGTCAACTTATCCGCCTTGCATTCACTTCCAGTGGGTTCTCGACTTGGTGGTAATGTCTCTGGGGTTATGGGGCATGCGATATTTAGTTTTAGCTCGTGAGGATCTCTCCAACTTTGTAGAAGGACGAGCTTTGAAGACGAAGACCACAGAGGGGATATGTAAGTTTGTTCTTGAGGATATTATTTGTAGGTATGGGTCTGTAGGAAGGCTATGGGCAGATAGAGGAGAACTACGTGGTACAGAAGCGAAAGAGTTTTTTGCTCGATATGGTGTGAAGCTCAAGCTTACCACTGCGATGAATCCGGAGGGGATTGGCAAGAGTGAGCGAGGACATCCGTCAATAGTTCAGGCTTTGGTGAAGGTGTGTGATGATAAGCATAGAGAGTGGCCTAGATTACTCCCTTTTGCTTTATGGGCAAATAAAACAACTCTTTGTTCTACTATAGAGTACATGCCTGTTGAGTTAATGTTAGGGCAGAAACCAATGATGCCAGCAGAAGAAGACTTTCCTACCTGGGCTACCTTGCCATGGGAGGACAATGTGGACCGTGTGCAACTTCTCTCACTATGAATCAGACAGCTAGAATGTAGAGAGGAGGATCTCGTTGAAGTGCAGCGACGGCTGAAAGCGGCTCGACTTGGGAACAAGGAGAGGTTTGATAAGACTCATACACTTCGGCCAAAACTGATACAAGTTGGGGACTGGGTGTTGGTATACGACAGCACATTGGAAAATCAACACTCTACAGTTCAAAAGTTTTCGAGAAGGTGGTTTGGCCCGTACCTTGTCTCAGATGTACACAGAATGCTACTTATTCCTTGCGAGAGCTAGATGGCACGCCTTTAAGACTTCCAGTTGCTGAGAAACGAGTGAAGTTATTCAAAAAGAGAGGGGAGATTGTGGAGCTAGCTAAGTTCTTAAGTTCAGAGCAGACAGGAGCAAGTGAAGATCTTTTTGAGGCGGTCGAGGAGAGCGAAGACGATTTAGAGGACCACGACGATCGGTGACGGATTGGCACATATCAGAGGATGTGCAGGTTTGGAGGGGGTGAATGTCGTGTTGTACATGGGTCTGTACAATGAAAACTAGTTGCAAAGAGATCTTTTCTTTGTTGTGTAAAAGAAGCTGCCCTGTAGCTTATCAAGCTGGGCAGGAGCTAAGCTGGGGTGGTGCTTGACAAGCTGCCCCTTAGCTTGGGTTGAAATATCACCCTAAAGAGGGCGAAAGTTCCCAGAATGTAGAGCTCGTCGAGGAGAGCGACGTCATACTTATAGTTTTGACAGAAAGTGCTTTAAGTAATAGTTAGCACGTGTTTTAAACTAAGAAATATGCGATAGAGGAAAATCTGTCGATTCTGACTCGTGACTCGAACTCAGAATCTGATTGTGTGAGTGTGTAGGTGTTCACAAATACTATAGTTTTGACTCTTTACTCGTTTAAAACGGAGTTGTATAGAGAAATTAGCGTACAGAAAGCTAGTAAAGACCTTACATGAAGATTTCCTTAGTAAAGCATATGTAGAGACTGTAAAAGCTTTTTGAACGGAACCAAAGGCCATCCCAGTGATAGGGCGCCTGCCTAGGAGGGAAGTGGTCTCAGGATCAATCCCTCCTGGCCTCTGGTTCCTATTCTGGCATGTTGGCCTCCCGGATGGGAGTCTATGTTGGGTATGCAGCCATGTCCTGTATACCTAAGGGTGGGAGATCGATATCTCTCTTAATCGTGGGCTTCTTGGCCTAAGCCTCCGCATGCCATCCTGAATATACTATGGGAGATACCTGGTGCGCATATGGGGGGGCTGTAAGCCATGTGGGACAGCCTCATAAGTGTAAGAGCTTCAGCCTACATTGGATGGCTTGTAGTATATTCAGGATGGCATCAAGATGGCATCAAGAGCACAGGAAACTTTTGTTAATTTGTTAAATAACCATCGAGTCAGCTTAAGATGGGGAATAAGATTGTGAGAACCTTTATTAGTGAAGAGGTAGAGTTTGTGGAGACAACTGTGAAACTTGTATTAAAAAGGGGCCAAACTTGTAAATAAAGCTTTGTACGCATAAGGACAGCAGGGGGGCAGCTTAAGCTAGGGCCCTGCTTCTGATAAGTGACTGCGCTTATAAGGACAGCAAGGGGGCAGCTTAAGCTGGAGCCTTAAAACTTTAGGTTGAATACTGCGGCGGCTGAAGATCGGGGACACTTTTCAAAGGAGTTTTCTGAGAGAATTGAAGCGGAAGGAGGAGGATTAGGGATTGGGGGTTGAGGACACGCAAGAGAAGCTAGGAGGCTGGAGAAGGTCAAATTGCTCACAGATTGAATTGGGAGAGCATCGTAAGAGAGAGAGGCAGGAGTTTTAGGCTTGGACGTTGTTTAAATAAACTGTTCTGGGGAGGAATTACTCTCAGGAGATAGTTCTATTGAGAGAGATCGTTTGGAAATCTACAGGGGACTTTTGATCGACGTTGGATCAGATTTCTGAGAGTTTCAGTTGGAGCAAGGAGAGGAATAAGATTCAGGGGCCTGAATTTCTCTATTAGGTTCGGAATGAGACGTACTAGGTAGACTTTTGGCTTGACGGGTGAAGAGAGGTGTGCAGGAGAGGAAGAGAGAGATTTTCTATACAGTTGGAGAAATTGGTGGTGTAGACGACACTGTAATAAAGTTAATTGAATCTTGAGAGACCTATCTGTGTATCTAAGGTGTGTTTGAGTGCTTGTTATTGTAATTGGGTGTACGCAAGAAGCAGGGTTTTGGAGATCTCATCGTCAGCGGCTACTTGTTTTTCTCTTCTGGTCGTTTTCTTGGATCGATCATAGTCAGGAGGTTCGCCCTCCCCAAGAAAGACTCTCGCTCCGACAACGCACAATAATCTTTTTACTGGTTGGACTAAGTCTTTTTGAGAGAGAGATTCCTTTGTAGAAAATGTTCATGGTGTGTTTCATCTATTGTCTGTCATACTGAACTGCTTTCATGGACACCACACTGCTCTTGATAAGTTGACAGTGAAGTTATCCGTGTGAGTCAGATGCACAAACATGACAGTAGTCTGGACAAGTCTCCATCATATTCATGACCCTCCTGAGCACAACTACCATAGACACTTTTCTCGATAGAAGGAGTTTATGCGCTGGTTGCTAACAGTTGTAGTTGATGGATTGCTGTGGTCAATGATTGGAGAGTGGGTCAACTCCTCCTTGCTCTCTTGATGCATCTCAAACATACATTGTAACTCATGTACATACCGGAACAACTCGAAGAAAGTGCATTTACTAGCTCTTTGCATGTTTGGTGGAATCTCGACGATATTCTTCATTGTAATCTTGCTAGTATATGCGATCGCACTTTCCTCCTGACGTTACCTGATTTGTTGGAGATTAGTGTGGATCACTAAATCTGTTTGGATATCTTCGTATCGCTCCATAAATGGAGCTTTGGCTTTTGTCTATTCCATGATACTTTTGATATCCAAATCATCCAAAAACTCGATAGCTTCACCTTGAAGTGTTAGATGGAACTTCTTTAGCCACTAGTTAGTATCAAAGATATCAATAGTGTCCAGTGCGGTTTCGATAATTTTTAGGTGATAATCTGGTCGGATTGTGCTTTTGGTTCCGATAATGATTAGAATATCTCGAATGAACAATCTTCATGAGATCCTGATGGCGTCTTTGATTGCTGTCTGTTGTTGCCATAATTTGTTGATGCAAGTGTAGGAGCGTTTAGTTGGTCGGTCGACCAAGATGACAAAGTGAGGACACTCTGCTTCTCATTGATGGAGATGAATGATATCGATTGTGAAAAAGTCAAGAATATGACCGTTGGACTTATTCTTATATTCTCATATGCAACCGGTGTCATAGGTAGGATCATGGGTACTATATCCACTACTGGGTTAGTCCTCGATGAATTTTTCTAAGAACTAAATGTAGTCATGGTAGGTTGGAACGCTCTTGGACTGGTTAGCATCCATTGTGGATGAGAGGATTGTTGCCGTTACTGCTGTTGGTAATCCTGGTGGTGGCTTCTTGTCATCCTCAATATGCTAGATTCTATTTCTAATCCATCGGATGAGCCTACAGTCATTGTTCTAATAGATGTGCTCGAGGCTGTTGAACTAATCATCGAAGCACTAAATATTGACGTGGTGGAGCTACTTATCTCATTTGTCTTATCACTGCTTGTTGTCATGGTTCATGCGGGGATCATAGCAGGATGCTCCTACTTGAGTTTTTTTTAGTTTAGGCTCGTGGAATGGACTATTGTCGCTATCTTCAGTCTCAAGATCAAGCGTAGACGCGAACAACAAAACCCTAGTGGACTTACGCTAGCTTGTGAATGCTGCAAGTAGGACTTATTGGCTTGGTCGGAAAGTCAGGAACAGATGAACCCTAAATGATTCTCTGAATCAAGGTTGGAACATTAAGTTATGACATAAGGGCCTACCCCAAGACGACCCAAGATGAACGTTGATCTAAGAAGGCAAGTTTGCAAATGGACCGAAACATAAGTATGAGATGCGGGACCAAGTCGTGGGTCTGGCACAGACGGATAGTGGTTCAGACGTTGTCCTCTTTTGCACTTTTCACAACTTAATACTTGTACTAACTATTAGCTAGAACGCTTTTTCTCAAAACCGAAAATATGAAGTCGCTCTTCTCGACGAGCTCTACATTCTGGAACTTTTCACCCCCTTCAAGGTGATATTTCAATCCAAGCTAAGGGGCAGCTTGTCAAGCATCGCCCCAGCTTAGCTCCTGCCCAACTTGATAAGCTACAGAGCAGCTTCTTTTACAACTACGTACACAATGGAGAAAAAATCCTTTTGTTACTAGTTTTCACTGTACAAGCCCACGTGCAACACGACATTCACTCCCTCCAAACTTACACATCCTCTGATATGTGCCAATCCATCACTGATCGTCATGATTCTCAGAGTCGTCTTCACTCTCCTCAATCGTCTCAGAAAAGTCTTCATTTGTACTTGTTGTCTACTCAAATGTTAAGCACTCAGCTAGCTCTACAGTCTCTCCTCTCTTTCTGAACAACTTCACTCGTTTTTCCGCAACAAGAAGTCTTAAGGACGTACCATCTAGCTCTCACAAAGAGTAGGTAGCATTCTGATGTACATCTGAGACAAGGTATGGGTCAAACCACCTCCTCGAAAACTTTCGAATTGTAGAGTGTTGGTTCTCCAATGTACTATCGTATATCAACACCCAGTCTCGAACTTGTATCGATTTTGATCAAAGCCTAAGGGTCTTATCAAACCTCTCCTTGTTCCCAAGTCGAGCCGTCTTAACCTTCATTGTGTTTCCGGAGATCCTCCTCTCTACATTCTAACTGTCTGATCCGTAGTGAGAGAAGGCGTACGCGATCCATATTGTCTTCTCATTGTAAGGTAGCCCAAGTAAGAAAGTCTTCTTCTGCTTGCATCATCCGTTTCTGTCTTAACATTAATTCAACAGGCATGTATCCCATAGTAGAACAGTGTGTTGATCTATCAGTCCATAAAGCAAAAGGGAGTAACCTAGACCACTCTCTATGCTTACGTCACATGCCTTCACCAAAGCCTGAACTATTGATTGATGTCCTCGTTCGTACTTGTCAATCCTCTTCCGGATTCATTGCAGTAGTAAGCTTGAGCTTCATACCATATCGAGCAAATAACTCTTTTGCTTCTATACCATGTAGTTCTCCACTACTACCCGTAGTCTTCCTACAGATCCATATCTACAGATAATATCCTCAAGAACAAACTTACATATCCTTTTTGTGGTCTTCGTCCTCAGAGCTCGTCCTTCCACAAAGTTGGAGAGATCCTCACGAGCTAAAATGAAATATCGCATACCCCATAGCCCCGGAGGCATTATCACCAAGTTGAAAACCCACTGGAAGTGAACGCAAGATGGATAAGTTGACACGAGATCGTCCTTATATCGCATCTTTGAGTAGAACTGACAATGCAAGCAAGAACTGACGTAGTTCATCACATCCTGATACAGACCTTTCCACCAATATCTTTCCTTCAACTTGACGTAAGTAGCTCAAATCCTTTGATGTCCGGCCCACAAGGTATCATGAAACTCCTTCATTAGTTGCTGCTTAGTCTGCAGATCGTCTACTACTCGTACGAACATCCCATATCTTCTCTACGGCCATCTCCAAAGATACCTATCACGTAGAAGATAGTTGTAAGCTTGTCTTATCTCCCTGAACTCTACTTTGCTTCACCTCTCTTGCCTCCTCAACGAACTCAGATAGTATCTTATGTCACGAAGTCTACCTGTGTAAAGCTCCTCTCTAAACATCAACGGCTCCAAGTCCGTAACCCATCGATCAACTTGACATTGTGCATCCTTTCTCTCTTCTTCCTCAGCTTCTGAAAACATGACATCCTCGTCTACAAAACGAACCCTTGAAAACATATCTGCAACCACATTCTCCTTTTCTTTAATATGCTTCAGCTCTAGATTCAAGCTTCTAATATAGGTAATCCAACGCAACATCACTATATCCGGCGTGTTACAGTTGGATATCATGCATAGTAGAGGTAGACAATTTGTCTCTAAGACTAGATGAGCACCAATCAGAAACTTAAGGTCTGTCTTCATCGCTATGATCACTCCTCACAACTCATGCTTCATCTGAAGATAATCTCGTTGTATGTTTGTCAAGATCCTAGCTCCAAACCTAGAGGTGAACTGCATACCACTCGCATCATCTTGACCTATCGCCTAGCCAATCGCCTTTGGACTAGTATCTACTGTGACAATGATAGGTCTTCCACACCCGTAGTCTACTCTTCTCAACACAGTCTCCAGAGCCTCCTTCAGCCTATTCATAGCTTCTCGATGGACTGAGGTCTATACAAATCTCTTACCCTTCCTCAATAATGCATACAAAGGCTCCGTAACATGAGCATAGTGAGAAATGGATAGACGGTAAAATACACAAGCTCCTAGAAAGTGTCGAACCTCTGTGATAATTTTACAGTCCGCCATCCTAGCTATAGCGTCAACCTTCTCTAGATTTGGCTGTCTTCCAAAAGCACCACACAGATGACCAACCACTAAAATCTCAATCACACCAAACTTGGACTTAGCTCTTGGCAGGGTGAGATGTACCTCCTCCAGGCGAGTCAAGATACGTTGTACATCCTTGATATGGTCTGCAACAAACCTCCTACATCCATTCGCAAGTATTGCTTCATCCTTGTCTTCAACCGCGCAACCTTTTATATGAATATCATCTAGAAATGGAATGATAACATCATGCACAAATTCCCGTAGTATCTTATGCATCGCATTTTGCATATGAGCCACCGAGGTCGTTGCTCTTTGAGGAAGAGTACACATCTGCATCAATCTCAAAGGCATACTTATAGTAGTCAGATCTTTACTTTCTACAGCCAACTGAAACTGATCATAACCAGAATATAAATCTCCAATGGAGTAGATAGCTCTCTTTGCAAATGTCTCTACTACTTCATCAAGCACAGGACCCGTGCCAACATTACAAACGATCACATTATTTGCAGGTTGTAGGTCTTGAACGAAACGCAAGGCTCCTGACTTCTTGGGTACAGTGAACCATCTGCTAGAGTACGGTCCCATAGATGGCTCAAGTATCCCCATCTGTACTTTCTCTTTCAGCAACTCAATAAGTTTAGGCAACAAGGCACGAGGAACCGGAATCGGTTTCAAATCTCAAGACACATGAGGGATTATGAATATAACCATATGCGCTATCATCTTTGGATCCACACAACCTATCTCCCCTGCTGAAAAGAAAAAGGCTTTACCATGATCTACTATCATGGTAAAGCCATTTGTCTTCTCAACCTCTGTCAAAAAATCACCCGCTCCTATCTAGAGCTCCTTCAACGTCTCTTCAATAAACTGATGCCTTACTTGTCTATGATCACGCAATATAGGCTCAGTTCTCACTAACTGTTCCTACTGCTAGGAGTTAGCAGGTAGTTGAGTTGCTACCGGCTTCACCTTTTTCAATACAAAATGATATTGATATTGGGCCAGCCTTACAACGGTGATGTAAGGTTGGCCCAATATGACAAGATAAGAGACAACCGACTATACAAAGAAATGTTGATCAACCTCTACATCTCCAATCCTTACACGCATATGAGACAAGCTCCGTATAACTCACCCTTTTGATTATTTGCAGCACGAAGTACCCAACCATGATTCCTTTCGATTGGCCACTGCCTCTTCTCATACACCTCCTTAGAAATAATGTTGATTTTCGACCCGTGATTCACAAGTACAGGTACCGGTCAAAAAATCCTCCAAGTCAAACTTACGTCTTTGTTGTCGCTCGTGCTCAGTGCTTCTGTTTGAAATCGTTGTCTGTGCTTGACCTATCCTCCTCAAACTCTTCATCTTCATTCTCAATATCAGCAGGACCAACAACCCATACTTCATACTTATCATCTCTGAACCCATCAATATCAATAGCATCTACTGCTCCAACCATCTGACTACTTACTTGTTCAGCCAACACTTGTCTCTTTCTCTTCATGATGTCAGTTATCAACTCATGAAACTCTCTCTTTGCGATACCAAGTACCTCACGAAGAGTAAACTCAACTCCAACATCAAAAATACGTTGCTCTAGAATAGCACGCAAGTCTGTTGCTGTTTTGATGTCTGCTGTCAACTTGTAAGCCGGAGCCTTCTCCTTCTCTTGTGCTGTAAACCTCTTTCCCATACTTTATCAGTAGCAGTAGCCTCCTACGGCAAATCTTGTACACCTTCCATAAGATCTATTGTAGGTGGTGGAGCTGTAGAGGTAGAGAGTACATCCTCTGCAGCAAGAAACCTACCAGTTGGTACAGATGGTGATGGTTCCGCTGCTCTCCTCCTCGTAACCTTCGACGGTCACTGTCATCAGGTGCTCTTGCATCTAAATCAGAAGCATCCCGCCGTCTTTTGTCTTCCACCATGGCATCTTGGTCACTGCTCGCTTCTAAAAACGCTCGAATAGAAGTTGCATCTACTGGGTCTCTCCATCCAGTAGCCCTCCTAATGCTTTCTGCACCTCTCTTCATCATTTCAACTGAGACCTCAGCAGCTTGTTCAACAATGGATTAGAGCTCACCTCAACTCTCCCGGTATATACATCAGCTTCTGTAGAACTTGCAGTCATCGCTGTAGTGTTGGCACCAGTAAGTGCTAGAAGCGAACTCCTCATCCCTCCTCTTCCAAAATATGTGTTCAGAGGTTGTCCAATGGCGGTAAGATACAACTTGTTATTCTGATAATTGACTACGTCCTCTCACAAGACAACCGCTAGGTCTTGATAATCCCTTCTGAGATGATCTGGGCTATTGTACCAAATACATTTCTTGGTAAAGGTTCCTCCTACAAGTCGAGCACCTGACACGACTGGTCGTTAACCTCTCCTCATATCTATCATCTCAACTCTCAAATCTCTCAACTGTTGAGTGAGCTCTTCAATCAAGTTATTTGGATTTCGGTTATGAACAGGTCGTTGCTGCTGTCTAGGTCCTCTTTGTGTTGGGAAAGACAATGCAGGCGCTTGAGGAACCACTTGGAGAACCACTACAGGTGCTTGAGGATCACTATAGGTGCCTAAGGTATTATAAGAAGAACTATTGGAACCTGAGGAGCTACTCTCTATTCTGACAAGGTCTCTAGTTGCACTGCCATCCTACCACGACATTGTCTAGCAAGAATAGATACTGCTTCCTCCACTCTTCTCCAATTGGACATAACTCCCCCTTCAGCTCCATGATCAACTAACATGAAACAACAAAGTCTGTCTGTTGTAAACTCATCCAGAGCCCCTAAGAACGACTCCGTCTTCCTAGCATCCAGCGTCAACCTCTCTAGACCAGAAAGTTGAGAGTACCTCTTCTCAAACTCACGAATCATCTCATTCAGTCTCATAGTACGTCCATGTTGACGTTTTATCCAATCCATGAGGGTCCTTCTGGTGACTCTTTCAGAATCCTCTTCTAGAAATTCTTCTCTCAGTGCACGTTCCAACATAGTCCATCCATCTAGATGTCTTCTTTGTAGAATTCTCATCTTTTCTCTCTGTTCATGGACAACAGTCAACTCAAAGCTCAAAATTATCTCAACTTCAAGCGCCCTGACCAACTCCATCTCACCCACATACTCCCGCAAGTACCTAGTAACATCTCTTCCATCAAATCACCCACATCGATCAACAATTGCTTATAACGCTTTTGTGGATTTTTGCTCAGCTCCTCCAATTGCAGGTTGCTGCTGAATCAGGACAGCCAACGTCTGAAGAATCTGAAGATGTGTCTATAGCAGGCTGTGTTGTTACTGTTGGGACTACCATAGTTCCTCCTTGAGAGCCAATCTCATCTTGACCAAGAGTCCCTTGAACATGAGCACCTTGAGCAGCAGCCACACCATATACGACAGCACTATGATCCATTTCTCACTCAATCTAATCAATTCTCCAAATCAATCACCCCAATAGCTCTCAGTGGAAGCATCAGATGTTGTGACGAGAGTCTTTCTAGGAGGAGGGCGGACCTCCTGACTATGATTGATCAGGAGAACGACCAAAAAGAAAATAGATTGTTGCAGGAACTCAAAATTCTAGTTCTTGCATCCACCAAATACAAATCAAACACTCAGATACACACACATAGGTCTTTCAAGACTCAATAATCTTTATTTAAGTATCGACTCCACCATCAAAGTCTTCAGTTCTCAAAAATCTCCTCTCTCTCTCATGCGTGCGTCTCCTCTCTCCTTTATCAATTCTCTGTAAAACTCCTCATCGAAAACAGTTGCAAGTTGATTTACCTAAAAGATAAACCCCTAGCTAAGCTAGCCCCCTACTGTCCTTATACGCACAACTACTTATCAAAGCAACCCCTAGCTAAGCTAACCCCTTGATTAATAAAAGTTTCCCGTACTCTTGATGCCATCTTGATCTTGATGCCACCTTGAATATACCACAAGCCATCCAATGTAGATCGAAGCTCCTACACTTATGAGGTCACCTCATAGAGTTTACAACCTCCTCATATGTGCACCAGGTATCTCCCATGGTATATTCAAGGTGGCATGCGGAAGCTTAATCTTAGATTAAGGGAGATACTAGTCTCCCACTTCTAGATATGCATGATGTGGCTGCATATCCAACATAGACTCCCTTCCAAGAGGCCAACATGCCAGAATAGGAAACACAAGCCAAGAGGAATTGATCTTGAGACCACTTTCCTCCTAGGCGGGCGTCTTATCACTAGGATGGCATGTGTTTCTATTGTCGGAGTGTGATCCGTCTACCTAGGAAAGCGCCGGGCTTCTGGCTGTGGTTTTTTACTCAAGAGGTTGGCTTTCAGGTCACAATAGGGCTATAAACACTCATACAGATGTGTAAGATCTAGTAATATGCTCAGAAAGCAAAATTCAGGTCTAGCTGGTAGTAATAGGATCCGACGGCAAACTTTGACACTCACGGAGAAGAAAACTATGAAGGTTTAGACTTCTAAACTTCCCCTACATGCAAATGAGGTACTACTGAACTCACACACGAAGTTTCAGCCTGAGATCAAATTCTGACACGGAGATATGGACAGAAAAGTTCTGAGCAAGAAAACTACGGCAATTTCTGGTACCTAGATGGCTATTTCGACCTATAACAGAAGATTGGTTCGATCAATTTCAAATTCTTACAGGATTTGGATTCTACAGGATGCTGAACACCCCTGTGAAGTTGGGACTCCTGACTGTACACAGAACTCCAGATCTCCTCCTCTGAAGTCGCTGCTCTAGATTAAGAGCTTTTCAGACCCCCTCTGCTTCAGCGGCCGCCCTGAATTACTCAGTCGCTCAATCGATGAGAAACTTTTCGGGAAATCGTAGCCCTACTGGCAGAGAACACAACCTCGAAGTTTTGAAGCAATTTCCTCAAATCTGCTGCAAGTGACACTAAAAACCCTAAATCCAACAAAAATGATTCAATTCTAGCATAATTCGAACTTCAATTGATCATAACTTCGTCTTTATTGCCTCAAATCGATCTAAAATTTCCCTGGAAGTGCTTGGCATGACGAGCTCTACCCTCCTGTGCTCTCAGATTTCGAAGTCCCCCTCACCAAATGCTCGAACTCTCCTTTAGAGCTCTATTTCTAAATTTAGAGTTAAACTAAAGACAAAAACAGACCAATGGGAGTTCATAGCTCCATTTGGTTGTCCTTTAGTGCCCTAATCCACGTGGTAACTCAACTTCACTCAAAGACTACCACGTCAGCCCCTAAAGTACCAGCGTAAATCTTAAACTTCACACGAAGGCATGTAAAATAACACGTAACCCTAAAAGATAACTTAACCAATCTAGAAAGCGTGCATGGGCGACAAGTAAGTACAACCCATGAGCTTAAACCTCTATCAGCATGGAAACCCTAAGTTATGTACTTTCACAACATAGATAAGCATGATATCATTTGCACAAGCGCAGGAGTGCTTGAACAAGATAGATAACATACTATCAACCTACTAAGACTCAAAATATATAACACAATAGTGTCAACACCGTATGCAAAGGTGTCAAACATATGTATAAAGGACTAGAAGTAATATGAGCTAACTTCTAGAACTACTAAACTCAAGCGTCGGAGTAGAAGTCAAGCATGTAGCCGCCAAGTAGCGCGACATCCACCCCCTCTGAACCTGCACATCCTCCGGTATGTGCCATCCAGATCAAGACTCTTCAGCTTCGACTTCAAACTCATCTTCAACATGCATTGAGTCTTCAGCTTCGTCCTGTGTAAACTCTGCAACGTTCTGGTCCTCCCCTCTCCTCCTAAAGAGCTTGATTCTCTTTCCTGCGACTTGTATCTTGAGCACTGCACCATCTAACTCTCTCAAGGAGTATGTGTCATTATCATAAACTTCTAACACCACATAAGGTCCAAACCATCTCTTGGAGAACTTCCTGATAGTGCTATGCTGATTATCAAGACTACTATCATAGACTAACACCCAATCACCTTCTTTAACTGGTTTGGGTCGTAATCTATGCCTATCAAATCTGCCTTTGTTTCTCTCTCTAGCAATCTTTAATCTTTCGACAGCTTTGGCAACATCCTCAGGTCTTCGTTCTAACTGCTGGATCCTTAATGCAAGAAGATCCTCCGTACTTCTACCATCTTCCCATGGCAAAACATTCCAAGTAGGCACAACCTCCTCAATCGGCATCACAGGTTTCTGTCCTAGTATCAATTCTGCTGGCATGTAACCTATAACGGTACTATGAGTTGTACGGTCTGCCCATAAAGCAAACAGTAGCAGTCTAGGCCATTCACGGATCTTACCCTTGCAAGCTTTTACCAAAGCTTTGATGATTGACGGATGACCTTTTTCGCTCTTGCCATTCCCTTCGGGATTGTAAGCAGTGGTTAACGCCAACTTGATTCCCAATCGCTTGAAGAACTCAACTGCTTCTTGTGAATCAAGCTCACCTCTATCTGCAGTGATCTTTCCCACACACCCATACATACAAATAACATCTTCAAGTAGAAAGCGGCAGACACTAGCAATGGTCTTCGTCCTCAAGGCACGGCCTTCAACTTGGTTAGATAGATCTTCTCTAGCCAAGACTAGATACCTCATTTGTCCAAGCCCAAATGGCATAGTTACCAGATCCACTACCCATTTGTAATGAATGGCTAAAGGATAAGTAGGATGCAATTCATCATGATGACGTGTGTTGGAATACATCTGGCAAGGTATACATGACGAAACAAAATGTACTACATCCTTATACATACCCTTCCACCAATACTTCTCCTTTATCTTGGCAAATGTAGCCCAAACTCCTCTATGACCGGCCCATAGACTCTCATGGAACTCCTTGATCAGCTTCTGCTGCAATTCCAGGTCACATACCACCCGCTGTGGTACACCTCCTTGTAGCTTAGGGCGCTTTCATAGATGTCCTCCATATAAAAAGTACCCATAAGCTGCTCTACGGATCCTCTTGAAATCTGCATCAGACCAGCCTTCTTGTCTTTCCAATGAACTCAAATAGCGCCCAAGATCCAACCACTCGCCATCATACATAGTTTCCTCAAATAACTCCAATGGAGCTGCAAAACAGCTTCTATCTTTTCTAGCAAGAACACTAGAATAGAACTCTGTTCCCACATCCTCCTGGTCATCTATCATTTCCTTCTCATCGTAATACCTAACCCTTGATAACATATCTGCCACAAGATTGTCCTTTCCTGCAATATGTCTAAACTCTGGGTTCAAGGACTTGATATATGCTATCCACCTCAACATAGCAATATCTGGAGTTGTACAGCTAGTGATCATTCCCAAGAGAGGTAAACAATCTGTCTCCACAACCACATGTGCTCCTATCAAGTATTCCTTATCACTCTTCATCGCAGTAACTACTCCCCATAGCTCTCTCTTGACCTGAGGGTAGTCTCTCTGCCGTGAACTTAATACCTTAGCACCAAAATGCACCACATATCTATTTCCATCCTGATCATCTTGTCCTATAGCCCATCCAATGTCAATAGGACTAGTATCAACAGTAAGGATAACAGATCTGCCCAACTCATATGTTACCTTTCATAGAGTTGGTGGTGAAGACAACAGATCCTTCAACTTCTTCATAGACTCGCTTTGCTCCTCTTGCCACTGAAATCTTTGCCCCTTCCTCAGCAATTTGTACAACGGATCTGCTACATGTGCAAAGTGTGGAATCCATATATGATAAAACACACATGCACCTAGAAATCTTCTCACCTCAGTAACCGATCCACACGTCTCCTTCATTCTTCGAATGACATCAACCTTATTTGGACAAGGTTTCCGACCATAAGATCCACATAGATGTCCCACTATTAACACACCCTGTTCTCCAAATACAGACTTTGCTCCTGATAAAGTCAAATGAACCTCCTCCAGTCGACTCAGTATCTTATCACAGTCAGCTATGTGATCTGCAACAAACTTACGGCACCCTCTCTGATCCATTACCTCATTCTTCTCCTCCTCAGCACATCCTTTGATCGGCACATCATCAAGGAATGAAGTCCCTCAAAACTTTGTTCATGCCATTCATCATATGTGCTACAGAATTGGTAGCACCTTGTGGCAAGGTGCACATCCTCAGTAATCCCAAAGGTGTCCTCATTGTAGTCAAATCTCTACTTTCAGAGGATAACTGAAACTGATCATAACCTGAATATAAGTCTCCCATTGAATAGATAGCACGACCAGCAAAAGCCTCTGCAAACTCGTCTACAATAGGTCCTATACCCATATATTCCTGATAGTCACCTTGTTAACTGGCTGCATATCTTGAATGAATCTCAAAGCTCCACTCTTCTTCGGAACAGTAAACCATCTGCTAGAGTAGAGAGCTATAGATGGTTCCAAGATACCCATCCTAATCCTCTCATTGAGCAAGTCTATCAACTTTGGTAGATGAGCTCTAGGTACAGAGATAGGACGTAGATTCCAAGGCACATGCGGTATAGTAAAGATTACCATAGGTGCAACTACACTTGGATCTACACATCCTACTTCATGTGACTCAAACGCAAACGCCTTACCATGCCTAGATAGCATCTCCCTGAAGCTCTTCTTCTCTTGCTCAGTAAGAAATCCATCACCTCCAATCCTTAGCTCCTTCAGTGTTGTTTCTGAACTGGTGCCCAATTCTTCTCGGTCCTCTGAGCGTCGGTTCTCGTGCAACTTGCTCCATCTTCTGATTGTAATCGAGTGGCAAGGCAAAGCCACTGGTTTGACTTTCTTTGCCACTGACTTGTACTTGGTCTCCACATACACCTCTTGTCGATCTATAAACTTATCAATAACATCATAAAGCTCCTTGGAGCTCACTCTCACCACTCTATCTACATCATCCGTAGAACTTTGTAATATAGATTTCAACTCTCCTATAGTATCTATCAAATATTGCTCTTCAAACACTCCAGATATGTATTCATCTCCTCCTAACTCTCCACTATCCCACAAAGACTGCTGTACATACTTCACATGTTGCCTCTCAAACCTCTTCATATTCTCAACCTTCCTATAACACACTGATCCACATAATGTCAGTCCTAAGAAGCCAATGGCTAAAGCTTTCTGCTCTACTAGATCAGGCGAGAATCCCAGCTCTACTGTACCGTTGAAGTCTCGCTCTTCAATGGTACTCTGCCAAAATTCCTAGACTCTCTAAACTTCTGAGTAATCTTAGGCAGTGGACGGTCTCTCAAGCTATCACGATTCCTCTCATGTTCTGCAGCAACGGTCAAAAACTGAACAGCTCTTTTGTCATCTCTACTACGTATCCTAGCATAGGCTGAACCATCATCCATAACTCGTGTCTCCATTCTAACAGCAGTAATGTAAGGCTGCCCTAGAATGATAAGCCATCCATGGTCGGTGTCTATGGGCCATCTCCCACGCTTGTACAACTCCTTAGACATCAGATTAATCTCTGAGCCATGATCAATCAACGCCACCACAGGTTCCTCTAGATCTCCCAGCTTCACTAAGGTCTCTGTGGTTGCTCTTGCCCAATGGTTGTGAGAGTAATGGCTCTTCTGCGATGCTTCCACCTCATCTTCAAACCTCACGTGCTGGTAGGATCTCCCCTTTGATACTTGAGAGGAGTAACCAGCAATCTCATCTTTCTCATCATCCGACAGTTTGGTCCCCAGAGCATTAAGCGTAGCTGCTTCACCCAAAATCTGATGTTTCCTCTTGATGATATTTATGATAACCTCATGGAACTCACGCTTTGCAATCCCAAGAATCTCACCCAAAGTAAACTCAACTTTCCCATTCAAGATACGGTTCTCTAACACCTGCTTCAAGTCTGTAGCAATCTCAATGTCAGACTGAAGTTTGTATGCAGGCATCTTACCCTTCTCCTTGCTTCTCTCCTTCTCCTTTGGTGTTGTAGGTGGTAGATCCTCCATAGTCTCCTCCCGAGTAGGTATTGTCTCCTGCCTTGCCTCTGGTCTAGCCCTTTCACTCCTTGTAGCAGGCCGTTTGGCTGTAGAAGTCTCACCTGCATCCTCCCTCCTACGTTTTTCTTCTAGTACAGCTTCATGATGACTTCGTGCAACATAAGCATGTACTGACATAGTATCCACAGGGTCATTCCATCCTGTAGTCTCGAATTGAGTTGCCAATCCTTCGTAGCACATCCTTATCTAGCTCTGTTCTAGCTACGGACCGCACTACATCACCACAACCTAGTAGTCCCTTTCTCTCTCTCCATCTCCACTTTCACTCCACATGTAGCAGCATTCACAAGAGAAACAGCATGTGATGTTGATATTTCATTCACAAGTCTCTTCATACCACCCTTGCCAAAGTTGGTTCCCAACATCATCCCAGTCTCTCTCAGATGGATCTTACCATCTTTGAAGAAGATCAGATCCTTCCTCAATGCATCTGAAAACTCCCCACAATCTCTTCTTACATGGTCTAGGCTATCACACCATATACAACGATGAACAAAGTCTTGTCTCATCTGAGGTCTCTGCATAGCAGGCTGTACATTCTGCTCCTTCTCTTCTAACCTAGTGAGCTTAAGCTTAAGCTCCTTCATACCCTTAATCAACTCATCAAGCGGTGAGTCTTCCTCTCTAGCAATTACCAAAGCGGGCTTAGTAGGCAACTGCTTGACAGGAATTATCAGAGGTGCTGCTTCACTTACCACCACCTTGTCTCTTCTTCTCTGTCTCTTGGTCAGCAAAGAGACAGCCTCTTCAACCTCCTTCCAATCAGTCTTCAATCCTCTCTCCTCACTCTTGTCTTCCAACAACAGCTCAAGCTTCTCCTGAATAGTCACGTCCGCTGCTTGTAGAAAAAGCTCTGTCTTCTCCACCTCTAGTGTAAGCTTTTCTGTCCTAGAAAGCTGAGCATACTGACGATCAAACTCCCTTAACAACTCATTTACAGACAAACCTTTGTTAGGCTTAACCACCCACTCCAAGAACGTTCTCTTGGTCACCCTCTCTGAATCCTCAGTGTAGTACTCCTCCTTCAAAGCGCGCATAAAGCTCTCCCAACTCTGTCCTTGCTGCTGCTTGAGCTCTTCCACACGCCCACGAATCTCAGGGACAACAGCAAGTTCAAAGTTTTCTACCATCTCCTTCTCAAGTACCTTGTTCACCTCCATCTCCCTAGCATAGTATCACACGTACTTGGAAATATCTGTCCCATTGAACTGGTCCATCTGATGCACCACAGATTGCAGCGCCTTGGTTGCTAATACCTCCTTCCTCTCTGTGCTCTGCTGCTGCTGCATAAACATGGAAAAAGCTTAGAACATCTTCATCGTAGCAGCATCAAGCTGAACAGGTTGCTGAGCAGCAGTAGCACCTCCACTTGATGATCCTTGGTTGGCCATGATATCTGATCCTGTAACACTCTCAAGAAAACTCCCACCCTAGGTGTTTCACGTCGAGTTCACCAAAAGAGAGTATGTCGGAGTGTGATCCGTCTACCTAGGAAAGCGTCGGGCTTCTGGCTGTGGTTGTTTACTCAAGAGGTTGGCTTTCAGGTCACAATAGGGCTATAAACACTCATACAGATGTGTAAGATCTAGTAATATGCTCAGAAAACAAAATTCAGGTCTAGCTGGTAGTAATAGGATCCGGCGGTAAACTTTGACACTCACGGAGAAGAAAACTATGAAGGTTTAGACTTCTAAACTTCCCCAACATGCAAATGAGGTACTACTGAACTCACACACGAAGTTTCAGCCTGAGATCAAATTCTGACACGGAGATATGGACAGAAAAGTTCTGAGCAAGAAAACTACGGCAATTTCTGGTACCTAGATGGCTATTTCGACCTATAACAGAAGATTGGTTCGATCAATTTCAAATATTCTTACAGGATTTGGATTCTACAGGATGCTGAACACCCCTGTGAAGTTGGGACTCCTGACTGTACACAGAACTCCAGATCTCCTCCTCTGAAGTCGCTGCTCTAGATTAAGAGCTTTTCAGACCCCCTCTGCTTCAGCGGCCTCCCTGAATTACTCAGTCACTCAATCGATGCGAAACTTTTCGGGAAATCGTAGCCCTGTTGGCAGAGAACACAACCTCGAAGTTTTGAAGCAATTTCCTCAAATCTGCTACAAGTGACACTAAAAACCCTAAATCCAACAAAAATGATTCAATTCTAGCACAATTTGAACTTCAATTGATCATAACTTCGTCTTTATTGCCTCAAATCGATCGAAAATTTCCCTGGAAGTGCTTGGCATGACGAGCTCTACCCTCCTGTGCTCTCAGATTTCGAAGTCCCCCTCACCAAATGCTCGAACTCTCCTTTAGAGCTCTATTTCTAAATTTAGAGTTAAACTAAAGACAAAAACAGACCAATGGGAGTTCATAGCTCCATTTGGTTGTCCTTTAGTGCCCTAATCCACGTGGTAACTCAACTTCACTCAAAGGCTACCACGTCAGCCCTAAAGTGCCAGCGTAAATCTTAAACTTCACACGAAGGCATGTAAAATAACACGTAACCCTAAAAGATAACTTAACCAATCTAGAAAGCATGCATGGGCGACAAGTAAGTACAACCCATGAGCTTAAACCTCTATCAGCATGGAAACCCTAAGTTATGTACTTTCACAACATAGATAAGCATGATATCATTTGCACAAGCGCAGGAGTGCTTGAACAAGATAGATAACATACTATCAACCTACTAAGACTCAAAATATATAACACAATAGTGTCAACACCGTATGCAAAGGTGTCAAACATATGTATAAAGGACTAGAAGTAATATGAGCTAACTTCTAGAACTACTAAACTCAAGCGTCGGAGTAGAAGTCAAGCATGTAGCCGCCACGTAGCGCGACACCGTTCAAAAGATAAACAAAGTTTGTACATATTCCTTAAAGGAAATGTTTTGTACATCCTTTACTAGCTTTTCTTACACCAAATTCTCTGTACAACTCTGTTTTTAATGAATGAAGAGTCAAAACTATAGTACTCGCGAACACCTACGCACTCACGCTGTCAGATCATGAGTTCGAGCCATGAGCTAGAATCGACAGATTTCCCTCTTTCGCACTTTTCACAACTTAAGACTTGTACTAACTATTACCTAGAACATTTTTTCTCGAAACCGAAAGTATGAAGTTGCTCTTCTCGATGAGCTCTGCATTCTGGAACTTTTCGCCCCTTTCAGGGTGATACTTCAATCAAAGCTAAGGGGCAGCTTGTCAAGCATCACCCCAGCTTAGCTCTTACCCAGCTTGATAACCTACAAGGCAGCTTCTTTTACAACTACGTACACAATGGAGAAAAAACCCTTCTGTTACTAGTTTTCATGTACAAGCCCACGTGCAACACGACAACGCTGGTCTGAATCACAAGGTCCAAGTCTAAGCTGGACCACAGCTCCTCAAAAAAATCCTAATTGTTGGAGCTCCAGCGACGTTTTAAGTCATGGATGGAGCTTTGCGTAAGATCTTGTGAAGCCTTGGATTTCCACTTTGTTAAGAAATTTTCTGTTTTTGATAAGTAAAACAATAGAATAGTTAGTATAGATGATAGATTTGATAGATTCAGTGTAGAATAAGATTTATTTGCCGAAGTATGATGCTGAGTAGAAATACAGGAGTTATGAAAAGTATATCTTTGAGAGGATAACTTGGTTGTATTCTACGAACGAAGAGCTTTCCAGAGATATCTCATTTACTGAGAACGGACGTCAGATGACGAAGTAATGACCTTGGAAAGAAGAACCAAAATGGGACAGGAATTAACGCAACTTCGCGCGCCGCGGGACAGGACGACTTTGCACGTGAGAAGGCGAAGGGAAAAGCTATAAGTAGAGTCAAAATGTAATTCACTTTACTATCTCCGCCTTTGGGTTTATTGTATCGCTCCGGAACTATCAGCACGAGACTATCTTCGGCAAAGACTGCCTTCTAGGGTTTGCTGTGGGAGCGATTACTTGGCGAAGACTGCCTTCGGCGAAGTCTAACTGCCCACGTTCAGAGCCGAGTGAGGAAGTCTCATAATCGTGCAACGCGAAGGAACTTCGAGACTTTGGTGAGGATGAGAGGGATGCAGACGGCCAAGAGGCCGAAGCTTAAGATCATAGCGACAAAGTGGCCGGACTTCGATCTGTATCGAATACGCTTGGAAGAGATGGGTATGGCGTTTCTGATGGAGAATTGGGGGGTGATATCTGCGGAACTGATGCAGGAGATCCTCATCTGCCAAGGACACGCTTCGGATGATCTTCGGACAAGACCACTCAATTGGACGTTAAACCATTGGAACTACGTATTGGGGATCGACGATGCCGGAAGACCAGGTGACTTGATGTACGATAGCACCTGTAAGCCAACTTCGGACGAAGTGGCAAAGTATAGCGATCTGTTCTCAATGTCACCGGTAGGATCGAATGGATTCAAAGAGCATAGCTACATCGATCCTTTCAAGAGGGATGTCGCGATCGCCCTCAACACAATCTTCAAACCACAACGCATTTTGTATCTGGCCAATTGGTAGATACACTTCATCGAGCAGATCTTCGGAGGTAGGAAGGCGTATTGGGCGAAGATCTTCCACGAGCACGTTCAGAAGATGTATGTCAACTTCGATGATGGAGGATCTACTTACTTCGCGGCGTTTACAGTCTTCTTCTACCGAGGAATGAAGATGTTGTCTCCAGAAGAAGAGGAGAAGTTCGACCGAAGAACGATATCTGAGGATGAGCGTGTGATGGAGTCAACTCCTCAAAGAGAAGAAGTAACGACTCCTGCAACTTCGGCGGGACCTAGTACTCGGACGAAGAGGAAGATTGAAGAACTTACACCAGGACGCGCGACTTCGAGCAGAGTTGACGATAGCGTCAGATCCTTCGACGAAGAGTAGAATAGTTAGGCTAGTGGAGAGAATCATTCAAGATTTGAAGGAGCTTAAGTTTGTAGAAAGATCGATACTTCGAGGACACTCCAAGAAGAGAGAGAGCGAATAGACAAGGAAGTAAAATAGGAATGAGATGAGAGAGGCTTTGCCTCTCTCTGTATATATAGTGGAGGTGAGTACAAGGGAAACCCTAATGGTGGATTAGCCCTCTAACTAACTCTAACAACCCTAACCACTCCGGCTAATGATAGCCGTCGATCTACTAGAGCTTGGGACTATATCAACACTCCCCTTCAAGCTCATCTCTACATCTTGTACTCCTAGACAATGTCTGAAAGCATCAAACTTATCTCTAGGCAATGCCTTAGTGAAGATATCGGCAACCTGATCTCCTGTGCTCACATAACTGAGCTCAATCTCTCCTGCAAGGACCTTCTCTCTAATAAAGTGATAGTGCACCTCAATGTGATTCATCCTAGCATGGAAAACAGGATTACTAGCTAACTTCATGCAGCTAATGTTGTATGTATATACAACAACAGGATCTGTACACTCCACACCAATATCAGATAGCAGGCATCGAAGCCAAATCGATTCGCATGTTACGTTCGTTGCTCCTCGGTACTCTGCTTCCGTGGATGACAAAGCAACTGTGGGTTGCTTCTTAGAAGCCCAGCTTATAGCAGCGCTTCCAAGTCCAAAAGCGTAACCTGACGTGGATCTCATGTCGGCACTTCCTGCCCAATCATCATCTGTGTAGCCATGTAACAACAATGGTCCACCGTATCGATAGTGAAGTCCGTACTGCACGAGAACTTCACGTAACGGAGGATCCGCTTGACATCCTCAAAATGTGGTCTCCGTGGTGACTGCATGAATTGACTAATCAGATCGACAACATAGCTCAAGTCTGGTCTGGTGATGATCAAGTAGATAAGACTCCCAACCATCTGTCTGTACATACGTGGATCATCCAACAACTCTACCATCCTCTGCTCCTAGCTTTACCCCTTGCTCTAATGGTGTAGCAATGGGTTTGCAATCAAGCATACCAAATCTCTCAAGCATACTGAGAGCATATTGTCGCTGTACAAGCCAAACATCCTTCCCATCTCTAATGAACTCCACAGCAAGGAAGTACTTGAGTTCTCCTAAGTCCATCATCTCGAACTCAGATTTCAAGTGATCCTTGATCTGGGAAATAAGCTTCTCAAAGTTACCGGTAATGATCAAGTCATCAACATAGATGATGATCACAACAATCCGGTCTCGTATTCTCAATGAATACAAGGTAGAGTCTGAACTACAAAGATGAAAACTAAGAGACTGCAAGTAAGAACTGATCTTTGCATACCATGCTCTTGGTGCTTGTTTCAGACCATAGAGAACCTTTCGTAACTTACATACACGAGAAGGGAACATAGGATCCTCATAACCAGGAGGTTGCTACATGTAGACCTCCTCCTCAAGATCGCCGTTGAGGAAGGCGTTCTTGAAGTCCATCTGGTGCATCTTCCAACCTTTCTGAGTTGCAACTGCAACTGCTGTTCGAATATTCACCATCTTCGCAATAGGAGCAAAGGTCTCCTCAAAATCCACTCCATGTTGTTGTGCGTAGCCCTTAGCTACCAATCTGACCTGGTACCGACACACGCTACCATCCATGTTGCGCTTGACCTTGAAGACCCACTTGCAACCAATCGCTTTCTTACCCTGAGGTAAGTCTACCAACTCCCAAGTCTGTTGGTGATGAAGCGCAGCAAGTTCAGCTTCCATAGCACTTACCCATTGGACCTTGTGCATCGCCTCCTCAAGCGAACTCGGTTCTTGTTCCTGAAGAACATTGGCCATATATGCATGGTGCGTAGCAAGAAAACCTTCATGCATATACCTACTCACTGGATATTTTACCCGCTCATATTTGCGAGAGGTAATCGGTGCACTAGTCACCTCCCCTTGCAATTGATCTGACGTAGACGCCATTTCGCGCACCTACCGCCTTGTTGCGCCAGCGGAAGCTCTAACTCAGTAGGTCGCAAACTTTACACCGCTAACCTGCAAACACAATCACAAGTTAGCGTCCATGCACCACTTACCTTAGTTCTGGTTGGTCCGGACCGGAGCCGGACCGTCTCCCTAATCATCAAGCTCAGCAATCCTAAGTCCCGACTTAGATCCGTCTAAGTCGGTCCTAAACATGAGCAAGTCACAATATGACTTGGGGCGGACTTCCCATAAAGTCCAGGGTCCTAAACGGTGCCTCCAGCACACCTAGCGGCCCAACCGCCCGTGATGTCCGTCTGGGTCCAGGCTCCCGAACGGTGGTCTAACCCGCCGACTCGTTCCCTAGTCTTGCCCCAGCCCTTACATCGTTCCTAAGTCTAGCCGTCCAAGTCTAGATCGGAACGTGCCTTGGAACTGGCCCAGCCATCACCTCATGCCCCCAGAGTCCGCCCGCCGAACCCTGGGGTCGGGTGACTCGTCCTGGCCCACCCAGGCATCGAGCCCCCCTCATATATACTTCTGGGGATCGGCGGCCCCGCCCTCCTCTTTGGTCCCTGAAAATTATACCACAACCCGATTGTGGTTCGGCCATAACTTCCAGCTCGGAGGTCAGATCGAGGAGTGTTATATATCACTGGAAAGCTCTCGACGAGAACTTTCCAATGATACCTCACTCGCCTCGAGATCTTACGTGGAGCTCCGTCCACGACCTAAAACGTCCCTGGAGCTCCAACACTTAGTAGTTTTTCCGAAAACCTGTGGTCCAGACCCAGGGTCGAACCCTGTGGTTCGTCTGCGTCTCGGACCCACGTCTCGGTCCCACGTCTCAGACCTATGTCTGAGACTCATGTTTCAGCCCGTTCTCAGACTCGCCCCCTTAGGTCAGCGTTCGTCTGGGGCCCTCTTGGGGTAGGCCCTTATGTCCTAACCCAAGGTTCCAACCTTGGTTCAGAGAACCACTTAGGGTTCATCTGATCCCGACTTGCCGGTCAAGCCGTTAAGTCCTACTCGCAGCGTGCACAACCTAGCGCAAGTCCGCTAGGGTTCTGTTGTTCGCGTCTGCGCCCGATCTTGAGAATGAGGGGCGCAACACGCCAAGGTCTGGGACAAAGTATCCATTGGATGTGGAAGATCTACATATCTGGATGAGTCAAACATACGCTGCAATAGCACGCGCTCATCCTGTGTAGCCTAGTTCCACTAGTTTGTGTTACGTGGACTCCAACGTTAACAACAGCTCTATGTGCAACAGTTCTGATCTGGAATCAGTGACTTCTCCAGATCCTCCACTCAACGTACTACTCTGAGGTACTACAGTGGACTGACTCCTTGGTTCTACAATAGGTACAGGGATGGCTACGACAGGTGCAGGTACAAACCAAGACTGTAGCTCATCAAAAACGACATCTCTACTGATATAAAACTACTTGGACGAAGGATTGTAGCACCTCTTCACCTCTGTAGCATCCTTTCGTATCAGAAGCATAACCAAGGAAGATACATCTATCTGCTTTCGGATCTAGTTTCTTACGTCTTTCATCAGGTATGTGCACATAACAGATACATCCAAAAACTTTAAGGAAAGAGTAATCAGGCTTACTGCCTGTGAAGACCTCCATCGGTGTCTTGCTGTGGACTGCCGCTGTAGGCGTCTGGTTCATCAGATACACCACACATGAAACAGCTTCTGCCCAATAAGGTCTAGGCATGGTCTTCTCATTCAACATTGCACGAGGAGCTTCTGCTATGTGCGATTCTTGCGCTCCGCAACCCCGTTCTGCTGCGGATTGTAACTGTAGGTCTTCTGGCGTCGAATGCCATGCTCACGCAGATATGCATCCAACTCTCCAGAAAGAAACTCGCCTCCTCCATCAGATCTCAGACAGAGGATAGATGCTCCAGACTGTTTCTCCATCAACTTGCAGAAAGTCTAAAATGCTGACAATACTTCGGCAGAGGACTTGTTTCTCAACAAATAGATCCAAGTATAACGCGAATGATCATCAATGAATGACACGAAGTACTGAAAACCGGTCATACTTGGCTGAGAAGCAGTCCATACATCAGTGTGAACAAGCTCCAGAAGCTTGTTCGCTCTACTACCTGATCCCTTAAAGGGCTGTCTAGCTTGCTTGCCGAATTGACATGCTGCACAGACTCCAGTGGGCTCACTGGATTCGAATTTGGGCAGATCTGTAACCAGGTCAGAACTCGGAAGACTTTTCAACCTCTGAAAGTTCATGTGCCCAATTCGCTTGTGCCAGATGTCAATGTCAGACACTACTGGACCACTCTGTCCATACATAGCAGCCTGTAACTTAGGTGCAGATTCATCTAGTTTAAACAGTCTACCACTCTTGATACCTCGAGCTATGACAGTGTTATTCGAATCTTCAATAAAGCATCCATCTTTATTCAAGCGCACTTGCAGACCCTGCTCTATCAACTGTCCTACAGATAGCAGGTTTCTAGTCAACGTGGGTACATGTAAGACATTCCGTATATCAGTAAACGTTAAAGCAAGAATGTCAAGTGGAATGTTATCCTTGTGCTGGATCTTGTGCTTGGTGTCATCTCCTGTCACCATAAACTGTGGAGTCTCCACAGGCTCGAGTGAACTAAACCACTCCCGATGGGGAGTCATGTGACTGTTGGCGCCGGAGTCGATCACCCAGTCAGTCTGTGGCTCGAAAGCCGTATAACTCTGATGCGTAGTAATCAGCAACTACTTCGAATAGACATGCTCAGTGACTGCATAGCCTTGCTGGTTGCTGTTATCTTGTTGGGGTTGTTGTCATGTTGTCTCTGATCGTTCTGCTTCTTGTAGCACTGATTCGCATTGTGGCCTTGCTTCTTGCAGTAGTTGCAGGAACCAGGCGCTCTTCTCTGATTGTTGTTGGAACCAGACTGTTGCTGGTTCTGCTGGTTCTGCTGCTGTTGCCATTGCTGTTGCTGTCCGTGACCCCGTCCACGTCTAGCACCTTTGTCACGACCCTTACCTCGAGATCCTCTAGAACCTGCAAAATAAACAGATTCTTGCTGACCCGTCGAAGTAGAACTCCCTAGTAGGCGCACCTCCTCTCCTAACATCATAGGAACAAGCTCATCAAACCACGGAAGAGGTTCTCTGGTCGAAATCGATGTTATGAACTGTTTGTACTCTGCAGGTAGTCCCTGCAATGTGGCTCCGATCAAGACAGTGGGATCAATCTCAACTTTGATCAGAAGATAGCTGATCCGCGAGCTGCTTGACATGGTTCACGTAGTCATTGATGCACATCGACCTCTTCTTCACGGTGTTGAACTGCTGCAGCAATTGCAGCTTCCGCGCCTCTGTTCCGGATTGAAACAGACGCGCGAGTGCATCCCAAGCTTTCTTGGGCGTATCGCAATCCTGAATGTGACCGATCATCGATGCTGAGACTGTCAGCGCGATGTAGTGAATAGCTTGATATGAACGCTTCTTCCACTCCTTGAAATTCGGGTCAGAAATTGGCACTTCAAGCGCTTTCTCCTCCTCAGTGATAAGATCCCATAGATCTTATCCCTGCAGGAAAGTCTTCATCCGGAACTTCCACACTTGGTAGTTGTTCTTGTCGAGCTTCTCTCCAGTGATCAAAGACACAGACTCCGCCATAGCTGCAATGTCGAAATTGTGCTGTTCTGTATGCGAAAAACCTCACAGAACCTTCACGAAACTCGTCTTCCCAAACCGCGCGATCAAGAGTTGTCACAAGTCACAACGAGGTAACTCCGCGAACTCCTCCTGCAGCAACAATGAAAAAAGAACCTGTCCGTGAACTGTAGGTGTACAAAACACGACGGAAACGTCGAAAGAACACACCAAGAAAAGTGAAAATTAGACCAAACGAGGTCAGAAATGGGTGTGCGATCCCTCAAAATTTTCTAAACACTAAAATTTTCTAAACCCACCCATATTCGGAACAGGATTTGTTTTAGGGTCAAGTCCTAAAACTTTCGTCTTGGTCGAAAAAGATCCGATTGAAAATCTGCCGCTGGAAACCTCCAAATCGACTGAAACTTGACCCAGTACACACTTCGCACCTTCTGAACAAGACAGCCTTAAAGGGACTGGTCGACAGATTTCAGAGAGAAAAAATCGTCTAGGCCTCCGAAATCGAGTTCAAAGTTTCTGGTGGCGAAAGAAACGGTTTCGCCTCACCCGAACGCATCAGCAGGATAGTGCTCGACATCAGACACAACTCTGCCTGCTCTCTCCTGTACTCCAATCTCCATCTTGCTCATCAGCAATGGACACATGCTCTCACCAGCTCTGATACCATGTAGAAAGATCGATATTTCGAGGACACTCCAAGAAGAAAGAGAGCGAGTAGACAAGGAAGTAAAATAAGAATGAGATGAGAGAGGCTTTGCCTCTCTCTGTATATATAGTGGAGGTGAGTACAAAGGAAACCCTAATGGTGGGTTAGCCCTCTAACTAACTCTAACAACCCTAACCACTCCGACTAATGGTAGCTGTCGATCTACTAGAGCTTGGGACTATATCAACAAAGTTCACGTTAGCCAGTATTGGACACACATTACAGTTAGATAGAGTAGATACTACGGTTCTGTCAAGTGGGGGGACGTGATCATGCGGTCTAGATGTGATCATCTTTTTGTAGAAATGAGATCCGTCATCTTAGGGAGAAGGACTATATAAGCGATGCGACTCTCAATCACCTTACCTTTTTCATGTTTTCAGTTTTTGTTAGTTAATTTTCAATTGCGCAAGATTGAGGAGTGAATGTGTGAATAAAGTGGGCGAAGGCGATTTACCTACGAAGGACGTAGTTTGCTGTCGCAGGTGTAAATCTGATTGATGCAGACCCTCCGAAGTTAGACTTCGGCGAAGAGAGTCTTCAGGCTATTTTATTTGAAGGACATTTCAAAGAATCTGAGAACATATTAGTTACTGTGAAGTGGAAAAGCATAAGTTAAATTGTAAGAAGAGTTCGGAACATGGTGGCTTCGTCTTAAGTTTGGCTTCTTCAAATAAGTGGGATTCTTAAGAGTGAGGATTTAGTTGGAAGAACATTTCTTAGGAAGAGTATGGGCTTATTCTTTGAGTCTTGATGTGAAGTCTGTATTCTTCTTTCTTTTCAGAAGAACACTAGTAACATTTCAGCAGTATTTTGCTATCTCATTTGCTCATACATCTATCTTCTCGAATCTTCTATTTGTGTTGTTGGAAGGGTCCCTGATCAAAAAACTATTTCATTGTTGTTTGTATTCGATTTATCAGGTTTTTGCTTGGGTTTGGTTTCTTATCAGACTTTAACTCTCATCCGGATATTATTCCATTCCGTGAGAATAACAGAAAACTATCTGAATTATCATTGTGACGTTGTAATACTGTGTTTTGTGTAATTGTTAACTGTATCTTCGTGAGAATGACCCTTAATTTACTATTTCCGATACTTTATGTTTCTCTGGGTTGTTACAGATCTCGAGGCGAGTAAGGTAATACTGGAAAAGGCTCGACAAGAGCTTTCCAGTGATATGTAGAACTCCTCGAACTAACATCAGAGCTGAGAATTATGACCAATCTTGTGATCGGGTTGTGACATAATTTTCAGGGACCAAACAGGAGGGCGGGAAGATCTCCAGAAGTATATATGAGGGGTGCTCGATGCCTGGGTAGGTCAGGACGAGTCATCCGACCTCAAGGTTTGACGGACAGACTCTGAGGGCATGAGGTGATGGCTGGACCAATACCAAGACGTATTCCGGTCCAAACTTGGACGTCTGGACTTAGTAACAACCCAAGGGCTGAGGCAAGACTAGAGAACGAGATGGCGGGTTAGGTCACCGTACGGGAGCCTGGACCAAGACGGACATCACGAACGGTTGGACCGCTAAGTGCGTTGGAGGCACCGGTTAAGACCTTGGACTTTATGAGAAGTCCACCACAAGTCATGTTGTGACTTGCTTATGTTTTTGAGACCGACTTGGTCGAGTATAAGTTGGGACTTAAGGAACTTGAGAGTTAGGAAGACAGTCTGACTCCGATCCATACCAAACGAGATAAAGATAAGTGGTGCATGAACGTTAACTTATGATTGTGACTTATAGGTTAACGTTATGATTTTTGTGATCTATCGAGCAAGAGCTTCTCTTGACACAACAAGACGATAGGTGCACGAAACTAATGATTTCACCATAAAGTGACACCCGCAGCATTCACAAAATAAAACACTTGTGTTAATTACTTAGCAAGATCTTCAACATGGTCGTCAAATGTTAGCTCTCATCCGATCTCCGTTAACCATCTCCTTCGTTGATCCGATAGATCTTCCTACCGGGGTTCCGATAGCTCCCGACATCTGTATCACCAACTCGTCTCTAGGATCACTACTCGCACAAGGCTGATTCTCCGAGAAGAATCTTGACTTGTATTTGGATCAACACCCTAGGAACTGATATCTCTTCTCGATCAATTTTATCAGAGCTTAACCGGTTCTAACATATACGACACCATACATTACACATATCAACTTAGTCTAGTTACCATGATCAGACAAGAGGAGACGCATCAAATCTCAAAATGATTTCTAGTAAATCTTTACTTACATATTTTGAATATTTCCTCGTCTACCGATAGTGGATCTCTCGTAGACAGTCTCACCTCACTCTCGTACCTAAATCGATGCACTCACAGATGCATCTAGTCCTCAATTTAGATCTCGAAGGAAGGAGATATGGGCAAGCCCTTATTGACGTTGTACCGGATCACTATATCATTGATAAAGACCCCTCTCTCTTCGCGTAGCTATGCTATATACCTCAAGGTTTCCTACCCTTGTTGTTATCGACAATCTTCTTAACTAGTTCTAATAGGTTACAGATCTTGTTATCTTCGGAACGTTACCTTTAGTGGTAGGTCCGGCATCGTCCTATCATGACTACCCGTACTCTAATTTCCTAACTCTAACTATGGTGATAACAAACCTCCCTAAACCCTAAACCCTAAAGCCTAACAAAACCATAACCCCTAAATCCAACACATACCAAAAAATAAATCCGTCCTCATTCGATATGACTCTACCTCCATTCGGTAGCCATATGCATAATATATGACAACTGACAATTATGAACTGTGTAAGAAGTCACTAACTAGATGTAGTAGTAACTAGTAGCTTCCACCTACATCACCATGATGTATCTACTCATACCACCAAACATCCTTCAACATGTACTCCACATCCATCTTTTCAACCTCGAGGATTCACTAGTTATTTTCATTAAACGTAGGTGCGAGTAAAATAAGGTATTTTTATTTGAAAAAGATAAATTCTTAAAGCTTATTTTTGTAAAAATAAGATAATTTATATTCTTTTTTGATATTTTAAAGTAAAAGAAGATTCTGAAAAATTCAAAAGTGATATTTTTATTTAAAAATATTTCTTTTTTATACTTAAATGAAATAAAATATAGTATTTGATTTATGACTTGACTCGCAAGTGATATGGACAAATAGATCTAAGTGAACCCTCGAGCTCTCAGCTAGAATGAGTATGTTACACTACTCCTCCTCGAATGTCCAACACGTGTTTGTAAAGCCTTTAGGAGTATGTAAATACTTACACGCTTTTGTATAGAGCACCTAGAGTAGATGGTTTAGTGGTAGTTGGACTATAAGTTAAGAGCAGATAAGCAACTTTACTAGGAATAGCGTCAAGATGAATGATCTGATTTTGAGACTTCCACACAACTAAAAACTTGTCTCTAACTTGCACTATACGCACTTAATGGCTCCGCTCCGCTTTGCAAAGTGCAAATGAGTACATATGTAATCTTGCAATCCACTTTCATGCCTTCAAAGTCTCTCTTCTCCATAGTCCACAATGCCTCGAAGTCTCTAAACACCTCTTAAATCCCACTCCACACTGTGACAACTCTGTACACTCTCCACACACACTTCACTATGAGAAGAACTCAGAAATGTGCAAGAAAATATACCAATGTGCGCAAGAAATGACATCCGCTCAACTTTTGTGTCACAAAACAACTTGTTGCGAACTCAAATCTCAACCAAATCGAAGGATTTTGGATGCATTGGAACCGTCTCGTTCTCCTACTGCACTCTTTACAGATAGATATCATCAATAATTGATGCTCTTTGATGCGAATCGACTGATGCATTATGACAAAAATTTGATCATCATAACAATTTTGGTAGCACTCCTGGACCACCTCACCTCCAAACAGCCCAAGAAATCACACAACAACCAGCAATCCAAGCAGCATAGATCAGAAATCAATAATCCAACACTTCATGCATACGCAGACTCACAAATTGAAAGTACCATCAATCTGTACACTTTAGAGATATCAACTACAGAATTTCGTGACATAAGATCACTCAATTCAGACCTCGCAACTCATTTTTTCCAAGTAATCTTCCAACGGGACCCATTGAAATACCAATTGATAACACAAAGATCATTCCGATCAAGCCAAACTCACTTTGCACATCATACAATTCATGTTATACTCACTCGGCTTCATCTATCATAGTCAAGAGCTTGAAAGCTCAACTCGAAAGAAGTGAGACCTACAAGTCTTAACATGCACTAAAGGAGCTCGAACCAAGAAACTCCTAATAGCACTAAAGGTCTTAATGGGAGTTGCTACCATTATCTCTGTTAGCCGCTACACATGATATGACAAACTGCTGAACGTGAAGAAAATTCATCAATCTCTTTTGATCGTCGTTGTTCAAAAAATCACCTTCCTTTGGTGATTTTTCGAGCAGTAACCAACAATTCATCTTCCTCATCTTCTGACAATTTGGTCCCTAGAGCGTTAAGCGTAGCTGCTTCACCCAAAATCTGACGTTTCCTCTTGATGATATCTATGACAACCTCATGGAACTCACGCTTTGCAATCCCAAGAATCTCATCCAAAGTAAACTCAACCTTCCCATTCAAGATACGATTCTCTAACACTTGCTTCAGGTTTGTAGCAATCTCAATGTCAGACTGAAGTTTGTATGCAGGCATCTTACCCTTCTCCTTGCTTCTCTCCTTCTCCTTGGGTGTTGTAGGTGGTATATCTTCCATAGTCTCCTCCCGAGTAGGTGTTGTCTCCTGCCTTGTCTCTGGTCTAGCCCTTTCACTCCTTGTAGCAGACCGTTTGGCTGTAGAAGTCTCACCTGCATCCTCCCTCCTGCATTTTTCTTCTAGTATAGCTTCATGATGGACTTCGTGCAACATAAGCATGCACTGACATAGTATCCACAGGGTCCATCCTGTAGTTTCTCAAATTGAGTTGCCGACCCTTCGTAGCACATCCTTGTCTAGCTCTGTTCTAGCTACGGACCGCACTACATCAGACCACAACCCAGTAGTCCCTTTCTCTCTCTCCATTCCACTTTCACTCCACAGGTAGCAGCATTCACAAGAGAAACAGCGTGTGATGCAGATATCTCATTCACAAGCCTTTTCATACCATCCTTGCCAAAGTTGGTTTCCAGAATCATCACAGTCTCTCTCAAATGGATCTTAACATCTTTGAAGAAGATAAGATCTTTCCTCAATGCATCTGAAAACTCTCCACAATCTCTTCTTACATAGTCTAGGCTATCGCACCATATACAACGATGAACAAAGCCTTGTCTCATCTGAGGTCTCTGCATAGCAGGCTGTACATTCTGCTCTTTCTCTTCTAACCTAGTGAGCTTAAGCTTAAGCTCCTCATACCCTTAATCAATTCCTCAAGCGGTGAGTCTTCCTCTCTAGCAATTACCAAAGCGAGTTTAGTAGGCAACTGCTTGACAGGAATTATCAGAGGTGCTGCTTCACTTACCACCACCTTGTCCCTTCTTCTCTGTCTCTTGGTCAGCAAAGAGACAGCCTCTTCAACCTCCTTCCAATCAGTCTTCAATCCTCTCTCCTCACTCTTGTCTTCCAACAACAACTCAAGCTTCTCTTGAATAGTCACGTCCGCTGCTTGTAAGAAAAGCTCTGTCTTCTCCACCTCTAGTGTAAGCTTCTCTGTCTTAGAAAGCTGAGCATACTGACGATCAAACTCCCTTAACAACTCATTTACAGACAAACTTTTGTTAGGCTTAACCACCCACTCCAAGAACGTCCTCTTGGTCACTCTTTCTGAATCTTCAATACAGTACTCCGTGCATAAAGCTCTCCCAACTCTGTCCTTGCTGCTGCTTGAGCTCCTTCACACGCCCATGAATCTCAAGAACAACAGCAAGTTCAAAGTTCTCCACCATCTCTTTCTCACCCACTCCAAGAACGTTCTCTTGGTCACTCTCTCTGAATCTTCAATGTAGTACTCCGCGCATAAAGCTCTCCCAACTCTGTCCTTGCTGCTGCTCGAGCTCCTTCACACGCCCACGAATCTCAAGAACAACAGCAAGTTCAAAGTTCTCCACCATCTCTTTCTCAGACACCTTGTTCACCTCCATCTCCCTAGCGTAGTATCGTACGTACTTGGAAATATCTGTCCCCTTGAACTGGTCCATCTTGTGCACCACTGATTGCAACGCCTTGGTTGTTAATACCTCCTTCCTCTCTGTGCTCTGCTGCTGCTGCATAAACATGTGAAAAGCTTGGAACATCTTCATCGTAACAGCATCAAACTGAATAGGTTGTTGAGCAGCAGCAACACCTCCACTTGATGATCCTTGGTTGGCCATGATATCTGATCCTGTAACACTCTCAAGAAAACTCCCACCCTAGGTTTTCACGTTGAGTTCACCAAAAGAGAGTATGTCGGAGTGTGATCCGTCTACCTAGGAAAATGGTGGGCTTCTGGCTGTGGTTGTTTACTCAAGAGGTAGGCCTTTCAGGTTACAACAGGGCGCTATAAGCACTCACACAGGTGTTTAAGATCCTCTGATATGTTCAGAAAGTGAAATTCAGGTCTAACTAGTAGTAATAAGATCAGGCGGTGAACTTTAACACTCAAAGAGAGGAAACTAAGATGGTTCTGATTTCAAAAACTCCCCTACATGTAAAAGAGGCCCTACTGAGCACACACACGAAGTTTCAGCTTGAGATCGAATTCTAGCACTGAGATATGGACAGAAACATCTTGAGTGAGGAAATTATGGCAATTTCTGGCACCCAGAAGGCTATTTCGATCTAGAACAGAAAATTGGCTCTATCACTTTCAAAGATTCTTACAGGATTAGGAGCCTACAGGATGCTGAAACACCCTTGTGAAGTTGGGCCTCCTGATTGTACACAGTTCTCCAGATCTCGTTCTCTGAAGTTGCTGCTCTAGATTGAGAGCTTTTCAGACCCCCTCTACTTCAGCGGTCGTCTTGAATTACTCAATCACTCAAATGACATGAAACTTTTTGGACAGTCGTAGCCCAGCTGACAGTCAACGCAACCACGAAGGTTTGAAGCGAATTCCTCAATTCTGCTGCAAATGACACTGAAAATCCCAAATCCAACAAAAGTGACGCAATTTCAACTCAATCCGAACTTCAATTGGGCATAACTCCTTCTTTATTGTTCCAAATCGATCAAAAATTTCACTGACAGTGACTGGCACGACGAGCTCTACCTTCCTATCTTCTCAGATTTCAGAATGCCCTCACCAAGTGCTCGAACTCTTCTTTAGACCTCTATTTCTAAATTTAGAGTTTTACAAAAGATAAAAACGGACCAATAGGAGTTCATAGCTCCACTTGGTTGTCCTTTTGTGTCTTAAACCATGTGGTAACTTAATTCCAGTTCATAGGCTACCACGTCAAGTTCCCTAAAGTGCCAGCGTAAATCTTAAACTACCTAAAATGACACGTAGCCTTGAAAGTAAACTTAAATCAGCTAAAAAGCGTGCATGGGCAACACGTAAGTACAACCCATGAGCTTAAACCCTATCAACATGGTAAATCTAAGTTTTGTACATTGAACATCATAGACAAGTAAGAAGTCACTTGCACAAGCGCACAAATGCTTGAACAAGATAACTAGCATACTATCAGCCTACTAGGACTCAAAATAGTGTTAACACCGTATGCAAAGGTGTCAAACATATACATAAACGACTAGAAGTAATATGAGCTATCTTCTATAACTACTAAACTCAAGTGTAGGAGTAGAAATATAACATGAAGCTACCAAGTAGTGCGACAACGCTTTCTGGAGAAGAAAGCAATTGTAAGTCCTGAAAGCAATTAGGCTATGTGTCAATGTGCACAACGTAACTACTAACATATCAATTATCGTCGTATTGGATCGATGTAAGATGTAAGTGAAGTCACATACAATCTTAAGTGTATGCAGATAAAGAAATAAAGAAGACAGTAGATCGTAGGTGTTTCACATTCTAACATGAAGGAAAAATGTCAGGTCAATTTGGCACCTCGGCTAGGTTGGTCAAGTGCGGAGTGGCTAATCTCGGTAGGGTCGTTAGTGCCGTTAGGGTGATTTCGCGCACCTACTGCCTTGTTGCGCCAGCGGAAGCTCTTGCTCAGTAAGTCGCAAACTTCAAACCGCTAACCTGCAAACACAATCAGAAGTTAGCGTCCATGCACCACTTACTTTATCTCAGTTTGGTCCAGACCAGAGCCGTACCGTCTCCCTAATCATCAAGCTCAGCTGTTCCTAAGTCCCGACCTAGATTCGCCTAGGTCGGTCCTAAACATGAGCAAGTCACAAGATGACTTGGGGCGGACTTCCCATAAAGTCCAGGGCCTTAAACGGTGCCTCCAGCACACCTAGCGGTCCAACCGTCCGTGATGTCCGTCGGGGTCTAGGCTCCCGAACGGTGGTCTAACCCGCCGACTCGTTCCCTAGTCTTGCCCAACCCTTACAGCGTTCCTAAGTCCAGACTTCCAAGTCTGGACGAGAACGTGCCTTGCAACCGGCCCAACCATCACCTCATGCCCCCAGAGTCCGTCCGCCGAACCCTGGGGTCGAGTGACTCGTCCTGGCCCACCCAGGCATCGAGCCCCCCCTCATATATACTTCTGGGGATCGGCGGCCCTCAGTCTCAAGATCGGGCACATATGCGAGCAACGAAACCCTAACACACTTGCGCTAGGTTGTGAACGCTGCGAGTAGGACTTAACGGCTTGGCCGGGAAGTCGGGATCAGATGAACCCTAAGTGGTTCTCTGAACCAAGGTTGGAACCTTGGGTTATGACATAAGGGGCTACCCCAAGAGGATCCTAGACAAACGCTGACCTAAGGGGACGAGTTTGGGAACGGGCTGAAACATGAGTCTCAGACATAGGTCTGAGACGTGGGACCGAGACGTGGGTCCGAGACACAGACGAACCACAGGGTTCGAGTCTGGGTCTGGACCACAGGTTTCCGAAAAATGACTAAGTGTTGGAGCTCAGACGTTTTAGGTCGTGGACGGAGCTCCACATAACATCTCAAGGCGAGTGAGGTATGATTGGAAAGGTCTCGTCGAGTGCTTTCCAGTGATATATAACACTCCTCGATCTGACCTCCGAGCTGGAAGTTATGACCGAACCACAATCAGGTTGTGGTATAATTTTCAGGGACCAAAGAGGAAGGCGGGGTTGCGACACTCACCCCCACTTTGGAGGTTAATGCCCTCATCAACAATGATTCTTTAAGTTAACGCCAAGTTCAAAATGGGTAGCCAACCCCTTGGCGTCAGAATTGCATTCTGGTAGCTAACCCGCAATTCCTCTCTTGGCTTGAGTCTTAAGTTGTCGCTAGAACACTTAGAAAATTCCAACTAGTCTCAGGAAAAGCCTTACCTTTTTGGCTTACCCTAAACAAAACTAGTTGACAATTTCTAAACATTCTACTTAAGACTCTAACTTGCTAACTATAAGTATTCACACCTACTTACAAGGTCCCCCGAAACTCACTTTCTGGTCGCAATCTGATTTGACTTAGACGCGTGACTAAGTTTACTTTGTAGAAAACCACAAAGCAAGATCACCCCAAGCCCCAAGACAAGTATGAAATTTCATACTTGCTTTACCAACGCTACGGCAAACCTAAGTCTTGACATCAAGACTTAGTCTTGATTTAGATGCTTATCCAAACCAGCTCGTCTCCTTTGAGTGTGCTTCGTTCTTCCTCTTGACAACATCGTAGGCATCTGATCAGAACTAGTCATAGCCATGCACTACCAATACACTTAGATAAATTTTCAAGAAACAAAATCTTTATTTCCAAATACAAGTCAAAGCTACAAAGTCCATCGGCTCAAATCGCCTCAAGTTGCTACTCGTATGGTTCGTCGTTTCTTCACTCAGTCAGGCAGAGAGGTAATGAAGTCCATGCTAATGCTTTCCCAAGGTCAGGCTGGAATCGACAGAGGGTGAAGCAACCCTTGTTTCTTCTCATAAGAAACGCGGTTCGCTTGACAGGTTACATATATTTTCACAAAGTGGGCAACATCGTCTTTCATGTGGGGTCAATAAAACTTTTTAGCTATCACTGCTAAAGTGGACTTTTCTCCTTTATGGCCTGATAAGGGCGCATCGTGAGATTCTTTTAACAACTTGGTCCTAAGTTTTCCTTGTCCCACATAAAGGCGACTTTGCTTGAACATGAGTAAACCATGTCTTAGCTGCATGTTCTGCAACTTCACTCCTCGCTTGAGTTGTTCCAGGTACTCCTTCGCCTCCCCAAGTCTGACTCCTTATGATACATAGCTTGCAAAATCTGTGTTGACGATGAAAGATATTCCTCCTTGCGACTCAAGGCGTCAGGAACCACATTGTCCTTTCCCGCTTTGTGGATTAATTCCACGTTCATGAGCGCCAAGGTATCATACCACCGTAGTTGCTTTGGCGTCACCCGATCTTGTGTCTCAAAGTACTTGAGCGAAATGTTGTCAGTATACACTTGGGTTTTGTGGAGTCCCAAGTAATGCCGCCATTTCCTCAAGCAATGAACCACCGCAAAGAGTTCCTTCTCGTGAGTCGGTCATCGACTCTCTGTCCCAGATAGCTTCTTGCTTTCGTACGCTACAGGTTTTCCATCCTGCACCAACACTCCGTCAATCGCATAGTCGCTCGCGTCGGTATGCACTTCGAATGGTTTGTCGAACTCCGATAGCTTCAAAATTGACGCCTTTGACAAAATTGCTTTGATCGACTGAAACGCATCATCCACCTCCTTGGTCCAACTTACCTGTGCGTCTTTACCTGTCCAGTCCGTCAGTAGCTTCGCGATCTTTGAAAACCCCTTCACATACTTGCGGTAAAACTGCACCAATCTTAAGAATCACCGCATCCCCTTCACTGTAGTTGGAGGCTCCCAAGTCACAATCGCGTCCACCTTCTGCATATCCGGGCCGACTCCTTCTGCACTAATGACATGTCCCAAGAAGTTAATGCGCTCCAAACCAAACTCACTCTTGTCAATGTTGGCAAACAACTTATGCTCCCGCAGCTTCGTCAACACCACCCTTAGCTGCTCCGCGTGCGACTCCAAGGTTTACGAGTAGCTCAAGATGTCGTCGATGTAAATGATGACAAACTCATCCATCTCCTCGCGAAAAATTATGTTCATCAATGTAGTGAACGTCGAAGGGGCGTTGTAGAGTCCAAATGACATCACCATGAATTCAAACGATTCGTATCTGGTTCGACAAGCGGTCTTCTCAACATCTGGGTCAGCTATCCGGATCTGGTAATATCCTGACTTCAAGTCTATCCTGCTGAAGTATTTTGCGCCTGCTAACCTATCAAAGAGGTCGTCTATCCTTGGCAAAGGATAATTATTCTTCACCGTCACCTTATTGATTACACGATAATCTACGCAGAGTCGTAACTTCCCATCCTTCTTCTTTGCAAAAAGAACTGGGGTTCCATAAGGTGACTTGCTGCTTCGAATATATCCCCGCGCTAATAGCTCACCGAGTTGTCTTTTCAACTCAAGGAGTTCCACCTGATTGAGTTGGTAAGGGGCTTTGGAAGGTGGTTCTGATCCTGGCAAGACCTCGATCTTGTGATCCACCACCCGCCTTGGAGGTAACTCAGCAGGTAACTCGTCCGTCAAGACATCCTCAAACTCATTAATCACTTCGCGAAGCACGTCCGGAAGTTTAATCGCGTCTCCTAATGTTTCCTCTTGTCCGCCATCCGCCATCAAATCTGCAACCCGCATTAAACACATGACTCCGTCGTTGAAGTCCATCTGTTTACCTTTGATCAAATTCACTGCAAAGTCGTCCATTTTCCGCGCCTTTCGGATCAGCCTCACTCCCAGCTTTCGCCCTTTAACTCTAACGTTTAACCTTAAAGGTTTCCGCCTAAGTTCCACTTCAAACCTCTCCAAGAAAATGTTTCCCAAAACAGCATGGATATCATCCATCTCGCACACCGTGAAATTCTCTATGAACTCGAACTTCTCACACGCAAATCGTACGTCCAAGGCCACTTCAGAAGTTTGGTACGTCTTGCCCTTGGCAAAGCGCACCTGAATAGGCTTGTCTGCCTTGGAGGTAGACAAGCCCAACTTCTTCACCAACTTGAAGATATGAAGGAGTGAGTCGCTCCTGTGTCCACAAGAAAAGTAACATCACGGTTAGCAACCTAGGCTTGTAGAAACATCAATCCCGGCGTCTTCTTCGTGGTTCTCAAGGTCACAGTCATCTGACCCTCCAACAAGTCCTTTGCAACAAACGCATTCATGCTACAGTTACTAACCTTAGGTTTCGTGCACCCCTTAGCAATATGGCTCGCCTCGCCACAATTGTAACAAGTAAACTTTGCGCCATTGCCCTTCTGAGGTGTTTGCCCCTTAGGTTTTACTCCTGTTTGTTGCCGCTTTGCTGCTGGGGCAGAAGAATCCTTCCGATCCTTCTCAGTCTCATCCCACTGTCGCTTGAAGCCCTTGTTCTTCTTCTGGAACTTGTCCGTGCTGCGTGGTTCAAAGGGTTCCTGTTGCTGGACTTCATCGTCTCCAATTTGCTCCGCTAGCTTCAAAAGTTCAGCACTTGTCGCAGGTAGCTCTGGCATTCGAAAGAGAGCCTTTTCCGAGCTAGACTTGAGTCCCCCAATAAATATACATATTTTGGTCTCCTCAGTCCACTTGGAGAACGAGTCCAGCTTGGCACTGAACTCGCGCACATAAGCGCTTAAGGTCCCTGTCCTAACTCAACATCGTCCTGAATCCTTTGGTACTCTAGAGTGAATCGTCTTGCGAGCAACTTCTTGAACTCTTTCCAACCAAGCGCCGAGACGGTCAAAGCATGCTCATCCCTGTATGCGGTCCACCAGAGAAGCGCATGGTCCTTCAGGAAAGTAACCGCCGCTCTCACTTTGTCTGACTCCTGAGCCTGATGCGCTTCAAAGTATAGGTCCAACTCAGTTAAGAAATCCTTAACCTTGCGAGCCCGTCCTACACCTGTAAACGAGGTCGGCAAATTCGTCTTACAAAGCTTTCTGGTAGACGAGGAACTCCCTTGGCCTACTCCAAGCTCAGCGATACGTTTATCCCTAGAGGCCATACCCTCCTGCATGGTCTTCATCATCTTGATGAGTTCCGCATACAAAGCTCCTTGACTTTCCGCACCTGAATCGTTGGGCACCGTTGGCAAGACTTTGTCTTGCTGCAATGGTGCCGCAGCTGGAACTGGGCTTCCTTGATGTTGGGGCGAAGGTTGTCGGTTATCGTCGCCTGACTGTGCCTCGCGGTTAGCTCGAGTTGATCTGGTCCCGGTGTCAGCCGCCACTCCCCGTTTCTTGGTCTTCCTCTTGGAACTCTATCCTACATCGGCCATCGCTCCAAGTGTTCACCTAGAAACGTTGATCCGTTTCGTGTCTCGTGTCCCTCCTCAAGCGTCTAGCCTTCAGCCGCTACCTCAAGTTCTCGCTCACCGAAGCGTCAGCTCTGATACCACTTTTTGCGCCAGCGGAAGCTCTTGCTCAGTAGGTCGCAAACTTCAAACCGCTAACTTGCAAACACAATCACAAGTTAGCGTTCATGCACCACTTACCTTATCTCAGTTTGGTCCAGACCAGAGCCGTACCGTCTCCCTAATCATCAAGCTCAGTTGTTCCTAAGTCCCGACCTAGATCCGCCTAGGTCGGTCCCAAACATGAGCAAGTCACAAGATGACTTGGGGCGGACCTCCCATAAAGTCGAGGGTCCTAAACGGTGCCTCCAGCACACCTAACGGCCCAACCGCCCGTGATGTCCGTCTGGGTCTAGGCTCCCGAACGGTGGTCTAACCCGCCGACTCGTTCCCTAGTCTTGCCCCAGCCCTTACAGCGTTGTCGCGCTACTTGGCGGCTACATGTTATATTTCTACTTCGACGCTTGAGTTTAGTAGTTCTAGAAGTTAGCTTATATTACTTCTAGTCGTTTATGTATATGTTTGACACCTTTGCATACGGTGTTAACACTATTTTGAGTCTTAGTAGGTTGATTACCATGTTGATAGGACTTAAGCTCATGGGTTGTATTTGCGTGTCGCCCATGCACGCTTTCTAGCTGATTTAAGTTATTTTTCGGGGCTGCGTGTCGTTTTAAGTAATTTAAGTTTTACGCTGGCACTCTAGGGGGCTTGACGTGGTAGCCTATGAGTAAAACTAAGTTGCCACGTGGTTTAGGGTACTAAAGGACAACCAAGTGGAGCTATGAACTCCCATTGGTCTGTTTTTGTCTTTTGTTAAACTCTAAATTTAGAAACAGAGCTCTAGAGTGGAGTTCGAGCATTTGGTGGGGGATCTTCGAAATCTGAGAGCACAGGGAGAGAGGTCTCGTCATGCCAAGCACTTCCAGTGAAAATTTCGATCGATTTGAGTCAATAAAGACGGAGTTATGAGCAATTGAAGTTCGGATTGTGCTAGAATTGAATCATTTTGGTTGGATTTAGGGTTTTCAGTGTCCCTCGCAGCAGATTTGAGGAAATTGCTTCAAAACTTCGAGGTTGTGTTCTCCGCCAGCAGGGCTACGATTTCACAAAAAGTTTCATATCGATTGAGCAACTGAGTAATTCAGGGCGGCCACTGAAGCTGAGGGGGGTCTGAAAAGCTCTTAATCTAGAGCAGCGACTTCAGAGGAGGAGATCTACAGTTCTGTGTACATTCAGGAGTCTCAACTTCACAGGGATGTTCAGCACCCTGTAGACTGCAAATCCTGTAAGAAACTTCGAAATTGATCGAGCCAAACTCCTGTTATAGGTTGAAATAGCCAGCTAGGTACCAGAAATTGCCGTAGTTTTCTTGCTCAAAACTTTTCTGTTCATATCTCCGTGTCAGAATTTGATCTCAGGCTCAAATTTCGTCTGTGAGTTCAGTAGTACCTCATTTGCATGTAGGGGAAGTTTAGAGGTCTAAACCTTCATAGTTTTCCTCTCCTTGAGTGTCAAAGTTCACCGCCGAATCTTATTACTGCCAGCTAGACCTGAATTTCGCCTTCTGGGTATATTACAAGATCTTCCACATCTGTGTGAGTGTTTATAGCCCTATTGTGACCTGAAAGCCAACCTTTTGAGTGAACAACCACAGCTAGAAGCCCGGCGCTTTCCTAGGTAGACGGATTACACTCCGACAGCGTTCCTAAGTCCAGACGTCCAAGTCTGGACGAGAACGTGCCTTGCAACCGGCCGAGCCATCACCTCATGCCCCCAGAGTCTGTCCGTCGAACCCTGGGGTCAGGTGACTTGTCCTGGCCCACCCAGGCATCGAGCCTCCCTCATATATACTTCTGGGGATAGGCGGCCCCGCCCTCCTCTTTGGTCCTTGAAAATTATACCACAATCCGATTGTGGTTCGGCCATAACTTCCAGCTCGGATGTCAGATCGAGGAGTGTTAGATATCGCTGGAAAGCTCTCGACGAGACCTTTCCAATGATACCTCACACGCCTCGAGATCTTATGTGGAGCTCCGTCCATGACGTAAAACGTCTCTGGAGCTTCAACACTTAGTCATTTTTTGGAAACCTGTGGTTCGTCTGTGTCTCGGACCCACGTCTCGGTCTCACGTCTCGGACCTATGTCCGAGACTCATGTTTCAGCCCGTTCCCAAACTCACCCCCTTAGGTCAGCGTTTGTCTGGGATCCTCTTGGGGTAGGCCCTTATGTCATAACCCAAGGTTCCAACCTTGGTTCAGAGAACCACTTAGGGTTCATCTGATCCTGACTTCTCGGTCAAGCCGTTAAGTCCTTCTCGTAGCGTTCACATCCTAGCGCAAGTCTGCTAGGGTTCTGTTGCTCGCGTCTGCGCTCGATCTTGAGACTGAGGGTCGCGACAGGTGAGTTCTTGGGATGACCCACTAGAGGTATATTTCACAGGTAGGGCTGGGAGGCCTTAGTTCTTCAAGTTGAGCCTTCAAACTCCTAGCTAGGTGAATAGTCTTTGTGAGTGCAATCTGGAGTCTCTGCGAGCACATAGTGGATTTAGCTCAACTTTAGTGATTGTTTAGTGCCCGTTGGCATGGTGAAGTGAGTACATATTGATTATCATTTGAAGAACTCAGATTGCAAAGTCTGATTGGGAGCTTTCAGGTCGCGGATTTCAGTCGTCTAGAGTGGGCAGATTGTTGATATCTTTGATTTGCAGGTGCGTGCTTGCACGAAGTGATTCTTTTTGGTTGGGTGATCGATCACTGTGTGGATTACTGTCGTTTGAATCGGTTCTTGGTCGATTTGGTGGTGAGGTAGTGTGAAAGCGCTGCTGGAATTTTCTGTGACAGATTTTGTGGTCAATTTGAGGTCGACAGAAGTGCATCGGCAGACATCTGGTTGGCGTGGATAGGCAATTTGTGGTGCTGAAGAGTTGGGAAGGTGCGCGTTGGGGAGACGATTCCAACGCACCAAAAACGTTCGCCGGTGGTCCAAAATCTGACATAAACTCGTCTGCGAGTGACAAATTGACAGATTTTGATCTTTTGGAGTGTGTTTTCGACCTCTAAGTTGCTGTTTAGGGTGTGTGCTCTTCGTACGCGTCCTTCTTGTTGTGTTTGGCTCGAGTTTCTTCTCTTATCCAAGCGGAGAGTGAGCGGGAGTATTGAGGTGTGAAATGCATGTTATGAGGCGTTTAGAGACTTTGAGGAGCAGAGGTGCGTGAGTGCGGAGACGGAGAGGAGCCCGAGCCCGCATCCGTCACAAGCCAGCTTGCTGGCATGCATGAGAGAGATATGCAAGTTTCAGTTATGTGAGAAGTGTAAAACCAGTAGGTCACTCATTCCAACACTATTTCTGGACTTGCACGCTTAACTCTGCATTCTTAGCTTTGGCTTTACCACTAGACCAATAGCTCTTGGTGTCTTCTAGGGATACGTGCAAGTACTTATGGACTTGTTTAAGGTAGTAGGAGACCTTCTCAAACGTTCCTAGAGGAGTGGTAGGGCGACCCTACAGTACTAGGGGGAAGATGTTGTTGTGATAATGTTTGTCTATATCGTAAAGATGCGTACGGAGGCGGTTGGTGGCAGTTGTCTTGGATGAGCTAGTAGAGCTACCACGTAGATATTTTTGGAGCTACTAGAGGTGTGGACATCTAGTTAGTGACCTTAAGTACTAGTTACGACAGTTGGTGATCATATATTGTGCATGTGGTCACCGAAGAAGAGACGTCAGTTCGGGTGAGGTTGGGTTTCTCTTTATGTGAAAGTTTGAGTGTGGAGCATTATCGTTTGGACTTCTTGTGGTTGGAACCCTTCCATATTCTGCTTCTTGTTTGTGCACTGCATTTGCTTGTGTTGGCGCATGATTTCCGGAGTGAGTTCACTCCAGTGTGTTGTCCATTCAGACACCTTTGTTTCTCTCACGGTGCGGTTGGAGTGACGATCAACAGACCGTGAGAGACTGTCTGTGGTGATGGCAGGTACAGGTTGTCCTTACCTTGACCGTTCTAGTAGAGGATAGGTGAGCTCAATAGGAACAAGGTTAGACAAGTTGTGGTTGCAATGGTGACGGGGATTTTGACATTCTGGTTGGAGAGTGTGTTATCGAGATTCTATCATCACGGAGTTCTCCGGAGGTTCTGGTGTGACTTCTCGGGTAGTGGATATACACGGAGCGGGCTGAGATACCGACTATCTACGTCATTGTCATCAGCTGTTCCAGACGTAGACAATGCGTTTTCTGATGGTGAGTCTAGTGTCGCCACACCGTTGTTGTGAGACATGGACGAGATCTATGAGGTCATGAAAGGACCTTGACGTTACTCCGGTACAGTGGGTATCATTGAGCTAGATGACTTCATCCAGGAGTTCGACAGTTGGTGCGATCTGCAGCAGATGCGGAACCCATAGCTATTTACATCCTTCATGACGTGGAAGGGTTTGTTCCAACACTTAGAGAGATCATCGATGGACGACTACCACGAGTTCAGACGAGACTACAATGTTGAGATTGAGTTGTGGAGACAACATTGGTCTCCCAATTATGTTTCTATCACTACTGGCACAGTTTCGGGAGACGTAGCACCTGCAAGTTTAGGTGTCAGTAGCAATGATACATCCACGTGTGACAAAATACATACTACCAGCGATGAGTCCATTAGTAGTGGAGCAGGTGGTAGTGTGAGCAGGATACCACTAGGGTTTAATCTGGTGGTTCAGTTCTTCTAGTGTTTGAGGAAGAACTATCAGGATGTGCGGACGGACAAGTTGAGGAGTCTGCATGAGTTCCAACGGACGACTGGAGAGAGCCTACGCGAGGCGTTTACTCGCATGAGGCGGTTGATCAGCGTTATCTAAGGGGTGACGGAAGCACAAGCAGTCCAGTTCTGATAGGGGATACTAGACTGGGAGCTGCGTAAGAGAGTCAGAGACATCACTCCGACGTTAGCGGTTGTCTTTGGTTTGGCTGAGCGGATTGGAGAGGTGGAGGAGAGGGTGGTGTTGCTGGGTTCCGCAAGGAGACATCACATGAGACGACCACCTCTTCTCGAGGATCACAGGCTACGCAACAACGTGATGGTGGTGGTGGTAAGGATCGTACGGATCAGTCACGATCCCAGGGAGGTGTTTGGAAGATCTGGTGGGCAGAAGCTCATGCCGTCCTTCTCTAGTCAACAGCAAGCGGGTCCTTGCTGGACGTGTGAGGATCCTCATCAGCATAAGGACTGTCCACAGAGGAGAGGTGATTATGAGATGTCTGGGACGTCTCAAGTGGTGCTTAGGCAGTGTGAGTGTTGCGGATGACCAGGTCACATTAGTGACCGTTGTTTTGATCTCCCCGAGCTACAGCAAGAGAAGGCTGATCGTGGACGAGACGGAGGAGCTCAAGGAGGCCGTGGTGGTCGAACTGAATGTAGAGGTCTAGCACATGAGAGAGGAGCAGTCGGTCCATCATCTCTTACGACGTCAGAAGTAGGTATGGCTGCTCGGATTGAGCAGTTGGAGCACAGGATAGCTAGTATGACTATGGTTCAGTCTGATCTTTTCCTGCACCTACCGCCTTGTTGCACCAGCGGAAGCTCTAGCTCAGTAGGTCAAAAACTTTACACAACTAACCTGCAAACACAATCACAAGTTAGCGTCCATGCACCACTTACCTTATCTCAGTTTGGTCTGGACCGGAGCCGGACCGTCTTCCTAATCATCAAGCTCAGCTGTTCCTAAGTCCCGACCTAGTCCCGCCTAGGTCGGTCCCAAACATGAGCAAGTCACAAGATGACTTGGGAAGGACTTCCCATAAAGTCCAGGGTCCTAAACGGTGCCTCCAGCACACCTAACGGTCCAACCGCCCGTGATATCCGTCTGGGTCTAGGCTCCCGAACGGTGGTCTAACCCGCCGACTCGTTCCTTAGTCTTGCCCCAGCTCTTACATCGTTCCTAAGTCCAGACGTCCAAGTCTGGATCGGAACGTGCTTTGGAACCGGCCCAGCCATCACCTCATGCCCCTAGAGTCCGCCCGCTGAACCCTGGGGTCGGGTGACTCGTCTTGGCCCACTTAGGCATCGAGCCCCCCTCATATATACTTCTGGGGATCGGCGGCCCCGCCTTCCTCTTTGGTCCCTGAAAATTATACCACAACCCGATTGTGGTTCAACCATAACTTCCAGCTCGGAGGTCAGATCGAGGAGTGTTATATATCACTAGAAAGCTCTCGCCGAGACCTTTCGAATAATACCTCACTCGCCTCGAGATCTTACGTGGAGCTCCGTCCACGACCTAAAACGTCCCTGGAGCTCCAACACTTAACTATTTTTTAGAAATCTGTGGTCCAGACCCAGACTCGAACCCTGTGGTTCGGACCAGCATCCGAACCACGGTCTGTTTGCGTCTCAGACCCACGTCTCGGTCCCACGTCTTAGACTCATGTTTCGGTCCGTTCCCAGACTCGCCCTCTTAAGTCAGCGTTTGTCCGGAATCCTCTTGGGGTAGGCCCTTATGTCCCAACCCAAGGTTCCAACCTTGGTTTAGAGAACCACTTAGGGTTCATCTGGTCCCGACTTCCCGGCCAAGCCGTTAAGTCCTACTCGTAGCGTTCACAACCTAGCGCAAGTGCGCTAGAGTTCTGTTGTTCACCTCTGCGTCTGATCTTGAGAATGAGGGTAGCGACACTCACCCTCACTTTGGAGGTTATGCCCTCATCAACAATGATCCTTTAAGTTAACACCAAGTTCAAAATGGGTAGCCAACCCTTGGCGTCAAAATTGCATTTTGGTAGCTAACCCGCAATTCTCTTCTTGGCTTGAGTCTTAAGTTGTCGCTAGAACACTTAGAAAATTTCAACTAGTCTCGGGAAAAGCCTTACCTTTTTGGCTTACTTTAAACAAAACTAGTTGACAACTTCTAAACATCTACTTAAGACTCTAACTTGCTAAGTATAAGTATTCATACCTACTTACAAGGTCTCCCGAAACTCACTTTCTGGTCGCAATCTGATTTGACTTAGACGCGCGATTAAGTTTACTTTGCAGTTAGAAAACCGCAAAGCAAGATCACCCCAAGCCCCAAGACAAGTATGAAATTTCATACTTGCTTTGCCAACGCTACGGCAAACCTAAGTCTTGACATCAAGATTTAGTCTTGACATCAAGACTTAGTCTTGATTTAGATGCTTATCCAAACCAGCTCGCTTCCTTTGAGTGTGCTTCGTTCCTCCTCTTGACAACATCCTAGGCATCTGATCAGAACTAGTCATAGCCATGCACTACCAATACACTTAGACAAAATTTCCAGAAACAAATCTTTATTTCCAAATACAAGACAAAGCTACAAAGTCCATCGGCCCAAATCGCCTCAAGTTGCTACTCGTATGGTTCGACGTTCCTTCACTCCTCGCTGGAAGGAGATGTCCTCATCTTGCTAACGCCCTTGTTGTCCCTGTCGCCGTTTGAAGAGGTCTAATACTTTGCTCGCATTTGCGAGATCTTCCTCTGGCACCCAAGTTGCTTCCTTCAAATGGTAACCACGCCATTTGACCAAATACTTCATCCGGTTTGATTTGCGCCGAGATCGCAAAAATGGACTCCACCTCATATTCTACTTCGCCTTGCACGACATCAGGTTGAGGTCTGAGTACTTGTTGGTGCTCTGGTCGCAACTCGTCCTTGAAGTATTTCTTTAATAAAGAAACATGGAAAGTCGGATGCAACTGCCACTCGCGAGGAAGGTCTATTGTATAGACGTCTTCGTGCGGATTCTTCACAATGACAAAAGGTCTCGCGAACTTCGATTAAAACTTCGCCAATATTTTCTTCGGAAGTGTGAAGTTTTTCGTACTTAACCATACTTCTTCGTCCACTTGAAACCTCACTTGTCGCCGATGCTTGTTTAGCTTCGTGTACCGTTGCTACGCCTTCTCGAGGTTCTTCTTTACTTGCTCCTCGCGCCGCTGCATTGCCGCCACCAACTCTTCAGCTGATGTTTGCCGTGTTCTTAGTCGTGCCGATGTAGAACTCCCTGCAAGAGTTAAGTCAAGAGACCCTTCTGGCTCACATCCGTAAGCCAGCAAGAAGGGCGATTCGCCGGTTGCCGAATGCTTCGTGGAATTGTAGCAATACTCCGCAAGACTGAGCCACTCCGCCCAATCACTTTGGTCCGCGCTCATATAATTCCTCAAGTATTGATTCAGAACTGAGTTAACTCGTTCTGTTTGCCCATCTGTTTCTAGATGAAAGGCGATACTAAATTTTAACTTAGTCCCCAATTTTTGAAAAAAGTGTTTCCAAAAGGCACTTGTGAACTTAGAGTCTCTATCTGAAATAATACTCCGAGGTAATCCATGTGAACGCCACCAAGTATCTAGGAACAACCGAGAAGTCGTGAACGCTATTGCAGTGTCTAAAGTCGGAGCAAACTTTGCTAGTTTGCTAAACCGATCAACTATCATAAATATCGCATTGTATCCATTCGAGTCAGGCAGAGAGGTAATGAAGTCCATACTAATGCTTTCCCAAGGTCTGGCTGGAATCGGTAGAGGATGAAGCAACCCTTGTTTCTTCTCATAAGAAACGCGGTTCGCTTGACAAGTTACACATGTTTTCACAAAGTGGGCAACATCGTCTTTCATGTGGGGCCAATAAAACTTTTTAGCTATCACTGCTAAAGTGGACTTTTCTCCTTTATGGCCTGATAAGGGCGCATCGTGAGATTCTTTTAACAACTTGGTCCTAAGTTTCCTTGTCCCACATAAACTCGACTTTGCTTGAACATGAATAAACCATGTCTTAGCTGCTTGTTCTGCAACTTCACTCCTCGCTTGAGTTGTTCCAGGTACTCCTTCGCTTGATCATTGTCCATGTAACCTTCACGTATTCGCCTCTCCAAATCTGACTCCTTAGGATACATAGCTCGCAAAATCTATGTTGATGATGGAAGATATTTCTCCTTGCGACTCAAGGCGTCAGGAACCACATTGTCCTTTCCCGCTTTGTGGATTAATTCCACGTTCATGAGCGCCAAGATACCATGCACCGTAGTTGCTTTGGCGTCATCAGATCTTGTGTCTCAAAGTACTTGAGCGAAATATTGTCAGTATACACTTGGGTTTTGTGAAGTCCCAAGTAATGCCACCGCAAACAGTTCTTTCTCGTGAGTCGGTCATCGACTCTCCGTCCTAGATAACTTCTTGCTTTCGTACGCTACAGGTTTTCCATCCTGCACCAACACTCCGTCAACCGCATAGTCGCTCGCATTCGTGTGCACCTCGAATGGTTTGTCGAACTCCGGCAGCTTCAATACGGACGCCTTTGACAAAATAACTTTGATCGTCTGAAACGCATCATCCACCTCCTTGGTCCAACTTATCTGTGCGTCTTTGCCCGTCCAGTCCGTCAGCGGCTTCGCGATCTTTGAAAACCCCTTCACATATTTGCGGTAAAACTGCACCAATCTTAAGAATCGCCGCATCCCCTTCACTGTAGTTGGAGGCTCCCAAGTCACAATCGCGTCCACCTTCTGCATATCCGGGCCGACTCTTTCTGCACTAATGACATGTCCCAAGAAGTTAATGCGCTCCAAACCAAACTCACTCTTGTCAATGTTGGCAAACAACTTATGCTCCCGCAGCTTCGTCAACATCACCCTTAGCTGCTCCGCGTGCGACTCCAAGGTTTTGGAGTAGATCAAGATGTCGTCGATGTAAACGATGACAAACTCATCCATCTCCTCGCGAAAAATTGTGTTCATCAATGTAGTGAACGTCGAAGGGACGTTGCAGAGTCCAAATGGCATCACCACGAATTCAAACGATCCGTATCTGGTTCGACAAGCGGTCTTCTCAACATCTGGGTCAGCTATCCGAATCTGGTAATATCCTGACTTCAAGTCTATCATGCTGAAGTACTTTGCGCTCGCTAACTTATCAAAGAGGTCGTCTATCCTTGGCAAAGGATAATTATTCTTCACCGTCACCTTATTGAGTACACGATAATCTACGCAGAGTTGTAACTTCCCATCCTTCTTCTTTGCAAAAAGAACTGGGGTTCCATAAGGTGACTTGCTGGTTCGAATATATCCCCGCGCTAATAGCTCACCGAGTTGTCTTTTCAACTCAAGGAGTTCCACCTGATTGAGTCGGTAAGGGGCTTTGGAAGGTGGTTCTGATCCTGGCAAGACCTCGATCTTGTGATCCACCACCCGCCTTGGAGGTAACTCAGCAGGTAACTCGTCCGTCAAGACATCCTCAAACTCCTTAATCACTTCGCGAAGCACGTCCGGAAGTTTAGTCGCGTCTCCTGATGTTTCCTCTTGTCTGTCACCCGCCATCAAATCTGCAACCCGCATCAAACACATGACTCCGTCGTTGAAGTCCATCTGTTTGTCTTTGATCAAATTCACCGCAAAGTCGTCAATTTTCCGCGTCTTTCGGATCAGTCTCACTCCCAGCTTCCGTCCTTTAACTCTGACGTTCAACCTCAAAGGTCTCCGCCTAAGTTCCACATCGAACCTATCTAAGAAAGTGTTCCCCAAAACCGCATGGATATCATCCATCTCGCACACCGTGAAGTTCTCTGTGAACTCCAACTTCCCACACGCAAATCATACGTCCAAGGCTACTTCAGAAGTTTGGTACGTCTTGCCCTTGGCAAAGCGCACCTGAATAAGCTTGTCTGCCTTGGAGGTAGATAAGCCCAACTTCTTCACCAACTGTGGACTTATGAAGGAGTGAGTTGCTCCTGTGTCCACAAGAAAAGTAACATCACGGTTAGCAACCTTGGCTTGTAGAAACATCAATCCCGGCGTCTTCTTCGTAGTTCTCAAGGTCACAGTCATCTGGCCCTCCAACAAGTCCTTTGCAAACAAATGCATTCATGCTACAATTACTAACCTTAGGTTTCGTACACCCCTTAGCAATATGGTCCACCTCGCCACAATTGTAGCAAGTAAACTTTACGCCATTGCCCTTTTGAGGTGTCTGCCCCTAAGGTTTCACTCCTGTTTGGTGCCGCTTTGCTGCCGAGGCAAAAGAATCCTTCCGATCCTTCTCACCCCCATCCCACTGTCGCTTGAAGCCCTTGTTCTTCTTCTGGAACTTGTCCGTGCTACGTGATTCAAAGGGTTTCTGTTGCTGGACTTCGTCGTCCCCAATTCGCTCTGCTAGCTTCAAAAGTTCGGCGCATGTGTCAGGCAGCTTTGGCATACGAAAGAGAGACTTCTCCGAGCTAGACTTGAGTCCCCCAATGAATATACATATCTTGGTCTCCTCAGTCCACTTGGAGAATGAGTCCAGCTTGGCACTGAACTAGCGTACATAAGCACTTAGCGTCCCTATCTGCTTCAGTCTCACCAATTCAACACCGTCCAGAATCCTTTGATACTCACGGAGTGAATCGTCGTGCGAGCAACTCCTTGTACTCCTTCCAACCAAGCGCCGAGACAGTCAAGGCATGCTCATCCCTGTATGCAGTCCACCAGAGAAGCGCATGGTCCTTCAGGAACGTAACCGCCGCTCTCACTTTGTTAGACTCCTTAGCCTGTTGCGCCTCAAAGTATAGGTCCAACTCAGTTAAGAAAGCCTTAACCTTACGAGCCCGTCCTATACCTGAAAACGGGATCGGCAAATTTGTGTTACAAAGCTTCTTGGTAGACGAGGAACTTCCTTGGCATGTCTCAAGCTCAGCGATACGTTTATCCCTAGAGGCCATACCCTCCTGCATGGTCTTCATCATCTTGATGAGTTCCGCATACAAAGCCCCCTGACTTCCCGCGCCTGAATCGTTAGACACCGCTGGCAAGGCTCCGTCTTGCTACACTGGTGCCGCAGCTGGTACAGGGCTCCCTTGACGTTGGGGCGAAGGTTGTCGGTTGTCGTCCTTTGACTATGCCTCGGGGCTAGCTCGAGTCGATCTGCTCCCGTTAACCGCTCCTCGTTTCTTGGTCTTCCTCCTGGAACTCTGTCCGTCGTCGACCATCGCTCCAAGTGTTCATCTAGAAACGCTGATCTGCTTCGTGTCTCGCGTCCCTCCTCAAGCGTCCAGCCTTCAGCCGCTACCTCAAGTTCTCGCTCACCGAAGCGTCGGCTCTGATACCACTTTTCACGCACCTACCGCCTTGTTGCGTCAACGGAAGCTCTAGCTCAGTAGGTCGCAAACTTTACACCGCTAACCTGCAAACACAATCACAAGTTAGCTTCCATGCACCACTTATCTTATCTCAGTTTGGTCCGGACCGGAGCCGGACCATCTCCCTAATCATCAAGCTCAGCTGTTCCTAAGTCTCGATCTAGTCCGCTTAGGTCGGTCCCAAACATGAGCAAGTCACAAAATGACTTGGGACAGACTCCCCATAAAGTCCAGGGTCCTAAACGGTGCCTCCAGCACACATAGCGGTCCAACCGCCCGTGATGTCCGTCTGGATCTAGGCTCTCGAACGGTGGTCTAACCCGCCGACTCGTTCCTTAGTCTTGTCCCATCCCTTACATTGTTCCTAAGTCCAGACGTCCAAGTCTGGATCGGAACGTGCCTTGGAACCGGCTCAACCATCACCTCATGTCCCTAGAGGCCGTCCGCTGAACCCTGGGTCGAGTGACTCGTCCTGGCCCACCCAGGCATCGAGCCCCCCTCATATATACTTCTGGGGATCGGCGGCCCTGCCCTCCTCTTTGGTCCCTGAAAATTATACCACAACTCGATTGTGGTTCGGCCATAACTTCTAGCCATGGAGCTCCAACACTTAGCTATTTATCTGTGGTCCAGACCCAGACTCGAACCCTGTGGTTCGGACCAGCGTCCGAATCACGGTCTGTCTGCGTCTCAGACCCACGTCTCGGTCCCACGTCTCGGACCTATGTCTCAGACTCATGTTGCGGTCCGTTCTCAGACTCGCTCTCTTAAGTCAGCATTTGTCCGGGGTCCTCTTGGGATAGGCCCTTATGTCCCAACCCAAGGTTCCAACCTTGGTTCAGAGAACCACTTAGGGTTCATCTGATCCCGACTTCTCGGCCAAGCCGTTAAGTCTTACTCGCAGCGTTCACAACCTAGCGCAAGTCCGCTAGAGTTCTGTTGTTCACCTCTACGCTCGATCTTGAGAATGAGGGACGCGACACTGGTGCAACAGAGACTTCCACGTCTTATGGAGGAGAAGGAGGTGACTTTGACTTCATGGCCGCTGTGACATAGATTGAGGCATCTGCGGCAGTGACTAGAGGTGCAGTACGTGTCTCTGAGCCAGGAGGTGCGTCAGTGGAGTTGGATCCACAACGCGGGGAGGTTGGTAGACAAGTCAAGCTTCTTCAGTCATTCACATTATCGGAGGCGTTGAGGACCATGTCTATAGTGCCTAAACGGCCTACCGATGGTGCAGTGGAGTTAGAGACATCGACATCCAGGAGTGGAGGTACGGTGAGATAACCCTCGACGTCTATGGATGCGATGTCGAACTCGATGTTGGAGATACAGCAGTTTTCTGAATCTTACTATTTTTAGTCATAGATATGAGAGCATTGAGAGACAGCTTGGCTCCAATGTTCCAGATGATGATCACACTCAGTGCGAGCGAGGATGTTGTTACCTCTAATGCTGAGGTGGTTCAGCGAGAGACGATAGACGTGTCTATGGAGTCGAAGATCAGGACAGCTATCATTGGTACTTGGCAAGCGGCGGCTGCCATGTTAGATGAGTTATCAAATAGACTGACGATTGACCGTGCTGGTTTGACATCAAGTGTGGTGTAGCTGGACAACAGAAGTGGTATCTTCTATTTGGTGGCACCTTCAAGTCTGAAGGTGCCACCAAATAGTGAGAGTTCGACTAGATCATCCCACGGATGGCTCCATGGTGAGGACCATAGTCATTGTTATGGCCGCAGAGTCTTATGATGTATTTTGTTGGAGGTGTTGTGTTATATCCTATGGGGTTCGTGATCGACTATTGGGCGGAGACAGCATCTTACAAACCAGGTTGGCAGTCCGGTGAGAGACGAGTGAGTCGCTTATCAGTGCGGTTCAGTGCTAGAGTTGAGATAAAGGAAACCTACACCAGGGACGATGGCATCCGTTATAGAGTTTAGTTTGGTAATCACTTGGTCGGACGAGTTGTCAGAGGACAATGTCCATGCGGAGGATACTCAGGTCTTTGAGGAGATGGAGGACATGCCTAGCATATCTACGGTAGTACCATCTACCTTGGATGTTCCACTCAGGAGTTCAAGTGGAGAGTTGCAGCAGTATGCTGATCGGTTGGTGCAGCAGGCTTGGAGTGAAGTCTTTGTACCACCAGTAGAGGAACAAAGAGTTGTTTCTTCTACTGGTCCTGTGATCTTATCACCGTTGGATACGACTCCCATTGTGTGACAGTATCCAGAGGAGGGTGTATGTGTGCTGGAGCTATTTGGAGAGATCAGCACAGGTTTGACTGCGGTATTGCAAGCAGACATACAAGTACAACGATACTTGTATGTGGAGAGAGATGAGGTTGCGAGACACATCTCATTGCGTCATGTGGCATGTTTGGTGCAGAGATATCCTGAGTAGTCGTCCATATCAGCCGTTAGAGGATACCAGCAAGCATTACCGACGGATATTTCGCTGTTGAGGGCGCAAGATAACATGTTTGTTGACACCATTCACTTGGTGACAGTCGGAAGGTCATGTCAAGATCATATGTGTGCTGGGAGATGTTAGGGTTTACATGACCCACGATCTAGGATGTTCTAGGAGATGTTACGGATCTTACACAGATGATGACGAATGTGCATCAGGTGCTGTCCTGGGTCAGACCGGCAATGTTGTTAGATGCAGCGAGAGTGAGATCTCGTGCACATCATCCACAGTTGTGGTGGACGAACTTGTTAATGAGGGAGGTGCTGAAGCATACACACGATGTAGTGAGCAGCGCACCTCACAACTGATGGTATCTTGGATGCAGGACGACGATCTCAAGTAGTGAGAGTTGTCGATAGATCACACATAACAGTGATGAACCTAGTGAGACGGTCCATGACAGCGTTGTCCACTTTGGTGAGCTTTCTAGCGTCACATGCTTACAGAGATGGAAGACTGAGCTTGTGTGGGATGCTCAGTTACGGCAGTTGGTGGAACTCAATGCCAATGAGAGAGAGCGAGCGATGGGTTTCGCTACAGGTACGACAGCAGTAGCTTCGGTGTCGGAGGTTTCACGTCGTCAAGTATTGGATCAAGCAATGGGCATGAACTGCTTGATATGGATTGTAAGCCTTGGATTGACAGAGCAGCGTCGGATGCGATCGACGGATGTTACAGCTCGGACACTTCTGAGCTCTTTGTCTACCGGGTCGGTGCAGGCAAAGACTGAGGGCGAGGCGTATGAAGTTCGTCATCCTTGGACATCATGGGATGTCGTGGGGTGGAACTTGCAACTAGGACTGCAGAAGTTTTTCACACAGTGACGGTGGAGGTTGTTGATGATGAACAGAAGGGAACTGCTCCAGAGGCTGCAAGATAGCAATCAATAACTTCATCTTCTACCTCTAGTATGATGACAAAGGATACTTGGGAGCCAGAGATTGGGCCCAAGCTGATAAGAGAGGAGAGACGAAGAGTTCAGAGATTCCTGAAGAGCTATAGGAATTGTTTTACTTTCAGTATGAAAGATTTGGGTACCTTGAAGGGACCTGATATACGAATCGACTTGGCTAATGACACGTCAATCTTTCGACGGTCTTACAGATACAATGACATGGAGAGAGCCTTGATCCAAAGTAGAACTCAAGACTTGTTGGAGGCTGGATTGGTGGAGATGTCGTATGGAGAGTATGCATCTGTCACAATTATGTCAGCAAAGAAAGATATGTATGGCAACTACACGGATAGGCGGATGTGTGGAGACTACCGTCCTATCAATCGGCAGACAAAGTCCGATAAGTATGTCATGCCGACACCTGAGGAGATCTTTGATGTAGTGGGACATGTGAAAGTCTTCAGTACTTTGGATCTTCGAGCAAGGTATCATCAGTTACCAGTGAGAGAAAAAGATAAGTCCAAGATAGCATTCTGAGGAATTGACTCTAACGACAAGGATTGTTTGTATCAATGGCAGTTCTTACCATTTGGGTTGAAGAACGCCCCTACTGAGTTCTACAGAGTTATGGACATAATCCTAGCAGGATTGGATTTTGTCAAATGTTATATTGACGAGATCTTAGTCGATAGTGCTACAGTGGAGGAGCACGAGAGACACTTACCGAATAGTGAACAAAAAAATATTACTTGTTGGTCACAATAGTCTTTAAGGTGACCTCTCTTGACCTGGGGGACATCCCATCGCACCTCGTTTATAGAGTGTGGTGGTGGTCTTCATTCAAATGTAAACCAGATTCGAGCACCATGCATTATTTTCATTATAAAGTTTAACTATAATTTGATCATGTGTAGACTATTCCAAACCTATACTTGTGAAAAGAAGATTATACATAGTTTTGCAGTTCTTCACTAAATTTTCGTCCTTTTATCTCTTATCTCGTATTATTTTTCGACCTCTACAAATAAACTTTCATCCGGAATATGTTGCCACCAATAAGAGACTTAAAATTCTGACAGGCTGTTTGCGTATATCCTTTTCCTTTCTTTGCCGGCTGATGTCAGTTTGAGTTCATATATTTGTCAAACTTTGCTCTTAAAGTACATTGAGCTCACATTGACAAATTTCATTATTTGGATATACGTTATTAGAGCTTCATATTGTATACACATGATACTCCATGTTGCATAGTACATATATATGTTCACAGAGGTCAAGGGAAAGGAATTTTCTACCCTTCCCTGTTCTTTGATCGCACCTCCGGTGTAGAGCGGGAGCCTTACTGCCCAAAAGGATGAATGGGATCTCGGAACTGTGTAATCCTGCACAGCTTTGAGCTTACGCTTAGGCGGGATAACCTAAAGGTGTGTAGGATTAGGATAGGGCGAAAAGCTCACAAAACAATATTTGCCCAGTTGTTATGATCGGGATATGCTAAAGTGTCCATGCATTCGAAAGGAGAAAAAGCAGTCAACACATATACTTCAAAATCGAATATGGAGACAGAACCTTAAGTTGTAATAACCTCCAAGCGGAAAAAGTACTTGAACTCTTAACCTTAGCCTTGGCAAGGCTATAATATATCATTAAGTTATTTTCTCCATGAATTCCAATATATAGTACATATATATTCGTCTCCTCCATCAGAAAATGGAAAGATAAATATGTAAAGATTTATTTTTTATTTTTTTTCCGTTGAGAAAAGTTAAGTAATAAATTAAGCATCCCGTTATTTGCTTAGATTTTGACTTGCATCCTCTCACACTTATAGTCATAAGGTGTTTGCTTTCTCTTCACTCATGGGTTATGTGAGATCTTCTTGCATCTCTTGGGTCTTTTAATATTTAATATGTATATATATTAAATTTTAAATTTAATTAATATATAATTTCCAATTAGTATTTATTTATTTTCTGATAACAACAAACGGAGAAGAAAGTTCATATTACATGCATATTTTGGCTAGAAGCTGTCATAACTTAGAATAGGATATCCATATTTGTAACTTTGAGTCCAATTGCCAAGAACCATTAGACGAATAATAGGGAGTATCAAACGAATGGAAGAATATTTTTTCAGGGTCAGTAATTCATGCTTGTGGGATTTAGAGAAAGAGATTTTAAGTTACCTGTTTGTATTCAAATTTGAAAAATGTGAACAAGATGAGAACAATCAATGCATCTCCTCGGTTACTATGGTGAATTCTTCTTGTTTGCGTACGCACGAGAGTTACATTTTTTAAATATGCTCATGTAAGATTTCCAAGTCCACACATTTAGATTTCGACCTAAAGCTAGATAGAAACAAAAACTTACCTCCAAAAGTCTAAAAAAACAGTAAACTTTGAACATTTATAGCATCGCGAGTATAACTCCAAATCACATGATTTCAATTGTCCTAGAAATCCGTTCTCTTGATGTTTCCAACAAGATCAAATCGTTACTCGAACATACTCGTTGTAATTTCTTGCAGATAGCTTAGTAATTTTACGAGCCAAAGTACTCGTAAAATTACTATTCCACTCCAGTTCTGAACAACATCTGACTCAGATCGAAAAGAGTTGTTTCGATTTAGAAATTAGGTCAAAATAACTCTTGAAATATATATTTTATTACTATTATTATTATTATCAATATTATTTTTATAATACATATGATTATCATTGGCATCGTATTATTATTTTTATCATATGCATATTATCACTGACAGCGTCATTATGACACTATCAACTTACTGTATCTTACGAATAAACTTTTCACAAATATTATGAAAATATCCGAAAGCTATTTCTGCAAGTATCTCCAGAGGTACTGCAGTTTCGGAAGCTCATGTTTGTAACTATCACCCATTGACAAAACAATAATAGCCAAGGACGCTAAGTTTCACACCTCTATGACTACTTTGCCGGAGTATTAGCGTATGATACTTTGGACCGAACTTTACTCAAGGTTCCGTTTATGTCCAGTCCTTCTATGAGTTAACATAGTATCTTGTCCCGAGGGATATACTGAATGTAACGACTGATGTACCCTTCCGTGGCAGCATATCTCATTCCAACGACAATATTATAGTAATAAAGACCGATCTTGAGATTCTTAAAAAGGTCAACGTCACTCAAGTTGATCAAGTCTACCTGTACTGGGATGTATACATGGAAGCTTCTGTCGAATCCTTTTCGCTGAAGGTACGTACTTCTCTTCACATTCAAAAATGCAGATAAGAACTCATTATGCATACAACATGAACTTCTCTGAAACTTTTGCCCAAGTTCTCTTATCGGGGAGAGTGTATAACACATGTGTTACACAAAAATTCTATAGTAAGTTATACGGAAGGATCAAAGTTAAATTTTAAATATCAAATATTAATTGCACCCAGAGTTGTAAGTGCATGGGAGACATCACCCATAACGAGAGTGCAGACAGACGTGTTTCCAAAAATATAAATGCAAGAGATTGCTGGGAAGAAAATTAATTCAACTTAATAATCAGTTTATTATCTAACTTTTTTAATCAAGAATTTTGCCGAAAGAGACAAATAAGCATGCTCAACCACCTTTGGGGAACTTTTGCTCGATTTTTGTTATCAGAAAAATTATAAATTATAAATAGAAATTCTATAATAAAATTTAAACTTACATATAGTTGTTTAATGAAAGTCGCATGAGAAATGCAAAAACATCCAGACCAACGCATCTTCAAGACTACAAGTGTGACCGCTTAATGACTAAAAGAATAAATATATTCAATACATTAATTTATTATATAACCCTTCTCGAAAAGATGGGTAATGAGAGTTAGGTAATAAATTACGCTTATGTGAATAAGCAAGCTATTGCTAATCCAATATGCTATTCCACTGATATAGAGACTGAACTGAGATCAGGTGATAATGCAAGCACGATCCAATATGCATACAACATGAACTTTCTGAGAACTTTTGTTCTCTTTTTGTTAGTAGAGAATTATATAAATATTAAATAAAATATATGTACTAAGTAGATGTAAATAATTAAATATTTCAAAGACGCTATTTGTTAACCCATGCCTGGAAACACGGGGAGAGCAGACAAAGACCTTAAGTGTTGACTGGACTGTCGCGCTTCAGGAGGTACAAGTTTGGGGTCCTGTACTCATAAATATATAACTTAATCAAAAGTTTAATTTAATACCTAACCCTTCCGACTGGAAGGGTTAGGTATTCAATTGAACGCACATGCATTTCCTCCTCTTCCGGACATGCTGAACGCCAATATGCTATCCCATTGCACAGATGCCTACAAACTACGTTGTGATTAACGGCAATGAGTATCATTGAATGAAGCACACAAGTCACGTCAATACGTATTCACCCATAGTTTCGACCCGTCAATCTGTCTGCTACTTTTGGAATATTTGTCATCTCTTTTAAGTTTAGGGTTTAGGGTTTAGGCACCACGACCAGCGCTCACGTAGCTTTCCGAAGGGATCCGGAGATTTTCCTGATGTTTTCATGAAGATTTCATATTGTGGAGTATACTTCCACACATTTCCTGCTATGGACTCTGTTGTTCAACCATATTTCCGATGTTTCTGAGATCAAAAGGGTTATTTGTCCATTTAGAATTCTTTTTGTCCGACATTTTTTCCTACAGTTCATTATTTTATTCCATTACATTTCCGAAAGCCAGTCATTTGTAGTCAGCTGGTTTTCCATGGAAATCATTTACAATCAGTTGAATTCCTATAATTTAGTATTTACAACTAGTTGGTTTTGAAATGCATGTAAGTTCTAGCCGGTTGGTTTATGAAAGTTGACCAAATCAAATCTCAGAAATTATATTGTATAAGCTTATTATCAAACAGCCAAACTTATTAAAAATTTTAAGTTTCATACTACAGAAGTAATAAAGCTAAGACGGTTGAAAATTGAAATGCAAAAGAGACTAACAAAGAAACACTACATAATATCATTAATGTAACTTAACAAAACTTCAGGTAGGATTTGAACCTGAACTTCCTGTTACAAGTCCCCTCTCCTATTGAGGACTGGAAGTCATAATCTAACCATATAGCATGCTGCTTCTACCTTCCGCCTTGTCCGTAAAGCGATTCTCTCTCCGGGTCCTGTTCTCTCCGGTTGGTGAGTGAGGGATGTCTGGGGGTCCGTGCTTCGCTCTGCACTGCACTGCACTGCAATTCGTGTGCGGGTGGGGCAGGAAGGGAGTGGGGAGGAAGGACGGATGGTCGGATGGTAGGACCCAACTTCTCGCTCGCTTGTGTCTCTCTCTCGTTCGATCCTGGACCCGTTGCTGCTGCTCACAAGCAGCTGGGACCTGTTTCTGCTGCAGGCTGCTTGTAGCGTCTTCTGGGTTCTGCTGCAGCAGTCCGTTTGTCTGTGACTCCAATTTACTGTGTACTGTGAGTGAGAGGACGAGGCGAAAGAGAGAGGAGCACAGTGGCGACGACAGTTCTGCAGCCCTCCTCCTTCATCAATTCGGAGCCTCAGACGCCGACTGCATTATATCGTCGTGAGGTGAGCGAGCGACCGGCCGAACTGAGAGATTGATTGATCAACTTTTTTTGTTGGACGTGATTAGTCATTGTCTGGTTGATTCAGAGTAGTTTCGTTGACAGTGGAGGTTTCGAGTCGAAGAACGACTTGAATCGTCGAGTAGAGCAGTAACTGTGTCGGTCTTGCGTGGAGCGCGGAGCTCGCTACACCAGCCGAATCGTCGTACGGTTCGCGAAACTGGCCGTTCAAAGTGTACGTCAGGTGTCCTGATTCAGTCGGAAACAGAGTCACTTCCACAGAAGTAGGAAACACTAGAAGAGTATTGAGATTCTAGCCGAATGCAGTTTGGATTCGAGTTGATTCTTCTGGTGTAGTAACTGTGAAGAGCTTGGAGCCACGGCAGGAATCTGTTGGGTTTCTGCGCGCGTCAGGGGCGATCGGTGGAAGTCTGAATTATGTTTTAAAGTTGGCAGTTTCCCTACTTGTGGTTGTGGATCACGCATAGTAAGAGTGTATCTGCATGAAATGTTACGGTTTACGGTGCTCTTTGAAAACAATGTCTTGTTGTTTCCATTGAGTGCAGAGAATGGCCGGAGTAAGTCCCTAGAAGTAAATAGGTCAGAGCAAGGCTATAACTTTTGGAGCGAGTTAGCTCAAAAGGCTAAAGCGGTTTTCCTAGAAGATGGAATTCCGACTCAACCACCAGACGAGTCTGACAGGGAATCGGAAACGCTGAAGAAGCCTAAGAGACAAACATTCTAGTCTAATAAAAAATCTAATATTGTTTCGTACAAGATAATCATATTAGAAATAATATTATTTAGAATCATCGGTTATACAATCGGTTTGGAAATCTATAAGTTTTAGAACTGATCCACTGATTTATGGAAGATATAAAACAGTGGCTTGGTTTAGTATATCCTCATGGGCTTCCTCGCTGTACACGATGTTCACCCGCATTACCACATCAAGATGTGCATTGCCCAAACTATTACGATATTATTCTTTATCTCGTTCTGCACAGAAAAAGCTCGCTCACAAGTTGTTGTTGAGATACACTGCACTCTCGCCATATTAGCTAATATCAAGAGGTTTGCGTATTTAAGTTTATAAGTATCATGTAAATCTATCAAAGTCCAAAATCCAGAGAAAATGAAACCCCTAAACTCAGATACACAATGAGTTTTAAATGAAAAGAAACTCATTTCAAATGCATCAACATCAAATAAGAAATCCAGTCACGTCCATGTGTAGGACTTCATCCGTCCAAAGTGAGAACGCTTCCGCGTCCTCTAAGCATTACTAGACACATAGACATATGCGAAGGAGAGAGGATATTAAAAACAAGATACTAAATCATTATCACAAAATCTGTTCTCAAGAGCTGTACAGACCTCCTCTGCAAATACTTTTTGGAATACTTTTTGCAGCCTCTTCGAGATCTCTACCAAGTAGACATCTAGTTAGAGACACTGAATGGAAAAGGTCACCTCTAAGCTTGGATTGTAATCCACAGCATGTATCCTCCAATCAGTCCGAAGTCAGACAAAACGTGAAAACCAGTGTCCTCATTAAATGTCACGACATTCATGTCAACAGTATCAACAAGGTACATCATTTGTAATGTAGCAACTTCAATAGTCACAATAGACTCTCCGTTTATAATAATACTTGAAGTAAGCTCAAGACGAGTTGAACAACTCGTCAACTGTCGTGGACATCTCCTAGCAATTAGGGCTCTTAGATGCATCCATAACAGCCAAATTCGTTCTATGAGCAATGTAGTTAATTGACAACATATAAGGATTAACTTTCTGTTTTAATCTAGTTGCAATACCAGTGTTCTTACCGACCTAGAGATATTCGAGAAAACCAAGAGACATCAGACAGAAGCTACGTCACTACCAAATCCTACAAATGGATCGTGTTGAAACCCCCACATCTTCATTCGAGTGGTCTTAGCATGCAACTTTACCAAACCGAAGAAAGCAGTTACCACTTCTCCATTTTCCAGAAACGTAAAAAATATAACAAGTTGAGCAGCCAGAATAATATCAGTACTCTCCTCGATCATGAGTCCAAAGAATGGACTACATCTTACTCTATCTAAGGCACGATCTTGCAAAACGTATGAAATACATTTCCAGATTTCTACATAACTCTTATCATTTTGGTATAACTTCGGAAGAATATTGGAGATTAGTTCCTGTAATAGCCCACAAAGCGGAGAGAACTTTAGAAATGCTAAGTTCTCTTTACCTAGAAACGCTACAGCAAGAAACATAGTCTGTAAGTTAGAATCAACCACTTCATTTGTTTGGCCATAGCTCTTGACATAGAAGCCTTACCTTTACGTATAGTTCTGCACACTTTTAGTGCTACACACTTTTACCATGATCAGTGATTACAGAAGTCCGAATGTTCGTCGTCCTTGGTGTCGAAAAAGACTACAATGCTTACCATAGTTACTATTGCACGCTTGACACACTTTGCAGAAAATTCTGCCTATTTTTCAATCATATTCTAACCAATCAAATTGAACTAACCATGATTCCTTGAAAGCCTTTGTAGCCCGCTTTACTTGTTTAGCAATTGCGCAATCACCTTGTAATTCATCAGAGTCCAAACTAACGTCTAAAGTGCCCAAACATACATTAGCATTTGACGACAGAGTCACTAAACTTAATACAAATAGCAGAAGTCCGTAAAGAATTTTTGCTTCGAAGATCTTTGACGAGACCCCATGAAAACAATAAGTACTAGTGATGATAACCATCAAAGATTCACAAACAACGTAAAAAGTTTTCAGTAGGATTAGCGCACTCTTGTATTCCTCCGACCAGTTGGTTCTGTTATATAAGATTCATTGACGACTGGCATAACATTCACTACGGAACACAATGTATCGCAATAACTAGTTCAAAATGAAAAATCCTTGATCAAGAAATATTCAAGAAAACCAAGAGACATTTTGGACTGTCGATAAGGATCTAGAAATGATTTCTTTTCTAAGATTTAAAAATTCTAGACCAAAAAGATTTCTTTCCCGGATTTAGAAATCCTGGACCAAAACATTCATTTTCCATGATTTAGAAATCTTGACTATCAATCAGGATTTATAGATTTTGGATCGAAAAGATTCTCTTTCTAGAAAATAGAAATCATGGACAAAGAGGTTTTCGCTTATAGGATTTAAGACCTTCAGAACTCGATATGTATTCTCAGATCTTCAGCGAGGAGGAAGGATACTTAGTTCGAGTTCAGGATGAACCCTCTTGACAGAGCGGACCGCCGAAGAAACTTTAATGATGATGAGGGGTTGAGAGTGCTACTCTCAATGATTCACTATGCGACAAAAGAAATATTCGGGTTTGACGGTCCTGTTAGTCGACTCCGAGTTTTCTTTTATACCAAACGGTTAGTTACCCAAGTCGACGACTCGAAATGTTACACTATTCAAGAAATTCACTTGTATATTTAGAATTCCAAGCAGTTCACATATAAGATTTCCATGTTGGGAATTATAATAGGTAGTTAGTATGGGCTTTATGTGCCCTGAGCGTTCTATCTAGGACGGGCTCTTTCCTTTCCTCTTTGGTATTTAAGCCGGTAGGCTTTTCTGGTTTGGGATCATCTTATTTTTGTAACAGTGGCTGATTTGCAACCCCGTCTTAAAAATATCACCATTATCATAGCTTTGTACTTGAGAAATCTTGATCCATCGATCAGACTTCCCTCCTTTATATAAAGTCTATCCTTCCTATGTGGAGCAGCAAACTATTATTTTAACCTCACTTTCTATTGAAATTGTATTCTCTCTGGAACTTGTTGTATAAGGATTAACTTGAACACCGTTTATACCCGCTCCATTGACAAGGTGGAATCCAAAGGTTGAGATAGTTGTTTCATACTTATTCCTTCTTATCTTGTTTACCAGGAGTAATTTTACAGATTTTCATGTGGTTAGCAGACTACGGAGCCGACACTTAGGCGTAAGTAATTCCACCCTCCATGGGAAAACCTTGACATTTTGGCACCGCTGCAGATTTGAGCTATGGATCTCATCCGCCGTTGGCACAACTCGTTCTAGGAAAATTTACTCCTATGCTCCGAACGCGACCGTTCGCTATTCTTGCAGGGGTGATACTCTTCTCAATCAACAACATCAAGGCACACCCGCCCACGTTAATATGACAGGAAACACAAACATACCAGCAGCTTATATAGCTGTGTCTCAAGTCAATGTTGCATGCACTTCTGAGACAACAGTGTCAAGATCAACCACACAAAGACATTTCATGACGCTCAAGAATTATCGATATCATCAATTAACTTTGATGAAATCTGTGATTCTATAACATTGTCACGTCAGTTTAGCACCTCAACTAGGTTGACCGAGTGCATAGTGGATAATCTCGATAGGACCGTTAGTGCCGTTAGGGTGGGTTCTTGGACTAGCCCACTAGGGGTATACTTTGCAGGTAGGGTTGGAGTCTTTAGTTCTTCGAGTTGAGTCTTCAAGCTCCTGGCTATGGTGGATAGTCTTGGTGAGTGCAATCTAGATTCTCTGATGCACAAAGTGGATTTGGCTCGACTTTGGTGTTTGTTTGGTGCTGATTGGCATGGTGGAGTGGGGTACATACTGTTTATTACTCGAAGAAGTGAATTCACGAGGTCTGATTGAGAGTTTTCAGATCATGAATTTATTTGCAGATCTTTGATACCTTTGATTTGCAGGTGCGCGTGCACGGAGTGGTTCTTTTTGGTCGTGTGGTTGTGCAGATTAGTACTGTTTGGACCTGTTCTTGGTCAAATTTGTGGTAAGATAATGAGAAAATGCTGTTGGAATTTCTCTCATGATAGATTTTTGAGGTCAATTTGAGGTCGGCAGAAGTGCGTCGGCGGACGTCGGGTAGGTGTGGATCAGCAATTTCTAGTTGTGAGGAGTGCAGTAGGTGCATGCTGAGAAGACGATTCTAACACATGATTCCACGGTGATTTCATGCACGACGATTCCAACACCTGTGAGTGCCAATTTGGCAGATTTTGACCTTGTGGAGTGTGTTTTTGACCTCTGAAGTTGCTGTTGTGGGTTGTGTTTCCTTCTTGTGCGTCCTTCTTGTGTAATTTGGCCGAGTTTCTACTCTACTCCAAGCGGAGCAGAGCGGAGAGTGAATGGGAGTGTTGCGATGTGGAGCGCGCATGTTAGAGACTTCGAGGAGCAGAGGTGCGTGAGTGCGGAGACGTGAGAGAGGAGTGCGAGAGTGCAGAGGCGGAGGTGGAGCACGAGTCTGAGCCAGCAAGCCAGATAGACACTAGATCAATAGCTCTCAGTGTCTTCTAGGGATGCGTGCAAGTATTTATGGACTTGTTTAAGGTAGTAAGAGACATTTTTGCACGTTCCTAGAGGAGTGGTAGGGCGACCGCATAGTACTAGGGGGAAGTTGTCGTTGCAGTAGTGTTTGTCTATACTGTAGAGACGCATATGAAGGCAGTTGGTGATAGTTGTCTTGGGGTGAGCTAGTAGAGCTACCACGTAGATACTCTGGTCTGCCCGCTGATCCATCAGAGACCCTACTATTCTCCAACCCCGCCCGGATCAACCCCAAAAAGATATTGACTCCTAACTCCAGAAAATGCCCAAAATGGTCCCATCTCTGATCCATATCGAGACCTCGTCCCGACCAAAATTGATCCACGATCGGTTCGATGGTCCCAAACAAAAGTGCAGTACGTGTATCTGAGCCACGAGGTGCGTCGGTGGAGTTGGATCCACAACGCGAGGAGGCTAATAGACAGGACAAGCTTCATCAATCACGCTATCGAGGTATTGAGGACCACGTCTATGGTTCCTAAACAATCTACCGATGATGTAGTGGAGTTGGAGACATCGACATCCATGAATGAAGGTGATACGAATCAACTCTCGACGTCTGTGGATGCGATATCAAATCTGATGTTGGGGGTAGCTACAACAATTCTGCGAGCCTCACTATTTTTAGCCACTGATATGAGAACATCGAGAGTAAGCTTAGCTCCAGTGCTCCAGTTAGCGGCCACGCTCAGTGAGAGCGAGGATGTAGTTACCTCTAATGCTGAGGTGGTTTAGTGAGAGATAGTAGATGTGTCCATGGAGTCTAGGATCAGGACGGCTACCAGTGGTACTTGGCAAGCGGCGACTGTCAAGTTAGATGAGTTACCAGCTAGGCTTGCGATTGATCGTGCTGGTTTGACATCAGGTATGATATTGTTAGACCAACACAAGATGATCTTTTGTTTGGTGGCATCTTCAGGGAAGGTGTATCAACCGCAGAAATTCTTGTTAGACTTTGGAGCCCAGTCGTTGATGTTGAGAAAGACGACGTGCATTGATTTTGATCTGAGGAAGTTTGAGGTGAGATGTCCACTCTAGCTGCAGACATCTCTAAGAGGATCAGCGGGTACAGCTCTACACTTGACACGCGAGATGCTGACGGTGAGAGTTCGATCAGATCATCCCATAGATGGCTCTATGATGAAGACCAAGGCTATCATGGTCACGGAGTCTTATGATGGGGTTTATTGGAGGTGTTGTGTTATACTCTATGAGGTTCGTGATCGATTATTGGACAGAGACATCATCTTATAGACCAAGTTGGCAGTACGGTGAGAGACGAGTGAGCCGCTTACCAGTTTCGTTTCAATGCTAGAGTTGAGACATCGGAGTCCACACTAAGGACGATGGCATCCGTTGCAGGGTTCAATTCTATCATCACTTGGCCGGGTGAGTTGTTAGAGAGTAATGCCCATGCGGAGGATACTTCGGTCTTTGAGGAGGTGAGGGACATGTCTAGCATGACTACAATAGTATCATCTGCCTTGGATGTTCTACTCTGGAGTTCGAGTGGAGAGTTGCAGCAATATGCTGATCGGTTGGTGCAGCAGGCTTAGAGTGAAACCTTTGTACCGCCAGTAGAGGAACAAAGAGTAGTTCCTGTTATGGCCTTGTGACCTTATCACCGTTGGATACGACTCTTATTGTGTGTCAGTATCCAGAGGAGGGTGTGTGTGTTGGAGCTGTTTGGGGAGATCAGCACAAGTTTGGCTACGGTATTGCAGACAAGCATACGAATACATCGATACTTGTATGTGGAGAGAGATGAGATCGCAAGATACATCTCATAGTGTCATGTCGCATGCTTGATGTAGAGGTATCTTGAGTTGTTGTCCATATCAGCTGTCACAGGATACCAGCAAGCATTACCATCGGATATTTCACTGCTGGAGGTGCAGGATCTCACGCTTGTTGACACCATTCACTTGGTGATAGTCAGGTGACCATGTCAAAGTCACACGCGTGAGAGAGATTGGAGACAAATCGGAGCGAGGCGTGTGGAGTTCGTCATCCTTGAACATCATGAGATGCAACAAGAGAGAGTGTAGAGCTTGCAGCTAGGACTACAGGAGTTTTTCACACAGTGGAGGTGGAGGTTGTTGATGGTGAGGAGAAAGAAACTGCTCTAGAGGCTGCAAGATAGCAGTCAACGACTTCGTCGTCCATCTCTTGCATGATGATAAAGGACACTTGAGAGCCGGAGATTGGACCTAAGCTTATAAGAGAGGAGAGACGAAGAGTTGTACGATTCCTGAAGAGCTACATGTATTGTTTTGCCTTCAATATGAAGGATTTGGGTACCTTGAAGGGATCAGGTATATGGATCGACTTGACACGTCAATCTTTCGATGTTCTTATAGATACAGTGACATGGAGAGAGCCTTGATCTAGAGTAGGACTCAAGACTTGTTGGAGGTTGAGTTGGTGGAGATGTCTCATGGAGAGTATGCATCTGCCACAGTTATGTCAGCAAAGAAAGATATGTATGACAAATATACAGATAGACGGATGTGTGGAGACAACCGTCTTATCAATCAGTAGATGAACTCTGATAAGTATGTCATGCTGACACCTGAGGAGATCTTTGATGCAGTAGGAGATGTGAAGATCTTCAGTACTTTGGACCTTTGAGCAATGTATCATCAATTGTATGTGAGAGAAGAAGATAAGTCCAAGATAACATTTTGAGGAATTGACTCTCACGGCAAGGATTGTTTGTACCAATGGTGATTCTTATCATTTGGGTTGAAGAATGCCCTACTGAGTTCCAAAGGGTGATGGACAAGATCCTAGCAGGATTGGATTTTGTTTGATGTTATATTGACGACATCTTAGTCTATAGTGCTACAGTGGAGGAGCACGAGAGACACTTACGAGATGTGTTTGAGTAGTTGAGAGCTCATGGGTCGAAGTTACACCCTGGGAAGTGTAAGTTCTTCCAAGAGTTGGTAGAGTATTTGGGTCACATCATCTACTCAGGTGGGTTGAGTGTCCAACAGACGAAGGTTGAGACTATGACACATATCCGATGTCTCACATATGTGAGTTGAGTTCGAGCATTTGTTGGTTTGACGAACTTCTATCGCCGATACGCGAAAGGATTTAGTGGAATTACGAAGCCATTGATCAAGAGTATCAGTGGAGAGATGAACAAGAGCGAGCTTTTGTAGAGCTCAAGGTTAGGTTGACATCTGTTCTCATTGAGGAGATCTGCTAGGGGGTGTCTCTTCCAACTACACACTGATTGGAGTATGTTGGGACTTGGAGTATTACTTACTCAACACAATGATGAGAAAAAGAAGTTTGTGGTGGTGTATGTCGCTTCAACAATTAGGCGGAGACGAGTTATAGTTTGTATGAGAGAGAGTGTTTGACGGCAGTTTGGGCTGTTGTATACTTTCGATGTTATATGTTTGAGAACCCTTTTATTCTCATCACTGATCACCATCCGCTCAAGTGGTTGATGAAATCTGACAAGCTTACAAGGGTTTTGATGGATAAGCTTGCACGATGGGCTCTAATCTTATAGGAGTATGACTTCCAAGTAGTGCATAGATATGGAGTTGCAAATATAGATGTCGAATGTTGAGTCGCAACCCATGCACGAGTCAACAAGATCAAACTAGAGCTCGATGACATGACGAGGTTGATGAGGAGATAGTGCAAAGGTGACATGCATCTGCCTCTCTTGATGTGTTGGTCATGAACTCTAGTATGGAGGACCATGTCGTATATTTCTCGGGTCAGAGAATAGATGGTGAGTCTTTAGATCTTGAGAAGTGGAGATGGTGTTCCAGACCACTTAGATATCCATGATGATGTGACCGTAATGAAGTATCTATGTACTTACGTGGTGATAGATACAGTAAGTGTCAAAAAGTGAGATCGCATCCTCCAACGAGCGAAGAGATTTCGACGAGAAATATGACATGTACTTCGAGAGTGAGAGGATGGGAGCATATGGATAGTGTCACATTCATCTCAGAGAGTAAGTTAGTACGACATGCTCATCAGGAATTGGGACATTTTGGAGTGAAGCATACACATAGCTTACTCCAAGGACAATATTGATGGCGTGGTATGCACATCGATGTGCAATAGTTTATCGCACGATGTGTGGTTTGTGATCGAGTACGAGCATCATTTAATGCTCCTACTCCACAATTACACCCCTTATCGGTTATAAGGTTGGTCTACCGTTGGAGTTTGGATTTTGCGAGACCCTTATCGTTGATTATACGTCACCATCGGTATGTGTTAGTGATGATGAAGCACTTCTCCAAGTGGATTGAGTTTGTGGCATTATCAGACAAGACGAGTGAAGGGACAACGTATGTATTCTTAGATCGAGTGCTGAGTCATTTTGGAGCACTAGTCGAAGTGTTGACAAACCAAGGTATAGAGTTTCTTGGTGAGTTTCAGACTTTGTGTGATCAGGTGCTGATTGATCATCGAACTACATCTCGAGATCATCCTGAGGCGTATGGTTTGGTGGGGAGGGTAGTTCAGACGGTGAAGAGAGGATTGCACAAGTATGGCTTGCAGAAGGGCCGCTTGGGAGACTAGGATGTGCATTTATCATGGTTGACTATGGACTACCATTTTAGCCGGCAAGCGTCTTTGGCTTCTTTCTCATCGTATTTTTTGTTGTAAGGCCGAGATACCGATCTACCTTCGGTCATTCGTAGTGATTCTGCTGAGGTGTTCAACCTTGATGACTCGGATATGTGGATGAGAGCATGTTCTCAACGAGCCGAGATAATTTGAAGAGTTATGTCTATGACTTTTGAGAACCTAGCGATTGCTCAGCATAGAGACATGTTGCGATATACGACTATTCGAAAAGGAGGTTATCGATCATCGATGTGTAAGTTTCATCTTGGTGATTTTATCTATCTATAGCAGACTGCACCGACGACGTTGGAGATAATCGCAGGGTGCACTATTTTACGAGTGTGTGAGGTGTTATCTTTTGGAGTACTCATGTTAGAGCGTCGTGATGATATTGTTTCGAGAGATCATATGTGTAATTGCACGCCATGTCATCTTCCCAACATCAATGATACCGTTGATCCAAGCTTAGCAATTATACGCGTATGCATGAGGTGTATATTGTGTGGATTTGCTGGTGAAGCAGCTCGTATGTTGATGTGTGATGGTTGTTCGAGAGGTTGGCACATGTCGTGTTTGACTCCATCTCTCAGTGTCATTCTTTTTGGACGGTGAGTTTGTCCTCGATGTATATAGCAAGGATAGCCGATTAGATCTTTGCGTGGTATGGCTTACAGACAGATGACTAATGATGAGACGATGTAGCACCCGACCTCCTGATCCTTGCACACACGAAGGTGTATATCACGTTGTTGAGATATGGGACTATCTGGAGTTAGAGAGACCTAACCGTCAGTTAGGGGGACGATTGTGATACACTTGTGTATGTGTATAACATCGTCCATGTGTTATGTGTATGTGTGGTGTATCTCTGACAGCGATGTATGTTGTGTAGCAATGTGTATGCACATGACAACATTCATTAACAAATTTAAATCCATCTATGTGACTTTGAGAATCGTGGATGAATAAAAAACGCAATCAGCATATCGTCATACTTCTTAGGAGAAGCTGAGCCTTGGTACTATGGTTAGATCTCACGGTTTGAGACAACTAAAAGCGCGTGACTGAGGAAGACGGAACGATTCTCTTTACTACGTTCAAAACTTAATCGATCGAGTTTTTAAAGGTCTGGATGAACCTATGGAGAAATTTATTCATAGGTTCTGTCTCTATGTTACACAAGTACAATCTTGAATGGATGAGACAACATTGTTGAAATACTTTACTAGAGCTTTACCAATCGAAGCCTTTGAATGGATGACCATGAGTCGTATAAAATCATTAAAGAGGCTTACGACAAAACCGAAGACTAAGTGTCGATTCGGATTGCACATCTCCTGATCCCATAACTATTACGGCTATATCAACGTCAACTGCCTCTCGATTCTACACACCAAATGATACTGTCAACACCACCAATACATCAATGTTTTATAGTACAAGTACCTAATGTACCACTAATAGATACCGCCAAGATCTACTCCAGCTATCGCTGGTCCAACCAGTAACCAATTGGAACAAATATTGATTAAGTTGGAGCAAATGAATATAGTCCAACTACATCAAAAAGCACCTCCGATGAATAATGCGACTAGAGGAGATATATTATGCATAAATTGCGGTGGTCAAGTCATACGAAACTTAACTATCTAGTTCCATCTATTGATAATTATTGTGTTCGCTTCTACATCATGAGACACAATATCAATAATTGCAAGATGATACAAAAAATCTGAGATGATCATGTACTTAGAGTGGAGCATGTCAACTTCATCCAAGAATAACCCTTAGAAAGATCTAAGGCGTATAATCAACACTTGCATAATCCTGTATCACGAAGAAGAGGTCGAGGATTGGGTCAAGTTCCAGCTCACATATGCTGCAAACATTGCTAGGCCAACCATTACGCAAATCAATGTCCCACTCAACTACCAAGATGTATTTTCAGCAGTGAAATAAGACATATCTATCCCAATGTATAGAACTTTCGTGCCTTTGTTTCTGAAGTCAATTGATCCACCGCTCCTCGAGAAAATCCACCGGAAGGGAATGTGCGCTACATCTTTGCAATAGAAGAGAGTGCGGATAGTCACACCAAAAGACTATCAATGAACAAGAAGAATTTGTCACCACTAGAGCACAATACTATAATGGATTAGATCAAATGGAACAAACTTCAAGCTCAGAAGATGAAGACTTGGAAGACGAACAAGAATCGATAGCATATCTACGGAGACAAACAATGAGGTAAAATCTAATTCTTGAAGTGTACCGATCCATGATCCTCGTATTGGATACATCGACTCAGCAACAACACCTCAATACAATGTTCAAATATGATATTCTAGCAGATCTAGTGAATATCAAAGCGAATATTAGCTTCAAACAATTGATGGAAGTGACGTCTATTTGTCAGACTACAATCCAAGAGTTATCAAAACTCTTGGATTGTAAATTCATCTACTTCATTGAGAAGTCAGAATGGTCGTCTCTCATCTTGGTGGTTCCGAAGAAGAATTCAGGAAACAATCGGATTTGTGAGGATTTTCAAGCTCTCAACAGAAAGACAATTCTCGACCTCTTACTAATTTCATTCACGAATATGCTCCTAGATGATGTGGTAGGGAGTCAAAGGTTCAGTTTTCATGGATGGGTTCAGTGGATCCAATCAAATCGTCATCTCATCAAAAGATCAACACAAAATCACATTCGTGACCGATTGAGATACATTTGTCTACGGGGTAATGTCATTTGGACCACAAAACGCCTCTGTAACATTTCAGAGGTATATGATGAATTCCTTCTCTGACCTACATGGTGTAATGAAGCTTTACCTGGATGACTTATGTGCCCATAGCCAGACAAGTAACCATGTTGGAGCTCTTTGGTCGATTCTCCAGAATTGTCGCAAGGCAAGAATCTCCCTAAATCCAGAGAAATGTTTCTTTGGTGTAACATGAAGCCTCCCCTAGACCATCTGGTGTGTGAGCAAGGGATCATGGTTGACCTTACAAAGGTTGATGCCATACGAGGCATCCACATCCCGTCTACAATCAGATAACTCAAAAGATTCTTGGGTTGCACATGCTATTGTCGCAAATACATCAGAGGCTATGTAGGACTAGATGTTCCTCTCACAGCCCTATTGCACAACATGGTCGAGTTCATTTGGAGTCCAAAGTGCGACAAGGCAGTCAACACCCTGAAACAAAAAATGCAAGAAGCACCTATACTACGAGTCTCTGAATGAGCCTTATAGTTTCACATCTTTGTCTACTCTTCGCAAACTGCAACATGCACGATACTCTCACAATTAGATATTTCAGGGAAAGAACATCCGATCTTCTAGACCAGCAGACAACTCAGTTCAGCAGAACGCAACTACTCCACCATAGAGTTAAAATGTATGAGAATGATATTCGTTGTGCAGAAATTTTGATACTATCTCTTGGAGAATACATTTGTCTTCCACGTCGGTCATCAAGTCCTGAAATGCTTGGTCAACAAACCAACAAGATCAGAGAGATAAGCTAGATGGATGTTACTCCTTTAGAAGTTCATATTTACCGTGGAATATCGACCAGAGAAAATACATGTCAATGTGGATTTCTTATCTCAGTTAGAAAGAAATCTTTCTCTCACATGTATCAACACTAACCTTGTAGATTTTCATCTTTTTTTGGTACAAGAGAAACCACCACACAGTCCCCTTGGATTCCTCAAATGAAGTGTTACATGAAAACTGGCAATCTACCAAGAGACTTAACTCCAAATAAAGTCAAAATCTTTCATTACGTCGCACTATCATTTCAGTCATTGGTGACACACTCTATAGGATGGGAGCTGATAATGTATTGAGGAGATGCTCGACCATACAGAAATCCTTGTGGTACTTAAGGCATGTCACGAAGAAGAGACTAGAGGACACTACGTAGGAGATTTGACGGCCATGGATATTTATCTTACTAGATACTGTTGATCCACAGTCATCAAAGATTCACACGACTACGTCAGGAGATGCGATGTCTGTCAATGAAAAGACAAATCCACGGTAAGATACAGAGTGATGTTGACATCGATCTTAACGGCACGTTCATTCTAGAAATGGAGCATCAACTTCATCGAACCAATCAACCTTTCATCAAATATCATCCACCATAGATATATTATAGTAGCAGTAGACTATGTAACCAAGTGGGTAGAGGCAGAATCCTTCTTAAGAGCAACTGCCCAAACTACAATTCAGTTTCTTCAGAGAAACATACTTTCTAGGTTCAGAGTACTTGTTATCATTATCTCTGATAATAGATCTTATTTTATCAATGTCGTAGTAGCCGAACTAATAGCTACTTACGGCATCAAACACAAATATACCACTCCTTACCATCCCTAGGCTAACCAACGGAATTCTGCTCTCTGTAATCAAGAAGACAGTTTCCTTGAATCCTACCGACTGGGATAAGAACCTAGTAGGAGCACTCTAGATGTATCACACCACATTCAAAATCACCATATGCTACACATGGTTCCAACTAGTTTACAGACAAGAAGCAATCTCCCTGTAGTATTCTTGGTCCCAACACTACGTGTATTGATAGGATATGCAGCTCCAGAGGAGCTCCGTCTTAGAGAAGGGGAAGCATTTCAAGAGCGAGTTCACGCCTTACATGCCATGACAGAGAAGAGACTAGAAGTACTATACACACAATACACGATACAAGCAAGGAGGAAGCAGAATTTTAACAACAAGTCATCAACACCAACGTTTCTTTCCTTCTCTTTCAAGAAGGAGATCTTGTCTTGAAGTGGAACGACATGAACTCAAGATTTCCTTCAAAATCTTCTTGCCAATGGCTGGGACCATACATAGTGAACGAGGTGTTCGACAACAAGACATTAGAAACTCTCCAAGAAGAAATCATGCTTGGACAAGAGATGTAAATGCCGTATGTACAATCTGCACTACGTACCCTCAAGAAAAACTGACACCATGATATCAACAAACACAAAGAGTATTTTCTTCATTCAGGGAGAAAGTATGCAGGAAACAGAAGAAACTGAGGGAGCAATTTCATGGACTACATCTCAATAGGAAGAGGGTCACAGGACTAGATCCAACATCCATCATTCTTCAGCAAAATAGAAGCAAAGGAGAAACAAAGGAATCCAAGGAACTACTCCGATCAAGGAGAGAGTCTCAAGGAACACCACACGACGAAGTAGATTGAGATACCATGTGTCAATCATCCCGGAGATGAGCACTATAAATACAAAAGTTGAATCTTCACAGTGGATGGAAATAATGACACACCGTCTAAAACAATCATCCATAGAAATCACTCGACCTAAGCACAACATTTCAAATGACATAGCAAAGAATCACACATCGCAGATGAAGAGATACGAGGAGACAGAACAGAGTCACATAAAAATCACTCACCAAACAACAGATTAAAGCTTGTCAAGACACAGCCGCACTCTAGTCGAAGATCTCATCACATAGCAGATCAAACGAACGAGCAAAGAAGCGAGAAGATTCAGAAGGTGATTGCAAACAAGAAGACACATGGACCAACATTTTCTTTCGTTGATACACGAGTTCGAGGAGATGTTTGAGAGGATCTTCATGATTAGAAGCATGACACCGAAGAATAAGAAAGTCCTGATAGAGGAAACAAGAATAACAAATTCATCAAGGGTATACCTCAGCAAGAGAATGATTTACTCTCTAGATAATCTCACAGTCGAGATGATAGAGAATTTAAAATCGACAAGGTTGTATGAATTCATGGAGATAAATTACAACCTCTCGACAACTCGGTTGAATGTCAACCGTGACTAGAGGTGATCAAGATGACAAAGGGAACAATAACATCAATCAATCAGAGAAGAACGAATGGACATTGTACAAAACACCTTGGTACAAGTATTCCAGTTCAAAACTTCGGTGGAGATAACAGAGAGATCATGACAATGGAGCAATGAGTTGTTTCCAGCAATCCAAAGAAGGACGCTACAATAGACACATGAAGATTCTCTATTAATCAAATTATTTCGGCACCACTTTACTACATAGTCAAGAAATTTTTATGATTGACAAGAAGCTGAGCAACCTCACCTACCTATACAAAAATATCATCGTGGTAGTGTTTAAGGCGGTCATGTACGGGACCTTACAAATTTTGCACTATTCATCTTCACCAAATTACAATCCAACATCAAGCACTTTCAAAGACCAAAAAGCTAAGGGGCAGTGTCAAGACATTCATCATGCTCCTTGTGTTGGCTAAACTAGTGGAGGTAAAATGGAAAGGTTTGTATCCAAGCCAGACCCACCCATCGACTCTGGCACTTGTCTTTGAGAATTTGCCATTATACAAATGGTACTATACTCAAGAGATACTCAATGTTATAGTCAGTGAGTTCAAGGACAACAAAGAAGAAGTCACCTACACCGACTCTCCAAGCACCCGTCCTTGACCAGAAAGTTCAGACACGGTCTCCAGTAATCAAGGTACAAGGAGACGATGAAGTAGAGCCATCCCTGCATAACATAGATGAGGAAGAACACTTGAGTGCAGATGAGGATGAAGATGGAATCAAGCAAAGCTTCCATAGATTGCCAACACTCCATGACAACTTATTCTAGAGATCAATCTTAGAGGAGGATGATGATGACTCTTAGGATACAGAGAGATGGATCACATTCGAGCGATCCAAGAACAAATTCAGAAAAATCCTAGTGCTTAACAAAACAAGGTTGAGATCCAAGAATTGTTTCGGTCTTCAGGTCAGCCAGTCAGCTCAAGAGAGGAGGATAAAGAGGACGAGAACACATACCCACCCCTGAGAGGAAATAGTGGATCTCTCTCAGAGATATCTGCTGCTGAGCTATGCACATCGGTGATCCAATTGACCTCTAGAGAGATACCTCATTCCTGAACTTTGGACGAGATCGAGAAATGGACGGAGAACATGGAAAGATGGATGAAATCGCATCGCACACGAACTATGTTCTCAGAGAACTTCACCGAAGCAGATATCTACACGAAGACTTGAACGCCATTCTTCTCCAGATAGTCAAGCTCTAGGAGATAACGGATGGAACTACGGTAGAGATGAACCAGTACCGGCAGGTGGAACTTGTCCTGGACGGGAAGATGCAAGAGGATCTGATCTGCAGTTGCTTCTGGTGGCTTGGTTAGAAAGAAGTTTCATGATTCCATCCCTGATATGTCTTGCCTGGAAGACAACTCTTGAGCTTGTTTGTCTGACATGAGCCTTGGAAATGTGAATTCAGTGTTTTGATGATGATAAATGATCATTCCCTGAGAGTTTAGGATGGATCATGAGAGTCTTTGGTTTTATGGGTCATAAATATCCCACTAGATATCTTCTAGCTAATATGTATGCTCAACCACCATGAGGTACTTTTGTTGGGAAATATATAATTATTATACAAAAATTCTATATCAAGCTTTATTGAAAAAATAATAATATTTAAGTGTTAAATGTTGGCCATACAGAACTGCAAAAACATCCTAGAAAACTCATAAGTGAATTCCATACCAACGCGCTTCCAACGGTATAATTCTTACCGCTTCTCGAGCAAAAATGAATACTTTAATAAATAATTTAGTTTATTACCTAACCCTCCGTTGGAAGGGTTAGGTGAAAAATGAAGCTTGCAGCCCTTTTCCATGGAAGAGGTGAATATGCAAGTGATATATTTGCATATTTTCTAGCTAATGAGTCTAGAAAATGCCCTTCCATATGACATTTCTTTAGCATAATCAATATCTCATGTGGTCAATAGCTGTTGAGTACGTTGTCAACTCTCATCTTGTACAGTGTCCGTCTTGACCGAATGTGATAAGGCAACGTAATCGACGGTTTTTTTTACCTTGGTAAGAGGTAAGTCTTTGGGGACATTTCTTGTGGCAAGCTAGTCGTAGCTTGAATGGGACTACACTTCCTATGGAGAGTTTATGAAAGTCTACTAGTTTTGTTGAAAGATGTTGCTCAAGGGGTGCCTTCAAGTCGATTCTGGAAGTCAGTATCGTTGTGGACCTTTCCTGGTCAGGATTCGACCATGAAGCTGAAGTCTTGGAATAATAAGATTCATCTGGCCAGATGTCCAGAACTGTTAGTTTTAACCAGGTACTTCAGTGTCGGATGGTCTACATGGAACACGAATTTGTTTCCTAGTAGTTACTAACATGATTTCTGTACAGCAATAAACACTCTCAGACGTACAGTTAAAGCCGTGCTGTGGTCAGCTCACTGCTGGCGTAATATACTGGATGTTTCTTTCCACTTGTATCTAGTTGGGAGAGGATTCCCCTTCTAGCTGTATGAGAAGTATCATAATATATTTTTAGTCTTATCATATGTGAGCTTTCTTAACAAGTTTACTGTATAACGAATCGAAGAATAACCCTCTCTCTCTCTATGGAACATCATCTCCATCAAGTGAACAGTCAGATGCATCATTGTTTAACATGGTGACAAGCAGACTAATGGAAGTAATAAGAAAACTCCTCCTAAAAGGTTGAGAATAAAAGCTTTTGTGTGATTTCTAATGCTACTTTTGTATACTAAACCAATTCATGCCGTAATCTGTTCAGTCTCATCACTCTGAGCACTAAATTATGTCTTTACTCATACAGATTTCCCACGAATTTAATTTGATCATGAGTTTCTGTTTTACACGGAGAACTGAGTTCCCATAATAATTCCTACACGACGGATGATTAATCACGATACATGGTACCGTAAAAATGATGCAAAAGATTCAAGTCATTTGGCAGATATCTGGTTGTAACCTGGTGATAGTTGTGGTTACGCAGACACGAATGAGGGGAAATTCATCCGATAACTTAGACAAAGGTGCCAGGATACTCCACCATATGTGCAGATCTTTGCAGGTAAATCAAAAAACTCCACTTTCATGAGGTCACTCGTGACGTATGCCGAATGCAAATTTCTCTATCGTATATGAAACGATACATGAAATGTTGTTCCAGAATTGAACATTATTATAATGCATGCGTTCAATGCATGACTTTTCGTGTTGTCACTCTGTCCTGGATTCAATCTCAGTTAATCGCTAAAGTTGAAAATTATGCGAAGAAATTTGACTTCACCCTCTTTCCAACTGGGGTTTGGGAATCATGTCATTTAAAAACTTCTTATGAATATGAATGTCTCGTTTTCACTACTTTCATGGGAATTGTTGTGGTTCAAATACAACTAAATCTGAACAATAGCACTTAAATATCTTCACTTAGAAAATGTATCTCGTTACATGTAAGAGGTGAGAAGACTTTTGTGTATATTATTTTGAAAGCTAAAGGATTCGCCAAAAAAGCAGCATTATGAACAGGGGATCCGTAAGTCCGAACTTTCGAGTGAAGATTACATTTTCTTAAAACGTTTCTTGGAAAGACAATCAGTCGCCAATAGAATATTGCGTGAAGACGTGACTCCCGTAGAATTCACATATACGAGCTTCTCCGCCACCAAAAGACCGAAGTGCAAGATTTAAATTTCCAGATTTTATCATGTGTAAAATTAGTTTGAGTTATATCCATATTAACTTATTTATAACCAGGTCTAAGTACCATAATACCATATTTTTATATTTTTCCTTGATCATAAACCTTCAGATTTTCTAGATGAATCACAATTACTTTCTATCTCTTCGTAAATGGTACGTTTATTATTACCGTAATTTTATGTCACCAATCGTGTGATTATAACAAAGTTTTATTACATACTCAAATTTGCTCTGTTTTATTGCCATCTGAAATAGAGCATGTCTGGTATCGGTTATGACTATTGTTGTCATTTGCTCTGTTTTATTGTCATATGTTATGTTATTTGTGACAAAATAGAGGAAAAATAGTAAGTAAAACTTGCTAATAACGTCTTACAAGGGAGAGACCACAAAGAAATAGAGCATGTCTGGTACCGGTTATGACTATTGTTTCCATGAAAATTTTGGTCATACACCAGATAGCCAGTATTATACTAGAAGCTTTATTATTTGTGAAAATAGTATGTTTGCATATATGCATGAATTTCTAAAGTAACATATCTATATTGTTTTACGTAACGTTTTGATAATGTTAATCTTGAACCGGAAGTCATTCAAGGGAGTATATAGAACTCAACATTGTTCATGAAGTCCAGCATAAATATTGATAGTCCTAAGCTATAGTAGATCTATGGCCGAGACTAGCAGGAGTAATTAAGATTGTTATGTACATTTATGTTAAAGATTAACCCACCATTAAGCTTTTTCTTGTACCTACTCATTATATATACATGGAGAGGCGAACCCTCTCTCATCTCATTCCTATTAACTTCCTTGTATACTCGCTCTCTATTCTTAGAGTTTCTCTCTAGAAGTATTGATCTTTCTACATAATATCAGAGTAGTAGAGAGCTTGTGTTTTTTTGCTGATGAGCACGATCAAATTTGTACATGGAAAAGTACAAGAGAGAGCAGCTGGAGTGATTTCTGATGTCGAGCACTATCTTGTTTATGTGTTCGGGTGAGAAGAAATCATCTTTTTCACCACCAAAAACTTTGAATGTAATTTTAAAGACCTAGACGATTTTTCTCATTGAAATCTATCGACCAACTCAGCTGGAGCTATTTTGTTGAGAAGGTGCAAATTGTATACTTGGTCAAGTTTCAGCTGATTTGGAGCTTTCCAGCAACAGATTTTCAAACAAATCTTATTCAACCAAAATGAAAGTTTTAAGACTTGAGTCCAAGACAAATACGAATTTTATTAAGGTGGGGCACTTGCACTTGAAGTATTTGCATGTCCAGTTTTTGACCTCATTTGATCTAATTTTTATTTTTTTGGATGTTTTTGTCATATTTTCTTGAGAGTCGACTAGTTAATTTAATTCATTAAATATAGGTGCAAGTAAAATAACGTGTTCTTTATTTAAAAATAAAAATTTTAAAAGCTCACTTTTGTAAAAATAGGATACTTTATTTTTTTGAAGTTTTAAAAGAAAAATAGAACAAAGTATTTGATTTACTTGACTCGCAGCTGGTATGGAAAAACAAGTTTAAGTGAAACCATGAGTCTATTTTGTACAACTACAATTCGGGGATAGTTCTTTTCTTGATTCTCGTTGCAAGAGAAGTGCACGGAGTTGTCTTTTCATGACTTGTGATCAACTCTTGATTGCAAGATGTGGGCGGACGAGTTTTGTACAATTCATGTGAGGTTTTTCACGTACATAAATTGTAGTTTCTTGATTGCAACTATTACAGACTCCATGTCTTTGATCACTGGATAGAAGCTCGACAAGAACAACTACCAAGTGTGGAAGTTTTGGATGATGACTTTCTTATGGGATCTTATTATAGAGGAGGAGAGCGTCTGATATACCAATTTTTGATACGCAATTCAAAGAGTGGAAGAAGCGATCGTACCAGAGATTCACAATATCACACTGACAATTCTAGCATCGATGATCGAACACATCCATGATTATGATACATCCAAATAAGCTTGGGATGCACTCGCACGTCTGTTTCAATTATGAATAAAGACGTAGAAGCTACAATTGTTGCAATAGTTCAACATTATCAAGAAGGGATCGATGTACACGACTATGTGAATCATGTCAAATAGCTCATTGATCACTTGCTTTTTGTCAAGATAGAGATTTATCCCACTATCTTGATCGAGGCTACATTGCAAAGACTGCTTGCTGACTAGAAGTAGTTCATCACTTTGATTTCAACATTGTAGAGAATCTTTTTTGTGGTGTCGTGTTGCAAGATAGTATGGACAGTGAAAGATGGTAACAAAATGATTTTTCTTCCACTATGTACGTAAAGAAAAAGAAAGCTGTCATGGAGCTTGTTAAGCTGTGCAGGTGCTAAGCTAGGGTAGACAAGCTGCCCCTTAGCTTATATTCTAAAGAACTACTAAGAAGTTATGAATGTACCAAGTTCTTGAATAGAGCATGCGTGTATTTTCATTTATGCGAAACAAGGTTATACATAGATGTTTGCATCATTTTTAATTTAAAAAAGTGATAAAAGAGGAAAATTTGTATTTTTTGTTCGTGACTCAGATTCATTATCTAATGACTTCATCGTGTAGGTGTTCTTGAGTAGTATAATTTTGGTTTTTTCGTTAGTAGAAACAGGGATGTATAGTAGAAGTAACACCTAAAGCTAACAAATGAGATAAAAGTGAGTTCTAGACGCTTATGTACATGTTTATTTACCTTATTAAACGGAAGCAGGAGCCACCTCAATGGAAGGGATGCCCACCTAGGAAGAAGAGGTCTTTGGATCAAATCCTCTTGGTTCTTGGTTCTTAACTGAACATGTTGACCTCTTGGATGAGAGTGTATGTTGGGTGTGTGACTACGTTTGCACATCTAGAGATGGAGGGCCGGTATCCTCCTTATCTCTAAGCCTCCGTATGCAACCGAGATTATGAGTTGGACAATACATGATTCAGCTATGGGAGAGCTATAAGCCCTGTGGAGTGGTCTTGTAGATGTGACTTCTGTCGTAAAATCATGGTTTAATTCATATCTAAGTAACATCAAGATGGCACCGAGGGTTGAGAAATTTAAATAAACATGGGGTTAGCTTAGCTAAGGATCAGCTTAGCTAGAGGGATGCTTAGCAGAGGGTTTGTCTTTTAACTAAAGCGACACACGACTAGAATTCGAGAGGATATTGAAGAGAATTCAAGAGAGTTGAAGAGACGACGTGCGCATGGGAGGAAAGGAAGATGTGTTTGCTGATGACATTGAGGCGTGAATAAAGTTTTCTGAGTCTTAGAAAGCCTATTTGGACAGATTTGATTGTCTGATCGACTTTGGTGGCTACAAGAGATTGTATTGAGTTCTGATTACTGACAGCAGTCTGTTTTCTTTTTGGTCACTCTCGTAATCAATCACAGATAGAGCAAGGTCTGTAAGTGCACTTCAATAAAGATTGATGCTTTATTGAAGATTTCAATAGCACTATCATAGCTCAAGGTAGCAAGAGTGGTAGGATGTTCAAACTAAATACTTCTGCGCTTAAGTTACAAGCTGTCATGGATGTATAGAGTGATCCAATAGTGTTTGATATTGACAAGATGAAGAAGTTGATTCTTGCAGTCCAACAAGACAGAGTTATTTCTTCGGGCTACAGATGAGAAGCTACAAGAGAAGCTGAAGGTACTTCTGGAGGACATAGAGGAAGACGATGGATTGACCAACAGTTAGAAGAAAGTTGAGGAAGCGACCGGTCTACTTATCTAGAGAGAGCAAAGACGAGAGAAGGTTCCTATCAAGATATCAGCACCAGCACTGATTGTTGTAGCACATATTTCTACAGTTCAACGGTTCTTGTTGCTTCGGTAGGTGATACTAGTTGCTCCTATTATTTCAATTGTCCAACCACGTGTAGTATTTTCAAAGAAGGATGATTCAAGCCTTGAGAAAATCATGCTTGGTATGCGAGAGTTACATATCAAGCTCACAAGATTGGAGGAGCAAGGATCTACAAGCGAGCCAATATCTGTTGAGAAGCAAAGTTGGATCCAACGATGTATCTGGTGCGATGGTACTGACCATCCATGCAAAGATTACATGGAGTTCAGTGACAACAAGAGGTGATCTTTTGGAAAGATGAAAAGATAGCATTGAGAGATACGGATGCACTTCTTCAGACCAACTTTGATAGAGGAGGGATGAAGAAGTTGGTTAAGGATCAATTATCGACACAAGCAGTTACAATAGTGGAGGTTGAAACTTACAGTATAAGGTTTGAGGATCGAGATGAGAGAAGTTTTGGTGAGCATGTTGAGTCAAGTTGTTTGTAGTCATCTGCCATCTCCATGAAACAGAAAAGAAAGATGGCACGTAAGACGCTATTAAGAACAACTCCTACGATATGAAAAGACACTAGATGAGAAGATCCATTAGAAGCTCTATCGGTACATGTTTACCTGACAACGATATCATCTAACGCCTAGAGAAATCAAAGAAGGTGAATGGGTGTTAGTCTATGACAATAATCTAGACAACCAGCATAGTGCACTACAGAAGTTCTCCAAGCGATGGTTCGGTCCATGTGTGAAAGGAGATTCCTAGCAACGCAACCTACACTTTACAAGAGTTGGACAGAACGAGCTTGAAGATATTAAAGACAGATAAACGTGTCAAGGTTTTCAAGAAAAGAGATGAAAATATCGATTTAGCAGATATCTTGATAGAGTTTTAGTTCGAGGATGACGATTATGCAACAAAGCTTGAGGATGAAGTCGATGAACATGGAAGAGAGGATGATGGAATTGTGTTAGTGTTTATCCACTCTTTGTTTGGTATCTCGAGTTCATACCGGAGGATGGATATGTTTAGAAAAGGTGGATGTCGTGTCGTGGACCGACTCCTACTTAAAAATTCAAATTTGATGCTATGCATTATTGCTCAAAATACATTCATAGGACTAAAGCTAAGCTTTTTACACAACTTTCAAATCTCCACTTTCATTGCACCAAGTGGTAGAGTTCGTTGTTGGCTTCACATAGGCACTTCATTTATCTTATTTGGATAACTAATGGTGACGTTATAAGGTTCGAAAGATGAGAAAATCAAGCTAAATCTTAACTTGTAGATGTTGACCAAGTATTTGTTATTTCTGGTGCTATACTAAGGGAACAATGAGGCTACTTGGTCATTATTTGTGCAAAACTCACGTACTATGAACTGACGTAAGGGGCAGCTTAAAGAGGTAGCTTGTATCTGAACTTGTCGATGGATGATTTCAGAGATTGAGAGGTCCAATGCTTGTGCACAAGGTGTCATTGGGTTCAGATTTGTGCAAACTGTGCATTGGATAAGACGGTTCATGAAGAGACAATTCATGTTTGTGTTTTGGATGAAAATGAGACATAGAGAAGATAAATTAGAGTACTTTAGTGACTTGTGAAAGAGAGTTGGACTGTTCGAGTCGTTTTGAAGTCCAAATTTTTTGTCCTTGGATCCATCGAGATCTACATGAAATTGAAGATGACTTGAAGTTTCGTCAAGTGGTTTGGGAGTTGTGAGAGCAATTGACTCGAAAGGAGACACTTACGTCAAGTTTTTGGTCGCTTGCGACTTGAGGTTGGGTTGTTCTTCATGATCAATGGACCAAAATTTTCATCCTAGGTGCTTATGCGACCAATGAGTCTTTATTTATGCATAAGAGAAGATCGTACGTAGATCATACTGTTGTGTAGTGCGTGATAAGTGAAGTTGAACCGTAAGGGAACGATTTACGATCAAATTGTCATTGTTCTTTGCTAGGGGAACTCCAAACTACTTGTTTGGATTGTCATAAGGATCAAGATAGCCAAATCTACCTATGAGAGAAGACGGATCTTAGATAAAGTGATCCAGTTTACGGATGTACGTGGTTTTAAGCCACATGGAGGAGGTTTTAGATGTTCGATCACTTGTGATCAAAAATCATCGATATCTCCATTACCAGAAGTCGATCTGAAAGTTCTTGGAGCCAATGGAGTCAAGAAGGAAGACCCTATCAATATTTGAAGGCCTTTTGACGAAAAGAAAAAGTTTCCAGATAGGTCTTCTTCAGTTCCTTCGCTACGGTTTTTGTTCTTTTGAATTCATTAGAGTTCCAATTGGTTATGTTTGATTTGTGGTAGCTAGTCTTTACTAGAGGCTTGTACATGGATATTGTTTAGATCAAGGTTTAAATTGCATGATACGGTTGCCAAGCTTTTGTTAGCAAAAAGATATTTTCTTTACTTTGAGCTACGCTTTAGTAGTTTTGGGTTTAGTTTGGGATTCAGAGATTTGTTTCAAGAGGTTGGCTGCAGATTACAGACCACTCAGTCTGTTATCAGTTTTGTGTCCAGAGAGAGAGAGAGAGAGAGAGAGAGAGAGAGAGAGAGAGAAAGAGTGTATATGAAGTGAAGGTTGGAATATCTTGCAAAGCTTGTTCTCGTGGTTGTTTTTCTCTCTCGTCTTTATTTAACACACGATCTCTCCACAGCCATGAACTTTACATTTTCTTAGACAACCTTCATGTAAAATTTGATATGATGCCGGATCAAGAATACACAGATCATTGATCTCGAGAAGTACCTAGACCAGTAACTCCGAGGAGCCCTGGACCATCCATCTCGAGAACACTCCTAGCCAGTCACACCAAGAAGTTCCCAAGATAGTTACAAACAGGGCAGATACTGGATCACTTACGAACAGGGAAGATCTCTGACTTCTGTCAGACCTTCTTTTCCCTGGACATACGAAGAAGCCCGAGTCTTCCAAAGTAAAGACAATCCCGGATCCGAACGAGGATCTTTCGGGACACAGATCATTCTCAAGACTAGTTAAAACTGTAAGTAGGTATATTAAATCACCGCCTAAGAGCAAGTAAGAGTTAATCGTACCTCCCAATTTAGACCATCGTATGACGAAAGTCTGTTAGGAAATTTAATATCTGACGCTTTGCTAATATTGTATCAGTCCGTCGTTACCGTGATCCTCTCTTAAGCGCTCTTCTGTCCTTTGGCTACTGGATTTTGATTGCCTCTTTGTACTCTGTTGGTTATTTAAGCTGGGAGGCAGACCTTCTTTTATGAAGAATTCTAAGTTAGCTCTAAGTAATCTCTAGATCCTCATTTCTCCATCCTTGAGGTAGATTCATAGTCGATTTAGCATTCAAACCAAGGTCTCCACACATTTGTATCAAGGTTTCAATCTTTTTATTGCTGATTTAGAGAGATTGTGATCTCGGAACTTCTTTTACCACAGTCTATCATTGTCTACATAGATTGCATGGATAGCGACAGCACCAGTGTACCCACATACGATGGTGCTTCTCTTGGTTTTCTATCTTTACCATGTGATTTAGGATTCAAGTTCTGCTGATCTAGGAAGAGACTAATCTCAAGACTTGATTTCATTCCAAAACTATTTTGAACTTCTTTGTTTCTGAGGAAACTATTTCTGAAAAGTGTTGTTCCCACGTGCTAGTATTACGTTTCTCGTAATACCAACCTTGAGAAAACTTTCAAAATCTATACGAGCTTTACGCCATGGAAGGTCCATTGGTAGTGGCTTCCCAGGAAATGCAAACTCTCGTCTGGTCACGTCTCGCGGGGAGCCGTCCTTGTTCCGGGGAACGACTCTCAACTTAGCCTTCTGCTATACTTACATGCAACTTCTGGTTTGTTAGAACCAACATTGTAAATTAAATAGTCAGCAGATTAAAATCGTCAATGCCTTTCTAAACCAGATTCAGTAAAATTCACATTCTTCGCTAAAACTTTAAAATTTCATATTTGATCACATCACAGTAAGATCTCTACTTGGAAATCTACAAAGTCAGAGAAATGGCGATTTAGGGTAAGAGTACTAGTTTATATTTTAGGTTAGTGTTTCTGAATCAAGATTTAAGAATTTTACCTTAAGTCCATAAATCGACATCATATATACGCCTCTATAATATCTCAATGTATGGTCTCTACAAATTACCACTTACTGTCGATAGTCAAACATGCCAGAAGCGGTTGAGAGGCACTTCTGCACTTACCGCAAAACGAAATTCAGATCACAATCTTGATAGGAATGATGGATCACATTTTATATCATAAACTACAGTTGGGATTCGCTTATGCCTTGTAAATTGCAGGAGCTTATGCTCTAGAAAAGACGCTCTTATAGAAGTGAGTACACATGTCATCACGTCAGTATATGCTGTGTATGGACGCATGTCAACATGTAAAATTAGGTTCCTGTTTCAATGTTTTCTAAGAAGAGAATACGTCACAGGAGGCTCTATCGGTCGAGTTTGATGGGGATGTGTGGGATAACTTTTCTCTGCTAGCGTCTCGGAGAGACCCTTAGATCCCATAAAGCTCTCCTTATAGAGCCTTATGCCGTATGTTAGGCCCTTATGTCCAAACACTCTATATGATCCTTAGTGTTAAATATGTCCAAACGCTCTACGTAATCTTTTGTATTTAGACGGGACCGGGACCTCTTAGCCGCAATCCACGATCTATTATGCCATTTGATAATTAGGCGAAAGAAGTATAGCGGGTGTCTCTGTACAAGGGCACGGCTTTTGCTGCCCGTAAACCTATACCAGGAAGAGCTTCTCACAACATACACCTCGCAACAGGAATTTTATTTCTTACGCGTGGCCTCGCATCTCTGGTACTGAACTGACATACAGAACTGGCAATAGACACAGACTTCAAGACTGCAATTGTCAAAAATATTTTATAAAACTATTTTTCACTAAAGTGGTTATCAAGTTAAAGTCATTCGTATTATTCTCATGATATCGTTAATTTTATCAGGAATATGTATGATATGTTGTTTAGTTAGAAAGTTCTAAATTCCCATTCTGTTCATCTAGAGACCAATTCTTTGCGATAGAGATAAATACGATAGAGTATGAACCGCCAGAGATTCATAACAATAATTTCAAAAATGAAAGTTATAATATTAAATCTTAAATAAATGTATATTAATTTTCAGAATATCATGAAGAGATTCATAAAGCAATCGGTTAACATTTAAGTTCACTCAAATTATCTTAGAAATCTTAATTTAATAAACTTATATTTTCAATCACATTAAATGAGCAACCTTCCGCTTCAAGTAGTTAAAATCCAGTTTTAAATTTGAACGAGAACTCGTCTAATTTTAATCCAAATAGAAAAGAAAATGATTTGACATAGTGTTTGGACGAAGAGGTTTACGCATGCGCCTCGGGTGGAGACGCTTTACCTCGTAAAACCCACTCGTGACTGTGCCTTTTCCTATACATAACCATTAGGTGACAAATTCAACATCTTGTTTTCTCCACAATCACAGTTCATTAAAGTTCGTGCCGTGTCGTCTCCTTCTCAAGGAAAAAGACAAGAAAAGAAAGGAACTTCAGTATATGTATACAGTTTATGGCTAGAAGAAGATTAGCACATCCGTGCACTTTATAAAGTACCAAAGGAACCCTCTCCCATAACAAGCTTTTAAGAACGATACACTCTTGTTCCAGTTAACCAGGAATAAGTACCATAGGCACTACGCCCTTAGCATATTTACGTTTCAAACTAGCTTTCTGATAAGTTGTTTTCTCTCATATGCATGGAGCAGAATCCAATGCCTTTTCAGAGTCTATCACAATATGAAGCAAACTTATTCCATCATGTGCGACGTTTCGAGAAAAGCGTGAGTAGAGACAAACACATCCCCGAATAGAAGTGCTTAATTGGATAAGGTAGTAACTTACCGCTGGAGGTAAAGAAATTGCCTTGACTTACAACGACGGTCAATTAACATATCTAACGTGTCTCTCCGCGTTGCATTCTACTTCTGGTATATACCATTAGAAAACATATAACGTTAGTGCACGAATCTTATGGTCAGTTATTGGTTAGAGTGATTGATCACCGGCCTCTCTCCTGTTTGGTGGGTAATTCGTATATTCATTTCATCGATGATTTGAAGAGAGTTACCGCTATATTATCTTGAACTTGTAGTTGATATTGAGTACCGAGTAAAGATAAACGTGCACTTACGATATGTACCTTTTTGTTGCATCATGTTCGTTACCCTGTAACTGTTAAACAATGCCACGCTTACAATACTATTTCAAGGGACATGCATTTGCTTGAAAATCAACAGAATCATTCATATGGTACTTTATTTAACACGAATATATAGAGTATTTGCTTTAGATGGTAAAGACCCCACATTGTCTTGGAATTTTGTTCTCTTGTTCCACATTTTTGCAGATATAAATCAATACTAGTATAAATTGACTTAAGACAAAGTATCTATACGTGATCTTGTAAAATTATTTGATCAATAATGATGGTTATGCGGTCCATTGATACTTGGTTGCATATTGTATTTGGTAGAGTACAAGCTTCCATAGGGTTGAATGCGTTAGAATACACTTATGGAACCATCCATCGTCCCAAAACTATGATAGACCTTGCTGCGGAAGCAATCAAATAGTGCAATAAAGCGAGCCTGGACTGCCCAACAGCAGAAGTGCCGTTTCTCCGACAGCGAAGCAAACAAAGCAACTCGAAGGTGGTTTAAAGCCAAGTACAGGGAAAGGGGAAAAGGAGTAGTTGGAACTGCAAGAGACATTTTGGTTCTAACAAGAGCGCCAAAAAGTGACCAAAAGGAGCAAAGAGACTTGTTGTAGAACCATAAGCAGCCTAAGTAGGGGTCCAGTAATATATCAATAATCTGTAAATTGATTTATTGACATCCGCATATAGTTGCTTATATGATAACTATGCAGACATAGTTATCTACGTAGATGACTAACTGCAATATAGTTATAAAGATCAACTTCTATACCGATATATTTTAGTAAACGTGGATCAATCTGTTCTTTGATGGTATTTACGAGAGCCGTGAGATTCTTAGAGTGCACAGATTTATTTTTGTACGCGAGGTTAAATTGGAGTTCTGGTTGGTGATGTCGTTTTGCAAAAGGGGAGATGCCTCAAGAACGCAATGAGTATGTAAGAGTTATAGTTATCAGACTTTGATATTTCAAATGCTAGAGAACTTGATAGTTTTTGATAAATATAAATAAAGCAAAGAAGAAGTAGAGCTCAAAGCTCAAGCTCAAGAAAGCGTAGACTGAATAAGAAAAATCAACACTTTTGACTTCTAGATACAAGAGATCGGATTTAGAAATTCTCAATCTAGTATGTAATGGATATGTGTAATATTTTTGCCTTGTTTTCTTCTGAGTTGGAGTATGAATCTCCATCTAGTATGGCTGTGGCTATGAAGATGATGTGGTTTTATATTTTGACAAGCAAGAATGGTAAAAATTACTTCGAAGAACAATGTCATGTAGAGGGAACTTTTTGGAGAAAGCGTTAAACTTATAATTGTGATCTACTAAAAGCAAGCAAGAATCAAGAAAAGGTACTCAGCTGGATGTAAGAAGCACTTCTGTACTGTTTGGAAACTCCTAGAAGGTATAACGCTAGACCACCAAAAATACTTGGGAGTTCATGGACTTACTTGAGGTTAAGAAGACGATTGGTAACCAAAGGCTACATAACAACATGGAGTGGATTTTGAGGAGACTTTTACTCAAGTTGCGAAGATGGTGAACCGTAGTAGCGATTGCTTCTCATAAGTGTTAGAATATACATCATACGGAATACAATAACACTTTCCTCTATGATTATCTTGAGGAGGATGTCTACATGTAGCAAGCGTTCGGTTATGAGGATCTTGAGTTTCTTTCTCGTGTGCATAAATTACAAAAGATCCTCTATGGTCCGAACCAAGCACCAAGAGCATAATATATGAAGATCAATTCTTACTGCAGTCTCTTGGTTTTCATCTCTGCATTTCAGACTCTACTTTATATTCATTGAAAGTACGAGATCGGATTATGATGATCACCGTCTATATTCCCTTAGAGGATTGGGGTTGACTTGCTCATTTTTATTGCTTAATTGAGAAGTTCTTAATGCTAAGTAACCAAACTGACTTTCAAAATGACTCTTTAAGCTTTACAACTTTAATATGACTCTTTTGACTTATTACTTACCACCAAACGTCTCAGACTTACGACTAACCTCCTATCACAAGGTTTTCAGATCTTAATTCCAACCATGTATAACACTTCGTCTCGACTAGACGACAAGTCGTAGGATTATATTTTCTTATTTCTCAAACCATAACTCCACCTAACAACAACTTAGGCCACTAGTTGCACTTCGAACAACGAGGGTCGTCTCTCTAGTAACCAATAAGATTTAGGGTTTAGGATTTAGGGGTTTAAGGTTTAGGATGAATTACTATAGACAGTGAGCTTCGTACAACGCGCCCTCTGCTTGTTTTGAACGTTAGAAAAGTATCAAATAGCTTTACAACTCAATTCTTCTCAATCTTCACACTACACTGATTAACTTCTCTGAACTCATCATTACGTACCACAAGGACTAATGTGTCTGACGGATCGATGTAAAATGATCTATTATTTGCGATTGGTAGTCGTTTACATGTTCAAGGAGCTCATACACGAATGCTTGGAACTTCTACTGCTGTGTTGATGCAAGTAATTGGTGATCTTTCATTGTATTGTCTTGTCAGACTTGTTGTATTGTTAGTTTTCTCATACCTTCTTTCTCGTGTTGTCTCGCTCTCTTTGACCGAAGCTGGTCTTTTTTAAGATCAAGGGTCTCGAGTGACACGACGTCACGTCCACAACGTTAGTTCTGAAGTTACACTGTTAAGCAATATACAGTCTGACATATTGTCATTATCCAATACGTAACACATGGTTGAAATTCTCATCACCCGAACCTCTAACTTGTTGATGCTCACGAGGGTACTATGACAAGCACAAGCTGTATCCAAGAACACTATAAACATAACTAAATAAGTGGTTTTACATTAAGAGGTCTCTTGTGCTAAACTACGTAGGTGGACAAGGAAAGATAAGGAGAGAACTAAGAGGAAAGAGCTCTTCTGAACAGTCTTTCCCAATTAATTCTAAAATTCTAAAATAACACATACTATGCCAAACAAAACAAAGACCAAAAGATGGTACTTTAAACCCATGAGGATCCAAACACCTAAGGGATGCTACGGTAGAAATGACAAAGTAGACTTAATTGGTGGACCAGCGTATGATCCAAAGTTTACAAGATGTTAAAGTCATTAATTGGCTTTTAACCTTCCATTAACTACAAAGCTGCTAATAGATTGTGTACAGCGCGTGATCTTTAATGAAGACTTGAAAATAAAAACTTACTATCTAATTTATTATTTCTCTAGCGGGTTCATCACTTCTATGAATTATTCTTAGGACGACAATGGAGGTAATACGCTCCACTATGTGTTGACTCGATGACTCTATCTCTAAAAATACTATAGATGACGTGACAGACGACCCAACATTCATATCTTCTTCTTGTATATGTGGTCAAGGTCAAGTCTTCCAATGAGACCTTTTGTGTTCATTTTTAGATGAGTGTATCCAATAAGACGTATAAACCTTGACGCATTTAAAAAAAATCTCATCTCCAAGTCTGAACATTTATCTCTTCCAACATAATATCTACCCAATATGTCTTTTGATGTAAAGTCTCTTGGATCTATAACTATATATGCTGGTCCAAGGTGCTCGTCCATGCCTCAAAACACTTCATCCTCTTGGTGTAAGCAATCCTAGTGACCTATTGAATATTTAATGGCTGACTTGGCACTCTACACATGCTCTTCTTGAGATCTTAGCAAGAGATCAAGTTAGATTTACGGGCTATGAATGAACGATTAGAATCTCTTATCCCTTTTCTTGAACATAATGATGCAAATAAAGCGAGATAAAGCGTCTGATCTACAACTTGAGCATCTTCTTCCATGCGTAACTTCTCTACCTCAAGAAACTATTCTCCTAATCAAGAGTCGAGTCTTCCATATATGAAGTTGTCTCGCAACTCTCCCACTCTCTTACGAAAAACATCTCTCTCCTCTATCAGAACCTTCTGACCTTCCTGAATAACTACCAAGTCGACTTTCAGTTGTATCAAGTGCTCATGATCTTATATCCAGATACGTCGTAACTCTTCAATGAGCTCTACAACTCATTACGAGAGAATCTACAAATACAGCTCATCGAGTTACATGATATAGTTGTATAAGAGAGACAAATTATAATTTATTTGTCTCTCTTAAACAACTATATCATGTAACTCGATGAATATTTCTTCTACGTCTAACATCATGTGCTTTTTAAATTTAGATCATTCTCTTGAAGAAAAGAGATGATTGAGTTGAAGTTGCTTCCATTAGATCAAACTGATCATCTTTTGTTATCGTGGTCTCTTTTGAGAAAATTGACACATTTCTTTGAATCTATTGTTCTTTTTGAGAGTCAGAAATGCTGACTCGTTGCTCTCTTCGTCTTGTGTTACACAATGTTAATCATTGCTCTAACTACCACATATACACTATGTCCAATGACATAATGTATGTGAGACTTTTCCAAGCACCAAAGACTCTTGTTCTTCTGTGACATCTCTCCAATTGTGAGTAAAAGTGAACCTAGAATGCCAAAAGATATCCAACAACTTGGATACCAAACCTTGGACATAATTGTTCACCCATGTTCTCCAATCAATCTTCTCTCTTCTGAATATGTTCTCCAAGAACTCAACACCTTATACATGAACCTTTTTTCTTATGAAACGTACGAATCTATAAACTCGTGTAAGAATGCTTTAGTCGTGGATTGTCTCCTTGACAACTGTTATCTCTTTTCGAGATACATAATTGCTAACTTCACGTTTTGGTTTCTTGGTTGTTCTTCTTCACATCTCAAAAATTCACAAATCGGACAAAGACTTCACGATCTTGGTTAGCTTATCTGAGATATGAGCATCGATATATATATCAAAGCACAATCACTTACTGATATATATCCACTTGAAAACAATAAAATTTAGCATGTTCTGTTGTAACACGTCTCTTACATGCTGAAGGTTTTCTTTAGACACTTCCAATCCACATACGCATATTTTGATTAAAATTGATTGATCCGACATATCATTTGTCAAAACAATTGATCATTTTAAAATCAATTGAAATGACATATCATCCAACTAGACAAAATGCGATGCGAACATAAAATAAAAATTTGAATTTCATACAACCAAGATGATACAAAATCTTAACAAAGATGACAGATCGTCCAAGAAGACGTCAAACTATCTCGACACCAAACAACCAACTATGATATAACACTCTCTGACACCAAACAACCAACTATGATATAACACTACGCTGAGCTCTTCTCCAATTCTTATGAGTTTTAGATTCTGATCATCGAAATTGATTGTTACGACACACTTTTTGATGAAACATCTGATCATGTAAAAATACAAGATGACATATCATCCAATTGGACAAAGTGCCTATACAACATCTAATAAAAAACTCGAGATATAGAAATTGACTGAGACAACATACCGTCTGATGAAACATCTGATCGTTTAAAAATACGAGATGATGTATCGACCAACTATACGAAATGACAACATAACGTTTAATAACAAAATCGAGTCAATCACAATCAAGATGATACAAAATCTTAATAGAGATGACAGACCGTCCACAAAGACATCAAACCATCTTTGATACCAAACAACCAATTATGATATAACATTATTCTAAGCTCTTCTCCAATTTATGAATCCATGAGTTTGTATTAATATGAATTTTAAACTAAACTAGATATTGAAAAACATCCTTTGATACTATCTTAGTGTCAGAAGTCTGGATTCTAAAGTATATCAATAACCTTTGCATAGTGTTGATTTTCGGACTAAAGAATAGAACACAACCAACCGAAGAAACTCTACGAAATGACAATATCATTCATCTATGATTTTTAGACTAAAGAATAGAATACAACCGAAAAAACTCTACGAAATGACAGTATCGTCCAACTAGATGAAGTGACGATATAACGTCTAATACAGACATTAAAATTCTGAGACGACATACCATCCTCTGAGACATATGATATTTAAAATTACTAGATGACATATCATCCAACTAGACAAAATGCCAATACAACGTCTAATAAAAAACTAAAGATATCAAAATTGAATGAGACTACATATCGTCCTATGAGACATCTGATCGTTTAAAAACACGAGATGAAATATTATTTTAAAAACACGAGATGAAATATTTTCCACTAGAAGAAGTGACGATATAACATCTAATAAAAAACTCAGAGTCGATACAACCAAGATGATACAAAATCTTAACAGAGATGACATACCGTCCACTGGAACATCAAGACATCATCTCTGATACCAAACAACCAACTACGATATAACACTATTCTGAGCTATTCTTCAATACAATATGAGTTCTAAGCTAAACTACATAGCGAAAAACATCTTTTGATACTATCCTACTGTCATAAGTCTGGATTCTGGAGGATATCAACAACCTTTACATAGTGTTGATTTTCGGGCTAAAAAAGAGAACACAACCGAAGAAATTCTACTCAAGTACTGAGCCAGGGAAGTGTCCTCAGATAGTAAGGCCTATCCTGCTCTCTACATGGTATACAAATTGTTGCTTTGAAAAACAAACCAAAGTTGAGAGTTACCTCCTGTACTACTTGGAAGGCTCCATGGTTGCCTCAGAGATATCAGCCTGAAGTAGTAAGTTCTCTCAATATCCGTGGCTTCTTCGTCCACCGTCTGCAGCCACCATCCAGTCAGCTTGTACACTCTCTTTTCATAGTATAGTAATCATGAAGGTGTTGTTTTACGTCAGTTGATGTTCTCCACAAGTACCCTCTACCTCCTTCAGCTTCTTGTGACTGTATACAGAAAAAATGAAAGGAGTCTCAGCTGCTCCTTGACGCTTTCTAACGTGCAGCACGGTGTTTACAGGAATCCCTTCCTTTACTTCTAACCCTTGCGGTCGATCCAAGAAAAAGAACTCGTACTTCCGTAATTAAGGTTTGAACAGAAAGGAACGTTCTTCCCTTCGGATGATTGCTTCCGGATTTCTTCCACGGTGGTTTTCGCTCTTATCGTACTTCTGGAGTCTTCAACCACCAAAGCCTTACCACCTAACACTGCTCCAGCCGCATTACAGAAGTCCCGTTCCTTCCCGTATTGCCTTAGAGAACTTTGGCAACCGGCGATTGCGTGAGTTTCTTCCCCAATGATCGATCTATACCTGGCCTGTTGTAGTTCCTCACGGAGTCCCACGTATTCCTCTGAATCAATGCGTTCCTGGACGTACTGAGTTTCTTGACAGAAGTCTCTCCGTGCTCCACATTGTAGTCCCTAAAGCTCCAATCCGTCAGAGAAGGCTCCATGCGTCTACCTTCCTCTATTGCTAGGATGGAGTAGCTAATGCCCAGAGTCCTAATCCTAGTCTAACCTTGAATTGGCGTTCGAGTATAGCTTAGTATTCCAGATCATGCTTCCCAAGAACTTCGTGTGACCGCTGCTTTTTACTCTAGTAGTCACGTCAAATCAACCTAACCCCGTCAATTCTAGTGAGGAGATGAAACCTTGTGAACTGAATTCTTCCTTCCGGCTGCGGCAGTTTGTACGCCCGGAGCATTCACACCTTGCAAGTCCTGAATTGCTAGAGCGTAAGGGGCAACCCTTGAATCTCTGCAGCGTTCCCGTAGAGTCTTCTCTTTCTTGGTCGTGAAATTCCATCGCAGCGTGATGATCTGATTTCGCTATGTAAAACCCGCGTTGTAGCCTGCTCTCGAGCCTTGGCAATTTTCAAAGTTCGCTTCGAGGACCTTATGGCCACACGGTAAATGTTACGTGGTAAACCCGTCGGTCGTTCAGATATTGCCAAGTGTCCAACTCTTCCCAAGTGGGTTCCGCCTATGGTCCTGGTAACACGATGCACTCCCTCACGAACTACAGTTCGACAGGTAGTTGAGTTGGAGTGAGGGAATCTCTGCCGATTGTTCTATAGCTTGAACCTAGTGCATTTAGATAAAAGGTAAAAAGAGTCTCCTTCTTTAAAGTGCTAGATGTCACTAGGATTCCTTCCTGGTCTATAAAGGATATGACTATTTGTTTACCTTAAGTTGGAACTATAACTCTCTCGGTGAGAATGATTTAGCTAAACTTTACTTAAAAATTAAAAAACAACAATAAAAGAAATCTTAAGAGATTACTTTGCTTTGTGTGAGCACCACAAACATTTCCAATCTCCAAGTAATCCTCCATCTGGATAATCTATGGGGATTGTGCGGTGGTCTATGTGTGTACCATAAGGAGTTGAAAATCCACAGTTTTGATGTTGATAAATGTAAGAGAAGGATCTTCGTTTAATCGGCTTATGAAATCCGCATTGATATGTATTACATTGTGATTGTGAATGTGAATTCATGATGGAGTAACATCCACGTGGTTAACCTCTCTGATCGAGTTGATTTATTGATTAACTATTTTAAGACTTGATGATCGACGTGAAATACAAATGTATTCTTAGGAAATAGTGACAAAATTTTCAAACAAATATCATTCCTAAGCATTCTAGCTCTGTGGTCGAGTAGTTTTGCTCTGTTGAACTAAGTTGTCTACTTGCGTAGAAGATTGAGTGATCCTTCTTTGAGTTGTCTCGATGTGAGAGTACTACTTTGGTGGCTGTCTGAGAGGTACTTACGAACACATGGAATTGTTGGTTTCAATCAGAGGCTCGGAATATGGATGCTTCTTGAAGTTTTTGTTTTAGCTTATTGAACACTTCTTTCCATGCCGGACTCCAGATGAAATCGACCATGTTGTGCAAGAGCGTCGTGAGAGAGGCTGCTAGATCTACGAAGCCTCGGACGTATCGTCGATAATACTAGTGTATCCAAAGAATCTCTTGAGCTCTCTGATCAGATGTGCAAATGGCTTCCACTTTTGTCAAGTCTACAATGATTCTTTGTTTACAAACCAGATGGTCCAAGAGGGGATCGTATGCTACGCCAAAGAAACATTTCTCCGAATTCAAGGAGATTGGTGCTTTGCAACAGCTCTGTAAGATTGACTGAAAAGCTTCTACATGATTATTTGTTTGTTTGTGAGCACACAGATCATCCAAGTAGAGCTTCATGAGGTCAAAAAGGAGTTCATCATGTATCTATAAAATATAGCAAGAGCGTTCTGTAGTGGTGCAGCCCGAAAGACATTACCCTATAGGTGAATGTGTCCTAGTCGATCACAAACCTAGTTTGCGTTGATCTTTTAGTGCGATGACAATTTGGTTGTAATCACTAAATCTATCCATGAAGTTGAATGTCTAACTCTCTGCCATAACATTGAGAAGGGGTCTGACATTATCTCATTGTTGAGGGTCTTAAAATCCACACATCCAATTTTTTCCCAAATTTTTCTTAGCTCAACCACTATACAATGAGACCACCTAAGGTGACTGATGAATTCAACGACACACAAGAATACACAAATGATAATATGATTAGAATCCACTCTTCAATCCTTCTTTATTAAACACTGGAACTCAAAAATATAAACATTTAATCATCAAGATTATTGATAGGATTTCAGATCCTTATATGATCTCTCACTAAGTGAAGAGATTCTTCCTCTTTGTTTCTTGAGGAAGCATCTTCCTTCTACGTACACTCTTAACTAAGTTGAGGAAATTATATTTCTTGAAACTCTCTCTAAGAGAGAGGAAACTCTTTCTTTCTCTAAAGGGGCTCTCACAGAGGAGATGTTTTACATAGGAGATGCTCCACACAAGAGACGTTCCACACAAGGGATGTTTTACATAGGGGATGCCTCTCATATAAAAGACACCTCTTCATAGAGAATGTTTTACACATGGGATGTCTCTCACACAAGGGACGCTCCACACATGGAATGTCATCTCAACACACATATGAGGCTCCACACAAAGGATGCCATCTCAACACATGAAACACTTCCAAATAGAGTATGTCACAGGAGATGTTTTACACAAGAGATGTTCCACACAAGGGATACTTCATACAGAGGAGGTCTCACATGAGAAGTTTTATACAAGAAATGCTCTTCACACAGAAGACACTTCCAACACAAGGGACGCTCTCAGACAAGAGACGTTTTACACATGAGATGTCTCTCATCCAGAGGACGCTCCACACATGAGATGCTCTTGCTTAGTAGGTCACGAAATTCACACCGCTAACCTGCAAACCACAATCACAAGTTAGCGTACATGCACCACTTACCTTAACTCTGTTTGGTCCGGACCGGAGTCAGACCGTCTCCCTAATCATCAAGCTCAGCATTCTAGACCCGCCTAGGTCGGTCTCAAAACATGAGCAAGTCACAAGATGACTTGGGGCGGACTTCCCATAAAGTCTAGGGTCCTAAACGGTACCTCCAACACACCTAGCGGTCCAACTGCTCGTGATGTCCGTCTGGGTCTAGGCTCCTGAACGGTGGTCTAACTCACCGACTCTTTTCCTAGTCTTGCTCCAGCCCTTACATTGTTCCTAAGTCCAGACGTCCAAGTCTAGACAGGAACGTGCCTTGGAACCGGTCCAGCCATCACCTCATGCCCCTAGGGTCCATCTGCCGAATCTTGAGATCGGGTGATTCGTCCTGATCCACCCAAGCATCGAGCCCCCCTCATATACACTTCTGGGGATCGGCGGTCCTGTCCTCCTCTTTGGTCCCTGAAAATTATACCACAACCCGATCACGGGATCGACCACAATTCTCAGCTCGGAGATCAGTTCGAGGAGTTCTACATATAACTGGAAAGCTCTCGCTAAGACCTCTCTAATGATACCTTACTCACCTCGAGATCTTACGTGAAGCTCTGTCCACAACTTAAAACGTCGCTGGAGCTCCAACACTTAGCTATTTTTGGAAACTTATGGTCCAGACCTAGACTCGAACCGTGTGGTTCGGACCAGCGTCCGAACCATGGTTTGCCTACATCTTGGATCCACGTCTCAGACCTATGTCTCAGACCTATGTTTCGGTCCGTTTCCAGACTTACCCTTTTAGGTCAGCGTTCGTCTGGAGTCATCTTGGGGTAGACCCTATGTCTTAACCCAATGTTCCAACCTTGGTTCAGAGAACCACTAGGGTTCATCTGATCTCGACTTCCCGGTCAAGCTGTTAAGTCTAACTCGCAGCGTTCACAACCTAACGCAAGTCCACTAAGGTTTTATTGTTCGCGTCTACGCCCGATCTTGAGAATGAGGATCGCTACATTCATCCATACTTTGGAGGTTGATGCTCTCATCAACAATGATCCTTAAGTTAACACCAAGTTCAGAAATAGGTAGCCAACCCCTTGACGTTAGAGTCGTGTTCTGATAGTTAATCCGCAATTCCCCTTCTTGGCTTGAGTCTTAAGTTGTCACTAGAACACTTAGAAAATTCCAACTAGTCTCGGGAAAAGCTTTACCTTTTTGGCCAACCCTAAACAAAACTAGTTGACAATTTCTAAACATTCTACTTAAGACTCTAACTTGCTAACTATAAGTATTCACACCTACTACGAGGTCCCCCGAAACTCACTTTTTGGTCACAACCTGATTTGACTTAGACGCACGACTAAGTTTACTTTGCAGTTAGAAAACCGCAATGCAAGATCAGCCCAAGCCCCAAGACAAGTATACAAGTTCATACTTGCTTTGCCAACGTTACGGCAAACCTAAGTCTTGACATCAAGACTTAGTCTTGATTTAGATGCTTATCCAAACCAGCTCGCTTTCTTTGAGTGTGCTTCGTTCCTCCTAGGCAACATCCTAGGCATCTGATCAGAACTAGTCATAGCCATGCACTACCAATACACTTAGACAAATTTCAAAAAACAAAATCTTTATTTCTATAAAATACAAGATAAAGTTACAAAGTCCATCGGCTCAAGTCGCCTCAAGTTGCTACTCGTATGGTTTGTCATTCCTTCACTCCTCGTTGGAAGAAGATGTCCTCATTTTGCTAACGCCCTTGTTGTCCTTGTCGTCGTTTGAACAGGTCCAATACTCCGCTTGCATGAGCTAGCTCTTTCTCTAGCACCCAAGTTTCTCCTTCAAATGGTATCCACGCCATTTGATCAAGTACTCCATCCGGTTAGATTTGCACCGCGATCGCAAAATGGTCTCTACCTCGTATTTTGCTTCGTCTTGCACGACATCAGGTTGAGGCTCGAGAACTTGTTTGTGCTCCGGCCGCAAATCATCCTTGAAGTATTTCTTTAATAAAGAAACATGGAAAGTCGGATGCAACTGTCACTTGAGAGGAAGGTCTAATGTATAGACATCTTCGTACAAATTCTTGACAATGACAAAAGGTCTCGTAAACTTTGATGAAAACTTCACCGATATTCTCTCTGGAAGGGTGAAGTTCTTTGCACTTAACCATACCTCTTCCCCCACTTGAAACTTCACTTGTCGTCGATGCTTGTTTACATGCTTCGTGTACTGTTGATGTGCCTTCTCGAGGTTCTTCTTTACTTGCTCCTCGTGTCGTTGCATTTCTGCCACCAACTCTTCAGTTGATGTTTGTCGTGTTCTTGGTCGTGTCGATGTAGAACTCCTTGCAAGAGTCAAGTCAAGAGACCCTTCTGGCTCACGTCCGTAAGCTAGCAAGAAAAGTGATTCGTCCGTCGCTGAATGCTTTGTGGAATTGTAGCAATACTCCGCAAGACTGAGCCACTCTGCCCAATCACTTTGGTCCGCGCTGACATAATTCCTCAAGTATTGGTTTAGAATCGAGTTAACTCGTTCCGTTTGTCCATCTGTTTCAGGATGAAAAGCGGTACTAAATTTTAACTTAGTCCTCAATTTTTGAAACAAGTGTTTCCAAAAGGCACTTGTGAACTTAGAGTATCGGTCTGAAATAATATTTTGAACGCTATCAAGTATCGAGGAACAAGCGAGAAGTCGTGAACGCTGTTGCGGTATCCAAGGTCAGAGCAAACTTCACTAGTTTGCTAAACCGATCAACTATCACAAAGATTGCGTTGTATCCATTTGAGTCAGGCAGAGACGTAATGAAGTCCATGCTAATGCTTTCCCAAGGTCTGGCTGGAATCGGCAAAGATTGAAGCAACCCTTGTTTCTTCTCATAAGAAACACGGTTCGTCTGACAAGTTATGCATGTTTTCATAAAGTGGGCGACATTGTTTCATGTGAGGCCAATAAAACTTTTTAGCTATCACTGCTAAAGTGGACTTTTCTCCTTTATGGCATGATAAGGACGCATCATGACATTCTTTGAGCAACTTTGTCCTAAGTTTTCCTTGTCTCACATAAACTCGACTTTGCTTGAACATGAGTAAGTCATGTCTCAACTGCACGTTATGCAACTTCACTCCTCGTTTGAGCTGTTCCACGTACTCTTTCGCTTTGTCATCACCTATGTAACCTTCACATATTCACCTCTCCAAGTCTGACTCTTTAAGATATATAGCTCGTAAAATTTGTGTTGATTATGAAAGATATTCTTCTTTGCGGCTCAAGGCGTCATGAACCACATTGTCCTTTCCCGCTTTGTGGATAATTCTACATTCGTGACCGCCAAGATATCATGCCATCGTAGTTGTTTTGGCATCACCCGATCTTGTGTCTCAAAGTACTTGAGCGTGAAATATTGTCAGTATACACTTGGGTTTTATGAAGTCTCAACCTCAAGCAATGAACCACCGCAAAGAGTTCCTTCTCGTGAGTCGGCAATCGACTCTCTGTCTTAGATAACTTCTTGCTTTCGTACGCTACATGTTTTCCATCCTGCACCAAGGCTTCGAAGAGCAGAGGTGCGTGAGTGCGGAGATGTGAGAGCGGAGTGCAAGAGTGCGGAGGCGGAGTAGAGCCCGAGCCCGAGCCCGCCGCAAGCCAGCTTGCTGGCGTGTGTGAGAGAGATATGCAAGTTTCAGTTGTGTGAGAAGTGTAAAACCAGTAGGTCACCCATCCCTACATTAATTCTGAACTTGCACGCTTAACTCTACATTCTTAGCTTTGGCTTTACCACTAGACCAATAGCTCTTGGTTTCTTCTAGGGATGCGTGCAAGTACTTATGGACTTGTTTAAGGTAGTAGGAGACCTTCTCGCATGTTCCTAGAGGAGTGGTAGGGCGACCCCATAGTACTAGGGGGAAGCTGTTATTGTAGTAGTGTTTGTCTATATCGTAGAGACACGTATGGAGACAGTTGGTGGCAGTTGTCTTGGGTGAGCTAGTAGAGCTACCACGGAGATACTTTTGGAGCTACTAGAGGTGTAGACATCTAGTTAGTGACCTTAAGTACCAGTTGCGACGGTTGGTGATCATATATTGTGCATGTGGTCACCGAAGAAGAAGCGTCAGTTCGGGTGAGGCTAGGTTTTTCTTTATGTGAATGTTTGAATGTGGAGGGTTACCATTTGGACTTCTTGTGGTTGGAACCCTAGTTAGACTGGAGTTGCGGACCAGTCAGACTATCTTTGTTTCTCTCACGGTGCGGTTGGAGTGACGACCAACAGACTATGAGAGGCTACCTGTGGTGATGGTAGGTACAAGTTGTCTTTATCTTGAACGTCCTAGTAGGAGATAGGTGAGCTCAGTAGGAGCAAAGTCCAGTTGTGGTTACGGTGGTGACGAGGATTTCAACATTCTTGTTGGAGAGTGTGTTACTGAGATTCTATCATCACGGAGTTCTCGGGAGGTTCTGATGGAGACTTCTTGGACAATGAGTATACACGGAGTGAGGTGAGATACCAACTATCTACGCCATTGCCGTCGGTTGTTCCAGAAGACGAGTCGGACGTAGATAGCGCATTTTCTGGTAGTGAGTCTAGTGACGTCACACCGTTGTTGTGGGACATGGACGAGATCTATGGGACCACGAAAGGACCTCAACGTTACTCGAGTACAGTGGGTATCATTGAGCTGGATGACATCATCCAGGAGTTTGACAGTTGGTGCGATCTGCAGCAGATGCGGAACCCACAGCTGTTTACACCTTTCATGGCGTGGAAGGGTTTGTTTCAACACTTGGAGGGACCGTTGATGGACGATTATCATGAGTTTAGACGAGAATACGATGTTGAGATTGAGTTGTAAAGACAACATTGGTCTCCCAACTACGTTTCTATCACTACTGGTGCAGTTTCAGGAGGCGTAGTATCTGCGAGTTCGGGTGCCAGTAGCAGTGATACATCCACGGATGATGGAGTATCTATTACTGGCGTGCGTCCACTAGTAGTGGAGCAGGTGGTAGTGGGAGCGGGATACCACCAAGGTTTAACCCTGTGGTATCCCGATGTGGTATTCCTGTGTTTGAGGAAGAATTATCAAAATGTCCGGACCGACAAGTTGAGGAATCTACAGGAGTTCCAGCGGAAGACTGGAGAGCATACGCGAGGCGTTTACTCGCATGAGGTGGTTGATCAACGTCACCCAAAGGGTGACGAAAGCACAAGCAGTCCAGTTCTGGTATGGGATACTAAACAAAGAGCTACATAGAAGAGTCAAGATGCGACTCTCATTATAGACTCCGCTCCGACGTTGACGGTTGTCTTTGGTCTAGTTGAGCGGATTGAGCTCAACATGATGGAGGAGAGGGTGGTGACTGTTGGGTTCAGCAAGGAGACATCACATGAGACGACCACCTCTTCTCGAGGATCATAGGCTGCACAATAGCGTGGTGGTAGTGGTGGTGGTGGTAAAGATCGTGCAGAGCAGGGAGGTGATGGAAGATCTGGTGGGCAGAAGCTCATGCCGTCCTTCTCTAGTCAGCAGCATATGATCCTCATCAACAGAAAGACTGTCCATAGAGGAGAGGTGGTTATGAGACGTCAAGACGTCTCAAGCAGTGCCTAAGCAGTGTGAGCATTACGGACGACCAGGTCATAGTAGTGACCGTTGTTTTGATCTCCATCCCGAGCTACGACAAGAGAAGACTGATCGTGGACGAGGCGGAGGAGCTCAGGGAGGCCATGGTGGTTGAGTTGGAGATAGAGGTCCAACACCTGAGAGAAGATCAGTCGGTCCACCGCCTGCTACGACGTTAGAAGCAGGTATGGCTGCTCGAATTGAGCAGTTGGAGCAGAGGATAACTAGTATGGCTATGGCTCAGCGGAGATCTGATGGAACAGAAGCTTCCACGTCTTATGGAAGAGAATGAGGTTACTTCGACTTCATGGTTGATGTGACGTGATTGAGACATCTACGGCAGTGACTCGAAGTGCAGTACGTGTCTTTGAGTCACGAGGTGCGTTTGTGGAGTTGGATCCACAACGCGAGGAGGCTGATAGACAGGCCAAGCTTCCTTAGTCATTCAAGTTATCGGAGACGTTGAGGACCACGTCTATGATGCCTAAACAACCTACCGATAGTATAGTGGAGTTAGAGACATCGACATCCAAGAGTGGAGGTGGTGCGAGACAACCCTCGACGTCTGTGGATGTGACGTAGCTCCACTATTTTCAGCCATGGATATGAGAGCTTTGGGAGTCAGCTTGACTCCAGTGTTCCAATTGGCGGCCACGCTCAGTGAGAGCGAGGATGTAGTTATCTCTAGTGCTGAGATGGTTCAACGAGAGACGGTAGATGTGTCCATGGAGTCGAGGATCATGACAACTATCAATGGTACTTGGCAAGCGGTGACTGCCAGGTTAGATGAGTTACCAGCTAGGCCGGCGACTGACCGTGCTGGTTTGGCACCAGATGTGGTGTTGTTGGACAACAGAAGTGGTATCTTCTGTTTGGTGGCACCTTCAGGAAAAGTGTATCGACCACAAAAAGTCTTGTTAGACTCTGGAGCCCAGCCGTTGATGTTGGGAAAGACGACATGTATTGGTTTGGAGTTGAGGAAGTCCGAGGTGAAGAGATGTCCATTCCAACTACAGACATCTCTAGAGGGATCAGGAGGTACAACTCTATGCATGACGCGCGAGATGCTGACAGTGAGAGTTTGACCAGATCATCCCATGGGTGGCTCCATGGTGAGAGCTAAGGATATCGTTACAGCCGCGGAGTCTTATGATGTATTGGTTGGAGGTGATGTGGTATATCCTATGGAGTTCGTGATCGACTATTGGACGGAGACAACATCTTACAAACCAGGTTGGCAATCTGATGAGGGACGAGTGAGCCGCTTATCAGTGCGATTCAGTGCTAGAGTTGGGACAACGGAGCCTACACCAGGGACGTTGACATCCGTTGCAAGATTCAGTTGGGTCATCACTTGGTCGAGCGAGTTGTTAGAAGGCAATGCCCATGTGGAGGATACTCCGGTCTTTGAGGAGATGGATTACATGCCTAGCATGACTATGTTAGTACCATCTGCCTTGGATGTTTCACTCTGGAGTTCGAGTAGAGAGTTGCAGCAGTATGTTGATCAGTTAGTGCAGCAGGCTTGGAGTGAAGCCTTTGTATCACCAATCGAGGAACAAAGGGTTGTTCTTGCTACTGGTCTTGTGACATTATCACAGTTGGATACGACTCTCATTGTATGATAATATCGAGAGCTATTTGGAGAGATCAGCACAGGTTTGGCTACGGTATTACAGGCAGGCATACAAGTACAGCGATACTTGTATGTGGAGAAAGATGAGATTGCAAGACGCATCTCACTGCGTCATGTGGCACGTTTGGTGCAGAGATATCTTGAGTTGTTGTCCATATCAACCGTTAGAAGATACCATCAAGCATTATCGTTAGATATTTTGTTGTTGGGGACGCAGGATCTCACGTTTGTTGACATCATTCACTTGGTGATAGCCGGGTGGTCATGTCAAGGTCACACGCGTTGTCGGAGTGTGATCCGTCTACCTAGGAAAGCGCCGGGCTTCTGGCTGTGGTTGTTCACTCAAGAGGTTGGCTTTCAGGTTACAACAGGGGCTATAAACACTCACACAGATGTGTAAGATCTAGTAATATACCCAGAAGGCGAAATTCAGGTCTAGCTGGCAGTAATAGGATCCGGCGGTGAACTTTGACACTCACGGAGAGGAAAACTATGAAGGTTTAGACTTCTAAACTTCCCCTACATGCAAATGAGGTACTACTGAACTCACAGACGAAGTTTCAGCATGAGATCAAATTCTGACACGGAGATATGAACAGAAAAGTTTTGAGCAAGAAAACTACGGCAATTTCTGGTACCTAGATGGCTATTTCGACCTATAACATGAGTTTGGCTTGATCAATTTCGAAGTTTCTTACAAGATATTCAGTTCACAGCTTGCTGAACACTCCTGTGAAGTTGGGACTCCTGATTGTTTGTAGAACTCCAGATCTCCTTCCCTGAAGTCGCTGCTCTAGATTAAGAGCTTTTCAGACCCCCTCGGCTTCAGCGGCCGCCCTGAATTACTCAGTCACTCAATCGATATGAAACTTTTTGTGAAATCGTAGCCCTGCTGGCAGAGAACACAACCTCGAAGTTTTGAAGCAATTTCCTCAAATCTGCTGCGAGTGACACTGAAAACCCTAAATCCAACAAAAGTGATTCAATTCTAGCACAATTCGAACTTCAATTGGTCATAACTTCGTCTTTATTGCATCAAATCGATCAAAAATGTCACTGGAAGTGCTTGGCATGACGAGCCCTCTCCCCCTGTGCTCTTAGATTTCGAAGATCCCTCACCAAATGCTCGAACTCCACTCTAGAGCTCTGTTTCTAAATTTAGAGTTTAACAAAAGACAAAAATAGACCAATGGGAGTTCATAGCTCCACTTGGTTGTCCTTTAGTACCCTAAACCACGTGGCAACTTAGTTTTACTCATAGGCTACCACGTCAAGCTCCCTAGAGTGCCAACGTAAAACTTAAACTACCTAAAACGACACGCAGCCCTGAAAAATAACTTAAATCAGCTAGAAAGCGTGCATGGGCGACAAGTAAGTACAACCCATGAGCTCAAACCCCTATCAGCATGGAAACCTAAGTTATGTACATTGAACGTCATAGACAAGTAAGAAGTCACTTGCACAAGCGCACAAATGCTTGAACAAGATAACTAGCATACTATCAGCCTACTAGGACTCAAAATAATATTAACACCGTATGCAAAGGTGTCAAACATATACATAAAGGACTAGAAGTAATATGAGCTAACTTCTAGAACTACTAAACCTAAGCGTCGGAGTAGAAGTCAAGCATGTAGCCGCCAAGTAGCGCGACATCCACCCCCTCTGAACCTGCACATCCTCTGGTATGTGCCAGATCCAGATCAAGACTCTTCAGCTTCAGCTTCAAATTCATCTTCAACCTCCATTGAGTCTTCAGCTTCATCCTCAGTAAGCTCTGCAATGTTCTGGTCCTCCCCTCTCCTTCTAAAGAGCTTGATTATCTTCCCTGCGACTGGTATCTTGAGCACTGCACCATTTAACTCTCTCAAAGAGTATGTGGCATTGTCATGAACTTCTAACACCACATAAGGTCCGAACCATCTCTTGGAAAACTTTCTGATGGTGCTATGCTGATTATCAAGACTACTATCATAGACTAACACCCAATCACCTTCTTTAACTGGTTTGGGTCGTAATCTATGCGTTCTATCAAATCTTCCTTTGTTTCTCTCTCTAGCAGTCTTCAACCTTTCCACAGCTTTGGCAACATCCTCAAGTCTCCGTTCTAACTGTTGGATCCTTAATGCAAGAAGATCCTCCGTACTTCTACCATCTTCCCATGGCAAAACATTCCAAGTAGACACAACCTCCTCAATCGGCATCACAGGTTTTTGCCCTAGTATCAACTCTGCTGGCATGTAACCTGTAACGGTACTATGAGTTGTACGATCCGCCCACAAAGCAAATGGTAGCAGTCTAGGCCATTCACGGATCTTACCCTTGCAAGCTTTTACCAAAGCTTTGATGATTGGCGGATGACCTCGTTCGCTCTTGCCATTCCCTTCAGGATTGTAAGCAGTGGTTAACGCCAACTTGATTCCCAATCGCTTGAAGAACTCAACTGCTTCTTGTGAATCCAGCTCACCCCTATCTGCAGTGATCTTTCCCACACACCTATACCTACAAATAACATCTTCAAGTAGAAAGCGGCAGACACTAGCAGTGGTCTTTGTCCTCAGGGCACGGCCTTCGACTTGGTTAGATAGATCTTCTCTAGCCAAGACTAGATACCTCATTTGTCCAAGTCCAAATGACATAGTTACCAGATCAACTACCCATTTGTAATGAATGGCTAAAGGATAAATAGGATGCAATCCATCACGATGACGTACGTTGGAATACATCTAGCAAGGTATACAGGATGAAACAAACTGTACTACATCTTTATACATATCCTTCCACCAATACTTCTCCTTCATCTTTGCAAATGTAGCCCAAACTCCTCTATGACCGGCCCATAAACTCTCATGGAACTCCTTGATCAGCTTCTGCTGCAATTCCAAGTCACATACCACCCGCTGCGGTATACCTCCTTGTAGCTTAGGGCGCTTCCATAGATGTCCTCCATGTAAAAAGTACCCATAAGTTGTTCTTCGGATCCTCTTGAAATCTGCATCAGATCAGCCTTCTTGCCTTTCCAATGAACTCAAATAGCGCCCAAGATCCAACCACTCGCCATCATACATAGTTTCCTCAAATAACTCCAATGGAGCTGCAAAACAGCTTCTATCTTTTCTAGCAAGAACACTAGAATAGAACTCTGTTCCCACATCCTCCTGATCATCTATCATTTCCTTCTCACCATAATACCTAACCCTTGATAACATATCTGCCACAGGATTGTCTTTTCCTGCAATATGTCTAAACTCTGGGTTCAAGGACTTGATATATGCTATCCACCTCAACATAGCAATGTCTGGAGTTGTACAGCTAGTGATCATTTCCAAGAGAGGTAAACAATCTGTCTCTACAACCACAGGTGCTCCTATCAAGTATTCCTTATCACTCTTCATCGCAGTAACTACTCCCCATAGCTCTCTCTTGACCTGAGGATAGTCTCTCTGCCATGAACTTAATACCTTAGCACCAAAACGCACAACATATCTATTTCCATCCTCATCGTCTTGCCCTACAGTCCATCCAATGCCAATAGGACTAGTATCAACAGTAAGAATAACAGATCTGTCCAACTCATATGTTACCTTCCGTAGAGTTGGTGGTGAAGTCAAAAGATCCTTCAACTTCCTCATAGACTCGCTTTGCTCCTCTTGCCATTGAAATCTTTGCCCCTTCCTCAGCAGCTTGTACAACGGATCTGCTACATGAGCAAAGTGTGGAATCCATATATGGTAAAACACACATGCACCTAGAAACCTTCTCACCTCGGTAACTGACCCACATGTCTCCTTCATCCTTCGAATGGCATCAACCTTGTTTGGACAAGGTTTCCGACCATAAGACCCACATAAGTGCTCCACAATCAACACCTCTTGTTCTCCAAATACAGACTTTGCTCCTGATAAAGTCAAATGAACCTCCTCCAGTCGACTCTGTATCTTATCACAATCAGCTATGTGATCTGCAACAAACTTACGGCACCCCCTCTGATCCATTATCTCATTCTTCTCCTCCTCAGCACACCCTTTGATCGGCACATCATCAAGGAATGGCATAGTTTTTTCAGGAATGAAATCCCTCAAAACTTTGTTCATGCCATTCATCATATGTGCTACAGAATTGGTAGCACCTTGTGGCAAGGTGCACATCCTCAGTAATCCCAAAGGTGTCCTCATTGTAGTCAAGTCTCTACTCTCAGAGGATAACTGAAACTGATCATACCCTGAATATAAGTCTCCCATTGAATAGATAGCACGACCAGCAAAAACCTCTGCAAACTCGTCTACAATAGGTCCTATACCCATATTCCTGATAGTCACCTTGTTAACTGGCTGCATATCTTGAATGAATCTCAAAGCTCCACTCTTCTTCGGAACAGTAAACCATCTACTAGAGTAGGGAGCTATAGATGGTTCCAAGATACCTATCCTAATCCTCTCATTAAGCAAGTCTATCAGCTTTGGCAGATGAGCTCTAGGCACATGGATAGGACGTAGATTCCAAGGCACATGCGGTATAGTAAAGATTACCATAGGTGAAACTACACTTGGATCTACACATCTTACTTCATGTGACTCAAACGCGAACGTCTTACCATGCCTAGATAGCATCTCCCTGAAGCTCTTCTTCTCTTGCTCGGTAAGAAATCCATCACCTCCAATCTTCAGCTCCTTCAGTGTTGTTTCTGTGAACTGGTGCCCAATTCTTCTCGGTCCTCTGAGCGTCGGTTCTCGTGCAGCTTGCTCCATCTTCTGGTTGTAATCGAGTGGTAATGGCAAAGCCACTGGTTTGACTTTCTTTGCCACTGACTTGTACTTGGTCTCCACATACACCTCTTGTCGATCTATAAACTTATTAATTACATCATAAAGCTCCTTGGAGCTCACTCTCACCACTCTATCTACATCATCTGTAGAGCTTTCTAATATAGATTTCAACTCTCCTATAGTATCTACCAAATACTGCTCTTCAAACACTCCAGATATGTATTCATCTCCTCCTAACTCTCCACTATCCCACAAAGACTGCTGTACATACTTCACATGTTGCCTCTCAAACCTCTTCAGATTCTCAACCTTCCTATAACACACTGATCCACATGATGTCAGTCCTAAGAAGCTAGTGGATAAAGTTTCATGCTCTACTGGATCAGACGAGAATCCTTTCTCTACTGTACCGTTGAAGTCTCGCTCTTCAATGGTACTCTTCCAAAACCCCTAGACTCTCTAAACTCTTGAGTAATCTTAGGTAGTGGACGATCTCTCAAGCTATACTTGAGAGCAGTAACCAGCAATCTCATCTTCCTCATCCTCCGACAGTTTGGTCCCTAGAGCGTTAAGCGTAGCTGCTTCACCCAAAATCTGACGTTTCCTCTTGATGATATCTATGATAACCTCATGGAACTCACGCTTTGCAATCCCAAGAATCTCACCCAAAGTAAACTCAACCTTCCCATTCAAGATACGATTCTCTAACACCTGCTTCAAGTCTGTAGCAATCTCAATGTCAGACTGAAGTTTGTATGCAGACATCTTACCCTTCTCCTTGCTTCTCTCCTTCTCCTTTGGTGTTGTAGGTGGTAGATCCTCCATAGTTTCCTCCCGAGTAGGTGTTGTCTCCTGTCTTGTCTCTGGTCTAGCCCTTTCACTCCTTGTAGCAGGTCGTTTGGCTGTAGAAGCCTCACCTGCATTCTCCCTTCTGCGTTTTTCTTCTAGTATAGCTTCATGCTGACTTCTTGCAACATAAGCATGCACTGACATAGTATCCACAGGGTCATTCCATCATGTAGTTTCTCTAATTGAGTTGCTAACCCTTCGTAGCACATCCTTGTCTAGCTCTGTTCTAGCTACGGACCGCACTACATCTGACCACAACCCAGTAGTCCCTTTCTCTCTCTCCATCTCCACTTTCACTCCACAGGTAGCAGCATTCATAAGAGAAACAGCATGTGATGCTGATATCTCATTCACAAGTCTCTTCATACCACCCTTGCCAAAGTTGGTTCCCAACATCATCCCAGTCTCTCTCAGATGGAGCTTACCATCTTTGAAGAAGATCAGATCCTTCCTCAATGCATCTGAAAACTCCCCACAATCTCTTCTTACATGGTCTAGGCTATCACACCATATACAACGATGAACAAAGCCTTCTCTCATCTGAGGTCTCTGCATAGCAGGCTGTACATTCTGCTCCTTCTCTTCTAACCTAGTGAGCTTAAGCTTAAGCTCCTTCATACCCTTAATCAACTCATCAAGTGGTGAGTCTTCCTCTCTAGCAATTACCAAAGCAGGCTTAGTAGGCAACTGCTTGACAGGAATTATCAGGGGTGCTGCTTCACTTACCACCATCTTGTCCCTTCTTCTCTGTCTCTTGATCAGCAAAGAAACAGCCTCTTCAACCTCCTTCCAATCAGTCTTCAATCCTCTCTCCTCACTCTTGTCTTCCAGCAACAGCTCAAGCTTCTCCTGAATAGTCACGTCCGCTGCTTGTAGGAAAAGCTCGGTCTTCTCCACCTTTAGTGTAAGCTTCTCTGTCCTAGAAAGCTGAGCATACTGACGATCAAATTCCCTTAACAACTCATTTACAGACAAACCTTTGTTAGGCTTAACCACCCACTCCAAGAACGTTCTCTTGGTCACCCTTTCTGAATCTTCAGTGTAGTACTCCTCCTTCAAAGCGCGCATAAAGCTCTCCCAACTCTGTCCTTGTTGCAGCTTGAACTCTTTCACACGTCCACGAATCTCAGGCACAACAGCAAGTTCAAAGTTCTCCACCATCTCCTTCTCAGGTACCTTGTTTACCTCCATCTCCCTAGCATAGTATCGCACGTACTTGGAAATATCTGTCTCCTTGAACTGGTCCATCTGATGCACCACAGATTGCAACGCCTTGGTTGCTAATACCTCCTTCCTCTCTGTGCTCTGCTGCTGCTGCATAAACATGGAAAAGGCTTGGAACATCTTCATCGTAGCAGCATCCAACTGAACAAGTTGCTGAGCAGCAGCAGCACCTCCACTTGATGATCCTTGGTTGGTCATGATATCTGATCCTGCAACACTCTCGAGAAAACTCCCACCCTAGGTGTTTCACGTCGGATTCACCAAAAATAGAGTATGTCGGAGTGTGATCCGTCTACCTAGGAAAGCGCCGGGCTTCTGGCTGTGGTTGTTCACTCAAGAGGTTGGCTTTCAGGTTACAACAGGGGCTATAAACACTCACACAGATGTGTAAGATCTAGTAATATACCCAAAAGGCGAAATTCAGGTCTAGCTGGCAGTAATAGGATCCGGCGGTGAACTTTGACACTCACGGAGAGGAAAACTATGAAGGTTTAGACTTCTAAACTTCCCCTACATGCAAATGAGGTACTACTGAACTCACAGACGAAGTTTCAGCCTGAGATCAAATTCTGACACGGAGATATGAACAGAAAAGTTTTGAGCAAGAAAACTACGGCAATTTCTGGTACCTAGATGGCTATTTCGACCTATAACATGAGTTTGGCTTGATCAATTTCGAAGTTTCTTACAAGATATTCAGTTCACAGCTTGCTGAACACTCCTGTGAAGTTGGGACTCCTGATTGTTTGTAGAACTCCAGATCTCCTTCCCTGAAGTCGCTGCTCTAGATTAAGAGCTTTTCAGACCCCCTCGGCTTCAGCGGCCGCCCTGAATTACTCAGTCACTCAATCGATATGAAACTTTTTGTGAAATCGTAGCCCTGCTGGCAGAGAACACAACCTCGAAGTTTTGAAGCAATTTCCTCAAATCTGCTGCGAGTGACACTGAAAACCCTAAATCCAACAAAAGTGATTCAATTCTAGCACAATTCGAACTTCAATTGGTCATAACTTCGTCTTTATTGCATCAAATCGATCAAAAATGTCACTGGAAGTGCTTGGCATGACGAGCCCTCTCCCCTTGTGCTCTTAGATTTCGAAGATCCCTCACCAAATGCTCGAACTCCACTCTAGAGCTCTGTTTCTAAATTTAGAGTTTAACAAAAGACAAAAACAGACCAATGGGAGTTCATAGCTCCACTTGGTTGTCCTTTAGTACCCTAAACCACGTGGCAACTTAGTTTTACTCATAGGCTACCACGTCAAGCTCCCTAGAGTGCCAACGTAAAACTTAAACTACCTAAAACGACACGCAGCCCTGAAAAATAACTTAAATCAGCTAGAAAGCGTGCATGGGCGACAAGTAAGTACAACCCATGAGCTCAAACCCCTATCAGCATGGAAACCCTAAGTTATGTACATTGAACGTCATAGACAAGTAAGAAGTCACTTGCACAAGCGCACAAATGCTTGAACAAGATAACTAGCATACTATCAGCCTACTAGGACTCAAAATAATATTAACACCGTATGCAAAGGTGTCAAACATATACATAAAGGACTAGAAGTAATATGAGCTAACTTCTAGAACTACTAAACCTAAGCGTCGGAGTAGAAGTCAAGTATGTAGCCGCCAAGTAGCGCGACAGCGTGCTAGAAGAGGTCAAGGTTTACATGACCCACGATCTAGGATGTTTTGGGAGATGTTCCGGATCTTACGACATCTCTGAATACATCAGGTGGATTCTTCAGCGTACATCTTGGAGAACGTTCTTTTGTTGGGTGATGCTCGTACACAGATGATGATGAGTGTGCACCAGGTGCGGTCCTGGATCAGACCGGCAGTGTTGTTAGATGCAGCGAGAGTGAGATCTCGTGCACATCATCCACGGTTGTGGTGGACGAACTTGTTACCGAGGGAGGTGCTGAAGCGTGCACATGATGCAGTGAGATGATCAGTGCACCTCACAGTTGATGACATCTTGGATGCAAGACGACGATCTTAAGTAGTGAGAGTCGTCGATAAGTCCCCCATGACGGTGATGAACCTAGTTGGACGATCCATGACAACGTTGCTCACTTTGGTGAGCTTTTCAGCGTCACATACTTACAGAGATATAGGACCTGGGCTTATGTGAGATGCTCAGTTACGGCAGTTGGTGGAGCCCAATGCCGATGAGAGGGAGCGAGCAACATGTTTCTGTAAGCATGTGATCAGCTGAAGTGCCGACGGACCAAGGTACCGAGTTTCTTGATGAGTTTCATGCCTTGTGTGATAAAGCGCTGATTGATCATCGAATACATCTCGAGATCATCCTAAGGCGGATGGTTTGACGGAGAGGGTAGTTCACACGATGAAGAGAGGATTGTGCAAGTATGGCTTGCAGAAGGGTCACTTGGGAGACTAGGATGTGCAGTTACCATGGTTGGCTATGGTAACTAAGACCCATAGCCAACCATGGTAACTGCACCGACTTTAGTCGACAAACGTCTTTGGCTTCTTTCTCACCGTATTTTCTATTGTATGACCGAGATCCATATCTACCTTAGGTCATTCATCGTGATTCTACTGAGGTGCTGAACCTTGATGATCCAGATATGTCTCAACGAGTTGAGACATTTTGAAGAGTTATACCTATGGCTTTTGAGAACCTAGCGATTGCTCAGCATAGAGACACGTTACGATATGCGACTATTCGAGGAGGAGGTTATCGGTCATCGATTTGCAGGTTTCATCTTGACGTTTATATCTATCTACAACAGACTGCACCGATGACGTTGGATGTGATCGCAAGGTGCATTATTTTACAAGTGCGTGAGATGTTACCTTCTGGAGTACTCATGTTAGAGGGTCGTGATGGTGTTGTTTGGAAGGATCATGTGCGCAATTGCGCACCATTTCATCTTTCCAATGTCGATGATACCGTTGACCCAAGCTTAGCAGTTATACGCACAGGCTTGAGGTGTATGTTGTGTGGGTCTGCTTGTGGAGCAGCTCGTATGTTGGTGTGTGATGGTTGTTCGAGAGGTTGGCACATGTCATGTTTGACTCCACCTCTCAATGTCGTTCCTACTGGACGGTGAGTTTGTCCTCGATGTATATAGCAAGGATAACCGATTAGATCTTTGTGTGGTATGGATTGCAGACAGACGACTAACGATGGGACGATGTAACACCCGGTCTCCTGATCCTTGCATCCATGAAGATGTATATCACGTAGTTGGAATATAGAGCTATCTAGAGTTAGAGAGACCTAATTGTCAGTTAGGGGGGCGATTGTGGTACACTTGTGTATGTGTATGAGATCGTCCAAGTGTTACATGTGTGTGTGGTGTATCTTTGACAGCGATGCATGTTGTGTAGTGATGTGTATGCGCACGACAGCTGTCACGTCAGTTTAGCACCTCGGTTAGGTTGATCGAGTGCGGAGTGACTAATCCCGGTGGGGCCGTTAGTGCCGTTAGAACGAGTTCTTGGGATGACCCACTAGAGATATACTTCGCAGGTAAGGCTTGGAGGCCTTAGTTCTTCAAGTTGAGCCTTCAAGCTCTTAGCTATGGTGGATAGTCTTCGTGAGTGTAATCTGGAGTCTCTACGAGCACAGAGTGGATTTGGCTCAACTTTAGTGATTGTTCAGTGTCCGTTGGCATGGTGGAGTGAGCACATACTGTTTATTATTGTGGTACACTTGTGTATGCGTATGAGATCATCCATGTGTTATGTGTGTGTGTGGTGTAACTTTAACAGCGATGTATGTTATGTAGTGATGTGTCTGCGCACGACACCTTAGGATACATAGCTCGCAAAATCTATGTTGACGATGAAAGATATTCTTTCTTGTGACTCAAGGCGTCAGGAACCACATTGTCCTTTCTCGCTTTGTGGATTAATTCCACATTCATGAACGTCAAGATATCATGCCATCATAGTTGCTTTAACGTCACCCGATCTATGCTTTGGCACCACCCGATCTTGTGTCTCAAAGTACTTGAGTGAAATATTGTCAGTATACACTTAGGTTTTATGAAGTCTTAAGTAATGCCGCCATTTCCTCAAGCAATGAACCACCGCAAAGAGTTTCTTCTCGTGAGTCGACCATCAACTCTTCATCCTAGATAACTTCTTACTTTCGTACGCTACAGGTTTTCCATCCTGCACCAACATTCCGTCAATCGCATAGTCACTCGTGTCCGTGTGCACCTCGAATGGTTTGTCAAACTCTATAAGCTTCAAAATTGACGCCTTTGACAAAATCAATTTGATCGTTTGGAATGCATCATCCACCTCCTTGGTCCAACTTATCTGTGCGTCTTTTCCCGTCCAATCTGTCAGCGGGTTTACGATCTTTGAAAACCCTTTCACATACTTGCGGTAGAATTGCGTCAATCCTAAGAATCACCGCATCCTCTTCACTGTAGTCAGAGGCTCCCAAGGTACAATCGCATCCACCTTCTGCACGTCCGGACCGACTCCTTCTACACTAATGACATATCTCAAAAAGTTAATGCGTTCCAAACCAAACTCACTCTTATCAACATCGGCAAACAGCTTATGCTCTTGCAGCTTCATCAACACCACCCTTAGCTGCTCCGCGTGCGACTCCAAGGTTTTGAAGTAGATCAGGATGTCGTTGATGTAAACGATGACAAACTCGTCCATCTCCTCGCGAAAAATTATGTTTATTAATGTAGTGAATGTCAAAGGGGCGTTGAAGAGTCCAAATGACATCACCACGAATTCAAACGATCCGTATCTGGTTCGACAAGCGGTCTTCTCCAACATCTAGGTCAGCTATCCGGATCTGATAATACCCTGACTTCAAGTCTATCCTGCTGAAGTACTTTGCGCCCGCTAGCCTATCAAACAAATCATATATCCTTGGCAAGGGATAATTATTCTTCACCGCCATCTTATTAAGTGCACGATAATCTACGCAGAGTCATAACTACCCATCCTTCTTCTTTGCAAAAAGAACTGAGGCTCCATATGGTGACTTGCTGGTTCAAATATATCCCTGCGCTAATAGCCACAGAGTTGCCTTTTCAACTCAAGGAGTTCCACCTGATTGAGTCGGTAAGGGGCTTTGGAAGGTTGGACTTACTCGTCACAATTGTAGCAAGTAAACTTAACGACATTGCTCTTCTGAGGTGTCTGTCCTTTAGGTTTTGCTCCTGTTTGCTGCCGAGGCAGAAGAATCCTTCCGATCCTTCTCACCCTCATCTCATTGTCGCTTGAAACCCTTGTTCTTCTTCTGAAACTTGTCTGTGTTGTGTGGTTCAAAAGGTTTCTATTGCTGGACTTCATCGTCTCAATCCGCTCCGTCAGCTTCAAAAGTTTGACACATGTCTCAGGTAGCTTCGGCATCCGAAAGAGAGCCTCTCCGAGCTAGACTTGAGTCCCCCATTAAATATACATATTTTGGTCTCCTCAGTCCACTTGGAGAACGAATCCAATTTAGCACTGAACTCGCGCACATAAGCACTTAAGGTCCCTGTGTGCTTCAGTCTTACCAACTCAACACCATCTCGAATCTTTTGATACTCTGGAGTGAATCGTTCTGCGAGCAACTCCTTGAACTCTTCTCAACCAAGCACCGAGACGGTCAAGACATGCTCGTCCCTATATGCAGTCCACTAGAGAAGTGCATGATCCTTCAAGAACGTAACCACCGCTCTCACCTTGTTTGACTCCTTAGCCTGATGCGCTTCAAAGTATAAGTCCAACTCAGTTAAGAAATCCTTAACCTTGCGAGCCCGTCCTATACCTGAAAACGGGGTCAGCAAATTTATCTTACAAAGCTTTGTGGTAGACGAAGAACTCTCTTGGCCTGCCTCAAGCGCAGCGATACATTTATCCCTAGAGACCATACCCTCTTGCATGATCTTCATCATCTTGATGAGTTTCGCATACAAGGCTCCTTGACTTCCCGCGTCTGAAACGTTGGGCACCGTTGGCAAGACTCCATCTTGCTGCATCGGTGCCGTAGCTGGTACTGGGCTCTCTTGACATTGGTGCGAAGGTTGTCGATTATCGTCACTTGACTGTGCCTTGGGGCTAGCTCGAGTCGATCTGGTCCCGGTGTTAGCCGCCACTCGTCTCTTGGTTTTCCTCTTGGAACTTTGCCCTACGTTGGCCATCGCTCCAAGTGTTCACCTAGAAACTTTGGTCCGCTTCGTGTCTCGCGTCCCTCCTCAAGCGTCCATCCTTCAGCCGCTATCTCAAGTTCTCGCTCACCAAAGCGTCGGTTCTGATATCACTTTTCGCGCACCTACCGCCTTGTTGTGTCAGCGGAAGCTCTTGCTTAGTAGGTCACGAAATTCACACCGCTAACCTGCAAACCACAATCACAAGTTAGCGTCCATGCACCACTTACCTTAACTCTGTTTGGTCCGGACAGGAGCCGGACCGTCTCTCTAATAATCAAGCTCAGCATTCCTTAAGTCTCGATCTAGACTCGTCTAGATCGGTCCCAAAACATGAGCAAGTCACAAGATGACTTGGGATGGACTTCTCATAAGTCCCAGGGTCCTAAACGGTGCCTCTAACACACCTAGCGGTCCAACCGCCAGTGATGTCCGTCTGGGTCTAGGCTCTGAATGATGGTCTAATCCGCCGACTCGTTCCCTAGTCTTGCTCTAGCTCTTACATCGTCCCAAAGTTTGGACCAGAATTGTGAAGCCTTGATTTTTCATTTTTGTTAATTAATTGATTGGTTGTAAAGTAAATAAAAAGAATAGATGATAGAAGATAAAAGATATGAGTAGAATAGTGTTAATTAGAAGTTTAGTGAAGAATCTCTGTTCTGGAGGAACCTACCGAACTTATGAAGACATCTGGGATAAGATTTTCTCATAGTTGAATTCCTCGGACGAAGAGCTTTCTAACGGTATGTTGTGTAAGGCAAATAGACGCCGAATGACAAAGTTATATCAGCATGAAAATATGACGAAGTTGGAAAAGAAGAACATCACCGCACTGCGATCGCCGAAGAACATCAGTCAAACCTGAACCAATCCTAACTTCGAAACGTGTGAAAGAGCCATCGTGAGATATAAATAGAAAGTTTCAAGTCATTTGTCGTATTGCTAAACACTATTCAGAAGGACGGAGCGCAACGTAGTCTATTATTGACAAAGAACTCATACTTCACCGAAGTCAGTTAGTGGCGAAGTACTCACTCATTCTTCGTACCTCGTTGTAGCTGAACAGATTGGAAACCTAAGTCTTCGGCTTATGAGAGGAATGCAGCCATCCAAACCGCCGAGGCTCCGAGCATTGGATGTCAACCGAGATGCTCTTCGTCGCTATGAGAAGGAGCTCGAAGAGATGGGTCTATCGTTCCTATTACTTCCTTGGTGGGGGATGGTCTCTTCGAAGTTGGTACACGAGCTGAAGGTGTGCAAGCAGCACCCTGCGAACGCTTCGTATGGAAGACCCTTCAACTAGACCGAAGCACACTGGTCCTCTGTCTTGGGGATAGACGATGCGAGCAAGGAGGACGACCTTCTTTTTGATAGTACTTCGACAGCAGCTTCGGCCAAAGCAGTGAAGAACTTCTCGAAGCTCTTCAAGGAATTGCCTCAGGGGAGGAATGGTTATAGAACGAGCGATTATTGTAACCCGAAGAAGAGGGAGGTTGCAGATGCGATTATGACGATCTTCTGATCAAGAAGAACGACATACATATCGAATTGGTAGATTAATTTCATCGAACAGCTCTTCGCCGAGAGAAGAGCTCATTGGACGAAGATCATTCACCTCCATGTGCAGAAGCTCTGGGTCGAGGAAGATCTAGTGTACATCGGAGCATTTGTCTCAGTTTTCTACATGGGGATGGGACTCTTATCGGAAGCTGATCAGAAGAAGTTGGGCTTCACAGCAGCAGCCGAAGAAGAAGAGTTCGAGGTCGCACCAACTCCAGTTAGAGATGTACAACTGGAGAAGTTCTTTGACGAGGTAGCCGCCGAAGACGCAGCGACCGAGGAAGCGAAGAAACAGACTGCGTCTACCTCAAAGACTGTTCCAGAAAGAGCGCCTGAGACGGTAAACCAAGAGGAAGACGAGGATGTAGTTGAGGTACCTCCACCAGTCAGCACAGAAGTCTCGCAAGAAGATGAAGATGACAAGAACAGTCTGCGTCGATGACGAAGAGACCGAAGAGGAAGCAACCAAAGAGACCGAAGACAAGGACACTCCTCGGGAGAAGAAGAGAGAAGATACCACACCGAGAGCTACTACTTCTTCATGGACAGTCGAGGAAGTAGAGCAACTCGCTTCTTCGGCAAAGTACATTCAAGAAATGGTCGTGCCGTTGTTGTATGTCTTGGAGGATAACCGAGGATCTTATGAGAAAGTCGTAGGGAGGAAATTGAACTTAGCAGAGCTAGTGCATACGATGCACTTCAGCAGAGGGAACTGGCAGCAAGAGAAGGACAACTTACATACGACAGTCCTCGCGACGAAGAAGAAAACTCAGGCGAAGGCCGAGGAGTTGAAGAACGTGAGTTCAGAGAAAGAAACTCTTCTTCGGCAGAAGTTGGACCAGAAGAAAGAGTATGAGAAGGTTCTTTCTCTAACGAAGAAGGAGTTGGACGAGATGCGGGTCCAGAGGAACCGAAACCAAGACATCATCGCGGAGATGACGAAAGAGATAGAGGACTTAAAGCGACGATTAGTGAAGACCGAGGAACTGAGCGCTCAACTTCGGAGTAGAGTCGAGCCAACGCTGAAGAACTACTTCGCCACGGATTTGGATTCTTCGGAGCTAGCATTTCTTCGGCAGGTTCGACAAGAGTTCACAGCTGCAGATGTAGAGAGTTCTTCAGCGAAGAACCGCGTAGCTAGATTAGGACAACGGGTAGTTAGAGAGCTTAGGGAGGTTAGAGCGACCGTTGTGTTTTCAGTTAGTGAGATAGCTAGGGACCTAGCACTAGGAACTGGTGTTGTTCCTGGTGTCGTTTCGGACACAGGATCTTCATCCGACGGATCAGAAGTACTCCCGACTTCTTAGGAAGAAGATCCGTCATCTTCGGAGAAATCTGTATATAAGCGCTGTGTTGTTCGTGCTCAGTACCTCTATGTGTTTATTATTTTGGATTTTCTATTTTCTGAGTTTATGGAGCCAGTGTGTGTTTGTCAACTTCAGAGATTTACCTACGAAGTATCGTAGTTTGTTGTGGTAGGAATTAGTCTGAGTGCCGAAGACCTTGCTGTTTGACATCTGAAATCAGAGTAGGAGTTTGAGACGAAGTATGAGAATAGACCAGCACCTGCGAGGTTAGTTTACTACGAAGAAGTTTTTGGACGAAGTTGACTTCGGAGGAAATTGTTCTTTAGTAAAGACACTTTGGAAGAAGTTGAACCTGATACTTCGGTGGAAGAAGAGTTTTTTTCGCCAGAGTTTTTCGAGAGCAGTAGTAGTAGAGATAACTTAGTGTGAAGATATAGCGTTTATGGTGTTAGAGGCTACTTAGTAGCACTTCAGCAGTACTTCTTCCTTGTGACATTTACCTCTGTGGCTCTGTTTCTCTGTTGTTTATCTGTTTCTTGAGGTCCCTGACCTGTTTAGTACCTGTTATGTTATTTGTCAGGATTATCAACTCTGTCTTGTTGGATAGACTTGAGTTTGATCTCTACCGGGACTGATTTCTGTCCGTGAGAATAAAAGACAACCATAAAGAATCATCTTTGTCACATGTTTACTACTTTTGGATGATCTTTACTTGCACCTCTGTGGATTCAATTCTTAAATTACTACTTTCGAGCATCTTTTGGTTTTCTTGTGTGTTACAGGAACGTGTCTTGGAACCGGTCCAGCCATCATCACATACCCGTAAGATCCGTCCGTCGAACCCTGAGGTCGGATGAGTCGTCTTGGTCCACCCATGCATCCAGCCCCCCTCATATATACTTCTAGGGATCGGCGGCCCCGCCCTCCTCTTTAGTCCCTGAAAGTTATATCACAACCCGATCACGGGATCGACCACAATTCTCAACTCAGAGATCAGTTCGAGGAGTTCTACATATAACTGGAAAGCTCTCGCCAAGACCTTTCCAATGATACCTTACTCGCCTTGAGATTCTCACGTGGAGCTCCGTCCACGACCTAAAACGTCGTTGGAGCTCCAACACTTAGTTATTTTTCGAAAACTTGTGGTCTAGACCCAAACTCGAACCATGTGGTTCGGACCAGCGTCTGAATCATGGTTTGTCTGCGTCTTGGACCCACGTCTCGGTCCCGTAGTTCTCGCCCGCGCGAAGAATGACAAAGCCCGACTTATATCAACGGTCTCGGCAGGACAAATTTGCTGCTTACTTTGGTATGCCAATAACGTCAATGCCTGTGGACTTTCGCAATGCTATTGAAGAGAAAGACTTATTCTGTCTACTGGATTATGGCCGAGTCCGATTGCCAATTACATTGCGAAAATAGGGAAGATGGGTGTAGCCAATCCTGGTATGACTCTTTTTTGCTTTGAAAGCTTGTTTCAACTATGATTTCTCTGAGCACTACTTCTGGAGCTATCGAGAGAAGGATGATAGTACTTCCTGCTCCAAACGTTATCCTGCCCAAGAATCATAAAATCCTTTGAAAAGATTCGGGAGGAATATTGATAGGCCCAATTGTTAGAGAAATACCAGCGATTCGGGCCGGACATTGTCAGACAGGGCCCCAAGGTTTGTCTTGAAAAGTTATTTCAATGGGTGTCTCTGACTCACGTCTCAGACCTATGTCTCAGACCTATGTTTTAGTCCGTTTCCAGACTTGCCCCTTTAGGTCAGCGTTCGTCTGAGATTGTCTTGGGATAGGCCCATATGTCCTAATCCAATGTTCTAACTTTGGTTCAGAGAACCACCTAGGGTTTATCTGATCTCGACTTTCCGATCAAGATGTTAAGTCTAACTCGGGGGCCACTAGGGTTCTATTGTTCGCATCTGCGTCCGATCATGAGAATGAGAGTCGCGATAAAAAGTTATACCTTGCTAACTTCCGAAAGTCATAACTCTCTGCACACATCTCAGATTGGGCCCATCTTTGGCTCGTTGGAAAGCTTATCTTGGGCTCTATTTCTCCGTGAAGTTTCCTGCATTTAGAGCTCCTCATATCTGACCAAGAATTGAATTCTATGTATATGTTTTATGACATTTATTAATATTACTACTAACTCTTTTCAAGAGACAAATGAGAAGCCTTTCTCGAGAATTTACACAATAAGCACAAAAACAACACTACACATTTGTCTTGATCACTTTCCGAGAAATCTTCAAATTCTGAAGTCATCGTGTGGCAAGGTAGTTTTGTGGTAAAGGACTCATATTAAATGTTATCTGGTAAGACTTCTTCTTCTTTCTCGATGGTGATGCAAAAGCAACTAGTCAGCCGATGTGCTAACTCATCGTCATTGTCATACATCGGATGCTACTAACTAGAGGTCTTCTAAAGATGTAGAACACTTTCATCTTGTCGATCAGAATCTTCTCCTGCATTGCTGTTGTATCTTTTCAGCGTAGATTGATCATACTTAGGATCAAATGTGAGCTTCCTTGAACGTCATTTCGGATGTACATCTGCATCTCGTAACCATGGAGTTCCTAGCAGGATTGGGAATTGTTCAGGTGGTGGGATCTTCTTACAACATAGTGGATTAAGAGATCATCAAGAGTCATCTATGAAAAACCTAGCTGTGCAAGAAATCATCAGGGAACTACCTTCAAAGAGTAGTATATAATATATTCAAATGCTAAGTTGCCAGTGACACAACTTTCGGGACAAACTCTAGTTACAAGGAGTTGTGTCTCGTTTAACTGTGACACCTCTTTCAAGGATTCTTGTAAAAAACTCAGGGAGAATGCGTAACTCCTGAAAGTTAAGCTAACTGGTGGCACTCATGTGCTATCATCATCTCATCCTCCAATTGAATGAAATAGGTACAATCAAGCTTCTGGATCTTCGATAACTCCTCCACATCCTCTACAGAACTCTCTGAACTATCTCTGAGGAGGAAAAATGTCCACAACCCAAACCCATGTACGACTAATCATCCTTCTACTAACACCATCTCCTATAGCTCACTCAACACTTCCTCAACATCTAGTCTCAAGTGGTCTCTTCGTCTAGACCTGAAGAGGAGACAACCCAATCGAGGTTGCCTCTAGTGGTTCAGACGGCGCATCTTCTGAAGTGACCTCTTGCTCCCATGGCCTCTTGTGGGACCTGAGTCTACTACTCCTTCTAAATGTCACGGGGGGTGACTCACCATTCTCTTTGCTTGATAATATGGCAGGACGGAATGGCGTCTCCGTCTCATTTCCTCTGGTGTCTCTCCTGTCTCAGACACACTATCTCTCACAGCCTCTGTCACTACTCTGACCATCAATTGTGGTGCAACCAGCGGCACAACATATGTACGAGCTTCTTTGAACAATAAGACTTCCTCTCGTCTACGGACATCTTCCCTACAATAGAATAGAGGTGCAGTAGAAGACAGAAAGATGTCAAGACCTCTTGGTGATTATGAAGCAGACCAGGTACTAAACATAGTTTTGCACCTATCCTCCCCATTCTATATGCTTATCTCTCAGTACCTTCTCCAAGAAGTCCACTTCGCAACCCTATATGTATGTCTTAGTACCAATGAGTAAGATGGACATGTAAATCCAAGCCAAAGACTCTCCTCTCAAGGTCCATATACATCTCTACCATCCATCCCTTATTAATGATTGCACCCTCCTGGAACACCTCCAAGTCAAAGACGGTGGCTCATGTTAGCGCAATCCTCTTACGAGATATATACCTTCGGTCTCACTAGCTAATCTCTTGAACGTTGTCCTCCACATCCGGCTTAGCTCTCATAGTACCTAGTGGTCTGGTCTAAGGTATGCACATGGTCTTGTACATATCTGATAGAAGACATACCTCCACTCAAACAAAAAAAGTCGAAGCTTAAGCGCTACAGCACATTACTTGCTTGCAAAAGATTCTCTGTAGATCTTCCGTAGATACCTCCAAACCAGGTCCATGCCTCTAAAAGTACAAGATGATGTAACGTTTAACTAGACGGTGAGACGATGCTATTCTATAGACACGACACGAGGTCTCTCATGTAAAATGCAAAGGAATTCTCCTATTATATGTGGTACTTAGGTGACTGAAAAAAAACTCAGTGGTAGTAGACATCTAGGGTGGGATAGAGATGACAGTGGTAAACATTCATCCCTTGCTATTCTTAGAGAGCCTAAACTCAAAGTACTGCAGGTCCATACATAGTGATAAGCTTGAGATGCTATGGATTACCTCCTAGTTGCTAAGAAAAGCTTAGGACAATTCTGCATTCTTGGTCCATTATTGGTCTCTCGGACAATTCCACTGGTTCCAGAAATCTCCTAGTCTTCAAAAAGGACTTATGTTATACCAGCCACCAGAACTCCTCAATGGTATCAACCAGTTCTTCAGCTGAATTATCTCACGTTGCTGCAGAATCCAGAGCTATATTGTAGCTGCAGATCCGTCAAAAGGAAGTACCCCTCCGCAAGGTAGTGGACCCCTCGATCATATACTACCAGATTCCCCTCTTGTCTCAACTATACGTTGGACTGCATCCTGACGAATTATCGCATCTTGCTCTTGTGTACATTGCTGTCTCACACATGTCATCCAACGGATAGATGCATGTGTGGAGACTACCGTCTTATCAATCGGCAGACGAAGTCCGATAAGTATGCCATGCCGACACCTGAGGAGATCTTTGATGCAGTGGGGCATGTGAAGGTCTTCAGTACTTTGGATCTTCGAGCAGAGTATCATCAGTTACCGTGAGAGAAGAAGATAAGTCCAAGACAACATTATGGGGAATTGACTCTCACGGCAAGGATTCATGTGGTGCAAAAATGATCCCTTCGATCGTCTAGAGGATTTCACTACATGTAGAAAGACATCGATTCCAAAAACCAAACTCTCTAGTTTGCATGAAAGCCTCGTGTAGAATTATCAATAGTACTAATGGTGTTTCCTCTACGCTTCCATCGTTACTCCTAGATTACTATTGAGAATAATCGACGAGGATCACTACCCTAAATGACCTTCTTCCTATAACCTTGAGGATTTGCTCCTAGTGTTGTCTCGCACCCATCTGCTTCTCAACCTAACCCCTAGAAGTATATTGCTAGATTTCCTTCTGAATGCTTAGATTTCCAATGCACTTCTTCACAATAAGCTGCAGTCTCTTGTCGTCTCTATCTTCATTCACTCTGACTCATTTCTGCAAGTGGTTTGAAACAACCTCTTCCCACTTCATGCGCTTAAATGATCCATCAACTGGTTACAGAATTGCATCTTCTCTATCAGTACCATGTTGAGTACATGATTCCATCGAGAAATATAATTCTTCCACGAGACTCAGAAAAATATGTTACCTCGCGCTCAAGCATAAATTCTCTTGAAGAGAATTTGAAATATCATCTCCTCGTGAGCAACCTAGAACCGTGGTCACTTACTTGGTAGTTCTAGAGGGGGCTTAAACGCACCATATGGTCATGATCTATGTAGGTGGGTTCCACCTACCTTATGTTTTCTTTGGTCATGTACTTGCTACTACCTTAGGGTAATCATACTTTTATCTTGTGTATGTGTTATAGTGTGTCATCTGCAGCCCTCTTGGTGCATATGCTAACCATTGCGAAGGAATCCTTCTTGGATTAAATTCGAATATAGGTATTCCTAGTTCAACAAAAATATCATAGCTCAGAATTTTAGACGGCTTATATTTAGAGCATTTTACACCTATGTCATAGTATTATTTCCTATACTAGCTAAAACTTAGCTATACATGAGAAGTAATGTATCATATTAAAAAAAATTTTTATAAATAGAACAAAATTAATTAAATTTACAAAAATCAAACTTATGTTTTATATGAGCACCATAACCAAGAGCATGAAGACTCAACTCGACAAAAATAAGCCTGCAAGTCCTAACTCGCACTATGTTTTCAAAAGGACTAGAACCAAGAACCTCTTCTAACGGCCCTAACTACTACACACTCTACTAAATAGCGTAGCCGAATCGTGACGATTTGGCTGGAGGTTCCCGTTTGAAAGAAAATTGATGAGGCTCCTTCTGAAAGAATAAATATTTCTCAAATGATAAGAATTACTACTAATACATGAAACTCTTTGCCGTGAAGATCAACCCCCAAAATGTTATCTTATTCTTGTCCTCATCAGTGATTGACAATTGGTTATACCTCCAATGAACTAAAGATCTTTACCTGCCTAATTGCATCAAAGATCTCTTCCGGAGTAGGCATGACATACTTACGGTTCTTCATCTATCGATTGATAAAACGGTAGTCTCCAAACATTCACCGATCCGTGTAGTTATCATACATATCTTGACTGGCATAACAATAATAGACGTATAATCTTCATGATATATCTATCAATATAATCTCAGTCAAATCTTGAGTCCTTCTATGAATCAAGACTCTCTTCTTATCATTGTACTTGTAGGGACGTTGAAAGATTGACATATTGATAGTCAACTCGATCCATATACTAGGTCCCTCAAGGTACCCAAATCCTTGATATCAAAGGAAAAACAGTTCATATAACTTCTTTGAATCTCGTGTATCCTTTGTCTTTCTCCTCTTGTAAGCTTCGGTCTAGTCTCTAACTCCCAAGTACCCTTTGTGATTACACCAAAGTTAGAAGACAAAGCATTTGGTTGTTATTTAACAACCTCGAGAGCAGTAATCTACTACTCATCACCAACAACAATGTCCTCTTTAATAACCCATGCAGTCATTGATAGAAGCTCCATATATATCTTTGCCACGTCTCACGATGTCCATGGATGATGATCTCTCAATGCTTTGTCCTTAATCTTTATTTCTACTGTCTCGTAAGACAAAGAGCTCATGGTTGCCCAAGCAGTATTAGATGTCGATCACATTTGACGTTGCTCAGCCAATCTAAGACTAGCAATCCAAGTCAAGCAGTTCATAGCAATCGTTTGGTCTAAGACTTAACGATGAGGTCTCTTATATTGAAGATACCGCCGTAGTATAGATGAGAAATCTCATTGTTTACTCTCACTTATTGGTGTCGGACTCCATCAACTGATGTAAGCTTAGGAAGCCAAAAATCTCAACAACAGAGACAATATTATTTAGGTTGCCTTACCAAATTCACCACTATCATGAATGATCTATCTACGACTCTCACTACTTGAGTTGTTGTCTCACATCCAAGATGTTATCCACCAAGATGTGCTTGTTACTAAACTCCATCATATGCACGCTTCAATACCTCTTTAGATATCAAGTTCATCCATCACAGATATGGACAATGCACACAAGATCTCACTTTTGCTGCATGATACCGGCGAGGTCCAGCAAGAAGAGCGCCTCCAATAAAACTACCAATCCCATCCATGATCATATTTTTTGTACACTCGTCACTACTCGTGCATGAGACTTAACGAATGAACAATCTTCAACATGTATGCTGAAGGACATTCTTGATGTACTTGTAGATGTCACAAGATCCTTAACATCTTCCAGAACATAATCGACCGTGGATCATGCAAGTCTTGACCTTTTCCTACACGTGTGTACCCTTAACATGACCACCCCGCGGTCACCAAGTAGATGGTGCCAACCCACTCAAGGTCTGTCGTTCCTAGCAGCAAAATATCTGATGATAATGCTTGCTAGTATCCTCTAATTATTGACATCAACATTAGGACAGAGTATCCCTATACCAATTGTGTCACATGACGCATAGACTCGTCTTTTTCTGCAATCTCATCTCCCTTCACATATAAAGATTGACGTACTCAACTTACAAGATTGCAATGAAACCAATGCTAATTTCACCTAATAGATCTAGCATATATACACTATATCTCAGACACTGTCATACTATCAGTGTGATGTCCAAATGTCATAACATAACTGATCCAACTCTATGAAGATCACTCGACTCCTCTACTTGTGGTACAAAAGCTTCACTCCAAGCTTGATGTATCAACTCGTCAACTCATCAATGTGTAGCTGTAACTCTCGACTCGAATTCCAAAATCATAGACATCTAATATAGACGAAACCACCCCACTCATACTAAATAAATTCTCAGTCTCCTTCGATGTTGGAGTATTCTCAATGTGGGCATTGCTCTCCAGTAGCTCACCAGACCAAGTGACAATTGAATTGAATGTAGCAACACGACATGGTCCCTAGCTATGATGACTTAATTTAATCACTAAACCTGAACTAGTAAGTGGCTCATTCGATGAATGTTAATGCCCAAACTGATGAGAATGGTGTCTCTCAGCTTACCATGTGCTAATGCTGATCTCATCTATCATATTGGTGATTTGAGACAACTCTAGGTGATTTCTATATGACAAGTGAGTAGGGTTTAGGGTTTAGGGTTTAGGTTAAACCCTAAATCCTAAACCTTAAACCCTAGACCTCATTTTCTCTACCCATCAGATGTAAATAACGGATAATGAAATATAATGGTAGAGGACGTACTTGATATATTGCCAACACAATTTAGATCTAAGTTTTATGCATGTCAGACGGATAGGTACCTGAAAAATCTTGTAATCTCTTTTCTCAAGCGTTCTATCTAGGTTACCTTACTTTTGCAGCAAAGCTTTGGTTACTCATGACCATCGGACTCCATCTGTCCTCATCCACAACTTGACCTTTTAGACAATATTGTCCTATGAGTATAATTTCAATGTAACGGATAAGGTTTCTCTTTTACACCATTTAAGCATAAAAAGTATCGTTATCACATATGATTGAGGTTGACTTGCTCTATACTACAGTTTTCTCATCCACCACTCGGCTAGACGACAAAGCGTAATAGTGTGCTTTCTTACTTCTCGAATCACAACTCCACATAACAACGACTTAGACCACTAGTTGCACTTCAGACAATGAGGATCTCCCTTCTGGTCACCAAAATATGACCACGTACTGTAGATCGTCAACCTCCTAGGATCTTCCACTTGTTCTGAATGTCAAAAAACACCCAGACAACTTTACATCTCAATTCTTCTTGATCTTCACATTAACTCACTTACTTCTAGAAATCACGATTGTGTACTACAACAACCAATGTGTTTGACGGATCAACGCATAAAGTTCCATTTCTTGAGATGGGCAGTTTGTTTACGTGTTGGAATAGCTCAAGCACAGATGCTTGGAGCTTTTGCTGCTACATTGGTGTAAGTAACTGACGACCCTTCACTACATTGTCTGTCCATGACAATCCCACCATCAGATAGTTGTATCGCTTGTTTACTCATAGTTTCATTCTCAAGCTGTCCTGCTCTTTTTGGTTGAAGGCGGTCTTTCTGAAGGTCAGGAGATCTCGACGCACACAACGTCCATAGTGTTAGTTCTGAAGTTATTCTGGTAAGTAGTATGCAGTCCAACAGACTGTCACTACTCATCGGACATATAACACATGGCTAAAACTCTTGACAAGCAAACCCCTGACTTGTTGATGCTCACGAGGGCACTATAGAGAAGCACAAGTACAAGCTGTATCCAAGAACACTATAAGTATAACTGAATAGGTGATTTTACATAAAGAAACCTCTTATGCTAAACTATCTAGGTGGGCATAGAAATCTAAGGAGAAAACTAAGGAGAAAAATGTCTCTTCTCAACAATTATTCCCAACTAACTCCAAAACTCCAAAACAACGCACACCACGCCATACATAGCAAAGACCAAGAGATGATCTTGTAAACTCCATGAGGACCTCAACATCCAAGGGATGCCGCGATCGAGATCACCGAGCGAACATAATTGACGAGTCAATGTACAACCTGAAACTAATAAGCTGCCAAAGCCACTAATTGACTTTTAACCTTCCATTAACTATTAAGGCTATAAATAGACTGTGTAAGAGCATGTGATCCTTAATAGAGGACCTGAAAACAAATACTAACTATCTAACTTACTATCTTTGTAGTTGACTCATCACTACCATGAACTACTCCTATGACGGCAGTGGAAGTAGTACACTCCATTGTCAGCTGACTCAGTGGCTCTATCTCTGAAGAGGTTATAGATGATGCGATAGACGACCAACGTGCATATCTTTTTGTTGTACATGTGATGGTGTCATGTCCTCCAGTGGACCTTCGGTGTCCACTCCTCCATGGGTGTCTCCAATAGGACATATAAATCTTGATGGACCCTCTCTCGAATCTCATCCCTTTCAACAAGATATTTATTCGATCAGTCCCTTGTTGCAACGCATCCTAGATCTATAACTGTGTAGACTGCTCTCGAGTGCTCACTTATGTCTCAAAGCACTTCACCCTCTTGACGTAAACAACTCTGATGTCCTGCCGAATGATGAACGACTTAACACTTTAAACATGCTCCTCATGTGCTTTTATCTCCAGGATAAGACATCTGATCTGCTCTTCTATCAAGCATCCTCCTCCATGCATAGCTGCTCTGTCTCAAGGAGACTTTTCTCCTGAATTAGGAGTTGACACTCTCATGTCTAGAGTTGGACCTCCAACTCATCAACTCTCTTATGGAGAACCTCGATCTCTTGTATCAGAACCTCTTGACCCTCCTGATCGACAACCAAGTCGGCTCTCAACTATATCAAGTACTCATGGTCCTACATCCGAGTATGTCGTAACTCCTCAATGTGTTCTATCGAATCTTGATAACGAACTCGCAGATGACATAGCGTATGCAATCCAAACCCAAGTGCTATGACCTATCCCTTAGCAACAATTACATCATGTAACTCAGTCAGGACACCCTCAACATCTAACGTCAGATGCTCTCTAAATCTAGTCCACTCTCTTGAAGGAGGAGATGGCTCAGTTACAGCTGTCTCTCATGGATCTGACTGTTTCGTGCATCTACCATCTTGTTGTGCCAATGGAAGCTCTTACTCAGTAGGTTACAAAACTCACAACGCTAACATGAAAATCATTATCACAAGTTAGTGACCATAGACCTTATCTTAAATCCTATTTGGTCTAGACCAAAGTCGGACCGTCTTCCTAAGTCTCGAGCTCAGTATTTCTTAAGTCTCAAACTAGACCAAACTAGTTAGGTCGACCCCAAAACATGAGCAAGTCACGAAGTGACTTGGGGCAGACTTCTTATAAAGTCCAAGGTCCTAAACGGACCTTGGACAGCCTCTAGCACACTTAGCAAAATTAGTTGTAAAAAGATCCAATTCTACTAATGGTTTCAAATTAAGTCTCCACCACATATGACTCATAAGCACTACATGCGCGTGGTAATGCAACAATAGCAAGCCATTGAACGAAAAGAAGCAATGATTATCAAAGCCTTGCAATCTGTTGTGGGTTGCTAGATCAATTTGACGAGAAGAACAACTTTAAGTATTATTCGCGAGAGATGGAGTTGAGTGAGGTGTCAGAAAGAAATATGGTGAGTATATTTGAGCTTGCTGTCGTAGTGGAGCTACGAGAGCATATGAAGGAGATCACCCGATATCATGGTGCTACATGGAAAGAATTTACTCTTCAACTAAAAGAATAATATTCTTTAGAAGATGCAGAGCGAGTGACTAAGAAGTCATTCATGAAGTGGGTAAACAAACCCAATAAAGAGCTTGTTGCCATAGAGTTATTTTGAGAATTTGAAGATAATTCTTTCAGCTATCTCGGGTGGAGAAGCTCACATTGAAAAACGACAAGGTGGAGTTGTTCTTGCAAACAACTAATAGTGAGTTACAAAGGGAGTTGGAGATATGATGGAAGATAATAGACTCATATCTTATTGGATAAAGGTTTTTGAAGCAATGGATGTACTTGCCAAGCAAGAATATCGGAGAAAGAAGGTGGTGATAAGACAAGAAGTGAGGTCACCATAGATCATACTACCTCGTAGGCAATCAATGACACCTATTGTACAAGTGCCTCCTTTCTGCTTCCTATAGTTCTTGTTCCTACAACTGTACCACAAAGAGATGTAACAGAGAAGTTAGTAAGAGATTAGAGACTTGTAGATTAAGCTAGCAACACTAGAGGAGAAAAGGAGGAGCATCTGGAAACAACTCCGCTCCAAGACAATGGTATGTGTAGAGATGTATTTGGTGTGATAACATTAAACATCATGGAGAGGAGTGCGAACACTTCGATGATATCTTACGGCAAGGAATGATTTATTGGAAGGAGAAGGAGATTGTCTTGAAAGACATAGGTGAGATCCTTAAAACTAACTTTGGAAAAGGAGGAATTAGGTAAGTTTTAGAGGATTATCTTTCACAACATGTTGACATCAATAGAGGCCGTTGACTATGCGGTTGAGGTGGTGAAAGATACAGATAATACTTTTGAGAAGCAAAAGACGAGTGAAATATGGTGTTATATTATAACCACAATGAAAAAGAAAAATGACAAGTGACAAGTTACTCAAGGTGACCATCGCAGTCAATCAAGTCATCAAGGTGCTACTAGATGGAGTGATCCAATAGATAAGATGTGTGTACATGTTTGCACCAAGAGCCAATATGAGACTCTCATGGAAAAGAAGTGTAGGAGAGATGATGCTGATCCCAATGAGTAGAGAAGTACTCCTAAGAAGCAGTTACGAGAAGAGAAACCGGTGCATCGGTAAGATATTACACTAGTGCGAGAAGAGACACATCATCTACCATAGAGGGATCAAGAAAGATGCAAGAAATGTAAGCCTTCTACCTACAAGCTATAGTCTAATATTGAAGCAGTTAGAGATTTGAAAGGAGTGTTAGGAGAGAGTGTGCTCAATGCGAAGATTGAGTTTATTCTATGAGAAATCCTTAGAATTGGAAAGAAAGAGTTTCATGATGTCATTATTGACAACATCAAGCAGAAGAGACAATTGACAAGAGAGAATAACAAAGGAAGAGGAGCTAGAGTTAGCTGAATGTTGCACCAACCGTAAGGTTTGATTTGTAGTAAATGAAAATGAGGGATGATAGGGTTCCCAGTCACTACACTATGAGACTGAGTCAGAGCTACTACAGAAACCGTGATGAAAGTAGGAGATCTGGCAGATCCGATGGTTGCTCTCAGTGATCATAGATATGAGATTACCATTGTGCCTAAGGATGTCTACAAGCGAGAGAAGTGACCCATTGACACATAGCATGGTTGGATGATCTGAGTAGTGAATAGTACACAGAGAGAACTCTATGGTGTTTGTTATATATAAGAGTGAAGATTGAGGATATAGTTACAGAGGCAAAATGTTTTTGTTCAAGACGCTACACCTACACCTACAATGTATTTGTTTATTGTATTTCCTAACCATGAGCGTAATCAAGAGTACTTGCGGAGTGGTTTTCTACCTAGTCATTGAAGAGTTCAAGGATTTTTACATATGGTCACTATAGAGCGAGGGTATAGTGATATCGATAAACAAAAAAGTTCTATCGCTAGCATAAGGAAGTGCTTTCGATACAAGAGTTGTGGGATTTTCTGAGAGTGGATTTATTTTATATACACAACTTGCTTATCTATAGAAGTGGGAGCGCAAGTCTGCGGAAAGAATTGAAAAAGACCTGGAAAGAGTGGGTGTGCTTAATGAAGAAGATAGAATAGCGGGTGTTTACATGGAGATGGGATTAGAGGATCCTAAGCTTACCAAGATTGAAAAGGGAGTGAAGATCAATTGGTGGAAATAAATTCTAGAGAGCTCTACTCGATCATAGAGTCATTTCAGAAACCGAAAGTCAAGGTTGAAACTAGGTATAAACTGATGGATAGAAAGGTTAAGCTTGTAGCTCAACCTTTACCTAGTGAATCCAACCACCAAATTCAGCAAGCTTCAAAGGATAAGAGCTTAAGGGATCCTAGTCAAGTGGGTCACAAGTTTACTGAAGCTACACTCAAGGCGTTGAAGATAAGATCTGCAGATTTTCTCCTTCCTATTGAAGAACATGAGTTTAGAGAGATGTTGAGTAGGCATTGAAAAGCTTTTATTATAAGCTTCAAAGATATGGTGTGTGGATCTGAGCGTAGCAGCTCCGATGATCATCTTATAGTTCCACATTCTCCTTGGAACTTGAGGTCAATCTCTGTACCTAAGACTCATCTATCCAAGCTTATGGAGCTCTTGAATAGGAAGATACATATGAAGATTCTGAAACCTTCATTTACGTCGTAGTCCAGTCGTTTGTTTACAGTGCTCAAAAGAGTGGAACGTTATGCAGCTAGTGAACTAAGTGATCATCAAGAATACAAAGATAGGACTGATTGTAGAAGAGTTTTCAGAAGCATTTGTTGGAAGAGAGATCTACTCTGTAAGAGATCTCTATTCTAGATAAGATCAATTTCAACTTGCCGAAGGGAGCAAGGACGTCCCCACTATGAGGATTACGTTAGGATTGATAAAGATATGCACAATGTAGCAAGGGGCTACAAACTTAGTGGTGCACATGATGAATGGAATGAATAAAATCTTATGAGATTTTATTCCAGAGAAGACAATGTTGTTCTTGGATGACATTCCAATTAAAGGTTATCCAGAGGAGGAGAAGGATGAAGTGACAAAAGCGTGTAAGTTTGTTATTGACCATATTGCACATGTTGATGAGATGCTTTCACGATTCGAAGAAGTCCACTTGATGCTATCAAGAGCTAAATCCTCATTTGGAGTGAGAGAGGTTGTGATTGTGGGACATTTGTGTGGATGGTTTGATCGTAGATCTTACCTAAGTAAGGTAGATGTCATCCATGGATGAAAGATAACATGTAGTGGTCTTAACCTTCTTCAGCCGTAATCGATGACGCTCAACAAACTTGTTCTTATTCTTCAATCGTGCCTTCTTCAACCTATCAATTGCAGTCTCTATGTCCTCTGGTTTTCTTTCCATCTGATGAATACAAAGTGCAAGAAGATCTTCCATAGACATATTATCCTCCTAAGGTAAGACGCTCCAAGTACATATATGCTCTTCGATGGACATGATAGGTTTTTGTCCTTACATTAGCTCCGTTGGCATGTACTTGATCATTGAACTATACATGCATCGATCAAACCATAGACAAACGATAAGAGCCTCAGCCACTCCTTTGTCTTTCCTCTACAAGCTTTCGCAATGGCTTTCATAATAGGAGGATGATAAAACTCATCTTAGCATTCCCTTTTGGATTATAAGATGTAGTAAGAGCTTGTTTGACTCTGCATCTCTCAAAGAATTGCTTAGCTTCAAGAGTATTCAACTCTCCACGATCGAGCGGTAATCTTCCCAACACATCCATACCTACAAATCATGTCCTCTAGCAAGAATCTGCAAACTCCTTCAGTGGATTTTGTACGTAAAAACTCATCCTTCCACTTGGTTGGACAGATCATCTCGTGCAAGAATCAAATACCGCATCTATCATATCCCTACTAGCATGATAACTAGACCCACTACACACTTGTAATGCATTACAAGTGGATAGATAGGATGCATACAGTCTTGATGCTTGATCCATGAGTATATCTAGCAAGTTTGACAAGATTCTACAAACCTCACAACATCTCTATACATGTTACACCACCAATACCTCTCCTTGAGCTTTGTAAAGATTGTCTAAATACCTCGATGTCTAGCCCATAAGCTGTCATGATACTCTTTGATAAGTTGCTATTCACCTTAGCATGACAATATCATAAGTGTTACAATTTGTAATCATTCACAACAATGGTAAAAAATCACTCTCCACTACCACCGGTGCCTTCAATCAAGTAATTCTTCTCAGCGTTCATTGTTGTAACTATTCCTTATAGTTCACGCTTCACTTGCGGGTCCTTCTTCTATTTGCTCACTCAACACCTTTACGCCGAACCGCACAGCACACTTGTTCTCTTTTTCATCATCTTGCCCCACAACCCATCCAATGGCTATAAGACTATTCTCAACGGTCAGATCTACAGGTTTATCACCCTCATAGTTGATTCTACGAAGTACAAGCGAAGACAACAATTCTTTTAGCTTTGAACTGTCACTCAGTGCTTCTTGTCTCACTTAAACTTCTTGTCCTTCTGAAGCAAGTCGTACAGAGGATCAGCAACATGTATGAAGTAAGGAATCCAAACATGATAGAACACACAAGCTCCTAATCAATTTTTTAAACGCATTGTGTAGCTTGGACAATCAACACAATGCGTTTAAAAAAATCTCTAAGCAGTGGTTTAAGTCATATGTGGTTCTTGTTGTACATGACAACGCAACATATTCACTTCGAGAGCTTGATGAGACAAAGTTCAAAGTTCCCATTGCAAGGAAGTGTGTGAAACTCTTCAAGAAGCGAGATGAAGAGATAAGAATGGAGGAAGTCAGAGTGGAGTTTGAACTCTTGAATTACGACGAAGAAGATTTGGTTCTTGAGGATAATGATGATGATGACATCATTCAAGAGGACGTGAAGTTGTGTGATGTCATCCACAAAGTGTTTGTGACACATGCTAGTGTCATGTTGTGACACATCATGTGAATTTAACGTAGAACTTGTATTGTGTTAATTTTTATATTTCGTGGATCTTTTCGTGTAACTCGGTTGACGGTATATTATGTGCCACATTCATGATTCTCTAGGATGTGAGATCGCATCATAATAAGACTGGTCATTTGTGCCATCTGTGCCATGTGACTCTTGTCATCAAATTTGGATATAAGATAGAGGGTCGAGGGTCTGTGAGAACATTCTTCCTTACGTGGTGTTTCGTGAATATTTCTTAGTATCTTACATGAAGGGTGAGGAGCTACGGAAGTTATATTTATAGATGGAGGATTGATCTGAGTTCTAAATCTTTTATTTTCAAATCCTTTCCATATCAAGCTTTTTTGCATCCATCGCGATCATTATTAATAGTGATTTGTTGTATACTTTGATGAAGAATTCATGATGAGGGTGATGGATTTGTCTCCTTTGGTGATCTTGCTCATCGTTCAATTCAACTGAGAAGAATTGAGATTTGATATTGTACATCTTACTTTGACGGGTGAATTGACCTTAACTTTCCAGTCAACGGTCCTTTCAACATCCCTGTTGATATTCGATGTCACTATCGACGAAAGATCAATCATCATGTGTGGATCACGAGGAACTTCGTGAGGAGTACTGTTATCAAGTGATGGCTTCTTCATTTCCTTTTGTCGTACCGTTCATCATAAATTGATTCAATGTCATTATTTTTACTTTGTATTAAATTATATTTTCATGTCATTATTATCTTTATCTCTCGGTGAGGGTGATTCTTGTGTTAAGTTTGGAGTCCAAAGTTTTTTTGGTTCAAGCTTTGAAGGTGCGAGAGTGTTTTAGGGTTATATCTCGATCTATAGTGCCAAATAGGAGATAAAAATTCTCCCAATCTTCTTTCTTACAGGTCCATTTTTTATCAATCAAGTTCATCAAAGCTCAAAATACGATCTTGGAGTCTTTCTTGGAGGTCTTCGCGGAGTGTGAGATCGCGATGAAAAGCTCTCGAGCTCGATCTATACCCTTTACTTGTTTTGTTACATTACAGGGTCGAGCTAGATAACAAAAAAGGACTACAATCTAGAAAGGAAAATCGACTGATTGGAGTTATGATCGTTCAAAGTCAAAGGGGTCGAATCGATACCTCGAGTCATATTTTTGAATGTCTCAAGAGTTTGAGAGATGATCTTTTGGTATTGTCAAGAGGATTGGATAGTTGATGTCTTGTTGGTTGCACTGATGTAAATTAGTCTTACATTTGGTTTGGATTTGATCTCAAAATGGTTGATTGAAGATGATTACAACAGTTGAGAGACAAAAATAAAACCGTTCTGCTTGGATTCACGAGTTGAGTTCTTTCATGAGCACTGAATCGAATCTTTAAGTGAAAGTGTCCAAGATTGGAGTATACCATATCAGTTTACTACTCGTGAAATTGTAGCTCATTTGGTCAGGAGAAGGTGTTGGGGTCGTGGATTTTAACCACCAAGGTCTATAAAGCTCATGAGTTAGCACATACAAAAGACTTTGTCCATTTCAAGCAATTGGTTTGGAATTTGAAGTTCAAATTTCAGGAGTTGTAGTGAGGGGTAGAGGGAATTTCTTGTGAAGTTTGAGCCCTGTTGGAAGTTTGATTTTGGAGCAATAAGTTGTCAAAGTTTCGACTACAACGTGTCAGATTTTGAAAGAGAGGAGAGATTTCACCTGGCCTTGAACAAATGACGTGAGGTTTCAAGGTGGAACTTCCTGAAAGTACTCTTGGGAACTAAAGCATATGTTTATCATGTAGTAGATCTTTCATTACTTGGAATAAAATTGAAAGTCTAGTTGTGTTGTGTGGTGCACTTGTGTTACACTTAAAGTCAGGTTAGATAAATAGAAATTGAGACAAAGCCTGATATATTGGGTAGTGAGAGCACTAGGATTTCATCGAGTTGGTCCAAGGTCTTGTTGTATCTCTCTACAGCCAGACACCCCCTGTATTCCTAGACCAAACTTCACGCTCTTTGGCATCGCATTCCTCTCTTTTCTTGTCGAGGTCGCAGGACGAGCGTTCAAATTCTGCTTCCTTGACATCCAACTTGGGATGACGGCATGTGGGTCCAACAACACAGCCATATCTCCAGGTGGTCTTCTTCAGTGTAAGTCTCACTCAGTCGGGTAGGAGGTACATCAACCATTCCTGACCTTCCTCAATATTTTACAAGGTGTAAAATTAAAAGTTTGACCTCTATTGGATTCGTCACTTATGTGAAGAAGAAACTACAAGCGTAGTTCTTCTACATATGAGGAAGAGAGTAGTTAGTGTAAAAGGCATTCTCCTATCTTGGAGTCTATCGTATTAATAGTACCTTTAGTTTAGGTAGAGAAGTTTAACTTGGATCAGTTTACCCATGTTAGGTCTTCTTTCCTTGGGTTATGGTTAGTACAATCACATTGGACTATATTTTTATGTTCATGTAATATAGGATATTGTCCCAATGGTAACGTATTGACTAGTTTACGATAGAAAATGTTCATAAAAAGAGAAAAAGTCTTTACAACTGGAAAAAAATTATCACCCAATCTAGCTTATCACATTCATCCCCCTGATATAATTTCTCAAAGTATAGCATACAACGTAAGAATCATATAAACCTATCAGTTAAAAAATTTTATCTTTTGGCACAGAGAATGTTAAACAAATAAACATGTCGTAGCTTAATCTTGTTGAGCTCAAAATCAATATCAATGATATCTTGAGAATTTTTCTCAAGATATCATTAGCGTACTACTCTTGACTATCTTATATATTAAAAATAAAATAAATAAATAATAAAGTGAAAAATAAAAGTTCTCATAATTCCACTGACTTTTTAGATATCGAGTCTAAGCATGCTAGAGAGAGTCTAATATGTGCAAAAGGAGTGTACTTGTTTGTGTTGCATTGTGCTATGTTGTTAATCAACACCATTAGATCATCATCTTACAATCAACATCATTAGATCAAAATCTAAGCCCTTGAGTGATTATTGTGATTTTTGTGTTTTTTTCTCATTGTGGAGATTTGGAGAAACTTTTTGGACTCCCACTAGCATACTTTACCCCTATCTCAATTGGCACAACACAAGATGACTATTGACATCAGTATGGTCACACTAATGATCAATCTTTGGATCATCTGGAGTTGCGAGAATAGAGACCCTCGGCAGCAAGTACAGATTGAGAACATAGAGTATGAGTTCAAGAGGATGAGCTATTCGAGCTTGAAGAAGAGATCTAGTACTTGACAGAGGACATGTTGATCATTCTCTATTATTTTTTATGTTGATATAGCTACCTAGGTTGAACACCTTTAGCATATACTAGCTATAGCTTAGAAGAAATCAAGTTCATGAGCGAAGACTTTCATATCATATGATGGAGATGGAGATCTTGCTGATTTCATGTGCGAAGCAACTCAAATTGATGTGCTTGTTACTCTATTTATGAGGCAAGAGGAACATCGATTGAGTTAGATCCACAAAGAGGAAAGACTAACATGCATCTCAGACTTACTCAATCATTTATGTTGTTACATGCACTTATGACATCATTCATGATTCCTATCGTCTTACTGACGGTTGAACTGTGTGTATGGACTTTGTCAAGTGGAATAGACACAAAATGTATGGATGTAATATCCAACTCAATGTTGAGGTCTTTGTTGTTTTTAGCCTCGAACATTTTGCACACCTACCGCTTTGTTGCACCACAAGAAGCTCTTGCTCAGTATGCCACGAAACTCATTATGCTAACTTGCAAACCACGATCACATGTTAATGTTCATGCACCACTTACCTTTATCACATTTGGGGGACCAGAGTTGGATCGTCTTCCTAACTCTCACACTCAATATTTCTTAGAGTCCCGACCTAGACCCGGCTACATCGGTTCCAAAACATGAGCATGTCACAACTTGGAGCAGACTTCTCATAAAGTCCAGGGTCTTCAATGATATCGCCCACTACCCTAGCGATCCAACCGCCCGTGATGTCCGTCTGGGTCCAAGCTCCCGAACGTTGATCGAACCTGTCGTCTCTTTTCGTAGTCTTGTCGCAGCCCTTGGGTTATTCTCAAGTTCAGACGTCCAAATCTGGATCGGAACGCGTTTTAGTATTGGTCCAACCATCACCTCATGTCCCATAGTCCACCCAAGCATCAAGTCCTCCTCATATACACTTCTGGAGATTGACCATAATTCTCATCATCAATGTCAGTTTGAGTAGTTCTTAGTATCATTGGAAAGCCCTTGCTGAGAGCTTTCCAATGATACCTTACTTGTCTAGACTCAACACTTAACTAGAGCTCGGTCCTCGATCCAAAACATAGCTAGAGCTTCAACACTTAGTATTTTTCTGAAGAACCGTGGTCTAGCGTCAGACTAGGACCATGTGGTTCAGACCAGCATCCAACCAGCGTTCTTTTGCACCAAATCCACGTCTCGGTCCGCTCAGACCCACGTCCCAAACTTACGTTTTAATCCATTTTCAAACTTATCCCCGTAAGTCAGCATTCGTCTAGGTTTCTTTGGGATATGTCTTTTCATCCTAACCCAATGTTCCACCTTTGGTTCAGAGAGAACCACTTACGGTTCATACGTTCTCAACTTCTCGGTCAAGTCGTTAAGTCTTACTCGCAACGTTCACAACCTACTGCAAGTCCACGAGGGTTATGTTGTTCGCATCTGTGCCTGATCTTGAAACTGGAGGTCGTGATAAACGTGATGATATTAGTAGTCATATTAACTATATGTGGTTCTAAGTATATTGGTTAACTGCCATGCTCTGTGAGAAATACATATTATGTTGTATATACTAACAACATTAGCAACATGAAATTAGCTAGTAATCTTTATTTTTGTGCTTTGATGAGACACATTGATTTGCATTGTCATTCATTGTGGAGAATGTCTTACTATGAGAGATTGAGCTTAGTTATATGAGCACTAGAGATAAAGTTTATCGATATCTTCATCGAGTTGTTGCGTAGAGATAAGTTTAATGCTTTCATTGTGGTGCCCACAAATTACAGGATTCACGAATTTTTGAAATTTTTAAGATTAATAACTTGTTTGTGTAACTGAAGAAGCGTTGTTACTTAAGATTATGGCTTCCTTAGAAGGAAGATGATCTTACGAGTTTTTTGTAATAAGAAGTTGACTTCTTCGGAAGACGACCGTCTTCCAGGAAGCGTCTTCTCGATTGTGTCGTCAGAAGACGGAAGACGGCAACCGCGGAAGCTTCACCACGTAAGAAGTAGGTGCACCTACCAGGTAGCACCAAATAGGTTAGGTAGGTCGGGAGGGTCGTAACTCCTAAACTGCGGGGAAGATGCGCAAGAAGCGCATTAGCACATTTCAACTTCCCGCAGCAAGAGCGCTTCTTGGTTGAGAAGATCGATTCAAGAGTGATTGATTCAAGTGAGGAAGGCAGCGAGATGAAATTGAGTGAGGTCAGGATTGATTCGAAGCTAGAAGGAAGGCAAGGTCGAATTACTGAGAGCAGTAGCATATCGAGCTAAAGGAGTTTTCTGTGAACTCCCGGAAGTTGACATTGGAGGACGGCTGAGTGAAATCGAAGGTGGAAGTCTTGATCGATTGAGGCATAGTAAGGAGCTGAAGGCGAAAGCAGCTTTGTGGGGTCGCATTGGAGTTGGAACCAGAGCCGGAAGCGCACAGAAGATCGAAGACAGCTCGAGAAGCAGACAGAAGATAGTAGAGGTTCTTCCCATGTTCTTTTTCCTTCCCCACTGCTTCTCGCCTTTGTTTGGTATCCCTCGCGCTTCCCCAGTTGTTTGCAGGCAACCCGATCGATCAAATCCCTCCCCACGTTTTTCCACTTTACACCTTTCCTCTGTTACTTGTACGTAGCCATGAGGGATCTCACGGAAGATCAGTTGGTGAAGTATGGGCCAACAGAGCAACATGAGGCGAAGGAAGAGACCTCGGAAGAAGACGACCGAGCAGCAGCCGTAACTCCCCCTCCCACTCTGATGCCGCAGCTGAGGTCCGACACTCATCAGAAGACGCTTCTGGTGAGAGAGAAGATGACTCCAGTGGGTCGGAAGACGCCACGCCTCCAAGGAAGATGGATCCTAGAAGTGTACCTAGGAAGACCACCTCCCTCATTCATTCGGGATCGAAGTCTAACTCGCAAGAAGAGCCGCTGAGTACCCGACCGGAGCAGAAGACCGCTTCTGCAACACCAAGGAGTTGTCGTGCGCATACACATCGCTACACAACATACATCGCTGTCAGAGGTACACCACACATACACATAACACATGGACGATGTCATACACATACACAAGTGTACCACAATCGCCCCCCTAACTGGCGGTTAGGTCCCTCTAACTCCAGATAGCTCCATATCCCAACTACGTGATACACACCTTCATGGGTGCAAGGATCAGGAGGCCGGGTGCTACATTGCCCCATCGTTAGTCGCCTGTCTGCAATCCATACCACGCAAAGATCTAATCGACTATCTCCGCTATATACATCGAGGACAAACCCACCGTCCAGTAAGAACTACACTGAGAGGTGGAGTCAAACATGACATGTGCCAACCTCTCGAACAACCATCACACACCAACATACGGGCTGCTCCACCAGCAGACCCACACAACATACACCTCAAGCCCGCGCGTACAACTGCTAAGCTTGGGTCAACGGTACCATCAATGTTGGGAAGATGACATGGCGCGCAATTACGCACATGGTCCTTCCACACAACACCATCACGGCCCTCTAACATGAGTACTCCAGAAGGTAACACCTCACGCACTCGTAAAATAGTGCGCCCTGCGGTCACGTCCAACATCGTCGGTGCAGTCTGCTGTAGATAGATATAATCGCCAGGATGAAACCTGCGAATCGACGGCCAATAACCTCCTCCTCGGATAGTCGCATACCGCAACGTGTCTCTATGCTGGGCAATCGCTAGGTTCTCAAAAGCCATAGGCATAACTCTCCGAAATGTCTCTGCTCGTTGAGAACATGCTCTCACCCACATATCCGGGTCATCAAGGTCCAGCACCTCAGCAGAATCACGGCGAATGGCCGAAGGTAGATCTGGATCTCGGCCATACAATAAGAAATACGGTGAGAAGGAAGCCAAAGACGCTTGTCGGCTAAAACGGTAGCCCATAGCCAACCATGGTAACTGCACATCCCAGTCTCCCAAGTGGCCCTTCTGCAAGCCATACTTGCGCAATCCTCTCTTCACCGTCTGAACTACCCTCTCCGCCAAACCATCCGCCTCAGGATGATCTCGAGATGTAGTCCGATGATCAATCAGCGCCTGATCACACAAGGACTGAAACTCACCAAGGAACTCTGTACCTTGGTCTGTGAGCACTTCAGCTGGTGCTCCAAAACGACTCAGCACTCGATCTAAGAACGCATACGCTGTCCCTTCACTCGCCTTGTCTGGTAATGCCACCAACTCAATCCACTTGGAGAAGTGCTCCACCATCACCAACACATACCGGTGGTGACGTACGGTCAACGGTAAGGGTCCCGCAAAATCCAAACTCCAACGGTAACCCAACCCCATAATCGGTAAGGGGTGTAACTGTGGAGTAGGAGCATTAAACGATGCTCGTACTCGATCACAAACCACACATCGTGCGACAAACTGTTGCACATCGATGTGCATACCACGCCACCAATACTGTCCTTGGAGTAAGCTATGTGTACGCTTCACTCCAAAATGTCCCAACTCCTCATGGGCATGTCGTACTAACTGTGCCCTCTGGGATGGATGTGGCACTATTCGTACTTTTCCATCACCCCACACGCGAAGTACATGTCGTCCTTCTCGTCGAAATATCTTCGCTCGTTGAAGAACACGATCCCGCTCCTTGGCACTTACTGTGCCTACTACCACACCAGTGCGTAGATACTCCATCACGGTCACATCATCATGGATATCCCGCTGATCTGGAACACCATCTCCACCTTCAGGATCTGGAGACTCGTCATCTACTCTCTGACCAGAGAAAGATACGACTTGGCCCTCCATACTAGAGTTCATGGCCAACACACAAAGAAAGGCAGATGCATGCCACCCTGGCACTATCTCCTCATCAACCTCGTCATGCCATCGAGCCCCAGTCTGATCCTGCTGACTCGTGCACGGGTTGCGACTCAACCCATCGGCATCTAGGTTTGCAACTCCAGGTCTATGTACTACCTGGAAGTCATACTCTTGTAAGATCAGAGCCCATCGTGCAAGCTTCCCTGTAAGCTTATCGGACTCCATCAACCACTTGAGCGGCTGGTGATCAGTGATGAGAGTAAAGGGGTTCCCAAACAGATAACATCGAAAGTGTGCAACAGCCCACACTGCCGCCAAACACTCTCCCTCATACGAACTATACCTCGCCTCTGCTGAATTATTGGAGCGACTGGCATACGCCACCACGAACTCCTTTTTCTCATCATCATGCTGAGTCAGCACTGCTCCAAGTCCCAACATACTCCAATCGGTGTGCAGTTGGAAAGGACGCCCTCTAACGGATCTCCTCAAGATGGGAGCAGATGTCAACCTATCCTTGAGCTCTACAAAAGCTCGCTCCTGCTCATCTCCCCACTGCCACTCCTGGTCCACCTTCATCAGCTTGGTCAACGGCTTCGCAATTGCACTAAACCCTTTCACGTATCGACGATAGAAGTTCGCCAAACCAACAAATGCTCGAACTCGACTCACATCTGTGGGGCGTGGGATACGTGCAATAGCCTCAACCTTCGTCTGTTGAACACCCAATCCACCTGGATAGATGGTGTGACCCAGATACTCTACCAACTCCTGGAAGAACTTACACTTCCCAGGGTGTAACTTCAACCCGTGAGCTCTCAACCGCTCAAACACATCCCGTAAGTGTCTCTCGTGCTCCTCCACTGTAGCACTATAGACTAAGATGTCGTCAATATAACATCTGACAAAATCCAATCCTGCTAGGATTTTGTCCATCACCCTTTGGAACTCAGCAGGGGCGTTCTTCAACCCAAATGGTAAGAACCGCCACTGATACAAACAATCCTTGCCGTGAGAGTCAATTCCCCAAAATGCTGTCTTGGACTTATCTTCTTCTCTCACTGGCAACTGATGATACTCTGCTCGAAGATCCAAAGTACTGAAGACCTTCACATGCCCCACTGCATCAAAGATCTCCTCAGGTGTCGGCATGGCATACTTATCGGACTTCGTCTGCCGATTGATAGGACGGTAGTCTCCACACATCCGCCTATCCGTGTAGTTGCCATACATATCCTTCTTGGCTGGCATAACTGTGGCAGATGCATACTCTCCATGCGACATCTCCACCAACCCAGCCTCCAACAAGTCTTGAGTCCGACTCTGGATCAAGGCTCTCTCCATGTCACTGTACTTGTAAGGACGTCGAAAGATTGGCGTGTCATTAGCCAAGTCGATCCGTATACCAGGTCCCTTCAAGGTACCCAAATCCTTCATACTGAAGGCAAAACAATTCATGTAGCTCTTCAGGAATCTTTGGACTCTTCGTCTCTCCTCTCCTATAAGCTTGGGTCCGATCTCCGGCTCCCAAGTATCCTCTGTCACCATGCTAGAGGTAGAAGACGAAGTCGTTGACTGCTATCTTGCAGCCTCTGGAGCAGTTTCCTTCTGCTCACCACCAACAACCTCCACCGCTACTGTGTGTAAAACTTCTGCAGTTCTAGCTGCAAACTCCACACTCTCTCCTATGACATCCCATGATGTCCAAGGATGACGAACTCCACGTGCCTCGCCCCCAGCCTTTGCCTCCACCGACCCGGTAGGCAAAGAGCTCAAGAGTGCTCGAGCAGTAACACCCGTCGATCGCATCCGACGCTGCTCAGCCAATCCAAGGCTAACAATCCATGTCAAGCAATTCAAGTCCATTGCTTGACCCAATACTTGACGACGTGAAGCCTCCGACACCGAAGCTACTGCCGTTGTACCCGTAGCGAAACCCATCGCTCGCTCTCTCTCATCGGCATTGAGCTCCACCAACTGCCGTAATTGAGCATCCCACACAAGCCCAGGTCCTCCATCTCTGTAAGCATGTGACGCTGGAAAGCTTACCAATGTGGGTAACGCTACCATGGGCCGTCCCACTAGGTTCACCACTGCCATGGGTGACCTATCGACGATTCTCACTACTTGAGATCGTCGTCCTGCATCCAAGATGCTATCAACCGTGAGGTGCGCTGGTCGTCTCACTCCATCGTGTGCGCGCTTAAGCACCTCTCTCGGTAACAAGTTCGTCCACCACAACCGTGGACGATGTGCACGAGATCCCACTCTCGCTGCATCCAACAACACTGCTGGTCCAACCCAAGACCGCACTTGGTGCACACTCGCCATCATATGTGTACGAGCATCACCCAACAAAGGAACGTTCTCCAAGATGTACGCTGGAGAATCCACCTGATGCATCTAGAGATGTCGTAAGATCCGTAACATCTCCCAGAACATCCTAGATCGCGGGTCATGTAAACCCTGACCTCTCCCTGCACGCGTGTGACCTTGACATGGCCATCCGGCTATCACCAAGTGAATGGTGCCCACAAACGTGAGATCCTGCGCCCCCAGCAGCAAAATATCCGACGGTAATGCTTGTTGGTATCCTCTAACAGCTGATATGGGCAACAACTCAGGATATCTCTGCACCAAACGTGCCACATGTCGCAATGAGATGCGTCTCGCAATCTCATCTCTCTCCACATACAAGTATCGCTGTACTTGTATACCTGCCTGCAATACCGCAGCCAAACCTGTGCTGATCCCTCCAAACAGCTCCAGCACACATACACCTTCCTCTGGATACTGCCACACAATGGGAGTCGTATCCAACGGTGATAAGGTCACAGGGCCAGTAGCAGGAACAACCCTTTGTTCCTCTACTGGTGGTACAAAAGCTTCACTCCAAGCCTGCTGCACCAACTGATCAGCATACTGCTGCAACTCTCCACTCGAACTCCAGAGTGGCACATCCAAGGCAGATGGTATTAACGTAGACATGCTAGGCATGTCCTCCACCTCCTCATAGATCGGAGTATCCTCCGCATGGGCATTACCCTCCAACAACTCGTCCGGCCAAGTGATGATCGAACTGAACCCTGCAACGGATGCCATCGTTCCTGGTGTAGGCTCCGTCGTCCCAACTCTAGCACTGAACCGCACTGGTAAGTGGCTCACTCGTCCTTCACCGGACTGCCAACCTGGTCTGTAAGATGCTGTCTCTGCCCAATAGTCAATCACGAACCCCATAGGGTACAACACAACACCTCCCACCAATACATCATAAGACTCTGCGGCTGTAACAATGGCCTTGGCCTTCACCATAGAGCCATCCGTGGGGTGATCTGACCGAACTCTCACCGTCAACATCTCCCGTGTCATGTGTAGAGCCGTACCTCCTGATCCTCCTAGAGATGTCTGCAACTGGAATGGACATCTCTCTATCTCGGACTTCTTCAGACCCAAACCAATACACGCCGCCTTTCCCAACATTAACGGTTGGGCTCCAGAGTCTAACAAGACCTTTTGGGGTCGATACACTTTCCCTGAAGGTGCCACCAAACAGAAGATACCACTTCTGTTGTCCAACAACACCACACCTGGTGCCAAACTAGCACGGTCAATCGCCGGCCTAGCTGGTAACTCATCTAACCTAGCAGCCGCCGCTTGCCAAGTACCACTGGTAGCTGTCCTGATCCTCGACTCCATGGACACGTCTACCGTCTCTCGCTGAACTACTTCAGCACTAGAGGTAACTACATCCTCGCTCTCACTGAGCGTGGCCGCCAACTGGAACACTGGAGCCAAGTTGACTCCCAATGCCCTCATATCCGTGGCTGAGAATAGTGGGGCTCGCAAAACTGCTGTAGCCGCCCCCAACATCGGGTTCGACGTCGCATCCACAGACGTCGAAGGTGGACTCACATCACACCCACTCCTGGATGTCGATGCCTCCAACTCTACTGCACCATCGGTAGGTCGTTTAGGAACCATAGATGTGGTCCTCAACGCCTCCGATAACGTGAACGATTGGGGAAGCCTGTCTACCAGCCTCCCCGCGTTGTGGATCCAACTCCACTGACGCACCTCGTGGCTCAGAGGCACGCACTGCACCTCTAGTCACTGCTGCAGATGTCTCAATCTGCGCCACACCAGCCATGAAGTCGAAGTCACCTCCTTCTCCTCCATAAGACGTGGAAGCCTCTGTTCCACCTGATCTCCGCTGAGCCATAGCCATACTAGCTATCCTCTGCTCCAACTGCTCAATCCGAGCAGCCATACCTGCTTCCGACGTTGTAGCAGACGGTGGACCGACCGGTCCTCTCCCAGGTGCTGGACCTCTACCTCCAGCTCGACCACCACGGCCTCCCTGAGCTCCTCCGCCTCGTCCACGATCAGCCTTCCCTTGCCGCAACTCGGGATGGAGATCAAAACAACGGTCACTACTGTGACCAGGTCGTCCGCAATGCTCACATTGCCTAGGTACTGCTTGAGACGTCCTTGATGTCCCTGACGTCTCATAACCTCTCCTCTGTGGACAGTCCCTCTGCTGATGAGGACCATCACACGTCCAGCAAGGACCCGCTTGCTGCTGACTAGAGAAGGACGGCATGGGCTTCTGCCCACCAGATCCTCCTACACCTCCTTGCGATCGTGACTGCTCTGCACGATCCTTACCACCACCACCACCACGCTGTTGCGTAGCCTGTGATCCTCGAGAAGAGGTGGTCGCTCCATGTGGTGTCTCCTTGCTGAACCCAGCAACCACCACCCTCTCCTCCACCATGTTGAGCTCAATCCGCTCAGCCAGACTAAAGACAACCGCCAACGTCGGAGCGGTATCTCTAAGAAGAGTAGCATCTCTAACTCTCCTACGCAGCTCCCGGTCTAGTATCCCATACCAGAACTGGACTGCCTGTGCTTCCGTCACCCCTTGGATAACGCTGATCAACCGCCTCATGCGAGTAAACGCCTCGCGTAGGCTCTCTCCAGTCTTCCGCTGGAACTCCTGCAGACTCCTCAACTTGTCGGTCCGCACACCCTGATAGTTCTTCCTCAAACATTGGAAGAACTGAACCACAGGGTTAAACCCTGGTGGTATCCCACTCACACTACCACCTGCTCCACTACTTGTGGATGCACCGGTAGTAGGTACTCCGCCACCTGTGGCTGCACCACTACTACTGGCACCCGAACTCGCAGGTGCTACGCCTCCCGAAACTGCGCCAGTAGTGATAGAAACGTAGTTGGGAGACCAATGTTGTCTCCACAACTCGATCTCAACACTGTAATCTCGCCTGAACTCATGATAATCGTCCATCGGCGGTCCCTCCAAGTGCTGGAACAAACCCTTCCACGCCATGAAGGGTGTAAACAGCTGTGGGTTCCGCATCTGCTGCAGATCGCACCAACTGTCGAACTCCTGGATGAAGTCATCCAGCTCAATGGTACCAACTGTACCCGAGTAACGTCGAGGCCCCTTCGTGGCCCCATAGATCTCGTCCATGTTCCACAACAACGGTGTTGCGACACTAGACTCACCACCAGAAAACGCACTGTCTGCGTCTGACTCGTCCTCTGGAACAACCGACGGTAATGGTGTAGGTAGTCGGTACCTCACCTCACTCCGTGTATACCCACTGTCCGAGAAGTCCCCACCAGAACCTCCCGAGAACTCCGTGATGAGAGAATCCCGCTAAGACACTCCCCAACCGGAATGTCGCAATCTCCGTCACCACCGTAACCACCACTTGCCTAACCCCGCTCCTACTGAGCTCACCTATCCCCTACTAGGACGGTCAAGGTAAGGGCAACCTGTACTTGCCATCACCACAGGCAGCCTCTCACGGTCTGTTGGTCGTCACTCCAACCGCACCGTGAGAGAGACAAAGATAGTCTGACTGGTCCGCAACTCCAGCCTCACTATCGACAGCACACTGGAGTGAACTCACTCCGGAAATCAAGCGCCAACACAAGCAAACGCGGCGCACAAACAGGAAGCAGAGTATGGAGGGGTTCCAACCACAAGAAGTCCAAACGATAACCCTCCACACTCAAACATTCACATAAAGAGAAACCCAGCCCCACCCGGACTGACGACTCCTTGTCGGTGACCACATGCACAATATATGGTCACCAACAGTCGTAACTGACACTGGAGGTCACTAACTAGATGTCCACACCTCTAGTAGCTCCAAAAACATCCACGTGGTAGCTCTACTAGCTCACCCAAGACAACTGCCACCAATTGCCTCCATACGCGCCTCTACGGTGTAGGCAAACACTACCACAACTATAGCTTCCCCCTAACACTGTGGGGTCGCCCTACCACTCCTCTAGGGACGTGCGAGAAGGTCTCCTACTACCTTATACAAGTCCATAAGTACTTGCACGCATCCCTGTAGGACACCAAGAGCTATTGGTCTAGTGGTAAAGCCAAAGCTAAGACTACAGAGTCAGGAGTCCAGGTCCAGGAATAGTGTTGGGATGGGTGACCAGCTGGTTTTACCCTTCCCACACACCTGAAGCTTGGATATCTCTCTCACGCACGCCAGCAAGCTGGCTTGCGGCGGGCGCGGGCTCGGGCTCAGGCTCAGGTTCAGCTCCGCTCCGCCTCCGCACTCTCGCACTCCGCTCTCACGCCTCCGCACTCACGCACCTCTGCTCCTCGAAGTAGAGTAGAACAGGTACACACACACCAGAAGAGGCTCGAATTGCAGAAGATTGCACCAAAACAGCCTCCAAAACAGCGAAAACAGCTTGCGGGTGCACACGAGTGACCAAAATCTGACGTAAAACAGCAAGAACCTCCAAATCCAACCCGAACACCACCAAAACAGATTCGCAAATGCACCACACACACTTCGCGGATGCACACACACACAAAACAACTACTAAACTCGAGTTTCCTCACGAAATTGAGCCAAAATCTGACGTAACTAGCCTTTTAGTGCTTGCGGGTTTCACGGCAGCGAACTTCGACATGCCATAACTTCTTCAATCCTTGGCCAAACTCCACGAAACTTAGTGCGCTAGAATCGTCTCTCCAATGCGCTTCCAAAGAGTCCACTCCGGCCCGACATTGACAAGTATTTCAGCTGCTACGCCCAAACGCGCAATCCGGCTCCAACAACACACTTCAAGAACATTTCGCAAAATTTCTGCAGCGCTTCCGCATGACAGAAATCTCCACTCGACCCCAACAACAGCAAATCGATCTGCGACAGCAATGTAGCACGGCGCCCACACACCTCGATCACAGCTCCAAACAATCAACCACGAACGGCAACGCCCGAAGATACCAGCGGACGATTTCCGATTTCAGATCTGCGAGCTCTTACTGAACTCCGCCTCGACCTGCACTCAGTTCTTTGAGTAATCTGAATACAGAGATTACCATCTCCAACACCACAACAAGGATTACTCACAAACGGTCAAGCCAAACCCACTCTAAACGCGAAGAGAATCCAGGTTACACTCAACTAGACTATCCACCATAGCCTGGAGCTTGAAGGCTCAACTCAAAGAACTAAGGCCTCCAAGCCCTACCTGCGAAGTTTATCCCTAGTGGGCTCTCTCCCCAACTCGCCCTAACGGCACTAACGGCCTTACCGGGATGCGCCACTTCGCACTCGGTCAACCTAGCCGAGGGGCCCAAACTGACGTGACAGAGTCTTCCGAAGACTCCAGAAGACGAAGGATGGATGGATACTCCTACTGCGATGTGAGGAAGCGCAGTAAAGAGGACCGCTTCTACCATGGGGAGAGATCTTCCACCCCGGAAGATGAGAAGAGTAGCTTCTTCCCGTGTGTAGAAGCTGAAGACCATAGTGATGGAAGAGGCATCCTTGTCTCTGGAAGACAAGGTCGACACCTCCGATCGGATTGTGGAGATGAACCTGTCTTCCGCAGGAAGAAGACTAGAAGAGTTCAGTGCCTTCTTCCATTCAGAGATCCAGCCAGCTATGGAGTTGCTGGAGAAGAGAGCGAAGGCTCAAGAGAAGTCCTTACAACTTAGATTCGGTATGCGCACCTTGATGCGTCAGGAAGAAGACCAGAAGAAGGCAGAAGCGTTGGAAGCTAGTCTCCGCACCACGGAGAAGCTTGCAGCGAGGTACAAGTGAAGAAGAGCAACCAGGAGTTGCAGGCGCGTTTACAGCAGCACGACCAAGAGGTTCTCCGAGTATGGGGGAAGATCACCGCCCTCGCAGAGGAGAAGACAAGATGGAAGACGAGCGGGAAGCCGCAGAAGCGCGAGTTGCAGCCGAGAAGATGCAGCAAGAAGCAGCAGAAGCTCGTGCGCAGGAGATACTAGCACAGTCAGTGGAAGCGCTTCGGAAGAAGTTCAACTTCATCGCGGGTAGGAAGTTGCTTACCTTGGCTAGAGAGTGGGACGATGAGTCCAAGGCGATGTTGGTAGAGTGCAAGGAGAGTATGTTTCGGTACTTGGATAGACAGATAGAGAGGGTGAAGACATTCTATGGACTTCCTTCGACTCTGCCACCAGTAACTACATCTTCCCACGCCCTAGTACCATCGATCGGTGTCGACATGGAGAAGGAGGAGTTCGACCTCGCTGCGCACTTGGTAGTGACAGCGTTGAAAGCCGAGAAGACTCCGGAAGAAGCCCCGGAAGACAAGAAGAAGAACCGTCTTCCCAGAGATTCCGCGTAGAGGAAGCGACCTCCTCGGACCCCTACGAGGTCGCCATGGTCCTTAGTACCGAACTAATGCTCCAGAAGAGCGAGGAAGCATTAGTCGACTCCGCTTCCCAGAAGACGCTTTCGTCTTCCGAAGCAGAAGCAGAAGCAGAAGCCGAGGAAGAAGTAGCAGCAGCGACAGCAGGGCCAGCGAAGAACGATGAGGAAAAAGCCATCTCAGTGTTACCCGAGGTGTTCACAGGGCTTCCTAGCTTATTAGAAGCCGCGTTAGGAGCTCCGGTAGGAGCAGATCAGGTAGAGATTACCTCCGAGAAATCAGAGTAGATAGTAACCACAATCGACGTTGACATTTCCAAACTTAGTAGGACCGAACATGCTATCTTAAGGGTGGTAGTTTTCAGTGTAAAATTAGTTAGGATACCATGTGGCAGCATAGATAGCGTAGGAACAGCAAAGTAGAGGGCTAAACCGGAAAAGAGAAACGGCTTGCATGTGGGGTGGCAGCCTGCTGACAAGCCCCATCTCTCCTTGGTGGTCGTCTCCTCTGTTTTTCTCGTGGTAGAAGGCATAAGTAAGATCGAAGAGTAAGATTTTGAGACACATGATATACATTACGCACAGTGCACACTACACTCGATGTTAGAGACATACGAATAGACTGGGATTATACCAGAGGGGTCTGCATGCTCGTTACCAGCAGTGGTTCAAAGATGTAGATAGAGATAGTGGACAGTTTAGGAACAGGGAACGGCATCCTCGTGCAGTCCTGTTGTCTAGACTGGTGTGTCGAGGAGTAGGCGCAGGAAGTAGAGGGAGTGAGCTTCCCAATGCCAATGTGACTTCTGTGGATTGCTGATTTGATTGCAGAAGCTTTGTCCATGTCTTCTGGGTGGTGGGTTTTCTTGGATTCACTCCCCATGGTGCATGGGAAGCGTTCTTCTTGAGTGACGGTAACTATCAGCAGTTGTGGAATTGCAGCTTGGCTCGTCCAGTGGAGCACTTAGGATCTACGTACGGACGGTCTTATGGATAAGGGCTCCCAGAAGACAGAGTAGTCGGAGCAGCGAAGAGAAGAAGAAGAAAGAAGTCTTCTTCCCACAACAGAAGACGACATCCTCAAGTAGAAGACGGTGCAACTGTACGCACGTTTGTTGTCTTCCTTCCCAAACTATTACAAGCAGGGATGGCTTGTTAGTTAGGATCCGGACTAGAAGCCTGTTGGAATCTTAATTTCTCCTTTTCATCTTGTTTTCTCTTGTTTGGATTTTCTCTTCTTCCTCATCTTCTCCCATCTTCCCCATCTTCTTACCTTCTTCTTGTGAGCTTCCGAGACTTCTATTGAGCTTCCGTGAAGGTGAATGTCGTTGTAGTGCTGCAGGAAGACCAGTTCCGTAGGTAGAAGCCTGGGAAGGCTACAGAAGGCATACACCCTGTGATTAATCTTACTCGTTGGAATGTGAGAGTGAGTAAGGTGTAACAACCGTTGCTAGTCGACTTTCGCGAAGCAAGAGCAGTCTTCTGGAGGTGTGAGAAGCCGAATTGAACCCCCAGAAGCCGAGAATTGCTTCGGGAAGACGGTACTGAGAAGACCGGAAGAAGTGACCTGGAAGCAAGAAGCGTCTTCCCGAGCTTCTCTGTGAATAGTTGTGTGATATTTTAGTTAGTAGTTGTTTGTTTAGGTCTAGAGCATCTTTTGGCGAGTCTGGAAGACGCGTGGTTTTGTGAGAAGACGGGATTTCTAGACAAAACCCGTGTGTTTGTGTGTTTGAACAGATCTTAGAACTTAGAGCAGCGTTACTTGTGCAAATCCTCTGTGAGAACGATATCTTGTATACTAAATGGGCAAAAGGAGTAATCCTACGACACTACATTCATATATGGTTTAAGAGTACAATATGTAGATTTGATCTTGAAAGAAAGTGTTGATACAGTTTGGAGCACTAGTATCCTCGATGACTGATACCAACCAGAATCGTTACATTTGCTATTTACAACTAGTACAATTAATGGAGGATTAACACGTCACTAAATTTCTCTTGGGTTTCCCTTGTACTCACCATATATACACATGACGAGGTGAAACTTCTCTTATCTGATTCTATATTTATTTCCTTGTCTACTCGTATTTTTTTCTGTGAATCTCTTTCTGGAGTTTTGATCTTTCTACATTAAATGTGTTGAGCTCAATACTTATCATCATTGAGTTCCTCAGAACTCAAAGACCACTCTTCTCTTTCCCTTATCCTTTTCTAAATTCTGGAGGCATATGGTATCTCGTTATGACTTTTGTCATCCTGATTTCATTTTCTTCTGGTAACTTATTCTATTATTTTGATAAATCCTTTGTCATTGCAGTTTAAACTCTAGTGTTTCGCATTCATATTCTGATTGGTTTGCAAATTTGGAAACTGAGATAAAAACTCAACGAAGTAATAAAACTGGCATCAGAAATCATTTATAAACTCATCTTATGAGTATTGATTGCGGAATAGTGATTTGAAATTTTACCTTTTGTAAATTTGTAACGCCACTAAGTCCTCTCTTGTTTTTCAGTGAAAGCACTTTCATAAAGAGGACTTCATTTTTATTTTTTATTGTTTTTAATTTAAAAATTTATTAGAAGCGGCTAAGGGGGCCACCCGTTGTCGTAAGGCGTGAATTGTGGTCTGGGAATACACGGGGTATCTAGCTGTGGAGAGATACAATAGGATCTACAACCTAACCGAAGAAAACTTACGCTCTCACTATCTAATCTATCAGTATTTTGTCTTGGTTACTGTCGATCTAACTTGACACATGTGCGTAGCACAAATGACTCAGAGCTCGATCCCATTCTAGGTAAAAGTAGGGCTCATACATGATACATGTCTGCTTTAGATCCCAAGCACTTTTCATACAATCTTTGATCGGTATCCACTTCACTACTTCTTCTCGACAAACTACATAAATGCTAGACTCAGGCCTTCTATTATTCGCTGATACGAGCTTCGCTCAAGAAGATGTCCACAGCAAAGGACAGCCAACTACACAAACTTCCCAACGATACAAGGCATATCGGCAGCAAACAACCAGAAACTCGGGGCGTGACACCGACGATAACAGTACCTCAGCTTCAGCAAGGCGTGGCACCTCCACTAAACATGATCGCCATGCCAATCTCACAATACAGCCTCCTTGTCATCCATACAACACCTCCAAGAAGCTCATCTCCAATCCTCAGGTCGCTTGTTCAAGATCATTCAAGAGATTTAAGCGAAATCTCTCTTCGTCTTCCTCCCGTCTCGCTGTAAATTGAACTTTGACAACCTCGTGCTCTCACCTCGATCATCCAATCGTGCTCAAACTTCACAGGAAATCCCCTCTGACTCTCCTCTACTACTGTATGGAATTCCAGCCTCAGATCTGAATCCAACTGTCCGCGATGGATCAAGCCACCCGCCTGTGCTAACCTATGAGCTTTACAGATCTCAATGGCTAAAATCCTAGATCTCCACACATTCTCTTACCCAATTGAGCTGAAATTTCATATGTGACTAGCTGATAGGGCACACTCTCATCCTAGAAAGTTTCACTCAGAGATCCAATCCCATGTGCACGGAGCAACTCAAGCTTTGAACCCAAAGAAAACGGATCTACACATATCTCTCAACTATAATAGCCAACTTCAATCGATCATTTCAGGGGCAAATCCAACCCAAATGTAGGATTGTTTTACATCAATGTAACCAGCACGGAGTAAACTACTCGATCCCCTTGACAGCTCCTAAAGATCAGCTCTCAAACTCTCGGATCACTCCAAAACGTGGCTCAGGATACCGATTTGACCCCCTGACTTTCAACGTCCATCACTCTCTCCTCAGAACTCCAAATCGACCGATCTTTGTCTCCAGAGTGTAGCCCGTCTTCAGAGCTTTCCAACAAGACCACTCGCTCCTCAAATGACCCCCGGGAAGACCTCCAAAACCCTAAAGCCGTCTGCAGATCTTGAATGGAGTTGATTGATCGAAAGTAGACCAATAAGAAATCAGATCTGGAAACCACTTTTGTCCTCTACTTGGTACCCTAGAACCACTATAACCCTAATACCCTCTCATGCCTTCAAGGCATCGGCCCTAACCTTAGGATAATTACACTCGTCAAACTATAGAGATCATACTTAACACTTAAGATTCAATACAAAGTCAAGATGACGACTTGGAACTAATCTACGATGAAAGGTACTACAAAAGAGAATGGAGAAGCCATCACTTGATTACAGTACTCCTCGCCAAAGTTCCTTGCGATCCACACACGATGATTGATCTTCCGTCGACAATGACATCGAACGTCCACCCAGACGTCGAAAGGGATGTTGGCTGGATAATTCAGGTCCATTCACCCCTCGTCAAAGTAAGATATACACTGTCAAGTCCCAGTTCTCCTCGTACGTGACAATTGGTAAGACCATCGGAGTAGGCGAGTCCATCATCCTCCCCATGAACTCTTCTCCAAAGTAAGTGACGAACCACTGTTGAAAGTGATCGCGGTGGATGTAGTGAAGCTTGATATGAAACGGGTTTGGAAATGGAAGATTCGGAACTCGATTTAGTCCTCCATCCATAAATGGAACTCTCGCAGTTCTTCACTTGTCACGTAAGATAATAAGATACACTCATGAAACTTCCCAAGAAAAATGCCTCACAAACCCCGACCCACTATCTTTTACCTAAGTTTGACAACAAGAGCCATTCACGCGAATGTTCACGGATCATTGAGTCAGCACATCTTGTTATCGTGCGATCTCACATCTAGATCTCCGTGAACCCGACACCTAATACGCTCTCATGCGAACTACACGAAAGGTTCGAGACACACAAAAGAAACACAACACACGTTTTGTACTGAATTTACATGTGAGACGTCTCACAACACGACATCCACCCCCTCTAAACCTGCTCATCCTCCGGCATGCGCCACAAACACTTACAAGTTATGGACGGCATCACACAACGTCTTCCTCGTCCTGAATGATGTCGTTGTTATCAGCATCCTCAAGAACTAAATCATCCTCGTCGTCGTCCAAGAGATCAAACTCCGCTCCGACTTCCTCTACGCTTATCTCTTCATCTCGCTTTTTGAAGAGTTTCACACGCTTTCCTACAATGAGAACTTTGAGCTTTGATCCATCAAACTCCCGAAGTGAATATGTAGCATTGTCATGTACAACAAGAACCACATATGGTCCAAACCACCGCTTAGAGAATTTTCTAAGCGCACTGTGTTGATTGTCCAAGCTACAATCATACACCAACACCCAATCGCCTTCCTTAATCTCTTTTGGCCGCAACCGATGACGCTCATCAAACCTGCCCTTGTTCTTCAATCGTGCCTTTCTCAACCTATCAACTGCAATCTCTATGTCCTCGAGTCTTCTTTCTAGTTGACGAATCTGAAGCGCAAGAAGATCCTCCTTAGACATATTATCCTCCCAAGGTAGAAAGCTCCAAGTAGGAATGTGCTCTTCGATGGACATGATAGGTTTTTGCCCTTGCATTAGCTCCGCTGGCATATACCCAGTCGTTGAACTATGTGTGCAGCGATCAGCCCATAAAGCAAAAGGTAAGAACCTCGGCCACTCCTTCACCCTTCCTCTACAAGCTTTCACAATGGCTTTAACAATAGGAGGATGACCTCGCTCACTCTTAGCATTCCCTTCTAGATTGTAGGCTGTAGTAAGAGCTAGTTTCAGCTCGCATCTCTCAAAGAACTTCTTAGCTTCGAGAGTATTCAACTCTCCACGATCTGCTGTAATCTTCCCAACACACCCGTACCTACAAATCACGTCCTCTAACAAGAATTTGCAAACTCCTTCAGTGGACTTTGTACGCAAAGCCCGTCCTTCCACTTGATTGGACAGATCCTCTCGTGCAAGAGCTAAATACCGCATTTGCCACATCTCCACTGGCATGATAACAAGATCTACTACCCATTTGTAATGGATTGCAAGCGGATATGTATGATGCAAACCGTCTCGATGTCTGATCTCTGAGTACATCTGACAAGTCTGACACGATTCTACAAACCTCACCACATCTCTGTACATGTTATGCCACCAGTACCTCTCCTTGAGCTTTGTGAAGGTTGCATAAATACCTCGATGTCCGGCCCATAAACTGTCATGGAACTCTCGAATAAGTTGCATCTGCATCTCTTTCTTGCACACAACTCTTTGTGGTAGATCAACATCTCGCTTAGATCGCTTTCACAAATAACCACCTTGTAGTAGGTAGTTGTAAGTCTTCCTCCTGATCTGTTTGAAATGTGTATCACTCCATTCATGGTACTTCAGCAACGTGTTAAGATAACGCCCAATATCTATCCATTCACCCTCGTACAACTCCTCTTCGAATGGTTTTGGATACAATGCTTCTCCCTTTTGCGCTCTAGAAAAGACGGTAGTGCCAACATCCTCTGTGTCCTCGATCATATCTTCCTCTCCTTCATACATTGCTCGAGACAACATGTCTGCTACTGGGTTATCCTTACCAGCGATGTGCTTGAATTCAGGATTCAATGATTTGATGTACGCTATCCACCTTAGCATAGCAATATCAGGAGTGTTACAATTCGTAATCATTCTCAGCAATGGCAAACAATCAGTCTCCACAACCACCGATGCTCCAATCAGATAGTCTTTCTCAACCTTCATAGTTGTAACCACCCCCCATAGTTCTCACTTCACTTGCGGATACTTCCTTTGTCGCTCACTCAACACCTTTGCGCCGAACCGCACAGCAAATCTGTTCCCTTCTTCATCATCTTGCCCCACAGCCCATCCAATTGCTATAGGGCTACTATCAACAGTCAGAACTACAGGTTTACCCCCTTCATAGCTGACCCTACGAAGTACAAGCGGGGAAGACAACAGTTCTTTTAGCCTTCGAACTGCCACTGAGTGCTTCTCGTCCCACTTAAACTTCTTGCCTTTCTGAAGCAAGCCGTACAAAGGATCAACAACATGTGCAAAGTGAGGAATCCAAACATGATAGAACACACAAGCTCCTAAGAACCTCCGTACTTCAGTTTGCGAACTACATGTGTCCTTCATCCGTTGGATGACATCCACCTTACTTGGATCAGGCCTACCACCAAACCATCCACACAAATGTCCCACAACCTCGCGCACTCCAAACGAGGACTTAGCTCCTGATAGTGTCAAGTGGACTTCCTCAAGTCATGATAATATCTTGTCAACATCTGCAATATGATCAGCAACAAACTTACGGCACCCCCTCTGATCTGTCGCTTCATCCTTCTCCTCCTCTAGACAACCCTTGATTGGAATATCATCCAAGAACGGCATTGTCTTCTCCGGAATAAAATCTCGTAAGATTTTATTCATTCCATTCATCATGTGCGCCACTGAGTTTGTAGCCCCTTGTGATAACGTATACATCCTTACCAGTCCCAACGGAGTTCTCATAGTGGTGACATCCCTGCTCCTTTCGGCAAGTTGAAATTTATCGTATCCGGAGTAGAGATCTCCTACGGAATAGATCGCTCTTCCAGCAAATGCTTCAGCAAACTCTCCTACAATCGGTCCTATCCCTGTATTCATGATAGTCACTTGGTTTACCGGCTGCATATCTTGAATGAAGCGTAACGCTCCACTCTTTTTCGGAACTGTAAACCAACGACTAGAATACGGTGCAAATGAAGGTTCGAGAATCTTCATCTGCATTTTCTCCTTCAGAAGCTCCATAAGCTTAGGTAGATGAGCCCTAGCTACATGGATTGGCCTCAAGTCCCAAGGTGCATGCGGCACTGTAAAGATAATCATTGGAGCTACTACGCTCGGATCCACGCATCCTATCTCCGAAGCTTCAAAAGAAAAAGCCTTTCCATGCTTACTCAACATCTCTTTGAACTCTCGCTCTTCAATAGGAAAGAGAAAATCTGCAGATCCTACCTTCAACTCCTTGAGTGTAGCCGCAGTAAACTTGTGACCCACTTGGCGAGGATCCCTTAAGCTCTTCTCCTTCGAAGCTTGCTGAACTTGGTGGTTGGAGTCATCGGGTAAAGGTTGAGCTACAGGCTTAACCTTTCTATCTACCGTTTTGTACTTGGTTTCAACCCTGACTTCTGGTTTCTGGAATGACTCTATGAGCTCTCTAGAATTTATTTCCACCAGTTGATCTTCACTTCTTTTTTCAATCTTGGTAAGTTCCTCCAAAGGATCCTCTAATCCCATCTCCATGTAAACACCCGCTATTCTATCCTCCTCGTCAAGTACACACACTCTTTTTAGATCTTTCTCAACTCTTTCCACAGCCTTCCACTCCCACTTCCGTAGATCAACAAGTTGCGTATATAAAGCAAATCCACTCTCAGAAAATCCCACAACTCCTGTACAAAAGACACTTCCCTTCACTGGCGAGAGTACCTCCTTTTGTGTTTCGGCATCACTATACCCTCGCTCTATAGTGACCCTATGCAAAAATCCTTAAACCCTTCAGTGACTTTAGGAAGAGAACCACTCCGCAAGTTCTCCCGATTGCGCTCATGGTTAGGAGGTACAGTCAGAAACTACACTGCTCTCTTACCGTCTTGATTTCTGATCCTAGCATATGCGGATCCATCATCCAGCACCTTGGTCTCCATCCTTACAGCCGTAATGTATGGCTGTCCAAGAATCACCGGATACGAAGTAGTGTCTTGAACAAAAAAGTTTTGCTCTATGACTACATCTCCAATCTTCACCCTTACATCCGGACAAGCACCGTAGAGTTCTCCCCGTGTGTTATTCGCTGTCCGGATCATCCAACCATGCTCTGTGTCAATGGGCCACTTCCCTCGCTTATAGACATCTTTAGATACGATGTTAATCGCTGATCCATGGTCAATGAGAGCAACCATCGGATCTACCAAATCTCTTATCTTCACCAAGGTCTCCGTAGTACCTCTAGCCCAATGTCCCCTAATATAGTAACTAGAAACATCTCCCTCATCTTCATCTACAGCAAATCAAACTTTATGGTTGGTGCAATATTCAGCTAGCTCTAGCTCCTCCTCCTTTGTTATTCTCGTGTCTAGAGCATTAGTCATAGCAGTCTCACTTGTCAACTGCCTCTTCCTCTTGATGGTATCAATAATGACATCATGGAACTCCTTCTTTGCTATTCCAAGGATCTCGCGTAAAGTAAACTCAATCTTCGCATTGAGCACTCTCTCTTCTAACACCCCTTTCAAATCTGTAGCTGTTTCAATATCTGACTGCAGCTTGTAGGTAGTAGGCTTACCTTTCTTACTCCTTTCTAACCTCTTTGTGATAGACGGTGAGACTTTCTCCATAGTCTCCTCTCACACCGGTGTTGTATCTAGCCGAGGTTTCTCACCTCGTAACTGCCTCTTAGGAGTACTTCTCTCCTCACTTGGACCAGCATCATCCCTCCTATGCTTCTCCTCCATGAGAGCCTCATGTTGACTCTTTGCCAAGTAGGCGTATACAGACATTGTATCTACTGGATCACTCCATCCAGTAGCACCTTTGATTGTCGTGGCCACCTTGAGTAACTCACCCCTTGTTGCTTTTTCTTTCTCCATTGTGGTCACAGCATGACTCCATATTTCACTCGCCTTTACTTCCTCTTCAAAAGTACTATCTCTATCTTTCACTACCTCAACCCCATAAGTAGCGGCTTGTACTGATATCTCGGCATGTTGTGAAAGATAATCCTCTAAAACTTGCCTCATCCCTTCTCTTCCAAAGTTAGTTTTGAGGATCTCACCTGTCTCCTTCAAGACAACCTTCCCCTCCTTCCAGTAGATCACTCCTTGCCGTAGGATGTCAGCAAAGTCTCCACATTCCTTCCGATGATGTTCAGTGCTATCGCACCAAATACATCTCTGCACATATCCTTGCTTTGGAGCGGGTTTGCTCTCAAGTACTCCCCCTTTCTCCTCTAGTCTTGCTAGCTTAATCTGCAAGTCTCTCATCCCTTTTACCAATTCCTCTATTGCATCTTTTTGAGGTGCAACCGTAGGGACAAGAACAAGAAACGAAATAGGAGGTACTTCTACCGTAGGTGCTTGTAGATTAGGCATTATTGATTGCCTACGATGTAGTACGATTGGCGGTGTTCTCACTTCTTGCTTTACCACCACCTTCTCTCTCCGATACTCTCGCTTCGCAAGTACACCCACTGCTTCAGAATCCTTCCTCCAATCGATCGTGAGTCCAGTATCTTCCATCCTATCTTCCAAAAGTAGTTCCAACTCCCTCTGTAGCTCATTGTTAGCTGCTTGCAGAAACAGCTCCACCTTGTCGTTCTCCAATGTGAGCTTCTTCATCCGAGACAACTGAAGGAATTGTCTCTCGAACTCCCTAAATAGCTCTGTAGCAACAAGCCCTTTATTGGGTTTGTTTACCCACTCCATGAATGACTTCTTAGTCACTCGATCTGCGTCTTCTAGAGAATATTCTTCTTTTAATTGAAAAGTAAATTCTTCCCATGTAGCGCCATGAGAGTGGATGATCTCCTTCACATGCTCTCGTATCTCTGGTACGACAGCAAGCTCAAATGTGTTGACCATCTCTCTCTCTGGCACTTTACTCAACTCCATCTCCCGAGAATAGTACTTAAGGTACTTGGAGATGTTCTTTCCATCAAACTGATCCAACGAACCCACAACAGACTGCAAAGCTCTAGTAGCCATTGCCTTCTTTCGTTCAGCGGCTTGTTGTTGTTGCATGATCAACGCGAATGCCTCAAGCAATCGCATGTCAGACCTTTTCAGTGGGTTCACCCTCGGAACTCTCTAGACGTAGAAGCCTCATCTATGAATTGAGATAGGCTCTCAGCATCCATGGTTGCAAGAAAATGTATCTCTCAACCCCAGACAATTCACGTCGAGTTCACCAACTGTCGTAAGGCGTGAATTGTGGTCTAGGAATACACGGGGTATCTAGCTGTGGAGAGATACAATAAGATCTACAACCTAACCGAAGAAAACTTACGCTCTGACTATCTAATCTATCAGTATTTTGTCTTGGTTACTGTCGATCTAACTTGACACATGTGCGTGGCACAAATGACTCGGAGCTCGATCCCATTCTAGGTAAAAGTAGGGCTCATACATGATACATGTCTGCTTTAGATCCCAAGCATTTCATACAATCTTTCATCGGTATCCGCTTCACTATTTCTTCTGGACAAACTACCTAAATGCTAGACTCAGGCCTTCTATTATTTGCTGATACGAGCTTTGCTTAGGAAGATGTCCACAGCAAAGGACAGCCAACTACACAAACTTCCCAACGATACAAGGCATATCGGCAGCAAACAACCAAAAACTCGGCTATAGATCATACTTAACACTTAAGATTCAATACAAAGTCAAGATGACGACTTGGAACCGATCTACGATGAAAGGTACTACAAAAGGGAATGGAGAGGCCATCACTTGATTACAGTACTCCTCGTCAAAGTTCCTTGCGATCCACACACGATGATTGATCTTCCACCGACAATGGCATCGAACGTCCACCCAGACGTTGAAAGGGATGTTGGCTGGATAATCCAGGTCCATTCACCCCTCGTCAAAGTAAGATATACATTGTCAAGTCCCAGTTCTCCCCATACGTGACAATTGGTAAGACCACCGGAGTAGGCGAGTCCATCATCCTCCCCATGAACTCTTCTCCAAAGTAAGCGACGAACCACTGTCGAAAGTGATTGCGGTGGATGCAGTGAAGCTTGATATGAAACAGGTTTGGAAATGAAAGATTCGGAACTCGATTTAGTCCTCCATCTATAAATGCAACTCTTGCAGTTCCTCACTTATCACGTAAGACACTAAGACACACTCATGAAACCTCCCAAGAAGAATGCCTCACAAACCTCGACCCACTATCTTATACCTAAGTTTGACAACAAGAGCCATTCACGCGAATGTTCACGGATCATTGAGTCAGCACATCTTGTTATCGTGCGATCTCACATCTAGATCTCCGTGAACGCGACACCTAATACGTTCTCATGCGAACTACACGAAAGGTTCGAGGCACACAAAAGAAACACAACACACGTTTTGTACTGAATTTTCATGTGAGACGTCTCACAACACGACACCGTACAAAGAGATGCCAATCTCCGGTCCGCTATTCTCCGCTACCATCCGGCTAGCCTTTAAGACATCCCACTTCGTCCGGCACCTCTTTCCCTGGCACGAGCCCGTGTCGCTCTTCTTCGCTCTGTGCACTCTCTTCTTGACCCGACAGTCGTTGAGGTTTCTAGAGCAAGCGCTGGTTCCATCGTCCGACTCTTGCAGTATAATCGAGCCGATCTTTGGATGGAGATTCTCCCGGTCTTGATGTCTTTCGTGATAATTTCTCCTTTCACTCTTCCATTTAGAACTAGCAGCGTGTTTAGCACTAGCGTCCCGTTTAGGTCTGACACGATTTGACACACTCGTGAGCATCCTCTTAATCTTGCGGAGGATTCTATTTGCAAGCCCCGAGGTAGGAAGTTATCTCTTCTTTTCAGCCCGTTCCAATCTGACGACTTTGTAATTTCTGTGATTGCAGTGAGATCCGAGAATCTGCGTCTACCGACCCTACCTCGCCTCGATAGTCTCGCTGCCCTTCTGCTCATCATTGCTTTGTTCTCTACTTCGAGCACATGGCTCCTTGCTGTGGTTCCTATCTGTCTGGTGCTTCTTTCGGCTTTGGCAGTGCTCTTTCCGACTTTGGCTGTGATTGCCAGGTTTGGTGATGTGCACTTTCCTCTTGTCTTTATTCATTGTCTGTGTGCGTAATCTTATAATGACATACATCGGGTAGAGTTGGAGTTTGTGATCAGGTCTGATCCTCCTCTTTCTCCTAACCGCCAGCCGCGTTGCACTTCTCCTAGCGTCAGCATAGCATTGGTCCAGGCATTTTTCTTCTCTTGGCTCGCGTTTTCTCTTAGATTGGTCCACAATGTTTTGACAACTTCCGTCATAATTCGAGCGGCGGAGCGATCTGTCTTGTGTATTCTAAAGATCTAGTCAGCTCTCTCCTTCCAAACAGCCTTAGTGTATTCCACGAGAATGTAGATCAAGCTAGAGTTGTGTTCTCTTATTTTTAGAGCCCTGTTCACAGTAGCCAGAAGCCCACTTCCTTTCACATAGCCCAATTGCATTTTGAGTTGTGAAGCTTATATCTCCCTCATCTACTTTTGTTCGTGGGGCAATCTCAGAACAGTGCTTGATCGTCTCTGACTCACTGCAACTCTTTTAACATCTCCCATCCCCGACCTTCATCTGTAAGCCAAGACAAGGGCTCTACTTAGTCTCCCTAACACTTCTCTGCTATCCCCCGACTCGTCTCCACCAGCCCCATCCCCTCAACTCCACCATCCTCTCCGAGCTCCTACGCGAGGCAAGCCCGATGTGAATCTCCGAGGACTGCATTTGTTTGCTGGCAGGAGGTTACTTAACGAGCAAGTTGACCAGAACAGCTGCAAATGCACATTCACTTGACTCTGCTGTGACGCATCCGGTTATCCGGGCAGGAGCTAATGATGCGTGTTAAAGCACTTGAGGATAGACTGGTTTCTAGTACACTCGATACACATATAGGAGCGATGATGCGTGTTAGGAGCGCTTGACATGAAGGAGACTATTTGCTATACAAGGACTGCCCGGAATGTACAATTTATTTTTCTTCTTTATTTATGACAATTTGATTCAAAAAATTTAGTATGCATGCAACATTAACTTCTGGCCGGGAAAAGTAACATAACAAGCAGATTCTCGGGATAAAAATTTAGGGCTTCCATTCCGACTTCAGCAACTTGTTAATCAATTTTATTGTAAATTAATTTTGCAAGTTGACTATATATACTCAATATGTATGATAATTTCTGTACACAGATACTGTAAGATATTGTTACTTCTTTCAGATGTTTACAAGGGGGACGAGAAATATATCAATTATCAAGAAAAATCTCTTAATATCAAGAAAATTTAAATGATATTACATAAGAGATATCTAACTCTATAATTTAAAAGTTATAGTTATCGATCTTTATAGTTATATTTGAGATAATTATCGACCTCTATAATGATAACTGATATAGTTATAGATGTCGATAACTATTTCAAATATAGTTATTGAGATCAATATTATCTTTTGATTTTTACTGATATCAAAAAATTTGTCCTGATATCAGTTTTTGATAACTGATATGCTTCCCACTCCATTTACAAGGTATATCTGGAGACTGGCTTCTTATCACGCTGGCCATACTTCATGTCTAATGAAATCTATTTTTACAACTACTGAAGTTTGCCCGGTGACAGTTGTGCTAGTTAACAGGATCTACGTCAAGAACATAATCAAAACACGGTTCTTCATAAAATAAATATATCATTATTTTTCAAAAGATTTAGAGAGATATTTTTAATATTAAATTAAAGGTAAGATTTAAGTGCTATAAGATGAGATCTGACTTCTTCTCAACAAATGTATCCCATTTAAAAAATAAAAGAACACTCTAAAACATGAAATGAACTGAGCTCATGTGATTATCACGTTTTACGTTATTACATTAATAAGATCATCACGCAAGCCATATTTGTACAACTGGACTTTTTCCTTGCGGTGATGTACTAGCTTTGCATTCTATATGCAGACAGCATTGTACAGAAATAATTATATCATTCGAAATAAAATGGTCCCATTCGAAGTTGAGGAAACATTTCGTACTTTATATTGAGGACTACGGTACGTTCGCCTTGACCAACTGAAGTGAACACTGGTTTGCACTAAATTTTGTGTGAGCTTTTCTATCCTTCCAATGTTTCTCCAAGTGTTCACCATAGCCAAATTACGAGTGAGCATTCTACCAGGAAAAACCTTCCAGTTTGTAGACATTCGTATCTCTTTGGTCAACCATGAAAAATGAATTTTGCTATAAGTATCTCAGCAGACGAGTTGTGTTGTTTCTTATTTTTATCACTGGATATCAAAAAATATTTTGCACACTCAACGAGATTGTTAATTGTTAATTGAGCTTACATCCTGTGAAATTTCTCTATGTGGTAAATAACCATATGTTCTTATTTTCTACACTTAGGAATCCTCGTTGAGCGTGTTCTTCCTCTATCTCATAAACATAACCATGCATTTAATATCAGTATGTTTCAATTTCATGCGGATAATATTAACACTCAATGAGGTTGTTGAGTATTCTTGATATAAAAAAGAAAATGTTAATATGGATATTACTTCACTTCCTCTATGATCGAGTACAAGCTTCTTTCACTTTGAACTTTTTTTCTTACAGGTCTATACAAATATCATATTTCAAGGAATACTACTGCCAACCTCTTTACTTTGAAATTTTGATTTCTTTGTCGCCTGATCTCATGCATCGGCCTTGTTATTAAATGATAAATGATATATCTTGTCCGTTTATCCCTTCAAGGGGCATTGGACTGTCCTTTGTGGGTAACCACAGCGTACCCGGATAGTTTTACACGACAGCGACTTTGTTACATCTTCAATCGAGAGCAGGAGGGTTTGAACCCAGATCTTTCGCTTAGAGACCTGGGACTCAACCATATCAGCTATCGATCTTCGGTTTAAGACAACGTTGACCTGATCACTCTAGCAAAGTCTCTCGTAATTTGTGTAAAAAATGGAAGCAAGTGAAACTGAATTCCGTCATGGAACTTAGAAAGATGGGAGGGAGGAGCAAAGTACGAGTCAATATAACTCTGAAGTGAGGAAGTAAAGAAGTAAAATCACTAACCATTCTCATTCGTTGTTCTCCTTTTTTTCTCTTAAAACCTTGACTACTACTGGTAAATAAATTAAAAAAGAAAGAGCTCTTTAGAGTAAGCTAGACCTTACTTCTGTTACTGTAGCTTGATATTCCTAAGCTTCATTTGTTTTCGTTCCTATTAAACCCCTGGTGCGGGTACAAAGTCTCTTGCTTAGCAGTAGTGTCTCAGCTGAGGGTTTAGATTTCTGAAAGCGCTAGTCGGGCAGATCGACTTATAATTCTGCGTTTGATTATATTTTTCTTGTATGAGTTAAGTTTCTATTATTCTTTGGTTCAAAAGATAAGTGTGGACATAAATGGAACCCTGATGCTCCGGCGAGTTGCTAAAATGCCACGTGGATCTTTATCTTAGTGACAGGTATTACACCCACACGAGGTGTTTTAATAACCTTCACCTGGAAGTATCCTACTGTAACTGATACGTGTCTGAATATATGATTCAACAGTTTACGCAACAGTTTCCGGCAAGAAGAGCTCTGATGCTGATGATAGCTAATGAATGTGGGACGCAAAAGCTCATATGCAACGCCATAAGACCGTCGCAGACCACTTACACCGAGTTCTATGATTGGGAAGGGCCAACAAATTTTCTAGCGAAGTATCTGATGTATGAATCTCTGGCGGATCCGTTAATGTGGCCATCCCACATACCATCTCCCTACTCCGTTCTTGAGGTGCCTTCCCCGCTTGAACTGGTCACCGAACTTGAATAACGAAATTTTGGTTTTCTTTACTGTATATGATACACAAAGGTATTTGTTTGAATGAAAGCTCATAAACTGACTTCAGCACCACCTGATCGTTTACAAGAGACGGTTATAACTTCTCGTCGGTATGTTTACTGCTGCAGTGGTCTCGTGGAGACTGCTTCGACTTTTCCGTGACGTTGACGTCACTCCTGATTGGAGCAGGATACGACGCGTTGTGTTTGGTGGGACTTGCTCCGTTACTTGTCAGCACCAACAATCAGGTTATGATGGTTTCCTGGGGTCCTTCTGATATGGATTCTGATAGCATTATCATTTAAAAGAATCAAGTCCAAAATACATCTATCACTAGGGTATTGATTTAGCAATTTCTTGCTTCACAACTTGGTGATATCTAGATACAAGAGATGGTTGGACATCTTCCAAGACGAGTTGTCAAGAGAAAATAGCGGTTGGGCCATCAAATTAATTTTACAGCTTTACTTTATCAATGTTTCTTTAACTAGCGTATTACAATGTACAAGTACGCAATGAGCACTATGATTAATACCTATCAAACATAAAGTAATGCTGTGATATTAAAATTTGAGAACGATTATAAAAAGTGAAGTACGGTATCAGTTATTAAGAAATGATATTAAACCTGAAACCAAGACGAGGTCACTGATTGCACGTTCATCTCTGTCACTAGTGGACCATTCTCTTGTGATCGATATCATTCCAGCACTCGAGGTTATAAAATTACTTAAATTTCGTCAACTTTTAGAGCTCACATCATATTTCTTGGTGTTCTACATCTTCATTGACCTCTTGAGCATTTTCAGATCAAAATCACATTTAAGATTTCGAGAGTGAAAGAGTTAACTTATCACATGAATCAAACTATTGTGGATTAGTATATTACAATAGTGACGGCCCAATGTTACCATCATATTAATACTTAGATGTTTTCAGTAAAACTTTTCATTTTCTTTTAAATACCATAACCATTATTGGATATTGAATATTAAAAACTTTGTAATTTTTCATATTTTTAATACCTTTATTTATATTGGTTTCAAATAATATCGCAATGACAGAAAATATCAGGCTCGGAAATCTCCAAGGTTCTTAGTCTTGATCCATGAAGATGAGTGTTTTAACGATATCAGATAAAAAGATTTCTTTTATTTGATCATTTATTTTTCTACTTAATATCAGGAATTTTTTTGCACATTTATCTTGGTCAACAAATGTTGAGAGCACATTCAGCAACCGTCATTGAGTGTGAGATTCTCACATCAAGTGAACCCCGCTGTGGGTTAAAAACAGGAAAAGGAACAACGTGATTGATCAGGAAATGATATAGCTTGATATCATCAATTTTCTATATAGTTTCAAGAGAGAAAATGGATTTTTAGTAGTGTAATTGGGGTTGCTAACCACTTTTATAGTAATCTAACACTGATTTCTATAATGGAGGATACAAAGAGAAGAACATCAAGGAGATCAGCATATTTTCCGGTATTTCGGAAGGAAATGTCATTAATGGTTGACTACAAATTGGAAAGTGTTGATATTTGTAGTAGATATTGCAGCTCGATTACTATCCCTAATAAGGATATCGAAGTTGATATTTATTGTAAGAATACAGTAGATATAGTAGTCAATCATCCTCTGCATGGTTTTACATAAGCAAGGTTGCAAGTTAAAAGAGAAGTACGACTGTCAATATAAATAGAAGACACGGAATTTAGAACATTATATAGTCCTGAGAACGATACTTAAGCATTATAGTATACTGCGGATGTTTTCTTGCAAGCTGAAACAAGGTTTATGACATACCAAAATTCAAGTGGTAGAACAAAATTTCCAGAAATTTGAACATTTCAATTACCTCAGATTTCGTATCAGCCCATGATCTATAATAAACTCATATAACTCAAAACTAAATAAAATAGAACTTGAAGCAAAAGACATAATTAACCGGCGAAGTGCAAATGTGATGTCGGTGATCCAAAAGTCACCATCTAAGTGAAAATTATGACAAACGATGAAAAGGATGCCGGTAACCATCCTTAAAAAAAATAAGAAAGTGATGTAGAGCCGACGACTATCTCAAAGATTAGAGGCACCAAAGGGAAAAGACGATCCAGTGGACGTAGTCTAATCTGGATCGTTGTCCAAGTGAGATAATGTGATCAGCGATCAAAAAGAGCATAGACATCCACCTGTATAAAGAGAAAAAAGTGATATGTAGCAACCTGTAATAGTTTTGTACAAACTCAGTCGTTATAGCAGATCTGCTACTGAGAAGAAATCATTAGGACTCCGTATGCTTCATCCCTATGAATATTTGATGAAGCTTTATGCAGAGATTAGTGACTTCTTGTGAATCCTTGTACAAGAAAAACTTCAGAAGATACTAAGACATGTAATTTAGATCAAGAGGTAGACCTGAAGCAATGTCGAGCAATGGTTTGTCTACGTCGGGTTTAACCCAATGACTCTATGTATTAATTCTTGGAATGAATAATATCAAAGTCTCAATGCCTAGAACTTGCTTGATGAAGTAGAAGCATCTTTCAACAATCAAGAATCACTCACATCATACACATAAAGTTTTGCATATTTTAATAGGAGAGAAGCTTCACGGCCGATGGACCATGAAATTTAAATCACAGAGCTCTTGGGAGCACCTAAGGGAATGACTGAGAGAGTCTCAGTCATCCATAGCTAATACAATCTAGGGAACTTGATCTAACATGAATATGCATCCAAAGTGTAGTTTCGACATGAAGACAGAAGAAAACAAAAAAATAGAGTAAGGAGAAAAATCTGATATAGTTATTGATGGATACCTTACTTGAGATAAAAAAAAAATTAATCTTCATCTTTTAATCTTGGAATGGACTAATTTTTATAGTATTTCTTTGTTTGCAGAAAATCAACTAGATAAAAACTGACATAAGAAATTCAAAACAAAATATGTGACTAGACATGAACACATCTCAGTTTAGTTTTAGATATCTAAACTGAGATGTGTTCATGCTTGCTATGAGATTCCGCTTTCTGCTGCGTCTTTAGACAAGTGTCATGTAAAAAGAGAATTTAACTAAACGTACATGCATGCTCTAAACATTTAATCCATAAACAAAAAGAGTTTAAATGTATTTTTCAAAAAATAAATACGATCTAACTGAACTCATATAATTATTTAAAAAATGAATAAATTTAATATTTAACCTTTCTAGATAAAAAAATTAAAAATTAAATTTAACTATTTATACATAATTCTCCTCTTCCGAACTTGGAAGAGGTGAATATGCATGCTCCTCAGAATGAAAAGCGTCGAACAAAGAGCTCATGGTGAAATATGATAGATCTCCATTCCGAAAAGTGATGGTCCCTTTTTTATATTTGTCTGGAATAGGCACAATATAGGGGGTACAGAAAAGATCTAAATGTGCAAAAGGACGAATGACCTAAAAATATATATTTTAAGGTTTAGGGTCAAAAACACCTAAACTTAATTTGATTTTGACAGACAACTGCCTTGACCACCGTCATCGATAGCAGTTCAAGAGCTTTTGTATGAGACTATTTTGATCCTATGGGGTCTTCATATTGTATTACTTTATTTAGTAATCCCTTTGATTAACTAAGTATCCCAAAGGTAGCATCCTTGGTCTTCAGAGTAGAGCCGTAAACCTATGAGAGCCCACGCCTCTACTTTTAAGGCTGGTGTATCTGATAAGATCCTTGGGTCTAAAGAGAAGAGGATCCTCCTGTATTTAATTAACCTTGTCACAACTTGTTAATGCACAGCCTATTGGTTTAATGCGTTCGTATGATGATTTTGAAATTAGATTGTCCTTTTAAAATAAGGATTCTATTTTAAAAGATCATGAGAAGGTATCTCAGGATGTCTATAACCCGGGAAGGGAATGTTGGTCTTTCCTTGAGCGAGGAAAGGAATTCCCTCGACTTTGATGTCTGATCTTTTTGTTAATCAGAGAAATGAATCTTCTTGACCTTGGTGGTGGTCCTCTCCTTAATCCAGGAAAGAAACCCCCTTGACCCCGATGCTTGACCTTTCCCCAATCTGAAAAAGTAATCTCCTCTGTGTCTTGTGTGTAACCCCTTTGGTCTTGGCGTCTGGCCTTTCCCTAATCTGAGAAAGGAATCTCCTTAGTCTTGGTGCTTGGTCTTTCCTTAATCCGGGAAAGGAATCTCTCGACCTTGGTTTTTTACCCTTCCTGAATTTGGGAAAAAAATCTTTTCGTAGATTTTGTCCAGCGGGTCTGTCGACACTTTACCCTTTTTCCAAATTTTCTGATATCGTGCTGTCGACCAAGGAATGAGATGAATTACTTTATTATCCTAATTTAATACCTCATATATTTAATTTTGCTTATTCAAAATATCTGTTCTGACAATTACACTTAACAAATGATTGTTTTAAGCCGTTTCATGGTTGGTATTTCTATGGATTGAGCCCCCTAATGGGAATGACACCAACGACCAGATCAGAGATTGGGACCGCCCAAGAGAAAAAATTACTCAAAGGGTGTTATATGTTGCCGGCAAAAAACAATAAAGATAAGTTGGACAACCTAGCTACATTTCCATGGGGCGTTAGTGTTTCGATGAGAGCATCAACAACCAGCAACCTTAAATTGATGTCGATGATCGATAAATTCTTTATCACTGTCAGATCTAGATCTATAGAGTTAAGGGATGCTTGGCTGCTCGTGGTTTGAGGTAACAACCTTTCTTAAAAGCACTTACAGTCGATAAACTTTCTTGAGTTTTCTTTATACAATTACAGAAAATAATCTTGACTCGTTATCTGGTTTTAAACCAAAACAAGTTATTTTAACAAAATATCTGAAATTTGAGAGGCTTGGACCGATATCTCATTGAAGTTTCATTGCCCAAAATTTCATGTGGAAAGTACATGAACCTTGAGTTTTTCTGCATTCGATAACAATGTTTCGTAATTCAAGTTGCAAGAGGTGTTTCTTTTGAACAATTTGTAAACTTTTAGAAAAAATTTAAAATTTTGTTGCTTTGCAATCTGGAGGTGGGTGTCGGCTATGTAAGGCTAGAGCCACTCCTAGCAATTAGAACACACCAAAAGCATCTAGGGATAAATAATGCCTAACCACCTCCTTCTCCAAGAGACTTTCATGATAGTAAGATATTCATCATTATAGATTAAAGTAGAGGATGTCTTTAGAGTTCACCTATGCCAATTAAAATCTTATTACAAAGAAGTCTTCAAATAACTTATAATAATCAGTTGTTGTATGTTATTCCATCTATGGTGTGAAGATTCCTTTTAAGTTGATGCAAGTGAAGCTTAATGAGTTGATGTGCTCAAATCTAGCTTTAAACCATATTTATTTAAGGTATGTAGTTTGCTGGTGAACATTTTTGCGTGTTCATGCTACCTAGTCGTTCTTAATAGTTTAGAGTGAAAAAATATCCAAACTGATGGTCTCTTTTGATATCATTGTGGTCTAAAACCGAAGAGTTTATATGATTGATGGACAAAAATGATATTTTTTCCACCAAATGCTAGTGTATTTTTGATTCCATGAACACTTTATCTTTGTCATCTGTAATAATCAATTAAACTAGAGAGATTTCATCTTCAAATATAAAAAATCCATAGGAGGTGCTGTAAACTCTATGATTTCAAGTCGAACTTTGAGGAAACTTTTCCATCGAGAAATACAATCAAACCTTATCTTATTATATTAAAGTAGCTGTTGTCGTCCCTCTTATAATGTATGGTCTTTTATACATTAGGATAAGAGAAAATACTTGGAGAGGTTGGAATAATTTATGAAAGGGTTCATTAAGACTTGAACTAACCATTTTGCATGACGACATTTGATTTGTGTACTTGGATCAATTACTCGAAGATTTCCACTAATATATTCTGTCGTAAGGATATTACAAGCTCAATGCAAAAAATATTTGTTATGTCCTTTCATATCTATTATTTGGTTAGTTTGAAAAATGTTCCATAACGAAACTTAGATCTTTTGAAGAGTCCTTTGCGGTGGATGTACTTGTGGGGCTGCAAATCAAATTTTATAAGTAATATAGGATTTTGCAGCAGTTACTCTATCTAAGATAGACAAGTTTTTCATTTTTCATCTCCAAGCAATAGTAGCTAGTCCATTCAATACAACATTCCATGTATCATCTGGGTCATATTGCTTAATCATAATTCCCATAAGTTTCTCAACTTCACCTTTTGATAACCGTTTGTATAGACAATCATTCGTTTTAAGGTTCGAGTTATCGGAGCCAAGCGCTATTATTCTCGACTTATATATATTCGTTTTCAGTTTTGATACTAGTTCAAAATCATCAAATGTAGATGGGATGATTTTGATATCATCTAGGTTCTCTAGATAACATGCTGTATTGTTCGTATATCTAGTACAGAAAGGTAGGTCAAGTGTGACAACTTTATGCCTAAATAGAACTTGTAATATTACATGCTAAAGGTTTCATAACAAAATAAAGAGAAAAAGAAGCTCATGGAAAACCTTTTCTTATATCGCTTTGAACGTCAAACACCCAGTAACCACAACTCTAGAGCATGAATTTGAGTGATGCACCTCGAATCATTGTAAGAAGTTATGTCCAAAGTTCATTTGGAGGAGACATTCTTCAAGAAAGACCTATCAATTGAGTCAATTATTTTCTCAATATCTACTAAGAAAGCTCATCCTTGTTGTGTCAAGAAGGTTCACTCCCCTAATCTTTTGAAACAAATGAGTCCAAAAGCAAATTTTTTTTATCATCAAGAGATAGAATACATCCATTTCATCACCATAGATGTCGTAACTATTGAGCAACCATGACGTGGTTCGAGAACTTGTTCACGATGCAATCCAAACATTCTGCGGAGAGCAAACACAACTTAACTATTGAGCAACCATGACTCGGTTCGAGAACTTGTTCACGATGCAGTCCAAACATTCCGCGGAGAGCAAACACAACTTATCAATGATCTCATTCACATAGTTCACAATTTTGATTTTCCAAATCAACACGATGGTCAAAAACTACAAGTTGATATATCTTTATCTCCTCCTCTAGATTCTCCATCTCTTCTGAAATTTTAATTATTTTAGCAAAACTTTAAAAGTCAAGAGATTCTTTTTTCTTTTTGATTTTTTATATATTTAGCAAAAATATTATTTAAATTACCATATCAATGATAAAAAGACATAAAATTTGAAAAGAACATGATTTTTATTTTAGAATCTAGACTTTTATCTCAAAAAGATCTCATTACTTTAATATAAACTGGATTTTTTTAAATTATATATTGCTGTTACAAAATATTAATGAAAATATGATACTTCATATTACTCAAACAAAGTTTTCTGTTAACAATAGAATATCATTTATTTGAAAATTTAAAAAATAGAGCATAAGTATAAATTTTAAAAGATGATTTTATTAATCATCAGAGGCACATGGTTTTGGACTTCTACACTAAGTGATCTCTCATGGTTGTGTGTGTTTTGCAAATTTTCCTCAACATCGAGAATGATATTGATATTGAAATTTATGTATCATTGCGATGCAAAATCTGTTTGGTCTTCATGGATATATCCAAAATTATAGTATTCGTTTAGTTGACACTTTTACAATGATCTTGTAGTATGTGTATAGTAGAGTAATGGAAGAATAGTTGTTCAGCTTATTTTCCTCACCTGTTTTTCAAGAGTATGAGTGGTTGTCAATAAACAAACATGATATGTTAATATTTATAAACAATAATCGACTTTGGTTACTATCATGTTTATAATAATTGAAGTTTGATTATATTATCTTCCATTACCATGTGTTATATAATAATCATTCTCGATTATTACAATGGTTATATTGATCAAACTTTGATATCTATAAACATTATAATAATCGATCTCGATTACTACAATGTTTTTGATTTCTATCTTATATTATAGAAGTTAGAGTTTTGATAATTACGAAGATGTTAGCAATCCTTAATGCATTACTCACAAAAGTTTTTTTGAGGACAAGTAAAATATCAATTATTAAGAGAGATCTACTGATATCAGTAAAAATCAAAATATAAATATTGAGTTCATTAACTTTAAAGAAGATAAATATCAAACGTGATAACTATATTTCAGATCGATAACTATAATATATATAGTTACAGATGTCAATAACTATCTGAAATATAGTTATAGAGGTGGATATCTATCTCTTGATATCAATAATAATTTCATGATATCAGGAGATTTTTTCTGATATCAATTCTTGATAAATGATATCTTTCTCATTCTCCTTTCTTTCTCTTTGAGTAAATTTCTGATATCATGAAAGAACTTATTGATATCAGCATATCATTCACGTAATATTGATACGATACGATGATGAACTCGACGTGAAGGTCTGAGGTGGAGATTTCTCTTGTGTCTTGATGACAAGACTGAGTTATTCTGCAGTCTTTCTTAGTCCAACAAGACTGAGTTATTTCTTTGAGCTTCAGATGAAAAGCTGCAAGAGAAGTTGGAGATACTCCTAGAGGACAAAGAGAAACAATCTAAAATTGGCAATTTCTGACTTGTGTCTTCTTCTTGTCCTCTGATGGGATTGGGATAAAATGATTTTGATTATTCGGAGGAGGGACTAATGTAAGGATGTATGGTATGGAGATCTAGGGTAGCTTCCATTAGGCAAGTACGTCACTTATGTCATTCCAAATACAAAGCTCTTGAAAATTCCGAATCTATTCTATCGAGAGAAGACACGTCTTCTACAAAATGCTATTCATTTCTTTGGCACAAAAAGCAAACATGTTGAACATCGATGCTAAAGCATTGCCTGCTACAATAATAAAATATTCTAAAACACAACATATCTCTTGCACGTTGAAGATTTTTTCCAAACACTTTTAATATTGTACAAACATGTTGGTCATCAAATGTTAAATAAGACTATGTATCGTCTAATGACACATTCAACCGTCTAAAAATATAAAACGATGTAACGTACAAACAAATGACGACACGACATGACGTCTAGCTAAAACCAAGAAATGATGCCACGTCTACTGATACAATTTAGATCGTGTAACTTCTTATTCAATGATCATGACGATACAACGTCCACTCCCACGTCTAGCTAAAACCAAGACGATATGCAGTCCTCCAAGACAACAGAGATGATACAATGTCTAATGCAACAATCCAGATGATAACACGCCTACTTCTACAATCAAGACGATGTTATGTCAAATCACAACGACAAAGACGACATTACGTTAAACTAATACAATAGAGGCAATACCTTGTCCGTCTCAATGTCAAATCTCAACGACATTACGTTCAAGTATTAGAATAGAGGCATCATGTTTATGCTCTTTACTACTCAAGAAATAATCTAAAGCTACTGTTACCATCCTCCTAGGCGTAGTGGAACATACGGCGCTTCAAGCAATGATCGAAAGCTAAAGATCACTTTCCTATGATAGCCCGATGAAATTCTGTGGGCTGATCAGACTGTCCGGATGTTCCACTCGGTCCCGTCCGTGATATTCGAACTGCATAGAGCTCTTCCCTGATACAAGGTATCCTTTGTGGTTGCGTTCCTCTGTCCGTTCATTGAGTCGGGGAGGGCTACAGTTCTCCTAGCACCCAGAGTTTGGATTCCTTGATGGGAGTGGTTGGTCGTGAATACTTCAAACCAGACTGTTCGGGCATAGTCACTCTCCTGAATCCCATCCAATGAAGTTTCGGGCAGTGCTCAATCCGCCTCCCGTGGGTTGAAGTTCGGATGATAAGAAATCTAGCCTTCCCCCTTATAGTTATCGCTTGCGGTTTCTATGAACCCCTTCAGCGATCTGCCTTATTGTACTTTCTCCACCTGAGAACTGAGCAAAACTTCAAAGAGTTCCCGTGGGCGTTGAAGAGAAGATCCCTTGGCTTCCCGAATAGCATCAAAAGGTCAGGCGCAGGCAAAATTCATATTGTGGCCCAGCTGGTGGTAGTCCGATAGCTACCTACTGGTACGAGAAATGCCCCCGTGCTATCCTGAGTGTGTGTAGCCTGAGTGCCCCCAGCTACGCCTAGAGTTTCTACCGTAAGTATTTTGAGGGTAAATCCACCCTCGTTGTGGAACTCCAGTTTCGACCGCTTTACGTCCTCGAGGTCCTTCAAGACGATGCTACTGCTCTAGCCGCTATATCCAGGCTTCTCCACCGATCGCTCGTAAGGTTGCGCCTAAGATTGTTCCGACCTATCTCTATGTTGTTAGTGTTTCCATCGTTCGAGCTACAACCCTCCTCCTTAACTCCTCGTCTATTCACCCTTTCAGACTCTTCCTTGCGGACTTATCTATAGTTGGATCTCCTGCACATTGCTCACAATCGGGACCTATTTGTCACACACTTTCACTGGTTTTTCTAGAATTTTGGGCACGGTGTCCATTCAGCCGGAAGAACTCGGTCTGCAACACTGGATGGTCCCTTCTTGTGCTATGCTTCGACCTGTAGAAAACTAAGGTAACTTACTCTAAGACTCTTAGCTGGTAAGCATACACAAAATGTGTGAGAGAGGAAGAGAGAGAGAGAGCTGAATACTCCAAGCCAAAGGTAAAGTCTGAATAATGAATAATGATGAGAGGACCAGGTGGGTCCTCTTGATATACAAAGAGAAAGAGTAAAGGGTCGAGGAGTGTCATCCCCTTGTGTCTTTTCACAATATCCATTTAAGGATAGTTACTGTTCACACAATATTCTATCACTCTCACTTAGTGACTAGTCCTTAACAATCCGAGTTTTGGTAATCAGTATTCTACTTTAAGAGTTGGTAAACTCTTAGTAAGAATATCAGCTACCATGTCAGCTGTTGGACAATACTGAACTAACACTGTTTTGAGAGTGACTTGATCCTTTATGAAGTGATATTGGATATCAATGTGCTTTGTCTTTTGTGCCTTGTCCTTATCATGAAATTTAGTTGTGTCAACTAGAGCAATAGCACTTTGATTATCACAAAATAAGATCGTTGGTTGTTCATCCTTCAGTCCAATATATGTGAGTAGTTGTCGTAGCCAGATCGCTTCTGAAGAACATGTGCTTAATGCTACGTACTCAGCTTCTGTACTTGACAACGTCACAGATTGTTGTCGCTTGGATGACCAACTGATCGCTTCTTGGGAAAAAATGAAACAACTTCTAGAAGTAGAATGTCGCGATTCAACATCATCTCCCCAGTCAGCATTACAATATCCGAAAAGGGAGCGTGGATTAAGAGAATATCTATACTCAAGGTAATAGTCCAAAGTGCCTTTGATGTATCTGAAAGCTCTCTTCATTCCAATGATGTGAGTTGGACCTGGACTTGCCATATGCTGAGATAATGAGCTTATGATATAGGACAAGTCAAGCCTTGTACATACAGCTGCCCATTTGATGGATTCGGCTGCGCTTTGATATGGATAGTTGGCGCATAAAGCCGTCTCCTCCTCATTGGTGGGAGGATCATGAGCAGGAAGTTTCTCACTTGGGTCATAGGAGTATTGACAAGTTTACAGTTCTTTAGACCGAATTGAAATAGCTTTTGAGTGAGGTATAGAGATTGACTGAGTCTTATCCATCCTATTGATCTGTCCTTGTTTATCTCTATGCTCAAACAATGATGTACTTCTCCAATGTTGCTCATCTAGAATCTAGAACTGAGTTGTCTTTTTATTTTGATCATCAACTCCATGCTACAGCTTGCTATGATGATATAGTCAACATACAATTGCCCTGATGTAATGTCGCGCCCCTCATTCTCAAGATCGGGTGCAGACGCGAACAACAGAACCCTAGCGGACTTGCGCTGGGTTTATTAGTGAACGCTGCGAGTAAGACTTAACGGCTTGGTCGAGAAGTCGAGATCAGATGAACCCTAAGTGGTTCTCTGAACCAAGGTTGGAACCTTGGGTTAGGACATAAGGGCCTACCCCAAGAGGACCCTAGACGAACGCTGACCTTAGGGGGCGAGTCTGGGAACGGGCTGAAACATGAGTCTCAGACATAGGTCTGAGACGTGAGACCGAGACATGGGTCCGAGACGCAAACGAACCACAGGGTTCGACCCTGGGTTTGGACCACATGTTTCTGAAAAATGGCTAAGTGTTGGAGCTCCAACGACGTTTTAGATCGTGGACGGAGCTCCACATAAGATCTCGAGACGAGTCGGGAGCCTAGACCCAGACGGACATCACGGGCGGTTGGGCCGCTAGGTGTGCTGGAGGTACCGTTTAGGACCCTGGACTTTATGGGAAGTTCGCCCCAAGTCATATTATGACTTGCTCATGTTTGGGACCGACCTAGGCGGGTCTAGGTCGGGACTTAGGAACAGTTGAGCTTGATGAATAGGGAGACGGTCCGGCTCCGGTCCGGACCAATCAGAACTAAGGTAAGTGGTGCATGGACGCTAACTTGTGATTGTGTTTGCAAGTTAGCGGTGTAAAGTTTACGACCTACTGAGCAAGTGCTTCCGCTGGCGCAACAAGGCAGTAGGTGCGTGAAATGTAAGTAGTAAACATTCCCATCGGCACCAGACTTGGTAAACCCGAGGGATATGAGAAAATCATCGATTATTAGATACCATTCCCATGAGGACTGTTTTAGTCCGTAGTAATCTGCACACTTGTCCTTTTATCGGTACAGTGACTCCTTCCAGAACATTCATGTATATCTCCTCATTGAGTGTTCCATTCAGGAAAGATGTCTTAATATCCATCTGGTGCACATGTAAATTATGTTGTGCAGATATAGCTCGAATCAGACGTACAGACTGAACTCTTATCACTGGAGAAAAAGTGTCAGTGTAATCGAAGCCGTAGATTTGAGTGAATCCATGAGCCACCAGACGTGCTTTGTATCGAGAGATGGAACCATCGGAGTTTAACTTTAGCTTAAACGTCCACTTGTTGGTGATGGGACGTCTGTCATGGGGTAGGTCAGTGAACATCCATGTTTCGTTAACTTGATGTGATTCCAGTTCCTCGTGTATGGCTTTTTTCCACTGTTCTACGTTGGGGGAAGAAAGTGCATCTCTATAGGACACAGGCTCCATGGAGACTGATGAGAGTGTTATCATTAATGCGCCCTTCTATTTCCTCAGTTTTCTTGGTTTTGGAGGAGCAATGGGGTTTCGTAACCTTCAACAATGTCACGCCTTGGAGGTACTGATTGTCTTGTTGATCGTCTCAACACTGGAGGAACGGGAATACTTGTGGGTGAAGGAATCTCCTCTTGTGAAGATTCAGTTGGTGAAGTCTCAGGGAGTCGGATCTCTTGCGGTGGTCAACGTTGCTGGATGCTTGTTGATGTCCTCCTGAGGTATGGATGGTATTGACTCATGTTTTCAGCTACCGGGACTGATCACGATGATGACTTGTCAGTGACGTTGGAGACCGAAGAATAGTGTATGCAGTAGGTAGATTGTTCTGGTTCGACTATGAGTTGGACTCACAGTCGGAGTTGGTGTTGGTGCACCTCCTCCATCACCTCCTCCTCCTCTAGAACTGGACGGTGCAATGGGAGGTACAAGTGGACCAGTGATAGGAGGAATAGGAGGCGGCACGGAAGAGAGAGGGAGCACAGAGAGAGGGGGCTGAGCTCCCACTGAAACTAGAATGGGAGTTGGTGCAGAAGGTACTGGGTGGTTGTTATAGAACTCAATGTTATTCTGGGAAAATTCTTCTGTGAGGATAGAATTATCAGGGAGAGCAGGTGAAGGTACATGAGAAAAAGGAGATTTGTCAAAGATGACGTCTCGTGAAGTGAAAGCATGGTCATCAGATTTACGTTGTAGGCGGTATGCTTTGCTGCGTGCACTATAGCCTAGCAAGATGTAAGCATGAGAGTGATCATCTAACTTAGAGCGGAGATCAGCTGGGACTTGGGAATATGCAGTGCATCCAAAAACACATAGGTGTGAAATATCAAGCTTACGGTTGTGCCACAACTCAAATGATGTCAACTTAGGAGGGAGTGTCTTTGTCGGACAACTATTCTGGATGTAGTTGATACAGTTGATAGCTTCACCCCAGTAAGGTTTTGGCAAGCTCGACTCATGCAGCATGGTGCGGACAGAATTAAGAAGGGTGTGGTTTATTCGTTCAGCAATGTCATTTTGTGAGGCGTGTGTGGAACAGTGAGTTGGCGCTGGATGCCAAACTCAGTGCAATATGCTTCAAATTCTGTGGATAGGTACTCACCACCGTTGTCTGAGCGTAGTGTTTTCAGCTTGTGACCAATTTGCCGTTTAGCAAAAGCATGGAATTCTTTGAAATCTTGAAAGCAATTGCTCTTGTAATGGAGTAGTCGAACAACAGTGTGACGAGAATAATCGTCAATGAAAGTTAACAAATATTCATAGCCAGAATATGTGCAAGGAGAAATGCGGCCGCTTATGTCTGAATGTATCAACTCAAGGGGTTCTATTGCCCGGGTGGTTGCTACACGTGGGATTTTAGTGCGTGGTTGCTTGCCGTGCTGACATGCTAGGCAGATCTGTTCTCTCACTTCCCGCAGGTTAAGACCAGTGACAGAATTCTCACGTCTAAGCTGGTCTAAGCGCTGTGAGCTAATGTGGCCTAGACGACGATGCCATAGTGTAGTGTTATTGCTAGAGATTGCTGTGTTTGCTGCAGGATAGAGAAGTGGAGGAACGAGAGCAGGCAAGGATGTGGAGTCTAGACACGTGTCGCAACGTGGAGCAATGGACCGGATGGTGATAACCGACCCGTTGTCGATGGAAGAGAAAGGAGTGCCCTCGAGGAGGCAACCCGACCCGCTGTCAGTGGAGGCACGATCCGTCTAGGTGGTGGGCTCGGAAACGTCCCCCGCAGGGACCCCTGTCCACCATTTGTGGAGCCGCGTCCCTACATAAGGGTGCAGTCCACCCAAGTGGCAGATGGCTCGGTGCCTCTTGGAGACCGCGACCCTTCGTAAGGATCCGTGCTCTCCTGGGGGCTTGGGTCCACGCTTGGCGACGCGTGGGGATTATTATCCTCACGTCCCAAAGCCGGGCGAGTACTCGTCGGGGGCCGTGATCTTGCGTGGGGGGACGTGACCTCTGCGAGACTGTGCCGGACATGGGGATAATTATCCTCATGTCCCAAAGATTGGGAAGTGTCTCTTGAGGATCGTGTCGCCTCGTGGAGGGACGTGCCCCCTAAGAGACTTTGCTGTGCGTGGGGGTAATGACCCCCACATCGCGTATTCGCATGAATACACGTGGGTGACGTGCCCCTAGGTGTGCACGATGACCTTGATTGGAGGTCCGTGCCCGTTAAATGTCGTTGGTCTCAGGTGGGTCTCGATGCACGATTGAGGGTCTCCTCGCACCGTGGAGTCCTTGGCTCGCATCCCCGCGAGTCAAGGGATGTCACTTGGGTGCGTGTGCCCTCTCGGGAGGTGGGAAGGCACACACGTCAACTGTCTGGTGACTCTTCAAACGATTACGTGTCAGGTTCCGAGATTTCAGGTTCCAAGAGGGGGGAGACTGCGCAGATCGAGAATTTGTCTTTCATTGTGTATTTCTGCTCCTTGAGGATTGCAGGATATGTTGAGTGCGTAAAGAGCACAAATAAGAGTGCTTGGCTGGTGAATGAGTAATTTTGTGATTGGGAGGATAAATTTCACGTTTTTTGGGTCTAACACGCATTCGTGGTCTAGGACTATGGCAAGGTGGTAAGATGTCTCTGTCGCATGTGGTGATGTGTAAAGATGCTGTCTGCTCACTTACCAATACGGAATTTCCAAGCAGATACAGATCATTTGATAATGGACAGGAGCATAAACTTCGAGAGTATTTATCTTCAAGATAGCAAATGTCATTTTTAATTAAGCACCAACCTCCCTTTGAATCAAATTGGCGTGCTGAGAAGAGGTTTTTGTGCAATGCAGGCACATGCAACACGTCACAGATCAATATCTTTTCACCATTCAGCAGCTTGATTTCAACAATTCCAATACCTTCGATGTACACTGTGGTGTTGTCTCCCAGTAAAATTTTATCATTTTGACGGCGCTCTTCTGAGTATGGAGTGTATGTAATGAATTGACGTCGGTCGTGGACCATGTGGTGTGTTGCACCAGTGTCAACATATCACATGTTGTCCACCTGTGATAATGCGCTCAGTCTAGTGGATTTGATTGTCATGAGGACTCTACGTGCATTGTTGTTGTGCAATTTAGGACGGTTTCTTTGATTTTATCCCTCGGCCTTGTTGTCTGTTATCGCTGTGCTGCTGCTGATTACTGCTGCTTGTTCGATTGAGACACTCATTAAAAAGATGTCCGGTTGAGCCGCAACCGAAACATTTGGCGCTCCATTGAAGCCGACGACGAGGTTGACTCCAACCGCTTTGGTTGCTGCTTCGTCCTCGTCCTTGCTGTCGGCGTCCAGCGAATAAGGCAGTGGAAGATGCGACAGACATCTTCCGAGACATGAGCTCCTCCTCGATTAAGAAGGAGATCAGATCTTGTAGAGAGAGGTTCGGGTTCTTGCGCATTGCGCATTGCGCATTGCGTGCAAGAAGGTTTGATAGTTGGGTGGCATGCTGCCCATCAGTGTGAGGATTTGCTCCTGTGCGTCTACTATAACGCCGGCAGATGCGAGTTGCTGCACAAGGACCTTAAAGTTGTTAATGTGGGTCATGACTGAATCGTTTGGCTTCATTCTGAGAAGCCTGGACTTTTCTCTTAGGTGCATGTGGATGACATGATCTTGACCAGCAAAGTTTGCGGTCAGAGTTGTCCTTGCGTCATTTGCTGTTGTGCAAGTGAGTATGTGACCGGCGACTGAGTTTGCACCGCACTCGTTGATTGCAGTTAAGGTGTTTTTGTTCTTCTTGTCTCATTCTGCAATGCTGCCCGGTCCTGTCGCTGGTGTTGCTGTTCCGTCAGGACTTGTTGCTTCAAGTCGTGAGATTATGCCATCCACCATGCCGAGTACCTCTTTCGAATCGAGTCGGAGGGTTATTTTATGCTTCCAAAAGATGAAGAAAGTGTCATCGAATACCGCCCATCCTTTGGTGTTGAATGGTGAAGTCATTCTGCGCAATCTTGATCGTGGGAACTGAACTGGTCCTTTTTCACGATGTGCTGGTCTGTGCGAGGAGCGTCCTCCATGCAACGATCAAGGCGTCCCTTGATAGCTCTGGTTTCTAATGTCAAGACTTAGAGTGAATCTATGTTATCTTAATAGATCATCGAACAACACGGGCTCTGATACCGTGTAAGAAACTAAGGTAACTTACTCTAAGACTCTTAGCTGGAAGGCATACACAAAATGTGTGAGAGAGGAAGCGAGAGAGAGAGAGTTGAATACTCCAAGCCAAAAGCAAAGTCTGAATAATGAATAATGATGAGAGGACTAGGTGGGTCCTCCTCATATACAAAGAGAAACAATAAAGGGTCGAGGGGTGTCATCCCACTTGTGTCTCTTCACAATATCCACTTAAGGATAGTTACTGTTCACACAGTATTCTATCACGACCTCCACTTCCTCCGTATGATTCCTTCCGTGCTGCTCAATGCTAAGGTCCATGTGCTCGAGGTTGAATCCTCTGAGGGTCCCTATCAACACCTGCTCAAAATCCTGTCACCTTGGCTAGAGTCTGGTGTTTCAAAAATGAGAGTGACGACATCTGAATCAGCGAGACCGATGTTCGTGTTCCGCGTATAATCATGAAAGATGGTAGGTCCAGGGGGATTAATAACTTGCCACGTGGTAACTGTACAGTAGGTGGGTTCCACCGACCGACTCGGTTTAGCTGGCCCGGTTCCAAAGGATGCACGTGATATAGTTGGACTTTCCCCTGTGTTTCCTCCTACTCGATAGTTCTCACCATGGTATGCTCAACTCCGTAGGGTAAGTAAGTAGGAACAGAACCCTTTTATCCTACTTTTGGATTCCTTATATTTCTAAGATGTTGCTTCAGTGGTGAATCTTCTTGTCCTCTTTAACTTAGGTCGTAGGCCTAACAAGGATGTTTTGATCCATGTTTATAAAAAAATATTCATTACAAATAAAAAATAATTTTTTTTAAAAAAACTTTATTTATTGATTATGTGGATCACCACAACTAACTTCATTTCGCACTCATGGTTTGGCACACTTGGGTTTGTAAGATCGTTATTTTTTGTGTCAACACTTTACTGGTTTTATGAAGCTAGCCAAGTTCGTAAACTTCATCTTTTGCATGATTTGGCTAAGTTATGTATGTCATATGTCAAGATTTTCTTTGTCCTATGAAGCTAGCAAACTTCTTCAGCTTAAAAAAACTTATGGAGAAGCACCCATAAGTGTGACAAGAAAGCATAATGTATTGTTCTTATGAAGCTAACAAACTTTGATAGCTTCATAAAACCTCGTGATAAAGCACATGTAGATGTGCGAGTGCATAATTTACAATTCATTTTAAGCTAACGAACTTTGTTTGCTTAAAAACAATGTCATGGTTAGGTGTCCATGGATGCATAATCTACTGCTTGGATGAAACTAACAAAGTTTGTTAGCTTAAAAAGCATCATGGTTTATTCACATAGATGTGCAAGAATGCATAATTTTCTGATCGAATGAAGCTAACGAACTTCGTCCATGATTTTGCAGACATAGGTGTGTAAGAAAGCATAATCTACTACTCATATGAAGATAACAAAGTTTGTTAGCTTAAAGATATGTCATGGTTTAGCTAACATGTGTGTGCAAGTACTCATAATTTTTGATCGAATGAAGCTAATGAACTTTGTAAGCTTCATCTTCTTCCATGGTTTTGCAGACATAGGTGTGCAAAAAAACATAATCTATTGATCGTATGAAGCTAGCGAAGTTTGCTAGCTAAAAAACAAGTCATGGTTTAGCTCACATAGGTGTGTAAAAACACATAATTTTCTAATTGGATGAAGTTAGTGAACATCGCTAGATTATCTTTCATGTCATTGTACTTCTATGCAAAGATATCTTGGTACTCTCGTAATAGATTATCTAACCGGAACTAGAATTGGATATCTCAAATGTTATCTCCAATGCGGACATTACGTAGATTCTCGATTGCTCCCAAGTTGATGTTCCTGGCAACATAGTTTTTTACACCTTTTCAAAAATACTTCTGGTATGTGTCTGAACAAAATATGGTGTCCGAAATATCTCAGCAAGATCATTGGAAAATTTAGTACACAAAAGTTTTACATGTTTGCGACATGAAATTAATTTTTCAAAATGTTATCAGCTTCTACAATGTCAAAATTGTGTAATTATTGATGTCGTAATGCTTTCAGAAAGTGTTGTTTTATGAAAACATGTCGCAGAACCTTAGTGTCTAGAAAACCTCTATCTGTAGTAGTGGTACAAGTATACAAGTAGTAATAGTTACACTAAGAGAATATATTCAGAGAGGTAAATATACGGATTAGAAACCATACAGATGATTCTGGATTTAGATATATGAATTTGGAAGAAATCCATAAACGGAGAAACATGAAGATAGATATGAATTCAGGAAAAGGTTGAAATGACCAATTACTAATCGCGAAGTGTTGTTACAAAGAATTGAGTGAATTGGTAAGAAAATATTCAATCTTTATCATTTCTAGTGTGGTGCCCACAATTTACAAGATGTATGAATTTTTGAAATTTTTAAGGTTAATAACTTGTTTGTATAACAGAAGAAGCTTTGTTACTTAAGATTACGGCTTCCTTAGAAGGAAGATGATCTTACGATCTTTTTCGCAACAAGAAGTTGACTTCTTCGGAAGACGGCCGTCTTTCGGACAGCGTCTTCTCAGTTGTGTCTTCCGAAGACGGAAGACAGTGATCGTAGAAGCCTAACCGTGTATTACCCAATAAAGAAGTAGGTGTACCTACCAGGTAGCACCAAGGTAGTAGGTAGGTCAGGAAGGTCAAGTAGGTCGAAGAACTCCTAAACTGCACGAGAAGATACGAAGGAAGCGCATTAGTGCAGAATCATCATCGCTTCCCGCATCGAAGACATTATCTCAGAAGATCGAGTAGGAGGTGGCGCATTGAATTAGGAGGTGATAGAATTGAGTGAGGAGGGCCAGCAGAGTGAAATCGAGTTGAGCAAGGATCGATTCGCAGCTAGAGCGAAGGCGAGGACGAACTTCTGAGAGAAGGAAGCACCAAGCTGAAGGAGTCTTCTGTAGACTCTCGAAAGCAGACATTGAAGGATGACTGAGAAGAATCAGAGGTGGAGTCTTGTTCGATTGAGGAGTAGCAGCAACATTGATGGTAGCAGCAACAGTCGCATTGGAGCTGGGGTCGGAGCCGGAAGCATGCAGAAGACTGAAGACACTACGGAAGCAGACATAAGACTCTTTGAGGTTCTTCCCATGTTCTCTTCTCTTCCTACCGCTTCTCGCCTCTTGTTTAGTACCCCCCTACGCTTCTGAATCCTGAACATCTTCGGAAGACACTTCTGGATGTCTGAAGTCTTCGGAAGACGACTGTGTGTAATTCGTACCACGAGTGGATTGGATTTGCTTTTGTGTTAAGAGAAGCTTGGTACGAATCCTGAGTGACTTGATGAGTTGTTTATTGTTTGGAGAAGCTGAAAGTTGGGAACCAGGCCTGTGCCTCCCGATCTTCCAAGCTTCTCAAATCCACATCTTCCTAGAGAGACTAGAAGATTAGAAAAGCTGACAGAATGCACGAGAAGACATGGAGGTCCGTTACGGATCACTTCTGTCCGACCCATAGCAGCCTATTCCTTCTTCTTCCCGAACTTAGAAGAGAGTTGTGAGAAGTCTTGCTGGCAGAATCTGGAGAGAATGATCGAGGGTCATGTCTTCTCGTCATGCAGCAAGCTTCTTCTGAGTGTGTATGAGAGGTGAGAAGTCGGAAGAACAGAGTGCGAATGTCTTGTGTCTGTTGTGAGGTTAGATTACATGTAGGAAGCAGAAGACAGGTGAGACCAGTGAAGGAAAGCCTGGCTTCGGGAAGTCTTCTGAGAACGTTATTGAATCGGAAGCTGTCCCAGGAGTCTTCCCAAAGACCACTGGCACCGCAGGAGCTCGCGACCATCTTCTGAACTTTTTATACGCTCTACTTCTCGCATATCTTGTATCTTCTGTTAGGAAGTAGGATGTAATGCAAGGTGGGTTGTCTTCTTAGGAATCCATGCGAGGCCTTGCTTAGTTAGGAGTGGTTAGATATAGCTCGAAAGACGAGAGGAGCTTAGGAAGCACTGTTAGAATCCCGAAAGACAGACTAGCTGTCTTCTGAGAGTGGAAGCTAGACTGTGAGAACTTGGGAAGGACTGAGCCTTCGGCTCACAGTAAGTACGTGTGGCTAAGTGCATCAGAGCTTCAAGTATGTCGATGCATCCTCGAGGGTTGGTGTTACCGGCAGCAGAATTGGTCGAGGCCAAACCCTTCATCAAGGAGTTGGGTCTCGACTTCTTCCTGTAGGGTTGGAACCTCACCGACCAGGGTCTTCTGGAGGAGGTTTGGGTAGCATTATCTCCTCGCAACCTTGTACCTGCGAAGGCAGGAGTAGCTCATGGAAGACCATCTTCCTGGACAGAGGAGTGGTGACGTAGGGCCTTTCACAAGCCACAATCTGAGAACCGAGGTTATTGACTCGAGAAGAAGATCTTACCCATGATCTCGGAGAAGTGGCATGTGTCTGAGAGCACATCTTATCTCTTCCTCGAGGACAGGCAGGGAAGAAAAAGATGGAAGGTTGAATCTTACCGGGAGCCGCAGAAGCGTCTTCTGGCAAAGCTGTTCTTTCACCTCTTTTCCAAGGGGAAGGCGCAGAAGACGAGATACTTTGAAGATCAAGACGTGGAGTTCCTGGAAGCAGTGTGTGCCGAAGAGAATGTCAACTGGGGTGCGTTCTTCCACGCATACATGCAGGCAGAGCTGGTGTACTTAAGCACCTCAGCCGAAGGACATCTTACTCCGTTCTTCTGTTACCTGTACGTGACCAAAGGGGACCTCACGGAAGATCAGTTGGCGAGATATGGATCAACAGGGCAGCACGAGACGAAGGAGGAGACCTCGGGAGAAGACGACCGAGCAGCAGCAATGACTCCCCCTCTCACTCTGATGTCGCAGATGAGGCCAGGTACTCATCAAAAGACAATTCTGATGAGGAAAGACGACTCCAGTGGGTCGGAAGACGTGACACCATCGAGGAAAATGAGTCCTAGGAGTGTGTCTAGGAAGACCACCTCCTTCCCGATCATTCACTATGGATCAGAGTCCGACTCACAGGAGGAGTCCTTGAGTACTCGAACTGCGCAGAAGACCGCTTCTGCAACACCAGGGAGTCTTTCGAAGACTCCAGAAGACGAAGGTTGGATGGATACTCCTACTGCGATGCGAGGAAGCGCAGTAAAGAGGACCGCTTCTGTCATGGAGAGGGATCTTCCACCCCGGAAGATGAGAAAAGTAGCACCCAGAAGACACATCTTTGTCTGTGTCTTCTAGGTGGTGGATTTCCTTGAATTCTCTCCCGATTGTGCATGGGGAAGCATTCCTCTTGAGTGGCGTGACTGTCAGGAGTTGTGCAGATTCGCAGCTTGGCTCATCCAATAGAGCACTTCGGATTCATGTACGGACGGTCTTATGGATAAGAGATCCCAGAAGACAGAGTAGTCGGAGCAGCGAGAGAAGAAGAAAAAAGCCTTCTTCCCACAGCAGAAGACGACATCCTTAAGTAGAAGACTGTATAATTGTACGCACATTGACGTGACGAGAGTCTTTCTTGGGGAGGGCGGACCTCCTGACTGTGATCGATCAGAGAAACGACCAGAAGAGAAAAACAGGTAGTTGTTAACGATGAGATCTTCCAAAATCCTGCTTCTTGCGTCCACCGATTACAAAAACAAGCACTCCAACACACCTTGGGTACACAGATAGGTCTCTCAAGATTCAAATAACTTTATTTCAGTGTCGCTGCACCATCAATCTCTTCAACTGTAAAGAAAATCTCTCTCTCTTCCTCTCCTGCGTGCCTCTCTCTCTCGTCAATCAGTTCTCAGCCAAAAGTCTACCAAGTACGTCTCAATCCGAACCTAATAGTGAAATTCAGGGCCCCTGAATCTTATTCCTCTCTTTGCCCCAACTGAAACTCTCAGAAATTTGATCCAGCGTTGATCAAAAAGTCCTCCGTAAATTTTCAAACGATCTCTTTCAATAAAACTGCCTCCTGAGAGTAATTTCTCCTCAGAACAGCTTATTAGACAACGTCCAAGCTTAAAACTCTTGCCCCTCTCCTTACAATGATCTCCCAATTCAATCTGTAAGCAATTTGATCTTCCGTCTGCCTCCTAGCTTCCCCTGCGTGTCCTCAACCCCCATCCCTAATCCTCCTCCTTTCGCTTCAGCTCTCTCAGAAAAATCCCTTTCAAAAACTGTCCCTGATCCCAAGCCGCCACAGGTATTTAACCTAAAAGCTAAGGCCCCAGCTTAAGCTGCCCCCTGCTGTCCTTATAAGCGCAGTCACTTATCAGAAGCAGGGCCCTAGCTTAAGCTGCCCCCCTGCTATCCTTATGCGTACAGAGCTTTATTTACAAAGTTGACCCCTTTTAATACAAGTTTCACAATTGTCTCCACAAACTCTACCCCTTCACTAATAAAAGTTCTCATAGCCTCATTCCACATCGCAAGCCGACTCGATGGTTATTTAACTAATTAGCAAAAGTTTCCCGTGCTCTTGATGCTATCTTGATGCCACCCTGAATATACTACAAGCCATCCAGTGTAGGCCGAAGCCCCAACACTTATGAGGCTGCCCCATAGAGCTTACAGCTCCCCCATATGCGCACCAGGTATCTCCCATAGTATATTCAGGATGGCATGCGGAGGCTTAGGTCAGGAAGCTCACGATTAAGGGAGATACCGGTCTTGATGCCACCTTGAATATACTACAAGCCATCCAATGTAAGCCGAAGCCCCCACACTTATGAGGCTGCCCCACAGGGCTTACAGCCCCCCCATATGCGCATCAGGTATCTCTCATAGTATATTCAAGATGGCATGCGGAGGCTTAGGTCAGGAAGCCCATGATTAAGGGAGATATCGATCTCCCGCCCCTAGATATGCAGGACGTGGCTGCATATCCAACATAGACTCCCTTCCAGGAGGCCAACATGCCGGAATAGGAACCAGAGACCAGGGGGATTGATCCTGAGACCACTTCCCTCCTACGCAGGCGCCCTATCACTGGGATGACCTTTGGTTCCGTTCAAACTGTTAAACTTCCTGTACATATGGTTTTGCTAAGAAGTTTTCTTATAAAGTCTTTACTAGCCTTCTCTATGCTAACTTCTGCATACAACTACATTTTTTACGAATAAGGAGTCAAAACTATAGTACTTGTGAACACCTACACACTCACGTTATCAGATTCTTAGTTCGAATCACGAGCCAGAATCGACGGATTTCCCTCTTTCACATATTTCACAACCTAAAACCCGTACTAACTATTGCTTAAAACACTTTCTGTCAAAACTAGAAGCATGAGGTCGCTCTCCTCGTCGAGCTCTGCGTTCTGGAAACTTTCGCCCTCGTCCAAGGTGATATTTCAACCCAAGCTAGATGACAGCTTGCCAAGCATAGCCCCAGCTTAGCTCCTGTCCAGCTTGATAAGCTAGGGTGCAGCTTCTTGAACAAGTGCTGGTTGAGTGTCTTCTGAAGCTCCGTTTCATCATCTTGAACGCCACGCACTACAACATTCACCCCCTCCAAACCTGCACAACCTCCGGTATGTGTCAACCTTTCCACTAGTCTCCAAGGTTGTCTAAATTACCATCGTCCTTCTCATCGTCCTCTACGTCTTCTTCTGATACCAGATCTGCTTCTGCATCCATCATATGATCTGACTCCAAAAATTCATCTAGCTCAATGGATTCTCCCCTTCTTCTAAACAACTTGATACGCTTACCAGCAACAGGAAGTCTTAGAGGTGTACCATCGAGCTCCCGTAAAGAGTAAGTAGCATTCTGATGTACTTCTAAGACAACATACGGACCAAACCACCTCCTAGAAAATTTCCGAACCGTAGAGTGCTGATTCTCTAACGTACTGTCATACACCAAAACCCAATCTCTAGCATGTATGAGCTTCGGTCGGAGCCTGTGGATCTTGTCAAACCTGTCCTTGTTCTTGAGACGGGCCTCTTTCAGTTTCTGTTAAGCCTCTATAAGATCCTCCTCTCTATGTTCCAACTGTCTGATTCGAAGTGCAAGAAGTTGTACATGATCCATTTCGTCTTCCCACGGTAAAGTAGTCCATGTAGGAAAGTCCTCCTCTGCCGGCATAATCGGTTTTTGACCCAACATCAGTTCAATGGGCATGTACCCAGTAGTAGCGCAGTGAGTCGACCTGTCAGCCCATAGAGCAAAAGGAGCAACCTAGACCACTGTCTATGCCTACCATCGCATGCCTTTACCAGAGCTTGAACAATCGACGGATGTCCTCTCTCGCTCTTACCAATCCCTTCCGGATTCATAGCAATAGTGAGTTTGAGTTTCACTCCGTGTTGGGCGAAGAACTCCTTCGCTTCCATACCACGCAACTCTCCTCTGTCTGCATGCAATCTCCTTATAGATCCGTACCTACAGATAATATCTTCAAGAACAAACTTACATATCCCTTCTATGGCCTTCGTCCTCAGAGCTTATCCTTCCACCAAGTTGGAGAGGTCTTCTCAAGCCAACACCAAGTACCTCATATCCCATAACTCGGGAGGCATTGCTACCAAATCAAGAACTCATTGAAAATGGATACTGGGCGGATAGGTTGGTATCAGGCCATCTCTGTAACGTACTTTTGAATAAAATTGACAGTGCAAGCATGAACTCACAAAGTTCACCACATCTTGATAAAGTCCTCGCCACCAATATCTCTCCTTCAACTTTGTATAGGTAGCCCAAGCTCCTCGATGTCCGGCCCACAAGGTGTCATGAAACTCCTTCATCAACTGTTGCTTGGTCTGCAGATCATCTATAACTCGTAAAAGTGCTCCATCTCTTCTCTTTGGACGCTTCCAAAGATATCCATCTCACAACAAGTAATCATATGCTTTCCTTCTTACCTCTTTGAACTCTGCATCACTCAAACCCTCTTGCCTGTTTAAAGAACTCAGAAAGAATCCAATGTCACGTAACCTTCCCGTGTAGAACTCCTCTCTAAACGGCTCCAAGTCTGTAGCTCGCCGATTAATCTGACATTGAGCATCCTTTCTCTCTTCTTCCTCAGCTTCTGAAAACATGACATCCTCATCTACAAATCGAGCCCTTGACAACATATCTGCGATCACATTCTCCTTTCCTTTTATATGCTTCAGCTCTGGATTCAAGCTTATAATATAAGCAATCCAACGTAACATTGCTATGTCTGGCGTGTTGCAGTTGGATATCATACCTAGTAGAGGTAGACAATCTGTTTCTAGGACTACATGAGCACCAATCAGAAACTCACGATCTGTCTTCATCGTTGTCATCGCTCCCCACAACTCACGCTTCACCTGAGGATAGTCTCGTTGCCTGTCTGTCAAGATCCTAGCTCCAAACTTAGAAGTAAATCGCATACCATCCGCATCATCTATTGCCCAACCAATCGCCTTTGGACTAGTATCTACTGTGACAATGACAGGTCTCCCACATCCGTAGTCTACTCTTCTCAAAACAGATGGAGACTGTAGAGCCTCCTTCAGCCTATTCATAACTTCTCGATGGACTGAGGTCCATACAAACTTCTTACCCTTCCTCAATAATGCATACAAAGGCTCAACAACATGAGCATAATGAGGAATGGATAAGCGATAAAATACACAAGCACCTAGAAAGCGTCGAATCTCCGTGATATTCTTACAGTCTGCCATCCTAACTATGGCTTCAACTTTCTCCGGATTTGGTCGCCTTCCAAAAGCACCACACAAATGTCCAACCACTAAAATCTCAGACACACCAAACTTGGACTTAGCTCCTGACAGGGTGAGATGTACCTCCTCCAAACGAGTTAAGATACGTTCTACATCCTTGATATGATCTGCAACAAACCTCTTACATCCATTTGCAAGTACCGCTTCATCCTTATCTTCAACCGCGCAACCTTTTATAGGAATATCATCTAGAAATGGAATGATAACATCAAGCACAAATTCTCTTAGTATCTTATGCATCACATTCTGCATATGAGCCAACGAGTTCGACCCTCCTTGTGGAAGAGTACACATCCGCATCAATCCTAGGGGCGTATGCATAGTAGTTAAATCTCTACTCTCCACAGCCAGTTGGAACTGATCATAACCAGAATATAGATCTCTTATCGAATAGATAGCTCTCCCTGCAAATGCCTCTGCTACCTCTTCGATCACAAGATCCGTCCCAACGTTACGAATGGTTACGTTATTCACAGGCTGTAGGTCTTGAATAAAACGCAAAGCTCCTGACTTCTTGAGTACAGTGAACAACCTGCTAGAATATGGTCCCATAGATGGCTCAAGTATCCCCATATGTACCTTCTCCTTCAACAACTCGATGAGCTTAGGCAACAAAGCACGAGGAACTGTGACCGGTTTCAGGTCCCAAGGCACATGAAGGATTATGAATACAACCAAAGGCGCTATAACTTTTAGGTCCACACAACCTATCTCCTCTGCTGAAAAAGAGAATGCTTTACCATGCTTCACTATCATTTGTTCAAACACTGTCTTCTCGACCTCAGTCAAGAAATCACCCCCTCCTATCTGGAGCTCCTTCAATGTCTCCTCAGTAAACTGGTGCCTTACTCGTCTATGATCACGCAATATAGGCTCAGTCCTCACTAACTGTACTTGCTGCTGGGAGTTAGCAGGTAGTTGAGCTGCTACCGGTCTTACCTTTCTCATTACAGATTTGTACTTCGCATGGACATCTGCTTCCTGAGGGAGTGCACACCAACAACTTTCTCTTCCTTCATTATTCTGCATCGGATGAGGAAGGAACTGTACGTATGTAGCAATCTCCTCATATATGCGTCGAGAGTGGATAGAGATCACCACCACATTATTTTTCCCTTCTACCAATCTACTCACACTATCTAACCAACCGACAACTGACTGTACAGACATAAACTCTTCAAACAAACCAGAAACCACTTCGTCTTCAGGTAGAACTCCTACACGCCACAACTCTGATATCTGCTTCACCATCCATCTTTTTGTATTTTTCTCCATATCTTCAACTCTTGTAAATCGACTCCACCCATCTACCTCAAACATCAGCAATCCAGACTGCCAACTCTATACACCACACTTGTCTTAAGAGCTCTGTACATGTCTCGCTTCCAACTCTGACGGGACCTCAATAGTAGGTTCTACACCCCTGTCTTCCCGCTCTACAGGAGTGGACTACGAAAACCCTTACATCTCTTCGTTTGAGAATCTCTAAGGGTTTGTCGGTTCCGCTCATGTCTTGAACGAACCGTCAAAAACTGTACTGAGTACTTATCATCAGGACTCCAAACTCTAGCATAATGAGACCCATCATTCATCACCTTTGTCTCCATTCGAACAGCGGTGATGTATGGTTGGTCCAAGATGACAGGATAGGAGACAGACGATTGTACAAAGAAATGCTGATTAACTTCTACATCCCCAATCCTTACACGCATATTGGGACAAGCTCCATATAACTCACCGTTTTGATTATTTGCAGCACGAAGTACCCAATCATGATTTCTTTCGATTGGTCACTGCCCCTTCTCATACACCTCCTTGGAGATGATGTTGATCTCCGACCCGTGATCCACAAGTGCAGGTACTGGTTCAGAAAGTCCTCCAAGCCGAACCTGCGTCTCTGTTGTCGCTCTAGCCCAGTGCTTCTCTTTGAAATCGCTGTCTACGCTTGACCTATCCTCTTCAAACTCTTCGTCTTCATTCTCAATAACAGCAGGACCAGCAACCCATGCCTCATACTTATCATCTCTGAACTGATCAACACCAATAGCATCTACTGCTCCAACCATCTGACTACTTACTTGTTCAGTCAATACATGTCTCTTTCTCTTCATGATGTCTATTATCAACTCATGAAACTATCTCTTTGCGGTACCAAGCACTTCACGAAGAGTAAACTCAACTCTAGCATCCAAAATGCGTTGCTCTAGAACAGCACGCAAGTCTGTTGTTGTTTCGATGTCTGCCGCTAACTTGTAAGCTGGAACTTTCTCCTTCTCTTGTGCTGTAAACCTCTTTCCCCGTACTCTATCTGTAGCAGTAGTCTCTTGTGGCAAATCCTGTACACCTTCCATAGGATCTACTGCAGGTGGTGGAGCTGTAGAGGTAGAAGGTATATCCTCTACAGTAGGAAATCTATCAACTGGTACAGATGGTGATGGTTCCGCTACTCTCGTCCTCGTAATCCTCCGCCGGTCACTGTCCTCTGGTACTCCTGCATCTAAATCAGAAGCGTCGTGTCTTCTTTTGTCTTCGATCATGGCATCTTGTTCACCACTCGTCTCTAAAAACGCTCGAATAGAAGTTACATCTACTGGGTCTCTCCATCCAGTAGCTCTCCTAATGCTTTCAGCACCTCTCTTCATCATTTCAACCAGAACCTCAACAGCTTGCTCAACCATAGTTGGATTAGAGCGCACCTCAACTCTCCCAATATATACATCAGCCTCCGCAGAACCCGCAGTTATCGCTGTAGTATTCGCACCAGTAAGTGCTGGAAGAGAACTCTTCATTCCTCCTCTTCCAAAATATGTCTTCAGAGGCTGCCCAGTGGCGGTTAGATACAACCTTATGTTCTGATAGTTGACTATGCCCTCTCGCAAGGCAACCGCCAAGTCTTGACAGTCTCCTCTGAGATGATCTGGACTGTCGCACCAAATACATCTCCTGGTAAAGGTTCCTCCCACAGGTCGAGCACATGGTGCAACGGGTCGTTGATCTTTCATCGAGTCTGTCATCTCAACCCTCAAATTTCTCAACTGTTGAGTAAGTTCTTCTATCAAGTTATGTTGATTTCGGTTCTCAACAGGTCGCTGTTGCTGTCTAGGTCCTCTCTGTGCTGGGATAGGTACTGCATGCGCTTGAGAAACCACTTGGGGAACCACTATATGTGCTTGAGGAATCACAATAGGTGCTTGAGGTATTGCAAGAGGAGCTACATGAACATGAGGAGCTACTCTCTGCTCTGACAAGGTTTCTAGTCGCAGTACCATCCTACCACGACGTTGTTTAGCAAGGGTGGATACTGCTTCCTCCACTCTCCTCCAATCAGATGTAACTCCCCCTTCAGCTCCACGATCAGCCAACATAAAACAAAGTCTGTCCGCTGTGAACTCATCCAGAGCCCCCAAGAACAACTCCGTCTTCCTAGCATCCAACGTCAACCTCTCTAGACCAGAAAGCTGAGAGTACCTCTTCTCAAACTCCCAAATTATCTCATTCAGTCCCATGGAACGTCCAGGCTGACGCTCTATCCAATCCATGAGGGTTCTTCTGGTGACTCTTTTAGAATCCTCTTCTCTCAGTGCAGACAGACCCTAGACCCAAACAGAGTCCACCCACCTAAATGTCTTCTCTGTAAATTTCTCACCTTCTCTCTCAATTCAGGGACAACAGTCAACTCAAAGCTTAGAATTACCTCAACTTCAGGTGCCCTGACCAACTCCATCTCACCCACATACTCCCGCAGGTACCTAGTAACGTCTCTTCCATCGAATCGTCCACATCGACCAACAATTGTTTGTAATGCTCTTGTGGACTTCTGCTCAGCTCCCCCAATTGCAAGCTGCTGCTGAATCAAAGCAGCCAACGCTTGAAGAATCTGAGACGTGTCTACAGCAGGTTGTGCTGTTGTTGTTGGAACCACCGTAGGCCCTCCTTGAAAACCAATTCCATCTTGACCAGGAGTCCTTTGAACAGGAGCACCTTGAGCAGCAGCTACACCTTGTACGGCAGCACTGTGATCCAAATTCTCAATTCAATCAATTCTCCAAATCAATCACCCCAATAGCTCTCAGTGGAAGCACCAGATGACGTGACGAAAGTCTTTCTTGGGGAGGGCGGACCTCCTAACTGTGATCGATCAGAGAAACGATCAAAAAAGAAAAATAGGTAGTCGCTGACGATGAGATCTTCCAAAATCCTGCTTCTTGCATCCACCGATTACAAAAACAAGCACTCCAACACACCTTGGGTACACAGATAGGTCTCTCAAGATTCAAATAACTTCATTTCAGTGTCGCTGCACCATCAATCTCTTCAACTGTAAAGAAAATCTCTCTCTCTTCCTCTCTTGCGTGCCTCTCTCTCTCGTCAATCAGTTCTCAGCCAAAAGTCTACCAAGTACGTCTCAATCCGAACCTAATAGTGAAATTCAGAGCCCCTGAATCTTATTCCTCTCTTTGCCCCAACTGAAACTCTCAGAAATTTGATCGAGCGTTGATCAAAAGTCATCCGTAGATTTTCAAACAATCTCGCTCAATAAAACTGCCTCCTGAGAGTAATTTCTCCTCAAAACAGCTTATTAGACAACGTCCAAGCTTAACACTCTTGCCCATCTCGATACGATGATCTCCCAATTCAATCTGTCAGCAATTTGATCTTCCCCCAGCCTCCTAGCTTCCTCTGCGTGTCCTCAACCCCCATCCCTAATCCTCCTCCTTCCGCTTCAGCTCTCTCAGAAAAATCCCTTTCAAAAACTGTCTCTGATCCCAAGCCGCCGCAGGTATTTAGCCTAAAAGCTAAGGCCTCAGCTTAAGCTGCCCCCCTGCTGTCCTTATAAGCGCAGTCACTTATCAGAAGCAGGGCCCTAGCTTAAGCTGCTCCCCTGCTATCCTTATGCGTACAAAGCTTTATTTACAAAGTTGGCCCCTTTTTAATACAAGTTTCACAGTTGTCTCCACAAACTCTACCCCTTCACTAATAAAAGTTCTCATAGCCTCATTCCTCATCGCAAGCCGACTCAATGGTTATTTAACTAATTAGCAAAAGTTTCCCGTGCTCTTGATGCCATCTTGATGCCACCCTGAATATACTACAAGCCATCCAATGTAGGCCGAAGCCCTAACACTTATGAGGCTGCCCCATAGGACTTACAGCTCTCCCATATGCGCACCAAGTATCTCCCATAGTATATTCAGGATGGCATGCGGAGGCTTAGGCCAGGAAGCTCACGATTAAAGGAGATACCGGTCTTGATGTCATCTTGATGCCACCTTGAATATACTACAAGCCATCCAATGTAGGCCGAAGCCCCCACACTTATGAGGCTGCCCCACAGGGCTTACAGCCCCCCATATGCGCACCAGGTATCTCCCATAGTATATTCAAGATGGTATGCGGAGGCTTAGGTCAGGAAGCCCACGATTAAAGGAGATACCGGTCTCCTGCCCCTAGATGTGCAGAACGTGGCTGCATATCCAACATAGACTCCCTTCCAGGAGGCCAACATGCCGGAATAGGAACCAGAGGCCAGGGGGGATTGATCCTGAGACCACTTCCCTCCTAGGCAGGCGCCCTATCATTGGGATGACCTTTGGTTCCGTTCAAAACTGTTAAACTTCCTGTACATATGCTTTTGCTAAGAAGTTTTCTTATAAAGTCTTTACTAGCATTCTCTACGCTAACTTCTGCATACAACTCCATTTTTTACGAATAAGGAGTCAAAATTATAGTACTTGTGAACACTTACACACTCACACTATCAGATTCTGAGTTCGAGTCACGAGCCAGAATCGACGGATTTCTCTCTTTCACATATTTCACAGTCTAAAACTCGTACTAATTATTGCTTAAAACACTTTCTGTCAAAACTAGAAGCATGAGGTCGCTCTCCTCGTCGAGCTCAGCGTTCTGGAAACTTTCGCCTTCGTCCAGGGTGATATTTCAACCCAAGCTAGGGGGCAGCTTGCCAAGCATAGCCCCAGCTTAGCTCCTGCCCAGCTTGAGAAGCTAGGGCGTAGCTTCTTGAACAAGTGCTGGTTGAGTGTCTTCTGAAGCTCCGTTTCATCATCTTGAACGCCACGCACTACGACAACGTTTGTTGTCTTCCTCCCCAAACTATTACAAGCATAGATGACTTGTTAGTCAGGATCCGGACTAGAAGTCTGTCGGAGTCTTAATTTCTCATTTTCATCTTGTTTCTCTCTGGTTTTGATTTTCTCTTCTTCCCCATCTTCCCCCTCTTCTTATCTTCTTCTAGTGAGCTTCTGAGACTTCTATTGAGCTTCCGTGAAGGTGAATGTCGTTGTAGTGCTGCAGGAAGACCGTTTCCGTAGGCAGAAGCCTGGGAAGGCTACAAGGGGCATACACCCTATGATTAATCTAACCCGTTGGGAATTGGAAGAGCAATGTGCGACAGACGTTGCTAGTCGACTTCTACGAAGCAGGAGCAGTCTTCTGGAGGTGTGAGAAGCCGAGTTGAACCCCCAGAAGCTGAGAATTTCTTTGGGAAGACGATACTGAGAAGACCGGAAGAAGTGACCTGGAAGCAGGAAGCGTCTTCTTGAGCTTCTCTGTAGATAGTTGTGTGATATTTTAGTTAGTAGTTGTTTGTTTAGGTCCAGGGCACTTTTTGAAGGATCTGGAAGCCGTGTGGTTTTGTGAGAAGACGAGATTTCTAGACAAAACCCGTGTGTTTTTGTGTTTGAACAGATCTTAGAACTTAGAGCAGCGATACTTGTGCAAATCCTCTGTGGGAACGATATCTTGTATACTAAATGGGCAAAAGGAGTAATCCTGCGACACTACATATAGTGAGCACCATTTTTGGTACCGCTGCCGTGGATTTCATCTTAGTAACGTATGTTCTAAGCTTCCTGGATCTGTGTGCCAGTAGTTAGTTTCATTCCGAGCTAACTTCGATTGTAGTTGAATGTGTTGTGAGACTCTATCTTGCTAGAAGACAAGAACCGCAACCAGAAGCTGATGAGATACATCAGGAGGAACTAGAAGAAGCCGCTTCCCTGCTTCCAAGAGCTTCTTGGAAGACTCGATCTTGGAAGACTGCAGTGAGTACGACAAGAAGCAGGAGAAAAAGACGTTCGGAACCTGTGATCGGTTGTTCAGACATCCAGTCTGCCAGATCTAGTATTAGAAGAAGAGGGACATCTCTTCTCAGCACTCTAATGGATACCTCCGACCAGAGGAAGAAGTAGAAGACGCACGGATAAAGACCCCGAGTGGGTACATTCATCCCAACGAACCGCTTCTAGAGAGCAGCGGGTATCCCTGAGACACCAAAGGAAAGAAGAAGAGCTCAGGAAGATCCGATCAATAGAGTTGGAAGAGCCTTTCATCTCGAGCATAATCTTTGGAGAAGATAGAAGCCAACCGGGTGACCACGTGTATAAAGTAGATTTTGGTATTGGTTACTCGGAAGACGTCTTCCCAAGTGCAGAAGAGGCTTATCAAGGTGAAGAAAGACTAGAGGAGATCGTTCCAGACGTCTCAGAAGACGACAGAGACAGTAGCTATGACTCAGAAGATGACACCCGTGATTCAGATAGACTTGGACCTTCCGAGAAGACCATCTCCACCACCTGGGCTTGAGGGAGGAAGAAGTTGGCAGTCGCATCAGCCGGCAGTCGACATGGCTTCTCACATTCGGCAGAAGTACCATCCGTACGACGATGATGCTGACGCTGACGACTTCATCACGATGTTCGAGACCATCTCTCGATCCAACAAGGAAGATTCTGATGCCGACAGACTCCGTGTATTTCTTAGTTTGATCGTAGGGAAGGGAAAGAAATGGATGAGTAAAATATTGGATGATGGGTTAGTAATGGCCGCTTGGGCTACTCTGAGGCAGCTTTTCTGAAGAGATTCAGAGGAGTGGGCTATGATCGGATGACCCTCATAGAACTTCAGAGACTCGAACGGAAGAAGAAAGAGACACTGCGGGATTACACCGAGAGGTTTGAAGACCTCCTAGATCACGTCTCTCAGAACCAAGGAAGACCCGGTTATTGTGCCAGCAAGCCGTGGACTGGTACTTGGGAGGATTGTCTCAGGATATGGAATTGTATTGCAAAAGAGGAGGAGGTGATGATTTAGTAGAAGTACAGAAGCATGCCAAGGAAAATCTTACCCATGATCTCGGGGAAGTGACATGTGCCTGGGAGCATATCTTGTCTCTTCCTGGAGGACAAGCAGGGAACAAACGGATGGAAGGTTGAATCTTACCGAGAACCGCAGAAGCGTCTTCTGACGAAACTGTTCCTTCATCTCTTTCCCAAGGGGAAGGCGCAGAAGACGAGGTATATTGGAGATCAAGACGTGGAGTTCTTGGAAGCAGTGTGTGCCGAAGAGAATGTCAACTGGGGCACGTTCTTCCAAGCATACGTGCAGGCAGAGATAGTGTACTTAGGCACCCCAGCCGGAGGACATCTTACTCCATTCTTCTGTAATCTGTACGTGGCCAAGGGGGACCTCACGGAAGATCCGTTGGCGAGATATGAGCCAACAGGGCAGCACGAGACGAAGGAGGAGACCTCGAGAGAAGACGACCGAGCAGCAGCAATGACTCCCCCTCTCACTCTGATGCCGCAGATGAGGCCAGGTACTCATCAGAAGACGCTTCTGGTGAGGGAAGATGAGTCCAGTGGGTCGGAAGACGCGACACCACCAAGGAAGATGGGTCCTAGGAGTGTGCTTAGGAAGACCACTTCCTTCTCGATCATTCACTCTAGATCGGAGTCCGACTCACAGGAGGAGTCCTTGAGTACCCGAGCTGCACAGAAGACCGCTTCTGCAACACCAGAGAGTCTTCTGAAGACTCCAGAAGACAAAGGTAGAGAAGAGAGCGATGGCTCAAGAGAAGCCACTACAGCTTGGATTCGGTCTGCGCACCCTGATGCGGCAAGAAGAAGGCCAGAAGAAGATAGAAGCGCTGGAAGCCAACCTCCGCACCATGGAGAAGCTCGCAGCGAAGTACAAGACCGAAGCAGCCGCTTCTGCCAAAGAGTTAGCGCAGCTGAGGAAGAGCAACCAGGAGTTGCAGGCGCGTTTACAACAGCGTGACCAGGAGGTTTTGCGAGTTCGGGGTAAGATCACCGCCCTTGCAGAGGAGAAGAAGACGTGGAAGACACTACGGGAAGCCGCAAAAGTGTAGACTGCAGCCGAGAAGACGCAACGAGAAGCAACGGAAGCTCGTGCGCAGGGGATGCTAGCTTAGATGATGGAAGCGCTTCGGAAGAAGTTTAACTTCACCGCGGATAGGAAGCTTCTTACCTTAGCTAGGGAGTGGGACGACGAGTCCAAGGCGATGTTGGTAGAGTGCAAGGAGAGCCTGTTCCGGTACTTGGATCAGCAGATAGAGGGAGTGAAGACACTCTATGGTCTTCCTTCGATTCCGTCACCCGCAACTGCATCTTCCCAAGCCTCAGCACCATCGACCGGATCAGACTTGGAGAAGGAGGAGTTCGACCTCGCTGTCCACTTGGTAGTGACAGCGTTGGAAGTCAAGAAGACTCCAAAGAAGCCCCGGAAGACAAGATGTCTTTTGGAAGATAGGAAAAAGAGCTGTCTTCCCAAGTATTCCGAGTTGAGGAAGCGACTTCCCCAGACCTCTATGAGGTCACCATGGCTTCCAGTGTTGAACTAGTGCCTCAGAAGAACGTAGAAGCACAAGTCGACCCAGCTTCCCAGAAGACGCTTCCGTCTTCCGAAGCAGCAGCAGCAGAGCCAGCGACGAATGTTGAGGAGGAAGCCACCTCAGTGACACCCGAGGTATTCGCAGGGCTTCCCAGCTTATCAAAAGCTGAGTTAGGAGTTCAGGTAAGAGCAGATCAAATGGAGATTGCATCCGAGCAATTAGAGTAGGCAGCAAAGCGCAGAAGACAAGTTGACTTGTCCAAACTTAGTAGGAACCGAACATGCTATCTTAGGAGGTGGCAGTTTTAGTGTAATATTAGATAGGTGACCATGTGACAGAGTAGACAGCGCAGGAGTAGTAAGGTGGATGGTTAATTAAGAAGCGGAACCGCTTGCATGTGGGGTGGCAGCCTTTTTGACAGCGCCCATCTCTCCCTGGTTGTAGTTGAGGATTGGAGGGGATTCCCTCTACGCCTCAAGGCAGATGCATAAGTAGGAAGACAGAGTAGGATTTTGGACACACATGAGAGGCGCACTAAGCACATTAGTCACATTTGTGTACACACTACTGTGCGCATACACACTACATCCGATGTTAGAGACATAAGAATAGATTGGGATTACACCGGAGGGGTCTGCATGCTCGTTGCCAGTAGTGGTTCGAAGATGTAGATGGAGGTAGTGGAAAGTTTAGGAGCAGGGAACGGCATCCTCGTGTAGTCCTGCTGGCTAAACTGGTGTGTCGAGGAGTAGGAGCAGAAAGTAGAGGGAGTGAGCTTCCCAACATCAATGTGCCTTCTTCTCGGAGAATGGATTGCTGATTTGAGTGCAGAAGCTTTGTCTGTGTCTTCTGGGTGATGGATTTCCTTGAATTCACTCCCGATTGTGCATGAGAAGCATTCTTCTTGAGTGGCGGTGACTGTCAGCAGTTGTGCAGATTCGCAGCTTGGCTCATCCAGTGGAGCACTTCGGATCCACGTATGGACGGTCTTATGGGTAAAGGATCCCAGAAGACATAGTAGTCGGAGCAGCGAGAGAAGAAGAAAGAAGCCTTCTTCTCACAACAAAAGACGACATCCTCAAGTAGAAGAATGTGTAACTGTACGCACGTTTGTTGTCTTCCTCCCCAAACTATTACAAGCAGCGATGGCTTGTTAGTCAGGATCCGGACTAGAAGCCTGTCGGAGTCTTAATTTCTCATTTTCATCTTGTTTCTCTCTCGTTTGGATTTTCTCTTCTTCCCCATCTTCCCTCTCTTCTTACCTTCTTCTAGTGAGCTTCCGAGACTTCTATTGAGCTTCCGTGAAGGTGAATGTCGTTGTAGTGCTGCAGGAAGGCCGTTTTCGTAGGCAAAAGCCTGGGAAGGCTACAGGTGGCATACACCCTGTGATTAATCTAATCCGTTGGGAATTGGAAGAGCAATGTGCGACAGACGTTGCTAGTCGACTTCTACAAAGCAAGAGCAGTCTTCTGGAGGTGTGAGAAGCCGAGTTGAACCTCCAGAAGCCGAGAATTTCTTCGGGAAGACGATACTGAGAAGACCGGAAGAAGTGATCTGGAAGCAGGAAGCGTCTTCCTGAGCTTCTCTGTAGATAGTTGTGTGATATTTTAGTTAGTAGTTGTTTGTTTAGGTCCAGGGCACCTTTTGAAGGGTCTGGAAGCCGTGTGGTTTTGTGAGAAGACGGGATTTCTAGGCAAAACTCGTGTATTTGTGTGTTTGAACAGATCTTAGAACTTAGAGCAGCGATACTTGTGCAAATCCTCTGTGAGAACGATATTTTGTATACTAAATGGACAAAAAGAGTAATCCTGCGACACTGCATCTAGGGATTAGTTAGGTACTGTAACCATTTCTTGGCAGGCGGTTCAGTTGACCATATTATGCGCATATGAGCTTATAAGGACTCTTGAGCCGAATTTCTGATCACTGATCAGTCACGATTGTAGAGCTAAACAATTTCTTTGTAATAACATGAGTATAAAGAGTGACCAGGAGATCATTAGTAGAGGTTTCATTTATGGAAGACTCTAGAAACGAGATCTGGAGGATTGATGCCAGATGTGTCCGATATATGGAGAAGTAAAATACTAGAGGAATGTAACAATGTATATGCCAAAGTAGAGATATGAAATAGAATAGACACTCAAGATAAGAAGTTACTTTCATCTTTTGGAGACTAGATAGATAGTGAATACAACAGTGTAGTTAGATGTTCTTACTTTGTACTTTATATTCTTTAGATTTGGAGAGCAAGCAGAGGGATAAAAGACTCACCCGCCTTATGTTGGGCTTTGTTACTAAAGACGATCATAATAGATACTCAATCTGATGAAATTATTCTCTTTGTTGTATTTTATCTTTGAAATAAGATGGAATGTGCAATTTTTGTTACTAGGCAGTTATGGATATAAGTTTAATGTTGGGCATGGAAATTGGAGTTAATCTAAAGTTAACTGAATGGCTTTGCTACTTGGAAAGTCATAGGGTGGTTACTATGTTTCGTTGAAACTAAGATAGGAGGAGGGGAATTCAGCAATTGAGGCGCTTCATAACCAAGTAGTGCAATAAGTTCTTATAGAGTCAGCAGAGTATTTGGACAAGTCTGGATCTATGGTCAAAGATCAATCTCGACAATGAAGCTTATACTCTATCAACTGAGAGACTCATAACATGCATCACTAGAAACTTATGCATTTGGAGACAAGAGATGAATAACTAGTTAGTTTTGGGGAAGTTAATTACCTCATAACGAAATACTTGCTCACAAAGAGTCTTGTTCATGAAAAAGTAAAAACGAGTGAAGTGAAAGTGAAATGTATACATTGTAGTACTGCAAGAGTCCAGACAGTTACTTTCGAGTTTCCTTCTAATCGTCTCAAGGAAGAGATACTTGTTCAATGCGTTTTGTACTGTTTTGTGAAGCAACCGTGCAATACATAGCACTAAATGAGTCTGTTTAAGTGGCAAACCATATCGAACTGGCAGAGTCACAACGAAGTAGGTGTGATACTTTGGGATAATGTTGCTGTTAGCTATAGAATACAACAGAACTGTTTGGAGAAGTACGATGAAGTTTTGTAACTATTAGAATACAACAAAACTGTTTGGAGACGTTTGCGTGTACACTGTTACAGAAATACATTTCCGAAATGCGTCAAATAATAGAATAAATAAGAAAGGTGAGAAAACTCTCACACAGTAGAGTACAAATAGAAGAGAAAGTAACGAATCTAGAAAAATAAAATCCGTGGTAAAAGTTCTTAACCTATCGCTAACTTATATATGTCCTCTAATAAAGACTAGTACAAGCGATATTTGGTTATCTAAGAAACAGTGAACCTGATTCAACTAAAGAAATGGTTAGGGAAACGGTTGAACATAAATACTACACTTATTACTTGAGTAAGTTAATGTTTAATATTAGTGTACTTAATGTGTCATATATCCCATTCGTGTGAAGTTAATTTATTATGCGATAACACTATTTGATGTTTGCAAAAATTCAAATTTTGTTAGTACTGAAATTTGAATTTCAGTAGTGACAATAAAATACCACTGATGGTTTAAATGGGAACACTCAGCGTATATTTGCACCAAAAATAATATACACAACCATCAAATAGTGTTACTCTGAATTAGTGTTACATATATTAATTATGGAGAAACCAAATTGGACCCTCACTGAATTACTTTTCGTATACACCAAATCAAATCATCTACGTAGCTTGACCTGATCAGATGAACATATGAATGCATGTGAACTATTCCATTATGACATTGCTCGGTCTCTCGAAATGCAATAGTTAGACCCTAGTATGTGATTCACACAGGTGACAATGAACCAATCATGCCTTACACCTTACAGTATTGAAGGACTCGAAACATAAACTAAACGGATTTACGTACTAACCATCGTTGAAGATGGATTTTGTTCAACTTGAATTTGACTAAACAGGAACTTGCCTTTTCGTTGCAGGAAAGCATTGTATTAGCATTTGAACAAACACTGCTCCCTACACACAAATATGTTTCCGACGAGGCGACGGTATGCTCTTCCTTCTAGTTAGCCCTTTAGAAACCAAATTCCATCTCAAATTCCACCAGTTGTTACTATCTGTTGCTAAGCCACAGATGGTGGTTGGGTTACACTATGGGGAATAATGTTCACGAGGGGTTGGTGCTTCTTTTATAGAAATGAATGTAAAACCTTTGCTAAGTCACACGTATCGAATGGTCTTTTACACGCGAAAGGGAGAAATACGTTCTTCTCTGACATCATCTTATATCTGATACTGTTTGTGCCAGGCGAGACAAGCATACATGCAAGATGTAAGCCCCGTTTTGAGCTCTAATTATCTCGCCTCTTTGAGGCAAAACAGGGCCTCGATTGTTAGAGAGTTCGTTCAAAACTTCCTACACAACCACGACGACAGTCTAGAACAAGGAAGTACTGACGAACAGGACATTCTCCTGAACTTTATCAAAGAGAAGACTTTTCTTACTGTTGGACCACCTAGTGTCATCTCTACGCATGTTCCTCCTCAAGAAACGCACCCAGTGGAGGAAAAGGACCTGTTGTTAGATTTGGGAAGATTGCACTGCTGGGTTATGATCCTTGCTGGAAAGCGAGATGTGACCGAATCATTTTTCGTAGAACCCAGCACTGGCTCTCGCTACTCTTTGAAAGGTTCGCCTTATCAAGCAGTGGACTTGGTTTTCAATCATTACAATGTCTGGATAAATGTGCAACACGAAATCCATGGTGGTTCTGGTAGTGTTGATGCCATTTCATGGGAGTTCCGCGATTCATCCAACTGGGAAAAGCTGTTTGAGAGTGACCAGCTGAGCGCTTTCCAGTCAACTGAGCGTAAGGACTCTTTAGGAAGTAATACTCCACCAAGCATTGCGAATGGGAAATCAAACCCGGAAACAACCGGCGGTACTCTTGCCGGTCAAAAACTCGATAGCCAACGCGCTAACCGCTTGAACACGGACTGCAGCCCGACTTGGAAATCAGCAGAAGATGTCAAATGCAGTACCAGGACTTACACTGCAACCACTGAGGCCGCGAGAATGTATCAGTGGATACTTCCCCTCTCCTGGGTTCCCAAGTTGATCATTCCCATGCAGGCTTTTATTACAAGGTGAGACCATCTTTTATTACCAAAGTTTCTCACCCTTCCGGTAGCATCAGACAGCTTATAAACCCCCGAATAGCATTACTAGCGAAAACTTGGTGAAATAAAAAAGTTTATAGTCCAAACCAGACCTACGAGTCTGAAACGCAGTTATCTGGATGGGATGAATTTTCTTTTTACTTCTGTGTCTAATCTTCAGCCTTACATTAATTTCTAATCTACATTAATCTACAACATGATATACGAGCTCCAGGTTCTCCAAATCAGTCACTACTTATGTAGTTCTTCATCTTTACTTTTCTCGGTACTCACACTTTAGAAATGCCGATCAGGTTCCCCAACGGAGCAAAGCGAGTATATTACTATCGTTGTGAGCACGTGTTGTTCGCATTTTATGGTGACTACATGAGATATGATGGTATGGTCGAGCGGGTTATGCTTTACGCAGACGACAAGAGGACGCAATTGATAGAATGCCACGACTTTTTCCAAAGGCGAAAAGACAAACTGACAAGAAGGGTGTATTACATTACGTACAATAAGGTGCGCCACGTCCTCGCATGTATATTATTCAACTCTTCCAATATCTCCAAAATTTGCTTTTAATCTATCATCTAACCCTTCAGGCAAGAAGGGTTAGGTGATAAATTAAATTTTGCATAAAATTGGTTTTCTGACACGACAGTAGACCGGTTTATGGTTTCTGCTGCGACTGAACTCACATGTCTTATGAGTTTTTCCACAAGATTCAGCATGTAGTATTTAGTTAACATATAATATTTAATCTAAATATATATTTTGATTTAAATGTACTGAACATTTTTCCTCTAATATTTACAGAGTTCTAATTAATATCTCGATGACACTCCACTGTAGTGTCTGGTCTGATTGGAATTTTATCCAATCAAACCTTCAGATTTTTCTCTTTTTTCAATATTTGTCTTTTTTCCCCTCAGGCCAAAAGTGCACTTTGGATGTATATTCATTTTTTTCAAAGTTTAGAGAAGGAGAATATTCACAAGGAGTTTAATTTATTACTTAACCTTTCTGTCCAAAAAGATTAGATAATAAATAAACTGTTGATTATTTGATTATTTGAGCTGAGCAGGTTGCCACACTGGGCATCTGGACCCTTGCATTTATAGGTTTAAGTCTGACTCCTTCCGTACCTGTTGGTCCAACTAACATATGTCAATTAGAGAACAGTTTAATTAGTTTACCTACTTAGGATTCAATTTTTATCCAACATATATATTTTTTCTTATATCATTAAGAGAGCAAAAATTTCTCAGAAGTTCATTTATCATGGATATTATACAGTTTGGCAAGATATACGAATAATATTTGGTTTAGCTAGGTGTTAACCTTAGTGTTTTACCTTCACTTGCCCTTTTAGATTTTTCCGCAGGTCCCGATTGTGTTCTTGTGGTGGCTTTACTGCAAGAGCCTTAAAGCACATGTACTCTTTGCCTTTCAGTGATAATAAAAGCTTTCGGTGTATGGTTTTCTCCAAGAAGAATTTAAATAATATATATATACTAAAAATTTTATTATAAACTCAATCACAAATTTACTTTGAATATTTTTTATCTACATCTGAACTGGGACGGTACACCAGAAACTTTGTTATAATCTGAAACGAAATACATCTTCCACATATCATCACCTTAAAGGTTGACCGCACCACATCGCGTTACGATCGCGCCTTGGTATTGAGGTAAAAGTCTTACAGCCCGGAGCTCTTGTAGTTCGGTGTCTTTCGGTCAAATATCGATCGCGCTCGCATGATGATCTTTCCGTTCTAAACATTAAACACAGGAAGAGTCTCCGCCTGCCAGGTTCGTTCGGTGCAATGTTTTCACTTGTACATCATTCGTGGATGGATGATGTACAAGTGTTAAATTTTGGAGAAGTTAGTCTACTAGTGTGTCGATTTTTCCCAACTGAAGTTTTGCTTAAAGGGACGTTTGCCACTAATTTGTTAATGGGGATGCTAAATCTTCAGTCAAAGAGCTAAGATATGCGCGGTACTAACTTGGGAGTCGCGTCTCAAGTGATACTCAGGCCTAGCTTATGGGACCCTCATTGTTCCATATGACCAAATAAAATTCCCTAAAATAAATTCAAGAATTATAACCATTTCAAGCACAAATCAGGTCAAGAGTTTAAACATACTCACCTCATATTTTTGTTGGTTCCTTATATACGCAAACACAAGAGTGTCATCACAAATCAGAAAGCAACACATAAAATAAACCCACAAGTGACATGAAAGAGCAAAGTGGAAGAACACAAAAAATTATAAAAATTTATAATCAGGCGATGTTTATTACTGATGCAGAGCCAGAAACTCAGCTAGTGTTTCACACACTTCGAACCCCTTATCTCCAAAGACAATGATCACCCTTATCATGGAAGACTTGCTATGTAAATTATTTTTCTTGCATGTCTGCCGGTGAGGTGATCTGAATTTGATTTACAACATTTTGCAGGATACACATTACACATATTACTTTTACCCTCCATCTATTAGAAGAGTTTTTGTCTAGATACACAAATTGAAATCTGATCTTCAGAATTATTACAAAACTGAGAATTTTAATCCAAATTTCTCAAATTATCGAACTTTATCTCCCACAACAGAATACTACCAGCCTATTAGAACTAATAATAGATCAACTTGTTAAAACTGATCAGAAGGAGAACTTAAACAGAATTATCCTGAAATGAAATGTGCACAGCTTTACGTTTACTTCAGAACTGGTACGGATAGAAAGGGCCTCGACTCATACTACTCTACAAAGAATGTGGATTAATATACTACGGGTATATAGCTGCTGTCACTTATCTTGGTGTCATAGTACCTCCTAAAGAGAGTTGAGATTGCGAGAAACACCTCATTGTGTCATGTGGCACGCTTGATAGAGAGACTCATGTTGTCCATATTAGCCATCAACAAGCATTACAGTTAGATATTTCACTGTTGGGGACGCAACATCTCACGTTTGTTGGCACCATTCACTTGGTGATAGCCAAGTGGTCATGTCAGTGTCACACGCATGTTGGAAGAGGTCAGGGTTTACATGATCGTGATCTAGTATATTTTAGGAGATCTTACGGATCTTACGACATCTCTAGATGCATCAGGTGAATTCTCCAATGTACATCTTGGAGAACGTTCTTCTGTTGGGTGATGCTTGTTACATATGATGGCGAGTGTACACCAAGTGCGGTCCTGGGTTGGACCGACAGTGCTGTTGGATGCAATGTCGATCCATATGCAATAAGAATCTGTACTCACTCCATCATGCCGATCGACGATAAACAAACAATAAAGTCGAGCCACATCCACTCTGTGCATCAAAGAATTCAGAATTGCACTCACCAAGACTACCCACCATAGCAGGAGCTTGAAGACTCAACTCGAACAACTGAGGCCTACAAATCTAAATTACGAAGTTCTTGGGCTAGCCTCTAGTGGGAGTAGCTCAAGAACCCGCCCTAGCGATAATAACGGTCCTACCGAGACTAACCACTACGCACTCGGTCAACCTAGCCGAGGTGCTAAAATGACGTGATAGTTGTCATAGACATACACATCACTATACAACATAAATCATGGTCATAGGTACATCACATATACACATAACACATGGACGATACTATACACATACATAAATATGTCACAATCGCCTCTCTAACTAGCGCTTAGGTCCCTCTAACTCCTGATAGTCTCATATCTCAACTACGTGATATACACCTTCGTGGGTGTAAGGATCAGGAGGTCGAGTGCTACATCACCTCATCATTAGCCATCCGTTTATAATCTATACCACGCAAAGATCTAATCGGCTATCTCTGCTATATACACCGAGGACAAACCCACCGTCCAGTAGGAACGACACTAAGAGGTAGAGTCAAACACGACATGTGTCAACCTCTCAAACAACTATCACACACCAACATACGGTTGCTCCACTAGCAGACCCACACAACATACACCTCAAGCTTGTATGTACAACCGCTAAGCTTGGATCAATGATACCATCGATGTTTAGAAGATGACATGACACGCAATTACCCACATGGTCCTTCCAAACAACATCATTACGGCCTCTAACATGAGTACTCCAGAAGGTAACATCTCACGCACTCGAAAAATAGTGCACCTTGCGATCACATCCAATGTCGTCGGTGAAGTCTGCTGCAGATAGAATTATCATGATGAAACTTGCTAATCGATGGTCGATAACTTCCTCCTCTAATAGTCACATATCGCAACGTGTCTCTATGCTGAGCAATCTCTAGGTTCTCAAAAGCCATAAGCATAACTCTCTAAAATGTCTCGACTTGTTGAGAACATGCTCTCACCCACATATCCGAGTCATCAAGGTTCAACACCTGAGCAGAATCACGCGAAGGTAGATCTAGATCTCGATCGTACGGTGAGAAGGAAGCCAAAGACGTTTGCCGGCTAAACCGGCAGTCCATAGCCAACCATAGTAACTGCAAATCTCAGTCTCCCAAGTGATCCTTCTGCAAGCCATATTTATGCAATCCTCTCTTCACCGTCTGAATAACCCTCTTAGTCAAACCATCCGTCTCAAGATGATCTCGAGATGTAGTCCAATGATCAATCAGCGCGTGATCACACAAGACCTAAAACTCACCAAAAAACTTGGTATCTTGGTCCTTCAGCACCTTCAGCTGGTGCTCCAAAATGACTTAGCACTCACTTGCATACGCTATCTCCTCACTCGTCTTGTCCGATAATACCACCAACTCAATCGACTTGGAGAAGTGCTCCACCATCATCAACACATACAGGTGGTGACGTATAGTCAATGATAAGAGTCTCATAAAATCCAAGCTCCAACCGTTGTCGTGTCGTGGACCGGCTCCTACCTAAAATTCAAACTTCGATGTTTGTCACTCCAAAGTCACTCATGAGAAGACAAACTAGGCCCCAGCTTACAGACTTTTGGCACCATTTCGGATCTTCGTTTTCATCGCATCAGTGGATAGAGCTCCTTGTCAGCATTCCATAGGCACTTTGTCTACTTCGTTTGGACGCCTAGTGGAGAAGTTACAGGACTCGAAAGATGGAGAAAACAAGCTAGGCTCCAGCTTACGGGCTTTTGGCACCATTTCGGATCTTCATTTTCATCGCATCAGTGGATAGAGCTCCCTATCAACATTCCATATGCACTTTGTCTACTTTGTTTGGACGCCTAGTGGAGAAGTTACAAGACTCGAAAGATGGAGAAAACAAGCTAGGCTCCAGCTTGCGGGCTTTTGGTACAACTTCAGATCTTCACTTTTATCGCATAGATGGATAGAGCTCGTTGTCAGCTTTCCATGGGCATCTTGTTTACTTCGTTTGGACATCCAGAGAAGAAGTTATGCGATTTGAAAGAAGGCAAAATCAAGCTAGGCCTCTAGTTACTTGCTGACTGGGTATTTAGGACTTCAGGCGTTATATCAAAGACGTAAGGGGCCTGCTTCTTATAATTCAGGGTGAACTTCGTACGTATAGAGACTGTAACAAGGGGGCAGCTTAGGGGCTAGCTTGCACCTACGACCTGTCAACAGACGGTTCGGGAGATTTAGGAGTCCAATGCAAGCGCGCAAAGCGTCGTTGGGTTCAGATATGTGCAGGCTACGCACTGGTTCAAACGGTTTGGGAAGAGACGGATCGGGGAGTGCGTACTAAGTGAAATTGAGACGCAGGAAGCAGATTTAGGGATTTCAGTTATCTGTGAAGGAGAGTTGGACCGTTCGGGCTGTTCCAGAGTCCAAACTTGCTGTCCTTGGATCCATCGGGATCAGAACACCGAGTTTTACAAGAAATTGAAGACGATACCAGTTTTCATCGGACGGTTTGGAAGTTCTGAGTGAAATTGGCTCGTAGGGAAGCGCTTACATCTGATTTTCGTTCACCTGCGACCTGAGGTTGGACTGTTCTTCGCGATCGGTGAGCCAAGCTCTTCGTTCTTGGTGCCTACGCGATCAGGGAGTCTTCATCTACTCAATAGGGGAAGACTGTACGTGAATTGGATTGTTGGTTTGGGTGTGGTGAGCAAGTTTGAGCCGCAAGGAGCTGATTTACGTCAGTTTTTTGCAACCTGTGACCAAATTTCTTGCGTGGTTTTGCAAGGGGAACTCCAAACGACTTGTTTGGAGTCTTGTTGGGTTCAGGGTAGCTAGATCTATCTGCCAGGGAAGACGGATATCAGTTTAGGCGATCCCTTTGTGTTGTGTGAGCGGTTTTAAGCCACAGGGAGGAGTTTTTGAAGGTTCGGTCACCTGCGACCAAAAATCGGCGATATCTCGGCTGTTGGAAGTCGGATCTGAAGGATTCTTGGGTTAACGGAGTCAGCGGAGGAGACCCTATCGACATCTGAAGTCCGTTCAGCGAAAGGAGGAGGTTCACAGATAGGCCTTTTTCGATTTCTTCGCTACGGGTTTTGCTCTTTTGAGTTCGTTAGAGTTCTGGTTGGCTGTATACAGCTTGTGGTAGCTAGCTTTAGCTAAGAGCTTATACATGGATGTGGTTTGGACTTGGGTTTGGATCGCGTGATACTGCTGTGGCTCTGTTTGTTAGCAAAGGGAAGTTTCTCTTGCTTTGAGCTACGCTTGGTGGTTTTGGATCAGGGTTGTGATTCAAGGGCTGTTTCAGAGGCTTTTGAAGCAGGTTACAGACTGCTTTGGTCTGGTTCTCAGTTTTGTGCTCTTAGGAGAAAGAACCGGCAGTGTACATACATTTGGAGTGTATATATCACAGCGTTCGTTTTCGTGGTTGTTTTTCTCTGTCTTGTCTCTGTTTCAGCACACAACATCTCCACAGCCAGAAACCTCGCGTTTTCTTGGACATCCTTCACGCAAAATCCGACACGATACCGTAACCTAATCTCATACTCGATAAGGGGTGTAACTGTGGAATAAGAGCGTTAAACAATGCTCATACTCGATTACAAATTACACGCCGTGCGACAAACTGCTGCACGTGAATGTGCATACTCATCCACCAATATTGTCCTTGGAGTAAGCTATGTGTACGCTTCACTCCAAAATGTCTCAACTCCACATGTCGTACTAACTATGCCCTCTAGGATGGATGTGACACTCGAAGTACATGTCATCTCTCTCGTCAAAATTTTGTCGCTCGTTGGAGGACGTGATCTCGCTCCTTGGCATTTACTATGCCTACCACCACGTCAAGACATAGATACTCCATTATTGTCACATCATCATGAATATCTCGTTGATCTGAAACACCATCTCCACACTCATGATCTAGAGACTCATCATCTATTCTCTTACTTGAGAAAGATACGACTTGGCCCTCCATACTAGAGTTCATGGTCAATACACAAAGAAAAGCAGATGCATGTCAGCTTGACACCATCTCTTCATCAACCTCGTCATGCATCAAGCTCCAGTTTGATCATGCTGACTTGTGCATGGATTGCGACTCGAACCATCTACATTTAGGTTTGCAACTCCAAATCTATGCACTACCTAGAAGTCATACTCTTGTAAGATCATGCCCATCGTGCAAGCTCCTCTATAAGCTTGTCATACTTCATCAACCACTTGAGCGGCTAGTGATCAATGATGAGAATAAAAAGGTTTAGATAAAGACCAAATAGATAACATCAAAAGTGTGCAACAGTCCACAGTGCAGCCAAACACTCTCTCTCATACGAACTGTATCTCACCTCTGCAGAATTGTTGACACGACTGGCATATGCCACCATGAACTCCTTTACCTCATCATCATGATGAGTTAGCAATGCTCCAAGTCCCAACATACTTCAGTCAATGTGCAGTTGGAAATGACGCCCCCTTACACAAGTGCAAGTTACACACTTGCACTTCTTAGTGTGTAACTTCAACCCATGAGCTCTCAACCGCTCAAACACATCTCGTAAGTGTCTCTCGTGCTCCTCCACTGTAGCACTATAGACTAAGATGGCGTCAATATAACATCAAACAAAATCTAGTCCTGCTAGGATCCTGTCCATCACCCTTTGGAACTCAGAAGGGGCGTTCTTCAATCCAAATGATAAGAATTGCCATGATATAAACAATCTTTGTCGTGAGAGTCAATTCTCCTGAATGTTGTCTTGGACGTATCTTCTTCTCTAATTGACAATTGATGATACCTTGCTCGAAGGTCTAAAGCACTGAAGACCTTCACCTGCCCCACTACATCAAAGATCTCCTCAAGTGTCATACTTATCGGACTTTGTCTGCCGATTAATACGACGATAGTCTTCACACATCTCACTATCTATATAGTTGTCATACATATCCTTCTTTGTTGACATAACTGTGGCAGATGCATAATCTCCACACGACATCTCCATTGACTCAACCTCCAACAAGTCTTGAGTCCTACGAATAGTGGAGAAGTTACGAGACTCGAAAGATGAGTAAAACAAGCTAAGCCTCAACTTACGGACTTTTGGCACAACTTTTGATCTTCACTTTCATCGCATCAATGAGTAGAGCTCGTTGTCTGCTTTCCATAGGCACTTTGTCTACTTCATGTCCTTGGATCCATCGGGATCAAAACGCCGAGTTCTTCAGAAAATTGAAGACGATACGAAGTTTCATTGGACGGTTTGGGAGTTCAGAGTGAAACTGGCTCGCATGGAAGCGCTTACGTCAGATTTTTGTTCGTCTGTGATCTGAAGTTGGGTTGTTCTTTGCGACCAGTGAGCCAAGCTCTTCGTTCTTGGTGCCTATGCGATCAGGGAGTCTTCATCTACACATAGGAGAAGGCCGTATGTGGATTGGGTTGTTGGTTTGGATGTGGTGGGCGAGTTTGAGCAGCAGGGAGTCGATTTACGACAGTTTTTTGCATCCTATGATCAAATTTCTTACGTGGTTTTGCAAGGGGAACTCCAAACGACCTGTTTGGAGTCTTGTTAGGTTCAAGGTAACTAGATCTACCAACCGGAGAAAACGGATATCATATCAGACGATCCGCTTGGGCGGTGTGTGCGGTTTCAAGCCGCAGGGAGGAGTTTTTGAAAGTTCGATCACATGCGACTAAAAATTGATGATATCTCGACTGTCGAGAGTCGGATCTGAAGGTTTTCTGGACCAACGGAGTCAAGGAAGAAGATCCTACCGACATCTGAAGACAATTTGACGAAAAGAGAAAGTTCTCATATAAGTCTTTTTTGATTCCTTCGCTACGGTTTTCAACTTTTTGAGTTTGTTAGAGTTCTAGTTGGTCAGGTACAGCTTGTGGCAGCTAGCTTTAGCTAAGAGCTTGTACCTGGATGTTGTTTAGACTTGGGTTTGAATCGTGGGGTACTGATGCAGCTCTTTTTGTTAGCAAAAGGATGTTTCTCTTGCTTTGAGCTAGGCTTCGATAGTTTTGGGTCTGGGTTGAGATTTAGAGACTCGTTGTAGAGGGTTTTGAAACAGAGTACAGACTGCTCTGGTTTGTTTTTCAGTCTTGAGTTCTTAAGAGAAAGAACCGACAGTGTATATGCTTTGAGAGTTGGTATATATAGCGACGTTCGTTTTCGTGCTTGTGTTTCTCTTTCTTGTTCTATGTTCAGCACACTACATCTCCACAGCCAGGAACCTCACATTTTCCTGGACATCTTTCACGCAAAATCTGACACGATAGAGTGTCACATGACACAATGAGATGCGTCTCATAATCTCATCTCTCTCCACATACAAGTATCATTGTACTCGTATGCCTGCCTGCAATATCGTATCCAAACCTATGCTAATCCATCCAAACAACTCTAGCACACACACCCTCCTTTGGATATTGTCATACAATGAGAGTCGTATCTGACGGTGATAAGATAACATGACCAGTAGCACGAACAACATTTTGTTCCTCCACTGGACAAGTATCGCTATACTCGTATGCCTGCCTGCAATATCGTAGTCAAACATGCGCTGATCTCTCGAAACAGTTTCAACATACACACACCCTCCTCTAGATACTATTGTACAATGACAATATTCAGAGGAGGTATCATCCAATCTGACCTTGTATCGACACACAGTGTCATCCGAGTTGCGCTTGACCTTGAAGACCCACTTACAACCAATCTCTTCCTTACCCTCAGGTAAGTCCACAAACTCTCAAGTCTGTTGGTGGTGAAGCGCATCAAGTTTAGCTTCCATAGCACTCGTCCATTGGACTTTGTGCATGCCTCCTCAAGTTAACTCGGTTCATGTTCCTGAAGAATATTTGTCATATATGCATGATGTGCAGCAAGAAAACATTCATGCATATACCTACTCACTGGATGTTTTGTCCGTTCATATCTACGAGAGATAATCGGTGCAATAGTCACCTCCTCTTGCAACTGATCTGACATAGACGTCAATGTCTGAGACAAAGTATCCAAAGGATGTGGAAGATCCACATATTTGGACGAGTCAAACATATGCTGTAATAGCACTCGCTCGTCTTGTGTAGAAACTACACTAGTTCTACTAGGTCGTGTTACGCGGACTCCAACGTTAATAACAGCTCTATGTGAAATTGATTTTGATCTAGAATCAATGACTTCTCCAAATCCTACACTCAACATACTACTATGAGGTACTACATTGGAATGACTCCTTGGTTCTATAGTAGGTACAAGGATGGCTACGACATGTGCAAGAGCAAACCAAGATTGTAGCTCATCAAAGACAACATCTCTACTGATATAGAACTGCTTTGACGAATGATTGTAACATCTATATCTTTTCGTATCAGATGCATATCCAAGGAAGATACATCTATCTACTTTGGGACTAGTTTCTTACATCTCTCATCATATATGTCCACATAACATATACATCAAAAAACTTTAAGGAAAGAGTAATCAAGCTTACTGCATGTGAAGACCTCCATCGGTGTCTAGCTGTAGACTGCCGCTGTAGACGTCCGATTCATCAGATACACCACACATGAAACAGCTTCTGCCCAGTAAGGTCTAGGCATGGTCTTCTCATTCAACATAGCACGAGCAGCTTTTGCTATGTGTCGATTCTTGTACTCCGCAACCCCGTTTTGCTACGGATTGTAATTGCAAGTCTTCTGATGTCGGATGCCATGCTCACCTAGATATGCATCAAACTCTCCAGAAAGAAATCAGCTCCTCTATCATATCTCAGATAGAGGATAGATTCTCCAGACCGTTTCACCACCAACTTGAGGAAAGTATGGAATGCTGACAGTACTTCGGCAAAGGACTTGTTTCTCAACAAATAGATCTAAGTATAACACGAATGATCATAATGAACGACACAAAATACTAGAAATTGATCATACTTGGCTGAGAAGCAATCCATACATCAATGTGAACAAGCTCCCAGAGCTTGTTCACTTTGCTACATGATCTCTTAAAAAGCTATCTAGCTTGCTTGCTGAACTGACATGCTGCACAAACTCCAATAGGTTCAATGGATTCAAATTTGTGCAGACATGTAATCACGGTAGAACTCGAGAGGCTTTTCAGCCTCTGGAAGTTCATGTGCCCAATTTGCTTGTGCCAGATGTCAATATCAGACACTATTGACCACTCTGTCCATACATGGTAGCTTGTAACTTAGACGCAGAGGCATCTAGTTTAAACAGCATATCACTCTTGCTACCTCGAGCTATGACAGTGCTATTAGAATCTTAATAAAACGTATATCTTTATTGAAGCACACTTGCAGACCTTGCTCTATCAACTGTCATATATATAACAAGTTTAGTCAATATGGGTACATGCAAGACATTTAGTATATCAGTAAACGTTGAAGCAGAATATGTCAAGCAAAATGTTACCCTTGTGCTGGATTTGGTGCTTAGTGTCATTTTCTGTCATCATAAACTGAGGAGTCTTCATAGGCTTGAGTAAACTGAACCACTCTCGATGAGATGTCATGTGAGTTGTGGTGCTTGAGTTGATCACCCAGTCAATATGTGACTCGAAAGCTGTATAACTCTATGTGTTGTAATCATCAACTGTTTCGAATAGACTTACTCAATTATTGCATAGCCTTGCTGGTTGCTGTTACCTTGCTAGGTTGTCGTGTTATCTTTGATTGTTTTGTCGCTTGTAGCATTGATCTGCATTGTGGCCTTACTTCTTGCAGTAGTTGTAAGAACCAGACGCATGTCTCTGATAGTTGGAAGAACCAACCTGTTGCAGGTTTTGCTGTTATTGCTATCCGTGACTCCGTCCACGTCCAACACCTTTTCCATGATCCTTATCTCGAGATCCTCCAGAACCTGCAAAATGGGCAAATTCTTGTTGACTCGTTGAAGTAGTACTCTCCGATAGGCGCACCTCTTCTCTTAACATCATAAGAACAAGTTTATCAAATCGCAGAAGAGGTTCTTTGGTCAAAATTGAAGTAATGAACGGCTTGTACTCAACAGGCAGTCTCTGCAATATGACCCTGATCAAGACAATGAGATCAATCCCGATTGTGATAGAAGATAACTGATCTGCAAGTTGTTTGACATGGTTCACGTAGTCGTTGATGCACATCGATCTTTTCTTCATAGTGTTGAACTGCTGCAGCAATTGCAACTTCTGAGCCTCTATTCTTAACTGAACAAATGCACGAGTGAATCCCAAGCTTTCTTAGACATATCACAATTCTAGACTGATCATCGATCATCGACGCTAAAACTGTTAGTGCGATGTAGTGAATCGCTTGGTACGGTCGCTTCTTCCCCTCTTTGAATTTCATGTCAGAAATGGATACATCAAGCGCTTTCTCCTCCTCAGTGATAAGATCTCATAGATCTTGTCCCTGCATGAAAGTCATCATCCAAAACTTCCACACTTGGTAGTTGTTCTTATCAATTTTCTCCATTGATCAAAGACACTGACTCCGCCATAGCTATAATTGAGAAATTGCATTATTTTGTACGCGAAAAACCTCAGAGAACCTCCACGAAAACTCGTCCGCCCACACCTCGTGATGAAGAGTTCATCACAAGTCACAACAACGGCAACTCCACACACTCCTCTTGAGCAAGAATGAAGAAAAGAACTTATCCGCAAACTGTAGGTGTACAAAACACGTCGAGAACGTCGAAAGAACTAACCAAGAAAGGTCAAAATTGGACCAAATGAGGTCAAAAATGGATACGTGATACCTTGAAATCCAAACCGGACCTGTATTTGTTTTGGTCAGAAAAGATTCGTTTGAAAATCTGTCACTGGAAAGCTCCAAATCAGTTGAAATTTGACCAAGTACACATTCGCACCTTCTAAACAAGACAGCCTTTATAAGACTAGTCGACAGATTTCAGCGAGAAAAAAATGTCTAAGCCTCCGAAATTACGTTCAAAGTTTCTGGTGGTGAAAGAAATGATTTCGTCTCACCTGAACGCATCAGCAGGATGGTGCTCAACCTCAGGCATGACTCCAGCTGCTCTCTCATGTACTTCTCCATGCACAAACTCCATCCTACTCAAGCAAGGGACACACGCTCTCTACTGCTATGATTCCATATAGAAAGGTTGATACTTCTAAGAAGATACTCCAAGAAAAGAGAACGACTAGATAAGTAAGTAAAATAAGGATGAGATGAGAGAGACGAAACCTCTCCATGTATATATAGTGGAGGTGAGTACAAGAGAAATTCTAATGATGGATTAGCCCTCTAACTACTTATACGTAACTACTCTAACCACTCCGGCTAATATTAGCTATCGATCTACTAGAGCTTGGGACTATATCAACATATGGTGCATTCTTCAAGCCGGAAGACATTACGGTTTAGGTAAAAGCTCTTCGTTCAGCGATGAATGTGGATTCCTCTTGATCCTTCTCGACAATGTTATTTGATTCTATCCACTAAAACCATCCATGAAGGAGTACATCTCTTATCCAACTACTATTTCCAACATTAGATCAATGTAGGTGTCATATGGATAGATCAGTATAGGACAATTATGACACAATGTATCAGAAATTTACTTCCTCAGTCCCCTGTATGGGCAATTGAACCTCCTCAGTCCCCCGATGTTCAAACTTACTTCCTCAGTCCTTGACCGGCTGGGGCGCCGGTGCCGACTGCAGTAGGGGCGTTACCTGGTGAGCCAGACGCAAGTTCAAGTGAGCCAGAAGCAAGTCCGTGGAGCTCAACACTGGTCTTTCTTTCAGCGCATTAAGTTCATAATGTGACGTTACTCTCACGTAGGCAATCACCGCTGGAGTGCTTGCTGGGAGTGGTCATACGATGACACAGAAGCTTGCCGGAGCTAAGTCTCTACAATTCAAACGAGCTTTGGCAAATTCTTCATGGCAGTGAGTTCACATCATTCCACCAAGTCGCGTTGGCTCTTACAGTGACTTTGCAAGCTCTTGACTTTGTATGGAGCTGAAGGAGTAATAGCAGTATTCTATCCACAGTAAATTTGATACACATATAACCACTTTTGTCCTTTTGTCAGGAACCTGCTGGAGGGCCCTCTGTGCTGAATTAAGCTGTCAGTGCTTGTTATGTCTAAACTAATTCTTGGGTTGGTTGGAACCTAGTTGTACGGGTTGTTGTATGCTGTTTCTTTTGGACATTTTTTTCACAAATTGATGGACAGAATGTTTGCTGGACGACGAGATGGCAAAACTTTTATAAAAAAGATATTGTGCGCTTCAGCATTCACAGTAACCACATCGAGGAAGTTAGTCTGTTGTGATCATATCTTTTCTCAGTTTTCATCGAAGGAATGTACCTGGTTTGAGATCTTTAATAGGTTCAAGCGACCAGTTCCAACTGATTTGACATTCAGAAGACCATGTACATTCATGCTTTTCATCTTTCGAACTCGCATGCATATCATCCAATCGTTTACTTCGTGGCTACATCAGCAGGAGGTCGGAACGATTGGTTCTGTGTATGATTCTTACGCATAGCAGTTTCTGTGATTGCAATGAGCACAGTGAGATACTATAATATAGTACTATCAGCACTATATTGTACTTGCAAATTCAGGTAATATTGATCCGAAACTAATAAATCAGCCTTATGTTGCATGGAGGTTGCGGATTTGTAATGAATAGGACCTGGTCCTGATTCATGATCAAGCTGCTTCTAACTCCATCGACCGCACCTGTGTACTTGATGTAGATATGCCTCGAGCATTCGAGGCTGTTGACAGTGATCACCCATATGGCACTTCGGGTTATGATAACGAGGGTTACACTGTGCTGAAGCAGCATTGTTCGTTCTTCGTTCGCAATAGCGATGGAATTATCGTTTCTACAATTTCCGTGTTTTTCATCAAGGAGACGTTCAGCTATGCTACCCTCCCTGTAAGCTAGACGCCACCATGAGTCTCTTGCCGTAGCTCCAAGCATTATGCTCTTTCTCCCGCATTCTCTTCAAACAGCACTTGATTCTTCTCGCTTTGATAGTATGATCTAAACTCAAACGACTGTGCATTACCGTACCCGTGCCCGCGCAGTTCTCCGATGACTGCGATTCGCTTTCGACCGGCTCAACCGGCGTGCTCGACGGTCAATACCCGGTAAGGAGACTGAGGAAGTAAGTTTGAACATCGGGGGACTGAGCAGGTTCAATTGTCCATACAGGGGACTGAGGAAGTAAATTTCTGCACAATGTATACAAACATATAATAACAGGAGTTATTCGGTTTAAAGATATGTATGAATGGATGACAAATTGTTTAAACATAAATAAAGGATACACGGACCGATAGTTAGGCTAATTGCGGACGGATACGTCCGAGTACATAAACCTGCTCGGAAGATAAAAATGAATCTTTTACCTCCCGAGAGGTATACTATGAGAAATCCACAGACCGGTAGTCAGATTAACCTCAGACGGATATGTCAGAGTACATAAACCTATCTAGGAGATAAAAAGAAATCTTTTATCACTCTGGGAGGTCTTCTTCGAGAAATCCACATGCTGGTAATCAAGTTAACCTCGGATGGATATGTCCGTACATAGACCTGCTCGAGAGGTAAAAATAAATCTTTTACCTCCTCGAGAGGTTTCCTCTGGGAAATCCACAAGCCGGTAATCAGGTTTACCTCAGACGAATACGTCTGAGTACATAGACCTGACTGCGAAATAAGAAAGAATCTTTTATCTCTTCGAGAGGTATCTTCAGAGAAATCCACGGACTGGTAGTCAGGTTAACCCATGACGAATATGTCTGAGTTTATAGACCTATCCGGGAGGTAAAAAGAAATCTTGTATCTCCTCGAGTAGTTGTCTTAGGTGAACAAAAAGGAGTAAAGGTTAAGCGACACCCCAGACGGATACATCTAGGTGATTAATGATAAGCACTCCCACTTGGATTAAATGGACCACATCTAAATTAAGAAATATCTGGCTGCTCCATAGTATGAATTGAAGACAATGTCGTTACTCAGCAGAAATAGGTCTATCAGGCTATTTAGGAAGGTTGAGAACAGCGATGTGACCAAAACCTTCTCTCATATTTGGGAGAAGTCATGTCTTCTTATATGACTCATGTAATTCAAGTGGATGTTAAGCGTTATTGTCTTCTAGGTATTTAGTATTAGAGTTTTTTGTGGCTCTTCTATTTTGTTTTTTTTCCTTCCGTTGCATATCCGGTTATAAGAAGGACCTGATGCCTTATGTTAGGGATTCTCAAAGAGAAAGGTATTCTAGCTCAGAGATAGATCATAGACAGACTACTTCGGAGTGTGGACTCCGTTCCTCTTGTAATCCATGAGCTATTAGCTCTCACACCATTGTTATAAACACTTTGCTTATTTATTTCTCGGGAGCTTGTGCGCTCAGGGTACAATTTACCCAATTCACTCTTCTTGATTCTCATGACTTTTGTTATTCTTATCTGTTTGAATTCTTCTCATCAAGATAGTCTCCTTTTTTGATTCGATTCTGTGACACTATTGAGTATTATCTTCACTACGGATATCATCTCCTCACTGTGATCTTCAAGGTATCACCTCGATTTAGCTCTATCCCCAAATACTTACAGCCAACTTTCGGTAATCAATACAAATGCCTAGTTTCCATTTTTCTTAAGAACTACAACAATAGGAGATAGCCAAGTAGAAGTCTCTACGGGGTAGATTAGTCATGCTTTTAGAAATTTATCGAGCTCTATCTTGACCTTCTCGGTATAGTTTGAGTTCATTTCCGATACAGCTTACTTCGTATCAGACAATCATTATGCAACAACTCAATGCCATGCTCATTATCAAGAGATATCTCTCATAATCGTATATTCTCATACGAATATATCTCGGTATTTAAGCTCATGAGATTTAGATCTCTTATGCATTTGATCTCTAGAACACTTCGTGTGAAGAATTTCTTTTCTTTAACCACCTCAGTTGATGATAACTCCTTCACAGTTATAGATTCATCTATCTCTCAAACCATTTTAGCATCTTTTCAAGACCCAATCGTATCGATCCTCACAAGTTCTTAGCTTCCGCTTGTACTTTCTGTAGTAAACTGATAACATTTTTGACCTTCTTCTTTCGTTTCTCGGACACACTAGTGTCGAAGAAACGGCTTGTCGGCTTGTCACTTTTCTTCTCTTTCCATGATCTTTCATCTGGAGTGCGTCAAGTATGACTTCGACTATCTCGACAATAGATTTTGGGTTTCTAAGAACTCCTGCAGATAACAGATTACCTTCTGCTGGCAGATCTTTAGGTGGCAGAGATACCCCGGAGGACTGTTGTGTTGGACTATTGGTATCGACCGCCAATCTTTTGTCCCTTAGCGAAGAGTTTCATCGGTGCGCCGGATGGCTTGGAGGCAGATGGTGCAGATTTCTTCTCCTACTTTTTCATCTGCCAATTGTTAATATTCAGTACATACACGAGACATCCTTGATAGCGAAAGGTGTCTCCAACAATGGCTGTAGGCACAATATCCCTGGACTAGTTATATCTGTCGTTCCGAAGGAGACACGCCTTTGTAGAATACATTACCAGTTCGTTCCACCTTGCTCCTTTTGAACCGAAATGTCTCTAGAGAGACCACCTTGTCCTAGTTAATAACTTTTTATGCCTGATAATAGTTGGGACATATCTCCATTGTATGTTCGTCTAGACCGCAACTTCCACAAACTTTGTCATCAGTTGATCCTAGGTGACTGTCATTTGCTGAAATAATCTATCGCTGCGGTTAGAGACTGTAGTGTTGGATTGCCTTCAACTACTTTGGTTTTCTGGTGTACTCTTCTGGTGACCATTTGCGATTCACTCGTTTCAAATGTACGTTGCAGTTCTTGCATATACGAGAACAACTCTAATATACTACATCGACTTGCCTAAGCATATTTAGTTGAATCTCTTTGGTAATCTTTGTTAAGACCATGTAGATAGTAGGACACAATGATTGATAAATCTCTTCATGGCTGCTCGAGATATTAAGGATTCTTTTGAATTGACTTGTAAAGACAACGGCAGTCTCATCTTTCCATTGTCAAATTGGTTTAAGTCGGTATGTATAACCAGATCCACTTGGATATCCTCATACCACTCCATGAATCTGACCTTGGTCTCATCCGACTGGGTAATACATTTGATACCCAAATCATCTACATTTCAGTTGTTTCTCCCAGAATTGTTAACCAGAAACCCTTAAACCACCAATCTATATCAATGATATTGGTGATACCCATGGTCATTTCAACACTCTTCACATGGTAATCTGGGCAAATCGTGCTTCTAGTGCTGGTATGGCGAGTATTCCTCTCAATGTTGCACATATTATCTTCTTGTGGACGTCTCAAGTTATTCTGTGATGTTGCTATCATAGATAGTGATATGGTAGTCTGTGCATTTAGCTACCCAGTGGACCACGACAAAAGTGTGAGAATACTTTGAGCTTGTCATTTTTCTCCTTGAGATATGACTGATACCAGTTGAAGAAATTGATGAGAAATAATATTGTTGGATTAACCCCTGAGGTTCCATATACTCTTGGTGCCACAGATGGTATGTCAAGGATAGCACTCAAGAGATTGGTCTCGGATGGATTACTTTGAAAACTAAACATAATCATGGATAATGCGAGAGCGCATGAGAGTCTAATGCATCAAATTCTCCCACATGATAAAAATAACACATTGTGAGGAGGACATTACGCGCAAGGCTTACATCTTTAAGAACTCATTGCGGTTGAGTTACCTCGATGTTGGCATCGCAAGTCGGCAATATTGAACATTTGTCATCAGATATTTTTGCCAAGGCTGCAGCAAAATGTAGTTCTCCCAAACGTCAATATTGATATGCTCTATGAGGAGTGAAAGTGACAATCCATAGTCGGGTGATGCCCCGTTGCTCTTATATGTGCGATTTCTTCTTGCTCATGATGAAGCTATTGTGTCGAATTTTGCATGAAGGTTGTCCAAGAAAACGTGAAGTTCCTGGCTGTGGAGATGTATTGCATCAAACAAAGACACGGTAGAGAGAAACAACCATGAGAACAAGCGTCGCAAGGTATACCAATTCCTACTTTATATACACTACCGGTTCTTATTTTCTAAGAATGCAAAATAGAGATACAAACTTGAGCGGTCTGTAATCTGCACCAAACCTCTAAAACAAGCCTCTGAATCTCAACCCAAATCCAAAACTATCAAAGCGTAGCTCAAAGCAAGAGAAACATCCATTTGCTAACAAAAAGAGCTGCACAATGTCACACGATTCAAACCCAAGTCCAAACAACGTCCATGTACAAGCCCTTAGCTAAACTAGCTACCACAAGCTGTACATAACCAACTAGATTTCTAACGGACTCAAAAGGACGAAAACTGTAGCGAAGGAACCGAAAAGATCAAATGATCCTATCTGAGAACTTCCTTCTTTCACCAAACGGTCTTCAGATGTCGATAAGCTTTCCTTCCTGACTCTATTGGTCCCAAGAACTCTCAAATCTGACTCCCGACAGCTGAGATATCACCGATTTTTGGTCGTAAGTGATCAAACCTCTAAAAACTCCTTCCTGCGGCTTAGAATCATGCACACCGTCCAAACGAATCACCTGACTTGAGATCCGTCTTCTCTAATATGTAGATCTAGCTATCTTGAACCCAATGAGACTCCAAACAAGTTGTTTGGAGTTCCTCTCACGAAACCACACAAGAAATTTGGTCGCAAGAAGCAAAAAAACTGGAGTAAATCGACTCCTTGTGACTCAAACTTGCTGACCACACCCAAACCAACAATCCAATCCACATACGGTCTTCTCTTATGCGTAAGTGAAGACTCTCTGCTCGCGTAAGCACCAAGAACGAAGAGCTTGGCTCAATGTCGTGAAGAACAACCCAACCTCAAGTCGCAAGCGATGAAAAATTGACGTAAGCGCTTCCTTGCGAGCCAATTTCACCCAGAACTCCCAAATCACTCGATGAAACTTAGTATCATCTTCAATTTCCTGAGGAACTCGACGTTTGATCTCGATGGATCCAAAGACAGAAAGTTTGGACTCTAGAACGACCCGAACGGTCTGAACGGTCCAACTCTCCTTCATAGATCACTGAAGCACTCTAAATCTCTTCCCTGTGGCTCAATTTCTCCCAGAACACACTCTATGATCTGCCTCTTCACGAACCGTCTTAATCAGTGCGTAGCCTGCACAGATCTGAACCGAACAACGCCTTGCGTGTTTGCATTGGACCTCCAAAGCTCTCAAACCGTCCATCGACAGATCGCACGTGCAAGCTAACCTCTTAAGCTACCCCCTTACATCAGTCGCAGTCACGTTTGTCACAGATAATGAACAAGCAGGCCCTTTGCGTCCTTAGTATAGCGCCAGGAACCGCAAATACCCAATCAACAATAGTAAGCTAAGGCCTAGCTTGATTTTCTCATCTTCCGAGTCTCGTAATTTTACCACTAGGCGTCCAAATGAAGTAGACGAAGTACCCATGAAAAGTTGACAATCCATCAGTTGGACTATCACAAACAAGACAATACAGTGAAATGTCATCATTTACTTGCACCAATGTAGCAGCAAAAGCTCCAAATAGCCATTCTTGAGCTACTCCACCGCGTAAACGAACTACTAATCTCTAAGGATGGAACTTTATGCATCAATTTGTTGGGCAAACTTGCCATTGTAGTACGTAGTCATGAGTTTGGATAGGTTAGTGAGTGTAGTGTGAAGGTAGAGAAGAGTTGAGTAGTAAAGCTATCTGAGTGTTTATTGACGTTCAAAACAGGTGGAAGACCCACCATAAGAGGTTGACATCCTACAATCAATCGCTATAATTTTGGTTACCAAGAGAAACCCTCGTTGTCTAGAGTGCAGTTGGTGGTCTTAGCTGTTGTTAGGCCAAGTTGTGGTTTAGAAGTATGAAAGCAACACTATTACATTCTGTCGTCTAGTCGAAACAAAGTATTATACGTGAGGTTTTTGGTATTTTTGAGAGGAAATATGAATGTAGTTTATGAACAATAAGTAAGTAATGAAACCTTAAAAACATGGATGGGATTATGACCTTCAGACCCTATGACTAGGGGTTGGTCAGAATTCTGAGAAGTTTGATCGTACATAGAGCTCAAGTAGTCATTTTTGGATTTGTTGGTTGTTTGACTTGAAGAACTTCTCAGTTAAATTGTAGTACAGAGCAAGTCAACCTCAATTTTCTGTGGGAACAATACATTTTTATGCTTAAACGGTGTAAAAGAGAAACCTTGTCCATTACATCTAGATCAGTCTCAACCTCGACAAAAGTGTTTCTACAGTCACCTCCAGTTCCTTCCTAGGTCATATCATCTGGAAAGATGGTCTTCTTTCAGATCCGATGAAGACTGCTGCAATAGTACAGATGGTGGCTCTCGATAACATCAAAGGAGTCCAAGTACTCCTCGGTACAGTTGGATTTTATCAAAGATTCATCAAAGACTTCGCAAAGGTAGCACTACCATTCTTTTTACTCTTATCTCAAGAAATTGAGTTTACATGAGATATTGAGCACGATGAGACTTTTACACAACTTCGCTTTGTATTAACTCGAATGCCCATTCTTGTCATGCCGGACTGGAAAAAAAACTTTCTATGTCCATTCTGATGCATCGATAAATACTTTAGGAGTAGTTTTGGATCAACCGAGATATGATATAATTGATCATATCATTGCTTACGTCATCGTAAACTTACCCCGTTGAGAAAAAGTATTCGATTACTGAGAATGAAGCATTAGCTATTTCTATGATGTCAAGAAGTTCTACTATCATCTTCTCGTTTCTTGTGTTCGGTTCGTTATCGGACATAAGGCGCTTGTTGATCCAGTAAAGAAACCGAATCCTTCGGATGAAGTGACCCGATGGAACTTATTACTCCAAGATTTTGAGTTTGATGTTTTATACAATCTCAGGAAGCCGTATATCATGTTTAATTTCTTCTCTTGGTGAGGCAATCGGTATCCATCGCAATCGAAGATGTTGATGATGAATTTCTTGACGTTTTGGTAAAATGTGTTAGTTGTATAGAAGTTTGGCAAGATTTGTTACTCTAGTATCTACAAAAGGAGATTTTACCTTAGGGCATCTCCACACATAATCAGAAGAAGTTACTTACCAAAGCGAACTACACTGATGCACAGACACTCTATACAACAATCTGGAGAGACGACCTCAATTGTTGTATGAGGCTCACGTTGGCATTACTCGTGGACATGGTGTCGGGAAGATGATCTCCAGAAGATCCTCGATATCATATTTTGGTGGGCAACTATCTCCGAGAGGAGTGTGACGAGTGCCAGAGCGTGAGACCCCTCATCCATTATCCATACGCTTCGCTGAAAACGACGAACATACTAGATCTATTCTAAAATGGGAGATAGACTTCAATGAGACCTATCTATCTGATTGCTAGCAATCGATATCGTTACATCTGGTGGCTACCGACTATGTAACTAAATTGGTTGAAGCATTAACCTTGTCACATAATACGACTAAGAGTATCATTGAGTTTCTCTATATCCATATCCTAGCCTGATATGGCTGTCTCTAAGAGTTGATCAGCGATCAAGGTACGCATTTTGTTAATTCAGATATGCATATCGTGGCGAAGAAATTTTTAGTACTCATGAAACCTCCACTTCTTACTACCCTAGAGGAAATGATCAAGCTGAGTCAACTATAAATTTTGGTTTAGTTACTATGCTATGCTTACCAAAATTATTATCGAGAATCCACGAAGTTGGCACACCAAATTGACATCCGCTTGTGAGCTTACCAGACAACCTATAAGATGCACATGAAGTTCTCTCCTTATTTTCTTACTTACGGTGCAACCCTTTGGCTCCTCTTTGAATCCCGAGAAGTCTCTATTACTTCTGAACTAGAAATCTATGCATCCAAGGTGCAAGTCTTGATCCGGGTAGAAGTTGAATGTGAAGTAGGGAGCAGTATCTGAGAACATCATAAAAAACAGCAGGCTTCTTGGTATCAACAATAGAACTCCAAATTCTTGATACAGGTCGACGACCTAGTTCTGTGATATTAGAGGTGGGTTCTGACAAAAGAAAAAAAAATTCAAATGCAATCAAAAGGTCCTTACTGGATCATCAACATCAAAAGGAATGAGATTGTATGGTTCCAGTAATCTTTCAAGATAAAAATCGCAAAATTGATAAATCTGACCGACTTAAGCATTATTTTCTAACAGATGACAAATAACGATTCGACATTAATGTCAACATACCTCGTCAGTAAATGCAGGAGGTGGAAGCGACACGGTGTTCAAATAAGAGAACAGCCACGATCGGAAGTACATCGGCTCATACGGCTTGCCTTAGCAACTTTTTATGATCGTGTTATTGTGTATAGTCAGATTTTATTTTTGTTTTCGCAAGTCGCGACGTAGTGCAACAACTACCAAAGTAGTTCTAACTCAATCACTTGTGCATTCGGCTCTATAGTATCTGCAACTTCACAATTTGTCAAGAACTCTATCAAGCGTTGTCGTCTCGTGGACCGGCTCCTACCTGAAAATCAGATTTTGACCGTTATCACTCCAAAGACGCTCATAAGACTAAAAATGAGCTTTTTTATACAACTTCAGATCTTGACTTTCATTACATCAATTGGTGGAGCTGAAGGCTATACTTCTGAAGATCAGAAGGTCTTGAGCCACACGACTTTACTCCCATAATGTTAGTTCTGAAGTTACTCTAGTGTGCAATGTGCAGTCCGGAAGACTGTCAGCACCCATCGAACAAATAACACATGGCTAAAACTCTCATCACCAGAACCCCTGACTTGCTAATGTTCACGAGGGCACTATAGATAAGCACAAGTAAAAGATGTATCCAAAACACTATACACATAACTGAATAGAGGATTTTAAATCAAGAAGTCTCATGGAAGAATATGAAGAGAACTAAGGGAGGAAAGAGCTTTTCTCAACAGTCCTTCCCAACTAACTCCAAAACTCCAATACAACACACACCACACCACATGGCAAAGACCAAGAGATGGCCTTTTAAACTCCATGAGGACCCGAGCACCCAAGGGATGTCGAGGTTGAGACAGCCAAACAGACGTAACTTGCGGATCAACATACAACATGAAATTAACAAGGTGCCAAAGTCACTAATTGGCTTTTAACTCTCCACTAACTACTAAGCTGTAAGTAGACTATATGCATTGCATGGTTCTTCAACTGAGAACCTGAAACTAAAGACTATCTAACTTACTATCTCTGTAGTGGGCTCATCAGTTCTCTAAACTACTCCTATGACAACACTAATGTCTATGGTGATATAACTGGACTGCTCCATCTCATAAGACTTAGATGATGATGCGACAGATGGTCCAACGTCCATATCCTCCTACTGTTGTTCCTGTAGCATCACATCTCCAGTGGCTCTTCCAAAGATAGACAAAAATCACATGGCACTCTCATAGATCTTATCACTGGGTAGCAAGGTCGAGACTCTCACTATGTCATTGTCTGATTTAGATTTCCAGCTAAGATCTTCAAATCCATGTTCTCTGCTGAAAATGTGATAGAGATTGTGCACCGTCAGACGAGACGTCATGACGTTTACAGAGACGAACGGCCATCCCTAATGTAATGTAACAAAGAAAACTCCTAACCTCCAGCATACATAAACTTTATGGGAATACTGCACTGCATCCCACCTCCTAGGTAGAAAGGCAGTAGAAAGCAAGCTCAATGCATAAAGCTTGAAAGAAAGGAAGATTTACTCTAAATCTCACATAGCAGCATAACCTCCTACCAGTATGCTCCAATGTTGCAAGTGACCTCCCAACCGTGTGGAAAAAACCTCCTTGCTCTATGAAATCTCTTTGGTCATATGAAGAACAAAATAACTCTTGGCAAAATAAATACAGAACTTTGAATTCTGTCTGCACCAAGAACACCTCTGGATGTATAAGAAGATACCTCCCACTACACATTTTCTTCATAGATCTACGTCTGGTGTATTCAGAATATGCTCAGTTACATAAACCTCATAGCAGGAAGAAATTTTTTTAGCTTGACTGCATAGTTTAAAATGATCCTTCACAACTGCTCAATGTAACTTCAGCTTTGGATCAAACCTCTCGTGATGTGGAACTATAGGAGGTTTTACCAGAGTTGACTGGTGCAATGTTCGGTTGTAAGGATACAGTGATATGTGATCTTTACCAAGGATTCAGTAAAATGCAGTTAAGCGCTTATAACTGATATCTCTCTCCTCCTAGACTTAGATAGAGAACCCAAGGCATATGTGAGTGCACGGCTTAGATCCGAGAGTGAGATGGGGTCATTTCCAAGAGATCCTCTACCGGCAGACTATAGAGATATTCAAAGATTTAAGTAAACAACATACTGAAAACCTATTGAGATAAACTGTGACATCTTTTGTCTAATCGTTATGGTTGGATTGAGTATTTAGATGTTATGTATTTCTTTATTGTTGTAAGAATCAAGAAATCATGGAACGTCGAAGTTATCAAAAAAGAATACCAGTTCCTAGGTTGTTAGACAAGTACACGTGGGGATTCCTCCCGAGGAATCAACGTTGTGTAAGTAGTGACCCTGGCCGAGTTGGGAAGACCAGTTTCAGTAACAATTGAGTTTCCGGTAGAAAGTTCTACCGGACCTACGAGAGAAATAGTTCACGAGAACGAAAAGAAGCTAACATTTTCGAAAGCTAGATTGTTACTAACAATAAGTGGACATGAGTTAATAGATATGCATGCTTCCTAAGGTTTGCACAAGAATGGAGAAAAATCACATCGCGTGTATGGTGCATAATTTTGTGTGAGGATTAGCTAACGTTGGGGTATTTTTCCAGAAGAATTATTCTCAGGTCGAAAGAATCATGTACTCTTTCGTCGAGTCAATTGAAAATCAATTGTAAAGAATTGTAAAGAGACGTCTCTAATTCCTTAAGAGATTAATTTATTTTCATTTCTGTTCGGATCCCTCTAACTTTTCGTACTTGAGCATTTTCCTTTCCTTTTCTTCAACAATCTCTTCCTTTTTTCAGATTCGAGCTCGTGGAGAACGATCTCTAGACCCAGATTGTTATGTGTTAGCTGTTAGCACTGCACCAGTCTACTAATATACATAAAGATATTCACTTCAAGTTAATATCAGAAACATTAAAGTATCGAAAGTACTGGTCTCACGCTCAACCCTGATTTCCTACATCAAGTTAGTATTAGCGCGACTCAAGTTAATGTTAGCGACCTTGGTTTTCCTACCCGTCCAAGAAAAGCTATGATCGCAAAAGCAACGCTTTGTTCGTCAGAAATAGTAATGAACAAAATATGCATACTTACTTGCTCGTGTTGTGTGAAAATAACAGGTTCAAGAAACATTTGGACTGGGAACAGTTTTTAGCATCAAAGAGATCACTATTGTCGATGGCCGGACACAGCAATTTGACTTCTACCCTGGATCCCGTGTTGATGGACTCCTCACGAGAGAAGAGGTACGAAGGATATCTTAAATCGTGTTTGGAAATCTGACGAGTTGTCTTAAAAATGTGACATATTGAAGATCTGACTCATGCATTTCTAAACAACACTGTGATGTGATTTAAAGGGGTCACTGTTCTGCTTTCTTTTCTGGGTCTAGAAGCAATCTGTCATGAACTAAAAAGCCCATAAATACTTACGAATATTTCACAATTATAATAATAGTTATACCTTAATATGCTTGCTACCTCTCTAAGTCACTCCATGTACATACTCAACTCATGGAAAGAAAATAATTGTATGACGAAAGCGACTAGGAGTACAGCTTACTCCTGGTGAAAGAAGGTAATGAAGGGGAGAGAAGACCACTCTTTGTAAAGAATGCCCTCCATGTTGATCGAAAAATCATTAAATAGCGCATTCAAGTAAATAAATAGGAGGAAAAAGTTGTATAACGTGATCGAGGTAAAAGAATAATAGCAATGCAAAGGTACCAAGTGACTCAAAAGGAAAAGTCCAAAAAATGGGAAGAGTAATGAACAATAATGACCATAAAAAGGTTATATCGATGCCATAGATATAGTATACTTCTATCTCTATCAAGAAATAAGATTAAAAGTCCAACATTCAGTGACTTTTACCGAAAGATAATGGGCTTCCAATCGAAGTGTGAGGTAATCGATTATACATTCTTGAGTTTCCTCACCATTAACTAACAAAAATTGAACGTAAGCACAATATAAAGACACAAATAGACAGTGGTAAACAGGCGCTTTCGTTACAAAGTATCGGTCACTTACGGTGGGAGGGCTGCACTTCTTACGTGCTTAAGTGGCATGTTCTTCGTTCGTTTCTTTTTGGCAGTATTGGGATGGTTGTATTTTTTGTTTGTATTTTTCTTATCTCTAATAAAGCGTCCGGTTTACCAAAATTGTTAAAGACGAAAGAGTAAAAAAGATGGAAATGAGACAGTTTCTCATTCGTTGAGGTAAACGAAGACAATGCCTATAAGGTTTCAGAAGGTATGGTAAAAGAACATTCTCTGAAAACAATAGGGGATGTAAAAGTTACAAGAAAATATTCTTTAACGACTGAAAGAAAGAATTCCATAATTCATCATGGGTAACATTGTGTAGAACTGTGATTCATTTTGTATTGCCATTGTCAATAAACACTGGCCCTCTTCATTACTTTTTTCTAGTTTTGATATTGACAATAATTACTCAGAGCAGTCGATTATCTACTACAAAAAAAGAACGAGCGAAAGGAGTGAAATATGTTAAGAAAACACCATAAATGTCTAGCCTAAGTAGTAACTCTCTCCCACGGGTATCCAATCTTCCAGAAAAGTTTCAACTTTGACACTCCTAATAAGGAATATCAAACATAATCCATGGAATTAACGCGTCCGTAAACCTTTTATAACTTACCTCACGCTTCCTCGCTTTGTACCGAAACCTCTTATCACTTAACTCATGCTTCCTCACTTTGTATCTGGACGTGAGTTTCAATCGCGGAATCCATCCACTCAGGCAAATTTGGGTAATTTATGTTGAGTTGAACGTATACTATTATGTTGTTTTGCACAATGAAGATTGCAGAATTTCATAATCTCCATATTGCAGGAAAGCGTAATGGTAGACGGTGAAACTTAAGATTCATAAGGTTCAGAAATCACGGAGTTTTACCAGCATACTCTGTCCACCTCCGCCTACTCAGTGCGAAACAAAAAGAAATACACCATAGTGTCTAGTACTTTGCTGTCTTGACAAACAGAATCTGCTATCGTGAAACAAATCTACAAAAGCCACGTGAATCCAGCTTTAGTAATTCCTTTCAGTCGCACCACCGGAAACGAATGGTGGATTCCACTGCTTCAGGTGCTTATCGAATACATAAAGGAACTCATATGTCTGCCAGTACCGTCGAGGGAGATGTTCTATAAATAATTCATAGAGGCTCTTGAGGCGGTTCGGCGTGCAGACGGAGCATGCGAAAGCCTCATCAAACAACTCCACAATAAGCAAATGAAGGAAGAAGACATCTTCAATACATGACATCAATAGAGTAGCAAATGAGCCCAATACCAATGTTCAAATAAGTATTGACAAAGATACTTGGATAGCTTCGGTCGATCAACAAAAAACGAGTTAGGAAGTAGATTCATCCTTGGAGAAATCCCAAGAAGCACTACATGATCAAATGGCGTCATCACAAGAAGATATAGACTTCTTATGATGACGTCTCTTGACTAGCGATGCACGACGTCCAAAGCAGAACTCCGCTGGATGTTGAATAATTTATTGTTATTTATAATGAGAGAGTGAACTGTGGTTAAGACATCCATGGATCAGAGCTACATGACAAAGCGTATCGATGATCACGACTGATACCTCTCTAAAGATATCCTTAGGTCGAACTGTAAAGCACAAGGTTTATTCTTTTACACCATTAGTAGTATGAAAGATATCGTCTCCAAGAGAATTGGAGTCAAACCACTGTAATTTATAGTAATACTGAACAACACGAAAGATAAATTCCCAATTCTGGAGGATAAACTCCCAATTCTCTCTCAAACACATCAAAACCCTAAACTATCCATCCTAAACTAAACCCTAAAATATTGAGCAGGAAGCTCTCTGTCACAAAGTCTTCCTAAACTACTCAGTAATCAATAACTTAAAATCAACCCTAGAACACCCAGCAACAAAGAGTAGATGTTATCCTTCAATGCGTCGACCTCCAAGACGTCAACCTCCAGTTGTGGACCTCTTAGAGTCAACCTCCACTCCCACTATGAGATCTCTTTCAGTATATATACTATATACTTGAGTTTAGTTTATGTCGCAAGCACATTCTTCACTCAATGAATATGTAATCAACCCCATGCATGATATAAAAATGATTCTTTTAGGACAAAGTGTCCCCTACTACTGGCTCCATGTGTGGCTAAGTAACACGTACAACATCTCTTAATCCTTCAGAACTCCTCGATGTCACTCCTCTCACCTAAACTGAGTGCTACACCTCTTACGCATCAGAAAATGAGACAAAAGACTCATCTGTTGCGCTCCAAGACTCTCATGATTGTTGGTTGGTGGTTCACTTATCCTACTGAGTGGGTGGATGTGAAGTTGCGACTGTCTCCTCTAAACAGATCTCTCTTAATAATCTGCCCCTACATCCATCACTCCCTTTGGATGAACTAATTTGTCAACTAATATCACTCTTCTTACTAGCAATCTATCCCATAGACAGATCAACTTCTCTTTATTCTCTCTCTTTTCTTTGCATCGTAATACATCCCAACACTGTGCACACATAACTTAATCTCCAAGAAAACATCTAGTTCTTCTGAGAGATGCATAAAAGACGTCAGCGAAGGCATGTAGACAAAATCTCAACTAATGAAGAGGAGATACATCAGACTACATAGACATGTTGTAGTCAAGACCTGGTTCCATCCTCACGCTACTCCTAGATCCTCGGACTACCTCTTGGAGTTAGCTTCACTATAGCAAGCACCATAGCAAATAGTTGCAACACTTAAAAAATCACAAAGGAGGCAAAGGGCGAGTAAGCCCTTCAAACTCGAAGCACAACACATACACACACACACACGTACCAAGGACACCATCCCTAGTCACGAAGGCTAAGAGACGGCACCACAAAAGTGCAAAAAGTCCAAAAATATCTAGCTCTCCTTTCTCACAATGTCAAATAGTACTAATAATAGAATATTATAAATTTAACAAAGATATTTTATACCAATTATAATTTTTTGGAAAAAAATTATATTAAAAAGAGCAACAACTCCCTTCTCTACTCTGATCATGTCCTGGATGTCCTCTTGGAGCCAGAAAGTGCAGATCTGTCACACCACAAGGATCATATTATTTGTGTGTTTGTTTATTTACATTCATTAGGTTACTGTAGTTAGAAGATCCAAATCTAGAGTTACAAAAACTAGTCATAACTAGCTGAGATAGTTATAACTAAGTTGAGGAAACAATTAGAGGTTTTATTATGACACTACGTGACAAGTGCAGAGCTCCAAATACGCTTCCCAAAAGTAGTTAACTTTTTTGACCATCATTGATTAGATACATGACAAAAAGTCATGCACAAATATCTGAAGATGCTCCTCAAAAGATGTGTTAGTTTGTTGTCGTCTTGTTATTGGATAGTATGGAAAGTTAACCTTTGGAAAAGCTAAAGTAAGAGAACATCTTACTTTAGTGAAATAGAACAAGTAATGTGTGTGCTATTCTTAAACTTTAATAGCCTTTAGAGGTTTTACTATTTTGGATTTATACTTATCATGAAGTAATGTAACTTAGTGAAAGTTATCATAGTAGGAAATTGTGGAGTATATAAGGAGGAGTTGAGAGGATGGAAGGCACTCTCATTTCTTGTCTATGAGTAAAGTGAACACTAGAGACCTTGGGAATTCTTGAGTATTATATGATGCAATGTTGAGTGTGAGATTAGAATTTGTTTGCAAGAACGCTATTAGAGAGAACAATGTGATTGTACGGGTCAGAGAGTTGAGGTCATATAAGGTATCCTTGGGTGAGAGACATACCGACTCACATTTTGATTTTGTTGTTGGGACCTCGATACAAAGATTCAAATTTAGTCTTAAGTACAATTCATATCAATTTTTGAACATGAGTTCAAAACTTTTGTACATACGGTATGTTATACAGGACTAGATAAGCTTCCCAACAAGCTTTATATCTCAAAGAGATCATTTGTAAGGAGAGAGTTATGTAGTTGAGAAGTTGATGGGAGTTTTTGTGAGTTTTTTATACTAAATAATGAACACTCTGGAAAGAGTTTACAATCATTCTCATATTTTCAGCTTTTGGAGTTGGAACTTGAAATCTTCCATGCACATAGCTTGCAAGATGAGCTATCTATGCATCCAAATCATGCATAAATTGATCAAGTAGAAGTTATTGCATTTGGAGCAAATGGGAGTCGAATATATGATAATGTATACTATAGTGAAAGAAAGAACTTCAAACTTCTTGGAGAGAATTTTGTTTTATCTTTGAGGCTCAGAGTTGATGCGTAAAACTTCTACTTAGTAATGTGAGAGATTGCTAAGTGTGAGGATGATCGAGTGATCAAAATGTCAAACCAGCTACTCAGTGAGAGAGATGTCATTGCTATGGAAGATCAACAAGAGTAGAAATTGATGTTGCACAAGATTCCTCAAGGTTATTTGATAATAGTCACCGCTGATCTTGCAAAAGAAGAATTTTGATTGGAGTTTGAGGAAGAAGTAGAGAGTAGTCGCAAGAATCTTAAGAAGAACTCGAGGTGTTTTTTGTGTGGAGAAGAAAGATATATAGTCAAAATGTCCTACTAAGAATAGACTTTTGCGTGAGCGACGAAGGTTGATAGACTTGAACTTGCACGCAGGTCTCTCTTCACCTAGATAAGACATCATTGATCTTACAACCTTTTGTCCTAGATGTGGAGTAGACGGGATCGATTAAGCATGAGTGCAGCGGAGTGATTGCTTTGTTGGAAACTGTAGCCGAAGGTCTTGAGAGAAAGTTTAGTGTAGAAACTGAACAGTGATGGAGATAATCTATCACATGTTAGATACGATGACCATGAGGGTCTGGCTTATTCCGACTCTTGGAGAGGAAAGAGCTACTATCATCATGAAACAACAAATTTCATTGGTGGTTCTATTGATGAACAACTCGAAGATAGAGCTCATCTTGTTCTTGTTGTCTTAAAAGATTCATCTTTTCTATCAAGAAATAGCTCAACGAGAAAATTGTGGATTGCGATGAAGTATGATCTTCACATCCACAAGCAATACCTTGAGTAAGAAAAAGAAAAAGAAGAGAAGAATGAGAAAACTTCCAATGTTTTACGGAAATGATGGAGAAGACGTGGAAGGATTTGTGAAGGACTTCAAACGAGCATGCATAGGTAATGGAGATTGAAAGAAGAGTGAGTGGGTACGGTTGATACCTGACTTTCTTGAGAATTTTGCCTTGACATGGTATGAGGATAAGAAGAAGAGAAGTGGAGTAAGGACTTCAATCGATACGGAGAAGTGTTGACATAGGTCTTATTTGAAAGATTTCTTCTTGATGAAAGTTATGAGAAGTTGATGGTAGAGGTAACTTATCTCAAACAAGGAAAGAAAGAGGAAGTAAGGACTTACGCCGAGAGAGTGGAGAAATTCGAGCAGAAGTTTTGGATGATTTTATTAAAGAGTGGAGATGCATAGAACCAACGATGGTGCGCATTGAAACAATGCTCACAAAGAATTTTATTAGAGAATTGAGGTCGGACATTCGAATACAAGTACAATATGAGAGATCACTTTGAAGACTGATGTAGTGTGGATCACAACCAAGATAGAAGAGGGTCTGGATGGAGATGACTTGCAACCAATGATTGTTGAGACAACAGCTGGGGATGTATAAGTACCGAGCATGCCAACTCCGACACCTACGATTGTTCTGACTATACGGTTTCAGAGTTTGACTTTGTTAGTTTCTACTAGTGCGGTTATAGTCATTGTACCATCTAGATCAGCTACTCTTGACGTTCGTGCTGAGTTGAGAAGTCCGACATACTTTGGTAGATTTGAAGATCAATAGGGTAAATTTGTTGCAACATCGTAATCCAAATGTTGGAGGGAGCTCACGAAGTTATGATAACTATCAGTCTAGAGGTGGACCACCATAAGGTTCACCAAGTGGCTACACGAACCAAAGATGTTTCACGTGTGGAGGTCTCATTTCAATATAATTGTCCAAGTCATAATGACGGATGGAGCTTCAATTCACAAAACAAGAACAATGGTGTAGCCTGCATTGATATCTAGGAGCCACGAGATATACGAGAAGGTTATCAATCCATAGAACTATTGGTTCAAGAAAGGAAGAGGATGAGGACGAATTTCGATGAGCAAGAATCGAATCGAATTTCATGATGGAAGAATCTCCAAGTCAAAATACTCGGAGCAGCAATTCTTCTTCAAAAACCAAAGAGCGAGAGAAGAAATTGAGAATTATTGATTGCATAATTTTGATGGAGCAATCAAAATACAATGTGATGAAAGACGTGGACAAGCAACGAGTAAACATTACTGTGGGACAATTAATTGCTCTGAATCCTTCATTGAGGAAAGAACTTCATAGCGGTCTAAGTTCTCGATGAGGTCGGAAGACGAAGATAAATCTTTCTATCGCCGATGTTAGTGCTTTAGATGTTAGTGAAGGAGAGGTGTGAAACAAAGCATCAAAAGTAGAGGTTCGTATCAATGGGAGAGATGTCTCATATGTTCTTATCGATGAAAGATCAACAATAAATGTCATCTCAGAAAGACTCATGAGGAAGTTCGATGTAGTACCAACTCGGCTTTCTAGTATCACGATTGACATGGCTAACATGAGGCAGATAGTGAGTTAGGTCATTGGGAATGTTGGAGAGAGTTTGTGTGTCAATAATTGGAGTGCAAGTAAAATGACATTTAAAATCTCGAAGGAGTCAAGTTATGAAATGTTGCTCAGAAGATCTTGGCTTCGAGCAGTACATGCAACAGATAACTAACACAAGGTTATTTACGAATCAGACTGAATCACCATCGGATCAAAGTTCATTACTTGGAGATCAAGATGGGAACATCAGAATAGGATCGACCCACATCAAACTATTGGGAGTCAAAAGTTGTAGATATTACTTTCGACGTGTGTACCAATTCTTCAGATTCAGAATCTGAAAATACATCGTCAAAGGAGTAGAGAGAAGAATAAAATGTGGGTATGAATGTAGTGCGTCATTTTTCTTCTCCGGAAGTGCAAAGAAATCTAGACAAAGAACTGTTGACTCTTGAGGAGGTGGAGAGAAGTATTATCACCTTATGGTATGGACCGAATGTTACTAAGAGAAGAAGAGTTGGTTCAAAGATCTTCCGCAAATATATTCATGTGTTTGCATTTAGTTATAAGGATCTGAGAGAGGTTATACTTGAGCGATATTGTATCAAGTTGGAGAAGGAGATCAAACCGATGCGACAGAAGCAACAAAAAGTGAGTGTTTTGATTGTTGATCTGGTGGAAAAAGAGATTGAGAAGATGCACACTGCTGGATTTATCTATGAGGTGGAGTATTCTAAATGGGTATCATCCATTGTGATCGTAAAGAAGAAAATGACAAATTGAAGGTGTGTTGATTACAAAAATCTCAATGCTATCACGAAGAAGGATTACTATCCTCTATCTTTCATCGACGAGATCTTAGAAGAGGTAGTTGGAAATGGTATAACTTTGGAGATGGTCATAGCGGATATAACTAGATCAAAACTGCATCAGATATCAACACCTAACTACTTTTACTACTCCGTATGGTACATTTGCATTTCGAGTCATGTCGTTTGGTCTATGCAATGCTTCTTCTACGTTTCAAAGGTTTATGAACAAAGTGTTCAAACTTTTCTTATGGAAGTTTTTGAGAGATTTTATAGATGACTTTTGTGTTTATGGGAGTAAAGAGAAGCATTTTAAGCACATTGTGAAGGTCTTAGAATGTTTAGATGTAGCAAATGCATCTCTCAATCCGGAGAAATGTATTTTTGGATGTGAGGAAGGATTATTCTTGGATCATATCATATCCAAGGATGTCATTGCAGTAGATCCGGAGAAGGTGTAGAAGATCGTAGAGCTCTTTTTTCTTAGTACTCTCACTAAGCTACTTCAATTTTTAGGTATGGTGGAATATTATTAAAGGTTTATACTCACGTTCTCACATAAAGTGTATGCTTTGATTGTATATATGAAGAAGGGGTAGATTACAAGTTGATTATGTGTTGATTTTAGGAGATGAAGAAGCTCTAGCTGCATTTGAGAAACTGAAGAAATCTACTACTTCAACTTCAATCTTGGTTAAGCCCGATTGAAATAAACAGTTTATTCTATACATAGAAGCTTCAAATATAACAGTAGGATGTACTTTAAGTCAGTATGATGTTGAAGGTAGAGATCATCTTGTTGTGTATGCTAGTTGGCAAATGGTTAAGACAAAGAGAAATTATTTTGCGATAGAGAGAAAAGGATTAGCAGTGATCTATGCTCTGAGAAAATTTTGACATTATCTCATAGGAGGCAAGTTCACTATCGCTACATATCATAAAGTACTGAAGTACATCTTCAATAAACCTATGGTCGAAGAACGATTAGCAAGATGGAAGCATTTATTGTCAAAGTAAGACTATGAGATCTACGATTGATCAAGGAAGAAGCACGCAGATGTAGATTTGCTATCTAGAGTCTACGATGATGATGGAGAGGAACCGGTGGATGACACCTTTCCTGGCAAAATTTGATAGTCTTGATGAGCAACTCTATTATCCCAAAATAATATCAAGAAATATAGGATTTTGTTATCGAGGATGTCTATCTAGATGAGATGCGGATCAGAGAGAAGAAGACTTTGGTGAAGCGAACTCAACTCTACACAATGATGAAAGGAGTGTTATTTCGTGAAAAAGTTGATAGAGTCTTGAGGAGAGCTGCGAGCAAAGAGGACTCTCTATGACTCATGGAAGAATTCCATGACGGTCTTATATGTGGAGGACATTTTGCAAACAAATTGACAGCCCACAAGATATTTGACGTGAGATATCACTGGAGATGAATGTTTAGAGATTGTTTGACGTGTCGTAAAACATGTGATGTTTGTCAAGCTTTCGCAATCAAATATAGTGTTTCTACTCTTAGGTCTATTATGGTTCTTGGACCTTTCAAGAAATGGAGAATAGATTTTGTTGGACCTTTGAATATCACCCCTCGCAACAATAAGTATATTGTTGTAGCCACAGATTATCTTACAAAGTGAGTAGAAGCTATTGGAGAAGTTGAGATCGGCAGATCATTACTAGGTTTGGATGTCCCTTGGAGTTAGTTTCTGATAGGGGTCAAGAATTTATGAGATGTATGTCTACTACTATGTGCTCATACTTCTCCATTTCTCAGAGGGTTACAACTTCATATAAACCTAGTTCAAACGGTTTGGTAGAGAGGACAAACTTTATCTTGTGTCAAATGTAAGCAAAGGTGCTGACATGAAAAAGGTCAAACACAACTAAGACAAACGTCTTCATGCAGTTTTATGAGAGTATTGTACAACAATCAAGACGTCTACGAGATATTCCTCCTTCAAGATGGTGTATGGGTTGGAATCCAAGTTACAAAATAGTTCAACTTAACCATTTTTCAGATCTTGCAAGTTGGATTGAAGAGAAAGGGTGGCCCAACCGTTGGGAAGAAGAGGAGAGAATTTTGTTGGAGCTGGAGGAGAACAGAGACGATGCAGCTCAACGAATTGAGATGGCTCAACTACAACAAAAGAAGAGCTATGAGAATCGTCTAAACCCTAAATCTTAACCCTAAAATGAAGTTACAGCCATTTCAAAAGAGTGAGTGAGTGATGTTATGAGATGCTATTATACACAAGAGAGTTCAAAAGAAGTTTCTATGTTGATATTTTGGACCTTTCATCATCTCCAAGGTGTGAAGAATGACACCTATGATCTTCAAGAAAGGAGCGATATGTTCTTCGACCGAGTGAACCACGACAAGTTGAAGAAGTTTTATCAACGTGCTATTTCACTTCGAGGACGGAGTGAAAATAAATCTGGAGATAAATGTCACATCACAAGTATCACATTATTTGTGTGTTTACTTATATTACGTTTGTTAGATATGACTATTTTATAGGTTACTCTAGTTAGAAGATCCAAATCTAGCTTTACCAAAACTAGTCATAACTAGCTAAGATAGTTATAACTAAGTTGAGGAAACTATTAGAGGTTTCAGTATGACACTACGTGACAAGTGCAGAGCTCCAAATATGCTTCCCAAAAGTATTTAATCTTGTTGACCATCACTGACTGGATGCACTGACATCTTAATATACTTGTATTAAGATGCTCCTCAAAAATATGTTAGTTTGTTGTCGTCTTGTTTTCAGATAGTATGGAAAGTTAACACTTTGGAAAAGTTAAAGTAGGAGAATCTCTCACTTTAGTAAAGTAGAACAAGTAATAGCCTTTAGAAGTTTTACTATTTTGGATTTCGTATTTACCATGAGGTAATATAACTTAGTGAAAGTTATCATGATAAAAAATTATGGAGTATATAAGAAGGAGTTGAGAGGATGGAAGACACTTCATTTTCTTATCTATGAGTAAAGTGAGCATTGGAGACCTTGGGAGTCCTTGAGTATTACTGATGTGATGTTGAGAATGAGATTAGAATTTGTTTGCAGGAACGCTGTTAGGAGAAACGGTGTGATTGCACGGGTCAGAGAGTTGAGCGAAGTGAGTACGGGTGTGATTGAATCTTTATCATTATGATGCACTAGTAATCTAGTCATATGAGATATCTTTGGATGAGAGACATGCCAGCTCACATATTAGAGAGTCTCTCAACATGCGAGCTGAATCCTCTAACCTATTGATGACTTCTTTGATCTTCTTCTGAGTGGATTCGGAAGAAGCTCGCATGAAACTCTCCAAACCTCCCTCTCGCTTGAGTTGAGCATGCTCCTCCACCTGACGAGCTATCATGGTCTTCAAGGACACGATTTTTCTTATCTGACCCTACATCTGTAGTATGGCTGCCTCTCTTTGCTGAACAACTCTGCTCTGTTGAGATCTGCTGCTGCTGAAGGACCAACGGCTTCAAATCCTGAGTCCTCTGATGCTGAGTAATAAAGTTTGTCTCAAATGCATCAACTCTCTCTTGTACTATGAGATGAGTGTCAACTTCCTTCTTCTCCAACAATCGAAGAATAATATTTCACAATCCAAGATCAAGGTCAATGCTCTCATTGGCTATAATCCGCTGTAACTCCTTCATGATAAGAATGATAAGAATGAGCTCATGCTGCATGTAATCCTTTCAGGACGCATGCGAGATGACAGGCCGTAGTGAAAAGTGTATGGAGACCCGCGTACGAACTGTAGGTGTGATCACATGTGTACGGGTTCTGCTACTATCAGCTGTAGAGACTCCTTTCTTCTTAGTGTTCCTCCTGGGTGTATGAATAGAGCTCTCCTCAAACTGACACAAGCATGCCATGACCTCCTCCTATTGTTCAGCAGAGTAAGCTTTCTCATCCTTGGGACGGGCTAAGGACTCTACTATCTTACCAAAGTCTTGGATCTCTTTGCTGATAGTGGATGTGCTAGGAGTTCCCTCAACCTCCATCTGAGGAGTCATCCCTTGGTAAGACATGTGCATCATGCGAAGAGGCTGCAGGTAGCAGCAGTGCTGTCTCCTCTAGAGCCATTTCATGCTGGTCTAAATAAAAAGGAACTAGGAATGCAGGTAGGTGCTAGCGGGGCACTACCTACTTTCTCGGCTAGCTCTTGTGTATACTCAAAAATTTCACCCCCAATCAATAAGTCATCAGCTTGCACTCTCTCCAAAAAAAGAGAATCTCCCAGTCCATTCATATGGTAGAAGAAAGCTAAAAATATATGATGGAGGACTGCTGGCTTAGATCCAAGAGATCCAATAATCCATCCACTCTTGGTCTTACTATCTTCTCAAAACAGATTCCTCTCAAGCACCGTATGCTCGGCTACAAGGGACATGGCTGGAGAAAAACCTCTAGTCTCTTTTGGTAGGCTCAGAAAGCTGGACAAGTGGGTCTGCAACTCAGAGAAACACAACTCAACCGCCAGTGAATTGTATGCCAGGAGGTCCACGTACCAAACGTTGACATACCAAAGGTTGACCTCCGATCGGAGGTGACTGTACAAACAAATTTCTTCTACATAAGACAGCCAGAACAGAAAATTCTGCCCAAATCTCTTTATTAGTCACTCTGCTGGAAAGAACAAAAAGCGAAAAAAAAAGAAGACTTACTCCTGGAGAAAAAGTTTCTCTTGAGTCTTCCCAAAAGAAAGAATCACTCAACTCACGAATCACAGTGATCGGTTCACAATGATCGTCACAATATCACCACTTTGTCAAACTCAAGCAATCTGCTACGCAAACGGTAATCTCTCGGTCAGCAACATCCATATATGTGATCCCAAAGGTTCACCTGATGAAGGCTGACTCGGATATGAATAGTCCACTGATCATGGCAACCATATCTTGAAGGGAGATCTTGGCGGTACTCGTTGATGAAGGTGCAGACGTCAATCTCCTCAGTGATAACTTGTAGAAACGAATTGGGTAGTGGACGCTTCACTTGACACTTCTCTGGATCAGGATGGCGTATGGAAGGAAGGTTCGTGTGGTAACTACAGATAAAGAATTTTCAAATTTTATGAGTTGTTTTATTATTTTAATATTTCTCTAATCATGAATAGAATGTTACGGGTATCTTGAGAAAAATTCTCTTAAATACTTCTATTCTACCGCTGGTAAGAAGAAGCTATGGGTAGCACCATTTATGTTTATCTCCGTTAGGATAAAAGGATATATAGAGATCATACTCGAGAGGCAGAAGCTACATGGTAAAACCTGAACCACGGAGATTAGTCTTCCAAGTTTACCGGATCTAGTATGGATGAATTGACCATGGATAAAGGATGGACGGAGGATAATGTATCTCGACTGATCGAGCTCTGATTCAGTCACCCAGGTATTTTGAGTACTTGAGTAGGGTCTCTAGAAGATATCAACCGTCGTGATTTGACAGGTTAGGTTTAGTCGCTGAGGGGAAAACTGACTACACGTGAAACAAGGTGCTGCGCTTGCAAGGAATTGTAGTGCTATGCATGTGAGATTTATTTACATTTAAATTTTATAAAGTAAAAATGATTTTTATTAGATTTATAGTAGAAGAATAGCTATACATATTATTCAAAATAGTCTAGATGTACAACAAACTATACTAGATGAATTCATAGTTAAGGTTAGATATGATTTATTAAACCCCTAACTATAGGTATAAAAATAAAAATAAAAATATTTTTCTCTCTTTACTTTAAGTTAGGAAAAAGATACTATTTTATTTCAAAGAATCACCAAAATTTTATTTAAATTTTAACTATTGAATATTAAATTCTAACATTAATTATAAATTATAAAGTATTTTAACTTTATAATAAAAAAATGCATTCAAAAATTTTTATAAAAAATCTTATCAGCAAAAGTAAAATTATCATTAAATTTTTTGTTCTCAAATAACCCATCCGTGAAATGAAAACATCCAAGTTTGCATAGCATATAGCGGAGCACATGGGATTTGTACCGAAAGACTCTTTATACACAGAGGCTTTATGTGTATAAAACGATAAGAATGTACCACCTTCTATTTCAGTTTTTTTTGTCTCTTCCTCTTTCAACAGAATCGACGGTTAGCTATGCAAATGCATAGCAAAAATCCTACCACCTAGTTATCTTGTTAAATCACAAGTTCGGCTATATTAGCGGTGGAGATCCCCACCACTAATCACTTTTAACCTTTGCTAAGTAAGTTCGGCACGGACGGGGCCCTTGAGATATTTCTGCAATGAAGTGGTTATCGCAGTACGAGATGAAACATTGTGATCTTGGTAGCGAAATGAGCAGAAGAGAAAAGGCTTCAAAATGAGCCCGTGATGAGCTCGGGAGGAATACGAACGAGTCACTAAGAATCATAGAAGTAGAATACTCTAAATATTTAAATTTTGAAATGTTCTATCTTTCAACATATTTTGTTATAATCACTTATCCCTCGCGTTACCATGACCTTGCAATTACACAGCGAGCTCTTTTGAGATAGGGAACTCGATTGGGGCCTTGGCCTCTCGCACTCTGACTGAGAGAAGAAAGAAGCTACAGTGAAAAAAATCGGCCGCGTGCAAAGTGAGACCTTTTATACCTCTACTTGTGGTTTAAGCAATGGAGAGAGTATAGCGCAAGCAATTGCACTCGGAAGGATGGGAGTACCCACCAACCAAATTAAGAGAAAGAAGGCACCGACAGTTGGACCCGAATAGCAGTTTGGCTAAATAGCCCCAATAATAAGACCCTCCTCCCCACAACTTTCCTCGTGAAGGAAGGATGGACAGTTCGTGTCCATCAAATCTGGAAGGAACTATCACTAGAAGGTGAAACGGCATTGTGCGCTACCACCTGTGAAACCAAGTGAACTGTATAGTGATGGCAATCACATTAAAAACCTTGAGGTCTTATGCTTCTTTGTTTTCCAGCGCAGGTGACTGTGGAGGAGAGCTGAAGCTCCACAAACACTGGAAGGACTGCTGAACATCTCATAGCAAACTAAGGACACCACCACACCTCGCTTTTTGTTTTCGCTTATTTAAATTTTTTGGAAAAAACTACAAGCACGCACGTGTGGTTTTTTTATTTTTTAGTCTAAAAAAGTAGCAGCACCGCACCAATGCTTTGCCAAAGTCCTTTGGACTTTGGAACCTGAACCGCATTTATGTCTCATCATTATCGGGATGTCTTGCTGGACGTCATACGAGATACGAGTTACTACTTTTACATCAGTTTACACTTGTCTTGCATCCACATCTGCATAGTGCACTTTTGTTGCGGACGTTTCTCATGCTTGGTTATACACTTTAAGAAGTTCACAATTACATTGAGAGATAGTGAGCACAGAGTCGAAGACAGTCTCCAGTAAGATGTAGATACACTTCCAACTCTTTGCTAGTCACATCTCTGAAAACAAAATCCTGCTCTAAGTTTCTGACATCACTTAAGTTGTCATCTTTGATCTTTCTATTCAGCACTGTATATGACTGTTGTTTTTGTAATGCTATTAATTTTACCATCTCTTTAAAATCAACTACGTATATGTCTATAATTTTTGAACTGAAGCATGTCATCTCTGACAAACCTCCAACCAATTGTTTTCGAGAACGTTTGAACTGAATCTTGTCACCTCTGACCAACCTCCAACCAATTATTCTCGAGAACTTTTGAATTACATGCGATTGTGCTTTTCTTCGTGTGTACCAAAGTGCACTTTGCATGCATATTTTGACCCGGATACACTTTACCAACATTTCCAGTTCTCAAAACATTTTACCTTGAGCACGGACCCTACAGTGATGTCACAGATTAGAGAACTAATGCACGCTTAATTAAGATCCAAACGTGTGACGGAAAGCTGCCAGCGGTGCGATTGAGAGCTACCCGCTGCTCGCTATTTCCTAAACCTCGAGGGAAGGGGTATTTTTTCCAAGGTGTTAACCCTTAGCCTGGGTTAGGCCCAGGCTAAGGGTTAACGGGGGCCCAGGCTAAGGGCCGGAGGTCGCATAGTAGTGTTCCAAGGACCCTAAGACCATGGCCTGCGGCCGCAGTGTCAAAATGAGCATTGAGAGGATTGAACCCAGGACCTCATGGTCCTACTCCCGAACTCTCACCACCACACTGCCACGAGGTGATGATAAGATCCTCTCCCTCACAGTAATAAAGGAGTTCCACTTGACATCCACATCTCCTGCCCGAATTTCTCTCCTGCCTACTCGGATTCACGCGTGCTACAATTAAGCTGACACGAGAGACGCTACATTAATTCACTAATCTGCGACATCACTGTCGGGTCCTTGAGCACTGGACCCACCATCTTCTTCTGCATGCACATGCTCCATGGTCCGCCTCACATGCTTACACGCCTAGTGGTTTAACCGATCAGACCTTCATCATTACTTTCCATTAAGTAGGAGTCTTAATTGATACTGCTGCATGCTTGTCTTTAGGTGCAACTTTCATCATCAACTTCGTTTTCTGTCACGTTTTTTGTCAATCTGGTGGGTAGTGACTAACCGATCAATATAAAAAAGTGGTTACATTATCCTCTAACTCACCAGGAATTTTGTGTTTCTAACTTATCCTCTCTATTCCTACTTCCTACCGGTCGAGTAACAAAATTATCCTGGTTCTTTCTCCCTGCGTCATAACCATTTCTCTCCTGAAATACTAGTGTTGTGTTATCCTCAGCAATCACTAAGTATATTTCATGCTACGTGGTAACAGCGATGTATCTCAGTGATATGTCAGTAACATAATGGAGGCTTACACACTCACACTAACTTAAGCTTCCCATATCAACTTGGAAGTGAAATCCACACCCCGAAGAGAAAGAAAATAATGTTCTCACAGTATTCATCTTATTTATCTATCTCTCCCTTCTACTTAACCCTCACTCTCTATATTAACTGTAAACCCTAAACCCTAAACTGAACCAAAACAAAAGAAGTTAACACAAAATTGAAAACTCATTAAGTGGGTTGTGACATACTTCTCCCTTCAATTATAAACCTCCTGGTTACAAACAAACACTATACAAAGTATTTCCAACACCTCCATCCATTTACTTCTTGTCGTGTCGTGGACCGGCTTATGGATTGAAGGGAGGTTGGGAGATAAAAACTTTCAAAACAAACATATAAAGATACCATTAGATAAGGCTCGACAAGTAGAGCAAGATTAGTGTTTTAATCGTCGTACACAACTCATATTAAAGGAGTTATGGGTTTTGATGATGACTGATGCTGATGTACCATCTGAGTGATGAGGTGAAAGATACTGATATGGCACCAAAAATCTGATATGTCAAAAAGCTGACATGGAAAGTTTGCTAACTTGGCATTTTCTATGACGTGATGACTAGTGACTCTGCAGAATTTGCTGATATGACAAAATGTTGAGGTGGATTTAGAGTGGTGACATGGCAACGTGTTGATGACCTGATGGATCAGTGCTAATTTGACAACATGCATGGCTGCCACTTTGCAAGCTGCATGGCAAGCACATGTTATTTTTTACGTGACATCTGTATGATGAGCATGTGGCTCGATGTGTATAAAAGCTCGAGTTTCAGCTACGTAACGGGAATTCTTTGAGTCTAGAGCCATCAGGCTACTGAAATAGCGAGCTTCTATGAGCACTTAGTCAGAGATTGGGTCTCAAACCGTGATTCTGAAATTGAAGTTGAGAGGAAAAAGATTTAAAACTTCGATTTTGAAACCGAAGTTACACTAGAGTTAGATAAAGTCGTAACTTGAAACGACCGTAAGTTTTGAACGGAGTGTAAGTTAATTACGGTTTTTGTGTCATTAGAACAAGATTACCAAGGGCTTTCCAACAATGTACATATCATTTTCTCATGCCATTACGTTGCTGACAAAAAAATTCCTAGTGCTTTATGAATCTTGGTGCTCTGTGCTCAGTCGACGAACTCTTTCTTATAGTATTTGTCAATCCTTAGTGCCTTCCTTATCTTTTGGATTATTCCTTAGTTTTCTGGCGGCATCCTTCTCGAATAGATCCTTGCTGCCATATGTGAAACATAGAGCTCCTTTCTTATGATCTTTGCCAGTCATCATGTCTTTCCTGTCTATTGGTAAGAGCATCCTACATATTCACACTCTCCATCTTTCTATGGAAGAAAAAAATATGCAGAGGTTTAATTTATTACCTAACCTTTCTTACCGGAAGAGTTAGATAATAATTTAAAGTTACAGTAAATTAATAGCTATTGCTTCTCGCACTTGTATCTTCAGAATCACGGCAGTCCACTCATGCCTTATGGTTTATGTCCGGGTCTTCTCGAGTATCCAGGTTTGGACTAACAGTTAGTATTATAAATATTTTGATTTTTCTGATCAAAATCTTTCTCATTTCTCCTTAAACCTGATTTTTCTAAACCCTATAGAATTTTCTTTAATATTTATATATTTTCTTGACAACAACAAGAGAGTAAAAGTTCTCAAAAGTTCATCTTGCATTCATATTATTTAGGTTAGACATTAGTTTTCTGTTTGTTATTCTCGGGAAACGAGAATAACAAACAACATGCTCTTAAGCAACATTAATGCTTAAAAGAGGATGACTATCATGGAGAATTTAACATGCAGGTTCTTACACAAGTCCAGCAAGGAGTTTATTATAAAATGATCATAATAATGCACGAATATGATAAGAATTGGACAGTGCATGATTTGTAAATTCATTATTCCTGGTGTTTTCGCACATAAGCTGCGCAAAGTTAAACAGTAATACGCTATTATCTCCTCGCAAATGATCTCGCGGGAGTGCCGGTAAAAGTACCAAGTGCCAAGAATGGATGCATGTCCGCCTCTTATACGGTAACAAAAAGATACACCCTGCTCTATTTTCCCGTGAATTTGGAATAGCGTTTGAGTGGAATTAGCGCGGAGTTAACGTTGCATGGATTTTGTGTTCACATCAGTAAGTAATGAGCGAAAAAAATGTCAAAATATGGACAGCCTCCAAATCTGGAGCCGCCACACAAAATGAGTGATTTAACAGAAATTCACAAGAGAAGTAACGGAGTGGTATAAACCTTCCTTTAGCTATATAGAGAGGTTACAAATGGTTCTCAATAACCTAGAATATATAACTGTCTAAAAGGTTAAATACAATAGGTATGAGTATATTTTGCAGCTAAACCCTAAACCCATATGCTACATTGTCAATTTGAGCTTGCACATATATTGGGATCGTGTAAGCCTACACTGTAATCCGACTTCGAAACTTCAAAGTTAATTTCGTCCATATTTCAATTTTGCACCTTGATTACTGTGGATCGCACTTCGCTTTGTCTGATACTCAAATAATTCTCAGTGCTAATTTGTATGATCAAGACTAAAGAAGAGTCAAGATAGCAACCCTATAAATTGACTTGAAAATAAATATTTGCACATCCATCCAAGAATGTTGTGATGCCGTACACTATTTGTGAACTGTCACAGGCCTTTGGACAGCACTTGACGGAGAAATATGATACAAGGAGCAGTGGTTTGAGTTATCAATGCGCACAGTATGACGATTGTTGCCTGGACAAGAGTAGTACTCCCGCATTATGTAAGGACACTGCTTCCATGAGGTACAAGCTGGATCCCGGAAGGCAGGTTTCCAATTCCTTCAATGTAAGGCATGAAAGGATGGCAAAGTTTCATGGAAAGTTTCCGCTGGAGCCGAGGAAGGTTAAGTCAGGAGGAAAGACAAAATCATCAGCAGGCTCTTCATTTGGGTAATAGTTCTTGGTTGCTTATGGCCTGCACCCATGGTTTGTGTGAACTTTTTGAATCTGAACGTAGTTCTACCCACGTTCGATTAGACTCTTGAAGAGCTTTTCATCCTCCAAACAGGATCTAAACTCTAGTTAGATTCTGTAAGCAAAGTGTTTGATTAGAAATGGCATTTGCTTATATTATCCTTTGTTGCCATCTGAGCTTTTCTAATTATGTTCCAAGGAAAATTCTCTTATAATTAGTTGTCATGTTACATTTTAGGATATTCTCTTTTCAAACGAGATATAATGCAACTGTAAAGCTTCCTGCCCAGGAAAAAAATTAGTTCAATGCTTTTCTTTTCAAAGACTTAAAATGCTAAATATTCTGCATCTAACATTTCAAGAGATTAATGTTTACTCCTGGAAATCTAAATATTGTTAATATGTCCTTCACCAAGCTCACAAACTGACAGGGGAGAGCAAATTAAACCGAAAATGTGTATCTTTCCAGTCTAACAATTAAAAACCAGAGATTCCGGTTGCAACAATGTTATATTGTTTCCGTGCGCGTGGAACAGATATCCTTAATTATATATAGATAGAGCTACTACAATAGCTAGGTACATATATTATCATACGGCCAAAATTGCAGATTTTATCAAGGATCACGCTCTAGCACTTAGGTAATAGCTGGGTACATATGTAAACACGGAAGTTTTCTGTTCGTGAGAACAAATGGTACTTAGGAGGTCAAACGTGCACTGGATCAAGCTGGTTCTTAATCACATTCTATCTAAACAATGATAATTGTTTTATCTACCCGGAAATCTAAATCAGTTTTTAAATTTCTTTACGACAGAAATGTCTCCTGACTTTTCTGCGAAATGTACAGTTATTAGCCTGTCCTTAATGTTATTAGCCTGTTATAATGTATATTAACAGTAACCTGTCATTAAATCTGACAGGTGAGGATGGAGTTGAATAACTTTACATGGTGTGTTCTATTTTCACCAATCAGATTAGTATTGAGGGAGAATCGTGGAGATGAAACTGTGTCACCTTTGGAAAGAAATTATGAATAAAGAAATTCTTCCAAAAAATGAGCATACTCTCTTAGTGCAAAGTACAAAGCAATGAAAAAATAACTTCTTCTTCTTTGGATAAAAACGAATATTTTTATATTTGTTCTCCTTCATCCCATGCTTGTTTTCTCGTTATACGAAGTTACTCTGAATACAACGATGGTGAAAATATTGTATAAATGCCAGGTTTCCAATATGAAACAGGAATCACTAAATACATAGGTGATCATATCTATTTCATTGCTGGGGCGATCCGGAGAGCTAACGAAAGCTCTACACGCATCAAGCCCGTCCTTCCTACGCTCTAGGCCTATGAGTAAGCGTACACTTAGATCGGAAGTCTTTATGCTGTTTCTGTCACCTGCAGTGAAGTCCTATCTGATATCGCATGGCTTGCTGCAGAACTCGATGTATTTTGATAGAAACCCACTTTCTTAGCAAGTCCACCAAACACCTTGCACCGGTTTGAATCGTTTGCGTTGCGGTTTAGTAGCATATTCTCAGTTAGATTTCCAGAGTTGTCTTTTGGAAGACTAAGAGCAATTCTACTCATGCACATCATGTCTAAGACATGAGTGAAATTTTGGAAATACCCATAGAAACAAAGGAGGATTAAAAAATGATTCGAACTCTTTAAATCGAAAAGTGCCCAATTGTTTCCAAAGAATAAAATAAATATTCGTTAGAAACTTTAGATACTCGAAATAAAACCAGAAGATCACATATCATTCGAAACATGTCTGTACTTCTCAACACAGAAAATTTAACTCACTATTTGGGAAGCAAGATATTAATTATCAAAAGCTTCAAATTGCACATATGGTTCTCTTGAAGCAGGATAGTGTGCTTCGCATAAAACATTGACGGCAAGAGGACAACCTGTAAGCTATAGCTGCGTCCCAAATCTTGCCACTATGCTATAACTCCACACTACGTACAATAACAGAGCAGCCCTGATCGTAGAGAACTATCTTGCTTATATTCAGAAATGCATGCGATATCAACTCGGTTGATCTCCACCTGTTTCATTCTGGAACAATATCGTATATCTCACTAGCGCGCTTGTGAGCCAAGATCGTGCAGATCCGCTGTTGATACTGCGGTCGTCGAAGTCCATCACTTGAGTCAATCTGAGTTGTGATCAACACTCGTGGACTGTTTATGTCAAGAGGAGTAGTGAGTATCTTTCTCCTCTCCTTGTCGACAAGTTATGATGATTCTGCTCTGCTTGACGCTTGATCGTCAATCCTTTCAGTTGCAACCTTTGTAGTTGGTTTTACGGATTTAGACTTCTGTACTGATAGATACACACATTATTAGTTATCGAACTTCGATATCTAGTATAGATAGAAACACAAAGCAAGCAAAACATGTTAATACATGGTTCACATAGTTATCAAAGTTTGATATCTCTATTATCTTTTGGGCATCCATGCGTTCGAGTTATTTGAGTCCGGTTGCACCGTCGATGCATCCTCTGTTCGGTCATCCTCGTTAAGATCTGGTGAATCAATCTGCGGTTGATTTCATACGCTTCCCTCCAGCTGTTCTACTAGGAGTGCTACCAGGTGCTTTTCACACTCTTGTATTGTCCAAAGTTTTCATGTCTATCTCTACTGCCATGACACAATCTACTGCCTTTGCAATCTGAATTCGGACATTGATCTCGGGGTTGCACATCCTAGTATCAGACCAGTCGCTTGGGTATTCTTCTGTAGGAGTCTAAAACTTTGATACACGTAGAGTCTCATAAGTAGCATACTCTTCTTTTGAAACCAAAGAGACAACTGTCAAGAACTCCCACTTTGAGAATTGGAAGTCGTAGTACGAAGGACAATTCTTCTCCTCCCAAGAATTCATAGCTCGGAAGATCTTATCTTCTCTACTGCACATAGTGTACATACTCTTCTGGTCAGTCCATAAAAGCATGCAAGGTGGTAATGACAACATGCAATTTTTCTCTCTAACGTATGACACAAAAAATCGGAATATACATAATTTTTCTCGAGAACCAAGAACATGCATAGATGGTATTCTTTTTTTTGTGGACAGTATCACAAATGACTCCAATGAGCATCTCACTTTGCCAAGAGAAAGTCGATGAACTTCTCTAGAAGGCTTTCGTGCATACTCTAATCGCTGCCACCGATCAAACTTTCCGTCAATGCTCTGAACATGTCAACAACAAGAGCTTCAAGTCCTTCCCACATACCTCACTGTTTTAACTAAGGCTTGATTTCCTTCTACTCGTCGTTGTCAAGTGAGTGGTGCATGCGATAATGTAAGATATGAAGCAAGACTAAGAGAAATTTTCGGTACATAGACATAGTTGATATGTGTCAGCAAAACCTACTTCAGCATTTGTCCAAATTGCCTCAAGTGAATACGTGTGGGGTATGGTAAGATAATAATGAAAGTGAATCAATAAGATTGATATCAGTAAAAAGCTAACGAGTTCACTATCTTAAGTAGTATGGTGTATGATAAAATAAATTACTTATCAATATAAGTATGATGAAGCATAACACTTTGATTGGAGCATTAAGATGTTTCAAAGCATGATCAAGAAGTGCATATGTTGTTTACTCACTCGCCTTGTCTAGTAACATCATCAACTCAATCCACTTGAAAAAGTGCTCCATCATCACCAACACATACTAGTGATGACGTACCGTCAATGATAACGGTCTCGTTGAATCCAAATTCTAATGATAATCCAACCACATAATCACTAAAGTGTGTAATTGCGGAGTAGGAGCTCCACAATTACAATGCGCATGCTTGTATTCGATCACAAATCATACGTCATGTAGCAAATTGTTGCACGTTGATGTGCATACTGTGTCATCAATATTATCATTGGAATAATTCGTACATGCACTTCGCTCCAAAATGTCCCAACTCTTCATGAGCATACCACACTAACTACTATAGGTCTCTACTATAGATGTGGTACCGCATGCATTTTTCCATTCTCTCTCATATCTTAAGTATATGTCTCCGCTCTTCTTGGAACCTCTTGGCTCGCTCAAAGACACGATCTTGCTCTTTGACACTTACTGTGTCCACCATGACATTAGTACGAAGATATCTCATAACAATCACATCGTCATGAACATCTCGTAGGTCAGTCATATCATCCTCACCCTCATGGTATGAGGACTCATCATCTACTCTCTAACTTGAGAGACATACAACATGACTCCTCAAAGTCAACATACATAAAAGATATAGACATGTCGATCAAACACTATCTCCTCATCTGTCGCATCATATCAACAAACTTTTTTTGCATCTCATTGACAGTGCATGGATTTTTGACTCAAACCGTCTGCACCACGATTCATCACCTTAGGTCTGTGTTCTACTTGGAAGTCATATTTAAAATCAGAGCTCACTGTGCATGCTTCCTTGTAAGCTTATCGGATTTCATTATCAATGATTAGAGTAAAAGGGTTTCCAAATAAGGAACATATTAAGTGTATTATAGTCCACACTACATCCAAACGCTCTCTCTCGTACGATCTATATGTAACCTTTGAACGACTAACGCAGTTACAACACTCATTTTCTCATCATGGTAGACTATCTCACTTGGTCGATCCTAAACATAAAAAGTCAAAGTGTGCCTGCTGCAGTGTACAAGTATATGTCAATTTCTTCTTCTTTTGTTAACTGACAAATCTTTCTGTGTCAGCACTGCACAAGTCCTAACGTACTCAAATCAGTGTGATAATGTGTAGTTGGAATGGACGTTCTCTAACAGATCTTCTTAAAGTGAGAGTAGACGTCAACTTATCATTGAGCTCTACAAGAGCTCGCTCTTGCTCATCTCCCCACTTCAACTCTTGGTCCATCTTTGTCAACTTGGATTCGTAATTCCACTAACCCTTTGACATGTCGTCGATAGAAGTTCGCTAGTTCTAGAAATGCATGGATATAGCACGGATGCACAACTAACATGTATAAGATGTGGAATGTATGGAATTACCTCCATCTTTGTCTATTGTACTCAAGAATTCTTTAGATAGATGAAATGACCAAGATACTCTACTTGTTCTGAGAAGAACTTACATCTCTCATGATGCAACTTCAATCTATAAGCTCTTAGTCGTTCAAATATCTCATGTAAATGTCTCTCATGCTCCTCCACCATAGCACTAAAGATCAAGATGTCATCAATAACATTGGATAAAATCCAATATTGCTAGGATTTGTGTCCACAACTCTTTAGAACGTGTAAGGACATTCTTCAACCAACATGATAAGAATCATCATAGATATAAACTGTCATTGTCGTGAGAATCAACCCCTTGATACCTTATCTTGGCCTTGTCATCCTCTATGATATCTTTTTTGACTAGCATAACTATGATAGATACATAATCTCCATGCTATATCTCCACCACCCCAACCTCCACTAAGTCTTACGTCATACTTTCGATCAAAGCACTCTCCGTAACATTGTACTTGTATGAGCATGATAGATTGATTTATCGGTGGTCAACTTGATTTGTATACCAAGCTCCTTCAAGATACCTAAATCATTCATACTAAAGATAAAACAGTTCTGTAATTTCTCAAGACTTCATGTACCATCCACCTTTCTCCTCTTGTAAGCCTAGGTCCAATCTCTAGCTCCCAAGTATCTTTTATCATGACACTAGAGGTAGAAGATGAAGTATTTGGTTGCTATCTAACAACCTCGAGAGCAGTACTCTATTGCTCACCTTTCGTGCACCTATTGTCTTGTTGTGTCAATGGAAGCTCTTTCTCAGTAGGTCATGCAACTCACAACACTAACATCTCAAGCTCAACATTCCTTAAGTCGTGACCTAGACCCGGCTAGGTCGGTCTCAAAACATGAGCAAGTCACAAGATGACTTGGGACAGACTTCTCATAAATTTAGTCCAGGGTCCTAAACCGTACCTCCAGCACACATAGCAGCTCAACTGTCTATGATGTCTGTCTGGGTCTAGGCTCCCGAACGGTGATCTAACCCGTCATCTCGTTCTCTAGTCTTGCCTCAGCCGTTGGATTGTTCATGAATTCTGCGTCCAAGTCTGGACCAGAATGCGCCTTGGTGCTAGCTCAGCCATCACCTCATACCCCCAGAGTTAACCCTGTCAAACCTATAACCCTGCCAAATCGTGAGATCAGGTGACTCGTCCTGACTCACACAAGCATCAAGCCTTTCATATATACTTATGAGGATCGGTGGCCCCGCCCTCCTCTTTGATCCCTAAAAATTATATCATAATCCGATCACGGGATCAGTCATAATTCTCAACTCTAAGATCAGTTCGAGGAGTTCTACATTTCACTGGAAAGCTCTCGCCGAGACCTTTCCAATAATACCTTACTTGCCTTGAGATATTACGTGAAGCTCTGTCCACGACCCTAAACATTACTGGAGCTCAAACACTTAAGATTTTTTTGATAAACCGTGGTCCAGCGCCAGACTTGGACCTTGTGGTTCGGACCAGCGTCCAAACCACGGTTCAGCTATGCTGGACCCATGTCTCGATCTCTCGTCTCGGACTCACGTCTCAAACCTATATCTCAAACTTATGTTTCGGTAAGTTTCTAAACTTGCCCCCTTAGGTCAGCGTTCGTCTGGAGTCGTCTTGGAATAGGCCCTTATGTCCTAACGCAATGTTCCAACCTTGGTTCGATGAACCACTTAGGGTTCATCTGTTCTTGACTTCTTGGTCAAGCCGTTAAGTCCTACTCGCAGCGTTTACAACCTAGCGCAAGTTACCAAGAGTTTTGTTGTTCTCATTTACGCTCGACCTTGAGATTGAGAGTCGAGACATTCACCTCCATTTTAGAGGTTGATGCCCTCATCAACAATGATCCTTAAGTTAACGCCAAGTTCAAAATGGGTAGCCAGCCCCTTGGCATCAGAATTACGTTGTGGTAGCTAACCCGCAATTCTCTTCTTGGGTTGAGTCTTAAGTTGTTGCTAGAACACTTAGAAAATTCCAACTAGTCTCGTGAAAGCCTAACCTTTTTGGTCATCCCTAAACAAAACTAGTTGACAATTTCTAAACATTCTACTTCAGACTCTAACTTGCTAACTTATAAGTATTCACACCTACTTACGAGATCTCTCGAAGCTCACTTTCTGGTCGCAACCTGATTTGACTTAGACGCGCGACGAAGTTTACCTTGCAGTGACAAACTACAACGCAAGATCACCTCAAGTCCCAAGACAAGTGTAATCCATTCACACTTGCTTTGTCAACGCTACGGTAAACCTAAGTCTTGACATCAAGACTTAGTCTTGATTTAGATGCTTATCCAAACCAGCTCGCTTCCTTGAGTGTGCTTCGTTCCTCTTCTTGACAACATCCTAGGCATCTGATCAGAATTGGTCATAGCCATGCACTACCAATACACTTAGACAAATTTCAAGAAACAGATTCTTTATTTTCACAAAATATGAGTCAAAGCTACAAAGTCTGTTGGCCCAAATCGCCTCAAGTTGCTACTCGTATGGTTCTTCGTTCTTTCACTCCTCGTTAGAAGGAGATATCCTCATCTTGCTAACGCCCTTGTTGTCCTTGTCTCCTTTTGAAGAGGTCCAATACTTCACTTGCATGTGCTAGATCTTCCTCAGAGACCCAAGTTGCTTCCTTCAAATGGTATCCACACCATTTGATCAAATACTCCATTTGGTTGGATTTACATCGTGATCGTAAAATGGTCTCTACCTCGTATTCTACTTCGTCTTGCACAATATTAGGTTGAGGTCTGAGAACTTGTTTGCGTTCCGATCGCAAATCATCCTAATAAAGAAACATAGAAGGTCAGATGTAATTGCCACTCAAGAGGAAGATAACGTATAGATATCTTTGTGCGAATTCTTGTCAATGACAAAAGGTCTTGCGAATTTTGTTGAGAACTTAGCCGAAATTGTTTCCGAAAGGGTGAAGTTCTTCGTACTCAACCATACTTCTTCGCCTACTTGAAACTTCACTTGTCACAAATGCTTGTTTACCTGCTTCGTGTAACGTCGCTCTGTCTTCTTGAGGTTCTTTTTCACTTGTTCCTTGCATCGCTGCTTGTCCGTCACCAACTCTTCAGCTGATGTTTGTCGTGTTTTTTATCGTGCTGATGTAGAACTCTCTGCAAGAGTCAAGTCAAGAGGTCCTTCTGACTCATGTCCGTAAGCCAGCAAGAATGACGATTCGTCGGTTGCTGAATGCTTTGTGGAGTTGTAACAATACTCAACAAGACTGAGCTCCAAGTCTGACTCCTACTCCAAGTCCTCCTGTAACAATACTCCAAGTCTGACTCCTTAAGATACATAGTTCGCAAAATCTGTGTCGACGATGAAAGATATTCCTCCTTGCAACTTAAAGAGTCATGAACCACATTGTCTTTCTCGCTTTGTGGATTAATTCCACATTCACGAGCGCTAAAGTATCATGTCATCATAGTTGCTTTGGTGTCACCCGATCTTGTTTCTCAAAGTACTTGAGCGAAATATTATTGATATACACTTGGGTTTTGTGAAGTCCCAAGTAATATCATCATTTCCTCAAGCAATGAACACACTGCAAACAGTTCCTTCTCGTGAGTCGGTCATAGTCTCTCCGTTCCAGATAACTTTTTGCTTTCGTATGCTACAGGTTTTTCATCTTACACCAACATTCCATCAATTGCATAGTCGCTAGTGTCCGTGTGCACCTCGAATGATTTGTCAAACTCCGGCAGCTTCAAAACTGACGCCTTTGACAAAATGGATTTAATCGTCTAGAACACATCATCAACCTCTTTCGTCCAAGTTATATGTGTGTCTTTTCTCGTCCAGTCCTTCAACGGCTTCACGATCTTTGAAAATCCTCCACATACTTCAGGTAGAACTGCCCCAATCCTAAGAATCACCGCATCCCTTTCACTGTAGTCGGAGGCTTCCAAGTCACAATCGCATCCACCTTTTGCATATTCGGACCGACTCCTTCTACACTAATCACATGTCCGAAGAAGTAAATGCGTTCCAAATCAAACTCACTCTTGACAACGTTGGCAAACAACTTATGCTCCCGCAGCTTTGTCAATATCATCCTTAGTTGCTCTGCGTGCGACTCCAAGGTTTTGGAATAGATCAAGATGTCATCGATGTAAACGATGACAAACTCATCCATCTCCTCGCAAAAGATTATGTTCATCAATGTAGTGAACATCGAAGGGGCATTGTAGAGTCTTATTGACATCACCACGAATTCAAATGATCTGTATCTGATTTGACAAGCGGTCTTTTCAACATCTGAGTAAGCTATCCAGATTTGGTAATGTCATGACTTCAAGTCTATCTTGTTGAAGTACTTTACGTCTGCTAACCTATCAAACAAGTCATCTATCCTTAGAAAGGGATAATTATTCTTCATCGTCATCTTATTGAGCGCATGATAATCTACAAAGAGTCGTAACTTCCCATCCTTCTTCTTTGCAAAAAGAATTGGGGTTCTGTAAGGTGACTTGCTGATCCCAATATATCTCCGCGTTAATAGCTCACCGAGTTGTCTTTTCAACTCGAGGAGTTCCACTTGATTGAGTCGGTAAGGAGCTTTGGAAGGTGATTTTGATCTTGGCAAGACCTCAATCTTGTGATCCACCACCCGTCTTGGAGGTAGTTCAGCAAGTAACTCATCTGTCAAGACCTCCTCATACTCCTTAATCACTTCACACATGACTCCATCATTGAAGTCCATCTGTTTGTCTTTCATCAAATTCACTGCAAAGTCATCAATTTTCTGCACCTTTCGAATAAAACTCACTCCCAGCTTCCGTCCTTTAACTCTGACGTTCAACCTCAAAGGTTTTTGCCTAAGTTCCACTTCAAACTTATCCAAGAAAGTGTTTCCCAAAACCGCATGGATATCATCCATCTCGCACACCGTGAAGTTCTCTGTGAACTCCAACTTCTTACAAGCAAATTGTACATCCAAGACCACTTCAGAAGTTTGGTATGTCTTGCCCTTGGCAAAGCGCACTTGAATAGGCTTGTCTGCCTTGGAGGTAGACAAGCCCAACTTCTTCACCAACTTCTGACTTATGAAGGAGTGGGTCGCTCTTGTGTCCACAAGAAAAGTAACATCACGGTTCGCAACTTTGGCTTGTAGAAACATCAGTCCGGGAGTCTTCCTCGTGATTCTCAAGGTCATAGTCATCTGGTCCTCCAACAAGTCCTTTGCAACAAAAGCATTCATGCTACAGTTATTAACTTTAGGTTTCGTGTACCCCTTAGCAATTTGACCCGCCTCGTCACAATTGTAGCAAGTAAACTTAACACCATTGTCCTTCTGAAGTGTTTGTTTCGGGTTTCGGGTTTATGGTTTAGCCCGGCTGTTTTGCTGTCGGGCTAGAAGAATCCTTCTGATCCTTCTCACCCCATCTCATTGTCGCTTGAAGCAATTGTTCTTCTTGTGAACATTGTCCATGCTGCGTGGTTGAAAGGGTTTCTGTTGCTGGACTTCGTCGTCCCTAATCCGTCCCGCTTGTTTCAAAAGTTAAGCACATGTCTCAGGTAGCTTCGGCATCCGAAAGAGACCTTCTCCGGACTAGACTTGAGTCTCTCAATAAATATGCATATTTTGATCTCAGTCCACTTGGAAAACGAATCCAGCTTAGCACTAAACTCGCGCGCATAAGCACTCAAAGCCCCCGTTTGCTTCAACCTAACCAACTAACACCATCGTGAATCTTTTGATACTCTTGAGTTTGCTATCTTACAACCTTTGGAGTAGTTTCTTTCTGCTCAACACCAACAACCTCCACCTCCACTATGCAAAAAACTCATGCAGTCCTAGCTGCAAGCTCCACACTCTCTCCTACTGCATCTCATGTCCAAGTATGACGAACTCTACACGCCTCACCTCCAATCTTTATCTCCATCGACTCGGTAGGCAAAAAGCTCAGAATTGTTTGAGCTGTAACACCCGTCGATCGCATCTGATGCTGCTCAACCAATCTAAAGCTAACAATCCACGTCAAGCAGTTTAAGTCCATTGCTTGATCCAACATCTGACGACGTGAAGCCTCCGACATCAAAGCTCCGCCATTGTATCCGTAGAAAAATCCATCGCTCTCTCATCCTCATTGACATTGGACTCCACCAACCGCTGTAATTGAGCATCTCACACGAGCCCATGTCCTCCAACTTGTAAGCATGTGACCATGGAAAGCTCACCAAAATGGACAACGCTGCCTTAGTTCGTCTCACTAGGTTTACCAGTGTCGCAGATGACCTATCGACGGCTTTCATCACTTAAGATTGTCGTCTTGCATCCGAGATGTCATCAATCGTGAGGTGCGCTGGTCGTTTCACTGCATCATGTGCATGCTTGAGCACCTTCCTTGATAACAAATTCGTCCATCACAACCGTAGATGATGTGCACGTGATCTCACTCTCGCTCTAAACCTTACTCTGTACCAAGCGTTGCCGTGTCGTGGACCGGCTCTTACATGAAAATCAAATTTTGACTGTTATCGCTCCAAAGACACTCATGGGTAAAACAAGCTAGGCCTCAGCTTATGGACTTTTGACACAACTTCGGATCTTCACTTTCATCGCATCAATGGGTAGAGCTCGTTGTCATCTTTTCATGGGCACTTCGTCTACTTCGTTGATCCTTCAAGAATGTAACCGCTACTCTCATCTTGTCTAACTCCTTAGCCTGTTGCGTCTCAAAGCATAGGTCCAACTCAGTTAAGAAATCCTTAACCTTGCGAATCCGTCCTATATCTGAAAATGAGATCGGAAAATTCGTCTTACAAAGCTTCTTGGTAGACGAAGAACTCCGTTGGCCTACCTCAAGCTCAACGATACATTTATCCTTAGAGACCATACCTTCCTGCATGGTCTTCATCATCTTGATGAGCTCTGCATACAAAGCTCCTTGACTTCCCACGTCTGAATCGTTGGGTACCGTTGGCAAGACTCCATCTTGCTGCACATGTGTCACATCTGGTACTGAGCTTCTTCAACGTTGGGACAAAGGTTGCCGGTTATCATCCTCTGACTGTGCCTCGGGACTAGTTCAAGTCGACTTGATCTTGATGTCAGTCGTCATTCATCTCTTGGTCTTCCGCTTGGAACTTTGTCCTACGTCGGTCATTGCTCCAAGTGTTCACCTAGGAACGTTGATCCACTTTATATCTCGCATCCTTCCTCATGCGTCTAGCCTTCAACCGCTACCTCAAGTTCTCGCTCACCGAAGCGTCGGCTCTGATACCATTTTTCGTGCACCTATCGCATTGTTACACTAGCGGAAGCTCTTGCTCATTAGATTATGAAACTCATAACCCTAACATGCAAACCATAATCACAAGTTAGCGTCCATGCACTCCTTACTTTAATCTCGTTTGGTCTGGACCGGAGCAGCACAATCTCCATAACTCTCAAGCTCAACAATCCTTAAGTCCTGGCCTAGACCTGGCTAGGTCGGTCCCTAAACATGAGCAAGTCACAAGATGACTTGAGACAGACTTCCCCTAAGATCCAGGCTCCTAAACGATGGTCTAACCCGCCGTCTTGTTCTTTACTCTTGTCCCAGTCCTTGGGTTGTTCTTGAGTCCAGACGTTCGAGTCTAGACCAAAACGCGCTTTGGTTCTAGCTCAGTCATCACCTCGTGCTCCCAGAGTCTGTCTGCCAAACCGTGGAGTCGGGTGACTCGTCTTAACGCACCCAGACATCGAGACCCTCTCATATATAATTTTGACACATAGCTCAGGTCGACTTAAAGAATGACGGGCCAAAAATTCAAATTCCTGGTCCACGCACATCCGATCCTTGACGATCCGATCAATTTGCACAACATGCACTCTTCACTCCATTTGCGTCTAGGATCGTAGGCTTTGCACTCTGTCCTGTCTCTACCGAGTCATATGCACACAAGACACACACACAAGGTCGATTGAGACACCAACACTTAACCAAAGTTGACCATATCAATGGTTTATAAACTGGCCCTCGTCTTCAAACAGACGGATCCCGTGGCAAAACACGTAGTACATAAGTTTCAATGACGACGTCTCTATTGCTACAACTCTCTCTCACGCTCGGGCTAAGTACCACTGGCTACGCTCAGACTGTCAACTCCTTAGCAAAACTGTCAACTGCTTAGACTGTCACTAACCACGAGGTTTCCTCGATAAGAAGCTATGTGTATACACACGGCTATGTGTATACACATCCGAAACCTGTCACCTGCATTATCTCCCCACTTAACGCTCTCGGTGCGTATAAGATAGCATATCAGCAGCGTGTCCGTGTCCTCTGGCTTGCTCTTCGATAACGTTTTGATCTCTAGCTCTCTCTACCTCCTCCTTTGCTCATGCCCTACCACCTGACGTGTCTGATGCGAGATCCAAGGGAGTAACAGTTAAGGTCCGGGTGCTCTTATTGGTCAGAAAGTCATCACGTCATTCGGCGACGGTCACATCTTTCTACTGGTCTCTCTTCTAAGAGGCTTCTTGGGAATCGGATCTATGTTTGACCTTGGTCTTTGTGTCATCGGTCCCCGCGTCTTGGTCCTCCTACGTGTGGGAGCTTCTACTCCGACGTCCTCCTTCTCTACTTGCCACGGAGCTCCCTACGCTTCTTGCCCTCATCGAATCGTCTTTCAGACACTTGGAGACTTGGCGTTGGGATCCAAGGCCACTGCTTCGTCTTCCATGCCCGCACGACGTCTTGTGCGCGGGTCTTTGTGATCCTCTTGCCCAGCTCGTACTTATAGGTACATGTAGCCTTTTTGCCTTTGGTCCGTATTGAACCGCATACGAGAAGGGAGAAGGGGAACATACATCCTCCTAGCAAAATCTGCCTTCACTAAGCTTCCGAGACTGGATTAACGCCTATCCAAAATCCTTATGCTGCCTAGTGTAGGATCATGCTTGTGCGTCTTCACCTTTCGGATTTTAGCTTTGTAATCACAGCCGATCTGTACATGGTATCAAGTATATGTGATCAGTACTTACCTTGCTGTCGCTGTATCAAAGACTACGACTCAGGCTTCTTGACGTCTGACCTCTGAGTCTCAGCGTCCACGCATTGGACTCATTCGAGTTAGTCAAGGAACCTAGTGCGTATATGATAACTTCTGAGGATCGACGACCCCGCCCTCCTCTTTGATCCTTAAAAATTATACCACAACCTGATCACGAGATTGGTCATAATTCTCAACTCCGAGGTCAGTTTGAGGAGTTCCACATATCACTGGAAAGTTCTAGCCGAGTTCCAATGATATCTTATTTGCCTCCAGATCTTGCGTGGAGCTCCGTCCACAACCCAAAATGTCGCTGGAGCTCCAACACTTAGGATTTTTCTGAGAAACCATGGTCTAGCGCTAGACTTGGACCCTGTGGTTCGATGAACCACAGTTCGTTTGCGTCGGATCCACGTCTCAGTCTCACGTCTCGAACCCACATCTCATACTTATGTCTCTGACTTATATTTCCATCCGTTTCCAGACTTGCCACCTGGGTCAGCATTTGTCTCGGGTCATCTTGGGATAGGCCCTTATGTCCTAACCCAATGTTCCAACCTTGGTTCGATGAACCACTTAGGTTTCATTTGTTCTCGACTTCCCGGTCAAGCCAATAAGTCCTACTTGCAGCATTCACAACCTAGCGCAAGTCCACTAAGGTTCTGTTGTTCTCGTCTGCGCTCGACCTTGTGACCCAGGGTCGTGACGTCATCGTCAATGGATTCTACAATGTCTTCTTGAACCACCATTGTAGTCTTGGTTGTAAGCTCTACATGCATCTTCGTCACATCTCACAACATCTATGTAGGACGATCTTCTAGCGCCTCGCCATCTGTCTTTGTCTCACTCAGAAGCCAAGAGTTCACAAATGTCCAAGCAATAATATCAATTGAATACATATGACGTTGCTCAGTCAATCCAAAGCTAATAATCCAAGCCAACCAATTAAGATCTATTGCTTGACAAAACGTTCCACGACGTGAGACATTCAACACTAAAGATATCGCCATAGTATCAATGATAAATCTCATAGTCTGCTCTCTCTTTCTCATCGATGTTGAGCTCTAACAACTGCTGTAACTAAGCGTCCGATGCAAATCAAAGATCTCTTTCTGTTTAAGCGTAAGAAATCAGAAAACTCAACAATGTAGACAGTGCTGCTCTAAGCTGTCATATCAAGTCGTACCATGGTGGATCTATCTACAATTCTCTCTACTTGAGACCGTCACCTAGTTCTTAGAATGATATCTACCTTAACATGTGTTGGTTGCTAAACTCCATCTTATGCACACTTTAGCACTTCTCTAGGTTATCAAATTCATCCACTACAAACATGGATGATGTGTAAGAGATCCTATTCGCATTACATCCAATAGAACTACCGATCCAATCCATGATCTACTTGATTTATACTCGTCATTACTCATGCACAAGAGTCACATAATAGAGAAATGTTCTTCAAGATGTACTTGTAGATGTCACAAGATTCGGACATCTTCCAAAACATGATAGATCGTGAATCCTGTAAACTCTGACCTTGTCTTTCAAGTGTGGTCTTGACATGACCACCTCTTTAGTCACGAAATGGATGGAATCAAGATATCTGACGATAATACATGATGATATCCCCTAATTACTAACATTCGTAGTAGATATGAGTTATTTTTTACCAATTGCACCACATGATGCAATGAGACTCGCCTCATCATCTCGTCTCTCTCCACATACAAATCTTGCAAGGATTGCAATCTTGCAAGTCGACATACGAATGCAGTCAAACTAGTGCTGATCTCATCGAATAAATCTAAGACACATACACCATATTTTGGACAATACAATCGACTTTGTTTCGAGAGGTGAGAACGTAACAGATCTCGCAATCAAAACGTCACTCTAATTCATTGTTGGTGGTATAAATGCCTCACTTCAAGCTTGATGTATCAACTTGCCAGTGTATCGCTATGACTCCCAACTCAAACTCCAAGGTGAGACATCCAAGGTAGATAGAACCATCTCACTTATACTAGATAAGCTCTTCGTCTCTTCTAGTGATGAAGCATCCTCTACATGAGCATTGCCCTCCAACATAAGACCAAGTGGCAACTAAATCGAATGTTGCAACTGACTATATGGTCCCTAACAACAATAACACAATCTTGCCATTGAACTAAATTGGTAAGTTGTTCATTCGTTTCTCACCAAACTACCATCTTGACTTATAAGAGGTTTTCTCTTCCCAATAGTCGATCATGAAATCTGTAAAGTACACAGTCCTACCAACCAAGACCTCATAAGACTTTGCACTTGTAACAATGATCATTTTTTATCATCGAAACATCTGTCGAGTGGTCTTGTTGAACTCATAAGTCTATCTCGTGTTATGAATTGGATTGATCTTGTTGATGCACCTAGAGATGACTGAATCTAAAATAGACACCTCTTTATATCGATCTGGTGTAGATCTAATCTCATCACTATCATCTTTTTAACATCAAGGGTTGTGCTCCAAAATCTAAAATTACTCGTTGTGTTGTACACCTTCTTAGAATTTCCAACTAAACATAAGATCTCACTTTTGTTGTTTAACAACACCACACTTGGTGTCACTTAGCTCGCTCAATGACTAGTCTAATTAGTAACTTTCTCAATCTAGCAGTTGTCAGTTGTTATGAATTACTGATAGTCATCTTGATCTTTGATTTCATGGATGAATCTACCACACCACTCTCAACCACCTATTTACTATCAACGTTGTTATAGAGTGTCAACCAACTGAAATACTACGGTCAATTTGAAGCTCAATGTCTTTGTTGTCACGTCAGTTTGGCACCTCGGCTAGGTTGATCGAGTGCGAAGTGACGAATCTCAGTAAGGCCGTTAGTGGCATTAGAGCGAGTTGGTGGGCGAGCCCACTGGGGGTATACTTCGTAAGTAGGGCTTGGAGGTCTTAGTTCTTCGAGATGAGCCTTCAAGCTCCTGGCTATGGTGGATAGTCTTGGTGAGTGCAATCTGGATTCTCTGCGAGCACAGAGTGGATTTGGCTCGACTTTAGTGATTGTTTAGTGCCCGTTGGCATGGTGGAGTGAGTACATACCGTTTATCACTTGAAGAACTCAGATTGCGAGGTCTGATTGAGAGCTTTCTGGTCGCGCATTTCAGCCGGTGGTATCTCCGGAGTGGGTAGATCGTTGATAGCTTCGATTTGCGGGTGTGCGCGTGCGTGGAGTGGTTCTTTTTGGTTGGATGATCGATCATTGTGAAGATTGCTGTCATTTGAATCTGTTCTTGGTCGATTTCGTGGTGAGGTAGTGCGGAAGCGCTGCTGGAATTTCCTGTGACAGGTTTTAGTGATCAATTTATGTCAATTTGATATCAGCAGAAGTGTATCGGCGGATGTGGAGTTGTCGTGGGTGGACAATTTCTGGTGCTGAAGAGTGCAATAGGTGCACGCCGGGGAGACGATTTCAACGCACCAAAAATCGTTTGATTTGGTGAAGGATCAAAGAAGTTACAAGCCGAAGAAGGTCGTAGGTGGTCTAAAATCTGACGTAAACCCGCATGCGAGTGCCAATTTGGCAGATTTCGACCTTTTGGAGTGCAATTTCGACATCCGAGTTGCTGTTTTGGGTGTGTCCTCTTCATACACATCCTTCTTTGTGGTGTTTGGCTCGAGTTTCTTCTCCTACCCAAGCGGAGCGGGAGTGTCGAGGTGTGGAGTGCGTGTTAGGAGGCATTTAGAGACTTCGAGGAGCAGAGGTGCGTGAGTGCGGAGACGGAGCGGAGCCCGAGCCCGCACCCGCCGCAAGCCAACTTGTTGGCGTGCGTGAGAGAGGTATCCAAGTTGTGTGGGAAGTGTAAAACCAACTGGTCAGCCATCCCAACACCATTCATGGACTTGGACTCTTAACTCTATAGTCTTAGCTTTGGCTTTACCAATAGACCAATAGCTCTTGGTGTCTTCTTGGGATGCGTGCAAGTACTTATGGACTTGTTTAAGGTAGTAGGAGACCTTCTCGCACGTTCCTAGAGGAGTGATAAGACCACCCACCAGTATTAGAGGGAAGCTATACTTGTGGTAGTGTTTGTCTATACCATAGAGATGCGTATGAAGACAGTTGGTGGTAGTTGTCTTGGGTGAGCTAGTAGAGCTACCACGTGGATGTTTTTGGAGCTACTAGAGCTGTAGACATCTAGTTAGTGACCACAAGTATCATTTACGACGGTTGGTGACAATATATTGTGCATGTGGTCACCGAAGAGAAGTCGTCAGTCCGGGTGAGGTTGGATTTTTCTTTATGTGAATGTTTGAGTGTGGAGGGTTATCGTTTGGACTTCTTGTGGTTGGAACCCCTCCATCTTCTACTTCCTGTTTGTGCACCGCGTTTGTTTATGTTGGCGCTTGATTTCCGGAGTGAGTTCACTCCAGTGTGCTGTCGATAGTGAGGTTGGAGTTGCGGACTAGTTAGACTACCTTTGTCTCTCTCACTGTGCAGTTGGAGTGACGATCAACAGACTATGAGAAGCTGCCTGTGATGATAGCAGGTACAGGTTACCTTTATCTTGACCGTCCTAGTAGGGCATAGATGAGTTCAGTAGGAGCGAGGTTAGGCAAGTGGTGGTTACGATGGTGACGAAGATTTCGACATTCTGGTTGGAGAGTGTGTTACCAGGATTCTCTCATCACGGAGTTCTCGAGAGGTTCTGGTGGAGACTTCTCCGACAGTGAGTATACGCAGAGTGGGGTGAGGTACCGACTATCTACACCACTGCCGTCGGTTGTTCCAGAGGACGAGTCAGACGCAGACATCGCGTTTTCTGATGGTGAGTGTAGTGTCATCACAGCGATGTTGTGGGACATGGACGAGATCTATGGGGCCATGAAGGGACCTCGATGTTACTCGGGTACAGCTGGTATCATCGAGCTGGATGACTCATCCAGGAGTTTGACAGTTGATGAGTCATCCAGATGTTATATTGACGACATCTTAGTCTATAGTGCTACAATGGAGGAGCACGAGAGACACTTACGGGATGTGTTCGAGCGGTTGACAGCTCATGGGTTGAAGTTACACCCTGAGAAGTGTAAGTTCTTCCAGGAGTTGATAGAGTATCTGGGCCACACCATCTATCCAGGTGGGTTGGATGTTCAACAGACGAAAGTTGAGGCTATTGCAAGTATCTCACGCCCCACAGATGTGAGTCGAGTTCGAGCATTTGTTGATTTGGTGAACTTCTATCGTCAATACGTGAAGGAGTTTAGTGCAATTGCGAAGTCGTTGACCAAGCTGATGAAGGTGGACCAAGAGTGGCAGTGGGGAGATGAGTAGGAGCGAGCTTTTGTAGAGCTCAAGGATAGGTTGACATCTGCTCTCATCTTGAGGAGACTCGTTAGGGGGCGTCCTTTCCAACTGCACACCGATTGGAGTATGTTGGGACTTGGAGCAATGCTGACCCAGAATGATGATGAGAAAAAGGAGTTCGTGGTGACGTATGTCTGTCGCTCCAACAATTCAGCGGAGGTGAGGTATAGTTCGTATGAGAAAGAGTGTTTGACGGCAGTGTGGGCTGTTACACACTTTCGATGTTATTTGTTTGAGAACCTCTTTACTCTCATCACTGATCACCAGCCGCTCAAGTGGTTGATGGAGTCTGATAGCTTACAGGGAAGCTTGCACGATGGGCTCTGATCTTACATGAGTATGACTTCCAGATAGTACATAGACCTGGAGTTGCAAACCTAGATGCCGATGGGTTGAGTCGTAACCCATGCACGAGTCAGCAGGATCAGACGAGGGCTCGATGGCATGACGAAGTTGATGAAGAAATAGTGCCAAGGTGGCATGCATCTGCCTTTCTTTGTGTGTTGGTCATGAACTCTAGTATGGAGGGCCAAGTTGTATCTTTCTCTGGTCAGAAAGTAGATGATGAGTCTCCAGATCTTGAGGGTGGAGATGGTTTTCTAGACCAGCGAGATATCCATGACGCTGTGACCGTGATGGAGTATCTACGTACTGGTATGATGGTAGACACAGTAAGTGCCAAGGAGCGAGATCGTGTCCTTCAACGAACGAAGAGATTTCGACGAGAAGGACAACATGTACTTTGAGTGTGGAGTGATAGAAGAGTACGGATAGTGCCACATCCATCCTAGAGGGCACAGTTAGTACGACATACCCATGAAGAGTTGGGACATTTTGGAGTGAAGCGTACGCATAGCTTACTCCAATGACAGTATTGGTGGCGTGGTATGCACGTCGATGTGTAATAGTTTGTCGCACGATGTGTGGTTTGTGATCGAGTACGAGCATCGTTTAATGCTCCTACTCCACAGTAACACCCCTTACCGATTATGAGGTTGGGTTACCGTTGGAGTTTGGATTTTGCGGGACCTTTATCGTTGACCATACGTCACCACCGGTATGTGTTGGTGATGGTGGAGCACTTCTCCAAGTGGATTGAGTTGGTGGCATTATCGGACAAGACGAGTGAAAGGACGGCGTATGCGTTCTTAGATCGAGTGCTGAGTCGTTTTGGAGCACCAGCTGAAGTGCTGGTAGACCAAGGTACTGAGTTCCTTGGTGAGTTTCAGGTCTTGTGTGATCAGGCGCTGATTGATCATCGGACTACATCTCGAGATCATCTTGAAGCGAAAGAAGACGATGAAGAGAGGATTACGCAAGTATGGCTTGTAGAAGGGTCACTTGGGAGACTGGGATGTGCAGTTACCATGGTTGGCTATGAGTTACCGTTTCAACCGACAAGCGTCTTTGACTTCTTTCTCACCGTATTTTCTATTGTATGACGAGATCCAGATCTACCATCGGCCATTCGTCGTGATTCTGCTGAGGTGCTGAACCTCGATGATCCGGATATGTGGGTGAGAGCATGTTCCCAACGAGCAGAGACATTTCGGAGAGTTATGCCCATGGCTTTTGAGAACCTAGCGATTGCTTAGCATAGAGACACAGGAGGAGGAGGTTATCGGCCGTCGATTCGCAAGTTTCATCCTGGCGATTATATCTATCTACAACAGACCGCACCGACGACGTTGGGTATGACCACAGGGTGCACTATTTTACGAGTGCGTGAGGTGTTACCTTCTGGAGTACTCATGTTAGAGGGCCGTGATGGTGTTGTTTGAAAGGACCATGTGCGTAATTGCGCGCCATGTCATCTTCTCAACATCGATGGTACCATTGACCCAAGCTTGGTAGTTGTCCGCGCGGGCTTGAGGTGTATGTTGTGTGGGTCTACTGGTGGAGCAGGCCGTATGTTGGTGTGTGATGGTTGTTCGAGAGGTTGGCACATGTCATGTTTGACAACGTCTCTCAGTGTCGTTCTTACTAGACAGTGGATTTGTCCTCGATGTATATAGCAGGGATAGCCGATTAGATCTTTGCGTGGTATGGATTGCAGACAGGAGACTAACAATGAGGCGATGTGGCACTCGACCTCCTGATCCTTGCACCCATGAAGGTGTATATCACGTAGTTGAGATATGGGGCTATCTGGAGTTAGAGGGACCTAACCGTCATTTAGGGGGACGATTGTGATACACTTGTGTATGTGTATGACATCGTCCATGTGTTATATGTATATGTGGTGTACCTCTGACAGTGATGTATGTTGTGTAGCGATGTTATACGCATGACAGCTGTCACGTCAGTTTGGCACCTCGACTAGGCTAGGACCGAATGCGAAGTGGTGAATCTCGGTTAGGCTGTTAGTGCCGTCAAGACGAGTTGGTGGAAGAGCCCACTAGGGGTATACTTCGCAGATAGGGCTTGGAGGCCTTAGTTCTTCGAGTTGAGCCTTCAAGCTCCTGGCTATGGTGGATAGTCTTGGTGAGTGCAATCTGGATTCTCTACGAGCACAGAGTGGATTTGGCTCGACTTTAGTGATTGTTTAGTGTCCGTTGGCATGGTGGAGTGAGTACATATAGTTTATCATTGTGATACACTTGTGTATGTGTATGACATCGTCCATATGTTATGCGTATGTGTGGTGTATCTCTGACAGCGATGTATGTTGTGTAGCGATATGTATGCGCACGATATTATACCTATGGCTAAAAACAACGGAGATAGCACTACTAACGTGACCTCCTCCAACATTGGGTTGGAGAGTTGGGCATCACATTTGTGAAGAAGCCTTGTTGGTTTACTAGTCTCTGCTCTCATGCTCCTCTTGACTTAGAGGCAAGTGTTGCTCCTTGAGTCATTACTGTGTATGTGTCAACTTGTGTCACACAACACATACGGTCAAAGAGATCATCGTATTCATCATCATCATCATCATCTATAATGTAGAAGCCTCAGCTCTCGAATTTGATCTCCATCATACTAGCTAGTCTCTGCCAAGTTGTTCAACTTGGATCACCATAGCAACATCAGAGATAGTGTCATGAGTATGACAGGTCTGTCCTCTTATGATGTTGGATCTCAATCTCCATCTTGACCATGTCGACCTCGATGAGCTCCTCCTCCTTGTCCTCCATCCGTATTTGTCGTTGAGATTCTCCACTATCGCAACTTTGGATAGAGATCAAAACATCGATCGCTAGTGTGATTGTATTGATAATAATGATCACATTGTCTCTGCTACTCTTGACACGTCACATAAGCCTCATGTCCACCACTCTGTAGACATCTCCTCTTGTGATGATTACCACCACAAGTCAAACAAGTAATGTTAACATATTGTTGATCAAAGAAGGAAGACATTGGCTTTTATCGACTATATCCTCTAGAAGCTCCTTGAGTCTGTGGAAGTGCATTCCTTTCTCATGAACCACGCTCTTGTGAGATCTATTGTCCTCAAGAAGAGGTAGATGCACCATGTGATACATCTTTGCTAAACCAACAGTCATCACTCTCTCCTCCATCATGGTGAGCTCTATTCGTCAGTTAAATCAAAGACAATACGTCAATGTGGATGTCACCATTTGTAATATGATCGCATCTCATATATCAGTCGCAAATTTTGATCCAATATTCCATATCAAAATTGAATTGCATACGTCTTCATCACATCTTGCATAACAATGATCAACCATCTCATACAAGTGTATGTCTCGTCTAGACTTTCTCTAGTCTTCCGCTGGAACTCCACTAGATTCTTCAAGTTCTTTCTCAAGCACAAGAAGAACTTAATCACGAGGTTTAACCTTGGTGGTGCACCAGTCGCACTACAATTGATTCCACTACTAGTGGATGCACCACTGCTACTGCAACTCTATTTGTCGTATTAGAACTAGCAAGTGCTATACCTCTAGAAACTACGGCAGTAGTGATAAAACGCATTTGGAAGATCAATGTTGTCTCAACAACTCAATCTCCACATTGTAGTCTTAGCTAAACTCATATTAGTCATCTTTGGATGGTCATTTGTTGCAACCATCTTACTCAAGATCGTGCATAGTCGCGAAGAATAGAAGCTTAGCTGACTTGCATTAGGTTGTGAAAGCTACAAGTAGGACTTAACGGTTTGACCGAGAAGTCGAGAACAGATGAACCCTAAGTGGTTTCTTGAACCAAGGTTGGAACATTGGGTTAGGATATATAGTCTATCCCAAGGGAACCACAGACAAATGTTGACCTAAGGGAGCAAGTCTAGAAACATACCAGAATGTAAGAACAACAAAATAGAATAACAGAATGAGACGTGGGTCTATGACATAAGTTCGAGCGGATCAGGATTTTCGCGCACCTACCGCCTTGTTGCGCCAGCGGAAGCTCTAACTCAGTAGGTCGCAAACTTTACACCGCTAACCTGCAAACACAATCACAAGTTAACGTCCATGCATCACTTACCTTAGTTCTGTTTGGTCCGGATCGGAGCCGGACCGTCTCCCTATTCATCAAGCTCAGCAGTTCCTAAGTCCCGACTTAGATCCGTCTAAGTCGGTCCCAAACATGAGCAAGCCACAATATGACTTGGGGCGGACTTCCCATAAAGTCCAGGGTCCTAAACGGTGCCTCCAGCACACCTAGCGGCCCAACCGCCCGTGATGTCCGTCTGGGTCTAGGCTCCCGAAAGGTGGTCTAACCCGCCGACTCGTTTCCTAGTCTTGCCCCAGCCCTTACATCGTTCCCAAGTCTAGACGTCCAAGTCTAGCTCGGAACGTGCCTTGGAACTGGCCCAGACATCACCTCATGCCCCCAGAGTCCACCCGCCGAACCCTGGGGTCGGGTGACTCGTCCTGGCCCACCCAGGCATCGAGCCCCCCTCATATATACTTCTGGGGATCGGCGGCCCCGCCCTCCTCTTTGGTCCCTGAAAATTATACCACAACCCGATTGTGGTTCGGCCATAACTTCCAGCTCGGAGGTCTGATCGAGGAGTGTTATATATCACTGGAAAGCTCTCGACGAGACCTTTCCAATTATACCTCACTCGCCTCGAGATCTTACGTGGAGCTCCGTCCACGACCTAAAAACGTCCCTGGAGCTCTAACACTTAGCAGTTTTTCTGAAAACCTGTGGTCCAGACCGAGGGTCGAACCCTGTGGTTCGTCTGCGTCTCGGATCTACGTCTCGGTCCCGCGTCTCGGTCCCGCATCTCGGACCCACGTCTCGGACCTATGTCTGAGACTCATGTTTCAGCCCTTTCCCAGACTCGCCCCCTTAGGTCAGCGTTCGTCTAGGGCCCTCTTGGGGTAGGTCCTTATGTCATAACCCAAGGTTCCAACCTTGGTTCAGACAACCACTTAGGGTTCATCTGATCCTGACTTGCCGGCCAAGCCGTTAAGTCCTACTCGCAGCGTTCACAACCTAGCGCAAGGCCGCTAGGGTTCTGTTGTTCGCGTCTGCGCCCGATCTTGAGAATGAGGGGCGCGACACTCACCCCCACTTTGGAGGTTGATGCCCTCATCAACAATGATCCTTCAAGTTAACACCAAGTTCAAAATGGGTAGCCAACCCCTTGATGTCTGAATTGCGTTCTGGTAGCTAACCCGCAATTCCTTTCTTGGCTTGAGTCTTAAGTTGTCGCTAGAACACTTAGAAAATTCCAACTAGTCTCGGGAAAAGCCTTACCTTTTTGGCTTACCCTAAACAAAACTAGTTGACAACTTCTAAACATACTACTTAAGACTCTAACTTGCAAACTATAAGTATTCACACCTACTTACGAGGTCCCCCAAAACTCACTCTCCGGTCGTAACCTGATTTGACTTAGACGCGAGACTAAGTTTACTTTGTAGAAAACCACAAAGCAAGATCACCCCAAGCCCCAAGACAAGTATGAAAGTTCATACTTGCTTTGCCAACGCTACGGCAAACCTAAGTCTTGATTTAGATGCTTATCCAAACCAGCTCGCTTCCTTTGAGTGTGCTTCGTTCCTCCTCTTGACAACATCCTAGGCATCTGATCAGAACTAGTCATAGCCATGCGCTACCAATACACTTAGACAATTTTCAAGAAACAAAATCTTTATTTCCAAATACAAGTCAAAGCTACAAAGTCCATCAGCCCCAATCGCCTCAAGTTGCTACTCGTATGGTTCGTCGTTTCTTCACCCCTCGCTGGAAGGAGATGTCCTCATCTTGCTAACGCCCTTGTTGTCCTTGTCGCCGCTTGAAGAGGTCCAATACTTCGCTCGCATGTGCGAGATCTTCCTCTGGCACCCAAGTTGCTTCCTTCAAATGGTAACCACGCCATTTGACCAAGTACTCCATCCGGTTTGATTTGCGTCGAGATCGCAAAATGGACTCCACCTCATATTCTGCTTCGCCTTGCACGACATCAGGTTGAGGCCTAAGAACCTGTTTGCGCTCGGGTCGCAAATCATCCGTGAAGTATTTCTTTAATAAAGAAACATGGAAAGTCGGATGCAACTGCCACTCGCGAGGAAGGTCTAAGGTATAGACGTCTTCGTGCAGATTCTTGACAATGACAAAAGGTCTCGCAAACTTCGATGAAAACTTCGCCGATATTTCCTTCGGAAGTGTGAAGTTTTTCGCGCTTAACCATACTTCTTCGCCCACTTGAAACTTCACTTGCCGCCGATGCTTGTTTACCTGCTTCGTGTATCGTTGCTGCGCCTTCTCGAGGTTCTTCTTAACTTGCTCCTCGCGCCGCTGCATTGCCGCCACCAACTCTTCAGCTGATGTTTGCCGTGTTCTTGGTCGTGCCGATGTAGAACTCCCTGCAAGAGTCAAGTCAAGAGGCCCTTCTGGCTCACGTCCGTAAGCCAACAAGAAAGGCGATTCGCCGGTTGCTGAATGCTTCGTGGAATTGTAGCAATACTCCGCAAGACTGAGCCACTCCGCCCAATCACTTTGGTCCGCGCTCACATAATTCCTCAAGTATTGATTAAGAACCGAGTTAACTCGTTCTGTTTGCCCATCTGTTTCCGGATGAAAGGCGGTACTAAATTTTAACTTAGTCCCCAATTTTTGGAACAAGTGTTTCCAAAAGGCACTTGTGAACTTAGAGTCTCTATCTGAAATAATACTCCGAGGTAATCCATGTGAACGCCACCAAGTATCTAGGAACAACCGAGAAGTCGTGAACGCTGTTGCAGTGTCCAAGGTCGGGGCAAACTTCGCTAGTTTGCTAAACCGATCAACTATCACAAAAATCACGTTATATCCATTCGAGTCAGGCAGAGAGGTAATGAAGTCCATGCTAATGCTTTCCCAAGGTCTAGCTGGAATCGGCAAAGGATGAAGCAATCCTTGTTTCTTCTCATACGAAACGCGATTCGCTTGACAGGTTACGCATGTTTTCACAAAGTGGGAAACATCGTCTTTCATGTGGGGCCAATAAAACTTTTTAGCGATTACCGCTAAAGTGGATTTTTCTCCTTTATGACCTGATAAGGGCACATCGTGAGATTCTTTTAACAACTTGGTCCTAAGTTTTCCGTGTCCCACATAAACCCGACTTTGCTTGAACATGAGTAAACCATGTCTTAGCTGCATGTTCTGCAACTTCACCCCTCGCTTGAGTTGTTCCAAGTATTTCTTCGCTTGGTCATCGCCCATGTAACCTTCACGTATTCGCCTCTCCAAATCTGACTCCTTAAGATACATAGCTCGCAAAATCTGTGTTGACGATGGAAGATATTCCTCCTTGCGACTCAAGGCATCCGGAACCACATTGTCCTTTCCCGCTTTGTGGATTAATTCCACGTTCATGAGCGCCAAGGTATCATGCCACCGTAGTTGCTTTGGGGTCACCCGATCTTGTGTCTCAAAGTACTTGAGCGAGATGTTATCAGTATACAATTGGGTCTTGTGAAGTCCCAAGTAATGCCGTCATTTCCTCAAGCAATGAACCACCGCGAACAGTTCCTTCTCGTGAGTCGGCCATCGACTCTCCGTCCCAGATAACTTCTTGCTTTCGTATGCTACAGGTTTTCCAGCCTGCACCAACACTCCACCAATCGCATAGTCGCTCGCGTCCGTGTGCACCTCGAATGGTTTGTCGAACTCCGGCAGCTTCAAAACTGGCGCCTTTGACAAAATAGCTTTGATCGTCTGAAACGCATCATCCACCTCCTTGGTCCAACTTACCTGTGCGTCTTTACCCGTCCAGTCCGTCAGCGGCTTCGCGATCTTTGAAAACCCCTTCACATACTTGCGGTAGAACTGCGTCAATCCTAAGAATCGCCGCATCCCCTTCACTGTAGTCGAAGGCTCCCAAGTCACAATCGCGTCCACCTTCTGCATATCCGGGTCGACTCCTTCTGCACTAATGACATGTCTCAAGAAGTTAATGCGCTCCAAACCAAACTCACTCTTGTTAATGTTGGCAAACAGCTTATGCTCTCGTAGCTTCGTCAACACCACCCTTAGCTGCTCCGCGTGCGACTCCAAGGTTTTGGAGTAGATCAAGATGTCGTCGATGTAAACGATGACAAACTCATCCATCTCTTCGCGAAAAATTGTGTTCATCAATGTAGTGAACGTCGAAGGGGCGTTGTAGAGTCCAAATGGCATCACCACAAATTCAAACGATCCGTATCTGGTTCGACAAGCGGTCTTCTCAACATCTCGGTCAGCTATCCGGATTTGGTAATATCCTGACTTCAAGTCTATCCTGCTGAAGTACTTTGCGCCCGCTAGCCTATCAAAGAGGTCGTCTATCCTTGGCAAAGGATAATTATTCTTCACCGTCACCTTATTGAGTGCACGATAATCTACACAGAGTCGTAACTTCCCATCCTTCTTCTTTGCAAAAAGGACTGGGGCTCCATAAGGTGACTTGCTGGTTTGAATATATCCCGCGCTAATAGCTCACCGAGTTGTCTTTTCAACTCAAGGAGTTCCACCTGATTGAGTCGGTAAGGGGCTTTGGAAGGTGGTTCCGATCCTGGCAAGACCTCGATCTTGTGATCCACCACCCGCCTTGGAGGTAACTCAGCAGGTAACTCATCCGTCAAGACATCCTCAAACTCCTTAATCACTTCGCGAAGCACCTCCGGAAGTTTAGTCGCGTCTCCTGATGTTTCCTCTTGTTTATCACCCGCCATCAAATCTGCAACCCGCATCAAACACATGACCCCGTCGTTGAATTCCATCTGTTTGCCTTTGATCAAATTCACTGCAAAGTCATCAATCTTCCGCGCCTTCCGGATCAGCCTCACTCCCAGCTTCCGCCCTTTAACTCTAACGTTTAACCTTAAAGGTTTCCGCCTAAGTTCCACTTCAAACCTGTCCAAGAAAGTGTTCCCCAAAACCGCATGGATATCATCCATCTAACTCAGTAGGTCGCAAACTTTACACCGCTAACCTGCAAACACAATCACAAGTTAACGTCCATGCATCACTTACCTTAGTTCTGTTTGGTCCGGATCGGAGCCGGACCGTCTCCCTATTCATCAAGCTCAGCAGTTCCTAAGTCCCGACTTAGATCCGTCTAAGTCGGTCCCAAACATGAGCAAGCCACAATATGACTTGGGGCGGACTTCCCATAAAGTCCAGGGTCCTAAACGGTGCCTCCAGCACACCTAGCGGCCCAACCGCCCGTGATGTCCGTCTGGGTCTAGGCTCCCGAACGGTGGTCTAACCCGCCGACTCGTTTCCTAGTCTTGCCCCAGCCCTTACATCGTTCCCAAGTCTAGACGTCCAAGTCTAGCTCGGAACGTGCCTTGGAACTGGCCCAGCCATCACCTCATGCCCCCAGAGTCCGCCCGCCGAACCCTGGGGTCGGGTGACTCGTCCTGGCCCACCCAGGCATCGAGCCCCCCTCATATATACTTCTGGGGATCGGCGGCCCCGCCCTCCTCTTTGGTCCCTGAAAATTATACCACAACCCGATTGTGGTTCGGCCATAACTTCCAGCTCGGAGGTCTGATCGAGGAGTGTTATATATCACTGGAAAGCTCTCGACGAGACCTTTCCAATTATACCTCACTCGCCTCGAGATCTTACGTGGAGCTCCGTCCACAACCTAAAAACGTCCCTGGAGCTCTAACACTTCCGAAAACCTGTGGTCCAGACCGAGGGTCGAACCCTGTGGTTCGTCTGCGTCTCGGACCCACGTCTCGGACCTATGTCTGAGACTCATGTTTCAGCCCTTTCCTAGACTCGCCCCCTTAGGTCAGCGTTCGTCTAAGGCCCTCTTGGGGTAGGCCCTTATGTCCTAACCCAAGGTTCCAACCTTGGTTCAGACAACCACTTAGGGTTCATCTGATCCCGACTTGCCGGCCAAGCCGTTAAGTCCTACTCGCAGCGTTCATAACCTAGCACAAGTCCGCTAGGGTTCTGTTGTTCTCGTCTGCGCCCGATCTTGAGAATGAGGGGCGCGACAAGGATGTAGATCCGGCATAGACGAGCGCTCTTGAGACATTTGTCCGAACCACAAGGTCCTAGTCTAGCGCTGGACCACCGTTCCTCAAGAAAAAATTAAGTGTTGGAGCTCCATTGACGTTTTGGATCATAGATGGAGATCTAGATAAAATTCAAGGTAAGTGAAGTATGATTAGAAAACTCTCCACGAGAGCTTTCCAAAGACACAAGAACTCCTCGAACTAACGTTGGACGGGGAAGTATGACCGATCTCACGATTGGGCTATGATATAATTTTCAAGGACCAAGAAGGAGGGTGAAGTTGCCGCTCCTAAAAATATATGTGAATGGAACTCAATGCCTTGGTGGACCGGGATGAGTCATCCGACCCTAGAATTTGACGAGCGGACTCTACGGGCATAAAGTGATGGTTAGGTCAATATCAAGGCATGTTCTGGTCCAAACTTTGACTTGATGTGAGGATTATGACAAGACTAGAGAACAAGATGATGGATTAGACTACCGTTCAGGAGCTTGTATCCAGATGGACCTCACGAGCGGTTGGATCGCTAGGTGTGCTCGAGGTATTACTTAAGACCTTAGAATTTAGGAAAAGTATACCTTAAGTCATCTTGTGACTTACTCATGTTTTGGGATTGACCTAGTCACGTCTAGGTCTAGACTTAACAATCATGAGCTTGAGATTCAAAGAGATGGAAAAAATCAGATTAAGGTAAGTGGTGCATGGACACTAACTTGTGATTGTGGTTTGTAGGGTTAGCATTGTGAGTTTCACGACCTACAGAGTAAGAGCTTAGGCTAATACAACAAGGCAGTAGGTGCGTGAAATTGCTCCAAATTCTAAATAATCCCTTCCATGCCATGAAAGATATAAACAATTGCGAGTTCTATATCTGTTAAATATCACATCAATTGTCAAACTCCATGATGAAATCATCTAGCTTAGTCTTACCCGATGTACTCAAGTACCATCAAGATATTTTATGATCCCCTAGATCTCATCCAATCCCACAACAATGGTGTGACGATAAGATGTGTAGTCTCAACCAACTCATGTTTGTATCAAATGAGTTTGTATCGATGTCTTCATTGGTGAAGTTGTTGACAAAGACTGATACCTCATGTCATTTTGTCTAAACCATAAAGCATTGTAGAGGAACCTCACTCAGAAATTGTTGAGAACTACGTGATGACAAAACCTCATGCTAGTCGTGAACAACCGCTCTACCAGAGCACTTAAAACTTTGTCACTGCACATGACAACTACCTGCCATAATTTGCTCATACTGAACTAACCATACTAAGATGGGTACAAGCGACATGAACCCTACCATCACCACATAAAATCTTATGGTCTGTTGGTCTGCAAGTTCAATTCATTGTGAAACAAATGTAATCTAACTAGTCCGTAATTCCAACCCTTCTGCCGAAAGCACGATAGAGTGAAACCACTCTTGGACATCAATGCCAGAAAAAATGTGAAGTACAACAAGAAGCAAAACATGGAGAGAATCCAACAACCAAAAGTCTTGACAAGTTTAGACCCAGAGATAGTTGTCATGATTGCATCAGTCTTGGTCCAGCTAGGGGCACAACCAGATTCAAGTTCTTAGAGTACGGAGTTGAAGCCACATGTTTTAGTCTTAGTTCTTGAAAGATAGGGACATAGTTTAATGAGGTTGTCTCTAGAAGATTATAAAATCTATTTAGAAAGATCAACTAGTGTCTAGATAGTTGCGCATAAGGTTCAGACTTACAAAGAGAGAATACATGTGGATGGTCTTTTGGACTTCTTGATGCGATGTCAGAGCATCTACATTGTCTTCCTACTCAACTACTATCCAAGGATAACAAGAACATCATAAACCGAACTTCTTATGTGACATTATAATCCCTCAAAATTATCATTAAATATGTAGACAAAAGCTCATGCGAACAAGGAAGCTTTTCTCCCAAACGTACAACTCACTATGACTTTTCACTATTCCATCATCTGACCTCCAAATCCAATGAAGCTTATTGTGTTGAAAAGCCCTTGAAGTAAGCTCTCCAACTATAGAACTCGTCCTCAGCCAAGCTTCAGAACCAAAGCTACAACACAAAACCTTGTATGGACACAGACTCTCTGCTCCTTGAAACCTTAGAATTCACTCAAACTTTGACTTGCTACTGTTTTTTTTATAGTAGCTCCAAAGCGTTGATATTCTAGCATTAGAAATGTAACACTCCAAGGTTTATCTTTTACGCCATTTAACATAAAAAAATTGATCCCTTCTAGAATTAAGGACAAAATAGTATAAATCAATACCAATATTTGGTAGAATAGCGAACCAAGAGATACAAGTCTCTTCTATTTGGTTTCTCATACAAAACACATGAAAACATCACGTTATAGATGTTAGATGTCGCTCTCCAAACACCACCTTCAAGAAATAACCCTCTAGACTTCAACTTGTAGATACTCTCGTCTACACATAGACTCATGCAACTTCTCAATGTATAGCGTGTACACAAAGATCAAGTTAGTCTCCGTAGAGTGGTCTGGGTGGAGATTTCTTCTATGTTTGAACTTGGAAGAGAAGATTGACAATCATAAGTGGAGTCGAGAACGATGACGGAGATGAGGCTAGTGGTTTGGATTACCAAAGGTGCAATTGGATCCAGCGACGACATCAATGTTTCAAGTATTTACATTATTTTTACGACAATAAAAATGTGATGAATGGAAGGAAGCCTTCGCGATGTCTTAAGGTATCTGAGGCATTATGTGAAGGAGAGAGAGATGAATCGGACATCAGAGGATGAGATGATTGAGACGTTTGAATTGATAACAACTCTACATATTAGGGATCATGTCAAAATGCTAGCGAAGCATTTTGACATTGATTCAGAGATGTTTGCTTATGTGTTGACGGATGAATATTTCTTGGAGAACTCAGATCGAGTTATCATGAGTACCAATCATTCGTTGAGTATGTTGAGCAACCAAGGAAGGGTTTACAAGCTCTATAGCTACTCAAGGATTTTGAGAAATAGTTTTCTCTATTGACTAGGATGGAGAAGTTGATGTTGTAGTCCAACAAGACGGAGTTATAAGATGGAATATAGACTCCTGATCTACATGAGAGTTTTCTACTATCATTTGAGATTGATATGAATTTGACGAGTGTCTGCTCCTCCTCTCTGTGGAGACTACTTCTAACACTGGTGCTTGAATGACCAGCAATGTCAGTCTAAATAGTTGCTTGAACCTTAATCTCCTAACTAAACCTCAACGACAACGGCCGTGGATTGTGACCGTCATGGTACTAGTCGTTCTAATGCTCTAATTTTAATGTACTAATCTATATACAAGAACACGCCACTAGTCTTTTCTCTATAGTGTACGCAATGGTGGTCCATGTTGTCCTTTTGACACCATCGTCAAAGGTTCATCTCCTTGATACAAACAAGATTCACTTTGAACTTGACCTTTACATGGATCTTAGGTCAAGAGACGAACTATGGTGTCGGATGACTATTATATAACTCCACCGTAAGACGTTTGTCTACTCCGGACAAACAATTATTTCTCTTTGTGATAGTACATCTTCTTCGAGCTCCAAAATGCTGCATCTCGACTCCTCGTGTTGTCATCCAAAAACTCGTCGTTACTATGCAGCAAGAAGCAATCCTTCATCGCTAAATCTAGGGCTCGACCTACCCGATGTCCATAAAACATTCTTTCTGAAAGGTGCAAGGCTATGAGTGTGGTACGTTGAGTGTAATTGGTATCGAATCATGTCATGAGAGAACATTTGTTAGAGTGTCGTAAAATAACCTACAGTAGATAGCAGCTCTAAACACTACTAAATCTTGAGTGTCTTTGCACTTATTCCAAAATCTGATTAGACTCTTGTGGATGGATGAGGGATCATTAACTATTCTTGGAATCTTACGTCAAGAGAAGAGATATGTCGTGCGCATACACATCGTTATACAACACATCGCTGTCAGAGATCACTACACATACACATAATACATGAACGATGTCATGCACATACACAAGTGTATCATAATCAATAAAGATCTGTACTCACTCTACCATGCCAACCGGAACTACACAAACACTAAGATCGAGCCACATCCACTTTGTGCATCAGAGAATCCAGATTGCAGATTGCGTTCACCAAGACTATCCACCATAGCTAGAAGCTTGAAGGCTCAACTCGAAGAACTGAGACATACAAGCCTTACCTGCGGAGTATACCCCTAGTGGGGATAGCCCAAGAACCCGTCCTAACGACACTAACGACCCTATCGAAACTAACCAGTCTTGGTCAACTTAATCGAGACTGACATGATAGCTGTCACGCGTATACACATCGTTACACAACATACGTCGCTGTCAAAAGTACATTACACATACACAGTAATACATGGACGATGTCATACACATACACAAGTGTACCACAATCGCTCCCCTCACTGACGATTAGGTCCCTCTAACTCCAAATAACCTCATATCTCAACTACATGATATACACCTTCATGAGTGTAAGGATCAAGAGGCCGGGTGCTACATTACCCCATCGTTAGTCATTTGTCTGCAATCCATAGCACGCAAAGATCTATTTGACTATCCTTGCTATATACATCAAAGGCAAGCTCATTGTCCAATAAGAACGACACTAAGAGATGCAACCAAACACGACATGTGTCAACCTCTCGAACAACCATCACACACCAACATACGGACTGCTCCATCAACAGAGCCACATAACATACATCTCAAGCTCGCGTGTACAACCACTAAGCTTGGATCAACGGCATGATCGATGTTTGAAAGATGACATGATGCGCAATTATGCACATGGTCCTTTCAAACAACATCATCACAGCCCTCTAACATGAGTACTTTGAAAATTAACACCTCATGCATTCATAAAATAGTGCACCTTGTGGTCACATCCAACGCGTTGATGCAGTCTACTGCAAACAGATATAATCGCCAAGATAAAACATGCAAATCGATGGTCGATAACCTCCTTCTCGAATAGTCGCATATCGCAACATGTCTCTATGTTGAGAAATCACTAGGTTCTCAAAAGCCATAGACATAACTCCCTGAAATATCTCGGTTCGTTGAGAACATGCTCTCACCCTAGGCACAGTAAGTGCCAAGAAGCGAGATTGCGTCCTCCAATAAGCGAAGAGATTTTGACGAGAAAGACGACATGTACTTTGAGTGTGAGATGAGAGGAGAGTACGGATAGTGTCATATCCATCCTAGAGGGCGTAGGTTGTACGACATGCCCATGAGGAGTTGAGACATTTTGGAGTGAAGCGTACACATAGCTTACTCCAAGGATAGTATTGGTGGCGTGGTATGCACATCAATGTGTAGCACGGTGTGTGGTTTGTGATCTAGTACGAAAACCGTTTAACGCTCCTACTCCACAATTATGGGCTTGAGTTACCGTTGGAGCTTGGATTTTGAAGGACCCTTATCGTTGAATGTATATCATCATCAGTATGTGTTGGTGATGGTGGAGCACTTCTCCAAGTGGATTGAGTTGATGACATTGAAGAATAAGACGAGTGAGGAGACAAAGTATGTGTTCTTAGATCGAGTGCTGAGTCGTTTTGGAGCATTAGCTGAAATGCTGCAGACCAAGGTACAGAGTTTCTTGGTGAGTTTCAAATCTTGTGTGATCAAGCGCAGATTGATCATCAAACTACATCTCGAGATTATTTTGAGGTAGATGGTTTGGCAGAGAGGGTTGTTCAGATGATGAAGAAAGGATTGTGCAAGTATGGCTTGCAGAAAGTCCATTTGGGAGACTCGGATTTGCAGTTACCATGGTTGACTATGGGCTACCGATTTAACCGGTAAGAGTCTTTGGCTTCTTTTTCATCATATTTTCTATTGTATGGCCGAGATCCAGATCTATCTTCGGTTATTGCCCTAAGAAATATACGATCTGTCTTTCATACTAGAGTTCATGACCAACACACAAAAAGAGGCAGATGCATGCCACCTTAGCACCATCTCTTCATCAACCTCGTCATGTCATCGAGCTCCAGTCTGATCCTGCTGACTCGTGCATGGGTTGCGACTCAACCCATCGACATCTAAGTTTGTAACTCCATGTCTATGTAGTACTTAGAAATCAGACTCTTGTAAGATCAGAGCCCATCGTGCAAGCTTCTTGACGGACTTCATCAACCACTTGAGCGACTGATGACCAGTGATAAGAGTAAAAGGGTTCTTAAACAAATACCATCAGAAGTGTGCAACAGCCCACACTGCAACCAAACACTCCCCCTCGTATGAACTATATCTCACTTCCACCGGATTATTGAGGTGACTAGCATATGCCACCACGAACTCTTCTTCCTCATCATCATGCTGAGCCAACAGTGCTCCAAGTCCCAACATACTCCAATCAATGTGTAGTTGGAAGAGACGCCTCTAACGGATCTCCTCAAGATGAGAGCAGATGTCACTACTAAAGCTCCCTCTTGCTCATCTCCCTTCTGCAACTCCAAGTCCACCTTCATCAGTTTGGTCAATGGCTTTGCAACTACAATAAACCCTTCACGTATCGACGATAGAAGTATGCTAAACCAACAAACGCACGAACTCGACTCACATCTGTGAGGCGTGAGATATGTGCAATAGCCTCAACATTCGTATGTTGAACACCCAATCCATCTGGATAGATGGTGTGACCCAGATATTCTATCAACTCCTGGAAGAACTTGCACTTCCTAAGGTGTAACTTCAATCCATGAGCTCTCAAGCGTTCGAGCACATCCCGTAAGTGTCTCTCGTGCTCTTCCAATGTAACACTATAGACTAAGGTGTTGTCAATATAACATTGAATAAAATCCAATCCTGCTAGGATCCTGTCCATCACCCTTTGGAACTCAACAAGGGCATTCTTCAACCCAAATGATAAGAACCGTCACGGATACAAACAATCCTTACCATGGGAGTCAATTCCTCAAAATGCTATCTTGGACTTATCTTCTTCTCTCAACGGCAATTGATGATATCCTACTCAGATGTCTAAAATACTGAAGACCTTCACATGTCTCACTATATCAAAGATCTCCTCAGGTGTCGACATCACATACTTATGAGACTTTGTCTGCCGATTGATATGACGGTAGTCTCCCACATTCGTCTATCTGTGTAGTTGTCATACATATCTTCTTTGCTGACATATTTGATGCAGATGCATATTCTCGATTCAGCATCTCCACCAATCCAACCTCCAACTAGTCTTGAGTCCTACTTTGGATCAAGGCTCTCTCCATGTCACTATACTTGTAGGGACGTCAAAAGTCGATCCGTATATTTGATCCCTTCAAAGTATCCAAATCCTTCATACTGAAGATAAAACAATTCATGTAGCTCTTCAGGAATCTGTGAACTCTTCATCTCTCCTCTCTTATAAGCTTGGATCCAATCTTTGGCTAGAAGATGAAGTCCTTGATTGCTATCTTGCATCCTCTGGAGCAGTTTCTTTCTACTCATCACCAACAACCTCCACCTCTATTGTGCGGAAAACTCATGCAGTCCTAGCTGCAAGCTCCATATTCTCTCCTACTGCATCACATGATGTCCAAGGATGATGAATTTCACACGCCTCGCCTTCAGTCTTTGTCTCCACCGATCTGATAGCCAAAGAGCTCAAAAGTGTCAGAGCAGTAACATCCCTTGATCACATCCAACATTGCTCAGTCAATCTAAGACTAACAATCCACGTCAAGCAGTTCAAGTCCATTGCTTGATCCAACACTTGACAACGTAAGGTCTCTGACATAGAAGCTACTACCGTCGTACTCATAGAAAAACCCATCGCTCGTTCTCTCTCGTCGGTATTGAGCTCCATCAATTGCTATAACTGAGCATCCCACACAAGCCTAGGTCCTCCATCTCAGTAAGCATATGACGTTGGAAAGCTTACCAAAGTAGGCAACGTTGTCTCAGGTCGTCATGACAACCTTCTCCATCTCAGAGATCTCTAAACCCTCTTCACGGAGCATGTAACAATTGTGGGAAAGCAAGACATTGGTGGACTATCTGCCCCCATCCAAGAAGACAGATTGTGCAAGTATCCTTGTGCAAAAATTGTAAGCAAGTCGGGCACTTCACATGGAACTATCCGCAGACTCAACGAGTTTACGGACATTCCACTACTTGCAGTATAGAGCATCAACTTCCAACCTTGAAATAGCAGTGGTACAGCACATCTCTATGGTTACACAAATTATCTGCCCATTGAGGAGGATGAGCCAGACCCTGGGAAGCGCATAGGAAGAGAGTCTTAGCTACAGAAGAGTCTGCGGCACAGAAGAAGTCACCTGAGGAAGCACCACCATTTATCCTGACCAATGGAACTACTTGGAGTCCTTGCTCCGATTCAGATAGCTAGCGTCCAGAGAAGCTTCTCAACTGGAGGTTCATTGACAAGTATGCAGAGGTGGCAGGAAGACTTACCAAGCTGCTCAAGAAGGACGAACCTTACATTTGGACTTCGGAGTAGCAAGAAGCTTTCAAGGAGATGAAAAAGCTTCTGTCAGAATCTCCATCCTGATGCCACCTGATTGGAAAAAAGCCTTCCACATTTATGTGGATGTCTCTGTCTTTGTCATAGAGGTGGTATTGAACCACAAAGACGAGAAAAAATTTTATCTTATTTATTTTGCGGGAAGACAACTCAACGATGCCGAAAAGAAGTTGACAACTGAGAAGGAATGCCTTGGCATGATCTATTCCTGCAAGAAGTTTAGACATTATCTTTTGGCCAACCCGTTTGTCGTCTATGTGGATCAATTTTCCTTAAGCATTTAGTTAAGAAGGCAGACTTATCAGGTAGGATTGCTATATTATTCTTCTACTTCAGGAATTCACTTATACTATTGAGTACAAACCTGGAAGACATCATGTCAATGTCGATTACTTATCCAGACTTGAGACAGAACCACGAGAAGACGAGGTGGAAGACGTGTTCCATGATGAGAAGTTGTTTCAAGTTTTTGCAGATATGCCACAATCTGAAAGGGGTGCACCGCCCAGTCTATCAAAGCCGAAATGAGATCTTTTGATCTTGTTTACACGACTTTCACGGAGGGGTCTATCTACAAGGACATGAGAAAATTCCTGGAAGACTTGCAATACGCCGAAGGACTAGATGCTGAGCAGAAGGCTATCTTTCTACACAAGGTAGGACCTTGTGCGATCTTCCAACATATTTTGTTCAAGAAAGGACATGATGAGAAGCTGAGAAGATACCTCGAGCCTTCAAAAATCAAGGCGGTGATCACATGACTTCATTATGAAGACGTTGCTTTTCAAGAGATCAAAAGATGTGACGTTTGGCATAGGATGTGAAGACATACAGCCACCACTCGATGACTCTCATTCCTATTTTTCCTCTGACACCTTTTGAGAAGCGGGGGATAGATTTTGTTGGTCCAATTGTCCCTGCAGCTAGGAGGACCAGAGCACGGTACATTCTGATAGTCACGGATTACGTCATGAAGATGGTAGAAGGCGAGACTACCAAGAAGAACGATCAATAGTGGTTGCCAAGTTTCTCTAGCACAACATCATCACCGTAACGGATGTTCACTCGAGTTGATATCTGACAGGGGAACTCATTTCTTGAATGAGATCATTATCGTCTTTGACTCAGTATTTCTGGATCAAACATCAGAAGACGACTCCTTACAACCTCAAGGTCAACAGAAACAAAGAAGTCGAATGGTCTTCTTTATAATATTTTGAACAAGATAACGGTGAACCATGCATATGATTGGGACACGAAGTTACCTTTTGTGTTGTGGACTTTCAAGATTTCTCCCAAAGTCACCACTCAGTCTTTTGAACTTTGTGGAGTTTGAAAGAGACAGGATTGCCGCTCTGGAGAAGACTTACGAAATACAAGTACAGCGGAAGGTGAACTATGATAGCAAGCTGAAGAAGGCTACTATCAAGGATGGAGATTTGGTTCTTCTGTATGACAACACACATCTGAATTTCCTTGAAAACAGAGCCGCTGAGACTTGTTGGAACAAGTCGAGGAGTTACAACGGAGTGATCGGAACCCGAGACCATCACAAAAGATGTTGAATTCTCTAATTATATTCATGCTTTTCAACAAGCATTGAAGAACCTCGTACGTTGTCGGAAGCGCTTGAAAGTGACAACAAAGAGCAAAAACACGACTACACGACTACTGTGTACAAAACACGACTTGTTGCGAAAGATTACATCCAAGTGGAGGGGGTTGACTATAATGAAACGTATTCTCAGGTTGCAAAGCTGAATACTATCAGTATGGTGCTGGCTATTACGACGATAGAGGACCTAGAACCAGAACAAATGGATGTGAAAACAGCTTATCTTAATCCAACTGTGCAAGAAGAGATTTACTTAGAACAGCCTGAAGGATTTGTGCAGGAACGATGTGAAAGAGTATTTTCAGCGTGCACTGAAGACTATTCACGAGTTGAAGCAGTCCGCACATGAATGGAATCAGATGATTAATACATCATTTGAGAGGAAATGATTTAAGAAAAGTCAAGCTGATTCTGATATTGTGGAGAGACAAAAAATGTCCTTATCATCACGTTGATGATATTCTGCTGGTAACAAATTGCAAAGATTTAATGTTAGAAGTTAAGTTGCATTTAGCAAGTGAATTTGCTATGATAGACACAGGACCAGTTAAGTATATCCTTGGCTTGCAGATAGTGAGAAATAGACTAAAACGCTTGATGTTTATCAGTCAGAAAAGGTATCTCATCAACATCCAGAAACATTTTCAAATGGAGCAGTGCAAACCCGTGAGCACTCCTGTAGATGTCAGTGTTAAGCTAACGAATGCGATGTGTCCTCAAACTTCAGAAGAATAAACTGAAATGTTAAATATTGCGTATAGCAGCGGTGTTGGGAGCACGATGTGGGCAATGATAGGATCTCGTCTTGATTTGGCCTATAATGCTAGCCTTTGAAGTAAGTTCTTATCCAATCTTGAAGTGCAGCATTGGATTACGTTCAAACGGCTTTTGAGATACATAAGAGCTACTCTCAATTACAGAATCTTGTATTCTAGAAGTTCAGAAGCAGTGGGAGCTTCAAGACTACAACCAGTTGGTTTTAAAAACATAGCATGTAGTAGACATTCAGAAGGTCTACTACATGCTATGTTTTTAAACTTGCAGGTTGAACATTTACATGGAACTGCAGATGACAACCCAACAGTTGCGCTTTCTACAACTGAAGTAGAGTACATGTCTTGCACTCATGCAGCTAAAGAAGCTCTTTGTCTTTGTCGGTTGATGAAAGACCTTTGTCATCCACTTGTCATCCCAACTATAATATTCAGTGATATTACTGGTTGGATCTCGCTTGCCAAGAATCGAGTACTGGTCATCCACTTGTCACCCCAACTATAATATTCAGTGATATTACTGGTTGGATCTCTCTTGCCAAGAATCTAGTACTACACTCTGGAACGGAACATATGAATGAATGAATGACTATCAAGCCTGGAAGACCCAAAGAGTTAAAAGGCAGAAAAAAATACAATACAAAGTCAACATGTGAGCCTAAGAAACCCTAGGAGATCATATCAATGCAAAAGAGCATTGGTACGACAAGAAACTATATCTCTAATATAAAGCCCTAGTGGGAGAGCTGACATCCTCAAAAGTGTATAGAAATCACTAGCAACTATCTTATGTCTACATCTAATCTCATCATACAAAGGACATACAATGAATACATGATCCTCATCCTCTATCTGATCTAAATCACAAATTCTACAAAGCCGTTCACTCCTAACAATGTTTAACCAACGTCCTTCCTCAATGCCAAGTCTATGAGAGCTAGTGCGGTGCTGAGCGATGATATGTCGAAGAAAGATTGAAATAGATGCTCGGAGGTACTCTTCTTCACAATACACCAACATGAGATTGACATGCTGCTGATAGTAAGCCATCTTGGTCTTGGGTTGAGACCATATAGCATGTAAAAACTTTTTCTGAATCAACTCCCGAAGAGCAATAGGTCGAAGGTCAAAATCACGCTAAAAAATGTTTCATTTTTCACACCAAGCCACTACATCAGCATACCAACCAAATGAGAATGTAGCTCTTAGAGCTTGACAAGGTAATCTAGTCTCTCCAAGGGATCTCACTCTTGAGATATAAATGATAGTCAAATAAAGAGCTTCTGCTTCCACGGATAAGCAACCAGATTCAGCAAGGAGCATAGCATATGGTGTTTGGCATCTTACACCAAGTTCCACTTGTAAGAACACTTTTTGAAACTTCTCAATACGTTCCCAAGCTTCTTTCTTTGCACCAGGCCCCCACACTTGAACACCATAAAGTATAACAGGCAAAACCAAACTCCTGAAGAGAAACTTTCTCAAATCCCATGCTAAGAGATGAGCACGTCGACAACGATTCAAAAGAGAGTACAAAACTGGCCCATATAGATGTGATGCACCATTTCTTCCGTGAAAAGGTGAAGAATCAAATTGAATTTTGTGGTACAGTATTCATGGCAGCTGATATCCTTACGAAAGGATTAGTTAAAGGCAAACACTATAGTTTTAAGAGAATGCTAGGTGTCACATAAAATGCCCCTTAGTGGAAGTGTTAGAAGTCCATTCTTGAGAAGTGACATTTTATGTCTATATATGGTATTACGGTGGGTGTTGCTTTTCCTCGCAACATTATAGCTAAAGGTACACTTTAGTGGGATCAACCTTTTGTGCGTCCACCTTAATATACAAGCCTTCCTGTAATATTAGTTTCTAGGGAATCTGGAGTACACAACCTCGTCAGAACTGAAGTGTATAAGAGCTGAAGTGCTCTGGGGTATTTTCCATCGGCAGAATATCATTGAGTGTGCTTTCAGAAACTTCTCTACTTCTTGGAATTATTGACAAAGGTTAGTGCTTACATAACTTTTTTCATGATTATCTTGACCGTAACAAGTCAGAGACAAGATCATATTCAGATTAGCCATCGTTGAGATCCACCCAATTCCACATATGGACTTATGGTAATTATCCGAGAGATACTCACGTTTCTTGAGCTGAAACCCTCGATATAGGTCTAAAAGCATGAAAGGATGTTTTCGTTTAAAGAATATTTCTTCCTCTCGAGGACTTAAGTTTTGGTTAAAAAAACCATATAACCTTCATTTTAACATTTTTCTATCAATACAAAATAGTTTGATTTGAAGTGAATTACAAATGATAACGCTAGTGAAAGACTCTGTATAAGTCTTACTTACCAGCAATAGCTCGAGGGGTTCTTATAGTGATCGAATCAAACATGGTTCGACTCTGGTCCTCCTTCATTTTGTTCAGTCTGATCAGTGGAAAATCTCTTTTCATTTGTGAGAATTCCAACTCTGATTTCTCATAAAAAAAATTACTCGATCGTCGATACACACTGGGTATAATCGTGTTTTTTGCTCCCTCATTGGATATGTGTGTCTATGACCATATGAGAGTGAAATTGATATTGCCAAAGTAAAAACTGGATTCCTAAGCTTGTCCATGTATTAAACTTCTGTGTGTTATCAAGATGTTGATATATCATATTATTTTTATTGTCTATCAGTTTATCCTGTAATCGGATACCGTACCATCTCCGTCTTTACTCCATAGATTATATTCTGGGATGAAGAATTTACATTTTAGTTTTTTTTCTAAACCCTAGTAACGCTCCAAACCAGAAACCCTGTTGGAGAGGAAAAGAAAGCGCAATGCGGTGCAGCGCTGTGGAAGAACCAGGAAAAGCGGTGACACCAACACTCTTGCGAAATATACATGCAAGATAAACTTTTGGGAACTTCTGTTCTTTGTTATTATCAGAAAAGATATGTGTTATATGAAAGTTTTTTACTAATTTGATAAGAAAAAATTAAATATTAAGTGATAGTTGGATCTAGATATGCGAAAGTTATTAACATACACCATAAAAAATATAGACTCAGTCATGGTAATAATTATAATCATAATAATTTATTAAAAAATTTATTTTATTCATACATTAATTTATTATCTAACCTTTTTTGACAATCCGTAGATAGTAAATTAAATATTTGTCTCGTCCATCAGAAGATGGAGAGGGTGAGTAAACACTGCGAAATCGAAAGGTACGTAAAACAAACAATAGGAGGCAAGTGCAGAAGAGAGTCAAAGACGAAACGAAAACCACGCTCCATCTAGTACTAGGTGCATAATGGAGGCGAGCGCAGTACGTAGGAGTGCGAGCCACTCCCAAACATGAGAAAGGAGGCGAGCTGTGGGAAATTCAACTGAGATTGTCGGGAGAGCAGCAAAGAACCACAGCAGCTCGGGAACCAGAAAACAAGGAAGCATTACGAAAGATTTTATCATCAGAAACATGTTGTGCTTAACTATTCTCTAAAAGAGGATTCACAAAAAAGTTAAGGTTACAAGGAATATTTGTCCGAATATAAGAAACAACATCACTTAGTCCCTCCTGATAGGAATGGAAGGCACCGGTAGAACAGCTCTCTCCCTCTCCCTTCGTCTCCGCTTTGCTTGCTGCCTGGGATCTTCTTTCTTACCTAGCTCTCATGATTCTCATCCATTTGCGATAGTCGTGTTTCTCAGAAACCATTCAAGTTAGCCCAGAAGTCTATTCAGCTCTCTGGGTCTACTGCGTATCCACCTCTCAAAAGTAGATGTAACCTAGTAAATTCCAAGCGTATGAACTTTAACTACTACAATTTACTCCAAGTACTACAATTGGGCCTTTCTCCTCACATGCTCGGGCGTAGGCTCCACAACTCTACAGACGAACTCAGCAATGTATTAGAATTTAAAAGAAATATGATTTAATAGACAACAAGTTTATAATGTAACATAGAAATAAATAAATATATAATAATCAATATCAATTACTAAAGTATTTATAAAAATTAAAATTTTATAATTATAATCACTATAATAATTAACCTCGATTACTATAAACATATAGTAATACAGATAGTAATCAAATTTTGATTATTATAAACACGATAATGATCAAAACTGATTACTATTTACTAATATTTCTTGATTACTGACAGACTACCGAGGCTTACGACCATTTTTGCTAGCTTTGGCAGGTTGCTTTGATGTCCATCCAACTCATATGTGGTGTTGATATTTACTAACAAAATATGGTTTTACGCCTTCTTGCATTCAGAAGTATGATGAAGAGTAAAGCAACTGCGCCCTTATTACAAGATCAACACTCCAAGAAAGTACGTCAACGAAGCCCTTCCGTGTTCTCGGCTAATGTAAGACGGCCATCTCAGAAGGTTCTTCCAATAGTGCAGATCACTCAAAGGTAAAATATGTATACAACATCAACTTCTGGGAACTGTTGCCCGCTTCTTGTTATATTTTAAGTGAAACTTCTATATTAAACTGAAAAGAGAAATTAAAATATATCTAAACGTTAAATATTGATAGAATACTGTGTGAAACAGTAACTATCCTTAAGTGGATATTGTGAAGGGCACAAAGGGATAACACCCCTCGACCCTTTACTCTTTTCTTTTGTATATTAGGAGGAACCATCTGGTCCTCTCATCATTATCATTATTCAGACTTTGTCTTTGGCTTGGAATATTCAGTTCTTTCTCTCGCTTCTTCTCTTACACACATTTTGTGTATGCCTTCTAGCTAAGAGTCTTAGAGTAAGTTGCCTTAGTTTCCTACATGGTATCAGAGCCTGTGTTGTTAAATGATTTATTAAGATAACATAAGTTCACTCTAAGTCTTAGACATTAGAAATCAGAGCGATCAAGGGATGCCTTGATCGTTGCATGGAGGACGCTCTCCGCACAGGCCAGCGCAGCGTGAAAAAGGACCAGTTCAGTTTCTGCGATCAAGACTGCGCAGAATGACTTCATCATTCAACACCAAAGGATGGGCGGTATTCGATGGCACTTTCTTCACCTTTTGGACGCATAAGATAACTCTTCGACTCGATTCGGAAGAGGTACTCGACGTGGTGGATGACACAATCCCACGACCTGGAGCAACAAGTCACGGTGGAACAGCGACACCAGCTACTGGACCGGGCAGCATTGCAGAATGAGACATTTTCATGGCTTTTGAGAACTTAGTGATTGCTCAGTATAAAGACACTTTGTGATATGCGACTATCCGAGGAGGAGGTTGTCGATTATCGATTCATAGGTTTCATCCTGATTATATCTATCTACAGCAGACTGCAACGATGACGTTGGATGTGACCGCATGGTGCACTATTTTACGAGTGCGTGCAGTGTTATCTTCTGGAGTACTCATGTTAGAGGACCATGATGGTGTTGTTTGAAAGGACCATGTGCGTAATTGCACGTCATGTCATCTTCTCAACATCGATGATACCGTTGATCAAAGCTTAGCAGTTGTACGCACGGACTTGAGGTGTATGTTATGTGGATCTACTGATGGAGCAACCCGTATGTTGATATGTGATGGTTGTTCAAGATGTTGACACATGTCATGTTTGACTCCACCTCTCAACGTCATTCTTGTTGGACGGTGGGTTTGTCCTCGATGTATATAGCAACGATAGCTGATTAGATCTTTGTGAGATATGGATTGCAGATAGGCGTAACGATGAGGCGATTTAGCACCCGGCCTCCTGATCCTTGCACCCATGAAGGTGTATACCACGTAGTCGAGATATGAGACTATCTGGAGTTAGAGAGACTAATCGCTAGTTAGGGAGACGATTGTGATACACTTGTGTATGTGTATGACATCGTCCATATGTTATGTGTATGTGTGATGTATCTCTGACAACGATGTATGTTGTGTAGTGATGTGATGTCTATGCGCACGACAGCTGTCACGTCAATTTGGCACCTTGGTTAGGTTGACAGAGTGCGGAATGACGAATCTCAATAAGACCATTTCGTGCACCTACCGCCTTGTTGCGCCAGCGGAAGCTCTTGCTTAGTAGGTCACGAAATTCAAACCGCTAACCTGCAAACACAATCATAAGTTAGCGTCCATGCAACACTTATCTTATCTCAGTTTAGTCCGGATCGGAGCCGGACCGTCTCCCTAATCATCAAGCTCAGCAGTTCCTAAGTCCCGACCTAGATCCGCCTAGGTCGGTCTCAAAACATGAGCAAGTCACAAGATGACTTGGGGCGGACTTCCCATAAAGTCCAGGGTCCTAAACGGTGCTTCCAACACACCTAGCGGTCCAACCGCCCGTGATGTCCGTCTGGGTCTAGGCTCTCGAACGGTGGTCTAACCCGTCGACTCGTTCCCTAGTCTTGCCCCAGCCCTTACAGCGTTCCTAAGTCCAGACGTCCAAGTCTGGACGAGAACGTGCCTTGGAACCGGTCCAGCCATCATCTCATGCCCCCAGAGTCCGTCCGTCAAATCCTGGGGTCGGGTGACTCATCTTGGCCCACTCAGGCATCGAGCCCCCCTCATATATACTTCTAGGGATCGGCGGTCCCGTCCTCCTCTTTGACCCCTGAAAATTATACCACAATCCGATCCTGGTTCATTCATAACTTTCAGCTCGGAGGTCAGATCGAGGAGTGTTATACATCACTGGAAAGCTCTCGACGAGACCTTTCCAATGATTTCTCATTCGTCTCGAGATCTTACGTGGAGCTCCGTCCACGACCTAAAACGTCTCTGGAGCTCCAACACTTAATCATTTTTCAGAAACCTGTGGTCAAGACCCAGACTCGAACCTTGTAGTTCGGACCAGCGTCCGAACCACGATCCATCTGCGTCTCGGACTCACGTCTCGGATCCATGTCTCAGATCTATGTCTCAGACTCATGTTTCGGTCCGTTCCCAAACTCGCCCCCTTAGTTCAGCGTTTGTCTAGGGTCCTCTTGGGGTAGGCCCTTATGTCCTAACCCAAGGTTCCAACCTTGGTTCGGAGAACCACTTAGGGTTCATCTGATCTCGACTTCTCGGCCAAGCCGTTAAGTCTTACTCACAACGTTCACAACCTAGCGCAAGTCCGCTAGAGTTCTGTTGTTTGCGTCTGCGCCCGATCTTGAGAATGAGGGTCGCGACACTCAACTCACTTTGGAGGTTGATGCCCTCATCAACAATGATCCTTTAAGTTAACACCAAGTTCAAAATGGGTAGCCAACCCCTTGGTGTCTGAATTACGTTCTGGTAGCTAACCCGCAATTTCCTTCTTGGCTTGAGTCTTAAGTTGTCGCTAGAACACTTAGAAAATTCCAACTAGTCTCGGAAAAAGCCTTACCTTTTTTACTTACCCTAAACAAAGCTAGTTGATAATTTCTAAACATTCTACTTAAGACTCTAACTTGCTAACTTAACCTACTTACAAGGTCCCCCGAAACTCACTTTCTGGTCGCAACCTGATTTGACTTAGACGCGCGACTAAGTTTACTTTGTAGAAAACCACAAAGCAAGATCACCCCAAGCCCCAAGACAAGTACGAAATTTCATACTTGCTTTGCCAATGCTACGGCAAACCTAAGTCTTGACATCAAGACTTAGTCTTGATTTAGATGCTTATCCAAACCAGCTCGCTTCCTTTGAGTGTGCTTCGTTCTTCCTCTTGACAACATCCTAAGCATCTGATCAGAACTAGTCATAGCCATGCACTGCCAATGCACTTAGACAAAATTTCAAGAAACAAAGTCTTTATTTCCAAATACAAGACAAGCTACAAAATCCATCAACCCAAATCGTCTCAAGTTGCTACTAGTATGGTTCGTCGTTTCTTCACTCCTCGTTGGAAGGAGATGTCCTCATCTTGCTAACGCCCTTGTTGTCCTTATCTCCGTTTGAATAGATCCAATACTTCACTTGCATGTGTAAGCTCCTCCTCTGGCACCCAAGTTGCTTCCTTCAAATGGTAACCACGTCATTTGACCAAGTACTCCGTCCGGTTAGACTTGCGCCGCGATCGCAAAATGATCTCTACCTCATATTCTACTTTGCCTTTGGAACAAGTGTTTCCAAAAGGTACTTGTGAACTTAGAGTCTCTATCTGAAATAATACTCCGAGGTAATCCATGTGAACGCCACCAAGTATCTAGAAACAACCGAGAAGTCGTGAACGCTATTGCAGTGTCCAAAGTCGGAGCAAACTTCGCTAGTTTGCTGAATCGATCAACTATCACAAAAATCGAGTTGTATCAATTCGAGTCAGGCAGAGAGGTAATGAAGTCCATGCTAATGCTTTCTCAAGGTCTGGCTCGAATCCACAGAGGATGAAGCAATCTTTGTTTCTTCTCATAAGAAACGCGATTCGCTTGACAGATTACACATATTTTCACAAAGTGGGCAACATCGTCTTTCATGTGGGGCCAATAAAACTTTTTAGCTATCACTGCTAAAGTGGACTTTTCTTCTTTATGGCCTGATAAAGGCGCATCATGACATTCATTTACCAACTTGGTCCTAAGTTTTTCTTGTCCCATATAAACCCGACTTTGCTTGAACATGAGTAAACCATGTCTTAGTTGCATGTTTTGCAACTTCACTCCTCGCTTGAGTTGTTCCAGGTACTCCTTCGCTTGATCATCGCTCATGTAACCTTAACGTATTCACCTCTTCAAGTCTGACTCCTTAAGATACATAGCTCGCAAAATCTGTGTTGACGATGAAAGATATTCCTCCTTGCGACTCAAGGCGTCAGGAACCACATTGTTCTTTCCCGCTTTGTGGATTAATTCCACGTTCATGAGCGCCAAGGTATCATGCCACCGTAGTTGCTTTGGCGTCAACCGATCTTGTGTCTCAAAGTACTTGAGCGAAATATTGTCAGTATACACTTGGGTTTTGTGGAGTCCCAAGTAATGCCGCCATTTCCTCAAGCAATGAACCACCGCAAACAGTTTCTTCTCGTGAGTCGATCATCGACTCTCTGTCCCAAATAGCTTCTTGCTTTCGTACGCTACAGGTTTTCCATCTTTCGCAAATCGTCCTCGAAGTATTTCTTTAATAAAGAAACATGGAAAGTCGGATGCAACTACCACTCGCGAGGAAGATCTTATGTATAGATGTCTTCGTGTGGATTCTTGACAATGACAAAAGGTCCCGCGAACTTCGATGAAAACTTCGCCGATATTTTCTTTGGAAGTATGAAGTTTTTCGTACTTAACCATACTTCTTCGCCCATTTGAAACTTCACTTGCCGCCGATGCTTGTTTACCTACTTCGTGTATCGTTGCTGCACCTTCTCGAGGTTATTCTTCACTTGTTCCTCGCACCGCTGCATTGCCGCCACCAACTCTGCAGCTGATGTTTGTCGTGTTCTTGGTCGTGCTGATGTCGAACTCCCTGCAAGAGTCAAGTCAAGAGGCCCTTCTAGCTCGCGTCCGTAAGCCAGCAAGAAAGACGACTAGCCGGTTGCTGTATACTTCGTGGAATTGTAGCAATACTCTGCAAGACTCAGCCACTCCGCCGAATCACTTTGGTCCGCGCTCACATAGTTCCTCAAGTATTGATTCAGAACCGAGTTAACTCGTTCCGTTTGCCCATCTGTTTCCGGATGAAAAGCGGTACTAAATTTTAACTTAGTCTCTAATTTTTGGAACAAGTGTTTCCAAAAGGTACTTGTGAACTTAGAGTCTCTATCTGAAATAATACTCCGAGGTAATCCATGTGAACGCCACCAAGTATCTAGGAACAACCGAGAAGTCGTGAACGCTGTTGCAGTGTCCAAAGTCGGAGCAAACTTCGCTAGTTTGCTGAATCGATCAACTATCACAAAAATCGAGTTGTATCAATTCTAGTCAGGCAGAGAAGTAATGAAGTCCATGCTAATGCTTTCTCAAGGTCTGGCTCGAATCCACAGAGGATGAAGCAATCTTTGTTTCTTCTCATAAGAAACGCGATTCGCTTGACAGATTACACATATTTTCACAAAGTGGGCAACATCGTCTTTCATGTGGGGCCAATAAAACTTTTTAGCTATCACTGCTAAAGTGGACTTTTCTTCTTTATGGCCTGATAAGGGCGCATCATGACATTCATTTAACAACTTGGTCCTAAGTTTTTCTTGTCCCATATAAACCCGACTTTGCTTGAACATGAGTAAACCATGTCTTAGTTGCATGTTTTGCAACTTCACTCCTCGCTTGAGTTGTTCCAGATACTCCTTCGCTTGATCATCGCTGATGTAACCTTAACGTATTCACCTCTTCAAGTCTGACTCCTTAAGATACATAGCTCGCAAAATCTGTGTTGACGATGAAAGATATTCCTCCTTGCGACTCAAGGCGTCAGGAACCACATTGTCCTTTCCCGCTTTGTGGATTAATTCCACGTTCATGAGCGCCAAGGTATCATGCCACTGTAGTTGCTTTGGCGTCAACCGATCTTGTGTCTCAAAGTACTTGAGCGAAATATTGTCAGTATACACTTGGGTTTTGTGGAGTCCCAAGTAATGCCGCCATTTCCTCAAGCAATGAACCACCGCAAACAGTTTCTTCTCGTGAGTCGGTCATCGACTCTCTATCCCAGATAGCTTCTTGCTTTCGTACGCTACAGGTTTTCCATCCTGCACCAACACTCCGTCAGTCGCATAGTTGCTCGCGTCGGTATGCACTTCGAATGATTTGTCGAACTCCGATAGCTTCAAAATTGCCGCCTTTGACAAAATTGCTTTGATCGTCTGAAACGCATCATCTACCTCCTTGGTCCAACTTACCTGTGCGTCTTTGCCCGTCCAGTCCGTCAACAGCTTTGTGATCTTTGAAAACCCCTTCACATACTTGCGGTAGAACTGCGCCAATCTTAAGAATCGCCGCATCCCCTTCACTGTAGTCGGAGGCTCCCAAGTCACAATCGCGTCCACCTTCTGCATATCCGGACCGACTCCTTCTGCACTAACGACATGTCTCAATAAGTTAATGCGCTCCAAACCAAACTCACTCTTGTCAGTGTTGGCAAACAGCTTATGCTCTCGCAGCTTCATCAACACCACCCTTAGCTGCTCCGCGTGCGACTCCAAAGTTTTGGAGTAGATCAAGATATCGTCGATGTAAACGATGACAAACTCATCCATCTCCTCGCAAAAAATGGTGTTCATCAATGTAGTGAACGTCGAAGGGGCGTTGCAGAGTCCAAATGGCATCACCATGAATTCAAATGATCCGTATCTGGTTCGACAAGCGGTCTTCTCAACATCTGGGTCAGCTATCCGGATCTGGTAATATCCTGACTTCAAGTCTATCCTGCTGAAATACTTTGCGCCCGTTAGCCTATCAAAGAGGTCGTCTATCCTTGGCAAAGGATAATTATTCTTCACCGTCATCTTTTTGAGTGCATGATAATCTACACAGAGTCGTAACTTCTCATCCTTCTTCTTTGCAAAAAGAACAGGGGCTCCATAAGGTGACTTGCTGGTTCGAATATATCCTCGCGCTAATAGCTCACCGAGTTGTCTTTTCAACTCAAGGAGTTCCACTTGATAGAGTCAATAAGGGGCTTTGGAAGGTGGTTCCGATCCTGGCAAGACTTCGATCTTGTGATCCACCACCCGCCTTGGAGATAACTCAGCAGGTAACTCATCTGTCAAGACATCCTCAAACTCCTTAATCACTTCGCGAAGTAGTTTCGGAAGTTTAGTCGCATCTCCTGATGTTTCTCTTGTCCGCCACCAGCCATCAAATCTGCAACCCGCATCAAACACATGACTCCATCGTTGAAGTCCATCTGTTTACCTTTGATCAGATTCACCGCAAAGTCGTCAATTTTCTGCGCCTTCCGGATCAACCTCACTCCTAGCTTTCGCCCTTTAACTCTAACGTTTAACCTTAAAGGTTTCTGCCTATGTTCCACTTCAAACATATCCAAGAAAATGTTCTCCAAAACCGCATGGATATCATCCATCTCGCACACCGTGAAGTTCTCTGTGAACTCCAACTTCTCACATGCAAATCGTACGTCCAAGGCTACTTCAGAAGTTTGGTACGTCTTGCTCTTGGCAAAGTGCACCTGAATAGGCTTGTCTGCCTTGGAGGTAGACAAGCCCAACTTCTTCACCAACTTTGGACTTATGAAGGAGTGAGTCGCTCCTGCGTCCACAAGAAAAGTAACATCACGGTTAGCAACCTTGGCTTCTAGAAACATCAATCCCGTCGTCTTCTTCGTGGTTCTCAAGGTCACAGTCATCTGGCCCTCCAACAAATCCTTTGCAACAAATGCATTCATGCTACAGTTACTAACCTTAGGTTTCATACACCCCTTAGCAATATGACCCGCCTCGCCACAGTTGTAGCAAGTAAACTTAGCGTCATTGCCCTTCTGAGGTGTTTGTCCCTTAGGTTTTACTCCTATTTGCTGCCGCTTTGCTGCCGGGGCAGTAGAATCCTTCCGATCTTTCTCACCCCCATCCCACTGTCGCTTGAAGCCCTTGTTCTTCTTCTGGAACTTGTCCGTGCTACGTGGTTCAAAAGGTTTATGTTGTTGGACTTCGTCGTCTCCAATTCGCTCCGCTAGCTTCAAAAGTTCGGCACATGTCTCAGGTAGCTTCGGCATCCAAAAGAGAGCCTTCTCCGAGTTGGACTTGAGTCCCTCAATGAATATACATATTTTGGTCTCCTCAGTCCACTTGGAAAACGAGTCTAGTTTGGCACTGAACTCGCGCACATAAGCACTTAAGGTCCCCGTCTGCTTCAGTCTCACCAACTCAACACTGTCCCGAATCCTTCGATACTCCGGAGTGAATCGTCCCGCGAGCAACTCCTTGAACTCTTTCCAACCAAGCGCCGGGACCATCAAGGCATGCTCATCTCTGTATGCAGTCCACCAGAGAAGTGCATGGTCCTTCAAGAACATAACCGCCGCTCTCACCTTTTCCGACTCCTTAGCCTGTTGCGCCTCAAAGTATAGATCCAACTCAGTTAAGAAATCCTTAACCTTGCGAGCCCGTCCTATACCTGAAAACGGGGTCGGCAAATTCGTCTTACAAAGCTTCTTGGTAGACGAGGAACTTCCTTGGCCTACCTCAAGCTCAGCGATACGTTTATCCCTAGAGACCGTACCCTCCTGCATGATCTTCATCATCTTGATGAGTTTCGCATACAAAGCTCCTTGACGTCTCGTGCCAGAATCGTTGAGCATCGCTGGCAAGACTCCGTCTTGCTGCACCGATACCGCAGCTGGTACAGGGCTCCCTTGACGTTGTGGTGAAGGTTGTCGGTTGTCGTCCCCTGACTGTACCTCGGGGCTAGCTCGAGTCGATCTGCTCCCGTTAGCCGCTCCTCGTTTCTTGGTCTTCCTCTTGGAACTCTGTCCGTCATCGGTCATCGCTCCAAGTGTTCACCTAGAAACGCTGATCCTCTTCGTGTCTCGCGTCCCTCCTCAAACGTCAAGCCTTCAGCCGCTACCTCAAGTTCTCGCTCACCAAAGCGATAGCTCTGATACCACTTTTGCGCACCTACCACCTTGTTGCGCCAGCGGAAGCTCTTGCTCAGTAGGTCACAAAATTCAAACCGCTAACCTGCAAACACAATCATAAGTTAGCGTCCATGCAACACTTATCTTATCTTAGTTTGGTCCGGACCGGAGCCGGATCGTCTCCCTAATCATCAAGCTCAGCAGTTCCTAAGTCCCGACCTAGATCCGCCTAGGTCGGTCTCAAAACATGAGCAAGTCACAAGATGACTTGGGACGGACTTCCCATAAAGTCCAGGGTCCTAAACGATGTCTCCAACACACCTAGCGGTCCAACCGCCCGTGATGTCCGTCTGGGTCTAGGCTCCCGAACGGTGGTCTAACCTGTCGACTCGTTCCCTAGTCTTGCCCAGCCCTTACAGCGTTCATAAGTCCAGACGTCCAAGTCTGGACGAGAACGTGCGTTGGAACCGGCCCAGCCATCACCTCATGTCTCAAGAGTCCGTCCGCCGAACCCTGGGGTCGGGTGACTCGTCCTGGCCCACTCAAGCATCGATTCTCCTCATATATACTTCTGGGGATCGGCGGCCCCGCCCTCCTCTTTGGTCCTTGAAAATTATACCACAACCTGATCCTGATTCGGTCATAACTTCCAGCTCGGAGATCAGATCGAGGAGTGTTATACATCACTTGAAAGCTCTCGACGAGACCTTTCCAATGATTTCTCATTCGTCTCGAGATCTTACGTGGAGCTCCGTCCACGACCTAAAACGTCTCTGGAGCTCAAACACTTAGCCATTTTTCAAAAACCTGTGGTTTAGACCTAGACTCGAACCCTGTGGTTCGGACCAGCGTCCGAACCATGGTCCGTCTGCATCTCGGTCCCACGTCTCGGACCCACGTCTCAGACTTATGTCTCAGACTCATGTTTCGGTCCGTTCCCAAACTCGCCCCCTTAGGTCAGCGTTTGTCTGGGGTCCTTTTGGGGTAGGCCCTTATGTCCTAACCCAAGGTTTCAACCTTGGTTCAGAGAACCACTTAGGGTTCATCTGATCCTGACTTCACGGCCAAGCTGTTAAGTCCTACTCGCAGCGTTCACTACTTAGCGCAAGTCCGCTAGGGTTCTATTGTTCTGGTCTGCGCTCATCTTGAGATGAGGATCGCGACGGACCGTTAGTGCCAAACAAGAACGCCTTAACTGCAATCAATGAGTGTTGTGCAAACTCAGTTGCAGGTCACATACTCGCTTGCACAACAGCAAATGACGCATGGACGACTCTGATCGCAAACTTTGCTGATCAAGATCATGTCACCCGTATGCACTTAAGAGAAAAGTTCAGGCATCTCATAATGAAGCCGAACGATTCAATCATGATCCACATTAACAACTTTAAGGTCCTCGTGCAGCAACTCGCATCTGCCGACGTTATAGTAGACGCACAGGAACAAATCCTCACACTGATGGGCAGCATGCCACCTAACTACCAAAGCTTCTTGCATGCAATGCGCACGAACCCGAACCTATCTCTACAAGATCTGATCTCCTTCTTAATCGAGGAGGAGCTCATGTTTCGGAAGATGTCTGTCGAACCTTCTACTGTCTTGTTCGTTGGACGCCGACAGCAAGGACGAGGACGAAGCAGCAACCAAAGCGGTTGGAGTCAACCCCGCTGTCGACTTCAAATTGGTAGCGTCAAATGTTTCGGTTGCAGTTCAACCAGACATCTTTTTAACGAGTGTCTCAACCAAACAAGCAGCAGTAATCAGCAGCAGCACAGCGGTCACAGACAACAAGGCCGAGGACAAAATCAAAGAAACCGTCCCAAATCGCACAACAACCAACAAAACAACGCACGCAGAGTCCTCATGACAATCAAATCCACTGGACTGAGTGCGGTATCACAGATGGACAACATATTGTATGTGGACACCGGAGCAACACACCACATGGTCCATGACCGACGTCAATTCATTACATACACTCCATACTCAGAAGAGCGCCATCAAAACGATAAAATTTTATTAAGAGACAACATTACAGTGTACATCGAAGGCACTGGGACTGTCGAAATCAAGCTGCTGAATGATGAAAAGGTACTGATCCGTGACGTATTGCATGTGCCTGCACTGCACAAAAACCTCTTTTCGGCACGTCAATTTGACTCCAAAGGAGGTTAATTGGAAATGACATTTGTTATCTTGAAGATAAATACTCTCGCAGTTTTTGCTCCTGTCCATTATCAAACGATCTGTATTTGCTTGAGAATTCCGTGTTGATAACTGAGCAGACTGCATCATTACACATCACATTACACATCGTCACACGTGACAGAGATACCTTATCACCTTGCCATAGTCTTAGATCACGAATGCGTGTTAGATCCAGAAAATGTGGTATCTACCCACCCAACCACGCAATTACACATTCCTCAACCAAACACTCCTATTTGCGCTCCCTATGTACTCAACCTGCAATCCCCAAGGAGCGGAAATGCACAATGAAGGTCAAATTTCCGATCTGCGCAGTCTCTCCTTCCTTGGAACCTGAAATCCCGGAGCCTGACACCCAACCGTCACCTGATAGCTGACGCGTGTGTCCTCTCACCTCGCGGGAAGGTCCTCGATCGCGGATCGAGGTCCTCCTGGGATCATGGATCTCCAAGGGGCACGGACCTCCACGCGAGGTCGCGTCCCTCTATAGGAACTCTCCAAAACTCGGGGCTTGGGGACGCGCAATCTCATGCACCGCACGAGGGGCACGTCCCCACATGCGGGAACACGGCCCCTAGTGGGCACTCCCCAGCCCTTGGGGCGTGAGGATAATAACCCCCATGCTTGACACAGCCTTGAGGAGGGCACGTCCTCCCACGTAGAGTCACGACCCCCGACGGGCACTCGCATGGCTTTGGGACGTGGAGATAATCCCCACGCGTCGCCAAGAGATCTCGCATGCCCCCAAGAGGGCACGGACCCCTACGAAGGGTCGCGGTCCTCAAGAGACACGAAGCCACCTGCCATCTGCGTGGACCGCGCCCCTATGCAGGGGTGCGGCTCAACACATGGTGTGCAGGGGCCCCCTGCGAGGGACGCTTCCCAGACCGCCACCTGGACGGATGACGCCCTCATTGTCAGCGGGCCGGGTCTTCTCTACGAAGATAATTTTTTCTTTTCCGTCAACGACGGATCCACTCCACACCGCGACACGTGTCTAGCCATCACATATTTGCTTGCTCTCGTTCCTCCACTTCTCTACCTTGCAGCAAACATAGCAGTCGCTAGCAACAATACTACACTATGACATCGTCGTCTAGCTCACAACGCTTAGACCAGCTTAGACGCGAGAATTCTGTCATTGGTCTTAACCTGCGGGAAGTGAGAGAACAGATTTGCCCAGCATGTCAGCACGGCAAGCAACCATGCACTAAAATCCCACGTGTAGCAACAACCCGGGCAATAGAACCTCTTGAGTTGATACATTCAAACATAAGCAGCCGCATTTCCTCTTGCACATATTCTGGCTATGAATATTTTTTAACTTTCATTGACGATTATTCTCGCCACACCGTTGTCCTGCTACTCCATTATAAGAGCGATTGCTTTCAAGCTTTCAAAGAATTCCATGCTTTTGCTGAGCGGCAAACTGGTCACAAGCTGAAAATACTACGCTCAGACAACGGTGGTGAGTACCTATCCATAGAATTTGAAGCATATTCTACTGAGTTTGGCATCCAGCGTCAGCTCACTGTTCCACACACGCCTCAACAAAACGGCGTTGCTGAACGGAAAAACCGCACCTTTCTTAATTCTGTCCGTACCATGCTGCATGAGTCGAGCTTACCAAAACCTTATTGGGGTGAAGCTATCAACTGTGCCAACTACATCCAGAATAGGTGCCCGACAAAAACACTCCCTCCTAAGTTGACACCATTTGAGTTGTGACACAACCGTAAGCTTGACATTTCACACCTATGTGTTTTTGGATGCACTGCATATTCCCAAGTCTCAGCTGATCTCCGCTCTAAGTTAGATGATCACTTCATGCTTGCATCTTGTTAGGTTATAGTGCACGCAGCAAAGCATACCGCCTACAATGCAAATCCGACGACCATGCTTTCACTTCACGAGACGTCATCTTTGATGAATCTCCTTTCCTTCGTGTACCCTCACCTATTCTCTATGATAATTCTATCCTCACAGAAGAATTTTCTCAGAATAGCATTGAGTTCTATAACAACCACCTAGTACCTCCCGCACAAGCTCTCACTCTAGTTTCAGTGGGAGCTCAGCCCCCTCCTTCAGTGTTCACTCCCTCTTCCGTGCTGCCTCTCATTCCTCCTATCACTGATCCACTTGTATCTCCCGTCACATCGTCTAGTTCTGGAGGAGGAGGAGGAGGTGGTGGAAGAGGCGCACCAACTCTGACTGTGAGTTCATCCAGCTCACAGTCGACCCAGAACACTCTATCTACTGCACTGACAATCCCTCGATCTCCAATGTCACAAACAAGTCACCATTGTGATCAATCTTCGGTAGCTGAAAACATGAGTCAGTACCATCCCTGCCTCAGGTGGACAACACCAAGCATCCAGCAACGTTGGCCACCGCAGGAGATCCGACTCCCTGAGACTTCATCAACTGAATCTTCACAAGAGAAGATTCTTTCATCCACAAGTATTCCTGTTCCTCCAGTGTTGAGACGGTTAACAAGGCAATCAGTGCCTCCAAGGCGTGACCATGCTGAAGGTTACGAAAACCCCCTTGCTCCTCCAAAATCAAGAAAGCCGAGGAAACAGAAGGGCGCATTAATGATAACACTGTCACCAGTCCTCATGGAGCATGTGTCCTACAGAGATGCACTTTCTTCCCCCCAATGCAGAACAGTGGGAGAAAGTCATACACGAGGAACTGGAATCACATCAAGCTAACGAAACATAGATGTTCACTGACCTACCACATGGAAGATGTCCCATCATCAACAAGTGGACGTTTAAGCTAAAGTTGAACTCCGATGGTTCCATCTCTCGATACAAAGCACGTCTGGTGGCTCGTGGATTCACTCAAATCTACGGCCTCGACTACACTCCACTTTTTCCCCAGCGGTAAGAGTTCAATCGGTACGTTTGATTCTGGCTATATCCGCACAACATAATTTACATGTGCACCAGATGGATGTTAAGACAGCTTTCCTGAACGAGACATTCAGTGAGGAGATATACATGAATGTTCCGGAAGGAGTCACTGCTCTGATAAAAGGACAAGTATACAGATTACTACGCACACTATACGGATTGAAACAGTCCTCACGAGAATGGTATCTAATAATTGATGGTTTTCTCATATCCCTCGGGTTCACCAAATCTGATGCAGACGGAAATGTTAACTACTTACATCAGGGCAACCAGTTCATGATTTTGGCCTTGTATGTTGACGATATGATCATAGCAAGCAGTAGCATGGAGTTGATGATCAAAATAAAAAGACAACTCAGTTCTAGATTCCAGATGAGCGACATTGGAGAAGTACATCATTGTTTGAGCATAGAGATAAACAAGGACAGATCAATAGGATGGATAAGACTCAATCAATCTCTATACCTCACTCAAAAGTTATTTCAATTCGGTCTAGAGAACTGTAAACCTATCAATACTCCCATGACTCCAAGTGAGAAACTTCTTGCTCATGATCCTCCCACCAATGAGGAGGAGACGGCTTTATGCGCCAACTATCCATATCAAAGCGCAGCCGGATCCATCAACTGGGCAGCTGTATGTACAAGGCTTGACTTGTCATACACTATAAGCTCATTGTCTCAGCATATGACAAGTCCTGGCCCAACTCACATCACCGTAATGAAGAGAGCTTTCAGATACATCAAAGGCACTTTGGACTATTACCTTGAGTATAAATACTCTCCTAATCCACCCTCTCTTTTTGGATATTATGATGCTGACTGGGGAGGTGATGTCGAATCGCGACATTCTACTTTTAGAAACTGTTTCATTTTTACCCAAGGAGCGATCAGTTGGTCATCCAAACGACAATAGTCTGTGACGTTGTCAAGTACGGAAGCCGAATACGTAGCATTAAGTACGTGTTCTTCAGAAGCGATCTGGCTACGACAACTACTCACATATATTGGATTGAAGGATGAACATCCAACGACCTTATTTTGTGATAATCAAAGTGCTATTGCTCTAGTTGACAGAACTAAATTTCATGATAGAATAAAGCACATTGATATCCGGTATCACTTCATAAAGGATCAAGTCACTCTCAAAATAGTGTTAGTTCAGTATTGCCCAACGGCTGACATGGTAACTGATATTCTTACTAAGAGTTTACCAACTCCTAAAGTAGAATACTTGTTACCAAAACTCGGATTGTTAAGGACTAGTCACTAAGTGGGAGTGATAGAATACTGTGTGAAACAGTAACTATCCTTAAGTGGATATTGTGAAAAGACACACAGGGATAACACCCCCGACCCTTTACTCTTTCCCTTTGTATATTAGGAGGACCCACCTGGTACTCTCATCATTATCATTATTCAGACTTTGCCTTTGGCTTGGAGTATTCAGCTCTCTCTCTCGTTTCCTCTCTCACACACATTTTGTGTATGCTTTCTAGCTAAGAGTCTTAGAGTAAGTTGCCTTAGTTTCCTACAAATATGTCGTAAACTTGGATATGCAGAAGATTCTTAAATAACCCATAAGCTAAAGAAATACATACGCGCTCTCGGTATATAAGTGTGGGAGGTTAGAAACAAAGAATGCAAAAAATAAAAATAATTTATTATTTAATCTTTTTCAAAAAATAATAAATTAATTAAACCACCTGCATATTTCCCCTCTTCCTAACTTGGAAGATATAAACATCTTACTAAACATACGACGGGTTCTGCTAGAACCCAGTCGTAAGTAGAATCAGTCCTCATGAGTGAAATAATGCTAACTTGTTAAGGCGTGCTCAATTTCCTTGATGCATTATGTAGAGGATAGGTTCACACGGGTCTGTTTCGTCGGGGATAATAAAAGGTGAAGCAAGAAAGTCAAGAAGGAAGGAGAAAAGCATTTTCAGCTACGTTGAAACAGAGAACGTTTACACAAGACACAATTTGCAAATCCAATAGAGTAGTACCTTTCCTCCTCACTGTGAGCTTTAATACACTGCATTTTTCACTAAATTTTTTTAAAAGACGATTTTCAACCAATTGCAACCAATTGCTCATGATTATTTTGGTTTGTTTAAACGTTTTTATTTTTCCTCCCCTTTTCTAGAAGTGAAGTATGGATGCATATTGTGAATCTCTGTAGTATCACTGTAGCCTAATTTGGTTCTCCTTACGTGGAAAACTTAAACTGAACTCTGTGTTTATTTTTCTCCCTTGTCTTGTGCGCTTCGTTGCCGGTGCCTTTGGGAGTTGTGTATATATTTCTGCGACCCCATTTGCACAACACTATGTTTTTTCTCACCCGGGGTTTTCTTCCGTGCAAAGCATTTTTACCGCAAGTATTACTTCAAAGAGAAGAAACTGCGGCAGTGCGTCGGAAAGGCTTTACTAATACTGTAAAAGTTTTACAATCGGTTGTCCTCCATGGCTTTCTCAGTCTGTATCCTCTGCGGATAACAAACAGTAAAGAAGTAGTTTCCGCTGTGCATACTTTCTTCTAATTACACTGTGGTGAGTGTTGTCTGCTCCCTAGCCTCAGCAAAGATTACAAGCAAGTATAGAAAGTAGTGTTAACGCTGTACAGATCGAACTATAGAAGTCATTCCTGCCTCGCATGCAGGATACTTAAACAGAAATTGCTTCTTCCTAGCTCCTTACCCGCATCTCGTCTGTCTGTCGGGTAGACTGCTCGTCAGGAGTTGCTGTGGGTGCTATCTCGGTGTTCACTTACACTAGTGGTTGCCATGCCTTCATATACTTGCAATTGCAAGTGGTGCAACGATACTTGTCTTGCCAAAAGAATATATTTTATACCTCCTCATGAATGATATCTTGTAGGTTTAAAAACGATCTTCACATAAGTGTGACTCTCATCTTACGTCAAAAAGCTATCCATCGGCTATACGTTTCTCTCAAACGTGTTACTTATTGAGCATAGATGTGAATGATCTCTCCGTTAAGACTTCCTGGAGTCTAGATTTATCAGTCCGTTTCATGACTCTGGGTCTTTGTTTTACATGTTATGCAATTAAACGGATACCCAAACGTAAGGACTCCGGGTACTTGTTTTACATGTTATGCATTCAAATGGATACCAAAATGTACGAAACGGAGAGCAGGGTCATGGCTTCGCGTACGTTAGTGTGATAGCAGTGCCCCAAACAACAACCTGACGTATTTCAGGAAATTGCTTTGACGGATTGCCTCAAGACGTGTGATGTGAGTCGGGCAAGAGAGTCCATTCTACGGGAGGAAGCAATGATAGAATACTGTGTGAACAGTTCTTGTCCTTAAGTGGTTATTATGAAAGGGCACAAAGGGCTAACACCCCTCGACCCTTTTCTCTTTTCCTTGTATATTAGGAGGACCCACCTGGTCCTCTCATCTTATACAGACTTTGCCTTTGGCTTGGAGTATTCAGTTCTCTCTCTCTCTCTTCCTCTCTCACATATTTTGTGTATGCCTTCTAGCTAAGAGTCTTAGAGTAAGTTGCCTTAGTTCATGGTACATGGTATCAGAGCCCGTGTTGGTATCAGAGCCCGTGTTGTTAGATGATTTATTAAGACAACATAGGTTCACTCTAAGTCTTAGACATTAGACACCAGAGCGATCAAGGGACGCCTTGATCGTTGCGTGGAGGACGCTCCCCGCACAAGCCAACGCAACATGAAAAAGGACCAGTTCAGTTCCCGCGATCAAGACTGCGCAGAATGACTTCATCATTCAACACCAAAGGATGGGCGGTATTCGATGGCACTTTCTTCACCTTTTGGAAGCATAAGATAACTCTCCGACTCGATTCGGAAGAAGTACTCGGCGTGGTGGATGACACAATCTCACGACTTGGAGCAACAACTCCCGGCGGAACAGCGACACCAGCTACCGGACCGGGAAGCATTGCAGAATGGGACAAGAAGAACAAGAACGCCTTAACTGCAATCAACGAGTGCTGTGCAAACTCTGTTGCTGGTCACATACTCGCTTGCACAACAGCAAATGACGTATGGACGACTCTGACCGCAAACTTTGCTGATCAAGATCATGTCACCCGCATGCACCTCCGAGAAAAGTTCAGGCTTCTCAGAATGAAGTCGAACGATTCAGTCATGACCCACATTAACAACTTTAAGGCTCTCGTGCAGCAACTCGCATCTGTCGGCGTTATAGTAGACGCACAGGAACAGATCCTCACACTGATGGCAGCATGCCACCTAACTACCAAACCTTCTTGCACGCAATGCGCACGAACCCGAACTTGTCTCTACAAGATCTGATCTCCTTCTTAATTGAGGAGGAGCTCATGTCTCGAAAGATGTCAGTTGAACCTTCTACTGCCTTGTTCGCTGGACGACGACAGCAAGGACGAGGACGAAGCAGCAACCAAGGCGGTTGGAGTCAACCCCGCCGTCGACTCCAAATCGATAGCGTCAAATATTTCGATTGCGGTTCAACCGGACATATCTTTAATGAGTGTCCCAATCGCACAAGCAGCAGTAATCAACAGCAGCACAACGGTCACAGACAGCAAGGCCGAGGACAAAATCAAAGAAACCGTCCCAAATCGCACAACAACAACGCACGTAGAGTCCTCATGACAATCAAATCTACTGGACTGAGTGCAGTATCGCAAGTGGACAACATGTGGTATGTGGACACCGAAGCAACACATCACATGGCCCACGATCGACGTCAATTCATTACATACACTCCATACTCAATAGAGCGCCGTCAAAACGACAAAATTCTGTTGGGAGACAACACTACTGTGTACATCGAAGGCATTGGGACTGTCGAGATCAAACTGCTGAATGGAGAAAAGGTACTGATCCGTGATGTATTGCATGTGCTTGCACTACACACAAATCTCTTTTCTGCACGGCAATTTGATCCCAAAGGAGGCTGGTGTTTAATCGGCAATGGCATGTGTTACCTTGAGGACAAATATTCTCGCAGTCTATGCTCATGTCCCTTATCAAATGATCTATATTTGCTGGAAATTCAGTGTTTGTAACCGAGCAGACAGCATCCTTACACGTCGCCATGCGGGATAGAGACACATTACCCCCTTGCCATAGTCCTCGACCAAGAATGCGTATTAGACTCAGAAAAAGTGGCATCTTCCCACCCAACCACGCAATTTCACATTCCCCAGCCAAACACTCCTACCTACGCTCCCTACGCACTCAGCCCGCAGTCTCCAAGGAGCGGAAATGCACAATGCCAGCCAAAATCTCAATTCGCGTAGTCTCCCCCTCCTTGGAATCTGCAATCCCGGAGTCAGACTCCGAACCGTCACCTGCGAGCTGACGCGTGTGCCCTCCCATCTCGCGGGAGGGCACACGCACCCAAGAGCCAAGGGCTCCACAGTGCGGGAAGGCCCTTGATCGCGGATCGAGACCTTCCCAGGACCATGGATCCCCAAGGGGCACGGACCTCTACACGAGGTCGTGTCCTCCCATGAGAACCCCCCACAACTCGGGGCGTGAGGGTACTCAACCCCACGCTCGGACCGGAAGACAAGTCCTCACGAGGGGCACGTCCCCACACGCGAGGTCACAGCCCCCAGTGAGCACTCTCCAACCCTCGGTACGTGAGGATATAAATCCCCACGTCTGGCCAGGCCCCCGGGAAGGCACGTCCCCCCATGCGAGGACACACCCTCCCACGAGCACTCGTCCGGCCTCGGGGCGTGGGGATAACTCCCCCATGCCGTCGAGAGGGGTCGCAGGCCCCCAGGAGGGCACGGACCCCTACGACGGATCGCGACCCCCAAGGGGCAAGGAGCCACCTGCCATCTGGGTGGACCGTGCCCCTATGCAGGGGTGCGGCTCCACACATGGTGGGCAGGGGTTCCTTACGAGGGACCTTTCCCAGCCCGCCACATGGACGGACCGCGCCTCCACTAACAGCGACCCAAGTCACCTCCAAGCAGACGTTCCTTATCCTTCTACTGACGACGGGTCAGTTAGCCACATCCGGTCCATCACTCCATGTCGCGACACGTGTCAAGAGTCCACACCCTTGCCTGCTCTCGTTTCTTCACTTCCCTACCTTGCAGCAAACACAGCAGTCGCTAGCAACAATACTACACTATGACATCGTCGCCTAGGCCACATTAGCTCACAACGCTTAGACCAGCTTAGACGCGAGAACTCTGTCACTGGTCTTAACCTACGGGAAGTGAGAGAACATATCTGTCCATCATGTCAGCACGGCAAGAAACCACGCACTAAAATCCCACGTGTAGCAACCACCCGAGCCATAGAACCCCTTGAGCTGGTACATTCAGACATCAGTGGCCGCATTTCTCCTTGCACATATTCTGGCGATGAATATTTTTTAACTTTCATTGACGATTATTCTCGCCACACCGTTGTTCGGCTACTCCATTACAAGAGCGATTGCTTTCAAGCTTTCAAAGAATTCCATGCTTTTGCTGAGCGGCAAACTGGTCACAAGCTGAAAACACTACGCTCAGACAACGGTGGTGAGTACCTATCCACGGAATTTGAAGCATATTGCACTGAGTTTGGCATCCAGCGTCAGTTCACCGTTCCACACACGCCTCAACAAAACAGCGTTGCTGAACGGAAAAACCGCACCTTTCTTAATTCTGTCCGCACCATGCTGCATGAGTCAAGCTTACCAAAACGTTACTGAGGTGAAACTATCAACTATGCCAACTACATCCAGACATGCCTTTGTTGGACACCTAAATAGGTGTCCAACAAAGGCACTCCCTCCTAAGTTGACACCATTTGAGTTGTGGCACAACCGTAAGCCTGATATTTCACACCTACGTGTTTTTGGATGCACTGCATATTCCCAAGTCCCAGTTGATCTTCGCTCTAAGTTAGATGATCACTCTCATGTCTGCATCTTGCTAGGCTATAGTGCACTCAGCAAAGCATACCGCCTACAACGTAAATCCGATGACCATGCTTTCACTTCACGAGACGTCATTCTTTGACGAATCTCCTTTCCTTCATGTACCCTCATCTATTCTCTCCGATAATTCTATCCTCACAAAAGAATTTTCCCAGAATAACATTGAGTTCTATAACAACCACCCAGTACCTCCCACACAAGCTCCCACTCTAGTTTCAATGGGAGCTCAGCTCTCCCTCAGTGTTCACTCCTCCTTTCGTGCCGCCTCTCATTCCTCCTATCACTGGTCCACTTGTACCTCCCGTCACACCGTCCAGTTCTGGAGGAGGAGGAGGTGGTGGTGGAGGAGGCGCACCAACTCCGACTGTGAGTTTATCCAGCTCACAGTCTACCCAGAACACTCTACCTACTGCACTGACAATCCCTCGATCTCCAACGTCATCAACAAGTTATCATCGTGATCAATCTCCGGTAGCTGAAAACATGAGTCAGTACCATCCCTACCTCAAGAGGACATCACCAAGCATCCAGCAACGTTGACCACGGCAGGAGATCCGACTCCCTGAGACTTCACCAATCTCCAAGAGGAGATTCCTTCACCCACAAGTATTCTTGTTCCTCTAGTGTTGAGACGATCAACAAGACAATCAGTGCCTCCAAGGCGTGACCATGCTGAAGGTTACGAAGATCCCCTTGCTCCTCCAAAATCAAGAAAGCCGAAGAAACAAAAGGGCGCATTAATGATAACACTCTCACCAGTCCTCATGGAGCTTGTGTCCTACAAAGATGCACTTTCTTCCCCCCAACGCAGAACAGTGGGAGACAGCCATACACGAGGAACTGGAATCACATCAAGCTAACGGAACATGGATGTTCACTGACTTACCACATGGCAGACGTCCCATCACTAACAAGTGGACGTTTAAGCTAAAGTTGAACTCTGATGGTTCCATCTCTCGATACAAAGCATGTCTGGTGGCTCGTGGATTCACTCAAATCTACGGCCTCGACTACATCGACACTTTCTCTCCAGTGGTAAGAGTTCAATCGGTACGTTTGATTTTAGCCATATCTGCACAACATAATTTACATGTGCACCAGATGGATGTTAAGACAGCTTTCCTGAACAGAACACTCAATGAAGAGATATACATGAATGTTCCGGAAGGAGTCACTGCCCCGATAAAAGGACAAGTGTGCAGATTACTACGCATACTATACGAATTGAAACAGTCCTCACGGGAATGGTATCTAATAATCGATGGTTTTCTCATATCCCTCGGGTTCACCAAGTCTGGTGTCGATGGGAATGTTTACTACTTAGATCAAGGCAACCAATTCATGATTTTGGCCTTGTATGTTGACGACACCATCATAGCAAGCAGTAGCATGGAGTTAATGACCAAAATAAAAAGACAACTCAAGTCTAGATTCCAGATGAGCGACATTGGAGAAGTACATCATTGCTTGAGCATAGAGATAAACAGAGACAGATGAATAGGATGGATTAGACTCAGTCAATCTCTATACCTCATTCAAAAGTTATTTCAATTCGGTTTGGAGAACTGTAAACATGTCAGTACTCTCATGACTCCAAGTGAGAAACTTCTTGCTCTCAATGAGGAGGAGACGGCTTTATGCGCCAACTATCCATATCAAAGCGCAACCGGATCCATCAATTGGGCAGCTATATGTACAAGGCCTGACTTGTCTTACACCATAAGCTCATTATCTCAGCATATGGCAAGTCCCGACCCAACTCACATCACTGCAATGAAAAGAGCTTTCAGATACATCAAAGGCACTTTGGATTATTATCTTGAGTATAGATACTCTCCTAATCCACGCTCCCTTTTCGGATATTGTGATGTTGATTGGAGAGGTGATGTTGAATCACGATGTTCTACTTCTGGAAATTGTTTCATTTTTGCCCAAGGAGCGATCAGTTGGTCATCTAAGCGACAACAATCTATGGCGTTGTCAAGTACAGAAATTGAGTACGTAGCATTAAGCACGTGTTCTTCAGAAGCGATCTGGCTACGACAACTACTCACAAATATTGGACTAAAGGATGAACAGCCAACGATCTTATTTTGTGATAATCAAAGTGTTATTGCTCTAGTTGACACAACTAAATTTCATGATAGAACAAAGCACATTGATATCCGATATCACTTCATAAAGGACCAAGTTACTTTCAAAACAGTGTTAGTTCAGTATTGCCCAACGACTGACATGGTAGTTGATATTCTTACTAAGAGTTTACCAACTCCTAAAGTAGAATACTTGTTACCAAAACTCGGATTGTTAAGGACTAGTCACTGAGTGGGAGTGATAGAATACTGTGTGAACAGTTTTTGTCCTTAAGTGGTTATTATGAAGGGGCACAAGGTGCTAATACTCCTCGACCCTTTTCTCTTTCTTTTGTATATTAGGAGGACCCACCTGGTCCTCTCATCATTATCTGTATACAGACTTTGCCTTTGGCTTGGAGTATTCAGTTCTCTCTCTCTCTCGCTTCCTCTCTCACACATATTTTGTGTATGCTTTTTAGCTAAGATTCTTAGAGTAAGTTGCCTTAATTTTCTACAAGCAAAGTACTTTCCAGAAATTAACATACCGCGCAAACAAGTTCTGAACATAGTGGAAAGCGGATTGGAATTCTTATATTTGTTCAACAGCAAGGCCCTAGAAGGATGTTGGCAAACTCGATTTCAACTCGATTTTTGGTCTCGTCCGTGCCAAAAGGAGTCTACGGTTCTCTGTAGTGGTGTTACATTTCTCTCTTATCTTTCATACAATAGCCTATACACACTTATGTAAGTGTGTATTCCCTTGTTTGTCAGAGACTTCACACAAATCTCGGAACCAAGCGGTCTATTGGTTTCCCACCTCAATGCAACCGCAATCCGTTTCTTCACCACTACAGGTGATTTCGCACGTATGGATATGACAGTCTTGAAAGTGGACGTGGAGCAATGCTCCACTCCTCTCCACTGAAAATACTCCACCTTCGCATTGAGTGTGAAGGAAATCAGCAAGTAGGAAAAAGAAGGAGATATTTAAATCGCCACCCGTTCTGCAGACGGTCACAAACCATTCAAGACACACTGGCTGGGGGGCGATTCTTGTTGCCCTGGCTTTCTTGCGTAGGTACATTCAACCGTGCGGGGTGAGGAAAATGTGGGCACAAGAAACGACGGATAGCAAGGTCAAGAGAACTGTACAAATACAAGGGAGATCGAGATCGAGATCGAAAACGATATATACTATGGACAGTTGGCTTCAGTTGGTCATTGGCAAGATTAACAAAGAATCTAGGATACGTAAACATTCGACAATGTTTGTCTTCCAAAACAAGCCAGAAACTATCATCTGTAGTACCAATATAGATGTAGGGTCCAGACAACGCTGGAAAAGTACGAGTCGCCTTTAAGAAGTCTGTGTCCAAGAGGAATTGAGGCGTTCTGTCAGAGAAATCGATGTCAAGGTAAATGTAGAACCGACCTCTTTCCAGTCGCTTCGCATCGAATCCTTGGATATGGCCATCCGTGACTAGAAAATCATCCAAGGCAGGGAACGGAGGTGCGTAAGCTCGCGAAGACGAGAAGAATCTCGCGCTGATATGGTGATTCTTCTAATGCTGGACTGTGATACTAGTCATCGGCTTCTTCTATTGGTGAAGGAGGAGTGGAGATGGTCGCAAGTGGTGAGGACTTGGTGGTTCCGAGCTGACTGGGTTCTATGCCATGGAAGAGAACACTGAAGAGAAAGTTGCCATCATAGAGCCGAGGACCAAAGAATCGTATAGAGAGCAATAGAAAAGCAGAAATGGAGGAGAAAAGTTGGTGGCATTTACTTGGAATGTGAAAACAGAACCGAAGCTGAAATTGGCGCATACAGATAGAAGATCGTTGTCATCGGCGTGAGATGCCTTATCGCATGTTTAAATTTAAGACCATGCAGCAAGTAAGAAGATGGCAGCGACGACAAGAGAATGGCACGAATGAGAATTCCCAACCAGCCAATCCGTTCAGAACAGCGAATCGGTCGTCCCAGTAGTCCGGTCGCTGCAGAAGAGAAGGAGTCTCCAATCGCCCCAGTGGGAGTGAGAATCCCCACAGCAGCGAAAAGAAAAAGCAAAAGCAAGCATCTGTGCAGAAGTTATCTGTCCCGTTCTCAACAATGCTGCAGCGAAGAGAAACAGTCTTGAATGGCCTCACTATGACCAAGAAACGAAATCAACGAAATGAAGTACTGGTGGCACGGCACTCTAATTGTCGGGAGGGAGCAGCAACAATGAATGAAATGTCGCTTCCTTCGTGCTTGTCTGAGCTGCAACCAGATGGTTTGCTACAGCGAGGAGAAAGAGTCTCAAATTTAAACCCTAAACCCTAAACCCCACTATCACGAACGAAACCAACGGCAAGCAATCGTCCCGACAGTGGAGTTGTCTTTTCGTGCTTCTCTCCGTTCCTGAGCAGTACCGCGGACAGAATGAAGTCAGTTTTGAACATAGCAACAATAGCAAGAAACTGCCGTCTCCACTCCCCAAGACCGTGGATGTAAAAGTGCTGCCGACCGAGTCCTAATGAGCCGGGTTCTCAACCCGCTGTGTTTGGTCGGGCCGCTTGGATCCATCACAGATCCAGGAGTCCGCTAACACAACACTGGAACGTAATCTATTACTGAAAGTATTCGCCACTGAACTGAACTGCTTTCCAAAGGGAAAGCAAGGAATTAAGTAGTCCCATGAAGTGTGCTTAGCACCCCGCCGAGTCTAGACAACAAGCCAATTGGGGTATCGAATTGAGTTGTGGAAGTAAGGAGAGTGAAATTGAATTGAGGCCAGAGAAGGAAAAAGATCGATTCTGTTAAGATGGAAGCATAGTCGAGCCGAAGGATTCCTTGCGGATTTCAGGAAGCAGACATTGAAAGCGATTAGAGAGGTTCTGAAGGAGAAAGAAGGATCGATTGTAGCAGCCGAGAGACGCAACTCAAGATTGACGACAAGAGCAAGTTCGTGGGATCGCATTGGAGCTGGGATTGATGAGCGAAAGCACGCAGAACACTGAAGACGCACCAGAAGCAGCCAGGAGCTGTACTGAGGTTCTTCTCGTGTTCTTTCTCCTTCCCGCCTCTGAGTTGATGTCTCCGCGCTTCCTCGTTCGTTTGCAAGAAGTCCATCGATCGATTTCCCTACCCTGAACTTTCTTCTACGAAAATTGGGCGTAGAAGCGTTGTCCAATTTTCGACAATCATCTTCCCACTTCTTCCCAAGTTAGAATCGAGCTTCCCCACCTCTCATTCTTAAAATTCGATCATCTGACTATCAATTTCTCTACCCTACCGCACCTTTGTTCCTTACTTTGAATATCTTTGAAAGATGCTTCTGAATATCTGGACATCTTCAGAACGACTGTGTTCAATTCGTATCAAGATTGGATTGGACTGGATTTTGTGTTGAGAGAGGTTTGGTACGAATCCTGAGTGACTTGGTGAGTTGATTGTTGTTTCGAGAAGCTGGAAGTTGGGAACCAGGCTTGTGCCTCTCGATCTTCCGAGCTTCTCAAATCCACATCTTCCTAGAGAGACTAGAAGATTGGAAAGACTGGCAGAATGCGCGAGAAGACGTGAGGGTCCTTTACGGGTCTTTTCTGTCCGACCCATAGCAGCCTATTCCTTCTTCTTCCCGGACGTAGAAGAGAGTTGTGAGAAGTCTTGCTGGCAGAATCTGGAAAGAATGGTCGAGGGTCATGTCTTCTCGTCATGCAGTAAGCTTCTTCGGAGTGTGTATGAGAGATAAGGTGTCGGAAGAACAGAGTATGAATATTTCGTGTCTGTTGTGAGGCTAGATTGCGTGTCGGAAGTCGAAGACAAGTGAGACCAATGATGGGAAGCCTGGCTGCGGGAAGTCTTCCGAGTACGTTGTCGTGATGTGAATCATTTCACATAGTAAATGATTCATTTCTCTATCAAGCGTTAGTCTCTCTGAGTGAAATTAAGACCTCAAAGAAGTCCATTTTTTGAAGATGTTATATATTTTGATTCTTAGTAGGTTGATTACCATGTTGATAGGACTTAAGCTCATGGGTTGTATTTGCGTGTCGTCCATGCACGCTTTCTAGCTGATTTAAGTTATTTTTCGGGGCTGCGTGTCATTTTAGGTAGTTTAAGTTTTACGCTGGCACTCTAGGGGGCTTGACGTGGTAGCCTATGAGTGTAGATAAGTTACCAGATAGTTTAAGGCACAAAAGGACAGTCAAGTGGAGCTATGAATTCCCATTGGTCCATTTTTGTCTTTTGTAAAACTCTAAGTTTAGAAACATAGCTCTAGAGTGGATTTCGAGTAATTGGTGAGGGATTTCGAAATCTGAGAGCACAGGAAGATAAGGTTCGTCGTGCCAAGCACTATCAGCGAAAAGTTTGATCGATTTGGAGCAATAAAGAAGAAGTTATGGCTGATTGAAGTTTGATTTGTGTCAGAATTGCAGCACTTCTGTTGATTTTGGGGTTTTGATGTCAATCGCAGTAGATTTGAGAAAATCTCTTCAAACCTTCGTGGTCACGTTCACTGTCAGTAGGAGTCCTGTGCTACGACTGTCCCTAAATTTTCATGTTGATTGAGTGACTGACCGTTGAAGCAGAGGGAGTCCGAAAAGCTCTCAATCTGGAACAGCAACTTCAGAGAGAGAGATCTGGAGTTCTGTGTATATCAGGAGGTCCAACTTCACAGGAGTGTTCAGCAAGCTGTGTACTGCAAATCCTGTAAGAATCTTCGAAAGTGATCGAGCCAATTCTCTGTTCTAGGTCGAAATAGCTGTCTGGGTATCAGAAATTACCGTAATTTCTCTGCTCAGAACATTTCTGCCCATATCTCGACACTTTGATTTGATCTCAAGTTGAAACTTCGTGTGTATGGTCAGTAGGGCCTCATTTACATGTAGGAGGAGTTCTGAAGTCTAAACCATCGTATGTTTCTGATTCTAGACTGTTAAAAAGTTCGCTGTCTGATCTTATTATTGCTAGTCTGACCTGATTTTCGCTTCCTGAACATACTGGAGGGTCCATTCGACCTGAGTGAGTGTTTGTAGTGTTCTCTTTTGATCTGAAGCCTACCTCTATAGCAAACAACTATAGCCTGAAGCCCAACGCTTCCCTGAGTAGACTGAACACATCCTTCAAGATCATCACAGCCAGAAGGTTCTGCCTTTCTCAAGAAAACTCTCAACTCGACATTCTGGTGCTTCCACTGAGAGCTCTTGGGGTGATTGATTGAGAAGGTTGAGTTTACTACAAGGAGAAGAGATGGATCGCAAGAGCGTTACTGCTGCTACTTCTACGGCTGCTGCATCTACGTCTACTGCAGCTCCTTCTGTAGCACCAGCGGCTACAACGATGTCTGTACCTGTTCTGGATACGGCTGAGATTCTAAAGACGCTTCCGGCCTTGGTCTAACAGCATCCGATCATTAGAGGGGTGAGTTAAAATCCACCAAGGCTTTGCAAGCGATAGTGAATAGGTGTGGAAGGTTTGAAGGAAGAGATATTTCTAGATATCTGCGTGAGTACCCAGGAGAGATGGAACTAGTTAGAGTTACTGATGCTGAAATTATAAGTAGTTTTGAGTTAGCTGTCATTCCTGAGTTGCGGGACCAAGTTAAGGATGTATAGAGAAGAAATCTAGATGTCTGGATGAGTTTCGAGCGATCTCTTCGAGAGGAGTTTCTCGAAGAAGATTCAGGGAGAGTTACTAGGAGAACATTTCTGGACTGGGTTGAGCAGCAACCTGGTCGGATGATGAGCCTGAATGAGATGTTGAGAGAGGTTGATCGGAGATATCGACAACTTTTAACTCTAGAGCGCATAACCTTAGATGTTAGGAAAACAGAACTATTCTTGCAAGCTACCGATGATGCTACGGCAGATCGGTTATGCTTTATGTTGGTCGATCGATCTATTGAAAGAGGAGTTACTACTGATTGGGGAAGAGTCGAGGACGTTGTTGCTGTACTAACGAGGCAGAGAAGGAGAAGAGTGGCTGTGGGAGGACGTCCGCTTGCAGAAGTGGCCTTTCAACCTCGTGCTGCTCCTCAAGTACAACAACCTCCGACTCCGACTCTAGCTCCAAGACCTATTGTCCTGGCTACAGTTCCTCTGATGCCAGTTGTGCCGGTTCCTGCACAAAAGGCACCTGTTCATAGACTTGCGGAGAACCACGGACAGCAGAACCAAATCGAAGACTTGATTCGGCAGATGCGAGAACTGAAGGTAGAGCTAGCTGGACTGCACAGAGAGCAACCACCGGCGTCTGCTGCTGCACATCCAGGAGGTGCTCCTGTTCGTAGATGTATATGGTGTGACAGTCTTGATCATTTTCAAGGAGATTGTCAAGAGCTTACGGCTGCTTTGCGAGATGATGTGGTTCGCTACCAGAACGGTAGGCTACACCTTTCTTCGACTGGAGAGCCGCTGAACACACAGTTTGGACGAGGAGGCATGAGAAGTTTATCTCAGATCGCCGCAGCTGCAACTGTAAATGCATTGATGACACCACCGGTAAATCTTTATGTATATGCCGGACATATTGAGGTTTCTTCTAGTCCTACGTTGCTAGATAGAACTGTTGAGAAGAGTATTGCTGCCGTTCCTTCTGAAATATTGAAGAGAGGATCACAGGGTGGGGAGATCCTGTTGACGCTGCATCTATCAAAGCATTCTTGGACGTGGATAGACACGTTCACTGGCAGGATGCTTCTGTGGAGGAGAAGAGGCGGCGAGAAGCCTCTGAACTAGATACTAGAGCTCCAGAGGAGACTGGAGATAGACGGTGGGTCACAAGGAGACGAGCGGCTCTCCTAGACGACATCCCGTCTACTTCTGTAGCTCCTCCACCAGCACAAGGTCCGATGGAGGACGTGCAGAGATCCCAGCAGGAGCCAATGACTGCTGGTAGACGGTTTACTGCCCAAGAGAAAAGGAAGGGACCGGCTTACAAGTTGGCAGCAGACATAGAAACTTCTACTGATCTGAAGAGCATCTTGGAGCAGAGAATACTTGACGCACGAATCGAGTTTTCTCTTCGGGAGGTTCTTGGTATTGCGAAGAGGGAGTTTCACAAACTGATCATCGACATCATCAAGCGGAAGAGACAGGTGATGTCCGAGCATGTAGATAGTCAAATGATTGATGTGGCAGGAGCTTCTATGTATGATGTAGAGTTCGGAAAGGTGCATTTTCAGGAGACTGATGACCAGGTCTACCAGCAAGAAGCGTTAGTTGCTGATACCAACACTATTGAGTTCGATGATGAGGAAGCTGGCGAGGAGAGTCCAGCTACTGATAGTGATTTCAGAAGGAGACATTGGGCTCGTGCTACAACTGCTACACGAGTTCGTCTTGGAAGTTTGGCTGAATCTGTTGCTGCTTTAGTTGATCACGAATCTGAGATCAACATCATGTCACGGGAGGTGTATGAAAGAGGTCAGTGGTCTATCGAGCTGAACCATGGTTGGGTGTTACGTGCTGCAAACAACCAGAAGGGTGAGTTATACGGCGCTTGTCCTAACGTGAAGGTGAAGATAGGTGATGTGGATGTGGATCAACATTTCTTCGTGCAGTCTTCTGCTTCATATCCTGTGATTCTTGGTCAACCTTATATCACTGCAGTTCGAATGGAGACAAAGGTGATGGATGACGGATCTCACTATGTTTGGATCCGTAGTCCAGATGATAGACGTTCTGTTCAATTTCTAACTGTTCATACAAACCACGAACGAAACAGACAGACTTTGAGAGATACTCCTATCTGCATGAGTAAGGGTTTTCATAAACCACTCTTGTAGGACGGGATAACAAGAGTGAAGGATCTGCTACTACTATGATCCCGCTTGAGCAGCCTGTGGGGTCACAGCAGACTGATGAAGAGGTTGCTCAAGATTCTGAAAACTGCTACACTGTACATAGTTGGAAATCTGGTTTGACGACTTTCAGTTCTGATGATCAGAGTGAGTTCACGCGAGTAGAGGATCTGACTGAGAAGAGTAGAAGGCAGATAGAGAAGTATGTAGCAAATCTGCGCTGTACAAGAGTTCTGAACGGAGGTGAGATGATTTCTGGTGTTTACGAGGAGTTTGTAGGTGTACAGTCTTTTGTTCGTTGGCTGGATGATGTAGATAGGTTGTTGGAGCAGATGGGAGGTAGGGTGGTGATCCCTATCCATTCTCGTGAAGTCTATGAGGAGATTATCTCATACTTGCGATATCATCCTCATCCGAGACTGGAGAATGGATGGAAGGATGCAGTCTGTTGGTGTGGCTTACATCAGGAAGCGGAAGTACACGCCAAGTATAAAGCTATAGCGAGGAAGGTGAGACCTGTGGTGACCCAATTACCTGTTGATTCTCAGCAGCAGATGGAGTTAGCGGCTGCTGAGCATGTGCTTAGAGATCCTACACAGGTAGGACACAAGTCAAGAGACACTCGAGCAGCTCCAAATAGGAGGGGGTGGCTTCTTGACTGAAGAGGAGAAACGAGCTTTTGAACAGATGATAGTTAGCCATGGTAAGGCATTTTCTTTCTCGGCTGAGGAGATAGGTTGTGTGGATCCTAGTGTGATAGCTCCGATGGTTATCTTCACTGTTCCTCACGTACCTTGGGACTTGAAGCCGATTCCAGTCCCTCGTGCCTTGCTACCGAAGGTGATTGAGTTACTGAAAGAGAGGATGCAGATGGGTATTCTTGAACCATCTATGGCTCCGTACTCTAGCCGATGGTTCACTGTATCTAAGAAGATAGGAGCTCTGCGCTTCATCCAAGACTTGCAGCCTGCCAACAACATCACGATTCGAAACGTTGGAACAGGACCTGTGGTTGATGAAGTAGCTGAGGCGTTTGCTGGAAGGTCAATCTATTCTATTGGAGATCTGTTTTCAGGTTATGATCAGTTTCAGCTTGCTTTGGAGAGTAGAGACTTGATTACCATGTGTACACCTTTGAGATTAATGCGGATGTGTACTCTTCCTCAGGGTGCGACAAACTCAGTAGTCCATATGCAGAATGCGATGCATAAGGTGTTACGAGAGTTTGTACCTGAGGTCACTATCTCGTTTCTGGATGATATTCCCATGAAAGGCTGTCCGGTGAAAGACAAAGACGAAGCTGTGACTTCTGATGGATGCATAAAGTTCGTTGCAGACCACATTCGGGATGTGGAGAAGATTCTGATGCGTTTGGAGGAGGTACACCTCACTCTATCATGTACCAAATCTCGTTTTGGTATGTCAGAGATTGTGGTGGTGGGTCATTTATGTGGTACTTTTGGGAGGCGTCCGAACCCAGAGAAGGTAGATGCTATAGTAAGGATAGCTGACTGCACCAATATCACTGAGGTTCGACGGTTCTTGGGAGCTTGTGTGTTTTTTCGTGTGAGTATTCCTCATTATGCACACATTGCCGAGCCTCTGTATGCACTTCTGAGAAAAGGAAGGAGGTTTACTTGGCGGCAAGAACATCATGAGACGATGGAGCAGCTGAAGGAGATTTTGAAGTCTCCACCTATACTAAGGAGGCTTAGCTACGAGAGCAGGAGACCTGTGGTACTGACTATTGATACGAGTCCAAAGGCGATTGGATGGGCAGTTGGCCAAGAAGATGCAGAAGGTGTGCGGTTTGTTTCAAGGTTTGGAGCTCGGATCTTAACAGACAGACAATGTAACTATCCTCAAGTGAAGTGTGAGTTGTGGGGAGCTGCTACTGCTATGAAGGTAGATCGAGAATTCTTGATAGGAGCCCGTGTGATATTAGAAACAGATTGTTTGTCTTTGTTGGGTATGATAGCGAACTGCAATACACCAGACATAGCAATGCTGCGATGGATTGCTTATGTCCGGAGTCTGAACCCTGAGCTAAAGCATATAGCAGGGAAAGACAATCCAGTTACAGATATGTTGTCTAGAGCTCGTTATACAGATGAGGATGAGATGTTTGCAGAGGTGGAGAATGAAGAAAAGAGAGACGTTCGGTGCCAAGTTGGTCAGCAGACTTCAGACTTGGAACCACTGCCGTTCAATGAGGAGTTCTACTCAAAAAAGTTCCGCGATATTGGATTTTATCTGAGTTCGTTATGCAGAAGAGAAGGATGGAGTGATGTAGAGTTCAAGGAGATCATACTGAAAGCATACAGTTATCTTCTACATGAAGGTTATCTGTGAAAACGTCCGAAAAGAAGAGATGGAGTGCTTGCTAGAGTGGTGGATGATCAACCGACGAAGCTGAATCTGCTGAAAGAGTTTCATGACACCTTGTGGGCTGGACATCGTGGAGTATGGGCTACTTACACAAAGATGAAAGAGCGTTACTAGTGGAAGGGTTTGTATCAAGACGTGATGGACTTTGTTGGGTCGTGTCTGCACTGCCAGCTCTACTCTAAAGTCTGTTACAGAGATGGACTTGTACCTACTTATCCACCTAGTATTCATTTTTAGTGGGTTCTTGATCTTATGATGATGCCACCGGGGTTATGGAGGATGTGTTATTTGGTGTTGGCTCGAGAGGATCTCTCCAACTATGTGGAGGGACAAGCACTACGGACAAAGACTATAGAGAATATCTGCAGGTTCATGCTTGAAGATATCATCTGTCGCTATGGATCGGTTGGGAGATTACGTGCAAATAGAGGTAAGTTGAGAGGCGCTGAAGTGAAGGAGTTTTTTGCTCATTATGGAGTAAAGTTTCGACTTACTACTGCTATGAATCCAGAGGGCATTGGTAAGAGTGAACGAGGACACCTTTCTATTGTTCACGCTTTAGTGAAAGCATGTGATGATAGGCCTAGAGAATGACCGAGACTACTTCCGTTTGCTTTGTGGGCTAATAGGACTACACACTATACTACGACTGGCTATATGCCAGTTGAGCTTATGTTGGGTCAGAAACCGATCATGCCTGCTGAAGAGTACTTTCCTACGTGGGTTACGCTACCGTGGGAAGATGGTATAGATCGTGCTTCACTCCTAAATTTACATATAAGGCAGTTGGAGCGAAGGGAGGAGGATCCTGCTGATGCGCAGGAGAGGCTGAAGGTGGCTCGAGTCAGAAACAAAGAACGTTTTGACAAGACTCACCGACTATGACCGAAGCCAATACATGTTGGTGATTGGGTTCTAGTATATGATAGCACGTTGGAGAATCAACATTCTACACTCCGTAAGTTCTCTCGAAGATGGTTCAAGCCTTATGTTGTGCTAGATGTGTATGAGAATGCCACTTATAGTTTGCGTGAGTTGGATGGTACTCCTTTGAAGCTATCTGTGGCTGGCAAACGTGTGAAACTGTTCAAGAGACGCGGAGGATCAATTGAGTTATTCAACTTTCTGGAGTCAGAGCTGAGGACAACAAGAGACGAAGACGTCCTAGTATCTGATGAGATTGAGGCGGAGGAGAGCGATGATGATGAAGAACAAGCACAAGACTGAACAGGTTGGCACATGCCGGAGGATGTGCAGGTTTGGAGGGGTGGATGTCGTGATGCACCTAAACCTGAATCATTTCACATAGTAAATGATTCACTTCTCTGTCAGGCGTTAGTCTCTATGAGTGAAGTTAAGACCTCAAAGAAGTCCATTTTTGGAAGATGTTATATATTTTGAGTCTTAGTAGGTTGATTACCATGTTGATAGGGCTTAAGCTCATGGGTTGTATTTGTGTGTCGCCCATGCACGCTTTCTAGCTGATTTAAGTTATTTTTCGAGGCTGCGTGTCGTTTTAGGTAGTTTAAGTTTTACGCTGGCACTCTAGGGGGCTTGACGTGGTAGCCTATGAGTGTAGATAAGTTACCAGGTAGTTTAAGGCACAAAAGGACAGTCAAGTGGAGCTATGAACTCCCATTGGTCCATTTTTGTCTTTTGTAAAACTCTAAGTTTAGAAACAGAGCTCTAGAGTGGATTTCGAGCAATTGGTGAGGGATTTAGAAATCTGAGAACAAAAGAAGATAGGGTTCGTCGTGCCAAGCACTGTCAGCGAAAAGTTTGATCGATTTGGAGCAATAAAGAAGGAGTTATGGGTTTAGGGTTGAAGTTTGATTTGTGCCAGAATTGCAGCACTTCTGTTGATTGTGGGGTTTTTGGTGTCAATCGCAGTAGATTTGAGAAAATCGCTTCAAACCTTCGTGGTCACGTTCACTGTCAGTAGGAGTCATGTGCTACGACTGTCCCTAAATTTTCATGTCGATTGAGTGACTGAGTAATTCGAGGCGACCGCTGAAGCAGAGGGGGTCCGAAAAGCTCTCAATCTGGAACAGCAACTTCAGAGAGAGATATCTGGAGTTCTGTGTATAATCAGGAGGTCCAACTTCACAGGAGTGTTCAGCAAGCTGTGTACTGCAAATCCTGTAAGAATCTTCGAAAGTGATCGAGTCAATTCTCTGTTCTAGGTCGAAATAGCTATCTAGGTACCAGAAATTGCCGTAATTTCTCTGCTCATAACATTTCTGCCCATATCTCGACACTTTGATTTGATCTCAAGTTGAAACTTCGTGTGTATGGTCAGTAGGGCCTCATTTACATGTAGGAGGAGTTCTGAAGTCTGAACCATCGTATGTTTCTGATTCTGGACTGTTAAAGTTTGCTGTCTGATCTTATTACTGCTAGTCTGACCTGATTTTCGCTTCCCGAACATACTGGAGGGTCCATTCGACCTGAGTGAGTGTTTGTAGTGTTCCCTTTTGATCTGAAGCCTATCTCTGTAGCAAACAACTATAGCCTGAAGCCCAACGCTTCCCTAAGTAGACTGAACACATCCTTCAAGATCATATCACAGCCAGAAGGTTCCGCCCTTCTCAGGAAAACTCTCAACTCGACAACGTTAGGTTAATCGGAAGCTTTCTCGGGAGTCTTCCTGGAGGCCACTGTCACCGCAGGAGTCCGCGACTATCTTTTGAACTTTTCGTACACTCTGCTTCTCACATATCTTGTATCTTCTATTAGGAAGTAGGATGAAATGCAAAGTGGGTTGTCTTCTTGGGAATCCATGTCATGCGTTGCTTAGTTAGGATTATTTAGATATAGCTCGGAAGACGAGAGCTACTTAGGAAGCACTGTTAGAATCCCGGAAGACGGAATAGATGTCTTTTGGAAGACAAGATTTGACTTCTGAGAGTGGAAGCTAGACTGTGAGGACTTGGGAAGGACTGAGCCTTCGGCTCACAACAAGTACGTGTGCTTAGTGTAATAGAGACTCGAAGCATGTCGATGCATCCTCGAGGGTTGGTGTTGCCAGCGGTAGAGTTGGCAGAGGCCAAACCCTTCATCAAGGAGTTGGTCTCGACTTCTTTCTGTGGGACTGGAATCTCTCGCACCAGAGTCTTCTGGAGGAGGTTTGGACAGTACTGCCTCCTCGCAACCTTGTACCTGCGAAGACAGGGGTCGCTCGTGGAAGACCATCTTCCTGGACGACGAAGTGGTGACGCATGACCTTTCACAGATCAGAATCCGAGAACCGAGGGTACGAGCTCGAGAAGAACATCTTACCTATGATCTCAGAGAAGTGGCATGTGTCTGGAAGCACGACTTGTCTCTTCTTGGAAGATAGACAAGTCTCTTACCGGGAGTCGCGAAAGCGTCTTCTGGAGAAGCTATTTCTTCACCTCTTTCCCAAGAGGAAAGCGCAGAAGACGAGATACCTTGGAGATCAGGACGTGGAGTTCCTAGAAGCAGTCCGAGAGGGACTGCCCATCAATTGGGGCGCCTTCTTCCACGCTTACGTCCAGACAGAGTTGGTATACTTGGGCACCCTAGCAGGAGGGCACCTCACTCCGTTCTTCTGTTATCTGTACGTGTCCAAGGGGACTTGACAGAAGACTAGTTGGCAAGGTATGGGCCAACAGGATAGTGCGAGGAGAAGGAAGAAACCTTGGGAGAAGACAACCGAGCAGCAGCCGTAATTCTCCCTCCCACTTTAGTACCTCAGACGAGACCGATCACTCATCAGAAGATGCTTCTGGTGCGAGAAGACGACTCCAGCAGGACGGAAGACGCTTCACCACCGAGGAAGATGGGGCCTAGGAGTGTGCCTAAGAAGAGCGCCTCTTTCTCAATCATTCATTCTGGATCGAAGTCAAATTCTCAGGAGGAGACGCTGAGCACCAAAACCGCACAGAAAACCGCTTCTGCAACTACATGGAGTCTTCCGAATACTCCAGAAGCCGAAGTATGGGTTGACATTCCGACTGCGACTCGAGGAAGCATAGCAAAGAGAACCGCTCATGCAGTGAGAAGAGATCTTCCACCCCGGAAGATGAGAAGAGTAGTGTCTTCCCGCGCGCAGAAGCAGAAGACCACAATGGTGGAAGAGATATCCTTATCTCTGGAAGACAGAGAAGACACCTCCGATCGGATTGTGGAGATGAACTTGTCTTCTGCGAGAAGAAGGTTGGAAGAATTCAGCGCCTTCTTCCATTCAGAGATCCAATCAGTCATGGAGTTGGTGGAGAAGCGCGTGATGGCTCAGGAGAAGCCACTGCGATCTGGATTCAGTCTGTGCACCTTGATGCAGCAAGAAGATGTCCAAAAGAAGGTGGACGCGCTGGAAGCCAACCTCCGCACCACGGAGAAGCTTGCAGCGAGGTACAAGACGGAAGCAGTCACTTCTGTCAAGAAGTCAACGTAGTTGAAGAAGAGCAACCAGGAGTTGCAAGCACGTCTACAGCAACGTGACCAGGAGGTTCTGCGGGTTAGAGATAAGATCACTGTCCTCACAGAGGAGAAGACGACATGGAAGGCAATGCGAGAAGCCACAGAAGCACAAGCTGCAGCAGAGAAGACGCAGCAGGAGGAAGCAAAAGTCCAAGCGAATGGAGTTATGACGTAGTCGGTGGAAGCACTTCGCAAGAAGTTCAACTTCACCACGGGTAGGAAGCTTCTCACCCTAGCTAGGGAGTGGGATGAAGATTCCAGGATGATGTTAGTGGAGTGCAAGAACAGCATGTTTCGCTACCTGGATCGGCAGATTGAGGACCTGAAGACACTTTACGATCTTCTCTCGATCTCACAACCTGCAGCTACATCTTCCCATGCTCCAAGACCAGCAATCAGGACAGATTCGGAGAAGGAGGAGTTCGACCTCGCTGTCCACTTGGAATGACAGCGTTGGAAGCCGAGAAGACCGTAGAAGAAGCCCTAGAAGACAAGGTGTCTTCTGGAAGACAGGAAGTAGAGTTGTCTTCCCAGGTGTTTCGAGTGGAGGAGGTGACTTCCTCGGACCACTACGAAGTCACCTCAGCTCCCAATGTCGAACCAGTGTCACAGAAGAGCGAGGAAATGCAGGTGGACTCAACTTCCCAGAAGATGCTTCCATCTTCCGAAGCCATCTCAGAAGAGCAAGCCACGAATAGAGAAGAGGAAGCCACCTCAATCACACCCGAGGTACCAGCAGGGCTTCTCATCTTATCAGAGGCCGAGTTAGGAGTTCAGATAGGAGTAGATCAGGAAGAGATCACACCCCGTGAATTATAGTAGGCAGCAAGTTAAGAAGACAGTTGACTTGCTAATTTTGGTAAGAGTTAAAATTTATTATCTTTAGAAGTGACAATTTTCTTTGTAATTTTAGATAACTGTTCATGTGACAGAGTAGGCAGCGCATGAGTAGAAAGTAAGTTTCTAAACCAAGGTAGGGAGCCGACTGCATGTGAGGTGGTGGCCTTCTGACAGCCCTCATCTCTCTTGATTGCAAGTTGAGGATTGGAGAGGATCTCCCTTGCGCCTCAAGGCGAATGTATAAGTTAGGATATAGAGTAGGATTTTGAGCAGGCACACACACACACACATTTTATGATGCACACATTACACACACATGTGAGAGACACATTTTACTGTACTGAGGATCACACATCTTCGTATAGTACACACATTATGCCCAATGCTAGAGACATACAAATAGAATTGGATTACATATGAGGGGTCTGCATTCACGCTTCCAGCAGTGGATCAAAGATGTAGATAGAGGTAATGGACAGCCTAGAGCAGAGAACGTCATCATCGTGCAGTCTTGTTTCTAAGCTGGTGTGTCGAGGAGTAGGAGCAGGAAGTAGAGGGAGTGAGCTTCCCAACACCAATGTACCTTCTTCTTAGAAGCTGTGCAAAGTTGAAGCTTATCCATCCAGTGGAGCACTTAGGATCCACGACAGACAGTCTTATGGATAAGCGATCCCAAATGACAGAGTAGTCGGAGCAACGACAAAAGAAGAAAGAAGCCTTCTTCTCACAGCTGAAGACGACATCCTCGAGTAGAAGATTGTGTAACTGTAAGCAAATTTGTGGTCTTCTTCCCCACATTACTACAAGCAAGAATGGCTTGTTAGTCAAGATCCGGACTAGAAGCCTGTCGGAGTCTTAATTTCTCATTTTCGTCTTGTTTTCTCTTGTTTGGATTTTCTCTTCTTCCCCATCTTCTCTCATCTTCCCATCTTCCTATCTTCTTCTAGTGAGCTTCCGAGATTTCTATTGAGCTTCATGGATTGAACCCCTAGAAGTCAAGAATTGCTTCGGAAAGACCGTGATGAGAAGACTGAAAGTCGTGACCTGAAAACAGAAAGCGTCTTCACGAGATTCTCTGTAGATATTTGTGTGATATTTTAGGTGGTAGTTGTTTGTTTAGGTCCAGAGCACCTTCTGAAGGGTCTGAAAGTCGTGTGATTTTGTGAAAAGACGGGATTTCTAGGTAAAACCCGTGTGTTTTTCTGTTTGAACAAATCTTGGAACTTAGAGCAGCGATACTTGTGCAAATCCTCCATGGAAACGATATCTTTTATGCTAAATGGGCTAAAGGAGAAATCTTGAGACACTTCATATAGTAGTACTCGTTATATTTTACGCCGCTGCCAGAGATTTCATTTTAGTAACGATTGTTCTTAAGCTTCCTGGATCTGTGTGTCAGTAGTTAGTTTCATTCTGAACTAACTTGGATTGTAGTTGAACGTGTTGTGGAACTCTATCTTGCTAGAAGACGAGAACCTCAGTCAGAAGCTGATGAGACACATCAGGGGGAACTGGAAGAAGCCGCTTCTCCGCTTCCAAGAGCTTCTTGGAAGACTCGATCTTGGAAGACTGTAGTGAGTGCAACATGAAGCAGGAGAAGAAGACGTTCCGAACCTATGACAGGTTGTTCAGATATCCAGTCTGCCAGATCTAGTATTAGAAGAAGAGGGACATCTCTTCTCAGCACTCTGGTGGATGTCTCCGACCAGAGGAAGAAGCAGAAGACGCACGGGTAAGGACCCTGAGTAGGTACATTCACCCCAGCGAACCGCTTCTCGAGAGCAACGGGTATCCCTGAGACACCAAAGAAAAGAAGAAGAGCTCAGGAAGATCCGATCAGTAGATTTGGAAGAGCCTTCCATCTCGAGCATTATCTTTGGAGAAGACAGAAGCCAACCGGGTGATCACGTTTATAAAGTAGATTTTGGTTTTGGTTACGCGGAAGACATCTTCCCAAGTGCGGGAGAGGCTTCTCAAGACGAAGGAAGACTAGAGAGGATCACTCCAGACATCTCAGAGGATGACAGTGACAACAGCTCTGACTCAGAAGACGACATTCATGACTCAGACAGGCCTGCGTCTTCGAGAAGATCATCGTCTGGGGCTGATAGAGAAAGAAGTTGGCAGTCGCACTAGCCGACAGTCGACATGGCTTTTCACACTCTGCAGAAGTACCATCCGTATGACGATGATGCTGACGCTGATGACTTCATCACGATGTTTGAGACCATCTCTCGATCCAACAAGGAAGACTCTGATGCCGACAAACTCCATGTATTTTCTAGTTGAAAATACATGGATGAATTAGAGAACTAGTTCTAGAACTAGTTCTCTAGTATTTTCTAGTTTCTAGTAGTCATAGGGAAAGGAAGGAAATGGATGAATAAAGTGTTGGATGACGAGTTAGTTATGGCCGCTTGGGCTACTCTGAAGGCAACTTTTCTGAAGAGGTTCAGAGGAGTGGTCTATGACCAGATGACCTTCATAGAACTTCAGAGGCTCGAACGGAAGAAGAAAGAGACACTGCGGTAACACCCGGTTATTGTGCTCAGCAAGTCGTGGACTGGTACTTGGGAGGATTGTCTCAAGATATGGAGTTGTACTGTAGAAGAGGAGGAGATGATGATTTAGTAGAAGTACAAAAGTATGCAGAGTAGTATGAAACCTCGAGCATCACTCAGAATATGACGAAAGACAGAGGAAATACCTTGAAGAAGTCCAAGAAGTCCAAGAAGTCTTCTAGGAAGTCCAAGAGAAAGTCCAAGTCCACTGATACTAATAACAGTGATTCGGAAGCATCCTCTACTTCTGAAGAGTCTACTGTCGAAAGTTCAAAATCTGAATCTGAACAAGAGAAGAAGACACGGAAGAAGAAGAAGGAGAAGACACGATCCAAGGAAGAAGTCGTACAGAAGATTCCTCAGACTCAGATCATCCAATCTGCACTTGACTCCGGATCGTTGAAGTGCTGAAGTAGTTTGCGACCTGAAAGTTCATCTTCTAATCAGAAGGACAAGCGGAAGCAACTCATGGCTTCTCGGTCAAACATTTGGTGCAACCTTTGTAACTCTTCAGGACACACCAGAAATCAGTGTACGCAAGATTAGGCTGTTAATTGGGCAGGTTGAGAAGAAGACGATGAGGAATATCTACACGATCCCAGTGAGGAATCCTGCTATAAGATCGAGACGATACATCCATTCACCCATACGTCTCTTGCTCAATATAATCGTTCTACACCTAGAGACAGGGCTAGTAATGTATAGACGAGGACGTCCTAGCAACTTTCTTCATCACAACGACCTCTAAACCCTCTTCCTGGAACATGTAACAACTGTGGAGAGACAGGACACTGGTGGTCCACTTGTCCTCATCCTAGAAGACAGATTGGGCAAGTGCCCTTGTGTAGGAATTATAAGGAAGCAAGACATTTCACAGGAAATTGTCCTCAGACCTACGTCCACGACAAATGGTTAGATTTGCATATACCACGCCTCCTGCAGAAGCCGCATTAGCTTCTAAACTCGAGCTAGCAGTGGTACAGCACATCACGGTAGAAGAAGAAGATCATAAGGATTGCACGGATTGTCTACATGTAGAGGAAGATGAACCAGATCCCGGGAAGTGCGAAGGAAAGGAACCTCAGCTACAGAAGACGACTGCAGCTCAGAAGACGAAGCCACTTGAGGAAGCGTCATCTTTTACTTTGGCGGACGGCACTGTGTGGAGCTCTTGTCCGGATTCAGACAACTGGTCTCCAGAAGAAGTCATGGATGAAGCAGTATTCAAGGTGAGTACCAGAAGCAGGGAAGTTAGCATCTCGTCGGAAGGAGATCAAGAAGAAGAAGCAGCGTAAGGAGAGGTCACCCTCCCCTGAGCAGCTTTCTTCTCCTGCTTACGACAGGGAAGATCCAAAATACTTTGCTCCTGATATTAGGTAAGAAGTTGAAGCGATCATGCAAGAAGAGCTAGAGAAGCGACAGAAGATAGTACAGCAGCTTCTTCCATCGACCACGGCAGTCTCTGTTCCACGGGAACAGCTTCCAGTCGAGAGAAGACATCATTCGTGTCTTCCATCCAAGGAAGCAGCTCCTACATCTTCTCTGTTGGAAACACCAGTCACTCTTCTGAAGCGATCCCCTTATGACTTCTTATTAGATTTGTGGAACCAGAAGGCGATGTAACCTTCCAACAGCTTTTGGATGACAATGCGGGTTACATGATGTTGTTACAGTCTGTCCTTAGAGGATTGAGGAAGAGGAGGACAGCGAAACTTCCCCAGAGTATCCCGATCTTGAGGATAGAGCATGAGGATTTGGGAGCCCCAGAATGGAGATAAATCCTATGGAGATCCATGGTTGTCTTCTGAAGAAGGTACCCATTGATTCCGACTCCGGAGTTAACATCATGACTAAAGAAACTACGTATGCTCTAGACTTTACTGAGTTCCAGCCTACTCCGAGAATCCTCAGAATGACGGACCAGATCAGAAGACGACCTTTGGGGCAACTGAAAGATGTCTTGACGGTAATTGGGGGAGTAATTTTTTACCTCACTTACATCATTTTGCGACCTGTAGCTAAGGTGGGATATCAAGTTCTGATAGGAAGACCTTGGCTGTATGCTGCAAATGTAAATACCGATTGGAGAAGACATCGTTTGAGTTTCCCAATCCTACACCCAAGCCGGACGAGAAGACCAAAGTCTCACTCTCTTGGATGAAGATTGGACATCCAGGTGAAACTCCCTCTACGACTGAGGGGTACACGTCAGAAGACTCAGCTGCGTCTTCTGACACTGATGGAAGATATGATGAGTTTGTGGTGAATAACTTGTGTTACTACAGAAGCATCAGAAATAGCAGAAGAAGTGATATGTGGATACATTGAGTGCTACGAAATTGCGGAAGAAGAGCTTCCAGAAGACGAAAGTACTGTCTTCTCTTCAGAAGACCAGTTAGTTAGTCTTCCAAAAGACGAAAAGTACTGTCTTCTCTTCAAAAGACCAGTTAGTTGATCTTCCAGAAGACGAATCTGAATTGGAAGAAGCTCCCAAACTGGAATATTTTGGTGTCAGTGAGTACAGTCACACTGAAGGAATGGTGAACCCTGATGATCTTCAAGAAATGGAGGTTGCCCTGAGAAGAAGCTGAAGCTTTCCAAGGTGATCGAGGACCAGCAGTTGGAAGACTTCAGAGAACTTTTGACAGAGTTCCAAGACGTCTTCGCTTGGACCATAAAAGACATGAAGGACATACCTCGAGAATTGGTAGAGCATCGCATTGACTTGCTGGAAGGTATTGTTCCTACACAGCAGAGGCAGTATCGGCTCAGCCCCAAGTACTCGCTTCTGATAAAGGATCAGATCGATCAGTACTTGAAGGCATGTGTCATCTTCCCAATACTTAGCAGTGAATGGGTAGCTCCTATTGTCATCGTGCCGAAAAAGCCAATAGATAAGATATGAGTGTGTCAGGACGTGTCGTCTTCTCTATGTTCTGTCTCCAATCTGGATAGGTAGTCAACATTGACATGCTGTCTTCCAGACCTGTACTCCACTGTGTAAGTAAATTCATGGAGTAGAAGAATCCACCTAGCTATCCTACCAGACAAATCTGCTTTCTTCACTAGATGCTTCAAAGAAAAATGATCCACATAGAAGACAAATGGATTAGCTAGAAGATAGTGCTTAAACTTCCTACAGGAGTAAATCATGCCAAGACACTCCCTTTCAGTTGTATAATACTTCTTCTCTGCATCACTGAGTTATCTTTCCGTATAGTAGATGAGATAATCCTTCTTCTTCTCATCCTTTTGGCTCAGTACCACCCCTATGGCAAAAGCAGAAACATCCACATAAATGTGGAAGATTCTTTCCCAATCAAGTGGCCTTAGGACAAGAGATTCTGACAGAAGTCTTTTCAGCTTCTTGCTGCTTAGAAGACCAGACATAAGGTTCGTCCTTCTTAAGCAACTTGGTAAGTCTTCTTGCTACCTCTGCATACTTGTCAATAAATCTCCTGTAGTATCATACGTTGCCCAGGAAGCTTTTCAACTGAGTCAGGTTAGCATGTGGGTGAAGTTTCATGATAACTTTCACCTTAGCACATTCGACTTCTATGCCTCTTCCATAAATCCTATGTCCTAGCAAAATCCCTTCTGACATACCAAAGAAGCACTTCTCAGGACGAAGAGCCAAACGATGCTCTCTACATTTCAAAAAACACTTCCTCAGAAATATTAGATGATCTTTTTTCGATCCAAACACACAAAATCCATCCAAGAAGATCTCCATGAAAGTACGAAGATACTCCTTAAAGATGATAATCATCAGTCTCTGGAATGTGACGGGTGCATTGCATAAACCAAACGGTATTTGGTTGTACGCATACGTGCCTCAGTCAGTAATAAAAGTGGTTTTTGACTTGTCTTCTTCTTTGATTGAAACTTGATTGTATCAAGAATACCCATCCAAGAAGCTGTAGAACTCATGTCATGCTACCTGGTCTAACGCATAATCGGTGAAGGGTAAAGGATGATGATCCTTCTTCGTGACCAAGTTCAGCTTCCGGAGTTCTCTGATGAGAAGCTGTTTCGAGTTTCTCCAGAGACACTACCATCTGAGGGGGGCGTACCGCCTACTCCTCAGAAGATGAGACTAGGTCTTCTGACCCAGTTTATGCGACTTCCGCAAAGGAATCGATCTTCAAGGACTTGAGGAAGTTCTTGAAAGATCAATAGTACCCCGAGAGATTGGATGCCGAGCAGAAGGTTGTCTTCTTACACAAGACAGACCCCTACGTCATCTTCCAGGGTATCATGTTTAAGAAGGGACATGACGAGAAGCTAAAGAGATGTCTTGAGCCTTCAGAGATTAAGCCAGTGATCACGGGTCTTCACTATGAAGATGCTGGGGGACACTATGGACTGAAGACAACGGTGAAGAAGATGTTGGACGCCGACTACTGGTGGCCGACCATGTACAGAGACACTTTTCAGGAGATCAGAAGATGTGATGCGTGCCATAGGGTGGGAAGACCAACAGCTACTACTAGGTGGTCTCTTACTCCCATTTTACCTCTCGCTCTTTTTGAAAAGTGAGAATTGACTTTGTTGGACCAATCGCCTTGGTAGCTAGAAGGACACGAGCACGATACATCTTGATAGCTACAGATTACGCCACGAAGATGATATAGAGCGAAGCCACAAGGAAGAACTACGCTGCAGTGGTGACCAGGTTTCTTTGACACAACATCATCACTTGATACGGATGCCCGCTGGAACTAGTATCAGATAGAGGTACTCATTTTCTAAATGAGACTAGACCCAGTACTTCAAGATCAACCATCGGAAGATGACACCGTACAACCCAAAAGCTAACGGATTGACAAAGAAGTAGAATGGTCTTCTTTGTAATATTTTGAATAAGGTAACTGTTAACCACGCATATGATTGGGACACGAAGCTGTCATTTGTGTTGTGGGCTTTTAGGATTTCACCTAAGGTCAACACCCAGAAGACACCTTTCTACCTAACTTATGAGATGACACCATTGTTCTCATTGAGTTAGAGGTCCTTACTTACAGATTAGCTGTTACCGAACGCATGGAAGAAGAGAAAAGCCAAGAACAGAGTCTTCTGAACTTTGTGGAGTTCGAAGAAGACAAGAACGTAGCTCTGGAGAAGACTTACGAGGTATAAGCACAACGCAAGGTTAACTATGATAGCAAGTTGAAGAAGGTGACTGTCGCGGATGGAGACTTGGTTCTTCTATATGACAACAGGCATCTGAAATTCCCTGGGAAGCTTCATCTTTGCTGGATGGGTCCTTACCGAGTCTTGGAGGTCTTCAACAATGGCTCCTTATAGTTGGAAGAGCTAGATGGAACCTTGATGACCACTCGCATTAATGGGTGGCGTGTCAAGAAATATTAGGTGTAAACAAAAGCGTTGATGTTTGCGGAGACGTAAACATGTGAGGGTGGACGTATTTTGCGCACCTACCGCCTTGTTGCGTCAGCGGAAGCTCTTGCTCAGTAGGTCGCGAACTCTACACCGCTAATCTGCAAACACAATCACAAGTTAGCGTCCATGCACCACTTACCTTATCTCAGTTTGGTCCGGACCGGAGCCGGACCGTCTCCCTAATCATCAAGCTCAGCAGTTCCTAAGTCCCGACCTAGACCCGCCTAGGTCGGTCGCAAACATGAGCAAGTCACAAGATGACTTGGGGCGGACTTCTCATAAAGTCCAGGGTCCTAAACGGTGTCTCCAGCACACCTAGCGGTCCAACCGCCCGTGATGTCGTCTGGGTCTAGGCTCTCGAACGGTGGTCTAACCCGCCGTCTCGTTCCCTAGTCTTGCCCTAGCCCTTACAGCGTTCCTAAGTCCAGACGTCCAAGTCTGGACGAGAACGTGTCTTGGAACCGGCCCGGCCATCACCTCATGCCCCCAGAGTCCGCCCGCCGAACCCTGGGGTCGGGTGACTCGTCTTGGTCCACCCAGGCATCGAGCCCCCCTCATATATACTTCTGGGGATCGGCGGCCCTGCCCTCCTCTTTGGTCTCTGAAAATTATACCACAACCCGATCCTGGTTTGGTCATAACTTCCAGCTCGGAGGTCAGATTGAGGAGCGTTATATATCACTGGAAAGCTCTCGATGAGACCTTTACAATGATATCTCATACGCCTCGAGATCTTACGTAAAGCTCCGTCCACGACCAAAAACGTTCCTGCAGCTCCAACACTTAGTCATTTTTCAGAAATTTGTGGTCCCGACCCAGACTCGAATCCTGTGGTTCGGACCAGCGTCCGAACCATGATCTGTCTGCGTCTCGGACCCACGTCTCAGACTTATGTCTCAGACTCATGTTTCGGTCCGTTCTCAGACTCGCCCCCTTAGATCAACGTTTGTCCGAGGTCCTCTTGGGGTAGGCCCTTATGTCCTAACCCAAGGTTCCAACCTTGGTTCAGTGAGCCACTTAAGGTTCATCTGATCCCGACTTCCTGGCCAAGCCGTTAAGTCCTACTCGCAGCGTTCACAACCTAACGCAAGTCCACTAGGGTTTTGTTGTTCGCGTCTGCGCACGATCTTGAGAATGAGAGTCGCGACAGCGTATGTGGTGTCCACAATTTACAAGATTTACAATTTTTTAAATGTTTGAAGTTAATAACATGTCTATGTAATTGAAATAACTTGTTTACTTAAGATTATACCTTGCTTAGAGGAACGATTATCTTAAGGTCTTTTTGTAAGAAGAAGTCGACTTCTTTGGAAGATGAAAGACGGACATCTTCCGGAGAGACGTCTTCTCGGGTGTGTCTTCAGGAAGACGGAGGACAGAAGACGGAAGACGGGTATCTTTCATAAGACAGCGACCGCGACTGCATGGGCACCAACCACACACCACCTAGGCAAGGGGTAGGTGTACCTACCAGGTAGCCACCATGGTATTAGGTAGGTCAAGGAAGTCAAACCCCTACTCGCATAGAGAAGATACATGAAAAGGCGCATTAAAACATGAGATCAGTCGCCTGCTTCTCGCACTAAAGAACATTTGTATTTTGAGGAGTCGCTTGTAATCGGCGTATCGAATTGAGTTGTGGAAGCAAGGAGAGTGAAATTGGGAATATAAGATCGAATTGAGGCCAGAGAAGGAGCGAGATCGATTCTGTTAAGCTGGAAGTACAGTCGAGCTGAAGGAATCCCTACGGATTCAAGGAAGCAGACATTGAGGGTCGATTAGAGAGGTTCTGCAGGAAGAAGAAGGATCGATTGTAGCAGTCAAGGGGCGCAGTTCAAGATTGACGATAGGAGCAGGTTCGTGGGATCGCATTGGAGCTGAGATTGACGAGCGCAAGCGCACAGAAGACTGAAGGTGCACCAAAAGCAGCCAGAAGCTGTACTGAGGTTCTTCCCGTATTCTTTCTCCTTCCCACCGCTTCCCGCCTCTGAGTTGATGTCCCCGCGCTTCCTTGCTCGTTAGTAGGAAGCCCATCGATCGATTTTCTTATCTTGAACTTTCTTCTACAAAAAGTGGGCGCGGAAACGCTGTCTAATTTTCGACAACTATCTTCCCACTTCTTCCCAAGTTGGAATCGAGCTTCCTCACCTCTCATTCTTAAATTCGATCACCTGACTATCAATTTCTCTACCCTACCGCACCTTTGTTCCCTACCCTGAACATCTTCGAAAGATGCTTCTTAATATCTGAACATCTTCGGAAGACGACTGTGTTCAATTCGTATCAAGATAGGATTGGATTGGGTTTTGTGTTGAGAGAGACTTGGTACGAATCCTGAGTGACTTGGTGAGTGGATTGTTGTTTCGAGAAGCTAGAAGTTGAGAACCAGACCTGTGCCTCCTGATCTTCCGAGCTTCTCAAATCCACATCTTCCTAGAGAGACTAGAAGATTGGAAAAGTTGGCAGAATGCGCGAGAGGACGTGAGGGTCCTTTACGGAACTCTTCTATCCGACCCATAGCAACCTATTCCTTCTTTTTCCCGAACTTAGAAGAGAGTTATGAGAAGCCTTGCTGGTAAAAGCTGGAGAGAATGATCGAGGGTCATGTCTTCTCGTCATCCAGCAAGCTTCTTTGGAGTGTGTATGAGAGGTAAGGAGTCAGAAGAACAGAGTATGAATGTTTCGTGTCTGTTATGAGGTTAGATTGCGTGTCGGAAGTCGAAGACAGGTGAGATCAATGATGGGAAGATATAGCTCGGAAGACGAGAGCTACTTAGGAAGCACTATTAGAATCTCGGAAGTCGGAATAGCTATCTTCTAGAAGATTCGACTAGATTCGACTTCTGAGAGTGGAAGCTAGACTGTGAGGACTTGGGAGGGACTGAGCCTTCGGCTCACAGCAAGTACGTGTGGCTTAGTGTAACAGAGGCTCGAAGTATGTCGATGCATCCTCGAGGGTTGGTGTTGTCGGCAGTAGAGTTGGCAGAGGTCAAACTCTTCATCAAGGAGTTGGGTCTCGACTTCTTCCGGTGGGACTAGAACCTCGCGGATCAAGGTCTTCTGGAGGAGGTTTGGGCAGCACTGCCTCCTCGCAATCTTGTACTTGCGAAGGCATGAGTCGCTCGTGAAAGACCATCTTCCTGGACGACGGAGTGGTGGTGCATGATCTTTCACAGGCCAGAATCCGAGAACCGAAGGTACAAGCTCAAGAAGAAGATCTTACCTATGATCTCAGGGAAGTGACATGTGCCTGGAAGCATGACTTGCCTCTTCTTGGAAGATAGACAAGGGAGGAATGGGTGGAAAGTAGAAGCTTATTGAGAGCCGCGGAAGTTAGGATACAAAGTAGGATTTTGAGCAGACACATGCACACACATTTTACGGTGCACACATTACACACACATGTGAGAGACACATTTTACTGTACTGAGGATCACACATCTTTGTACAGTATACACATTACATCCAATGCTAGAGATATACGAATAGAATTGGATTACACAAGAGGGGTCTGCATTCTCGCTTCCAGCAGTGGATCGAATATGTAGATAGAGGTAATGGACAGCCTAGAGCAGGGAACGGCATCATTGTGCAGTCCAATTTCTAAGCTGGTGTGTCGAGGTGTAGGAGCATGAAGTAGAGGGAGTGAGCTTCCCAACACCAATGTACTTTTTTCTCGGAGAATTGATTTCATATTTGAGTGCAAAAGCTTTGTCTGTGTCTTCTGGGCAATGGGTTTTCTCGAATTCACACCCAATTGTGCATGAGAAGTCTTCTTCTTGAGTGACGATGATTGCTAAAAGCTGTGCAGAGTCGAAGCTTGTCTCATCCAATGGAGCACTTAAGATCCACGTACGGACAGTCCTATGGATGAACGATATCAAACGACAGAGTAGTCAGAGCAACGACAGAAGAAGAAAGAAGCCTTCTTCTCACAGCAAAAGACGACATCCTCGAGTAGAAGATTGTGTAACTGTAAGCGAATTTGTGATCTTCTTCCTCAAATTACTACAAGTAGAGGGATGGCTTGTTAGTCAAGACCGGACTAGAAGCCTGTCGGAGTCTTAATTTCTCATTTTCATCTTGTTTTCTCTTGTTTGGATTTTCTCTTCTTCCTCATCTTCTCTCATCTTCCCATCTTCCTATCTTCTTCTAGTGAGCTTATGAGACTTCTATTGAGCTTTCGTGAAGATGAATGTCGTTGTAGTGCTGCAAGAAGATCATTTTCGTATGTAGAAGCCTGGGAAGGCTACAGGGGCATACACCATGTGATTGATCTAACCTCGTTGGGAACTGGAAGAGCAATGTGTGATAGACATTGTTAATTTGACGTCTATGAGGCAGGAGCAGTCTTCTGGAGGTGCGAGAAGCCAGATTGAACCCCCAAAATCCAAGAATTGCTTCGAAAAGACCGTGATGAGAAGACTGGAAGTCGTGACCTGGAAGCAGAAAGCTTCTTCTCGAGATTCCTTGTAGATATTTGTGTGATATTTTAGGTGAAAGTTGTTTGTTTAGGTCGAGAGCACCTTCTGAAGGGTAGAGAAGCCGTGTGGTTTTGTGAGAAGACGGGATTTCTAGATAAAACCCGTGTGTTTTTGTGTTTGAACAGATCTTGGAAGTTAGAGCAGCGATACTTGTGCAAATCTTCTGTGGGAACGATATCTTTAATGCTAAATGGGCTAAAGGAGAAATCTTGAGACACTACATACATGTCACAACTCTAACATGTCGCTTCATCCGACAGAGTTTCTCAACTTTTGAGATTCATCTGTCATCATCGATCAAGAAGATAATTTCAGATAGTCAACTGCAAGCGACTGATGTATCAAAAAATATTCCACCGGATGTTCCACAAGAGGAGCATTAAATTGATCGAGAAGATGATGACATGGAAGTAGAGCTTATTAACTCCCAAGAGTTCTACTCTCATCGCCGTCTACTCCCAAACAAATACACATTCTTCATCAACACATTTATATGGACCCTTTTTCATGGACAGATCCCAGACAAGCATCATCATTTTCATCGTCTCCTTACGAGTACTTGGCCGCCTGAGTCAGACATCAACTCCTATTTCTCAATATCACGTACTAGGAGCTGATAGTCGTACACCAAAACTAGCATTTGGATCACACGCGACCTTTTGGAGCTTCACCTCATTGTCGAGCCGAACTGAGTGTTCGAATCGATCACAAAAATATTACGGCAACTTGATAAATGTCACAAGAATCAAAATGCAAGAAAAAGACGTGGGAGCACCTTGCTTCATCGGGGTTCACAATGTCACAACACTTTGCAAGTTCTGGTTCTGGACTTGTCTTGTCTACAAGATATAGCTATCACTTTGTGTAAGATAACCTTCTATATTTCCCCATTGTTATTCTCATCAAGAGAGGAACTAATCTCGATCAAGAAGAAGTAGATATTGTCACTACTGCCGAGTTTGTCTTGGTCCATTGACCATCAGCACCAACTCTGCGACCTAGACTAGAGATAACGATGCCTGCTTTATATGAGAAATGAATCGATCTCGAAACATAACCAGTGTGCATGAAAGACAAAATTGATCCCTACTTTCAATACACTGCATGTAAAGGCAGAGGTGTTCGATAGAAATCGCAGTCTTCTAAAGAAGCCCATTAGTGAATATAATTAGTTGTCTCCTCTTCAATGCGACATCCGTTGAATGAGCACATTCACAGCAGTAATGCAGCTAGAGAACTCTTCAAAATCGTCACTCACGAGCACGACAGATTGGGTCTAAAGTAGTATAGATCTGCTATTTTCTGTCATGTTCATGTCCGGATTTGTTTAGAAGATAGACAAGCTCTTTCTACGCGTGTAAACACATCTATTAGGTTTATATCAATATGTTTCTCCTTCAAGTGGAGAATTGCAGCATAATCCACCAGCCGATATTAATTAAATAGTGAAATTGAGAAGCTTCTCGAAACTGAGCACATGCCACAAGACGTATAGAACACTAACATCTGATAGACGTTGCAACATACTGCAATACAGTTGCAGTACTGCTATTGCCTTAATATCTATAATTATCAAATTTTATATCTATCTCCTTTAAAGTTATCGAGTCCAATATCTATCTTTTGATTTTTACTTATCATCATATTGCTAATACATGATAACATCCTCGTGTGACTTTGAACTATAATCCTGTATAAAATATTTAATAATTCCACTAAATTTTGTATTATTGTTATGTTTATTGTCAGCCCCTTCAACTGAAATTTGAACCCATTACGTACGGTGGAAAATGATTCTCCAAACATGTATCAAGAGGACAAATTCTATCGAGGAGTTTGCATTTGCAAGACCTGACTAGAGGCTTAAATATGTGTAGTGTGAATGAGTATCCGTCTGCGCTACTGAGTATATCATCTAGCTTCAATTCTTAAATACTGATAACGCGTTGTGTGTAGTTGAAGTTTGCTAAGTTCAAACAAGATTGTGACAGATTTCAATAATTAAAACTATTTACGATAACTGTAAATCTGACGACTTTACTGATCATATTAGTTGCTTCGTTGGAAAACTCCTGACAAACCGTTGTGCTCACTAGGTCGTTCAAGCAAATTCCAACTCTCACTCGTCTCCTCACTGATAATTTATCTTGATGTATCTCTGGGTTTAACTTATATTAGATTGCAAGTACCAACAGTTCGGACCACCAATTAGGACAGACCTCGTACTCTTAGTATTCGTATGTCGTTGACCTCCTCCTGAAGTAGCTAACTTCACACCCTCTTAAATAAGGAAGTTCACTGCAAAGAAAAAGCTACTATATAGAGGTTTGACCGCGTGATGAAACAAAGAAGATCATTAGGGAAGTGCGGGGAAGGGCTGGAGTGGAGGGTGATAAAGAAGAAAATGGAAGTTTGGACCGCTAATTGTGCCAAGCCCCCTGATCAACGTATGCCAACACTGTTGTGAGTATCTATCCTGTGTTGCAGATATACAAGATACTCAACGAAGGGAACAACTATGGAAAAAATTGTTTTTGGCTCGAATTATATTCAAGCTGACTTTCATTACCTCGATGGACACATGACAGCCACTTCGAGAATCTACGAGAAGAACGGCTCTTGTCGCTTCCTTCATGTACGTTCCCTGATACACTCGGCTTACATTTCAATCTTTAATCTGAAAGAAGAAACTCTGTTCTAAGAAAAGCACAAGTTAAGGTTTCACACGCACTCGGAGGTCCTTCTGGGAAGAATACTGAACACAAGAAACTTGGTTTAAAAGGAAAAGGAAAACTTTTATCACACAAAGGGCAATGCTTGTTCAACTGGAAATGATTTTGCTTCTGGATATAACTAGTTTGCATACTTATATGTACGAATATATATTCACCCAGAAGTTTCGACAGTGTGATAATTGATATTAAGAGAGATGGTATTAGGATAACACAAACAACTGTAGGAGGTGATATGCGGGACAGCTAGAATGCAGTCGGGAGTGAGCAGAATTCGATACCTGGTTATTGACAAGTATTCCACTGCCAGCGGGGCTATGGTTAGAGGTAGAAGTTCTTACAAGTAGCTGTGGTGCCGAAACTATTTGCGTTTCTAAAATTTGCACATTACACAAGTAAGATTTCTCTCGGGTTTTAGAGAGGAAAGTTCCACCGCGTGAATTGCTATATATCGTGAGTGATCGATGCGCAAACTTGTCATCATAATTTCACAATGAATTTCACAATAACAGTTAACACATGTGAACTGATATGGATTAGGTATTTCTTGAAATACCAACCCCCAAAATGATAGCGATACCGGATACACAAAGGGTCAGACCAACTATTAAAATATCATGTCCGGAAGACCCAAAAAGGCGTTTTGCATCATCTGTGAGATGTAGTCCAATTAATTTTGATCCTCAAGGTGGGCAAATAGTTTGTACACTGGAAACTGTCACATTAGTTTGGGATGTCGCCCTTGTTACGTGAGTGAACGCAGTACAACGTTGCGGCTTGATGCCATGGCAAGACATCTTGCCATGGCAAGACAGCAGGACAAGGGAAGTCTCCTGAACAGTGAAAATACTTTCGAAGTCAAGCATAGTGTAGGGTAGAAAAAATAATTTCTTATGATATTTCTTTTTTTATTAAAACCAAACTAATGCTGAATTCCGACACGGAGAGTACAAAGCCTCCTGAAGTATTAATGAGAGAAAAAATACTTCGGTTGGAGTAGGCATGATACCTGTCGTGCAGGGACACATTGTTATCTACAACAAGTTGAAACCAATATATTCACCATGACAACCAAGACACGTTATACACTCGCATGCAGTAACATCACAAATAATAACACACAAAAGTTGTGAATCAGTTACATAACGCAGTCAAACGCACCCTGGGCTACATATCATCCCCACGGCCTTGTACAGGCAGCAGGGGGGACGTAGCTTCTGGAAAGAAACCCACATATGATGTGACATCACTGTTCACAACAAACAAGCTATACTTACCATGACAAATAATACACTTGCGCTGAAACAACAGGAAATCTCAACTGTGCCTTAGCTAGTGGTCAGTTCCCATCTAACTCTCCATCTATCCAGTTTAGGACACTTAGCGAGGTAACCAAGAGTCAATCTCACACTCAGTTAGGGCAATGAGTGTGAGCTAAAGTTTGTCTTCATCCAACCAACATATGTATATAATAACAACCTGTTGTTATTTTCGAACGTAAGATCTAGACTTAATAACCTCGTTGAATGTAACTGATACAAGCCAAATTTAGGGATATAAGTTAATGGTATCTAATATAATTGTACTCCGCTTCCCTTTTTGATACTAAGATTAAGAAGATGATGCGGTGTAAGCAGGAAGTATGACGCTACACTTGAATCCGTAGTGTGGGAGGAGCTCATGGTAGTTATAACCATTGCTATAATGCTAAGAAGGAAATAAGTTTAGAATACTCATGCTTTCTCTCATTAGCGCTTGTGAGTTGCATATATAATCATTCTTTGAGAAATTAGAGAGTGATATGTGTGACTCTTTATCAAGATGAAAGTTAGAGGAGGTATAGTGCGAAAGAAATCCATAGAGGCTTGAAAGAATTATGCATACAGTAATCAATCTGCTACTTTTACCTGTAAATATAGTGTTGGGTAGATGTTGCACTAGCATGTCCAACCTCTAATCGAAGATGTTTAGACATGCTTTCTTGCAAAACATGACCACAGCAATAGCAATAAGTGCAACTATCTTGGAGTTGTCAAGTTCAACTTCGTCTCCAAATCACGTATGTGGATGCGAAGTCTATACTTGTTCTTCAGATTTTGTCTGAAACAATGCATCTTTCTCAATTGCCAACTTCTTAACTTAATCTGGAGTTTCTGTTAACTTTGTCATCAGTTGATGTTTCTCCTCTAACCAACCATTGCGTCCAAAATATATTGAGTTCATCAACCTCATTAACGTCAGCGGTACCTTCACTTTGTCTTCGTATGTCTACCTCTACATATCCAATTCTGCAAGAATTGATCAAGTGATATCACTCAAGAACTCCAAAGTGTGCTCTAATATCTAGAACCTCTTGCTAATACTTTGTACATCATGGACCGAAGTCATTCTTTCATCTCGTTGCTGCAAAGTGCGAAGTCTGTCTGGATGAAGTTCTGCTCCTTCCCTTTCTTCCTAAAGTTCAGTACCTCCTGAGTTGACCCTCTGAAGTACGAAGTCTTCTTGTTGAATCCTTTCTTCTTGATGTTGACTTCGTCTTGGTCTAACTTCACCTACTATCTCTACCGACGAAGTCTTCACAAGTACCGAATGTTCTTCATGATCCTCTTGTTCTTCAGGTTCTTCATCTGAAGCATTGATCACCAACCTATTCTCCTTCTTCTTCCTCCTCGAAATAATCATTCCTCATGTACCATCTTCGACTCTTCGTCTCTTCGCTTGCGTACTTGGTCCTACAGAAATAACGAGTGTAGTCACATTTTCCCTTTTTGGTGTTGGCTCCAAATCCAGCACTTCGTCATCCAATGTCTTTGGTCCATACAAATTCTCTTCGGTCGGTGTTAATAGATGCATACATTGATAGAAAATTGTGACAAAGACTGCGAAGTACATTGATCCTCTGTCATCAAAGATGTTGTACCACTTTTATATATGTAAGTGGAAGATCTTCGCCTAGTATGTCTTCCGTCCTGCTAGTATCAACTCGATGAAGTGAACCTGCCAATTCATCAGATACGAAGTCCTATAAGACTTGAAAATAATGTTCAAGGTTCTAGTTATCGCTCCTCAGTGTGGATCCCTGTAACAAGACACCTTGAAGCTATTCGTCTCAACTGGCATCTCCGTGAACAACTCTGTATACTTTGTCATTTCGTCTGAAGTCGATCTGGTGGTATTGTCATACATAAGGTCACCCTCCTTGCATGCTTTGTCGATCCCAAGGACAAAGCTCCAGTTCTCCAAAGTCCAGTTCTGCGGTCTTTCTCGTGGTCTTGACGTAGAATAGTCTCTACATATCAAGACAGACTTCTTCTTTCGTGTTGTTGTTAGACATGAAAAACCTCAGTATGTCCTAAGCTAAGCCTCTATTTCGTGGCAAGAGGATGTAATGGACAATATGTTGTAGGCATTAGGAGTTTTTATATTTTCATAGTTTTCTAGTTGTGCCAAGCGTATAATGAGTGCTCCGCTGAGAATTAAACACCTCGGTGATTAGTTTTGAACCAAGGTTTATGTTTCTCATTAAGAAACTGTGTTTAGTTATAAAAAAATTGATTCGACATGCACATTGTTCGATGGTTCGAGCTTGATGGTTGATGGTTGCATTGTTCGATGGTTACTGTATGGTGATTTTAGGTTGAAGAAATTATATGGGTCTATAACATTAGGGTTAGATTTTTGGTAGGATTCTTCCTGTGAATTGATATCAATGAGAGGGTTAGTTAGAAGAGAGCGGTTTTCTAAAGAGTCTTTGTGCTTTTGTGGTGCACGATATCCAATGAGATATCAGATTTTGATATCTTAATTAGGATTAGGGTTCTTGCTGTTTCACCTGATTTGACTGTCAAGGGGCTGAATGTTATCTGGAGTGATTGTATCTCTTGAGAATGGTCTCTCTATTCGGTGTAAGTCTTTCTATGTTTTTTTGTTGCTCGTTGAGGGTGCAACTTGTGAGAGTCGATTTACATTTCTAAGAGTGTAAAGAGTTCGGGTGTTATTTCTTATCAACAGTGATCGGTTTAGCAAAACTTTTATGTAGAATTGCTTCAGCAATGATGAGTTTGATTCGTAGGACTCGATCGAGCTTCAGCATGATTTTGTGCAAGATAAGGTTCTCTATCATCCACAAGACTGTCTACATGTACACATGAATTACGTTCATGCCCAAGATGTACATGTCATACATCGACAAATGTGCTATTCGCTCTAGACTAGAATCTACTTCAGATCGAAACAAATACCCATGACTCAAACTATCTACCTCACTGAAGAATTTTGACAAGTGGTGATGTTAAGAGTATTGGGATGAGTTCAGAATAAAGAGAGTAATTACTTGTTCGAGATCTCGGAGTTCCATGTGTGTATTATGTTTACGTGTTCGATGCATTTATGTCCTTGTATGTATAAGTAAGAGAGAGAGAGAGAGAGAGAGAGAGAGAGAGAGAGAGAGAGAGAGAGAGAGGTTGATGCAGCAGATCAGAGACAAGAATTAGATCAAGCATATCTGATGGAGAATCGAACTGACGTAGCAGGGGAGTGTTTTTGTTGTGCATCTCTTATTTATCTACATACAGATAGAATATAGATATCAGACATATATATTCCAAATGGATAACGAGCATATATATTCAGTAGCTTCACAACACGATAGAGCATTCTTCCAGGTAGAGATATCAGATCATGATATCTATCTTTTGCGATAAGATACACCTGAAATATTTGCTGGTATAGGTATCGAGGGGCCTATATCGAGAGGCCTATATCTCCATCAGACTAGAGGTCCGTAAGAACGTACGGACCTCTAGTCTGATGGAGATATCGATGTTGAATATCTTTAATTTCATCATCTCTACATTTGGATCACAATCATTTGTTATAAGACATACAGAAATGAGTTAGATATGCTTTAAGAGAAAGTTCTTGCGGTTTGTCTAGACCTGAGTGTAGTCTGGAGGAATATCTGATTTATTGGTGTCGGGATATCAAACATAGACCACTATGCTTGAGCACTGAGATAAGATTCATCTTCGGGGCAAAACAAGATGGATATTATACTTTGATATTTATGTGATAATTTAGTGATTGTTAAACTCATTTGATGATCGACGAGAGGTTTATATGACTATAAATAGAATTGGAGTGAAGGTCTCATCTGCCAAGAATTACTTGCATTGAAGTGCGTCAATAATCTTCGAGTATTATCAAAGTCATTGATCTCCACTTTGTGGTTGTTAAGGATGCGTTATGAGCAGCAAGACAGTAGAAATCGTGTTTACTCATTGCGGTCTTGCATAGTTGTTTGGCAAGAGCTTGATCAAGTGCAATCTTTTGATGGAAGAGTCTGTGGGAGGTTGAAATGTCCAAAAATGGTTACATAGAGTAAACTATGCTACATAATCAAAGTCGACACATTTCTTACGCAAGTCATTCAGATGACTTGCGTCGGGAGGGTTTGATTATTGGTCAGCAAACCGAGACAAAAATTGCTGCAATCGATAGTGTTTCATGTCAAAAAAATACTTGCAAATCTATAACATCAAGAGAAAAGTTAGTACCGTTGGACTCCTCATAGAAGATGTCCATAATGATGATGTGCAGTATGTGCAACCAGATAGAAAAGACGAAGTTGTGATTGACATGAACACGCAAGCTGCGATGGTTCAGCCTATTGAGACGAGAGTTTGTTAGATGTAGCTGGAACCAGAATATTTGATACTGCAGTCATGTAAAAAGATGCCCTCGAGGAGTTCCTTTGATGAAGTAGTGATTATTGTAAATACCCTTGGCGGATGTACAAAACTCTAGTTGCAATAAAACTGTTGTATACGCGTGGAAGATGTTAGAGATCAATACCTTAGTATGAATACCTTGATATACAGATATTGATTTTCAATATCTATATATTGCATAATAAAAAGGAATTTAATCCTAGACCTTCCTGATATCAGGAAATTTATCCGATATTGTTACATAGGAGGGCTCATTAAATTCCGTTAAATCTCTCCCGTTTTGTCTGAACTATTTGAGTAATAAACGCGCTTAGCTTAGATATATTTGTCTTGTATGGTTTATTTAGCACTCGTTTAGTCTTGTCTTGTATCTATGCAACCAGCTATATAGCCCATGTTGTAGTTTCAGCAGGTTCAGAATACGTCAGACACATCTTCACAAGAGATGCTGATAATAAGATGTGACACCCTCTCATTTTATACCACAATATGAAATATAACTCTACATATTTAAGAATATGAAATAAATTGTAATATTTTGGATCAAAGAACAGCAGGTAACCAACTTGACGAATCCTGTTATTACCATACCACAACCCAACATCATAAACCTCTAATATGGGTCTCAAACATCGAACGTAATATAGAGATACATGTTGGAGACCCCTAATATACAGATGACCCTCTTTACTACCACATATCCACGGCATACATGATAGGATACGCATAGCTCACATATTCACACTATTTATGGCTCAGCATCCCAATAACCTTATCTTGATTTGTCGAAATTCTAGGTTGATCCTTTCCAGCCTGCTTTGGAAGACTTTGAGAGAGTGGATGAGTTCTTGAAGCTCATTGCAGCCGAGCGAGATACTATGCAAAAAGTTCGTGATGCTGAGGTTGAAGTTCATGCCATACTTCAACAACGGGCACTTGAAGAGCAAAATGTTATCCTTCTCAATCCTTACACCGACATCGCGATGTACAGCGATCAAGAAATTGAAGAGCACAAGGACGTTACGAAGGTTCCTATACACTATTCCTCATATATATAATCAGTTCTTTTTCTTTTTCTCTTTTGTTTTCCCTTCCAAATTTGCGCGCGATGCAAGTCTGCGGAAAAAATATTATTTACCAAAAAGTGGGAAAAGAATGCGTCTCGCTAGATAAATATATTCATTTGTTACAGAAACGGAAGCGGAAGAGACTCTGTAGAATATCAGTGAACATCGTGTAAACTCCATGATGCTCAGGGTAATGTTTTATCAATCTGCACTGAACTGCCCCCTATCCCAAAGACGAAAAGTTGAAGGATATCCCCTTATTTTATCCGTTGTTTGCGGACGCTAAACTGACGAGAATATGCATGCAACATTAACTTCTTGCCGAGATAAGGAAAAAAATAAGCAGCTATGTAGTCCAAAAATCAAAAACTATTGGGGAGTCTGAAATGCTGACTGACCCAACCCTAAACTCTAGTAAACTGCTTAAAAATTATATTACCATAAGGATTGATTTAGTACACATGAGAGAAGTGTGCTGCACTAATGTTCTCACAACAGAAAAGAGAAGTTATACTAAATGTTCATTAGTTTTAGTTTGCTAAATTTAATTATTAAATTAAACTTTTTAAAGTCAACCATCTATAAATAAATAGGATTATCTTTGCTACACTTGGCACCGAGGATCATAGACCTATAAGTGAAGGATGTAAAGTGCTCACCTTTCTTGCATACAGAAAGTAACCATAGAAAAGTATTCATTTTTTACTTATTAATTTATTCCCTAACCTTTCCAAGAGGAGGAGTTTGATCAGAAATTGGTCATGCATTAAAAACCTCCTTTATCTTAACTTGGAGAAGATGAAAGATGCTTATCCCAAACCGTTTTAGCTCTCAAACACGCGTGTAGAGCATTGCAGAAAAAGTAGTGGAATGGGTGGACGAGGAACAACCATGAAAATGTTGCATAGGCATCGACTAACAAGAAGACACAAAAAGGTGGATTTTACTAGGATGCCCCGGGAAAGAGTTGATATTATATGGACCCCGAGCCAAAAACACCCCATACTAAACGGTTTGGGATAAGCATGCGTTATCACATTCTCCAATTCAGATAGAAGAGGTTTTAATGCATGCTCAATTTCTGACCAATCTTTTTTCTTGGAAGAGTTAGTTCACAAATTAATAAGTAAAAAAGCAATTATTTTCATTCTCCTATAGCTAATGTTTTAATACAAACAAGGTGAGCACTTCACATCCTCCATTTATAGGTTTTATGATCTCGGAGCCAAGTGTAGCAAAGGTAATCCTATTTATTTATAAATTTTCAGAAAATTTAATTTAACAACTTGAATTTTGTAACCTAAAATCAATGAGCATTTTTAATTGCAGTTTCGATTCTCTCCTGTGAGAACATTGGTGCATGTGGTAACCCACATTGTATCGAAACTGACCTCTAAACAAATATTCTAGAGGCATCACATACTTTTGACCACCAGGTCCGACCAACTTTTTATTTTGATTTTTAATTTAATCGTTTCAAATGTATCAGTTTAGAATTTACATCACCAGGTTACTACGAATATACAAGTGAGCAAAACTTGGAGTTCCCGAATGTAGTGAAGGGCAAACAGCCACCAGCAGCGGAATTCTTAATTGGGGCTTTAATAAGGGTTAATGACTTATTTGCACCTAGATCCACCAACCCGGAATAAATCCACGAAGGAAGTAAAGTGGAGGGTATACTTACTTTATGCCAAGAGCGGAGTGTCCTTTATCCCGTAAAAGAGAAAACATGCTACTAAAACCAGCAGGTGGGCGATTGCAGGGGAGCAAAGAGGTTACCATGTCCTTAGCTACCCAGTCCAAATGTCCAAGGTGGAGTCCGCCTATCCCTCTGTTAGGTAGCAATGTGTCACCACAAGGCTCGAGGTGGACCTACCTCAAGCAGCCAGGATTTTTGAAACACCTGCAACAGGAGTGGGAAGACAGCGGCTCTAAACCCTAAACTCCTCGCATTCTTGGTAAGACCACTCGATTTCTCAAGTATCTTTGGTTTAGCAAGGTGGGTGATCTCATCGTAGGACCACTTCGGACGATTCAGTTTCTAGGTCGGAAACGTGAGGATGATAGGAGCCACGATACGAAGAATTCTTCTGGGCCGAAGGATCACTGTGTTAGGGGTTCTTTGGGAGAAACACGAAGGATAAGGTCGCGGTCTGGAGTACTCCACTACGAAGTGAATTGAGAAGAATTTCTACCTCGTGAAACATCACTTCTGTTGTTTGAATTAGCAAGTTAGGATCATTCCTTTGGGTTCAGTAGGTGGCAGGAGCCGGAGCTCGCAGGATGTGCCCACGGATGAAACTTTTGCGGAAGATCAGGGTTCAACCGAGGGTCGCGCCACGCTATGGGAATAAGGAGTTACTAGTTCTATGGATGGCAATTCTCTAACGAGACAAGGTGGAGCGCATTCTAGAAATCGTCCCAATCGATAGCAATTGGTATGATAAGGTGACTGTCAATTCAACTCATCACTATAACTATTGCGAGGGGAGGAGCAGTCATGGATGCCCCGCTTAGTGTCTCATAAGATTTTTTCAGCAGTAGAAGGATGGAGTCGCTTCGGGTTGATTCTTTGTGAGGCATCTAAGGGCCTACCCTAGAGGTCCATCTTTGAAAGAACTCGGGATGCTCGGTATCTGCGTGGCGTAGCAGTTGACAATCAAAGGGATAATCTGGAAACGCTGACAGCGTAGGCAAGTGGGAGGCATTTTCTTGGATAATTAAGGAAAGAAGCAATTAGTTAGAGCTCGGACGGCTTCCGAGAATGAAACGTTGAGAAGTAAACCGTTTGATGCATGGGAGAGTAACGTGAGTAACGTGTCGAGCTTCAACTCTTTTTTTTGACATCCATCTCTTACGACCAAAGGTACTTCAGTGCCATCTAGTTAGGATTCAAGTGTTCTTCTCTGTATACCAGGGCGGTCTCTGTGAAGATCAGAATTCATCAGTTGGCGACATAGGGGGAGAGTTACTGCATTTATTTTCATTGGATGCTCAAACTCCCTAGTATCCCTTCACATATAAGTGCAGTTGGGAGCTCGAGCAAGGTGGACACAGGGCTTGGGTGGAGTACATGTTATCCACTGATCTTTTGGTGAAACCTATGGATTCCAAGCGATGTAAATGAAGTAGAGTTCAGTCTGTGCCTTTACGACTCTGCCTGTCGAGAAGACGCCGAGTGAGTGTCTGTTCTGAAACCTCAGTTTTATTGCAGCAGCTTCATGCGGAGGTTCTATTAGTTAGCAACTATTGTTATGGATGATTAGTACTCCATATGGCTTACATTATAGTTGGAAGACGATGATTTGCCTTTCTTGATAGGCTAGGCTTTACGTGCTCTTCATGGATCAGTCTCGTATATAGTCTCAGTATGGTTGCGTTCTAGAAGGTTAGATTATAGCAGAACGTACAATCTCCTGAGAACTTTATAGAAAGTTCATACTTGTTCTATTAGATGAAAATTCGTTTGTTTACGTATATCCGAGACACCCTCTCAACGGCTCATCGCGCATGGGATGTTGTGTTGTCGTTGATATATTAGTTATATCTTTGTATCGTCTTGGTTGTTGAGCTTGACGTTGTGCTTTCACCATCATTATAGTAAGACTCTACACACACTAGATTTTAGTTAGAAGTTGTGACGTCTTGCGTGTGTTTGGATAGAATGTCGTTTTATATTTTTAGAAGTTCAGATATCAATTAGTGGTTTTGGCACTTTATTAGTTCGAGGTCATATGTTGGTTCGTGAGTAACGTTCGTTCATCTCGATCGTGGTATTCTTTGGATGCTCGGATCCTCATTGGGCTTAAAATGTTATCTTTTGATCTTTATCTTGTGTGATATGGTGTGATTGTTTAGAGTCTTAGAATTAACTAGGAAAGACTGTTGAGAGTAGCCTTTTTCCATTTTAGTTCTCTCTTTAGTTTGCCTTGTTCACCTAAGTAATTTCGTTCAAGAGGCTTTTTGATGTAAAATCATTTACTCAATTATGTTCATGATGTTTTTGGATACATTTTGTACTTGTGTTTGTTTATAATGTCCTCATGAGTTTTAGCGTCCTCATGAATTTTAGCAAATTAAGAGTAAAGTGATGATAATTTTAATCATGTGTTATGAGTTTGTTGGGTAGAGATAATTTGCTAGATTATCTATTGTTTATTAAAGTAATTTTAAAATTAACACTTTGGACGTGATGTCGTGGAACTCTATATCTCTCGATTTTCATAAGGATAGTCTTATCCAAAAGGAACAAGTCAATCTAGAAAGAAAGCAAGAGAAAATCAGCAATGTATCTAGTTTGTAGTTCGGACTATCACAGATTGAAGGTCATCAATTATTTACACCAACACAGCAACAGAAGTTCCAAGTAGTCGTGCTTGAGTATTTTTTTATCACATAAATGAATTATGTTATCAATATATAAAGATAATACTCTATGCATCGATTAGTTGGATATAATGACCGTTGAAGTATGTAGTCATGAGTTTGGACAAATTAGTGAATGTACTATAAAGATCGAGAAGAAATGAGTTGTAAAGCTATCTGAGTGTTTTCTAACATTCAAAACAAATAAAAAACTCATCGTAAGAGATTGACGGATTACAATAAATCATCATATTTTTGATTATCAAAAGAGAAATCTTCACTATTGAAGTGCATCTGATGGTCTTAGTTGTTGTTAGGTCAAGTTGTAATTTGGAAGTAAGAAACATGAGAAAAAACATGAGATTTTCTTGGTTGTTGAACTTGACGTTGTGCTTTCAGCATCATTGTAATAAGATTCTACACACTAGATTTTATCAGTAGATATGACATCGTCTTATTTGTGTTAGTTAAAAGTTGTGACGTCTTGTGTGTGTTTGGATAATATGTCGTCTTATTTTTTTTAGAAGTTCAGATATCAGTTAGTGGTTTTGACATCTTATTAGTTCGAGGTCATACGTTGGTTCGTGAGTAACATCCGTTCATCTCGATCGTGATATTCTTTGGATGCTCGGATTCTCATTGGGTTTAAAATGCTATCTTTTGATCTTTATCTTGTGTGGTTGATGTGTATTATTTAGAATCTTAGAGTTAACTAGGAAAGACTGTTGAGAGTAGCCCTTTTCCCTTTTAGTCTCTTTAGTTTTGCCTTGTCCACCTAAGTAATTTCGCTTAAGAGGCTTCTTAATGTAAAACCACTTATTCAATTATGTTCATAGTGTTCTTGGATACATCTTGTACTTGTACTTGGATTCAAACTATCAACACTTTATCCTTAGCAAGTTAAGGATAAAATGCTGATAGTTTTAGCCATGTGTTATGTATTTGCTGGGTAGAGATAATCTGCTAGATTATCTATTGTTTACTAGAGTAACTTCGAAACTAACACTTTGGGTGTGATGTCGTGTGGCTCTATATCTCTCGATCTTCAGAAGGATAATTATCCAAAAGGAGCAGGTCAATCTAGAAAGAAAGCACGAGAAAACCAGCAATGTATCTAAGTCTGTAGGTCGGACTATCACAGATGAGACAGTACAATGAAGGTCACCAACTATTTACACCAACACAAAAACAGAAGCTCCAAGTATTCGTGCTTGAGCTACTCTACCACGTAAATGAACTATCAATATATAAAGATAGTACTCTATGCATCGATTTGTTGGATATATTGGCCGTTGTAGTATGTAGTCATGAGTTTGGAGAAGTTAGTGAATGTACTATAAAGATCGAGAAGAAATGAGCTGTAAAGCTATCTGAGTGTATTCTAACGTTCAAAACAAATAGAAAACTCATCGTAGGAGGCTGACGGCCTACAGTAAGTCATCATATTTTTGGTTACCAAAAGAGAAACCCTCACTACTGAAGTGCATCTAGTGGTCATAGTTGTTGTTAGGTCAAGTTGTAGTTTGGAAATAAGAAAACACAATGTTATATTCTGTCAATCTAGTTGGAACAAAATGCCATACGTGAGATTTTCTAGATTTTTGTATGAAAATCCGAATGTAATTTAGAAACAATAAGTAAGTGAGTGAGACCTTAAGCAGATGAAATTAGGATCTTGAGACCTCGTAACAAGGACTTGATCAAAAGTTTGAGGCGTTTGGTCGTACATAAAATCTACATAAGTAGTCATTTTGGAGTCAGTTGGCTATTTAACATGGAAAACTTCTTAGTTAAACTGTAGTACAGAGCAAATCATCCCCAATTTTCTATGAGAATGATACTTTTTATGCTTAAATGATGTAAAAAGAAAACCTTATCCATTACAAATGTAACTAGTACGTATGTTTGGCACTGCTGCCGAGGATTGTGGAGCATAGCTTGCTTTTGATCTACAGAGAGCTTGAGAAAAAGACGATCGTTATTATCCCACGAGTTCAAAACAGAAGGGCTGAGCGGGCTGTTAGAAGGGGAGGAACACAAGCCGTTGCTATTGCAATCCATCCTCTAGAAGGACCTTCTATCTCTCGTATCTACTTTGTAGACAGAGTGGAGGAAGACTTCTCTCTAGAGAGAGAGTAACAGATTTGGAGCTGTTGAGATAGAGGTCTTGGAGCCTGATTTGATTAACTTCAGTGTATAAAAGTATCACACGTCAGTTTAACACCTCGACTAGGTTGATCGAGTGCGGAGTGGATAATCCCGGTAGGGCCGTTAGTGTCATTAGGACGAGTTCTTGGGATAGCCCACTAGGGGTATACTTCGCAAGTAGGGCTCGGAGTCTTTAGTTAGTAATGATCATTTTTTTGATCTCCACCCGAGCTATGACAAGGGAAAGCTGATCGTGGACGAGGCGGAGGAGCTCAAAGAGACCGTGGTGATCGAGCTGGAGGTAGAGGTCTAGCACCTAAGAGAGGATCAGCCGATCCACCGCTTGCTACGACGTCAGATGCGAGTATGGCTGCTCGGATGGAGCAGTTAGAGCAGAGGATAGCTAGTATGGCTATGGCTTAGGGGAGATCTAGTTCAAGAACAAAGACTTCTACGTCTTATGGAGGAAAAGAAGTTGACTTTGACTTCATGACTGATGTGGCACAAATTGAGACATCTGCAACAATGACTCGGAGTGTAATATGTACCTCTGAGTCACGAGGTGCGTCAGTGGAGTTGGATCCACAACGCGAGGAGGCTGGTAGACATGCCAGACTTCCTCAGTCGTTCACGCTATCAGAGGCTTTGAGGATCATAACTATGGTTCCTAAACGGTCTACTGATGGTGTAGTGGAGTTGGAGACATCGAAGAGTGTGGGTGATACGAATCAACCCTCGGCGTTTATGGATACAACGTCGAACCCGATGTTGTAGACGGCTATAGCAGTTTTGCGAGGCCTACTATTTCTAGCCACGGATATGAGAGCATTGAGAGTAAGCTTGGCTCCAATATTTCAATTGGCAACCACACTCTATGAGAGCAAAGATGTAGTTACCTCTAGTGCTGAGGTGGTTCAACGAGAGGTGATAGATGTGGTCATGGAGTTGAGGATTAGGACAACTATCAGTGGTACTTGGCAAGCAGCGACCGCCAGATTAGATGAGTTATCAGCTAGATCGGTGATTGACCGTGTTGATTTGACACCAAGTGTGGTGTTGTTGGACAACAGAAGTGATATCTTCTGTTTGGTGGCACCTTCAGGGAAGATATATCGATCCCAGAAAGTCTTGTTAGACTCTGGAGCCCAACCGTTGATGTTGGGAAAAGTGACATGCATTAGTTCGGGTTTGAAGAAGTATGAGATGAGCGATGTCTATTCTAGCTACAGACATCTCTAAGGGATCAAGAGATACAACTCTACACACGATACACGAGATGATGACGATGAGAGTTCGACCAGATCATCTCATGGATGGCTCCATGATAAGGACCAATGTCATCATTACGGCTGTAGAGTCTTATGATGATTGGTTGGAGGTGTTGTGTTATACCTTATGGGATTCGTGATCGACTATTGGATGAAGACAACATCTTACAGATCAGGTTGGCAATTCGATGAGAGATGAATGAGCTGTTTATCAGTGCGATTCAGTGCTAGAGGTGAGACAACAGAGCCTACACCAAGGACGATGACATCCGTTGAACAGTTCAGTTCGGTCATCACTTGGTCGGACAAGTTCTTAGAGGACAATGTTCATACAAAAGATACTTCGATCTTTGAGGAGGTGGGAGACATGCCCAGCATGACTACGGTAGTATCATATGCTTTGGATGTTCCACTCTAGAGTTCGAGTGCAGAGTTGCAGTAGTATGTTGATCGATTGGTGCAGCAAGCTTGGAGTGAAGCTTTTGAACCGTCAGTAGAAGAACAAATGGTTGTTCTTGCTACTAACCTTGTGATCTTATCATCGTTGGATACGACTCTCATTATGTGGCAGTATCCAGAAGAAGATGTATGTGTGTTGGAGCTGTTTGGAGAGATCAGCACAGGTTTGGCTGCGGTATTGCAAGTAAGCATACAAGTACAGCGATACTTGTATGTGAAGAGAGATGAGGTTGCGAGACGTATCTCATTGCGTCATGTGACACGTTTGATGTAAAGATATGTTGAATTGTTGTCCATATCAGCCGTTAGAGGATATCAAGCATTATCGTCAGATATTTCACTGTTGGGGGCATAAGATCTCACGTTTATTGATACCATTCACTTGGTGATAACCGAGTGATCATGTCAAGATCACACGCGTGCTGAAAGAGGTCAAGGTTTATACGACTCGTGATCTAGGATGTTTTGAGAGATGTTACGAATCTTATGACATCTCTAGATGCATCAAGTGGATTCTTCGACGTACATCTTGGAGAACGTTCTTTGTTGAGTGATGCTCGTACACAATGATGACGAGTGTGCACCATGTGCGATCTTGGACCGAACCGGTAGTGCTGTTGGATGTAGCGAGAGTGAGATCTCGTGCACATCATCCACGGTTGTGGTGGACGAACTTGTTATCGAGTGAAGTGCTCAAGTGCGCACACGATGCAGTGAGACGACTAGTGCACCTCGTAGTGGATGCAGGACGATGATCTCAAGTAGTGAGAGTCGTCGATAGATCACTTATGGCAGTGGTGAACTTAGTGAGATGACTCATGACAGCGTTGCACATTTTGGTGAGCTTTCTAGCGTCACATGCTTATAGAGATGGAGGACATGTGCTTGTGTGAGATGCTCATTTACAGCAGTTGGTAGAGCTCAATGTCGATGAGAGAGAACAAACGATGGATTTCTCTACGAGTATGACGACAGTAGTGTAGATGTCAAAGACTTCTAGTCGTCAAGTATTGAGTCAAGCAATGGACTTGAATAACTTGACGTGGATTGTTAGCCTTGGATTGGTTGAGCAGCGTTGGATGTGATCGACGGGTGTTACTGCTCGGACACTTCTGAGTTCTTTGTCTATCGAGTCGGTGGAAATAAAGATTGGGGGTGAGACGTGTGGAGTTCGTCATCTTTGGACATCATGGGATGTCGTAGGAGCGAGTGTGGAGCTTGCAGCTAGGACTGTAGGAGTTTTTCACACAGTGGAGGTGGAGGTTGTTGATGGTGAGCAGAAGGAAATTGCTCCAGACGTTGCAAGATAGTAATCAACGACTTCGTTTTCTATCTCTAGCATGATGACAGAGGATACTTGAGAGTCGGAGATTGGACCCAAGCTTACAAGAGAAGAGAGATGAAGAGTTCAGAGATTCTTGAAGAGCTACAGGAATTGTTTTACTTTCAGTATGAAGGATTTGGGTACCTTGAAGGAACCTAGTATACGGATTGACTTGACTAATGACACGTCAATCTTTCGATGTCCTTACAAATACAATGACATGTAGAGGTTTTGATCTAGAGTAGGACTCAAGACTTGATGGAGGTTGGGTTGGTGGAGATGTTGCATGGAGAGTATGCACCTGTCACAGTAATGTCAACAAAGAAGGATATGTATGACAACTACACGGATAGACGGATGGTGATGACTATCGTCTTATCAATCGATAGACGAAGTTTGATAAATATGTCATGTTGACACTTGAGGAGCTCTTTGATGCAGTGGGGCATGTGAAAGTCTTCAATACTTTGAATCTTCGAGCAGAGTATTATCAGTTGCCAGTGAAAGAATAAAATAAGTCCCAGACAACATTCTGAGGAATTGACTCTCACGACAAGGATTGTTTGTATCAATGGCGGTTCTTACCATTTGGGTTGAAGAACGCCCCTGTTGAGTTCCAAAGGGTGATGGATAGGATCCTAGTAGGATTGGATTTTGTCAAATGTTATATTGACGGCATCTTAGTCTATGGTGCTACAGTGGAAGAGCACGAGAGACACTTACAAGATGTGTTCGAGCGGTTGAGAGCTCATGAGTTGAAGTTACACCTTGAGAAGTGTAAGTTCCTCAAGGAGTTGATAGAGTATATGGGTCACACCATCTACCCAGGTGGGTTGGATGTTTAACAGACGAAGGTTGAGACTATTGCATGTATCTCACACTCCACAGACGTGAGTCGAGTTCGGACATTTGTTGGTTTGACGAACTTCTATCATCGATACATGAAAGAGTTTAGTGCAATACGAGCCATTGACCAAGCTGATGAAGGTGGACTAGAAGTGACAGTGGAGAGATGAGCAAGAACGAGCTTTTGTAGAGCTCAAGGATAAGCTGATGACATCTGCTCTCATCTTGAAGAGATCCGTTAGGGGGCGTCCTTTCCAACTGCACACTGATTGGAGTATGTTGAGACTTGGAGTAGTGCTGACTCATCATGATGATGAAGAAAAAGAGTTTGTGGTGGCGTATGCTAGTCGCTCCAACAATTTGACGGAGGCGAGGTACTATTCGTAAGAGAAGGAGTGTTTAGCTACAGTGTGGACTGTTGCACACTTTCGATGTTGTTTGTTTATGAACCCTTTCACTCTCATCATTGATTATCAGTCGCTCAAGTGGTTGATGGAGTCCGATAAACTTACAAGAAGCTTGCACGATGAGCTCTTTGTCATGTCAGTTTGGCACCTCGGCTAGGTTGACCGAGTGCAGAGTGACGAATCTCGATAGGATCTCTAGTGCTGTTAGGACGAGTTGGTGGGATAGCCCACTAGGGATATACTTCGCAAGTAAGGATTGGCGGTCTTTGTTTTCTCGAGTTGAGCCTTCAAACTCCTGGTTATGATGGATAGTTTTGGTGAGTGCAATCTGGATTCTCTACGAGCATAGAGTGGATTTGGCTCGACTCTAGTGATTTTTTAGTGATTGTGACATAGTGGAGTGAGTACATATCGTTTATCACTCAAAGAACTCGATTTGTGAGGTCTGATTGAGAAATACCACCGGATTTCAACCGGTGGTATCTCTGGAATTTGCAGATCGTTGGTATCTTTGATTTGTGGGTGTACGCGTGTGTGGAGTGGTTCTTTTTGGTTGTATGGTTGATCGCTGTGTGGATTAGTGGTGATTGGATATGTTCTTAATCAGATTTGTGTTGAGGTAGTGCGAAATCGCTGTTGAAATTTCTTGTGACAGATTTTTGTGATCAATTTGAGGTCGGCAGAAGTGCGTCAGTGGATGTCAAGTTGACATGGGTTGGAAATTTCTGGTGCTGAAGAGTGCAGTAGGTGCGTGTTGGGAAGACGATTCCAACGCACCAAAAATCGTTAGATTTGATGAAGGATCGAAAGAGTTACAAGCAAAAGAAGGTCGCAAGTGGTCTAAAAGATCACAAGTGATCCAGAATTCACATTATCGGAGACGTTGAGGACCACGTCTATGATTCTTAAATGGCTTACTGATGGTGCAGTGGAGTTAGAGACTTCGATGTCCAGGAATGGGGGTGATGTGAGATAATCCTCGACGTCTGTGGATGCGACAAAGAACTCGATGTTGGGGGTGGCTACAGTAATTTTGTAAGCCTCACTATTTTCAGTCATAGATATGAGGACATTGGGAGTAAGCTTGGCTCCAATGTTCCAGTTGACAGTCACGCTCAGTGAGAGCGAGGATGTAGTTATCTCTAGTGCTGAGGTGGTTCAGCGAGAGACAGTAGATGTGTCCATGGAGTCGAGGATCAAGACAGCTACCAGCGGTACTTGGCAAGCAACGACTTCCAAGTTAGATGAGTTATCAGTTACACCGGTGATTGACCGCGCTGGTTTGACACCAGGTGTGATGTTGTTGGATAACAGAAGTGATATCTTCTATTTGATGACATCTTCAGGGAAAGTGCATTGATCGCAGAAAGTCTTGTTAGACTTTAGAGCCCAGCCGTTGATGTTGAGGAAGGCGACGTGCATAGTTTAGGTTTGAGGAAGTCCGAGGTGGAGAGATGTCCATTCCAGCTACAGATATCTCTAGGAGGATCAGGAGGTATAGCTTTACACATGACATGCGAGATGCTGACGGTGAGAGTTTGACCAGATCACCCCACGGCTCCATGATGAAGGCCAAGGTCATCGTTACGGCCGCAAAGTCTTATGATGAGTTGGTTGGAGGTGGTTGTGTTATACCCTATGAGGTTCGTAATCGACTATTGGACAGTGACAACATTTTACAGACCAGGTTGACAGTCCGATGAGGATCGAATGAGCCGGTTACCAGTGCGGTTCAATGCTAGAGTTGGGACAACGGAGCCTACACCAAAGACAATGACATCTTTTGCAGAGTTCAGTTCGGTCATCAGTTGATCAAATGAATTATTAGAGGACAATGCTCATGCGGAGAATACTCTGGTCTTTGAGGAGATGAGAGACATGCCTAACATGACTACGGTAGTATCATCTATCTTGGATGTCCCACTCTGGAGTTCGAGTCGAAAGTTATAACAATATGTTGACCGATTGGTGCAGTAGGCTTGGAGTGAAACCTTTGTATCGTCTAAAGATGAACAAAGAGTTGTTCCTACTACTGGTCATGTGATCTTATCACCGTTGGATATGATTCTCATTGTGTGACAATATCTAGAGAAAGATGTATGTGTGCTGGAACTGTTTGGAGAGATCAGCATAGATTTGGTTGCGGTATTGCAAGCAAGCATACAAGTACAACAATACTTGTATATGAAGAGAAATGAGGTTTCATTGCGTCATGTGACACATTTGGTGTAGAGATATCTTGAGTTGTGTCCATATCAGTCTTTGGAGGATATCAGCAAGCATTACCGTCAAATATTTTGTTGCTGAAGGCGTAGGATCTCACGTTTGTTGACATCATTCACTTAGTGATAGTCGGGTGGTCATGTCAAGATCACACACGTGTTGAGAGAGGTCAAGGTTTACATGATCTGCGATCTAAGATGTTTAGGGAGATGTTACGGATCTTGCGACATCTCCAAATGCATCAAGTGGATTCTCCAGGGTACATTTCGTGCACCTACCGCCTTGTTGCGCCAGCGAAAGCTCTAACTCAGTAGGTCGCAAACTTTACACCGCTAACCTGCAAACACAATCACAAGTTAGCGTCCACGCACCACTTACCTTATCTCAGTTTGGTCCGGACCGGAGCCGGACCGTCTCCCTAATCATCAAGCTCAGCAGTTCCTAAGTCCCGACTTAGATCCGCCTAAGTCAGTCCCAAACATGAGCAAGTCACAATATGACGTGGGGCGGACTTCCCATAAAGTCCAGGGTCCTAAACGGTGCCTCCAGCACACCTAGCGGCCCAACCGCCCGTGATGTCCGTCTGGGTCTAGGCTCCCGAACGGTGATCTAACCCGCCGACTCGTTCCCTAGTCTTGTCCCAGCCCTTACATCGTTCCTAAGTCTAGACGTCCAAGTCTAGATCGGAACGTGCCTTGGAACTGGCCCAGCCATCACCTCATGCCCCCAGAGTCCACCCGCCGAACTCTGGGGTCGGGTGACTCGTCCTGGCCCACCCAGGCATCGAGCCCCCCCTCATATATACTTCTGGGGATCGGCGGCCCCGCCCTCCTCTTTGGTCCCTGAAAATTATAACACAACCCGATTGTGGTTCGGCCATAACTTCCAGCTCGGATGTCAGATCGAGGAGTGTTATATATCACTGGAAAGCTCTCGACGAGACCTTTCCAATGATACCTCACTCGCCTCGAGATCTTATGTGGAGCTCCGTCCACGACCTAAAACGTCCTTGGAGCTCCAACACTTAGCAGTTTTTCCGAAAACCTGTGGTCCAGACCTAGGGTCGAACCCTGTGGTTCGTCTGCGTCTCGGACCTACGTCACGGTCCCGCGTCTCGGACCCACGTCTCAGACCTATGTCTGAGACTCATGTTTCAGCCCGTTCCTAGACTCGCCTCCTTAGGTCAGCGTTCGTCTGGGGCCCTCTTGGGGTAGGCCCTTATGTCCTAACCCAAGGTTCCAACCTTGGTTCAGAGAACCACTTAGGGTTCATCTGATCCCGACTTGCCGGTCAAGCCGTTAAGTCCTACTCGCAGCGTTCACAACCTAGCGCAAGTCCGCTAGGGTTCTGTTGTGTTGCATCTGCGCCCGATCTTGAGAATGAAGGGCGCGACACTCACCCCCCACTTAGGAGGTTGATGCCCTCATCAACAATGATCCTTTAAGTTAACACCAAGTTCAAAATGGGTAGCCAACCCCTTGGCGTCAGAATTGCGTTCTGGTAGCTAACCCGCAATTCCCTTCTTGGCTTGAGTCTTAAGTTGTCGCTAGAACACTTAGAAAATTCCAACTAGTCTCGGGAAAAGCCTTACCTTTTTGGCTTACCCTAAACAAAACTAGTTTGCAACTTCTAAACATTCTACTTAAGACTCTAACTTGCTAACTATAAGTATTCACACCTACTTACAAGGTCCCCCGAAACCCACTTTCTGGTCGCAATCTGATTTGACTTAGACGCGCGACTAAGTTTACTTTGCAGTTAGAAAACCGCAAAGCAAGATCACCCCAAGCCCCAAGACAAGTATGAAAATTCATACTTGCTTTGCCAACGCTACGGCAAACCTAAGTCTTGACATTAAGACTTAGTCTTGATTTAGATGCTTATCCAAACCAGCTCGCTTCCTTTGAGTATGCTTCGTTCCTCCTCTTGACAACATCCTAGGCATCTGATCAGAACTAGTCATAGCGATGCACTTCCAATACACTTAGACAAATTTTCAAGAAACAAAATCTTTATTTCCAAACACAAGTCAAAGTTACAAAGTCCATCGGCCCAAATCGCCTCAAGTTGCTACTCGTATGATTCGTCGTTTCTTCACCCCTCGCTGGAAGGAGATGTCCTCATCTTGCTACCGCCCTTGTTGTCCTTGTCTCCGCTTGAAGAGATCCAATGCTTCGCTCGCATGTGCGAGATCTTCCTCTGGCACCCAAGTTGCTTCTTTCAAATGGTAACCACGCCATTTGACCAAGTACTCCATCCGGTTTGATTTGCGCCGAGATCGCAAAATGGACTCCACCTCATATTCTGCTTCGCCTTGCACGACATCAGGTTGAGGCCTAAGAACTTGTTTGCGCTCCGATCGCAAATCATCCTTGAAGTGTTTCTTTAATAAAGAAACATGGAAAGTCGGATGCATCTGCCACTCGCGAGGAAGGTCTAAGACATAGACGTCTTCGTGCGGATTCTTGACAATGACAAAAGGTCCCGCAAACTTCGATGAAAACTTCGCCGATATATCCTTCGGAAGTGTGAAGTTTTTCGCACTTAACCATACTTCTTCACCCACTTGAAACTTCACTTGCCGCCGATGCTTGTTTACCTGCTTCGTGTATCGTTGCTGCGCCTTCTCGAGGTTCTTCTTGACTTGCTCCTCGCGCCGCTGCATTGCCGCCACCAACTCTTCAGCTGATGTTTGCCGTGTTCTTGGTCGTGCCGATGTAGAACTCCCTGCAAGAGTCAAGTCAAGAGGCCCTTCTGGCTCACGTCCGTAAGCCAGTAAGAAAGGCGATTCACCGGTTGCCGAATGCTTCGTGGAATTATAGCAATACTCCGCAAGACTGAGCCACTCCGCTGTCGCGCTACTTGGCGGCTACATGTTATATTTCTACTTCGACGCTTGAGTTTAGTAGTTCTAGAAGTTAGCTTATATTACTTCTAGTCGTTTATGTATATGTTTGACACCTTTGCATACGGTGTTAACACTATTTTGAGTCTTAGTAGGTTGATTACCATGTTGATAGGACTTAAGCTCATGGGTTGTATTTGCGTGTCGCCCATGCACGCTTTCTAGCTGATTTAAGTTATTTTTCGGGGCTGCGTGTTGTTTTAAGTAATTTAAGTTTTACGCTGGCACTCTAGGGGGCTTGACGTGGTAGCCTATGAGTAAAACTAAGTTGCCACGTGGTTTAGGGTACTAAAGGACAACCAAGTGGAGCTATGAACTCCCATTGGTCTGTTTTTGTCTTTTGTTAAACTCTAAATTTAGAAACAGAGCTCTAGAGTGGAGTTCGAGCATTTGGTGGGGGATCTTCGAAATCTGAGAGCACAGGGAGAGAGGTCTCGTCATGCCAAGCACTTCCAGTGAAAATTTCGATCGATTTGAGTCAATAAAGACGGAGTTATGAGCAATTGAAGTTCGGATTGTGCTAGAATTGAATCATTTTGGTTGGATTTAGGGTTTTCAGTGTCACTCGCAGCAGATTTGAGGAAATTGCTTCAAAACTTCGAGGTTGTGTTCTCCGCCAGCAGGGCTACGATTTCACAAAAAGTTTCATATCGATTGAGCAACTGAGTAATTCAGGGCGGCCGCTGAAGCTGAGGGGGTCTGAAAAGCTCTTAATCTAGAGCAGCGACTTCAGAGGAGGAGATCTACAGTTCTGTGTACATTCAGGAGTCCCAACTTCACAGGGATGTTCAGCAACCTGTAGACTGCAAATCCTGTAAGAAACTTCGAAATTGATCGAGCCAAACGCCTGTTATAGGTTGAAATAGCCAGCTAGGTACCAGAAATTGCCGTAGTTTTCTTGCTCAAAACTTTTCTGTTCATATCTCCGTGTCAGAATTTGATCTCAGGCTGAAATTTCGTCTGTGAGTTCAGTAGTACCTCATTTGCATGTAGGGGAAGTTTAGAGGTCTAAACCTTCATAGTTTTCCTCTCCTTGAGTGTCAAAGTTCACCGCCGAATCCTATTACTGCCAGCTAGACCTGAATTTCGCCTTCTGGGTATATTACTAGATTTTACACATCTGTGTGAGTGTTTATAGCCCTATTGTGACCTGAAAGCCAACCTCTTGAGTGAACAACCACAGCCAGAAGCCCGGCGCTTTCCTAGGTAGACGGATTACACTCCGACACCGCCCAATCACTTTGGTCCGCGCTCACATAATTCCTCAAGTATTGATTCAGAACCGAGTTAACTCGTTCCGTTTGCCCATCTGTTTCCGGATGAAAGGCGGTACTAAATTTTAATTTAGTCCCCAATTTTTGGAACAAGTGTTTTCAAAAGGCACTTGTAAACTTAGAGTCTCGGTCTGAAATAATATTCCGAGGTAACCCATGTGAACGCCACCAAGTATCTAGGAACAACCGAGAAGTCATGAACGTTGTTGCAGTATCCAAGGTCGGAGCAAACTTCGCTAGTTTGCTAAACCGATCAACTATCACAAAAATCGCATTGTATCCATTCGAGTCAGGCAGAGAGGTAATGAAGTCCATGCTAATGCTTTCCCAAGGTCGGACTGGAATCGGCAGAGGATGAAGCAACCCTTGTTTCTTCTCATAAGAAACGCGGTTCGCTTGACAGGTTACACATGTTTTCACAAAGTGGGCAACATCGTCCTTCATGTGGGGCCAATAAAACTTTTTAGCTATCACTGCTAATGGACTTCTCTCCTTTATGGTCTGATAAGGGCGCATCATGACATTCTTTGAGTAGCTTAGTCCTTAGTTTTCCTTGTCCCACATAAACCCGACTTTGCTTGAACATGAGTAAACCATGTCTTAGCTGCATGTTCTGCAACTTCACTCCTCGCTTGAGTTGTTCCAGGTACTCCTTCGCTTGGTCATCGCTCATGTAACCTTCACGTATTCGCCTCTCCAAGTCTGACTCCTTAGGATACATAGCTCGCAAAATCTGTGTTGACGATGGAAGATATTCCTCCTTGCGACTCAAGGCGTCAGGAACCACATTGTCCTTTCCCGCTTTGTGGATTAATTCCACATTCATGAGCGCCAAGGTATCATGCCACCGTAGTTGCTTTGGCGTCACCCGATCTTGTGTCTCAAAGTACTTGAGCGAGATGTTATCAGTATACACTTGGGTCTTGTGAAGTCCCAAGTAATGCCGTCATTTCCTCAAGCAATGAACCACCGCAAACAGTTCCTTCTCGTGAGTCGACCATCGACTCTCTGTCCCAGATAGCTTCTTACTTTCGTACGCTACAGGTTTTCCATCCTGCACCAACACTCCGCCAATCGCATAGTCGCTCGCGTCCGTGTGCACCTCGAATGGTTTATCGAACTCCGGCAGCTTCAAAACTGGCGCCTTTGACAAAATAGCTTAGATCGTCTGAAACGCATCATCCACCTCCTTGGTCCAACTTACCTGTGCGTCTTTGCCCGTCTAGTCCGTCAGCGACTTCGTGATCTTTGAAAACCCCTTCACATACTTGCGGTAGAACTGCGCCAATCCTAAGAATCGCCGCATCCCCTTCACTGTAGTCGGAGGCTCCCAAGTCACAATCGCGTCCACCTTCTGCATATCCGGGCCGACTCCTTCTGCACTAATGACATGTCCCAAGAAGTTAATGCGCTCCAAACCAAACTCACTCTTGTCAATGTTGGCAAACAGCTTATGCTCCCGCAGCTTCGTCAACACCACCCTTAGCTGCTCCGCGTGCGACTCCAAGGTTTTGGAGTAGATCAAGATGTCGTCGATGTAAACGATGACAAACTCATCCATCTCCTTGCGAAAAATTGTGTTCATCAATGTAGTGAACGTCAAAGGGGCGTTGTAGAGTCCAGATGGCATCACCACGAATTCAAACGATCCGTATCTGGTTCGACAAGCGGTCTTCTCAACATCTGGGTCAGCTATCCGGATCTGGTAATATCCCGACTTCAAGTCGATCCTGCTGAAGTACTTTGCGCCCGCTAACCTATCAAAGAGGTCGTCTATCCTTGGCGGAGGATAATTATTCTTCACCGTCACCTTATTGAGTGCACGATAATCTACGCAGAGTCGTAACTTCCCATCCTTCTTCTTTGCAAAAAGAACTGGGGCTCCATAAGGTGACTTGCTGGTTCGAATATATCTCCGCGCTAATAGCTCACCGAGTTGTCTTTTCAACTCAAGGAGTTCCACCTGATTGAGTCGGTAAGGGGCTTTGGAAGGTGGTTTCGATCCTGGCAAGACCTCGATCTTTTGATCCACCACCCGCCTTGGAGGTAACTCAACAGGTAACTCATCCGTCAAGACATCCTCAAACTCCTTAATCACTTCGCGAAGCACCTCCGGAAGTTTAGTCGCGTCTCCTGATGTTTCCTCTTGTCCATCACCCGCCATCAAATCTGCAACCCGCATCAAACACATGACTCCGTCGTTGAAGTCCATCTGTTTGCCTTTGATCAAATTCACTGCAAAGTCATCAATCTTCCGCGCCTTCCGGGTCAGCCTCACTCCTAGCTTCCGCCCTTTAACTCTGACATTCAACCTCAAAGGTCTTCATCTAAGTTCCACGTCGAACCTATCTAAGAAAGTGTTCCCCAAAACCGCATGGATATCATCCATCTCGCACACCGTGAAGTTCTCTGTGAACTCCAACTTCCCACCCGCAAATCGTACGTCCAAGGCCACTTCAGAAGTTTGGTACGTCTTGCCCTTGGCAAAGCGCACCTGAATAGGCTTGTCTGCCTTGGAGGTAGACAAGCCCAACTTCTTCACCAACTTTGGACTTATGAAGGAGTGAGTCGCTCCTGTGTCCACAAGAAAAGTAACATCACGGTTAGCAACCTTGGCTTGTAGAAACATCAATCCCGGCGTCTTCTTCGTGGTTCTCAAGGTCACAATCATCTGGCCCTCCAACAAGTCCTTTGCAACAAACGCATTCATGCTACAGTTACTAACCTTAGGTTTTGTACACCCCTTAGCAATATGGCCCGCCTCGCCACAGTTGTAGCAAGTAAACTTAGCACCATTGCCCTTCTGAGGTGTCTGCCCCTTAGGTTTTACTCCTGTTTGCTGCCGCTTTGCTGCCGGGGCAGAAGTATCCTTCCGATCCTTCTCACCCCCATCCCACTGTCGTTTGAAGCCCTTGTTCTTCTTCTGGAACTTGTCCGTGCTGCGTGGTTCAAAAGGTTTCTGTTGCTGGACTTCGTCGTCCCCAATTCGCTCCGCTAGCTTCAAAAGCTCGGTACTTGTCGATGGTAGCTCCGACATCCGAAAGAGAGCCTTCTCCGAGCTAGACTTGAGTCCCCCAATGAATATACATATTTTGGTCTCCTCAGTCCACTTGGAGAACGAATCCAGCTTGGCACTGAACTCGCGCACATAAGCACTTAAGGTCCCCGTCTGTTTCAGCCTAACTAGCTCGACACCATCCCTAATCCTTTGATACTCCGGAGTGAATCATCCCGCGAGCAACACCTTGAACTCTTTCCAACCAAACGCCGAGACGGTCAAAGCATGCTCATCCCTGTATGCGGTCCACCAGAGAAGCGCATGGTCCTTCAGGAACGTAACCGCCGCTCTCACTTTGTCTGACTCCTGAGCCTGATGCGCTTCAAAGTATAGGTCCAACTCAGTTAAGAAATCCTTAACCTTGCGAGCCCGTCCTATATCTGTAAACGGAGTCGGCAAATTCGTCTTACAAAGCTTTCTGGTAGACGAGGAACTTCCTTGGCCTGCCTCAAGTTCAGCGATACGTTTATCCCTGGAGGCCATCCCTTCCTGCATGGTCTTCATCATTTTGATGAGTTCCGCATACAAGGCTCCTTGACTTCCCGCGCCTGCATCGTTGGGCACCGTTGGCAAGACTCCATCTTGCTGCAGCGGTGTCACAGCTGGAACTGGGCTTCCTTGACGTTGGGACGAAGGTTGTCGGTTATCGTCTCCTGACTGTGCCTCGGGGCTACCTCGAGTCGATCTGGTCCCGGTGTCAGCCGCTCCACGTTTCTTGGTCTTCCTCCTGGAACTCTGTACGACGTCGGCCATCGCTCCAAGTGTTCACTTAGAAACGTTGATCCGCTTCGTGTCTCGCGCCCTCCTCAAGCGTCTAGCCTTCAGCCGCTACCTCAAGTTCTCGCTCACCGAAGCGTCAACTCTGATACCACTTTTCGCGCACCTACCGCCTTGTTGCGCCAGCGGAAGCTCTAACTCAGTAGGTCGCAAACTTTACACCGCTAACCTGCAAACACAATCACAAGTTAGCGTCCACGCGCCACTTACCTTATCTCAGTTTGGTCCGGACCGGAGCCGGACCGTCTCCCTAATCATCAAGCTCAACAGTTCCTAAGTCCCGACTTAGATCCGCCTAAGTCAGTCCCAAACATGAGCAAGTCACAATCTGACTTGGGGTCGGCGGCCCCGCCCTCCTCTTTGGTCCCTGAAAATTATACCACAACCCGATTGTGGTTCGGTCATAACTTCCAGCTCGGATGTCAGATCGAGGAGTGTTATATATCACTGGAAAGCTCTCGACGAGACCTTTCCAATGATACCTCACTCGCCTCGAGATCTTATGTGAGCTCCGTCCACGACCTAAAACGTCCCTGGAGCTCCAACACTTAGCAGTTTTTCCGAAAACATGTGGTCCAGACCTAGGGTCGAACCTTGTGGTTCGTCTGCGTCTCGGACCCACGTCCCGGTCCCGCGTCTCGGACCCACGTCTCAAACCTATGTCTGAGACTCATGTTTCAGCCCGTTCCCAGACTCGCCTCCTTAGGTCAGCGTTCGTTTGGGGCCCTCTTGGGGTAGGCCCTTATGTCCTAACCCAAGGTTCCAACCTTGGTTCAGAGAACCACTTAGAGTTCATCTGATCCCGACTTGCCGGTCAAGCCGTTAAGTCCTACTCGCAGCGTTCACAACCTAGCGCAAGTCTGCTAGGGTTCTGTTGTGTTGCGTCTGCGCCCGATCTTGAGAATGAGGGGCGCGACAGTACATCTTAAAGAATGTTTCTTTGTTGGGTGATGCTCGTACACAGAGGATGACGAGTGTGCACCAGGTGCGGTCTTGGTCGGACCGACAGTATTGTTAGATGCAACGAGAGTGGGATCTCGTGCATATCATTGTGGTGGACAAACTTATTACCGAGGGAGGTGCTCAAGCGCACACACGATGCAATGAGACGACCATCGCATCTCATAGTTGATGACATCTTGGATGCATGACGACGATTCTCAAGTAATGAGAGTCGTCAATAGGTCACTCATGACAATGGTCAACTTAGTGAGACGACCCATGACAGCGTTGTTCACTTTGGTGAGCTTTCCAGCGTCACATGCTTACAGAGAAGGAGGACCTGAGCTTGTGTGGGATGCTCGGTTACAATAGTTGGTGGACTCCAATGTTGAGGAGAGAGAGCGAGCGATGAGTTTCGCTACGAGTACGGCAACAGTAGCTTCCGTGTTTGAAGCTTCACGTCGTCAAGTGTTGGATCAAGCAATGGAATTGAATTGCTTGACGTGAATTGTTAATCTTGGATTGGCTGAGCAGTGTCAGATGGCATCGACGGGTGTTACTGCTCGGACACTTCCGAGCTCTTTGTCTGCTAGGTCGGTGGAGATAAAAGCTAGGGGTGAGGCGTGTGGAGTTCGCCATCCTTGGACATCATGGGATGTCGTAGGAGAGAGTGTAGAGCTTGCAACTAGGACTGCAAAAGTTTTTCCACAATGGGTGGTGGAGGTTGTTCGTGATGAGCAGAAGAAAATTGCTCTAGAGGTTGCAAGATAGCAGTCAATGACTTTGTCTTCTATCTATAGCATGATGAAAGAGGATACTTGAGAGCCGAAGATTGGACCCAAGCTTATAAGAGAGGAGAGACGAAGAGTTTAGAGATTCTTGAAGAGCTACAAGAATTGTTTTGCCTTCAATATGAAGGATTTGAGTACCTTGAAGGGACATGGTATACGGATCGACTTGGCTAATGACACGCTAATCTTTCGACGTCTTTACAGATACGGTGATATGGAGAGAGGCTTGATCTAGAGTAGGACTCAAGACTTGTTGGAGGTTGGATTGGTGGAGATGTCGCATGGAGAGTATGCATCTGTTAAAGTTATGACAGCAAAGAAGAATATGTATGACAACTACACGGATAGACGGATGTGTGATGACTACCGTCTTATCAATCGATAGACGAAGTCTGATAAGTATGCCATGTTGACACTTGAGGAGATCTTTGATGCAGTGGGCATGTGAAGATCTTCAGTACTTTGGATCTTCGAGCAAGGTATCATCAGTTGCTAGTGAGAGAAGAAGATAAGTCCAAGATAACATTCAAGGGAATTGACTCTCACGACAAGGATTGTTTGTATCAGTGACGATTCTTATCATTTGGGTTGAAGAACGCCCCTGCTGAGTTCCAAAGGGTGATGGATAGGATCCTAGTAGGATTAGATATCGTTAGATGTTATATTGATGACATCTTAATCTATAGTGCTACAATGGAGGAGCACGAGAGACACTTACGAGATGTGTTTCAGCGGTTGAGAGCTCATGAGTTGAAGTTACACCTGGGGAAGTGTAAGTTCTTTCAGGAGTTGGTAGCCACACCATCTACCCAAGTGGGTTGGATGTTCAACATACGGAGGTTGAGACTGTTGTACGTATTCCACGTCGCACAGATGTGAGTCGAGTTCGGACATTTGTTGGTTTGACGAATTTCTATCGTCGATACGTGAAAGAGTTTAGTGCAATTGCAAAGTCATTGACAAAGCTGATGAAGGTGGACCAGGAGTGACAGTGGAAAGATAAGGAGGAACGAGCTTTTGTAGAGCTCAAGGATAAATTGACATATGCTCCCATCTTGAGGAGATCTATTAAGGGCATCCTTTCCAACTACACATTGATTGGACTATGTTGGGACTTGGAGCAGTACTGACTCAACATGATGATGAGAAAAAAGAGTTTGTGATGACGTTTGTTAGTCGCTCCAACAATTCGACGGAAGCGAGATACAGTTCGTATGAGAGGGAGTGTTTAACTGCAGTGTGGACTGTTGCACACTTTCGATGTTATCTGTTTGAGAACTCTTTTACTCTCATCATTGATCACCAGTCGCTCAAGTGGTTGATGGAGTCCGACAAGCTTATAGAGAAGCTTGCAAGGTGGACTCTGATCTTACAAGAGTATGACTTCCAGATAATGCATAGATCTGGAGTTGCAAATCTAGATGCCGATGGGTTGAGTCGCAACTCATGCACGAGTCAGCAGGATCAAATTGGGCTCGATGGCATGACTAGGTTGATGAGGAAATAGTGCTAGGGTGGCATGCATCTGCCTTTCTTTGTGTGTTGGTCATGAACTCTAGTATGGAGACCAGGTCGTATCTTTCTCTAGTCAGAGAGTAGATGATGAGTCTCCATATCCTGAGGGTGGAGATGGTGTTTGTGGTGTCCACAATTTATAGGATTCACGAATTTTTGAAATTTTTAAGGTTAATAACTTGTTTGTATAACTGAAGAAGCTTTGTTACTTAAGATTACGGCTTCCTTAGAAGAAAGATGATCTTACGATCTTTTTCGTAATAAGAAGTTCACTTCTTCGGAAGACGGTCGTCTTCCGAGAAGCATCTTCTCGGTTGTGTCTTCTGAAGACGGTGGAAGACGGTGGAAGGCGGAAGACGGAAGACACGTATCTTCCGGAAGACGGTCACTGCGGAAGCTTAACAAACGTAAGAAGTAGGTGTACTTACCAGGTAGCACCGAGTAGGTTAGGTAAGTCGGGTAGGTCGAAAACCTCTAAACTGCACGAGAAGATGCGCAGGAAGCGCATTAGCACAGAAATACTACCGCTTCCTGCATCGAGCTCGCTTTTGACTAGAAGATCGAGTTGAAAGGTGATTGACTTGAGCGAGGAGGGCCAGCAGAGTGAAATTGAGTAGAATCGAGATCGATTCACAGTTAGGAAGAAGACGAGGACGAATCGCTGAGAGGAGGAAGCACATAGAGCTGAAGGGGTCTTCTGGAGACTCCCAGAAACAAACATTGGAGGACGGCTGAGGAGAATCAAAGGTGGAGTTCTGTTCGATTGAGGTGTAGCAAAGAATTGACGGCGGAAGCAGCTCTGTGGATTCGCAGTGGAGCTGGGGTCAGAGCCAGAAGCGAGCGGAAGATTGAAGACAACTCGGGAAGTAGAAAGAAGACTGTTTGAGGTTCTTCTCATGTTCTCTTCCCTTCTCACCACTTCTCACCTTTTGCTTGGTATCCCCCGCGTTTCCCCGATTGTTTGCAGGCAACTCGATCGATTGATTTCCTTCTCACATTTTTCCTTCTGTGACATTGGGCGCTGAAGCGTTGCCCAATTTTTGACAGCCATCTTTTTGCTTCTTCCCGAGTGCAATTCGAGCTTCCCTACCCATCGTCCTCAAATTCGAGATCACAGCTATCAATTTCTCTACCCTACCATCCCTCTACTCCCGAAACTCTGAACAGAAGACGCTTCGGAAGATCTGAACATCTTTGGAAGACGCTTCGGAAGCCTGACTGTCTTCGGAAGACGACTGTGTGTAACTCGTATAAAGAGCGGATTGGATTTGCTTTTGTGTTGAGAGAGGCTTGGTACGAATCTCGAGTGGCTTGATGAGTTGTTTGTTATTTCGAGAAGTTGGAAGTTGGAAACTAGGCCTGTGCCTCCCGATCTTCCAAGCTTCTCAAATCTACATCTTTCTAGAGAGACTAGAAGATTGGAACGGCTGGCAGAATGCGCAAGAGTCCGTTACGGATCCGACCCATAGTAACCTATTCTTTCTTCTTCCTGAACTTAGAAGAGAGTTGTGAGAAGTCTTGTTGACAGAATCTGGAGAGAATGGTCGAGGGTCATGTCTTCTCATCATGCAGCAAGCTTCTTCTGAATGTGTATGAGAGGTGAGAAGTCAGAAGAACAGAGTGCGAATGTCTTGTGTCTGTTGTGAGATTAGATTACGTGTAAGAAGCAGAAGACACATGAGACCAGTGAAGGAAAGCCTGGCTTCAGGAAGTCTTCTGAGAACGTTATTGAATCGGAAGCTGTCCCGGGAGTCTTCCCAGAGACCACTGTCACCGCAGGAGCCCGCAACCATCTTCTAAATCTTTCATACGCTCTACTTCTCGCATATCTTGTATCTTCTATTAGGAAGTAAGATGTAATGCAAGGTGGGTTGTCTTCATAGTAGTCCATGCGAGGCTTTGCTTAGTTAGGATTGTTTAGATATAGCTCGGAAGACGAGAGGAGCTTAGGAAGCACTGTTAGAATCCCGGAAGACGGAGTAGCTGTCTTCTGGAAGACTAGAATCGTCTTCTGAGAGTGGAAGCTAGACTGTGAGAACTTGAGAAGGATTGAGCCTTCGACTCATAGTAAGTACGTGTGGCTTAGTGCAACAGAGTTTCAAGTATGTCGATGCATCCTCGAGGGTTGGTGTTATCGACAGCAGAGTTGGCCGAGGCCAAACCCTTCATCAAGGAGTTGGGTCTCGACTTCTTTCTGTGGGATTGGAACCTCACCGACCAGGGTCTTTTGGAGGAGGTTTGGGCAGCATTATCGTCCCAAAACCGTGTATCTACGAAAGTAGGAGTAGCTCGAGGAAGACCATCTTCCTGGACCGAGGATTGGTGGTGTGCAGGATCTTTCACAAGCCAGAATATGAGAACCGAGGTTGTTGGCTCGAGAAGAAGATCTTACCCATGATCTCGTGTAAGTGGCATGTACCTCGAAGCACAACTTGTCTCTTCCTGGAGGACAGGCAGGGAAGAAACGGCTGGAAGGTTGAATCTTACTGGGAGTCGCAGAAGCGTCTTCTAGCGAAGCTGTTCCTTCACCTCTTTCCCAAGGAGAAAGCGTAGAAGACGAGGTACCTTGGAGATAAGGACGTGGAGTTCCTGGAAGCAGTGTGTGCCAGAGAGAACGTCAACTGGGGTGCGTTCTTCCACGCTTATGTACAGGCCGAGCTGGTGTACTTAGGTACCTCGGCAGGAGGACATCTTACTCCGTTTTTCTGTTACTTGTACATGGTCAAGGGGGATCTCACGGAAGATCAGTTGGTGAGATATGGACCAACAGGGCAGCATGAGACGAAGGAAGAGACCTCGAGAGAAGACGATCGAGCAGCAGGGATGACTCCCTCTTCCAAGCTAATGCCGCAGATGAGGCCAAGTACTCATCAGAAGACGCTTCTGATGAGGGAAGACGACTCCAGTGGGTCGAAAGACGCGACACCACCAAGGAAGATGGGTCTTAGAAATGTACCTAGGAAGACCACCTCCTTCCCGATCATTCATTCTGGATCGGAGTCCGACTCACAGGAGGAGCTCTCGAAGACTTCTTTTGCAAGCGGACCGCTTTTGCAACATCTTCGGATCGACCAAAGACCTCTTCAAGCGGTCTTCTTTTGCAACATCAGGGAGTCTTCCGAAGACTCCAAAAGACGAAGGTTGGATAGATACTCCTACTGCGATACGAGGAAGCGTAGTAAAGAGGACCGCTTCTGCCATGAGGAGAGATCTTCCACCCCGTAAGATGAGAAGAGTAGCTTCTTCTCGCGCGCAGAAACAGAAGAGCATAGTGATGGAAGAGACATCCTTGCCTCTGGAAGACAAGGTCGACACCTCCGATCGGATTGTGGAGATGAGTCTGTCTTCCACGGGAAGAAGATTGGAGGAGTTCAGTGCCTTCTTCCACTTAGAGATCCAGCCAGCTATGGAGTTGATCGAGAAGAGAGCGAAGGCTCAAGAGAAGCCACTACAACTTGGATTTGGTCTACGCATCTGATGCGGCAGGAAGAAGGCCAGAAGAAGATAGAAGCGTTGGAAACCAACCTCTGCACCACGGAGAAGCTCGCAGTGAAATACAAGACGGAAGCAACCGCTTCTGCCAAGGAGTTAGCGTAGCTGAAGAAGAGCAACCAGGAGTTGCAAGCGCGTTTACAGCAGCGTGACCAAGAGGTTCTACGAGTGCGGGGTAAGATCACCGCCCTTGCAGAGAAGAAGACGACATGAAAGACACTGCAGGAAGCCACAAAAGCGCAGACTGCAGTCGAGAAGACGCAGCGGGAAGCAGCGGAAGCTCGTGCGTAGGTGATGCTAGCTCAGTCGGTGGAAGCGCTTCGGAAGAAGTTTAACTTCACTGCGGGTAGGAAGCTTCTTACCTTAGCTAGAGAATGGGACGACGAGTCCAGAGCGATGTTGGTAGAGTGCAAGGAGAGCATGTTCAGCTATTTGGATCGGCAGATAGAGGGAGTGAAGACACTCTATGGTCTTCCCTTGATTCCGTCACCCGCAACTGCATCTTCCCAAGTCCCAGCACCATCGACCGGATCACACTTGGAGAAGGAGGAGTCGACCTCGCTGTCCACTTGGTAGTGACAGCGTTGGAAGCCAAGAAGACCCCGGAAGAAGCCCCGGAAGACAGGAAGAGGAGCTGTCTTTCCAGGTATTCCGAGTGGAGGAAGCGACTTTCCCGAACCCTTATGAGGTCACGATGGCTCCTAATGTCGAAGTAGTGTCTCAGAAGAGCGAGGAAGCACAAGTCGACCCAGCTTCCCAGAAGACGCTTTCGTCTTCCAATGTAGAAGCAGAAGCAGCAGAGCTAGCGATGAATGTTGAAGAGGAATGGGTGACACCCGAGGTAATTGCAGGGCTTGCCAACTTATCAAAAGCCGAGTTAGTAGTTTAGGTAAGAGCATATCCAATGGAGATTGCATCCGAGCAATTAGAGTAGGTAGCAAAGCGCAAAAGACAAGTTGACTTGTCCAAACTTAGTAGGAACCGAACATGCTATCTTAGGAGATGGCGGTTTAGTGTAATATTAGATGGATGACCATGTGGTAGAGTAAGCAGCGCAGGAGTAGTAAAGTAGATGGCTAATTAGGAAGGGGAACCGCTTGCATGTGGGGTGGCAGCCTTCTGACAACGCTCATCTCTCTCTGGTTGTGATTGAGGATTGAAGGAGATTCCCTCTACGCCTCAAGGCAGATGTATAAGTAGGATCGAAGAGTAGGAAATCTGGTTCTGCACATACACAAACATCTTACGGTGCAGACCCATGACACATTAGACACATTATACACACTTGAGAGGCGCACTAAGTACATTAGTCATTGTTGTGTACTGTGCGCACACACACTACATCCGATGTTAGAGACATACGAATAGATTGGAATTATATCGGAGGGATCTGCATGCTCGTTGTCAGCAGTGGTTCGAAGATGTAGATGGAGGTAGTGGACAGTTTAGGAGCAGAGAACGGCATCTTCGTGTAGTCCTGCTGGCTAGACTGGTGTGTCGAGGAGTAGGAACAGAAAGTAGAGGGAGTGAGCTTCCCAACACCAATGTGCCTTCTTCTCAGAGAATGGATTGCTGATTTGAGTGCAGAAGCTTTGTCCGTGTCTTCTGACACTCCCGATTGTGCATGAGAAGCGTTCTTCTTGAGTGGCGATGACTGTGAGCAGTTGTGCAGATTCGCAGCTTGACTCGTCTAGTGGAGCACTTCGGATCCACGTACAGACGGTCTTATGGGTAAGGGATCTCAGAAGATAGAGTAGTCGGAGCAGCGAGAGAAGAAGAAAGAAGCTTTCTTCCCACAGCAGAAGACGACATCCTCAAGTAGAAGACTGTGCAACTATACGCACATTTGTTGTCTTCCTCCCCAAACTATTACAAGCAGGGATGGCTTGTTAGTCAGGATCCGGACTAGAAGCCTGTTGGAATCTTAATTTCTTATTCTTATCTTGTTTCTCTCTCATTTGGATTTTCCCTTCTTCCCCATCTTCTCTCATCTTCCCCATCTTCTTACCTTCTTCTAGTGAGCTTCCGAGACTTCTATTGAGCTTCAGTGAAGATGAATGTCGTTGTAGTGCTGCAGGAAGACCGTTTCTGTAGACAGAAGCTTAGGAAGGCTACAGAGGACATACACCTTGTGATTAATCTAACCCGTTGGAATGTGAGAGAGAGTAAGGTGTAACAGCCGTTGCTAGTCGACTTCTACAAAGTAGGAGCAGTCTTCTGGAGGTTTGAGAAGCCGAGTTGAATCCCCAGAAATCGAGAATTGTTTCGGGAAGACGATACTGAGAAGACCGGAAGAAGTGACCTGGAAGTAGGAAGTGTCTTCTCGAGCTTCTCTGTGAATAGTTGTGTGATATTTTAGTTAGTACTCGGTTGTTTAGGTCCAGAGCACCTTTTGAAGAGTCTGGAAGCCGTGTGGTTTTGTGAGAAGACGGGATTTTTAGGCAAAACTCGTGTGTTTGTGTGTTTGAACAGATCTTAGAACTTAGAGCAGCGTTACTTGTGCAAATCTTCTGTGGGAACGATATCTTGTATACTAAATGGGCAAAAAGAGTAATCCTGTGACACTACAGTGTTCTAGACCAACGAGATATCTACAACGATGTGACTGTAATGGAGTATCTACGTATTGACGTGGTGGTAGGTACAATAAGTGCCAAGGAGTGAAATCGTGTCCTTCAACGAACAAAGAGATTTTGATGAGAAGGACGACATGTACTTCGAGTGTGGGATGATGAGAGAGTACGGATAGTGTCACATCCATCCCAAAAGACACAGTTAGGCCACTGAAGGTAGTTCAGACGGTGAGGAGAGGATTGCGCAAGTATGGCTTGCAAAAAGACCACTTGGGAGACTAAGATGTGAAGCTATTATGGTTGGCTATGGGTTACCTTTTTAGCCGACAAGCGTCTTTGGTTTCCTTCTCACCGTACTTTCTATTATATGATCGAGATCGAGATCTACCTTCGGTCATTCGTCATGATTCTGCTGAGGTGTTGAATCTTTAATGACTCGATATGTGAATGAGAGCATGTTCTCAACGAGAAGAGACATTTTGAAGAGTTATGGTGGATAGTCCACTAGGGATATACTTTGCATGTAGGGCTTGGAGGCCTTAGTTCTTCAAGTTGAGCCTTCAAGCTCTTAGCTATGGTGGATAGTCTTGGTGAGTGCAATCTGGATTCTCTGAGAGCACAAAGTGGATTTGACTCGACTTTAGTGATTGTTTAGTGCTCGTTGACATGATGGAATGAGTACATACTATTTATCATTGTGATATACTTGTGTATGTGTATGACATCGTCCATGTGTTATGTGTATGTGTGATATATCTCTTACAACAATGTATGTTGTGCAGCGATGTGTATGCGCACAACATCTTATCTTTGTCACGTCAGTTTGATACCTCGGCTAGGTTGACCGAGTGCGAAGTGGCGCATCCCGGTAAGGCGGTTAGTGCCGTTAGGGCGAGTTGGTAGGAGAGTCCACTAGGGGTAAACTTCACAGGTAGGGCTTGGAGGCCTTAGTTCTTCGAGTTGAGCCTTCAAGCTCCAGGCTATGGTGGATAGTCTAGTTGAGTGTAACCCGGATTCTCTTCGCGTTTAGAGTGGGTTTGGCTTGATCATTTGTGAGCAATCAGTGTTGTAGTGTTGGAGATGATAATTTCTCAATGCAGATTACTCGAAGAACTGAGTGCAGGTCGAGGCGGAGTTTAATAAGAGCTCGCTGATCTGAAATCTGAAATCGTCCGCTGGTATCTTCGGGTCGTTCGTGGTTGATTGTTGGAGCTATGATCGAGGTGTGTGGGCGCATGCTACATGCTGGTCGCAGATCGATTTGCTGTTGTTGGGGTCGAGTGGAGATTTCTGTCATGCGAAAGCGCTGCAGAAATTTTGCGGAATGTTCTTGAAGTGTCTTGTTGGAGCCGGATTGCTCGTTTGGACGTGACAGCTGAAATACTTGTCAATGTCGGGCTGGAGTAGGCTCTTTGGAAGCGCATTGGAGAGACGAATCTAGTGCACTAAGTTTCGTGGAGTTTGGCCAAGGATTGAAGAAGTTATGGCATGTCGAAGTTTGCTACCGTGACACTCGCAAGTGCAAAAAGGCTAGTTATGTCAGATTTTGGTGCAATTTCGTGTTGAAACTCGAGTTTAGGAGTTTTGTTGTGTGTGTGTGTGCATTCGCGAAGTGTGTCTTGTGCATTCGCGAATCTGTTGTGGTGGTGTTTGGGTCGGATTTGGGTGTTCTTGCTGTTTTACGTCAGATTTTGATCACCCGTGTGCACCCGCAAGCTGTTTTCGCTGTTTTGGAGCCTTTTTTGGTGCAATCTTCTGCAATTCGAGGTGGAGCCGAGTCTCTTTTGGTGTGTTGTGCACGTTGTACTCTACTTCAAGCGGAGCGGAGCGGAGAGTGTCGAGGTGTGGAGTGCGTGTTAGGAGACGTTTAGAGGCTTCGAGGAGTAGAGGTGCGTGAGTGCGGAGGCGTGAGAGCGGAGTGCGAGAGTGCGGAGGCGGAGCGGAGCTGAGCCCGAGCCCGTGTCCGCTGCAAGCCAGCTTGCTGGCGTGCGTGAGAGAGGTATCCAAGCTTCAGTTGTGTGGGAAGGATAAAACCAGCTGGTCACCCATCCCAACACTATTCCTGGACCTGGACTCCTAACTCTGTAGTCTTAGCTTTGGCTTTATCACTAGACCAATAGCTCTTGGTGTCCTACAGGGATGCGTGCAAGTACTTATAGACTTGTTTAAGGTAATAGGAGACCTTCTCGCACGTTCCTAGAGGAGTGGTAGGGCGACCCCATAGTATTAGGGGTAAGCTATAGTTGTGGTAGTGCTTGTCTATACAGTAGAGACGTGTATAGAGACAATTGGTGGCAGTTGTCTTGGGGTGAGCTAGTAGAGGTACCACGTGGATGTTTTTGGAGCTACTAGAGGTGTGGACATCTAGTTAGTGATCTCTAGTGTCAGTTACGACAGTTGGTGATCATATATTGTGCATGTGGTCATCGACGAGGAGACGTCAGTCCGGGTGGGGCTGGGTTTCTCTTTATGTGAATGTTTGAGTGTGGAGGGTTATCGTTTGGACTTCTTGTGGTTGGAACCCCTCCATATTCTGCTTCCTGTTTGTGCGCCGCGTTTGCTTGTGTTGGCGCTTGATTTCCGGAGTGAGTTCACTCCAGTGTGCTGTCGGTAGTGAGGCTGGAGTTGCGGACCAGTCAGACTACCTTTGTCTCTCTCACAGTGCGGTTGGAGTGACGACCAACAGACCGTGAGAGGCTGCCTGTGATGATGGTAGGTACAGGTTGCCCTTACCTTGACCGTCCTAGTAGGGGATAGGTGAGCTCAGTAGGAGCGGGGTTAGGCAAGTGGTGGTTACGGTGATGACGGAGATTGCGACATTCCGGTTGGGGAGTGTGTTAGCGGGATTCTCTCATCACGGAGTTCTCGGGAGGTTCTGGTGGGGACTTCTCGGACAGTGGGTATACACGGAGTGCGATGAGGTACCGACTACCTACACCATTGCCGTCGGTTGTTCTAGAGGACGAGTTAGACGTAGACAGCGTATTTTCTGATGGTGAGTCTAATGTCGCCACACCGTTGTTGTGGGACATGGACGAGATCTATGGGGTCACAAAGAGGCATCGACGTTACTCGGGTACAGTTGGTACCATTGAGCTGGATGACTTCATCCAGGAGTTTGACAGTTGGTGCGATCTGCAGCAGATGCGAAACCCACAGCTGTTTACACCCTTCATGGCGTGGAAGGGTTTGTTCCAGCACTTGGAGGGACCGCCGATGGACGATTATCATGAGTTCAGGCGAGATTACAGTGTTGAGATCGAGTTGTGGAGACAACATTGGTCTCCCAACTACGTTTCTATCACTACTGGCGCAGTTTCGGGAGGCGTAGCACCTACGAGTTCGGATGCCAGTAGCAGTGGTACAGTCGCAGGTGGCGGAGTACCTACTACCAGCGGTGCGTCCACAGGTAGTGGAGCAGGTGGTAGTGTGAGTGGGATACCACCAGGGTTTAACCCTGTGGTTCAGTTCTTCCAATGTTTGAGGAAGAACTATCAGGGGGTGCAGACCGACAAGTTGAGGAGTCTGCAGGAGTTTCAGCGGAAGACTGGAGAGAGCCTACGCGACGCGTTTACTCGCATGAGGCGGTTGATCAGCGTTACCCAAGGGGTGACAGAAGCACAGGCAGTCTAGTTCTGGTATGGGATACTAGACCGGGAGCTGCGTAAGAGAGTTAGAGATGCTACTCTCCTTAGAGATACCGCTCCGATGTTGACGATTGTCTTTAGTCTGGCTGAGCGGATTGAGCTCAACATGGTGGAGGAGAGGATGGTGGTTGTTGGGTTCAGCAAGGAGACACCACATGGAACGACCACCTCTTCTCGAGGATCACAGGTTACGCAACAGCGTGGTGGTGGTGGTGGTAAGGATCGTGCGGAGCAGTCACGATCTCAGGAAGGTGTTGGAGGATTTGGTGGGCAGAAATCCATGCCGTCCTTCTCTAGTCAGCAGCAAGCGGGTCCTTGCTGGACGTGTGATGGTCCTCATCAGCAGAGGGACTGTCCACAGAGGAGAGGTTATGAGACGTCAGGGACATCAGGGACGTCTCAAGCAGTACCTAGGCAATGTGAGCATTGCGGACGACCTGGTCACAGTAGTGACCGTTGTTTTGATCTCCATCTCGAGTTGCGGCAAGGGAAGGCTGATCGTGAACGAGGCGGAGGAGCTCAGGGAGGCCTTGGTGGTCGAGCTGGAGGTAGAGGTCCAGCATCTGGGAGAGGACCGGTCGGTCCACCGCCTGTTACGACGTCAGAAGCAGGTATGGCTGCTCAGATTGAGCAGTTGGAGCAGAGGATAGCTAGTATGGCTATGGCCCAGCGAAGATCAGGTGGAACAGAGGCTTCCACCTCTTATGGAGGAGAAGGATGTGACTTCGACTTCATGGCTGGTGTGGCGCAGATTGAGGCATCTGCGGCAGTGACTAGAGGTGCAGTACGTGCCTCTGAGCCACGAGGTGCGTCAGTGGAGTTGGATCCACAACGCGGGGAGGCTGGTAGACAAGCCAGGCTTCCCCAGTCGTTCACGTTATCGGAAGCGTTGAGGACCACATCTATGGTTCCTAAACGGCCTACCGATGGTGCAGTAGAGTTGGAGACATCGACATCCAGGAGTGGGTGTGATGTGAGTCCACCTTCGACGTCTGTGGATAGACGTCGAATCCGATGTTGGGGGCGACTACAGCAGTTTTGCGAGCCCCACTATTCTCAGCCATGGATATGAGAGCATTGGGAGTCAACTTGACTCCAGTGTTCCAGTTGGCGGCCACGCTCAGTGAGAGCGAGGATGTAGTTACCTCTAGTGCTGAAGTAGTTCAGCGAGAGGCGGTAGACGTGTCCATGGAGTCGAGGATCAGGACAGCTACCAGTGGTACTTGGCAAGCGGCGGCTGCTAGGTTAGATGAGTTACCAGCTAGGCCGGCGATTGACTGTGCTGGTTTGGCACCAGGTGTGGTGTTGTTGACAACAGAAGTGGTATCTTCTGTTTGGTGGCACCTTCAAGAAAAGTGTATCGACCCCAGAAGGTCTTGTTAGACTCTGGAGCCCAACCATTGATGTTGGGAAAGGCGGCGTGTATTGGTTTGGTCTGAAGAAGTCCGACATAGAGAAATGTCCATTCTCGTTGCAGACATCTCTAGGGGGATCAGGAGGTACGGCTCTACACATGACACGTGAGATGTTGACGGTGAGAGTTCGATCAGATCACCCCACGGATGGCTCTATGGTGAGGGCCAAGGTCATCGTTACAGCCGCAGAGTCTTATGATGTATTGGTGGGAGGTGCTGTGTTGTACCCTATGGGGTTCGTGATCGACTATTGGACGGAGACAGCATCTTACAAATCAGGTTGGCAGTCCGGTGAGGGACGAGTGAGCCGCTTAACAGTGCGATTCAGTGCTAGAGTTGGGACGACGGAGCCTACACCAGGGACGATGGCATCCGTTGCAGGGTTCAGTTCGGTCATCACTTGGCCGGGCGAGTTGTTGGAAGGCAATGCCCATGCGGAGGATACTCCGGTCTTTGAGGAGGTGGAGGACATGCCTAGCATGTCTACGTTAGTACCAACTGCCTTGGATGTTCCACTCTGGAGTTCGAGTGGAGTTGCAGCAGTATGCTGATCAGTTGGTGCAACAGGCTTAGAGTGAAGCCTTTGTACCACCATTAGAGGAACAAAGGGTTGTTCTTGCTATTGGCTCTGTGACCTTATCACCGTTGGATACGACTCTCATTGTGTGGCAGTATCCAGAGGAGGGTGTATGTGTGTTGGAGCTGTTTGGAGAGATCAGCACAGGTTTGGCTGCGGTATTGCAAGCAGGTATACAAGTACAGCGATACTTGTATGTGGAGAGAGATGAGATTGCGAGACGCATCTCATTGCGACATGTGGCACGTTTGGTGCAGAGATATCCTGAGTTGTTGCCCATATCAGCTGTTAGAGGATACCAGCAAGCATTACTGTTGGATATTTCGCTGCTGGGGGCGCAGGATCTTACGTTGGTGGGCACCATTCACTTGGTGATAGCCGGATGGCCATGTCAAGGTCACACGCGTGCCGGGAGAGGTCAGGGTTTACATGACCTGCAATCTAGGATGTTCTGGGAGATGTTACGGATCTTACGACATCTCCAGATGCATCAGGTGGATTCTTCAGCGTACATCTTGGAGAACGTTCCTTTGTTGGGTGGTGCTCGCACACAGATGATGACGAGTGTGCACCAAGTGCGGTCTTGGATTGGACCAGCAGTGTTGTTGGATGCAGCGAGAGTAGGATCTCGTGCACATCGTCCACGGTTGTGGTGGACGAACTTGTTATTGAGAGAGGTGCTTAAGCGAGCACACGATGGAGTGAGACGACCAGCACATCTCATCGTTGATAGCATCTTGGATGCAGGACGACGATCTCAAGTAGTGAGAGTCATCGATAGGTCACCCATGGCAGTGGTGAACCTAGTGGGACGGCCCATGATAGCGTTACCCACGTTGGTAAGCTTTCCAGCATCACATGCTTACAGAGATGGAGGACATGGGCTTGTGTGGGATGCTCAATTACGGCAGTTGGTGGAACCCAATGCCGATGAGAGAGAGCGAGCGATGGGTTTCGCTACGGGTACGACGGCAGTAGCTTCGGTGTCAGAGGCTTCACGTCGTCAAGTATTGGGTCAAGCAATGGACTTGAATTGCTTGACATGGATTGTTAGCCTTGGATTGGCTGAGCAGCGTCGGATGCGATCGACGGGTGTTACTGCTCGGACACTCTTGAGCTCTTTGCCTACCGGGTCGGTGGAGGCAAAGGCTGGGGGCGAGACACATGGAGTTCGTCATCCTTGGACATCATGGGATGTCATAGGAGAGAGTGTGGAGCTTGCAGCTAGAACTGCAGAAATTATACGCACAGTAGCGGTGGAGGTTGTTGGTGGTGAGCAGAAGGAAACTGCCCCAGAGACTGCAAGATAGCAGTCAACGACTTCGTCTTCTACCTCTAGCATGATAACAGAGGATACTTGGGAGCCGGAGATTGGACCCAAGCTTATAGGAGAGGAGAGACGAAGAGTCCAAAGATTCCTGAAGAGTTACAGGAATTGTTTTGCCTTCAGTATGAAGGATTTGGGTACCTTGAAGGGACTTGGTATACGGATCGACTTGGCTAACGACACACCAATCTTTCGACGTCCTTACAGGTACAGTGACATGGAGAGAACCTTGATCCAGAGTAGGACTCAAGACTTGTTGGAGGCTGGGTTGGTGGAGATGTCGCATGGAGAGTATGCATCTGCCACAGTTATGCCCGCCAAGAAGGATATGTATGGCAACTATACGGATAGACGGATGTGTGGGGACTACCGTCCTATCAATCGGCAGACGAAGTCCGATAAGTATGCCATGCCGACACCTGAGGAGATCTTTGATGCAGTGGGACATGTGAAGGTCTTCAGTACTTTGGATCTTCGAGCAGGGTATCATCAGTTGCCAGTGAGAGGAGAAGATAAGTCCAAGACAGCATTCTGGGGAATTGACTCTCACGGCAAGGATTGTTTGTATCAGTGGCGGTTCTTACCATTTGGGTTGAAGAACGCCCCTGCTGAGTTCCGAGGGTGATGGACAGAATCCTAGCAGGATTGGATTTTGTCAGATGTTATATTGCCGACATCTTAGTCTATAGTGCTACAGTGGAGGAGCACGAGAGACACTTACGGGATGTGTTTGAGCGGTTGAGAGCTCATGGGTTGAAGTTACACCCTGGGAAGTGTAAGTTCTTCCAGGAGTTGGTAGAGTATCTGGGCCACACCATCTATCCAGGTGGATTGGGTGTTCAACAGACGAAGGTTGAGGCTATTGCACGTATCCCGCGTCCCACAGATGTGAGTCGAGTTCGGACATTTGTTGGTTTGGTGAACTTTTATCGTCGGTACGTGAAGGGATTTAGTGCAATCGCGAAGCCGTTGACCAAGCTGATGAAGGTGAACCAGGAGTGGCAGTGGGGAGATGAGCAGGAGCGAGCTTTTGTAGAGCTCAAGGATAGGTTGACATCTGCTCCCATCTTGAGGAGATCCGTTAGGGGGTGTCCTTTCCAATTGCACACCGATTGGAGTATGTTGGGACTTGGAGCAGTGCTGACTCAGCATGATGATGAGAAAAAGGAGTTCGTGGTGGCATATGCCAGTCGCTCCAACAATTCAACGGAGGCGAGGTATAGTTCGTATGAGGGAGAGTGTTTGGTGGCAGTGTGGGCTGTTGCACACTTTCGATGTTATCTGTTTAGGAACCCCTTTACTCTCATCACTGATCACCAGCCGCTCAAGTGGTTGATGGAGTCCGATAAGCTTACAGGGAAGCTTGCACGATGGGCTCTGATCTTACAGGAGTATGACTTCCAAGTAGTACATAGACCTGGAGTTGCAAACCTAGATGCCGATGGATTGAGTCGCAACTCGTGCACGAGTCAGCAGGATCAGACTGGAGCTCGATGGCATGACGAGGTTGATGAGGAGATAGTGCCAGGGTGGCATGCATCTGCCTTTCTTTGTGTGTTGGCCATGAACTCTAGTATGGAGGGCCAAGTCGTATCTTTCTCTGGTCAGAGAGTAGATGATGAGTCTTCAGATCCTGAGGGTGGAGATGGTGTTCTAGACCAGCGAGATATCCATGATGATGTGACCGTGATGGAGTATCTACGTATTGGTGTGGTAGTAGGCACAGTAAGTGCCAAGGAGCGAGATCGTGTTCTTCAACGAGCGAAGAGATTTCGACGAGAAGGACGACATGTACTTCGAGTGTGGAGTGATGGGAGGGTACGGATAGTGCCACATCCATCCCAGAGGGCACAGTTAGTACGACATGCCCATGAGGAGTTGGGACATTTTGGAGTGAAGCGTACACATAGCTTACTCCAAGGACAGTATTGGTGGCGTGGTATGCACGTCGATGTGCAACAGTTTGTCGCACGATGTGTGGTTTGTGATCGAGTACGAGCATCGTTTAATGCTCCTACTCCACAGTTACATCCCTTACCGATTATGGGGTTGGGTTACCGTTGGAGTTTGGATTTTGCGGGACCTTTACCGTTGACCGTACGTCACCACCGGTATGTGTTGGTGATGGTGGAGCACTTCTCCAAGTGGATTGAGTTGGTGGCATTACCAGACAAGGCGAGTAAAGGGACAGCGTACGCGTTCTTAGATCGAGTGCTGAGTCGTTTTGGAGCACCAGCTGAAGTGCTGACAGACCAAGGTACAGAGTTCCTTGGTGAGTTTCAGGCCTTGTGTGATCATGCGCTGATTGACCATCGGACTACATCTGGAGATCATCCTGAGGCGGATGGTTTGGCGGAGAGGGTAGTTCAGACGGTGAAGAGAGGATTGCGCAAGTATGGCTTGCAGAAGGGCCACTTGGGAGACTAGGATGTGCAGTTACCATGGTTGGCTATGGGCTACCGTTTCAGCCGACAAGCGTCTTTGGCTTCCTTCTCACCGTATTTTCTATTGTGTGGCTGAGATCCAGATCTACCTTCGACCATTCGTCGTGATTCTGCTGAGGTGCTGAACCTTGATGACCCGGATATGTGGGTGAGAGCATGTTCTCAACGAGCAGAGACATTTCGGAGAGTTATGCCTATGGCTTTTGAGAACCTAGCGATTGCTCAGCATAGAGACACGTTGCGATATGCAACTATCCGAGGAGGAGGTTATCGACCATCGATTCGCAGGATTCATCCTGGCGATTATATCTATCTACAGCAGACTGCACCAACGACGTTGGACGTGATCGCAGGGCGCACTATTTTACGAGTGCGTGAGATGTTATCTTCTGGAGTACTCATGTTAGAGGGCCGTGATGGTGTTGTGTGGAAGGACCATGTGCGTAATTGCGCGCCATGTCATCTTCCCAACATTGATGGTACCGTTGATCCAAGCTTAGCAGTTGTACGCGCGGGCTTGAGGTGTATGTTGTGTGGGTCTGCTGGTGGAGCAGCCCGTATGTTGGTGTATGATGGTTGTTCGAGAGGTTGGCACATGTCATGTTTGACTCCACCTCTCAGTGTAGTTCCTACTGGACGATGGGTTTGTCCTCGATGTATATAGCGGAGATAGTCGATTAGATCTTTGCGTGGTATGGATTGCAGACAGGCGACTAACGATGGGGCGATGTAGCACCCAGCGTCCTGATCCTTGCACCCATGAAGGTGTGTATCACGTAGTTGGGATATGGAGCTATCTGGAGTTAGAGGGACCTAACCGCCAGTTAGGGGGCGATTGTGATACACTTGTGTATGTGTATGACATCGTCCATGTGTTATGTGTATGTGTGGTGTACCTCTGACAGCGATGTATGTTGTGTAGCGATGTGTATGCGCACGACAGCTGTCACGTCAGTTTGGTACCTCGGCTAGGTTGACCGAGTGCGAAGTGGCGCATCTCGGTAAGGCCATTAGTGCCGTTAAGGCGAGTTGGTAGGAGAGTCCACTAGGAGTAAACTTCGCAGGTAGGGCTTGGAGGCCTTAGTTCTTCGAGTTGAGCCTTCAAGCTCCATGCTATGGTGGATAGTCTAGTTGAGTGTAACCCGGATTCTCTTCGCGTTTAGAGTGGGTTTGGCTTGACCATTTGTGAGTAATCAGTGTTGTAGTGTTGGAGATGGTAATTTCTCAATGCAGATTATTGTGGTACACTTGTGTATGTGTATGACATCGTCCATGTGTTATGTGTATGTGTGGTGTACCTCTTACAGCGATGTATGTTGTGTAGCGATGTGTATGCGCACGACATCTTACAGGAGTATGACTTCTAAGTAGTGCATAGACTTGGAGTTGCAAACCTAGATGCCGATGGATTGAGCCATGTGGTGCTCACAATTTACAGGATTGGAGATTTTTTGAAATTTTTGAAATTAATAACATGTCTATGTAATTGAAATAACCTTATTACTTAAGATTACACCTTGCTTAGAGAGAAGATGATCTTAAGGAGTTTTTGTAAAAGAGAAGTCGACTTCTTCGAAAGACGAAAGACGGACATCTTCTAGAAAGACGTCTTCTTGATCATGTCTTCCAGAAGACAGAAGACAGAAGACGGTGACGGCGACTGCATGAGATACCAACCACGTGCCACATAGGCGAGGGATAGGTATACCTACCAGGTAGCCACCACAGTAGTAGGTAATTCAAGATAATCGAAGACATTAACCTAAAACACAGAAAAGATACGGGACAAGACGCATTAGCACGAAGTCGGTCGTCTACTTCCCGCACTGAAGGACGACTGTGTCTTAGAGATCGATTGCAATCGAGATATCGAAGTGTGTCGTGGAAGCAAAGAGAGTGAAATTGAGAACTCATAAGATCGAATTGAGGCAAGAGAGAAAGTGAAGTCAATTTTACTAGCTAGAAGCACAGTTGAGTTGAAAGAATCTTTGTGGATTTCAAAAGTAGACATCGAGGACTGATTAAGAACCAGAGAGAAGCTTAGACGGAGGAACAAGAATCGATTGTAGCAACAAAGGGGTGCAGCTCAAGATTGACAACAAGAGCAGGTTCGTGGTGTCACATTGGATTTGGGATTGACGACCAGAAGCGCACTGAAGACTGAAGGTGCAACAGAAGTAGTCAGAAGCAGTACTGAGGTTCTTCCCGTGTTCTTTCTCTTTTTCCCACCGCTTCCCGCCTCTGATTTGAAGTCCCTCGCGCTTCCCTACTCGTTTGGAGAAAATCCATCGATCGATTTCCCTACCCTGAAGTTCCTTCTGTGAAAATTGGACACAGAAGCGTTGTCCAATTTTTGACAGCCATCTTCCCACTTCTTCCCAAAGTTGGAATCGAGCTTCGCCATCTCTCATTCTTAAATTCGATCACTTGACTATCAATTTCCTTACCCTACCACACCTTTGTTCCTGAAGATCTGAACATCTTCGGAAGACGACTATTTGCAATTCGTACCAGGATTGGATTGGATTGGAATTTGTGTTGAGAGAAGCTTTGTACGAATCCTTAGTGAATTGGTGAGTTGATTGTTGTTTCAAGAAGCTGGAAACTGAGAACCAAGCCTGTGCCTCCCAATCTTCCCGTCTTCTCAAATTCACATCTTCCTAGAGAGACTAGAAGGTTGGAAAGGTTGACAGAATGCGCGAGAAGACGTGAGGGTTCTTTATGGATCTCTTCTGTTTGACCCATAGGAACCTATTCTTTCTTCTTCCCAAACTTAGAAGAGAGTTGTGAGAAGCCTTGCTGGCAGAATCAAGAGAGAATGATCGAGGGTCATGTCTTCTCGTCATGCAGCAAGCTTTTTCTGAACGAGTATGAGAGATGAGGAGTCGGAAGAACAGAATATGAACGTTCCGTGTCTGTTGAGAGGTTATATTGCGGAAGAGAAGACGACATGGAAAGCACTGCGGGAAGCTGCGAAAGCACAAGCCGCAGCAGAGAAGAAGCAGCGAGAAGAAGCAGAAGCTCGAGCGAATGGAGTTATGACGCAGATGGTGGAAGCACTTCACAAGAAGTTCAAATTCACCGCGGGTAGGAAGCTTCTCAGCCTAGCTAGGGAGTGGGATGACGATTCCAGGGCGATGTTAGTGGAGTGCAAGGATAGCATAATCCGCTACCTGGATCGACAAATTGAGGACTTGAAGACGCTTTACGATCTTCCCTCGATCTCACGGCCAGCAGCTACATCTTTCCATGCTCCAGGCTCATGCGATCAGAGAAGATTTGGAGAAGGAGGAGTTTGACCTCGCTGTCCACTTGGTAGTAACAGCGTTGAAAACCGAGAAGACCGCAGAAGAAGCCCCGGAAGACAAGGTGTCTTCTGGAAGACGGAAAGTAGAGTTGTCTTCCCAGGTGTTTCGAGTGGAGGAGGTAACTTCCTCTGACCACTGTGAAGTCACCTCAACTCCCAACGTCAAACTAGTGCTCTCAGAAGAGCGAGGAAGCGTAGTTGGACTCAGCTTCCCAGAAGACGCTTCCGTCTTCCGAATCCCAGAAGAACAAGCCACGAACATCGAGGAGGAAGTCACCTTAGTCACACCCGAGGTACCAGCAGAGCTTCCCACTTTATCAGAGGTCGATTTAGGAGTTCAGGTAGGAACCGATCAGGAGGAGATCACACCCACTGAATTAGAGTAGGCAGCAAGTTAGGAAGACAGTTGACTTGCTAATTTTGATAGGAAGTGAAGTGTACTATCTTGGGAGAGACAACTCCTCTTGTATTTTTAGATGACTGTCCATGTGATAAGATAGGCAACGGTAAGAGTAGAAAGTAAGTTTCTAAACTGAGAAGGGAGCCGACTGCATGTGAGATGGTAGCCTTCTGATAGCGTCTCATTTCCCTTGACTGCAAGTGAGGATTGGAGGGGAACTCTCTCCTGCGACTCAAGTACAAAGTATAAAGTAGGATTTCAGACACACATGTGAGAGATATATTTTACTGTACAGATGGTCACACATCTTCGTACAATACACACATTACGCCCAATGTTAGAGACATACGAATAGATTTAGATTACACCAGAGGGATTTGCATTCTCGCTTCCAGCAGTGGATCGAAGATGTAGATAAAGGTAATGGACAATCTAGAGCAGGGAACGGCATCATCGTGCAATATTGTTTCTAAGCTGGTGTGTCAAGGGGTAGGAGCAGGAAGTGGAGGGAGTGAGCTTCTCGAAACCAATGTAGTTTTTTCTCGAGGAATTGATTTCAGATTTGAGTGCAGAAGCTTTGTCTGTGTCTTCTGGACAGTGGGTTTCCTCAAATTCACACCCAATAGTGCATGAGAAGCCTTCTTCTTGAGTGGTGGTGATTGTTAGAAGCTGTGCAGAGTCGAAGCTTGTCTCATCCAGTGGAGCACTTTGGATCCACGTATGGACAATCCTATGGATAAGTGATCCCAGACGACAGAGCAGTCGGAGCAACGACAGAAGAAGAAAGAAGCCTTCTTCTCACAACAGAAGATGACATCCTCGAGTAGAAGATTGTGTAACTGTAAGTCAATTTGTGATCTTCTTCCTCAAATTACTACAAGCAGAGATGGCTTGTTAGTCAGGATCCGGACTAGAAGTTTGTCGGAGTCTTAATTTCTCATTTTTCATCTTGTTTCCTCTTGTTTGGATTTTCTCTTCTTCCCCATCTTCTCTCATCTCCCATCATTGGATTTTCTCATCTTCCCATCTTCCTATCTTCTTCTAGTGAGCTTTCGAGACTTCTATTGAGCTTCTCTCAAACTGCCCGATGAACTTGATATCGTCTAAAATTTCTTGAAGAACTTGTTATTCTGATCTCGATGGATCCAAGGACATCAAGTTTGGACTCCGGAACGGTCCGAACGGTCCAACTCTCCTTCACATATCAATGAAGCTCCCCAAATCTTCTCCATGCGTCTCAATTTCTCTCAGAACACATCCTCTGATCCGTCTCTTCACGAACCGTCTTAACCCACACGTAGCGTATACAGATTTGAACCCAATGGAGCTTTGCGCGCTTGCATTGGATCTCCAAATCTCTCGAACCATCCGCTTACAGGTCGCAGGTGCAAAGTGTCCATGAGAAGCTGACAAGGAGCTCTACCTATCGATGTAATGAAAGTGAAGATCCAAAGTTGTGTCAAAAAGTCCGTAAGCTAGGGCCTAGCTTGTTTTACCAATGAGTGTCTTTGGAGGGATAATTATCGAAATTTGATTTTCATGTAAGAGCCGGTCCACGACACGACATCCACCCCTTCCAAACCTGTGCATCCTTCGATATGCACCAGAGATATCAACCAAAGAGTGGATCGGCACGCACACTCGTTCCCATCTTGTCATCCTCCCTCCCATCTCAGTCAACCTCATCCTCAAGGTTGTAACTTGATCATCATCTTGAAGTTGCTACCATGCCATGATCTTCCCTAGATCCATGCTCATTGACTTTCTTCTTCAACTTCTCATCCAATCACCCCTTCTAGATCTACACATCTTTCAATATGCATTCGAAGACATAGAAAGAGTGATCGATCATACCATAGAAACGCCTCCCATCCACCTAGTTGAACCTCACCATTGAGATTTTTGACCCAAGTGTCGTAGTAGACATCGCCCATCCTCCTAATCATCATCACATACCTTGACTGTAACTCTCAGCCTCAAACTTGTACATATCCATCTCTTCTTTTTTGTTTTCTGAAAAAAAAAGAACCACACTGCCGCAACCAAAATCCTCAAACGCAACCATCATTATCGCGATGTACAATGGTATCCTCCTCAATCATCATCTTCTCTGATCTCTTCTTTTGAAAACCTTACAACCTCCCAAGCCTCATCCTCCCAACCTTAATCACATGTAAACTTTCACAACCTCTCAAACATAATCACCTTCAACAATGGCTTCTCCCCTATAAGCCATCCTTATTCATCATCTTATACCTGTAGCCTCGAGAGCGTCTGTCCACTCTCTTTCATCCTCAGCATGTCCACACTTGATGATGCCAATGATGACATCATGAACTTCCTTTGTAACTGCACCCAAGAGCTCCTGTGAAATGAATCCAACCTTGGCATCTCGGATGCGCTCCTCCCAACCTCCCTTCACATCCATCGCTATATTAATATCTGGTTGTTGTATGTCTGCAACCAGATCAACCATGTCCATTGTCTGCACCCCAATCATCTCCTCCAGTTGTGAAGGATCGTCCTCCATTGCCAGTTCAAGAAGATAGTTTCTTGTTGAACCTTATCCTCTCCAGCTTGCTTTCCTGAAGAAGTCTCTTCTTGTCGCTTCTTCTCGCTCTGCATCGTGGATGTAGTATCCAACTTGAGCTCGTCTGGATCCACATGCTCATCTGAATCATCCATATGAAGATCACGCTCAATCTCCTCCACCACCATAACTTGTAGCTTCTGTAGCTACAACTGCATGTGTCGCAAGATAATCATCTACAAGCTTCTTCATCTCTCCTTTATCAACGTTGGCTTGAAGGAGAGTACCTGCACTTCTGAATGCAACCTTTCCATCCTTCCAAGAATTATCATCCTCCCAAGAATTATCAAGAACCTCACGTTACAAAGATTCTGCAAAGTCGATGCAATCGTCTCGTTGATGGTCAGTATCATCACACTACATACACTGATGTACCCAAGCTGGTTTGGGTACAAGTTCGATCTTGGTCGACGGTCCCTTATCTTCCAACCTAGTAACCTTAGCTTACAGATCTTGCATCTTTTGTCCTAGGGGTCGGCAAATTCATTTTACAAAGCTTTATGATAGATGGAAAACTCCCTTGGTGTCGCGACTCTCATTCTCAAGATCGGGCGCAGACGCGAACAACAGAACCCTAGCGGACTTGCGCTAGGTTGTGAATGCTACGAGTAAGACTTAACGACTTGACCGGGAAGTCGAGATCAGATGAACCCTAAGTGGTTCTATGAACCAAGGTTGGAACCTTGGGTTAGGACATAAGGGTCTACTCCAAGAGGACCCCAGACAAACGTTGACCTAAGGAGGCGAGTCTGGGCACGGATCGAAACATGAGTATGAGATATAGGTATGAGACGTGGGTCCGAGACGCAAACGGACCGTTCGGACGCTGGTCCGAACCACAGAGTTCGAGTCTGGGTTTCGCGCACCTACCGTCTTGTTGCGCCAGCGGAAGCTCTTGCTCAGTAGGTCACAAAATTTACACCGCTAACCTACAAACACAATCACAAGTTAGCGTCCATGCACCACTTATCTTATCTCAGTTTGATCCGGACCGGAGTTGGACCGTCTCCTTAACCATCAAGCTCAACAATCCTAAGTCCCGATCTAGACGGGGTGCGCGAAAAGTGGTATCAGAGCCGACGCTTCGGTGAGCGAGAATTTGAGGTAGCGGCTGAAGGCTGGACGCTTGAGGAGGGACGTGAGACACGAAGCGGATCAACGTTTCTAAGTGAACATTTGGAGCGATGACTGACGACGGACAGAGTTCCAAGAGGAAGACCAAGAAACGAGGAGCTGCTAACGGGAGCAGATCGACTCGAGCTAGCACCGAGGCACAGTCAAGGAACGATAACCGACAACCTTCGCCCCAACGTCAAGGGAGCCCCGTACCAGCTGCGATATCGGTGCAGCAAGATGGAGCTTGCCAGCGGTGCCCAACAATTCAGACGCGAGAAGTCAAGGAGCTTTGTATGCGGAACTCATCAAGATGATGAAGACCATGCAGGAGGATATGGTCTCTAAGGATAAACGTATCGTTGAGCTTGAGGCAGGCCAAGGGAACGTTTCGTCTACCATGAAGCTTTGTAAGACGAATTTACAGACTCTGTTTCAGGTATAGGACGGGCTCGTAAGGTTAAAGATTTCTTAACTGAGTTGGATCTATACTTTGAGGCGCAACAGGCTAAGGAGTCTGACAAGGTGAGAGCGGTGGTTACGTTCCTGAAGGACCATGCGCTTCTCTGGTGGACTGCATACATGGATGAGCATGCCTTGACCGGCTCAGTGCTTGGTTGGAAGGAGTTCAAGGATTTGCTCGTGGGACGATTCACTCCGGAGTATCAAAGGATACGAGACGGTGTTGAGTTGGTGAGACTGAAGCAGACGGAGACTTTAAGTGCTTATGTGCGCGAGTTTAGTGCCAAAATAGACTCGTTCTCCAAGTGGACTGAGGAGACCAAGATATGTATATTCATTGGAGGACTCAAGTCTAGGTCGGAGAAGACTCTCTTTCGGATGTCAAAGCTACTGGAGACATGTGCCGAACTTTTGAAGCTAGCGGAGCGAATTGGGGACGATGAAGTCCAACAACAAAAACCTTTTGAACCACGCAGCACGTTGTCGTATTGTACATAGGTCTATACAGTGAAAAGTATTGCAGAGAGACTTTTTTCTATATTGTGTAAAGGAAGCTGCCCTGCAGCTTAACAAGCTAGGCAGGAGCTAAGCTGGGGCTATGCTTGACAAGCTGCCCCCAAGCTTGGGTTAGAATATCACCCCTAAAGGAGTCGAGAGACACCAGAATGCAAAGCTCGACAAGGAGAGCGACCTCATGCTTCTAGTTTTGACAGAAAGTGTTTTAAACAATAGTTAGTACGAGTTTTAGGCTGTGAAATATGTGAAAGAGGGAAATCTGTCGATTCTGGTTCGTGACTCGAACTCAGAATCGGATAGCGTGAGCGTGTAGGTGTTCACAAATACTATAGTTTTGACTCCTTGTTCATTAAAAACGGAGTTGTATAGAGAAGTTAGTGTAGGAAAGACTAGTAAAGATCTTACAGAAAAATTTCTTCAGGTAAACATATGTACAAAAGTTTTTACCTTCTTGAACGGAACCAAAGGCCATCCCAGTGATAGGGCGCCTGCCTAGGGGCAGCCTCATAAGTGTTGGGGCTTCGGCCTACATTGGATGGCTTGTAGTATATTCAGGGTGGCATCAAGATGGCATCGAGGGCACGGGAAACTTTTGCTGAATATTATGTACGCATAAGGACAGCAGAGGAACAGCTTTAGATGGGGCCTTAAAATTAAAGCGAAAGATTACAGTGGAAGCGGAAGATTACAACAGAAAGCGGAAGATTACAGCGGAAGCGGAAAACTACAGCGGAAGCGGAAGATTACCGCGGAAGCTTGAAGCGGAATATTACAGCGGAAGCGGAAAACTACAGCAGAAGCGGAAGATAACCGCGGAAGCTTGAAGCGGAATATTACAGCGGAAGCGGAAAACTACAGCGGAAGCGGAAGATTATCGCGGAAGCTTGAAGCGGAATATTACAACGGAAGCGGAAAACTACAGCGGAAGTGGAAGATTACCGCGGAAGCTTGAAGCGGAATATTACAGCGGAAGCGGAAGATTACCGCGGAAGCTTGAAGCGGAATATTACAGCGGAAGCGGAAAACTACAGCGGAAGCGGAAGATTATCGCGGAAGCTTGAAGCGGAATATTACAGTGGAAGCGGAAAACTACAATGGAAGCGGAAGATTACAACAGAAGCTTGAAGCGGAAGATTACAGCGGAGGCGGAAGGAGGAGAATTAGAGTTTAAGAAGGGGGGCAGCTTAGCTAAAGCCCTGCTTCTGATAAGTGACTGCGCTGATAAGGACAGCAGGGGGGCAGCTTAAGCTGGGGTCTTTACTTTTAGGTAAAATACCTGCGGCGACTTGTGATCGGGAGGACAGTTTTTGCAAAGGAATGTTTTCTGAGAGAGCCGAAGCGGAACACGCAGGAGAAGCTAAGAAGCTGGGGAAAGATCAAATTGGGAACAGATTGAATTGGGAGGCCATCGTAGGGAGAGGGCCAGGAGTTTTAAGCTTGGACGTTGTCCAATAAACTGTACGGAGGAGAAATTACTCTCAGGAGGCAGTTTTATTGAGAGAGATCGTTTGAAAATCTACGGAGGACTTTTGATCGACGCATGATCAAATTTCTGAGAGTTTCAGTTGGGGCAAAGAGAGGAATAAGATTCAGGGGTCCGAATTTCACTATTAGGTTCAGATTGAGACGTACTGGGTAGACTTTTGGCTTGACGGGTGAAGACAGGTGCGCAGGAGAGGAAGAGAGAGATTTTCTGTACAGTTGGAGAAATTGGTGGTGCAGACGACACTGTAATAAAGTTAATTGAATCTTGAGAGACCTATGTGTGTACCCAGGGTGTGTTTGAGTGCTTGTTTTTGTAATTGGTGAGCACAAGGAGCAGTGTTTTGAGATCACATCGTCAGCAGCAACCTATTTTCTTTTCTGGTCATTTTTCTCTGATCGATCACAGTCAGGAGGTCCGCCCTCCCAAGAAAGACTCTCAACACGACATCTGGTGCTTCCACTGAGAGCTATTGGGGTGATTGATTTGGAGAATTGACTGAATTGAGAAGATGGATCACAGTGCTGCCGTACAAGGTGTAGATGCTGCTCAAGGTGCTCCTGTTCAAGGGACTCCTGGTCAAGATGGAATTGGCTCTCAAGGAGAGCCTACAGCGGTTCCAACAGCAACAACACAGCCTGCTGTAGACACGTCTCAGATTCTTCAGGCGTTGGCTGCCTTGATTCAGCAGCAACCTGCAATTGGGGGAGCTGAGCAGAAGTCCACAAGAGCATTACAAGCAATTGTTGGTCGGTGTGGACGATTTGATGGAAGAGATGTTACTAGGTACCTACGGGAGTATGTGGGTGAGATGGAGTTGGTCAGGGCACCTGAAGTTGAGGTAATTCTGAGCTTTGAGTTGACTGTTGTCCCTGAACTGAGAGAGAAGGTGAGAAATTTACAGAGAAGACATCTAGGTGGGTGGACTTTGTTTGAGCGTGCATTGAGAGAAGAGTTTCTAGAAGAAGACTCTGAAAGAGTCACCAGAAGAACTCTCATGGACTGGATAGAGCGTCAGCCTGGACGTTCCATGGGATTGAATGAGGTAATTCGTGAGTTTGAGAAGAGATACTCTCAGCTTTCTGGTCTAGAGAAGTTGACGCTGGATGCTAGGAAGACGGAGTTGTTCTTGGGGGCTCTGGATGAGTTCACAGCAGATAGGCTTTGTTTCATGTTGGCTGATCGAGGGACTGAAGGGGGAGTTACATCTGATTGGAGGAGAGTGGAAGAAGCAGTATCTACCCTTGCTAGGCAACGTCGTGGTAGGATGGTGTTACAGCTAGAAACCTTACCAGAGCAGCAGAGAGTAGCTCCTCCAGTTCATGTAGCTCCTCCTACAATACCTCAGGCACCTATAGTGGTTCCTCAGGCACCTATAGTGGTTCCTCAAGCACCTATAGTGGTACCTCAAGCGCCTGTAGTACCTAATCCAGCACAGAGAGGACCTAGACAGCAGCAGCGACTTGTTGAGAATCGAAATCAACATAACTTGATAGAAGAACTCACTCAACAGCTGAGAGATTTGAGGGTTGAGATGGCAGACCTGAGGAGAGACCAACGACCAGTTGCACCAGGTGCTCGACCTATAGGAGGAACCTTTACCAGGAGATGTATTTGGTGCGACAGTCCAGATCATCTCAGAGGAGACTGTCAAGACTTGGCGGTTGTCTTGCGAGAGGGCGTAGTCAACTATCAGAATAACAGGTTGTACTTAACCGCCATAGGGCAGCCTCTGAACACGTATTTTGGGAGAGGAGGAATGAGGAGTTCTCTTCCAGCACTTACTGGTGCGAATACTACAGCGATGACTGCGGGTTCTGTAGAGGCTGATGTGTATACTGGGAAGGTTGAGGTGCGCTCTAATCCAACTATGGTTGAGCAGGCTAATGAGGTTTCAGTTGAAATGATGAAGAGAGGTGCAGAAAGCATTAGGAGAGCTACTGGATGGAGAGACCCAGTAGATGCAACTTCTATTCGAGCGTTTTTAGAGACGAGTGGTGAACAAGATGCCATGATCGAAGACAAAAGAAGAAGGGACGCTTCTGATTTAGATGCAGGGATACCAGAGGACAGTGATCGTTGAAGAGTTACAAGAAGGAGAGCAGCAGAACCATCACCAACTATACCAACTGGAAGGTCTCCTGCTGCAGAGGATATGCCCTCTACCTCTACAGCACCACCACCTACAGTAGATCCTATGGAAGGTGTACATGATTTACCACAAGAGCCTACTGCTACGGATAGAGTGCGGGGGAAAAGGTTTACAGCACAGGAGAAGGGGAAAGCTCCAGCTTACAAGTTAGCGGCAGACATCGAGACAACAACAGACTTGCGTGCTGTTCTAGAACAACGCATTTTGGATGCTAGAGTTGAGTTTACTCTTCGTGAAGTGCTTGGTATCGCAAAGAGAGAGTTTCATGAGTTGATAATAGACATCATGAAGAGAAAGAGACAGATATTGACTGAACAAGTAAGTAGTCAGATGGTTGGAGCAGTAGATGCTATTGGTGTTGATCAGTTCAGAGATGATAAGTATGAGGCATGGGTTGCTGGTCCAGCTGTTATTGAGAATGAAGATGAAGAGTTTGAAGAGAAAAGGTCAAGCGCGGACAGCGATTTCAGAGAGAAGCACTGGGCAAGAGCGACAACTGAGACGCAGGTTCGACTTGGGGGACTTTCTGAGCCAATACCTGCACTTGTGGATCACGGGTCGGAGATCAACATCATTTCCAAAGAGGTGTATGAGAAGGGGCAGTGGCCAATCAAAAGGAATCATGGTTGGGTGCTTCGAGCTGCAAATAACCAAAAGGGTGAGTTATACGGAGCCTGTCCCAATACGCGTGTAAAGATTGGAGATGTAGAGGTTGATCAGCATTTTGTTGTACAGTCGTCTGCCTCCTATCCTGTCATACTGGACCAACCATACATCACCGCTGTTCGAATGGAGACAAAGGTGATGAACGATGGGTCTCATTATGCCAGAGTTCGGAGTCCTGATGACAAATACTCAATACAATTTTTGACGGTTCGTTCAAGACATGAACGGAACCGACAAACCCTTAGAGATTCTCAGACGAAGAGATGTAAGGGTTTTCGCAGTCCACTCCTGTAGAGCGGGAAGACAGGGGTGTAGAACCTACTGTTGAGGTCCCGTCGGAGTTGGAAGCAAGACATGTACAAAGGTCTGGAGACAGGTGTGGTGTACAGAGTTGGCAGTCCGGATTGCTGATGTTTGAGGCAGATGGCTGGAGTCGATTTACAAGAGTTGAAGATATGAGGAAAAATACAAAAAGATGGATGGTGAACCAGGTATCAGAGTTGTGGCGTGTAGGAGTTCTACCTGAAGACGAAGTAGTTTCTGGCTTGTTTGAAGAGTTTATGTCTGTACAGTCAGTTATTGGTTGGTTAGACAATGTGAGTAGATTGATGGAGGGGGAAAATAGTGTGGTGGTGATCCCTATCCACTCTCGATGCATATATGAGGAGATTGCTACATACATGCAGTTCTTTCCTCATCCGATGCAGAATAATGAAGGGAGAGAAGCAAGTTGTTGGTGTGCACTCCCTCAAGAAGCAGATGTCCATGCGAAGTACAAATCTATACTGAGAAAGGTAAGACCGGTAGCAGCTCAACTACCTGCTAACTCTCAACAGCAAGTATAGTTAGTGGGGACTGAGCCTATATTGCGTGATCATAGACGAGAAGACATTGAAGGAGCTCCAGATAGGAGGGGGTGATTTCTTGACTGAGGACGAGAAAACCGTGTTTGAGCAGATGATAGTGAAGCATGGTAAAGCATTCTCTTTTTCAGCAGAGGAGATAGGTTGTGTGGACCCAAAGGTTATAGCGCCTATGGTTATATTCACAACCCCTCATGTGCCTTGGGACTTGAAACCAATCCCAGTTCCTCGTGCTTTGTTGCCTAAGCTCATCGAGTTGTTGAAAGAGAAGGTACAGATGGGGATACTTGAGCCGTCTATGGGGCCATATTCTAGTAGGTGGTTCACTGTACCCAAGAAGTCAGGAGCTTTGCGTTTTATTCAAGACTTACAGCCTGCGAATAACGTAACCATACGTAACGTTGGGACGGGTCCTGTGATTGAAGAGGTAGCAGAGGCATTTGCAAGGAGAGCTATTTACTCGATAGGAGATCTATATTCTGGTTATGATCAGTTCCAGTTGGCTGTGGAGAGTAGAGATTTAACTACTATGCGTACGCCCCTGGGATTGATGCGGATGTGTACTCTTCCACAAGGAGCGACGAACTCGGTGGCTCATATGCAGAATGCGATGCATAAAGTACTGAGGGAGTTTGTGCCTGATGTTACCATTCCGTTTCTAGATGATATTCCTATAAAGGGTTGCGCGGTTGAAGACAAGAATGAAGCAGTACTTGCGAATGGATGTAGAAGGTTTGTTACAGACCATATCAAGGATGTAGAACGTATCTTGACTCGACTGGAGGAGGTGCATCTCACCCTGTCAGGAGCTAAGTCCAAGTTTGGTGTGTCTGAGATTTTAGTGGTTGGACATCTGTGTGGTGCTTTTGGAAGGCGACCAAACCCCGAGAAGGTTAAAGCTATAGCTAGGATGGCAGACTGTAAAAATATCACGGAGGTTCGACGCTTTCTAGGTGCTTGTGTATTTTATCGTTTATCCATTCCTCATTATGCCCATGTTGCTGAGCCTTTGTATGCATTATTGAGGAAGGGTAAGAGGTTTGCATGGACCTCAGTTCATCGAGAGCTATGAATAGGCTGAAGGAGGCTCTACAATCTCCACCTGTTCTAAGAAGAGTAGACTACGGATGTGGGAGACCTGTCATGGTCACAGTAGATACTAGTCCAAAGGCGATTGGCTGGGCGATAGGTCAAGATGATGCGGATGGTATGCGGTTTACCTCTAGGTTTGGAGCTAAGATCTTGACAGACAGGCAACGAGATTATCCTCAGGTGAAGCGTGAGTTGTGGGGAGCGGTGACAGCGATGAAGACAGACCGTGAGTTTTTGATTGGTGCTCATGTAGTTCTAGAAACGGATTGTCTACCTCTACTAGGTATGATATCCAACTGTAGCACGCCAGACATAGCGATGTTACGTTGGATTGCCTATATTAGAAGCTTGAACCCAGAGCTGAAGCATATAAAAGGAAAGGAGAATATGATCGCAGATATGTTGGCAAGAGCTCGATTTGTAGACGAGGATGTCATGATTTCAGAAGCTAAGGAAGAGGAGAGAAGGGATGCTCAGTGTCAGGTTAATCGACGGGCTACGAACTTGGAGCCGTTGATGTTTAGAGAGGAGCTTTACACAGGTAGACTTCGTGACATAGGGTATTATCTGAGCTTGTTGGAGAGGCAAGAGAGATGGAGCAAAGTAGAGTTCAGAGAGATAAGGAAACAAGCTTACAACTATCTTCTGCATGATGGGTATCTTTGGAGACGGCCACAGAGGAGAGATGGGATGTTCATACGAGTAGTGAACGATCTGCAGACTAAGCAGCAACTGATGAAGGAGTTCCATGATACTTTGTGGGCCGGACATCGAGGGATTTGGGCTACCTACGTCAAGTTGAAGGAAAGGTATTGGTGAAAAGGTCTGTACCAGGATGTGATGAACTACGTCAGTTCTTGCTTACACTGCCAGTTCTATTCAAAGATGCGGTATAGAGACGGTCTCGTGCCAACTTATCCGCCTTGTATTCACTTCTAGTGGGTTCTCGACTTGGTGGTAATGCCTCTGGGGTTATGGAGCATGCGATATTTGGTTTTGGCTCGTGAGGACCTGTCCAACTTTGTAGAAGGACGAGCTTTAAGGACGAAGACCACAGAAGGGATATGTAAGTTTGTTCTTGAGGATATTATCTGTAGATACGGGTCTGTAGGAAGGCTACGGGCAGATAGGGGAGAACTACGTGGTACGGAAGCGAAAGAGTTTTTTGCTCGATATGGTGTGAAGCTCAAGCTTACTACTGCGATGAATCCAGAAGGGATTGGCAAGAGCGAGCGAGGACATCCATCGATAGTTCAGGCTTTGGTGAAGGCGTGTGATGGTAAGCATAGAGAGTGGCCTAGGTTACTCCCTTTTGCTTTATGGGCGGATAGAACAACTCATTGTTCTACTACAGGGTACATGCCTGTTGAGTTAATGCTAGGACAAAAATCGATGATGTCAGCAGAAGAAGACTGTCCTACCTGGACTACCTTGCCATGGGAGGACAATGTGGACCGTGTGCAGCTTCTCTCACTACGAATCAGACAGCTAGAATGTAGAGAGGAGGATCTCTCTGAAGCGCAGCGACGGTTGAAGGCGGCTCGACTTGGGAACAAGGAGAGGTTTGATAAGACTCATAGACTACGACCAAAACCGATACAAGTTGGGGACTGGGTGTTGGTATACGACAGCACATTGGAGAACCAACACTCTACAGTTCGAAAGTTTTCGAGAAGGTGGTTTGGCCCTTACCTTGTCTCTGATGTACATCAGAATGCTACTTATTCCTTGCAAGAGCTAGATGGCACGCCTTTAAGGCTTCCAGTTGCAGGGAAACGAGTGAAGTTATTCAAGAAGAGAGGGGAGACTATGGAGCTAGCTGAGTTCTTAGGTTCAGAGCAGACAGGAGCAAATGAAGACTTTTCTGAGACGGTCGAAGAGAGCGAGGACGATTCGGAGGACCACGAGGATCGGTGACGGATTGGCACATACCAGAGGATGTGCAAGTTTGGAGGGGGTGAATGTCGTATTGTACATAGGTCTATACAGTGAAAAGTATTGCAGAGAGACTTTTTTCTATATTGTGTAAAGGAAGCTGCCCTGCAGCTTAACAAGCTAGGCAGGAGCTAAGCTGGGGCTATGCTTGACAAGCTGCCCCCAAGCTTGGGTTAGAATATCACCCCTAAAGGAGTCGAGAGACACCAGAATGCAAAGCTCGACAAGGAGAGCGACCTCATGCTTCTAGTTTTGACAGAAAGTGTTTTAAACAATAGTTAGTACGAGTTTTAGGCTGTGAAATATGTGAAAGAGGGAAATCTGTCGATTCTGGTTCGTGACTCGAACTCAGAATCGGATAGCGTGAGCGTGTAGGTGTTCACAAATACTATAGTTTTGACTCCTTGTTCATTAAAAACGGAGTTGTATAGAGAAGTTAGTGTAGGAAAGACTAGTAAAGATCTTACAGAAAAATTTCTTCAGGTAAACATATGTACAAAAGTTTTTACCTTCTTGAACGGAACCAAAGGCCATCCCAGTGATAGGGCGCCTGCCTAGGGGCAGCCTCATAAGTGTTGGGGCTTCGGCCTACATTGGATGGCTTGTAGTATATTCAGGGTGGCATCAAGATGGCATCGAGGGCACGGGAAACTTTTGCTGAATATTATGTACGCATAAGGACAGCAGAGGAACAGCTTTAGATGGGGCCTTAAAATTAAAGCGAAAGATTACAGTGGAAGCGGAAGATTACAACGGAAAACTGAAGCGGAAGATTACAGCGGAAGCGGAAGCGGAATATTACAGCGGAAGCGGAAAACTACAGTGGAAGCGGAAGATTACAACAGAAGCTTGAAGCGGAAGATTACAGCGGAAGCGGAAGCGGAATATTACAGCGGAAGCGGAAAACTACAGTGGAAGCGGAAGATTACAACAGAAGCTTGAAGCGGAAGATTACAGCGGAAGCGGAAAACTACAGCGGAAGCGGAATATTACCGCGGAAGCTTGAAGCGGAATATTACAGCGGAAGGGGAAAACAACAGCAGAAGCGGAAGATAACCGCGGAAGCTTGAAGCGGAATATTACAGCGGAAGCGGAAAACTACAGCGGAAGCGGAAGATTATCGCGGAAGCTTGAAGCGGAATATTACAGCGGAAGCGGAAAACTACCGCGGAAGCTTGAAGCGGAATATTACAGCGGAAGCGGAAGATTACCGCGGAAGCTTGAAGCGGAATATTACAGCGGAAGCGGAAGATTATCGCGGAAGCTTGAAGCGGAATATTACAGTGGAAGCGGAAAACTACAATGGAAGCGGAAGATTACAACAGAAGCTTGAAGCGGAAGATTACAGCGGAGGCGGAAGGAGGAGAATTAGAGTTTAAGAGGGGGGGGCAGCTTAGCTAAGGCCCTGCTTCTGATAAGTGACTGCGTTGATAAGGACAGCAGGGGGGCAGCTTAAGCTGGGGTCTTTACTTTTAGGTAAAATACCTGCGGCGACTTGGGATCGGGACGACAGTTTTTGCAAAGGAATGTTTTCTGAGAGAGTTGAAGCGGAACACGCAGGAGAAGCTAAGAAGCTGGGGAAAGATCAAATTGAGGACAGATTGAATTGGGAGGTCATCGTAGGGAGAGGGCCAGGAGTTTTAAGCTTGGACGTTGTCCAATAAACTGTACGGAGGAGAAATTACTCTCAGGAGGCAGTTTTATTGAGAGAGATCGTTTGAAAATCTACGGAGGACTTTTGATCGACGCATGATCAAATTTCTGAGAGTTTCAGTTGGGGCAAAGAGAGGAATAAGATTCAGGGGTCCGAATTTCACTATTAGGTTCAGATTGAGACGTACTGGGTAGACTTTTGGCTTGACGGGTGAAGACAGGTGCGCAGGAGAGGAAGAGAGAGATTTTCTATACAGTTGGAGAAATTGGTGGTGCAGACGACACTATAATAAAGTTAATTGAATCTTGAGAGACCTATGTGTGTACCCAGGGTGTGTTTGAGTGCTTGTTTTTGTAATTGGTGAGCACAAGGAGCAGTGTCTTGAGATCACATCGTCAGCAGCAACCTATTTTCTTTTCTGGTCATTTTTCTCTGATCGATCACAGTCAGGAGGTCCGCCCTCCCCAAGAAAGACTCTCAACACGACAACGTACAAGTTCCAGAAGAAGAACAAAGGCTTCAAACGACAATGGGATGGGGGTGAGAAGGATCGGAAGGATTCTTCTGCCCTGGTAGCAAAGCGGCAGCAAACAAGAGGGGCAAACACCTCAGAAGGGCAATGGTGTTAAGTTTACTTGCTACAACTATGACGAGGCGGGTCATATTGCTAAGGGATGCACGAAACTTAAGGTTAGTAACTGTAGCATGAATGCATTTGTTGCAAAGGACTTCTTGGAGGGTCAGATGACTAAGACCTTGAGAACCACGAAGAAGACGCCGAGATTGATGTTTCTACAAGCTAAGGTTGCTAACCGTGATGTTACTTTTCTTGTGGACACAAGAGCGACTCATTCCTTCATAAGTCCAAAGTTGGTGACGAAGTTGGGCGTGTTTACCTCTAAGGTAGACAAGCCTATTCAGGTGCGCTTTGCCAAGGGCAAGACATACCAAACTTCTGAAGTAGCCTTGGATGTACGATTTGCGTGTGGGAAGTTGGAATTCACAAAGAACTTCACGGTGTGCGAGATGAGTGATATCCATGCGGTTTTGGAGAACACTTTCTTGGATAGGTTTGAAGCGGAACTTAGGCGGAAACCTTTAAGGTTAAACGTTAGAGTTAAAAGGCGGAAGCGGGGAGTGAGGCTGATCCGAAAGGTGCAGAAAATTGACGACTTTGCGGTGAATTTGATCAAAGGTAAACAGATGGACTTCAACGACGGAGTCATGTGTTTGATGCGGGTTGCAGATTTGATGGCGGGTGGCGGACAAGAGGAAACATCAGGAGAGGCGACTAAACTTCCGGAGGTGCTTCGCGAAGTGATTAAGGAGTTTGAGGATGTCTTGACAGATGAGTTACCTCCAAGGCGGGTGGTGGATCACAAGATTGAAGTCTTACCAAGATCAGAATCACCTTCTGGATGTACCGCTGCTACTGGCACCCGAACTCGCAGAAGCTATGCCTCCTGAAACTGTGCTAGTAGTGTGTCGTTTCGTGCACTTATCGTCTTGTTGTGTCAGCGGAAGCTCTTGCTTAGTAGGTTGCGAACTTTACACCGCTAACCTGTAAACACAATCACAAGTTAGAGTCCATGCACCACTTACCTTATCTTAGCTTGGTCCGGACCGGAGTCGAACCGTCTCCTTATTCATCAAGCTCATCAGTTCTCAAGTCTCGACCTAGACCCGCCTAGGTCGGTCCCAAACATGAGCAAGTTTCGCACACCTACCGTCTTGTTGCGCCAGCGGAAGCTCTAACTCAGTAGGTCGCAAACTTTACACCGCTAACCTGCAAACACAATCACAAGTTAGCGTCCATGCACCACTTACCTTATCTCAGTTTGGTCCGGACCGGAGCCGGACCGTCTCCCTATTCATCAAGCTCAACATTCCCTAAGTCCCGACCTAGACCCGCCTAGGTCGGTCCCAAACATGAGCAAGTCACAAGATGACTTGGGGCGGACTTCCCATAAAGTCCAGGGTCCTAAACGATGCCTCCAGCACACCTAGCGGCCCAACCGCCTGTGATGTCCGTCTGGGTCTAGGCTCCCGAACGGTGGTCTAACCCGCCGACTCGTTCCCTAGTCTTGCCCCAGCCCTTATAGCGTTCCTAAGTCTAGACGTCCAAGTCTGGACGAGAACGTGTCTTGGAACCGGTCCAGCCATCACCTCATGCTCCCAGAGTCCGCCCGCCGAACCCTGAGGTCGGGTGACTCGTCCTGGCCCACCCAGGCATCAAGCCCCCCTCGTATATACTTATGGGGATCGGCGGCCCCGCCCTCCTCTTTGGTCCCTGAAAATTATACCACAACTCGATTGTGGTTCGGCCATAACTTCCATCTCGGAGGTCAGATCGAGGAGTGTTATATATCACTGGAAAGCTATCGACGAGACCTTTCCAATGATACCTCACTCGCCTCGAGATCTTATGTGGAGCTCCGTCCACGACCTAAAACGTCTCTGGAGCTCTAACACTTAATCAATTTTCGGAAATCTGTGGTCCAGACCCTGACTCGAACCCTGTGGTTCGGACCAGCGTCCGAACCACGATCCTTCTGCGTCTCGGACTCACATCTCAGACCTATGTCTCAGACTCATATTTCGGTCCGTTCCCATACTCGCTTCCTTAGGTCAGCGTTTGTCAGGGATCCTCCTCAGGCCCTTATGTCCTAACCCAAGGTTCCAACCTTGGTTCAGAGAACCACTAAGGGTTCATCTGATCTTGACTTCCCGGTCAAGCCGTTAAGTCCTACTCGCAGTGTTCACAACCTAGCGCGAGTCTGCTAGAGTTCTGTTGTTCGTGTCTGCGCCCGATCTTGAGAATAAGGGTCGCGACACTCACCCTCACTTTGGAGGTTGATGCCCTCATCAACAATGATCCTTTAAGTTAACACCATGTTCAAAATGGGTAGCCAACCGCTTGGCGTCAGAATTACGTTCTGGTAGCTAACCCGCAATTCTCTTCTTGGCTTGAGTCTTAAGTTGTCACTAGAACACTTAGAAAATTTCAACTAGTCTCGGGAAAAGGGTTTAGGGTTTACCCTAAACCCTTTGGCTTACCCTAAACAAAACTAGTTGACAACTTCTAAACATTCTACTTAAGACTCTAACTTGCTAACTATATTTATTCACACCTACTTACGAGGTTCCTCAAAACTCACTTTCTGGTCGCAATTTTATTTGACTTAGACGCGCGACTAAGTTTACTTTTGCAGTTAGAAAACCGCAAAGCAAGATCACCCCAAACCCCAAGAAAAGTATGAAAGTTCATACTTGCTTTGCCAACGCTACGGCAAACATAAGTCTTGACATCAAGACTTAGTCTTGATTTAGATGCTTATCCAAACCAGCTCGCTTCCTTTGAGTGTGCTTCATTCCTCCTCTTGACAACATCCTAGGCATCTGATCAGAACTAGTCTTAGTCATGCACTACCAATACACTTAGACAAATTTTCAAGAAACAAAATCTTTATTTCCAACACAAGCCTAAGCTACAAAGTCCATCGGCCCAAATCGCCTCAAGTTGCTACTCGCATGGTTCATTGTTTCTTGACTCCTCGCTGGAAGGAGATGTCCTCATCTTGTTAACGCCCTTGTTATCCTTGTTGCCGTTTGAAGAGGTCTAATACTTCGCTCGCATGTGCGAGATCTGCCTCTGGCACCCAAGTTGCTTCCTTCAAATGATAACCACGCCATTTGACCAAGTACTCCATCCGATTTGATTTGCGCTGAGATCGCAAAATGGACTCCACCTCATATTCTGCTTCGCCTTGCACGACATCAGGTTGAGGCCTAAGAATCTGTTTGTGCTCCGGTCGCAAATCGTCCTTGAAGTATTTCTTTAACAAAGAAACATGGAAAGTCGGATATAACTGCCACTCGCGAGGAAGATCTTATGTATAGACATCTTCATGCGGATTCTTGACAATGACAAAAGGTCTCGCGAACTTCGATGAAAACTTCTCCGATATTTCCTTCGGAAGTGTCGCGACCCTCATTTTCAAGATCGGGCGCAGACGTGAGCAACGGAACCCTAGTGGACTTGCGCTAGGTTGCGAACGCTGCGAGTAGGACTGAACGGCTTGGCCGAGAAGTCGGAGTCAAATGAACCCTAAGTGGTTCTCTGAACCAAGGTTGGAACATTAGGCTAGGACCTAAGGGCCTACCCCAAGACGACCCCAGACGAACGCTGACTTAAGGGGGTAAGTTTGGGAACGGACCGAAACATGAGTCTGAGACATAGGTCTGAGACGCGGGACCAAGACGTGGGTCCGAGACGCAGACGAACCGTGGTTCGGACGCTGGTCTGAACCACAGGGTTCGAATCTGAGTCTGGACCACAGGTTTCCGAAAAATGACCAAGTGTTGGAGCTCTAGGGACGTTTTAGGTCGTGGAAGGAGCTCCACGTAAGATCTCGAGGCGAGTGAGGTATCATTGAAAAGGTCTCGTCGAGAGCTTTCCAGTGATATATAACACTCCTTGATCTGACCTCCGAGCTGGAAGTTATGGCCGAATCACAATCGGGTTGTGGTATAATTTTCAAGGACCAAAGAGGAGGGCGGGGCCGCCGATTTAGGGTATATATGAGTTTAGGAAGTATATATGAGGGGGGCTCGATGCTTGGGGGGGCCAGGACGAGTCACCCGACCCCAGGGTTCGGCGGGCGGACTTTGGGGGCATGAGGTGATGGCTGGGCCGGTTCCAAGGCACGTTCCGATCCAGACTTAGACGTCTGGACTTAGGAACGATGTAAGGACTGAGGCAAGACTAGAGAACGAGTCGGCGGGTTAGACCACCGTTCGAGAGCCTAGACCCAGTCGGACATCACGGGCGGTTGGGCCGCTAGGTGTGCTGGAGGCGCCGTTTAGGACCCTAGACTTTACTAGTCCGCTCCAAGTCATCTTGTGACTTGCTCATGTTTTGGGACCGACCTAGGCGGGTCTAGGTCGGGACTTAGGAACTGCTGAGTTTGATGAATAGGGAGACGGTCCGGCTCCGGTCCGGACCAAACAGAACTAAGGTAAGTGGTGCATGGACGCTAACTTGTGATTGTGTTTGCAGGTTAGCGGGGTAAATTTTACGACCTACTGAGTTTGAGCTTCCGCTGGCGCAACAAGGCAGTAGGTGCGCAAAAGGAAGTGTGAACTTTTTCGTACTTAACCATACTTCTTTGCCCACTTGAAACTTCACTTGCCGCCGATGCTTGTTTACTTGCTTCGTGTACCGTTGCTGTTCCTTCTCGAGGTTCTTCTTTACTTGCTCCTCGCGCCGCTGCATTGTCGCCATCAACTCTTCAGCAGATGTTTGCCGTGTTCTTGGTCGTGCCGATGTAGTACTCCTTGCAAGAGTCAAGTCAAGAAGCCCTTCTGGCAAACGTCCGTAAGCCAGCAAGAAAGGCGATTCGTCGGTTGCCGAATGCTTCGTGGAATTGTAGCAATACTCCGCAAGACTGAGCCACTCCGTCCAATCACTTTGGTCCGTACTCACATAATTCCTCAAGTATTGATTCAGAACCGAGTTAACTCGTTCCGTTTGCCCATCTGTTTCTGGATGAAAGGCGGTACTAAATTTTAACTTAGTCCCCAATTTTTGGAACAAGTGTTTCCAAAAGACACTTGTGAACTTAGAGTCTCTATCTGAAATAATACTCCGAGGTAATCCATGTGAACGTCACCAAGTATCTAAGAACAACCGAGAAGTCGTGAACGCTGTTGCAGTGTCCAAGGTCGGAGCAAACTTCGCTAGTTTGCTAAACCGATCAACTATCACAAAAATCGCGTTGTATCCATTCGACTCAAGCAGAGAGGTAATGAAGTCCATGCTAATGCTTTCCCAAGGTCTGGCTAGAATCTGCAGAGGGTGAAGCAACCCTTGTTTCTTCTCATAAGAAACGCGGTTCGCTTGACAGATTACACATGTTTTCACAAAGTGAGCAACATCGTCTTTCATGTGGGGCCAATAAAACTTTTTAGCTATCACTGCTAAAGTGGACTTTTCTCCTTTATGGCTTGATAAGGGCACATCGTGAGATTCTTTTAACAACTTGGTCCTAAGTTTTCCTTGTCCCACATAAAGCCGACTTTGCGTGAACATGAGTAAACCATGTCTTAGCTGCATGTTCTGCAACTTCACTCCTCGCTTGAGTTGTTCCAGGTACTCCTTCGCTTGGTTATCGCCCATGTAACCTTCACGTATTCGTCTCTCCAAGTCTGACTCCTTAGGATACATAGCTCGCAAAATGTGTGTTGACGATGGAAGATATTCCTCCTTGCGACTCAAGGCGTCAGGAACCACATTGTCCTTTACCGCTTTGTGGATTAATTCCACGTTCATGAGCGTCAAGGTATCATGCCACCGTAGTTGCTTTGGCGTCACCCGATCTTGTGTCTCAAAGTACTTGAGCGAAATGTTGTCAGTATACACTTGAGTTTTGTGGAGTCCTAAGTGATGTCGCCATTTCCTCAAGCAATGAACCACCGCAAACAGTTCCTTCTCGTGAGTCGGCCATCGACTCTCTGTCCTAGATAGCTTCTTGGTTTCATACGCTACAAGTTTTCCATCCTGCACCAACACTCTGCCAGTCGCATAGTCGCTCGAGTCGGTATGCACTTCGAATGGCTTGTCAAACTCCGGCAGCTTCAAAACTAGCGCCTTTGACAAAATAGCTTTGATCGTCTGAAACGCATCATCCACCTTCTTGGTCCAACTTACTTGTGCGTCTTTATCTGTCTAGTCTGTCAGCGGCTTCGTGATCTTTGAAAACCCCTTCACATACTTGCAGTAAAACTGCGCTAATCCTAAGAATCGTCGCATCCCCTTCACTGTAGTTGGAGGCTCCCAAGTCACAATCGCGTCCACCTTCTGCATATGCGGGCCGACTCCTTCTGCACTTATGACATGTCCCAAGAAGTTAATGCGCTCCAAACCAAACTCACTCTTGTCAATGTTGGCAAACAGCTTATGCTCCCTCAGCTTCGTCAACAAAATCCTTAGCTGCTCCGCGTGCGACTCTAAGGTTTTGGAGTAGATCAAGATGTGGTCGATGACAAACTCATCCATCTCCTCGCGAAAAATTGTGTTCATCAATGTAGTGAACGTCGAAGGAGCGTTGCAGAGTCCAAATGACATCACCACGAATCCAAACGATCCGTATCTGGTTTGACAAGCGGTCTTCTCAACATCTGGGTCAGCTATCCCGATCTGGTAATATCTTGACTTCAAGTCTATCCTGCTGAAGTACTTCGCGCCCGCTAGCCTATCAAACAGATCATCTATCCTTGGTAAGGGATAATTATTCTTCACCGTCACCTTATTGAGTGCACGATAATCTACGTAGAGTCGTAACTTCCCATCCTTCTTCTTTGCAAAAAGAACTGGGGCTCCATAAGGTGACTTGCTGGTTCGAATATATCCCCGCGCTAATAGCTCACCGAGTTGTCTTTTCAACCCAAGGAGTTCCACCTGATTGAGTCGGTAAGGGGCTTTGGAAGGTGGTTCTGATCTTGGCAAGACCTCGATCTTGTGATCCACCACCCGCCTTGGAGGTAACTCAGCGGGTAACTCATCCGTCAAGACATCCTCAAACTCCTTAATCACTTCGTGAAGCACCTTCAGAAGTTTAGTCGCGTCTCCTGATGTTTCCTCTTGTCCGCCACCCGTCATCAAATCTGCAACCCCCATTAAACACATGACTTCGTCGTTGAAGTCCATCTGTTTATCTTTGATCAAATTCACTGCAAAGTCGTCCATTTTCCGCGCCTTGCGGATCAGCCTCACTCCCAGCTTCCGCCCTTTAACTCTAACGTTTAACGTTAAAGGTTTCCGCCTAAGTTCCACTTCAAACCTGTCCAAGAAAGTATTTCCCAAAACCGCATGGATATCATCCATCTCGCACACCGTGAAATTCTCTGTGAACTCCAACTTCTCACACGCAAATCGTACGTCCAAGGCCACTTCAGAAGTTTGGTACGTCTTGCTCTTGGCAAAGCGCACCTGAATAAGCTTGTCTGCCTTGGAGGTAGACAAGCCCAACTTCTTCACCAACTTTGGACTTATGAAGGAGTGAGTCGCTCCTGTGTCCACAAGAAAAGTAACATCACGGTTAGCAACCTTGGCTTGTAGAAACATCAATCTCGGCGTCTTCTTCGTGGTTCTCAAGGTCACAGTCATCTGGCCCTCCAACAAATCCTTTGCAACAAATGCATTCATGCTACAGTTACTAACCTTAGGTTTCGTGCACCTCTAAGGCAATATGACCCGCCTCGCCATAATTGTAGCAAGTAAACTTAGCGCCATTGCCTTTCTGAGGTGTTTGCCCCTTAGGTTTTACTCCTGTTTGCTGCCGCTTTGCTGCCGAGACAGAAGAATCCTTCCGATCCTTCTCACCCTCATCCCACTGTCGCTTGAAGCCCTTGTTCTTCTTCTGGAACTTGTCCGTGCTGCGTGGTTCAAAGGGTTTCTGTTGCTCGACTTCATCGTCCCCAATTCGCTCCGCTAGCTTCAAAAGTTCGGCACTTGTCGCAGGTAGCTCCAGCATTCGAAAGAGAGCCTTCTCCGAGCTAGACTTGAGTCTCCCAATAAATATACATATTTTGGTCTCCTCAGTCCACTTGGAGAACGAGTCCAGCTTGGCACTGAACTCGCGCACATAAGCGCTTAAGGTCCCTGTCTGCTTCAGCCGAACTAACTCAACGCTGTCTCGAATCCTTTGGTACTCTAGAGTGAATAGTCTTGCGAGCAACTGCTTAAACTCTTTCCAACCAAGCGCCGAGACGGTCAAAGCATGCTCATCCCTGTATGCGGTCCACCAGAGAAGCGCATGGTTCTTCAGGAACGTAACCGCCACTCTCACTTTGTCTGACTCTTGAGCTTGATGCGCTTCAAAGTATAGATCCAACTCAGTTAAGAAATCCTTAACCTTGCGAGTCCGTCCTATACTTGTAAACGGGGTCGGCAAATTCGTTTTACAAAGCTTTCTGGTAGACGAGGAACTCCCTTGGCCTGCCTCAAGCTCAGCGATACGTTTATCCCTAGAGGTCATACCCTCCTGCATGGTCTTCATCATCTTGATGAGTTCCTCATACAAAGCTCCTTGACTTTCCGCACCTGAATCGTTGGGCACCGTTGGCAAGACTCCGTCTTGCTACAGCGGTGCCGCAGCTGGAACCGCTCGATTCGGTGTTATATCACAACTCGATTATGGTTCGGCCATAACTTTCATCTCGGAGGTCAGAATCGAGGAGTATTATATATCATTGAAAAGATCTCGACGAGACCTTTCTAATGATACCTCACTCGCCTCGAGATCTTATGTGGATCTCCGTCCACGACCTAAAATGTTTTTGGAGCTCTAACACTTAGTCATTTTTCGGAAATCTGTGATCGAGACCTAGACTCGAACCCTGTGGTTCGGACCAGCGTCCAAACCACGATCCGTCTGCGTCTCGGACCCACGTCTCAGACTTATGTCTCAGACTCATGTTTCGGTTCGTTCCCATACTCGCCTCCTTAGGTCAGCGTTTCTCCGAGGTCCTCTTGGGGTAGGTCCTTATGTCTTAACCCAAGGTTCCAACCTTGGTTTAGAGAACCACTTAAGGTTCATCTGATCACGACTTCCCGGCCAAGACGTTTAGTCCTACTCGCAGCATTCACAACCTAGCACAAGTCCGCTAGAGTTTCGTTGTTCGCGTCTGCGCTCGATCTTGAGAATGAGGGTCGCGACAGCAAGTCACAAGATGACTTGGAGCGGACTTTCCATAAAGTCTAGGGTCACAAATGGTGCCTCCAGCACACTTAGCGGTCCAACCGCCCGTGATGTCCGTCTGGGTCTAGGCTCTCGAACAATGGTCTTACCCGCCGACTCGTTCCCTAGTCTTGCCCCAACCCTTACATAGTTCTTAAGTCCAGACGTCCAAGTCTGGATCAGAACGTGTCTTGGAACCGGCCCAGCCATCACCTCATGCCGCAAGAGTCCGCCCGCCGAACCCTGGGGTCGGGTGACTCGTCCTGGCCCACCTAGGCATCGAGCCCCCCTCATATATACTTCTGGGGATCGGCGGCCCCGCCCTCCTCTTTGGTCCTTGAAAATTATATCACAACCCGATCTTGGTTCGGCCATAACTTCCAGCTCAGAGGTCGAATCGACAAGTGCTACATATCACTGGAAAGCTCTCGCCGAGCCCTTTTCAATGATATCTCACTTGCCTCGAGATCTTACGTGGAGCTCCGTCCACGACCTAAAACGTCCCTGGAGCTCCAACACTTAGTCATTTTTCGGACCTGTGGTCTAGACCTATGGTCTAGATCTTGACTCGAACCCTGTGGTTCGGACCAGCGTCCGAACCACGGTCCGTCTGCGTCTCGAACCCACGTCTCAGACCTATGTCTCAGACTCATGTTTCGGTCTGTTCCCAAACTCGTCCCCTTAGGTCAGCGCTTGTCTGGGCTTCTCTTGGGGTAGGCCCTTAGGTCCTAGACCAATGTTCCAACCTTGGTTCAAAGAACCACTTAGGGTTCATCTGATCACGACTTCCCGGCCAAGCCGTTAAGTCCTACTCGCAGCGTTCACAACCTAGCGCAAGTCCGCTAGGATTCTGTTGTTCGCATCTACGTCCGATCTTGAGAATGAGGATCGCGACACTCACACCCACTTTGGAGGTTGATGCCCTCATCAACAATGATCCTTTAAGTTAACAGCAAGTTCAAAATGGGTAGCCAACCCCTTGGCGTCTGAATTTTATTCTTGTAGCTAACTCGCAATTCCCTTCTTGGCTTGAGTCTTAAGTTGTCGCTAGAACACTTAGAAAATTCTAACTAGTCTCGAGAAAAGTCTTACCTTTTTGGCTCATCCTAAACAAAACATGTTGACAATTTCTAAACATTCTACTTAAGACTCTAACTTGCTAACTATAAGTATTCACACCTACTTACAAGATCCCCCAAAACTCACTTTCAGATCGTAATCTGATTTGACTTAGACGCGCGACTAAGTTTACTTTGTAGAAACCACAAAGCAAGATCATCCCAAGCCCCAAGACAAGTATGAAACTTCATACTTTCTTTGCCAACGCTATGGCAAACCTAAGTCTTGACATCAATACTTAGTCTTGATTTAAATGCTTATCCAAACCAGCTCGCTTCCTTTGAGTGTGCTTCGTTCCTTCTCTTGACAACATCCTAAACATCTGATCAGAACTAGTCATAGCCATGCACTCCCAATACACTTAGACAAAATTTCCATAAACAAAATCTTTATTTCCAAATACAAGATAAAACTACAAAGTCCATCGACCTTGCGTTGTGGACACAGGAGCGACTCACTCCTTCATAAGTCCAAAGTTGGTGAAGAAGTTGGGCTTGTCTACCTCCAAGGCAGACAAGTCTGTTCAGGTACGATTTGTCAATGGCAAGACGTACCAAACTTCTGAAGTGGCCTTGGACGTACGATTTGCGTGTGGGAAGTTGGAGTTCACAGAGAATTTCACGGTGTGCGAGATGGATGATATCCATGCGATTTTGGGGAACACTTTCTTGGACAGGTTTGAAGTGGAACTTAGGTGGAAACCTTTAAGGTTAAACGTTAGAGTTAAAGGGCGAAAGCTGGGAGTGAAGCTGATCCGACAGGTGCGGAAAATTGACAACTTTGCAGTGAATTTGATCAAAGATAAACAGATGGACTTCAACGACGGAGTCATGTGTTTAATGCGGGTTGCAGATTTGATGACGGGTGACAGAAAAGAGGAAACATCAAGAGATGCGACTAAACTTTCAGAGGTGCTTTGCAAAGTGATTAAGGAGTTTGAGGATGTCTTGACGGACGAGTTACCTACTGAGTTATCTCCAAGGCGGGTGGTGGATCACAAGATCGAGGTCTTGTCATGATCAGAACCACCTTCCAAAGTCTCTAACCGACTCAATCAGGTGGAACTCCTTGAGTTGAAAAGACGACTCGGTGAGCTATTAGCGCGAGGATATATTCGAACCAATAAGTCACCTTATGGAGCCCCAGTTCTTTTTGCAAAGAAGACGACGGACAGAGGTCCAGACGTGAAGATTACATGGACGACGATTAAGCGAAGAAGTATCTAGAACAGCTCAAGTGAGGAGTGAAGTTGCAGAACATGCAGCTAAGACATGGTTTACTCGTGTTCAAGCAAAGTCGGGTTTATGTGGGACAAGGAAAATTTAGGACCAAGTTGTTAAAAGAATGTCATGATGCGTCCTTATCAGACCATAAAGGAGAGAGGTCTACTTTAGCAGTGATAGCTAAAAAGTTTTATTGGCCCCACATGAAAGACGATGTCATCCACTTTGTGAAAACATGCGCAACCTGTCAAGCGAAACGCGTTTCTTATGAGAAGAAACAAGCTTCATCCTTTGCTGATTCCAACCAGACCTTGAGAAAGCATTAGCATGGACTTCATTATATCTCTGCCTGACTCGAATAGATACAATGCGATTTTTGTGATAGCTGATCGGTTTAGTAAACTAGCGCAGTTTGCTCCGACCTTGGATACTACAACCGCGTTCACGACTTCTCGGTTGTTCCTAGACACTTGGTGGCGTTCACATGGATTACCTCGAAGTATTATTTCAGATAGAGACTCTAAGTTCACAAGTGCCTTTTGGAAACATTTGTTCCAAAATTGAGGACTAAGTTAAAATTTAGTACCGCCTTTCATCCGGAAACAGATGGACAAACGAAACGAGTTAACTCGGTTCTGAATCAATACTTGAGGAATTATGTGAGCGCGGACCAAAGTGATTGGGCGGAGTGGCTCAGTCTTGCGGAGTATTGCTACAATTCCACGAAGCATTCGGCAACCGACGAATCGTCTTTCTTGCTGGCTTACGGACGTGAGCCAGAAGGGTCTCTTGACTTGACTCTTGCAGGGAGTTCTACATCAGCACAACCAAGAACACGGTAAACATCAGCTGAAGAGTTGGTGGCGGCAATGCAGCGGCGCGAGGAGCAAGTAAAAAAGAACCTCGAGAAGGCGCAGCAACGATACACGAAGCAAGTAAACAAGCATCGGCGGCAAGTGAAGTTTCAAGTGAGCGAAGAAGTATGGTTAAGTACGAAAAACTTCACACTTCCGAAGGAAATATCGGTGAAGTTTTCATCGAAGTTCACGGGACCTTTTGTCATTGTCAAGAATCCGCACGAAGATGTCTATACGTTAGACCTTCCTCCCGAATGGCAGTTACATCCGACTTTCCATGTTTCTTTATTGAAGAAATACTTCAAAGATGATTTGCGGCCGAAGCGCAAACAAGTTCTTAGGCGTCAATCTGATGTCGTGCAAGGCGAAGCAGAATATGAGGTGGAGTCCATTTTGCGATCTCGGCGTAAATCAAACCGGATGGAGTACTTGGTCAAATGGCGTGACTACCATTTGAAGGAAGCAACTTGGGTACCAGAGGAGGAGCTAACACACGTATTGGATCTATTCAAATGGAGACAAGGACAACAAGGGCGTTAGCAAGATGAGGACATCTCCTTCCAACGAGGAGTGAAGAGACGACGAACCATACGAGTAGCAAATTGAGGCGATTTGGGCCGATGGATTTTGTAACTTTGTCTTGTATTTGAAAATAAAGATTTTATTTCTGAAATTTTGTCTAAGTGTATTGGTAGTGCATGACTATGACTAGTTCTGATCAGATGCCTAGGATGTTGTCAAGAGGAGGAACGAAGCACACTCAAAGGAAGCGAGTTGGTTTGGATAAGCATCTAAATCAAGATTAAGTCTTGATGTCAAGGCTTAGGTTTGCCGTAGCGTTGGCAAAGCAAGTATGAACTTTCATACTTGTCTTGGGGCTTGGGGTGATCTTGCTTTGTGGTTTTCTACAAAGTAAACTTAGTCGCGCGTCTAAGTCAAATCAGGTTGCGACCAGAAAGTGAGTTTCGGGGGACCTTGTAAGTAGGTGTGAATACTTATAGTTAGCAAGTTAGAGTCTTAAGTAGAATGTTTAGAAATTGTCAACTAGTTTTATTTAGGGTAAGCCAAAAAGGTAAGGCTTTTCCCGAGACTAGTTGGAATTTTCTAAGTGTTCTAGCGACAACTTAAGACTCAAGCCAAGAAGGGAATTGCGGGTTAGCTACCAGAATGCAATTCAGACGCCAACAGGTTGGCTACCCATTTTGAACTTGGTGTTAACTTAAAGGATCATTGTTGATGAAGGCATCAACCTCCAAAGTGGGGGTGAGTGTCGTGACCCTCAATCTCAAGATCGGACATAGACGCAAGCAACGGAACCATAGTGGGACTGAACGGCTTGACCAAGAAGTCGGGATCAGAGGAACCCTAAGTGGTTCTCTGAACGAAGGTTGGAACATTGGACTATGACCTAAGGGCCTACCCCAAGACGACCTCAGACAAACGCTGACCTAAGGGGGCAAGTCTGAGAACGGACCGAAACATAAGTCTGAGACATAAGTCCGAGATGCAGACGGACCGTGGTTCGGACGCTGGTCTGAACCACATGGTTCGAGTCTAGGTCTGGACCACAGATTTTCGAAAAATGACTAAGTGTTGGAGCTCCAGGGACGTTTTAGGTCGTGGACGGAGCTCCATGTAAGATCTCGAGGCGAGTGAGGTATCATCGGAAAGGTCTCGTCGAGAGCTTTCAAGTGATATATAACACTTCTAGATCTGACCTCCGAGCTGGAAGTTATGACCGAACCAATATCGGGTTGTGGTATAATTTTCACGGACCAAAGAGGAGGGCGGAGCCGCCGATCCCCAGAAGTATATATGAGGGGGGCTAGATGCCTGGGTGAGCCAGGACGAGTCACCCGACCCCAAGGTTCGGCGGACGGACTCTAGGGGCATGAGGTGATGGTAGGGCCGGTTCCAAGGTATGTTCCCGTCCAGACTAGGACGTCTGGACTTAGGAACGATGTAAGGGTTGGGGAAAGACTTGAGAACGAATCGACGGGTTAGACCACCGTTCGGGAGCCTAGACGCAGACGGACATCGCGAGCGGTTGGGTAGTTAGGTGTGCTGGAGGTATCGTTTAGGACCTTGGACTTCATGGGAAGTTCGTCCCAAGTCATCTTGTGACTTGTCTATGTTTGAGACCGACCTAGACGGGTCTATGTCGGGACTTAGGAACTGCTGAGCTTGATCAATAAGGAGAAGGTTCAGCTCCGGTCTAGATAAGTGGTGCATGGACGCTAACTGGTGATTGTGTTTGCAAGTTAACGGTTTGAATTTTGTGACCTACTGAGCAAGAGCTTTCGCTGGCGCAACAAGGAGGTAGATGCGCGAAACTAGCGCAAGTCCGCTAGGGTTCTGTTGTTCGCGTCTGCACCCGATCTTGAGAATGAGGGTCGCAACACTACATCTGACTCGTCCTCTTGAACCATCGATAGCAATGGTGTAAGAAGGCGGTACCTCACCTCACTCCGTGTAAACTCACTATCTGAGAAGTCCCCACCAGAACCTCCGAAGAACTCCATGATGATAGAACCTCGTGAACACTCTCCAACAAGAATGCTGAAATCTCCGTCACTATTGTTACCACAACTTGCCTAACCCCGCTCCTCATCTATCCTCTACTACGATGGTCAAGATAAGGATGACATATACCTACCATCATCACAGACAGCCTCTCATGATCTATCAATCCAACCGCACCGTGAGAGAAACAAAAGTAGTCTGACTGGTCCGGAAGCTCAGTCTCATTATCGACAGCACACTGAAGTGAACTCACTTCCGAAATCAAGCGCTAACACAAGCAAACGCGACGCACAAACAAGGAAGCAGAATATGGAGGGGTTCCAACCACAAGAAGTCCAAACGATAACCTTCTACACTCAAACATTCATATAACGAGAAACCCAGTCCCATCCGGACTGACGTCTCTTCTTCGGTGATCACATGCATAATATATGATCACCAACTGTCATAATCGATACTTAAGGTCACTAACTAGATGTCCACACCTCTAGTAGCTCCTGTTCCAGATACTCCTTCGCTTGATCGTTGCCCATGTAACCTTCACGTATTCGCCTCTCCAAGTCTGACTCCTTAAGATACATAGCTCGCAAGATCTGTGTTGACGATGGAAGATATCCCTCCTTGCGACTCAAGGCGTCAGGAACCACATTGTCCTTTCCCGCTTTGTGGATTAATTCCACATTCATGAGCGCTAAGATATCGTGCCACCGTAGTTGCTTTGACGTCACCCGATCTTGTGTCTCAAAGTACTTGAGCGAAATATTATCAGTATACACTTGGGTTTTGTGAAGTCCCAAGTAATGCCGTCATTTCATCAAGCAATGAACCACCGCAAACTGTTCCTTCTCGTGAGTCGGTCATCGACTCTTTGTCCCAGATAGCTTCTTGCTTTCGTACGCTACAGATTTTCCATCCTGCACCAACACTCCGTCAATCGCATAGTCGCTCGCGTCCGTGTGCACCTCGAATGGTTTGTCAAACTCCGGCAGCTTCAAAACTGACACCTTTGACAAAATAGCTTTGATCGTCTGAGACGCATCATCCACCTCCTTGGTCCAACTTACCTGTGCGTCTTTGTCCGTTGTCGGAGCGAGAGTCTTTCTTGGAGAGGACGAACCTCCTGACTGTGATCGATCCAAGAAAACGACCAGAAGAGAAAAACAAGTAGCCGCTGACGATGAGATCTCCAAAACCCTGCTTCTTGCGTCCACCAATTACAAAAACAAGCACTCAAACACACCTTGGATACACAGATAGGTCTCTCAAGATTCAATTAACTTTATTACAGTGTCGTCTGCACCACCAATTTCTCCAACTGTACAAAAAATCTCTCTCTTCCTCTCCTGCGCACCTCTCTTCATCTGTCAAGCCAAAAGTCTACCCAGTACGTCTCAATCCGAACCTAATAGAGAAATTCAGGCCCCTGAATCTTATTCCTCTCCTTGCCCCAACTGAAACTCTCAGAAATCTGATCCAACGTCGATCAAAAGTCCCCTGTAGATTTCCAAACGATCTCTCTCAATAGAACTGTCTCCTGAGAGTAATTTCTCCCCAGAACAGTTTATTTAAACAACGTCCAAGCCTAAAACTCCTGCCTCTCTCTCTTACGATGCTCTCCCAATTCAATCTGTGAGCAATTTGACCTTCTCCAACCTCCTAGCTTCTCTTGCGTGTCCTCAACCCCCAATCCCTAATCCTCTTCCTTCCGCTTCAGTTCTCTCAGAAAACTCCTTGAAAAGTATCCCCGATCTTCAGCCGCCGCAGTATTTAACCTAAAGTTTTAAGGCCTCAGCTTAAGCTGCCCCCCTGCTGTCCTTATAAGCGCAGTCACTTATCAGAAGCAGGGCCCTAGCTTAAGCTGCCCCCTGCTATCCTTATGCGTACAAAGCTTTATTTACAAGTTTGGCCCCTTTTTAATACAAGTTTCACAGTTGTCTCCACAAACTCTACCTCTTCACTAATAAAGGTTCTCACAATCTCACTCCCCATCTTAAGCTGACTCGATGGTTATTTAACAAATTAACAAAAGTTTCCTGTGCTCTTGATGCCATCCTGAATATACTACAAGCCATCCAATGTAGGCCGAAGCCCTAACACTTATGAGGCTGCCCCACAGGACTAACAGCCCCCCGATATGCGCACCAGGTATCTCCCATAGTATATTCAGGATGGCATGCGGAGGCTTAAGCCAGGAAGCCCACGATTAAAGAAGATACCGGTCTCCCGCCCCTAGGTATACAGGACATGGCTGCATACCTAACATAGACTCCCATCCGGGAGACCAACATGCCAGAATAGGAACCAGAGGCCAGGAGGGATTGATCCTGAGACCACTTCCCTCCTAGGCAGGCGCCCTATCACTGGGATGGCCTTTGGTTCCGTTCAAAAAGCTTTTACAGTCTGTACATATGCTTTACTAAGGAAATCTTCCTGTAAGGTCTTTACTAGCTTTCTGTATGCTAACTTCTCTATACAACTCCGTTTTAAACGAGTAAAGAGTCAAAACTATAGTACTTGTGAACACCTACACACTCACGCAATCAGATTCTGAGTTCAAGTCACGAGTCAGAATCGACAGATTTCTCTCTATCGCATATTTCTTAGTTTAAAACACGTGCTAACTATTACTTAAAGCACTTTCTGTCAAAACTAGAAGTATGACGTCGCTCTCCCTGACGAGCTCTACATTCTGGGAACTTTCGCCCTCTTTAGGGTGATATTTCAACCCAAGCTAGGGGGCAGCTTGTAAAGCACCACCCCAGCTTAGCTCCTGTCCAGCTTGATAAGCTACAGGGCAGCTTCTTTTACACAACAACGAAAAGATCTCTTTGCAACTAGTTTTCACTGTACAGACCCATGTACAACACGACATTCACCCCCTCCAAACCTGCACATCCTCTGGTATGTGTCAATCCGTCACCGATCGTCGTGGTCCTCCAAATCGTCTTCGCTCTCCTTGACCGCCTCAAAAAGATCGTCACTTGCTCCTGTCTGCTCTGAACTTAAGAACTCAGCTAGCTCCACAGTCTCCCCTCTCTTTTTGAATAACTTCACTCGTTTCCCAGCAACTGGAAGTCTTAAAGGCGTGCCATCTAGCTCTCGCAAGGAATAAGTAACATTCTGATGTACATCTGAGACAAGGTACGGGCCAAACCACCTTCTCGAAAACTTTCGAACTGTAGAGTGTTGATTTTCCAATGTGCTGTCGTATACCAACACCCAGTCCCCAACTTGTATCAGTTTTGGCCGAAGTCTATGAGTCTTATCAAGCCTCTCCTTGTTCCGAAGTCGAGCTGCTTTCAGCCGTCGCTGCGCTTCAGCGAGATCCTCCTCTCTACATTCTAACTGTCTGATTTGTAGTGAGAGAAGTTGCACACGGTCCACATTGTCCTCCCATGGCAAGGTAGCCCATGTAGGAAAGTCTTCTTCTGCTGGCATCATTGGTTTGTGCCCTAACATTAACTCAACAGGCATGTACCCTGTAGTAGAACAATGAGTTGTTCTATCTGCCCATAAAGCAAAAGGGAGTAATCTAGGTCACTCTCTATGCTTACCATCACACGCCTTCACCAAAGCCTGAACTATTGACGGATGTCCTTGCTCACTCTTGCCAATCCTCTCCGGATTCATCGCAGTGGTAAGCTTGAGCTTCACATCATATCGAGCAAAATACTCTTTCGCTTCTGTACCACGTAGTTCTCCTCTATCTGCCCGTAGCCTTCCTACAGACCCATACCTACAGATAATATCCTCAAGAACAAACTTACATATCCCCTCTGTGGTCTTCGTCCTCAAAGCTCGTCCTTCTACAAAGTTGGAGAGATCCTCACGAGCTAAAACTAAATATCGCATGCCCCCTAACCCCAGAGGCATTACCACCAAGTTGAGAACCCACTGGAAGTGAATGCAAGGCGGATAAGTTGACACAAGACCGTCCCTATACCGGATCTTTGAGTAGAACTGAAATGCAAGCAAGAACTGACGTAGTTCACCACATCCTGATACAGACCTTTCCACCAATACCTTTCCTTCAACTTAACGTAGGTAGCCCAAATCTCTCGATGTCTGGTCCACAAAGTATCATGGAACTCCTTCATTAGTTGTTGCTTAGTCTGCAGATCGTCCACTACTCGTATGAACATTCCATCTCTCCTCTGCGGCCGTCTCCAAAGATACACATCACGTAGAAGGTAGTTGTAAGCTTGTTTCTTTATCTCCCTGAACTCTACTTTGCTCCATCTCTCCTGCCTCTCCAATAAGCTCAGATAATACCCTATGTCACGAAGTCTACCTGTGTAAAGCTCCTCTCTAAACATCAACGGCTCCAAGTTTATAGCCCGTCGATTAACCTGACACTGAGCATCCTTTCTCTCTTCTTCCTCAGCTTCTGAAATCATGACATCCTCATCCACAAATCGAGCCCTTGACAACATATATGCGACCATATTCTCCTTTCTTTTTATATGCTTCAACTCTGGATTCAAGCTTCTAATATAGACAATCCAACGTAACATTGCTATGTCTGGCGTGGTACAGTTGGTTATCATGCCTAGTAGAGATAGACAATCTGTTTCTAGGACTACATGAGCACCAATCAGAAACTCACGATCTGTCTTCATTGCTGTCACCGCTCCCCACAACTCACGCTTCACCTGAGGATAATCTCGTTGCCTGTCTGTCAAGATCCTAGCTCCAAATCTAGAGGTAAGCCGTAATCCATCCGCATCATCTTGACCTATCGCCCAGCCAATCGCCTTTGGGCTAGTATCTACTGTGACAATGACAGGTCTCCCACACCCGTAGTCTACTCTTCTCAAAACAGGCGGAGACTGTAGAGCCTCCTTCAGCCTATTCATAGCTTCTCGATGGATTGAGGTCCATATAAACCTCTTATCCTTCCTCAATGATGCATACAAAGGCTCAACAACATGAGCATAATGAGGAATGGATAAACGATAAAATACACAAGCACCTAGAAAGCGTCGAACCTCTGTGATATTCCTACAGTCTGCCATCCTAGCTATGGCTTCAATCTTCTCCGGGTTTGGTCGCCTTCCAAAAGCTCCACACAGATGTCCAACCACTAAAATCTCAGACACACCAAACTTGGACTTAGCTCCCGATAGGGTGAGATGTACCTCCTCCAAGCGAGTCAAGATACGTTCTACATCCCTGATATGATCCGCAACAGACCTTCTACACCGATTCGCAAGTACTGCTTCATCCTTGTCTTCAATCGCGCAGCCCTTTATAAGAATATCATCTAGAAATGGAATGGTAACATCAGGCACAAACTCCCTTAGTACCTTGTGCATCGCATTCTGCATATGAGCCACCGAGTTCGTTGCTGCTTGTGGAAGAGTACACATCCGCATCAATCCCATGGGCGTACGCATAGTAGTTAAATCTCTACTCTCCACAGCCAACTGGAACTGATCATAACCAGAATATAGATCTCCTATTGAATAGATAGCTCTCCCTGCAAATGCCTCTGCTACCTCTTCAATCACAGGACCCGTCCCAACGTTACGAATGGTTACGTTATTCGTAGACTGTAGGTCTTGAATAAAACACAAAGCTCCTGACTTCTTGGACACAGTGAACCACCTGCTAGAATATGGCCCCATAGACGGCTCAAGTATCCCCATCTGTACCTTCTCCTTCAACAACTCGATGAGTTTAGGCAACAAAGCACGAGGAACTGGGATCGGTTTCAGGTCCCAAAGCACATGAGGGATTGTGAATATAACCATAGGCGCTATAACCTGCGGGTCCACACAACCTATCTCCTCTGCTGAAAAAGAGAATGCTTTACCATGCTTTACTACCATCTGTTCAAACACTGTCTTCTCGACCTCAGTCAAGAATTCACCCCCTCCTATCTGGAGCTCCTTCAATGTCTCCTCAGTAAACCGATGCCCTATTCGTCTATGATCACGCGATATAGGCTCAGTCCCCACTAACTGTACTTGCTGCTGGGAGTTAACAGGTAGTTGAGCTGCTACCGATCTTACCTTTCTCAGTATAAATTTGTACTTCGCATGGAAGTCTGCTTCTTGAGGGAGTGCACACCAACAATTTGCTTCTCTCCCCTCATTATTCTGCATCGGATGAGGAAAGAACTGCACGTATGTAGTAATCTCCTCATATATGCGTCGAGAGTGGATAAGGATCAGCGCCACACTATTTTCCTCTTCCATCAATCCACTCACATTGTCTAACCAACCAACAACTGACTGTACAGACATAAACTCTTCAAACAAACCAGAAACCACTTCGTCTTCAGATAGAACCCCTACACACCACAACTTTGATACCTGTTTCACCATCCATCTTTTTGTATTTTCCTCCATATCTTCAACTCTTGTAAACTGACTCCACCCATCTGCCTCAAACATCAGCAATCCAGACTGCCAACTCTGTACACCACACTTGTCTCCAGACCTTTGTACATGTCTCGCTTCCAACTCTAACGGGACCTCAACAGCAGGTTCTACACCCCTATCTTCCCGCTCTACAGGAGTGGACTGCAAAAACCCTTACATCTCTTGGTTTGAGAATCTCTAAGGGTTTGTCGGTTCCGCTCATGTCTTGAACGAACCGTCAAAAACTGCACTGAGTACTTATCATCAGGACTCCGAACTCTGGCATAATGAGACCCATCATTCATCACCTTTGTCTCCATTCGAACAGCGGTGATGTATGGTTGGCCCAGTATGACAGGATAGGAGGCAGACGACTGTACAAAGAAATGCTGATCAACCTCTACATCCCCAATCCTTACACGTATATTGGGACAGGCTCCGTATAACTCACCCTTTTGGTTATTTGCAGCTCGAAGTATCCAACCATGATTCCTTTCGATTGGCCACTGTCCCTTTTCATACACCTCCTTGGAAATGATGTTGATCTCCGATCCGTGATCCACAAGTGTAGGTACTGGCTCAGGAAGTCCCTCAAGTCGAACCTGCGTCTCAGTTGTCGCTCTTGCCCAGTGCTTTTCCTTGAAATCGCTGTCTGCGCTTGACCTATCCTCCTCAAACTCTTCGTCTTCGTTCTCAATAACAGCAGGACCAGCAACCCATACTTCATATTCATCATCTCTGAATCCATCAACACCAATAGCATCTACCACACCAACCATCTGATTGCCTACTTGTTCAGTCAATACCTGTCTCTTTCTCTTCATGATGTCGATTATCAATTCATGAAACTCTCTCTTGGCGATACCTAGTACCTCGCGAAGAGTAAACTCAACTCTAGCATCCAAAATGCGTTGCTCCAGAACAGCACGTAAATCTGTTGCTGTTTTGATGTCTGCCGCCAACTTGTAAGCTGGAGCTTTCCCCTTCTCCTATGCTGTAAATCTTTTCTCCTGCACTCTATCCGTAGGCTCTTGTGGTAAATCATGTACACCTTCCATAGGATCTACTGTAGGTGGTGGTGCTGTAGAGGTAGAGGGCATATCCTCTGCAGCAGGAGACCTTCCAGTTGGTATAGTTGGCGATGGTTTTGCTGCTCTCTTTCTTGTAACTCTCTGACGATCACCGTCGTCTGGTACCCCTGCGTCTAGGTGGAAGCATCTCGTCTTCTCTTGTCTTCCACCATAGCATCTTGTTCGCTACTTGCTTCTAAAAAAGCTCGAATAGAAGTTGCATTTACTGGATCTCTCCACCCAGTAGCTCTCCTAATGCTTTCTACACCTCTCTTCATCATTACAACTGAGACCTCATTAGCCTGCTCAACCATAGTTGGATTAGCGCGCACCTCAACCTTCCCTGTATACACATCAGCCTCTGCAGAACCCGTAGTCATCGCTGTAGTATTCGTGCCAATAAGTGCAGGAAGAGAACTCCTCATTCCTCCTCTCCCAAAATACGTGTTAAGAGGCTACCCCGTGGCAGTTAAATACAGCCTGTTATTCTGATAATTGACTACGCCCTCCCGCAAGGCAACCGCCAAGTCTTGACAGTCTCCTCTAAGATGATCTGGGCTATCGCACCAAATACATCTTCTGGTAAAGGTTCCTCCTACAGGTCGAGCACATGGTGCAACAGGTCGTTGGTCTCTCCTCAGGTCTGCCATCTCAACCCTCAAATCTCTCAGCTGTTGAGTGAGTTCTTCTATCAAGTTATGTTGATTCTGGTTCTCCACAGGTCGCTGCTGCTGTCTAGGTCCTCTCTGTGCTGGGATAGGTACTGCAGGCACTTTAGGAACCACTATGGGTGCTTGAGGAATCACTATGGGTGCCTGAGGTATTGTAGGAGGAGCTAGTCTTTGCTCTGGCAAGGTCTCTAGCTGCAACATCATCCTACCACGACGTTGCCTAGCAATGGTGGATACTGCTTCTTCCACTTTCCTCCAATCAGATGTAACTCCCCCTTCAGCCCCTCGATCAGCCAACATGAAACAAAGCATATCTGCGGTGAACTCATCCAAAGCCCCTAAGAACAACTCTGTCTTCCTAGCATCCAACGTCAACTTCTCTAGACCAGAAAGCTGAGAATACCTCTTCTCAAATTCACGGATCACTTCATTCAATCTCATGGAACGTCTAGGCTGACGCTCTATCCAATCCATTAGAGTTCTTCTGGTGACTCTTTTTGAGTCCTCTTCTAGAAACTCTTCTCTCAATGCCCGTTCAAATAGAGTCCACCCACCTAAATGTCTTCTCTGTAAACCCTTAACCTTCTCTCTCAGTTCAGGAACAACAGTCAATTCAAAGCTTAGAATTACCTCCACTTCAGGTGCTTTGACCAACTCCATCTCACCTACATACTCCCGCAGGTACCTAGTAACATCTCTCCCATCAAATCGTCCACATCGACCAACAACTGCTTGTAACGCCTTCGTGGAATTCTGCTCACCTCCTCCAACTGCAGGCTGTTGTTGAATCAAGGCAGCCAACGCTTGAAGAATCTGAGATGTGTCTATGGCAGGCTGTGCTGCTGCTGTTGGAACCACCGTAGGTCCTCCTTGAGAACCAACTCCATCCTGACCAGGAGTCCCTTGAACATGAGCACCTTGAGCAGTAGCCACTCCTTGTACAGCAGCACTGTGATCCATTTTCAACCCAATCTAGCCAATTCTCCAAATCGATCACCCCAATTTCTCTCAGTGGAAGCACCAGATGTCGGAGCGAGAGTCTTTCTTGGGGAGGGCGAACCTCCTGACTGTGATCGATCCAAGAAAACGACCAGAAGAGAAAAACAAGTAGCCGCTGACGATGAGATCTCCAAAACCCTGCTTCTTGCGTCCACCAATTACAAAAACAAGCACTCAAACACACCTTGGATACACAAATAGGTCTCTCAAGATTCAATTAACTTTATTACAGTGTCGTCTGCACCACCAATTTCTCCAACTGTACAGAAAATCTCTCTCTTCCTCTCCTGCGCACCTCTCTTCACCCGTCAAGCCAAAAGTCTACCCAGTACGTCTCAATCCGAACCTAATAGAGAAATTCAGGCCCCTGAATCTTATTCCTCTCCTTGCCCCAACTGAAACTCTCAGAAATCTGATCCAACGTCGATCAAAAGTCCCCTGTAGATTTCCAAACGATATCTCTCAATAGAACTGTCTCTTGAGAGTAATTTCTCCCCTGAACAGTTTATTTAAACAACGTCCAAGCCTAAAACTCCTGCCTCTCTCTCTTACGATGCTCTCCCAATTCAATCTGTGAGCAATTTGACCTTCTCCAGCCTCCTAGCTTCTCCTGCGTGTCCTCAACCCCCAATCCCTAATCCTCCTTCTTCCGCTTCAGTTCTCTCAGAAAACTCCTTTGAAAAGTGTCCCCGATCTTCAGCCGCCGCAGTATTTAACCTAAAGTTTTAAGGCCCCAGCTTAAGCTGCCCCCTGCTGTCCTTATAAGCGCAGTCACTTATCAGAAGCAGGGCCCTAGCTTAAGCTGCCCCCCTGCTGTCCTTATGCGTACAAAGCTTTATTTACAAGTTTGGCCCCTTTTTAATACAAGTTTCACAGTTGTCTCCACAAACTCTACCTCTTCACTAATAAAGGTTCTCACAATCTCATTCCCCATCTTAAGCTGACTCGATGGTTATTTAACAAATTAACAAAAGTTTCCTATGCTCTTGATGTCATCTTGATGCCATCCTGAATATACTACAAGCCATCCAATGTAGGCCAAAGCCCTAACACTTATGAGGCTGCCCCACAGGGCTTACAGCCCCCCGATATGCGCACCAGGTATCTCCCATAGCATATTCAGGATGGCATGCGGAGGCTTAGGCCAGGAAGCTCACGATTAAGAGAGATACCGGTCTCCCGCCCCTAAGTATACATGCCATGGCTGCATACCCAACATAGACTCCCATTCGGAAGGCCAACATGCCAGAATAGGAACCAGAGGCCATGAGGGATTGATCCTGAGACCACTTCCCTCCTAGGCAGGCGCCCTATCACTGGGATGGCCTTTGGTTCCGTTCAAAAAGCTTTTACAGTCTGTACATATGCTTTACTAAGGAAATCTTCCTGTAAGGTCTTTACTAGCTTTCTGTACGTTAACTTCTCTATACAACTCCGTTTTAAACGAGTAAAGAGTCAAAACTATAGTACTTGTGAACACCTACACACTCACGCAATCAGATTCTGAGTTCGAGTCACAAGTCAGAATCGACAGATTTCCCTCTATCGCATATTTCTTAGTTTAAAACACGTGCTAACTATTACTTAAAGCACTTTCTGTCAAAACTAGAAGTATGACGTCGCTCTCCTCGACGAGCTCTACATTCTGGGAACTTTCGCCCTCTTTAGGGTGATATTTCAACCCAAGCTAGGGGGCAGCTTGTCAAGCACCAACCCAGCTTAGCTCCTGCCCAGTTTGATAAGCTACAGGGTAGCTTCTTTTACACAACAAAGAAAATATCTCTTTGCAACTAGTTTTCACTGTACAGACCCATGTACAACACGACACCGTCCAGTCCGTCAGCGGCTTCGCGATCTTTGAAAACCCCTTCACAACTTGTGGTAGAACTGCGTCAAGCTTAAAAATCACCGCATCCTCTTCACTGTAGTCGGAGGCTTTCAAGTCACAATCGCGTCCACCTTTTGCATATCCGGACCAACTCCTTCTACACTAATGACATGTCTCAAGAAGTTAATGTGTTCCAAACCAAACTCGCTCGTCAACGTTGGCAAACAGCTTATGCTCCCGCAGCTTTGTCAACACCACCCTTAGCTGCTCCGCGTGCGACTCCAAGGTTTTGGAGTAGATCAAGATGTCATCGATGTAGACGATGACAAACTCATCCATCTCCTCGCGAAAAATTGTGTTCATCAATGTAGTGAACGTCGAAAGGACGTTGCAGAGTCCAAATGGCATCACAACGAATTCAAACGATCCGTATCTGGTTCGACAAGCGGTCTTCTCAACATCTGGGTCAGCTATCCAGATCTGGTAATATCTTGACTTCAAGTCTATCCTGCTGAAGTATCTTGCACCCGCTAATCTATCAAAGAGGTCATCTATCCTTGACAAGGGATAATTATTCTTCACCGTCACCTTATTGAGTGCATGATAATCTACGTAGAGTCGTAACTTCCCATCCTTCTTCTTTGCAAAAAGAACTAGGGCTCCATAAGGTGACTTATTGGTTCAAATATATCCCTGCGCTAATAGCTCGTCGAGTTGTCTTTTCAACTCAAGGAGTTCCACTTGATTGAGTCGGTAAGGGGCTTTGGAAGGTGATTTTGATCTTGGCAAGACCTCGATCTTGTGATCCACCATCCGCCTTGGAGGTAACTCAGCAGGTAACTCGTCCATCAAGACATCCTCAAACTCCTTAATCACTTCGTGAAGCACCTCCAAAAGTTTAGTCGCGTCTCCTGATGTTTCCTCTTGTCTGTCACCCGTCATCAAATCTGCAACCCGCATCAAACACATGACTCCGTCATTGAAGTCCATCTGTTTGTCTTTGATCAAATTCATCGCAAAGTCATCAATTTTCCGCGCCTTTCGGATCAGCCTCACTCCCAGCTTCCGCCCTTTAACTCTAACGTTCAATCTTAAAGGTTTCCGCCTAAGTTCCACTTCAAACCTGTCCAAGAAAGTGTTCCTCAAAACTGCATGGATATCATCCATCTCGCACACCGTGAAGTTCTCTGTGAACTCCAACTTCCCACACGCAAATCGTACGTCCAAGGCTACTTCGGAAGTTTGGTACGTCTTACCCTTGACAAAGCGCACCTGAATAGGCTTGTCTGCCTTGGAGGTAGACAAGCCCAACTTCTTCACCAACTTTGGACTTATGAAGGAGTGAGTCGCTTTTGTGTCCACAAGAAAAGTAACATCACGGTTAGCAACTTTGGCTTGTAGAAACATCAGTCCCAACGTCTTCTTCGTGGTTCTCAAGGTCACAGTCATCTGACCCCCCAACATCAAGTTCGAGGTTGCATCCACAGACATCGAGGGTTGTCTCGCATCATCCTCACTCTTGGATGTCGATGTCGATAACTCTACTGCACCATCAGTAGGACGTTTAGTAACCATAGACGTGGTCCTCAACGCCTCCGATAACGTGAATGACTGAGAAAACCTGACTTATCTACCAGCATCCCAGCGTTATGGATCCAACTCCACCGACGCATCTTGTGGTTCAGAGATACATACTACACTCCGAGTCACTGCCGCAGATGTCTCAATCTACGTCATGTCAGTCATGAAGTCGAAGTCACCTCCTTCTCCTCCATAAGACGTAGAAGCCTCCTGAACCAGATCTCCGCTGAGCCATAATCATACTAGCTATCATCTGCTCTAACTGCTCAATCCTAGTAGTCATACTCTCATCTGAGGTCGTAGCAAACGATAGATCAACTAGTCCTCTTCCATGTGCTAGACCTCTACCTCCAGCTCAACCATCACAGCCTCCCTAAGCTCCTCCGCCTCGCCCATGATCAGCCTTCCCTTGCCGTAGCTCGAGGTGGAGATCAAAACAACGGTCACTATTGTGACCTGCTCGTTCATAATGCGCACACTGCCTAGGCATCACTTGAGACGTCTTAGACATCTCATAACCACCTCTCCTTTGTGGACAATCCTTCTGCTTATGAGGACCATCACACGTCCAGCAAAGATCCACTTGCTGTTGACTAGAGAAGAACGACATGGGCTTCTATCCACCAGATCCTCCAACATCTCTATGGGATCGTGACTATTCCGCACAATCCTTACCACCACCATGCTGTTGCGTAGCTTGTGATCCTCGAGAAGAGTTGGTCGCTCCATGTGGTACTTGTTTACCTGCTTCGTGTACCGTTGCTGTGTCTTCTCGAGGTTCTTCTTTACTTGTTCCTCACGCCGCTGCATTACCGCCACCAACTCTTCAGCTGATGTTTGTCGTGTTCTTGACAGTACCAATGTAGAACTCCTTGCAAGAGTCAAGTCAAGAGGCCCTTCTAGCTCACGTCCGTAAGCCAGCAAGAAACTAGATTCGTCGGTTGTCGAATGCTTCGTGGAATTGTAGCAATACTCCGCAAGACTGAGCCACTCACGAAATTCACACCGCTCCTTGCAACCCACAATCATAAGATAGCGTCCATGCACCACTTATCTTGACTCTGTTTGGTCCGGACCAGAGTCGGACCGTCTTCCAAATCATAAAGTTCAACATTCCCTAAGTCCCGACCTAGACCCGCCTAAGTCGGTCCCAAAACATGAGGAACTCACAAGATGACTTGGGACAGACTTCTCATAAAGTTCAGGGTCCTAAACAATACCTCCAGTACACCTAACCAGCCAACCGTCCGTGATGTCCGTCTGGGTCTAGGCTCCCAAACGGTGGTCTAACCCGCCATCTCGTTTCTTATTCTTGCTCTAGCCCTTAGATCGTTCCTAAGTCCAGACGTCCAAGTCTAGATCAGAATATGCTTTGAAACCGGTCCAACCATCATCTCATGTCACCAGAGTCCGCTCATCGAACCCTAGGGTCGGGTGACTCGTCCTGGTCCACCCAGGCATCGAGCCCCGTCATATATACTTCTGGAGATCCGTGGCCCAGTCCTCCTCTTTGGTCCCTGAAAATTATACCACAATTTGATCACGAGATCGGCTATAATTCTCAGCTCGGAGGTCAGTTCGAGGAGTTCTAATGCATTCTGGTAGCTAACCCGCAATTCTCTTTTTCGCTTGAATCTTAAGTGGTCGCTAGAACACTTAGAAAATTCCAACTAGTCTTGGAGAAAGCCTAACCTTTTTGGCCATCCCTAAACAAAACTAGTTGACAATTTCTAAACATTCTACTTAAGACTCTAACTTGCTAACTTATAAGTATTCACACCTACTTATGAGATCCTCCGAAATTCACTTTCTGCTCGCAACCTGATTTGACTTAGACGCACGACTAAGTTTACTTTGCAGTTAGAAAACCGCAATGCAAGATCAAGACAACCCCAAGCCCCAAGACAAGTATGAAAATTCAAACTTACTTTGCCAAAGATACGGCAAACCTAAGTGTTGACTTAGATGCTTATCCAAACCAGCTCGTTTTTTTTGAGTGTGCTTCGTTCCTCCTCTTGACAACATCCTAGGCATCTGATCAGAACTAGTCATAGCCATGCACTACCAATACACTTAGACAAATTTCAAGAAATAAAATCTTTATTTCCAAATACAAGACAAAGCTACAAAGTCCATCGGTCCAAATCGCCTCAAGTTGCTACTCGTATGGTTCGTCGTTCCTTCACTCCTCGCTGAAAAGAGATGTCCTCATCTTGCTAACGCCCTTGTTGTCCTTGTCGTTGTTTGAAGAGGTCCAATACTTCACTTGCATGTGCTAGCTCTTCCTCTGGTACCCAAGTTGCTTCCTTCAAATGGTATCCATGCCATTTGACCAAGTACTCCATCCGGTTGGATTTACGCTGCAATCACAAAATGGTCTCTACCTCGTATTCTGCTTCGCCTTGCATGACATCAGGTTGAGGCGTGAGAACCTTCTTGCGCTCCCACTTTGAGAGGACACATTTTATCTTTCTATACTTTAGAGAGTATTTGTGTTGAACTCGAACTCTGTTGAGAAAAATAACCAAGATGGCCCAAGATGCCATTGGATCTAAAGTCGAGAGTGATGCCATAGCCACAATGGCTAAAGAGGCATTACAACAGACGGAAGAAAAACATGATGATGCTATAGTCTCACAAATCTCCTCATATAAGAAGATAGTAGCAAAACAAGACACTGTCACAAGTGTTCTAAATCATTGGAGAACTTCCGAGCAGCATTGGAGCTCCAAATTGCCACAAATTAGAGAAACAACTCCAAGAAGAAAAGACAAAGCTACAATCACATAACGATCAATTCTGGTCTACGACAGTCTCCTTGGCTCACATTTACTCTTCCAAGTAAAACAATTATCAAAGAATAGAAATCAAGAAATTTTGGATCTTATTAAGGACGAACTCATGCTAGAGGAGATGAATCAAGAGGTCTTATTTTGAAAGATGTTGATCTGTAGTGTCAATTGGATCGACTCATGGCTCTAGAGACATGAGGTCAAATTGACCTTACCATATGATAGTTATCACCTTGATAAGGATGATGATGAGGAGAATCTTTCTCGAGTGGATCGGTCTAAACAAGATCATGCTCAATCGGCAAGATAGACTACCCTGAGGAGCCAAGACTCCTCCAAAGATGCATCTGGTCCATCGATCAAGCTAGCAACAACAAGAATCTGACGGACGGCTCGACAAAGGTCGTTACTAGCACTCCGATGACCTTTCTTATCGAGACGATTAAAGAAATATCTACTAAGAAGTTTGAGGACTTAATCATCAACTAGTACCATAATAATGATACATAGATCGTATAGAGGTCAGAATTAGATCTCAACTCCTTCATTCTTGTGGTTAAGGAATTACAAGAGGAGGATGAAGGACAAAGGGCGGATCAATTGATCTTTATAGGGCACTCCTTTGATTGGAGATCGGTGGTGTTATCCAAGATTGATCAATCTCGACTTCCTCAAGGCGAACTCCCACATGAAGGTTGTAAACTTCTTTTTTCTCTTGTAACAAAGACAACATGGACCAATTTCCAAGGATGGACTGAGTTATCCATAGAGTAGTAACAATTTTCTCATCCTTCCTAGAACTCGCTCTACATAGCACCATGGTTGAGAGTTATGTGCCACACACAACAACACGGTTATTCATTCAACCTTGTGATTATAACTTGTATGTATTTGTTTCATGATTTTCATAAAGAGTAACACGTCAATTTTCTGGAATATCACAACCTTAAAGAAGCGACGAGAACACGACTCCTCCGTAGTCTATGCGTTCTGAGCACGTCAAGAGTTTAACCAACAATAGTTGGATAAAATCAAAAATGCAAGTTAGAGAATCATTGTGCTTTACGGTGGAAGAGGTCTACAAAAAAGACCACTGCAAGTTCATTTCTTAGCAGCAACAAAACGGCATGTCAACAATTCTGAACCATGAGATCTAGAAATCTTCACAAATATGTGGATGGAGGTTTCTCCACTTGGGAGTTAGTGAGCTATCGGTCATTCTTGTGCTACTCAAGAATTGTGGTAGATATTTGACTCGATCAACCTCATGAGTTCTGCGATGTGGTGTTTAATCTCTCGATATACTCCACTACGTATCAGCAATCCGTCCTTCGTGAGTAGAGCAGAATTTGGAGTGCATGAGTTATTTTCACAGCAGAAAGAATATTATCCTTCTTGATGATGTCATCGAAGTAGAGTTAGAAACGAATAGCAATGAACATGCGGTTACAAGAAGCAAGTTTGACAAATGCGGCGATAATTCAATCATGATCTAGGATATTATCTCGAGGTGTGAATGACTTGCTAATCACCTTAGTCTACACTGACCTCACCTTGATGAAGTACATGAGCGATGGCTTCAACGGATCAACAACTCTAGACATGGATTATTGGAGCTAATAAGGGTTGAGACAGTTCCTAGGACAATCGTAATGAATGCGGATTTTGTTCCAATCTCTCAACGGGGTCCGATCGTCCATGATAACTATGGACTCTTTTCTTTTGCCTTCTCAACTATATCAAGAAGATGAAGCTCCTACGATGAAGGGATGACCAACCTCATCACCTATGATCGTACGCAGACAAAGGATATGGTAGTGTTTCGGATGATTTATTATTGCTAAGTTCTCAAGACATTGATTTACAAGGCCCTAACACAAGATCAACCAATCCTCGTGAACCCTAATGTGCAACAACAAAACAACATTGTGTCTTACATGTTTTGATTAGTATTCATAACTTCTCATCGGCTTGCACACGTCCTCGAGCACATGGTCACTGACGAATTCTACCACACTAGATTGCTATGCGAATCCAACAATCGAAGATTGCATAGAATTCACTTCACCGTAGCACAAAAGTACATCAAGAAGACCTAGAATGGGAAGCAACAATAGTGACGGTGAACTCCCATATGGAGCTTGAATCTTCTTTGTGGGGTTATGCGGTAGATAGAGCAATTGTCAAGAAATGTATACAAGTGATTATTCAGTTATAATGAAATACATTGTGAATGATTGAACTATCAAACTCTGGAACTTGAGTATTTACAAACACATGAAATGATTAAATTACACAGACTAGCTCACGAGTCAATCACTATATCAAGCTCAGACGAATTCGTGCAAGTTACTAAACCTTCCAAGATAAACTCATGGATCAGTCGATTTGTCTATCATAGAAAAATTCGTCTTAATAAACATACCTACTCGAGAGGTAAGGAGGAATCTCTTACATCTCTCAAACAGTTTTCTCAGATTGATACACGGGTTGGTCACCAAGTCAAACTTAGACAGATTTGTTCGAATAATTAGACTTTGCTTGGGAGGTAAAAAAAATATTTAACCTCCCCGGGTTGTTATCTCAAGACAAATCACGAGTCGGTCATCTGGTCAAACTCAGACAATTATCCTCCTCTCAATCTTTCATGATACACTTTCAACAAAACTTTGCTGTCCAATTTCTCACAAATCACTTGACCAAAAAGTCTCAAACTTCTCTAGAAGTTGAAGTGTCTCTTTCACTACCACTCTATAAAATTTCAGAACCAGACCCCCAAGCAAACTTTCGGAATGACCCAAACCCTAACTGTTAGTGACACAAGTTAATATGTAGACCCTTGCAAACAAAAATAGCGATATCCTTCAACCCAATAATCCAATTGGTCTGAAATTTCACATGTACTTAACTGACTGTATCCTCTCAGAACCTAGAAAGTTTCATAGCCAAATTCGATCCCAATCTCTCAGTATCACTCTCAATGTCATATGGAAACAATTGTTCACTCTCATTACCTTCGATTTGAGGTACTCAACTTTAGTCGGCCATAACTCTGTCACTCCAACTTGAAATTGATCGATCTCGGTGCTCATTAGCAAGCCCATCTCGAGAGCTTTCCAGCAATAGTCATCTCCTCTCCAACAACCCCAGAGAACTCTAAAAAAGTGTGAAAAACCTCACGGATATAAAATTGATCACGAATTTGACCTCCTCATCTTCAATCGATCGAAACGTCATCATGCGAGCTCTGAATTGAGCAGTCGTTGAGTCCTTGGGAATCCTCGTCTTCCAAGCGTTCCAACCATATCCAACACTCATCAAATGGACCACGAGAAGTGTCCCTAACTCTCTAAAACATGAAGAGAACTTGGTGAAAGATGATTGGTCAAACTTTCGATCAATAAGAAACAAGTTGACAAAAGGTCAACCTAAACTTTGTCTTCATTCACATGACCAACACATAAAGAGTGAATTTTTATCATGAGTACCATTTGGGCACTCAAAGCTTATATTAAACACACTACGAACACGTGCCGTTGACGATGTCGATGATTAAGAAGCACGTGGACACGAAAGATAAACTATACTCGATATAGAGTTAGAATGCCGACCCTAAAATGGTTGACCATAAATGGAACTACAAAAAGAACGGATGAAGCTTTATTCTGGTTGTAATCATCCTCTTCAAAATTTCCCACGGTAAACTCTCGATGCGCCACCTTTGATCGACTGTAACAACGTATTTTGATCCGAGTATTGAACAGAACTCTCGCTGGAAAGTTCAGATCCAATCGAAAATCCATACCACATCAGAATAAGATGTAAATCATAAAATCCCAAACAGCATCGTAAGTGACTATCAGAAGAATGATAAGATCCAGAGTAGTCATTACTGCAGTTATAAATGACTCTCTTCAGTGAGTCATCATAAACACTCGAAAGTGATCACGCGGTAGACAATGGAGCTTAATGACGAACGGATGCGCAAGTGGAAGATCAAGAGTATGAAAAGACTCTCCATTCATACCTGTCACTCTTATTGTCTCTCACTTCATCTGATGATACTAATAACACTCACTACTAGACCTGGATACTCCACACTCTATATCCAAAGCTCTACGCATCTCCTTTCATATACAACAACCTCGCATATGACGACAAGAGTACTAACTCTTATCTCCATTCAGCTGAGAGTTCACGAATCGTCCACGTGGAGTCTTATCTGTTGACACGATAAGATCCAGATGGCTCCACAACATCAAAACACGTACGATAAAGATATGTGCACGTTTCACACCCTAGCTAATCCACAACACGATAGCGTTCTGTCACTATCCCTCGACACACCAGCTTAGAAGCAAGACTGCACGATGATGTCATTGCTTGTCTAGGTTGTCTATTCTTGTCTACATTCTTGCGATCCTCTCTTGGAGCGGAGGTGCAGACCTACTCTATGTATAATCAAACTCTACGTGTGTATAAAATTCTACATTGACATATACAATTGCCTTGAGTCGCTAGAGAGAGAGATCCTTCCAATCGCAACCACAACTAGAGAAAAGTGAGAAGCTGTCAGAAGGTCACCATGTCTTAGACTTCGGTTCTCCTCTCAATTTGAAAAGTACTTTCTACTCCTAACGTAGCTAATCCTGCCACATGGACAGTTTTATCTTAAAAATAAAAAGGAAGAGTTGTTCAGCTTAAAATAGCTAACTCCGATTTCCTACAAAATAGTAAGGCATAGACAAATTAACTAACTTTACTGTCTATTATTGGTCAGCTTGACACTCTAATTCGTCTGACACTCTAATTCAACTTCTGGTACCATGGGTGGATTTGCTGATATCTCTGGCGTGGCTGAGATGACATCCTCCTCAGTAGTAGCCATGTGCGCTTCTGCCATGGACTCAGAAGCCGGAAGATGTCCAGGAGAAGCCGAATCCATATGCGCTTCCTGACTCTTCTGCACGACCTACTCGATGCTGGGAGATGAAGCAGTCTCACAAAGGTCAGAGATAGTCATCTCCACCACTCTGAACACCTGGGAAGTCATCTCTTTTGTCTGTCTTCGAGAAGACATCTTGTCTTCTAGAGCTTCCTCGCTCGTCTTCTCTACTTCCAATGATGTCATCACCAAGTGGTATAGTGACGCAGGATTTCTCCTTTTGCCCACTTAGTATACAAGATATCGTTCTCACAGAGGATTTGCACAAGTAACGCTGCTCTAAGTTCTAAGATCTGTTCAAACACACAAACACACGGGTTTTGCCTAGAAATCCCGTCTTCTCACAAAATCACACAAAACCAAACGTCTTCCAGACACGCCAAATGGTGCTCTGGAACTAACCAAACAACTATCAACTAAAATATCACACAATTATTCACAGAGAAGCTCGGGAAGACGATCTTCTTGCTTCCAGGTTGCTTCTTCCGGTCTTCTCGATACCGTCTTCCCGAAGTGATTCTCGTCTTCTGGGGGTTCAGCTCGTCTTCTCACACCTCCAGAAGCGTGTCCTGTTTCGCAGAAGTCGACTAGTTCGGCTGTTACACCTTACTCTCACACTTACATTCCAACGGGTTAGATTAATCACAGGGTGTATATCCTCTGTAGCCTTCCCAGGCTTCTGCCTACGGAAATAGTCTTCCTACAGCACTACAACGACATTCACCTTCACAGAAGCTCAATAGAAGTCTCGGAAGCTCACTAGAAGAAGGTAAGAAGATGGGGAAGATGGGAGAAGATGAGGAAGATAAGAAAATCCAAACAAGAGAAAAACAAGATGAAAAGAGTAAATTAAGATTCCGACAGGCTTCTAGTCCGGATCCTGACTAACAAGCCATCCCTGCTTGTAATAGTTTGGGGAGGAAGACAACAAACGTGAGTACTGTTGCACCGTCTTCTACTCGAGGATGTCGTCTTCTGTTGTGGGAAGAAGGCTTCTTTCTTCTTCACTTCGCTGCTCTGACTACCCTGTCTTATAGGATCCCTTACCCATAAGACCGTTCGTATGTAGATCTCAAGTGCTCTACTGAACGAGCCAAGCTACACTTCCACAACTGCTGACAGTCACCGCCACTCAAGAAGAACACTTCTCATGCACAATTGGGAGCGAATTCAAGGAACCCACCATCCAGAAGACATGAGCAAAGTTTCTGCACTCAAATCCACAGTCTATTCTCCGAGAAGAAGTCACAATGGCATTGGGAAGCTTGCTCCCTCTACTTCTTGCGTCTACTCCTCGACACACCAGTCTAGCTAACAGGACTGCACGAGGATGCCGTTCTCTGTTCCTAGACTGTCCACTACTTCTATCTACATATTCGAACCACTGCTGGTACGAGTATGCAGACCCCTCCTGTGTATTCCAAGACTATTCGTATGTTTCCAACAACGGGTGTAGTGCGAAGAACTATCTATCAGGTGTCTTCTCTCTAATGTGTCTAGTTTGCCCTCTCCATAGAATCGACTACTGCACTTTTCAGAACTGGTAGAACTCTATCTCCTACTCTGCAATCCTACTTATATCGCGGCCGTGAGAACCAGGGGAGACGACAACCAGGGAGAGAGAGGCGCTGACATGAGGTTGTCACCTCACATGCAAGCGGTTCCCCTGCCTGAATTGGCCATCCACCTTGTCCTTCCTACGCTACCTATGCTGCCACATGGTGTCCTAACTAATATTACATGGAAAACTGCCACCTTTAAGATAGCATGTTCGATCCTACTATATTTGGTATTGTCAATGGAGTTACTAACTACTCAGATTGCACGGAGGCAACCTCTACATGATCTACTCCTATCGGAGCTCCTAACGCGGCTTCTGATAAGCTAGAAAGCCCTGCAGTTACCTCGGGTGTCACTGAGGTGGCTTCCTCCTCATCGTCTCTTGCTGGCTCTGCTGTCACTGCTGCTGCGTCTTTCTCGGCTTCGGCTTCTGCTTCGAAAGACAGAAGTGTCTTCTGGGAAGCGGAGTCGACCGGTGCTTCTTCCGTCTTCTAAGGCACGGGTGCGGTACTAGGGACCATGGGGACCTCATAGGGATCCGGGGAAGTCGCTTCCTCCACACGAAATACCTGAGAAGACGGTTTGTCTTCTTCTCTTCCAGAAGACGTCTTGTTTTCCGGGGCGTCTTCTGGAGTCTTCTCGGCTTCCAACGCTGTCACTACCAAGTGCACAGCGAGGTCGAACTCCTCCTTCTCCATTCCGGATCCAGTCGATGGTGCTGGAGCGTGGGAAGATGCGGTTGCAGGTGTCGGAAGCGAGGGAAGACCATAAAGTGTCTTCACTCCTTCTATTTGTCGATCCAAGTACCTGAACATGCTCTCCCGGCATTCTACCAACATTGCTTTGGACTCGCTGTCCCATCCTCTAGCTAAGGTAAGTAACTTCCTACCCACGGTGTAGTTGAACTTCTTCCGAAGTGCTTCCACCAACTGTGCCAGCATCTTCTGTGCACGAGCCTCTGCTACTTCTCGCTGCGTCTTCTCAACTGCAGCTCGTGCTTCTGCGCCTTCTTGCTGCGTCTTCCATGTGGTCTGCTCTTCTGCGAGGGCGGTGATCTTCTCCCGCACTCGGAGGACTTCCTGATTGCGCTGCTGTACCCGCGCTTGCAACTCCTGGTTGCTCTTCCGAAGTTGTATCGATTCCTTGACAGAAGCGGCTACTTCCACCTTGTATCTTGCTGCGAGCTTCTCCATGGTGTGGAGACTAGCTTCCAGCGACTCCGTCTTCTTCTGGTCTTCTCCCTGTCGCAGCAAGGTGCGCAGGCCGAATCCAGGTTGCAAGGGCCTCTCCTGTGCCTTCGCTCTCTTCTCCAGCAACTCCATAGCTGGCTGGATCTCCTTCTGGAACTAGGCGCTGAACTCCTCCAGTCGTCTTCCTGCGGAAGACAAGTTCATCTCCACCACTCGCTCCGCGGTGTCGACTTCGTCTTCCAGAGGCAAGGAAGCATCTTCCACCACTATGGTCTTCATCTTCTGCGCACGAGAAGAAGCTACTCTTCTCATCTTCCGGGGTGGAAGACTCCTCATGGCAAGAGCGGCTCTCTTCTTTGCGCTTCCTCGCATCGCAGCAGGAGCGCCCATCCATCCTTCGTCTTCTGGAGTCTTCGGAAGACTCCCAGGCGTTACAGAAGCGGTCTTCTGCTCTGATCGGGTACTCAGCAGGTCTTCTTCCGAGTCGGACTCCGATCCTGAATGAATGAGAGAGATGGGTGTCCTCGGTACACTTCTAGGACCCATCTTCCTCAGTGGCGTGGCGTCTTCCGACCCACTAGACTCGTCTTCCCTCACCAGAAGCGTCTTCTGGTGAGAGCCGGGCCTCAGCTGTGGCATCAGAGTGGGAGGGGGCGTTGTGGCTGCCGCTCGATCATCATCTTCCGAGGTCTCCTCCTTCACCTCCTGTCGCTCCGTTGGCCCATACCCTGCCAGCTGATCTTCCCTAAGATCTCCCATGACTACATACAAGTAGCAGAGGAAGGGCGTCAAGTGTCCTCCCGCCGGGGTACCCAAGTATGCTAGCTCCGTCTGTACATAGTTGTGGATGTACGCGCCCCAGTAGATGGGCGTTCTGTCATCCCACACTGATTCCAGGAACTCCACGTCTTGATCTCCTAAGTACCTTGTCTTCTGCGCTTTCTCCTTGGGAAAGAGATGCAGAAACAACTTCGCCAGGAGTCGCTTCTTCGGCTCCCGGTAAGATTTTATCTTCCAATCGTTTCTCCCCTGCCTGTCTTCCATGAAAAGGCAGGTGGTGCTCCCAGGCACATGCCACAAACTCACGATCCTAGGCAAGATCTTCTTCTCGTACCAATATCCTCGGTTCTCGGACTCTGGCCTGTGAAAAGCCCTGCGCCACCAGTCTTCAGTCTAGGAAGATGGTCTTCCTCGAGCTACTCCTGCCTTCGCAGGTACACGGTTACGAGGTGGCAACGCTGCCCACACCTCCTCCAGAAGTCCTTGATCTGCGAGGTTCCAATCCCACAGGAAGAAGTCGAGACCCAACTCCTTGAGGAAAGGAGTGGCCTCGGCCAATTCTGCCGCTGGTAACACCAAGCCTCGCGGATGCATCATCATGCTGGAAGATCTGTTGCACTAAGCCACAAGCACTAACTATGAGCTGAAGGCTCAGTCCTTCCCAAGTGCCCACAGTCTAGCTTCTACTTCTCAGAAGACAGCTACTCCGTCTTCCGGGATTCTAACAGTACTTCCTAGATAGCTCTCGTCTTCCGAGCTATATCTAAACAATCCTATCTAAGCAAGGCCTCGCATGGATTACCAAGAAGACAACCCACCTTGCATTACATCCTACTTCCTATCAGAAGATACAAGATTCGTGAAACATAAGTGCATGACCAGTTCAGAAGATGGTTGCGGCTCCTGCGGTGACAGTGGCCTCTGAGAAGACACTCGGGACAGCTTCCGATTCAATGTCTTTCTCGGAGGACTTCCTGAAGTCAGACTTCCTTTCACTGGTCTCACCTGTCTTCGTCTTCCTACGCGCAATCTATCCTCACAACAGACTCAAGACAATTGCACTCTGTTCTTCTGACTTCTCACCTCTCATACGCACTCAGAAGAAGCTTACTGCTCAGTGGGAAGACATGATCCTCGACCACTCTCTCCAGATTCTGCCAGCAAGTATTCTCACGATTCTCTTCTAAGTTTGGGAAGAAGAAGGAATGGCTGCTATGGGTCGAACAGAAGAGACCCGAGGTGGACCCTCACGTCTTCTCGCTCATTTTGCCAGCCTTTCAGTCTTCTAGTCTCTCTAGGAAGATGTGGAGTTTGAGAAGCTTGGAAGACCGGGAGGCACAGGCCTAGTTCCCGACTTCCAACTTCTCGAAATAACAAAACAACTCACCAAACCACTCAGGATTCGTAACAAGCCTCTCTTAACACAAAGCAACACAAATCCACTCTTGATACGAATTGTGTTCAGTCGACTTCCGAAGACAGTCAAGTTTAAGAAGCGTCTTTCGAAGATGTTCCCATCTTCCGAATCGTCTTCTGTTCCAGGTTCCGGGTGTAGAGAGGTAGTAGGGTAGGGAAATTGATAGCTGAGATCGTCAATTTGAGGACGAGGTGTAGGGAAGCTCGAATTGGACTTAGGAAGGAGTAGGAAGATGTCTGTCAGAAATTGGGCAGCGCTTCCGCGCCCAATGTCTCAATAGAAAGAATGGGGGGTGGGGGTAATCGATTAGGCTGCCTGCACACAACCAAGGAAGCGCGGGGAATACCAGACAAAGGCGAGAAGAAGTGGGAAAGGAAAGAACGTGGGGAAGAACCTCTACAGTCTTCTTCTGCTCCCCGAGTTGCCTTCGACCTCCGCGCGCTTCTGGCTCTTGTCCTAGCTCCAATGCGACTCCTCACGACTACGCCTGCTGTCAATTTCTGGCCACTCCTCGATTCCACCTTCGATTCTACTCGCTACTCTCCAATGTCAGCTTCTCGGGAGCTCACAGAAATGCCTTCGCTCTCAGCCTTCTGTGCTCCAGCAATTCGGTCTCGCCCTTCGCCTAGCTGCCAACTGATTCTCTCCTACCGGGATGTCCTCACTCGATTCCTCTCTCAAAGCTCACTTGCGAAGCTCACTCTCTCAAATCGATCTTCTCAAGCGCGCTATGCTGCGGGAAGTTGGAATGCGCCTAATGTGCTTCCTGCGCATCTTCCCCGTAGATTAGGAGTTTTCGACCTTAGGTTTCTTCCCCGACCTACCTAACTATTCGGTGCGACCCAGTAGGTACACCTACTGTTTTACCCAAAAACTCGTGGTTAGGCCTTCGCGGTCGCTGTCTTCCGGAAGACAGGTGTCTTCCGCCGTCTTCTCATCTTCCGTCGTCTTCCCGTCTTCCGAAGATGCAACTGAAAAGATGCTCTTCCGAAGACGGTTGTCTTCCGAAGAAGTCAACTCCTTATTACAAACAGCTCTTAAGATCATCTTCATGTTAAGGAAGACGTAACCTTAAGTAACAACGCTTCTTCAGTTATACAAACAAGTTATTAATCTCAAAAATTTTAAAAATTCGTGCATCCTGTAATTTGTGGACACCACATACGCCCACCCTCACATGTTTGCGTCCCCGCAAACATCAGTGTCTTCTGCACTTCTGTTTACGTCCAGTACTTCTTGACGCGCCACCCATTAACACGAGTGGTCATCAGTGTACCGTCCAACTCTTCCAACTGCAAGGAGCCATTGTCGAAGACCTCCAAGACGCGGTAAGGACCCATCCAGCGAAGATGAAGTTTCCCGGGGAACTTAAGGTGTCGGTTGTCTTAGAGAAGAACTAAGTCCCCATCTATGACGGTCACCTTCCTCAACTTGCTATCGTAGTTTACCTTACGTTGCGCTTGCATCTCGTATGTCTTCTCCAAAGCTGCATTCCTGTCTTCTTCAAACTCTACGAAATTCAGAAGACGCTGCTCCTGGCTCTCTTCTTCTCCCATGCGTTCGGATACGGCTAACCGGTATGTTGGGACCTCTAACTCAATGGGCACAATAGGTGTCATGCCGGAAGTTAGATAGAAAGGCGTCTTCTGGGTTGTGACTTTAGGTGAAATCTTGAAAGTCCATAACACAGATGGCAATTTCGTGTCCCAATCATACGCATGGTTAACAGTTACCTTGTTCAGGATGTTACACAGAAGACCGTTCGACTTCTCCGTCAGTCCATTCGCTTTCAGGTTGTATGGCGTCGTCTTCCGATGCTTAATCCTGAAGTATTGGGTCAGGAGGGAGATAGTCTCATTTAAGAAATGAGTACCCCTATTTGATACCAATTCCAGCGGACATCCGTACCTAGTGATGACGTTATGTCAAAGGAACCTTGCTACTACTGCGACATCGTTCTTCCTTGTGGCTTCGCCTTCCACCATCTTGGTAGCATAGTCGGTAGCTATTAAGATGTACTGTGCTCGTGTTCTTCTCGCCACCGGTGCGATAGGCCCCACAAAGTCGATCCCCCACTTTTCGAACGGAGCGAGCGGAAGAATGGGAGTAAGAGACCACCTTGTTGTAGTGGTCGGTCTTCCCACCCTCTGGCATGCGTCGCACTTCCTGATCTCCTGAAAAGTGTCTCGGTACATGGTTGGCCATCAGTATCCAGCGTCTAGCATCTTCTTCACTGTGGTTTTCAGCCCGTAGTGACCCCCAGCATCTTCGTAGTGAAGACCTGTGATCACTGACTTTATCTCTGACGGCTCGAGGCATCTTCTTAGCTTCTCGTCATGTCCCTATCGAAACAGGATACCCTGGAAGATAGCATAAGGACCTGCCTTGTGTAAGAAGACGGCCTTCTGCTCCGCATCCATTCCCTCGGGATACTGTTGGTCTTCCAAGAACTTCCTCAAGTCCTTGAAGATCGACTCTTCTGTGGAAGTTGCAAAGACTGGATCAGAAGATCTAGTCTCGTCTTCTGGGAAGCAGGCGGTACGTCCCCCCTCATATGAAAGTGTCTCTGCGAAAACTGAAAACAACTTCTCGTCAGGAAACTCGTCTTCCACTTCATCTTCTCGTCGTTCTGTCTCTAATCTGGATAGGTAGTCTGCATTAACATGCTGTCTTCCGGGCCTGTACTCAACTGTGTAAGTAAATTCCTGGAGTAGGAGAATCCACCTAGCTATCCTACCAGACAAATCTGCTTTCTTTACAAGATGTTTTAAAGAGAAGTGATCCACATAGAAGACAAACTGGTTGGCTAGAAGATAGTGTCTAAACTTCCTACAGGAGTAAATCATGCCAAGACACTCCCTTTCGGTTGTCGAGTACTTCTTCTCTGCATCACTCAGTTGTCTTCTCGTGTAGTAGATGGGATAATCTTTCTTCTTCTCATCTTTCTGACTCAACACCACCCCTATGGCGAAAGCAGAAACATCCACCTAGATATGGAAGACTCTTTCCCAATCAGGTGGTCTTAAGACAGGGGATTCCGACAGAAGCCTCTTCATTTCTTCGAATGCTTCCTGCTGCTCAGAAGACCAAACGTAGGGTTTGTCCTTCTTCAGCAACTTAGTGAGTCTTCCTGCTACCTCTGCGTACCTGTCAATAAACCTCCTGTAGTATCCTACGTTGCCAAGGAAGCTTCTCAACTGAGTCAGGTTAGCAGGTGGGTTGGAGTTTCATGATGACTTCCACCTTAGCACAGTCGACTTCTATACCTCTTCCAGAAATCCTATGTCCTAGCAAGATCCCCTCTGACATACCAAAGAAGCACTTCTCAGGGTGAAGAGCCAAACAATGTTCTCTACACTTCAGAAAACACTTCCTTAGAAATATCAAGTGGTCTTCTCTCGATCCAAATACACAGAAGTCATCCAAGAAAATCTCCATAAAGGTGCGAAGATACTCCTTGAAGATTGTAATCATCAATCTCTGGAATGTGACAGGTGCGTTGCATAAACCAAACGGCATTTGATTGTACGCGTACGTGCCCCAGTCAGTGGTGAAAGTGGTTTTCGACTTGTCTTCTTCTCTGATTGAAACTTGGTTGTACCCAGAATACCCAACCAGGAAGCTGTAGAACTCATGCCCTGCTACATGGTCTAACACAGAGTCGGTGAATGGTAAAGGGTGATGATCCTTCTTCGTGGCCAAGTTCAGCTTCCGGAAATCCTGACATACTCGGATCTTCCCTGTCTGTTTCTTCGGCATGATGACAATAGGAGCTACCCACTCACTGCTAAGTACTGGGAAGATGACTCTTGCCTTCAGGTATTGGTCGATCTGGTCCTTCATCAGAAGCGAGTACTTGGGGTTGAGCCGGTACTGCCTCTGCCATGTAGGAACAACGCTCTCCAGCAAGTCGATGTGATGCTCTCCCAACTCTCGAGGTATGCCTTTCATGTCTTCTATGGTCCATGCGAAGACATCCTGGAACTCCGTCAGAAGTTCTCGAAAGTCTTCCAACTGTTGGCCCTCGATCACCTTGGAAAGCTTCAGCTTCTTCCCAGGAGCAACCTCCATCTCTTGGAGATCATCCGGGTTTACCATTCCTTCAGTGTGACTGTACTCACTGGCACCAAAGTATTCCGGTTTGGGAGCTTCTTCCGTTTCAGATTCGTCTTCTGGAAGACCAACTGTCGGATCTTCCGAAGGGAAGACGGTACTTTCGTCTTCTGGAAGACCAACTATCGGATCTTCCGAAGGGAAGACGGTATTCTCGTCTTCTGGAAACTCTTCTTCCGCAATCTCGTAGCACTCAATGTATCCACAGACCACATCCTCTACTCTTTCTACTACTTCTGTAGTACACAAGTTATTCACCACAAACTCATTATACCGTTCATCACTGTCAGAAGACGCAGCCGAGTCTTCTGAAGTGTACCCCTCTGTTGTAGACGGAGTTTCACCTTGGTGTCCAATCTTGATCCAAGGAAGCGAGACCTTAGTCTTCTCACCTGACTTGGGTGTAGGATTGGGAAATCTCAAACGATGCCTTCTCCAGTCGGTATTTACATTTGCAGCATACAGCCATGGTCTTCCTATCAACACCTGATATCCAACCTTAGCTACAGGTCGCAAAATGATGTAAGTGAGATAAAAAGATACTCCACCAATTATCATCAAGACATCTTTCAGTTGCCCCAAAGGTCGTCTTCTGGTCTAGTCCGTCATTCTGAGGATCCTCGGAGTAGGGTGGAACTCAGGAGGCATGCGCCGTTTCTTCCGTCATGATGTTAACTCCGGAGCCGGAATCAATGGGTACCTTCTTCAGAAGACAGCCATGGATCTCCATATCAAGTTCTGGGGCTCCCAAGTCCTCATGCTCTATCCTTATGATCGGGGTGCTCTTGGGAAGTTTAGATGTCCTCCTCTTCCTCGATCCTCGAAGCACAGATTGTAACAACTTCCTATAACCAGCGTTGTCATCCAACAGCTGTTGGAAGGTCACATCCGCCTTCTGATTCCACAAGTCTCGCAAGAAGTCGTAAGGAGATCTTTTCAGAAGAGTGACTGGAGCTTCCAACAGAGAAGATGCAGTAGCTGCTTCCTTGGATGGAAGACCAGAAGAGTGTCTTCCCTCGACTGGAGGCTGTTCCCGTGAGACAGGTGTTGCCGTAGTCAGTGTAGGAAGTTGCTGTACTATCTTCCGTCTCTTCTCCAGCTCTTCTTGCATGATCGCTTCAACTTCTTGTCTAATGTCAGGAGCAAAGTACTTCGGATCTTCTCGGTCGTAAGTAGGAGAAGACGGCCGCTCAGGAGAAGATGACCTCTCCTTTCGCTGCTTCTTCTTCTTGATCTCCTTCTGACGAGATTCTAACTTCTCTTTGCTTCTGGTACTTACCTTGAACACCGCTTCATCCAAGACTTCTTCGGGAGGCCAACTATCTGAATCCGGACTAGGGCTCCAAACAGTGCCATCCGCCAAAGTAAAAGAAGAAGCTGCCTCAAGTAACTTCGTCTTCTGAGCTACAGTCGTCTTCTGCAGCTGGGGTTCCTTTCCTTCGCGCTTCCCGGGGTCTGGTTCGTCTTCCTCAATATGGAGACAATCCGTACAATCCCCAGGATCTTCTTCTTCACCGTGATGTGCTGTACCACTGCTAACTCGAGCTTAGAAGTTGATGCTGCTTCTGCAGGAGGCGTGGTATCTGCAAATCTAACCATTTGTCGCGACCGTAAGGTCTGAGGACAATTCCCTGTGAAATGACCGGCTTCCTTACAGTTCCCACACAAGGGCACTTGTCCAATCTGTCTTCTCGGATGAGGACAGGTGGACCACCAGTGTCCTGTCTCTCCACAATTATTGCACGCTCCAGGAAGAGGGTTGAGAGGTCGTTGTGATGAAGAAGGCTGTTAGGGCGTCCTGGTCTGTACATTGCTAGCTCTATCCCTAGGTACATAACGATTATATTGGGCGGGGGGCGTAGGAGTGAAGGGTTGTATCGTCTCGATTCTATAGCAAGTTTCCCCACTGGGATCGTGTAGATATCCCTCATCGTCTTCTTCCCATCCTGCCCAGTTGACAGCTTGGTCTTGCGTACACTGATCTCTTGTGTGCCCGGAAGAGTTACAAAGGTTGCACCAAAGGTTTGGCCGGGAAGCCGTAGGTTGCTTCCGCTTGTCCTTCTGATTCAGAAGATGAACTTTCAGGTCGGCAAACTGCTTCAGAACCTCATCGATGCGGGGATCAGGTGCAGACTGTATGATCTGAGTTTGAGGCATCTTCTGCACAACTTTCTCCCTTGCTCGCGTCTTCTCCTTCTTCTTCTTCCGCGTCTTCTTCTCTTGTTCAGATTCGGATTCTGAACTTTTGACAGTAGACTCTTCAGAAGTAGAAGATGCTTCCGAATCACTGTTATCAGTTTCAGTGGATTTGGACTTCCTCTTGGACTTCCTAGAAGACTTCTTCGACTTCTTGGACTTCTTCGAGGTCTTCTCTTTGTCTTTCGTCATATTCCGAGTGATGCTCGAGGTTTCATACTGCTCGGTATGCTTCTGTACTTCTGCTAAATCATCACCTCCTCCTCTTCTGCAGTACAATTCCATATCCTGAGACAATCCTCCCAAGTACCAGTCCACGGCTTGCTGAGCATAGTAATCTGGTCTTCCTTGGTTCTGAGATATGTGATCCAAGAGATCTTCAAACCTCTCGGTGTAATCCTGCAGTATCTCTTTCTTCTTTCGTTCGAGCCTCTGAAGCTCTATGAGGGTCAACGATCGTAGCCCACTCCTCTGAACCTCTTCAGAAAAGCTGCCTTCAGAGTAGCCCAAGCGGTCATTACTACACCATCATCCAACATCTTACTCATCCACTTCCTTCCCTTCCCTACGATCAAACTGGGAAATACACGGAGTCTGTCAACATCAGCGTCTTCCTTGTTGGATCGAGAGATGGTCTCGAACATCGTGATGAAGTCGTCCGCGTCAGCATCATCGTCGTACGGATGATATTTCTACCGAGTGTGGGAAGCCATGTCGACTGCCGGCTGGTGCGACTGCCAACTTCTTCCTCCCTCAGGTCCAGGTGGTGGAGATGGTCTTCTCGAAGGTCCAGGCCTGTCTGAATCACGAAGGTCGTCTTCTGAGTCATAACTACTGTCACTGCTATCTTCCGAGACGTCTGGAACAATCTCCTTCAGTCTTCCTTCACCTTGAGAAGCTTCTTCCGCACTTGGGAAGACGTCTTCCGAGTAACCAGTACCAAAATCTACTTTATACACGTGATCACCCGGTTGGCTTCTGTCTTCGCCAAAGATTATGCTCGAGATGGAAGGCTCTTCCAACTCTACTGATCGGATCTTCCTGAGCTCTTCTTCTTTCCTTTGGTGTCTCAGGGATATCCGCTGCTCTCTAGAAGCGGTTCGCTGGGGTGAATTAACCCACTCAGGATCTTTACCCGTGCGTCTTCTGCTTCTTCCTCTGGTCGGAGGCATCCACCAGAGTACTGAGAACAGATGTCCCTCTCCTTCTACCACTAGATCCGGGAGACCAAATGACTGAACAACCGATCACAGGTTCAGAACATCTTCTTCTCTTGCTTCTCATTGTATTCACTGCAGTCTTCCAAGATCGAGTCTTCTAAGAACTCTTGGAAGCAGGGAAGCGGCTTCTTCCAACTCTCCCTGAGGTATCTTATCAACTTCTGGTTGCGGTTCCCGTCTTCTAGAAAGATAGAGTCCCACAACACATTCAACTTGTAACAACCCAGAGAAACACAAAGTATCAGAAATAGTAAATAAAGGATCGTTCCCACGAAGATACAGTTAACAATTACACAAAACACAGTACTACAACGTCACAATGATAATTCAAATGGTTTTCTGTTATTCTCACGGAATGGAATAATATCCGGATGAGAGTTTAAGTCTGATAAGAAACCAAACCCAAGTACAAACCTGATAAATCGAATACAAACAACAATGAAATAGTTCTTTGATCAGGGACCTTTCCAACAACATATAAAAGATTCGAGAAGATAGATGTATGAGTAAATGAGGTAGCAAAATACTGCTGAAATATTACTAGTGTTCTTCTGAAAAGATAGAAGAATACAGACTTCACATCAAGGTTCAAAGAAATAAGCCCCTACTCTTCCTAAGAAATGTTCTTCCAACTAAATCCTCACTCTTAAGAATCCCACTTATTTGAAGAAGGCAGACTTAAGACGAAGCCACCATCATCCAAACTCTTCTTACAATTTAACTTATGCTTCTCCACTTCACAGTAACTAATATGTTCTCAGATCTTCGTTCAAACACCTTCGAAGTATACAGTTTCAACTTCGGCCGAAGTCACCTTCGGTCAATGTAAATGATAAAGGCCTTCGTCAATCAGAATTACACCTGCGACAGCAAACTACGTCTTTCGTAGGTAAATTTGCCTTCGCCCACTTTTCTCACACTCACACTCCACAATCTTGCACAATCGAAAATTAAGAAACAAAAACTGAAAACATGGAAAAGGTAAAATGACTGAGAGTCGCATCGCTTATATAGCCCTTCGCCCTAAGATGGTGGATCTCGTTTCCTACAAAAGATGGTCACATCTAGACCGCATGATCACGACTCCCCAGTTGGCGGAACCGCAGTATCTACTCTACCTAACTGTAACTTCTGTCCTAAACTGCATAGTGTAAACTTAACTGTCTCCCTAAGCTCTTTCAAATCTCGAATGATCCTCTCCGCTAGCCTAACTATCCTGCTCTTCGCCGAAGGATCTGGCGCTATCGTTAACTCTGCCCGAAGCCGCTGGAGAAGCTCTAACTCTGTCCCATCGAGTTTGGTGGCGAAGTAGGTTGTCGTGACCTCTTCCACCTTCGTTCGAAGTTCTTCTTTCTAAGTCTCTTCTTCCGAAGTATCTTCTTAAGAAGTCTCTTCCCCCGAAGGTCTTCTTCCGAAGTCTCTTCTTAAGAAGTCTCTTCTCTTATGCAGTCGCCTTCGCTTGAGAACCTTCTTGAGTTCTTCATCCTTAGTCACTAGCAGTTCTTGCAATGTGTCTCTCTATGACTTCATGTCGTGAAGTCTCGTAGTCGTCAAGTTCAACTTCACCTCCAAGTTTAAATATGACACGAAGATGGTCATGAAGTACGAAGTACGAAGTTGAAATTCGAAGTACGAAGTTTGAAGATAGTACGAGTTGAAGTCCGAAGTTGAAAATAGATACGAAGTTGAAAATGAAGTACGAAGTTGGAAGATAGTACGAAGTTGAAGTCCGAAGTCCGAAGTTGAAGTCGAAGAAACTTCTTGAAGAACCTCCTCACATATAGTTACTTTCTTCAAAACAATCTTCGCTGAAGATCAACTTCTTCGTCAATTTCTCTCTCGGTCTCTTCGTCTTTTTTGACACTGTAGACATGATATGACAATGACTTAACATCTTTCTCATATATCTTCATGACTTTGTCACACATGCCGTAGTTAGAGTTTTTCTCAACCTGACAAAGTTCTTCTTCGGCCGAAGTACGAAGAAGTCATACCCCACCAACTTCATCGATTCTTAAATCCTTGATAACTTCGTCATTCGGACTCCGTTTTTCTCGCATAACATATCGTTAGAAAGCTCTTCGTCCCAAGAATCCATTCATGAGGAAATCCCATCCAAACTGACTTCACAACTTTGACTGATTCTTCAAGAGCAGATCTTCTTCACTAAACTTCCTAATTAACACTACTCTACTTCTATCCTCTATCTTTTACTATCTATTCTTCTTATTTAGTCTACAACTAGTCAATTAATTAACAAAAATGAAAAATCAAGGCTTCACACAACTACAATCGAAGGTAGTTCGAAATGAACCTAACTAATGGCACACAGATCCAGGAAGCTTAGAACAGAACTTACTAAGATGAAATCCTCGGCAACGGCGCCAAAAATGGATGCTCACTATATGTAGTGATGCAGGATTTCTCCTTTTGCCCATTTAGTATACAAGATATCATTCTCACAGAGGATTTGCACAAGTAACACTGCTCTAAGTTCTAAGATCTGTTCAAACACACAAACACACTGGTTTTGCCTAGAAATCTCGTCTTCTCACAAAACCACACAAAACCAAACGTCTTCCAGACACGCCAAATGGTGCTCTGGAACTAACCAAACAACTACCAACTAAAATATCACACAATTATTCACAGAGAAGCTTGGGAAGACGATCTTCCTGCTTCCAGGTTGCTTCTTCCGGTCTTCTCGATACCGTCTTCCCGAAGCGATTCTCGTCTTCTAGGGGTTCAGCTCGTCTTCTCACACCTCCAGAAGCGTGTCCTGCTTCACAGAAGTCGACTAGTTCGGCTGTTACACCTTACTCTCGCACTTACATTCCAACAGGTTAGATTAATCACATGGTGTATGCCCCCTGTAGCCTTCCCAGGCTTCTGCCTACGGAAATAGTCATAAATGATCCTAGACATTACTCGGATACAATAGGTACAATTGAGTTGGATGACTTTATCCAAAAATTTAACAGTTGATACAACATGCAGTAGATGCTGAACCTGCAGTTATTTACTCTCTCCATGACGTAGAAAGAGTTGTTTCAACACTTGGAGGATCTGCCCATGAAGGACTATCATGAGTTTAAGCGGGACTATGATGTGAAGACAGAGTTGTGAAGACAACATTGATCTACAACTATGTCTTTATCATTACAAGCACAGTTTCAAGAGGTGTTATGTAGTGACGAAGGATTTCTCCTTTTGCCCATTTAGTATACAAGATATCGTTCCCACAGAGGATTTGCACAAGTAACGCTGCTCTAAGTTCTAAGATCTGTTCAAACACACAAACACACGAGTTTTGCCTAGAAATCCCGTCTTCTCACAAAACCACACAAAACCACACGTCTTCCAGACACGCCAAATGGTGCTCTGGACCCAAACAAACAACTACCAACTAAAATATCACACAACTATTCACAGAGAAGCTCGGGAAGACGAACTTCCTGCTTCCAGGTTGCTTCTTCCGGTCTTCTCGATACCGTCTTCCCGAAGCGATTCTCGTCTTCTAGGGGTTTAGCTCGTTTTCTCACACCTCCAGAAGGCTGTCCGGCTTCGCAGAAGTCGACTAGTAACAGTCGTTACACCTTATTCTCACACTCATATTCCAACGGGGTGGATCGATCACAGGGTGTATGCCCCCTGTAGCCTTCCCAGGCTTCTGCCTACGGAAGTTGTCTTCCTGCAGCACTACAATGACATTCACCTTCACGGAAGCTCAATAGAAGTATCGGAAGCTCACTAGAAGAAGATAAGAAGATGGAGAAGATGAGGGAAGATGGGAAGAAGAAGAAATCCAAACAAGAGAAAACAGGATGAAAAAGGGCAATTAAGATTCCGACAGGCTTCTAGTCCGGATCCTGACTAACAAGCCATCCCTGCTTGTAATAGTTTGGGGAGGAAGACAACAAACGTGAGTACTGTAGCACCGTCTTCTACTCGAGGATGTCGTTTTTTGTTGCGGGAAGAAGTCTTCTTTCTTCTTCACTTCGCTGCTCTGACTGCTCTGTCTTCTGTGATCACTTACCCAGAAGACCGTTCGTACGTAGATCCCAAGTGCTCTACTGAACGAGTCAAGCTACACTCCACAACTGTTGACATTCATCGCCACTCAAGAAGAACACTTCCCATGCACAATTGGGAGCGAATTCAATACATTCCACCACCCAGAAGACATGGACAAAGCGTCTGCACTCAAATCCACAATCTATTCCCCGAGAAGAAGTCACAATGGCATTGGGAAGCTCACTCCCGCTACTTCCTGCGTCTACTCCTCAACACACCAGTCTAGCTAACAGGACTACACGAGGATGCCGTTCCCTGTTCCTAGACTGTCCCTGCTCTAATGTGTCTCCCCTGCCTGCCTGTAGAATCGGTGTGTATGTTCAGTTACTGCCGAATTCTACAGAACTGGCAGAGCTCTCAGAGAGCTTTTCTCCTACCATGCTATCCTACTTAACCATCTGCCTTGGGAGGCGACCACCAGGGAGAGAGAGAGAGGCGCTGACAAGAGGTTGTCACCTCACATGCATGCGGTCCCTCTTCCCAATTAGCCCTCCACTGTATTACTCCTACGCTACCTATACTGCCACATGGAGTCCTAACTATTTTTACATGGAAAACTGCCACCCTTAAGATAGCATGTCCAATCCTACTAAATCTGGAAGTGTCGATTGAGTTTGCTAACTACTATGATTGCTCGGTGGCAATCTCTACATGATCTGCTCCTACCGGAGCTACTACCTCGACTTCTGATGGGCTAGGAAGCCCTGCACTTACCTCGGGTACCACTGAGGTAGCTTCCCTCTCCTCGCTCTTCGCTGGCCCTACTATTTCTGCGGCTGCGTCTTCCTCGGCTTCGACTTCGGAAGACGGAATGGTCTTCTGGGAAGACGAGTCGAATGGTGCGTCTTCGGTCTTCTGAGGCACAGATGGAGTACTAGGGACCATGGCGATCTCATAGGGGTCCGGGGAAGTCGCTTCCTCCACGCGGAATACCTGGGAAGACGGCTCGTCTTCCTGTCTTCCAGAAGACATCATGTCTTCCGGGGCGTCTTCTGGAGTCTTCTCGTCTTCCAACGCTGTCACCACCAAGTGTACAGCGAGATCGAACTCCTTCTTCTCCATTCCGGATCCAGTCGAGGGTGCTGGGGCTTGAGAAGATGCGGTTGCAGGTGTCGGAAGTGAGGGAAGACCATAAAGTGTCTTCACTCCTTCTATCTGTCTATCCAGGTACATGAACATGCTATCTCTGCATTCCACCAACCTCGTCTTGGACTCGCTGTCCCATTCCCTAGCTAAGGTAAGTAACTTCTTACCCGCGGTGAAGTTGAACTTCTTCCAAGCGCTTCTACCGACTGAGCTAGCTTCTTCTGCGCATAGGCCTCCGCTGCTTCCCTCTACGTCTTCTCTGTTGCAGCTCGCGCTTCTGCGGCTTCTCGCTGCATCTTCCAAGTGGTCTGCTCTTCTACGAGGGTAGTGATCTTCTCTCGTACTCGGAGAACTTCCTGATCACGCTACTGTACTCGCGTCTGCAACTCCTGGTTGCTCTTCCGAAGTTGCATCGACTCCTTGGCAGAAGCGGTTGCTTCCGCCTTGTACCTGGCTGCAAGCTTCTCCGTAGTGCGGAGACTAGCTTCCAGAGACTCCGTCTTCTGCTGGCTGTCTTCCTGTCGCAGCAAGGTGCGCAGGCCGAATCCAGGCTGTAGAGACTTCTCCTGTGCCCTCGCTCTTCTTTCCAGCAACTCCATAGCGGGCTGGATCTCCTTCTGGAAGTAGGCACTGAACTCCTCCAGTCGTCTTCCTGCAGAAGACAAGTTCATCCCCACCACTCGCTCGATGGTGTCGACTTCGTCTTCCAGAGGCAAGGGAGTCTCTTCCACCACTACGGCCTTCATCTTCTGCGCACGAGAAGAAGCTACTCTTCTCATCTTCCGGGGTGGAAGACTCCTCGTGGCAGAAGCGGCTCTCCTCTTTGCGTTTCCTCGCATCGCAGTAGGAGTGCCCATCCATCCTTCATCTTCTGGAGTCTTCGGAAGACTCCCAGGTGTTACAAAAGCTGTCTTCTGCTCCGATCGGGTACTCAGCAAGTCTTCCTCCGAGTCCGACTCCGATCCTGAATGGATGAGGGAGATGGGTGTCCTCGGTACACTTCTGTGACCCATCTTCCTCACTGGCGTGGCGTCTTCCGACCCACTAGACTCGTCTTCCCTCACCAGAAGCGTCTTCTGGTGAGAGCCGGGCCTCAGCTGTGGCATCAGAGTGGGAGGGGGCGTTGCTGCTGCCTCTCGGTCATCGTCTTCCGAGGTCTCCTCCTTCACCTCCTGTCGCTCCGTTGGCCCATACACTGCCAGCTGATCTTCCCTAAGATCCCCCATGGCTACATACAAGTAGCAGAAGAAGGGCGTCAGATGTCCTCCCGCCGGGGTACCCAAGTATGCTAGCTCCGTCTGTACATAGTTGTGGATGTACGCGCCCCAGTAGATTGGCACTCTGTCATCCCACACTGATTCCAGGAACTCCACGTCTTGATCTCCTAAGTACCTCGTCTTCTGCGCTTTTCCCTTGGGGAAAAGATGCAGAAACAACTTCGCCAGAAGTCGCTTCTTCGGCTCCCGGTAAGACTCTATCTTCCAACCGTTCCTCCCCTGCCTGTCTTCCACGAAAAGGCAGGTGGTACTCCCAGGTACATGCCATGAACTCACAATCCTAGGCAAGATCTTCTTCTCGTACCAATATCCTCAGTTTTCGGTCTCAGGCCTGTGAAACGCCTTACGCCACCAGTCTTCTGTCCAGGAAGATGGTCTTCCCCGAGCAACTCCTGCCTTCGCAGGTACACGGTTACGCGATGGTAACGCGGCCCATACCTCCTCCAGAAGCCCTTGATCTGCGAGGTTCCAGTCCCACAGGAAGAAGTCGAGACCCAACTCCTTGAGGAAAGGAGTGGCCTCGGCCAATTCTGTCGCTGGTAACACCAGGCCTCGCGGATGCATCGACATACCTGGAAGATCTGCTGCACTAAACCACCAGCACCTACTATGAGCTGAAGGCTCAGTTCTTCTCGAGTGCCCACAGTCTAGCTTCCACTCTCAGAAGACGAAACTAGTCTTCCAGAAGACAGCTACTCCGTCTTCCGGGATTCTAACAGTGCTTCCTAAATAGCTCTCGTCTTCCGAGCTATATCTAAACAATCCTATCCTTAGATAGGATACAAGGCCTCGCATGGATTACCAAGAAGACAACCCACCTTGCATTACATCCTACTTCCTATCAAAAGATACAAGATATGCGAGAAGTAGAGTATGAGAAAGGTTCAGAAGATGGTTGCGGGCTCCTGCGGTGACAGTGGCCTCTGGGAAGACACTTGGGACAGCTTCCGATTCAATGTCGTTCTCGGAAGACCTCTCGAAGTCAGACTTCCCTTCACTGGTCTCACCTGTCTTCTTCTTCCTACGCACAATCTATCCTCACAACAGACTCAAAACATGTGCACTCTGTTCTTCTGACTTCTCACCTCTCATACGCACTCAGAAGAAGTTTGATGCATGATGGGAAGACATGACCCTCGACCATTCTCTCCGGATTCTGCCAGCAATACTTCTCACAACTCTCTTCTAAGTTTGGGAAGAAGAAGGAACGGCTGCTATGGGTCGGACAGAAGAGACCCGAAATGGACCCTCACGTCTTCTCGCTCATTTTGCCAGCCTTTCAGTCTTCTAGTCTCTCTAGGAAGATGTGGAGTTGAGAAGCTTGGAAGACCGGGAGGCACAGGCCTAGTTCCCGAGTTCCAACTTCTCGAAATAACACAACAACTCACACCACTCAGGCTTCGTATCAAGTCTCTCTAAACACAAAAGCAAAGCAAATCCACTCTTGATACGAATTGTGTTCAGTCGACTTCCGAAGACAGTCTTCCGAAGATGTCTTCCGAAGACAGTCAAGTTCAAGAAGCGTCTTCCGAGGATGTTCCCATCTTCCGAATCGTCTTCTATTTCAAGTTTCGGGGGTAGAGAGGTAGTAGGGTAGAGAAATTGATAGTTGGGTTTGCCAATTTGAAGACTAGGGGTAGGGAAGCTCGAATTGAGCTCGGGAGGAAGCAAGGAGATATCTTGACAGAAATTGGGCAGCGCTTCCGCGCCCAATGTCTCAATAGGAAAGATGGGGGGTGGGGTAATCGATCAGGCTGTCTGCACACAATCAAGGAAGCGCGGGGAGTACCAGACAATGACGAGAAGAAGTGGGGGGGAAAGAACCTCTACAGTCTTCTTCGGCTCCCGAGTTGCCTTCGACCTCCGCGCGCTTCTGGCTCTTGTCCTAGCTTCCAATGCGACTCCTCTCGAATGCGCCTGCTGTCAATTTCGGTCCACACCTCGATTCTTCTTTCGCTTCTACTCGCCACTCTTCACTGTCAACTTCTCGGAAGCTCCACAGAAATGCCTTCGCTCTTTCTGCTGTTTGTGCTCCCGCAATCCGATTTCACCCTTCGCCTAGCTGCCAACATACTCTCTACTACCTCGATGTCTTACTCGATTCCTCTCTCAATGCTAGCTCGAAGTTCACTCTCTCAATCGATCTTCTTCAGGCGCACTGTGCTGCGGGAAGTTGGAAGGTGGCTAATGTGCTTCCTCACGCATCTTCCCCGCAGATTAGGGGTTCTCGTCCTTGGTGTCTTCCTGACCTACCTACCTATTCGGTGCGCTCCAGTAGGTACACCTACTTGTTTACCCAAAAACTCATGGTCAGGCCTTCGTGATCGCTGTCTTCCAGAAGACAGGTGTCTTCCGCCGTCTTCCCATCTTCTGCCGTCTTCCTATCTTCTGAAGACGCAACTGAGAAGACGGTCTTCCGAAGACGGTCGTCTTCTGAAGAAGTCAACTTCTTATTACAAACAGCTCTTAAGATCATCTTCCTGTTAAGGAAGACGTAACCTTAAGTAACAACGCTTCTTCAGTTATATAAACAAGTCATTAATCTCAAAAATTTCAAAAATTCTTGAATACTGCAATTTGTGGGCACCACATACGCCCACCCTCACATGTTTGCGTCCCCGCAAACATCAGTGGTTCCTGCACTTCTGTTTACGTCCAGTACTTCTTGACGCGCCACCCATTAACACGAGTGGTCATCAGTGTACCGTCCAACTCTTCCAACTGCAAAGAGCCATTGTCGAAGACCTCTAAGACACGGTAAGGTCCCATCCAGCGAAGATGAAGTTTCCCGGGGAACTTAATATGACGGTTGTCGTAGAGGAGTACCAAGTCCCCGTCCACAACAGTCACCTTCCTCAACTTGCTATCGTAGTTTACCTTACGTTGCGCTTGCACCTCGTATGTCTTCTCCAAAGCTGCATTCCTGTCTTCTTCAAACTCTACGAAGTTCAGAAGACGCTGCTCCTGGCTCTCTTCTTCTCCCATGCGTTCGGATACGGCTAACCGGTATGTTGGGACCTCTAACTCAATGGGCACAATGGGCGTCATGCCGTAAGTTAGGTAGAAAGGCGTCTTCTGGGTAGTGACTTTAGGTGAAATTCTGAAAGCCCACAACACAGATGGCAATTTCGTGTCCCAGTCCTACGCATGGTTAACAGTTACCTTGTTCGTGTTCTTCTCGCCACCGGGGCGATAGGTCCTACAAAGTCGATCCCCCACTTTTCGAACGGGGCAAGCAGAAGAATGAGAGTAAGAGGCCACCTTGTTGTAGCGGTCGGTCTTCCCACCCTCTGGCATGCATCGCACTTCCTGATCTCCTGGAAAGTGTCTCGGTACATAGTTGGCCACCAGTATCCGGCGTCTAGCATCTTCTTCACTGTGGTCGTCAATCCGTAGTGACCCCCATCATCTTCGTAGTGAAGACCTGTGATCACTGCTTTTATCTCTGACGGCTCGAGACATCTTCTCAGCTTCTCGTCATGTCCCTTTCGAAACAGGATACCCTGGAAGATAGAATATGGACCTGCCTTGTGTAAGAAGACGGCCTTCTGCTCCGCATCCATTCCCTCGGGGTACTGTTGGTCTTCCAAGAACCTTCTCAAGTCCTTGAAGATCGACTCTTCTGTGGAAGTCGCAAAGACTGGATCAGAAGATCTAGTCTCGTCTTCTGGGAAGCAGGCGGTACGCCCCCCCTCAGATGAAAGTGTCTCTGCGAAAACTGAAAACAACTTCTCGTCAGGAAACTCGTCTTCCACTTCATCTTCTCGTTGTTCTGTCTCCAACCTGGATAGGTAGTCAGCATTAACATGCTGTCTTCCGGGCATGTACTCAACTGTGTAAGTAAATTCCTGGAGTAGGAGAATCCACCTAGCTATCCTGCCAGACAAATCTGCTTTCTTTACAAGATGTTTCAAAGAGAAGTGATCTACATAGAAGACAAACGGGTTTGCCAGAAGATAGTGTCTAAACTTCCTACAGGAGTAAATCATGCCAAGACATTCCCTTTCGGTTGTCGAGTACTTCTTCTCTGCATCACTGAGTTGTCTTCCCGCGTAGTAGATGGGGTAATCCTTCTTCTTCTCATCTTTCTGACTCAACACCACCCCGATGGCAAAAGCAGAAACATCCACATAAATGTGGAAGACCCTTTCCCAATCAGGCGGCCGTAGGACAGGGGATTCCGACAGAAGCCTCTTCATTTCTTCGAATGCTTCCTGCTGCTCAGAAGACCAAATGTATGGTTCGTCTTTCTTCAGCAACTTAGTGAGTCTTCCTGCTACCTTTGCGTACCTGTCAATAAACCTCCTGTAGTATCCTACGTTGCCAAGGAAGCTTCTCAACTGTGTCAGGTTAGCAGGTGGGTGGAATTTCATGATGACTTCCACCTTAGCACAGTCGACTTCTATACCTCTTCCGGAAATCCTATGTCCTAGCAAGATCCCCTCTGACATACCAAAGAAGCATTTCTCAGGGTGAAGTGCCAAACGATGTTCTCTACACTTCAGAAAACACTTCCTCAGAAATATCAAGTGGTCTTCTCTCGATCCAAACACACAGAAATCATCCAAGAAAATCTCCATAAAGATGCGAAGATACTCCTTGAAGATTGTAATCATCAACCTCTGGAACGTGGCTAGTGCGTTGCATAAACCAAACGGCATTTGATTATACGCGTACGTGCCCCAATCAGTAGTGAAAGTGATTTTCGACTTGTCTTCTTCTCTGATTGAAACTTGGTTGTACCCAGAATACCCATCTAGGAAGCTGTAGAACTCATGTCCTGCTACCTGGTCTAACACAGAGTCGGTGAATGGTAAAGGGTGATGATCCTTTTTCGTGGCCAAGTTCAGCTTCCGGAAGTCCTGACACACTCGGATCTTCCCTGTCTGCTTCTTCGGCACGATGACAATGGGAGCTACCCATTCACTGCTAAGTACTGGGAAGATGACTCCTGCCTTCAGGTATTGGTCAATCTGGTCCTTCACCAGAAGCGAGTACTTGGGGTTGAGCCGGTACTGCCTCTGCCGTGCAGGAACAACGCCTTCTAGCAAGTCGATGCGATGCTCTCCCAATTCTCGAAGTATGCCCTTCATGTCTTCTATGGTCCACGCGAAGACATCCTGGAACTCGGTCAGAAGTTCTCGAAAGTCTTCCAACTGCTGGCCCTCGATCACCTTGGAAAGCTTCAGCTTCTTCCCAGGAGCAACCTCCATCTCTTGGAGATCATCCGGGTTCACCATTCCTTCAGTGTGACTGTACTCACTAGCACCGAAGTATTCCGGTTTGGGAGCTTCTTCTAGTTTGGATTCGTCTTCTGGAAGACCAACTGTCGGGTCTTCCGAAGGGAAGACGGTATTCTCGTCTTCTGGAAGACCAACTATCGGATCTTCCGAAGGGAAGACGGTATTCTCGTCTCCTGGAAGCTCTTCTTCCGCAATCTCGTAGCACTCAATGTACCCACAGACCACATCGTCCACTTTCTCTGCTACTTCTGTAGCACACACGTTATTCACCATAAACTCATTATACCGTTCATCACTGTCAGAAGACACAGCCGAGTCTTCTGAAGTGTACCCCTCTGTTGTAGACGGAGTTTCACCTTGGTGTCCAATCTTGATCCAAGGAAGCGAGACTTTACTCTTCTCACCAGACTTGGGTGTAGGATTGAGAAATCTCAAACGATGCCTTCTCCAGTCGGTATTCACATTTGCAGCATACAGCCATGGTCTTCCTATCAACACCTGATATCCAACCTTAGCTACAGGTCGCAAAATGATGTAAGTGAGGTAAAAAGATACTCCACCAATTACCGTCAAGACATCTTTCAGTTGCCCCAAAGGTCGTCTTCTGGTCTGGTCCGCCATTTTGAGAATTCTCGGAGTAGGCTGGAACTCAGTGAAGCCTAGGGCATGCGCCGTTTCTTCCGTCATGATGTTAACTCCGGAGCCGAAATCAATGGGTGCCTTCTTCAGAAGACAGCCATGGATCTCCATATCAAGTTCTGGGGCTCCCAAGTCCTCATGCTCTATTCTTAGGATCGGGGTGCTCGTGGGAAGTTTAGCTGCCCTCCTCTTCCTCGATCCTCGAAGCACAGATTGTAACAACTTCCTGTAACCAGCGTTGTCATCCAACAGCTGTTGGAAGGTCACATCCGCCTTCTGATTCCACAAGTCTCGCAAGAAGTCGTACGGAGATCTTTTCAGAAGAGTGACTGGTGTTTCCAACAGAGAAGATGTAGTAGCTGCTTCCTTGGGTGGAAGACCAGAAGAGTGTCTTCCCTCGACTGGAGGCTGTTCCCGTGAGACAGGTGTTGCCGTAGTCGGTGTATGAAGCTGCTGTACTATCTTCCGTCTCTTCTCCAGCTCTTCTTGCATGATCGCTTCAACCTCTTGTCTTATGTCAGGAGCAAAGTACTTCGGATCTTCTCGGTCGTAAGAAGGAGAAGACGGCCGCTCGGGAGAAGATGACCTCTCCTTACGCTGCTTCTTCTTCTTGACGTCCTTCTGACGAGATTCTGACTTCCCTTTGCTTCTGGTACTTACCTTGAACACAGCTTCATCCAAAACTTCCTCCGGAGGCCAACTATCTGAATTCGGGTCAGGATTCCAAACAGTACCATCCGTCAAAGTGAGAGATGACGTTTCTTCAGGTGTCTTCATCTTTTGAGCTGCAGTCGTCTTCTGCAGCTGAGGTTCCTTTCCTTCGCGCTTCCCGGGGTCTGGTTCGTCTTCCTCGATATGGAGACAATCCGTACAATCCCCAGGATCTTCTTCTTCTACCGTGATGTGCTGTACCACTGCTAACTCGAGCTTAGAAGATGATGCAGCTTCTGCAGGAGGTGTGGTATCTGCAAATCTCACCATTTGTCGTGGCCGTAAGGTCTGAGGACAATTCCCTGTGAAATGACCGGCTTCCTTACAGTTCCCACACAAGGGCACTTGCCCAATCTGTCTTCTCGGGTGAGGACAGGTGGACCACCAGTGTCCTGTCTCTCCACAATTATTGCACGCTCCAGGAAGAGGGTTGAGAGGTCGTTATGATGAAGAAGGCTGCCAGGGTGTCCTGGTCTGTACATTGCTAGCTCTATCCCTCGGTACATAACGATTATATTGGGCGGGAGGCGTAGGAGTGAAGGGTTGGATCGTCTCGATCCTATAGCAGGTTTCCCCACTGGGATCGTGTAGATATCCCTCATCATCTTCTTCCCATCCTGTCCAGTTGACAGCTTGCTCCTGCGTACACTGATCTCTTGTGTGTCCAGAAGAGTTACAGAGGTTGCACCAAAGGTTTGGCCGGGAAGCCGTAGGCTGCTTCCGCTTATCCTTCTGGTTCAGAAGATGAACTTTCAGGTCGGCAAACTGCTTCAGAACCTCATCGATGCGAGGATCAGGTGCAGACTGAATGATCTGAGTTTGAGGCATCTTCTGCACAACTTCCTCCCTTGCTCGCGTCTTCTCCTTCTTCTTCTTCCGCGTCTTCTTCTCTTGTTCAGATTCGGATTCTGAACTTTCGACAGTAGACTCTTCAGAAGTAGAGGCTGCTTCCGAATCACTGTTATCAGTTTCAGTGGACTTGGACTTCTTCTTGGACTTCCGGGAAGACTTCTTCGACTTCTTGGACTTCTTCGAGGTCTTCCCTTTGTCTTTCGTCATATTCCGAGTGATGCTCGAGGTTTCATACTGCTCGGCATGCTTCTGTACTTCTGCTAAATCATCACCTCCTCCTCTTCTGCAGTACAATTCCATATCCTGAGACAATCCTCCCAAGTACCAGTCCACAGCTTGCTGAGCACAGTAGCCGGGTCTTCCTTGGTTCTGAGGGATGTGATCCAGGAGGTCTTCAAACCTCTCGGTGTAATCCCGTAGTGTCTCTTTCTTCTTTCGTTCGAGTCTCTGAAGCTCTATGAGGGTCATACGATCGTAGCCCACTCCTCTGAACCTCTTCAGAAAAGCTGCCTTCAGAGTAGCCCAAGCGGCCATTACTACAACATCATCCAACGTTTTACTCATCCACTTCCTTCCTTTCCCTTTGATAAAACTGGGAAATACACGGAGTCTGTCAACATCAGCGTCTTCCTTGTTGGATCTAGAGATGGTCTCGAACATCGTGATGAAGTCGTCCGCATCATCATCATCGTCGTACGGATGGTACTTCTGCCGAGTGTGGGAAGCCATGTTGACTGCCGGCTGGTGCGACTGCCAAATTCTTTCTCCCTCAGGTCCAGGTGGTGGAGATGGTCTTCTCGAGGGTCCAGGCCTGTCTGAGTCACGAAGGTCGTCTTCTGAGTCAGAGCTACTGTCACTGCTACCTCCCGAGACGTCTGGAACAATCTCCTCCAGTCTTCCCTCACCTTGAGAAGCTTCTCCCGCACTTGGGAAGACGTCTTCCGAGTAACCAGTACCGAAATCTACTTTATACACGTGATCACCCGGTTGGCTTCTGTCTTCGCCAAAGATTATGCTCGAGATGGAAGGCTCTTCCAACTCTACCGATCGGATCTTCCTGAGCTCTTCTTCTTTCCTTTGGTGTCTCAGGGTTATCCGCTGCTCCCTAGAAGCGGTTCGCTGGGGTGAGTTAACCCACTCATGATCTTTACCCGTGCGTCTTCTGCTTCTTCCTCCGGTCGGAGACATCCACCAGAGTACTGAGAACAGATGTCTCTATCCTTCTACCACTAGATCTGGTAGACCAAATGACTGAACAACCGATCACAAGTTCAGAACGTCTTCTTCTCCTGCTTCTGGTTGCACTCACTGCAATCTTCCAAGATCGAGTCTTCCAAGGAGTTCTTGGAAGCAGGGAAGCGGCTTCTTCCAACTCTCCCTGATGTATCTTACCAACTTCTGGTTGCGGTTTTCGTCTTCTAGCAAGATAGAGTCCCACAACACATTCAACTACAATCGAAGTTAGTTCGAAACGAACCTAACTAATGGCACACAGATCCAGGAAGCTTAGAACAGAAGTTACTAAGATGAAATCCCCGGCAGCGGCGCCAAAAATGGTTCCTCACTATATGTAGTGACGAAGGATTTCTCCTTTTGCCCATTTAGTATACAAGATATCGTTCCCACAGAGGATTTGCACAAGTAACGCTGCTCTAAGTTCTAAGATCTGTTCAAACACACAAACACACGAGTTTTGCCTAGAAATCCCGTCTTCTCACAAAACCACACAAAACCACACGTCTTCCAGACACGCCAAATGGTGCTCTGGACCCAAACAAACAACTACCAACTAAAATATCACACAACTATTCACAGAGAAGCTCGGGAAGACGAACTTCCTGCTTCCAGGTTGCTTCTTCCGGTCTTCTCGATACCGTCTTCCCGAAGCGATTCTCGTCTTCTAGGGGTTTAGCTCGTTTTCTCACACCTCCAGAAGGCTGTCCGGCTTCGCAGAAGTCGACTAGTAACAGTCGTTACACCTTATTCTCACACTCATATTCCAACGGGGTGGATCGATCACAGGGTGTATGCCCCCTGTAGCCTTCCCAGGCTTCTGCCTACGGAAGTTGTCTTCCTGCAGCACTACAACGACATTCACCTTCACGGAAGCTCAATAGAAGTATCGGAAGCTCACTAGAAGAAGATAAGAAGATGGAGAAGATGAGGGAAGATGGGAAGAAGAAGAAATCCAAACAAGAGAAAACAGGATGAAAAAGGGCAATTAAGATTCCGACAGGCTTCTAGTCCGGATCCTGACTAACAAGCCATCCCTGCTTGTAATAGTTTGGGGAGAAAGACAACAAACGTGAGTACTGTAGCACCGTCTTCTACTCGAGGATGTCGTTTTTTGTTGCGGGAAGAAGTCTTCTTTCTTCTTCACTTCGCTGCTCTGACTGCTCTGTCTTCTGTGATCACTTACCCAGAAGACCGTTCGTACGTAGATCCCAAGTGCTCTACTGAACGAGTCAAGCTACACTCCACAACTGTTGACATTCATCGCCACTCAAGAAGAACACTTCCCATGCACAATTGGGAGCGAATTCAATACATTCCACCACCCAGAAGACATGGACAAAGCGTCTGCACTCAAATCCACAATCTATTCCCCGAGAAGAAGTCACAATGGCATTGGGAAGCTCACTCCCGCTACTTCCTGCGTCTACTCCTCAACACACCAGTCTAGCTAACAGGACTACACGAGGATGCCGTTCCCTGTTCCTAGACTGTCCCTGCTCTAATGTGTCTCCCCTGCCTGCCTGTAGAATCGGTGTGTATGTTCAGTTACTGCCGAATTCTACAGAACTGGCAGAGCTCTCAGAGAGCTTTTCTCCTACCATGCTATCCTACTTAACCATCTGCCTTGGGAGGCGACCACCAGGGAGAGAGAGAGAGGCGCTGACAAGAGGTTGTCACCTCACATGCATGCGGTCCCTCTTCCCAATTAGCCCTCCACTGTATTACTCCTACGCTACCTATACTGCCACATGGAGTCCTAACTATTTTTACATGGAAAACTGCCACCCTTAAGATAGCATGTCCAATCCTACTAAATCTGGAAGTGTCGATTGAGTTTGCTAACTACTATGATTGCTCGGTGGCAATCTCTACATGATCTGCTCCTACCGGAGCTACTACCTCGACTTCTGATGGGCTAGGAAGCCCTGCACTTACCTCGGGTACCACTGAGGTAGCTTCCCTCTCCTCGCTCTTCGCTGGCCCTACTATTTCTGCGGCTGCGTCTTCCTCGGCTTCGACTTCGGAAGACGGAATGGTCTTCTGGGAAGACGAGTCGAATGGTGCGTCTTCGGTCTTCTGAGGCACAGATGGAGTACTAGGGACCATGGCGATCTCATAGGGGTCCGGGGAAGTCGCTTCCTCCACGCGGAATACCTGGGAAGACGGCTCGTCTTCCTGTCTTCCAGAAGACATCATGTCTTCCGGGGCGTCTTCTGGAGTCTTCTCGTCTTCCAACGCTGTCACCACCAAGTGTACAGCGAGATCGAACTCCTTCTTCTCCATTCCGGATCCAGTCGAGGGTGCTGGGGCTTGAGAAGATGCGGTTGCAGGTGTCGGAAGTGAGGGAAGACCATAAAGTGTCTTCACTCCTTCTATCTGTCTATCCAGGTACATGAACATGCTATCTCTGCATTCCACCAACCTCGTCTTGGACTCGCTGTCCCATTCCCTAGCTAAGGTAAGTAACTTCTTACCCGCGGTGAAGTTGAACTTCTTCCAAGCGCTTCTACCGACTGAGCTAGCTTCTTCTGCGCATAGGCCTCCGCTGCTTCCCTCTACGTCTTCTCTGTTGCAGCTCGCGCTTCTGCGGCTTCTCGCTGCATCTTCCAAGTGGTCTGCTCTTCTACGAGGGTAGTGATCTTCTCTCGTACTCGGAGAACTTCCTGATCACGCTACTGTACTCGCGTCTGCAACTCCTGGTTGCTCTTCCGAAGTTGCATCGACTCCTTGGCAGAAGCGGTTGCTTCCGCCTTGTACCTGGCTGCAAGCTTCTCCGTAGTGCGGAGACTAGCTTCCAGAGACTCCGTCTTCTGCTGGCTGTCTTCCTGTCGCAGCAAGGTGCGCAGGCCGAATCCAGGCTGTAGAGACTTCTCCTGTGCCCTCGCTCTTCTTTCCAGCAACTCCATAGCGGGCTGGATCTCCTTCTGGAAGTAGGCACTGAACTCCTCCAGTCGTCTTCCTGCAGAAGACAAGTTCATCCCCACCACTCGCTCGATGGTGTCGACTTCGTCTTCCAGAGGCAAGGGAGCCTCTTCCACCACTACGGCCTTCATCTTCTGCGCACGAGAAGAAGCTACTCTTCTCATCTTCCGGGGTGGAAGACTCCTCGTGGCAGAAGCGGCTCTCCTCTTTGCGTTTCCTCGCATCGCAGTAGGAGTGCCCATCCATCCTTCATCTTCTGGAGTCTTCGGAAGACTCCCAGGTGTTACAAAAGCTGTCTTCTGCTCCGATCGGGTACTCAGCAAGTCTTCCTCCGAGTCCGACTCCGATCCTGAATGGATGAGGGAGATGGGTGTCCTCGGTACACTTCTGTGACCCATCTTCCTCACTGGCGTGGCGTCTTCCGACCCACTAGACTCGTCTTCCCTCACCAGAAGCGTCTTCTGGTGAGAGCCGGGCCTCAGCTGTGGCATCAGAGTGGGAGGGGGCGTTGCTGCTGCCTCTCGGTCATCGTCTTCCGAGGTCTCCTCCTTCACCTCCTGTCGCTCCGTTGGCCCATACACTGCCAGCTGATCTTCCCTAAGATCCCCCATGGCTACATACAAGTAGCAGAAGAAGGGCGTCAGATGTCCTCCCGCCGGGGTACCCAAGTATGCTAGCTCCGTCTGTACATAGTTGTGGATGTACGCGCCCCAGTAGATTGGCACTCTGTCATCCCACACTGATTCCAGGAACTCCACGTCTTGATCTCCTAAGTACCTCGTCTTCTGCGCTTTTCCCTTGGGGAAAAGATGCAGAAACAACTTCGCCAGAAGTCGCTTCTTCGGCTCCCGGTAAGACTCTATCTTCCAACCGTTCCTCCCCTGCCTGTCTTCCACGAAAAGGCAGGTGGTACTCCCAGGTACATGCCATGAACTCACAATCCTAGGCAAGATCTTCTTCTCGTACCAATATCCTCAGTTTTCGGTCTCAGGCCTGTGAAACGCCTTACGCCACCAGTCTTCTGTCCAGGAAGATGGTCTTCCCCGAGCAACTCCTGCCTTCGCAGGTACACGGTTACGCGATGGTAACGCGGCCCATACCTCCTCCAGAAGCCCTTGATCTGCGAGGTTCCAGTCCCACAGGAAGAAGTCGAGACCCAACTCCTTGAGGAAAGGAGTGGCCTCGGCCAATTCTGTCGCTGGTAACACCAGGCCTCGCGGATGCATCGACATACCTGGAAGATCTGCTGCACTAAACCACCAGCACCTACTATGAGCTGAAGGCTCAGTTCTTCTCGAGTGCCCACAGTCTAGCTTCCACTCTCAGAAGACGAAACTAGTCTTCCAGAAGACAGCTACTCCGTCTTCCGGGATTCTAACAGTGCTTCCTAAATAGCTCTCGTCTTCCGAGCTATATCTAAACAATCCTATCCTTAGATAGGATACAAGGCCTCGCATGGATTACCAAGAAGACAACCCACCTTGCATTACATCCTACTTCCTATCAAAAGATACAAGATATGCGAGAAGTAGAGTATGAGAAAGGTTCAGAAGATGGTTGCGGGCTCCTGCGGTGACAGTGGCCTCTGGGAAGACACTTCGGACAGCTTCCGATTCAATGTCGTTCTCGGAAGACCTCTCGAAGTCAGACTTCCCTTCACTGGTCTCACCTGTCTTCTTCTTCCTACGCACAATCTATCCTCACAACAGACTCAAAACATGTGCACTCTGTTCTTCTGACTTCTCACCTCTCATACGCACTCAGAAGAAGTTTGATGCATGATGGGAAGACATGACCCTCGACCATTCTCTCCGGATTCTGCCAGCAATACTTCTCACAACTCTCTTCTAAGTTTGGGAAGAAGAAGGAACGGCTGCTATGGGTCGGACAGAAGAGACCCGAAATGGACCCTCACGTCTTCTCGCTCATTTTGCCAGCCTTTCAGTCTTCTAGTCTCTCTAGGAAGATGTGGAGTTGAGAAGCTTGGAAGACCGGGAGGCACAGGCCTAGTTCCCGAGTTCCAACTTCTCGAAATAACACAACAACTCACACCACTCAGGCTTCGTATCAAGTCTCTCTAAACACAAAAGCAAAGCAAATCCACTCTTGATACGAATTGTGTTCAGTCGACTTCCGAAGACAGTCTTCCGAAGATGTCTTCCGAAGACAGTCAAGTTCAAGAAGCGTCTTCCGAGGATGTTCCCATCTTCCGAATCGTCTTCTATTTCAAGTTTCGGGGGTAGAGAGGTAGTAGGGTAGAGAAATTGATAGTTGGGTTTGCCAATTTGAAGACTAGGGGTAGGGAAGCTCGAATTGAGCTCGGGAGGAAGCAAGGAGATATCTTGACAGAAATTGGGCAGCGCTTCCGCGCCCAATGTCTCAATAGGAAAGATGGGGGGTGGGGTAATCGATCAGGCTGTCTGCACACAATCAAGGAAGCGCGGGGAGTACCAGACAATGACGAGAAGAAGTGGGGGGGAAAGAACCTCTACAGTCTTCTTCGGCTCCCGAGTTGCCTTCGACCTCCGCGCGCTTCTGGCTCTTGTCCTAGCTTCCAATGCGACTCCTCTCGAATGCGCCTGCTGTCAATTTCGGTCCACACCTCGATTCTTCTTTCGCTTCTACTCGCCACTCTTCACTGTCAACTTCTCGGAAGCTCCACAGAAATGCCTTCGCTCTTTCTGCTGTTTGTGCTCCCGCAATCCGATTTCACCCTTCGCCTAGCTGCCAACATACTCTCTACTACCTCGATGTCTTACTCGATTCCTCTCTCAATGCTAGCTCGAAGTTCACTCTCTCAATCGATCTTCTTCAGGCGCACTGTGCTGCGGGAAGTTGGAAGGTGGCTAATGTGCTTCCTCACGCATCTTCCCCGCAGATTAGGGGTTCTCGTCCTTGGTGTCTTCCTGACCTACCTACCTATTCGGTGCGCTCCAGTAGGTACACCTACTTGTTTACCCAAAAACTCATGGTCAGGCCTTCGTGATCGCTGTCTTCCAGAAGACAGGTGTCTTCCGCCGTCTTCCCATCTTCTGCCGTCTTCCTATCTTCTGAAGACGCAACTGAGAAGACGGTCTTCCGAAGACGGTCGTCTTCTGAAGAAGTCAACTTCTTATTACAAACAGCTCTTAAGATCATCTTCCTGTTAAGGAAGACGTAACCTTAAGTAACAACGCTTCTTCAGTTATATAAACAAGTCATTAATCTCAAAAATTTCAAAAATTCTTGAATACTGCAATTTGTGGGCACCACATACGCCCACCCTCACATGTTTGCGTCCCCGCAAACATCAGTGGTTCCTGCACTTCTGTTTACGTCCAGTACTTCTTGACGCGCCACCCATTAACACGAGTGGTCATCAGTGTACCGTCCAACTCTTCCAACTGCAAAGAGCCATTGTCGAAGACCTCTAAGACACGGTAAGGTCCCATCCAGCGAAGATGAAGTTTCCCGGGGAACTTAATATGACGGTTGTCGTAGAGGAGTACCAAGTCCCCGTCCACAACAGTCACCTTCCTCAACTTGCTATCGTAGTTTACCTTACGTTGCGCTTGCACCTCGTATGTCTTCTCCAAAGCTGCATTCCTGTCTTCTTCAAACTCTACGAAGTTCAGAAGACGCTGCTCCTGGCTCTCTTCTTCTCCCATGCGTTCGGATACGGCTAACCGGTATGTTGGGACCTCTAACTCAATGGGCACAATGGGCGTCATGCCGTAAGTTAGGTAGAAAGGCGTCTTCTGGGTAGTGACTTTAGGTGAAATTCTGAAAGCCCACAACACAGATGGCAATTTCGTGTCCCAGTCCTACGCATGGTTAACAGTTACCTTGTTCGTGTTCTTCTCGCCACCGGGGCGATAGGTCCTACAAAGTCGATCCCCCACTTTTCGAACGGGGCAAGCAGAAGAATGAGAGTAAGAGGCCACCTTGTTGTAGCGGTCGGTCTTCCCACCCTCTGGCATGCATCGCACTTCCTGATCTCCTGGAAAGTGTCTCGGTACATAGTTGGCCACCAGTATCCGGCGTCTAGCATCTTCTTCACTGTGGTCGTCAATCCGTAGTGACCCCCATCATCTTCGTAGTGAAGACCTGTGATCACTGCTTTTATCTCTGACGGCTCGAGACATCTTCTCAGCTTCTCGTCATGTCCCTTTCGAAACAGGATACCCTGGAAGATAGAATATGGACCTGCCTTGTGTAAGAAGACGGCCTTCTGCTCCGCATCCATTCCCTCGGGGTACTGTTGGTCTTCCAAGAACCTTCTCAAGTCCTTGAAGATCGACTCTTCTGTGGAAGTCGCAAAGACTGGATCAGAAGATCTAGTCTCGTCTTCTGGGAAGCAGGCGGTACGCCCCCCCTCAGATGAAAGTGTCTCTGCGAAAACTGAAAACAACTTCTCGTCAGGAAACTCGTCTTCCACTTCATCTTCTCGTTGTTCTGTCTCCAACCTGGATAGGTAGTCAGCATTAACATGCTGTCTTCCGGGCCTGTACTCAACTGTGTAAGTAAATTCCTGGAGTAGGAGAATCCACCTAGCTATCCTGCCAGACAAATCTGCTTTCTTTACAAGATGTTTCAAAGAGAAGTGATCTACATAGAAGACAAACGGGTTTGCCAGAAGATAGTGTCTAAACTTCCTACAGGAGTAAATCATGCCAAGACACTCCCTTTCGGTTGTCGAGTACTTCTTCTCTGCATCACTGAGTTGTCTTCCCGCGTAGTAGATGGGGTAATCCTTCTTCTTCTCATCTTTCTGACTCAACACCACCCCGATGGCAAAAGCAGAAACATCCACATAAATGTGGAAGACCCTTTCCCAATCAGGCGGCCGTAGGACAGGGGATTCCGACAGAAGCCTCTTCATTTCTTCGAATGCTTCCTGCTGCTCAGAAGACCAAATGTATGGTTCGTCTTTCTTCAGCAACTTAGTGAGTCTTCCTGCTACCTCTGCGTACCTGTCAATAAACCTCCTGTAGTATCCTACGTTGCCAAGGAAGCTTCTCAACTGTGTCAGGTTAGCAGGTGGGTGGAGTTTCATGATGACTTCCACCTTAGCACAGTCGACTTCTATACCTCTTCCGGAAATCCTATGTCCTAGCAAGATCCCCTCTGACATACCAAAGAAGCATTTCTCAGGGTGAAGTGCCAAACGATGTTCTCTACACTTCAGAAAACACTTCCTCAGAAATATCAAGTGGTCTTCTCTCGATCCAAACACACAGAAATCATCCAAGAAAATCTCCATAAAGATGCGAAGATACTCCTTGAAGATTGTAATCATCAACCTCTGGAACGTGGCTAGTGCGTTGCATAAACCAAACGGCATTTGATTATACGCGTACGTGCCCCAATCAGTAGTGAAAGTGGTTTTCGACTTGTCTTCTTCTCTGATTGAAACTTGGTTGTACCCAGAATACCCATCTAGGAAGCTGTAGAACTCATGTCCTGCTACCTGGTCTAACACAGAGTCGGTGAATGGTAAAGGGTGATGATCCTTTTTCGTGGCCAAGTTCAGCTTCCGGAAGTCCTGACACACTCGGATCTTCCCTGTCTGCTTCTTCGGCACGATGACAATGGGAGCTACCCATTCACTGCTAAGTACTGGGAAGATGACTCCTGCCTTCAGGTATTGGTCAATCTGGTCCTTCACCAGAAGCGAGTACTTGGGGTTGAGCCGATACTGCCTCTGCCGTGCAGGAACAACGCCTTCTAGCAAGTCGATGCGATGCTCTCCCAATTCTCGAAGTATGCCCTTCATGTCTTCTATGGTCCACGCGAAGACATCCTGGAACTCGGTCAGAAGTTCTCGAAAGTCTTCCAACTGCTGGCCCTCGATCACCTTGGAAAGCTTCAGCTTCTTCCCAGGAGCAACCTCCATCTCTTGGAGATCATCCGGGTTCACCATTCCTTCAGTGTGACTGTACTCACTAGCACCGAAGTATTCCGGTTTGGGAGCTTCTTCTAGTTTGGATTCGTCTTCTGGAAGACCAACTGTCGGGTCTTCCGAAGGGAAGACGGTATTCTCGTCTTCTGGAAGACCAACTATCGGATCTTCCGAAGGGAAGACGGTATTCTCGTCTTCTGGAAGCTCTTCTTCCGCAATCTCGTAGCACTCAATGTACCCACAGACCACATCGTCCACTTTCTCTGCTACTTCTGTAGCACACACGTTATTCACCATAAACTCATTATACCGTTCATCACTGTCAGAAGACACAGCCGAGTCTTCTGAAGTGTACCCCTCTGTTGTAGACGGAGTTTCACCTTGGTGTCCAATCTTGATCCAAGGAAGCGAGACTTTACTCTTCTCACCAGACTTGGGTGTAGGATTGAGAAATCTCAAACGATGCCTTCTCCAGTCGGTATTCACATTTGCAGCATACAGCCATGGTCTTCCTATCAACACCTGATATCCAACCTTAGCTACAGGTCGCAAAATGATGTAAGTGAGGTAAAAAGATACTCCACCAATTACCGTCAAGACATCTTTCAGTTGCCCCAAAGGTCGTCTTCTGGTCTGGTCCGCCATTTTGAGAATTCTCGGAGTAGGCTGGAACTCAGTGAAGCCTAGGGCATGCGCCGTTTCTTCCGTCATGATGTTAACTCCGGAGCCGAAATCAATGGGTGCCTTCTTCAGAAGACAGCCATGGATCTCCATATCAAGTTCTGGGGCTCCCAAGTCCTCATGCTCTATTCTTAGGATCGGGGTGCTCGTGGGAAGTTTAGCTGCCCTCCTCTTCCTCGATCCTCGAAGCACAGATTGTAACAACTTCCTGTAACCAGCGTTGTCATCCAACAGCTGTTGGAAGGTCACATCCGCCTTCTGATTCCACAAGTCTCGCAAGAAGTCGTACGGAGATCTTTTCAGAAGAGTGACTGGTGTTTCCAACAGAGAAGATGTAGTAGCTGCTTCCTTGGGTGGAAGACCAGAAGAGTGTCTTCCCTCGACTGGAGGCTGTTCCCGTGAGACAGGTGTTGCCGTAGTCGGTGTATGAAGCTGCTGTACTATCTTCCGTCTCTTCTCCAGCTCTTCTTGCATGATCGCTTCAACCTCTTGTCTTATGTCAGGAGCAAAGTACTTCGGATCTTCTCGGTCGTAAGAAGGAGAAGACGGCCGCTCGGGAGAAGATGACCTCTCCTTACGCTGCTTCTTCTTCTTGACGTCCTTCTGACGAGATTCTGACTTCCCTTTGCTTCTGGTACTTACCTTGAACACAGCTTCATCCAAAACTTCCTCCGGAGGCCAACTATCTGAATTCGGGTCAGGATTCCAAACAGTACCATCCGTCAAAGTGAGAGATGACGTTTCTTCAGGTGTCTTCATCTTTTGAGCTGCAGTCGTCTTCTGCAGCTGAGGTTCCTTTCCTTCGCGCTTCCCGGGGTCTGGTTCGTCTTCCTCGATATGGAGACAATCCGTACAATCCCCAGGATCTTCTTCTTCTACCGTGATGTGCTGTACCACTGCTAACTCGAGCTTAGAAGATGATGCAGCTTCTGCAGGAGGTGTGGTATCTGCAAATCTCACCATTTGTCGTGGCCGTAAGGTCTGAGGACAATTCCCTGTGAAATGACCGGCTTCCTTACAGTTCCCACACAAGGGCACTTGCCCAATCTGTCTTCTCGGGTGAGGACAGGTGGACCACCAGTGTCCTGTCTCTCCACAATTATTGCACGCTCCAGGAAGAGGGTTGAGAGGTCGTTATGATGAAGAAGGCTGCCAGGGTGTCCTGGTCTGTACATTGCTAGCTCTATCCCTCGGTACATAACGATTATATTGGGCGGGAGGCGTAGGAGTGAAGGGTTGGATCGTCTCGATCCTATAGCAGGTTTCCCCACTGGGATCGTGTAGATATCCCTCATCATCTTCTTCCCATCCTGTCCAGTTGACAGCTTGCTCCTGCGTACACTGATCTCTTGTGTGTCCAGAAGAGTTACAGAGGTTGCACCAAAGGTTTGGCCGGGAAGCCGTAGGCTGCTTCCGCTTATCCTTCTGGTTCAGAAGATGAACTTTCAGGTCGGCAAACTGCTTCAGAACCTCATCGATGCGAGGATCAGGTGCAGACTGAATGATCTGAGTTTGAGGCATCTTCTGCACAACTTCCTCCCTTGCTCGCGTCTTCTCCTTCTTCTTCTTCCGCGTCTTCTTCTCTTGTTCAGATTCGGATTCTGAACTTTCGACAGTAGACTCTTCAGAAGTAGAGGCTGCTTCCGAATCACTGTTATCAGTTTCAGTGGACTTGGACTTCTTCTTGGACTTCCGGGAAGACTTCTTCGACTTCTTGGACTTCTTCGAGGTCTTCCCTTTGTCTTTCCTCATATTCCGAGTGATGCTCGAGGTTTCATACTGCTCGGCATGCTTCTGTACTTCTGCTAAATCATCACCTCCTCCTCTTCTGCAGTACAATTCCATATTCGAGACAATCCTCCCAAGTACCAGTCCACAGCTTGCTGAGCACAGTAGCCGGGTCTTCCTTGGTTCTGAGGGATGTGATCCAGGAGGTCTTCAAACCTCTCGGTGTAATCCCGTAGTGTCTCTTTCTTCTTTCCTTCGAGTCTCTGAAGCTCTATGAGGGTCATACGATCGTAGCCCACTCCTCTGAACCTCTTCAGAAAAGCCGCCTTCAGAGTAGCCCAAGCGGCCATTACTACAACATCATCCAACGTTTTACTCATCCACTTCCTTCCTTTCCCTTTGATAAAACTGGGAAATACACGGAGTCTGTCAACATCAGCGTCTTCCTTGTTGGATCTAGAGATGGTCTCGAACATCGTGATGAAGTCGTCCGCATCATCATCATCGTCGTACGGATGGTACTTCTGCCGAGTGTGGGAAGCCATGTTGACTGCCGGCTGGTGCGACTGCCAAATTCTTTCTCCCTCAGGTCCAGGTGGTGGAGATGGTCTTCTCGAGGGTCCAGGCCTGTCTGAGTCACGAAGGTCGTCTTCTGAGTCAGAGCTACTGTCACTGCTACCTCCCGAGACGTCTGGAACAATCTCCTCCAGTCTTCCCTCACCTTGAGAAGCTTCTCCCGCACTTGGGAAGACGTCTTCCGAGTAACCAGTACCGAAATCTACTTTATACACGTGATCACCCGGTTGGCTTCTGTCTTCGCCAAAGATTATGCTCGAGATGGAAGGCTCTTCCAACTCTACTGATCGGATCTTCCTGAGCTCTTCTTCTTTCCTTTGGTGTCTCAGGGTTATCCGCTGCTCCCTCGAAGCGGTTCGCTGGGGTGAGTTAACCCACTCATGATCTTTACCCGTGCGTCTTCTGCTTCTTCCTCCGGTCGGAGACATCCACCAGAGTACTGAGAACAGATGTCTCTATCCTTCTACCACTAGATCTGGTAGACCAAATGACTGAACAACCGATCACAAGTTCAGAACGTCTTCTTCTCCTGCTTCTGGTTGCACTCACTGCAATCTTCCAAGATCGAGTCTTCCAAGGAGTTCTTGGAAGCAGGGAAGCGGCTTCTTCCAACTCTCCCTGATGTATCTTACCAACTTCTGGTTGCGGTTTTCGTCTTCTAGCAAGATAGAGTCCCACAACACATTCAACTACAATCGAAGTTAGTTCGAAACGAACCTAACTAATGGCACACAGATCCAGGAAGCTTAGAACAGAAGTTACTAAGATGAAATCCCCGGCAGCGGCGCCAAAAATGGTTCCTCACTATATGTAGTGACGAAGGATTTCTCCTTTTGCCCATTTAGTATACAAGATATCGTTCCCACAGAGGATTTGCACAAGTAACGCTGCTCTAAGTTCTAAGATCTGTTCAAACACACAAACACACGAGTTTTGCCTAGAAATCCCGTCTTCTCACAAAACCACACGTCTTCCAGACACGCCAAATGGTGCTCTGGACCCAAACAAACAACTACCAACTAAAATATCACACAACTATTCACAGAGAAGCTCGGGAAGACGAACTTCCTGCTTCCAGGTTGCTTCTTCCGGTCTTCTCGATACCGTCTTCCCGAAGTGATTCTCGTCTTCTGGGGGTTTAGCTCGTTTTCTCACACCTCCAGAAGGCTGTCCGGCTTCGCAGAAGTCGACTAGTAACAGTCGTTACACCTTATTCTCACACTCATATTCCAACGGGGTGGATCGATCACAGGGTGTATGCCCCATGTAGCCTTCCCAGGCTTCTGCCTACGGAAGTTGTCTTCCTGCAGCACTACAACGACATTCACCTTCACGGAAGCTCAATAGAAGTATCGGAAGCTCACTAGAAGAAGATAAGAAGATGGAGAAGATGAGGGAAGATGGGAAGAAGAAGAAATCCAAACAAGAGAAAACAGGATGAAAAAGGGCAATTAAGATTCCGACAGGCTTCTAGTCCGGATCCTGACTAACAAGCCATCCCTGCTTGTAATAGTTTGGGGAGGAAGACAACAAACGTGAGGACTGTAGCACCGTCTTCTACTCGAGGATGTCGTCTTTTGTTGCGGGAAGAAGTCTTCTTTCTTCTTCACTTCGCTGCTCAGACTGCTCTGTCTTCTGTGATCACTTACCCAGAAGACCGTTCGTACGTAGATCCCAAGTGCTCTACTGAACGAGTCAAGCTACACTCCACAACTGTTGACATTCATCGCCACTCAAGAAGAACACTTCCCATGCACAATTGGGAGCGAATTCAATACATTCCACCACCCAGAAGACATGGACAAAGCGTCTGCACTCAAATCCACAATCTATTCCCCGAGAAGAAGTCACAATGGCATTGGGAAGCTCACTCCCGCTACTTCCTGCGTCTACTCCTCAACACACCAGTCTAGCTAACAGGACTACACGAGGATGCCGTTCCCTGTTCCTAGACTGTCCCTGCTCTAATGTGTCTCCCCTGCCTGCCTGTAGAATCGGTGTGTATGTTCAGTTACTGCCGAATTCTACAGAACTGGCAGAGCTCTCAGAGAGCTTTTCTCCTACCATGCTATCCTACTTAACCATCTGCCTTGGGAGGCGACCACCAGGGAGAGAGAGAGAGGCGCTGACAAGAGGTTGTCACCTCACATGCATGCGGTCCCTCTTCCCAATTAGCCCTCCACTGTATTACTCCTACGCTACCTATACTGCCACATGGGGTCCTAACTATTTTTACATGGAAAACTGCCACCCTTAAGATAGCATGTCCAATCCTACTAAATCTGGAAGTGTCGATTGAGTTTGCTAACTACTATGATTGCTCGGTGGCAATCTCTACATGATCTGCTCCTACCGGAGCTACTACCTCGACTTCTGATGGGCTAGGAAGCCCTGCACTTACCTCGGGTACCACTGAGGTAGCTTCCCTCTCCTCGCTCTTCGCTGGCCCTGCTATTTCTGCGGCTGCGTCTTCCTCGGCTTCGACTTCGGAAGACGGAATGGTCTTCTGGGAAGACGAGTCGAATGGTGCGTCTTCGGTCTTCTGAGGCACAGATGGAGTACTAGGGACCATGGCGATCTCATAGGGGTCCGGGGAAGTCGCTTCCTCCACGCGGAATACCTGGGAAGACGGCTCGTCTTCCTGTCTTCCAGAAGACATCATGTCTTCCGGGGCGTCTTCTGGAGTCTTCTCGTCTTCCAACGCTGTCACCACCAAGTGTACAGCGAGATCGAACTCCTTCTTCTCCATTCCGGATCCAGTCGAGGGTGCTGGGGCTTGGGAAGATGCGGTTGCAGGTGTCGGAAGTGAGGGAAGACCATAAAGTGTCTTCACTCCTTCTATCTGTCTATCCAGGTACATGAACATGCTATCTCTGCATTCCACCAACCTCGTCTTGGACTCGCTGTCCCATTCCCTAGCTAAGGTAAGTAACTTCTTACCTGCGGTGAAGTTGAACTTCTTCCGAAGCGCTTCTACCGACTGAGCTAGCATCTTCTGCGCACGGGCCTCCGCTGCTTCCCTCTGCGTCTTCTCTGTTGCAGCTCGCGCTTCTGCGGCTTCTCGCTGCATCTTCCAAGTGGTCTGCTCTTCTGCGAGGGTAGTGAACTTCTCTCGTACTCGGAGAACTTCCTGATCACGCTGCTGTACTCGCGTCTGCAACTCCTGGTTGCTCTTCCGAAGTTGCATCGACTCCTTGGCAGAAGCGGCTGCTTCCGCCTTGTACCTGGCTGCAAGCTTCTCCGTAGTGCGGAGACTAGCTTCCAGAGACTCCGTCTTCTGCTGGCTGTCTTCCTGTCGCAGCAAGGTGCGCAGGCTGAATCCAGGCTGTAGAGACTTCTCCTGTGCCCTCGCTCTTCTTTCCAGCAACTCCATAGCGGGCTGGATCTCCTTCTGGAAGTAGGCACTGAACTCCTCCAGTCGTCTTCCTGCAGAAGATAAGTTCATCCCCACCACTCGCTCGATGGTGTCGACTTCGTCTTCCTGAGGCAAGGGAGCCTCTTCCACCACTACGGCCTTCATCTTCTGCGCACGAGAAGAAGCTACTCTTCTCATCTTCCGGGGTGGAAGACTCCTCGTGGCAGGAGCGGCTCTCCTCTTTGCGTTTCCTCGCATCGCAGTAGGAGTGCCCATCCATCCTTCGTCTTCTGGAGTCTTCGGAAGACTCCTAGGTGTTACAGAAGCTGTCTTCTGCTCCGATCGGGTACTCAGCAAGTCTTCCTCCGAGTCCGACTCCGATCCTGAATGGATGAGGGAGATGGGTGTCCTCGGTACACTTCTGTGACCCATCTTCCTCACTGGCGTGGCGTCTTCCGACCCACTAGACTCGTCTTCCCTCACCAGAAGCGTCTTCTGGTGAGAGCCGGGCCTCAGCTGTGGCATCAGAGTGGGAGGGGGCGTTGCTGCTGCCTCTCGGTCATCGTCTTCCGAGGTCTCCTCCTTCACCTCTTGTCGCTCCGTTGGTCCATACACTGCCAGCTGATCTTCCCTAAGATCCCCCATGACTACATACAAGTAGCAGAAGAAGGGCGTCAGATGTCCTCCCGCCGGGGTACCCAAGTATGCTAGCTCCGTCTGTACAAAGTTGTGGATGTACGCGCCCCAATTGCACACCGAATGGAAAACAATTATCATTTCTATACCGCTGTCATGAAGAAAAATTGTTTTAAAATTGTTTCTAGCGACCAGAACAACATGGGTATACGCTGGAATGTTTTAAGCACGAATAGATTGGCACTCTGTCATCCCACACTGATTCCAGGAACTCCACGTCCTGATCTCCTAAGTACCTCGTCTTCTGCGCTTTTCCCTTGGGGAAAAGATGCAGAAACAACTTCGCCAGAAGTCGCTTCTTCGGCTCCCGGTAAGACTCTATCTTCCAACCGTTCCTCCCCTGCCTGTCTTCCACGAAAAGGCAGGTGGTACTCCCAGGTACATGCCATGAACTCACAATCCTAGGCAAACTCGTACCAATATCCTCGGTTCTCGGTGTCAGGCCTGTGAAACGCCTTACGCCACCAGTCTTCTGTCCAGGAAGATGGTCTTCCTCGAGCAACTCCTGCCTTCGCAGGTACACGGTTACGCGGTGGTAACGCGGCCCATACCTCCTCCAGAAGCCCTTGATCTGCGAGGTTTCAGTCCCACAGGAAGAAGTCGAGACCCAACTCCTTGAGGAAAGGAGTGGCCTCGGCCAATTCTGTCGCTGGTAACACCAGGCCTCACGGATGCATCGACATACCTAGAAGATCTGCTGCACTAAACCACCAGCACCTACTATGAGCTGAAGGCTCAGTTCTTCCCGAGTGCCCACAGTCTAGCTTCCACTCTCAGAAGACGAAACTAGTCTTCCAGAAGACAGCTACTCCGTCTTCCGGGATTCTAACAGTGCTTCCTAAATAGCTCTCGTCTTCCGAGCTATATCTAAACAATCCTATCTAAGCAAGGCCTCGCATGGATTACCAAGAAGACAACCCACCTTGCATTACATCCTACTTCCTATCAGAAGATACAAGATATGCGAGAAGTAGAGTATGAGAAAGGTTCAGAAGATGGTTGCGGGTTCAGAAGATGGTTGCGGGCGAAGATGTCTTCCGAAGACAGTCAAGTTCAAGAAGCGTCTTCCGAGGATGTTCCCATCTTCCGAATCGTCTTCTATTTCAAGTTTCGGGGGTAGAGAGGTAGTAGGGTAGAGAAATTGATAGTTGGGTTTGCCAATTTGAAGACTAGGGGTAGGGAAGCTCGAATTGAGCTCGGGAGGAAGCAAGGAGATATCTTGACAGAAATTGGGCAGCGCTTCCGCGCCCAATGTCTCAATAGGAAAGATGGGGGGTGGGGTAATCGATCAGGCTGTCTGCACATAATCAAGGAAGCGCGGGGAGTACCAGACAATGGCGAGAAGAAGTGGGAAGGGGAAAGAACAGGGGAAAGAACCTCTACAGTCTTCTTCGGCTCCCGAGTTGCCTTCGACCTCCGCGCGCTTCTGGCTCTTGTCCTAGCTTCCAATGCGACTCCTCTCGAATGCGCCTGCTGTCAATTTCGGTCCACACCTCGATTCTTCTTTCGCTTCTACTCGCCACTCTTCACTGTCAACTTCTCGGAAGCTCCACAGAAATGCCTTCGCTCTTTCTGCTGTTTGTGCTCCCGCAATCCGATTTCACCCTTCGCCTAGCTGCCAACATACTCTCTACTACCTCGATGTCTTACTCGATTCCTCTCTCAATGCTAGCTCGAAGTTCACTCTCTCAATCGATCTTCTTCAGGCGCACTGTGCTGCGGGAAGTTGGAAGGTGGCTAATGTGCTTCCTCACGCATCTTCCCCGCAGATTAGGGGTTCTCGTCCTTGGTGTCTTCCTGACCTACCTACCTATTCGGTGCGCTCCAGTAGGTACACCTACTTGTTTATCCGAAAACTCATGGTCATGCCTTCGTGATCGCTGTCTTCCGGAAGACATGTGTCTTCCGCCGTCTTCCCATCTTCTGCCGTCTTCCTATCTTCTGAAGACGCAACTGAGAAGACGGTCTTCCGAAGACGGTCGTCTTCTGAAGAAGTCAACTTCTTATTACAAACAACTCTTAAGATCATCTTCCTGTTAAGGAAGACGTAACCTTAAGTAACAACGCTTCTTCAGTTATATAAACAAGTCATTAATCTCAAAAATTTCAAAAATTCGTGAATACTGCAATTTGTGGGCACCACATGTTACATCAGCGAGTTATCATGCAACAGCGGGAGTTGTCAATAGTAGTGGAGGAGGTACCACCGATACATTATCAAGGTTTAACTTTATGGTTTAGTTCTTCCTGTGCTCGTGAAAGAACTATCTGGGTGTGCGGATCGACAAGTTGAGGAGTCTACAAGAGTCTAGCAGAAGACTAGAGAGAGTCTACGTGAGACTTACACTCACATGAGATGGCTAATCAGTGTCATGCAAGACATGATCAAAGCGCATGCAGTTCACATGAAGATGGAGAAGATAAGAAAATCCAAACAAGAGAAAAACAAGATGAAAAGAGTATAATTAAGATTCCGACAGGCTTCTAGTCCGGATCCTGACTAACAAGCCATCCCTGCTTGTAATAGTTTGGAGAGGAAGACAACAAACATGAGTACTGTTGCACCGTCTTCTACTCGAGGATGTCGTCTCCTGTTGTGGGAAGAAGGCTTCTTTCTTCTTCACTTCGCTGCTCTGACTACTCTGTCTTCTGGGATCCTTTATCCATAAGACCGTTCGTACATAGATCCCAAGTGCTCTACTGAACGAGCCAAGCTACACTTCCACAACTGCTGACAGTCACCGCCACTCAAGAAGAACACTTCCCATGCACAATTGGGAGCGAATTCAAGGAACCCACCATCCAGAAGACATGAGCAAAGTTTCTGCACTCAAATCCACAATCTATTCCCTGAGAAGAAGTCCCAGTGGCACTGGGAAGCTCGCTCCCTCTACTTCTTGCGTCTACTCCTCGACACACCAGTCTAGCTAACAAGACTGCACGAGGATGCCGTTCCCTGTTCCTAGACTGTCCATTACTTCTATCTACATCTTCGAACCACTGCTGGTACGAGTATGCAGACCCCTCCTGTGTATTCCAAGACTATTCGTATGTTTCCAACAACGGGTGTAGTGCGAAGAACTATCTATCAGGTGTCTTCTCTCTAATGTGTCTAGTTTGCCCTCTCCATAGAATCGACTACTGCACTTTTCAGAACTGGCAGAACTCTATCTCCTACTCTGCAATCCTACTTATGTCGCGGCCGTGAGAACCAGGGGAGACGACAACCAGGGAGAGAGAGGCGTTGACAGGAGGTTGTCACCTCACATGCAAGCGGTTCCCTTGCCCGAATTGGCCATCCACCTTGTCCTTCCTACGCTACCTATGCTGCCACATGGTGTCCTAACTAATATTACATGGAAAACTGCCACCCTTAAGATAGCATGTTCGATCCTACTATATTTGGTATTGTCAATGGAGTTACTAACTACTCAGATTGCACGGAGGCAACCTCTACCTGATCTACTCCTATCGGAGCTCCTAACGCGGCTTCTGATAAGCTAGAAAGCCCTGCAGTTACCTCGGGTGTCACTGAGGTGGCTTCCTCCTCATCGTCTCTTGCTGGCTCTGCTGTCGCTGCTGCTGCGTCTTTCTCGGCTTCGGCTTCTGCTTCGAAAGACAGAAGTGTCTTCTGGGAAGCGGAGTCGACCGGTGCTTCTTCCGTCTTCTAAGGCACGGGTGCGGTACTAGGGACCATGGGGACCTCATAGGGATCCGGGAAAGTCGCTTTCTCCACACGAAATACCTGGGAAGACGGCTCGTCTTCTTGTCTTCCAGAAGACGTCTTGTCTTCCGGGGCGTCTTCTGGAGTCTTCTCGGCTTCCAACGTTGTCACTACCAAGTGCACAGCGAGGTCGAACTCCTCCTTCTCCATTCCGGATCCAGTCGATGGTGTTGGAGCGTGGGAAGATGCGGTTGCAGGTGTCGGAAGCGAGGGAAGACCATAAAGTGTCTTCACTCCTTCTATCTGTTGATCCAAGTACCTGAACATGCTCTCCCGGCATTCCACCAACATTGCTTTGGACTCGCTGTCCCATCCTCTAGCTAAGGTAAGTAACTTCCTACCCGCGGTGTAGTTGAACTTCTTCCGAAGCGCTTCCACCGACTGTGCCAGCATCTTCTGTGCACGAGCCTCTGCTGCTTCCCGCTGCGTCTTCTCAACTGCAGCTCGTGCTTCTGCGGCTTCTTGTTGCGTCTTCCATGTGGTCTGCTCTTCTGCGAGGGCGGTGATCTTCTCCCGCACTCGGAGGACTTCCTCATTGCGCTGCTGTACCCGCGCCTGCAACTCCTGGTTGCTCTTCCGAAGTTGTATCGATTCCTTGGCAGAAGCGACTGCTTCTACCTTGTATCTTGCTGCGAGCTTCTCCATGGTGTGGAGACTAGCTTCCAGCGACTCCGTCTTCTTCTGGTCTTCCCCCTGTCGTAGCAAGGTGCGCAGGCCGAATCCAGGTTGCAAGGGCCTCTTCTGTGCCTTCGCTCTCTTCTCCAGCAACTCCATAGCTGGCTGGATCTCCTTCTGGAAGTAGGCGCTGAACTCCTCCAGTCGTCTTCCTGCGGAAGACAAGTTCATCTCCACCACTCGCTCCGCGGTGTCGACTTCGTCTTCCAGAGGCAAGGAAGCCTCTTCCACCACTATGGTCTTCATCTTCTGCGCACGAGAAGAAGCTACTCTTCTCATCTTCCGGGGTGGAAGACTCCTCATGGCAGGAGCGGCTCTCTTCTTTGCGCTTCCTCGCATCGCAGCAGGAGCGCACATCCATCCTTCATCTTCTGGAGTCTTCGGAAGACTCCCAGGCGTTACAGAAGCGGTCTTCTGCTCTGATCGGATACTCAGCAGGTCTTCTTCCGAGTCGGACTCCGATCCTGAATGAATGAGGGAGATGGGTGTCCTCGGTACACTTTTGGGACCCATCTTCCTCAGTGCTGTGGCGTCTTCCGACCCACTAGACTCGTCTTCCCTCACCAGAAGCGTCTTCTGGTGAGAGCCGGGCCTCAGCTGTGGCATCAGAGTGGGAGGGGGCGTTGCGGCTGCCGCTCGATCATCATCTTCCGAGGTCTCCTCCTTCACCTCCTGTCGCTCCGTTGGCCCATACCCTGCCAGCTGATCTTCCCTAAGATCTCCCATGGCTACATACAAGTAGCAGAGGAAGGGCGTCAAGTGTCCTCCCGCCGAGGTACCCAAGTATGCTAGCTCCGTCTGTACATAGTTGTGGATGTACGCGCCCCAGTAGATGGGCGTTTTGTCATCCCATACTGATTCCAGGAACTCCACGTCTTGATCTCCTAAGTACCTTGTCTTATGCGCTTTCTCCTTGCCAGGAGTCGTTTCTTCGGCTCCCGGTAAGATTTTATCTTCCAACCGTTTCTCCCATGCCTGTCTTCCATGAAAAGGCAGGTGGTGCTCCCAGGCACATGCCACAAACTCACGATCCTATGCAAGATCTTCTTCTCGTACCAATATCCTCGGTTCTCGGACTCTGGCCTGTGAAAAGCCCTGCGCCACCAGTCTTCAGTCCAGGAAGATGGTCTTCCTCGAGCTACTCCTGCTCGCAGGTACACGGTTACGAGGTGGCAACGCTGCCCACACCTCCTCCAGAAGTCCTTGATCTGCGAGGTTCCAATCCCATAGGAAGAAGTCGAGACCCAACTCCTTAAGGAAAGGAGTGGCCTCGGCCAATTCTGCCGCTGGTAACACCAAGCCTCGCGGATGCATCGCCATGCTGGAAGATCTGTTGCACTAAGCCACAAGCACTTACTATGAGCTGAAGGCTCAGTCCTTCCCAAGTGCCCACAGTCTAGCTTCTACTTCTCAGAAGACGGCCCTTAGTCTTCCAGAAGACAGCTACTCCGTCTTCCGGGATTCTAACAGTACTTCCTAGATAGCTCTCGTCTTCCGAGCTATATCTAAACAATCCTATCTAAGCAAGGCCTCGCATGGATTACCAAGAAGACAACCCACCTTGCATTACATCCTACTTCCTATCAGAAGATACAAGATTCGCGAAACATAAGTGCATGACCAGTTCAGAAGATGGTTGCGGCTCCTGCGATGACAGTGGCCTCTGGGAAGACACTCGAGACAGCTTCCGATTCAATATCTTTCTCGGAGGACTTCTCGAAGTCAGACTTCCTTTCACTGGTCTCACCTGTCTTCGTCTTCCTACGCGCAATCTATCCTCACAACAGACTCAAGACAATTGCACTCTGTTCTTCTGACTTCTCACCTCTCATACGCACTCAGAAGAAGCTTACTGCTCGGTGGGAAGACATGACCCTCGACCACTCTCTCCAGATTCTGCCAGCAAGTATTCTCACGACTCTCTTCTAAGTTTAGGAAGAAGAAGGAATGACTGCTATGGGTCGAATAGAAGAGACCCGAGGTGGACCCTCACGTCTTCTCGCTCATTTTGCCAGCCTTTCAGTCTTCTAGTCTCTCTAGGAAGATGTGGAGTTTGAGAAGCTTGGAAGACCGGGAGGCACAGACCTAGTTCCCGACTTCTAACTTCTCGAAATAACAAAACAACTCACCAAACCACTCAGGATTCGTACCAAGCCTCTCTTAACACAAAGCAACACAAATCCACTCTTGATACGAATTGTGTTCAGTCGACTTCCGAAGACAGTCTTTCGAAGACAGTCAAGTTTAAGAAGCGTCTTCCGAAGATGTTCCCATCTTCCGAATCGTCTTCTGTTCCAGGTTCCGGGTGTAGAGAGGTAGTAGGGTAGGGAAATTGATAGCTGAGATCGTCAATTTGAGGACGAGGTGTAGGGAATTGGACTTAGGAAGAAGTAGGAAGATGTCTGTCAGAAATTGGGCAGCGCTTCCGCGTCCAATGTCTCAATAGAAAGAATGGGGGGTGAGGATAATCGATCAGGCTGCCTGCACACAATCAAGGAAGCGCGGGGAATACCAGACAAAGGTGAGAAGAAGTGGGAAGGGGAAAGAACGTGAGGAAGAACCTCTACAGTCTTCTTCTGCTCCCCGAGTTGCCTTCGACCTCCGCGCGCTTTTGGCTCTTGTCCTAGCTCCAATGCGACTCCTCACGACTGCGCCTGCTGTCAATTTCTGGCCACACCTCGATTCCACCTTCGATTCTACTCGCTACTCTCCAATGTCAGCTTCTCGGGAGCTCATAGAAACGCCTTCGCTCTCTGCCTTCTGTGCTCCAGCAATTCGGTCTCGTCCTTCGCCTAGCTGCCAACTGATTCTCTCCTACCTTGATGTCCTCACTCGATTCCTCTCTCAAAGCTCGCTTGCGAAGCTCACTCTCTCAAATCGATCTTCTCAAGCGCGCTGTGCTGCGGGAAGTTGGAATGCGCTTAATGTGCTTCCTGCGCATCTTCCCCGCAGATTAGGAGTTTTCGACCTTAGGTGTCTTCCCCGACCTACCTACCTATTCGATGAGACCCAGTAGGTACACCTACTGTTTTATCCGAAAACTCGTGGTTAGGCCTTCGCGGTCGCTGTCTTCCGGAAGACAGGTGTCTTCCGCCGTCTTCTCATCTTCCGTCGTCTTCCCGTCTTCCGAAGACGCAACTGAGAAGACGCTCTTCCGAAGACGGTCGTCTTCCGAAGAAGTCAACTCCTTATTACAAACAGCTCTTAAGATCATCTTCATGTTAAGGAAGACGTAACCTTAAGTAACAACGCTTCTTCAGTTATACAAACAAGTTATTAATCTCAAAAATTTTAAAAATTTGTGCATCCTGTAATTTGTGGGCACCACAAGTGGACAGCGAGGTCGAACTCCTCCTTGTCGAGGTCTTCCACAATGGCTGGTTTTGGTGCACCAAAAGACGTAGTTGCAGAATGAGGGACCGAGGGAAGACCATAGAGAGTCTTCAGATCCTCAACATGCCGATCCAGAGAGCGGAACATGCTCTCCTTACATTCCATCAACATCTCTCTAGAGGCGTCATCCCATGTGCGAACTAGGGTCAGAAGCTTCCTCCCTATGATGAAGTTAAACTTCTTCCGAAGCGCTTCTCCCATTTGCGTCGTAATCTTCTTATCTCCGGCTTCTGCTACCACCCGCTGCTTCTTCTCTTCTGCAGCTTCTCGCTGTGCATTCCAAGTCTTCTTCTCTTCTGCCAAATCAGTTAACTTTACCCTGATCTGCATAACTTCTTGCTCCCTCTGCTGAAGTCACACCTGCAACTCCTGGTGGCTCTTTCGCAGTTGGGTCAATTCCTTGGCAGAAGCAGAAGCTTCCTTCTTGTACTTCATGGCAATCTTCTTCGTGGTGCAGAGGTTGGCTTCTAGAGCTTCCATCTTCTACTTCTGGGCTTCTTCCTGCTGAATCAAGGTTCGAAGACCAAATCCATGCTGCAGTGGCTTCTCCTGGGCCCTAGCTTGCTTCTCCATCAACTCCATAGCTGACTGGATCTCGATGTAGAAGAAGGCGCTAAACTCCTGCAATGGTCTTCTCGCAGAAGACAGATTCATGCTCACAAATCGATCCATGGCAGCTTCCCTGTCTTCCAGAGGGATTGATACCTCTTCCATCACTATGGTCTTCTCCTTCTGCGCTCGAGAAGACGCTACTCTCAATGTCTTCCTAGGTGGAAGATCTCTTCTCATCGCAGAAGCAGGTCTCTTCTCTGCGTAGCCTCCAATCGTAGTTGGAACATCGACCCAAGTCATCGTGGGAATCTTCCCTTTCTCTAGCTCATACCTGTGGTTCTCTGATTCAGATCGGTGGAAAGCACTACGTCACCTTCCACCGTCCACCGGGCTGATCTTCCTCTAGCAATCCTTATCTTGACAAGTACTTGGTTTCGAGGAGGTAGTGCTATCCAGACCTCTTCCAGAAGATCCTGGTCTGCAAGATTCTAGTCCCATGTGAAGAAGTCGAGGCCCAACTCCTTGATAAAAGGTTTGGTCTCGATCACCTCCGCTTGTGATAACGTCAACCCTCGAGGATGCATCGATATTTCGAGCTTCTGTTACACTATATCACATATACTTACTGTGAGCCTAATGCTCATTCCTTACCATGGCCTCACAATCTAACTTCCACTTTCAGAAGATGAATTTAGTCTTCTAGAAGACAACTATTCTATCTTCCAGAATTATAACAGTGCTTCCCAAGTACATCACGTCTTCCAATCTATACCTACGCAATCCTAACTAAGCAAAGCATTGCATGGATTCCTAAGAAGACAATCCACCTTGCAATTTATCCTACTTCCTAACATAAGATGACAAGATATGTGAGAAGTGGGATCTACGAATTGATCAAAAGACGGCTGAGGGCTCCTGCGGTGAGAGTGACTTTCAGAAAGACTCTCGGGACAGCTTTTGGTTAACTGACGTCTTCAGAAGACTTCCCACAGCCAAGCTTCCCATCACTGGTCTCACCTATCTTTGACTTCCTACACGTAATCTAGCCTCACAACAGACATAGAACATTCGCACTCTGTTTTTCGACTCCTCACCTCGCATACACTCTCAGAAGAAGCTTGCTGCATAATGAGAAGACATGACCTTTGACATTTCTCTACAGATTCCGTCAACAAGACTTCTCACAATTCTCATCTAAAGTTCGGGAAGAAGAAGGAACATGCTGCTATGGATCAGATAGAAGAGACCCATAGATGACCCTCACATCTTCTCGTGCATTCTACCAACCTTTCCAATCTTCTAGCTCTCTAGGAAGATGTGGATTTGAGAAGCCAGGAAGCTTGGGAGGCACTGACCTGATTCTCAATTTCTTGCTTCTCGAAATAACAATCAACTCTCAATTTCACTATAGATTCACATCAAGCTTCTCACAACTCAAATTCCAATCCAATCCAACTACTTGATATGAATTTCAAACATTCGGCTTCTGAAAACATCCAAGCATTCAAACGAGTCTTCTGTCCATGGATTTTGGGACAGAAGCGCAGCAGGTAGAGAAATTGATAGATAGAACAAAGAATTTTGGAACAGGAGAAGAAGAAGCTCAATTTCGATTCTCATGAAGAGATTGAGAAAAGAGCTGTCAAAAATTGGACAATGCTTCCGCGTCCAATCTTCTCAGAGAAATTTCAAGGAAGGGGAGGGATCGATATGCTTCTTGCAAACAATCGGAGAAGCGTGGAAACACAAGAGTAGAAAGACGGAAGCGATGAGGAAGGACGAAGAAGTAAGAAGAACCTCAGTATTGCACTGCGCTACGCTTCTACTTGCTTCTTCAGTCTTCTGCGTGTCTCAATGCTTCGATTCTACTCTCAATGCCTTCGTCTTGCCACGATCATGCCTCTGTCTTCAACCTCGAGCTGTTGCGACTCTACTTCTACAATCGAATTCGGGCTGCTGCGATCTGAAGCTTCCAACTCTTAATTTCCTCCTTCGATTCCCAATTTCCAATCTTCAATTCACAAGGGGATTCCTAATTCTTCTACCTTGAGTGCACTTTCTGCTGGAAGACGTCCTCTCTCACTCGCTCATTGCAGTTTGCTTCTGTACCCGCTTCCAGTGTTCTCCTCAATTCTAAATCGAGTAGAGAAGCAAAAAAAACACTATGATGTTGTTGCGCCTCTGGCTTCTCTATCTTCTCTTTCGTGATTAAGTAATGGCTTGATCTATCCTAGCCCTATCTACTGCGGTATTGATTGTCCTTTAGGTATAGGTAACCTATCCTAGTTGGTGCACGGTTGGTACTTCTCGCAGTCACAATCACCGTCTTCCGGAAGACGTTCGTCTTCTTGCTTCAGAAGAAGTTGGCTTCTTCTCACGAATTCACCTTAAGATCATCTTCTCGCTAAGTAGGGTGTAATCTTAAGTAATAAGGTTACTTCAATTATATAGACACGTCATTAACTTAAAATTTTGAGAAAATCTCCAATCTTGCAAACTGTGAGGACCACATGTTTAATACAGTAAAGAAATACTTATAAAACTCGCTTTTATCTCCTTTGCTAGCTTTTCAAGTGCTACGTCCACTATACGCCTCCGTTTCTGATGACGAAAGCACCAAAACTATACTACTCAAGAACACCTACGTGATGGTGTCATCAGATAATGAATCCGAGTCGCCAGCGGAAAATGACAAAGTTTTCTCTTTTGTCACTTTCTTAATCTAGAAGCGATGCAATATCTACATGTATCCTTATTTCGCATAAATGAAAACACGTGTCTGCTCTAATCAAGAAGAGCTTCTACCTGGTACCTTCGTGGCTTCTTAGTCGTTCTTTGGAATATAAGCTAAGGAGCAGCTTGTCTAGCTTGGCCCTAGCTTAGCACCTGCCCAGCTTAACAAGCTCATGGGCAGCTTCTTTTACAACTACGTACCCAGTGGAAGAAAACTTCTTTTCGCTACCAACTTCTACTATACAGACCCTCATGCAACAGAATAACGTGTTTTGACAAACCCTATTAGTTTATCAAAACTTAAGTCTTTTTTGTTATACAACCAACAACTTACGGGTAACAAGATAGTACTCAGTTTTAAAGGATTAAAATCTTCGAGATCGCTTGTTCATGAGTCGTGAAGACCTTCATAGGTTTTATGGCCAACCATGAAAATTATTGGTTAAGATCAATTTTTATCGCTCAAGACCGACTCAAGATGTCTCAATGGAGACCATTTATTTTGCTGATATGTCAATGCTGACTAGATCGGATTATTGACATGACAATTTGTTGAGGGGGTAGTGCTAACTAGGTTGAAAAGGTGTGTGACACTTTGATGACATGGTGTGACGTGAAAGGTGCATAATGAGTGTTGCTTAGGTAGAGCGGTGTATTGTGTGGAGGAGGACGAAGGAGGACTGAACAAAAAATGTGTATGAGAGCCAGCGAGAAGGTAGGACTAGTATGACATCAATGGAATGCATGGACAACACAAATGTTTTGAAGAAAAGAGGAAGAGACTACACAATGAGTATTTATGAAGTCCATGGTATGCATGGATCAAAATGCAAAATGACACAAGATATAAATCCTATACATAAAATACAATGCTTACTTATGAGAAACTGCTTGTCAAAATGATGCATGGACGAGTAATTAGACGTGCCCGGGAGATAAAAAGAAATCTTTTATCTCTCCGGGTGGTTGTTTGAGATAAGACACGTTTTAGCAGGTGGGACTCGAAAGAATCCGATAATTAGACATGCTTAGGAGGTAAAAAATGAATCTTTTATCTTCTTAGGTGGTTGTCTCAGATTAAGACACAGACCAAATCTGTCATATTTGTACATCATGAACACGTTGCTATATGCGACAACCGTCACTTTTTCTAACATCAAGGGGTGTGCTCCAGAGTTCAACAAGACCCGCTGTTATCTGTATATCTTCCCAGTAGGTCCAACTAAATAGAAGATCACACTTTTGTTGTCCAACAACATCACACTTGGTGTCAACCTAACACGCTGAATAGTCGGTTTAGTTGACAACTCTATCAATCTAGCAGTAGCTGCTTGCCACGAACCACTGATAGTCATCTTGATCCTCGATTCAAGAGAAAATCTACCATATCATTCTGAACCACTTCCGTACTTAAAACAATAACATCGTCGCTCTCACAAAACATGGCAGCCAACCGAAACATGTGAGTCAATCCATCTACCAATGTCCTCATGTCTGTGACCGAGAACAACAGAGACTGCACTACTGACATGACCGCCTCAATATTGGATTGGACATCACATCTGTGGATATAGACTGTCGACTTGCATCTCCTCTACTCGATAATGCTCTTACATCCAACTCAACTACATCATCAATAGGTCGACTAGGAACCATAGATGATGTCCTCATTGTCTCCAATAAAATAGAGGACTGAAGAAGTATGGTCTACCTACCAACCTCTCCTCTTTGTGGGTCCAACTTCACTGCTGCTCGTGGCTCAAAAGCAGGTAGTGCTCCTCGAGTGATTGCTGCGCACGCATCAACTTGTGTCGCATCACACTGATGTCAATGAGATCATTGTCTCCTGCACACGATGTGGAAACCTCGGCTCTCAAATCTTATCTCTGCTGTCGATATCACATGTTGAACTTGTGGTGGTAACCATCATAAAGAGAGAGTGTCAACATAGTGGTGGACATTAGACTCCTGAGACGTCTCAAGGGACGCAAATGTAGTGTGATCATTGTCATCAGTATGATCACACCATCGATCAATGTTTTGATCTCTATCCGGAGTTGCGATGAAGGAGAGTCTCGATGATAAGTACGGATTAAGGACCAAGAGGAGCTTAAGGAGGCCAAGGTGGTCAAACTAGAAACAAAAATCCAGTTCTTGGTAGGACAGATTGATCATACTTTTGACGTTTGATGTTGCTATGGCAATTTAGATTGAGCAGCTTGATCAAAGAACGAAAACAATGACTTTTATCCATTGAACCCCTGGGTCTATGGAAGTGCATTTCAATCTCATGAACCACGCTGTTGTGAGACTTGCTGCCTCCTAGAAGAGGTAGATGCACTTCAACCTTACAATATCATGATGGAGGTGTTGAAACATATTCACTTAAAAATATTTGTGTAGTTGGATCTAAGATCGAACTGCTAAAAAAAATTCCATCTTAAATTTTATTATCTATAAATATGAAGCAATGTACTTATGATGTGCTTGTATCATGAAAACCATTGACTTCACAAAATTAATGAAGAATGTCAAGTTTTTGGTGGATGTTGAAATCTTAATGTTTAGATATTCTCTTATCTTTCATATTTTGATGGCAAAGACTACCATATGATAAATCTTTGCTAAATCCAGAAGTCACCATCCTCTCCTCACCATGTTGAGCTCTATCCACTCAACCAAATCAAAAATAACGGTCAACGTGGGTGACATTGTATGTAACAGAATCGCATCTCAGACTCTCTAGTGGATCTCATCCGTATCTCACAACAATGATGTGATCACACAATAGATAATCTCTACCAACTCACTGTCTGGATCGTGTAGAACTACCATTCTGCACTTTGGTAATTACTTTCCACTCCAATCTAACGGTTTCACTAGCTAAGTTAGTATATTTGTTAACTTTTTAATGATATCAATTAACATAAAAATAAGATATATTGTTATCTTATTGTGCTACCTATGAACAACCGATAAACAAACCAAATTGTTAATGAACCAAATGATCTTCCACTGATCTTACACACCAGAAAAAGATAAACAACTTTGACGGATCTCCATATATTCACCTAACACTGCTCTAATGAGCAGTTTAAGTTTTTAGGTTAAGTAATAAATTAAACTTTCAATCAAAAACTTCTTTTAGTTAGTAAAGCTATAGCAAATATAGTTTTCAGAGCGGATTTGCAAACCCTTCAGTTATGGGTTTTCTTTTATAACTCTTGTCTGGATGTAATATTTAAAAGAACTTTAAATCGTATTTTAATTTATCGCATCTCTTTATCTGTAATTTTAGTTCTTACATATTTCCAGTAATATTTAACGCAATAAAGTTTTCCGAAAGTCAATTAGAATGTATATCATCCTCTGGTAACTCTGTTCCTCTACTCCACTCCCATAGACATACTAATCTTACTCTTTTCCAAATAAGAATGTAGTTTTCCGTATCGATGATAATGGCTCCATAGAATAGAGAAAAAAGAAAACCAAATAGAAAATGGAAACTCTGAAGGTGACATTGAACATTAAGAGGTCTTGTAAGATAACACTCACAACATAAGCGTCGCGTTATGGAGAACACTCAAACACACGCGTCAGGAGGTGTTAGTTCGTACGAGTGTGCAACTAAAAGATTGTGCTAGATGGTATGGTCTATTTGATATCAAGAGGTCCTTTCCAAGAGGATAGGTGCTCATTACACAGTGGTCTAAGCCTCGATAACTCCTGCCAATTCGATAATCCTACTGCTGTGTATATCGTGTATTCCTGGAGAGATAATTATATAACCATAAAGTAAACAATTAGCAATATGTTTATTCACTTTTCCATCTTAAAATGGAGAGGCAAATGTGTGAATAGTTTAGTTTATAACTAAACTTCTTGTTAGGAAAATGTTTGATCATAAATTAGTTTATAATCGAAACAAAAATAACTATTCGTTACGGATGGGATTTAAAAATAGACATGTGATCGTTTTCTTACATTTCATTTCTTGTTTTCTCTACCTTAAAGGAGTAGTGTGCTCGTAAAAGAAAATGAATCGAGTGTAAATTAAAATGTTAATAAATCTACAGCGTTGACGCCTCTTTCAGATATTTTCCTTACCGGTAATTAAAACGGTAACAAAGTTAGTCCTATTTCTAGGATCTCTTGAGTACTCACAAGTCCCTTCTGTTTACATTTGACCTATGAACTTGGAGAATTCTCTAATGTTTGTTAGTCCTTATTTTTCTTCTGTATAGTGAGGAGTGTTCAAATATTAACCTGGCGAAGACCTTCATGCTACTTGTTTTCCTTGTCTTCAATTGCAGGTAGAAAGTGACTACTTGTCGTCGTTTTTCCCTTCATCCATCAATCCGAGACAGCACTTGAGCAGACCACAGATGATTCTTGTCCGCGACAATTGTTTAAAGGCTCTCAAGGAACGTTTGTTGAGAAGAGCGAATATAATCCAGGTAAGAGTGCGATGAACCTGGCCAACATGACTCAGTTTAGAGTTGAATCTTAACTTGAGATGAGTTTTATTTTAACATTTTGGGAACCATGCATATTCTAATTTATTACCTAACCTTTCAGTTGGGAAGGGTTAGGTAAGAAATTAATGTTTAAATTAATATACTATCTAAAGATTAATGAATGGATAACTTTTGATAACTTTGCACTTATACTCTCAAGAGGATATCTTTCCGCTAGACTTATGAGTTAAGATCGTTTCATAGTTGTACGTGTACTTATCCAGACTTCTTAGAAGTTGTAAGTTTATAGTCTAAAGATGGCATAAAGGTTGAGAAGGTTCGGAGATCCCAGGGTATGGCTTTGGTAGGTGTCAAGTTGAAGGAAAGAATTTTTCCGGATTCAGAAACACTTGTACGTCCACTGTCACAGTTCCTGATGTTTTCGGTTCACAGTCGCAATTCACACCTACCCAACCTTCTCTTTTGCATAGTCATTGTAAATTTTTCAATTTTATGACAACAGTAGTATATACATGCCACATACCTAAATTAAATATATTAACATGGCCAGAATAGATTATAAATTAATCTTAGAACAAGTCATACTAGTGCATTTTACTGTCATTTTGATCGCTTGTCATGTTCTTCATTTCTGACAGAAGTACACTTTGTATGCATATTCACCTTCTTCTATTTTCTGATGGAAGAATGCATCATGCTCAATTAACTTCTTCGCTATCTTTCCTGCAAGAAGGGCTAAGGAGTAAATTAATAACAAAAATATATATATTTCTGTTACTCGTACAAGCATCATTTTATAGTCATGGAAGTAGTTCTTCACGCGTAAAGTTTATGGATTATCTTTGGAACTATTCGTAACTCTTGGTTGGATAATAATTAACACTTAGGAGAAAATCTATATTTTTAGATTAATCTAGATTTCTAGATTAATCTAGTCTTTGATTATATAAAAGTATTTAGATTAATAATATTTTTTTGAAATTAGATTTAGCATGCATACAGACTCTCCGGAAAAAAGATTTATTTTCTTTAAGAGGCATGACACACTGCATAACGAAGCACAGCCAATCACATCCAAATTTATCCGTATTCTGTCGGTCTGCGCTCTTCTCTTCTTCTACACGTTCTTTCCGTAGTACGCAAGGGTAGCATGTTGAAATTATAATACGTTGAGAAACCTGAGTACAATACCTTTAGTCATGTGAGGAAATGACAGTTTCAACAGTAAACTGATATCAGTAAAACTCACATCACTAAGAAGCTAGGGAACTCACTAGCTGAACTGGGTAATGGAGTATGAGATATCGGTGAGTTCGAGAGAAGTTGGCAAAGCTCGTTAGCTTAACTAACGAGTCCATGCGTTAATTAGTGAGTTCACTAGTTCTTCATTCACACAAATTATAGGAAATTGTGTTGCTTCCAGTCTAGAATTTTATTGTTATAAATTATTTCGGAGAGAGGTAGGTGAAATAGACATGTCTGTGAAGGTGCGGACTACCTGCACATGGACAGAAAGACCTTATGAAGCTTGACCGAGCCGTTGAGACAAGAAAATGTCTCGACATCCAAGACCTCTACGGTAGAACTATTACACTATTATGATCTACTGACATCAGTAACTTATGCCTGATATCACGATAACAGTTTGCTGTTACTTGTTATTATTCTCACAGAGGAGTAGTCTATCAGTAATCAGGAAAGAAGCTCTGGATATCAGTTAAATCTTCTGATATCAGAAGACAGTTGTCGACTTGACAATTATGGGATAGATAAATATCAAGTTTGATAATTATGAGATGCGAATAGCAGTTTCCATCAACTGATATATGGTTGCAGTGGATACGGGTGATATAATCAATAAAAACCTAATAATCGACAAAGATCAGTTTCATATGTTCATGTGCGAGACTAAAGTTCTGTATATTTGAGACATGTACATATAAAACTTTCATATTACAGCAATCTTAGATTTGAACGAACAAAAAATATGCACAAGTTCAGTATGTTTGAGACATATAGATATAAACTTTTGGTATCTATACCACATACGGATAGTCATTGAGGTCATATAATTTATAATTTATGCGTGAAATATATAACGTTGACTACTTTAGATGGATAGATATTGAGTTTGCAAACTAGTTAAGTAGTAACATGAAGTGCATGTCGCAAGTGAAAAGTTCTTAATGAGACTTTGATGAATCATGATAAGCAAATGATAGTAGAATGAGATAAATATTATCTCGAAGCATGAACCCTAAACTCGACAACGTCAATAGGATACGAATGCACATATTTAGACATGGAAGTCTATGTCGGTGGTTTATTTATAACAAATGAGTAGGTTTTTCGACTGAACGGAGAGGTTAATCCACATATACATATAGAGGTTCGACATCTATATGGAACACATATTTTCTTATATGTCAATATCAATGACAAGAACAGAAATATACTTTTTGTGTTCGTCGTTGTACGTTTCCAAATGAATAGAGAAAGAAATGATCTTCACCGATTCATATAGTGGTTGACAAAAGAGCTTAAGAATCGGTTGTCAACTTTCTTACACCAGTGTGTATGAGCGATCTAGGTTTAGTTTCACACAATGAGATTGCCTTATGTTAGGTGATAGTCAAAATTGAAGTCATGTTGAGTAGGTGATAGTTGTGACACGGACTTTATCGTGAAATCCCCGTAGTCATTTTCCATTGAGGAGGTTACAATACAATCGAGAAAGAACTTTCCATCGGGCTCCACGAAAAAAGTTACATGGGGTCTTAAATGTAGGCTTAAAGGCCCCTGAAATAAATCATTATTTGCATTTTTGTCAATGGAATGGGATATCATGAGCTCGTAGCAACATTAACAAATCATATAAATATCGGGAGGAGGACCAATTGCTCGATACCTCGAATAATTTTCTTCGTGAGTAAGTGCGAGCCTAGTTCGTATAAGGAAATATTTAAAATTGATGGTTTAACAAAGAGAAAGTTATAGCAATCATGACCATAAAAGTGAAGAAGACGATTTAATTTATATTTCTGGAAAGCGTAGAGGGAAATACTGAAAAGATATCGCAATAATAAGAGTAGAAGCAATAGTTGAATTTATTCTAGAGTAGAAGGAAATATCACAAGTTATAGCAATAACAAAGTCGATGCAATACTAAAAGCAAAGCAATAGATTTAATGAAGAATTTAGTCCGTAATAAGGAAATATTTAAAAGTAGAAGCAATAGTAATAATTTGTTCCTCTTAATGTAACGGAAATATTTAAGAAGGAAAGAAAAAAGAAGAAGGGAGTATGTAAAAAGGCATGGGAAAAATATAACCTGTTGATAAAAGGAACAAATCAATTAAGAAAGCAGAAGGAAACAAAGGAGAAACGCGAGATTGGTGTGATTTAAGCTGAAAGGGGGTGTGTTGTATTTATTATTTGACTAGAAATCATCGACATGGTTTTCTTGGCGAAGATTTCATTCGACTTTCAGAGATCTTCTAGCTTAGATCTCTGACGGAGAATCATTCTGACGATGAAAGAGCCTGAAATACCAAATACATCATTATTACGTGAAGGTCTATCGAGATCCACAGTTTTTTCCTACGAGCAAGCACTTCCAGTTTTCACACGAGATCAAATTTTCATAATTCTCTTTGATCACTAGTCGATGAAGATCTATGCGTTTTTTCTTCGGATTGTAGTACACGTTACCAGGAGGTACTTTTTGGGACCTTGAAGATGATGGTCTGTCTTGTTTTGACGAGCAGATATGATATGAGCTCCCTCGAAGTACGATCCTTGAGTGGATACCTTTTATCAGCCTCTTAGATGGCAGATGCATGACGGATCTGAAGATAACTTTCATCACAATAGTGTGATACGTGAGCAGCAAATGTACATAGGAGTTTAGCAGTCGAAGCCAGACATTATGTGGATGTTGTATAAGAGGATGTCATCAAGAGCAATGTAGGACAATGATGTTCATGCAAGCGACGTATATTTATGTTAAAAGTAATAGTATTATCTATTGATGGTTGGGAAATTCTGATTTCGATGAAATATAGATGTCGATCTTTGATATCTCTAAATCTCAGACACACAAGATTATTTTCACAAGACAATAAAGTTAAATGTCTACTTGCACGATGCTACATGTTATTTTGTGTTTGTCTATTATAGATATTGAAGTTTAAAATCTACACCGATGCATAAAAAAAATTAAGATATGCATGAGGTGTAGAAAGAGATAAGACATTGCTTATCACTGGAGTGGTGGATGACAATTACCACACCAAACTTAAGATATGAGGTTGATCTTATCAGTCAATTCATGCAACCACCACGAAGACCACATATGGAAGTTGTCAAATAGATCAAATAGATAGTTGTCAAATAGATCTTCTACTACATTAAGTTTTGATGTGGAACAGACTTCATTATCTGTATAACGAATTATTGTTGTTCATGACTACATTGATGTTGATTGGGCAGAAAATGTCAGCAAGAGATCTCTATCATGTTATATTTTTATACATGGATGCGTTGCGATAAGCTGAGCTTCTCATAAGCAACTTGTTATTAATTTATCATCCATAGAGACACAGTATCGAGGAGCAACGAACGCTAGATACAAATCAATTTGACTTCTACTATATGATATTTGAAACTATCATTTCAATAAGGATGAACTCATTATATAAGAGATTGAGCTCAATTATGTGAGCCCAAGAGATTAGGTTGTCGATGTCTTCACTAAATAACTAGACATAAGTTTGATGCTTTTGGACAATGTCTCGGATTATACGATGTAGATTTGAGCTTGAGTGTTGGTATAATACCAAGCTCTAGTAGATCAAAAGTTTATACTAGTTGGATGTTACATACAACTAGTACATTACCATTAAGGTTCCCTTTGTAATCATCTTCTATATACATTTATTCCCTTTTCTTTCTTGGAGTGTATTCCTAGAGCATTGATCTTTCTACATATTTTCTAGCAATAATATCACTCTTCTCATCTAGGCTCGTTTCTTTTACCAGCAAGCTGATTACAAATCATAATCTTGTTTTGACAACATGTACTTCTCTTAACATGTCATTGGGTTTCACCTTCCTTCCATCTGTCATCCCGACCTAGAAGGGTGTTGGATGTAAAGTCTAGTATCCACTGAGATTTATGTACTTCTCCATCCGATTAATTATCGGGAGTATCTTTTGAATATATTTGTCGTGATAAGTTGACTATTCATATCCCAATCAACCTTATTTAGTGTGCCTTAAAGGTTGTTGCTGATTGAGGGACTATTTCTGGTGTAGTAGACTGGTTGAGCATGTAAGTATGGCATAGTGGTACTACCATCGATTAATTATCGGGAGTATCTCTTTTAATGTTAAGATAATTTAGGGTTTAGGTATTAAGTTATATATTTTCTCAGCTCCAACAATACTTTTAAATATGAAGTGATATCAGAACACAAGTATCCCTAGTACCAGGGATATCTTTACAGTACTGAAAAGCGTTTTTCAAGTAGTGGGAGTACAAATTATTGTAAATATTTTCTTGAATGATTCTTAGTTTAGCCTAAAGCGTAAAATAGACATGGACATTCAACAAACAGAAGAACGTCTTCAGTTCAGAGGTTAGAGAGACAGTTCAAGTGATTCAGTTTAGGTATTGTACTCTTCCAAATCATTTGGATCAAAACCTATAGTTTTGATTTCAGTTCAAACTATCGTGTTGATTACGACATTTTTGTACAGATTTTTAATATATAGGGAATAATTATAACCTGGAATATCTCCTCCTTCCTACAATCTAAAACGAAAATCATGCAATCATAATGAGACAACAACAAGTGATTTCTAGACGATAAAATCCATTATCGTGAAATTTGTGATCATAAAGAAGGGATGATTGTTTAACGTTATTTTACTTCACATGTGCTTTTCGTGCAACTTGGAAGATACCTTGTTCAACATATTAAAGTTAAACATATCAAGAGTACCTCTCCTTAATCAGATTACCTCTGCTTTTGTGATTACTTGACATCGGGTCCTTGAGTAGATTTCTACTTAGTACATCAGGATATTGACTAGATCACATTGATAAAAATAACATTCGACAAAATATCATCATTTACTAGTACATTGGTACTATCACTACACAGGTAATCCATGCAGATGATCTGATACACTATGATGAGAGAAAGTTATGAGAGCCCAAACTCTCTAATTCAGTAATAAAAAGATTGAAACTTTGATATAAATCGCATGAGACCTTGGTCTAAATACTAAATAAACTATGAATCTATCTCAATATGGAGCAGTGGAGATACCTTAGAAGATCTGCCTCCCCAGCGGGAGGTAGTACACAGAGAAGGCACGGGGACGCCAAAGAGAACCACCAGAAACAAACGGGAGAGAGAGTAAAGATCGTGCAACGATGTACCCTAAACCGTAAATATAAATTTCGCAAAGCGTAAGATAACAAATATCTTAACTGATTATCATAATTTGATAAACTAACCTAAACTGGAAAATAAAAAATAGCCCTTAACTACTCATACGCGACAACTTTAACACACCTATTTACAGATTACACAACTTGTCCGGGGAATGTCTGTATCCCGATAACTCCTAATTTGGATTTGAGATTGCCCCGGAGTCACTGAGTTGAAAACTCCTTTGTAGGACCAGGAACTTTCCTGATGTAACTGATCCGGGAATTTGCTGTAGGTCCGGGATATTCTGTGCTTTAACTGGCCCGGGAGCTTTCCGGATGAATGGTTCAAGGTTTTCTGGAGGTTTCTCGGGATCACTGGTCCAGAATCTTCCCCGGGAGAGAATCTTCCTCATAACTCGTATGCTTTCGTTGTAGCACTATTGGAAACTGGGACCTTACAGTGATGTCAAAGATTAGCAAACAAGTGCATATTTAATTAAGGGCCAAGTGTGTGACGGGGAGCTGGCTGCTATTTCTTAAACCTCGGAGGAAGAGATTTTTTTTCTAAGACATTGACCTTAAGTCTGCGATCGAAGATCGCACAGTAGTGCTCCAAGGACCCTAAGATCACGGCCTGCTGTCGCAACGTCAAAATAACATTGAGAAGATTGAACCCAGGACCTCATCGTCTTACTCTCGAAATCTAACCACCACGCTGCCATGAGGTGATGACGTGATCCTCTCCCTGACAATAATAAAAGAGTCTCACTCGATCTCCACATCTCCTGTCCGAATTTTTCTCTTGCCTACTCGGATTCGCACGTGCTGCAATTAAGTTGACACGATGGACGCTGCATTAATTTGCTAATCTATGATATCACTGTAGGGTTTGAGGACTGTGACTACGGAACTTTTTCTAGGGTGACTAGACCGGGAGTATGAAGTATTTGGACATTTATCTTTCCTTGGATTGGATCATTAGAGGTGGAAATACACAAATCAACATTATATCTCTTCAACTGTAAGGATTGAGGAAATTAGAGAAGGTAATCACCAAATAGAGGAGAGTAGGTTGTCAGTAATCAGAAAGTGATAAACTGAAATTAGTAAATAATTATTATTTTTATTACTATCTTCATAATAATAATCAAGGTTGATTACTATAGTGATTATAGTAATCAAAGTTTAATTTCTATAAACATGATATAATCTATCTTTATTATTATAGTATTTTTTTACTTTTATATTATACTATAGAGATCAAAATCTGATGACTATAAAATGTTAACAGTCCTTCATGTATTACCCATTAATTATTTTTATTTGTATTAAAAAATAAAATAAAATACTTCTTTCAGAAAAAAAGTTCTACTGATATCAGCCGCTTATTACTGTTGTTCCTGGTCTCTCCTCAAATATATTCCAAAGGTTTGAAAGGGAATACATAGCCCGAAAAGCTTTTGAAGGCTACGTTCATCACCGATTCAAAGAACAAGTTGCATGTTTTACAGCCATTTTGTTTGTGACCTAACAATCATAATATCGAAGTGAAAATCATCACTGAAGGACGTCGAGCACATGAACAGTTTATTTGTTCACTCGAAACAGCTCAGAATATCTCTTATCATGTCACCAATTTTGACATATTTGCTTAAAGCTCTTAGTTCAAATGCGGTGGTTTACAGTTACTTACTTTTGATGTGGTCGGTTTAGGTCCGGTTAGACACGGAAATATTGAACTTGACGAAAAGACGAGCAAATTTTGAAAGAGATCGGGAAGGTTTGACTGTTGCCGAGGAGGAAGAATACGGAAGAGAATGTGAGAAGGCGAAGTTCCGCATAAGAATTCTCCAACAGCGACAAAAGTATCATGAGGAGAAATCCATGCAAAAGTAAGCTTTGGAACCAATTGTTCTTCGCTCTTGTGTGCAAAAACAATTGATATTCGTGATTTTATTTCTTATAAAATCGTTGTCTTTTTAATCTTTATACGTGACGTAGAGTGGATCTCATATCAGTGGTTATTTCCATCTTCATGGTAAAGTTTGATCAAGTTTTTGTATAAATTCTTAATATTTATGTAAAGACATTATCCAATATAGTATTGTGATAGTCTATTAATCAATAAAACTGAATGGAATATGAGCGCTATCAGTAATCAGCAACTGATATCAAGAAAAATCTTTTGATATCAGAAAATAGATATCTATCTTGATAACTATTTCTGGTATAGTTATCGAAGTTTGATATCTATTTCTCTTAAAGTTATCAAGCTTAGTTATAGTCATCGACTTTGATAAATATCTCAAATATAATTATCAAAGTTTAATATCTATCTCTTTTAAAGTTAATGAGCTCGATATCTAAGTTCTGATTTTTGCTTACATCAGGAAGTTTCTCTTGACATCAGTTCCTGATTGTTGATAGACTACTATTCCTTAAACTGAATAATAATCTTTAATTTAGTTAATCACTATCCATCATTTATATTTTTTTATACAATTTCTATGTTTTATATGTTATTCATACTTATTTTAAATAACTATTAAACAAAATAGTTTTATATTACATATATAATTATTCTACCTTTCTTTACAATCTACTAGATGATGTTTTCTTTCTTTTAAACCCTAAAGCCTATATAAGATGAAATTATATTCAAAACTTCATATTTGCTACATCTCAATTGTGTGTAAATTAAATATGATTAGTCATCAAATATCCAACAAGCTATTGCATTTGTGATAAGTGAAATCAGTTTATCTGCAACATCTTTAAAATAATCAGAAAATATTTATCAAGATCAAAATGAACTTATAACATTCCCATATTATTGTAGCTTGTTATATAATAACAATTGACAAAGTCAAGCATACATGGAATACAAGTAGTTTCACCAATTATCAAAGTAAATACAACAATTAAAATTTATCACAAACATAGAGGTATTTATTGCTTTATATTTAACCGTAGGTAGAAACTACTCTCCATCGAGCTTCTTAGTACATCATACATGAAAATCTTAGAACTATCATATCTTATTTTTAATCAGTTATTTGTTTTACCATTTACTTTTTCTATATATTTTATTAAATGCGAGAATGAGATTGCTATCAGTCATCAGCAACTGATATCAAGAAAAATCTCATGATATCATAAATTTTTTACTGATCTCAAGAAATAGATATCGACTTCTATAAATATCTCATGTATAGTTATCAATCTCGATAACTATATCAAATATAGTTATCAAAGTTCGATATTTATCTCTCTTAAAATTATCAAGCTCGATAACTATCTCAAATATAGTTCTCAAAGTTTTATATTTATCTCCTTAAACGTTATCGAACTCAGTATCTAAGTTTTAATTTTTGCTGATGTTATGAAATTTTTCTTGATATCAGTTCTTGATTGCTGATAGACTATTCTTCCTCCATTAAATGCATATTATAATTTTCTCAGCTTTTGTCATTTTTATCTTTTATCACCAACATGCATACATAATACGGTTTTTGCAGAGTCAAGTAAGCTCCTTGAACTTGTCCACAATTATGAATTAAAGTACATCCTTTGATCTCTAAATATCTGCTGAAGGAAACTATAACACATAACACGTGTGATTAAGTTCCGTTGGCTTTTTACTGAGAACAGGATCTCAACTAAGGAATTTTGCAGCAACATGTTTTGCTAACAAAAGTGCAATATGGAAGTACTTTGATCTTTTATGCATTGATGCATATTTGCAACCATCCATGTATTCACTAAACCTGGATAATCCAGTATCCAACTTAACTGTTGTTAAGATTTTATCCATAGTCTTGACTACTAATAGTGGAAAGGGTAGATCTAGATCTGAAAAATATGCTATAGGCACTTGAATAGTCTACTTATAATAACCAAATAGTCTTTTTTAAATTTCAAATTCCACTATTATTTTGAAATATCTAAAATAAAAAACTACATGTTTTTACTATTTAAGTTAAATACAAATGAAGGTAAATATATGGATTTATATAATCACTATTATTTAGGATAATATTTTCTTATAGTAGAATTATCATATTAAATTTTATATTTATTGAAATACATTGTGCGCGCATATTATGATTACACATAGAAAACTAATATATCTAGTACAGAAAACACTGTCATAAAGAATGTCAGACTCTGTCTCAACATGTAGATAACTGGGACAAATGTGTAAACTCAGAGGATACAGCCCATTGAAGAGTGCCTCTCTTTTTCCAAAGATTTTTCCTTATCTAAGAACAGCGTAACACACATTCACTTTATATTGATTTTATTAGATATTTCTGTCTGATATCTTCTTCCACACTTCATGCTATGTTAGCTACACTAACATATAATGAACACTAGAGAGGATATTTATACTTAGTGAACCTAATTGAAATAGATCCGAGACTAATCCAAGACCTATGTACAACACATTGATTTTATATTGTTATCTTATTGATTTGGTTTTACATGTTTTTCCACATTTCAATTGAATTGCTGGCTAGACTAACATAGAATGAACACTTTGAGAGGATATGTATATGAAAAGAACCTTACAGAGGATGGATCCGAGTCTGACGTAAAAATATGTATAACAAATTTTTTTTATTTGTTATTAGATATAATTTCCCACATTTCAGTTGAATTGAGAAGACTATCAGTTATCAGGAACTGATATCTAGAGAATCTTCTAGGATGTAGATATTGTGCACGATATCTTAAGTTGTCGATTTGATATCTATATTATGATAGTAGAAGATTATTCTTATATCATTCTAAATTATTCCTGATATTATTCTTGATTATCCTGATTATTCCTTATATCATTATAAATACTCACCTTTGAATTCATATCTATAAGTTCCATATGTCATTTAAATACATTAATTACAATTTTTAGTATTTTAACTAGACATCACTAAATATTTGTACCATTTAAACAAGTACAATAAAACTTAAATCATTAATTCTTTGGCATTTTATCTCTTGAGTCTGAGAATTATCATGTCAAAGTTCATTCATTTCATTCGTATGAAATTGTAAAAGTTTAAAGTTGAAAATCACAATATGAAATAAATGTCCAATCTTCTGTTTATTAAACAAAACAAATATATATATATACATCATGTGGTTTTAATTTGGTGGTCATAGTAGCAATTGTAGGTAATGAGTAGCAAGGTGGAGGATTGAGGTTCAAATCTTGTAACTCAGTAAGGATGTTATACCTACACATGGTGCTAGAAGTGATATGACAAGAGATATTGTTGATATAGTCTCAAGCTCTAGTAGATCGACGGTTAATGTTAGCCGGAGTGGTTACAGTAGTCACGTACAGTTAGTTAGAGGGCTAACCCACCATTAGGATTTCCTTTATACTCATCTCCACTGTATATACATGGAGAGACGAAGCCTCTCTCATCTCATTCCTATTTTACTTCTTTGTCTACTAGCTCTCTCTCATTGAAGTGTCTTCTTAGAAATATTGATCTTCCTACATGGTATCAGAGCAGTAGAGAGCGTGTGTCCCTTGCTGATGAGCAAGATGAAGTTTATGCATGGAGAAGTACAGGAAGAGAAGCTGGAGTTGTGCATGATGTCGAACACGATCCTGCTGATGCGTTTGAGTGAGACGAAACTATTTCTTTCACCACTAGAAATTTTGAACGTGATTTCAGAGACCTAGACAATTTTTTCTCACTGAAATTTGCCGATCAATCTCATAGTGATTGACTTGTTCAGAAGGTGCGAATTGTGTACTCTGTCAAGTTTCAGCCGATTTGGAGCTTTCCAGCGGCAGATTTTCAATCGACTTTTTTCTGACCAAAATGAAAGTTGTAGGACTTGAGCCCAAAAGAAATACTGGTGCGATTAGTGTTGATTGAACCTTGAAATTTGCAAGATTTCAAGATATCGTGCATCCATTTCTAACCTCATTTGGTCCAGTTTTGACCTTTCTTAGTTAGTTCTTTCAACATTTTTGTCTTGTCTTGTACACCTATAGTTCACGGATAAGTTTTTTCTTCATTCTCGCTTGGGAGGAGTGCACGGAGTTGCCGTTGTTGAGACTTGAGATAAATTCTTCATCACGAGGTGTGGGCAGACGAGTTTCGTGGAGGTTCTGTGAGGTTTTCCGCTTACAGAATAGTGCAATTTCTCAAGCAGCTTCTACTATGTGTCAATTCTTGCGCTCCGCAACCTCATTCTGCTGCGGACTGTAGCGGTAGATCTTCTGACGTCGGATGCCATGCTCACGCATATATGCATCAAACTCTCTAGAAATAAACTCGCCTCCTTCATCAAATCTCAGACAGAGGATAGATTCTCTAGATTGTTTCTCCACCAACTTGCGGAAAGTCTGGAATGCTGACAGTACTTCGGCAGAGGACTTGTTTCTCAATAAATAGATCAAAGTATAACGTGAACAATCATCAATGAACAACACAAAGTATTAGAAATCGGTCATTGGTTGAGAAGCAGTCCATGCATTAGTGTGACCAAGCTCCAAAAGCTTGTTCGCTCTGCTACCTGATCCCTTAAAAGGTTGTCTAGCTTGCTTGTTTGCCGAACTGATAAGCACCAGATCTAGCACAAGGTTAACATTCTGCTTGACATTCTTGCTTCAATGTTTGCTGGTATACGAAATGTCTTGCATGTACTCACATTGACTAGAAACCTGCTATATGTATGACAGTTGATAGAACAGGATCTACAAGTGCGCTTCAATAAAGATGGATGATTTATTGAAGATTCTAATAGCATTGTCATAACTCGAGATAGTAAGAATAGTAGGTTATTTAAACTAGATGGCTCTGTGCTTAAGTTACAAGCTGCCATGTATGGACAGAGTGATCCAATAGTGTCAACTATTGACATCTGGCACAAGCGAATTGGACACATGAACTTTCAGAGACTGAAAAGCCTTTCGAGTTCTGACCTGATTACAAGTCTATCCAAATTCAAATCCAGTGAGCCCACTGGAGTCTGTGCAGCATCGACTAGTCAATTTATGGCTCGAAAGCCGCATAACTTTGATGCGTTGTAATCAACAACTATTATGAATACACTTGCTCAGTTACTGCATAGCTTGCTGGTTGCTGTTACCTTGCTAGAAGTTGTTGTCGTATTGTCTTTGGTTATTTTGTCGCTTGTAGCATTGATCTGTGTTGTGGTCTTGCTTCTTGCAGTAGTTGTAGGGACCTGGCGCACGTCTCTGATTGTTGGGAAAACCAGCATGTTGCAGGTTCTGCTGCTGCTGTGATTGTTGTTGCTGTCCGTGACCTCGTCCACATCCAACACCTTTTCCCCGACTCCTATCTCGTGATCCTCTAGAACCTGTAAAATAGAGAGATTCTTGCTGACCCGTTGACTCATACGATGTTGAATGAGAAGACCATGTCTAGACCTTACTAGACAGAAGCTGTTTCATGTATAGTGTATATGATGAATCGGACGCCTACAACAGCAATCCACAGCCAAACATCGATGGAGGTCTTCACAGATAATAAGCATGATTACTCTTTCCTTAAAGTTTTCGGATGTATCTGTTATGTGCACACATCTGATGAAAGACATAAGAAACTAGATCCGAAAGCAAATAGATGTATCTTCCTTGGATATACTTTTGATACGAAAGGATATAGATGTTATAATCTTTTGTCAAAGCAGTTCTATATCAGTAGAGATGTTGTTTTTGATGAGCTACAGTCTTGGTTTGCTCTTGCACCTGTCGTAGCCATCCTTGTACCTACTGTGGAACCAAGGAGTTACTCCACTGTAGTACCTCAAAGTAGTACGTTGACTGGAGGATCTAGAAAAGTCACTGATTCCATATTAGAATTAGTTTCACATAGAGCTATTGTTAAGGCTGGAGTCCACATAGCACAACCTAGTGGAACTAGTGTAGTTTCTATCAGGAAGAGTGACTCATCCAGATATGTGGAGCTTCCACATCCCTTGGATACTTTGTCTCAGACCTTGGCGTCTACATCATATCAGTTGCAAGGGGAGGTGACTAATGCACCGATTATCTCTCGTAGATCTGAACAAGCAAACATCTAGTGAGTACGAATATACATGAAGGTTTCCTTGTTGCACATGATGCTATAAGACCAATGCTCTTCCTGAACAAGAACCGATTTCACTTGAGGAGGCGATGCACAAAGTCCAATGAGTGAGTGCTATGGAAGCTAAACTTGCTGCGCTTCACCACCAACAGACTTGGGAGTTGGTGGACTTACTTGGAAGTAAGAGAGCAATTGGTTGCTTGGGTCTTCAAAGTCAAGCGCAACTTGGATGGTAGGTGTATCGGTACAAGGTCAAATTGATAGCCAAGGGCTAAGCACAACAACATGGAGTGGATTTTGAGGAGACCTTTGATCTAGTTGCGAAGATGGTGACTATTCGAACCATAGTTGCAAATGCAACTCAGAAAGGTTGGAAGATGCATCAGATGGACTTCAAGAATATCTTCTTCAACGGTGATCTTGAGGAGGAGGTCTACATGCAACAACCTCCCAGTATGAGGATCCTAAGTTCTCTTATCATGTGTGTAAGTTACGAAAGGTCCTCTATGGTCTGAAACAAGCACCAAGAGCATGGTATGCAAAGATCAATTCTTACTTGCAGTCTCTTGGTTCCATCTTTGTAGTTCAGACTCTACTTTGTATTCATTAAGAATACGAGACCAGATTATTGTGATCATCATCTATGTTGATGATTTGATCATTATCTCTAACTATGAGGAGCTTATTTCACAGATCAGAGATCACTTGAAATCTGAGTTCGAGATGATGGACTTAGGAGAACTCAAGTACTTCCTTGCTGTGGAGTTCATTCGAGATGGGAAGAATGTTTGACTTGTACAGCGACAATATGCTCTCAGTATGCTTGAGAGATTTGGTATGTTTGACTACAAACCATTGCTACGCCATTAGAGCAAGGGGTAAAGCTAGGAGCAGAGGACGGTGAGTTACTTGATGATCCACGCATGTATAGACAGATGGTTGGGAGTCTTATCTACCTGACTATCACTAGACAGACTTGAGCTATGTTGTCGATCTGATAAGTCAGTTTATGCAATCACCACGGAGATCACATTTGGAGGCTGTCAAGCGGATCCTTCGCTACGTGAAGTTCTCGATGCAGTACGGACTTCACTATCGGTACGGTGGACCATTGTTGTTACATAACTACATTGATGCTGAGTGGATAAGAAGTGCCGGTATGAGATCCACGTCATGCTTTTGGAGTTGGAAGCGCTGCTATAAGTTAGACTTCTAAGAAGCAACCTACGGTTGCTCTGTCATCCGCAGAAGCAGAGTATCGAGGAACAACAAACGCAACACAGAATTAATTTGGCTTCGATGTCTGCTATCTGATATTGGTGTGAAGTGTACAGATCTTATTGTTGTATACTGACAACATTAGCATCATGAAGTTAGCTAGTAATCTTGTTTTCCATGCTAGGACGAAGCACGTTGAGGTGCACTATCATTTCATTAGAGAGAAGGTCCTTGCAGGAGAGAATGATCTCAGTTATGTGAGCATAGGAGATCAGGTTGCCGATATCTTCACTAAGGCATTGCCTAGAGATAAGTTTGATGCTTTCAGACATTGTCTAGGAGTACATGATGTAGAGTCGAGCTTGAAGGGGAGTGTCGATATAGTCCCAAGCTCTAGTAGACCGATGGCTAATGTTAGCCGGAGTGGTTAGGGTAGTTAAGTACAATTAGTTAGAGGACTAACCCACCATTAGGATTTCTCTTGTACTCACCTCCACTATATATACATGGAGAGGCGAAGCCTCTCTCATCTCATTCTTATGTTACTTCTTTGTCTACTGGCTCTCTCTTCTTGGAGTGTCTTCTTAGAAATATCGATATTTCTACAGATATGTTATGATGGGGCATTCACATAAGAACATGGTTGCGCTATACTATGAAATAGTGATGACATGGCGAGATGATAAGTATTCACATGTGTGACATGACACTAAATGACAAAATAGTGATGACATGGCAAGATGATAGAACATTGATACTTTATTATTTATTTATTATAATATCATATATTTTACATAATCATTTACAAGAACGTCATCAAAAATTATACTAGACACATTCACAGTTTGATTACTCATTAAAATATTTCATCACAGTTCTTTCTATCATTTAAACTCATATCATAAAATTATTATGATAATATTTATGTATAAATAAATAAAAGCACTATGTTTCATCGACATCGGAAATAAAAAATTTTTATGGTATAATGGTTATCCAAAAAGTTGGTATAAACAATGCAGTATATATCATGTATACAGTCATTTAAACAACTCATTTTACTAGTGTAAATAAGACAATATAATCTCTAATAAAATATTTCAGTAATAACAAACGAGAGATAGAAGAAAAATTACTTTGAGACGGTAGAGGATTTGTCGTGCGCATACATATTGTTACATAACATACATCGCTGTCAGAAATACACCACATACAGATAACATATGAATGAAGTCATACACATATACAACTGTACCACAACAATCTCAACAAAGAAATTATCATCTCCACAATGCCAACAACGATTACTCGCAAAAGGTCAAGCTAGACCCACTAGACCGGATTATTCTCCGTGTGGGCATTGTCCTCTAACAACTCGTTCGGCCAAGTGATGACTGAACTGAACCCTGCAACGGATGTCATCGTTCCTGATGTAGGCTCTGTTGTCCCAACTCTAGCACTGAACCGCAGTGATAAGCGGCTCATTCGTCTCTCGCCGGACTGCCAACCTGGTCTATAAGATGTTGTCTCCGTCCAATAGTCGATCACGAACCCCATAGGATATAACACAGCACCTCCAACCAACACATCATAAGACTCCACGGCCGTAACAATGACCTTGGTCTTCACTAGGAGCCATCTGTGGGATGATCTGATCAAACTCTCACTGTCAGCATCTCACGTGTCATGTGTAGAGCTGTATCCCCTGATCCCTTTAGAAATATCTGCAGCTTGCATGGACATCTCTCCACCTTGGACTTCCTCAGACCCAAACCAATGCACGTCATATTTTTCAACATCAACAACTAGGCTCCAGAGTCTAACAAGACTTTCTGCGGTCGATACACCTTCTTTGAAGGTGTCACCAAATAGAAGATCCCACTTCTGTTGTCTAACAACACCACACATGGTGCCAAACCAGCACGGTCAATCGCCGGCCTAGCTAGTAACTCATCTAACTTGGCAACCGCCGCTTGCCAAATACCGTAGCCATCTTGATCCTCGACTTCATGGACACATCTATTGTCTCTCGCTGAACCACCTCAGCACTAGAGATAATTACATCCTCTCTCGTACTAAGCGTGTCGTCAATTGAAACACTGAAGCCAAGCTTACTCTCAAGTCCTCATATCTGTGGCTGAAAATAGTGAGGCTCTCAGAATTGCTATAGCTGCCCCAACATTGAGTTTGACATCACATCCACAGACGTAGATGTTTGACTCGTGGATGCCGATGTCTCTAACTCCACTACATCATCAGTAGGTCATTTAAGAACCATAAACGTGGTCCTCAACGCCTCCGATCTTGACAACTGAGGAAGTCTGATCTATCTATCAGCCTTCCCGCGTTGTGGATCCAACTCCACCGATGCACCTCGTGACTCAAAAACACGTACTGCACCGCAAGTCATTACCGCATATGTCTCAATCTATATCACATTAGCCATAAAGTCGAAGTCAACTCCTTCTCCTCCATAAGACATGGAAGCCTATGTTCCTGAACTAGATTTCCATTGAGCCATAATCATACTAGCTATCCTCTGCTCCAACTGCTTAATCCGAGCAGCCATACGCACATCTGACGGTGGATCGACTGATCCTCTCTCGGGTGCTAGACCTCTACCTCCAGCTCGACCACCACGGCCTCCTTGAGCTCCTCCACCTTGTCCACGATCAGCTTTTTCTTACCGTAGCTCGAGATGGAGATCAAAACAACGGTCGCTATTGTGACATGGTCACTCGTAATACTCACAGTATTGCCTAGGTGCCGCTTGAGATGTCCTAGACGTCTTGTAACCACCTCTCCTATGTGGGCAGTCTTTCTGCTGATGAGGATTATCACACGTTCAGCAAGGACCCGCTTGCTGCTGACTAGAGAAGGACGGCTTGGGTTTCTGTCCACTATGTCCTCCAACGTCTCCTTGGGATTATGATTGTTCTACACGATCCCTACCACCACCACCACCATGTTGTGGCGTAGCTTGGATCCTCGAGAAGAGGTGGTCGTCCCATGTGGTACCTCCCTGCTGAACCTAGTAGTCACCACCTCTCCTCCACCATGTTGAGCTCAATCCGCTCAGCCAAACCAAAGACAACTGTCAACGTTGGAGCGGTGTCTCTAAGAAGAGTCACATCTCTAACTCTCTTACGCAGCTCTCGATCTAGTATCTCATATCAGAACTAGACTACTTGTGCTTCCATCATCCCTTGGGTATAGCTGATCAACCACCTCATGCGAGTAAACACCTCACGTAGGTTCTCTCCAATCTTCCGTTGGAACTCATGCAGACTCCTCAACTTGTCGGTCCGCACACCTTGATAGTTCTTCTTCAAACATTGGAAGAACTGAACCACATGGTTAAACCCTGGTGGTATCTCACTCATAATACTGTCTGCTCCACTACTAGTGAACGCACCGCTGGTAGTAGGTACTCCGTCACTCATGGATGTACCACTGATACTGACATCCGAATTCGCAAGTGATACGCCTCCCAAAACTGTGCTAGTAGTGATAGAAATGTAGTTGGGAGATCAATGTTGTCTTCACAACTCAATCTTCACGCTGTAATCTCGTCTGAACTCATGGTAATCGTCCATCGGTGGTCCCTCTAAGTGTTGGAACAAACTCTTCCACGTCATGAAAGATGTAAACAGTTGTGGGTTCCGTATCTGCTGCAAATCACACCAACTGTCGAACTCCTGGATGAAGTCATCCAACTCAATGGTACCCACCGTATCTGAGTATTGTCGAGGCCCCTTCGTGACTCCATAGATCTCGTCCATGTCTCACAATAATAGTGTAGGACCACTATGTATACCTCCAACCACGTCCCTGTCTGAATCTATGTCTTCCGCTGATGAGATCAGTGCTATTGGTTGGTACCTCACACAAATCCATATGAATCCACTGCTTCGTGCAGTTGAATCTCCATCAGAACCCCGTGGACCTCCGTGGTGACAACTCCCGTGTCAACCGCGAACACTAAACTCTTATCAGAGTGTCGAAACCTCGTCCTTACACGTGACTCCAACCTGCCTAATTCCGCTCCTACTGAGCTCACCTATCCCTTATTAGGACAGTCAAGGTAAGAGCAACCTGTACCTTCCATCATCACAGTAGTCTCTCACGGTCTGTTGGTTTGCAAGTCCAACCTCACCGTGAGAGAAACAAAGATAGTCTGATTAATCCGCAACTCCAATCTCACTATCGACAACACACTAGAGCGAACTCATTTCAGAAATCAAACGTCAACATAAGCAAACGCGACGCACAAATATCAAGCTGAATATGGAGGGGTTCCAACCACAAGAAGTCCAAATGATAACCCTCCACACTCAAACATGCACAAAAGATAAACCCAACCTCACCTGGACTGACGTCTTCTCTCGGTGATCACATACACAATATATGACCATCAACAGTCATAATCTGTACCTAAGATCACTAACTAGATGTCAATACCTCTAGTAGCTCCAAAAATATATATGTGGCAGCTCTACTAGCTCAACCCAGACAACTGTCACCAACTGTCTCCATACGCGCCTCTACAGTATAAGCAAACATTATTACAACGACAACTTCCCTCTAGTACTATGAGGTCACTCTATCACTCCTCTAAGAACGTGCGAAAAGATCTCTTACTATCTTAAACAAGTCCATAAATACTTGCACGTATCTCTAGAAGACACCAAGAGCTATTGGTCTAGTGGTAAAATCAAAGCTAAGAGCTAGTAGTTAAGCACAGTCTTCAGGAATAGTGTTGGGATTGGTGACATGGTTTTACTCACTCCCACACCACTAAAATTAGGCTTAGTTCATGCACGCCAGCAAGCTGGCTTGCTGACTCGAGCTCGTGCTCGAGCTCCACCTCCGTCTCCACACTCTCGCACTCTTGCACTCCGCACTCACGCACTTATGCTCCTCGAAGCCTCTACACGCGCTCCACATCGCAACACTCCCGTTCACTCTCCGCTCTGCTACGCTTGAGTAAGAGAGGAACTAGTACTCGCATGGATACCCTGGATTTATGCCTCGAATTGCACCAAAAGAGACTCGACTACACCAAAATTTGACATAAATCAGACGCGGGCAACCAAAATCTAACGTAAATGAGCAAGAACACCCAAAGTCAATTCAAAAACACCACAACAGGTTTGTGAATGCAAAGTTTACACTTTGCAACCAACCGCCACACACGCTCGAGTTTCTACTTGAAATTGCAAAAATCTGACGTAAATAGCCTTTTTGCACTTTCGACATACACGGCAGCGAACTTCAACATGCCATAACTTCGTCGATACTCGGCCACGAAACTTGGTGCACTGAAATCGTCTCTCCAACATGTTTCCAATCTACCCTAATCCACTCCGGCCTGACATTGATAAATACTTCGTCTGTCACGTCCTGCGATATGAACATTGTCACTTGAAGAACATTTCACAAAATTTCTGCAGCACTTTCGCATGACAGAAAATCCACAATCAACTCCATAACTGCAATCGATCAGCGAGCAGCAAGATACCATACGCTCACACACATCTCGATCGAAGATACCAACAATCAAGCATTAACAACGACGCCTGAAGATACCAGCGGATGAATTCAGATCAGCGAGTTCTTACTGAACTCCGCTTCGACCTGCATTCAGTTCTTCGAGTAATCTCAACAGAGAAATTATCATCTCCATAATGTCAACACGACAACAACGATTACTCGCAAAACGGTCAAGTCAAACTCACTATGTGCTCGTAGAGAATCCGGGTTACACTCAACAAGACTATTTGTCATAGCCAAGAGCTTGAAGGCTCAACTCGAAGAACTAAAGCCTCCAAGCCCTATCTACGAAGTATACCCCTAGTGGGCTAGTCCAAGAACTCACCCTAACGGCACTAACGGCTCTACCGAGATTAATTACTACGCACTCGGTCAATCTAGCCGAGGTGTTAAACTGACGTGACAGATTATAGAGAAGCTCTTACTGAAACAAAGGTTTTGAAAATTTAAACTTCAGGCGGATAAAAAATAGTTGTTTAACTTGAGCAAGGAAGTTAAAAAGACAACTGCATACTGCAAAGCAATTAGCAGAGAAAATCCAACTTAGCCTTTAGGACAATACCATCATCAGCGTAAGAGGTGAAGACAAGGAACAACATTAGTAATCAACAACTGATATGTTGATATTAGTAGATTTTTTTATATTAATAATTTACAGTATATTTTATTTAAAAATAATAATCTGGTGAGTAGCACATTAACTTGAGGTAACTACTCTATTCTTATGAACGGCATTTCTTGAATCTGGTTGGAAAAAATTGGATAGAATTAATTCACTCGTTGTGCAATCCCTGACAATGACCGATAATTTACACTTATTTCTTCTCAACTGAACTTTGTAAATTTCACTATGCGAACCGGTTTGAGTGGCCCTAGTAACAACATATATAGCTGGAACTTGTACAACTTGGATCTTGTGTTTCCCTGTCTGATATGTTCTATCCGAGCGTTTGAACCGTCCAGTATAATCTTCCGGCCGGGGGTGAACCTCGGGCCGCTAAAGTAGCTGGGGTTTTGCTTGTGGGGTTTCTGTGGTCGGGTGGTGAACTTCCACCATTCTTCATGGAGGACTCGGGCACCCACTACCGGAGTACTGTATGGATGGTGTAATCCGTGTAAAAGAACAAAGCTACATAGCGGAAATATATACGTAAAATAAATAGAAAACAGAAGAATACTACAATATAATTGTCCAGCAGATTTTACTCGTACGGAGTCTTTTGTTTTCGCTCTAATTCCACCTGTCCGCTAGATTCGAACCAAACTGCGAGCTAGTATGTTCCGGATTTAGAGATGAAAGATTTTCCCGAGAAAGTCTCTCATCTCTAAAGTAGACAAGATACAGATCTTGGATTCGAATATAGCTGTAAGAGAGTATAACATTCCGTGGAACGATTCACGCATTTTCGTCTATGATTTTCGTCTATGAATATACATGAACAGTTACCATATCGACAAAAGTCATCAGCGAATGTGACTCACATATGCTCTTGTTTTGCAGGTACTCGGAGATGGAATCAAAGTTGAGAAGTGATTCTCGGTTTTCAAGGCTTTATGAAAGCTAGAAAACATCACGGCCCTGCTTGTCCACTTTATCTTTCAATGTTTGTTCCCTTGTTGTGGCCGCGTTCTAAATAGAAAAATGTTGTGAACCGGTACCGATAGTGTCCTACATATGAGAGGGCTTAAAATGTGGAAACGTTTAGAATGATGTGTATATGATATGTACATGATTCTACGGAGACCGAACTTCCTAGTGTGATCATTTGTGGGGTAGGCCACGAGTCCGAATGCCTCGATACGCGAAAAAAATTCGGGAATGATCAGTCATCGGTATGCATGGAACTCTTTAAGTTTCGTTAAACTTACCTTATTCATCGACCTTCTTAATCAACAACATGAATTTCCTTTATTTTTCCTCATATATAACTTTGTAACTCTCACTATGGTTATGATTATGTGCTACTTTGTACTTAAGCGTGCTAGATTATGTGCTACTCTGTACTAAGCGTGTGGTTGTAAGGTATTCTAAAAGTTAACATTTTCACACTAATCTTTTTCAGAACTTGTTTCACAACTTATATGTTAGTTCAAAGCTATCATCAATCCAGAAGGATCTTGAACTAACAATCTTGATAGGTAGAATAGTAGTATCCTCACATATTAGATAGCAAAGAAAGGAAGCGAAGTATATATGCCAGCAGTAGCACAATAAGTTAACTATGACATAAATGACTATAACAGTTTTGTTCAAGGACGAGCATGAGCAATATAGATACACAATTGATTTGAATATTGTAGAGATGTGAGACCATTGGAGTTGTATCGATATCGAACTTTGGAAGTCAAGAACACAATTGTTTTTAATGGTTTCATCCATGAATCTCATAAGGTTCTTGTTTTACAAAAACCTTATGAGATTGATCTGATCAGTCGGGATAGGCTTGAGTTTCTTTGCTTAGGTGATTTTACAGTTTTAGTATTTTGTAATAGTTTTGTGTAAAACCTCAATTGTTGTAACAGATCTGCTATTGAGAAGAGATCATTCTGAATCTGTGTGCTCGGATCTGATGGATCATAATGCAGCTTTAAACATACGTTAATGGTGCTACATAAATACTTACATAATACATACATTTAGTTGGTAAGTGATTGATAACTGAGAAAGTGACATTGGAAGAAATACCTACAGCTAAGGTCAGTGAGAAGTCAAGATCAGTTTCTGACGATGAATCTTACTGGTCTAGCGAGTGAACAAAACACAATAACTTCGTTATGCATAGTCGAAGTTATAATGCAACGAAAAGCACAAAATGATCTCCTAAAGTAATCATCTCACAAAAAACCAAAATTAGGGTGTGGTATCTTTCGACAATAAAGAAATGACATTGTTACAGAAATATGATACTGCATCTCCATGGAGGGATACGATTTTATAATATTATGAAAGATTGTGGTCAATGGACCAAATCCTTCCAGAAATCACAATACTCTAGGGAGCGTGAGGAAAACTTAGAGGATTGGATGGAGCTTTGTGGATAACTAAAGATGCTAAAGTGGCTTCATACACGACCATAAGAAGTATGCAAAATGAGATTGATTGATCTCCACTCCAAGGAGCGATAGCCCTTTTATACAATTCACTGGAGAGAGGATAATAAATGGAGTACAAAGATCTGGTTTTTGAATGATACCATGCCAAGAGATGCTTAAACCTAAAAATAATAATTTTAAGATACAAGGTCAAGAAGGCCATAACTTATTCTAATTCTTGACAGATAACGAGTCATCCAGAGAAATCCTAACTTTACCTCCTACGGGTGTAAAAAGATAGTGGAGTATGAGAACTGAAAGCACTTTGTCATTCGTCACACAGAGCACAGATGATATTCGTCAGCATCTTCAGCACTGGTAGAATAACGTGGTAAAGTAGCCACGATTGTAAACCTGACGAATGGACCGACGTTCAGGAGGCAATCAAGAGGCATGACAGTGTGAGTCCAAAGAACTATGGTTGTGATAAAATTATAATGTTGGTCGTGACACCTATATCGTCGAAGTTGCATATGGAGGTACTTGATTGTCATTATAGTCATGACAACAAGACGTTACGTGATCGTATGCACCACCCATTTGACAACGAGGAGTCGAAAGGAATAAAGCTTTGGTTGTAGCGATGGGATATGTGGGAAGACTTTGAAGCAATTGCTGTAGACATATTCAGAGTATTGACGGAGATTTGGATCGGTGACAAGGATCAGAGTATGCGAAAGCCTTCTAGAGAAGTTTAACAACTTATTCCTGGTTAAGCGAGACGTTAATTGGGTTTGTTTGTGTTACGATTCACCAAAAGAGAAAATTCCATCGATGTATATTCTTGGTGCTCGAGCAAAACAATGCATATTTTGTTTTTTCTCGTCATATATGAAATGAAAAAATTCCCCGCTGAAATCATTACCACCTTGTATGATTTTATGGATTGATCGAGAGATACAATACAACATGTGCAATATAGATGATAAGATATTTCAAATTTTGGGAGGAGAAGAATTGTCCTTGGTATTGCGACTTCCCGTTCTCAAAGGGAGAGGGTCCAAAAGTCACCTCTTTGGCATCAAAAGAAGAATATGCGTAGTACGAGGCTTTGCGTGTATTAAAGTACCAAATTCTTACAGAAGAATACCCAAGCGATTGGTTTGATACTATGATCTACAACCCCAACATCATTATTCAAATTCAGCTTGAAGAGGCAGTAGATCGTGTCATGATAGTAGGAATAGACATGACGACTTTGGACAGAACAAGAGTGCGGAGGAAAGCACATGATGTCACTCATAGTTGAACGGCTGGAGGGAAGTTCAGGAAATCAAGCATAGATTATTCAGATCTGGTCGAGGATGATAGAACAGTGAAAACGTTGACAGTGCAACCGGATGAATCAATCATACGTATCTGCAGACGCGCTTAAAATAATATAGATATCAAATTTTATTACTATTTAATCTCTATTTTGGCATGTTTTGTTGACCAGCGACCGTTTGTGTAGAGTAGTCCATGAAGTCCGTTAACTTTAAGATTGTTTTGTTTATTAAGAGAGAATTCAAAGCCGGCGAGATCGACTAGAAAGGTTGTAACTCTATAGGATGATGATCAAGTGAATCACCACCACTTACAGGGAGAGAGAGAAGAAAAAGAACCACAACTCCTTATGACATACATAGTCCACGTGTATCAATCACCACTCAGACTGACATAACTGGTGGTATACAACGAGCACAATATCAGCAGTGGGTATGCATGGTCCCGTATGGCATACGTCAGCATATTTTATGCTGACGTCCTTCATGTCAAAGACTGCGAAAGAGGGAAAGCATTCACGAGTTTGGATAAACCAGCTACATTTCTAGCGCTGCTAGTCCTCACGAGCCTTTGCAAAACACTGAAAATGAAGTCGTTTCGGCCACAAGGATAAGAAATTTTGGTCATGCGAGATTGTTTATTGCAGATCTTATGCTCATAGACCTTGCGAAGAATGAGCGTGTTAGTGCCAAATTGGAATAGATGGAGGTCATCTGAGTTGATGCCGTGTATAATTTTTAATATTGTGAAGATAGTTCTTTGCATATATTGGATGTTTGTGTATTGTACATAGTGCGGAGTTACAACATAGTGACGAGATCTGAGATGCAATGATAGCTTGCAGTTTCACATGTTGTCGTCAATATTTCGTGCGATCCACACTATTTTACTTCAAGAAAAACACAAGAGAACGAATAATTACTTATCGATACTCCAATTCGTTCTAGATTGTAAGAGTCGAGATCAAGTTCTTTTCCTCATTTGTTGCTATTAATATGTACCAAATTTCACTCATGTCGTTCACATGATGTGCAAGACAATAATTGCTCTCAGTCTTCCAAGTGACAGCTCCAAAAAAATTCATTGATACATACAACATCCTCATAATACCAAGGGCGGGGGAAGGGGCATTCCTGTTATTTGTACTAGGGGGTGATAGACTCCCACCAGAGCTACTATGTCTATTATCAACAGGGGTCACATGACATAATACCTCTCAGGAAGCCTCCATACTAAAGGAGGCGCCGCCATTAGAGCTAGACGCCATTAGGTGCCCGGACCATCTAGTCTCTCCACGAAATGGCAAATAAATGGGTGGTTTTCATGTGCGAGTTAAATGACTATGCTCTCGAACCCTACGTCTCTCCATCCGACTGCGACCGCGTCCGAGAGTCCGACTGTGATGGATGTGATGGGTTAACTTATTAGGGAGTCCGTCCGTTTCTGTCCGTTTAATTAGTGTCCGTTTATGTAGGTTTATGTTCGGTGCTGTGGCGCGCTCGTTCTCGTTGTCGACGCGCTCGTATTAGCACACCATTAGCGATTCTCCCGCACTCGTTCTCGTTACCCGCAGTCGTTCTCGCTCTCGTTGCCCGCGTGCTCGTTTAAGGTTACCTCGAGGAATTTCTGATTGCTGATTGCCGAGGATTAGCTTATCATTACCATGAGACTCTGATCCCGTGCTCGTTCTCGTTGCCCGCACGCTCGTTTAAGATTACCTCGAGGAATTTCTGATTGCCGATTGCCGAGGAATTAGCTTACCATTACCATGAGACTTTGATCCCGTGCTCGTTCTCGTTCCCGCCCTCGAGGAATTTCTGATTGTCGTTTGAGGAATTTAGGGTTCTTTCTGTTCCGTTGCTGAGAGCTCGTTGCCGATCGCTGATTGCCGGTCGTTGCCGAGAGGTCGTTGCAGCTGTCTATTCTGAACAGCTGGTTGCCGATTGCCGATTGTCGAGTTGCACGATAGCAGATTGCCGATTGTCGATTGTCGTTCGAGGAATTTAGGGTTCTTTCTGTTCTTCTGTAGCCTGAAGGAGCTTCTTACTTCCTCGTAGCCTCGAGGACGAGTGTCGAGCTTTCAGTGTCGAGCTTTCGACTGTTGTGATAAGTGCATTAGTTAGGGATATGCTTCGAGGAGTTGCCACGTTAATCGATGAGCTTTAAGGATTGCGAGTTCATTGCCGCGCTCGTTGCCGCGCTTAGCATTAGTGCATTAGGGTGCGGCTGCTCGTTGTTTGTGCAGGTCCATTACGAGAGGAGAGCGGCACTGCATTACGATCGACAGTAATACGAGAGGGGAGCGGCACTGCATTACGATCGGCAATGCATTACGAGAGGGGAGCGACACTACATTACGATCAACGACACGAGAGGAGAGCGACATAGGGTATTTGGTATCATTGTATTGGTATGTGTAAGTGATTGTGTATGTTAAGTCCATTGAATCTGTATGTTAAGTCCATTCTGGAGCTTGTTCACACTGATGTATGGACTGCTTCTCAGCCAAGTATGACCGGTTTCCAGTACTTCGTGTCGTTCATTGATGATCATTCGCGTTATACTTGGATCTATTTGTTGAGAAACAAGTCCTCTGCCGAAGTACTGTCAGCATTCCAGACTTTCCGCAAGTTGGTGGAGAAATAGTCTGGAGCATCTATCCTCTGTTTGAGATCTGATGGAGGAGGCGAGTTTCTTTCTGGAGAGTTCGATGCATATCTGCGTGAGCATGGTATCCGACGCCAGAAGACCTGCAGTTACAGTCCGCAGCAGAACGGGGTTGCGGAACGCAAGAATCGACACATAGCAGAAGCTGCTCGTGCGATGTTGAACGAGAAGACCATGCCTAGACCTTACTAGGCAGAAGCTGTTTCATGTGCGGTGTATCTGATGAACCGGACGCCTACAGCGGCAGTCCACAGCAAGACACCGATGGAGGTCTTCACAGGCAGTAAGCCTGATTACTCTTTCCTTAAAGTTTTCGGATGTATCTGTTATGTGCACATACCTGATGAAAGACGTAAGAAACTAGATCCGGAAGCAGATAGATGTATCTTCCTTGGTTATGCTTCTGATACGAAAGGATATAGCTGCTACAATCCTTCGTCCAAGCAGTTCTATATCAGTAGAGATGTCGTGTTTGATGAGCTACAGTCTTGGTTTGCACCTGCACCTGTGATAGCCATCCCTGTACCTACTGTAGAACCAAGGAGTCAGTCCACTGTAGTACCTCAGAGTAGTACGTTGAGTGGAGGATCTGGAGAAGTCACTGATTCCAGATCAGAATCTGTTGCACATAGAGCTGTTGTTAACGCTGGAGTCCACGTAACACAGCCTAGTGGAACTAGTGTAGTTTCTACACAGGATGAGCGCGTGCTATTGCAGCGTATGTTTGACTCATCTTGATATGTGGATCTTCCACATCCCCTGGATACTTTGTCTCAGACCTTGGCATCTACGTCAGATCAGTTGCAAGGGGAGGTGACTAGTGCATCGATTACCTCTCGTAGATCTGAGCGGCCAAAACATCCAGTGAGTAGGTATATGCATGAAGGTTTTCTTGCTGCGCACCATGCATATATGGCCAATGTTCTTCAGGAACAGGAACCGAGTTCGCTTGAGAAGGCGATGCACAAGGCCCAATGGGTAAGTGCTATGGAAGCTGAACTTGCTGCGCTTCATCACCAACAGACTTGGGAGTTGGTAGACTTACCTCAGGGTAAGAAAGCGATTGGTTGCAGGTGGGTCTTCAAGGTCAAGCGCAACTCGGATGGTACCGTGTGTCGGTACAAGGCCAGATTGGTAGCTAAGGGCTACGCACAACAACATGGAGTGGATTTTGAGGAGACCTTTGCTCCTGTTGCGAAGATGGTGACTATTCGAACAGCAGTTGCAGTTGCAACTCAGAAAGGTTGGAAGATGCACCAAATGGACTTCAAGAACGCCTTCCTCAATGGCGATCTTGAGGAGGAGGTCTACATGCAGCAACCTCCTGGTTATGAGGATCTTAAGTTCCCTTCCCGTGTATGTAAGTTACGGAAGGCTCTCTATGGTCTGAAACAGGCACCAAGAGCATGGTATGCAAAGATCAATTCTTACTTGCAGTCTCTTGGTTTCCACCTGTGTAGTTCAGACTCTACCTTGTATTCATTGAGAATACGAGACCGGATTGTTGTGATCACCATCTATGTTGATGACTTGATCATTACCGGTAACTTTGAGGAACTTATTTCCCAGATCAAGGATCACTTGAAATCCGAGTTCGAGATGATGGACTTAAGAGAACTCAAGTACTTCCTTGCTGTGGAGTTCATTAGAGATGGGAAGGATGTTTGGCTTGTACAGCGACAGTATGCTCTCAGTATGCTTGAGAGATTTGGTATGCTTGATTGCAAACCCATTGCTACACCATTAGAGCAAGGGGTAAAGCTAGGAGCAGAGGATTGTGAGTTGCTGGATGATCCACGCATGTATAGACAGATGGTTGGGAGTCTTATCTACTTGACCATCACCAGACCAGACTTGAGCTATGCTGTCGGTCTGATTAGTCAATTCATGCAGTCACCACGGAGACCACATTTTGAGGCTGTCAAGCGGATCCTCCGCTACGTGAAGTTCTCGATGCAGTACGGACTTCACTATCGATACGGCGGACCATTGTTGTTACATGGCTACACAGATGCTGATTGGGCAGGAAGTGCCGACAAGAGATCCACGTCAGGTTACGCTTTTGGACTTGGAAGCGCTGCTATAAGCTGGGCTTCTAAGAAGCAACCCACAGTTGCTTTGTCATCCACGGAAGCAGAGTATCGAGGAGCAACGAACGCAACATGCGAATCGATTTGGCTTCGATGTCTGCTATCTGATATTGGTGTGGAGTGTACAGATCCTGTTGTTGTATATACAGACAACATTAGCAGCATGAAGTTAGCTAGTAATCATGTTTTTGCTAGGACGAAGCACATTGAGATGCACTATCTTTTTATTAGAGAGAAGGTCCTTGCAGGAGAGATTGAGCTCAGTTATGTGAGCACAGGAGATCAGGTTGTCGATATCTTCACTAAGGCGTTGCCTAGAGATAAGTTTGATGCTTTCAGACATTGTCTAGGAGTACAGGATGTAGAGATGAGCTTGAAGGGGAGTGTTGATATAGTCCCAAGCTCTAGTAGATCGACGGCTACCATTAGCCGGAGTGGTTAGGGTTGTTAGAGTTAGTTAGAGGGCTAACCCACCATTAGGGTTTTCCTTGTACTCACCTCCACTATATATACAGAGAGAGGCAAAGCCTCTCTCATCTCATTCCTATTTTACTTCCTTGTCTACTCGCTCTCTCTCTCTTCTTGGAGTGTCCTCGAAGTATCGATCTTTCTACAAGTTCCACCTGATTGAGTCGATAAGGGGCTTTGGAAGGTGGTTCTGATCTTGGCAAGACCTCAATCTTGTGATCCACCACCCGCCTTGGAGGTAACTCAGCAGGTAACTCATCCGTCAAGACATCCTCAAACTCCTTAATCACTTCGCGAAGCACCTCCGGAAGTTTAGTCGCATCTCCTGATGTCTCCTCTTGTCGATCACCCGCCATCAAATCTGCAACCCGCATCAAACACATGACCCCGTCGTTGAAGTCCATCTGTTTGCCTTTGATCAAATTCACCGCAAAGTCATCAATTTTCCGCGCCTTCCGGATCAGCCTCACTCCCAGCTTCCGCCCTTTAACTCTAACGTTTAACCTTAAAGGTTTCCGTCTAAGTTCCACTTCAAACCTGTCCAAGAAAGTGTTCTCCAAAACCGCATGGATATCATCCATCTCGCACACCGTGAAGTTCTCTGTGAACTCCAACTTCCCACACGCAAATCGTACGTCCAAGGTCACTTCAGAAGTTTGGTACGTCTTGCCCTTGGCAAAGCGCACTTGAATAGGCTTGTCTGCCTTGGAGGTAGACAAGCTCAACTTCTTCACCAACTTCGGACTTATGAAGGAGTGAGTCGCTCCTGTGTCCACAAGAAAAGTAACATCACGGTTAGCAACGTTGGCTTGTAGAAACATCAATCCCGGCGTCTTCTTCGTGGTTCTCAAGGTCACAGTCATCTGGCCCTCCAACAAGTCCTTTGCAACAAATGCATTCATGCTACAGTTACTAACCTTAGGTTTCGTGCACCCCTTAGCAATGTGACCCACCTCGCCACAGTTGTAGCAAGTAAACTTAGCGCCATTGCCCTTCTGAGATGTCTGCCCCTTAGGTTTTACTCCTATTTGCTGCCGCTTTGCTGCCGGGGCTGAAGTATCCTTCCGGTCCTTCTCACCCCCATCCCATTGTCGTTTGAAGCCCTTGTTCTTCTTTTGGAACTTGTCCGTGCTGCGTGGTTCAAAGGGTTTCTGCTGCTGGACTTCGTCGTCCCCAATTCGCTCCGCTAGCTTCAAAAGTTCGGCACTTGTCTCTGGTAGCTTTGGCATCCGAAAGAGAGCCTTCTCCAAGCTGGACTTGAGTCCCCCAATGAATATACATATCTTGGTCTCCTCAGTCCACTTGGAGAACGAATCCAGCTTGGCACTGAACTCGCGCACATAAGCGCTTAAGGTCCCCGTCTGCTTCAGTCTCACCAACTCAACACCGTCTTGAATCCTTTGATACTCCGGAGTGAATCGTCCTGCAAGCAACTCCTTGAACTCTTTCCAACTAAGCGCCGAGACGGTCAAGGCATGCTCATCCCTGTATGCAGTCCACCAGAGAAGCGCATGGTCTTTCAGGAACGTAACCGCCGCTCTCACCTTGTCAGACTCCTTAGCCTGTTGCGCCTCAAAGTATAGATCCAACTCAGTTAAGAAATCCTTAACCTTGCGAGCCCGTCTTATACCTGAAAACGGGGTCGGCAAATTCGTCTTACAAAGCTTCCTGGTAGACGAGGAACTTCCTTGGTCTGTCTCAAGTTCAGCGATATGTTTATCCCTGGAGGCCATGTCTTCCTGCATGGTCTTCATCATTTTGATGAGTTCCGCATACAAGGCTCCTTGATTGTTCGTGCTTGAATCGTTGGACACCGCTGGCAAGACTCCATCTTGCTGCACCGATACCGCAGCTGGTACGGGACTTCCTTGACGTTGGGGCGAAGGTTGTCGGTTGTCGTCCCCTAACTGTGCCCGGGCTAGCTCGAGTCGATCTGTTCCCGTTAGCCGCTCCTCGTTTCTTGGTCTTCCTCTTGGAACTCTGTCCGTCCTCGGCCATCGCTCCAAGTGTTCACCTAGAAACGTTGATCCGCTTCGTGTCTTGCGTCCCTCCTCAAGCGTTCAGTCTTCAGCCGCTACCTCAAGTTCTCGCTCACCGAAGCGTCGGCTCTGATACCACTTTTCGCGCACCTACCGCCTTGTTGCGCCAGCGGAAGCTCTAGCTCAGTAGGTCGCAAACTTTACACCGCTAACCTGCAAACACAATCACAAGTTAGCGTTCATGCACCACTTACCTTAGTTCTGGTTGGTCCGGACCGGAGCCGGACCGTCTCCTTAATCATCAAGCTCAGCAATCCTAAGTCCCGACTTAGATCCGCCTAAGTCGGTCCCAAAAATGAGCAAGTCACAATATGACTTGGGGCGGACTTCCCACAAAGTCCAAGGTCCTTAACGGTGCCTCTAGCACACCTAGCGGCCCAACCGCCCGTGATGTCCGTCTGGGTCTAGGCTCTCGAACGGTGGTCTAACCCGTCGACTCGTTCTCTAGTCTTGCCCCAGCCCTTACATCGTTCCTAAGTCTAGACGTCAAAGTCTAGATCGGAACGTGCCTTGGAACTGGCCCAGCCATCACCTCATGCCCCCAGAGTCCGTCCGCCGAACCCTGGGGTCGGGTGACTCGTCCTGGCCCACCCAGGCATCGAGCCCCTCTCATATATACTTCTGGGGATCAGCGGCCCCGCCCTCCTCTTTGGTCCCTGAAAATTATACCACAACCCGATTGTGGTTCGGCCATAACTTCCAGCTTGGAGGTCAGATCGAGGAGTGTTATATATCACTGGAAAGCTCTCGACGAGGCCTTTCCAATGATACCTCACTCGCCTCGAGATCTTACGTGGAGCTCCGTCCACGACCTAAAACGTCCCTGGAGCTCCAACACTTAGCAGTTTTTCCGAAACCTGTGGTCCAGACCCAAGGTCGAACCCTGTGGTTCGTCTGCGTCTCGGACCCACGTCTCGGTCCCACGTCTCGGACCCACGTCTCAAACCTATGTCTGAGACTCATGTTTCAGCCCGTTCCCAGACTCGCCCCCTTAGGTCAGCGTTCGTCTCGACCCTCTTGGGGTAGGCCCTTATGTCCTATCCCAAGGTTCCAACCTTGGTTCAGAGAACCACTTAGGGTTCATCTGATCCCGACTTCCCAGCCAAGCCGTTAAGTCCTTCTCGCAGCATTCACAACCTAGCGCAAGTCCGCTAGGGTTCTGTTGTTCGCATCTGCGCCCGATCTTGAGAATGAGGGGCGCGGCATATGTACAACGACTGATGTAAGGGGGCAGCTTAAGGAGCAAGCTTGCATCTGCGATCTGTCAGCAGACGGTTCGAGAGATTTGGAGATCCAATGCAAACACGCAAGGCGTCGTTGGTTTTAGATCTGTGCAAGGTACTCGTTGGTTAAGACGGTTCGTAAAGAGACAGATCGAAGAGTGTGTTCTAGAGAAATTGAGGCGTAGGGAAGAGATTTGGAGTGCATCAGTGATCTGTGAAAAAGAGTTGGACCGTTCGGACCGTTTCCAAACTTGATGTCCTTGGATCCATTGGGATCAGAATGCCAAGTTCTTCAAGAAATTGAAGACAATACGAAGTTTCATTGGACGGATTGAGAATTCTGAGTGAAATTGGCTCGCAAGGAAGCGCTTACATGAGTTTCTCATCGCTTGCGACCTGAGATTGGGTTTGTTCTTCACGATCGATGAACCAAGCTCTTCGTTCTTGGTGCCTACGGGATCAGGGAGTCTTCATCTACGCATAGGAGAATACTGTCAGTGGATTGGATTGTTGGTTTGGGTGTGGTGAGCAAGTTTGAGCCGTAGGGAGTCGATTTATGTCAAATTTTTGTGTCTCCACGAACAAATTTCTTGTATTGTTTTGCAAAGAGAATTCCAAACGGCTTGTTTGAAGTCTCTTTGGGTTCAAGGTAACTAGATCTACCTACCAGAGGAGACAGACATCAGATCAGTTGATCCGTTTGGACGGTGTGTGCAGTTTAAGCCGTAGGGAGGAGTTTTTGAAGGTTCGATCACATGCGACAAAAAGTAGACGATATCTCGGCAGTCGGGAGTCAGATTTAGGAGTTCTTGATGCCAATGGAGTCAAGAAGGAAGGCCTTATCGACATCTAGAGACCGTTTGGCGAAAAAAGGAAGTTCCCAGATAGGTCTTTTTCGGCTCCTTCACTGCAGTTTTTGTCCTTTGGAGTTCGTTAGAGATCTAGTTGGCTATGTACAACTTGTGGTAGCTAGCTTTAGCTAAAGGTTTGTACGTGGACGTTGTTTGGGCTTGGGTTTGAATTGTGTGATATTGGTGCAGCTCTTTTTGTTAGCAAAGGGATGTTTTTCTTGCTTTGAGCTACGCTTCGGTGGTTTTGGGTCTAGGTTGAGATTCAGGGACTCGTTTTAGGGGTTTTGAAGCAGATTACATACCACTCTGGTCTGTTTCTCAGTTTTGTGTTCTTAGGGAGAAAGAACCGGCAGTATATATACATTAGCAGTTGGTATATATTGCTCGTTCGTTTTCATACTTGTTTCTCTCTTTCTTGTCTCTGTTCAGCACACTACATCTCCACAACCAAGAACCTTGCATTTTTCTGGACATCCTTCATGCAAAATCTGACACGATACAGTAAAGAACTCTCACGTCTTCTGCGCATTCTGCCAACCTTTCCAATCTTCTAGCTCTCTAGAAAGATGTGGATTTGAGAAGCCAGAAAGATTGGGAGGTACAGGCTTGATTTCCAATTTCCTGCTTCTTAACAACAATCAACTCTCAAGTTCACTCTGGATTCACATCAAGCTTCTCACAACTCCAATTCTAATCCAATCCAACTACTTGATGCGAATTATAAACATTCAGTCTTCTGGAAATGTCCAGACATTCAGACACGTCTTCTGTCCACAGATTCTAGGACAGGAGCGTAGTAGGGTAGAGAAATTAATAGTCAGACCATCAAATTTTGGAATGGGAAGCAAGGAAGCTCAGGTTCGATGCGAGAAGAAGTGAGGAAGACGGTTGACAAAATTTGGACAGCGCTTTCGCGTTCAATCTTCTCAGAGAAATTCTAGGATAGAGAGATGATCAATGGGCTTCCTGCAAAACAATCGGGGAAGCGCGAGAGACATTGAAATAGAGGGCAGAAGCGATGAAGAAAGAGAGAAGATATGGGAAGAACCTCAATACTGCTTCCAGCTATGCTTCTGATTGTTCCTTCAGTCTTCTGTGCGCTTCAGAACTTTGATTTTGCCTGCAATGTCCTACCACGATCCTGCTTCTACCTCCAATCTTGAGATGCTGCTAACGTTGTTTCCACAATCGAGCTCGATCTGTTGCACTCCGAAGCTTCTCTCTCGATTTCCACCTCGACCCTCAATTTCTAATCTTCTAACCCTTGAGGATTCCTCACTCTTCCACCTCGAGTGCACTTCCTGACTGAAAGACGTCTTCTCCTACTCACTCACTTCAATTCGCTTATGCGCGCTTCCAATGTCCTCTCCAATTCCAAATGCGAAGTTGATTCCCAACTCGAGAAGCAGCAAGGAGAACTATAGTGCGAGCGTGCCTCCAGCTTCTGTGTCTCCTCTATGCGATTTAGGTAATGACTTCGACTATCCTAGACCTACCTACTACCATGATGACTGTACAGCAAGTACACCTACCCCATACCTAGTTGGTGCGTGGCTGGTACCTCCTTGGTGGTAGTCATTGTCTTCTTCTTCCGGCTTCCGGCTTGCTGAAGACGTCTTCTCGCTTCTGGCTTTCGGCTTCCTGAAGACGTCTTCTCGGAAGACGTCCATCTTCCGGCTTCAGAAGAAGTCAACTTCTTCTCACAAATTCACCTTAAGATAATCTTCCTGCTAAGCAGGGTGTAATATTAAGTAATAAGGTTACTTCAATTATAGACACGTCATAAACTTAAATTTTTTGAAAAAATCTCCAATCCTGCAAATTGTAGACACCACACTTACCAACTTTTGTGGCATCTCCATTTCAAGAAGCCCTAAAACAAAGACATGGAGCATCAAGCTTAAGTAGTCCATCTCTCTTGACTACAACATCCTAACGAATTGTTTATGAAATTGGAACAGTTACAGTTGACTAAGGAAGACATCTCTCCGCAACGTAGTCAATATTGCAGCCAGAAGAGATGTTACCTGCACTCATTGTAGAGATACAAGACACACCAACATGGATGTCCAAACCAAGCAACAGTCAACTATTGCGAACACTGCAGAAGGACGAGCCACAAACCAATCAACTGCAATCGAATTAGACTCTAAGCTCCTAAGAAAATCACGATACACTTGGTGCAGGAAGAGAAACAAGTACCACAATCTCAGTATAATGCACACCTGATGGACCGACCTCTAAGGCAACAAGGCCAGGGTTAAGATAGAGGTAGAGGACCATTGTGCTACCACCATTATCAAAGACCACATGTTGCTAATCAGTGTCATCTATCTAGACCTCCACGATGTTCAGACTGCTACCAAAAGCATACCCTGGTAGAGTTACCGAACTCAGAGTCTCGAACCTCCATACTTTTTGCTGCTTGTACGTTCAAGTCCTTTCAGGGATAGCACCCTCAGTTCCTCCAAAATATCTTCAGGGAGATATTTCTTGATAGAGGAAGTTTCCTCTTGACTTAATATGGTACATGCAACTTGGGTGCGGAAGAGCGAGGTAGGAGTCATTTCCTGAGATACCTGATCAAAAGATTTCCTCTTGTGAAGATGCATTTACAAAACTTCTCCGAGGGGTTATCTCTGCCTAACCCTAGAGTGTTAAGATGGTGAGCTCGTACTAGTCCCTGCAATTTCATATCGCATGGTGCTACTTCTGTAGCTTGATTGCTTGAACCTGAGGTGAAATGATCTCGTCCATGGGTCATGTAGAATGTTCTGTGAATGTCATGTAGCATGTCTCGTCCATGCTCTGTAGAATTGGATTTTTGTCAAGGGACGGACTCTGATCGAACCTTATGTCGTCCAGATCACTCTCGAAGAACTCTTCAAGTTCTGAAGCTATCATGTGGTAGGGTAACTCCGAGATAAATGATTCATACTGGATTTTATCCAGCGACTTAACTCTCTCAAGGGTCGAACTTTCCTGCCATCTGTCATTTTGAAGATGATCGTAGTACGGACGAGTTGCTTGAAACCTAGGACTCCATTACTTCCTTGGTCATCACATTGACTGAGGACCCTGAGTCTGTCCAATAGTCAAGAAGAAGATGACCCTCTATGATGACTAGGACTATCGGATAATGTAGTCTAGTGAAGAAGATGGTCGCTGGTTGACTTGATGTTGTAGTGGAGGTAGCATTTTTCACTACTTGCGCTGTCTTAGAAAGTGATGGTCTCTCTGGATGTAGTCCATCCTCTCTATTAAGAAGTCTTCGGATTTTATTACGGCAGGATGGGGATGCTTCCAATAGTTGTTTGAGTGAAATGTTAGCCTTGATAGCTAAAACATCTACCAAGATGTTGTAACCAAAGGTTCTACTTTGAGCTGGTTGTTTGATCAATGTGTCGAACATCGAGACTGTTGTCTTAAACATGTTGAGAGTAGGATTATCTACTCCTGTTTGTGTCGGGTCACTTCTTTCACCGCTGGATGTTGAAGATGATTCTATGTGGTCGACCCTCAGATTGGTGTTCTGACGTATTCCTTGACGTACTTCTTTGCTCAAGGTTGTGACGAGGACATCCGCTTCCTGACCCGCTGAAACATGGTGGACTTCTTTCTCCCTCTGTCCTTCTGTATTCCTTCTCTTTTCTTTCTTCAAGATCTATTCAGATTGTTGTTGTTGACTGTTCAGACTAGAGGACACTACATCCATCCTAAACTCTCAAGGAAATCATATCCTCCAATGAGATATGAGAATGTAAACACCAAACTTACATTCCCAAATCTCGTGTCAGACGGACAAGCTTAGGAGCTATCTCCCAAGCAAGACATATCAAAAATGGATTATGAAACTTCTTTCTGACCAAGCCATCGGAAGGAGCAGATCAGGCCCTCTTACATCTTCCATCCAGGATAAGTTCCAAGAGGTTGATATCTCCAAGAAAGGAGAGGACCTCATATACGTCAAGGTGTCGATGAAAGTCCACAAAGACAAATTATCATCGTTTCAATAGTCTATTTCAAGAGTTCAAGGATGTATTTATGTACAACTACTTTGAACTAGTGGGGGTAAACCTTGCATGTTGTCAACGTCGGATCCCATTCAGAGAGGGAGTGATTCTGGTATGACACAAGTCATACTGGCTCAATCTGAAATACTCAAGGATGGTGAAAAAGGAGTTACTGAAACTCTTGAGTTGTAAATTCATCTACCTTAGTGAGGAATCAGAATAGGCGTCTCTCATCCTGAAGATTCCGAAGAAGAATTCAAGAAAAAATCAATTTATGTGGATTTTTAGACCCTCAACAGAGAGATGATGCTAGACCCTTCTCAATTCCATTCACAAAATATGCTCCTAGATGATGTAAGGAGTCAGAGGTTCAGTTTCATGGATGAGTTTAGTGGGTACAACCAAATCGCCATCAATCGGAAGACTAGCACAAAACCACGTTTGTAACAGATTGGGATACGTTTGCCTACAAGATAATGCCATTTGGACTACAGAACACTCCCGCAACATTCCAGCGGTACATGATGAATTCCTTCTCTGATCTACATGGTAGAATGAAACTTTACCTAGATGACTTGTGTGTCCACAGTTAAGCGAGTAATCATGTAAGAGGCCTTCGGTCAATTCTACACAATTATCACAAGGTAAGAATCTCTCTAAACCCATAGAAGTGTTTCTTTGGTATAGCATGCGGTCTACTCATGAGTCATCTTGTGTGAGTAGGTAATCATGGTCGACCTTACGAAGGTGATGTCATTCGAGGCATTCCCATCCCATCAACAATCAGACAACTCATGAGATTCATGGAATGCATAGGCTACTATCGATGATACATCAAAGGCTATGCGGGACTAGCTGTCCCTCTCATAACACTATTGCACAACATGATCAAGTTTATATGGAGTGATTGCGACGAAGCATTCAACACCATGACACATACACTACAAGAAGCACCCATATTACGAGCCCCTTATTGAACCCTACAATTTCACGTGTTTGTCGACATCTCTCAAACCGCCATAAGGGCAGTACTCTCACAACTAGACATTTCAGGAATGATATTTGTTGTGCAGAAATTTTACCACTATCTTCTAGAGAACACATTTGTATTCCACATTGACCATCAAGTCCTGAAATATCTTGTCAATAAATCAATGAGGTAAGAGAGATTAACCATGTGGATCTCCTTCAAAAGAAGATACATGTCAACCCTAAACCCTTAAATCCAATTAGATGAGGATCTTGCTCCCACATGTATCAATACTAACCCTATGGATTTTCAACTTTTCTTGATACAAAGAGAGACCACCATGCAATCTCATTGGATTCTCCAAATGAAGCGTTACATGAAAACCGGCAATGTACCAAAGCACTTACCTCCAAACAAAGTCAAGATTTTCCATTACGTCGCACTATCGTTCTCAGTCAAGGTGACACATTCTATAATGGGAGCTGATAATGTATTTAAGAGAGTATCAACCGTAAAGAATCTATGTGGTACTTAAGGCATGCCACAAAGGTGAGGCTGGAGGACACTTCGCAGGGGACTTGATAGCGAGGAAGATTTACCTTATTAGTTACTGGTGGTCCACGATCACCAAGAATTCACCCGACCATGTTAGGAGATGTGACGTCTGTCAATGAGAAGGCAAGCCCATGTCAAGATACACGATAGTGTTGACACCAATCTTAACGGCACGCTCATCCTAGAAATGAAACATTGACTTCCTCGGACCAATCAACCCTCCATCGAAAGTCATCCGCCATAGGTACATCATAGTTGCAGTAGACTATGTAACCAAGTGGGTAGAGGCAAAATCCTTCTCTAGAGGAATCGCTTGAACTACACTTCAGTTCCTTCAGCGAAACATATTTCTCAGATTTAGAGTTATAGATATCATTATGTCCGATAATGGATCTCATTTTCCCAACTTCGCAGTAGCCGAACTAATGGCTGCTTACTGCATTGAGCACAATCGCACCACTCCTTACCATTTCCAAGCCAATGGTTAGATGGAATGGACCAATGGAATTTTGCTATCTATAATAAAAAAGATAGTTTTCTTGAACCCTGTCGATTGAGATAAGACTAGTAGGGGCACTTTGGACATATCGCACCATGTTCAAAATCACCATAGACCACACACTATTCCAACTAGTTTACGGATAGGAAGCAATTCTCTCTATAGGATTCTTGATCCCAACACTACGTGTATTGACAAGATATGCGTCTCTAGAGGAGTCCCGTCTTGGAGAGGAAGAAGTAGTTCAAGAGCGAGTTCACGCCCTACATCCTCTTACAGAGAAGAGGCTAGTATCATAATCCCGAATGTGACCGATCATCGATGCTGAAACTGTCGGCGCGATATAGTGAATCGTCTGGTACGACCGCTCCTTGAATTTTGGGTCAGAAATGGACACTTCATACGCTTTCTCCTCCTCAGTACTGGAGCCATTTTACGACTAGCATATGCAATTGGGTGGTCCACCTGTTCTTCACCTGGTTGTGCTAACACCACACCTACTGCAATTGCTGATGCATCGGTATGTACGCTGAACGGTTTATTCCACTTTGGTATAACTAGAATAGATGCTATTGTCAACACTACTCGTAATTGATCAAATGTCTCATTGCATTCACTGAACCAGTAAAATGACCTTTTCCTCCTATAATAGTTCAAACAAGATTAGGGTAATCTTGACAAAATCCCTTATAAATCACCGGTAGTACCCAACAACACCTAAAAGTCTCTATAACTCCTTCATATTCATGGATGGGATCATTTGTATGATGACTTCTAATTTCATTGGATTCGATAATAATCCAGTTTTATAAATAATGTGGTCAAAAGACGGTTGCTCGACGTTACAAGGAATATACTCTTATCAGGATTTAGGCTGAGTTGATATTCCCTACAACTATCCAAAAAAAGTTAGTGGTCAGTAAATAGATAAGAGCATAAATACTTCATGGATCTAATCAACCATATATACTTTTATTGTTGCATGTTTTTCTGATGTCGCTATTGCCTTTTGCTAACAACAGGTTTCGTCCCAATGACTCCTGTTGGTGAAACCCTCCGTGAAACATTTCTTGCTCGTGTTCATCGAGGAATTTGTTGCTTAATTCTCGTGTTCATCGAGAAAATTATTTATTACGAAACGTCTCTAACTAATCGAAAGACTAAAATACTGATTAACCACATTTCGGCACTCCCTAATTATTAGTGCTTGGGAGTATTTTAGAAAAACTTAAAAGAAAAACTCTACGAAATGCATTTTTTAGGAACTTCTTTTACTAACGATTTCTATCTTAAGGACTATCCGCATCATTCTATAAGTGTATGTCATATCTTTCTTTATCACATGGGTATGTTAACATGACACTATAACAGGTAGGGGTATGTATCAACATACAAAATTTCTCATCTCAAAAGCATAATAATCGTCTAACAATCTATCTTTATTTCACTCTAAGGAGTAATCTCTTAAGAAAAAATTAAAGAATATAATGCATATGGGAGAACAGTCGAGAATGCGTACTGTCGAGAATGCCAACAATATACATTCTCGGCATCCGGGAGATTTATCCAAAGTAATCATGACTCCTCCAGAGCTCTCTAGAAATGGGAGATTACCTCGATGTAACGGTAGCTTGAGGAAGAACCATTACTAGCTAATATGCATCCAAAGTGATCTTTTGTCAAAAATAAAGAACAAGACAAGCAGAAAAAATGACAGAAAAATGAACTCAGATGATTAGTTCTAAGATTATTTATAGTCTCTTTTGACGATGTTTTATTAAGATATTATAAAATATGAAAACTATTTTTATCACAGAACTGAAAAACTCAAAATGTCTATGACAAAGAAATGATAGTTGGTGATCCCATAGGTTTTTATCGGCTGTCTGATGTTCAACACTGAGGGCTAACTGTACCCTGCGCATGAGTCTCCTCTTAATAAACACAACATGGGAGTCTCTTGTCTCGGGCCGGCTCTTCGTGGTGCTATGTTTTTTACTTCTTCACTCAGTAAAGTTTCGTGGCATACTGTGATGTGAACTCGGAATTGTGCCAGTGAAATCCGGAAGCAGTGCTGTGAACCCGGAACTGTACAAGTGAAATCAGCTTTTTTTAGAGTATAACTTCGAAGAAGCACATGTAGAACTCAAACACGATTTTAACCTATAAGTCTAACGCAAAAAGGTTTTCTACCAAGAATATAAGTGCATTCATTCATTAATAAACTTAAAATAATCTAGGCATTAATTTATTATCTAATCCTTCCCAACTGAAGGGTTAGGTAATAAATTAACATATTTGCCTCCTCCATCGAAAGATGGAAGAGGTGCCTGGAAGTATCTACAGAATATATGGACAAAGGAATATAAATCGTAGTCAAAGTCTAAACTATCATTGGTTGTTCCAAGCTCATAATGCAAACTTGACATCGATTACTAATTTGCACTTGGCTAAACTTGGCTTATCATTTACCTTTGTGGAAACACAAGACCACTTGCTTATTTTATTTCATAAACCCAAACTCTAGTGTAAAGAAAGTGAGAAGCTTCAAGAGTCTTGAGGACCATAAGGAGCATTCGCCTGGTAGGACATAGTTGTTTTATCATACATAGAAGTTCAGATGGTATCTGCTGGTGTTTTGTTGTTGTTTTATCAGACATAGAAGTTCAGATGGTATATGCTGGCGTTTTGTTGTTGTTCTATCAGACATAGAAGTTCAGATGATTGTGCTAGCATTTTGATTCCAGTCAAACTTGTGAACATTTCAGTTAATCTGCTAGACGCTACAGGAGCTCTCACTGACATTGGCAATGTCACTTTTGCTACAACAGCGACCAAATACGATAACAAATCTCAGGTACGTACCGACAAACATGGGATTCATGTACTAACTTCCTCAGGTCCTAGGGTTCCTGAGTCCTGACCGACTAGCTCATGGCTCTAGGGGAGACAGCCATTTTGGACGGTACGTCGATGTCCTCAGTTTTGTGGTCTGTGGGGCCGCTCTTGTGACTAAGACCCAAAGTCACATCGTGACACACAATATAGATTACACAGTAGATCCTCCGTAACATGATACTACGTTTAGTGAGATTCTGTTAATAGTGATAAAACTTTGTGGTGTCTACTCGTAATAGAGTGAATATGGATAACTGAAGGAACAAAAAATCTTAGGTTTAGCAAAATAAATCTTCATATATTATTGATTAATAATAATAGTTTACCTTGAAATTTATGATATATAAAATAATTTTCTAAATTGAATAGATGCGTTGAAAGAAATTTGAAATTAAAAAAACATAGAATGGAATAGACGCAAATGTTTTAGAGAAAAAGAAGTGGTTTAATAAAGAATGAGATCATCTTATGATCCCACATCTAAACTTGAATGTGATCTGAGATCAAGACTGACTGAAGAATTTCTATTTTTGAAAATAAATCAAATTGAAATGTCTAGATATGAACAGGCGTTTCCAAAGAAAGGACATTTGGATCTTCTGAATGAAAAAGAACTATAAAAACTGAAGTAAAATGAGTCTCATGCCACTATAAATAATTCTCTGTGCGGATGATAAATTATAATAGAATACTTTGATTTATGGTCTAACTTTTCCAAAGAGAAAGGTTAAAAAATAAATTAAAAAGTATTTATATTTCCCTCTTCCAAGATGAATTTGCATGCCTGGTGATAACTCTATATTGTGTATAGTGATACAAAAGTGTGATTGTTTTTTGTTGCCTCTCACATAATGTACGATGATACTTTACGAGGAAAGATTTTTTCAAGACAAAAGGATTATACCTGAAGCAAACCCAATCCAAAATATACTGACTCATTCTTTTTTACTTCACAGCATTCGTGTTAAGAAATAGGTATGATTTTTCTCTGCAGTTACTATACTGTTGGTATAGGACTTACTATGTCTCTTGCTGTTTCTATGTGCTCTTATTGTAACTGTAATGAAGTTGCAGCGATAGTGATGTTTGGCAGTTGTCCATAACGGCAGGTTTTAACTTACGTAACAGGAAAACAAAGTGCTTATATGTTTTTTAGTACAACAAAATTAAAAATAAAGTATCCTTTAAGTGTAAAACAATAACTTACAAGCCGGAGTCCGCAACTGTTTATTACGTTAGAATAGACTGTACAGTATGAACGTAAGTACAGCAACTAGTTTAGACTATTTGGGCTCATGCCCTTTCGCAGGCTTTGCCTGCCCTTGTACCAAAGTATAAGTACTTGGCCTTTGGGCCTCCTACCTCATTATTCCAGTAAACAAGCTTACTCATACTTGGTCTCTCTCACATCGATTCTCTCTCTCTTTTTCCTATATGGTATCAGAGCTACGGGTTATTATTTTCCCAGCACAATAACATAGGCTTCAGGTAGACCCTAGGCACAGGTGAAGGAGCAATCAGGGGACGCCTTGATTGCTAACGCGCGAAGGACGCTTCTCGCTTAGACGATCGCAGCGCTCAATAGAACCTCAGCAGTTCAGCGATAAATCTGCGATGCCGAACACGTTCAGCACTAAAGGCTGGCAAGTTCGATGGGACGTACTTCACATACTGGAAACACAAGATGAAACTCCAGTTAGACGCTGAAGGCGTTCTCGGAATTATCGATGATAGTGAACCTCGACCAGTCGTCACTGCCGCTAATCCTCTACCTGTCACCGGACCAGGTAGCATTGCGGAGTGGGATCGTCACAGCAAGAATGCTCTGACGGCAATACATCAGTGTTGCGAGAACACTGTTATCGGTCACATTATTTCTTGTCGCTCGGCAACAAAAGCTTAGAACACATTGACTTCTAACTTTGCCGTGCAAGACACAGTGACCCAGATGCACTTGAAAGAAAAGCTGCGAACTCTCAAGATGAAGACGAATGACACAGTCACATCGCATGTAAACACTTTCAAGTCGATTGTTGAGCAGCTGGCGTCTGCAGACGTACAAGTAGGCGCACAAGAGCAGCTGCTCACACTCATGGGTAGCATGCCAGACAGCTACCAAATGTTCCTACAAGTGATGAGATGCAACACCAACTTGACGTTGCAAGATCTCATCTCGTTTCTTCTCATCAAAGAAACTTTTCGTCGAAGAATGCAGCATGAACCTTCGACCGCATTGTTCACAGGAAAGAGGCAACCACCCAAGCAAGGCAAGAACGGCAACCGTTCTAAGAAGCGGACACCAGATTCCAACATTCAGTGCTTCGGGTGCAATTTAACTGGACATCGTGTCCAAAATTGCCCAAATCAAACCTCAAGCAGCAGCGCTCCGTCCAATCAACCTCAGCAACAAGGTGGAAATCAGAAGAACCGCAACCAGAAGAATCGCCAGCGCAACAACAACAACACTAGGCGAGTACTGATGACCCAGCTTTACAACGAATTTGCACCTCGAACTATGGATCGTCATTAGTACGTTGACACCGGTGCTATCCATCACATGGCATTCGATCGCGATCAATTTTGTAAGTACACTGACCGAGAAAGTGCTCTTCAATATCAGATTCTCTTAGGAGATGACACTACAGTTCAAATTGAAGATCACGGCGATGTTGAAGTTAAACTTCTCAACGGCGAAAACGTCTAATTAAGGACGTCTTGCACGTCCCTGCACTACGAAAGAACTTGTTTTCAGCTCGAATGTTTAACTCCAAGGGTGGGTGGTGCATTATCGGTAATGATACTTGCCATCTAGAGGACAAGAACAGACGTCCAATTGCCTCATGCCCGCTAAGCAATGATCTTTACTTGCTAGACTCGTCTGTAATTCCCGTGCACATCATGTCACTCCCGCAAGCACACCATGCCCAGCTGAAGGCAGAGCACTCCCAATCCCTGCTTCCAACAATGCCTCTTGAAATTCCCTCTCGGAAAAGACTGGGGGGTCCCGGAGGTGGCCGTGGTGGAAAATCGACCAACCGTGATTGATCACGGCTGATCCTCCTCTTGCACCCCCTTCGCACAGTCACAGTCCACAAACACACTCCCTGAAAATTCTTCACGCACATTTTCCAATGCCGCACCCCTTCCCGCACCAAATTCTCAAGGAGGCACGAATCGCCACGAGGACGATACGTGGTCCTAGGACCAAAGCACATTCGTCGACCCGACATGACATGCGAACCGGCACGTCCTCCCATGAAAGGACGACGCCTCAATAACCCAAGAGGGTGCGGATTGCCACAAGGGCGATCCTCTCCCCGAGTCTCGGGAGGGGACGGCAGGCCAAGGGGCACGGCCTCACATGTGGGGCCACGTCCCCTCGACCTCCCGGGGCGGTCCTCAAGACTGGGGCACGAACCCCGGGAGAAATTATCCCTCAGACACCGCCTCCCATCCCGTCCTTTCGGGAAGGACGGCGGCGGTGACTGCCCCCTCTCCCTCTTCGAAAGAGCTGGGAAGTGCTCCTCACGAGGGAGTCAATCCGCGCAGGGTTGACTCCTCTCGAAGGGGAGGGACTGTCAACACGTGCGAGGTTGACCACCCTCAAAGGGGAGGGACTGACAGTCCCTCCTCCACGGGAGGAGCAATCCTCCCCGCAGGAGAACTCCCCATAGGAGGAGTACTCCCCCACAGGAGTATTTCTTCCAACAATACTCCGCTAGAAGAAAATTTATCTTCTTTTGCAGGTCCTTCAGGAGGAGTTTCCGACTCTACAATAGGCACTTTGCTTTCAGCCCGCCATATACATGATGATGACTCATCCACTCCTACATGTCTTGCATCTACACCTTACATAGTCGATGAGTCTAACACGCCCATTTCCACTCTTTACCGATCTGTCACCCGCCTGCGCTTTGCTTATCTTACATTCGCCACTCCTATCGCCGACCTCTGGCACAGGCTTGGTCACATCAATCTTATCCGGCTTGACCAACTTTGTCGCCATCAATCTGTTATCGGCCTAAATCTGCCCACCATTCACAATTTCACTTGCCTCCCGTGCTTGCATGGCAAGCAAACCCGCACAAAATTTCCACGTGCTGTCGCTACCCGCGCCACCGAAATTCTCAAAATCGTCCATTCTGACATCAGCGGCCGTATTTCTCCTTGCACTTTTTCCGGCTGAGTACTTCATGACCATGACCGACGACTACTCCCGTTATACTGTTGTCCGCCTACTGCACTACAAGAGCGACTGCTTCATAGCATTCAAGGAGTTTCACACATTTGCCGAGCGTCAGACCGGCAAGAAACTCAAGACTCTAGGCTCCGACAACGGTGGTGAGTTCCGATCCACCCTCTTTGATGCTTATTGTCAGGAACACGGTATTCAACGCCAGCTGACCGTCTCTGACACTCCTCAGCAAAACGGGGTAGCTGAGCGTAAAAATCGCATCCTCTTAAACTCTGTCCACGCTATGATGTTTTCAACAGGACTAGACAAACAGTTTTGGGGTGAGGCTATTAATCACGTCACTTATGTTTTAAATCGTTGTCCCACCAAAGCCATCGATACTGCCACCACTCCTTTTGAGCTATGGCATGGCCGCAAGCCCACCATCTCACATTTTCGAGTTTTTGGCTGCACAGCTTGTGCCAACATTATAGAGACTCACCGCTCTAAGCTAGATAGTCACTCCCACGAGTGTCTTCTTCTCGGCTACAGCAGTCAAAGTAAGGCATACCGTCTCCAACGAAGATCTGACGGTCATACTTTTGTTTCTCGCGATGTTATCTTTGATGAGTCTTTCCCTGCATCGACATCATCCTCTCCCAACCGTGCTCTCACTGCTATCACTGAGGATGAAATTCAGAATGATGTGCACTTCTTCCATCACCATCCTCCTACTTCGGGTCCAGCCCCTAGCCCTTCAGTGGGAGCTACTCTTCCTCCTCTGAGTTCGTCTGTTCTACCTCCTTTTGCACCATCTCCCGCCTTCAGTCCTTCCGTTGATCCTGGTCCCGGTCATCCTTCAAGCAGTAGTCTTGTCCTGGGCCCCGTTCCTCTTCTACCCTCAGCGGGATATGGAGGAGGAGGAGTTAGCGGAGGCACAATTCACACACCAACTCAATCTATGGCCAGCTCATCCACTAGTAGCCCACAATCCCACAATCGATATCCGTTCTCAACTTATTCTACCATGAATTTATCTTCCCCAATCCGAACCAGACATAGTACAGATGTAGAAAACATGAGCACGCTACACCCATACCTACATCGTTCACCACCGCACTCAAGTGACTTTGAGATGACATCGTCTCCTCCCACTGAGATCCAAGCACCACCATCACTCCAGTGATTCTGTTGTTCGCGTCTGCGCCCGATCTTGAGAATGAGGGTCGCGACACTCACCCCCACTTTGGAGGTTGATGCCCTCATCAACAATGATCCTTTAAGTTAACACCAAGTTCAAAATGGGTAGCCAACCCCTTGGCGTCAAAATTGCGTTCTGGTAGCTAACCCGCAATTCCCTTCTTGGCTTGAGTCTTAAGTTGTCGCTAGAACACTTAGAAAATTTCAACTAGCTGAGGGAAAGCCTTACCTTTTTGACTTATCCTAAACAAAACTAGTTGACAATTTCTAAACATTCTACTTAAGACTCTAACTTGCTAACTATAAGTATTCACACCTACTTACAAGGTCCCCCGAAACTCCCTTTCCGGTCGCAATCTGATTTGACTTAGACGCGCGACTACATCAGGTTGAGGCTTGAGAATCTGTTTGCGCTCCGGCCGCAAATCATCCTTGAAGTATTTCTTTAATAAAGAAACATGGAAAGTCGGATGCAACTGCCACTCACGAGGAAGGTCTAATGTATAGACATCTTCATGCGGATTCTTGACAATGGTAAAAGGTCCCGCGAACTTTGATGAGAACTTCGCCGATATATCCTTCGGAAGTGTGAAGTTTTTCGCACTTAACCATACTTCTTCACCCACTTGAAACTTCACTTGTCGCCGATGCTTGTTTACCTGCTTCGTGTACCGTTGCTGTGTCTTCTCGAGGTTGCTCTTTACTTGCTCCTCGCGCCGCTGCATTGCCGCCACCAACTCTTCAGCTGATGTTTGCCGTGTTCTTGGTCGTGCCGATGTAGAACTCCCTGCAAGAGTCAAGTCAAGAGGCCCTTCTGGCTCACGTCCGTAAGCCAGCAAGAAAGGCGATTCGCCGGTTGTCGAATGCTTCGTGGAATTGTAGCAATACTCCGCAAGACTGAGCCACTTTGCCCAATCACTTTGGTCCGCGCTCACACAATTCCTCAAGTATTGATTCAGAACCGAGTTAACTCGTTCCGTTTGCCCATCTGTTTCCGGATGAAAGGCGGTACTAAATTTTAACTTAGTCCCCAATTTTTGGAACAAGTGTTTCCAAAAGGCACTTGTGAACTTAGAGTCTCTATCTGAAATAATACTCCGAGGTAATCCATGTGAACGCCACCAAGTATCTAGGAACAACCAAGAAGTCGTGAATGCTGTTGCAGTATCCAAGGTCGGGGCAAACTTCGCTAGTTTGCTAAACTGATCAACTATCACAAAAATCGCATTGTATCCATTCGAGTCAGGCAGAGAGGTAATGAAGTCCATGATAATGCTTTCCCAAGGTCTGGCTGGAATCGGCAAAGGATGAAGCAACCCTTGTTTCTTCTCATAAGAAACGCGGTTAGCTTGACAGGTTACACATGTTTTCACAAAGTGGGCAACGTTGTCTTTCATGTGGGGCCAATAAGAATTCTTAGCGATTACTGCTAAAGTGGACTTTTCTCCTTTATGACCTGATAAGGGCACATCGTGAGATTCTTTTAACAACTTGGTCCTAAGTTTTCCTTGTCCCACATAAACCCGACTTTGTTTGAACATGAGTAAACCATGTCTTAGCTGCATATTCTGCAACTTCACTCCTCGCTTGAGCTGTTCCAAATATTCCTTCGCTTGGTCATCGCCCATGTAACCTTCACGTATTCGTCTCTCCAAATCTGACTCCTTAGGATACATAGCTCGCAAAATCTGTGTTGATGATGGAAGATATTCCTCCTTGCGACTCAAGGCGTCAGGAACCACATTGTCCTTTCCCGCTTTGTGGATTAATTCCACATGCATGAGCGCCAAGGTATCATGCCACCGTAGTTGCTTTGGCGTCACCCGATCTTGTGTCTCAAAGTACTTGAGCGAGATGTTATCAGTATACACTTGGGTCTTTTGAAGTCCTAAGTAATGCCGCCATTTCCTCAAGCAATGGACCACCGCAAACAGCTCCTTCTCGTGAGTCGGCCATCGACTCTCTGTCCCAGATAACTTCTTGCTTTCGTATGCTACAAGTTTTCCATCCTGCACCAACACTCCGTCAATCGCATAGTCGCTCGCGTCCGTGTGCACCTCGAATGGTTTGTCAAACTCCGGCAGCTTCAATACTAGCGCCTTTGACAAAATAGCTTTGATCGTCTGAAACGCATCATCCACCTCCTTGGTCCAACTTACCTGTGCGTCTTTGCCCGTCCAGTCCGTCAGCGGCTTCGCGATCTTTGAAAATCCCTTCACATACTTGCGGTAGAACTGCGCCAATCCTAAGAATCGCCGCATCCTCTTCACTGTAGTCGGAGGCTCCCAAGTCACAATCGCGTCCACCTTCTGCATATCCGGGCCGACTCCTTCTGCACTAATGACATGTCTCAAGAAGTTAATGCTGCTCCAAACCAAACTCACTCTTGTCAATGTTGGCAAAAAGCTTATGCTCCCGCAGCTTCGTCAACACCACCCTTAGCTGCTCCGCGTGCGACTCCAAGGTTTTGGAGTAGATCAAGATGTCGTCGATGTAAACGATGACAAACTCATCCATCTCCTCGCGAAAAATTGTGTTCATCAATGTAGTGAACGTCGAAGGGGCGTTGCAGAGTCCAAATGGCATCACCACGAATTCAAACGATCCGTATCTGGTTCGACAAGCGGTCTTCTCAACATCGGGGTTAGCTATCCGGATTTGGTAATATCTTGACTTCAAGTCTATCCTGCTGAAGTACTTTGCGCCCGCTAACCTATCAAAGAGGTCGTCTATCCTTGGCAGAGGATAATTATTCTTCACCGTCACCTTATTGAGTGCACGATAATCTACGGTGAGTCGTAACTTCCCATCCTTCTTCTTTGCAAAAAGAACTGGGGCTCCATAAGGTGACTTGCTGGTTCGAATATATCCCCGCGCTAATAGCTCACCGAGTTGTCTTTTCAACTCAAGGAGTTCCACCTGATTGACTCGGTAAGGGGCTTTGGAAGGTGGTTCCGATCCTGGCAAGACCTCGATCTTGTGATCCACCACCCGCCTTGGAGATAACTCAGCAGGTAACTCATCCGTCAAGACATCCTCAAACTCCTTAATCACTTTGCGAAGCACCTTCTGAAGTTTAGTCGCGTCTCCTGATGTTTCCTCTTGCCTATCACCCGCCATCAAATCTGCAACCCGCATCAAACACATGACCCCGTCGTTGAAGTCCATCTGTTTGCCTTTGATCAAATTCACGGCAAAGTCATCAATCTTCCGCGCCTTTCGGATCAACCTCACTCCCAGCTTCCGCCTTTTAACTCTAACGTTTAACCTTAAAGGTTTCCGCCTAAGTTCCACTTCAAACCTGTCCAAGAAAGTGTTCTCCAAAACCGCATGGATATCATCCATCTCGCACACCGTGAAGTTCTCTGTGAACTCCAACTTCCCACATGCAAATCATACGTCCAAGGCCACTTCAGAAGTTTGGTACGTCTTGCCCTTGGCAAAGCGCACCTGAATAGGCTTGTCTTCCTTGGAGGTAGACAAGCCCAACTTCTTCACCAACTTTGGACTTATGAAGGAGTGAGTCGCTCCTCTGTCCACAAGAAAAGTAACATCACGGTTAGCAACGTTGGCTTGTAGAAACATCAATCCCGGTGTCTTCTTCGTGTTTCTCAAGGTCACAGTCATCTGGCCCTCCAACAAGTCCTTTGCAACAAATGCATTCATGCTACAGTTACTAACCTTAGGTTTCGTACACCCATTAGCAATATGACCCGCCTCGCCACAGTTGTAGCAAGTAAACTTAGCGCCATTGTCCTTCTGAGGTGTTTGCCCCTTAGGTTTTACTCCTGTTTGCTGCCGCTTTGCTGCCGGGGCAGAAGTATCCTTCCGATCCTTCTCACCCCCATCCCACTGTCGCTTGAAGCCCTTGTTCTTCTTCTGGAACTTGTCCGTGCTGCGTGGTTCAAAAGGTTTCTGTTGCTGGACTTCGTCGTCTCCAATTCGCTCCGCTAGCTTCAAAAGCTCGGCACTTGTCGATGGTAGCTCCGGCATCCGAAAGAGAGCCTTCTCCGAGGCAGACTTGAGTCCTCCAATGAATATACATATTTTGGTCTCCTCAGTCCACTTGGAGAACGAATCCAGCTTGGCACTGAACTCGCGCACATAAGCACTTAAGGTCCCTGTCTGCTTTAGCCTTACTAGCTCGACACCATCCCGAATCCTTTGATACTCCGGAGTGAATCGTCCCGCGAGCAACATCTTGAACTCTTTCCAACCAAGCGCCGAGACGGCCAAGGCATGCTCATCCCTGTATGCGGTCCACCAGAGAAGCGCATGGTCCTTCAGGAACGTAACCGCCGCTCTCACTTTGTCTTACTCCTGAGCCTGATGCGCTTCAAAGTATAGGTCTAACTCGGTTAAGAAATCCTTAACCTTGCGAGCCCGTCCTATACCTGTAAACGGAGTCGGCAAATTCGTCTTACAAAGCTTTTTGGTAGACGAGGAACTTCCTTGGCCTGCCTCAAGCTCAGCGATACGTTTATCCCTGGAGGTCATACCTTCCTACATGGTCTTCATCATTTTGATGAGTTCTGCATACAAGGCTCCTTGACTTCCCGCGCCTGCATCGTTGGGCACCGTTGGCAAGACTCCATCTTGCTGCAGCGGTGCCACAGCTGGAACTGGGCTTCTTTGACGTTGGGGTGAAGGTTGTCGGTTATCGTCCCCTGACTGTGCCTCGGGGCTAGCTCGAGTCGATCTGGTCACGGTGTCAGCCGCCACTCCTCGTTTCTTAATCTTCCTCCTGGAACTCTGTCCGACGTCGGCCATCGCTCCAAGTGTTCACCTAGAAATGCTGATCCGCTTCGTGTCTCGCGTCCCTCCTCAAGCGTCCAGCCTTCAGCCGCTACCTCAAGTTCTCGCTCACCGAAGCGTTAGCTCTGATACCACTTATCGCGCACCTATCGCCTTGTTGCGTCAGCGGAAGCTCTAGCTCAGTAGGTCATAAACTTTACACCACTAACCTGCAAACACAATCACAAGTTAGCGTCCATGCACCACTTACCTTAGTTCTGGTTGGTCCGGACCGGAGCCGGACCGTCTCCTTAATCATCAAGCTCTGCAATCCTAAGTTCCGACTTAGATCCGCCTAAGTCGGTCCCAAACATGAGCAAGTCACAAGATGACTTGGGGCGTACTTCCCATAAAGTCCAGGGTCCTAAACGGTGCCTCCAGCACACCTAGCGGCCCAACCGCCCGTGATGTCCATCTGGGTCTAGGCTCCCGAACGGTGGTCTAACCCGCCGACTCGTTCCCTAGTCTTGCCCAAGCCCTTGCATCGTTCCTAAGTCCAGACGTACAAGTCTGGATCGGAACGTGCCTTGGAACCGGTCCAGCCATCACTTCATGCCCCCATAGTCCGCCCGCCAAACCATGGGGTCGGGTGACTCGTCCTGGCCCACCCAGGCATCGAGCCCCCCTCATATATACTTCTGGGGATCGGCGGCCCCGCCCTCCTCTTTGGTCCCTGAAAATTATACCACAACCCGATTGTGATTCGGCCATAACTTCCAGCTCGGAGGTCAGATTGAGGAGTGTTATATATCACTGGAAAGCTCTCGACGAGACCTTTCCAATGATACCTCATTCGCCTCGAGATCTTACGTGGAGCTCCGTCCACGACCCAAAACGTAGCCCTGGAGCTCCAACACTTAGCCATTTTCCGGAAACATGTGGTCCAGACCCAGAGTCGAACCCTGTGGTTCGTCTGCGTCTCGGACCCCACGTCTCGGTCTCACATCTCAGACCTATGTCTGAGACTCATGTTTCAGCCCGTTACCAGACTCGCCCCCTTAGGTCAGCGTTCGTCTGGGGCCCTCTTGGGGTAGACCCTTATGTCTTAACCCAAGGTTCCAACCTTGGTTCTGTTAAGTCCTACTCGCAGCGTTCACAACCTAGCGCAAGTCCGCTAGGATTCTGTTGTTCGCGTCTACGCCCGATCTTGAGAATGAGGGGCACGACATGCTGCCCTTGGACGATTCATTTCATGACCGGAACGGAGTGGATCGATGCACGTGAAGATTTCATGCGGACCTCAGAGAAGACAGAAACGAGACGAGCGTTGTCATCATTACATTTGCTCCAACTACGTAATGTACACTGTGTTTATGTGTAAGGATTCGAAGGAAAAACGAGGTGGATGCCGTCGTAGCAATTGGAATGTTCCAGCGCGGCAGGCCACCACGCACATGCAGCTTTTACGGTTCGCTGCTATGGCATGCCGCTTTTACGGTTCGCCATGTTCTTTATCGTAGAATGGCACGGTATTATCTTCAGAATCTAAGTACTACGCTTTCGTTGTGTTCTTTTTGTATGTTTTCAAAATGTCCCAAGAGCAGAAGCCGAAGACAGGAGCTGTAGAAAGTGTTGAAGCTGAATCTGATGAAGCTGTAGAAAGTGTTGAAGCCGAATCTGACGACGATGTTCTAGAATGTATACCTGCCACTCCGCCTCCTTCTCACGCATCGAACTCTAGGGATACATCTGTCTCATCTGACACGATTTCTTCACCCATCCGCCTCATTTTGCACGATTGCTTTCATCATATCGAAGCTGTCTGTAATCACGAACCGGTTTGTATAATTGACCGCTTTCCAAGACCACAGAGTATACCGCCACACCTTGTTTATTCTCCAAGTTGCGTTCCTTTCGCTGACAATGAGCTATATAAACTTCGTGCATATATTTACCTACAGTTTCACTTCACTGCCATCCCTCCGGAATTTCTCATTCCAGCCTTGGACTTCGTTTTAATTTCCATTTCTTTCTGTACAAAAAGTTGTTGTCTTCAGGCACTAATCATGCCGTTTCATTGCGTGCAGACTGAAGGGAGTTGGTTGGTGCTTCGTGATGCGAGGTCCTTTCTTTTCTCTTATCCCAAGTTCTTACAGTCTCCTCATGATCATCTTCTCAAGCCCACTATCTCTGCGGTGTATCGTTTGAACTGTGTGCACTGTATTTGCCAGGACGTGAACTCGACTGTTTTCTCTTTTCGTTGTAAGCACTTAGTTGAAATGTCTCTAATATCAATTGTACAGGGGGAGATCTGGATATGTGCAACTGCCCACCTTTGTGTCTCTTTCTAGATAATGAATGTACGAGTGGTTTATTATTTGTCGAGAGGGGTGGAACGTTGCTGCATCTCCACATACAGGGAGTTATCTCACTTCACGTCACCAGCACTGTACAGGTAAAACAATGTCTACTCTGTGTATTGGGATGAAAGGGCACTGACAGGTCGGTGGAGTCAGCGATGAAAAACATCACGGACTCCATGCTGCAAGACGGGGAAGAGTTGTTCACGTTGTTTGGTGCTGCAGATACAAAAACAGAGTTGAGCTGAACTACACGAATATCCTCCAGCGAGCGTTGTAATTTAATAAGTATCGTAGTGTCCATCCTTTAGGTACAACGCTTAGAACTTGTTTGAGATCGATGATACGATCTGGGAAATATGCACCGTCTTGCAGATGGCTTATGACCTGTGGGATACAGAAAGCGTGGAGTGATTTCCTGTGGAAGTCTATAATATGTCCTGAGACTGTCATCATTGCAGACATAGACAACATTTTCTTCGCTCAAACACGAGCACGTTACTTCACCGTGGAGCACCCCGATGCTAACATTACGCAGGAGGAAGAGTATATTCTTGCTGCCTCTCCCGCTGTTCGCACTAGAACAGTTCTAAACTTTGATGACGTGGATGCACTTTCGGACTATATGTCTGTTTGCAGCGTGTTGGGAAGAAATTTGGGTTGCAGTAGAGGCTTCGAACGTACGTTCTTCTTTTCTTTTCTTTTCCGTCCCTTCTGTTCTGCCTTCTTTTTTGCAGTGCTGAATCTGATCTTCTGTACAGGCCCCGCATCCGGCAGGCCGACGACTGCAAGTCACTGTGCTTCTCCTTCTCGTATAGGAAAAGGAGAGAGAGGATCAATGTGAGAGACCAAGTATGTGTAAGCTTGTTTACTGAAATGAATAATGAGGTAGGAGGCCCAAAGGCCATGTACTTATACTTTGGTACAAGGGCAGGCAAAGCCTGCGAAAGGGCATGAGCCCAAAAGGTATGAACTAGTTGCTGTATGTTATGTTCATACTATACATTAAGTTCTAACACTCCCACTCAGCGACTAGTTGTTGTAGATCTAAACTTTCAATCCTAGTCTTGGTAGAAGGTAATCTAACTTGGGAGCTGGTAGGCCCTTAGTTAGGATATCCGCTACCATCTCCTGAGTAGGGCAATACTTCACTTCAATTGTCTTGGATGCAACTTGATCCTTAATGAAGTGGTACCGAATATCTATGTGTTTCGTCCTGTCATGAAACTTGGACGATTCTACGAGTACTATTGCACTCTGGTTATCACAATACAAAGTAGTTGCCTCATTCTCAGCTAAACCAATATCAGCTAAGAGTTGTCGAAGCCACATTGCTTCTGATGAACATGTGCTGAGTGCCATATACTCAGCTTCAGTACTCGATAGTGCAACAGATTTTTGTCTCTTCGACGACCAACTGATTGCTCCTTGTGAATAGATGAAGCAATTTCCAGATGTTGAACGTCGTGACTCGATGTGACCTCCCCAGTCAGCATCAGTGTAGCCAAATAGAGAAATTGGTTGAGGCGAGTACTTGTATTCTAAGTATTGGTCTAAAGTACCTTTGATATAGCGAAATGTGCGCTTTATGGCGGTGATGTGTTTTAGTCCTGGGTTAGCCATGTATTGAGATAATACACTAATGCTGAAGGTTAGATCGGGACGAGTGCAGACGGCAGCCCAGTTGATGGAGCCTGTCGCACTCTGATATGGATAAGAAGCACATTGCGCCTTCTCTTCAGTAGTAGCAGGACAATCTTCAGTTGAGAACTTTTCTCTTGGGGTCAATGGTGTACTGACAGGTTGACAGTTCTCTAAGCCAAACTGGAATAACTTTTGGGTCAGGTACAAGGTTTGACTGAGTCTGATCCATCCTTCTGCTCGATTTCGGTTAATCTCTATACTCAAGCAATGATGGATGTTACCGATGTCACTCATCTGGAACCTTGCGCTGAGGTTACTCTTGATGTATGTTAGCAATCTTTCGCTGCTGCTTGCTATGATTGTATCATCAACGTAGAGTGCTAGGATGGCAAACTGATTATCCTTATGAATGTAATATACGTTACCGTCAGCTCCTGACTTACTGAACCCGAGAGAAAGTAAGAACTTATCTATGATCAAATACCATTCTCTAGAAGATTGCTTCAATCCATAAAGTGTACGAAGTAGCCTGCACACTTTACCAGTTCCTGGGGCGTTGATGCCGTCAGGGACTGCCATGTAGATTTCTTCACTCAGCGTTCCATTCAGAAATGCTGTCTTCACATCCATCTGGTGGACGTGGAGGTTGTGTTGAGCTGCAATTGCTAGTATCAATCGCACTGATTGCACACGGACCACAGGGGAGAAGGTATCAGTGTAGTCGAGCCCATACACTTGAGTGAATCCTCGGGCCACCAACCGTACCTTGTATCGGGCGATGGAACCATCTGAATTTAGCTTCAGCTTGAAGGTCCACTTGTTGGTTATGGGCCTTCGTCCATGTGGTAAATCTGTGAGTGTCCATGTACCGTTCTCCTCGTGAGACTTGAGCTCTTCGGTGATGGCCTCGGACCATCGAGCAGCATCTGGAGATGATAAGGCCTCCTGATAGGAGTTGGGCTCCATCGGGACTGGTCTCAAGGTCACCATTAGTGCACGCTTCTTACTCGTTCGTGCCTTTGGGATCAAAGTCGTTGTGTCGTAACCTTCAGCTGGATCGCGGTTAGGAGGGTTGGACTGTCGTGTTGATCGCCGGAGTGGTGGTGGTGCTTGGATCTCAGTGGGAGGAGACGATGCCATCTCAAAGTCACTTGAGTGCGGTGGTGGAGACTGTGGTGGTGAACGATGTAGGCATGGGTGTAGTGTGCTCATGTTTTCTACATCTGTGCTATGTCTGGTTCGGATTGGAGAAGATAAGTTCATGGTAGAATAAGTTGAGAACGGATATCGACTGTGGGATTGTGGGCTACTAGTGGATGAGCTGGCCACAGATTGAGTTGGTGTGTGAAATGTGCCTCCGCTAACTCCTCCTCCTCCATATCCTGCTGAGGGTAGAGGAGGAACGGGGCCCGGGACAAGACTACTGCTTGCAGGATGACAGGGGCCAGGGCCAACGGAAGGACCGAAGGCGGGAGGTGGTGCAAAAGGAGACAGAACAGACGAACTCAGAGGGGGAAGAGTAGCTCCCACTGAAGGGCTAGGGGCTGGAACCGAAGTAGGAGGATGGTGATGGAAAAAATGCACATCATTCTGAATTTCATCCTCAGTGATAGCAGTGAGAGCAGGGTTGGGAGGTGATGATGATGCAGGGAGAGACTCATCAAATATAACATCACGAGAAACAAAAGTATGACCGTCAGATTTACGTTGGAGACGGTATGCCTTACTTTGACTGCTGTAGCCGAGAAGAAGACACTCGTGGGAGTGACTATCTAACTTAGAGCGGTGAGTCTCTATAATGTTGGCAAAAGCTGTGCAGCCAAAAACTCGAAGATGTGAGATGGTGGGCTTGCGGCCATGCCATAGCTCAAAGGGAGTGGTGGCAGGATCGATGGCCTTGGTGGGGCAACGATTTAGAACATAAGTGGCGTGATTGATAGCCTCACCCAAAAACTGTTTGTCTAGTCCTGCTGAAAACATCATGGCGCGGACAGAGTTTAAGAGGGTGCGATTTTTACGCTCAGCTACCCCGTTTTGCTGAGGAGTGTCAGGGACGGTCAGCTGACGTTGGATACCGTGTTCCTGACAATAGGCATCAAAGAGGGTGGATCGGAACTCACCACCGTTGTCAGAGCGTAGGGTCTTGAGCTTCTTGCCGGTCTGACGCTCGGCAAAAGTGTGAAACTCCTTGAATGCTGTAAAGCAGTCGCTCTTGTAGTGCAGTAGGCGGACAACGGTATAACGGGAGTAGTCGTCGGTCATGGTCATGAAGTACTCATAGCCGGAAAAAGTGCAAGGGGAAATGCGGCCGCTGATGTCAGAGTGGACAATTTCGAGAATTTCGGTGGCACGGGTAGTGGCGGCACGTGGAAATTTTGTGCGGGCTTGCTTGCCATGCAAGCACGGAGGACAAGTGAAATTGTGAATAGTGGGCAGATTTAGGCCAATAACAGATTGGTGGCGACGGAGTTGGTCAAGCCGGGTGAGACTGATGTGGCCAAGCCGCCTGTGCCAGAGGTCGGCGGTAGGAGTGACAAATGTAAGATAGGCAAAGCGCAGGCGGGTGACAGATCTGTAAAGAGTGGAAATAGGTGTGTTGGACTCATCGACTATGTAAGGTGTAGATGCAAGACATGTAGGAGTGGATGAGTCATCACCGTGTGTGTGGCGAGCTGAAAGCAGAGTGCCTACTGTAGAGTCGGAAATTTCTGCTGGAAGATCTATAGAAAAAATCTCATCTAAGGGAATGATGCCGGAGAGAACATTCCTGTGGGAGGATACTTCCATGGGGAGTACTCCTCTCATGGAGAGTACTCCACGGGGGAGGACTGTTCCTCCTGTGGGGGAGGGACTTTCAGTCCCTCCCCTTTGACGGGAGTATCCCTCCCGTTGGGGAGGGACTGTCAGTCCCTCCTCTGCGAGGGGAGTCAACCCCGCGCGGGTTGACTCCCTCGAAGGAGGAGCTTCCCAGCTCCGAGGAGCTGGGAGCTCCTCCGAGGAAAGGGGAGGTGGCCGCCGCCGCCGCCCTTCCGAGAAGGGCGGGGTGGGGGGCTGGGCCCGGGGAGTTAAAACTCCCGGGGTTCGTGCCCCGCCCTTGGGGGCCGCCCCGGGAATTTGGGGGGGCGTGGTCTCACATGTGGGGCCGCGCCCCTTGGCTGGCGCTCCCTGGGTTAATTTGATGCGGCGCGTCCCCATAGGAGGACGTGCCGTTACCCTCGAGGCACGGATCGCCCTGGTGGCGATCCGTGCCTTCCTGAAGGATAGGGACGTCGCCCCTCCATGGGGGGGCGCGCCGGTTAGGAGTCCGTGCGGGATCGAGGTGGGTGCCCTGGTCTTGGGGCCACGGATCGTCTTCGTGGCGATCCGTGCCTCCCTCAAAATTCGGTGGCAGAAAGGGTGCGGAAATGCGTGAATTTTCAGGGAATGCGACTGTGTTAGTTGACTGCGACTGTGCGAAGGGGTGTAAAGGGAGGATCAGCCGTGGTCGACCACGGTTGGTCGATCTGCCACCACGGCCACCTCCCGGACCCCCCAGTCTTTTCCGAGAGGGCGTTCCAGGGGGCATTGTTGGAAGCAGGGATTGGGAGTGCTCTGCCTTCAGCTGGGCATTGTGTGCTTGCGGGAGTGACATAGTGTGCACTGGGATTACAGACGAGCCTAGCAAGTAAAGATCATTGCTTAGCGGGCATGGGGCAATTGGACGTCTGTTCTTGTCCTCTAGATGGCAAGTACCATTACCAATAATGCACCACCCACCCTTGGAGTCAAACATTCGAGCTGAAAACAAGTTCTTCCGTAGTGCGGGGACGTGCAGACATCCTTAATTAAGACGTTTTTGCCGTTAAGAAGTTTAACTTCAACATCGCCGTGACCTTCAATTTGAACTGTAGTGTCATCTCCTAAGAGAATTTGATCTTGAAGAGCACTTTCTCGTTCAGTGTACTTACAAAATTGGTCGCGGTCGAATACCATGTGGTGGGTAGCGTCGGTGTCAACGTACCAATGACGGTCCACAGTTCGAGGTGCAAATTCATTGTAGAGCTGGGTCATCAGTACTCGCCTAGTGTTGTTGTTGTTGCGCTGGCGATTCTTCTGGTTCCGGTTCTTCTGATTTCCGCCTTGTTGCTGAGGTTGAGTGGGTGGAGCGCTGCTGCTTGAGGCTTGATTTGGGTAATTCTGGACACGATGTCCAGTTAAGTTGCACCCGAAGCACTGAATGTTGGAATCTGGTGTCCGCTTCTTAGAACGGTTGCCGTTCTTGCCTTGCTTGGGTGGTTGCCTCTTTCCTGCAAACAATGCGGTCGAAGGTTCATGCTGCATTCTTCGATGAAAAGTTTCTTCAGTGAGAAGAAACGAGATGAGATCTTGCAACGTCAAGTTGGTGTTGCATCTCATCACTTGTAGGAACATTTGGTAGCTGTCTGGCATGCTACCCATGAGTGTGAGCAGCTGCTCTTGTGCGCCTACTTGTACGCCAGCTGCTCGACAATCGACTTGAAAGTGTTTACATGCGATGTGACTGTGTCGTTCGCCTTCATCTTGAGCGTTCGCAGCTTTTCTTTCAAGTGCATCTGGGTCACTGTGTCTTGCGCGGCGAAGTTAGAAGTCAGTGTGTTCCAAGCTTCTGTTGCCGAGCGGCAAGAAATAATGTGACCGATAACAATGTTCTCGCAACACTGATTTATTGCCGTCAAAGCATTCTTGCTCTGACGATCCCACTCCGCAATGCTACCTGGTCCGGTGGCAGGTAGAGGATTGACGGCAGTGGCTACTGGTCAAGGTACACTACCATCGACAATTCCGAGAACGCCTTCAGCGTCTAACTGGAGTTTCATCTTGTGTTTCCAGTACGTGAAGTACGTCCCATCGAACTTTGCCCAGCCTTTAGTGCTGAACGTGTTCGCCATCGCAGATTTATCGCTGAACTATTGAGGTTCTATTGAGCGCTGCGATCGTCTAAGCGAGAAGCGTCCTTCACGCTTTAGCAATCAAGGCGTCCCCTGATTGCTACTTCACCTGTGCCTAGGGTCTACCTGAAGCCTACGTTATTGTGCTGGGAAAATAACAACCCGTAGCTCTGATACCATATAGGAAAAGGAGAGAGAGGATCAATGTGAGAGACCAAGTATGTGTAAGCTTGTTTACTGAAATGAATAATGAGGTAGGAGGCCCAAAGGCCAGGTACTTATACTTTGGTACAAGGGCAGGCAAAGCCTGCGAAAGGGCATGAGCCCAAAAGGTCTGAACTAGTTGCTGTATGTTATGTTCATACTATACATTAAGTTCTAACATCTCGTTGAGTCCCACCGTTAACGCTTAAGGTTTCGACATGACTGACTATACTGTACTGTTTGTAGCTTGTAGCTTGGTTATTACTTAGAGTGATTTTCTCTGCTCGGGTCGGTACCACAACACCACTGATAGAGCGGAAGTCAGTTTTCGGGCTGCTGTTACTATACTGTACTGTTTCTATCTTGTACTTTCTTGCTTGTTGGTTAGAGTGATTATCTCTGCTGTGCTCAATACCACAGCAGAGATAATCACTGATAGACCAGAAGCCAGAGACTAGTGCCTTCGAGACTTCTTCTTCGCGATGTTTTACAGGTTGGCCTTGCTGCCGTATATAAATAAAGTTACAAAGGGCTCGCCAAAGCCTTTTTCGTTTAATACAGACCTTGTTCTGTGGTGGAGCTCAGAGTAATGACTTGGACGTTGTTGCTCTGCTCGGTACCACTGTTCTGTTTTGTACCTCCTCGTAACGATATACTGCCGACTGAATGAAATAATTCGTGATGTATTTCCACCATCCTTGTATGCATAAACTCCGAAGGGAGTTACGTGGAGGACTTTCAGAACTGGATCCATTCAAAAGCTCCGAACCGAGTTACGTGGATCCATGCAAAATCATTGCTGTATAGTCCGTATGTGGCTATTTGCCTCTTTCAAGTCCGAAAAAGAACGAATTGTGGCCGAGAACAGTGGGAAAATTTACCGTGGAGCGAAAATAAATTCACAAATATTTTAACTTGAGCCGAAAACAGTGAGAAAAAATTACAAAAGATGCGAAAGCATTAATTTTTCAGCGCCTTGGCACAAACCTCGAACGAACTGTACATCAGGCTCATATCATTTCATCTCTTAGTTCCTTTTCAGTCATATAGTATGTCACTGAGATGAGCACTCTCACTCAAAGGGTGATCGTGTGTTCACTGTAGGAAGAATTCACCAAACTATGACCCAAACATGGCTTTTAGTGGGGAGTGCTGGCAAGACGTAAGAGATTTATCCTCGATTTTCTCACAATCACAATTTTTGGTCATTTGATATCTGTTTCGGGTGAGGTCGATGTTCGGCTTTCACAGAGACTCTTCGGTGCTATGTTTCTAGGAAAGATTTCAAATTTTGTTAACCACGGAGGCCCGGTGAGACAGGCCATTCTGGTACACAAAAATGGAAGAGGGCAGCTTGGAATTCAAATCTGAATTATGTTTCGCCTTTGAGCAGCTGCTCAACAAGATTCGGCAAAGAGACCATGTGCCCTTGCAGCGGACAGGGTAGTCTCTTCGATCACGCGAAGGGAGAGGTATTCTTCTGCATTTGTTCTAAAGTATGCGCTTACCTTAGACGTTAGAAATATTCATTCAGTTCATGGATTGAGGTGACTCGCTGGAGTTTTTTGTGAAATTCGGTCACACTCAATATTCATATGCATGCATTCATGAATTAATGATCTTAACAGACTTTCATAAGGTGCAACACGAAGGATGTACCTTAAAAATTCTAACTCTTTATACACATAAATCATCAAATACCTCGTACAGTTGTGTTTGGTCAATGACTTATTTCCACGCAACGTGACTTCCTTAAAAAGCAACCAAAACTGAACCAAGATCAAATGTAATGTCACAAATCAAATGGTTTTAACTGTCATAATTAATAATTATATCCTCACGGCAAGTGAGTTCGCTAAAAAGCAGTCAAAACTGAACCAAGACCAAATGTAATGGTCTGACTCACCTGACCTCGGTGAATAAAATTTGATATCTTTGCTTAGAAACATACTTACCAGAAGTTAATTCAGGTTACTTAAATTGCTAATGACAAAGGAGACTAATAAAGTGTCGTACTGTAATAAAGCATGAAAGTACTACTTAATATTAAGTTAAGAACAAGGCATTCACGGATGTCAATGAGGAAGGAACAAGGATCAAGTTGGAACTCTTCATACGGTGGCGTAATTAATATCGATGTGAAGCGGAGTTTTATATATGTACGGTAATCTTGACAATGATACACAGTTGACCACATAATGTGCATTTTGAATTGGAAAGTGTGAATACATTATCAAGATTATTGATTTTCTTGAGCTATTAATGTGATCAATAATAGCAAAATTCATTTTTATGGAATGTATTCTCCTCATATAAGATCATTCTTGAACTGTTTACAAAGGACGAAGTAAGATATCTCAAATGCATTTGAAATTTGAATCGACGAATAAAAATATAGAACTAAATTATGTCTTGAGAAGTCAAGCAAAACGATAACCAGAGCTGTTTTGAGTGTTATTTCTGTTTTCCTGTCAAGCTTTTTATAATGAAAAAATGTACAAGTTCAGAATCAGAGAATTACCATTTAGAAATTTGGTACTTAGGACTAGCAAGTCAATATCTAATTTTAAATTTTTGAAAAAAATTTACAAGTACTTGAATATAAAATAATTATAAATATTTTCAGATATACACAGAGTTATTAAAATATATTTTCTAAACAAAATTAATATTTTATTCAGTTTCATAAATCAAACATGTATGTTGCACATACATGGATATATCATCGTAAATTATTGTTAGTGCTTGTCAAAGATTAAGATTCATGAGCATTTTTAATTACTTTTATGGAGAAAGTACATTTTTGTGAACTCAATTTTCGGACAATGCGAGGAGTGTGTGATATGCGTATGTTGTGCTTACACTTTTCGCTAATAATTTAGTTGAAGTTATTCTAGCAGCAGAGATAACTTTGTGAAACGTGAACTTTTACATCTCTCCAGCATCCACATTCCTGTCAGCAAGTCAGGAGATCTACAAGTGAACCTTGAGTGAGAAGTGTCGCTCAGTACAATATACCGTAATGACCGTGTCTAGTCTTTTGGGATGGTCACAATGGGAACAGGTGTATCTGCACCACATGAAAGTAGATTGTTTAGGGTTATTTCTTATATTCCATAAGCTTAATCACATGCTTCTGCTGAGTCCTAATGTCCAGTGACATTAGATTATGTCTCATTTTTTAATCTGAGTTGCATGAACGTCATGCAATTAAGCTAACACTTGTTCCAGGGTCTACAATAAGGCACATCTCGCATACGACGTCGTAACATATGCTTAGCATGCAACAAGTGAAAATGTACATACAAAAATTAGTATACTCTATATGTATGTACGAAAAACTGAATTGACTGTATTAAACTTCTTTCATATAAATAATACATGCATTCATTCTTCAGATCTCAAATTTTTATCTTTATTTTCGGTAATTAAATGATTAATATTTCATATAGCGCAAGTTAAGGGTCGTGATGATGACATTCTATGATGATGCTATAGCACCACATCTGCGAATGTGATCGCTGCATGAACAGAAAACAATGGCTAGAGGATGACTCTAGCTGTAGTCAACGTCATACCCTATGCACTAGCGCAGTCTAAAAGATAAATTTTGTGGAAATATTATTTATATGTAATATTGTGGAACTGCGAAGTTTTTCTAAATTTATATAAAGTGCTCCTTGATCATGATCTCCTCTGGCAAAGAGACTATAGTCCATAGCTCACGACGGACTCTGATGGTTGGTTCAATATCAAGACGCTTTTCGCTATAGACGTGGACGTCTAGACTTGAGAACTACCCAAAGGCTGGAGTAAGACTAGAGAACGCGACGGCGGATTTGATCATCCTCCGAGAGCATGGACTTAAACGAACATCACGAGCATTGGATCGCTAGGTGTGCTAGAGGTACCATTTAAGACTTTGGACTATACGAGAAGTTCACCTCAAGTCACATTGTGACTTGCTCATGTTTTGGGACCAGCCTAGCCGAGTCTAAGTCGAGACTTAGGGAATGTTGAGCTTGAGAGTTAAGGAGACGGTCCAACTCTGGTCCTGCCCAAATGAGATAAAGATAAGTGATGTATGAACGTTAACATGTGATTGTGGTTTGCAAGTTAACGATGTGAGTTTCATGATCTACTAAGCAAGAGCTTCCGCTGGCGTAACAAGGCAGTAGGTGTGTAAAAAATACAGCGATGCGAAGAATAAGTGAAAAAGAACCTCGACAAAATATCACAACGTTACACAAAACAGGTAGATCAGCATCGTGAAATTTCAAATGGATGAAGAAGTATGGTTGAGTACGAAGAACTTCATCTTTCCGGAGAAAATGTCAATACAATTATCATCGAAGTTTGCGGGTTTAGTCAAGAATTTGCACGAAGATGTCTATATTTTGGATCTTTCTCTCGAGTGATAGTTGCATCTGGCATTTCACGCTTTTTTGTTAAAGAAGTACTTCAAGGATGATTTCCGACCGGAGCACAAATAAGTTCTCAAGCCTCAACTTGATGTCGTGCAAAGTGAATTAGAGTACGAGATGGAGACCATTTTGCGATTGCGGCACAAATCCAACCGAGCAGAGTACTTGGTCAAATGATGTGGATACCATTTAAAAGAAGCAACTTGGGTGCTAGAGGAAGATCTGGAACTAAAGATGACTAATTTTGATCAAAATGGACGACTGAAGTAGAGTGACTTCACTGGGACGCTTCATGTGAAACGACAGTTAGATTATGGATAGTACATTAGAAATTTGATGGTTGTCAACTAACTTTGACGATCAAAATCTCTATCAGTCTATTTCTGTTAGATATACTAATTATTAAATAGAAATAAAAAATTTGGTGTTTTTACTAATTTGACAAAATTTTGATGAAATTTCATGGAGCAAAATTTCTCCATAAAATTTTATCTGATCCTTGATAGACTATAAATAATTGACAATGACACTCTCTTGGGTTCTCTCGCTTACCCGTTTCTTTAGATTCTTCGACCAGACGTGTGTTCAAAATGACTTGATAATGTCTAAACTGTGTTGAACCGTGTTAATGAGCTCTAACCTCTCTTCGTCGCCTGACTCTAACTAGAGTTTAGTTTAGACACGTCATCTAGATGTCTGTAGTTCACATTTTGTTCCATTGTCAACCGATTGTTAACTCTAAGTGAGTAACGTGAGGACCGAATAAAACAGACGTTTATGAGGAATATTGTGTTGCACATATTACAAGTTATGTCTTCGGGTAGAACTTGCATCATCTTCCTAGAGAAATGATACAAGTATCACTTCTTGTTCGTTACTATCTCTTTGTTTGTGTTTGATTAAATCTGTCTATATTTTTTGTGTTTCTGGTTTTTTCCTCTATATGTAAAGGAGCAATTATTTCTCAATTTTATCAATTGTCTGCTGCTGGTCACTCTCTTTCCACATGAGAAATGATACGTGTTCATTCGTACTGTCTAGTCAATCACGGCACTATATAATTTTTTTGAAAATTAGTTTCATCTCATACTGATTTAAAATATTTAAAATAAAATGCTTTCAAATTAAGATTACTTTTTCAAACCAAGATTGGTAGCTTGCTCATCATAGGAAGTATTACGAACTCAACCCGTCTCTCTCGTTTTCTGAAAGACAATTAGATCCTTATTAGGACAGTACCTAATTATCTTTAAACACATATGGTTATTGAAAACTAATCTACCGTTAATAATTGAAAAAATATTTTTATTAAGAATAATGGTTCTTTTGCAACTTACAAAATCTCATGATGGTTATAGGTGGTTTTTCCACATTCTGTCTTTTTATGAATAGACGTGGATTATTCATGTGAGATAAGATCAAGAAATCAGTTAAGAAGGATATGTGATATAAGCTGTACAAACTATTACTTTTGTTTTAAATTATCTTAGTTGTATCTCATAATAAACTGCACTGGAGATAAGAGTGGAGTAAGAAAAATATAAGATAGGCATGCATCTATGAAACCTCTCTTTTACTAAAGAGCGAGAAATGTATATTGTGCATGCATTTCTCTGCTTTGCACATCCACAGATTGCTAAACAGAAGTTTTGATAGTTTATATCACATCAGAGATCTTGGTTCATCATTATTTAAATTCCCAGTTAGATTCTTAATATTGAAGTTTTAGCAAATACAATTAATAATCTAAAGACTTTAGACATATAAAATAATAAATCAGTACTCTAGATAGGTTTATATGATCTAGACATGGATAAGATATTCACGTGATAAATCATATTTGAAAAGTCTTGTGCTACAATTATGCATGATCATGAAGATTAATATTATGATACATACTGAATCTGATATGACCTTGGTTTTCTGCAACAACAATAATTTCCCTAAAAGTAGCTTGAAATGAATTCAATCTGCTATCACGAGAAGATAAAAAAATAACTAACCAAGTAATCATCTGCCTATCACTATAACAGGTTACAAATATACTTGTTTCTAAAACTGTCTTCTGTAGTTCCTTCAGAAAAATCAAGAGTGCATGCAGAACATTCACTTTCTGAGAATCTCTTTTTACTCAAGACAAAAACGCATGCTGAGCATGCACTTTTTTTGGTCTTGTCTTAAGCAGGAAAATGAATGACTCATAATTGGGTAACCGCCGAACTCTAAGATCGGATGACTCGTCTTGACCTAGTGGATATCGAGTCCTCTTCATATATATTTCTGAGGATCGGAGACCTCGTCCTCCTCTTTGGTTTTTGAAAATTATATTACAACTCGATCAAGAGATCGACCATAATTCTCAACTCTAATGTTAGTGAGAGGAGTTCTTGGTATCATTGAAAAGCGCTCACCGAGAAATTTCCAATGGGATCTTATTCTCCTCGCGATCTTACCTGGAGCTCTGTCCACTTAGCATTTTTTTGAAGAACTGTGGTCTAGTGCTAGATTGGATTCTTATGATTCGGACCAACGTCCGTTTGCACCAAACGGAGCTATGCACATCTCGGTCTATTCAGACTCGCGTCTCGGACCCACATCTCAAACTAATGTTTCGATATGCTTTTAGACTCATTCCCTTAGGTCAGCATTCGTCTAGGGTCCCCTTGGGATAGGCTACTACGTTGTCGTAGCGAGAGCCTTTCCTTTGAGCAAGGACGTACCTTCTGGCTGTGATTAGCGATCGATGCACAGCAGAGCGACTAGTATCTCGTAGATTTCTCTCTGACTTCCTCGATAACTAAGCACTTTCTTTCTTTCAGTAAAGGGTCAAGATAACTACACGAAAACGTTGGATGATCATGAGCACGACAAACGGGATATGCGATGACATGATCTCTCGATAATATTCCTCTCCGAAGTTTCTCACTACTAGGGCTTCGTACATAGCTTTGGGTCGACAGATGTATCTTATCTCGCACCCGGTGTTAAAGTTTACAGGAGGGAGCTGATTTAGATCCATCCTTCGTTAGATGAGGATAAAGACGGTGAGATCCCATTCTTGGCCGTAAATGACAACAGGTAAGATCACAGGGACAGGCGAGAGCATGACTTGCGCGGTAAAGTTATGCCCGAAGGATCCTATCAGAAACTGTTGAAAATGAACTCGTTCCATGTACATCAGGTTAATCTAGAAAGGGTTTCGAAAAGGAAATCTGGGCAGTAAGTAGAGTCCTTCGTCCATCTCTCACAACATGTGCACTCCAACTACAAAGGTATCTTGATCCCTAAAACTCCGATACAATCTCATAAGATCACCACGACCTCTTCACGAACAATCTCTTGAATTTCTCAAGGTCGAATGTCCCCACACAGGTCACTCCCCTTTGCTTAAAAGTTACGAACACAAAAACAAGGATAGATGCAAGCTCCCTAACCGAGCAACCCAAGCCACACGGGTCGATGAGGTGGCACACATGCAGATCGCATGTTTGGTGCCGTCATACTCATCCACGTGTAGGTCGTCTGGGTGGAAGGTTTAATGCAAGCACCGTAACATATCCCAATACTAGAGACTAGGCTAGACAGGTAGTCGACTTTACAAGTCAAGGATCGCACTTTGCCACGTTGAGTGCGAACCTAACATCCACGTGACGTGGTTACAACGTAGGTCGCTAGAGTCTTATCTACGCCTAGAATACTCCCCAAAGCAATACAAACGTCGTACTGGATACTTTTCTGCCAGCTGCCGCAAACAGACTCGAGACCTAGAGTAGATATCGTTGCCGATACAACTCGGCAGAAAAAACAGCGAAATTTCACACTTGATAGGTACAGATCTACAGCTCAGTCTCCTCTCAAACTTGCCACGTAGGTAGGATACTAAAATCTCTACTTACAGGTCAAATTTCAAGAAGATCTGACGGCTAGATCTCCTCCCAAAATTAACACAAATTCATAGAAACTAACACGCACTTCCAATCTCAGATTCAGGACAGAAGCTTCTTCGCCTAAATGAACCGTCCACTTTCACTCAAACTTCCTGTGCTATCAATTCAGAAGGTAAACTCACTACTCAGGAAATTTGAGTCGATTTGACCGTTCGGATCATCCTCCATAGATCTGCAAACTTGCTGCTCCAGATTGAGAACTTTCTGCACCCCATCGCCTTCAAATCGCCATTGCGCTCAATCCGCAGAACATCCGGTGGTGAAATTTGTGGTCAGAGCTTCAGCAACTGACAGACTACAAGCTCATGAAATCTGGTCTCAATCTGACGGCTCAATCACTCAAACTCCTTAATCTTATAATCGGAAGAGAAAGCTATGTACTCTCATCACTCTACGAACTTCAAATCGTCATAACGTATGCCCTGGACCTCCAAATCGAGTGAAATTTGTGGTCAGATTGCTCCTCCCGTCGAGAGCTCTCCGCCCATGCCCTCACCAAAATCCCTCGTCAAAGTGCCCCGATCCTCCCAGAGCGCACACTTAGGTAGATGATAAGTTATCTTCTCTTTTTGGAGGACCAATGGGAAGTTAAAGGACTCAACCTTGTCCTTTTCTGTCCCATGGAGACCCCCAGCAGATAATAGAGCATTCTAAGCTCATAAGATCAAAGTTTTAGAACCCATTACACCACAACTTTTACAATTGTGCGCAAAACGCACTTATATGCATAATTTACATACTAGTTGGTCCTACAACAGGACATTCACCCCCTCCAAACCTGCACATCCTCCGGTATGTGCCAACTTGTTATCCATAGTCATCATCGTAGCCTCATCATGCTCTGAATTGTCAAGTTCATCATCATCTTCTCTCGCATAAGATCTGGAAAGATGAGAATCAGACTCAAGAAGTTCATCGAAATCAAGAAATCCTTCACGTCTTCGGAAAACCTTGACCCTTTTACCAGCAATGGGTAACTTCAAGAGTGTACCATCCAATTCTCGCAAACCATATGTGGCGTTGTCGTGAACGACAACAACAACATAAGGACCAAACCAACGTATTGCAAACTTTCTGATAGTGCTGTGTTGGTTATCCAAACTGTTGTCATATACTATGACCCAGTCACCTTCTCGGATTGGCTTCTTTCGCAGTCGATGTGTCTTGTCGAACCGCTCCTTGTTCTTCAACCTCGCCTCCTTGAGTTTGACCAATGCTTCTTCGAGGTCCTCCTCACGTCGCTCAAGTTGCTGAATTCGTAGTGCCAATAGTCCTTCCCTATCAGAACCATCCTCCCAAGGTAGACATACCCAAGTAGGAACGTCTCCTTCCGCTGGCATGATAGGTTTTTGACCGGTCATCAATTCTGTAGGCATGTAACCAGTGACAGTACTATGAGTAGTTCTATCAGCCCACAACGCAAAAGGAAGAAGTCTAGGCCAATCCCCATGACGCCCCTTGCACGCTTTCACCAATGCTTGGATGATTGGTGGGTGCCCTTGTTCACTTTTCCCATTCGCTTCCGGGGTCATTGAAGTGGTCAACTTCAATCGTATTCCGTATCTGTTGAAGAACTCACGTGCTTCATCTGCATTCAACTCTCCTCTATCTGCACGGATTCTCCCCACGCTTCCATATCTAGAAACAATATCTTCTAATATGAATCGACAGATAGGTTCAGTAGCTTTGATGCGTAGAGCCCTCCCTTCTACAAAGTTAGATAGCTCTTCCCGAGCCAAAAGTAAATGACGCATGCCCCAAATTCCTGGTGGCATGGCAACCAAATCCAAAACCCATTGGAAATGGATGGACAAGGGATATGTGGGTCTCAATCCATCTCTATACTGAATCTTGGATTGGAATTGACATTCAATGCATGACCCAACAAACTTCTCTACATCTCGATACAATCCTTTCCACCAATACCTCTCCTTGATCTTGGTAAAAGTTGCCCATGTACCTCGATGTCCTGCCCATAAGGTATCATGAAATTGTTCGAGTACTTGTTTCTTGATCTCTGCATCATCCACTACTCTCAAGGGTACTCCATCTCTCCTCTTTGGCCTCTTCCACAGATATCCATCTCGTAATAGATAGCCATAGGCCTGATGTCGTATTTCCTTGAAGACTTTCTCCGTCCATTCTTCATACTTCTGAAGAGTGCTTAGATAGCGTCCGATTTCCTTGAGCCTCCCACAGTAAAATTCTTCCTTGAAAGGAAGAACACCATCCAAGCGACTCCGGTCCTCGCTTGATAGTTGTAGAACTTGCCCCTCCTCTGCATCATCTTCATCCATATCTTCCGCCTCCATATCTTCTTCTCGAGAGTACCTAGCTCTAGACAACATGTCTGCCATCGAATTCATCTTCCCTGCTATGTGTCTCAACTCTCGATTCAACGACCTAATGTAAGCTATCCAACGTAACATAGCAATATCAGGCGTTGTGCAGTTTGCTATCATTCCCAACAAAGGTAAGCAATCAGTTTCAAGTAGTACATGTGCTCCAATGAGATACTCCTTTTCAGCTTTCATTGCAGAAACAACGCCCCAGAGCTCTCGTTTGACTTGAGGGTATCTCCTTTGTCGATCCGTAAGTATACGAGCACCAAATCTTGTTGCAAACCTCTTTCCCTCATCATCATCCTGCCCTATTGCCCAACCTATAGCGATAGGACTAGTATCAACAGTAACGATTATGGGTCTATCACAATCATAGCTTAACTGTCGTAGAACTGGTGATGATTTCAATGCTTCTTTTAGTCGCACCATAGCGACTCTCTGCTCCTCAGCCCAAGTGAACCTTCTTCGCTTCCTCAGCAACTCATACAATGGTTCAGACATATGACCAAAATGAGGGATCCACACTCGATAAAACAAACAAGCTCACAAGAATCTCCTAACCTCTATGGTGTTGGCACAATCTTTCATCCTCCCTATGGCATCAACCTTTGATGGGTTCGGACGTCGGCCAAAAGCTCCACAAAGATTACCAACAACAACAATCTCTGGTACTCCAAAGCTCGACTTCTCTGCTGAAAGAGTGAGATTTACCTCCTCAAGCCTTGCTAAGATCATCTCCACATCGTGAATATGATCAACCACAAATCTTCGACATCCATCCTCAGTCAGCTTCTCATCCTTGTCTTCGACCGCACACCCTTTCATAGGAATATCATCTATGAAGGGTATGGTCTTCTCTGAAATGAATTCTCTCAAAATCCTATTCATTGCATTTTGCACATGAGCAACAGAGTTTGTCGCTCTTTGCGGTAATGTGCACATCCTTACAAGCCCAAGCGGAGTACGCATGGTGGTGAGATCTCTGCTCTCCATTGCCAACTGGAACTGATCATACCCAGATTATAAATCTCCAATCGAGTAGATAGCACGGCCAGCAAAAGCTTCTGCAACTTCATCTACTATGGGTCCTGATCCCATGTTCCGAATAGTCACCTTGGATGAACCTAAGAGCCCTGACTTCTTAGGTACAGTAAACCACCGACTCGAGTAAGGTCCCATAGATGGCTCTAAAATACCCATGCGTATCTTCTCTTTCAACAATTCAACAAGCTTTGGCAACATAGCTCGTGGCACTTGTATAGGCTTCAAGTCCCAAGGCACATGTGGTACTGTGAAGATCACCATGGGTGCTACGACACTCGTATCTGCACATCCAATCTCTTCTGCATTGAAAGCAAAAGCCTTTCCATGCCTTCTCAACATCTCATGAAAACGCTTTCTCTCTTCCTCAGTGAGAAACTCACCCCTTCCAATCTGCAGTCGTTTGAGTGTCTCTTCTGTGAACTTGTGTCCTACTCTCTTTGAATCTCGCAGAACTGGTTCAGTCGATGCTCGTTCCACTTGCTTGTTAGAGTCTTCAGATAGTTGAGTAGCCACCGGCTTCACTTTACGCGCCACAGTCTTGTATTTTGTATGAACCTGCGCTTCTTGGTGATTCGTGGCTCTACTCCTTTCTAACTCCAACTCATGATCTCCTTTCATCTGAAGCTGAACATTGTAGCCATCCTCGACGAATCTTGTAATCTCCTCATGTAACTCACGTGAACGGATCGCGACAAATCCATTAACCAAAGAATCGGTGCTTATAAACGACAAAACCTCCTCAAGAGTATCTTCAAAGCCCTCTTCTTCATACACCCCGTTAATGAACTCCTGATCTAACAAAACTCCTTGAGTTTTGAAGAGATCTTCCTGCTTCTTCACACATCGTCTTTGTACACTATCCATCTCTTCTACCACTCGAAATCTATTTACACATGTTTCAGAAAACTGAGCAAATCCATATTTAAACATCTCTTCTTCATCTTCTGGCACTAGCGGAAGGCTCTTTCTCCTATCAACACTCCCATACTCCCGCTCTACAGGAGTGCTAACTAAAAATCCGAGAACTCTTTGTCAGTCCTTAAGGGACTGTCCCTCAGCTTCTCTCTGTTCCTTTCATGACCCGTACGTACAGTAAGAAACTGAACCGCCCTCGTACCATCTTGACTTCTAATACGAGCATAATGAGATCTATCGTCCATTACTTTCGTCTCCATCCTAGACGCAATAATGTATGGTTGACCAAGGATCACAGGATAAGCAGCTACACTCTGAACAAAAAAGTTTTGTTCTATCTCTACATCTCCTATTCGAGTCTTGACAGCTGGACAAGCACCAAAAAGTTCACCTCTTTGGTTGTTAGCAGCACGAAGAACCCATCCATGTCCTGTATCGATTGGCCACTTCCCCTTCTCGTAAACGTTTTTGGACATGATATTAATCTCCGAACCGTGATCCACCAACGCCACTATAGCCTCTGACAAGTTACCTAGTCGGACCCTTGTCTCTGTAGTTGCACGAGCCCAATATGCTCGAGAATAGTGACTCTCATGCTGCTTCTCGTCGTCATGTTCTGCAGCACAGTCTGAAACTCTTGCCTCTCTTCCATTCGACGCTTGTAGTACATGCTTTTGAGCAAATACGTGACCTAACTCTTCATCTTCTTCCCCAGTGATGTCAGTATCCAATGCTTTCACCATCACTGTATCTGCAGTCATCTGCCTCTTTCTCTTGATCACATCTATGATCAACTCATGAAAGTCACGTTTTGCTATCCCTAAGGCCTCTCGCAAGGAAAATTCGATCTTTGCATCCAAAATTCTCTCTTCAAGAATCTCCTTCAAGTTGGTGTTGGTCTCGATATCAGACTGTAGTCAGTAGGTCGGTGCTTTACCTTTGCCCTTTGAAGAAGCTGTTAGAACTGGATGTACAGTATGAACGTAACATACAGCAACTAGTTCAGACCTTTTGGGCTCATGCCCTTTCGCAGGCTTTGCCTGCCCTTGTACCAAAGTATAAGTACCTGGCCTTTGGACCTCCTACCTCATTATTCATTTCAGTAAACAAGCTTACTCATACTTGGTCTCTCACATTGATCCTCTCTCTCCTTTTCCTATATGGTATCAGAGCTACGGGTTGTTATTTTCCCAGCACAATAACGTAGGCTTCAGATAGACCCTAGGCACAGGTGAAGTAGCAATCAAGGGACGCCTTGATTGCTAAAGCGTGAAGGACGCTTCTCGCTTAGACGATCGCAGCGCTCAATAGAACCTCAGTAGTTCAGCGATAAATCTGCGATGGCGAACACGTTCAGCACTAAAGGCTGTGCAAAGTTCGATGGGACGTACTTCACGTACTGGAAACACAAGATGAAACTCCAATTAGACGCTGAAGGCGTTCTCGGAATTGTCGATGGTAGTGTACCTCGACCAGTAGCCACTGTCGCTAACCCTCTACCTGCCACCGGACCAGGTAGCATTGCGGAGTGGGATCGTTAGAGCAAGAATGCTTTGACGGCAATAAATCAGTGTTGCGAGAACATTGTTATCGGTCACATTATTTCTTGCCGCTCGGCAACAGAAGCTTGGAACACATTGACTTCTAACTTTGCCGTGCAAGACACAGTGACCCAGATGCACTTGAAAGAAAAGCTGCGAACTCTCAAGATGAAGGCGAACGACTCAGTCACATCGCACGTAAACACTTTCAAGTCGATTGTCGAGCAGCTGGCGTCTGCAGGCGTACAAGTAGGCGCACAAGAGCAGCTGCTCACACTCATGGGTAGCATGCCAGACAGCTACCAAATGTTCCTACAAGTGATGAGATGCAACACCAACTTGACGTTGCAAGATCTCATCTCGTTTCTTCTCACTGAAGAAACTTTTCGTCGAAGAATGCAGCATGAACCTTCGACCGCATTGTTTGCAGGAAAGAGGCAACCACCCAAGCAAGGCAAGACCGGCAACCGTTCTAAGAAGCGGACACCAGATTCTAACATTCAGTGTTTCGGGTGCAACTTAACTCGACATCGTGTCCAGAATTGCCCAAATCAAGCCTCAAGCAGCAGCGCTCCGCCCAACCAACCTCAGCAACAAGGCGGAAATCAGAAGAACCGCAACCAGAAGAATCACCAGCGCAACAACAACAACACTAGGCGAGTACTGATGACCCAGCTCTACAACGAATTTGCACCTCGAACTGTGGACCGTCATTGGTACGTTGACACCGGCGCTACCCATCACATGGCATTCGACCGCGATCAATTTTGTAAGTACACTGAACGAGAAAGTGCTCTTCAAGATCAAATTCTCTTAGGAGATGACACTACAGTTCAAATTGAAGGTCACGGCGATGTTGAAGTTAAACTTCTTAACGGCGAAAACGTCTTAATTAAGGATGTCTTGCACGTCCCTGCACTACGGAAGAACTTGTTTTCAGCTCGAATGTTTGACTCCAAGGGTGGGTGGTGCATTATCGGTAATGGTACTTGCCATCTAGAGGATAAGAACAGACGTCCAATTGCCCCATGCCCGCTAAGCAATGATCTCTACTTGCTAGGCTCGTCTGTAATCCCCGTGCACACTATGTCACTCCCGCAAGCACACCATGCCCAGCTGAAGGCATAGCACTCCCAATCCCTGCTTCCAACAATGCCCCCTGAAAGACTAGGGGGTCCGGGAGGTGGCCGTGGTGGTAGATCGACCAACCGTGGTCAACCACGGCTGATCCTCCCTTTACACCCCTTCGCACTGTCGCAGTCAACTAACACAGTCGCACTCCCTGAAAATTCACAAAATTCGTTTCCCGCACCTCTCCTGGCACCGATTTTTCAGGGAGGTCCGGATCGCCACGAGGGCGATCCGTGGCCCCAAGACCATGGCACAAACCGTGACCCTGCGCAGAATCCCAACCGGCACGCCCCCCCATGGAGGGGAGATGCCCCAATAGTCTGGGAGGGCACGGATCGTCACCAGGGCGATCCGTGCCTCGATGCAAACGGCACGTCCTCCTATGGGGACGCGCCGTGCCAAGGCAACGGCCAGCCCGCGGGCCAACAGCCAGCCAGCCAAGGCACTGCCAATCAAGGGGCGCGGCCCCACATGTGAGACCACGCCCCCCCAAATTCCCGGGGCGGCCCCCACCCCGCCCTTCTCAGAAGGGCGGCGGCCACCCCCCCTTTCTTCGGAGGAGCTCCCAGCTCCTCGGAGCTGGGAAGCTCCCCCTTCGAGGGAGTCAACCCGCGCGGGGTTGACTCCCGTCAAAGGGGAGGGACTGCAAGTCCCTCCCCCACAGGAGGAACAGTCCTCCCTCGCGGAGGGCTCCCCATGGGAGGAATACTCCCCATGGAAGTATCTTCTCACAAGAATATTCTTTCCGGCATCATTCTCTTAGATGAAAATTTTTCTGCAGATCCTTCAGTAGAAATTTCCGACTCTACAATAGGCACTATGCTTTCAGCACGCCACACACACGGTGATGACTCATCCTCTCTTTCATGTCTTGCATCTACACCTTACATAGTCGATGAGTCCAACACACCTATTTCCACTCTTTATCGATCTGTCACCCGCCCGCGCTTTGTCTATCTTACATTCGCCACTCCTACCGCCGACCTCTGGCACATGCGGCTTGGCCATATCAGTCTTACCTGGCTTGACCAACTCCGTCGCCATCAATCTGTTATTGGTCTAAATCTGCCCACTATTCACAATTTCACTTGCCCTCCGTGCTTGCATGCCATGCAAGCCCGCACAAAATTTCCACGTGCCGCCACTACCCGCGCCACCGAAATTCTTGAAATTGTCCACTCTGACATCAGCGGCCGCATTTCCCCTTGCACTTTTTCCGGCTATGAGTACTGCATGACCATGACCGACGACTACTCCCGTTATACCGTTGTCCGTCTACTGCACTACAAGAGCGACTGCTTCACAGCATTCAATGAGTTTCACACATTTGCCGAGCGTCAGACCGGCAAGAAGCTCAAGACCCTACGCTCCGACAACGGTGGTGAGTTCCGATCCACCCTCTTTGATGCTTATTGTCAGGAACACGGCATCCAACGCCAGCTGACCGTCCCTGACACTCCTCAGCAAAACGGGGTAGCTGAGCGTAAAAATCGCACCCTCTTAAACTCTGTCCGCGCTATGATGTTTTCAGCAGGACTAGACAAACAGTTTTGGGGTGAGGCTATCAATCACGCCACTTATGTTCTAAATCGTTGTCCCACCAAGGCCATCGATCCTGCCACCACTCCCTTTGAGCTATGGCATGGCCGCAAACCCACCATCTCACATCTTCGAGTTTTTGGCTGCACAGCTTTTGCCAACATTATAGAGACTCACCGCTCTAAGCTAGATAGTCACTCCCACGAGTGTCTTCTTCTCGTCTACAGCAGTCAAAGTAAGGCATACCGTCTCCAACGTAAATCTGACGGTCATACCTTTGTCTCTCGCGATGTTATATTTGATGAGTCTCTCCCTGCATCAACATCATCATCTCCCAATCCTGCTCTCATTGCTATCACTGAGGATGAAATTCAGAATGATGTGCACTTTTTCCATCACCATCCTCCTACTTCGGGTCCAGCCCCTACCCCTTCAGTGGGAGCTACTCTTCCCCCTCTAAGTTCGTCTGTTCCGCCTCCTTTTGCACCACCTCCCGCCTTCGGTCCTTCCGTTGGCCCTGGTCCCGGTCATCCTTCAAGCAGTAGTCTTGTTCCGGGCCCCGTTCCTCCTCTACCCTCAGCGGGATATGGAGGAGGAGGAGTTAGCGGAGGCACATTTCACACACCAACTCAATCCGTGGCTAGCTCATCCACTAGTAGCCCACAATCCCACAGTCGATATCCGTTCTCAACTTATTCTACCGTGAATTTATCTTCTCCAATCCGAACCAAACATAGCACAGATGTAGAAAACATGACCACACTACACCCATACCTACATCGTTCACCACCACAGTCTCCACCACCGCACTCAAGTGACTTTGAGATGGCATCGTCTCCTCCCACTGAGATCCAAGCACCACCACCACTCCGGCGATCAACACGACAGTCCAACCCTCCTAACCGCGATCCAGCTGAAGATTACGACACAACGACTTTGATCCCGAAGGCACGAACGAGTAAGAAGCGTGCACTAATGGTGACTTTGAGACCAGTCCCGATGGAGCCCAACTCCTATCAGGACGCCCTATCATCTCCAGATGCTGTTCGATGGTCCGAGGCCATCACCGAAGAGCTCAAGTCCCACGAGGAGAACGGTACATGGACACTCACAGATTTACCACACGGACGAAGGCCCATAACCAACAAGTGGACCTTCAAGCTGAAGCTGAATTCAGATGGGTCAATCGCCCGATACAAGGCACGGTATCGTGTCGGATATTTTGTGCGTGAAGGATGTCCAAGAAAACGCGAGGTTCCTGGCTGTGGAGATGCTGTGTGCCAAACAGAGACAAGACAGAGAAGAACAACCACGAAAAGGAATGCTGCGATATATACCACTCTGAAAGTATGTACACTGTCGATTCTTTCTCCAAACAGCACAAAACTGAGGAACAGACCAGAGCGGTCTGTAACCTACTTCAGAAGCCCTAAAACAAACCCCTGAAACGCAACCCTAGTCTGAAATCGTCAAAGCGTAGCTCAAAGCAAGAGGAACTTCTCTTTGCTAACAACCAGAGCCACAACAGTATCATGCGATCCAAACCCAAGTCCAACCACATCCACACACTAGCTCTTGGCTAAAGCTAGCTACCACAAGCCATACACAACCAACTAAGTCCTTAACGAACTCAAAAGGACGAAACCTGTAGCGAAGGAACCGAAAATGACCTACCTGAGAACTTTCTCCTTTCGCCAAACGATCTTCAAATGTTGATAGGGTCTCCTTTCCTGACTCCGTTGGCCCAAGAAACCTTCAGATCCGACTCCCGATAGTCGAGATAACGCCAATTTTCGGTCGCAGGTGACCGAACCTTCAAAAACTCCTCCTTGTGGCTTAAAACCGCTCACACCGCACAAACGAATCGTCTAAACTGATATCCGTCTTCTCTAGTAGGTAGATCTGGCTACCCTGAACCCAACAAGACTCCAAACAAGCCGTTTGGAGTTCCCCTTGCAAAACTACTCGAGAAATTTGGTCGCAGGCTACAAAAAACTGACGTAAATCGACTCCCTGCAGCTCAAATTCGCTCACCACACCCAAACCAACAATCCAATTCACTTACAGTCTTCTCCTATGCGTACATGAGGACTCCCTGATCGCGTAGGCACCAAGAACGAAGAGCTTGGCTCACCGATCGCGAAGAACAATCCAATCTCAGGTCGCATGCGATGAAAATTTGACGCAAGCGCTTCCCTGCGAGCCAATTTCTCTCACAACTCTCAAACCGCCCGATAAAACTTTGTATCGTCTTCAATTTCCTGAAGAACTCGTTGTTCTGATCCCGATGGATCCAAGGACAGCAAGTTTGGACTCCGGAACGGTCCGAACGGTCCAACTCTCCTTCACAGGTAACTGAAAACTCCAAATCTGCTTCCTGCGTCTCAATTTCTCCCAGAACACAACCCCCGATCCGTCTCTTCCCTAACCGTTTGAACCAATGCGTGGCCTGCACAGATCTGAACCCAACGACGCCTTGCGCGCTTGCATTGGACTCCTAAATCTCCCGAACCGTCCGTTGACAGGTCGCAGACGCAAGCTAGCCCTTTAAGCACCCCCCTTGCAACAGTCTGTACGTACGAAGTTCAACCCTGAATAATAAGAAGCAGGCCCCTTGCGTCTTTGATATAACGCCTGAAGCCCTAAATACCCAATCAGCAAGTAACTAGGGGCTTAGCTTGATTTTACCTTTTTTCGAATCGCATAACTTCTTCTCTGGATGTCCAAACGAAATAAACATGATGCCCATGGAAAGCTGACAACGAGCTCTATCCATCTATGCGATAAAAGTAAAGATCCGAAGTTGCGCCAAAAGCTCGTAAGCTGGGGCCTAGCTTGTTTTCTCCATCTTTCGAGTCTTGTAACTTCTCCACTAGGCGCCCAAACGAAGTAGACAAGATGCCTATGGAAAGCTGATAAGGAGCTCTACCCATCTATGCGATGAAAATGGAGATCTGAGATTGTGCCAAAATCTATAAGCTGGGGCCTAGCTTGTCTTCTCATGAGTGTCTTTGGAGCGACAAGCATCGAAGTTTGTATTTCAGGTAGGAGCCGGTCCACGACACGACATCCACCCCCTCTGAACCTGTGCATCCTCCGGTATGCACCAGAGATACCAACCAAGGAGTGGATCGGCTTATCGTCCTACTTCTCATCGTAACCAACCTCACCTTCAAGATCTTCTGCATAATCCTCATCCTCAAACTGAAACTCCGTCAAGATATCTGCTAGATCGACCTCCTCATCTCTCTTTTTGAAAATCTTGACACGTTTACCTGCCACTGGTACCTTCAAGCTCGTTCCATCCAACTCTTGCAGGGCGTAAGTTGCGTTGTCATGAACCTTCTTCACCACATACGGACCAAACCATCTTCTGGAAAACTTCCGGAGTGCACTATGCTGGTTGTCTAGACTGTTGTCATAGACTAACACCCAATCACCTTCCTTGATTTCCCTAGGTCTCAAACGATGTCGCTGATCAAATCTAACCTTGTTCTTCAACCGTGCTTCTCGCAGCCTATCCAAAGCAGTTTGGATATCCTCTGGTCTTCTCTCTAACTGCCTAATTCGAATAGCAAGAAGCTCTTCTCTAGTCAAATTGTCCTCCCAAGGTAACACACTTCATGTCAGAACATGTTCTTCAATCGGCATGATAGGCTTCTGACCTGTGATGAGTTCCACCGGCATGTAACCTGTCACCGAGCTGTGCGTCGTTCTATCTGCCCATAACGCAAATGGTAAGAGTCGAGGCCACTCGCGCACCCTTCCATTGCAAGCCTTCACCAAAGCCTTCACAATGGGTGGATGACCACGTTCACTCTTGGCATTCCCTTCGGGGTTGTAAGCAGTTGTCAGTGACAACCTCACCCCACACCTTGCAAAGAATTCACGAGCCTCATGTGCATCTAGCTCTCCCCGATCTGCAGTGATCTTTCCCACACATCCATACCGACAAACAACCTCTTCCAAGAGAAATCTACATACCCCTTCAGTTGTCTTCGTCTGAAGCGCCCTACCCTCGACTTGATTTGAAAGATCCTCTCTAGCAAGTACCAAGTATCTCATCTGCCATAATCCAACCGGCATAATCACCAAGTCTACCACCCACTTGAAGTGGATCGTCAACGGATAAGTCGGATGTAATCCGTCACGATGTCGGATATTCGAATACATCTGACATGTCAAACAAGACTCCACAAAAGATACAACATCCCTGTACATGTTTTTCCACCAATACCGCTCTTTCATCTTTGTAAAAGTGGCCCAAATTCCTCGATGTCCAGCCCAAAGACTCTCATGGAACGCCTTGAGCAACTTCTGCTGATCTTCCTTGTTGCAAATCACCCGTAGCGATACTCCACCTTTTTGCTTCGATCGCTTCCAAAGAAACCCATCCTGCAACATGAAGTTGTAGGTCTTCCTTCTAACTCTCCGAAACCTCTCATTTGTCCAACCTGTCTGCTTAACCATCGTACTAAGGTACCTCCCGATATCAAGCAAATCACCATCATACAACCCTTCAACAAACAACTCATCTTCTCTTCCTGTCTGTGCAATCGAATAGAGCTCTGTACTCACGTCGTCAATATCTTCTATCATCTCATCTTCCCCATCATATCGAGCCCGAGATAACATATCCGCCATCAGATTATCCTTCCCTACGATATGTCTAAACTCCGGGTTCAACGACTTGATATATGCGATCCATCGTAACATCGCAATATCAGGAGTTGAACAATTCGTGATCATCCCTAACAACGGCAAGCAATCAGTTTCAACCACCACTACTGCTCCAATCAAATACTCTTTCTCAGTTTTCATAGCTGAAACAATACCCCACAATTCTCTCTTCACTTGTGGGTAAGCACGCTGTCGAGCACTTAACACCTTCGCTCCGAACCTAACCGTAAACCTGTCTCCATCCTCATCATCCTGTCCGACTGCCCATCCAATTGCAACTGGACTTGTATCCACAGTAAGAACCACCGGCCTAGCACCCTTGTAATCAATCCTTCTCAGAACTGGAGGAGATGATAGTAAAGACTTCAGCTTCCTTACCGCATCAGTATGCTCTTCCTCCCATCTGAATTTATGACCCTTACGCAACAATCCATACAACGGATCCGCCACATGCGCATAATGAGGAATCCAAATGTGGTAGAATACACAAGCACCCAAAAATCTTCTTACTTCTGTCAGCGAGTTGCAAACCTCCTTCATCCTTCCAATCGCATCCATCTTGTTCGGATCTGGCTTCCGACCAAACGATCCACACAAATGACCAACGATCAAAACCTCTCTAACTCCAAATGTAGACTTCGCACCTGACAGCGTAAGATGAACTTCCTCAAGTCGAGATAAGATCTTCTCACAGTCTGCGATGTGATCAGTGACGTATCGCCGACACCCCCTCTGATCTAATGCTTCATCCTTCTCATCTTCCACACATCCTTTGATGGGGATGTCATCCAAGAACGGCATCGTCTTTTCGGGGATGAAGTCCCTTAGAACTCGATTCATCCCGTTCATCATGTGTGCTACCGAGTTGGTAGCTCCCTATGGTAAGGTACACATCCTAACCAACCCCAAAGGTGTCTCATTGTCGTGAAGCTTCTGCTCTCCTCCGCTAGTTGAAACTGATCATACCCCGAGTAAAGATCTCCCATTGAGTAAATCGCTCTTCCTGCAAACGCTTCTGCAAACTCATCCACAATCGGTCCCACCCCAGCATTTCTGATTGTTACTGCGTTCACCGGCTGCATGTCTTGGATGAACCGCAGCGACCCATTCTTCTTTGGTACTGTAAACCATCTGCTTGAATATGGTGCAAACGACGGCTCCAAGATCTTCATCCGCATCTTCTCCTTCAGCAACTCCACTAGTTTGGGTAAGTGAGCCCGCGATACTGGAATTGGTCTCAGGTTCCATGGCACATGCGGTACCGTGAAGATAACCATCGGGGTAACAACGTACGGATCTACACATCCAATCTCAAGTGGCTCAAAAGCAAATGCTTTCCCATGTCTTGAAAGCATCTCCTTGAAGCACATCCTCTCTTCTGGTAGAAGAGACCCATCAGATCCAATCTTCAGCTCTTCAAGGGTCTTCTCTGTGAACTTGTGTCCTATCATTGCAGGATCTCTCAAACTCTTCTCCTTTGAAGCTCGATCCATCTGTTGGTTGGTGTCTTCCGGCAAAGGACCAGCAACTGGCTTTACTTTCCTATCCACTGTCTTGTACCTTGTCTCAACACGAACCTCCGGTGCACGGAATGATTCGATCACCGAATAGACCTCCCTTGAATGAATCTGCACGACCTTATCCATATCCTCCCATCCAATAGACATGATCTCTCGCAAGGGATCTTCCAACCCATCCTCTTCATAAACACCAGAAATCCATTCATCCCCTTCTAGCTCACCCAACTCTTTCAACATCAACTCAACACCACGCAAATGTTTTTGTTCTTTTCTTCTCAGCTCTTCTATCTTCTTGTAGACATCAATCCCACACTCTGAAAATCCAATAAACCCTGTACAAAAGGCTATCTCCATCAAGCGAGAGTACCTTCTCTTGCGCACCACCACAATCCCGCTCTATAGTGGTACTCAACGAAAATCCTTGAACTCTTCACTCACCTTTGGAAGCGGCTTCTCCCTCAAACGATCTCGGTTGCGCTCGTGGTTGGACGGTACAGTCAGGAACTGTATCGCTCTCTTCCCATCTTGACTTCGGATCCTAGCATATGCAGATCCGTCGTCTAGTACCTTTGTCTCCATCCGGGTTGCTATGATGAAAGGTTGGCCCAGAATGAGTGGGTATGATGTTGCTTCCTGAACAAAGAAGTTTTGCTCGATAGCAACATCACCTACGCGCACTCTGATGTCTGGACAAGCTCCATACAAGTCTCCTCTCGTGTTATTGGCTGCTCTTATGACCCATCCATGCTCTGTGTCGATCGGCCACTTCTTCCTCTTGTACAGCTCCTTCGACATGATGTTGATTTCTGATCCATGATCGATCAGAGCAACCACCGGCTCATCCAAGTCCTCGATCCTCACCAACGTCTCCGTCGTAGCTCGAGCTCAGTGACTGTGGCTGTAATGACTTGAGCTCCGCTTCCCATCCTCCTCTTCATCTTCGAAATGCACCCTACGCCTTCGATCTCTTTCTTCCTCTAGAGAATAGACACTGCACCTTGCAAGCTCTCTCTCCTCATCCACTGACATCCTAGTATCCAAAGCATGTGATAAACCAGTCTCACCCGTAATTTGTCGTTTCCGTTTGATGACATCGATGATGACATCATGAAACTCACGCTTGGCGATGCCTAACACTTCTCTCAAAGTAAACTCCACCTTCGCATTCAGAATGTGATCTTCCAAGACTCCCTTCAAGTCTGTTGAAGCCTTGATATCCGACTGTAGCTTGTACGCAGCCGGCTTACCCTTCTCCTTCTGAGATTTCTCCTTCGATGAAGAAGGAGCATCGTCCATCGGTAGGTCTTGAGCTCCTGCATCTCGAAGCTCTTGGCGAACCTTCTCCCCTCGAGTCTGTCTCTTGGAAGAAGTTCCTTCCCCTGCATCCTCTGAATCTCACCTTCTCTTCTCTTCCAACAACGCTTCGTGTTGATTCTTGACGATGTACGCATGCACCGATAGAGCTTCTATCGGATCTTCCCATCCAGTATCCCTTCTGATCGTAGCAGCTGTCCTCATCAATGTTTCACGCGCCATCTTCCCTTTCTGTTTCATGGAGATGGCGGATGACCACAATCCACTTGGCTCAACCTCCTTGTTGAAACTCCTCTCAGCCTGATCCTCAACCCTTGTGCCATAAGTTCCAGCTTCCACCATTGCAACTGCTTGCGCTGATAGGTGGTCCTCAACCAACTTCTTCATCCCTCCCCTACCAAAGTTGGTCTGAAGAAGTGCACCAGTATCCCTCAGCGCTACCTTCCCATCCTTCCAGAAGATCACTCCTTGCTGCAGAATATCTGTGAACTCCTTGCAATCTCTGCGCGGATGATCAGTACCATCGCACCAGATACACCACTGGATCCAGCCTTGCTTCTCAACCGGTCTTACTCCACTTGTAGATCCCTTCTCTTCCAATCTGGTGAGCTTGATCTGCAGATCTCTCATTCCACGCAATATCTCCTCAAGGTTTGAGTCATCCTTCTTCGGAGATACCATGGGTGCCTGAACAACTGGAACAACTGGAACAACAGGAACAGCTGGAGCAACTGATACTACTTGTCTAGCAACAGGAACTGATCGGACTACAGGAACAGGTGTTACAGCTGTAGGTGTTGGCGCCAGTCTCCTAACAGGAACTTTCTCTCGTCTCCGCTCCCTCTTGGTAAGCAGACCAACAGCTTCCTCAACCTTCTTCCAGCTGCTGGTCAATCCATCGTCCTCCTCCCGGTCTTCCAGAAGTACCTCTAGCTTCTCCTGCAACTTCTCATCTGCAGCCCAAAGAAATAGCTCTGTCTTGTTGGACTGCAACGTCAACTTCTCCATCCTGGTCAGCCGTGAAAACTGCTTCTCAAACTCTCTGAGCAACTCAGTAGCTTGTAAACCCTTCCTTGGTTGCTCAACCCACTCCAAGAATGACTTCTTGGTGACTCGATCAGAGTCCTCCAAGAAGTACTCATCCATCAAGGCACGAGCAAAAGTCTCCCAATCCTTGTTAAAATGCTTCGTTAGCATTTTAACATGATCCCTAATCTCTGGAGCTGCTGCCAACTCAAACGTCTCAATCATCTCATCTTCTGAGACCCGGTTCAGCTCCATCTCCTTCACATAATGTCTTAGATATCTTGAGACATCTCTCTCATCGAACTGGTCAATCCTGCTGACCACCGCTTGTAGCGCCTTTGTTGCCAAAGCTTCCTTCCGCTCATCAGACTGTTGCTGCCGCAAGAACATAGTGAAAGCTTGGAACATCGATGCAGTCGTCGGATCCAACTGCACCCTTGGTAACCCACCTGAACCACTAGCTCCATCTCCATCACCTTTCCCATCCCCACTCATGACTGCCAATCTCTTCTTCAAAGTTCAGACACAGAAGAATCTCCACCCCAGACCTTCACGTCGAGTTCACCACCGTATCGTGTCGGATATTTTGTGCGTGAAGGATGTCCAGGAAAGCGCGAGGTTCCTGGCTGTGGAGATGCTGTGTGCCAAACAGAGACAAGACAGAGAAGAACAACCACGAAAAGGAATGTTGCGATATATACCACTCTGAAAGTATGTACACTGTCGATTCTTTCTCCAAACAGCACAAAACTGAGGAACAGACCAGAGCGGTCTGTAACCTACTTCAGAAGCCCTCAAACAAACCCCTGAAACGCAACCCTAGTCTGAAATCGCCAAAGCGTAGCTCAAAGCAAGAGGAACTTCTCTTTGCTAACAACCAGAGCCACAACAGTATCATGCGATCCAAACCCAAGTCCAAACCACATCCACACACTAGCTCTTGGCTAAAGCTAGCTACCACAAGCCATACACAACCAACTAAGTCCTTAACGAACTCAAAAGGACGAAACCTGTAGCGAAGGAACCGAAAAAGACCTATCTGAGAACTTTCTCCTTTCGCCAAACGATCTTCAAATGTTGATAGGGTCTCTTTCCCTGACTCCGTTGGCCCAAGAAACCTTCAGATCCGACTCCCGATAGTCGAGATATCGCCAATTTTCGGTCGCAGGTGACCGAACTTTCAAAAACTCTTCCCTGTGGCTTAAAACCGCTCACACCGCACAAACGAATCGTCTAAACTGATATCCGTCTTCGCTGGTAGGTAGATCTGGCTACCCTGAACCCAACAAGACTCCAAACAAGCCGTTTGGAGTTCCCCTTGCAAAACTACTCGAGAAATTTGGTCGCAGGCTACAAAAAACTGACGTAAATCGACTCCCTGCGGCTCAAATTCACTCACCACACCCAAACCAACAATCCAATTCACTTACAGTCTTCTCCTATGCGTACATGAGGACTCCCTGATCGCGTAGGCACCAAGAACGAAGAGCTTGGCTCACCGATCGCGAAGAACAATCCAATCTCAGGTCGCAGGCGATGAAAACCTGACGCAAGCGCTTCCCTGCGAGCCAATTTCTCTCACAACTCTCAAACCGCCCGATAAAACTTTGTATCGTCTTCAATTTCCTAAAGAACTCGTTGTTCTGATCCCGATGGATCTAAGGACAGCAAGTTTGGACTCCGGAACGGTCCGAACGGTCCAACTCTCCTTCACAGGTAACTGAAAACTCCAAATCTGCTTCCTGCGTCTCAATTTCTCCCAGAACACAACCCCTGATCCGTCTCTTCCCTAACCGTTTGAACCAATGCGTAGCATGCACAGATCTGAACCCAACGACGCCTTGCGCGCTTGCATTGGACTCCTAAATCTCCCGAACCGTCCGTTGACAGGTCGCAGGCGCAAGCTAGCCCCTTAAGCACCCCCTTGCAACAGTCTGTACGTACGAAGTTCAACCCTGAATAATAAGAAGCAGGCCCCTTGCGTCTTTGATATAACGTCTGAAGCCCTAAATACCCAATCAGCAAGTAACTAGGGGCCTAGCTTGATTTTACCTTTTTTCGAATCGCATAACTTCTTCTCTAGATGTCCAAACGAAATAAACAAGATGCCCATGGAAAGTTGACAACAAGCTCTATCCATCTATGCGATAAAAGTAAAGATCCGAAGTTGCGCCAAAAGCTCGTAAGCTGGGGCCTAGCTTGTTTTCTCCATCTTTCGAGTCCTGTAACTTCTCCACTAGGCGCCCAAACGAAGTAGACAAGATGCCTATGGAAAGCTGATAAGGAGCTCTACCCATCTATGCGATGAAAATGGAGATCTGAGATTGTGCCAAAATCTGTAAGCTGGGGCCTAGCTTGTCTTCTCATGAGTGTCTTTGGAGCGACAAGCATCGAAGTTTGTATTTCAGGTAGGAGCCGGTCCACGACACGACAACGGTTGGTGGCTCGAGGATTCACTCAAGTGTATGGGCTCGACTACACTGACACCTTCTCTCGTGTGGTCCGTGTGCAATCAGTGCGATTGATACTAGCAATTGCAGCTCAACACAACCTCCACGTCCACCAGATGGATGTGAAGACAGCATTTCTGAATGGAACGTTGAGTGAAGAAATCTACATGGCAGTCTCTGACGGCATCAACGCCCCAGGAACTGGTAAAGTGTGCAGGCTACTTCGTACACTTTATGGATTGAAGCAATCTTCTAGAGAATGGTATTTGATCATAGATAAGTTCTTACTTTCTCTCGAGTTCAGTAAGTCAGGAGCTGACGGTAACGTATATTACATTCATAAGGATAATCAGTTTGCCATCCTAGCACTCTACGTTGATGATACAATCATAGCAAGCAGCAGCGAAGGATTGCTAACATACATCAAGAGTAACCTCGGCGCAAGGTTCCAGATGAGTGACATCGATAACATCCATCATTGCTTGAGTATAGAGATTAACCGAAATCGAACAGAAGGATGGATCAGACTCAGTCAAACCTTGTACCTGACCCAACAGTTATTCCAGTTTGGCTTAGAGAATTGTCAACCTGTCAGTACACCATTGACCCCAGGAGAAAAGTTCTCAACTGAAGATTGTCCTGCTACTACTGAAGAGAAGGCGCAATGTGCTTCTTATCCATATCAGAGTGCGACAGGCTCCATCAACTGGGCTGCCGTCTGCACTCGTCCTGATCTAGCCTTCAGCATTAGTGTATTATCTCAATACATGGCTAACCCAGGACTAAAGCACATCACCGTCATAAAGCGCACATTTTGCTATATCAAAGGTACTTTAAACCAGTACTTAGAATACAAGTACTCACCTCAACCAATTTCTCTATTTGGCTACACTGATGCTGACTGGGGAGGTCACATCGAGTCACGACGTTCAACATCTGGAAATTGCTTCATCTATTCACAAGGAGCAATCAGTTGGTCGTCGAAGAGACAGAAATCTGTTGCACTATCGAGTACTGAAGCTGAGTATATGGCACTCAGCACATGTTCATCAGAAGCAATGTGGCTTCGACAACTCTTAGCTGATATTGGTTTAGCTGAGAATGAGGCAACTACTTTGTATTGTGATAACCAGAGTGCAATAGCACTCGTAGAATCGTCCAAGTTTCATGACAGGACGAAACACATAGATATTCGGTACCACTTCATTAAGGATCAAGTTGCATCCAAGACAATTGAAGTGAAGTACTGTCCTACTCAGGAGATGGTAGCGGATATCTTAACTAAGGGCCTACCGGCTCCCAAGTTGGATTATCTTCTACCAAGACTAGGATTGAGAGTTTAGATCTACAACAACTAGTCGCTGAGTGGGAGTGTTAGAACTGGATGTACAGTATGAACGTAACATACAGCAACTAGTTCAGACCTTTTGGGCTCATGCCCTTTCGCAGGCTTTGCCTGCCCTTGTACCAAAGTATAAGTACCTGGCCTTTGGGCCTCCTACCTCATTATTCATTTCAGTAAACAAGCTTACTCATACTTGGTCTCTCACATTGATCCTCTCTCTCCTTTTCCTATAGAAGCTCCTTTGCCTTTCTCTCTCATCTCCGTGTCATAAATAGGAACATCAACCATAGGTTCAGATGTAGATGCCCCTTGAGACGTCGAAGGGATATCAGAAGGTGATGCCTCTTGTTGCCCTCTCCTCTTCGTGGCTCTGGCTCTCCTTGTAGCCTCCTCCGGATCAGCAACATCATCATCACGTCTCCTTTTCTCTTCCACAATCGCATCTTGCCAGCTTACATGCTTCTCTTGTACCAAGTAAACCTTGACACACCCTGCCTCTACAGGATCATCCCATCCAGTAATGCGGCGAATTGCCTCCGCACCTCATAACATTACTTCTCGTGGAACTTCAACTACATCGCTCTTAACAGCTGCTACAACCGGTACATCTACTTCAATCGCAAATGTTTCTGACTTTATTGTGCATATCGCCGTAGCTATACCAACCTGACCTCTCACCAAACTCTTCATTCCTCCCTTACCAAAGTTGGTATTCAACGGCGCACCAGTTTGGGCGAGATGAATCTTTCCATCTCTAAAATTCACGACTCCGGTTCTGAGAGCTTCGGAAAACTCCTCACAATCTCGTTCTTGGTGTTCAGTACTGTCACACCAGATACATCTTCTAACAAAATTTCTGCTAGTTGAAGATGCATTGGTATCACCAGGACTTCGACTATGCTTTAGCTCTGCCATCTCTATCCTTAACTCTCTCAGCCCTTAACCAACTCATCGATTGCAGAATCTTCAATCTTGCTATTGGCAAGCTTGGGCAATGGAGCTAAAGAGACATCAGACCTCAAGGTTGCAGCTCTACCTCTTCCACGTTTTTGCTTCGTGAGAATAGTAACAGCTTCCTCTACCTTTCTCCAGTCTGTGCTCACTCCTTCTTCTTCCCCCTTGTCTGCTAGCATCAAGAAAAACTTGTCCTCTAGATTTTCATCAGCAGCTTCTAGAAAAAGGTCTGTCTTCCTTAAGTCAAGCGTCGTCCTCTCAGATGGAGACAATTGACAGAACCGTTTCTCAAACTCACGTAGCAACTCATTTGGTGTCATCTCATTCCCCGGACGCTGCTCTATCCACTCCAAGAACGTTCTCTTGGTTACTCTATCCGCATCATCATCAAAAAATTCACTCTTCAACCTCTGCTCATACTCCTCCCAAGAACTCGTACGTGCATCCTTCAGCTTTGTCACTTGACTACGGATCTTAGGTATCACAGCCAACTCGAAACTAGAAATCATTTCTGTCTCAGGCACACGATTTACCTCCATCTCACAAATATACTCCCGAACATACTTCGTGATGTTCCTTCCATTGAACCTCCCCAACTTCTTCACCACCGCTTGTAGAGCTCTCGTAGACTTCTGCTCCCCAACATCGCCTCCTTGTTGTTGTCTCAACAACATCGTCAATGCTCGAAGCAGATCGTCCGCTCCTCCTCCACTCGTCCCCATTGCTTCGAGAAGATTCATACTTGACGCTCCTCGGCAACAACTCACTCAACCACCTCAAAGCGTGCTCTCAGTGGAAGCACCAAATATGTCGTAGCGAGAGTCTTTCCTTTGAGCAAGGGCGTACCTTCTGGCTGTGGTTAGCGATCGATGCACAGTAGAGCGACTAGTATCTCGTAGATTTCTCTCTGACTTCCTCGATAACTAAGCACTTTCTTTCTTTCAGTAAAGGGTCAAGATAACTACACGAAAATGTTGGATGATCATGGGCACGACAAACGGGATATGCGATGACATGATCTCTCGGTAATATTCCTCTCCGAAGTTTCTCACTACTAGGGCTTCGTACATAGCTTTGGGTCGACAGATGTATCTTATCTCGCACTCGGTGTTAAAGTTTACAGGAGAGAGCTTATTTAGATCCATCCTTCATTAGATGAGGATAAAGACGGTGAGATCTCATTCTTGGCCGTAAGTGACAACAGGTAAGATCACAGGGACAGGCGAGAGCATGACTTGCGCGGTAAAGTTATGCCCGAAGGATCCTATCAGAAACTGTTGAAAATGAACTCGTTCCATGTACATCAGGTTAATCTGGAAAGGGTTTCGAAAAGGAAATCTGGGCGGTAAGTAGAGTCCTTCGCTCACAACATGTGCACTCCAACTACAAAGGTATCTCGATCCCTAAAACTCCGATACAATCTCATAAGATCACCACGACCTCTTCACGAACAATCTCTTGAATTTCTCAAGGTCGAATGTCCCCACACAGGTCACTCCCCTTTGCTTAAAAGTTACGAACACAAAAACAAGGATAGGTGCAAGCTCCCTAACCGAGCAACCCAAGCCACACGGGCCGATGAGGTGGCACACATGCAGATCGCATGTTTCGTGCCGTCATACTCATCCGCGTGTAGGTCGTCTGGGTGGAAGGTTTAATGCAAGCACCGTAACATATCCCAATACTAGAGACTAGGCTAGACAGGTAGTCGACTTTACAAGTCAATGATCGCACTTTGCCACGTTGAGTGCGAACCTAACATCCACGTGACGTGGTTACAACGTAGGTCGCTAGAGTCTTATCTACGCCTAGAATACTCCCCAAAGCAATACAAACGTCGTACTGGATACTTTTCTGCCAGCTGCCGCAAACAGACTCGAGACCTAGAGTAGATATCGTTGCCGATACAACTCGGCAGAAAAAACAGCGAACTTTCACACTTGATATGTACAGATCTACAGCTCAGTCTCCTCTCAAACTTGCCACGTAGGTAGGATACTAAAATCTCTACTTACAGGTCAAATTTCAAGAAGATCTGACGGCTAGATCTCCTCCCAAAATTAACACAAATTCACAGAAACTAACACGCACTTCCAATCTCAGATTCAGGACAGAAGCTTCTTCGCCTAAATGAACTGTCCACTTTCACTCAAACTTCCTGTGCTATCAATTCAGAAGGTAAACTCACTACTCAGGAAATTTGAGTCAATTTGACCGTTCGGATCATCCTCCATAAATCTGCAAACTTGCTGCTCCAGATTGAGAACTTTCTGCACCCCATCGCCTTCAAATCGCCATTGCGCTGAATCCGCAGAACATCCGGTGGTGAAATTTGTGGTCAGAGCTTCAACAACTGACAGACTACAAGCTCATGAAATCTGGTCTCAATCTGACGGCTCAATCACTCAAACTCCTTAATCTTACAATCGGAAGAGAAAGCTATGTACTCCCATCACTCTACGAACTTCAAATCGAGTGAAATTTGTGGTCAGATTGCTCCTCCCGTCGAGAGCTCTCCGTCCATGCCCTCTGATCTCCAAAATCCCTCGTCAAAGTGCCCCGATCCTCCCAGAGCGCACACTTAGGTAGATGACAAGTTATCTTCACTTTTTGGAGGACCAATGGGAAGTTAAAGAACTCAACCTTGTCCTTTTCTGCCCCATGGAGACCCCCAGCAGATAATAGAGCATTCTAAGCTCATAAGATCAAAGTTTTAGATCTCATTACACCACAACTTCTACAACTGTGCGCAAAACGCACTTATATGCATAATTTACATACTAGTTGGTCCTACAACAAGACAACGTCCTTATCCAATGTTCCAACTTTGGTTTAGAAGACCACTTAGGGTTCATCTATTCTCAACTTCTCGATCAAGTTGTTAATTTCGTGCACCTTTAGCCTTGTTGTGCTCGCGGAAGCTCTTGCTCAGTAGGTCACGAAACTCACAATGCTCTATAATCCATCTTGTTGCATAAGTGTCGCAGTTGGTACTAGGCTTCTTCATCAGTGGGGCGGAGGTAGCCGATTATCATCTCCTGATTGTACCTCGTTGTTAGCTCGAGTCGATCTGATCCTGGTGTCAACCATTTCTTGGACTTTTCTTAGGAACGTTGATCCACTTCGTATCTCTTCAAGAGTCTAGTCTTCAGCTGCTACCTCGAGTTCGCGCTCATCGAAATGTCAATTCTGATATCACTTTTCTTGCACCTATCACTTTGTTGCAGAAGTGAAAGCTCTTGCTCAGTAAGTCATAACACTCATAATGTTAACCTGCAAACTTGCATTAATTCTTTTTCCACCAGGATTTTTTTCTCTTGGAGCACGTGCATGGTGAATTTCAAGATCATCGGCTTATCGATATTCATGAAGCTCCCGAATACGCGACCCATATCCACTAAAACAGTCTCCGCTGCCTACATGTGGGTACAGATCTATCCAGATCTCGAGGGTGGCTCCATGGAATTGGCTCAATTACATTTTAGGTGTGAGGAGTACTGTTGGTTACCCGCGGGGGACTTTTCAGGTCAAATGGGGACCGTTTAATCAGCCGAATATAACTGTAACTGATAATTAGATAGAAAGTCCTGAAAAAATATAAAACGTGGGTAAAGAAAGTATTATATCACCAAAAAATCTAAAAATTTTATATTTCCAATCATAATTGTTGTCTAGCCGAGAGAACTTATAAATTTGTTTATCTGTATTTATATTCTCCATGATTTTAGCAATAATATACCTATATATGTGCTAAAATATACAATAAAGAACAAAACCATTCATTTAGTGGTAAATACGGGTATAACTATGCTGCATTCATAATACGGAGATGATATAATGTATTTTTATTTTTAATTTATCTTTTATAAACATATCTTATTCATTTAGTGAGAAATATATTTGATAATTCTTTTCATATATATTTTCTTACAGCTATGTCTACAGCTACATTGTAATGACGAATAAGTACGATATTATATCACCAAAAGATCTACTAATTGTATACAGTAATTATTCTCAAGGAAAGAGAACTTATAAGCTGACTTGTCTTTATTTTAATTCTCTATCATCTTATCAATGATATACCTGAGATCGGATAAATGAAATTGGTGGTAAATACGAGTTTGGGTATGTTTTCTAACAGCGAGATCTTCAAAGTAAACAATGATGAATTTTCTTCTTGATAACTGGATCACATAAAGATCCTTGCACATCTTCTAAGTTATACTTAAGGTCACGTATGTTAGGAGGTGCTGATATTAAATTGATACTGCATGTGTATCTCAGTTCTAGGGTTAGAAATGAGCAGCTACGAGTATCTTAGGGTTTATATCAGAGGAATGTTTCCACTTAGTGTAAAAGGGTCCAAAATAATGTAAGTGACATTTGACAAATGTTGATCTTAAGTTCTTGTATTTGATAAGATAAGTTACTCATTAAAAGTGAATATATATCAAACTCTTTTGTATATAGTAGTTAAGCTGGAATTGATATTCATACCTATATCATGATCTTGTATGTTTTTAACAATGAATAAGCTTCCATATGATAAAAGAGAAAAAATGTAATGACACGATAAAGACTAACTTCAGTACATAAAGATAAGGTTAAAGTCAATAGGAAAAAACAAGGGAGTAGAGAAAATATTAATGGTTGTTCGCTTGGTAATTCATCCTAAATCGAGATCATCGTTTATTTAAACTTTGAATCAACCTTTACATGAGTTTATACGAGTTAATGGAAAGGGAAGATGTAATTTTACATGTAAGTAGTCATGACGAGTATGGAATATCAGTACTGTAACAGAATACATCCAAGGATAAATTGGAGTAAAGTTAAAAAAACATGATGTTAAATGCTACTATAAGAAAAAATAAATCAAGAATGGAGAACATTACCAGTTGAGGGTTGTTGATATTAAGAGAAGAGAAAATCGTGAATCGTCGTACTACTTTGATATAATAAGATTAAGTTGATTAAATGATATTATATGAAGAAATTAAAGTTTCATACTACAAGAGAACACAAGAGTTCAAGTTCATACTTCATTTTATTATCGTCTAGAAATTCCCATGGTTATTTAACTGTCATATTATTGTCATCTAAGTCAAGTTGATGTGAATTTCTTGTGACTTTTCTTGTATCGCGAGAACAAGTCAAGTTGCTCACTAAAATGTAACTTATACTAAACTGTTATATATATAATAGTCAATTTGTAATTATATTCAAGACAATACAGAAACCAAAGGACTAGAGAAAATATTAGTGGTTGTTCGCTTGATAATTCATCCTAAATCGATATCATATTTTATTTAAACTTTGAATCAACCTTTATATGAGTTAATAAAAAGAGAAGATGTAGCATTACATGTAAGTAGTCATGACGAGTGTGGAGTATCAATACTGTAACAAAATACATCCAAGGATAAATTGGAGTACAGTTTAAAACATGATGTTAAATGCTACTGTAAGATAAATAAATCAAGAATGGAGAACATTGTCAGTTGAGGGTTGTTGACGTTAAGAGCTGAGATGCAAGTCATGAATCCTCCTACTGTTTTCACATAATAAGATGAAATCAACATAATGGTATTTTTTGACGAGACATCAGATCAGATGCATAAACTATTTGATATATGAATAAAATTAAAGTGTTACATGTAAATTCAAAATGACACTACATGTGTATTTAAGTTATATAGGGTTAGAAATGAACAGATATTATGAATATATTAGGGTTTAAAGGCATAAGTTCGTGTAAGAATTATCATAAGTCAGTTTGAGAATTACCTTCTTGTATCTATTAGGAGAAGTATGGTTAATCAATTAAAACCAAATATATATCAAACTATATGTATAACTATACATATATAGTATTTATATTTAGATTAATACATATTTAGATCACCTACACATATAGTATGTAGTAGTCAAGCTGGACTGTAATTCATGTAATGAATTAAGATAGTACTTTGGCAAAAGTATGAGTCAATGTTCTACGATTGAGTTAATAGAGTCTTATTGGATGAAGAAATCACAATAAATGCATAAACGATATAAAGTATAAATTTTAATTCACAGAAAACTTTAGTCGCAGAAATTAAATTTTGGCAGAAACTGACATTGGTTTCTGAATTATTTTAATTGTTAATATACATAGTTTAGAGGTTTCCATTTAAGGGTTTCCATTAGGGTTTAGGGTTTACCCTAAACCCTAATGGAAACCCTAAACCCAAAGCCCTTAACCGCTTAACCCTACACTCTAAAACTCTAATATCCTAAACTCATGGATACTCGAAACCCTAGACCCTAGACCCTAAACTCATGCTTCCCGAACTCATGGGTTTAGGCTTTAGGATTGTGCATGTATGTGCATTCATGGGTAAAGATACAAACATCGGCCTGCAAGAAAGAGTCAATAACATTTACGAGTATGTATAATGAATTAATGTTAAATTCTCGTAGTGGTGGAGGGAAAAAGTATGAGCCGACTTAATGAGCTTTGACATGCAAGGGCGACATGTGACATGTCTCAAGAAACCATTTTCCTACGTCTGGTGCCCATCTTTTCAAAGTGATACTATATAACTCATGGACATGCTCCGATAAACTTAGCGTACTGTTTTTACGAACGTAACTCGGCAATTGTTTTATACAAGAGCAAACTTCTGGAGTGTAAGAACGTAAGAAACTGTCCAGTATTTCCTCCCGGTTAAAGTTAGGTGCAGATTTATTGTGTTGCAATGTTTCAGCCCTGGAGTTATTATCATCGTTCTAGGTTGCATGAGACGCTGCAGCAATGATCCTAGGGTTTGAGATTCTCTATTCGTCTGAGTAGTCTTCATAACCCGAATATGCTCTTGGCCTTCTTCGAGATGACTCCTTCACAACTGTACTTCCGATTGAAAAGCATAGTTTACATGGAATGCAGAGAGATTTTAAAGCTGGCCACAACAATCCTGATGACCAAAGAAGATATATACCCAGACCAACTGCAAACAGGTTAGCAAATCTGGTATTAGTATTTAACTTCTTTGAGTTTTGGTCATACATCAAAAGAGTTCTTAGGAAGATGTACTAAAGTCAAAATATACGTATTTCGAACTACCCTATTTGCATATACTATATACTCATCCTCTCGTACCTACATAAATGTGCAGACCAGTAATGTCGAAATGATACAAATCAAGCTTATGAGACTTATTTTCTTAAATGAATACTTAGATATATCATTGCCTTTATATGTACTTAATATTTTTGTTTCAGGTTTCCGGAGTGCTTAGTTTAACACGATAACACACACACAAAACTTGAAATGTATTAATTATTGAAATTTTCACTCTAAAATTATCTCAATTTACTAAAGATAACTTTTAAACGGGGAAAAGTAGGGTAACAGTAACAATATTATCAGTAACAAGCTAGCGAAAACCGATGCCAAGCGGATCATTGAGCTAGCGAAATATGCTAGCTTACCACTGGAGGTGTGAATATATAAGACATACATCACAATAGACCTCAAAAAATACCAAAAGATATCACAAAAACAATTTGTTGTCATGCTCTAAAAGCATAGTTGAAGAGATAGTCAGATATCGATTGTGTGGCCAAAATTTAGATAACTTTGCTACATGTAATTGCATGATGATGTAGTACACTACTGCGTTGTAAATCTAGCTTGAAAATCCTCTTGAACATCGAATATATGTGCTTACAAGGATAAATAAGATTATCTTCTTGCTGCAAATCTGAACTATGTACTCGCGAGAACTACCACCAGAATCCTCGTGAGTTAATATTCTAAACATCTTGCCTCGATTATTGGAAGTGAGGATAGATAATTCTTGGATACAATTAATCTCTTTACTCCAGTCGCTTGCCATACCAGCTGAACATGAATCTGATGGCATTGATTTTCTATGATAATTCTTGGACCCTCGTTTGGTGAACCTGAAATTGTGGTCCACCTCTTCTATCTTCTCAGGGTACAAGTTTACATCAATCTTGACCTCTTGGATTGTAGGAAAACCGTAGTCAGTTGGTCATTCACATACATGTTTTGTGGAGGTACAAGGTGGATCTTGGCACTAGTGAAGTAGTCAACTTCTTCTTGTGATATGTTTGTGCCTTGGAGAACTTGGAAGACTTTTGGAGTTCCACCTGCAATATCATTATGGAACTATGATTTCTATCTGATGTAAAGATATTCTGGACAAAACCACATAGCCTGATTAACATCTCTCCCATGAATAGTTTGAACTGCGTTGAAGCAAGGAGCTAGCACCCCTTCCCCTTTGTGAAATGTGCTTGTTGAGGCAGTTTCCACAGTAAAGTCCACATCGTTGGGTCGTTGTCTTTCCATGTATCAAGTCTTCTGATTGACTCATACTCATCTCATTTGCACTTGCAAATTATACCTTGGGCTGTAAAGGTTTATGATTATCTAAAGTGGCCATTGCTAGATTCAAGTGAAATATAACAATGTTGATAAAAAACGGTTAAAACTTATTCTAAATTTTGATAATAAAACTCGTTAACTTTAACAATGTATAGCATGAATGTATATAATTCATAATATCTCACATAGCTGAGAATATTACTTCTTCAGATTAATCCGAAGACCTATAAAAATTGATGTCGAATAGTGAAAGATGCAGCAAAAAGAAGCTCGCTGTCAGAACTACTACATATATTATTCAAACAAGCAAACCTTAATAGCTATACTTAAAAAAATGGGATTCTCATTCGATGCAGCTAAAGGTTTGATTTTTTAAGCTAACAAAGTGCGCTAGCATCTTTCCCTCACCAAATTTATGTTTTAATAGTTTATTTAAAAACTTTTAAATTATACCATTATTTGGTATAGAATTTGCATACACTTTCTCTATAATATCAAGCTCGCAAATCCAATTAGCTTCAATCTCAAGTGGAATCTTAGATTCCACCAGACGTTGACTTCCTTCTACTTCAAGTGCTGAAGAATAGTCTTCCTTAGTCCCATACCAACGGTATTGATGTTCTCTCTCACTACAATCTTATGTAACTCCTCCATGGTGGAGATTACCTCATGCTGCAAGTAATCTTTTCATACTGCATAGGAGATCACATGAGGTATGAAAAAGAGATAGAGGCTCACGTACTAAGAGTATGAGTGGTCACACGGATAAGAGTTCATTTGCTACTTGCTGTAGAAACACCTTTGTTCCTGGTGCTCCTCCGAGGTGTGTAAGAGGAACTCTCTCCAAGTTGACATAGTCTTATGATGAACTATTGCTGCTACTGTGTAGAATAAGTCTTCCAATCCTTGGGAAGGTCTAGGGAATATATCAATCTATCAAAATCCAGAATCTCCTAGCTCATAGTAGCAAGAGCTCCTTCAACCTCTATTCCATTTGAGAAGTCATCTCCAAGGGCTGTGTGTGTACCATGTGAGGACACAATGCGTAATAAGAGAGTTGTCTCCTCCAAGGTCATCTCCTGCTGATCCAAGCACAAGATACTAGAAATGTAGATAAATGCCGAGCGGAGGCACTACCCACCTTCATAGCTAACTCTTGGATGTACTCATGGAATGTGCACCCCTAGTCTATCAAGTCCCTTGCTAACACCCTCTAGGAGAATATTTCATCCATGGATGAACATCTTCTTCTCATGGTAGAACAAGGTTAGGAAAATGTAGTAAAGAAGTCGAAGAACGTTGATCTGGAGACTTTTTTCTTTTGCTGAATGATGTTCAAAAACTGATAGGGTCCTTCTTCTCGACTTCATAGGCTCCAAAAATCCTAAGATCCAACATCCAACAGCCAAGATATGTCCAAATTTTGATCGTAGGTGACTGAAACTCCACAACATCCTCCCTACGGCTTAAATCCGCACACACCATCCAAACGAATCATCTTTTATGAGATCCTTCTCCCCTGTAGGTTGATATGATTACGTATATCTCAATGAGACTCCAAACAAGCAGTTTGGAGTTCTTCTCTCAAAACCATACAAGAAATTTGTTCGCAAGAAGAAAACAAAATGATGTAAATCAACCTCAACGGCTCAAATTCGCTCATCACACGCAAATCAACAACCCAATCCACGTACGGTCTTCACCTTTGCATAAGTGAAGACTCCTTGATCGCAAAGAATAACCCAACGTCAAGACATATGTAAACAACAATCTGATGTAAACGTTTCTTTATGAGTCAATTTGCCTCACAACTCTCATACCGCTAGATGAAACTTCGTATTGTCTTCAATTTCGTAGAGAACTTGTTGCTCATCCCGATACAAAGACAACAAGTTTGGACTTTAGAACGACCATAACGGTCCAACTCTCTTTCACAAATAACCGAAGCACTCCAGTCCTCTCTCCTTATGTCTAAAATTTCTCTAATATCCAACTCTCGATCTGCCTCTACACAAATCATCTAATCATATGCATAGCCTGCACAAATCTAAAGCGCTTGTGTTGGATTCATTTTTATTTTTTGATAAACAAGGTTTTGAATTTATACCCCGTTATAATAAGGTCTGCTGGCATCTCAGAGATTGGTTAACATATCAATTATAAATTAATTTAATAATGATAATAACTTATTATAATATTTCCATATAAAACTTACACATTTTGTATAAGAGAACACGAAATCAGATGTACATGGCCGTGGGGAAGGATATGCAGTTTTCGTCTACTCCGGTCGCGTTGTGGAAATGGAACGAAGACCGTACATTGTGAGAACTTTGGTGCGTGACCAACAGACTAGCTCGGAGTCACATGAAGACATTTTAGGATTAACAAAACTGAATTCAGTGGTGATGAGCTTTTGTGTATATTATCGTATTTTCTTCCAGATTTATTGTAATCATACTTGTAATACTAGCTTCATGCATACAGTTATATGATCATCGCGTGGTTTTAATGTATCTAGCCTTGTCATCAGATCTCGAGAAAAATGCAATGGGAATGAATGATGAAGTTACGCACCCAATATGGCACTTACGATTCCACTTAGGGATGATATTAGCTCGCTCCAACAAAAGTTCCATATGAAGCATATGAGATTTGGCAGTTTGCAATCACTGTTCAAACAAACAGAAACAATGCATCATGTAGAACCATCCTTGCCTACTGGTTTTGTTGGAAAGGGAAGTACTTGCAATATTATTTCATTTTGGTTGATTGTCGGTGCTTGCTTCAACTTTTCGAAGAAACAAAAGTTAACATCAAATGTGTTGAAGTTATCATAGACTAAATAACTTGCATGCTTTTCTCACAAGATAACACCTAGATGCATATCTACACGAACAACTAGAACATGTATCAATGGCAGTAATCTTGTGGTGCTTACTTCTATATAACGCTTGGAGATCTTACTAGTAAGAGTACGGAAGTTATCTGCACATTTTAACCTAAAAACATAAAAATGGAAGCATTGGTTTATACATTTTGTTGGTAGGTATTTCAATGATTATTTTGTTCACTATTTCTTTTAGAGAACCACACAAGATATTGTCCATTATCCATTGGTTTGTAATATTTAACATAAGGTTAGAATTCTAGCTCTTCTAGAGGGATATTTCTGGAGTACTTAAACCCCAAAAAGACCTTTTCATCTAAACTATGCATGAATGATGGCTATTTGTCTTAAGTAAGTGTAACAATTATTCTCAACTTTGGTTGCATATTGTTAAGTTTGATAATTCTAAGTTTACTATAAATAACTTTTGGAGCTTTCAACTAACTTAAGACCAACGCAACTGCTTCTAGATACATAAAACCCTGATCTTTCTTAAGGTACTTCTTCTCTTTCCACTTTGATACTTGATATAGTCTTTTTGGTACAAGTTCTATTGTTATCGACACACGTACACATCCAATCATCCACTAAGTTGTTGATATAGTCCCAAGCTCTAGTAGATCGACGACTAATATAAACCAGAGTGGTTAGAGTAATTGCATATAGTTAGTTAGAGGACTAACCCATCATTAGAGTTTCCCTTGTACTCACCTCCACTATATATACATGGAGAGGCAAAGCCTCTCTCATCTCATTCCTATTTTACTTCCTTGTCTATTCAATTTTTCTTCTTGGAATGTCTTCTTACAAGTATTGATCTTTCTACATGGTATCAGAGCAATAGAGAGCGCGTGTCCCTTGCTGATGAGCAAGATGGAGTTTGTGCATGGAGAAGTATAGGAGAGAGCAGCTGGAGTTGTGTCTGACGTTGAGCACTCCTGCTGATGCGTTCGGGTGAGACGAAATCGTTTCTTTCGTCACCAGAAACTTTGAATGTGATTTTAGAGACCTAGATGATTTTTTCTCGCTGAAATCTGTCAACCAGTCCAATAAAGACTATCTTGTTCAGAAGGTGCGAATTGTATACTCGGTCAAGTTTCAGTCAATTTGGAGCTTTCCAGCGGTAGATTTTCAAGCGGATTTTTTTGACCAAAATGAAAGTTTTAGCACTTGAGTCCAAAACAAATACTTGTCTGATTAGTTGGAATTTCAAGGTATCGTGCGTCCATTTCTGACCTCATTTGGTCTAGTTTTAACTTTTGTTCGTTAGTTCTTTCGACGTTTTTCTCATTTTGTACACCTACATTTCACGGACATGTTCTTTCTTCATTTTCGTTCGAGAAGAGTGCACAAAGTTGTAGTTGTTGTGACTTGTGACAAACTCTAGATCACGAGGTGTGAGCGGATGAGTTTCATGGAGGTTCTAGGAGATTTTTTGCGTATAGAACGAGAGGTTACACATAGAGTTGGGTACACATAGAGTAGGTCTGCACCTCCGATCTCAAGAAGAGATCGTGGAGAACGTAGACAAGAGTAGACAACATAGACAGAGAATGACATCATCGTGCTGTAAACCCTCCACGATCTCATCGATCAACTACCCCCCCGATCTCTCAACCTCCACGATCGCCACCGATGAATCTGCAAATGTCGGACCTGTCTCTCACTCAAGGGTCACCTCTGATGGCTTTGATGGAAGCACACCATGAATCTTGAAGGGAAAAATGCTAAGTTCACTCATGCATATACCCACAAACTTATCAACTAAAAATCTCCTTAAACACATCAACTAAAATCCTCCATTCTAACGACGTCTCTCAAGTTCTCACATGCTAAAAATATTCCACACTCTCTATATTACTCAAGTTGTCATTACGACAATGTGAAAACAAGGATGAGGAGCTCTTCTCTACTCCTCTATTTATACATTCTAGGTTTTTACTTTGATACTCCGGTAACTCAGCCGTAACTACTTTTACCGGGTTTTACTAAGATATTACTTAAGGTAAAAGCATTAATCACATGAGCTTCTTACCTTTTCACATGGGCTTATCCTTCAAAGTCAACAACTTCTAGAAGGATTCTGAAATATTCTCAAGGAATCTCGAATTTCCACCCCCCTCTACACTAGGACCCACTAAAAAGGAAACATGTGGAATCTCTTCTTGTTTTTAATGCCCACAAAGTCCACAACTTTAATCCAACCACTAATATCAAGTCAAAAAAGAGATAAGGGATACTTTCCACCTCCTTTCTACTTTTTAGACAAGATGACAAGATAGTAGTGCTCACTTTTTAGCAAATATTTGAATTCTGCCAAAAGTACAGCTAAGTTTAACCATAACTAACTTTTAGCTAGTCATGACTAACTTGATACCTCCTTAAAGTACTTTGGCAGCAAATAAACATTCTCAACACTTAGTTATAACTAAACACCTTACTAATAGACAAACTTCCTGTGTGTAACATAGGTCGTTACATTTTACTCCCGGACTAAATTTTCACTCCGTCCTCGGAGTGAAGAGAGAACTTTCGTCGATGAAACAACTTCAACTTGTCATGATTTACCCGATCGAATCTCCTTCCTCCCAGCTCCTGAAGGTCATATGTGAAATTGCTCCACACCTTATCTACAACAAAAGGACCAAAATATCTCGGAAGAAACTTCTTCCTAGCCCTCTTGAATCTGATAGCATCATACAACATAACCCAATCTCCGACTTGAAAAGGTTTTACCTCTCTCTTGCCCAACCATTTGTCATAACTCTTCTTTTGATACGCCTGAGCTCGTTCCATCCGGATCATTGCTACCGCACTGGTCTCTTCCAACTCCATGAGTTGCTCCCTTCTTGACTTGATCACGTCTTCTCCCCTCGACCTCTTCAACTTTCGTTGAATGGTTTGAAAAGTATCCAATTCGAATTGGATCGGCAACTTGGACTCCACTCCATAAACCAGTCGAAATGGGGAGTATCCAATAGAAGTCTTTGTTGTCGTTCGGTACTCTCATAAGATGGCATGTAGTCTCTTATCCCAAGTATGTTTCGCAGTCTCAACACCAGCATCTTTGGCGAGCATCATACAAAGTGTAAGATTGATCTTCTCCGCAAGACCATTAGCATTTGGTTTGTATGAGGTCGTTACTCGTGCCTTGATAGAAAAGTGTTGTTGCATAGCAGTAGTCATGCTCCTTACAAACTCTCCTCTTCTATCCGAAACCAACTCTAATGGACATCCAAATCTTGTGATGATCCTCTCCCATAGGAATCTACCGACTTCTATTTCATTGGTCTCTCTCAAAGGTCTAGCCTCTACCCACTTGGTATAATAGTCAGCGACGACTACAATGTATCTATTGCCTCGAGGTGTCTTATTAAGAGGACCTACAAAGTCAATACTCCACTTCTCAAATGGTCCTAACACGGGAATTGATCTTAACGGAGGTGTTCTAGTAGACTTCAGAGCAAATGCTTGACATACGTCGCAAGTTTTGCAATAGTCTAAACACTCTTTGAAAATCCCTCTCCAGTGGTAACCCGCATCCAAAATCTTGAAGGCTGTTATCTTACCAGCAAAGTGACCTCCGTAAACAGTTCCGTCGTGAAACTCGTGCATTAGCTTGAATGCCTCCTTCTGACCAACTGCTCTCCTTAGTAACCCATCTGCTCCTTGATGAAACAGAATTCCCTCCACCATGGTGTAAGGTTTGCATCTCTTGATCAACGCGTTACGTTCTCGGGTATGCATACCTTCTGGAAAAGAGCCATCTGCAAGGAAACTCCAGATTTCCTTGTACTCGTCCGGTATCTCCTCAATGCTTGTGATAGTCATCAGATGTTCGTCTGGAAATGAATCATCAAACGGTTCTTCTCCCTCATCGTCATAAGCCCTCGACAAAAGATCAGCATTCGCATGCTTTTTCCCTGGTCTATCTTCGATCACGTAATCGTATTCTGTTAGAAGGATCTTCCAACGGGCAATATGACCTTCGGCATTAGGCTTATTAAAGATATACTTTAAAGCCTTGTGATCTATGACTATGGAAAATTTCCCTCCTAGCAAGTACTGTCGGAATTTCTTCAATCTAAAGATCACCGCTAATCCTTCTCGTTCAGTCACGAAGTACTTCTTCTCCGCTGGCACCATCTGCCTACTAGCATAAGCTATAGGATGATCATGCCCATCTTCATCTAACTGACTTAATGTACACTCGATAGCTACATTGGAGGCATCCGTATACAGAATAAATGCTTTACTCCACTCAAGTTTAGCAAGTATAGGAGCTGTCACCAATGCCTTTTTCAGCTCCTCAAATGCTTCCTTTGCCTTCTGATCATGCACTATCAAGTCAAACTCAACTCCCTTCTTCATGTACATAGTCAAAGCTATTGCTTTGTTTGAGAAGGAAAAGACAAACCTACGATAATAGCCAACCATGCCAAGAAACTGCCTCAACTTTGTCAAGTTGATCTGAAATGGAAGATCCACGATCTTCTTCACCTTTTCAGGGTCTACCGCAATTCCCTTCTTGGAAATGATGTGTCCCAACAGTAAACCTTCTTCGCAGCCAAAGATGCACTTCTCTGGATTTAGAGAAGCGTTGGCTTGCTCCAACCGCTGCAAAACTTTGATCACATGATCAAAGTGGTCCTCCTTTCTTCCGTACACACAGAAATCGTCAATGAAATCCTGAACAAACTTCCCTATGAATGGTTCAAACACCTTGTTCATGAACCTTTGAAACGTGGCCGGAGCATTACACAGTCCGAATGGCATCACCCGAAATGCAAATGTTCCCCAAGGAGTAGTGAAAATAGTCAACTGTTGGTACTCTTGTGCTATCTTGATCTGGTTATACCCACTATAACCATCACCAAAGCTGTACCACTCATGACCAGCAACTTCTTCCAAAATCTCATCTATAAATGGTAGAGGATAATAATCCTTCTTGGTAACTGCATTCAGCTTCTTATAGTCTATGCACACTCGCAGCTTACCATTCTTCTTCTTGACAATCACAATGGGTGAAACCCATTCTGAGTTCTCCACCTCATAGATGAAACTCGCCTCCTTCAACTTGTCTATCTCCTCCTTGACCATCATTGCCGTTGTGGGATTGACCCTTCTCTGCTTCTGTCAAACTGGTCTTGCGTGCTCCTCCAATTCGATTCGATGAGTCTCGAGAGTCACCTCCTTCAAATCCTTGTAGCTGAAAACAAACACATGGATATATTTTTGAAATATATCTAGGAATCTACTTTTCTCCTCTTGAGTGACATTGATACCAAACTTCAAGGTAGAGAGTCTTCTCACAATCTCTGCCTCACTCAACTCTTCTTTGTCAGGATCTTTTTCCACTGCTGGTCGAGGCAACAAGTCAATAGCACTAAGCTGATGTAATGATTCATCTCGACCAAATCCTTTGTCCTCATACGAGGATTCTTGATCGTAAGAATCTCCGGTATCTACTTCTAAGACACTCTGATCGTCCTCCGTATCAGATTCCCAGTAGTCACTAGTGGGTCTATCAAAGTCAGAAGTCACAACTCCAACACCCGAGAGAGGAACTATCACTCTATGATCTCTAGGCCCAATCCGTAAGTATCCCTTGTGTCACCTATCAGTGGTGCGCACAGCTCTCAACCAAGGCCTACCTAGGAGCAAATCATAACTATAGTCCTTTAACACTTGAAAGGACATCAATGTTTGAACTCCCATCACAGACACGACCACCTTCTCTAACACACCAAGAGGTCTTACCCGTTGCTTGTTAGCCATCCCCACGACAATGCTAGCCGGGCGAGTTGGTTCCATCCCCAACTTCTTCATCAACCTCTCCGATATGACATTTACAGCCGACCCCCCGTCCACCAATACGTCAGAGACGTAGTGATCATTCAACCGGACTTCAATCTTTGAAGCCCTAGTGCATACCTCTGAAGCATGCACATCCACCACACCAACTCCCACTGACTTTGATGTCTTGCTCTTAAGTTTCTTCTTCTTGCTTCTCTTAGAACTCAGTCCTCCTCTGAGTTTCCTTCATAAGCTGGGATTAAGTGCGATCAGTTGTCCAACAGTGATGTTGGCTTTCTGAGCACCCACATCTTCAACCACATCATATCCCGCTTGGGAAGATGAAATGGTGAAATCCGCCATCTCCAACTTCCTTCTTGGCTCCCTTGGTGTACTCGAAACATTACTCGAACGAGTACTTCTACTTGCTGACTCCTCCATGAAAACCGATTCATCAGAAAATCGAGTTCTTTTCCTTTCTTGAGCTAAAAGCTCCACCGGTGCATGAGAAGAGTTTGAACTCTCTTCTTTCTCGTAGATGGGATCTCGCACGACATCGATAGTAACCACCCCCTTGTCTCGTCCTTGTGATGGATTTCCTCCACCCACATTCATTATGACAGCTTCGGCACCTCTTGCTCCGTTGTTAGGACAATTTCGCTGAAAATGAGAACCTCCACACGTCCAACAAGTGATTCCTCCAAAGTTACCTTGGTTGCCTCCAAAGTTACCTTGATTTCCTCGGTTGGGATTGTTGTCGTAACCTCTTTGACCTCCTCCTCCACCTTTGTTCCTCCATTCTCGTAACTGCACCACGTTTATCTTGAGATCCGCAAGAGTATCGGTGATGCTCTTCTGCTCGGCATGAAAATCAGAGGTGGCAGTAGACATCGTTGTTGGGACAAACGGTCTTGGCACCACCGTTGGAGTAGGAGCTGACGTTGAAGCAATCACCAATTGTGATGGTGCAGGTGTGATCCTTGTGACTACACCAGGAGTCGGAGTTGACACCAGAGCAGCATGATGAGGTTGGATGATATCTCCTTCATCCAAACTCTCTTCCATATTTGTCGCAATCTTGATTGCCTCCGCTTTGGTTGCTGGCTTCTCGTCCCTCACTTGGGTTCGAATTGAAGGTCTCAACCCTCCCACCAAGTTCTTGGTCAGCACTGCTCCAATCCCTGCCATCGTTAGCTCCACATTGTCTCCACTCTTCCGTAAGACCGTTCGAAACCGTTGCTCCAACTTATCCACCCTTTCGGCATACTGCCGAACTTTCTCGTCGTCTCGTTGTCTCAAATGAGTAAGCTCCACCATGAGCTTCTCATAACTCTCTTCTGGAAGAAATTCTTCAATGAGTGCATTACTCAACGTCTCCCATGTGTCTTCAACTGCACCAGGTGTCTTGCTCTTCACTCAGTCTTCATACCACGTAAGAGCAAAATCTTCTAAAAACTCTGGCAATAACAACACCCATTCTTCCTTCCTTCTCACGTTGTTTCCGATGCAACCCCTTTTGAAGTCTCGTACAAATGGTTCTACATCTTCATTATCCTTCCCATGAAACACTGGTAACTTCCCCATCTTGTAACTATTCTTTCTACCCTTCTAATTTTTGTGCAATAACTACTCGCTAAAAGAGTACGAACATCACCAATTCCATTCGTGAATAATCTACCATAGGTAAAATGAAAAGAAATGGTTGTAACAACATCTCTTGTGCCATCTCTTCTCCCAAGGTAATCATGAGCCTGAGTCACCGTCTTCTCCACCATCCGAATGACGATCTCCATCACAACTCAGCCGAGTCCTCTTTTGAAGTCGACAACTTCTCCGTCTCAGCTCTTTGAGTCTCGTCCAACTTCTTGACTACTGACGTAAGTAGGGCGGCCACATCGACGCACTTGTGTCCTCTTGATAGATCACCCACTCCACAACTTGGACAAGGATCTTCTCCTAGAAGATGAATTGGCGCTGGTGACGATGGACCCACTCGAAGACTTAAATCAGTAAACTCCCGCTTCCCTTTAGCTCTCTCGGTTCTGATTCTAGTTGGACAATTCACTACTTTATTTCCCAACCCTCTACAGAAATAACACCACAAGTCGGTTTCTACTCTTCTCCTCGGAGACTCTACTTGAGGTTTTGTACTAGGGTTCTCAAACTCAACGATAATCTCTTTCGAGCTCTCTCCGACGCTTACTATGACATCTAAACCTTGAGGAAGGTTTCTAAATCTAACTTTCCAATCTTTTGAACTTCCACTCATGTTGCACCTTCTCAACTATTAAGTGGACAAAATATCTTAGAAGAAAATAACTCTACATCACTTTCTTAACTCTTTCGAGCTTTATACTGAAAATCGTGTATTATACATGCTATACACGAATTAAAATCCAATCTAAAATTAAGAGTCCATGATAATATCCTCATGACCATCGTCTGTACTGATCCTAGCAGACATCTTAAAGTCACTTTTGTAAGGATCACACTCTACTTCACCAGGAGCATTTGTGGCATCCACAGTGAATGATACTTTGAACTCAACTTTCTTCACATCTGCGCCGATGCTCGCAGAAGCTTCTTTATAGAAAGCAAAAATGACAACCCAACTGCAATAGATGCTTGATTGCAACGCCTCTATACTTAACGTTGGTCTTTCCGTCTCCGTTCTAACTCCCAAACGTCTCTTCTTCAACCTTGGCACTCGAACTGGATTCCCCATGACGTATCGTCAAGATCTCTTTGTATGTCGAACCGTATATCTCTTAATCGGTAAGAGATCTCTCCAAGATTTTTGTGATCTCTAGTAGCTCAACCTCCAAGCTACTAACTAATGAAGTTTCAATAGAAAATTCCTTAATCAAAAGAGATGGTGATGACTGTACAAATTTTCAGAGAACTGAAATTTGTATATTTTCACTTCCCTCATGGTTGTCAACCCCCTCCACTTTGAAAAATTCTTTCTCCCTCTTCAGACCTCATCTTCTCATGATTTCTTTTGTCCTGGATAGCTTATTAGCCACTCTAAAACACTGGAAAGTTTCTCAGGAAAATAAAATTCATAGAAAATCTGACACTGACTGTAAACTTTTTCTAAAGAACAGAATTCCTCAACTCTCATGAATAAACCCCCTCAACTTTGAAAATTCATTGCTCCTTCTCTAGACCATCTTTTCCTATGATTTCTTTTCTACTAGATAGCTTATCAGCCACTCTAAAACAGTGGAAAGTTTCTCAGGAAAATAAAATTCACAGGAAATCTGATACTGACTGTTAACTTTTTCCAGAGAACAGAATTCCTCAACTCTCATGAATAAACCCCCTCAACTTTGAAAATTCATTGCTCCTTCTCTAGACCACCTTTTCCTATGATTTCTTTTGTCCTAGATAGCTTATTAGCCACTCTAAAACAGTGGAAAGTTTCTCAGGAAAATAAAATTCACAGAAAATCTGACACTGACTGTAAACTTTTTCCAGAGAACATAATTCCTCAACTCTCATGAATAAACCCCCTCAACTTTGAAAATTCATTGCTCCTTCTCTTGACCACCTTTTCCTATGATTTCTTTTGTCCTAGATAGCTTATCAGCCACTCTAAAACACTGGAAAGTTTCTCAGGAAAATAAAATTCACAGAAAATCTGACACTGACTGTAAACTTTTTCCAGAGAACCGAATTCCTCAACTCTCATGAATAAACCCTCTCAACTTTGAAAATTCATTGCTCCTTCTCTAGACCACCTTTTCCTATGATTTTCTTTTGTCCTAGATAGCTTATCAGCCACTCTAAAACACTGGAAAGTTTCTAAGGAAAATAAAATTCACAAAAAAGTTGACAGCGACTGTACAAATTTTTCAGAGAGCAGAATTTCTAAACTCACAAATTTCTCTCCTCTAACCACTTTTCTCTCCTCTTTTCTCTACAACTCTTGTTGCACACTCTCCTCAAACCCTTTCTAAGTGAACAAGATGTAAAGGATGACTTTGAATGCGTCATATATCACTACGGGATACATGAAAGGTTCTAATGTTACTAACATCGCGTTAGCTCTCTCTCCTCTCAACGTTCTCTCTATGTGTTCTCTCATAATCTCTTTTTGTCTAATATAGAACTGAACTCTAAACATTTTCAATGATCCCTTCAAGTGAGGTTCCGGCAACGGAACCAAAAATGTAAACCCTTCACGATCTCATCGATCAACTACCCCCCGATCTCTCAACCTCCACGATCGTCACCGATGAATTTGCAAATGTCGGACCTATCTCTCACTCAGGGGTCACCTTTGATGGCTTTGATGGCTTTGATGGAAGCACACCATGAATCTTGAAGGGAAAAATGCTAAGTTCACTCATTCATACACCCACAAACTTATAACTAAAAATCTCCTTAAACACATCAACTAAAATCCTCCATTCTAACGACGTCTCTCAAGTTCTCACATGCTAAAAATATTCCACACTCTCTATATTACTCAAGTTGTCATTACGACAATGTGAAAACAAGGATGAGGAGCTCTTCTCTACTCCTCTATTTATACATTCTAGGTTTTTACTTTGATACTCCCGGGTAACTCAGCTGTAACTACTTTTATCGGGTTTTACTAAGATATTACTTAAGATAAAAGCATTAATCACATGGGCTTATCCTTCAAAGTCAACAACTTCTAGAAGGATTTTGGAATATTCTCAAGGAATCTCGAATTTCCACCCCCCCTCTACTGTCGCGCCTCTCATTCTCAAGATCGGGCGCAGACGCGACCAACAGAACCCTAGCGGACTTGCGCTAGGTTGTGAACGCTGCGAGTAGGACTTAACGGCTTGGCCGGGAAGTCGAGATCAAATGAACCCTAAGTGGTTCTCTGAACCAAGGTTAGAACCTTGGGATAGGACATAAGGGTCTATCCCAAGAGGGCCCCAGACGAACGCTGACCTAAGGGGGCGAGTCTGGGAACGGTCTGAAACGTGAGTCTCAGACATAGGTCTGAGACGTGGGTCCGAGACGCAGACGAACCACAGGGTTCGACCCTGGGTCTGGACCACAGGTTTCGGAAAAACTGCTAAGTGTTGGAGCTCCAGGGACGTTTTAGGTCGTGGACGGAGCTCCACGTAAGATCTCGAGGCGCGTGAGGTATCATTGGAAAGATATCGTCGAGAGCTTTCCAGTGATATATAACACTCCTCGATCTGACCTCCGAGCTAGAAGTTATGGCCGAACCACAATCGGGTTGTGGTATAATTTTCAGGGACCAAAGAGGAGGGCGGGGCCGCCGATCCCCAGAAGTATATATGAGGGGGGCTCGATGCCTGGGTGGGCCAGGACGAGTCACCCGACCCCAGGGTTCGGCGGGCGGACTCTGGGGGCATGAGGTGATGACTGGGCCAGTTCCAAGGCACGTTCCGATCTAGACTTGGACGTCTGGACTTAGGAACGATGGAAGGGCTGGGGCAAGACTAGAGAACGAGTCGGCGGGTTAGACCACCGTTCGGGAGCCTAGACCCAGACGGACATCACGGGCGGTTGGGCCGCTAGGTGTGCTGGAGGCATCGTTTAAGACTCTGGACTTTATGGGAAGTCCGCCCCAAGTCATCTTGTGACTTGCTCATGTTTGGGAGCGACTTAGGCGGATCTAAGTCGGGACTTAGGATTGCCGAGCTTGATGGTTAGGGAGACGGTCCGGCTCCGGTCCGGACCAAACAGAACTAAGGTAAGTGGTGCATGGACGCTAACTTGTGATTGTGTTTGCAGGTTAGCGGTGTAAAGTTTGCGACCTACCGAGTTAGAGCTTCCGCTGGCGCAACAAGGCGGTAGGTGCGCGAAACTACACTAGGACCCACTAAAAAGGAAACATGTGGAATCTCTTCTTGTTTTTAATGCCCACAAAGTCCACAACTTTAATCCAACCACTAATATCAAGTCAAAAAGGAGATAAGGGATACTTTCCACCTCCTTTCTACTTTTTAGACAAGATGACAAGATAGTAGTGCTCACTCTTTAGCAAATATTTGAATTCTGCCAAAAGTACAGCTAAGTTTAACCATAACTAACTTTTAGCTAGTCATGACTAACTTGATACCTCCTTAAAGTACTTTGGCAGCAAATAAACATTCTCAACACTTAGTTATAACTAAACACCTTACTAATAGACAAACTTCCTATGTGTAACATAAGTCGTTACAGTGCAGTTCTGCTTCTGGACTGGTTGTGGTGCTCACAAATTACAGGATTCATGAATTTTTGAAATTTTTGAGATTAAAAACTTGTTTGTATAACTGAAGAAGCGTTGTTACTTAAGATTACGGCTTCCTTAGAAGGAAGATGATCTTATGAGCTGTTTGTAATAATAAGTTGACTTCTTCGGAAGACGACCGTCTTCCAGGAAGCGTCTTCTTGGTGATGTCTTCGGAAGACGGAAGACGACGGAAGACACGTATCTTCTGGAAGGTGGCAACCGTGGAAGCTTAACCACGTAAGGAGTAGGTGCACCAAACAGGTTAGGTAAGTCAGGAGGGTCGAAACCTCTAAACTGCGAGGAAGATGCGCAAGAAGCGCATTAGCGCATTTCAACTTCTCGCAGCAGGAGCGCTTCTTGGTTGAGAAGATCGATTCGAGGGTGAGCTTGAGTGAGGAGGCAGCGAGGTGAAATTGAGTGAGGTTAGGATCGATTAGAAGCTAGAAGGAAGGCGAGGTCGAATTGCTGGAGCGCAGGAAGCGTAGTGAGCTGAAGGCGTTTCTTGTGAACTCTTGGAAGCTGACATTGGAGGACGGCTGAGTGGAATCAAAGGTGGATGGCTTAATCGATTGAGGTGTAGTCAGTAGCTGATGACGGAAGCAGTTCAAGTGGGGTCGCATTGGAGCTAGGACCAGAGCCGGAAGCGCGCGAAAGAAGAAGACAACTCGAGAAGCAGACAGAAGATAGTAAAGGTTCTTCTCATGTTCTTTTCCCTTCCCACTGCTTCTTGTCTTTGTTTGGTATCCCCCGCGCTTCTCCGGTTGTTTGCAGGCAACCTGATCGATCAATCCCCCATCCCTATTTTCCTATTGTGACATTGGGCGCAGAAGCGCTGCCCAATTTCCGTCAAACATCTTCTTGCTTCTTCTCGAGTTCAATTCGAGCTTCCCTACTCCTAGCCCTCAAATTGGAGGTCCCAGCTATCAATTTCCCTACCCTACCATCCCTCTACCCCCGAAACCTTGAATAGAAGACGCTTCGGAAGTTTGGAACATCTTCGGAAGACGCTTCTGAAACTTGACTGTCTTCGGAAGACGCTTCGGAAGCCGGACTGTCTTCGGAAGTCGACTGTACACAGTTCGTATCAAGAGTGGATTTGCTTTGGTTTGGTGTTAAGAGAGGCTTGGTACAAATTCCGAGTGGCTTGGTGAGTTATTTTGTTATTTCGGGAAGTTGGAAGTCGAGAACTAGGCCTGTGCTCCCAGTCTTCCAAGCTTCTCAAATCCACATCTTCCTAGAGAGACTAGAAGATTGGAAGGACTGGCAAAATGCGCGGGAAGACGTGAGGGTTCATTTCGGGTCTCTTTTGTCCGACCCATAGCAGCCCATTCCTTCTTCTTCCCGAACTTACGAGATAGTCGTGAGAAGTCTTGCTGGCAGAATCTGGAGAGAATGGTCTTCTCATCATGCAGCAAGCTTCTTCTGAGTGTGTATGAGAGGTGAGAAGTCAGAGGAACAGAGTGCAAATGTCTTGAGTCTATTGTGAGGATAGATTGCGCGTAGGAAGAAGAAGACAAGTGAGACCAGTGAAGGGAAGCCTGACTTCGGGAGGTCTTCCTAAGAAGACATAGAATCAGAAGTTGTCTTGGGAGTCTTCCCAGAGACCACTGTCACCGCAGGAGCCTGCAATCATCTTGTGAACCTGTTATGCACTCTACGTTTCACGAATCTTGTATCTTCTGATAGGAAGTAGGATGTAATGCAAGGTGGGTTGTCTTCTTGGTAATCCATGCGAGGCCTTGCTTAGTTAGGATTGTTTAGATATAGCTCGGAAGACGAGAGCTATTTAGGAAGCACTGTTAGAATCCCGGAAGACGGAATAGCTGTCTTCTGGAAGACTAGATTCGACTTCTGAAGAGTGGAAGCTGGACTGCGAAGACTGTGGTGCAACAGTGTGCAGGAAGGACTACATGAAGGTCTTTATTGGCAATCCTCAAAGTGGGATGGTGGAAGTCTTGCCATATCGTTGTATTGCTATTCTCCCGTGGACAGAATCCAGAGATTGATGAAGCACCCAGCTTTAGTAGAAGCGTTGGATGGATATAGAGAGTTTTACAGTGGTCACGAAGTTTTCCTCGGATTGGCAATCAGAGGAGAATGAGACAATTGGAATCTCCTGTCGAGAATACTCAACCACCTACTACAGAAACAGTTCCTACCACAGAAGAGTTGAGAGCTCAATTAGAGGTATCGTAAATTTACGATCGATACTACAGCCCAAGGATTCGATTTATACGTCTTGCACATGTGGCTGAACAATTGCAGCGGCGTGTGGAACTACAACTGGGTACCGAAGAAAATGCATGATAGCTTCTCATGGAAGGGGAGAACGTCTTGAGCATGACATGACACGGCAAGCGATGAATCTCAACGTTATGAATTGCTCTCCTCTCAAGTTCAATGATGCTATAGCGGAGAGAGCTTATGGCTGTCTTGACCTCAACACCAGCTAAAGGAGCAAGGAATGAAGATTCTATACTGAGGATAATTTCTCTCAGAAAATGATACAGTTCTCTGATGTAGATCTAAAGGATGAATTTGAGACAAGCTGTAAGATTGAGGAGGACGGCATTCGTGGTACCAGAGTTACGAGGATGGACCTTCATGATATCAAACAAGAGGCACCGACAGCTTTCCAACTTATCAGAAGCCGCGTTAGGAGCTCCGGTAGGAGCAGATCAGGTAGAGGTTGCCTCCGAGCAATTAGAGTAGATAATGAACACAACCGACGTTGACATTTTCCAAATTTAGTAGGACCGAACATGCTATCTTAAGGATGGCAGTTTTTAGTGTAAAATTAGTTAGGCAGCCATGTGGCAGCATAGGTAGCGTAGGAACAACAAGGTGGATGGCTAATCAGGAAGAGAAATGGCTTGCATGTGGAGTGGCAGCCTTTTGACAGCGCCCATCTTTCCTTGGTGGTCGTCTCCTCTGTTTTCTCGTGGTGGAAGACATAAGTAGGATCGAAGAGTAAGAAATTCAGTTCTGCACAACAAACATTTTACGGTGCGGACTCAGAGCACATTAGACACATGACACATTACAGAGATCTACACACGCATACAGATTCAGCTAAAGCTCGATTCACCCTAAAGCTCGATGTTAGACTAAAGGAATTACGCAGGAAGAAGTCTGCATTCTCTGGTTACCAGTAGCGGCTTGGAGATGTAGGTGTAAGTTGTGCGCAGTCTAGGAGCAGGGAACGGCATCCTCGTGTAGTCCTGTTAGCTAGACTGGAGTGTCGAGGAGTAGACGCAGGAAGTAGAGGGAGTGAGCTTCCCAATGCCAATGTGACTTCTTCTCGGGGAATGGATTGCGGATTTGAGTGCAGAAGCTTTGTTCATGTCTTCTGGGTGGTGGGTTTTTCTTGGATTCACTCCCGATTGTGCATGGGAAGCGTTCTTCTTGAGTGGCGGTGATTGTCAGCAGTTGTGGAATTGCAGCTTGGCTCGTCCAGTAGAGCACTTCGGATCTACGTACGGACGGTCTGATGGGTAAGGGATCTCAGAGGACAGAGTAGTCCGAGCAACGAAGAGAAGAAGAAAGAAGCCTTCTTCCCACAGCAGAAGACGACATCCTCAAGTGGAAGACGGTGCAACTGTACACATGTTTGTTGTCTTCCTCCCCAAACTATAACAAGCAGGGATGGCTTGTTAGTCAGGATCCGGACTAGAAGCCTGTCGGAATCTTAATTTCTTCCTTTCATCTTGTTTTCTCTTGTTTGGATTTTCCCTTCTTCCCTCTCTTCCCTCATCTTCCCCATCTTCTTACCTTCTTCTAGTGAGCTTCCGAAACTTCTATTGAGCTTCCGTGAAGGTGAATGTCGTTGTAGTGCTGGGAAGCCTGGGAAGGCTACAGGGGGCATACACCCTGTGATTAATCTAACCCGTTGGAATGTGAGAGTGAGTAAGATGTAACAGTCGTTGCTAGTCGACTTCTGTGAAGCATGACAGTCTTCTGGAGGTGCGAGAAGTCGAGTTGAACGTCCAGAAGCCGAGAATTGCTTCGGAAAGACGGTATTGAGAAGACCGAAAGAAGTTACCTAGAAGCAGGAAGAGCATCTTCCTGAACTTCTCTGTGAATAGATGTGTGATATTTTAGTTAGTAGTTGTTTGTTTAGGTCCATAGCACCTTTTGGAGTGTCTGGAAGACGTGTGGTTTTGTGAGAAGACGGGATTTCTAGACAAAACTCGTGTGTTTGTGTGTTTGAACAGATCTTAGAACTTAGAGCAGCGTTACTTGTGCAAATCCTCTGTGGGAACGATATCTTGTATACTAAATGAGCAAAAGGAGTAATCTTGCGACACTACACTGGTGTAACGAGGGGTAGTGACAGAAAGCTGATGGAGTAGCTTCCAGAAGCTATGTAACTCCTCTCAGGGATTGGATTTCAGATTTTGTTTAGAGAAGCTTTGTCTATATCTTATGAAGAGTGGGTTTCATCAAATTCATACTCAATTATGCATGAGAAGTCTTCTTGTTGAGTGGTGATTGTTAGAAGATGTGTAGAGTCTAAACTTGTCTCATCCAATGGAGCACTTCGGATCCACGCACGGATTGTCCATGGGAGATTGCTCCCTTGAGTAGAGTAGTTGGAGCAAAGACATAAGAAGCTAGAAGCCTTCTTTCCGCATCAAAAGATGTCATCCTCAACCAGAAGACAGTGTGACTATAAGTAGATATTTGATCTTCTTCTCCAATTTACTACAAGCAGCGATAGCTTGTTAGTCAGGATCTGGACTAGAAGCCTGTCAGAATCTTACTTTCTCTCTTCTCTTTTATTTCCTCTTGTTTTGATTTTCTCGTATTCCCTCCCTTCTCTCATCCTCCCATCTTCATCCTTTCTTCTATTTAGTTTTAAAAAGCTTCGTTTGTGTACCCGTGAATGTGAATGTCGTTGTAGTGCTATCAGAAGACCGTTTTAGCAGGCAGAAGCCTGAGAATGCTACAAGGGACATACACCTTGTAATGTATCTAAACCGTTGGAAATTGAGGAGTAATTTATGATAAGGAATAGTAATCGACATCTACGAAGCCGAGGTAATCTTTTGGAGGTGTCAGAAGCGAGTCGCACCCCCAAAAGCCACGAATTGCTTCTAGAAGCCGACGTGGGAAGACTGGAAGGCGTGACTTGGAAGCAGTAGTCGTCTTCTCAAACTTCTTAGTGGGTATTTATGTTTATTTTGAGTAGTAGTTGTATGTTATGGTCTAGAGTGCCTTCTGAAGGACCTAGAAGCCGTGTGGTTTTGTGAGAAGAAGGGATCTCAAGACAAAATCCGTGCGTTTGTGAGTTTAGACAAATCTTAGAACTTAGAGCATCGTAACTAGCGTAAATCTTCTTGAGGAACGAAATCTTTTATGCTACAATGGGCTAAAGGAGAAATCTTGAGACACTACATTACCCCAAACGTCTTCTCATCATCATTGATGATATGCAATATGACACAAATAGATTCAAACTCGTTAATAAAAAGTCAAAACCAGATGTGCGAAGAAAGTTGATGGTGGGCAGTGATAACCCTCTATGATGTCCAGTATTTGATGGAACATCTCCAGCCATAATTACTGGTGTGATTGGGTTTGGTAACGTTTATCTTGACGTTGTTTCGGTTGTAGATGAAGTATCATTGTCACTTGACGAGAAGTCACTGATGGTACCTCTGTCAGAAAATCGAGCGTCCATGGTTGGAGACAGTGTGCATCTTCTTCTTCAATGGGTGACTCCGAAATGTGAAAATATTCAAACTTCAAACTTCAGCGACATCAAATGTGATTACTTTGGGTGGATATTAGATCTTCTAACCATATTCCTTAAATCAGAAGACATCTATCCTAATTCACAAATCAAGTATAAATAATAGAGCAAGTACTCCTCATTGGAATATCATATATATTGTCACTATCCATGTAAACCATGCAAGCAGACGAGATAAATTGTGTATGATGAGTCCAGGGAGCCCAAGCTCTTTGAATCAATATAATAAGAGATGAATTCTTCATACAAGAGACGGAAGTAGACTTTCCTCCCTAGAACTAAGTACATGTGATGCCCACAATTTACAAGATTGGAGATTTTTTGAAATTTTTAAAGTTAATGACATGCCTATGTAATTGAAATAACCTTATTACTTAAGATTACACCTTGCAGAAGATGAGAGAAGATGATCTTAAAGTCATTTTGGAAGGAGAAGTCGACTTCTTCGGAAGACGGAAGATAGACATCTTCCGGGAAGACGTCTTCTCGATCATGTCTTCCAGAAGACGGACGACTGAAGACGGAAGATGGGTGTCTTCCAGAAGACAGAAGATAGGTGTCTTCAAGAAGACGGAAGATGGAAGATGGAAGACGGTAACCGTGACTACATGGATACCAACCACGCGTCACATAGATGAGGGGTAGGTGTATCTACCAAGTATCCACCGCAGTAGTAGGTAATTCGGGGTAACCGAAGACATTAACCTAAAACGCAGAGAAGATACGACGCGAGGCACATTGACACGAAATCGGTCGACTGCTTCCCGTACTGAGAGTCGACTACGTCTTAGAGGTTAATTGCAATCGGGGTATCGAAGTATGTCGTGGAAGCAAGGAGAGTGAAATTGAGAACTCATAGTATCGAATTGAGGGAGGAGAGAGAGCGAGGTCAATTTTACTAGCTAGAACCACAATCGAGCTGAAGGAATCTCTGCGGATTTCCAGAAGTAAACATCGAGGACCGATTAGGATTCAGAGAGAAGTTTTGGACAGAAGCGTGAAGTGATTGTAGCAGCAGAGGGGCGCAGCTCAAGATTGACAGCAGAAGCAAGATCGTGGTGTCACATCGAAGATGGAACTGAAAGTTGGAAGCGCGCGGAAGACTGACGGTGCAACAGAAGCAGCCAGAAGCAGTACTAAGGTTCTTCTCATGTGTTTTTCTCTTTCCCACCGCTTCCTTTCTCTGATTTGATGTCTCCCGCGCTTCCTCGTTCATTTGCAAGAAACCCATCGATCGATTTTGCTATCCTTCTATGAAAATTGGGCGCAAAAACGCTGTCTAATTTTTGATAATCATCTTCTCACTTCTTCCCAAGTTGGAATCGAGCTTCCTCATCTCTCATTCTTAATTTCGATCACCTGACTATCAATTTTCCTACCCTACCACACCTTTGTTCCCGAACTCATGGACGGAAGACGCTTCTGAAGATTTGAACATCTTCGGAAGATGATTGTATGCAATTCGTACCAGGATTGGATTGGATTGGGTTTTGTGTTGAGAGAAGCTTGATACGAATCCTGAGTGAATTGGTGAGTTGATTGTTGTTTCAAGAAGCTGGAAATTGGGAACTAGGCATGTGCCTCCCAATCTTGTCGTCTTCTCAAATCCACATTCCTAGAGAGAATAGAAGGTTGGAAAGGCTGGCAGAATGCACGAGAAGACGAGAGGGTCCTTTATGGGTCTCTTCTGTCCGACCCATTCCTTCTTCTTCTCGAACTTAAGAGAGAGTTGTGAGAAGCTTTGCTGGCAGAATCTGGAGAGAATGGTCGAGGGTCGTGTCTTCTCGTCATGCAGCAAGCTTCTTCTGAGCGAGTATGAGAGGTAAGGAGTCTGAAGAACAGAGTATGAACGTTCCATGTCTGTTGTGAGGCTAGATTGCGTGTCGGAGGTCGAAGACAGGTGAGATCAATGATGAGAAGCCTGGCTGCGAGAAGTCTTCCTAGTACGTCAGTTAATCGGAAGCTGTCCCAGGAATCATCTTAGAGGTCACTGTCACACAGGAGTCCGTAACCCTCTTTTGAACTTTTCGTATACTCTGCTTCTCACATATCTTATATCTTCTTTAGGAAGTAGGATGAAATGCAAGATGGGTTGTCTTCTTGGGAATCCATGCGATGCCTTGCTTAGTTAGGATCGTTTAGATATAGCTTGGAAGACGAGAGCTACTTAGGAAGCACTATTAGAATCCCGGAAGAGAGAATAGTTATCTTCTGGAAGACTAGATTCGTCTTCTGAGAGTGGAAGCTAGACTATGAGGACTTGGAAAGGATTGAGTCTTCGACTCACAACAAGTACATGTGGCTTAGAGTAACAGAGACTGGAAGGGTGTCGATGCATCCTCGAGGGTTGGTGTTATCACCGCAGAATTGACAGAGGTCAAACTCTTCATCAAGAAGTTGGGTCTCGACTTCTTTCTATGGGACTGAAATCTTACGGACCAGAATCTTCTGGAGGAGGTTTCGGTAGCACTGCCCCCGTTGCAACCTTGCACCTGTGAAGGCATGGGTCGCTTGGGAAAGACTGTCTTCCTGGATAGAAGAGTGGTGGCACAAGCCTTTTCACATGCCCGAATCTGAGAATCAAGGATACGGGCTCGAGAAGAAGATCTTACCGATGATCTGAGAGAAGTGGCATGTGTCTGAAAGCACGACTTGTCTCTTCCTGGAGGATAGACATGAGAGGAATGGGTGGAAGGTAGAAGCTTACTAAGAGCCGCGGAAGCGTCTTCTAGCGAAGTTGTTTCTTCACCTCTTCCTCAAGGAGAAGGAATACCTGTCAACTGGGGCGTCTTCTTCCACGCTTACATCCAGATCGAGTTGGTGTACTTGGGCACCCCAGCAGGAGGGCACCTCACCCCGTTCTTCTGCTATCTGTACGTGTCCAAGGGGGATCTGACAGAAGATCTGTTGATGAGGTATGATAAGAGACCTCGAGAGAAGAAGACCAAGCAGCGGCCGTAACTCTCCCTCTCACTTTAGTGCCTCAGACGAGACCAGGCACTCATCAGTGACGCTTCTGGTGCGAGAGGACGACTCGAGCGGTACAGAAGACGCGTCATCGTCGAGGAAGATGAGGCCTAGGAGTGTGTCTAAGAAGAGCACCTCTTTCTTGATCATTCATTCTAGATCGGAGTCGGATTCCCAAGAAGAGATGTTGAGCACCAGGATCGCATAGAAGACAGCTAGTGCAACTACAGGGAGTCTTCCGAGGACTCCATAAGCCGAGGTATGGTATGACATTCCGACTGTGACTCGAGGAAGCGCAGCGAAGAGAATCGCTCCTGCAGTGAGAAGAGATCTTCCACCTCGGAAGATGAGAAGAGTAGCGTCTTTCTGCGCGCAGAAGTAGAAGATCACAGTGGTGGAAGGGGCATCCTTGCCTCTAGAAGACAAGGAAGACACCTCGATCAATTAGTGGGGATGAACCTGTCTTCTGCGAGAAGAAGGTTGGAGGAATTCAGCGCTTTCTTCCATTCAGAGATCCAGCCAGCCATGGAGTTGGTGGAGAAACGTGCGATGGCTCAGGAGAAGTCACTGCGATCTGGATTTGGTCTGCGCACACTTATGCAGTAGGAAGAGGTCCAAAAGAAGGTGGACATGCTGGAAGTCAACCTCCGCACCACGGAGAAGCTTGCAGCGAGGTACAAGACGGAAGCATCCGCTTCTGTCAAGGAGTCAACGCAGTTGAGGAAGAGCAACATGGACATAGTTGAGGCACTCCATATAGTAGCACTCGTTTATATTTGACGCCGCTGCCGAGGATTTCATCTTAGTAACGATTGTTCTGTGTGTCAGTAGTTCGTTACATCTGAGACTAACTTGGAGTGTAGTTGAGTGTGTTGTGGAACTCTATCTTGTTAGAAGAAAGGAACCGCAGCCAGAAGCTGATGAGACACATCAAGACGAACTGGAAGAAGCCGCTTCTCCGCTTCCAAGAGCTTCTTGGAAGACTAGATCTTGGAGGACTGCAGTAAGTATCACATGAAGCAGGAGAAGAAGACGTTTCAAACTTGTGACAAGTTGTTTAGATCTCTAGTTTGCCAGATCCAGTATTAGAAGAAAAGAGATATCTCTTCTGAGCACTCTGGTGGATGCCTCCAACCAGAGGAAGAAGCAGAAGACGCACGGGTAAGGACCCTGAGTGGATACATTCATCCCAGCGAACCGCAGCGGGTATCCCTGAGACACCAAAGGAAAGAAGAAGAGCTCAGGAAGATCCGATCAGTAGATTTGGAAGAGCCTTCCATCTCGAGCATTATCTTTGGAGAAGACAGAAGCCAACTGGGTGATCACGTTTACAAAGTAGATTTTGGTTCTGGTTACGTGGAAGACATCTTTCCAAGGACGGGAGAGGCTTCTCAAGGCGAAGGAAGACTAGAGGGAATCGCTCCAGATATCTCAGAAGGTGACAGCGACAGTAGCTCTGACTCAAAAGACTACATTCGTGGCTCAGACAGACCTGGACCTTCGAGAAGATCATCTCCACCGCCTGGGCTTGATAGAGGAAGAAGTTGACAGTCGCCCCAGCCGGCAATCGACATGGCTTTCCAAACTCGGCAGAAGTACCATCCGTACGACGATGAAGCTGATGCTGATAACTTCATCACGATGTTTGAGACCATCTCTCGATCCAACAAGGAAGACTCTGATGCCGACAGACTCCGTGTATTTCCTAGTTTGATTTTAGGGAAGGGAAGGAAATGGATGAGTTAGTTATGGCCGCTTGGGCTACTCTAAAGGCAGCTTTTCTGAAGAGGTTCAGAGGAGTGAGTTATGACCGGATGGTTATGGCCGCTTGGGCTACTCTGAATGCAACTTTTCTGAAGAGGTTCAGAGGAGTGGGCTATGACCGGATGACCCTCATAGAACTTCAGAGGCTTGAACAAAAGAAGAAAGAGACACTGCGAGATTACACCGAGAGGTTTGAAGACCTCCTAGATCACATCTCTCAGAACCAAGGAAGACCCGGTTATTATGCTCAGAAAGCCGTGGATTAGTACTTGGGAGGATTGTCTCAGGATATGGAGTAGTAATGTAGAAGAGGAGGAGGTGATGATTTAGTAGAAGTACAGAAGCATGCAGAGCAGTATGAAACCTCGAGCATCACTCGGAATATGATGAAAGAAGTTGAAGAAGCCTTCTAGGAAGTCCAAGTCCACTAAAACTGATAACAGTGATTCGGAAGCATCTTCTACTTCTGAAGAGTCTACTGTCAAAAGTTCAAAATCTAATCTAAACAAGAGAAGAAGACACGGAAGAAGAAGAAGGAGAAGACATGATCTAGGGAAGAAGTTGTACAGAAGACTCCTCAGACTCAGATCATTCAGTCTACACCTGACTCTCGGATCGATGAAGTGCTGAAGCAGTTTGCCGATCTGAAAGTTCATCTTCTGAACCAGAAGGACAAGCGGAAGCAACCTATGGCATTTGGTGCAACCTTTGTAACTCTTCCTTTGTAACTACACCAGAGACCAATGTACGCAGGACCAGACTGTTAATTGGGCAGGTTGGGAATAAGACGATGAGGGATATCTACACGATCACAGTGGAGAATCCTGCTATAAGATCGAGACGATACATCCATTCACCCCTACACCTCTTGCTCAATATCATTGTTATACACGTAGAGACAGGGCTAGTAATGTACATACCAGGACGCCTTGACAACCTTCTTCATCACAACGACCTCTAAACCCTCTTCTTGGAGCATGTAACAATTGTGGAGAGACAGGACACTGGTGATCCATCTGTCCTCATCTGAGAAGATAGATTTGGCAAGTGCCCTTGTGTGAGAATTGTAAGGAAGCAGGTCACTTCACTAGAAATTGCCCTCAGACCTTACGCCCACGATAAATGGTTAGATTTGTAAATACCACACCTCTTGCAGAAGTCGCATCAGCTTCTAAGCTCGAGCTAGCAGTGGTACAGCATATCACTGTAGAAGAAGAAGATCCTAGGGATTGCACAGATTGTCTACATATAGAGGAAGACGAACCAGACCCCGATAAGCGCATAGGAAATGAGCCTCAGCTGCAAAAGATGGCTGCAGCTCAGAAAATGAAGCCACTTGAGGAAGCGTCATCTTTTACTTTGGCGGATGGCACTATTTGGAGTCCTTGCCCGGATTCAGATAGTTGAACTCCAGAAGAAGTCCTGGATGAAGCAGTATTCAAGGTGAATACCAGAAGCAAAATGAAGTCAGAATCTCGTCAGAAGGAGACCAAGAAGAAGAAGCAGCGTAAGGAGAGGTCATCCTCTCCTGAGCGACCTTCTTCTCTTGCTTACGACAAGGAAGATCCGAAGTACTTTGCTCCTTACATTAGACAAGAAGTTGAAGCGATCATACAAGAAGAGCTGGAGAAGCGACGGAAAATAGTACAGCAGCTTCTTCCACCGACCACGACAGCCCCGTCCCACGGGAACAGCTTCTAACCGAAGGAAGACACCATTTGGGTCTTCCACCCAAAGAAGCAACTCCTACATCTTCTCTGTTAGAAACACCAGTAGCTCTTCTGAAGCGATCTCCTTATGACATCTTACGAGATTTGTGAAATCAGAAGGCGGATGTAACCTTCCAACAGCTTTTGGATGACAACGCTGGTTACAAGAAGCTGTTACAGTCTGTCCTTCGAGGATCGAGGAAGAGGAGAACAGCGAAGCTTCTCAAGAGTACCTCGATCCTGAGGATAGAGCATGAGGACTTGAGAGCCCTAGAACTTGATATGGAGATCCATGGCTGTCTTCTGAAGAAAGTACTCATTGATTCCGGCTCCGGAGTTACCGTCATGACTGAAAAACTGCACATGCCTTAGGCTTCACTGAGTTCCAGCCTACTCCGAGAATCTTCAGAATGACGGACCAGACCAGAAGACAACCTTTGGGGCAACTGAAAGATGTCTTGACGGTAATTGGAGGAGTATCTTTTTACCTCACTTACATTATTTTGCGACCTGTAGCTAAAGTCGGATATCAAGTTTTGATAGGAAGACCTTGGCTGTATGCTGCAAATATAAATACCGATTGGAGAAGACATCGTTTGAGGTTTCTCAATCCTAAACCCAAGCCGGGCGAGAAGACCAAAGTCCCACTCTCTTGGATGAAGATTGGACATCAAGGTGAAACTCTCTCTACGACTGAGGGGTACACTTCAGAAGACTCAGCTGCGTCTTTTGACATTGATGGAAGATATGATGAGTTTGTGGTGAATAACTTGTGTACTACAAATGCATCAAAAAAAGCAGAAGAAGTGATTTGTGGATACATTGAGTGCTACGAAATTGCGGAAGAAGAGCTTCTAGAAGACGAAAGTACTGTCTTCTCTTCAGAAGGCCAGTTAGTTAGTCTTCTAGAAGACGGAAGTATTGTTTTCCCTTCAGAAGACCAGTTAGTTAATCTTCCAAAAGACGAATCAGAGACGGAAAAAGCTCCCAAACCGGAATATTTTGATGCTAGTGAGTACAGTCACACTGAAGGAATGGTGAACCTTGATGATCTTCAAGAAATGGAGATTGTTCCTAGGAAGAAGCTGAAACTTTCCAAGGTGATCAAGGGCCAACAGTTGAAAGACTTCAAAGAACTCCGGACAAAGTTCCAAGACGTCTTCCCCTGGACCATAGAAGACATGAAAGGCATACCTCGAGAATTGGGAGAGCATCGCATTGACTTGCTGGAAGGCATTGTTCCTACACGACAGAGGCAGTATCGGTTGAACCCCAAGTACTCGCTTCTGATGAAAGATCATATCGATCAGTACTTGAAGACATGGGTCATCTTCCCAGTACTTAGCAGTGAGTGGGTAGTAGTGATTGTCATCGTGCCGAAAAAGCAAACAGGTAAGATCTGAGTGTGTCAGGACTTCCGGAAATTGAACTTGATCATGAAGAAGGATCATCATCCTTTACCCTTCACCAATTCTGTGTTAGACCAGGTAGCAAGACATCGAGTTCTACAGCTTCCTGGATGGATATTCTGGATACAACCAAGTTTCAATCGGAGAAGAAGACAAGTCAAAGACCACTTTTACTACTGATTGAGGTACGTACGCGTACAACCAAATGCCGTTTAGTTTATGCAACGCACCTGTCACATTTCGGAGACTGATGATTACCATCTTTAAGGAGTATCTTCGTACTTTCATGGAGATCTTCTTGGATGATTTTTATGTGTTTGGATCAAAAGAAGATCATCTGATATTTCTGAGGAAGTGTTTTTTGAAGTGTAGAGAGCACTGTTTGGCTCTTCACCTTGAGAAGTGCTTCTTTGGTATGTCAAAAGGGATTTTGCTAGGATGTATGATTTCTGGAAGAGGCATAGAAGTCGACTATGCTAAGGTGGAAGTTATCATGAAACTTCATCTAACTAACATAAACTTCACCTGCTAACTTGACTCAGTTGAGAAGCTTCTTGGGCAACGTAGGATACTACAAGAGGTTTATTGACAGGTATGCAGAGGTAGCAGGAAGACTTACTAAGTTGCTTAAGAAGGACGGACCTTACGTCTGATCTTCTGAGCAACATGAAGCGTTGGATGAGATGAAAAGACTTCTGTCAAAATCTCTTGTCCTAAGACCACCTGATTGGGAAAGGATCTTCCACATTTATGTGGATGTTTCTGCTTTTGCCATAGGGGTGGTACTGAGCCAAAAGGATGAGAAGAAGAAGGATTATCCCATCTACTATGCGGGAAGACAACTCAGTGATGTAGAGAAGAAATACTCGACACCTGAAAGGGAGTGTCTTGGCATGATTTACTCCTGTAGGAAGTTTAGGCACTATCTTCTAGCTAATCCATTTGTCTTCTGTGTGGATCATTTTTCTTTGAAGCATCTAGTGAAGAAAGCAGATTTGTCCTGTAGGATAGCTAGGTGGATTCTTCTACTCCAGGAATTTACTTACACAGTTGAGTACAGGCATGGAAGACAGCATGTCAATGCTGACTACCTTCCAGATTGGAGACAAAACGTCGAGAAGACGAAGTGGAAGACGAATTCTCTGATGAGAAGTTGTTTCGAGTTTCTCCAAAGACACTATCATCCGAGGGGGACGTACCGCCTACTCCTCAGAAGACGAGACTAGGTCTTCTGACCCGGTTTACGCGACTTCCACACAGAAATCAATCTTCAAAGACTTGAGGAAGTTCTTGGAAGACCAACAATACCCCGAGGGATTGAATGCCGAGCAGAAGGCTGTCTTCTTATACAAGGCAGACCCCTACGCCATCTTCCAGGGTATCTTGTTTAGGAAGGGACATGAAGAGAAGCTAAGGAGATGCCTTGAGTCTTCCGAGATTAAGTCAGTGATCGCGGATCTTCACTATGAAGATGTTGGGGGTCACTATGGACTGAAGACAACGGTGAAGAAGATGTTGGACGCCGACTACTGATGGTCAACCATGTACAGAGACACTTTTCATGAGATCAGAAGATGTGAGGATGGGAAGACCAACCGCTTCTACTAAGTGGTCGCTTATTCTCATTTTATCTCTTGCTCCTTTTGAAAAGTGAGGAATCGACTTTGTTGGGTCAATCGTCCCGGTAGCTAGAAGAACACGAGCACGGTACACTCTGATAGCTACAGATTACGTCACGAAGATGGTAGAGGACGAAGCCACAAGGAAGAACGACGTTGCATTGGTGGTCAGAGAAGTCGAATGAGTTCTCTGCAATATTTTCAATAAGATAACTGTAAACTATGCATATGATTGGGATACGAAGCTGCCATCTGTGTTGTGGGCTTTTAGGATTTCACCTAAGGTCACCACCCAGAAGACACCCTTCTACCTAACTTATGGGATGACACCCGTTGTTCCCATTGAGTTAGAGGTCCTTACTTACAAGTTAGTTGTTACCGAACGCATGGAAGAAGAGGAAAGCCAAGAGTAGCGTCTTCTGAACTTTGTGGAGTTCGAAGAAGATAGGAATGCAGCTCTAGAGAAGACTTACGAGATACAAGCACAACGCAAGGTTATGATGGCAAGCTGAAGAAGGTGACTGTCAAGGATGGAGATTTGGTTCTTCTATAGGACAACATGCATCTGAAATTCTCTGGGAAGCTTCATCTTCGCTGGATGGGTCCTTACCGAGTCTTGGAGGTCTTCGACAATGATTCCTCACATGTTTACGGTGATGCAAACATGTGAGGGTGGGCGTATGTGGTGTTCACAATTTACATGATTGGAGATTTTTTGAAATTTTTAGAGTTAATGACATGTCTATGTAATTGAAATAACCTTATTACTTAAGATTACACCTTGTTTAGAGAGAAGATGATCTTAAAGTCGTTTTGGAAGGAGAAGACTTCTCGATCATGTCTTCCAGAAGATGGAAGACGGAAGACGGGTGTCTTCAAGAAGACAGAAGATGGAAGCCGGTGATCGTGACTGCATGAGTACCAACCACGCGCCACATAGAAGATACAGGGTGAGACGCATTGGCACGAAATCGGTCGACTACTCTGAGAAATACTTGAGAACTCGTAGGATCGAATTGAAGCAGGAGAGAGAGCAAGGTCAATTTTACTAGCTAGAACCACAGTTGAGCTGAAGGACTCCTGCGGATTTCCAGAAGCAGACATCGAGGACCGATTAGGAATCAGAGAGAAGCTTTGGGACAGAAGCGTGAAGTGATCGTAGCAACAAAAGGGCGCATCTCAAGATTGACAGCAGAAGTAAGATCGTGGTGCCACATCGAAGGTGGAATTGAAGGTTGGAAGCGCGCAGAAGACTGACGGTGCAACAGAAACAGCCGGGAGCAGTACTGAGGTTCTTCCTATGTTCTTTTCTCTTTCCCACCGCTTCTCGCCTCTGATTTGATGTCTCTCGCGCTTCCTCGTTTGTTTGCAAGAAACCCATCGATCGATATCCCTGCCATGAAGTTCCTTCTGCAAAAATTGGGTGCAGAAGCGCAGTCCAATTTTTGACAGCCATCTTCTCACTTCTTCCCAAGTTGGAATCAAGCTTCCCCATCTCTCATTCTTAAATTCGATCACCTGACTATCAATTTCTCTACCCTACCACACCTTTGTTCCTGAACCCATGGACGGAAGACATTTCTGAAGATTTGAACATCTTCGAAAGACGACTGTTTGCAATTCGTACCAAGATTGGATTGGATTGGGTTTTGTGTTGAGAGAAGCTTGGTACGAATCTTGAGTGAATTGGTGAGTTGATTGTTGTTTCCAGAAGCTGGAAATTGAGAACCAGGCATGTGCCTCCCAATCTTCTCGTCTTCTCAAATCGACATCTTCCTAGAGAGAATAGAAGGCTGGAAAGACTGGCAAAATACGCGAAGAAGACAGAGAGGGTCCTTTATGGGTCTCTTCTGTCCAACCCATTCCTTCTTCTTCCCGAACTTAGGAGAGAGTTGTGAGAATCCTTGCTGGCAGAATCTGGAGAGAATGGTTGAGGGTCATGTCTTCTCGTCATGCAGCAAGCTTCTTCTGAGCGAGTATGAGAGATAAGGAGTCAGAAAAACAGAGTGTGAACGTTCCGTGGCTGTTGTGAAATAGATTCGTCTTCTAGAGTGGAAGCTAGACTGTGAGGACTTGGAAAGGACTGAGCCTTCGGCTCACAACAAGTACATGTGACTTAGTGTAACAGAGGCTCGAAGCATGTCGATGCATCCTCGAGGGTTGGTGTTACCCACCGCAGAATTGACAGAGGTCAAACCCTTCATCAAGGAGTTGGGTTTCGACTTCTTCCTGTGGGACTGGAACCTTGCAGACCAGGGTTTTCTGGAGGAGGTTTAGACCGCACTATCCCGTGCAACCTTACATCTGTGATTGCAAAGGTCGCTCCAGGGAAGACCGTCTTCTTGGATAAAGGAGTGGTGGCGTAAGGTTTTTCATAGATCAGAATCTGAGAACCGAGAGTACGGGCTCGAGAAGAAGGTCTTACCGATGATCTCGGAGAAGTGACATGTGCCTGGAAGCACGACTTACCTCTTCCTGGAGGATAGACAGGGGAGGAATGGGTGGAAGATAGAAGCTTACCGGGAGCCGCGGAAGTGTCTTCTGACGAAGTTGTTTCTTCACCTCTTCTCCAAGAGGAAAGCGCAGAAGACGAGATACCTTGGAGATCAGGACGTGAAGTTCCTAGAAGCTATATGGGAAAGAATACTTGTCAACTGGGACGCCTTCTTCCACGCTTACATCCAGACCGAGTTGGTGTACTTGGGCACCCTAGCAGGAGGGCACCTCATCACGTTCTTCTACTATCTGTACGTGTCCAAGGGGGATCTGACAGAAGACCAGTTGGCGAGGTATGGACCAACAAGACAGTGCGAGGTGAAGAAAGAGACCTCGAGAGAAGAAGATCGAGCAGCGGCCGTAACTCTCCCTCCCACTTTGCTGCCTCAGATGAGATCAGGCACTCATCACGCTTCAGGTGCGAGAAGATGACTCCAGCGGTATAGAAGACATGTCACCGCCGAGGAAGATGAGACCTAGGAGTGTGTCTAGGAAGAGCACTTCTTTCCTGATCATTCATTCTGGATCGGAGTCGGATTCCCACGAAGAGATGCTGAGCACCAGGATTGTACAGAAGACTAACTACATGGAGTCTTCCGAGGACTCCAGAAGCCGTGGAATGGTATGACATTCCGACTCGAGGAAGCGCAGCGAAGAGAACCGCTCCTACAATGGGAAGAGATCTTCCACCCCGGAAGATGAGAAGAGTAGCGTCTTCCTGCGCGCAGAAGCAGAAGATCACAGTGGTGGAAGGGGCATCCTTGCCTCTAGAAGACAAGAAAGACACCTCCGATCAATTTGTGGGGATGAACCGGTCTTCTGCGAGAAAAAGGTTGGAGGAATTCAGCGCCTTCTTCCATTCAGAGATCCAGCCAGCCATGGAGTTGATGGAGAAGCGTGCGATGGCTCGGGAGAAGTCACTACGACCTGGATTCGGTCTATGCACACTGATGCAGCAGGAAGAGGTCTAGAAGAAGGTGGACACGCTGGAAGCCAACCTCCGCACCACGGAGAAGCTTGCAGCGAGGTACAAGACGGAAGCAGCCGCTTCAGTCAAGGAGTCAGCGCAGTTGGCTAAATGGGCTAAAAGAGAAATCTTGAGACACTACATTACACTTCAGCTCTATATGTTAGATGATTGATGAGTTTGAAGTGTCTCGTAGTCTCGCGTATCTACTATAGGAGAACATGATATGTCTCTCCATTGGGAGACTTAACCTTTAAATACTCAGTCGTGGCCAAAGAAGACCTAGAGAGAGAAAGAAAAATAGTGCGCTTAACAGAGAGAGTCCCCAATGATAGCAGCAGGAACAGAGTAAAGAGATCAGCGACGGTGCGTCGATATAGTATTAACAATATGTCAGATACAGAATTTCCTAACCACCTGCCTCCTAATTGCTTACCTAGAGTAATGACGACTAGCTTCTCATCATCTATCACAATCATCTACTTAACACTAGTTTGTTTGTTGTCTCTCTAATTGTCCCAAGAATCTTTCACAAAAGGTGTCCTTCTAGTATAGGAATCCTAAGGTGGTGTGTCTGAGAGTTCTTGTGGATAATCTGTTGGAATTGAGAACTCTTTCCTTAATTTGTCACGTGCTATCCGTTCAGAAAATCCATAGGGGGACTCTCTCGAGCGTTCCCTAGAGTAACAAGCTAAAGGACTCAGGATCTAGGACTTCATGTGCTCCCAGAGGTCCTTGAGGTAACCCACCGGGGAGTTTCTTGATGACTAGGTCCAAGAATTCAGACCAAAGAACTTCCTAAGAGGTTGGTCCGGACTTCAAGGTCTTCCTTTAATAATGGTTCAAAACTCCTCCTTAGCTTTTACTTAGAGTGTCAATTGATCTTTTTGACATAATCTTTTTGTAAGATCGATCATGTCGAGAGTCCACGGGTTGCACTTGGCGTTCATGATGGATCAAAAGTCAAAAAATAAAGATCATGTTGGAAGCGATGGTCTTGTCATGATTGCATTCCAGATAGATGATGAGAAACTTTTATGTGACCATCTGTTCCAAAACCCGCGCATAGCGATGATTATGCATCTTAACGTCCAAAATAAATAAGTGATGAGAAAACTAGGTTAGAAGCAATGAAGTCCAACATGAGGACATGACGATGGATGGTGGTTTTCTTGAAGAGAAAGACCAAGATTTGGCAGTAAACAGCTGCACAAAACACCACAATCCTCATGATGGTGTGTCTATGAACTCTCGTGGATAGCAGGTTGGGTCCGAGAACTCTTTTCCTCGTTTGTCATGTGATGTCAATTCAAGAAGTCCTTGCGAGAGAGAACTATCTCAAGATTTTCATAGAGTAATAGGCTCAAGGACTCAAGGTCTGAGACTTCTTGTGCTCTCGTCATTAAGCGTCCAAGCAAAATAAATGATTAAAGATTTAGAGTTTAGCACCAAGTGGTAGAGCTCGTTCTAAGCTTTCCATGATGCCCATGGGAAGCTTACAATGAGCTCTACCACTGGATGTAGTGAGAATGGAGATTCAAAAATTGATTAAAATTTGATATTTCACTCCATGAGCATCTTTAGAGCAAAATGTAGAACCTTGAAATTCAACTTTCAAGTAAAAGCCGGTCCACAACACGACACCATTATGATCGTTAGTGCAGTTAGGTGAAGTTATGAGTTCATACCTCTATGTGGATATAGTACGAGTTAAGACTTGTATGCCTTGCTTCTTTTGAGTTGAGCTTTCAAGCTCTAGGTTATGATAGATGAGCTGAGTGAGTTCTCTAATGCACATTGTGCGTTGACTTGACTAGAGTAAACTTTGTGTTGTCCGTTGGCAGTTTAGTATGTTACAGTGAAAGATTTATTGTGTTACACTTGTGTATGTTTACTATATCGCATGCATGTTGTGTGCATGTGTCGTTTGGTTGACAACGACATATATGCGTATGACATAGTAATACTGAAGTTGAATAGAGATAGTGCACCAACTCTGAGGAGTGATGAAGGATTGAGCATGAGAACAAGAAAAAATGAAATCATGACAAAGCTCTAGATCACTTTGTCGCAAGTGACTTTGACATTCACTACTTCGTAGGAAAAAAAACAAGATAGTGAGAGTTTCAAAGAGTAGGGGGTTGATGCTAGACTCTTTGGAGGAGGACAACAATCAAAGTATTCATTATTGAGGAGTGTGATCTTGGAGTAGTTCGGAACAAGAGAACGAGACTTAAAAGGAGACTTTGTCCTTTGTCTTTCGGATTTGAGTGAAGGACTTTGTACCAAAGGATTCAAAAGAAAAACTTCATATTTTGGAGAACAAGGTAGAGGAGAAATTTTGGAGCAAGTGTGAATTGTCATAGTTACGGTCATCTAGAGTTCCTTGGAGTTCATATGAATGGCAGTGTCTACTCTGCTAGAGTTAGTTGAGGAGCGACAGATCCTAGAGGATGAGACAAAGACGTCGCTATCACTGATGAATCTGATGTAGTCGGTATAGTTTGGGAAGAAAGAATGACTAACAGAGAAGCATCCACTGATGTTGGAGTTAGATCATGGAAAGTCAAAGTGAGGAGATGACGTAAAAAATTAACGAATTACTTAAGACAAAGCCGGAGAGAAAGTGAAGACTTCGTGCAAATCTGAGATTTTGAGCAAACTTTTTGGTCACATGACCTGACGTTAGAACGAGACACCATGAACAAGATGATCAAAATGGAGATATAGGTGGTCAAGGCAAAAGAAATGAAGACTTCGATGATCCAAGAAATCGTAAGATTTCAAAACAAAGTGGAGTCTACATTAACTTTGTACTTCACCACAAAACAATATCCTTTGGTGAATGAGCTTCTGATTATAATTTAAGATGAGATGGAAGTCGGTAAAGGATACTTCGAGAATATGGTAGTTAGAGTAGCTAAGAAGATAATGTAAATATTAGGTACATTAAGGAGATTGTGAAGATTTTTTTGAGAGATGTCACCGTCCATCTAGTACCAAGTCATGTGAAATAATAAGATAATATATTTCAAGAAAGATATGTAGAATGAAGATATACATAAAATATCAAATACTAGTAGAATAAACGAAATAAAAAAGAAATAAAATTAAATATTCAAAAAACTAAAAGTTGTATCATTTGGAACTAATCAAAAAGCTCTACCTATCACATAACCTTGAGGAATTTTTTTAGTCTTTAATTTAACCAAACTCTGGAGGTCTAAAATTGATAATGGTTATATATGAATTAGATACTTTCATACATAGTTTTGTGTAGAGTTATAATATCTAAAATTTCTTTCATAATAATTTATTTCATTTTCATTCAAATTTTCCTGTTATCAAATGAAAATATAATAATAAAGATATCTAAACTATATTTTTGAAATTTTTTCAAGAATTTATGTAGGCATTGTGTGTTTGTCTTTTTTGGAGTGTTACCTATGAAGTTTACTAGTTTGTTGTGGAATAAGTTAGTTTCGGTGGTGAAATTTTTTCTCGCTTACATCTGAAGTTTGGGTAAGAATTTTGGCCGAACTCATGGGATAAACCAGTAGCTGCGAAGTGGGGCTCCTATGAAGTTATTTTAAGGACGAATTTATCGTGCATAAGTGTTTCTTCTTAAGATGTTTCTTCTTTGGATGAATATCTTATTAGTAACGAACTTCTAGTTATTGACTTCATACTTCGTAGGAAGTAGTTCTTGAGAGTACTCGTAGCAAGACATCTTAGTACGGAAATACTTAGTTTTTATGTTGATATCAACTACTTAGTAGCACTTCACTACTATCATTTTTGTTGAAACATTTTATATGTGGCTCTGTTCATTGTATTTGGAGGAGTTCCTTGACTTGTATAGTATTTGTTATGTTTTTTATTTCATGTTTTTCAACTATATATTGTTGGATAGACTTGAGTCTGAATTCTACGTGTAGTGATTTTTGCCCATGAGAATAAAATATAACTAAAAAAAATTACTAGTGTGATATTTTTATTATATTTAGATAATATTTAGATAATATTTAGTTACATCTGTGTGAGAATGATCTTACTATTACAATTTTAGAGTATCTTTTGATTTTGTTGTGTGTTACAAAGTACCATTCGATTTGTGAAATTTAAATTCAAAAAATACTAACTTAATTAGTGACTCGAGTATTGAAAACAGAATTCATTACACATGATTTTTATTAATCCTTGTCCTCAACGTTTTCAAGGGATTTCAGGGAAGAGTTTCTTCCCTGAATCCTGTCAAACACTATCATTACAGAATTGGCTCATTGGCTTATTGAGCATATGTCTCCACACTCTTTTTGTACTATTGCTCTATCCATACAACATTACGTCCTCGTGGTGGAAGAGGAAAATATTATCTTCCATTACCACCGACGTGAACACCAACCAGATGTTTATAGCTTAGTTGATAGAACTGGTTTGTATCATCGATGTTTATGGATTTTTATTTTACAATCGCTAAGACAAATGAATTAATAAATATCTATATATAATTAAATAATATGCATGCTCGATGAACTTCTCAGAACTTTTGCTCGCTTGCTGTTATCAGGGAAATATATAAAAATTTACTAAAAATTATATACCAAATGAATGAAAATACTTAAACTATTTTGTAAATATTAAATATTAGTCCATGTCTGAAAACGTGATAAGTTCATGAGAATATGCACGAGTACTCACTAATTGAATAATATGATGCTCGATGAACTTCTGGAGAACTTTTACTCCTTTAATAATAGAGGAAAAGATATATATATATTTAATAATTATATATGTGATATATCTATTATATATAATTATATATAGTATAAATATTAAAATAATTAAACTATATCAGTTAGTTTTGTAACTGATATATGTTAACTGTACCAACAAGTGAGGGAGCCAGACTTAACCCATGAGTTAAGTCCAGATTGAAAGAGATGATAATTTATGCATGATGCTCAATGCTCAATGTCTATATATGATTGAATAGAGGCAACCGAATCGAACTTACTCGCAGCCTTTGATTTTAAGCCAGCCGAAAATATCAAGACTATCGAACCAACCGACACCAAAACCCCAACCACTGTCGGATTCGTTTTTGTGCTTCTCCGGCTCACCTGCAAAGTCCTGGCAAAGATAGAGATTCCAATCAATTTTATCCAAGAACCTACGAAATTCCTCTCGAAGAAACCTAACCTCTATCATTCTATGGATGAGAAATGCAACTTGGTGTCAACTAAAATTTATATCCTCGCAATATTAGAGAAAGCTTATCTAAAGGAAACTTTGGCTTATAATATTGGACCGCTATCCCCGAAACCCATTCATCCATATGATCAATCTCACTTATTTTTGTTATTGGTTCGACTAGGGATAACTCAAACATACAACTAAGAAATATCCTATATATACATGGTATTTCGTTCTCTCTAAAACTTATCTTCGATGGTGAAATATTTAATCTTCTAATATGTCTAAAGTAAATTTGATATTTAACCTCACTTGCTTGATACATGCCATTTGTACTAACATGTATCTTATCAAATAGATACAAAAACCCGGAGTATCAAAGTTACCACATATGTTTAGTATTCCTTTTTCCTCTTTTCTTCCTTTAAAATTTGGTCGAACTTCTCAACATATCATCTATCATTTTCTGTGTCTTGTTTAAATTTTAACTGTAGTTAGATGGAATTTCACATTTGAGCTACAACCATTTGCTCACAACTAATGCTAAATACATACAAATGTCGATGATGAACTTTGAGGCGGCTTGTTAGGCCATACCCTATGCATCATAATAGTAAGTCATGATAGACCACTGAAGCTAAGCGTATACTCCAGTTCTATGCAGACAAATTTGATAGGATTATAAATGACTTTTATATCGATGTATGTCACCACTGTACATGTTATTGTATATGGACTGTATCTACATAAGAGGTTACCATCCGCTCTACATCTCTTTTGAAGATTATATTATAGTAATCAGTTATGAGCTTTGGGTAAATTAGTGAGGGGAGTATTTAACTACTAACATTTTGAGATTATCATTTGATACAACCACTTGTCCTTTGTAAAAGTACGGAGGACCAAAAAAGAATCCATTAACATATATTTGGTTGTAAATAACGAGTGTTTGCAGTACTTTATACGTCTCCAACATTCATTACTCTATGTATAAGTTGACTCACTTTTTTCTCATTTTCATCTTGAGGATTGAAAATCATCATTGGTCCAAGATAAGCAATAGCTGGACATGCTAATAGGTCTAGTTTACCGAATAATTATTCACGGGTCCACTTCAGTATCTTCATTTGTACCTTCTACTTATGATTATCCCATCCATGTTGTTGAAAATCTAAGCTTATATGAAAGTCAACGACTAGGCTGTAATCGGTTAGTTCAACTTTCCTGAACAAGATAGCTTACCCGAAGGTTTGCTGTCACTGTCCTTGGAAGAGTATCACGACCAACTGAGACACGATTTCTTGGAACTCTGGAATATCCTGAATGAGCCATGGCTATCTTGAGTGATCTATATTATTTGGTCTTGGAACTTCGCTAAAGGTCTGAAGTTTCTTTTATCTCTTATCTTCCATGTGGGGCTTCTCCTTACGTTACTTCTCCTTGACTTCTCTCTTTCTCTCTCTCTATCTGATCTCCTTGAAGATCTCTCTCCTGAACTGGACTCCCAAGGTGATCAATTCTCTGACTGACTTCTCTAGGTGATCCTTGAATCTTATAAGGATAATTCCTAAACCCCTTTTGGTCACTCTCATGGCTCCTCTCTATACTTTAGAGTCTACGAGGTTGTGGAATTTTCTCTGTTAGCTCCTCGTAGCTCTGGGTTCATTATTCACTTCTCAGAAAAGACCTCCGTTTTCCTCTGAACTGAATGGTGATCTCCTTCACTCTGAAGATTAACAATAGCTCTTGACAAACATTCACATATGTGCACAAACACACACTTAAGCAAACACACTTACACGTACAAGTAAGCTGATATGTCGACTCCGGATCCTTAGGAGGTTTTTGTCCTCCATCTCGGTAAGCATGTGACGCTGGAAAGCTTACCAAAGTAGGTAACGTTATCATGGACCGTCCCACTAAGTTCATCACTGCCATGGATGACCTATCGACGACTCTCACTACTTGAGATCGTCGTCTTGCATCCAAGATGCTATCAACCGTGAGATGCGGTGGTCGTCTCACTCCATCGTGTGCATGCTTAAGCACCTCTCTCGATAACAAGTTCGTCCACCATAACCATGGACGATGTGCACGAGATCTTACTCTCGCTGCATCCAACAACACTGCCAGTCCAACCCAAGACCACACTTGGTACACACTTGTCATCATCTGTGTACGAACATCACCCAACAAAGGAACGTTCTCCAAGATGTACGCTGGAGAATCCATCTGATGCATCTGGAGATGTCGTAAGATCCGTAGCATCTCTCAAAACATCTTAGATCGCGGGTCATGTAAACCCTGACCTCTCTCAGCATGCGTGTGATCTTGACATGACCATCCAGCTATCACCAAGTGAGTGATGCCAACAAACGTAAGATCCTACACCCCCAGCAGCGAAATATCTGATGATAATGCTTGCTGGTATCCTCTAACAGCTGATATAGGCCACAACTCAAGATATCTCTGCACCAAACGTGTCACATGACGTAATGAGATGCGGATTAAATGTACTATAATTAGAATAAAAATGGCTAGCACCACTGAAGGTCAGTCCACTGTCACTGCCATTGAGGTTTAGAATTTAGGGTTCTAGTTATTATTTAGGCTGGGATTCTTAACCGTTCAAGACTTGTTGGAGGTTGGGTTGGTGAAGATGTCGCATAGAGAATATGCATCTACCACAATTATACCAGCAAAGAAAGATATGCATGGCAACTACACGGATAGGCGGATGTGTGGAGACTACCGTCTTATCAATCGACAGACGAAGTCTGATAAGTATGTCATACCGACACCAGAGGAGATCTTTGATGCAGTGGGGCATGTGAAAGTCTTCAGTACTTTGGATCTTCGAGCAGAGTATCATCAGTTGCCAATCAGAGAAGAAGATAAGTCCAAGACAACATTCTGGAGAATTGACTTTCACGACAAAGATTGTTTGTATCAGTGATGGTTCTTATCATTTGGGTTGAAGAACGTTCCTGCTGAGTTCCAGAGGATGATGGACAAGATCCTAACAGGATTGGATTTTGTCAGATGTTATATTGACGACACCTTAGTCTATAGTGCTACTATGGAGGAGCACGAGAGACACTTACGAGATGTGTTCGAGCGGTTGAGAGCTCATGGGTTGAAGTTACACCATGGGAAGTGTAAGTTCTTCCAAGAGTTGGTAGAGTATCTGGACCACATCATCTACCCAGGTGGGTTGGGTGTTCAACAGACAAAGGTTGAGACTATTGCACGTATCTCATGTCCCACAAATGTGAGTCGAGTTCGGGCATTCATTGGTTTGATGAACTTTTATCGTCGGTACGTGAAAAGATTTAGTGCAATTGCGAAGTCATTGACCAAGCTAATGAAGGTGGACCAAGAGTGGCAGTGGAGAGATGAGCAGGAGCGAGCTTTTGTAGAGCTCAAGGATAGGTTGACATCTGCTCCCATCTTGAGGAGACTCAGTAAGGGATGTCTTTTCCAACTGCACACTGATTGGAGTATGTTGAGACTTGGAGCAGTGCTGACTCAGCATGATGATGAGGAAAAGAAGTTTGTGATGACGTATGTCAGTCGCTCCAACAATTCGGCAAAGGCGAGAGTACAATTCATACTAGGGAGAGTGTTTAGCTACAATGTGGGCTGTTGCACATTTCTGATGTTATCTGTTTAAGAACCCCTTTACTCTAATCATTGATCACCAGCCGCTCAAGTGGTTGATGAAGTCCGACAAGCTTACAGGGAAGCTTACACGATGGGCTCTTATCTTACAGGAGTATGACTTCTAGGTAGTAACATAGACTTGGAGTTGCAAACCTAGATGCCGATGGGTTGAGTCGTAATCCATGCACGAGTCAGCAAGATCAGACTGGGCTCGATGGCATGACGAGATTGATGAGGAGATCGTGCCAGGGTGCCATGCATCTGCCTTTCTTTGTGTGTTGACCATGAACTCTAGTATGGAGGGCAAAGTCGTATCTTTCTCTGATCAGAGAGTAGATGATGAGTCTCTAGATCCCGAAGATGGAGATGGTGTATCAGACCAGCGAGATATCCATGACGATGTCGTAGCGAGAGCCTTTCCTTTGAGCAAGGGCGTACCTTCTGGCTGTGGCTAGCGATCAATGCACAGCAGAGCGACAAGTTTCCTGTAGATTTCTCTCCAACTTCCTCGATAACTAAGTACTTTCTTCCTCTCAGTAAAGGGTCAAGATAACCACACGAAAACGTTGGATGATCATGGGCACGACAAACGGAATATGTGACGACATGATCTCTCAGTAGTATTCCTCTCCGAAGTTTCTCACTACTAGGACTTCGTACATGACTTTGGGTCGACAGATGTGTCTTATCTCGCACTCGGTGTTAAAGTTTACAGGAGGGAGTTGATTTAGATCCATCCTTCGTCAGATGAAGATATAAACGGTAAGATCCCATTCTTGACCGTAAGTGACAACAGGTAAGATCACAGGGACAGGCGAGAGCATGATTTGCGCAGTAAAGTTATGCCCAAAGGATCCTATCAAAAACTGTTGAAAATGAACTCGTTCCATGTACATCAATTTGATCTGGAAAGGGTTTCGGAAAGGAATCTGGGCGGTAAGTAGAGTCCTTCGTCCATCTCTCACAACATTTGCACTCCAACTACAAAGGTATCTCGATCCATAGAACACCGATATAATCTCATAGGATCACCACGATCTCTTCACGAACAATCTCTTGAATTTTTTCCCAGGTCGAATGCCCCCACACAGGTCACTCCCCTTCGCTTAAAAGTCCGAACACAAAACAAGGATAGGTGCAAGCTCCTTAACCGAGCAACCCAAGCCACACGGACCGATGAGGTGGCACACATGCACATCGCATGTTTGGTGCCATCATACTCATCCACGTGTAGGCCGTCTGGGTGAAAGGTTCAAATGCATGCACCGTAACGTGTTTCAATACTAGAGACTAGGCTAGACAAGTAGTCGACTTTACAGGTCAAGGATCGCACTTTGCCACGTTGAGTGTGAACCTGACAACCACATGACGTGGTTACAACGTAGGTCGCTAAAGTCTTATCTATACCTAGAATACTCCCCAAAGCAATACAAACATCACCCTAGATGCTTTTCTGCCAACTGCCGCTAACAGACTTGGGACCTAGAGTAGATATCGTTGCCGATATAACTCGACAGAAAGAACAGCGAACTTTCACACATGATAGGTACAGATCAACAGTTCAGTCTCCTCTCAAACTTGCCATGTAGGTAGGATACTAAAATCTCTACTGACAGGTCAAATTTCAGGAAGATCAGACGGCTAGATCTCCTCCCACAATTAACACAATTTCACAGAAACTAACACGCATTTCCAATCTCAGATTCAGGACAGAAGCTTCTTCGCCTAAATGAACCGTCCACTTTCACTCAAACTTCCCGTGCTATCAATTCAGAAGGTAAACTCACTACTCAAGAAATTTGAGTCGATTTGACCGTTCGGATCATCCTCCATAAATCAGCAAACTTGCTGCTCCAGATCGAAAGCTTTCTGCACCCCGTCGTCTTCAAATCGCCATTGCGCTCAATCCGCAAAACATCCGGTGGTGAAATTTGGGGTCAGAGCTTCAGCAACTGACAGACTACAAGCTCATGAAATCTGGTCTCTATCTGACGGCTCAATCACTCAAACTCCTTAATCTTACAATCGGAAGAGAAAGCTATGTACTCTCATCACTCTATGAACTTCAAATGGTCATAAAGTATGCCCTGAACCTCCAAATCGAGTGAAATTTGGGCTCAGGTTGCTCCTCCCGTCGAGAGCTCTCCGCCCATGCCCTCTGATCCCCAAATTCCCTCGTCAAAGTGCCCCGATCCTCCCAGAGCGCACACTTAGGTAGATGACAAGTTATCTCCACTTTTTGATGGACCAATGAGAAGTTAAAGGACTCAACCTTGTCCTTTTCTGCCCCATGGAGACCCCAGCAGATAATAGAGCATTCTAAGCTCATAAGAGCAAAGTTTTAGATCCCATTACACCACAACTTCTACAACTGTGTGCAAAACGCACTTATACGGATAATTTACATACTAACTGGTCCCACAACAGGACATTCACCCCCTCCAAACCTACACATCCTCCTGTATGTGCCAACTTGTTATCCATAGTCATCATCGTATCCCTCATCGTGTTTTGAATTGTCAGGTTCATCATCATCTTCTCTCGCATAAGGCCTGGAAAGATGAGAATCAGACTTGAGAAGTTCATCGAAATCAAGAAATCCTTCACGTCTTCGAAAAACCTTGACCCTTTTACCAGCAATGGGTAACTTCAAGAGTGTACCATCCAATTCTCGCAAACCATATGTGGCGTTGTCGTGAATGACAACAACAACATAAGGACCAAACCAACGTCGTGCCAACTTTCTGATAGTGCTGTGTTGGTTATCCAAACTGTTGTCATATACTATGACCCAATCACCTTCTCGGATCGGCTTCTTTCGCAGTCGATGTGTCTTGTCGAACCGCTCCTTGTTCTTCAACCTCGCCTCCTTGAGCTTGACCAATGCTTCTTCGAGGTCCTCCTCACGTCGCTCAAGCTGCTGAATTGGTAGTGCCAATAGTCCTTTCCTATCAGAATCATCCTCCCAAGGTAGACATACCCAAGTAGGAACGTCTCCTTCCGCTGGCATGATAGGTTTTTGACCGGTCATCAATTCTGTAAGCATGTAACCAGTGACAGTACTATGAGTAGTTCTATCAGCCCACAACGCAAAAGGAAGAAGTCTAGGTCAGTCCCCATGACGCCCCCTGCACGCTTTCACCAATGCTTGGATGATTGGTGGATGTCCTCGTTCACTTTTCCCATTCGCTTCCGGGTTCATCGAAGTGGTCAACTTCAATCGTATTCCATATCTGTTGAAGAACTCACGTGCTTCATCTGCATTCAACTCTCCTCTATCTGCACGGATTCTCCCCACGCTTCCATATCTAGAAACGATATTTTCTAATATGAATCGACAGACAGGCTCAGTAGCTTTGGTGCGTAGAGCCCTCCCTTCTACAAAGTTAGATAGCTCTTCCCGAGCCAGAACTAAATGACGCATGTCCCAAATTCCTGATGGCATGGCAACCAAATCCAAAACCCATTGGAAATGAATGGACAAGGGATATGTAGGTCTCAATCCATCCCTATATTGAATCTTGGATTGGAATTGACATTCAATGCATGACCCAACAAACTTTTCTACATCTCGATACAATCCTTTCCACCAATACCTCTCCTTGATCTTGGTAAAGGTCGCCCATGTACCTTGATGTCCTGCCCATAAGATATCATGAAATGGTTCGAGTACTTGTTTCTTGGTCTCTGCATCATCCACTACTCTCAAGGGTACTCCATCCCTCCTCTTTGGCCTCTTCCACAAATATCCATCTCGTAATAGATAGCCATAGGCCTGATGTCGTATCTCCTTGAAGACTTTCTCCGTCCATTCTTCATACTTTTGAAGATTGCTTAGATATCGTCCGATTTCCTTGAGCCTCCCACAGTAGAGTCCTTCCTTGAAAGGAAGAACACCATCCAAGTGACTTCGGTCCTCGCTTGATAGTTGTAGAACTTGCCCTCCTCTACATCATCTTCATCCATATCTTCCGCTTCCATATCTTCTTCTCGAGAGTACCTAGCTCTAGACAACATGTCTGTCATCGAATTCATCTTCCCTGCTATGTGTCTCAACTCCGGATTCAACGATCTGATGTAAGCTATCCAATGTAACATAGCAATATCAGGCGTTGTGCAGTTTGCTATCATTCTCAACAAAGGTAAGCAATCAGTTTCAAGTAGTACATGTGCTCCAATGAGATACTCCTTCTCAGCTTTCATTGCAGTTACAACGCCCCAGAGCTCTCGTTTGACTTGAGGGTATCTCCTTTATCGATTTGTAAGTATGCGAGCACCAAATCTTGTTGCAAACCTCTTTTCCTCACCATCATCCTGCCCTATTGCCCAACCTATAGCGATAGGACTAGTATCAACAGTAACGACTATGGGTCTACCACAATCATAACTCAACTGTCGTAGAATTGGTGGTGACTTTAACGCTTCTTTTAGTCGCACCATAGCGACCCTCTGCTCCTCATCCCAAGTGAACCTTCTGCGCTTCCTCAACAACTCATATAACGGTTCAGACATGTGACCAAAATGAGGAATCCACACTCGATAGAACAAACAAGCTCCCAAGAATCTCCTAACCTCTGTGGTGTTGACACAATCTTTCATCCTCCCAATGGCATCAACCTTTGAGGGGTTCGGACGTCGGTCAAAAGCTCCACAAAGATGACCAACCACAACAATCTCCGAAACTCCAAAGCTCGATTTCTCCGCTGAAAGAGTGAGATTTACCTCCTCAAGCCTTGTTAAGATCATCTCCACATCGTGAATATGATCAACCACAAATCTTCGACATCCATCCTCAGTAAGCTTCTCATCCTTGTCTTCGACAGCACATCCTTTCATAGGAATATCATCTATGAAAGGTATGGTCTTCTCCGGAATGAATTCTCTCAAAATCCTATTCATTGCATTCTGCACATGAGCAACGGAGTTTGTCGCTCCTTGTGGTAATGTGCACATCCTTACGAGCCCAAGTGGAGTACGCATAGTGGTGAGATCTCTGCTCTCTATTGCCAACTGGAACTGATCATACCCAGAGCATAAATCTCCAATAGAGTAGATAGCACGCCCAACAAAAGCTTCTGCAACCTCATCTACTATGGATCATGATCCCATGTTCCGGATAGTCACCTTGTTAGCGTGTTGCATGTCTTGGATGAACCTAAGAGCCCCTGACTTCTTGGGTACGGTAAACCACCGACTCGAGTAAGGTCCCATAGATGGCTCTAAAATACCCATGCGTATCTTCTCCTTCAACAACTCAATAAACTTTGGCAACATAGCTCGTGGTACTGGTATAGGCTTCAAGTCCCAAGGCACATGTGGTACTGTGAAGATCACCATGGGTGCTACAACACTCGTATCTACACATCCAATCTCTTTTGCACTGAAAGCAAAAGTCTTTCCATGCCTTCTCAACATCTCATGGAAATGTTTTCTCTCTTCCTCAGTGAGAAACTCACCCCCTCCAATCTGCAGTCGTTTGAGTGTCTCTTCTGTGAATCTATGCCCTACTCTTTGTGAATCCCGCAGAACTAGTTCAGTCGATGCTCGTTCCACTTGCTTGTTAGAGTCTTCAGGTAGTTGAGTAGCCACCGGCTTCACTTTACGCGCCACAGTCTTGTATTTTGTATGAACCTGTGCTTCTTGGTGTTTCATGGCTCTACTCCTTTCTAAGTCCAACTCATGATCTCCCTTCATCTGAAGTTGAACCTTGTAGCCATCCTCGACGAATCTTGTAATCTCCTCATATAACTCGCGTGAACGGATCGCGACTAATCCATTAACCAAAGAATCGGTGCTTATAAACGACAAAACCTCCTCAAGAGTATCTTCAAAGCCCTCTTCTTCATACACCCCGTTAATGAACTCCTGATCTAACAAAACTCCTTGAGTTTTGAAGAGATCTTCCTGCTTCTTCACACATCGTCTTTGTACACTATCCATCTCTTCTACCACTCGAAATCTAGTTACACATGTTTCAGAAAACTGAGAAAATCCACATTTAAACATCTCTTCTTCATCTTCTGGCCCTAGCGGAAGGCTCTTTCTCCTATCAACACTCCCATACTCCCGCTCTACATGAGTGTTAACTAAAAATCCAAACACTCTTTGTCAGTCCTTAAGGGACTGTCCCTCAGCTTCTCTCTGTTCCTTTCATGACCTGTAAACCCTCCACGATCTCATCGATCAACTACCCCCTCGATCTCTCAACCTCCACGATCGCCACCGATGAATCTGCAAATGTCGGGCCTGTCTCCCACTCAGGGGTCACCTCTGATGGCTTTGATGAAAGCACACCATGAATCTTGAAGGGAAAAATGCTAAGTTCACTCATTGATACACCCACAAACTTATCAACTAAAAATCTCCTTAAACTCATCAACTAAAATCCTCTATTCTAACGACGTCTCTCAAGTTCTCACATGTTAAAAATATCCCACACTCTCTATATTACTCAAGTTGTCATTACGACAATGTGAAAACAAGGATGAGGAGCTCTTCTCTACTCCTCTATTTATACATTCTAGGTTTTTACTTTGGTACCCGCGGTAACTCAGCCGTAACTACTTTTACTGGGTTTTACTAAGATATTACTTAAGGTAAAAGCATTAATCACATGGGCTTCTTACCTTTTCACATGGGCTTATTCCTTCAAAGTCAACAACTTCTAGAAGGATTCTGGAATATTCTCAAGGAATCTCGAATTTCCACCCCCCTCTACACTAGGACCCACTAAAAAGAAAACATGTGGAATCTCTTCTTGTTTTGAATGCCCACAAAGTCCACAACTTTAATCCAACCACTAATATCAAGTCAAAAAGAAGATAAGGGATACTTTCCACCTCCTTTCTACCTTTTAGACAAGAAGACAAGATAGTAGTGCTCACTCTTTAGCAAATATCTGAATTCTGCCAAAAGTACAGCTAAGTTTAACCATAACTAACTTTTAGCTAGTCATGACTAACTTGATACCTCCTTAAAGTACTTTGGCAGCAAATAAAAATTCTCAACACTTAGTTATAACTAAACACCTTACTAATAGATAAACTTCCGATGTGTAACATAGGTCGTTATATTTTACCCCCGGACTAAATTTTCGCTCCGTCCTCGGAGTGGAGAGAGAACTTTCGTCGATGAAACAGCTTCAACTTGTCATGGTTGACCCGATCGAATCTCTTTCCTCCCAACTCCTGAAGGTCATATGTGAAGTTGCTCCACACCTTATCTACAACAAAAGGACCAAAATATCTCGGAAGAAACTTCTTCCTAGCCCTCTTGAATCTGATAGCATCATACAACATAACCCAATCTCCGACTTGAAAAGGTTTTACCTCCCTCTTGCCCAAACGTTTGTCGTAACTCTTCTTTTGATACGCCTGAGCTCGTTCCATCCGGATCATTGCTACCGCTCGAGTCTCTTCCAACTCCATGAGTTGCTCTCTTCTTGATCTGACCACGTCTTCTCCCCTCGACCTCTTCAACTTTCGTTGAATAGTTTGAAAAGTATCCAATTCGAATTGGATCGGCAACTTGGACTCCACTCCATAAACCAGTCGAAATGGAGAGTACCCAGTAGAAGTCTTTGTTGTCGTTCGATATTCTCATAAGATGACATGTAGCCTCTAATCCCAAGTATGTTTCGCAGTCTCAACACCAGCATCTTTGGCGAGCATCATACAAAGTGTAAGATTGGTCTTCTCCGCAAGACCATTGGCATTTGGTTTGTATGAGGTCGTTACTCGTGCCTTGATAGAAAAGTGTTGTAGCATAGCAGTAGTCATGCTCCCTACAAACTCTCCTCCTCTATCCGAGACCAACTCTAACGGACATCCAAATCTTGTGATGATCCTCTCCCATAAGAATCTACCGACTTCTGTTTCATTGGTCTCTCTCAAAAGTCTAGTCTCTATCCACTTGGTACAATAGTCAGTGGCGACTACAATGTATCTATTGCCTCGAGGTGTCTTATTAAGAGGACCTACAAAGTCAATACCCCACTTCTCAAATGGTCCTAATATTGGAATTGATCTTAACGGAGGTGTTCTAGTAGACTTCAGAGCAAATGCTTGACATACATCGCAAGTTTTGCAATAGTCTAAACACTCCTTGAAAATCCCTCTCCAGTGATAACCCGCATCCAAAATCTTGAAAGCTGTTATCTTACCAGCAAAGTGTCGCGCCCCTCATTCTCAAGATCGGGCGCAGACGCGAACAACAGAACCCTAGCGGACTTGCGCTAGGTTGTGAACGCTGCGAGTGGGACTTAACGGCTTGGCCGGCAAGTCGGGATCAGATGAACCCTAAGTGGTTCTCTGAACCAAGGTTAGAACCTTGGGTTAGGACATAAGGGCCTACCCCAAGAGGGCCCCAGACGAACGCTGACCTAAGGGGGGCGAGTCTGGGAACAGGCTGAAACATGAGTCTCAAACATAGGTCTGAGACGTGGGTCCGAGACGTGAGACCGAGACGTGGGTCCGAGACGCAGACGAACCACAGGGTTCGACCCTCGATCTAGACCACAGGTTTCGGAAAAACTGCTAAGTGTTGGAGCTCCAGGGACGTTTCAGGACGTGGACGGAGCTCCACGTAAGATCTCGAGGTGAGTGAGGTATCATTGGAAAGGTCTCGTCGAGTGCTTTCTAGTGATATATAACACTCCTCGATCTGACCTCCGAGCTGGAAATTATGACCGAACCACAATCGGGTTGTGGTATAATTTTCAGGGACCAAAGAGGAGGGCGGGGCCGCCGATCCCCAGAAGTATATATGAGGGGGGCTCGATGCCTGGGTGGGCCAGGACGAGTCATCCGACCCCAGGGTTCGTCGGGCGGACTCTAGGGGCATGAGGTGATGGCTGGGCCGGTTCCAAGGCACGTTCCGATCCAGACTTAGGAACGATGTAAGGGTTGGGGCAAGACTAGTGAACGAGTCGGCGGGTTAGACCACCGTTCGGGAGCCTAGACCCAGACGGACATCACGGACGGTTGGACCGCTAGGTGTGCTAGAGGTACCGTTTAGGACCCTAGACTTTATGGGAAGTCCGCCCCAAGTCATCTTGTGACTTGCTCATGTTTGGGACCGACTTAGGCGGATCTTAGTCGGGACTTAGGATTGCTGAGCTTGATGGTTAGGGAGACGGTCCGGCTCTGGTCCGGACCAAACAGAACTAAGGTAAGTGGTGCATGGACGCTAACTTGTGATTGTGTTTGCAGGTTAGCGGTGTAAAGTTTGCGACCTACTGAGTTAGAGCTTCCGCTGGTGCAACTAGGCGGTAGGTGACGACTTGGAGCGATGACCGACGTCGGACAGAGTTCCAAGAGGAAGACCAAGAAACGTGGAGCGGCTGACACCGGGACCAGATCGACTCGAGCTAGCCCCGAGGCACAGTCAGGGGACGATAACCGACAACCTTCGCCCCAACGTCAAAGAAGCCCAGTTCCAGTTGTGGCACCGCTGCAGGCACGGGAAGTCAAGGAGCCTTGTATGCGGAACTCATCAAAATGATGAAGATCATGCAGGAAGGTATGGCCTCCAGGGATAAATGTATCGCTGAGCTTGAGGCAGGCCAAGGAAGTTCCTCGTCTACCAGGAAGCTTTGTAAGACGAATTTGCCAACCCCGTTTACAAGTATAGGATGGGCTCGCAAGGTTAAGGATTTCTTAACAGAGTTGGACCTATACTTTGAAGCGCATCAGGCTCAAGAGTCAGACAACAAGAAAGGCGATTCACCGGTTGCCGAATGCTTCGTGGAATTGTAGCAATACTCCGCAAGACTGAGCCACTCCGTCTAATCACTTTGGTCCGCGTTCACATAATTCCTCAAGTATTGATTCAGAACCGAGTTAACTCGTTCCGTTTGCCCATCTGTTTTCGGATGAAAGGCGGTACTAAATTTTAATTTAGTCCCCAATTTTTGGAACAGGCACTTGTGAATTTAGAGTCTCTATCTGAAATAATATTCCGAGGTAATCCATGTGAACGCCACCAAGTAGCTAGGAATAACCGAGAAGTCGTGAACGCTGTTGCAGTGTCCAAGGTCGGAGCAAACTTCGCTAGTTTGCTAAATCGATCAACTATCACAAAAATTGCGTTGTATCCATTTGAGTCAGGCAGAGAGGTAATGAAGTCCATGCTAATGCTTTCCCAAGGTCTGGCTAGAATCGGCAGAGGATGAAGCAATCCTTGTTTCTTCTCATAAGAAACGCGATTCGCTTGACAGGTTACGCATGTTTTCACAAAGTGGGAAATATCGTCTTTCATGTGGGGCCAATAAAACTTTTTAGCGATTACTGCTAAAGTGGACTTTTCTCCTTTATGGCCTGATAAGGGCACATCGTGAGATTCTTTTAAAAACTTGGTCCTAAGTTTTCCTTGTCCCACATAAACTCGACTTTGCTTGAACATGAGTAAACCATGCCTTAGCTGCATGTTCTGCAACTTCACTCCTCGCTTGAGTTGTTCCAAGTACTCCTTCGCTTGGTCATCGCCCATGTAACCTTCACGTATTCGCCTCTCCAAGTCCGACTCCTTAGGATACATAGCTCGCAAAATCTGTGTTGACGATGGAAGATATTCCTCCTTGCGACTCAAGGCGTCAGGAACCACATTGTCCTTTCCCGCTTTGTGGATTAATTCCACGTTCATGAGCGCCAAGATATCATGCCACCATAGTTGCTTTGGTGTCACCCGATCTTGTGTCTCAAAGTACTTGAGCGAAATATTATCAGTATACACTTGGGTTTTGTGAAGTCTCAAGTAATGCCGCCATTTCCTCAAGCAATGAACCACCGCGAACAGTTCCTTCTCGTGAGTCGGCCAACGACCCTCCGTCCCAGATAACTTCTTGCTTTCGTATGCTACAGGTTTTCCATCCTGCACCAACACTCCGCCAACCGCATAGTCGCTCGCATCTGTGTGCACCTCGAATGGTTTGTCGAACTCCGGCAGCTTCAAAACAGGCGCCTTTGACAAAATAGCTTTGATCGTCTGAAACGCATCATCCACCTCCTTGGTCCAACTTACCTGTGCGTCTTTGCCCGTCCAGTCCGTCAGCGGCTTCGCGATCTTTGAAAACCCCTTCACATACTTGCGGTGAACTGCGCCAATCCTAAGAATCGCCGCATCCCCTTCACTGTAGTCGGAGGCTCCCAAGTCACAATCATGTCCACCTTCTGCATATCCGGGCCGACTCCTTCTGCACTAATTACATGTCCCAAGAAGTTAATGCGCTCCAAACCAAACTCACTCTTGTCAATGTTGGCAAACAGCTTATGCTCCCGCAGCTTCGTCAACACCACCCTTAGCTGCTCCGGGTGCGACTCCAAGGTTTTGGAGTAGATCAAGATGTCGTCGATGTAAACGATGACAAACTCATCCATCTCCTCGCGAAAAATTGTGTTCATCAATGTAGTGAACGTCGAAGGGGCGTTGCAGAGTCCAAATGGCATCATCACGAATTCAAACGATCCGTATCTGGTTCGACAAGCGGTCTTCTCAACATCTGGGTTAGCTATCCGGATTTGGTAATATCCTGACTTCAAGTCTATCCTGCTGAAGTACTTTGCGCCCGCTAGCCTATCAAAGAGGTCGTCTATCCTTGGCAAAGGATAGTTATTCTTCACCGTCACCTTATTGAGTGCACGATAATCTACGCAGAGTCGTAACTTTGCAAAAAGAACTGGGGCTCCATAAGGTGACTTGCTGGTTCGAATATATCCCCGCGCTAATAGCTCGCCGAGTTGTCTTTTCAACTCAAGGAGTTCCACCTGATTGAGTCGGTAAGGGGCTTTGGAAGGTGGTTCCGATCCTGGCAAGACCTCGATCTTGTGATCCACCACCCGCCTTGGAGGTAACTCAGCAGGTAACTCGTCTGTCAAGACATCCTCAAACTCCTTAATCACTTCGCGAAGCACCTCTGGAAGTTTAGTCGCGTCTCCTGATGTTTCCTCTTGTCTGTCACCTGCCATCAAATCTGCAACCCGCATCAAACACATGACCCCGTCGTTGAAGTCCATCTGTTTGCCCTTGATCAAATTCACCGCAAAGTCGTCAGTTTTCCGCGCCTTCCGGATCAGCCTCACTCCCAGCTTCCGTCCTTTAACTCTAACGTTTAACCTTTAAGGTTTCCGCCCAAGTTCCACTTCAAACTTGTCCAAGAAAGTGTTCCCCAAAACCGCATGGATATTATCCATCTCGCACACCGTGAAGTTCTATGTGAACTCCAACTTCCCACACGCAAATCGTACGTCCAAGGCTACTTCAGAAGTTTGCTACGTCTTGCCCTTGGCAAAGCGCACCTGAATAGGCTTGTCTGCCTTGGAGGTAGACAAGCCCAACTTCTTCACCAACTTCGGACTTATGAAGGAGTGAGTCGCTCTTGTGTCCACAAGAAAAGTAACATCACGGTTAGCAACCTTGGCTTGTAGAAACATCAATCCCGGCGTCTTCTTCGTGGTTCTCAAGGTCACAGTCATTTGGTCCTCCAACAAGTCCTTGGCAACAAATGCATTCATGCTACAGTTACTAATCTTAGGTTTCGTACACCCCTTAGCAATATGGCCCGCCTCGCCACAATTGTAGCAAGTAAACTTGGCGCCATTGCCCTTCTGAGGTGTTTGCCCCTTAGGTTTTACTCCTGTTTGCTGTCGCTTTGCTGCCGGGACAGAAGTATCCTTCCGATCCTTCTCACCCCCATCCCATTGTCGCTTGAAGCCCTTGTTCTTCTTCTGGAACTTGTCCGTGCTGCGAGGTTCAAAAGGTTTCTGTTGCTGGACTTCATCGTCCATAATTCGCTCCGCTAGCTTCAAAAGTTCGGCACTTGTCGCAGGTAGCTCCGGCATCCGGAAGAGAGCCTTCTCCGAGCTTGACTTGAGTCCCCCGATAAATATACATATTTTGGTCTCCATAGTCCACTTGGAGAACGAGTCCACCTTGGCACTGAACTCGCGCACATAAGCGCTTAAGGTCCCTGTCTGCTTCAGCCGAACTAACTCAACACCGTCCCGAATCCTTTGATATTCTGGAGTGAATCGTCTTGCGAGCAACTCCTTGAACTCTTTCCAACCAAGCGTCGAGACGGTCAAGGCATGCTCATCCCTGTATGCGGTCCACCAGAGAAGCGCATGGTCCTTCAGGAACGAAACCGCCGCTCTCACTTTGTCTGACTCTTGAGCTTGATGCGCTTCAAAGTATAGGTCCAACTCTGTTAAGAAATCCTTAACCTTACGAGCCCGTCCTATACCTGTAAACGGGGTCGGCAAATTCGTCTTACAAAGCTTCCTGGTAGACGAGGAACTTCCTTGGCCTGCCTCAAGCTCAACGATACATTTATCCCTGGAGGCCATACCTTCTTGCATGGTCTTCATCATTTTGATGAGTTCCGCATACAAGGCTCCTTGACTTCCCGCGCCTGCATCATTGGGCACCGTTGACAAGACTCCATCTTGCTGCAGCGGTGCCACAGCTGGAACTGGGCTTCCTTGACGTTGGGGCGCAGGTTGTCGGTTATCGTCCCCTGAATGTGCCTCGGGGCTAGCTCGAGTCGATCTGGTCCCGGTATCAGCCGCTCCACGTTTCTTGGTCTTCCTCTTGGAACTTTGTCCGACCTCGGCCATCGCTCCAAGTGTTCACCTAGAAACGCTGATCCGCTTCGTGTCTCGCGTTCCTCCTCAAGCGTCTAGCCTTCAGCCGCTACCTCAAGTTCTCGCTCACCGAAGCGTCGGCTCTGATATCACTTTTCGCGCACCTACCGCCTTGTTGCACCTGGGGAAGCTCTTACTCAGTAGGTCGCAAACTTTACACCGCTAACCTGCAAACACAATCACAAGTTAGCGTCCATGCACCACTTACCTTAGTTCTGTTTGGTTCGGACCGGAGCCGGACCATCTCCCTAACCATCAAGCTCAGCAATCGTAAGTCCCGACTTAGATCCGCCTAAGTCGGTCCCAAACATGAGCAAGTCACAAGATGACTTGGGGCGGACTTCCCATAAAGTCCAGGGTCCTAAACGGTGCCTCCAGCAGACCAAGCGGCCCAACCGCCCATGATGTCCGTCTGGGTCTAGGCTCCCGAACGGTGGTCTAACCCGCCGACTCGTTCCCTAGTCTTGCCCAGCCCTTACATCGTTCCTAAGTCCAGACATCCAAGTCTAGATCGGAACGTGCCTTGGAACCGGCCCAGCCATCACCTCATGCCCCCAGAGTCCGTCCGCCGAACCCTGGGGTTGGGTGACTCGTCCTGGCCCACCCAGGCATCGAGCCCCCCTCATATATACTTCTGAGGATCGGCGGCCCCACCCTCCTCTTTGGTCCTTGAAAATTATACCACAACCCGATTGTGGTTCGGCCATAACTTCCAGCTCGGAGGTCAGATCGATGATTGTTATATAGCACTGGAAAGCTCTCGACGAGACCTTTCCAATGATATCTCACTCACCTCGAGATCTTACGTGGAGCTCCGTCCACGACCTAAAACGTCCCTGGAGCTCCAACACTTAGCAGTTTTTCCGAAACCTGTGGTCCAGACCCAGGGTCGAACCCTGTGGTTCGTCTGCGTCTCGGACCCACGTCTCAGTCTCACGTCTCAGACCTATGTTTGAGACTCATGTTTCAGCCCGTTCCCAGACTCGCCCCCCTTAGGTCAGCGTTCGTCTGGGGCCCTCTTGGGGTAGGCCCTTATGTCCTAACCCCAGGTTCTAACCTTGGTTCAGAGAACCACTTAGGGTTCATCTGATCCCGACTTGCCGGCCAAGCCGTTAAGTCCCACTGCAGCGTTCACAACCTAGCGCAAGTCCGCTAGGGTTCTGTTGTTCGCGTCTGCGCTCGATCTTGAGAATGAGGAGCGCGACACCTATGCTATCTTGATCTGGTTGTATCCACTATAACCATCACCAAAGCTGTATTTCGCGCACCTACCGCCTTGTTGCGCCAACGGAAGCTCTAGCTCAGTAGGTCGCAAACTTTACACCGCTAACCTGCAAACACAATCACAAGTTAGCGTCCATGCACCACTTACCTTAGTTCTGGTTGGTCCGGACCGGAGTCGGACCGTCTCCTTAATCATCAAGCTCAGCTATCCTAAGTCCCGACTTAGATCCGCCTAAGTCGGTCCCAAACATGAGCAAGTCGCAATATGACTTGGGGCGGACTTCCCATAAAGTCCAGGGTCCTAAACGGTGCCTCCAGCACACCTAGCGGCCCAACCGCCCGTGATGTCCGTCTGGGTCTAGGCTCCCGAACGGTGGTCTAACCCGCCGACTCGTTCTCTAGTCTTGCCCCAGCCCTTACATCGTTCCTAAGTCTAGACGTCCAAGTCTAGATTGGAACATGCCTTGGAACTGGCCCAGCCATCACCTCATGCCCCCAGAGTTCGCCCGCCGAACCCTGGGGTCGGGTGACTCGTCCTGGCCCACCCAGGCATCGAGCCCCCCTCATATATACTTCTGGGGATCGGCGGCCCCGCCCTCCTCTTTGGTCCCTGAAAATTATACCACAACCCGATTGTGGTTCGGCCATAACTTCCAGCTCGGAGGTCAGATCGAGGAGTGTTATATATCACTGGAAAGCTCTCGACGAGACCTTTCCAATGATACCTCACTCGCCTCGAGATCTTACGTGGAGCTCCGTCCACGACCTAAAACGTCCCTGGAGCTCCAACACTTAGCAGTTTTTCCGAAACCTGTGGTTCGTCTGCGTCTCGGATCCACGTCTCGGTCACACATCTCGGACCCACGTCTCAGACCTATGTCTGAGACTCATGTTTCAGCCCGTTCCCAGACTCGCTCCCTTAGGTCAGCGTTCGTCTAGGCCCTCTTGGGGTAGGCCCTTATATCCTATCCCAAGGTTCCAACCTTGGTTCAGAGAACCACTTAGGGTTCATCTGATCCCGACTTCCTGGCCAAGCCGTTAAGTCCTTCTCGCAGCGTTCACAACCTAGCGCAAGTCCGCTAGGGTTCTGTTGTTCGCGTCTGCGTCCGATCTTGAGAATGAGGGGCGCGACACTCACCCCCACTTTGGAGGTTGATGCCCTCATCAACAATGATCCTTTAAGTTAACACCAAGTTCAAAATGGGTAGCCAACCCCTTGGCGTCAGAATTGCGTTCTGGTAGCTAACCCGCAATTCTCTTCTTGGCTTGAGTCTTAAGTTGTCGCTAGAACACTTAGAAAGTTTCAACTAGTCTCGGGAAAAGCCTTACCTTTTTGGCTTACCCTAAACAAAACTAGTTGACAACTTCTAAACATTTTACTTAAGACTCTAACTTGCAAACCATAAGTATTCACACCTACTTACGAGGTCCCCGAAACTCACTTTTCGGTCGCAACCTGATTTGACTTAGACGCGAGACTAAGTTTACTTTGTAGAAAACCACAAAGCAAGATCACCCCAAGCCCCAAGACAAGTATGAAATTTCATACTTGCTTTGCCAACGCTACGGCAAACCTAAGTCTTGACATCAAGACTTAGTCTTGATTTAGATGCTTATCCAAACCAGCTGGCTTCCTTTGAGTGTGCTTCGTTCCTCCTCTTGACAACATCCTAGGCATCTGATCAGAACTAGTCATAGCCATGCACTACCAATACACTTAGACAATTTTTCAAGAAACAAAATCTTTATTTCCAAACGCAAGTCAAAGTACAAGGTCCATCGGCCCAAATCGCCTCAAGTTGCTACTCGTATGGTTCGTCGTTTCTTCACCCCTTGCTGGAAGGAGATGTCCTCATCTTGCTAACGCCCTTGTTGTCCTTGTCTCCGTTTGAAGAGGTCTAGCACTTCGCTCGCATGTGCGAGATCTTCCTCTAGCACCCAAGTTGCCTCCTTCAAATGGTAACCACGCCATTTGACCAAGTACTCCATCCGGTTTGATTTGCGCCGAGATCGCAAAATGGACTCTACCTCATATTCTGCTTCGCCTTGCACGACATCAGGTTGAGGCCTAAGAACCTGTTTGCGCTCCGGTCGCAAATCATCGTTGAAGTGTTTCTTTAATAAAGAAACATGGAAAGTCGGATGCAACTGCCACTCGCGAGGAAGGTCTAAGGTATAGACGTCTTCGTGCGGATTCTTGACAATGACAAAAGGTCCCGCAAACTTCGATGAAAACTTCGCCGATATTTCCTTCGAAAGTGTGAAGTTTTTCGCACTTAACCATACTTCTTCCCCCACTTGAAACTTCACTTGCCGCCGATGCTTGTTTACCTGCTTCGTGTAGCGTTGCTGCGCCTTCTCGAGGTTACGCTTTACTTGCTCCTCACGCCGCTGCATTGCCGCCACCAACTCTTCAGCTGATGTTTGCCGTGTTCTTGGTCGTGCCGATGTAGAACTCCCTGCAAGAGTCAAGTCAAGAGGCGCGTCCAAAAGCCAGTAAGAAAGGCGATTCACCGGTTGCCGAATGCTTCGTGGAATTGTAGCAATACTCCCCAAGACTGAGCCACTCCGCCCAATCACTTTGGTCCGCGCTCACATAATTCCTCAAGTATTGATTCAAAACCGAGTTAACTCGTTCCGTTTGCCCATCTGTTTCCGGATGAAAGGCAGTACTAAATTTTAATTTAGTCCCCAATTTTTGGAACAAGTGTTTCCAAAAGACACTTGTGAACTTAGAGTCTCTATCTGAAATAATAGTCTGAGGTAATCCATGTGAACGCCACCAAGTATCTAAGAACAACCGAGAAGTCGTGAACGCTGTTGCAGTATCCAAGGTCGGAGCAAACTTCGCTAGTTTGCTAAACCGATCAACTATCACAAAAATCGCGTTGTATCCATTCGACTCAGGCAGAGAGGTAATGAAGTCCATGCTAATGCTTTCCCAAGGTCTGGCTGGAATCGGCAAAGGATGAAGCAATCCTTGTTTCTTCTCGTAAGAAACACGATTCGCTTGACAGGTTACGCATGTTTTCACAAAGTGAGAAACATCGTCTTTCATGTGGGGCCAATAAAACTTTTTAGCTATTACTGCTAAAGTGAACTTTTCTCCTTTATGTCATGATAAGGGCGCATCATGACATTCTTTGAGTAACTTAGTCCGAAGTTTTCCTTGTCCCACATAAACACGACTTTGCTTGAACATGAGTAAACCATGTCTTAGCTGCATATTCTGCAACTTCACTCCTCGCTTGAGTTGTTCCAAGTACTCCTTCGCTTGGTCATCGCCCATGTAACCTTCACGTATTCGCCTCTCCAAATCTGACTCCTTAGGATACATAGCTCGCAAAATCTGTGTTGACGATGAAAGATATTCCTCCTTGCGACTCAAGGCGTCAGGAACCACATTGTCCTTTCCCGCTTTGTGGATTAATTCCACATTCATGAGCTCCAAGGTATCACGGCACCGTAGTTGCTTGGGCGTCACCCGATCTTGTGTCTCAAAGTATTTGAGCGAGATGTTATCAGTATACACTTGGGTCTTGTGAAGTCCCAAGTAATGCCGCCATTTCCTCAAGCAATGAACCATCGCAAACAGTTCCTTCTCGTGAGTCGGCCATCGACTCTCTGTCCCAGATAGCTTCTTGCTTTCGTACGCTACAGGTTTTCCATCCTGCACCAACACTCCGCCAATCGCATAGTCGCTCGCGTCCGTGTGCACCTCGAATGGTTTGTCGAACTCCGGCAGCTTCAATACTGGCGCCTTTGACAAAATAGCTTTGATCGTCTGAAACGCATCATCCACCTCCTTGGTCCAACTTAACTGTGCGTCTTTGCCCGTCCAGTCCGTCAGCGGCTTTGCGATTTTTGAAAACCCCTTCACATACTTGCGGTAGAACTGCGCCAATCCTAAGAATCGCCGCATCCCCTTCACTGTAGTCGGAGGCTCCCAAGTCACAATCGCGTCCACCTTTTGCATATCCGGGCCGACTCCTTCTGCACTAATGACATGTCCCAAGAAATTAATGCGCTCCAAACCAAACTCACTCTTGTCAATGTTGACAAACAGCTTATGCTCCCGCAGCTTCGTCAACACCACCCTTAGCTGCTCCGCGTGCGACTCCAAGGTTTTGGAGTAGATCAAGATGTCGTCGATGTAAACGATGACAAACTCATCCATCTCCTCGCGAAACATTATGTTCATCAATGTAGTGAACGTCGAAGGGGCGTTGCAGAGTCCAAATGGCATCACCACGAATTCAAACGATCAGTATTTGGTTCTACAAACGGTCTTCTCAACATCTGGGTCAGCTATCCGGATCTGGTAATACCTTGACTTCAAGTCTATCCTGCTGAAGTACTTTGCGCCCGCTAACCTATCAAAGAGGTCGTCTATCCTTGGCAAGGGATAGTTATTCTTCACCGTCACCTTATTGAGTGCACGATAATCTACGCAGAGTCGTAACTTCCCATCCTTCTTCTTTGCAAAAAGAACTGGGGCTCAATAAGGTGACTTGCTGGGTCGAATATATCCCCGCGCTAATAGCTCACCGAGTTGTCTTTTCAACTCGAGGAGTTCCACCTGATTGAGCCGATAAGGGGCTTTGGAAGGTGGTTCTGATCCTAGCAAGACCTCAATCTTGTGATCCACCACCCGCCTTGGAGGTAACTCATCAGGTAACTCATCCGTCAAGACATCCTCAAACTCCTTAATCACTTCGCGAAGCACCTCCGGAAGTTTAGTCGCATCTCCTGATGTCCGGAAGTTTAGTCGCATCTCCTGAAGTTCTCGCTCACCGAAGCGTTGGCTCTGATACCACTTTTCGCGCACCTACCGCCTTGTTGCGCCAGCGGAAGCTCTAGCTCAGTAGGTCGTAAACTTTACACCGCTAACCTGCAAACACAATCACAAGTTAGCGTCCATGCACCACTTACCTTAGTTCTGGTTGGTCCGGACCGTCTCCCTAATCATCAAGCTCAGCTATCCTAAGTCCCGACTTAGATCCGCCTAAGTCGGTCCCAAACATGAGCAAGTCACAATATGACTTGGGGCGGACTTCCCATAAAGTCCAGGGTCCTAAACAGTGCCTCCAGCACACCTAGCGGCCCAACCGCCCGTGATGTCCGTCTGGGTCTGGGCTCCCGAACGGTGGTCTAACCCGCCGACTCGTTCCCTAGTCTTGCCCCAGCCCTTACATCGTTCCTAAGTCTAGACGTCCAAGTCTAGATCGGAACGTGCCTTGGAACTGGCCCAGCCATCACCTCATGCCCCCAGAGTCCGCCCGCCGAACCCTGGGGTCGGGTGACTCGTCCTGGCCCACCCAGGCATCGAGCCCCCCTCATATATACTTCTGGGGATCGGCGGCCCCGCCCTCCTCTTTGGTCCCTGAAAATTATACCACAACCCGATTGTGGTTCGGCCATAACTTCTAGCTCGGAGGTCAAATCGAGGAGTGTTATATATCACTGGAAATCTCTCGACGAGACCTTTTCAATGATACCTCACTCGCCTCGAGATCTTATGTGGAGCTCCGTCCACGACCTAAAACGTCCCTGGAGCTCCAACACTTAGCAGTTTTTCCGAAACCTGTGGTCCAGACCCAAGGTCGAACCCTGTGGTTTGTCTGCGTCTCGGACCCACGTCTCGGTCCCACGTCTCGGACCCACGTCTCAGACCTATGTCTGAGACTCATGTTTCAGCCCGTTCCCAGACTCGCCCTCTTAGGTCAGCGTTCGTCTAGGCCTTCTTGGGGTAGGCCTTATGTCCTATCCCAAGGTTCCAACCTTGGTTCAGAGAACCACTTAGGGTTCATCTGATCCCGACTTCCCGGCCAAGCCGTTAAGTCCTTCTCGCAGCGTTCACAACCTAGCGCAAGTCCGCTAGGGTTCTGTTGTTCGCGTATGCGTCCGATCTTGAGAATGAGGGGCGCGACATGTACCACTCATGACTTGCAACTCTTTCCAAAATCTCATCTATAAGTGATAGAGGATAATAATCCTTCTTGGTAACTGCATTCAACTTCTTATAGTCTATGCACACTCGCAGCTTACCATTCTTCTTCTTGACAATCACAATGGGTGAAACCCATTCTGAGTTCTCCACCTCATAGATGAAAATCGCCTCCCTCAACTTGTCTATCTCCTCCTTGACCATCATGGCTGTTGTAGGATTGACCCTTCTCTGCTTCTGTCGAACTGGTCTTGCGTTCTCCTCCAATTCGATTCGATGAGTCTCGAGAGTCACCTACTTCAAATCCTTGTAGCTGAAAGCAAACACATGGATATATTTTTGAAATATATCTAGGAATCTACTTTTCTCCTCTTGAGTGACATTGATACCAAACTTCAGGGTAGAGAGTCTTCTCACAATCTCTGCCTCACTCAATTCTTCTTTGTCAAGATCTTTCTCCACTGCTGGTCGAGGCAACAAGTCAATAGCACTAAGCTGATGTAGTGATTCATCTCGACCAAATCCTTCGTCCTCAGACGAGGATTCTTGATCGTAAGAATCTCCGGTATCTACTTCTGAGACACTCTGATCGTCCTCCGTATCAGATTTCCAGTAGTCACTAGTGGGTCTATCAGAGTCAGAAGTCACAACTCCAACACTCGAGAGAAGAACTATCACTCTATGATCTCTAGGCCCAATCCGTAAGTATCCCTTGTGCCACCTATCAGTGGTGCGCACAGCTCTCAACCAAGGCCTACCTAGGAGCAAATCATAACTAGAGTCCTTTAACACTTGAAAGGACATCAATGTTTGAACTCCCATCATAGAAACGATCACCTTCTCTAACACACCAAGAGGTCTTACCCGTTGCTTGTTAGTCATCTCCACGACAATGCTAGCCGGGCGAGTTGGTTCCATCCCCAACTTCTTCATCAACCTCTCCGATATGACGTTTACAGCCGACCCTCCATCCACCAATACGTCAGAGACGTAGTGACCATTCAACCGGACTTCAATCTTTGAAGCCCTAGTGCATACCTCTGAAGCATGCACATCCACCACACCAACTCCTACTGACTTTGATGTCTTGCTCTTGGGTTTCTTCTTCTTGCTTCTCTTAGAACTCAGTCCTCCTCTGAGTTCCCTTCGTAAGCTGGGATTAAGTGCGATCAGTTGTCCAACAGTGATGTTGACTTTCTGAGCACCCACATCTTCAACCACATCATATCCCGCTTGGGAAGATGAAATGGTGAAATCCGCCATCCACAGCTTCCTTCTTGGCTCCCTTAGTGTACTCGAAATATTACTCGAACGAGTACTTCTACTTGCTGACTCCTCCATGAAAACCGGTTCATCAGAAAATCGAGTTCTTTTTCTTTCTTGAGCTAAAAGCTCCACCGGTGCATGAGAAGAGTTTGAACTCTCTCCTTTCTCGTAGATGGGATCTCGCACGACATCGATAGTAGCCACCTCCTTGTCTCGTCCTTGTGATGGATTTCTTCCACCCACATTCATTCTGACAGCTTCGACACCTCTTGCTCCGTTGTTAGGACAATTCCGCTGGAAATGAGAACCTCCACACGTCCAACAAGTGATTCCTCCAAAGTTACCTTGGTTGCCTCTAAAGTTACCTTGATTTCCTCGGTTGGGATTGTTGTTGTAACCTCTTTGACCTCCTCCTCCACCTTTGTTCCTCAATTCTCGTAACTGCAGCACGTTTATCTTGAGATCCGCAAGAGTATCGGTGATGCTCTTCAGCTCAGCATGAAAATCAGAGGTGGCAGTAGACATCGTTGTTGGGACAAACGGTCTTGGCACCACCGTTGGAGTAGGAGCTGACGTTGAAACAATCATCAATTGTGATGGTGCAGGTGCGATCGTTGTGGCTACACCAGGAGTCGGAGTTGACACCAAAGCAGCATGATGAGATTGGATGATATCTCCTTCATCCAAACTCTCTTCCATATTTGTGCAATCTTGATGGCCTCCGCTTTGGTTGCTGGCTTCTCGTACCCATTCGAACCCAAGTGAGGAGGTACCTCACTTGGGTTCGAATTGAAGGCCTCAACCCTCCCACCAAGTTCTTGGTCAACACTGTCCAATCCTCGCCATCGTTAACTCCACATTGTCTCCACTCTTCCGTAAGACCGTCCGAAACCGTTGCTCCAACTTATCCACCCTTTCGGCATATTGCCGAACTTTCTCGTCGTCCCGTTGCTTCAAATGAGTAAGCTCCACCATGAGCTTCTCATAACTCTTTTCTGGAAGAAATTCTTCGATGAGTGCATTACTCAACGTCTCCCATGTGTCCTCAACTGCACCAGGTGTCTGGCTCTTCACTCGGTCTTCATACCACGTAAGAGCAAAATCTTCTAAAAACTCTGGCAGTAACAACACCCATTCTTCTTTCCTTCTCACGTTATTTCCGATGCAACCCCTTTTGAAGTCTCGTACAAATGGTTCTACATCTTCATTGTCCTTCCCATGAAACACATGTAACTTCTCCATCTTGTAACTATTCTTTCTACCCTTCTAATTTTTGTGCAATAACTACTCGCTAAAAGAGTACGAACATCACCAATTCCATTCACGAATAATCTATCATAGGTAAAATGAAAGGAAATGGTTGTAACAACACCTCTTGTGCCATCTCTTCTCCCAAGATAATCATGAGCCTGAGTCGCATCACCATCTTCTCCACCATCCGAATGACGATCTCCATCACAACTCAGCTGAGTCCTCTTTTGAAGTCGACAACTTCTCCGTCTCAGCTCTTTGTGTCTCGTCCAACTTCTCGACTATTGATGTAAGTAGGGCGGCCACATCGACGCACTTGTGTCCTCTTGATAGATCACCCACTCCACAACTTGGACAAGGATCTTCGCCTAGAAGATGAATTGGCACTGGTGACGATGGACCTACTCGAAGACTTAAATCAGTAAACTCCCGCTTCCCTTTAGCTCTCTCGGTTCTGATTCTAGTTGGACAATTCACTACTTTGTGTCCCAACCCTATACATAAATAACACCACAAGTCGGTTTCTACTCTTCTCCTCGGAGATTCTACTTGAGGTTTAGTACTAGGGTTTTCAAACTCGACGATAATCTCTCTCGAACTTTCTCCGACACTTACTATGACATCTAAACCTTGAGGAAGGTTTCTAAGTCTAACTTTCTAATCTTTTGAATTTCCACTCATGTTGCACCTTCTCAACCATTAAGTGGACAAAGTATCATAGAGGAAAATAATTCTACATCACTTTCTTAACTCTTCCGAGCTTTATATTGGAAATCGTGTATTATACATGCTATACACGAAATAAAATCTAATCTAAAATTAACTATCGAAGATATGATCCTCCTCACCATCGTTTGTACTAATCACAACAGACATCTTGAACTCACTCTTGTAAGGATCCAACTCTACTTCACCAGGAGCATTCGTGGCCTCCACAGTGAATGATGCTTTAAACTCGACTTTCTTCAAATCTGTGTCAATGGTCGCGGAAGCTTCTTCGTATAGGGTAAAGAGGGCACCCCAAGTGCTATAGATGCGGGTTCGTAACTCATCTATACTTAACTTGGGCTTCTCCGTCTCTATTCAAACTCCTAAACGTCTCTTCTTCCACCTCGTCATTCGAACTGGATTCCCCATGAAGTATCTTCAAGACCTCCTTGTATGCCGAAACGTATATCTCTTAGTTGGTAAGAGATCTCTCCAAGATTTTTGTGGTCCCCAGTAGCTCAACCTCCAAGCTACTAAATCATGAAGTTTCAACAAAAACTTCCCTAATCAGAAGAAATGGTGATGACTATACAAATTTTCAGAGAACTGAAATTTGTATATTTTCACTTCCCTCATGGTTGTCAACCCCCTCCACTTTGAAAAATTCTTTCTCCCTCTTCAGACCTCGTCTTCTAATGATTTCTTTTGTCCTGGATAGCTTATCAGCCAATCTAAAACACTGGAAAGTTTCTCAGGAAAATAAAATTCACAGAAAATATGACACTGACTGTAAACTTTTTCCAGAGAACAGAATTCCTCAACTCTCACGAATAAAGCCTCTCAACTTTGAAAATTCATTGCTCCTTCTCTAGACCACCTCTTCCTATGATTTCTTTTGTCCTAGATAGCTTATCAACCAATCTAAAACACTGGAAAGTTTCTCAGGAAAATAAAATTCACAGAAAAGTTGACAGCGACTGTACAAATTTTCCACAGAGCAGAATTTCTAAACTCACAAATTTCTCTCCTCTAATAACTTTTCTCTCCTCTATTCTCTACAACTCTTGTTGCACCCTCTTTCAACTCTCCTCAAACCCTTTCTAAGTGAACAAGATGTAAAGAATGACTTCGAACGCGTCACATATCACTACGGGATACACGAAAGATTCTAATGTTGCTAACATCGCGTTAGCTCTCTCTCCTCCCAACGTTCTCTCCATGTGTTCTCTCATAATCTCTTTTTGTCTAATATAGAACTGAACTCTAAACATTTTCAATGATCCCTTCAAGTGAGGTCCCGACAACGAAACCAAAAATGTAAACCCTCCACGATCTCATCGATCAACTACCCCCTCGATCTCTCAACCTCCACGATCGCCACCGATGAATCTGCAAATGTCGGGCCTGTCTCTCACTCAGGGGTCACCTCTGATGGCTTTGATGAAAACACACCATGAATCTTGAAGGGAAAAATGTTAAGTTCACTCATGCATACACCCACAAACTTATCAACTAAAAATCTCCTTAAACTCATCAACTAAAATCCTCCATTCTAACGACGTCTCTCAAGTTCTCACATGCTAAAAATATCCCACACTCTCTATATTACTCAAGTTGTCATTACGACAATGTGAAAACAATGATGACGAGCTCTTCTCTACTCCTCTATTTATACATTCTAGGTTTTTACTTTGGTACCCCCGGTAACTCAGCCGTAACTACTTTTACCGGGTTTTACTAAGATATTACTTAAGGTAAAAGCATTAATCACATGGGCTTCTTACCTTTTCACATGGACTTATTCCTTCAAAGTCAACAACTTCTAGAAGGATTCTGGAATATTCTCAAAGAATCTTGAATTTCCACCCCCCTCTACACTAGGACCCACTAAAAAGGAAACATGTGGAATCTCTTCTTGTTTTGAATGCCCACAAAGTCCACAACTTTAATCCAACCACTAATATCAAGTCAAAAAAAAAGATAAGGGATACTTTCCACCTCCTTTCTATCTTTTAGACAAGAAGACAAGATAGTAGTGCTCACTCTTTAGCAAATATCTGAATTCTGCCAAAAGTACAGCTAAGTTTAACCATAACTAACTTTTAGCTAATCATGACTAACTTGATACCTCCTTAAAGAACATAGGTCGTTACAGTCTTCATCGCTGTCACCGCCCCCCACAACTCACGCTTCACCTGGAGATAATCTCGCTGCCTGCCCGTCAAGATCCTAGCTCCAAACCTAGAGGTAAGCCGCATACCATCCGCATCATCTTGACCTATCGCCCAACCAATTGCCTTTGGACTAGTATCTATTGTGACAATGACAGATATCTCACACCCGTAGTCTACTCTTCTCAGAACAGGTGGAGACTGTTTTTGCGTACCTACCGCCTTGTTGCGCCATCGGAAGCTCTAACTCAGTAGGTCGTAAACTTTAAACCGCTAACATACAAACACAATCACAAGTTAGCGTCCATGCACCACTTACCTTAGTTCTGTTTGGTCCGGACCGGAGCCGGACCGTCTCCCTATTCATCAAGCTCAGCTGTTCCTAAGTCCCGACTTAGATCCGCCTAAGTCGGTCCCAAACATGAGCAAGTCATAATATGACTTGGGGCGGACTTCCCATAAAGTCCAGGGTCCTAAACGGTGTCTCCAGCACACCTAGCGGCCTAACCGCCCGTGATGTCCGTCTGGGTCTAGGCTTCCGAACGGTGGTCTAACTCGTTCTCTATTCTTGCCCCAGCCCTTACATCGTTCCTAAGTCCAGACATCCAAGTCTGGATCGGAACGTGCCTTGGAACCGGCCCAGCCATCACCTCATGCCCCCAGAGTCCGCCCGCTGAACCCTGGGGTCGGGTGACTCGTCCTGGCCTACCCAGGCATCGAGCCTCCCTCATATATACTTCAGGGATCGGCGGCCCCGCCCTCCTCTTTGGTCCCTGAAAATTATACCACAACCCGATTGTGGTTCGGCCATAACTTCCAACTCGGAGGTCAGATCGAGGAGTGTTATATATCATTGGAAAGCTCTCGACGAGACCTTTCCAATGATACCTCACTCGCCTCGAGATCTTACGTGGAGCTCCGTCCACGACCTAAAACGTCCTTGGAGCTTCAACACTTAGCAGTTTTTCCGAAACCTGTGGTCTTGACCCATGGTCGAACCCTGTGGTTCGTCTGCGTCTCGGACCCATGTCTCGGTCTCACTTCTCGGACCCACGTCTCAGACCTATGTTTGAGACTCACGTTCAATCCGTTCCCAGACTCGCCCCCTTAAGTCAGCGTTCGTCTGGGGCCCTCTTGGGGTAAGCCCTTATGTCCTTACCCAAGGTTCTAACCTTGGTTCAGAGAACCACTTAGGGTTCATCTGATCCCGACTTGCCGGCCAAGCCGTTAAGTTCCACTCGCAGCGTTCACAACCTAGCGCAAGTCCGCTAGGGTTCTGTTGTTCGTCTTTGCGCCAGATCTTGAGAATGAGAGGCGCGACACTGTAGAGCCTCCTTCAGCCTATTCATAGCTTCTCGATGGACTGAGGTCCATACAAACCGCTTACCTTTCCTCAATAATGCATACAAAGGCTCAGCAACATGAGCATAATGAGGAATGGATAAACGATAAAATACACAAGCACCTAGAAAACGTCGAACCTCCGTGATATTCCTACAGTCTGCCATCCTAGCTATGGCTTCAACCTTCTCCGGATTTGGTTGTCTTCCAAATGCAGCACACAAATGTCCAACTGTAAGAAACTGTACCGCCCTTGTCGCGCCCCTCATTCTCAAGATCGGGCGCAGACGTGAACAACAGAACCCTAGCGGACTTGCGCTAGGTTGTGAACGCTGCGAGTAGGACTTAACGGCTTGGCCGGCAAGTCGGGATCAGATGAACCCTAAGTGGTTCTCTGAACCAAGGTAGGAACCTTGGGTTAGGACATAAGGACCTACCCCAAGAGGGCCCCAGACGAACGCTGACCTAAGGAGGCGAGTCTGGGAACGGACTGAAACATGGGGTCCGAGACGTGGGTCCGAGACGCGGGACCGAGACGTGGGTCCGAGACGCAGACGAACCACAGGGTTCGACCTTGGTCTGGACCACAGGTTTTCGGAAAAACTGCTAAGTGTTGGAGCTCCAGGGACGTTTTAGGTCGTGGACGGAGCTCCACATAAGATCTCGAGGCGAGTGAGGTATCATTGGAAAGGTCTCGTTGAGAGCTTTCCAGTGATATATAACACTCCTCGATCTGACATCCGAGCTGGAAGTTATGGCCGAACCACAATCGGGTTGTGGTATAATTTTTAGGGACCAAAGAGGAGGGCGGGGCCGCCGATCCCCAGAAGTATATATGAGGGGGGCTCGATGCCTGGGTGGGCCAGGACGAGTCACCCGACCTCAGGGTTCGGCGGGCGGACTCTGGGGGCATGAGGTGATGGCTGGGCCAGTTCCAAGGCACGTTCCGATCTAGACTTGGACGTCCAGACTTAGGAACGATGTAAGGGCTGGGGCAAGACTAGGGAACGAGTCGGCGGGTTAGACCACCGTTCGGGAGCCTAGACCCAGACGGACATCACGGGCGTTTGGGCCGCTAGGTGTGCTGGAGGCACCGTTTAGGACCCTGGACTCTATGGGAAGTCCGCCCCAAGTCATATTGTGACTTGCTCGTGTTTGGGACCGACTTAGGCGGATCTAAGTCGGGACTTAGGATTGCCGAGCTTGATGGTTAGGGAGACGGTCCAGCTCCGGTCCGGACCAAACAGAACTAAGGTAAGTGGTGCATGGACGCTAATTTGTGATTGTGTTTGCAGGTTAGCGGTGTAAAGTTTACGACCTACCGAGTTAGAGCTTCCGCTGGCGCAACAAGGCGGTAGGTGCGCGAAAAGTGGTATCAGAGCCGACGCTTCAGTGAGCGAGAACTTGAGGTAGCGGCTGAAGGCTTGACGCTTGAGGAGGGACGCGAGACACGAAGCGGATCACCGTTTCTAGGTGAACACTTGGAGCGATGGCCGACGTCGGACAGAGTTCCAGGAGGAAGACCAAGAAACGTGGAGCGACTGACACCGGGACCAGATCGACTCGAGCTAGCCCCGAGGCACAGTCAGGGGACGATAACCGACAACCTTCGCCCCAACGTCAAGGAAGCCCAGTTCTAGCTGTGACACCGCTGCAACAAGATGGAGTCTTGCCAACGGTGCCCAACGATGCAGACGGGAGAAGTCAAGGAGCCTTGTATGCGGAACTCATCAAAATGATGAAGACCATGCAAGAAAGGATGGCCTCTAGGGATAAACGTATCGCTGAACTTGAGGCAGGCCAAGGAAGTTCCTCGTCTACCAGGAAGCTTTGTAAGACGAAATTGCCGACTCCGTTTACAGATATAGGACGGGCTCGCAAGGTTAAGGATTTCTTAACTGAGTTGGACCTATACTTTGAAGCGCATCAGGCTCAAGAGTCAAACAAAGTGAGAGCGGCGGTTACGTTCCTGAAGGACCATGCGCTTCTCTGGTGGACCGCATACAGGGATGAGCATGCTTTGACCGTCTCGGCGCTTGGTTGGAAAGAGTTCAAGGTGTTGCTCGCGGGACGATTCACTCCGGAGTATCAAAGGATTTGGGATGGTGTCGAGCTAGTTAGGCTCAAACAGACGGGGACCTTAACTGCTTATGTGCACGAGTTCAGTGCCAAGCTGGATTCGTTCTCCAAGTGGACTGAGGAGACCAAAATATGTATATTCATTGGGGGACTGAAGTCTAGCTCGGAGAAGGCTCTCTTTCGGATGCCGGAGCTAACATCGACAAGTGCCGAGCTTTTGAAGCTAGCGGAGCGAATTGGGGACGACGAAGTCCAGCAACAGAAACCTTTTGAACCACGCAGCACGGACAAGTTCCAGAAGAAGAACAAGGGCTTCAAACGACAGTGGGATGGGGGTGATAAAGATCGGAAGGATACTTCTGTCCCGGCAGCAAAGCGGCAGCAAACAGGAGTAAAACCTAAGGGGCAGACACCTCAGAAGGACAATGGTGCTAAGTTTACTTGCTACAACTGTGGCGAGGCGGGCCATATTGCTAAGGGGTGTACGAAACCTAAGGTTAGTAACTGTAGCATGAATGCGTTTGTTGCAAAGGACTTGTTGGAGGGTCAGATGACTGTGACCTTGAGAACCACAAAGAAGACGCCGGGATTGATGTTTCTACAAGCCAAGGTTGCTAACCGTGATGTTACTTTTCTTGTGGCCACAGGAGCGACTCACTCCTCCAAGACAGACAAGCCTATTCAGGTGCGCTTTGCCAAGGGCAAGACGTACCAAACTTCTGAAGTGGCCTTGGACGTACGATTTGCGTGTGAGAAGTTGGAGTTCACAGAGAACTTCACGGTATGCGAGATGGATGATATCCATGCAGTTTTGGGGAACACTTTCTTAGATAGGTTCGACGTGGAACTTAGACGAAGACCTTTGAGGTTGAATGTCAGAGTTAAAGGGCGGAAGCTAGGAGTGAGGCTGATCCGGAAGGCGCGGAAGATTGATTTAATCAAAGGCAAACAGATGGACTTCAACGACGGAGTCATGTGTTTGATGCGGGTTGCAGATTTGATGGCGGGTGACGGACAAGAGGAAACATCAGGAGACGCGACTAAGCTTCCGAAGGTGCTTCGTGAAGTGATTAAGGAGTTTGAGGATGTCTTGACGGACGAGTTGCCTGCTGAGTTACCTCCAAGGCGGGTGGTGGATCACAAGATCGAAGTCTTGTCATGATCGGAACCACCTTCCCAAGCCCCTTACCGACTCAATCAGGTGGAACTCCTTGAGTTGAAAAGATAACTCGGCGAGCTATTAGCGCGGGGATATATTCGAACCAGCAAGTCGCCTTATGGAGCCTCAGTTCTTTTTGCAAAGAAGAAGGATGGGAAGTTACGACTCTGCGTAGATTATCGTGCGCTCAATAAGGTGACGGTGAAGAATAACTATCCCTTGCCAAGGATAGATGACCTCTTTGATAGGTTAGCGGGTGCGAAGTACTTCAGCAGGATAGACTTGAAGTCAAGATATTACCAGATCCGGATAGCTGACCCAGATGTTGAGAAGACCGCTTGTCGAACCAGATACGGATCGTTTGAATTCGTGGTGATGCCATTTGGACTCTGCAACGCCCCTTCGACGTTCACTACATTGATGAACACAATTTTTCGCAAGGAGATGGATGAGTTTTGTTATCATTTACATCGACGACATCTTGATCTACTCCAAAACCTTGGAGTCGCACGCGGAGCAGCTAAGGGTGATGTTGACGAAGCTGCGGGAGCATAAGCTGTTTGCCAACATTGACAAGAGTGAGTTTGGTTTGGAGCGCATTAACTTCTTGGGACATGTCATTAGTGCAGAAGGCGTCAGCCCGGCTATGCAGACGGTGGACGTGATTGTGACTTGGGAGCCTCCGACTACAGTGAAGGGGATGCGGCGATTCTTAGGATTGGCGCAGTTCTACCGCAAGTATGTGAAGGGGTTTTCAAAGATCGCGAAGCCGCTGACGGACTGGACGGACAAAGACGCACATGTAAGTTGGACCAAGGAGGTGGATGATGCGTTTCAGACGATAAAAGCTATTTTCTCAGAGGCGCCAGTATTAAAGCTGCCGGAGTTTGACATTCGAGGTGCATACGGACGCGAGCGACTATGCGATTGGCAGAGTGTTGGTGCAGGATGGAAAACCTGTAACGTACGAAAGCAAGAAGCTATCTGGGACAGAGAGTCGATGGCCAACTCACGAGAAGGAACTGTTTGCGGTGGTTCATTGCTTGAGGAAATGGCGGCATTACTTGGGACTTCACAAAACCCAAGTGTATACTGATAATATTTCGCTCAAGTACTTTGAAACACAAGATCGGGTGACGCCAAAACAACTACGCTGGCATGATACCTTGGCGCTCATGAACGTGGAGTTAATCCACAAAGCGGGAAAGGACAATGTAGTTCCTGACGCCTTGAGTTGCAAGGAGGAATATCTTCCATCGTCAACACAGATTTTGTGAGCTATGTATCCTAAGGAGTCAGATTTGGAGAGATGAATACGTGAAGGTTACATGGGTGATGACCAAGCGAAGGAGTACCTGGAACAACTCAAGCGAGGAGTGAAGTTGCAGAATATGCAGCTAAGACATGGTTTACTCATGTTCAAGCAAAGTCGGGTTTATGTGGGACAAGAAAAACTTCGGACTAAGTTACTCAAAGAATGTCATGATGCGCCCTTATCAAGACATAAAGGAGAAAAGTCCACTTTAGCAGTAATCGCTAAAAAGTTTTATTGGCCCCACATGAAAGACGATGTTTCTCACTTTGTGGAAACATGCGTAACCTGTCAAGCGAATCGTGTTTCTTACGAGAAGAAACAAGGATTGCTTCATCCTTTGCCGATTCCAGCCAGACCTTGGGAAAGCATTAGCATGGACTTCATTACCTCTCTGTCTGACTCGAATGGATACAACGCGATTTTTGTGATAGTTGATCGGTTTAGCAAACTAGCGAAGTTTGCTCCGATCTTGGACACTGCAACAGCGTTCACGACTTCTCGCTTGTTCCTAGATACTTGGTGGCGTTCACATGGATTACCTCGGAATATTATTTCAGATCGAGACTCTAAGTTCACAAGTGCCTTTTAAAAACACTTGTTCCAAAAATTGGGGACTAAGTTAAAATTTAGTACCGCCTTTCATCCGGAAACAGATGGGCAAACAGAACGAGTTAACTCGGTTCTGAATCAATACTTGAGGAATTATGTGAGCGCGGACCAAAGTGATTGAGCGGAGTGGCTCAGTCTTGTAGAGTATTGCTACAATTCCACGAAGCATTCGGCAACCGGTGAATCGCCTTTCTTACTGGCTTACGGACGTGAGCTAGAAGGGCCTCTTGACTTGACTCTTGCAGAGATGTTTCTCACTTTGTGAAAACATGCGTAACCTGTCAAGCGAATCGTGTTTCTTACGAGAAGAAACAAGGATTGCTTCATCCTTTGCCGATTCCAGCCAGACCTTGGGAAAGCATTAGCATGGACTTCATTACCTCTCTGCCTGACTCGAATGGATACAACGCAATTTTTGTGATAGTTGATCGATTTAGCAAACTAGCGAAGTTTACTCCGACCTTGGACACTGCAACAGCGTTCACGACTTCTCGCTTGTTCCTAGATACTTGGTGGCGTTCACATGGATTACCTCGGAATATTATTTCAGATCGAGACTCTAAGTTCACAAGTGCCTTTTGGAAACACTTGTTCCAAAAATTGGGGACTTAGTTAAAATTTAGTACCGCCTTTCATCCGGAAATAGATGGGCAAACGGAACGAGTTAACTCGGTTCTGAATCAATACTTGAGGAATTATGTGAGCGCGGACCAAAGTGATTGGGCGGAGTGGCTCAGTCTTGTAGAGTATTGCTACAATTCCACGAAGCATTCGGCAACCGGTGAATCGCCTTTCTTACTGGCTTACGGACGTGAGCCAGAAGGGCCTCTTGACTTGACTCTTGCAGGGAGTTCTACATCGGCACGACCAAGAACACGGGAAACATCAGCTGAAGAGTTGGTGGCAGCAATGCAGCAATGCAGCGGCGCGAGGAGCAAGTAAAGCGCAACCTCGAGAAGGCGCAGCAACGCTACACGAAGCATGTAAACAAGCATCGGCCGCACGTGAAGTTTCAAGTGGGCGAAGAAGTATGGTTAAGTACGAAAAACTTCACACTTCCGAAGAAAATATCGGCAAGATTTTCATCGAAGTTCGTGGGACCTTTTGTCGTTGTCAAGAATCCGCATGAAGATGTCTATACCTTAGACCTTCCTTGCGAGTGGCAGTTGCATCCGACTTTCCATGTTTCTTTATTAAAGAAATACTTCAAGGATGATTTGCGGCCGGAGCGCAAACAAGTACTCAGGCCTCAACCTGATTTCGTGCAAGGCGAAGCAAAATATGATGTGGAGTCCATTTTGCGATCTCGGTGCAAATCAAACCGGATGGAGTACTTGGTCAAATGGCATGGTTACCATTTGAAGGAAGCAACTTGGGTGCCAGAGGAAGATCTCGCACATGCGAGCGAATCATTGGACCTCTTCAAGCGGAGACAAGGACAACAAGGGCGTTAGCAAGATGAGGACATCTCCTTCTAGTGAGGGGTGAAGAAACGACAAACCATACGAGTAGCAACTTGAGGCGATTTGGGTCGATGGACTTTGTAGCTTTGACTTGTGTTTGGAAATAAAGATTTTGTTTCTTGAAATTTTGTCTAAGTGTATTGGTAGTGCATGGCTATGACTAGTTCTGATCAGATGCCTAGGATGTTGTCAAGAGGAGGAACGAAGCACACTCAAAGGAAGCGAGCTGGTTTGGATAAGCATCTAAATCAAGACTAAGTCTTGATGTCAAGACTTAGGTTTGTCGTAGCGTTGGCAAAGCAAGTATGAACTTTCATACTTGTCTTGGGGCTTGGGGTGATCTTGCTTTGCGGTTTTCTAACTGCAAAGTAAACTTAGTCGCGCGTCTAAGTCAAATCAGATTGCGACCGGAAAGTGGGTTTCGAGGGACCTTGTAAGTAGGTGTGAATACTTATAGTTAGCAAGTTAGAGTCTTAAGTAGAATGTTTAGAAGTTGCCAACTAGTTTTGTTTAGGGTAAGCCAAAAAGGTAAGGCTTTTCCCGAGACTAGTTGGAATTTTCTAAGTGTTCTAGCGACAACTTAAGACTCAAGCCAAGAAGGGAATTGCGGGTTAGCTACCAGAATGCAATTCTGACGCCAAGGGGTTGGCTACCCATTTTGAACTTGGTGTTAACTTAAAGGATCATTGTTGATGAGGACATCAACCTCCAAAGTGGGGGTGAGTGTCGCGCCCCTCATTCTCAAGATCGGGCGCAGACGCGAACAACAGAACCCTAGCGGACTTACGCTAGGTTGTGAACGCTGCGAGTAGGACTTAACGGCTTGGCCGACAAGTCGGGATCAGATGAACCCTAAGTGGTTCTCTGAACCAAGGTTGGAACCTTGGGTTATGACATAAGGGCCTATCCCAAGAGGGCCCCAGACGAACGCTGACCTAAGGAGGCGAGTCTAGGAACGGACTAAAACATGAGTCTCAGACATAAGTCTGAGACGTGGGTCTGAGACGCGGGACCGAGACGTGGGTCCGAGACGCAGACGAACCACAGGGTTCGACCCTGGGTCTGGACCACAGGTTTTCGGAAAAACTGCCAAGTGTTGGAGCTCCAGGGACGTTTTAGGTCGTGGACGGAGCTCCACATAAGATCTCGAGGCGAGTGAGGTATCATTGGAAAGGTCTCGTCGAGAGCTTTCTAGTGATATATAACACTCCTCGATCTGACATCCGAGCTGGAAGTTATGACCGAACCACAATCGGGTTGTGGTATAATTTTCAAGGACCAAAGAGGAGGGCGGGGCCGCCGATCCCCAGAAGTATATATGAGGGGGGCTCGATGCCTGGGTGGGCCAGGACGAGTCACCCGACCCTAGGGTTCGGCGGGCGGACTCTGGGGGCATGAGGTGATGGCTGGGCCAGTTCCAAGGCACGTTCCGATCTAGACTTGGACGTCTAGACTTAGGACCGATGTAAGGGCTGGGGCAAGACTAGGGAACGAGTCGGCGGGTTAGACCACCGTTCGGGAGCCTAGACCCAGACGGACATCACGGGCGTTTGGACCGCTAGGTGTGCTGGAGGCACCGTTTAGGACCCTGGACTTTATGGGAAGTCCGCCCCAAGTCATATTGTGACTTGCTCATGTTTGGGACCGACTTAGGCGGATCTAAGTCGGGACTTAGGATTGCCGAGCTTGATGGTTTGGGAGACGGTCCGGCTCCGGTCCGGACCAAACAAAACTAAGGTAAGTGGTGCATGGACGCTAACTTGTGATTGTGTTTGCATGTTAGCGGTGTAAAGTTTGCGACCTACCGAGTTAGAGCTTCCGCTGGCGCAACAAGGCGGTAGGTGCGCGAAAGCCCTCGTACCATCTTGACTTCTAATACGAGCATAATGAGACCCATCGTCCATTACTTTTGTCTCCATCCTAGACGCAATAATATATGGTTGACCAAGGATCACAGGATAAGCAGCTACACTCTGAACAAAAAAGTTTTGTTCTATCTCTACATCTCCTATACGAGTTTTGACAGCTGGACAAGCACCAAAAAGTTCACGTCTTTGGTTGTTAACAGCACGAAGAACCCATCCATGTCCTGTGTCGATTGGCCACTTCCCTTTCTCGTTAACGTTTTTGGACATGATATTTCTCCGAACCGTGATCCACCAACGCCACTATAGCCTCTGACAAGTTACCCAGTCGGACCCTTGTCTCTGTAGTTGCACGAGCCCAATATGCTCGAGAATAGTGACTCTCATGCTGCTTCTCGTCGTCATATTCTGCAGCACAGTCTGAAACTCTTGTCTCTCTTCCTTTCGACGTCTGTAGTACATGCTTTTGGGCAAATACGCGACCTAACTCTTCATCTTCTTCCCCAGTGATGTCAGTATCCAATGCTTTCACCATCACTGTATCTGCAGTCATCTGTCTCTTTCTCTTGATCACATCTATGATCAACTCATGAAAGTCACGTTTGGCTATTCCCAAGGCTTCTCGCAAGGAAAATTCTATCTTTGCATCCAAAATTCTCTCTTCAAGAATCTCCTTCAAGTTGGTGCTGGTCTCGATATCATACTGTAGTCTGTAGGTTGGTGCTTTACCTTTGCCCTTTGAAGAAGCTCCTTTGCCTTTCTCTCTCATCTCCGTGTCATGAATAGGAACATCAACCATAGGTTCAGATGTAGATGCCCCTTGAGACGTCGAAGGGATATCAGAAAGTGATGTCTCTTGCTGCCCTCTCCTCTTAGTGGCTCTGGTTCTCCTTGTAGCCTCCTCCGGATCAGCAACATCATCATCACGTCTTCTTTTCTCTTCCACAATCGCATCCTGCCAGCTTACATGCTTCTCTTGTACCAAGTAAGCTTTGACACACCTCGCCTCTACATGATCATCCCATCCAGTAATGCGGCGAATTGCCTCTGCACCTCGTAACATTACTTCTCGTGGAACTTCAACTATATCACTCTTAACAGTTGCTACAACCGGTACATCTACTTCAATTGCAAATGTTTCTGGCTCTATTGTGCGTATCGCCGTAGCTATACCAACCTGACCTCTCACCAAACTCTTCATTCCTCCCTTACCAAAGTTGGTATTCAACGGTGCATCAGTTTGGACGAGATGAATCTTTCCATCTCTAAAATTCACGACTCCGGTTCTGAGAGCCTCGGAAAACTCATCACAATCCCGACGTTGGTGTTCAGTACTGTCACACCGGATACATCTTCTAACAAAATTTCTGCTAGTTGAAGATGCATTGGTATCACCAGGACTTCGACTATGCTTTAGCTCTGCCATCTCTATCCTCTCTCAGACCCTTAACCAACTCATCGATTGCAGAATCTTCAATCTTGCTATTGGTAGGCTTGGGCAATGGAGCTAAAGAGACATCAGACCTCAAGGTTGCAGCTCTACCTCTTCCACGTTTTTGCTTCGTGAGAATAGTAACAGCTTCCTCTACCTTTCTCCAGTCTGTGCTCACTCCTCCTTCTTCTCCCTTGTCTGCTAACATCAAGAAAAGCTTGTCCTCTAGATTTTCATCAGCAGCTTCTAGAAAAAGTTCTGTCTTCCTTAAGTCAAGCGTTGTCCTCTCGGATGGAGACAATTGACAGAACCGTTTCTCAAACTCACGCAGCAACTCATTTGGCGTCATCTCATTCCCCAGACGCTGCTCTATCCACTCCAAGAATGTTCTCTTGGTTACTCTATCCGCATCATCATCAAAAAATTCACTCTTCAACCTCTGCTCATACTCCTCCCAAGAACTCGTACGTGCATCCTTCAACTTTATCACTTGACTACGGATCTCAGGTATCACAGCCAACTCGAAACTAGAAATCATCTCTGTCTCAGGTACACGATTTACCTCCATCTCACAAATATACTCCCGAATATACTTCGTGATGATCCTTCCATCGAACCTCCCCAACTTCTTCACCACCGCCTATAGAGCTCTTGTAGACTTCTGCTCCCCAACATCACCTCCTTGTTGTTGTCTCAACAACATCGTCAATGCTCGAAGTAGATCGTCCGCTCCTCCTCCATTCGTCCCCATTGCTTCGGGAATATTCATACTTGACGCTCCTCGGCAACAACTCACTCAACCACCTCAAAGCGTGCTCTCAGTGGAAGCACCAAATATGTCGTAGCGAGAGCCTTTCCTTTGAGCAAGGGCGTACCTTCTGGCTGTGGCTAGCGATCAATGCACAACAGAGCGACAAGTTTCTTGTAGATTTCTCTCCAACTTCCTCGATAACTAAGTACTTTCTTCCTCTCAGTAAAGGGTCAAGATAACCACACGAAAACGTTGGATGATCATGGGCACGACAAACGGAATATGTGATGACATGATCTCTCGGTAGTATTTCTCTCCGAAGTTTCTCACTACTAGGGCTTCGTACAAGGCTTTGGGTCGATAGATGTGTCTTATCTCGCACTCGGTGTTAAAGTTTACAGGAGGGAGTTGATTTAGATCCATCCTTCGTCAGATGAGGATATAAACGGTAAGATCTCATTCTTGGCCATAAGTGACAACAGATAAGATCACAGGGACAGGCGAGAGCATGATTTGCGCGGTAAAGTTATGCCCAAAGGATCCTATCAGAAACTGTTGGAAATGAACTCGTTCCATGTACATCAGTTTGATCTGGAAAGGGTTTCGAAAAGGGAATCTGGGCGGTAAGTAGAGTCCTTCGTCCATCTCTCACAACATTTGCACTCCAACTACAAGGGTATCTCGATCCATAGGACACCGATACAATCTCATAGGATCACCACGATCTCTCCACGAACAATCTCTTGAATTTTTCCCATGTCGAATGCCCCCACACAAGTCACTCTCCTTCGCTTAAAAGTTCGAACACAAAACAGGGATAGGTGCAAGCTCCTTAACCGAGCAACCCAAGCCACACAGACCGATGAGGTGGCACACATGCACATCGCATGTTTGGTGCCATCATACTCATCCACGTGTAGGTCGTCTGGGTGAAAGGTTCAAATGCATGCACCGTAACGTGTTTCAATACTAGAGACTAGGCTAGACAAGTAGTCGACTTTACATGTCAAGGATTGCACTTTGCCACGTTGAGTGTGAACCTGACAACCACATGACGTGGTTATAACGTAGGTCGCTAAAATCTTGTCTACACCTAGAATACTCCCCAAAGCAATACAAACGTCACCCTAGATGCTTTTCTGCCAACTGCCGCTAACAGACTTGGGACCTAGAGTAGATATCGTTGCCGATACAACTCGGCAGAAAGAACAGCGAACTTTCACACATGATAGGTACAGATCTACAGTTCAGTCTCCTCTCAAACTTGCCATGTAGGTAGGATACTAAAATCTCTACTGACAGGTCAAATTTCAGGAAGATCAGACGGCTAGATCTCCTCCCACAATTAACACAATTTCACAGAAACTAACACGCACTTCCAATCTCAGATTCAGGACATAAGCTTCATCGTCTAAATGAACTGTCCACTTCCACTCAAACTTCCTGTGCTATCAAATCAGAAGGTAAACTCACTACTCATGAAATTTCAGCCGATTTGACCGTTCGGATCATCCTCCATAAATCAGCAAACTTGCTGCTCCAGATCGAAAGCTTTCTGCACCCCGTCGTCTTCAAATCGCCATTGCGCTCAATCCACAGAACATCCGGTAGTGAAATTTGGAGTCAGAGCTTCAGCAACTGACAGACTACAAGCTCATGAAATCTGGTCTCTACCTGACGGCTCAATCACTCAAACTCCTTAATCTTACAATCGGAAGAGAAAACTATGTACTCCCATCACTCTATGAACTTCAAATGGCCATTACGTATGCCCTGGACCTCCAAATCGAGTGAAATTTGGGCTCAGGTTGCTCCTCCCGTCGAGAGCTCTCCGCCCATGCCCTCCGATCCCCAAAATCCCTCATCAAAGTGCCCCAATTCTCCCAGAGCGCACACTTAGGTAGATGACAAGTTATCTCCACTTTTTGGTGGACCAATGAGAAGTTAAAGGACTCAACCTTGTCCTTTTCTGCCCCGTGGAGACCCCCAGCAGATAATAGAGCATTCTAAGCTCATAAGAGCAAAGTTTTAGATCTTATTACACCACAACTTCTACAACTGTGTGCAAAACGCACTTATACGGATAATTTACATACTAACTGGTCCCACAACAGGACAACGATGTGACTGTAATGAAGTATCTACGTACTAGCGTGATGGTAGACACAGTAAGTGCCAAGGAGGAGCAAGATCATGTCTTTCAACGAGCGAAGAGATTTTGACGAGAAAGACGACATGTACTTCGAGTGTGGGATGATGGGAGAATACGGATAGTGCCACACCCATTTCAGAGGGCCCAGTTAGTACGACATGTCCATGAGGAGTTGGGACATTTTAGAGTGAAGCGTACATATAGCTTACTCCAAGGACGGTATTGGTGGCGTGGTATGCACGTCGATGTGCAGTAGTTTGTCGCACGATGTGTGGTTTGTGATCGAGTACGAGCATTGTTTAATGCTCCTATTTCATAGTTATACCTCTTACCGATTATGGGATTGGGATACCGTTGGAGTTTGGATTTTGTGAGACCCTTAGTGTTGAACGTACGTCACCATCGGTATGTGTTGGTGATGGTGGAGCACTTCTCCAAGTGGATTGAGTTGATGGCATTACGAGACAAGACGAGTGAATGGACGGCGTATGCGTTCTTAGATCGAGTGCTGAGTCGTTTTGGAGCACCAGTTGAAGTGCTGACAGACGAAGGTACAGAGTTCCTTGGTGAGTTTCAGACCTTGTGTGATCAGGCATTGATTGATCATCGGACTACATCTCGAGATCATCTTGAGGCGGATGGTTTGGTGGAGAGGATAGTTCAGACGGTGAAGAGAAGATTACGCAAGTATGGCTTGCAGAAGGGCCACTTGGGAGATTGGGATTTGCTGTTACTATGGTTGGCTATGGGCTACCATTTTAGTCGACAAGCGTCTTTTGTTTCTTTCTCATCGTATTTTCTATTGTATGGCGAGGATCCAGATCTACCTTCGGCATTCGTCGTGATTCTGTTGAGGTGTTGAACCTTGATGACCCGGATATGTGAGTGACCGCATGTTCTCAACAAATAGAGACATTTCGGAGAGTTATGCCTATGGCTTTTGAGAACCTAGCGATTGCTCAGCATAGAGACACGTTGCGATATGCGACTATTCGAGGAGGAGGTTATCGGCCATCGTTTCGCATGTTTCATCCTGGTGATTATATCTATCTACAGCAGACTGCACCGACGTTGGATGTGATCGCAAGGTGCACTAATTTATGAGTGCGTGAGGTGTTACCTTCTGGAGTACTCATGTTAGAGGACCGTGATGGTGTTGTTTGGAAGGACCATGTGCGTAATTGCACGCCATGTCATCTTCCCAACATCGATGGTATCGTTGACCAAGCTTAGCAGTTGTACGGGCGGGCTTGAGGTGTATGTTATGTGGGTGTGCTGGTGGAACAGTCCGTATGTTGGTGTGTGATGGTTGTTCTAGAGGTTGACACATTTCATGTTTGACTCCACATCTCAGTGTTGTTCCTATTGGACGGTGGATTTGTCCTCGATGTATATAGTAAGGATAGCCGATTAGATCTTTGCGTGGTATGGATTGCAGACAGACGACTAACGATGGGGTGATGTAGCACCCGGTCTCCTGATCCATGAAGGTGTATATCATGTAGTTAGGATATTGAGCTATCTGGAGTTAGAGGGACCTAACCGCCAGTTAGAGGGACGATTGTGATACACTTGTGTATGTGTATGAGATTGTTCACATGTTAGACTAATTATGTCTTAGTACCAGAGCTGAGCGACAGATGGTATTGATTGTCAATAGATTAAACCGCAGATTGTGATTCACGACCGATTCTGGGAACTTTTGTTTGAGCTCATTGATCATCATATGATGAGTTTGCTTAGAGTTTATCCACACCATCCAAGTATCATCGTCCACCTTCGAAGTGTCCTTATACAGAGGTTGTCAAAAATGATACAAGAAATATATTAGGATTGGTGCCCATGTTACCGGGGTTCTTACCGGTTTGGTAGCCTTGTTTCCAAAAACCTGTAGGTTTACAATAGCGACGGACAAGGAGTTGACAACAATTTCTCTCCAATCAATCCGGTAGCTCTCCATAGCTAAGAAGAGTGTGTACATGGTTGTGACAAAGAATCGTTTACAATTCTCTTTTACCATCAGCAAGTCTCGAGTGATGAAAAATATGGCAACGCTACAATGTAACCTTGTGCACACAAAATCCATTTCACACACTAACAAAACAACACAAAAATATTTGGGAAGGTAAGGTTGTATGAGTCGATATACTCTCGATTGTGATCGTTCTGATTCAAACTAGTTTGAACGCAATGCTGTTACCCACCTCCTGCATTTACTGAGGGCATGTTGGCATTAATGTCGAGCCGTCATGTGACATCCATCGAGAAGTAGCACTTCAATTGGTTCAAATTTATCAGTTTGGCTATTTTTGTCCAAATCAGCTCTTGTAATCGCACGATTTCATTCCAACTAACACCAATGACGCGATATGGACCTCTCCAATGAGTTTGAAACTTTCCACCTTTTGCCGAAACTGTTCCTCGGTACCACAACACAAGATTGCTGACTTGGACTATGAATTCAGGTTTTTGTTGTTGACATCGAGAAGCTTGCTGGTCTTGGTGGTGTTCTCGAATACTTTCGGCTACCTAGCATTCTGCTTCTACCCGGACCAAGGTTTGTACTCGAGATGCATAGACATCGGATGTGGAACTACTCAAGATTTCTTGAGGTTCAGGAGCCGTGGGGTTATATTGTAAGTAAAGAAATAGGGTGAGAATCCCAAGTGCACCTTATAAGCTGGTCGGTAAGCCCATAGGGCAGATGACAACTTAGTATGTCAACTCTGGTGATTACCGGGTAAGTATCGTAACCAAGATTTTGTTGTTAGAATCAGTCTGACATTCCCTCGGGAGTAATAAGATGTGGAGGTTTTATGAGTGATTAAAATGTCCTCTGCCAGAATACGCATAGCTGAATTGACAAAATGTGCACCTTGATCGTTGACTAACTCTCTAGGATAGCCATATCGGAGAAGGACATGGGTATAGAGAAATTTAGCGGTGCTCCTTGCCATTTTATCAAGCAAGGTTACTGCTTCAACCCACTTCGTCGCATAGTCAATAGCCATCAGAATGTATCGGTGATGGTTACTGACTACCAGGTGGTTAGGTCCTATGAAGTCAATTCCTCACTTTTGGAATGGACCTAGGATCGTTGAGGTCTTCGCAAACTCCTTGATAAAACGGCGATAGAATCCTGACGCGCCAAGAAAAACTTGAACTCCTTTGATGTTGTTGGGAGCCTCCATTTGGGTGAATGCGATAGTCCTGTCAGATCCGGGAGAAGACCATCTTTACAAATGATATGATCCAACAGGAAATTGAAAGTAACCGCAAAAACACTTTTGTCAGGATTAAGACTGATCCAGTAATGTCGACAATTATTGAAATAGGCTTTGAGGTGATCTAAATGTTTAAACTTAGCCCCGTATATGGTAAAGTCATCTAGATAGGTCTACATGAATTTGTTGAGATGATCCTAGAAAGTTGTAGAGATCTCTCGTTGAAACGTTGAAGGTACATTTTTCAACCCCAAAGGCATCACTGTGTACGCAAATGCTCCTCATTCCGTGATGAAGATCATCTTTTCCTGGTCCTTTTTTACCATAGAGACTTGATTAAACCCGCTAAACCCATCCATGAAGGAATACATCTCCTACCTCGCAACTGCTTCCAACATTAAATCAATATAAGGTAATGTGAACCCATTTGTATTTGTGCTAGCATTGAGTTTTTTGTAATCAATGAAAATACGAAGCTTCCCATTTTTCTTAAGGACAACCATAACTGAGAAAGCAAAGCATGTGGCTCAACCAGGTCGATGAAACGAGCTTTGAGAAGTTTATCTAGTTCGGTTTTGACTTATAGACATAATTTGAATTCATCCGATACCGTTGATTACATATTGGACATATATTGGGTAATAGCTCGATCTTATGTTATGCTATCTCTCAAGGGACACCTTTCATGTCAGTATACTTCCATGCAAAGATATCTTGATACTCTCGTAATAGCTGATTTAACTGGAACTCGAATTGGGTATCCCTAAGGTTATCTCTACTGCGGATATTATGCAGATCTTCAACTGCTCCAGATTCATGTCCTTGGTTGCTTATTCTTCCGGAATAATCCAGACTAAAATCTCCTTAGCGCTTCTCCTTAATGACTTCCGTAGTAGAGATTCCACTCAAGAGTAATGGGTTCTGAGATCGTGTAAAATCATTCTGGTATTGCATCGTCTTTCGGATTATCCATAGATTTTGACGTCACAATGGTATGATGGATCGACATTAGCTTGAACTCTTCATCTATTGCCACCAATGATAAGGACATCTTGGCATGCTTAAGAACACGTGTCCTTAAATTACATGGTTTTGGAACCGTCACCAGCCGTTAGTAACTCCGCTATTGATATTGAGATTTAGGCGTGAGCAACACGCTTATCAATTTCTTCAAAGAGCGGTAGCTCGACCGCCTGCAGATCTTCTTTTATCAAAAATTCATGTACAATGGATTTTACCGGTGTTCTCTAACTTGTTTTTTGTATGTGTCTAGGAACCTATGGCTGTGTAAAGGTATGTGGCTTGAACAAGTTGGCTCTAAATCTTGATCTTTCAACCCAAATGTTCCGTATCTACTCTTCTAGCACAAGTGATCTTGTACTCTTCAATTCAAAGGTACGTATAAGTTGTAGAAATTGTGTTACAAATAGATTCTTTTGTGTTCTATCTGAAATACTCAGCTCTGTATCATTTAACTAAAAGTAACTCTATATTACTGGAAGCATGACTTGATAGCTCTCCAGCGATGCTAGCTACCCATCAATCCGATCATCACAACTCTATCTAGTACAACCACAAAGATGCTCTAGAGCCACTCAACCAAACTTGATAGAGTCCCAATACAACTTGCTGTACACCCTAATCTACTAAGCATTCCAGCAAGGTAAAGCATGTATGCTTCAAGACACTACTCAGATCTCAACATAGCACCAATGATGGAAGTACCTGGCAGCTCTGAAAATCCAAACATCAGCTTATGACTCATCGTGACTGTGTTCTCTTTCACCACAAAGAGCTGAAATCAGCCCCACACCTTCACAATGTCGAGTTGTATGCAAGCATGGTAGTTTCAGTAACAAACTCCTCCCCAATTGCTCAAAATGAATCAAAAGATGACAATATATATGATCAAAAACTAAAATTTACTAATAACAGAAACTTCTCTTATCTTTGAGACCTCAGTCCTCCAAAATCAGTCGACCAATGATGATCAAACTTCACAGGAAATTGTATTGGACCTTTCAATCTCACCCTGAATAATTTTCAGGCCGAAACCTCAACCCAACTCTCATATATGGATTAAACCATAATCTGTGCTGACTTAGGAGCTCTACAGACCCACGTACGCTTGATCCAAGACCCTGAACAACCTATTCCACCATTTGAGATGAAATTTTCCAGATATCTTACTGATAAGGCATCCCTTAATCTTAAACATTTTCACTTAGAAATTCGTTCTAGAACTTGAGAAATAGCCAATCCCCCATGACTGTCCCAATTCGCAATATCTCTCTTATCGCGTCTGCATCATTCAACTTCAATCGATCAGTTCATAATCCAAAACGATCAAGAATCAACTGAAATTGATATCAAAACGACCAGCTCGTCGTTAGCTCTCCAACCCAGCTGACAAATCTTAAAAAATCCTCACAAATCTCTCGGAACAAACAAAAACGTTGCAATGGATACGAATTTCACCCCTCTCCACTCAATCGTTCATAGCGCCCTCAATACTCCATTAAATCACTCGATTCTTCAGCCCAAATTGTAGCCTTGCTCAAGAGATTTCCAACAATATCCTTCTTTGTTCGAATAGATCTCCGAGGCTTCTCCGAAACCACAGAAAACATCATGAGGATCAACTAGAACACCATTGGTCCAAAAGTAGACCAATGAGAGCAAAAGAGCTTTTGGTTTGTCTTTTTCTCACTCAACTTTTACCATTAGAACGACTTGTAACACCCAAGGAAACACTAGACATCACTAAGACTAGAAGGAACCATAAAATCCATGATACATTTTGAAGGATTCTTTGCAGAACATAGAGACGTTCAACTAGAATGAGATAACTGAATCACCGACTAATACAAGTCAATATTACAACCTGAAAATGATCTACAATGAAAGATACGACAAAAAGAAACAGTGAAGCTATCACTCGGTTGAAATACTCTTTCTCAAAGTGCATCATGATTGATCTTGGGTTTGCAATGACATCGAATATCGACCCAAGTGTTGAAAGGAACATTGGCTAAGTAGTTGAGATCCATTCTTCGTCACAACAAGATGTACATTGTCAGATCCCAAGTCTCTCCATATGTAACAATCGAAAGGATCACCAGAAGTTGAAACCATCACCCTCCTCATGAATTCATCGTCAAAAATGCAACTAACCACTGTCAAAAGTGGTCACGGTGGATGCAATGAAGCTTGATGTGAAATGGATTTGGAAAAAAGATTCGGAGTCGATATTAGACCTCCGTCCATAATCACCACTCTCACAATTCTTCACTCCTCCATGCAGACCACCGAGAAACTTTCACAAATCATTCATTAAGAAAGAATGTCTTACGAACCCTCGACCCATCATTTTATACCCAAATTCGATGACAAAGACTACTGAAGTGAACGCGCATGGATTGCTGATTTGGCATGTTTCACTATTGTACGATCACTTAAATAGATAATCATGATGCGACATCCACCACACCGTTCGGCGAGTTATACGATAAGGTTCACGAGACATAGAAAAGAAACACATCTTAAGTTCTATGTGAATTTCACAGAAGAGTCGTACCACAACACGACACTGGGTTTGCTTGATGCGATGTCTCGGCATCCACCTGTACTTGATGGAGTAAATTACTGAACGTTCAGACCTCCTCCTTTCGTTCGTCCCACACACTAGTCATCACTTTTCCAGCTTTCTTCTCCTTATCTCGTCCTCTCGCCATGCCATTATCCGAGACGATCTGTACCGTTCTCACTGATGGGGTGGGATGGGATGGGGTGGTTGATGGGATTACTTGCTACCGAATTTCTGATTTGGAGAGCTATATTTGATGATGTCGTATTGTCGGGAGCTTGATTTCTCTAGTATCCATCTCCTTTCTTCTGATCTGTTCCATAAGGTTTTTTTGAGCCTCTGGTTGATCCGGTAAGGCCAGAAATGATGAAGGACGTGGTAAGGGAGTGGGATTATCCTTTTTCTCTTGTCCTTGCATATGTCAATTATTGACGGTTAGCACATATACTGAGAATCTTTGATAGTGTAGATGACCAACAGTGACAATATGCACAATAATCTAGTATCGATTGGACTGATCTTTCCAGAGGAGAGATTTTTTGTAGAATATGTTCCTTATGCATTCCATCCGTTGCATGTCATACTGAACTACTTTTGCAGACACCACACTACTCCTAATAAGTCGACAATGAAGTTGTACGTGTGAGTCAGATGCACAAACTTGACAGTAGTTTGGACAAATCTCCATTGTATGACCCTCCTGAGCACAACTTCCGCAGATGCTTTCATCGGTAGAAGGAGTTCGATATTGATAGCTGACAATTGTAGTTGATAGACTGCTGCGACCAATGATTGAAGAGTGGGCTTATCCAAATCCTCCTTGCTTTCCCGATGCATCTTCTGGATGATCCTACGTGGTTCACTCATCTAGAACGTGTGTTGTAACTCTTGTACATATCAGAAAGACTCGAAGAGAGTGCATTTACTAGCCCTTGCATGTTTAGTGGAGTCTTTCAATGATATTCTTTGTTGAGATCTTGGAGGTAGTACTAGATGATTCTTGGTAAATTTCTCTTGGATTGCTCTAGGTGCTTGAGGATACCCTTGAATCGGCTGATGTATGCGTTTTCCTTCTAACGCTATCTAATTTGTTGGAGATTAGTGTGGATCACTAGATTTGTTTGGATACCTTTGTATCGCTCCATGAATGGAGCTTTAGCTTTCTTCCATTAGGTGATACCTTCGATATCCATATCATCCACAAACTCGATAGCTTTATCTTGAAGTGTTAGCTGGAACTTCTTTAGCCACCAGTCAATGTCAAAGATACTCATTGTACCCAAAGCAGTTTGAACACTTTTTAGTTGATAATCTGGTCGGATTATGCTTTTGGTTTCGGTAAAGGTCAATATATGTTGCTATGCTGATCGGAGGATCTTCATGGGATCCTGTTGGCACCCTTGATAGCTGTCCATCGTTGCCATAATTGGGTTACGGCAATGGACTCCTGAATTCACCATAAAGTTGACACCCTCAGCTTTGACTGACATTCAGTCATTCACAAAACAACACACTTGTATTAATCACTTAGCAAGGTCCCCAACATGATCGCCAAATGTTAACCTCTCGTCCACCCTCTGATAATCGGCTCCTTCACTGATCGAGTAGATCTTTCTACTTAAGTCTTGACATGTCTCGACAGGTCTGGAACATGTGTCGTCAACTCGTTCTAGGCTCACTACTTGCACAACGTTTACTGTTTAGAAAGATTCTCGACCTGTACTTAGATTAACACTCCGGAACCATTATCCTTTCTCGTTAATTTTTATCAGAGCTTAACCGGTTTTAATATACAAAATAACATCATTAACTAGTCTAATTGCAATGATATGACAAGAGGAGACACAATATATCTCAAAGTGGTTTCTGATAAATCTTTACTTAAATTCTTTGAATATCTCTTATAGCTTACCGATAGAAGATCTCCCAGAGGCGTCTCCGTCTCACTCTTGCATTTAAATCGGTGCACTCACATATGCCTCGGATCCTCTATCTAGGTCTCGGAGGGAAAAGATACTGACAAGCCTTTAGTAATCTTGATATCAGATCATTGAATCCTTGGTAAAGGCTCCTCTCTCTTCGACTAGCTATTTTTTATCTAAAGGTTTTCTTATCGTTATCGATAATCATGTTGACTAATTCTAATAGGTTACAGATCCTATTATCCTGATGTTGTATCGTAAGGCGTGAAAGGTGTATCTGAGCATACGAGAGGTATCTAATTGTGGAAAGCACGTAAGGTTGAGAAATGCAAATGGTAACATATGAGTGCAAACTTTTGATCCAAATTCTTGCTTTTTACTCCTGCCAATTATTCACAGAGTTTAGAAACAGATTCAATGATCTATGGTCTTAATTCAAATCTCTAAAATCTTGATCTAATGCTACAGCTGCGTAGCCCTCAAAAAACAAAATCAAACGGTGTAGTTGTAGAATTCTCGTGGAAAATGTTACATCACTTCTAAGTCCACGGTCTTCAAACTCCAAAATCCTCCAACCTATTTACCAAAACTTAAACATGAAGGTCAAACATGATCCCTGCAAAATTCCAGTTCTGATGATATCTATATCGTCACCAGTTGACCTCCTTGCACGAAGTTATGACACCTCGAAGTAATTTTTTCCAAACCCTTCTCCGTCAAGACGAAACCGTGCGAGGGGTCTTGCAGTTTTGTGTTAGAGGTTGAAACTCAAGATGAAGTTCAAGATGAACTTCAAATCCTCGTAATATCCACACTACTGCTCCAATATCCACACATGCTCTTATCTTGATTTTGTTGGTAAGCTTTCGGCAAGCTCTTTCCAGCAGTATCACTCTTGCCTCCAACTGACCTACACAGAAATAGTTATGGTTGTTTGAAGCCCTAGTGTGACTATGACTGAAAACTGTACGAGGACTCTCATAGTTTTGGACCCCTCGATCATCCCTTAACCAAAAGTGCAAAAAATTACACGAGGGTTCATGCAGTTTGGCAGTAAATCTCTGAAGTATACCAAAATCTTCAATTGGCTATAAAATCCTCCAATCTACTCCAAATCTGGTGTTTTTGCTGTCAGCGGAAAGCTCTTGAAGAGTCTTCATGGATCTGAACCCTGTAGAAATAGTTATGCCCTTTCAAAGATTTCTGACCCTCTTCTAGATCTAAATTGTGCGAGGACTCGCACACTTTTGAGGCCCATACCTTCTCAACACCTTCTAGTGGTAAAATTCAGCGAGGACTTGCACAATTTTGCTTGGAAACCTAGAGAAACAGCCAAATGCTTCAAACGACTATAAATTCTCTCTTTAAGTCAAACTTTACGTTCTTGGTAACAGTAGAATAGGCTCGGAAAAATCTATCCAACGGTATAAAAAACTCTCGATTCGGACCTCTCTAGCAACTTTTGTAGCCGTTTTCAGTTTACTATGACATCCCAAGCCAAAAAACTCTGCGAGGGCTCGTGCAGTTTTGTAGCCGAGACCCAAAAGTGAACAAAATGACCCCAATCCAACATCCCAAGTCTTGAAAATTCAGGCTAAAAATCTAAATAGCTTGTTGGCATCTAAATCTATAGACTGAACCCTAGAACCTTTGGCTTTTATATTGTTTGCAAGCCGGGGATATAAGTCCATGTGTCACCATGTGCTAGTGCCATATGGTGTGCATGCAAACCTGCCAAGTGTCATGTGAGCCTCATTGTCAAGTGACACATCACCTTGATCTGCCACCTCAACCCAGACGTCTCATCAGCACCTTCATCTAAACAATCACCATGTCAATGTGGTGTCCACATTTTATGAATTTTGGGAATTTTTCAAATTTTTAGTTAACGTCGTGTATATATAATTGAATTAACTTTGTTACTTAAGTTTACCCTCTGCTTAGCGGGAAGATGGACTTAAAGAAGGAATTTTTGGGAAAAAAGCTGACTTCTTCAAGAAGCGAGAAGACAGGTGTCTTCCTAGATGTCTTCTGGAAGATAGAATCCATAGATACAATGCGAGTCTTCCAGAGGAGTCTTGTGATTGTAATTACGGGGTATATCAACTTAGTACTTGCTGGAAGATACAGTAGGTGTTAGGTGGACCTAAAGGGCAACCACCTAAGTAGTAGATAGGACCAGACATGACATCTACTTAGAACGCTGGCAGCAGGGCAGTAGATAGGAAAATACCTCATCAAGGAAGAGGCGCAGAAGAACCATGTCTTTCTCCCTCCTCCTACTCGAATTCAAAAACACTTTGAGGGAGATTTCAGAATTTTGCGAAGAGAAATTGCTGTGATCAAGTAAGAGGTTGTGAGAACGATCGCCCTTCAGCAGCAAGAGCATACAAATAGTCGTAGACAGGATTTCTCAAGGGTTGTGGGACTTGAAACTCCGGAATCGAAGATTGGAGCTTCAAGCTGCAGACAACAGAGCTTGAAGTAGTACAAGATAGGGTTTTATCAAAGAGAGGTCGCTCCGCGAGTCGGCAGCAATCAAAGAAATCGTGCTCACAAAAAAACGTGCACAAGAGGCATTTGGAGATCAAGTAGAGAACAGCGCATCGTCACCAGCACATCACGAGGTTCTTCTCTCTTCTCTTCTCTTCTCATCTTCTTATCTCTTTTCTATTTCTACAGTTCCTTCTTCCATGATTTCTTGCAGGAACTCTTGCTTATCCCCTCGTTCCTCCTTGAAAATTCCCATAGATAAGATTTTAGGCAAAAACGCTGCTCATTTTTTGGCAGTCGGCTCACTTCCAAAACTGAATTTGATCTCCTCCCCTCTGTCTCGAACCTCTTTGATCTGGCCATCCACTTCCCTAATCCATTGTGCTTCTATCTCCCGAATCTATGGACAAAAGACTCGTCTTAAGTATGGACATTTTTCAGAAGCAGAATTCAAGTCACATCAAGTAGTGTGGATTTGATTTGAATTGCGAGAAGCTTGATGTGGATCCAAAGAGGAATTGTGCGTTGATGATTCTTTCGAGAAGAAGGAAACTGAGATTTAGACCAGAGCCTCCCAATCTTCTTGTCTTCCCAATCCACATCTTTCTAGAGAGCTAGAAGATTGGAAAGGCTGGCAGAATGTGCGAAAAGATGTGAGGGTCCTATGCGGATCTCTTCTATCTGACCCATCGTAGCATGTTCTTTCTTCTTCCAATCTTAGATGAGAATTGTGAGGAGTCTTACTGACAACATCTGGAGATCTGTCTTCCATTTATGCAAAAAGCTTCTTCTGAGGATGTATGTGGGGTAAAGAGTCAAAAGATAGAGTGCGAATGCTCAAGTCCTCAACAGGCTTGAAAGTCCAGTGTTTGTTGTGAGGATAGAATTGCACGTAGGAAGCCGGAAGATAGGTGAGACCAGTGATAGGAAGCCTAGATGCTGGAAGTCTTCTGAAAAAGTCATTCACCCAGAAGCTATCTCGGAAGTCTTCTTGGAGGTCACTGTCACCGCAAGAGTCCTCAAACTTCTTCTGATCATTCCATATGTCTCTCTTCTCGAGTAACTCTTCATCTTCTACTAGGAAGTAGGATGAATTGCAAGGTGGATGATCTCTTAGGAATCCATGTTATGTCTTGCTTAGTTAGAACTGCATAGGTATAGATTAGAAGATGTAATGCTGTCATGAAGTTCTCTTAGAATTCTAGAAGACTGAATAGTTGTCTTCCAGAAGACTGAACTCATCTTTTGATAGTGAAATCTGAACTGCGAGAGCCTGGTAAGGATTGAGTCTTAGGCTCACAACACTCATGTGTTGTATAGTGTACAGAAGTACACTATATAGAAGTTTGTAAGTTGTTGTACAAAATTTTTGGTATGGCTACCATGCATCCCTGAAGTCTTGTGTTGTCCCAAGCAGAGCTGAGCGCATCCCAACCCTTCATTAAGGAGTTGGACCTCGACTTCTTCAACTGGAACTAGAATCTCACGGACAGGATCTGTTGGAAGAAGTCTGGTCAGTCCTATCTCCTCGAAACCGTGTATTTGCCAAGGCAAGAGTGGCGAGAGGAAGACCGGCACTATGGAGCACGGAGTGATGGAAGAGAGTCTCTCATTGACTAGAAACTGAGAAGCGTGGGTATGAGCTGGAGAAAGATAAGATCTCCCCAATCATTTCAAGGCAATGGCATAAACTTGGGAGTACTATCTGTCTATTCTTGGAAGACAGACATGGAAGGAATGGCTGGAAGGTGGAAGCTTATCGAGAGCTGAAGAAGTGACTTCTGGGACACTCTACCTTCATCTCTTTCTTAAAGGGAAAGCTCAGAAGGTTAGGTATTTAGGAGATCATGATGTTGAATTCTTAGAAGCCGTCTAGGCGCAAGAAGTCATCAACTGGGGTGCCTTCTTTCATGGATACGTGCACACAGAACTAGCTTATTTAGGCACTTCAACGGATGGGCACCTCACCCCTTCTTCTGCTACTTGTATGTGTCTCAAGGGGACTTGAAGGAGACTTAGTTGGCCAAGTATGGACCAGCAAGATCACAGTGAGTGAAGGAGGAGTCTCCGAGGAGGAGGGTTTGGCGGATACTATGCCTTCTCCTCAAATTTCAGTGCCTAAGAGAGGACCATGTACAACCCTCCTCCTTCAAGGAGGAGGGTTGTACATGAAGAAGATCACCAGCCAGAGAGGTGATTCCAGCGGCACAGAAGAAATGTCGTACCAAGGAGGATGATAAGAGTGTTCTGAGGGCAAGCATTTCTTATCCCGCCATCTATTCCAGATCTGAGTCAGAGTCTCAAGAAGACACCCCGGCACTCAGTCTACCAGGAAGTCCGTTCCTGAGACTCCAAGGAGTCTTCCGTAGATTCAAGAAGACAAAAACTCAGTGGACGTCCCAACTGCGGCAGGTAAGTATGTAGAAATGGAGGCAAAACATCCAGCAGACAGGAAGCATGTTTCTGCTGTGAAAGGATATTGCGAGTGATATCTTCCCAAACACCGAAGAGGCGAACCGTCATGATGGAAGAGGTACAAGAACCGCAGGAAGACAGAGAAGCTTCCAAGGATCGATATGTCGATATGAACTTGGCCTCCGCTTGGAGAAATCTGGAGGAATTCAGTGCCTTCTTCATGGTCGAGATCCAACCAACCATGGAGATGGTGGAAAGGCGGGCTAGAGCTCAAGAGAAGTCTCTTCAGTCCGGATTTTATCTTCGAAACCTGATCCAGCAGGAAGAAGCCCATATAGAGCGAGTGGAAGCTCTGGAAACCAACCTCTGCACTACTGAGAGGTTAGCAAACATGTATAAAGCATAAGGAGATGGTTCAACTCCGGAAGACCCACTAGGAGTTGCTGATGCGACTTCGATTGAAGGAGCAAGATGTCTTGATGATCCAGGGTAAACTACCTGACATGATGGCCGAGAAGAAGACTTAGAGTGTTCAGTGGGAAGCTGCGAAAGCCAAAGCTGCCGAAGAAAAGAAGCAGCGGCTGGAAGCAGAATACCAAACCAGATGGGAGAGGCTCTAAGGAAGAAGTTCAACTTCACAGCCGGGAGGAAGCTTCTCACCTTAGCTCGAACCTGGGATGTTGTCTCCAAGGCCAGGTTGTTAGAATGCAAGGACAACATGTTCAAGTACTTGGACAAGCAGATTGAGGACATGAAGACACTCTATGGTCTCTCACCAGTCCTCACCCCTACAGCCATGTCTTCAAGCGCTAGCGGACCTTCCCATATCGAGGATCCAGATCAGGAATAGTTCAACATGGCTGTTTATATGGTGGTAACAGCATTGGAGTTGGAGAAGGCACGAGAAGAAGTCGTAGAAGCCAAGATGTCTTCTGAAAGATAAGAAGAGGAGCCAACTTCACCGGTATTCAAGATGGAGGTAGAGTCTGCCTCCGCACTCCAGAAGTTTACCAAAGCTCCAGAGCTCGCAAAAGAGCCCAGACGCCAAGATGGCTACGGCTTCCCACAGTCATCCTCTATCTTCCAAGCCGGGTATAGATGAGCATATGGCTGTCATTGAGGCATGTGTCAAATCAGCCGTGCCATAGGTGTCAACAGAGCAGCACATGGTACCAGAAATCGAATTGGACATCTAGACCGGTGTGGATGCCATGGACATCACACCTGAAGTCCAAGAATAAGTAAGGAATTTTGCTAGGTCCAAAGCTTTTTATACGTCGCTAACTTTTAGAAAATTTGGACTTAGTTGTTTATAGTTTTGTATTTTTAGATCACTGCCCATGTGGCAGAGTTGGTTAGAGCAAGGATAGGAAAGGACTTCCAGATTGAGGAAATCAAAGTCCAAGGAGGAGATGATCATCTTCCAACGGATCTTTTCATCCTCTAGGTTGTGGTTGTGCTCGAGGGAGTCCCCTCCTATGTTTAGAAGGCAATTTGTTCGGCTGTTAGTCCGTCCATGCCCATGAACAGTATAAGACCTGGGATTTTTGTCTAGGTTTTGCACACACACATGCAAAGTATGCTCTACACATCCGCACCCAAGAGGGAGCACGGAAGTATAGACAGAAGTAGACAAGAAGTAGACCGGAAACGGCATCCTCGTGTAGTCTTGTTTAGTCTGGTGTGTCGAGGAGTAGAGTTAGGAAGCTGAAGGGGTAGCTACCAGAAGCTGATGTAACTTCTTCTTAGGGATTTGACTAATTACTTATTTACATAAACTTTGTCTATGTCTTATGGGATTAGGTTTCATCGAGTTCATACCCAATTGTGCATGGGAAGTTTTTCCTGTTGAGTGGCGGTGATTGTCAGAAGTTGTGTAGTGTCAAAGTTCATCTCATCCAATAGAGTACTTCGATTCCACATGCGGACTGTTTGTGAGGTTTAGATTCCATGTGACAGAGTAGTAGAGAAGGTGAGGACAAAGGAAGCCAAAAGCTATATCTGTAGTACCTTGCCTGAGTACCAAGTAGGAAACCAAGGAGTTAGGCGATGAGAATATTGACATAGACTTGAAATCTTATAAAAGCCCATTTGGTCAAGGGATAGTGGATGATAATTAACTCCATGTGACCTCGAGAGGAAAACTTAAGGTACATAGAAGCTGACGGATCGCTTCTTACCACATCAGAAGACATCATCCTCAACAAGAAGACGGTGGGATTGTAAGTATGTGTTTAGTCTTCTCTCTCATAATACTACAAGCATGGATGGCTTGTTAGACGGGATCCGGACTAGAAGCATGTCGGAAGATTTATTTCTCACTTTCTCTCTCATTTATTATTTTATATTCTTCCCTTCTCTTCTATTATCTTCTCATCTTCATTCTATCTTCTACGCGGTTACAAAAGTCTTGTGTGAGCATCATTGGATGTAAGTTGCATCCAATGATGCTCAGATCTAATCAGTTGATCATCCGCAAGGGTAATTTGCATTGTGTGGTACGGTGAGTTCTTAGTTTGTGATAGGGACTTATAGACTCAAAAGTCTAGAAGGGGTCATTCTAGAGGGTGTGAGCCTCCGGAAGCCTCAACTGGACTTGAGAAGCGCAACATCCTCTTGGCAGGAGTTTGTTGTATGAAGTAGTAAATGACATCTACTTAACAGTGATAGTGTTCTAAGGGTGTCAACAATCGAGTTGAACCACCAGAAGACGATATTTACTTCTGGAAGTGACTTGAGAAGACTGGAAGTCTAGCAAGGGACTAGTAATCGTTTTCTTTGTCTTCTCAGTGTACATTTGTGTTATAATTGAAGTAGTAGTCGTGTATTATGTTATAAAGCACCTTTGGAGGGTTTGGAAGCTACGTGGTTGTGTGGGTTAGAAGGAACTTTTGGACAAAACCAGCGTGTTTGTGAGTTTGGTCAGATTTTAGAACTTAGAACAGTGTAACTAGTGTAAATCTTCTTGAGGAACGAAATCGTTTATGCTACAATGGTGTAAAGAAGAAATCCTAAGATATTATAGCCAACATCTTGACATGTCAATGCTCGACCTCGTCAAAATCTCGGATGCCACGTCGTCATGTTTGACACCTCCGCCTCCGTCTCCGCACTCTCGCACTATGCTCTCACGCCCCGCACTCACGCACCTTGCTCCTCGAAGTCTCTAAACGCCTCCTAACATCGCAACACTCTCGCTCCGCTCTGCTTGGAGTAGAGTAGAAACTCGAGCCAAACTACACAAGAAGGACGCCCAGGAAGGAAACACATCCCAAATCAGCAACTTCAGAGGTCAGAAACACACTCCACAAGGATCCACGCGCAGGCGGGATTACGTCAGATTTTTTTATCACACGTGACCTTCTCTTCCTTGTAACTCCTTCGATCTCTCACCAAATCAGATGATTTTTTGTGTGTTGGATTCGTCTTCTTAGCGTGCACCTACTACACTCCTCATCACCAGAAATTGCTTATTCACGCCTACCCGGTGTCTGCCGATGCATTTCTGCCGATCTCAAATTGACCTCAAAAACTTTTCACGGGAAATTCCAGCAGCGCTTCCGCACTACCTCATCACAAATTCGACCAAGAACAGGTGCAAATAGCACTAATCCGCTCTTGCGATCAACCACACGATCAAAAAGAACCACTTCGCGCACACGTGCATTGCAAATCGAAGATAAACTTCAACGATCTGCAAACACGGGGATACCAACGGCAGAAATCCGTGACCTGAAAGCTCTCAAACCGACCTTGCGAATTGAGTCGAGTAATAAATGGTATGTACTCACTCCACCATGCCAACCGGCACTAAACAAATACTAAAGTCGAGCTAAATCAAAGAATCCAAATTGCACTCACCAAGACTATCCATCATAGTCATGAGCTTGAAGACTCAACTCGAAGAACTAAAACCTCCAAGCCCTTCCTGCGAAATATACCCCTAGTGCGTTATCCCAAGAACTCATCCTAAAAGCACTAACCCTATCGAGATTAGCACACCGCACTCGGCCAACTTAGCCGAGGTGCTAAACTGACGTGACAACTCTTTGTTGTAGCCTAGAAAGCCTTTGGGCATTTTGTAGAACATCAAACATCTGTAGCCTCGAGTATCGGTCCATTTGCAGTACATCAGGCACTAGACGTCAGGTATAGAATCCTTTCAGGCTTTGATGGACTCCGGAGTAAAACCTTTTGGGGTTGATGCGTATGGGGGTGGATTGGTGTTAAGTAAGGTCTCGAGAGATCACTTTTCTGAAGGACTCAACATTATTGTTAAAGGAGTATTTGCTACTCGATCTATTTTCAAAAGACACTACTTTAGTTCTCTCTGAACTGTCGGTCTTCAAGAGTTGTCACGTCAGTTTGGGCACCTTGGCTAGGTTGACGAGTGCGAAGTGACGCGTCTCGGTAAGGCCGTTAGTGCCGTTAGGGCGAGTTGGTGGGAGAGCCCACTAGGGGTAAACTTCGCAGGTAGGGCTTGGAGGCCTTAGTTCTTTGAGTTGAGCCTTCAAGCTCCTGGCTATGGTGGATAGTCTAGTTGAGTGTAACCCGGATTCTCTTCGCGTTTAGAGTGGATTTGGCTTGACCGTTTGTGAGTAGTCCTTGTTGTGATGTTGGAGATGGTAATTTCTCTATACAGATTACTCAAAGAACTGAGTGCAGGTCGAGGCGGAGTTCAGTAAGAGCTCGCTGATCTGAAATCTGAAATCGTCCGCTGGTATCTTCGGGCGTTGTCGTTCGTGCTTGATTGTGTGGAGCCGTGATTGAGGTGTGTGGGTGCCGTGCTACATTGCTGGTCGCAGATCGATTTGCTGTTGTTGGGGTCGAGTGGAGATTTCTGTCATGCGGAAGCGCTGCAGAAATTTTGCGGAATGTTCTTGAAGTGTGTTGTTGGAGCCGGATTGCGCGTTTGGGCGTGGCAGCTGAAATACTTGTCAATGTCGGGCCGGAGTGGGCTCTTTGGAAGCGCATTGGAGAGACGATTCTAGTGCACCAAGTTTCGTGGAGTTTGGCCAAGGATTGAAGAAGTTATGGCATGTCGAAGTTCGTTGCTGTGACACCCGCAAGTGCAAAAGGCTAGTTACGTCAGATTTTGGTGCAATTTCGTGTGGAAACTCAAGTTTAGGAGTTTTGTTGTGTGTGTGTGCATTCGCGAAGTGTGTCTTGTGCATTCGCGAATCTGTTGTGGTTGTGTTCGGGTCGGATTTGGGTGTTCTTGCTGTTTTACGTCAGATTTCGGTCACCCGTGTGCACCCGCAAGCTGTTTTCGCTGTTTTGGAGCCTCTTTTGGTGCAATCTTCTGCAATTCGAGGTGGATCCGAGTCTCTTTTGGTGTGTTGTGCCCGTTATGCGGCGTTTAGAAGCTTCGAGGAGCAGAGGTGCGTGAGTGCGGAGGCGTGAGAGCGGAGTGCGAGAGTGCGGAGGCGGAGCCTGAGCCTGAGCCCGAGCCCGCGCTCGCCGCAAGCCAGCTTGCTGGCGTGCGTGAGAGAGGTATCCAAGTTCTAGTGTGTGGGAAGTGTAAAACCAGCTGGTCACCCATCCCAACATTATTTCTGGACCTGGACTCCTGACTTTGTAGTCTTAGCTTTGGCTTTACCACTAGACCAATAGCTCTTGGTGTCCTACAGGGATGCGTGCAAGTACTTATGGACTTGTTTAAGGTAGTAGGAGACCTTCTCGCACGTTCCTAGAGGAGTGGTAGGGCGACCCCATAGTATTAGAGGTAAGCTATAGTTGTGGTAGTGTTTGCCTATACCGTAGAGACGCGTATGTAGGCAGTTGGTGGCAGTTGTCTTGGGTGAGCTAGTAGAGCTACCACATGGATGTTTTTGGAGCTACTAGAGGTGTGGATATCTAGTTAGTGACCTCCAGTGTCAGTTACAACAATTGGTGACCATATATTGTACATGTGGTCACCGACGAGGAGACGTCAGTCCGGGTGGGGCTGGGTTTCTCTTTATGTGAATGTTTGAGTGTGGAGGGTTATCGTTCGGACTTCTTGTGGTTGGAACCCCTCCATATTCCGCTTCCTGTTTGTGCGCCACGTTTGCTTGTGTTGGCGCTTGATTTCCGAAGTGAGTTCACTCCAGTGTGCTATCGGTAGTGAGGCTGGAGTTGCGGACCAGTCAGACTACCTTTGTCTCTCTCACGGTGCGGTTGGAGTGACCACCAACGGACCGTGAGAGGCTGCCTGTGGTGATGGCAGGTACAGGTTGCCCTTACCTTGACCGTCCTAGTAGGAGATAGGTGAGCTCAGTAGGAGCGGGGTTAGGCAAGTGGTGGTTACGGTGGTGACGGGGATTGCGACATTCCAGTTGGGGAGTGTGTTAGCGGGATTCTCTCATCACGGAGTTCTCGGGAGGTTCTGGTGGGGACTTCTCGGACAGTGGGTATACACGGAGTGGGATGAGGTACCGACTACCTACACCATTGCCGTCGGTTGTTCCAGAGGACGAGTCAGACGGTTAACCCTGTGGTCCAGTTCTTCCAATGTTTGAGGAAGAACTATCAGGGTGTGCGGACCGACAAGTTGAGGAGTCTGTAGGAGTTTCAGCGGAAGACTGGAGAGAGCCTACGCAAGGCGTTTACTCGCATGAGGCGGTTGATCAGCGTTATCCAAGGGGTGACGGAAGCACAGGCAGTCCAGTTCTGGTATGGGATACTAGACCGGGAGCTGCGTAGGAGAGTTAGAGATGCTACTCTTCTTAGAGATACCGCTCCGACGTTGGCGGTTGTCTTTAGTCTGGCTGAGCGGATTGAGCTCAACATGGTGGAGGAGAGGGTGGTGGTTGCTGGGTTCAGCAAGGAGACACCACATGGAGCGACCACCTCTTCTCGAGGATCACAGGCTACGCAACAGCGTGGTGGTGGTGGTGGTAAGGATCGTGCAGAGCAGTCACGATCGCAGGGAGGTGTAGGAGGATCTGGTGGACAGAAGCCCATGCCGTCCTTCTCTAGTCAGCAGCAAGCGGGTCATTGCTGGACGTGTGATGGTCCTCATCAGCAGAGGGACTGTCCACAGAGAAGAGGTTATGAGACGTCAGGGACATCAGGGACGTCTCCAGCAGTACCTAGGCAATGTGAGCATTGCGGACGACCTAAACCCTAAACCCTAACCCTAAACCCTAAACTCATGGACTACACAAGTAGTGACCGTTGTTTTGATCTCCATCCCGAGTTGCGGCAAGAGAAGGCTGATCGTGGACGAGGCGGAGGAGCTCAGGGAGGCCGTGGTGATCGAGCTGGAGGTAGAGGTCCAGCACCTGGGAGAGGACCGGTCGGTCCACCGTCTGCTACGACGTCAGAAGCAGGTAAGGCTGCTCGGATTGAGCAGTTGAAGCAGAGGATAGCTAGTATGGCTATGGCTCAGCGGAGGTCAGGTGGAACAAAGGCTTCTACGTCTTATGGAGGAGAAGGAGGTGACTTCGACTTCATGGCTGGTGTGGCGCAGATTGAGGCATCTGCGGCAGTGACTAGAGGTGCAGTACGTGCCTCTAAGCCACGAGGTGCGTCAGTGGAGTTGGATCCACAACGCGGAGAGGCTGGTAGACAGGCTAGGCTTCCCCAATCGTTCACGTTATCGGAGGCATTGAGGACCACATCTATGGTTCCTAAACGGCCTACTGATGGTGCAGTAGAGTTGGAGGCATCGACATCCAGGAGTGGGTGTGATGTGAGTCCACCTTCGACGTCTGTGGATGCGACGTCAAACCCGATGTTGGGGGCGGCTACAGCAGTTTTGCGAGCCTCACTATTCTCAGCCACGGATATGAGAGCATTGGGAGTCAACTTGGCTCCAGTGTTCCAGTTGGCGGCCACGCTCAGTGAGAGCGAGGATGTAGTTACCTCTAGTGCTGAAGTAGTTCAGCGAGAGGCGGTAGATGTGTCCATGGAGTCGAGGATCAGGACAGCTACCAGTGGTACTTGGCAAGCGGCGGCTGCTAGGTTAGATGAGTTACCAGCTAGGCCGGCGATTGACCGTGCTGGTTTGGCACCAGGTGTGGTGTTGTTGGACAACAGAAGTGGTATCTTCTGTTTGGTGGCACCTTCAAGGAAAGTGTATCGACCTCGCGTCGTGCTATAAGCAGAAAATTTCGAAGAAATTCTAAACTATGGGTAAGAGTTTTCGCAGATATTCCTATTACCAGTAAGGTCTTGTTAGACTCTAGAGCCCAACCGTTGATGTTGAGAAAGGCGGCGTGTATTGGTTTGGGTCTGAAGAAGTCCGAGATCGAGAGATGTCCATTCCAGTTGCAGACATCTCTAGGGGGATCAGGAGGTACGGCTCTACACATGACACGTGAGATGTTGACGGTGAGAGTTCGGCCAGATCACCCCACGGATGGCTCTATGGTGAAGACCAAGGCCATCGTTACAGCCGTAGAGTCTTATGATGTATTGGTGGGAGGTGCTGTGTTGTACCCTATGGGGTTCGTGATTGACTATTGGGTAGAGACAGCATCTTACAGACCAGGTTGGCAGTCCGGTGAGGGACGAGTGAGCCGCTTACCAGTGCGGTTCAGTGCTAGAGTTGGGACGACGGAGCCTACACTAGGAACGATGGCATCTGTTGCAGGGTTCAGTTCGGTCATCACTTGGCCGGACGAGTTGTTGGAGGATAATGCCCATGCGGAGGATACTCCGATCTATGAGGAGGTGAGGACATGCCTAGCATGTCTACGTTAGTACCATCTGCCTTGGATGTTCCACTCTGGAGTTCGAGTGGAGAGTTGCAGCAGTATGCTGATCAGTTGGTGCAGCAGGCTTGGAGTGAAGCCTTTGTACCACCAGTAGAGGAAAATTGTTCCTGCTACTGGCCCTGTGACCTTATAACCGTTGGATACGACTCCCATTGTGTGGGAGTATCCAGAGGAGGGTGTATGTGTGCTGGAGCTGTTTGGAGGGATCAGCACAGGTTTGGCTGCGGTATTGCAGGCAGGTATACAAGTACAGCGATACTTGTATGTGGAGAGAGATGAGATTGCGAGGCGCATCTCATTGCGACATGTGGCACGTTTGGTGCAGAGATATCCCGAGTTGCTGCCCAGCAAGCATTACCGTCGGATATTTCGCTGCTGGGGGTGCAGGATCTTACGTTTGTGGGCACCATTCACTTGGTGATAGCCGGATGGTCATGTCAAGGTCACACGCGTGCAGGGAGAGGTCAGGGTTTACATGACCCGCGATCTAGGATGTTCTAGGAGATGTTACGGATCCTACGACATCTCCAGATGCATCAGGTGGATTCTCCGGTGTACATCTTGGAGAACGTTCTTTTGTTGGGTGATGCTCGTACACAGATGATGACGAGTGTGCACCAAGTGCGGTCTTGGGTTGGACCAGCAGTGTTGTTGGATGCAGCGAGAGTGGGATCTCGTGCACATCGTCCACGGTTGTGGTGGACGAACTTGTTACCGAGAGAGGTGCTTAAGCGCGCACACGATGGAGTGAGACGACCAGCGCACCTCACGGTTGATAGCATCTTGGATGCAGGATGACGATCTCAAGTAGTGAGAGTCGTCGATAGGTCACCCATGGCAGTGGTGAACCTAGTGGGACGGCCCATGGTAGCATTATCCACTTTGGTAAGCTTTCCAGCGTCACATGCTTACAGAGATGGAGGACCTGGGCTTGTGTGGGATGCTCAATTACAGCAGTTGGTGGAGCCCAATGCCGATGAGAGAGAGCGAGCGATGGGTTTCACTACGGGTACGACGGCAGTAGCTTCGGTGTCGGAGGCTTCATGTCGTCAAGTATTGGGTCAAGCAATGGACTTGAATTGCTTGACATGGATTGTTAGCCTTGGATTGGCTGAGCAGCGTCGGATGCGATCGACGGGTGTTACTGCTCGAGCACTCTTGAGCTCTTTGCCTACCGGGTCGGTGGAGGCAAAGGCTGGGGGCGAGGCACGTGGAGTTCGTCATCCTTGGACATCATGGGATGTCATAGGAGAGAATGTGGAGCTTGCAGCTAGAACTGCAGAAGTTTTACGCACAGTAGCGGTGGAGGTTGTTGGTGGTGAGCAGAAGGAAACTGCTCCAGAGGCTGCAAGATAGCAGTCAATGACTTCGTCTTCTACCTCTAGCATGGTGACAGAGGATACTTGGGAGCCAGAGATTGGACCCAAGCTTATAGGAGAGGAGAGACGAAGAGTCCAAAGATTCCTGAAGAGCTACAGGAATTGTTTTGCCTTCAGTATGAAGGATTTGGGTACCTTGAAGGGACCTGGTATACGGATCGACTTGGCTAATGACACGCCAATCTTTCGACGTCCTTACAGGTACAGTGATATGGAGAGAGCCTTGATCCAGAGTCGGACTCAAGACTTGTTGGAGGTTGGATTGATGGAGATGTCGCATGGAGAGTATGCATCTGCCACAGTTATGCCAGCCAAGAAAGATATGTATGGCAACTACACGGATAGACGGATGTGTGGGGACTATCGTCCTATCAATCGGCAGACGAAGTCCGATAAGTATGCCATGCTGACACCTGAGGAGATCTTTGATACAGTGGGGCATGTGAAGGTCTTCAGTACTTTGGATCTTCGAGCAAGGTATCATCAGTTGCCAGTGAGAGAAGAAGATAAGTCCAAGACAGCATTCTGGGGAATTGACTCTCACGGCAAGGATTGTTTGTATCAGTGGCGGTTCTTACCATTTGGGTTGAAGAACGCCCCTGCTGAGTTCCAAAGGGTGATGGACAGAATCCTAGCAGGATTGGATTTTGTCAGATGTTATATTGACGACATCTTAGTCTATAGTGCTACAGTAGAGGAGCACGAGAGACACTTACGGGATGTGTTTGAGAGGTTGAGAGCTCATGGGTTGAAGTTACACCCTGGGAAGTGTAAGTTCTTCCAGGAGTTGGTAGAGTATCTGGGTCACACCATCTATCCAGGTGGATTGGGTGTTCAACAGACGAAGGTTGAGGCTATTGCACGTATCCCGCGCCCCACAGATGTGAGTCGAGTTCGGGCATTTGTTGGTTTGGTGAACTTTTATCGTCGGTACGTGAAAGGGTTTAGTGCAATTGCGAAGCCGTTGACCAAGCTGATGAAGGTGGACCAGGAGTGGCAGTGGGGAGATGAGCAAGAGCGAGCTTTTGTAGAGCTCAAGGATAGGTTGACATCTGCTCCCATCTTGAGAAGACCCGTTAGGGGCGTCCTTTCCAACTGCACACAGATTGGAGTATGTTGGGACTTGGAGCAGTGCTGACTCAGCATGATGATGAGAAAAAGAAGTTTGTGGTGGCGTATGCCAGTCGCTATAATAATTCAGCGGAGGCGAGGTATAGTTCGTATGAGAGAGAGTGTTTGGCGGAAGTGTGGGCTGTTGCACACTTTCGATGTTATCTGTTTGGGAACCCCTTTACTCTCATCACTGATCACCAGCCGCTCAAGTGGTTGATGGAGTCCGATAAGCTTACAGGGAAGCTTGCACGATAGGCTCTGATCTTACAAGAGTATGACTTCCAGGTAGTACATAGACCTGGAGTTGCAAACCTAGATGCCGATGGGTTGAGTCGCAACCCGTGCACGAGTCAGCAGGATCAGACTGGGGCTCGATGGCATGACGAGGTTGATGAGGAGATAGTGTCAGGATGGCATGCATCTGCCTTTCTTTGTGTGTTGGCCATGAACTCTAGTATGGAGGGCCAAGTCGTATCTTTCTCTGGTCAGAGAGTAGATGATGAGTCTCCAGATCTTGAGGGTGGAGATGGTGTTTCAGACCAGCGAGATATCCATGATGATGTGACCGTGATGGAGTATCTACGTACTGGTGTGTTAGTAGGCACAGTAAGTGCCAAGGAGCGAGATCGTGTCCTTCAACGAGCGAAGAGATTTCGACGAGAAGGACGACATGTACTTCGAGTGTGGGATGATGGAGAGTACGGATAGTGCCACATCCATCCCAGAGGGCACAGTTAGTACGACATGCCCATGAGGAGTTGGGACATTTTGGAGTGAAGCGTACGCATAGCTTACTCCAAGGACAGTATTGGTGGCGTGGTATGCACGTCGATGTGCAACAGTTTGTCGCACGATGTGTGGTTTGTGATCGAGTACGAGCATTGTTTAATGCTCCTACTCCACAGTTACACCCCTTACCGATTATGGGGTTGGGTTATCGTTGGAGTTTGGATTTTGCAGGACCCTTACCGTTGACCGTACGTCACCACCGGTATGTGTTGATGATGGTGGAGCACTTCTCTAAGTGGATTGAGTTGGTAGCATTACCAGACAAGGCGAGTGAAGGGACAGCATACGCGTTCTTAGATCGAGTGCTGAGTCGTTTTGGAGCACCAGCTGAAGTGCTGACAGACCAAGGTACAGAGTTCCTTGGTGAGTTTCAAGCCTTGTGTGATCAGGCGCTGATTGATCATCGGACTACATCTCGAGATCATCCTGAGGCGGATGGTTTGGCGGAGAGGGTAGTTCAGACGGTGAAGAGAGGATTGCGCAAGTATGGCTTGCAGAAGGGCCACTTGGGAGACTGGGATGTGCAGTTACCATGGTTGGCTATGGGTTACCGTTTCAGCCGACAAGCGTCTTTGGCTTCCTTCTCACCGTATTTTCTATTGTATGGCCGAGATCCAGATCTACCTTCGGCCATTCGTCGTGATTCTGCTGAGGTGCTGAACCTTGATGACCCGGATATGTGGGTGAGAGCATGTTCTCAACGAGCAGAGACATTTCGGAGAGTTATGCCTATGGCTTTTGAGAACCTAGCGATTGCTCAGCATAGAGACACGTTGCGATATGCGACTATCCGAGGAAGAGGTTATCGATCGTCGATTCGCAGGTTTCATCCTGGCGATTATATCTATCTTCAGCAGGCTGCACCGACGACGTTGGATGTGACCGTAGGGCGCACTATTTTACGAGTGCGGGAGGTGTTACCTTCTGGAGTACTCATGTTAGAGGGCCGTGATGGTGTTGTGTGGAAGGACCATGTGCGTAATTGCGCGCCATGTCATCTTCCCAACATTCATGGTACCGTTGACCCAAGCTTCGCAGTTGTACGCGCGAGCTTGAGGTGTATGTTGTGTGGGTCTGCTGGTGGAGCAGCCCATATGTTGGTGTGTGATGGTTGTTCGAGAGGTTGGCACATGTCATGTTTGACTCCACCTCTCAGTGTAGTTCCTACTGGACGGTGGGTTTGTCCTCGATGTATATAGCGGAGATAGTCGATTAGATCTTTGCGTGGTATGGATTGCAGACAGACGACTAACGATGGGGCGATGTAGCACCCGGCCTCCTGATCCTTGCACCCATGAAGGTGTGTATCACGTAGTTGGGATATGGAGCTATCTGGAGTTAGAGGGACCTAACCGTCAGTTAGGGGGGCGATTGTGATACACTTGTGTATGTATATGACATCGTCCATGTGTTATGTGTATGTGTGGTGTTCCTCTGACAGCGATGTATGTTGTGTAGCGATGTGTATGCACAAGACAGCTGTCACGTCAGTTTGGGCACCTTGGCTAGGTTGATCGAGTGCGAAGTGACGCGTCTCGGTAAGGCCGTTAGTGCCGTTAGGACGAGTTGGTGGGAGAGCCCACTAGGGGTAAACTTCGCAGGTAGGGCTTGGAGGCCTTAGTTCTTTGAGTTGAGCCTTCAAGCTCCTGGCTATGGTGGATAGTCTAGTTGAGTGTAACCCGGATTCTCTTCGCGTTTAGAGTGGATTTGGCTTGACCGTTTGTGAGTAGTCCTTGTTGTGATGTTGGAGATGGTAATTTCTCTATACAGATTACTCAAAGAACTGAGTGCAGGTCGAGGCGGGGTTTAGGGTTTAGGGTTTAGGGAAACTTTTCTGAAGGACTCAACATTATTGTTAAAGGAGTATTTGCTACTCGATCTATTTTCAAAAGACACTACTTTAGTTCTCTCTGAACTGTCGGTCTTCAAGAGTTGTCACGTCAGTTTGGGCACCTTGGCTAGGTTGACGAGTGCGAAGTGACGCGTCTCGGTAAGGCCGTTAGTGCCGTTAGGACGAGTTGGTGGGAGAGCCCACTAGGGGTAAACTTCGCAGGTAGGGCTTGGAGGCCTTAGTTCTTTGAGTTGAGCCTTCAAGCTCCTGGCTATGGTGGATAGTCTAGTTGAGTGTAACCCGGATTCTCTTCGCGTTTAGAGTGGATTTGGCTTGACCGTTTGTGAGTAGTCCTTGTTGTGATGTTGGAGATGGTAATTTCTCTATACAGATTATTGTGGTACACTTGTGTATGTGTATGACATCGTCCATGTGTTATGTGTATGTGTGGTGTTCCTCTGACAGCGATGTATGTTGTGTAGCGATGTGTATGCGCACGACAGAGTATCCAATCGATGCAATTCAGTATCGTACAAATTGTGGAATATCAGTAATGAACAACACTTTATGTTTCGAGATGGATGGATAAAGGGTTAGAGATGGACAAGATCAGTTCTATAACCCGTACGAATAGAAAGAATATTTGATGATCGGGACACTGTCATCAATCGATAGTTGAAACTGCAGAAGAACTATGAAAGTTCGTCTTGGTGATAACAGTGAATGGTTTGACTTTCGACATTTGACCGTTCCAAACAAAGTTCATACTGTCCATTGGTACCGTCGATGATCAACACTATGTGTATATGGAAAGGTATTAGTAAAGTGGGTCCATATCATGATACTTGCACCATAACTATGGGCGATTTTATACTTCTGGTCGTATAAACTTGGTATGGAAGAGAAATGTGCTTAGGGCAAGCAAAATAAATCCGGTTGACAAACTATCGATAGTGCTTGGAAATTAGTGCTATTTTACCATTTATGTCCTTCCTTAATTTATCAACATTACTGAATGAACCTTCGATGATCGAAAGTTACAGCTGAAGTGTTTCTACACGATGATAATAGTCTTGGGAAACATCGAGTTTATCTTTACCAAAATTCTCTCTTGAACTTTTGACAATCAAAAGTGAACTATGAAGGATTCGTACAGTGGTACCATCCCTCTACTTCGATATCTCAACTCGCATTCTAGAAACACTAACATAACGACTAAACTAACATAACTAAACAATAACTTACCACAACTAAACACAACTAACCTAACTAAACAGGTCAACTAATTATAACCTAACTAACATACTAAACTACACACTAGCATCCTAAACACACTTCATTGTCTATGATCGACACTGAAAAGGAACACGATGACATAACGCCTTCACTGGTAGAGACGTGGAGTGAGCGATGTTACTTTGAAAATTAGAGTGCTCAAAGCAAGTCATACGCTCTGAATAAATTAGCATGGAACTCAGCGATAGGACTTCGGTCTTATTGCGTTGGTCTTTGGGACTAGATTAAGTATTAACATGGGCAATTGGGGGCATTCATATTTTGCGGTCAGAGGTGAAATTCTTTGATTCGTGAAAGACGGACTTCTGTGAAAGTATTTGCGAAGGATGTTTTCATAATCAAGAACAAAAGTTGGGGGTTCCAAGACACTCAGATACCGTCATAGTCTCAACCATAAACAACACTTCCATGAGAAATCCAAAGTTTTTGGGCGAGTATGGTTGCAAGGCTGAAACTTAAAGGAATCGACGGAAGGGTACCACCAAGAGTGGAGCTTGCAAAAGTCTCTCCTAAATGACTGTCGATAATCGAGATCGGGTCCATGAAAGAACTTGACTATTCCAAGAACTTAGCAAACTCAAAAAAACTCAGTACTGTAAATTTATTACACGAATCTTAGTAAACTTAGTAAACATGATAGAGTAAATTACGTGAACTAAGTTCCTTTAGTAAACTTGCTACAGTAAACTTATGGGTAGTGATAAGTCTAACTAATCATCGAACTTAGTAAGCTTTGTATTGTAAACTTACTAGAGGAAACTTAGTAAACTTATCGCCTCTCCTAATGAATGTCGAAAGTCGAGACCGTGTGCTTGAAAGAGCCAGACTATTAACCAAAGATAGTAAATTTAATAAACTGAGTAAATTGAGTATATGAAACTTATTAGACTTAGTAAACCTGGTAGAATTAACTTAGTAAATTAGATAAACTTACAATAGTCCATGGAATAAACTCTTGTGGTGTCGATCATCGACACTAGACTAGCTAACGAGATCCAATCTCGACAAAATCGACGATAAAAATAAACATTATATTATTGCTTGACATGCTTGAAATAGGGGGAGTAGATGATTCCATGTACTCGCTTCTTGAAGGTTAGAAAGTGAGCCAGTTTAACACCAAACCGAATCTACTATAATCACCAGATCTAATTAACTGGCATATCATATACGGCAGATTCTGCATATACCAAATTGGAAAGTAGAGTTTGATTATATTCAGTTTACGTATTATATTTGAACCTGGCCATTAAAGTGGAATCACTGTAGAAAAGGGATGTTTTCTCAAGAAAATTTCATTCAAGTCTCCACACTGGGACACTCCTGTTTTGCAACCGTTTGAAGCAGATTGGCTACCAATGCATGTTTCCGTGATGTCTCCATCAAGTAACTTTCGCTATCGACATATACGAATGTTCTTTTATTTCTATCGAGACTGTGACATGTCGTCTGTGACATGTCGTCTGTGACATGTCGTCTGTGACATGTCCTATGTAGAGTGGATAACCTCCATTAGATATGTGTGCCTCTCTGGTCACAAGGTAGTGGAATTCATGTTGTCATACAAACAAGGATTAGGCTTCTATGTGCTTTTGAGACGCTGATTCATACTATGTCTATCATCAATCATGACCTGACTATATGATGTTCCATCATATGGTCAAGTCATGTAACCATCTACCAAGTAATAAAAATTCTAAAAATATATATACAAAATAAAGAAAGTATGTATTAAAAGATAAAAGAAGAAAAAAGCCACTAGCTTCCCGCTATGTGTACAATACAGTTATCTTATAAACTTTTTCTTTATGTTATGAGAGCTTATGTTTCAGCTGTTATGAGAGCTCAAAATATCAAACCGCTCTCTGATATCAATCAAAGTTTTACTGTTATAAGTTGAATTTCCACTGATATCAGTTCGGTTCCTGATTTCAGCTTGCTATTACTTGTTATCTTTCCCACACTCACATTTAGATACATACAGTAGAACCTGATGTAATAATAGAGTTGGGACTAATCACTTCTTATCAGTGAGTAATGTTTATAATGCAGAAATTCATTGAATTTAATTTCTGCTTCTTTATTTCGTGTTTTATTTTTTTGGTGCCTAATACTTAATAGTACTAGATATTTTAATAGCTCAAATTACTAGTATATCCACTTTTCACTAATGTAATATATAGGAAAAGGAGAGAGAGAATCGATGTGAGAGAGACCAAGTATGAGTAAGCTTGTTTACTGAAATGAATAATGAGGTAGGAGGCCCAAAGGCCAGGTACTTATACTTTGGTACAAGGACAGGCAAAGCCTGCGAAAGGGCATGAGCCCAAATAGTCTAAACTAGTTGCTGTACTTACGTTCATACGGTACAGTCTATTCTAATACTCCCACTCAGCGACTAGTTGTTGTAGATTTAAACTTTCAATCCTAGTCTTGGTATAAAGTAATCCAACTTAGGAGCCAGTAGGCCCTTAGTTAGGACATCCGCTACCATCTCCTGAGTAGGGCAGTACTTCACTTCAATTGTCTTGGATGTAACTTGATCCTTAATGAAGTGATACCGAATATCTATGTGTTTCGTCCTGTCATGAAACTTGGACGATTCTACGAGTGCTATCGCACTCTGGTTATCATAATACAAAGTAGTAGCCTCATTCTCAGCTAAACCAATATCACCTAAGAGTTGTCGAAGCCACATTGCTTCTGATGAACATGTGCTGAGTGCCATATACTCAGCTTCAGTACTTGATAGTGCAACAGATTTCTGTCTCTTCGACGACCAACTGATTGCTCCTTGTGAGTAGATGAAACAATTTCCAGAAGTTGAACGTCGTGACTCGATGTGACCTCCCCAGTCAGCATCAGTGTAGCCAAATAGAGAAATTGGTTGAGGCGCGTATTTGTATTCTAAGTACTGGTCTAAAGTACCCTTGATATAGCGAAATGTGCGCTTTATGGCTGTGATGTGTTTTAATCTTGGGTTAGCCATGTATTGAGATAATACACTAATGCTAAAGGTTAGATCAGGACGAGTGCAGACGGCAGCCCAGTTGATGGAGCCTGTCGCACTCTGATATGGATAAGAAGCACATTGCGCCTTCTCTTCAGTAGTAGCAGGATAATCTTTAGTTGAGAACTTTTCTCCTGGGGTCAATGGTGTACTGAGGTTGACAATTCTCTAAGCCAAACTGGAATAACTTTTGGGTCAGGTACAAGGTTTGACTGAGTCTGATCCATCCTTCTGCTCGATTTCGGTTAGTCTCTATACTCAAGCAATGATGGATATTACCGATGTCACTCATCTTGAACCTTACGCTGAGGTTACTCTTGATGTATGTTAGCAATCCTTCGCTGCTGCTTGCTATGATTGTATCATCAACGTAGAGTGTTAGGATGGCAAACTGATTATCTTTATGAATGTAATTGTAAAGCCCACTTTTTCATTTTTTTATAGAAGAAGATCGAAATGTAGAAGTTTGTAGAAGAAATAATGAAGTTAGAAGAAGAATAGTTGGGTTTTAATGAAGAAGAGACTTCTGAAGAAGAGTCTTCGGAAGAAGAGAATAACTTTCGACGAAGGGACTTCGGAAGAAGACCTTTATAGGAAAGATCTGAGACTTCGAGAATATATATCGTCAGTATACTCTCTTCACGAATAGTCTGAGTGAAGACGAACTACCTACCCAGAAAGGGACAGGAACGATAAGCGGCGTGGGCGAAGACAACATTGCGCATGCCCTTGTCAGGTCAGAGGACGAGCAATCAGAGACAACTTCGGTCTAGGAACTTTGAAGAGCCTTCGGCCGAAGTTGAACTGTAATCTTCGTGAAGAGTTTTATGAACGAAGATCTGAGAACATATCAGTTACTGTGAAGTGGAAGAGCATAAGTTAAATTGTAAGGAGAGTTTGGAATATGGTGGCTTCATCTTAAGTTTAGCTTCTTCAAATAAGTGGGATTCTTAAGTATGAGGATTTAGTTGGAAGAACATTCCTTAGGAAGAGTAGGGACTTATTCTTGGAACCTTGATGTGAAATCTGTATTCTTCTGTCTTTTCAGAAGAAGACTAGTAACATTTCAGTAGTATTTTACCTTATTCATTCATTCACATCTGTCCTCTCGAATCTTTTGTTTGTATTGTTGGAAGGGTCCCTGATCAAAGAACTATTTCATTGTTGTTTGTATTCGATTTATCAGATTTGTACTTGGGTTTGGTTTCTTATCAGACTTAAACTCTCATCCGGATATTATTCCATTCCGTGAGAATAATAGAAAACTATCAGAATTATCATTGTGACGTTGTAGTACTGTGTTTTGTGTAATTGTTAACTGTATCTTCGTGGGAACGATCCTTAATTTACTATTTCCGATACTTTGTGTTTCTCTGGGTTGTTACATATAGAAACAATAAAAACTTTTGGCACCGCTGCCGGGGATACAGATTTAACTTTTACTTGAATTCAGTAAGTTGTAACCGTCATGTATGTCGAGCGGAGTACGAGCGCCTTCTGAAGAAGATCAGAAGACGAGAAGGACCAGGCGAGCACTGAAGAGAAGATTGGTCCGCGAACAACTATTGGACGAAGTTCAACGCCAGAAGGAAGCTACGAAGGAGCGAAGACGTCAAGCAGCTCAGAAGTGGCAAGAAGTCAAAAGTTTATCTGAAGGGACTTCATCTTCGCTTGGAGGAAGTTCTGTACCTATTTCACCAAGGACACAGTACGAGAAGGACGAGCATAGTCTTTGGAAGAAAAAGATTGATATCGGATCTCCAAGCTCGAGTCTAAGGAGTGGAGAGAGTTCACCTAAAGATAGCTCATGGCTATCATTCCCTTCAAGAACAACAATTCTGCATGAGTCCCTGTTTGAACCGACGCAGAAGGACAAGAGCATTCGGGTAGAAGACGAAGAGATAGATAGAGAAGAAACTCCTTCACTCAGAAGAGTGGAGTTATTCCAATCTTCATCTTCATCTTCATCCTCTTCTTCAACACAGTCAGAACCTAATATTCTGACTACTCTTGCGGAAGATCCAAATCCAAGAGCGGAAGCCGCCTTAGAATTGATCGTTAAACATGGACCAGAAATCACAACCTTTGTAGAACTTTTAAAGAAACAAAGGGGAGAGAATTTAATTCGAGAATTGTTACCCTTGAGATCACCGGCGCTTCAGATCCCAAATCTCAGACCTCACGGGACTCCAGGCATATCACTTTTCAAATCAAGGAGCCAAGGGACCTCCATATTGTCTTCACCAAAGAGACAAGACGAAGTTCGTGAAGAAGAAGATAAACCAGTCGAAGATCATTCAGCCGAAGATCACTCATCCAAAGTGATCCCTCCTGATACAAGAGCAAGTAATGTTGCTGTAAACACTCTTGCAAATCTGACTCTTCAGCCGTCGGGGAATCTGTTCAATACTAAGCTGGTGGTACCTTCATCTCTGCCAACACAACTAATATACAGACGGAAGCAGCAACCATCAGTCACACTCCCTCCAGCATCTCATCCAATGACAGGGGTATCACCACCGTCAGGGACGCCATCATTCACTCGCCAAAACTATCCTAAATTTGGCGGTGAAGATTTGGATAGTGATGGAGACGGAGAGAACGCCGACTCATTTGTCAAACAATTTGAAGCGGTATCTCACGCGAATAAAGAAGATAATGACCCTGATCGTACGAGGATTTTTCCCAGCTTGTTGAAACACGCAGCTGGGAAATGATACAGTCATGCCAATCTAACTCCCGCAATCTTATCTACTTGGGATCTAATGAAAAATAAATTCCTAAAGAGATTCCGAGAACTGAATTATAACAGGCATGTGTTACATAAAGTAAATAGCGTCAAACGTAAGAGGAAAGAATCCTTGAAAAGCTACGTCCAAAGATTCTATGGAATTTTGGATAGATTACCTGCCAATGGAACACACCCAGCCTACACTCCGGCACAGGCAGTGGAATGGTTTGTGAAGGGGTTGCCTTCAAAGCAACAAACGTGGGTAAGACGGTTTGATACGTCAACATTGGAGCGAGCCATTGATTCTGCTGAGAAGTACGAATCCTCCAATATCCTTAGCAGAGACCATGAAAAGACCTCGGAGTCGAGAAAGAAGAAGAATTTCAGAAAGTCCAAGAACAGCCGTGAAGAAGAGAAGAAGAAGAAGAAGAAGAAGAAGTTAAAACGGAAACACCGAAAATTCTCATCTTTGGAAGAATCCTCAGAAGAGTCTTCAGACGTCAGCTCAACATCAGAAGACGAAGATACTTGCGATGGCCGACGACGGACAGAGTTCCAGGAGGAAGACCAAGAAACGAGGAGCGGCTAACGGGAACAAATCGACTCGAGCTAGCCCCGAGGCACAGTCAGGGGACGACAACCGACAACCTCCGCCCCAACGTCAAGGGAGCCCTGTACCAACTGCGGCACCGGTGCAGCAAGATGGAGTCTTGCTAGCGGTGCCCAACGATTCAGACGCGGGAAGTCAAGGAGCCCTGTATGCAGAACTCATCAAGATGATGAAGACCATGCAGGAGGGTATGGTTTCCAGGGATAAACGTATCGCCGAGCTTGAGGCAGGCCAAGGAAGTTCCTCGTCTACCGGAAGCTTTGTAAGACGAATTTGCCGACCCCGTTTTCAGGTATAGGACGGGCTCGCAAGATTAAGGATTTCTGAACTGAGTTGGATCTATACTTTGAGGCGCAACAGGCTAAGGAGTCTGACAAGGTGAGAGCGGCGGTTACGTTCTTGAAAGACCATGCCCTTCTCTCGTGGACTGCATACAGGGATGAGCATGCCTTGACCGTCTCGGCGCTTGGTTGGAAAGAGTTCAAGGAGTTGCTCACAGGACGATTCACTCCGGAGTATCAAAGGATTCGGGACGGTGTTGAGTTGGTGAGACTAAAGTAGACGGGGACCTTAAGCGCTTATGTGCGCAAGTTCAGTGCCAAGCTGGATTCGTTCTCCAAGTGGACTGAGGAGACCAAAATATGTATATTCATTTGGGGACTCAAGTCCAGCTTGGAGAAGGCTCTCTTTCGGATGCCAAAGCTACCAGAGACAAGTGCCGAACTTTTGAAGCTAGCGGAGCGAATTGGGGACGACGAAGTCGAGCAGCAGAAACCTTTTGAACCACGCAGCACGGACAAATTCCAGAAGAAGAACAAGGGCTTCAAGCGACAGTGGGATGGGGGTGAGAAAGATCGGAAAGATACTTCTGCCTCGGCAGCAAAACGGCAGCAAACAGGAGTAAAACCTGAGGGACAAACACCTCAGAACGGCAATGGCGCTAAGTTTACTTGCTACAACTGTGGCGAGGCGGACCATATTGCTAAGGGGTGTACGAAACCTAAGGTTAGTAACTGTAGCATGAATGCATTTGTTGCAAAGGACTTGTTGGAGGACTAGATGACTATGACCTTGAGAACCACGAAGAAGACGCCGGGATTGATGTTTCTACAAGCCAAGGTTGCTAACCGTGATGTTACTTTTCTTGTGGACACAAGAGCGACTCACTCCTTCATAAGTCCAAAGTTGGTGAAGAAGTTGGACTTGTCTACCTCCAAGACAGACAAGTCTTTTCAGGTGCATAATGTTAAGGGCAAGACGTACCAAACTTCTGAAGTAGCCTTGGACGTACGATTTGCGTGTGGGAAGTTGGAGTTCATAGAGAACTTCATGGTGTGCGAGATGGATGATATACCATGCGGTTTTGGGGAACACTTTCTTGGACAGGTTTGAAGTGGAACTTAGGCGGAAACCTTTAAGGTTAAACGTTAGAGTTAAAGGACGGAAGCTGGGAGTGAGGCTGATCCGGAAGGCGCGGAAAATTGACGACTTTGCGGTGAATTTGATCAAAGGCAAACAGATGGACTTCAACGACGGGGTCATGTGTTTGATGCGGGTTGCAGATTTGATGGCGGGTAATAGACAAGAGGAAACATCAGGAGACGCGACTAGACTTTCGGAGGTGCTTCGCGAGGTGATTAAGGAGTTTGAGGATGTCTTGACGGACGAGTTACCTGCTGAGTTACCTCCAAGGCGGGTGGTGGATCACAAGATCGAAGTCTTGCCAAGATCGGAACCACCTTCCAAAGCCCCTTACCGACTCAATCAGGTGGAACTCCTTGAGTTGAAAAGACAACTCGGTGAGCTATTAGCGCGGGGATATATTCGAACCAGCAAGTCACCTTATGGAGCCCCAGTTCTTTTCTCAAAGAAGAAGGATGGGAAGTTACGACTCTGCGTAGATTATCATGCACTCAATAAGGTGACGGTGAAGAATAATTATCCCTTGCCAAGGATAGATGACCTCTTTGATAGGTTAGCGGGCGCAAAGTACTTCAGCAGGATAGACTTGAAGTCAGGATATTACCAGATCCGCATAGCTGACCTAGATGTTGAGAAGACCGCTTGTCGAACCAGATACGGATAGTTTGAATTCGTGGTGATGTCATTTGGACTCTGCAACGCCCCTTCGACGTTCACTACATTGATGAACACAGTTTTTCACGAGGAGATGGATGAGTTTGTCATCGTTTACATCAACGACATCTTGATCTACTCCAAAACCTTGGAGTCGCACGCGGAGCAGCTAAGGGTGGTGTTGACGAAGCTGCGGGAGCATAAGCTGTTTGCCAACATTGACAAGAGTGAGTTTGGTTTGGAGCGCATTAACTTCTTGGGACATGTCATTAGTGCAGAAGGAGTCGGCCAGGATATGCAGAAGGTGGACGCGATTGTGACTTGGGAGCCTCCGACTACAGTGAAGGGGATGCGCGATTCTTAAGATAGGCGCAGTTCTACCGCAAGTATATGAAGGGGTTTTCAAAGATCGCGAAGTCGCTGACGGACTGGACGGGCAAAGACGCACAGTTAAGTTGGACCAAGGAGGTGGATGATGCGTTTCAGACGATCAAAGCTATTTTGTCAAAGGCGCCAGTTTTGAAGCTGCCACAGTTCGACAAACCATTCGAGGTGCACACGGACGCGAGCGACTATGCGATTGGCGGAGTGTTGGTGCAGGATGGAAAACCTGTAGCGTACGAAAGCAAGAAGTTATCTGGGACAGAGAGTCGATGGCCGACTCACAAGAAGGAACTGTTTGCGGTGGTTCATTGCTTGAGGAAATGGCTACATTACTTGCGACTTCACAAAACCCAAGTGTATACTGATAACATCTCGCTCAAGTATTTTGAGACACAAGATCGGGTGACGCCAAAGCAACTACAGTGGCATGATACCTTAGCGCTCATGAATGTGGAATTAATCCACAAAGCGGGAGCGGGAAAGGACAATGTGGTTCCTGACGCCTTGAGCCGCAAGGAGGAATATCTTCCATCGTCAACACAGATTTTGCGAGCTATGTATCCTAAGGAGTCAGACTTGGAGAGGCAAATACGTGAAGGTTACATGGGCGATGATCAAGCGAAGGAGTACCTGGAACAACTCAAGCGAGGAGTGAAGTTGCAGAATATGCAGCTAAACATGGTTTACTCATGTTCAAGCAAAGTCGGGTTTATGTGGGACAAGGAAAACTTAGGACGAAGTTACTCAAAGAATGTCACGATGCGCCCTTATCAGGCCATAAAGGAGAAAAGTCCACTTTAGCAGTGATAGCTAAAAAGTTTTATTGGCCCCACATGAAAGACGATGTTGCCCACTTTGTGAAAACATGTGTAACCTGTCAAGCGAACCGCGTTTCTTATGAGAAGAAACAAGGGTTACTTCATCCTCTGCCGATTCCAGCTAGACCTTGAGAAAGCATTAGCATGGACTTCATCACCTCTCTGCCTGACTCGAATGGATACAACGCGATTTTTGTGATAGTTGATCGGTTTAGCAAACTAGCGAAGTTTGCTCCGACCTTGGATACTGCAACAGCGTTCACGACTTCTTAGTTGTTCCTAGATACTTGGTGGCGTTCACATGGATTACCCCGGAGTATTATTTCAGATAGAGACTCTAAGTTCACAAGTGCCTTTTGGAAACACTTGTTCCAAAAATTGGGGACTAAGTTAAAATTTAGTACCGCCTTTCATCCGGAAACAGATGGGCAAACGGAACGAGTTAACTCGGTTCTGAATCAATACTTGAGGAATTGTGTGAGCGCGGACCAAAGTGATTGGGCAAAGTGGCTCAGTCTTGCGGAGTATTGCTACAATTCCATGAAGCATTCGACAACCGGCGAATCGCCTTTCTTGCTGGCTTACGGACGTGAGTCAGAAGGGCCTCTTGACTTGACTCTTGCAAGGAGTTCTACATCGGCACGACCAAGAACACGGCAAACATCAGCTGAAGAGTTGGTGGCGGTAATGCAGCGGCGCGAGGAGCAAGTAAAGAGCAACCTCGAGAAGGCACAGCAACGGTACACAAAGCAGGTAAACAAGCATCGGCGGCAAGTGAAGTTTCAAGTGGGTGAAGAAGTATGGTTAAGTGCAAAAAACTTCACACTTCCGAAGGATATATCGGCGAAGTTCTCATCAAAGTTCGCGGGACCTTTTATCATTGTCAAGAATCCGCATGAAGATGTCTATACATTAAACCTTCCTCGTGAGTGGCAGTTGCATCCGACTTTCCATGTTTCTTTATTAAAGAAATACTTCAAGGATGATTTGCGGCCGGAGCGCAAACAGGTTCTCAAGCCTCAACCTGATGTCGTGCAAGACGAAGCAAAATATGAGGTGGAGTCCATTTTGCGATCTCGGCGCAAATCAAACCGGATGGAGTACTTGGTCAAATGGCGTGGTTACCATTTGAAGGAAGCAACTTGAGTGCCAGAAGAAGATCTCGCACATGCGAGCGAAGTATTAGACCTCTTCAAACGACGACAAGGACAACAAGGGCGTTAGCAAGATGAGGACATCTCCTTCCAACGAGGAGTGAAGGGACGTCAAACCGTACGAGTAGCAACTTGAGGCGATCTGGGCCGATGGACTTTGTAGCTTTATCTTGTATTTGGAAATAAAGATTTTGTTTCTGGAAATTTTGTCTAAGTGTATTGGTAGTGCATGGGTATGACTAGTTCTGATCAGATGCCTAGGATGTTGTCAAGAGGAGGAACGAAGCACACTCAAAGGAAGCGAGCTGGTTTGGATAAGCATCTAAATCAAGACTAAGTATTGATGTCAAGACTTAGGTTTGCCGTAGCGTTGGCAAAGCAAGTATGAACTTTCATACTTGTCTTGGGGCTTGGGGTGATCTTGCTTTGCGGTTTTCTAACTGCAAAGTAAACTTAGTCGCGCGTCTAAGTCAAATCAGATTGCGACCGGAAAGTGAGTTTCGGGGTACCTTGTAAGTAGGTGTGAATACTTATAGTTAGCAAGTTAGAGTCTTAAGTAGAATGTTTAGAAGTTGCAAACTAGTTTTGTTTAGGGTAAGTCAAAAAGGTAAGGCTTTTCCTGAGACTAGTTGGAATTTTCTAAGTGTTCTAGCGACAACTTAAGACTCAAGCCAAGAAGGGAATTGCGAGTTAGCTACCAGAACGTAATTCTGACGCCAAGGGGTTGGCTACCCATTTTGAACTTGGTGTTAACTTAAAGGATCATTGTTGATGAGGGCATCAACCTCCAAAGTCGGGGTAAGTGTCGCGCCCCTCATTCTCAAGATCGAGCGCAGACGCGAAGAACAGAACCCTAGCGGACATGCGCTAGGTTGTGAGCGTTGCGAGTAGGACTTAACGGCTTGGCCGGGAAGTCAAGATCAGATGAACCCTAAGTGGTTCTCTGAACCAAGGTTGGAACCTTGGGTTAGGACATAAGGGCCTACCCCAAGAGGGCCCCGAGACGAACGCTAACCTAAGGGGGCGAGTTTGAGAACGGGCTGAAACATGAGTCTCAGACATAGGTCTGAGACGTGAGATCGAGACGTTGTCGGAGTGTGATCTGTATACCTAGAAAAGCGCCGGGCTTCTGGCTGTGGTTGTTTACTCAAGAGGTTGGCTTTCAGGTCACAACAGGAGCTATAAAGACTCACACAGGAGTGTAGGATCCTCTAATATGCTCAAAAGGCGAAATTTAGGTCTCACTAGTAGTAATAGGTTTAGACGGTGAACTTTGGCACGCAAAGAGAGGAAACTATGAAGGTTTAGACTTCTAAACTTCCCCTACATGTAAATGAGGTACTACTGAACACACACATGAAGTTTCAGCCTGAGATTGAATTCTAGCACCGAGATGTTGACAGAAAAGTTCTGAGTAAGAGAATTATGGCAATTTCTGGTACCTAGACAGCTATTCTGGCCTAGAACAGAGAATTGGCTCGATGAATTTCAAATATTCTCACAGTATTTGAAGTCTACAGGATGCTTAACATCCTTGTGAAGTTGGGACTCCTGAGTGTACACAGAACTCCAGATCTCCTCCTCTGAAGTCGCTGCTCTAGATTAAGAGCTTTTCAGACCCCCTCTGCTTCAACGGCCGCCCTGAATTACTCAGTTACTCAATCGATATGAAACTTTTTGGGAAATCGTAGCCCTGCTGGCAGAGAACGCAACCACGAAGTTTTGAAGCGATTTCTTCAATTCTGCTGCAAGTGACACTGAAAACCCCAAAATCAACAAAAGTGATGCAGTTTTGGCATAATCCGAACTTCAATTGGACATAACTTCGTCTTTTTTGCCTCAAATCGATCGAAAATTTCCCTGAAAGTGCTTGGCTCGACGAGCTTTATCTCCCTGTGCTCTCAGAATTTTGAAGATCACTTACCAATTGCTCGAAATCCACTCTAGAGCTCTATTTCTAAACTTAGAGTTTTACAAAAGACAAAAATGGACCAATGGGAGTTCATAGCTCCACTTGACTATCCTTTTGTGCCTTAAACTACCTGATAACTTATCTACACTCATAGGCTACCACGTCAAGTCCCCTAGAGTGCCAGCGTAAAACTTAAACTACCTAAAATGACACGCAGACCCGAAAAATAACTTAAATCAGCTAGAAAGCGTGCATGAGCGACACGCAAATACAACCCATGAGCTTAAGCCCTATCAACATGGTAATCAACCTACTAAGACTCAAAATAGTGTTAACACCGTATGCAAAGGTGTCAAACATATACATAAACGACTAGAAGTAATATGAACTAACTTCTAGAACTACTAAACTAAAGCGTGGAAGTAGAAATATAACATGTAGTCGTCAAGTAGCGCGACATCCACCCCCTCTGAACCTGCACATCCTCCAGTATGTGCCATCCAGATCAAGACTCTTCAGCTTCGGCTTCAAACTCATCTTCAACCTGCATTGAGTCTTCAACTTCATCCTATGTAAACTCTGCAACGTTCTGATCCTCCCCTCTCTTTCTAAAGAGCTTGATTCTCTTTCCTGCGACTGGTATCTTGAGCACTGCACCATCTAACTCTCTCAAGGAGTATGTGGCATTATCATAAACTTCTAACACCACATAAGGTCCAAACCATCTCTTGGAGAACTTTCTGATAGTGCTATGCTGATTATCAAGACTACTATCATAGACTAACACCCAATCACCTTCTTTAACTGGTTTGGGTCGTAATCTATACGTTCTATCAAATCTGCCTTTGTTTCTCTCTCTAACAGTCTTCAACCTTTCCACAGCTTTGGCAACATCCTCAGGTCTCCGTTCTAACTGCTGGATCCTTAATGCAAGAAGATCCTCCGTACTTCTACCATCTTCCCATGGCAAAACATTCCAAGTAGGCACAACCTCCTCAATCGGCATCACAGGTTTTTGTCCTAGTATCAACTCTGCTGGCATGTAACCTGTAACGGTACTATGAGTTGTACGATCTGCCCACAAAGCAAATGGTAGCAGTCTAGGCCATTCACGGATCTTACCCTTGCAAGCTTTTACCAAAGCTTTAATGATTGGCGGATGACCTCGTTCGCTCTTGCCATTCCCTTCAGGATTGTAAGCAGTGGTTAACGCCAACTTGATTCCCAATCGCTTGAAGAACTCAACTGCTTCTTGTGAATCCAGCTCACCCCTATCTGCAATAATCTTTTTCACACACCCATATCTACAAATAACATCTTCAAGTAGAAAGCGGCAGACACTAGCAGTGGTCTTCGTCCTCAAGGCACGACCTTCAACTTGGTTAGATAGATCTTCTCTAGCCAAGACTAGATACCTCATTTGTCCAAGCCCAAACGGCATAGTTACCATATCCACTACCCATTTGTAATGAATGACTAAAGGATAAGTAGGATGCAATCCATCACGATGGCGTTCATTGGAGTACATCTGGCAGGGTATACAGGATGAAACAAACTGTACTACATCCTTATACATACCCTTCCACCAATACTTCTCCTTTATCTTGGCAAATGTAGCCCAAACTCCTCTGTGATCGGTCCATAGACTCTCATGGAACTCCTTGATCAGCTTCTGCTGCAATTTCAGGTCACATACCACCCGCTGTGGTACACCTCCTTGTAGCTTAGGGCGCTTCCATAGATGTCCTCCATATAAAAAGTACCCATAAGTTGTTCTACGGATCCTCTTGAAATCTGCATCAGACCAGCCTTCTTGCCTTTCCAGTGAACTCAAATAGCGCCCAAGATCCAACCACTCGCCATCATACATAGTTTCCTCAAATAACTCCAATGGAGCTGCAAAACAGCTTCTGTCCTTTCTAGCAAGAACACTAGAATAGAACTCTGTTCCCACATCCTCCTGATCATCTATCATTTCCTTCTCACCGTAATACCTAGCCCTTGACAACATATCTACCACAGGATTGTCTTTTCCTGCAATATGTCTAAACTCTGGGTTCAAGGACGTGATATATGCTATCCACCTCAACATAGCAATATCTGGAGTTGTACAGCTAGTGATCATTCTCAAGAGAGGTAAACAATCTGTCTCCACAACCACAGGTGCTCCTATCAAGTATTCTTTGTCACTTTTCATCGCAGTAACTACTCCCCATAGCTCTCTCTTGACCTGAGGGTAGTCTCTCTGCCGTGAACTTAAGACCTTAGCTCCAAAACACACCATATATCTATTTCCATCCTCGTCATCTTGTCCTACAGCCCATCCAATGCCAATAGGACTAGTATCAACAGTAAGCATAACAGATCTGCCCAACTCATATGTTACCTTCCGTAGAGTTGGTGGTGAAGCCAAAAGATCCTTCAACTTCCTCATAGACTCGCTTTGTTCCTCTTGCCACTGAAATCTTTGCCCCTTCCTCAACAACTTGTACAACGGATCTGCTACATGTGCAAAGTGTGGAATCCATATATGATAAAACACACATGCACCTAGAAACCTTCTCACCTCGGTAATCGATCCACATGTCTCCTTCATTCTTTGAATGGCATCAACCTTGTTTGGACAAGGTTTCCGACCATAAGACCCACATAGGGGCCCCACAATCAACACCTCTTGTTCTCCAAATACAGACTTTGCTCTTGATAAAGTCAAATGAACCTCCTCCAGTCGACTCAATATCTTATCACAGTCGGCTATGTGATCTGCAACAAACTTACGGCACCCTCTCTGATCAATTACCTCATTCTTCTCCTCCTCAGCACATCCTTTGATCGGCACATCATCAAGGAATGGCATAGTTTTTTCAGGAATGAAATCCCTCAAAACTTTATTCATGTCATTCATCATATGTGCTACAGAATTGGTAGCACCTTGTGGCAAGGTGCACATCCTTAGTAACTCTCAAAGGTGTCCTCATTGTAGTCAAGTCTCTACTCTCAGAGGATAACTGAAACTGATCATACCCTGAATATAAGTCACCCATTGAATAGATAGCACGACCAGCAAAAGCCTCTTCAAACTCGTATACCCATATTCCTGATAGTCACCTTGTTAACTGGCTGCATATCTTGAATGAATCTCAAAGCTCCACTCTTCTTCGGAACAGTAAATCATCTGCTAGAGTAGGGAGCTATAGATGGTTCCAAGATACCCATCCTAATCCTCTCATTGAACAAGTCTATCAGCTTTGGTAGATGAGCTCTAGGTACAGAGATAGGACGTAGATTCCAAGGCACATGCGGTATAGTAAAGATTACCATATGTGCAACTACACTTGGATCTACACATCCTACTTCATGTGACTCAAACGCAAACGCCTTACCATATCTAGATAGCATCTCCCTGAAGCTCTTCTTCTCTTGCTCAGTAAGAAATCCATCACCTCCAATCCTCAGCTCTTTCAGTGTTGTTTTTGTGAACTGGTGCCCAATTCTCCTCGGTCCTCTGAGCGTCGGTTCTCGTGCAGCTTGCTCCATCTTCTGATTGTAATCGAGTGGTAAAGACAAAGCCACTGGTTTGACTTTCTTTGCCACTGACTTGTACTTGGTCTCCACATACACCTCTTGTCGATCTATAAACTTATCAATTACATCATAAAGCTCCTTGGAGCTCACTCTCACCACTCTATCTACATCATCTATAGAACTTTCTACTATAGATTTCAACTCCCCTATAGTATCTACCAAATACTGTTCTTCAAACACTCCAGATATGTATTCATCTCCGACTAACTCTCCACTATTCCTCAAAGACTGTTGTACATACTTCACATGTTGTCTCTCAAACCTCTTCAGATTCTCAACCTTCCTATAACACACTGATCCACATGATGTCAATCCTAAGAAGCTAGTGGATAAAGCTTCCTGCTCTACTGGATCAGACGAGAATCCTATCTCTACTGTACCGTTGAAGTCTCGCTCTTCAATGGTACTCTGCCAAAACCCCTAGACTCTCTAAACTCCTGAGTAATCTTAGGTAGTGGACGATCTCTCAAGCTATCACTATTCCTCTCATGTTCTGCAGCAACGGTCAAAAACTGAACAGCTCTTTTGCCGTCTCTACTACGTATCCTAGCATAGGCTGAACCATCATCCATAACTTGTGTCTCCATTCTAACAGCAGTAATGTAAGGCTGCCCTAGAATGATAGGATAGGTTGACATGTCTTGTACAAAGAAATTCTGAACATCACTGATGTCACCCACAGTTACCTTGATGTTGGGACAAGCACCATAGAGTTCTCCCCTCTGGTTGTTGGCAGCACGGATAAGCCATCCATGGTCGGTGTCTATGGGCCACCTCCCACGCTTGTACAGCTCCTTAGACATCAGATTAATCTCTGAGCCGTGATCAATCAATGCCACCACAGGTTCCTCAAGATCTCCCAACTTCACCAAGGTCTCTATGGTTGCTCTTGCCCAATGGTTGTGAGAGTAATGGCTCTTCTGTGATGCTTCCACCTCATCTTCAAACCTCACGTGCTGATACGATCTCCCCTCTGATACTTGAGAGCAGTAACCAGCAATCTCATCTTCCTCATCCTCCGACAGTTTGGTCCCTAGAGCGTTAAGCGTAGCTGCTTCACCCATAATCTGCTGTTTCCTCTTGATAATATCTATGATAACCTCATGGAACTCACGCTTTGCTATCCCAAGAATCTCACCCAAGGTAAACTCAACCTTCCCATTCAAGATACGGTTCTCTAACACCTGCTTCAAGTCTGTAGCAATCTCAATGTCAGACTGAAGTTTGTATGCAGGCATCTTACCCTTCTCCTTGCTTCTCTCCTTCTCCTTTGGTGTTGTAGGTGGTAGATCCTCCATAGTCTCCTCCCGAGTAGGTGTTGTCTCCTTCCTCGCCTCTGGTCTAGCCTTTTCACTCCTTGTAGCAGGTCGTTTGGCTGTAGAAGCCTCACATGCATCCTCCCTCCTACGTTTTTCTTCTAGTACAGCTTCATGCTGACTTCTTGCAACATAAGCATGCACTGACATAGTATCCACAGGATCATTCCATCCTGTAGCTTCTCGAATTGAGTTGCCACCCTTTCGTAGCACATCCTTGTCTAGCTCTGTTCTAGCTACGGACCGCACTAAATCAGACCACAACCCAGTACTCCCTTTCTCTCTCTCCATCTCCACTTTCACTCCACAGGTAGCAGCATTCACAAGAGAAACATTATGTGATGCTGATATCTCATTCACAAGTCTCTTCATACCACCCTTGCCAAAGTTGGTTCCCAACATCATCCCAGTTTCTCTCAAATGGATCTTACCATCTTTGAAGAAGATCAGATCCTTTCTCAATGCATCTGAGAACTCCCCACAATCTCTTCTTACATGGTCTAGGCTATCACACCATATACAACGATGAACAAAGCCTTCTCTCATCTGAGATCTCTGCATAGCAGGCTGTACATTCTGCTCCTTCTCTTCTAACCTAGTGAGCTTAAGCTTAAGCTCCTTCATACCCTTAATCAACTCATCAAGCGGTGAGTCTTACTCTCTAGCAATTACCAAAGCGGACTTAGTAAGCAACTGCTTGACAGGAATTATCAGAGGTGCTGCTTCACTTACCACCACCTTGTCCTTTCCTTTTTGTCTCTTGGTCAGCAAAGAAACAGCCTCTTCGACCTCCTTCCAATCAGTCTTCAATCCTCTCTCCTCACTCTTGTCTTCCAGCAACGGCTCAAGATTCTCCTGAATAGTCACATCCGCTGCCTGTAGGAAAAGCTCGGTCTTCTCCACCTCTAGTGTAAGCTTCTCTGTCCTAGAAAGCTGAGCATACTAACTATCAAACTCCCTTAACAACTCATTTACAGACAAACCTTTGTTAGGCTTCACCACCCACTCCAAGAACGTTCTCTTGGTCACCCTCTCTGAATCTTCAGTGTAGTACTCCTCCTTCAAAGCTCGCATAAAGCTCTCCCAACTCTGTCCTTGCTGCTGCTTGAGCTCCTTCACACGCCCACGAATCTCAGGGACAACAGCAAGTTCAAAGTTCTCCACCATCTCCTTCTCCGGTACCTTGTTCACCTCCATCTCCCTAGCATAATATCGCACGTACTTGGAAATATCTATCCCCTTGAACTGGTCCATCTGATGCACCACAGATTGCAATGCTTTGGTTGCTAATACCTCCTTCCTCTCTGTGCTCTGCTGCTGCTGCATAAACATGGAAAACGCTTGGAACATCTTCATCGTAGCAGCATCCAACTAAACAGGTTACTGAGCAGCATCAGCACCTCCACTTGATGATCCTTGGTTGGTCATGATATTTGATCCTGTAACACTCTCAAGAAAACTCCCACCCTAGGTGTTTCACGTCGAGTTCATCAAAAGAGAGTATGTCGGAGTGTGATCCGTCTACCTAGGAAAGCGCCGGGCTTCTGGCTGTGGTTGTTTATTCAAGAGGTTGGCTTTCAGGTCACAACAGAAGCTATAAACACTCACACAGGAGTGTAGGATCCTCTAATATGCTCAAAAGGTGAAATTTAGGTCTCACTAGTAGTAATAGGTTTAGACGGTGAACTTTGGCACGCAAAGAGAGGAAAACTATGAAGGTTTAGACTTCTAAACTTCCACTACATGTAAATGAGGTACTACTGAACACACACACGAAGTTTCAGCCTGAGATTGAATTCTAGCACCGAGATGTTGACAGAAAAGTTCTGAGTAAGAGAATTATGGCAATTTCTGGTACTAGCAGCTATTCTGGCCTAGAACAGAGAATTGGCTCGATGAATTTCAAATATTCTCACAGTATTTGAAGTCTACAGGATGCTGAACATCCCTATGAAGTAGGGACTACTGAGTGTACACAGAACTCTAGATCTCCTCCTCTGAAGTCGCTGCTCTAGATTAAGAGCTTTTCAGACCCCCTCTGCTTCAACGGCCGCCCTGAATTACTCAGTTCCTCAGTTATCGATATGAAACTTTTTTGGATATCGTAGCCCTGCTGGCAGAGAACGCAACCACGAAGTTTTGAAGCGATTTCTTCAATTCTGCTGCAAGTGACACTGAAAACCACAAATTCAACAAAAGTGATGCAGTTTTGGCATAATCCGAACTTCAATTGGGCATAACTTTGTCTTTTTTGCCTCAAATCGATCGAAAATTTTCCTGAAAATGCTTGGCTCGATGAGCTCTATCTCCCTGTGCTCTCAGATTTTGAAGATCCCTTACCAATTGCTCGAAATCCGCTCTAGAGCTCTGTTTCTAAACTTAGAGTTTTACAAAAGACAAAAATGGACCAATGGGAGTTCATAGCTCCACTTGACTGTCCTTTTGTGCCTTAAACTACCTGGTAACTTATCTACACTCATAGGCTACCACGTCAAGCCCCCTAGAGTGCCAGCGTAAAACTTAAACTACCTAAAACGACACGCAGACCCGAAAAATAACTTAAATCAGCTAGAAAGCGTGCATGGGCGACACGCAAATACAACCCATGAGCTTAAGCCCTATCAATATGGTAATCAACCTACTAAGACTCAAAATAGTGTTAACACCGTATGCAAAGGTGTCAAACATATACATAAACGACTAGAAGTAATATGAACTAACTTCTAGAACTACTAAACTCAAGCGTTGTCGTGATGTGAATCATTTCACATAGTAAATGATTCACTTCTCTGTCAAGCGTTAGTCTCTCTGAGTGAAGTTTAGACCTAAGAGAAGTTCATTTTTGGAAGATGTTATATATTTTGAGTCTTAGTAGGTGGATTACCATGTCGATAGGATTTAAGCTCATGGGTTGTATTTTGGTGTCGCCCATGCACGCTTTCTAGCTGATTTAAGTTATCTTTCGGGGCTGCATGTCGTTTTAGGTAGTTTAAGTTTTACGCTGGCACTCTAGGGGGCTTGACGTGGTAGCCTATGAGTCTAGATAAGTTACCAGGTAGTTTAAGACACAAAAGGACAACCAAATGGAGCTATGAACTCTCATTGATTCATTTTTGTCTTTTGTGTAATTCTAAGTTTAGAAACCGAGGTCTAGAGGAGATTTCGAGCAACTGGTGAGGGTGCTACGAAATCTGAGAGCATAGGGAGATAGAGCTCGTCGAGCCAAGCACTGTCAGCGAAAAGTTTGATCGATTTGGAGCAATAAACAAGGAGTTATGGCTGATTGAAGTTCGATTTGTGTCAGAATTGAAGCACTTCTGTTGAATTTGGGGTTTTGAGTGTCATTTGCAGCAGAATTGAGGAAATCGCTTCAAACCTTCGTGGTGGTGTTCACTGTCAGTAGGGCTACAACTGTCTCCAAATTTCCATGTCAATTGAGTGAGTGAGTAATTCAGGGCGACCGCTGAGGGGGTCCGAAAAGCTCTCAATCTGGAACAGCAACTTCAGAAAGCGAGATCTGGAGTTCTGTGTGGAATCAGGAGGTCCAACTTCACAGGAGTGTTCAGCAAGCTGTGTACTGCAAATCCTGTCAGAATTTCCCAAAGTGATCGAGCCAATTCTCTGTTATAGGTCGAAATAGCTGTCTGGGTACCAGAAACTGCCATAATTTCTCTACTCAAAACGTTTCTGCTCATATCTTAGTGTTCTGAATTGATCTGAAGCTGAAATTTCGTATGTGTATCCAGTAGAACCTCATTTACCTGTAGGAGGAGTTTTGAAGTCTGAACCTTCACATATTTCTCAATCCTGAGTGTCAAAGTTCGCCATCTGATCTTACCATTGCTAGTTAAGCCTGAACTTTGCTTCCTGAACATATCAGAAGAGCCTAGAGACTTATATGAGTGTTTTTCAGTATCCCCTTGAGACTTGAAGCCTATCCTTTGAGTAAACCAACCACAGCATGAAGCCCAACGCTCTCCTGAGTAGATTGAACACAGCCTTCAAGCTCATATCACAGCCAGAAGGTTCGCCCTTCCCAGGAAGACTCTCAACCCGACAGCGTCGAAGTAGAAATATAACATGTAGCCGCCAAGTAGCGCGACAACGTGGGTCCAAGACGCAGACGAACCACAGGGTTCGACCATGGGTCTGGACCACAGGTTTCCGAAAAATGGCTAAGTGTTGGAGCTCCAAGGACGTTTTAGGTCATGGATGGAGCTCCACATAAGATCTCGAGGCGAGTGAGGTATCATTGGAAAGGTCTTATCGAGAGCTTTCCAGTGATCTATAACACTCTTTGATCTGACCCCTGAGCTAGAAGTTATGGCCGAACCACAATCGGGTTGTGGTATAATTTTTAAGGATCGAAGAGGAGGGCGGGGCCGCCGATCCCCAGAAGTATATATGAGGGGGGGGGGCTCGATGCCTGGGTGGGCCAGGACGAGTCACCCGACCCCAGGGTTTGGCGGGCGGACTCTGGGGGCATGAGGTGATGGCTGGATCAGTTCATGAGATGATGGCTGGATCAGTTCCAAGACACGTTCCGATCCAGACTTGGACGTCTAGACTTAGGGACGATGTAAGGGCCGGGGCAAGACTAGGGAACGAGTCGGCGGGTTAGACCACCGTTTGGGAGCCTAGACCAAGACGGACATCACGGGCGGTTGGAGCGCTAGGTGTGCTGGAGGCACCGTTTAGGACCCTGGACTTTAGGGGAAGTCCGCCCCAAGTCATCTCGTGACTTGCTCATGTTTGGGACCGACCTAGGCGGGTCTAGGTCGGGACTTAAGAACTGCTGAGCTTGATGAATAAGGAGACGGTCCGGCTCCGATCCGGACCAAACTGAGATAAGGTAAGGGTTTAGGACGCTAACGTGTGATTGTGTTTTGCAGGTTAGCGGTGTAAAGTTTGCGATCTACTGAGCTAGAGCTTCCGCTGGCGCAACAAAGTGGTAGGTGCGCGAAAAGTGGTATCAGAGCCAACACTTCGGTGAGCGAGAACTTGAGGTAGCGGCTGAAGGTTGGACGCTTGAGGAGGGACGCAAGACACGAAGCGGATCAACGTTTCTAGGTGAACACTTGGAACGATGATCGATGACGGACAGAGTTCTAGGAGGAAGACCAAGAAACGAGGAGCGACTAACGGGAACAGATCGACTCGAGCTAGCCCCGAGGCACAGTCAGAGGACGACAACCGACAACCTTCGCCTCAACGTCAAGGGAGCCCTGTACCAGCTGCGGCACCGGTGCAGCAAGATGGAGTCTTGCCAGCGGTGCCCAATGATTCAGACGCGGGAAGTCAAGGAGCCCTGTATGCGGAACTCATCAAGATAATGAAGACCATGCAGGAGGGTATGGTTTCCAAGGATAAACGTATCACCGAGCTTGAGGCAAGCCAAGGAAGTTCCTTGTCTACCAGGAAGCTTTGTAAGACAAATTTGCCGATCCCGTTTTCAGGTATAGGACGGGCTCGCAAAGTTAAAGATTTCTTAACTAAGTTGGATCTATACTTTGAGACGCAACAGGCTAAGGAGTCTGACAAGGTGAGAGCGGCGGTTACATTCCTGAAAGACCATGCGCTTCTCTGGTGGACTGCATACAATGATGAGCATGCCTTGACCGTCTCGGCGCTTGGTTGGAAAGAGTTCAAGGAGTTGCTCGCAGGACGATTCACTCCGGAGTATCAAAGGATTCGAGACGGTGTTGAGTTGGTGAGACTGAAGTAGACGGGGACCTTAAGCGCTTATGTGCGCGAGTTCAGTGCCAAGCTGGATTCGTTCTCCAAGTGGACTGAGGAGACCAAGATATGTATATTCATTGGGGGACTCAAGTCTAGCTCGGAGAAGGCTCTCTTTCGGATGCCAAAGCTACCAGAGACAAGTGCCGAACTTTTGAAGCTAGCGGAGCGAATTGGAGACGACGAAGTCTAGCAACAGAAACCTTTTGAACCACGCAGCACGGACAAGTTCCAGAAGAAGAACAAGGGCTTCAAGCGACAGTGGGATGAGGTGAGAAGGATCGGAAAGATACTTCTGCCCCGGCAGCAAAGCGACAGCAAACAGGAGCGAAACCTAAGGGGCAAACACCTCAGAAGGGCAATGACGCTAAGTTTACTTGCTACAACTGTGGCGAGGCGGGCCATATTGCTAAGGGGTGCACAAAACCTAAGGTTAGTAACTGTAGCATGAATGCGTTTGTTGCAAAGGACTTGTTGGAGGGCCAGATGACTGTGACCTTGAGAACCACGAAGAAGACGCCGGGATTGATGTTTCTACAAGCCAAGGTTGCGAACCGTGATGTTACTTTTCTTGTGGACACAAGAGCGACTCACTCCTTCATAAGTCCAAAGTTGGTGAAGAAGTTGGGTTTGTCTACCTCCAAGCCTATTCAGGTGCGCTTTGCCAAGGGCAAGACGTACCAAACTTCTGAAGTGGCCTTGGACGTACGATTTGCGTGTGGGAAGTTGCAGTTCACAGAGAACTTCACGGTGTGCGAGATGGATGATATCCATGCGGTTTTGGGGAACACTTTCTTAGATAGGTTCGACGTGGAACTTAGACGAAGACCTTTGAGGTTGAATGTCAGAGTTAAAGGACGGAAGCTGGGAGTGAGGCTGATCCGGAAAGCACGGAAAATTGATGACTTTGCAGTGAATTTGATCAAAGGCAAACAGATGGACTTCAACGACGGAGTCATGTGTTTGATGCGGGTTGCAAATTTGATGGCGGGTGACAGACAAGAGGAAACATCAGGAGACGCGACTAAACTTCTGGATGTGCTTCACGAAGTGATTAAGGAGTTTGAGGATGTCTTGACGGATGAGTTATTTGCTGAGTTACCTCCAAGGCGGGTGGTGGATCACAAGATCGAAGTCTTGCCAAGATCAGAACCACCTTCCAAAGCCCCTTACCGACTTAACCAGGTGGAACTCCTTGAGTTGAAGAGACAACTCAGTGAGCTATTAGCGCGGGGATATATTTGAACCAGCAAATCACCTTACGGAGCCCTAGTTCTTTTTGCAAAGAAGAAGGATGGGAAGTTACGACTTTGGGTGGATTATCGTGCACTCAATAAGGTGACGGTAAAGAATAATTATCCCTTGCCAAGGATAGACGACCTCTTTGATAAGCTAGCGGGCGCGAAGTACTTCAGCAGGATAGACTTGAAGTCAGGATATTACCAGATCCGGATAGCTGACCTAGATGTTGAGAAGACCGCTTGTCGAATCAGATACGGATCGTTTGAATTCGTGGTGATGTCATTTGGACTCTACAACGCCCCTTCGACGTTCACTACATTGATGAACACAATTTTTCATGAGGAGATGGATGAGTTTGTCATCGTTTACATCGACGACATCTTGATCTACTCCAAAACCTTGGAGTCGCACGTGGAACAGCTAAGGGTGGTGTTGATGAAGCTGCGGGAGCATAAACTGTTTGCCAACATTGACAAGAGTGAGTTTGGTTTGGAGCGCATTAACTTCTTGGGACATGTAATTAGTGCAGAAGGAGTCGGTCCGGATATGCAGAAGGTGGACGCGATTGTGACTTGGGAGTCTCTGACTACAGTGAAGGGGATGCGGCGATTCTTAAGATTGGCGTAGTTCTACCGCAAGTATGTGAAGGGGTTTTCAAAGATCGCGAAGCTGCTGACGGACTGGACGGGCAAAGACGCACAGTTAAGTTGGACCAAGGAGGTGGATGATGCGTTTCAAACGATCAAAGCTATTTTGTCAAAGGCGTCAGTTTTGAAGCTGCCGGAGTTCGACCAACCATTCGAGGTGCACATGGACGCGAGCGACTATGCGATTGGCGGAGTGTTGGTGCAGGATGGAAAACCTGTAGCGTACGAAAGCAAGAAGTTATCTGGGACAGAGAGTCGATGGCCGACTCACGAGAAGGAACTGTTTGCAGTGGTTCATTGCTTGAGGAAATGACGCCATTACTTGGGACTTCACAAAACCCAAGTGTATACTGATAATATCTCGCTCAAGTACTTTGAGACACAAGATCGGGTGACGCCAAAGCAACTACGGTGGCATGGTACCTTGGCGCTCATGAACGTGGAATTAATCCACAAAGCAGGAAAGGACAATGTGGTTCCTGACGCCTTGAGTCGCAAGGAGGAATATCTTCCATCGTCAACACAGATTTTACGAGCTATGTATCCTAAGGAGTCAGATTTGGAGAGGCGAATACGTGAAGGTTACATGGGTGATGACCAAGCGAAGGAGTACCTGGAACAACTCAAGCGAGGAGTGAAGTTGCAGAACATGCAGCTAAGACAAACATGAGTTTAAACCCTAAACAAAGTCAGGTTTATGTGGGACAAGGAAAACTTAGGACTAAGTTACTCAAAGAATGTCACGATGCGCTCTTATCAGACCACAAAGGAGAAAAGTCCACTTTAGCAGTGAAAGCTAAAAAGCTTTATTGGTCCCACATGAAAGACGATGTTGCCCACTTCGTGAAAACATGTGTAACTTGTCAAGCGAACCGCGTTTCTTATGAGAAGAAACAAGGGTTGCTTCATCCTCTGTCGATTCCAGCCAGACCTTGGGAAAGCATTAGCATGGACTTCATTACCTCTCTGCCTGACTCGAATGGATACAATGCAATTTTTGTGATAGTTGATCGGATTAGCAAACTAGCGAAGTTTGCTCCGACCTTGGATACTGCAACAGCATTCACGACTTCTCGGTTGTTCTTAGATACTTGGTGGCGTTCACATGGATTACCAAAGAGTATTATTTCAGATAGAGACTCTAAGTTCACAAGTGTCTTTTGAAAACACTTGTTTCAAAAATTGAAGACTAAGTTAAAATTTAGTTTAGCCTTTCATCCGGAAACAGATGGGCAAACGGAACGAGTTAACTCGGTTCTGAATCAATACTTGAGGAGTTATGTGAGCGCGGACCGAAGTGATTGGGCGGAGTGGCTCAGTCTTGCGGAGTATTGCTACAATTTCACGAAGCATTCGACAACCGACGAATCGCCTTTCTTGCTGACTTACGGACGAGCCAGAAGGACCTCTTGACTTGACTCTTGTAGGGAGTTCTACATCGACATGACCAAGAACACGGCAAACATCAGCTGAAGAGTTGGTGGCGGCAATGCAGCGGCGCGAGGAGTAAGTAAAGAGCAACCTCGAGAAGACGCATCAACGGTACACGAAGCAGGTAAACAAGCATCGGCGGCAAGTGAAGTTTCAAGTGGGTGAAGAAGTATGGTTAAGTGCAAAAAACTTCACACTTCCGAAGGATATATCGGCGAAGTTCTCATCAAAGTTCGCGGGACCTTTTATCATTGTCAAGAATCCGCATGAAGATGTCTATACATTAGACCTTCCTCGTGAGCGGTAGTTGCATCCGACTTTCCATGTTTCATTATTAAAGAAATACTTCAAGGATGATTTGCGGCCGGAGCGCAAACAGGTTCTCAGGCCTCAACCTGATGTCGTGCAAGGCGAAGCAGAATATGAGGTGGAGTCCATTTTGTGATCTCGGCGCAAATCAAACCGGATGGAGTACTTGGTCAAATGGCGTGGTTACCATTTGAAAGAAGCAACTTGGGTGCTAGAGGAAGATCTCGCACATGCGAGCGAAGTATTAGACCTCTTCAAACGGCGACAAGGACAACAAGGGCGTTAGCAAGATGAGGACATCTCCTTCCAGCGAGGAGTGAAGGAACGTCGAACCATACGAGTAGCAACTTGAGGCGATCTGGGCCGATGGACTTTGTAGCTTTATCTTGTATTTGGAAATAAAGATTTTGTTTCTGGAAATTTTGTCTAAGTGTATTGGTAGTGCATGGCTATGACTAGTTCTGATCAGATGCCTAGGATGTTGTCAAGAGGAGGAACGAAACACACTCAAAGGAAGCGAGCTGGTTTGGATAAGCATCTAAATCAAGACTAAGTCTTGATGTCAAGACTTAGGTTTGCCGTAACGTTGGCAAAGCAAGTATGAACTTTCATACTTGTCTTGGGGCTTGGGGTGATCTTGCTTTGCGATTTTCTAACTGCAAAGAAAACTTAGTCGCGCGTCTAAGTCAAATCAGATTACGACCGGAAAGTGAGTTTCGGGGGACCTTGTGAGTAGGTGTGAATACTTATAGTTAGCAAGTTAGAGTCTTAAGTAGAATGTTTAGAAGTTGCCAACTAGTTTTGTTTAAGGTAAGTAAAAAAGGTAAGGCTTTTCCCGAGACTAGTTGGAATTTTCTAAGTGTTCTAACGACAACTTAAGACTCAAGCCAAGAAGGGAATTGCGGGTTAGCTACAAGAACGCAATTTTGACGCCAAGGGGTTGGCTACCCATTTTAAACTTGGTGTTAACTTAAAGGATCATTGTTGATGAGGGCATCAACCTCCAAAGTGGGGGTGAGTGTCGCGCCTCTCATTCTCAAGATCGGGCGCAGACGCGAACAACAGAACCCTAGCGGACTTGCGTTAGATTGTGAACGCTGCGAGTAGGACTTAACGGCTTGGCCGGGAAGTCGAGATCAGATGAACCCTAAGTGGTTCTCTGAACCAAGGTTGGAACCTTGGGTTAGGACATAAGGGCCTATCCCTAGAGGGCCCAGACGAACGCTGACCTAAGGAGGCAAGTCTGGGAACGGGTTGAAACATGAGTCTCAGACATAGGTCTGAGACGTGGGTCCAAGACGTGGATCCGAGACGCAGACGAACCACAGGGTTCAACCCAGGGTCTGGACCACAGGTTTTCAAAAAATGACTAAGTGTTGGAGCTCCAAGGACGTTTTAGGTCGTGGACGGAGCTCCACGTAAGATCTCGAGGCGAGTGAGATATCATTGGAAAGGTCTCTTCGAGACCTTTCCGCAAAGTCATCAATTTTCCGCAAAGTCATCAACCTCCGCAAAGTCATCAATTTTCCGCGCCTTCTGGATCAGCCTCACTCCCAGCTTCCGCCCTTTAACTCTAACGTTTAACCTTAAAGGTTTCTGCCTAAGTTCCACTTCAAACCTGTCCAAGAAAGTGTTCCCCAGAACCGCATGGATATCATCCATCTCGCACACCGTGAAGTTCTCTGTGAACTCCAACTTCCCACACGCAAATCGTACGTCCAAGGCCACTTCAGAAGTTTGGTACGTCTTGCCCTTGGCAAAGCGCACCTGAATAGGCTTGTATGCCTTGGAGGTAGACAAGCCCAACTTCTTCACCAATTTCGGACTTATGAAGGAGTGAGTCGCTCCTGTGTCCACAAGAAAAGTAACATCACGGTTAACAACCTTGGCTTGTAGAAACATCAATCCCGGCATCTTCTTCGTGGTTCTCAAGGTCACAATCATCGAGTCGATCTGTTCCCGTTAGCCGTTCCTCGTTTCTTGGTCTTCCTTCTGGAACTCTGTCCGTCCTCGGCCATCGCTCCAAGTGTTCACCTAGAAACGTTGATCCGCTTCGTGTCTTGCGTCCCTCCTCAAGCGTCTTGCCTTCAGCCGCTATCTCAAGTTCTCGCTCACCGAAGCGTCGGCTCTGATACCACTTTTCGCGCACCTACCGCCTTGTTGCGCCAGCGGAAGCTCTAGCTCAGTAGGTCGCAAACTTTACACCGCTAACCTGCAAACACAATCACAAGTTAGCGTCCATGCACCACTTACCTTAGTTCTGGTTGGTCCGGACCGGAGCCGGACCGTCTCCTTAATCATCAAGCTCAGCAATCCTAAGTCCCGACTTAGATCCGCCTAAGTCGGTCCCAAACATGAGCAAGTCACAATATGACTTGGGGCGGACTTCCCATAAAGTCCATGGTCCTAAACGGTGCCTCCAGCACACCTAGCGGCCCAACCGCCCGTGATGTCCGTCTGGGTCTAGGCTCCCGAACGGTGGTCTAACCCGCCAACTCGTTCTCTAGTCTTGCCCGAGCCCTTACATCGTTCCGAAGTCTAGACGTCCAAGTCTAGATCGGAACATGCCTTGGAACTGGCCCAGCCATCACCTCATGTGTCGCGCCCCTCATTCTCAAGATCGGGCGCAGACGCGAACAACAGAACCCTAGCGGACTTGCGCTAGGTTGTGAACGCTGCGAGTAGGACTTAACGGCTTGGCCGGGAAGTCGGGATCAGAAGAACCCTAAGTGGTTCTCTGAACCAAGGTTAGAACCTTGGGTTAGGACATAAGGGCCTACCCAAGAGGGCCCCAGACGAACGCTGACCTAAGGGGGCGAGTCTGAGAACGGGCTGAAACATGAGTCTCAGACATAGGTCTGAGACGTGGGTCCGAGACGCAGACGAACCACAGGGTTCGACCCTGGGTCTGGACCACAGGTTTTCGGAAAAACTGCTAAGTGTTGGAGCTCCAGGGACGTTTTAGGTCGTGGACGGAGCTCCACGTAAGATCTCGAGGCGAGTGAGGTATCATTGGAAAGGTCTCGTCGAGAGCTTTCCAGTGATATATAACACTCCTCGATCTGACCTCCGAGCTGGAAGTTATGGCCGAACCACAATCGGGTTGTGGTATAATTTTCAGGGACCAAAGAGGAGGGCGGGGCCGCCGATCCCCAGAAGTATATATGAGGGGGGCTCGATGCCTGGGTGGGCCAGGACGAGTCACCCGACCCCAGGGTTCGGCGGGCGGACTCTGGGGGCATGAGGTGATGGCTGGGCCAGTTCCAAGGCACGTTCCGATCTAGACTTGGACGGCTAGACTTAGGAACGATGTAAGGGCTGGGGCAAGACTAGGGAACGAGTCGGCGGGTTAGACCGCCGTTGGGGAGCCTGGACCCAGACGGACATCACGGGCGGTTGGGCCGCTAGGTGTGCTGGAGGCACCGTTTAGGACCCTGGACTTTATGGGAAGTCCGCCCCAAGTCATATTGTGACTTGCTCATATTTGGGACCGACTTAGACGGATCTAAGTCGGGACTTAGGATTGCTGAGCTTGATGATTAAGGAGACGGTAATAGAACTCTGTTCCCACATCCTCCTGATCATCTATCATTTCCTTCTCACCGTAATACCTAGCCCTTGACAACATATCTACCACAGGATTGTCTTTTCCTGCAATATGTCTAAACTCTGGGTTCAAGGACGTGATATATGCTATCCACCTCAACATAGCAATATCTGGAGTTGTACAGCTAGTGATCATTCTCAAGAGAGGTAAACAATCTGTCTCCACAACCACAGGTGCTCCTATCAAGTATTCTTTGTCACTTTTCATCGCAGTAACTACTCCCCATAGCTCTCTCTTGACCTGAGGGTAGTCTCTCTGCCGTGAACTTAAGACCTTAGCTCCAAAACACACCATATATCTATTTCCATCCTCGTCATCTTGTCCTACAGCCCATCCAATGCCAATAGGACTAGTATCAACAGTAAGCATAACAGATCTGCCCAACTCATATGTTACCTTCCGTAGAGTTGGTGGTGAAGCCAAAAGATCCTTCAACTTCCTCATAGACTCGCTTTGTTCCTCTTGCCACTGAAATCTTTGCCCCTTCCTCAACAACTTGTACAACGGATCTGCTACATGTGCAAAGTGTGGAATCCATATATGATAAAACACACATGCACCTAGAAACCTTCTCACCTCGGTAATCGATCCACATGTCTCCTTCATTCTTTGAATGGCATCAACCTTGTTTGGACAAGGTTTCCGACCATAAGACCCACATAGGGGCCCCACAATCAACACCTCTTGTTCTCCAAATACAGACTTTGCTCTTGATAAAGTCAAATGAACCTCCTCCAGTCGACTCAATATCTTATCACAGTCGGCTATGTGATCTGCAACAAACTTACGGCACCCTCTCTGATCAATTACCTCATTCTTCTCCTCCTCAGCACATCCTTTGATCGGCACATCATCAAGGAATGGCATAGTTTTTTCAGGAATGAAATCCCTCAAAACTTTATTCATGTCATTCATCATATGTGCTACAGAATTGGTAGCACCTTGTGGCAAGGTGCACATCCTTAGTAACTCTCAAAGGTGTCCTCATTGTAGTCAAGTCTCTACTCTCAGAGGATAACTGAAACTGATCATACCCTGAATATAAGTCACCCATTGAATAGATAGCACGACCAGCAAAAGCCTCTTCAAACTCGTATACCCATATTCCTGATAGTCACCTTGTTAACTGGCTGCATATCTTGAATGAATCTCAAAGCTCCACTCTTCTTCGGAACAGTAAATCATCTGCTAGAGTAGGGAGCTATAGATGGTTCCAAGATACCCATCCTAATCCTCTCATTGAACAAGTCTATCAGCTTTGGTAGATGAGCTCTAGGTACAGAGATAGGACGTAGATTCCAAGGCACATGCGGTATAGTAAAGATTACCATATGTGCAACTACACTTGGATCTACACATCCTACTTCATGTGACTCAAACGCAAACGCCTTACCATATCTAGATAGCATCTCCCTGAAGCTCTTCTTCTCTTGCTCAGTAAGAAATCCATCACCTCCAATCCTCAGCTCTTTCAGTGTTGTTTTTGTGAACTGGTGCCCAATTCTCCTCGGTCCTCTGAGCGTCGGTTCTCGTGCAGCTTGCTCCATCTTCTGATTGTAATCGAGTGGTAAAGACAAAGCCACTGGTTTGACTTTCTTTGCCACTGACTTGTACTTGGTCTCCACATACACCTCTTGTCGATCTATAAACTTATCAATTACATCATAAAGCTCCTTGGAGCTCACTCTCACCACTCTATCTACATCATCTATAGAACTTTCTACTATAGATTTCAACTCCCCTATAGTATCTACCAAATACTGTTCTTCAAACACTCCAGATATGTATTCATCTCCGACTAACTCTCCACTATTCCTCAAAGACTGTTGTACATACTTCACATGTTGTCTCTCAAACCTCTTCAGATTCTCAACCTTCCTATAACACACTGATCCACATGATGTCAATCCTAAGAAGCTAGTGGATAAAGCTTCCTGCTCTACTGGATCAGACGAGAATCCTATCTCTACTGTACCGTTGAAGTCTCGCTCTTCAATGGTACTCTGCCAAAACCCCTAGACTCTCTAAACTCCTGAGTAATCTTAGGTAGTGGACGATCTCTCAAGCTATCACTATTCCTCTCATGTTCTGCAGCAACGGTCAAAAACTGAACAGCTCTTTTGCCGTCTCTACTACGTATCCTAGCATAGGCTGAACCATCATCCATAACTTGTGTCTCCATTCTAACAGCAGTAATGTAAGGCTGCCCTAGAATGATAGGATAGGTTGACATGTCTTGTACAAAGAAATTCTGAACATCACTGATGTCACCCACAGTTACCTTGATGTTGGGACAAGCACCATAGAGTTCTCCCCTCTGGTTGTTGGCAGCACGGATAAGCCATCCATGGTCGGTGTCTATGGGCCACCTCCCACGCTTGTACAGCTCCTTAGACATCAGATTAATCTCTGAGCCGTGATCAATCAATGCCACCACAGGTTCCTCAAGATCTCCCAACTTCACCAAGGTCTCTATGGTTGCTCTTGCCCAATGGTTGTGAGAGTAATGGCTCTTCTGTGATGCTTCCACCTCATCTTCAAACCTCACGTGCTGATACGATCTCCCCTCTGATACTTGAGAGCAGTAACCAGCAATCTCATCTTCCTCATCCTCCGACAGTTTGGTCCCTAGAGCGTTAAGCGTAGCTGCTTCACCCATAATCTGCTGTTTCCTCTTGATAATATCTATGATAACCTCATGGAACTCACGCTTTGCTATCCCAAGAATCTCACCCAAGGTAAACTCAACCTTCCCATTCAAGATACGGTTCTCTAACACCTGCTTCAAGTCTGTAGCAATCTCAATGTCAGACTGAAGTTTGTATGCAGGCATCTTACCCTTCTCCTTGCTTCTCTCCTTCTCCTTTGGTGTTGTAGGTGGTAGATCCTCCATAGTCTCCTCCCGAGTAGGTGTTGTCTCCTTCCTCGCCTCTGGTCTAGCCTTTTCACTCCTTGTAGCAGGTCGTTTGGCTGTAGAAGCCTCACATGCATCCTCCCTCCTACGTTTTTCTTCTAGTACAGCTTCATGCTGACTTCTTGCAACATAAGCATGCACTGACATAGTATCCACAGGATCATTCCATCCTGTAGCTTCTCGAATTGAGTTGCCACCCTTTCGTAGCACATCCTTGTCTAGCTCTGTTCTAGCTACGGACCGCACTAAATCAGACCACAACCCAGTACTCCCTTTCTCTCTCTCCATCTCCACTTTCACTCCACAGGTAGCAGCATTCACAAGAGAAACATTATGTGATGCTGATATCTCATTCACAAGTCTCTTCATACCACCCTTGCCAAAGTTGGTTCCCAACATCATCCCAGTTTCTCTCAAATGGATCTTACCATCTTTGAAGAAGATCAGATCCTTTCTCAATGCATCTGAGAACTCCCCACAATCTCTTCTTACATGGTCTAGGCTATCACACCATATACAACGATGAACAAAGCCTTCTCTCATCTGAGATCTCTGCATAGCAGGCTGTACATTCTGCTCCTTCTCTTCTAACCTAGTGAGCTTAAGCTTAAGCTCCTTCATACCCTTAATCAACTCATCAAGCGGTGAGTCTTACTCTCTAGCAATTACCAAAGCGGACTTAGTAAGCAACTGCTTGACAGGAATTATCAGAGGTGCTGCTTCACTTATCACCACCTTGTCCTTTCCTTTTTGTCTCTTGGTCAGCAAAGAAACAGCCTCTTCGACCTCCTTCCAATCAGTCTTCAATCCTCTCTCCTCACTCTTGTCTTCCAGCAACGGCTCAAGATTCTCCTGAATAGTCACATCCGCTGCCTGTAGGAAAAGCTCGGTCTTCTCCACCTCTAGTGTAAGCTTCTCTGTCCTAGAAAGCTGAGCATACTAACTATCAAACTCCCTTAACAACTCATTTACAGACAAACCTTTGTTAGGCTTCACCACCCACTCCAAGAACGTTCTCTTGGTCACCCTCTCTGAATCTTCAGTGTAGTACTCCTCCTTCAAAGCTCGCATAAAGCTCTCCCAACTCTGTCCTTGCTGCTGCTTGAGCTCCTTCACACGCCCACGAATCTCAGGGACAACAGCAAGTTCAAAGTTCTCCACCATCTCCTTCTCCGGTACCTTGTTCACCTCCATCTCCCTAGCATAATATCGCACGTACTTGGAAATATCTATCCCCTTGAACTGGTCCATCTGATGCACCACAGATTGCAATGCTTTGGTTGCTAATACCTCCTTCCTCTCTGTGCTCTGCTGCTGCTGCATAAACATGGAAAACGCTTGGAACATCTTCATCGTAGCAGCATCCAACTAAACAGGTTACTGAGCAGCATCAGCACCTCCACTTGATGATCCTTGGTTGGTCATGATATTTGATCCTGTAACACTCTCAAGAAAACTCCCACCCTAGGTGTTTCACGTCGAGTTCATCAAAAGAGAGTATGTCGGAGTGTGATCCGTCTACCTAGGAAAGCGCCGGGCTTCTGGCTGTGGTTGTTTATTCAAGAGGTTGGCTTTCAGGTCACAACAGAAGCTATAAACACTCACACAGGAGTGTAGGATCCTCTAATATGCTCAAAAGGTGAAATTTAGGTCTCACTAGTAGTAATAGGTTTAGACGGTGAACTTTGGCACGCAAAGAGAGGAAAACTATGAAGGTTTAGACTTCTAAACTTCCACTACATGTAAATGAGGTACTACTGAACACACACACGAAGTTTCAGCCTGAGATTGAATTCTAGCACCGAGATGTTGACAGAAAAGTTCTGAGTAAGAGAATTATGGCAATTTCTGGTACTAGCAGCTATTCTGGCCTAGAACAGAGAATTGGCTCGATGAATTTCAAATATTCTCACAGTATTTGAAGTCTACAGGATGCTGAACATCCCTATGAAGTAGGGACTACTGAGTGTACACAGAACTCTAGATCTCCTCCTCTGAAGTCGCTGCTCTAGATTAAGAGCTTTTCAGACCCCCTCTGCTTCAACGGCCGCCCTGAATTACTCAGTTCCTCAGTTATCGATATGAAACTTTTTTGGATATCGTAGCCCTGCTGGCAGAGAACGCAACCACGAAGTTTTGAAGCGATTTCTTCAATTCTGCTGCAAGTGACACTGAAAACCACAAATTCAACAAAAGTGATGCAGTTTTGGCATAATCCGAACTTCAATTGGGCATAACTTTGTCTTTTTTGCCTCAAATCGATCGAAAATTTTCCTGAAAATGCTTGGCTCGATGAGCTCTATCTCCCTGTGCTCTCAGATTTTGAAGATCCCTTACCAATTGCTCGAAATCCGCTCTAGAGCTCTGTTTCTAAACTTAGAGTTTTACAAAAGACAAAAATGGACCAATGGGAGTTCATAGCTCCACTTGACTGTCCTTTTGTGCCTTAAACTACCTGGTAACTTATCTACACTCATAGGCTACCACGTCAAGCCCCCTAGAGTGCCAGCGTAAAACTTAAACTACCTAAAACGACACGCAGACCCGAAAAATAACTTAAATCAGCTAGAAAGCGTGCATGGGCGACACGCAAATACAACCCATGAGCTTAAGCCCTATCAATATGGTAATCAACCTACTAAGACTCAAAATAGTGTTAACACCGTATGCAAAGGTGTCAAACATATACATAAACGACTAGAAGTAATATGAACTAACTTCTAGAACTACTAAACTCAAGCGTTGTCGTGATGTGAATCATTTCACATAGTAAATGATTCACTTCTCTGTCAAGCGTTAGTCTCTCTGAGTGAAGTTTAGACCTAAGAGAAGTTCATTTTTGGAAGATGTTATATATTTTGAGTCTTAGTAGGTGGATTACCATGTCGATAGGATTTAAGCTCATGGGTTGTATTTTGGTGTCGCCCATGCACGCTTTCTAGCTGATTTAAGTTATCTTTCGGGGCTGCATGTCGTTTTAGGTAGTTTAAGTTTTACGCTGGCACTCTAGGGGGCTTGACGTGGTAGCCTATGAGTCTAGATAAGTTACCAGGTAGTTTAAGACACAAAAGGACAACCAAATGGAGCTATGAACTCTCATTGATTCATTTTTGTCTTTTGTGTAATTCTAAGTTTAGAAACCGAGGTCTAGAGGAGATTTCGAGCAACTGGTGAGGGTGCTACGAAATCTGAGAGCATAGGGAGATAGAGCTCGTCGAGCCAAGCACTGTCAGCGAAAAGTTTGATCGATTTGGAGCAATAAACAAGGAGTTATGGCTGATTGAAGTTCGATTTGTGTCAGAATTGAAGCACTTCTGTTGAATTTGGGGTTTTGAGTGTCATTTGCAGCAGAATTGAGGAAATCGCTTCAAACCTTCGTGGTGGTGTTCACTGTCAGTAGGGCTACAACTGTCTCCAAATTTCCATGTCAATTGAGTGAGTGAGTAATTCAGGGCGACCGCTGAGGGGGTCCGAAAAGCTCTCAATCTGGAACAGCAACTTCAGAAAGCGAGATCTGGAGTTCTGTGTGGAATCAGGAGGTCCAACTTCACAGGAGTGTTCAGCAAGCTGTGTACTGCAAATCCTGTCAGAATTTCCCAAAGTGATCGAGCCAATTCTCTGTTATAGGTCGAAATAGCTGTCTGGGTACCAGAAACTGCCATAATTTCTCTACTCAAAACGTTTCTGCTCATATCTTAGTGTTCTGAATTGATCTGAAGCTGAAATTTCGTATGTGTATCCAGTAGAACCTCATTTACCTGTAGGAGGAGTTTTGAAGTCTGAACCTTCACATATTTCTCAATCCTGAGTGTCAAAGTTCGCCATCTGATCTTACCATTGCTAGTTAAGCCTGAACTTTGCTTCCTGAACATATCAGAAGAGCCTAGAGACTTATATGAGTGTTTTTCAGTATCCCCTTGAGACTTGAAGCCTATCCTTTGAGTAAACCAACCACAGCATGAAGCCCAACGCTCTCCTGAGTAGATTGAACACAGCCTTCAAGCTCATATCACAGCCAGAAGGTTCGCCCTTCCCAGGAAGACTCTCAACCCGACAGCGTCGAAGTAGAAATATAACATGTAGCCGCCAAGTAGCGCGACAACGTGGGTCCAAGACGCAGACGAACCACAGGGTTCGACCATGGGTCTGGACCACAGGTTTCCGAAAAATGGCTAAGTGTTGGAGCTCCAAGGACGTTTTAGGTCATGGATGGAGCTCCACATAAGATCTCGAGGCGAGTGAGGTATCATTGGAAAGGTCTTATCGAGAGCTTTCCAGTGATCTATAACACTCTTTGATCTGACCCCTGAGCTAGAAGTTATGGCCGAACCACAATCGGGTTGTGGTATAATTTTTAAGGATCGAAGAGGAGGGCGGGGCCGCCGATCCCCAGAAGTATATATGAGGGGGGGGGGGCTCGATGCCTGGGTGGGCCAGGACGAGTCACCCGACCCCAGGGTTTGGCGGGCGGACTCTGGGGGCATGAGGTGATGGCTGGATCAGTTCATGAGATGATGGCTGGATCAGTTCCAAGACACGTTCCGATCCAGACTTGGACGTCTAGACTTAGGGACGATGTAAGGGCCGGGGCAAGACTAGGGAACGAGTCGGCGGGTTAGACCACCGTTTGGGAGCCTAGACCAAGACGGACATCACGGGCGGTTGGAGCGCTAGGTGTGCTGGAGGCACCGTTTAGGACCCTGGACTTTAGGGGAAGTCCGCCCCAAGTCATCTCGTGACTTGCTCATGTTTGGGACCGACCTAGGCGGGTCTAGGTCGGGACTTAAGAACTGCTGAGCTTGATGAATAAGGAGACGGTCCGGCTCCGATCCGGACCAAACTGAGATAAGGTAAGGGTTTAGGACGCTAACGTGTGATTGTGTTTTGCAGGTTAGCGGTGTAAAGTTTGCGATCTACTGAGCTAGAGCTTCCGCTGGCGCAACAAAGTGGTAGGTGCGCGAAAAGTGGTATCAGAGCCAACACTTCGGTGAGCGAGAACTTGAGGTAGCGGCTGAAGGTTGGACGCTTGAGGAGGGACGCAAGACACGAAGCGGATCAACGTTTCTAGGTGAACACTTGGAACGATGATCGATGACGGACAGAGTTCTAGGAGGAAGACCAAGAAACGAGGAGCGACTAACGGGAACAGATCGACTCGAGCTAGCCCCGAGGCACAGTCAGAGGACGACAACCGACAACCTTCGCCTCAACGTCAAGGGAGCCCTGTACCAGCTGCGGCACCGGTGCAGCAAGATGGAGTCTTGCCAGCGGTGCCCAATGATTCAGACGCGGGAAGTCAAGGAGCCCTGTATGCGGAACTCATCAAGATAATGAAGACCATGCAGGAGGGTATGGTTTCCAAGGATAAACGTATCACCGAGCTTGAGGCAAGCCAAGGAAGTTCCTTGTCTACCAGGAAGCTTTGTAAGACAAATTTGCCGATCCCGTTTTCAGGTATAGGACGGGCTCGCAAAGTTAAAGATTTCTTAACTAAGTTGGATCTATACTTTGAGACGCAACAGGCTAAGGAGTCTGACAAGGTGAGAGCGGCGGTTACATTCCTGAAAGACCATGCGCTTCTCTGGTGGACTGCATACAATGATGAGCATGCCTTGACCGTCTCGGCGCTTGGTTGGAAAGAGTTCAAGGAGTTGCTCGCAGGACGATTCACTCCGGAGTATCAAAGGATTCGAGACGGTGTTGAGTTGGTGAGACTGAAGTAGACGGGGACCTTAAGCGCTTATGTGCGCGAGTTCAGTGTCAAGCTGGATTCGTTCTCCAAGTGGACTGAGGAGACCAAGATATGTATATTCATTGGGGGACTCAAGTCTAGCTCGGAGAAGGCTCTCTTTCGGATGCCAAAGCTACCAGAGACAAGTGCCGAACTTTTGAAGCTAGCGGAGCGAATTGGAGACGACGAAGTCTAGCAACAGAAACCTTTTGAACCACGCAGCACGGACAAGTTCCAGAAGAAGAACAAGGGCTTCAAGCGACAGTGGGATGAGGTGAGAAGGATCGGAAAGATACTTCTGCCCCGGCAGCAAAGCGACAGCAAACAGGAGCGAAACCTAAGGGGCAAACACCTCAGAAGGGCAATGACGCTAAGTTTACTTGCTACAACTGTGGCGAGGCGGGCCATATTGCTAAGGGGTGCACAAAACCTAAGGTTAGTAACTGTAGCATGAATGCGTTTGTTGCAAAGGACTTGTTGGAGGGCCAGATGACTGTGACCTTGAGAACCACGAAGAAGACGCCGGGATTGATGTTTCTACAAGCCAAGGTTGCGAACCGTGATGTTACTTTTCTTGTGGACACAAGAGCGACTCACTCCTTCATAAGTCCAAAGTTGGTGAAGAAGTTGGGTTTGTCTACCTCCAAGCCTATTCAGGTGCGCTTTGCCAAGGGCAAGACGTACCAAACTTCTGAAGTGGCCTTGGACGTACGATTTGCGTGTGGGAAGTTGCAGTTCACAGAGAACTTCACGGTGTGCGAGATGGATGATATCCATGCGGTTTTGGGGAACACTTTCTTAGATAGGTTCGACGTGGAACTTAGACGAAGACCTTTGAGGTTGAATGTCAGAGTTAAAGGACGGAAGCTGGGAGTGAGGCTGATCCGGAAAGCACGGAAAATTGATGACTTTGCAGTGAATTTGATCAAAGGCAAACAGATGGACTTCAACGACGGAGTCATGTGTTTGATGCGGGTTGCAAATTTGATGGCGGGTGACAGACAAGAGGAAACATCAGGAGACGCGACTAAACTTCTGGATGTGCTTCACGAAGTGATTAAGGAGTTTGAGGATGTCTTGACGGATGAGTTATTTGCTGAGTTACCTCCAAGGCGGGTGGTGGATCACAAGATCGAAGTCTTGCCAAGATCAGAACCACCTTCCAAAGCCCCTTACCGACTTAACCAGGTGGAACTCCTTGAGTTGAAGAGACAACTCAGTGAGCTATTAGCGCGGGGATATATTTGAACCAGCAAATCACCTTACGGAGCCCTAGTTCTTTTTGCAAAGAAGAAGGATGGGAAGTTACGACTTTGGGTGGATTATCGTGCACTCAATAAGGTGACGGTAAAGAATAATTATCCCTTGCCAAGGATAGACGACCTCTTTGATAAGCTAGCGGGCGCGAAGTACTTCAGCAGGATAGACTTGAAGTCAGGATATTACCAGATCCGGATAGCTGACCTAGATGTTGAGAAGACCGCTTGTCGAATCAGATACGGATCGTTTGAATTCGTGGTGATGTCATTTGGACTCTACAACGCCCCTTCGACGTTCACTACATTGATGAACACAATTTTTCATGAGGAGATGGATGAGTTTGTCATCGTTTACATCGACGACATCTTGATCTACTCCAAAACCTTGGAGTCGCACGTGGAACAGCTAAGGGTGGTGTTGATGAAGCTGCGGGAGCATAAGCTGTTTGCCAACATTGACAAGAGTGAGTTTGGTTTGGAGCGCATTAACTTCTTGGGACATGTAATTAGTGCAGAAGGAGTCGGTCCGGATATGCAGAAGGTGGACGCGATTGTGACTTGGGAGTCTCTGACTACAGTGAAGGGGATGCGGCGATTCTTAAGATTGGCGTAGTTCTACCGCAAGTATGTGAAGGGGTTTTCAAAGATCGCGAAGCTGCTGACGGACTGGACGGGCAAAGACGCACAGGTAAGTTGGACCAAGGAGGTGGATGATGCGTTTCAAACGATCAAAGCTATTTTGTCAAAGGCGTCAGTTTTGAAGCTGCCGGAGTTCGACCAACCATTCGAGGTGCACATGGACGCGAGCGACTATGCGATTGGCGGAGTGTTGGTGCAGGATGGAAAACCTGTAGCGTACGAAAGCAAGAAGTTATCTGGGACAGAGAGTCGATGGCCGACTCACGAGAAGGAACTGTTTGCAGTGGTTCATTGCTTGAGGAAATGACGCCATTACTTGGGACTTCACAAAACCCAAGTGTATACTGATAATATCTCGCTCAAGTACTTTGAGACACAAGATCGGGTGACGCCAAAGCAACTACGGTGGCATGGTACCTTGGCGCTCATGAACGTGGAATTAATCCACAAAGCAGGAAAGGACAATGTGGTTCCTGACGCCTTGAGTCGCAAGGAGGAATATCTTCCATCGTCAACACAGATTTTACGAGCTATGTATCCTAAGGAGTCAGATTTGGAGAGGCGAATACGTGAAGGTTACATGGGTGATGACCAAGCGAAGGAGTACCTGGAACAACTCAAGCGAGGAGTGAAGTTGCAGAACATGCAGCTAAGACAAACATGAGTTTAAACCCTAAACAAAGTCAGGTTTATGTGGGACAAGGAAAACTTAGGACTAAGTTACTCAAAGAATGTCACGATGCGCTCTTATCAGACCACAAAGGAGAAAAGTCCACTTTAGCAGTGAAAGCTAAAAAGCTTTATTGGTCCCACATGAAAGACGATGTTGCCCACTTCGTGAAAACATGTGTAACTTGTCAAGCGAACCGCGTTTCTTATGAGAAGAAACAAGGGTTGCTTCATCCTCTGTCGATTCCAGCCAGACCTTGGGAAAGCATTAGCATGGACTTCATTACCTCTCTGCCTGACTCGAATGGATACAATGCAATTTTTGTGATAGTTGATCGGATTAGCAAACTAGCGAAGTTTGCTCCGACCTTGGATACTGCAACAGCATTCACGACTTCTCGGTTGTTCTTAGATACTTGGTGGCGTTCACATGGATTACCAAAGAGTATTATTTCAGATAGAGACTCTAAGTTCACAAGTGTCTTTTGAAAACACTTGTTTCAAAAATTGAAGACTAAGTTAAAATTTAGTTTAGCCTTTCATCCGGAAACAGATGGGCAAACGGAACGAGTTAACTCGGTTCTGAATCAATACTTGAGGAGTTATGTGAGCGCGGACCGAAGTGATTGGGCGGAGTGGCTCAGTCTTGCGGAGTATTGCTACAATTTCACGAAGCATTCGACAACCGACGAATCGCCTTTCTTGCTGACTTACGGACGTGAGCCAGAAGGACCTCTTGACTTGACTCTTGTAGGGAGTTCTACATCGACATGACCAAGAACACGGCAAACATCAGCTGAAGAGTTGGTGGCGGCAATGCAGCGGCGCGAGGAGTAAGTAAAGAGCAACCTCGAGAAGACGCATCAACGGTACACGAAGCAGGTAAACAAGCATCGGCGGCAAGTGAAGTTTCAAGTGGGTGAAGAAGTATGGTTAAGTGCAAAAAACTTCACACTTCCGAAGGATATATCGGCGAAGTTCTCATCAAAGTTCGCGGGACCTTTTATCATTGTCAAGAATCCGCATGAAGATGTCTATACATTAGACCTTCCTCGTGAGCGGTAGTTGCATCCGACTTTCCATGTTTCATTATTAAAGAAATACTTCAAGGATGATTTGCGGCCGGAGCGCAAACAGGTTCTCAGGCCTCAACCTGATGTCGTGCAAGGCGAAGCAGAATATGAGGTGGAGTCCATTTTGTGATCTCGGCGCAAATCAAACCGGATGGAGTACTTGGTCAAATGGCGTGGTTACCATTTGAAAGAAGCAACTTGGGTGCTAGAGGAAGATCTCGCACATGCGAGCGAAGTATTAGACCTCTTCAAACGGCGACAAGGACAACAAGGGCGTTAGCAAGATGAGGACATCTCCTTCCAGCGAGGAGTGAAGGAACGTCGAACCATACGAGTAGCAACTTGAGGCGATCTGGGCCGATGGACTTTGTAGCTTTATCTTGTATTTGGAAATAAAGATTTTGTTTCTGGAAATTTTGTCTAAGTGTATTGGTAGTGCATGGCTATGACTAGTTCTGATCAGATGCCTAGGATGTTGTCAAGAGGAGGAACGAAACACACTCAAAGGAAGCGAGCTGGTTTGGATAAGCATCTAAATCAAGACTAAGTCTTGATGTCAAGACTTAGGTTTGCCGTAACGTTGGCAAAGCAAGTATGAACTTTCATACTTGTCTTGGGGCTTGGGGTGATCTTGCTTTGCGATTTTCTAACTGCAAAGAAAACTTAGTCGCGCGTCTAAGTCAAATCAGATTACGACCGGAAAGTGAGTTTCGGGGGACCTTGTGAGTAGGTGTGAATACTTATAGTTAGCAAGTTAGAGTCTTAAGTAGAATGTTTAGAAGTTGCCAACTAGTTTTGTTTAAGGTAAGTAAAAAAGGTAAGGCTTTTCCCGAGACTAGTTGGAATTTTCTAAGTGTTCTAACGACAACTTAAGACTCAAGCCAAGAAGGGAATTGCGGGTTAGCTACAAGAACGCAATTTTGACGCCAAGGGGTTGGCTACCCATTTTAAACTTGGTGTTAACTTAAAGGATCATTGTTGATGAGGGCATCAACCTCCAAAGTGGGGGTGAGTGTCGCGCCTCTCATTCTCAAGATCGGGCGCAGACGCGAACAACAGAACCCTAGCGGACTTGCGTTAGATTGTGAACGCTGCGAGTAGGACTTAACGGCTTGGCCGGGAAGTCGAGATCAGATGAACCCTAAGTGGTTCTCTGAACCAAGGTTGGAACCTTGGGTTAGGACATAAGGGCCTATCCCTAGAGGGCCCAGACGAACGCTGACCTAAGGAGGCAAGTCTGGGAACGGGTTGAAACATGAGTCTCAGACATAGGTCTGAGACGTGGGTCCAAGACGTGGATCCGAGACGCAGACGAACCACAGGGTTCAACCCAGGGTCTGGACCACAGGTTTTCAAAAAATGACTAAGTGTTGGAGCTCCAAGGACGTTTTAGGTCGTGGACGGAGCTCCACGTAAGATCTCGAGGCGAGTGAGATATCATTGGAAAGGTCTCTTCGAGACCTTTCCGCAAAGTCATCAATTTTCCGCAAAGTCATCAACCTCCGCAAAGTCATCAATTTTCCGCGCCTTCTGGATCAGCCTCACTCGCAGCTTCCGCCCTTTAACTCTAACGTTTAACCTTAAAGGTTTCTGCCTAAGTTCCACTTCAAACCTGTCCAAGAAAGTGTTCCCCAGAACCGCATGGATATCATCCATCTCGCACACCGTGAAGTTCTCTGTGAACTCCAACTTCCCACACGCAAATCGTACGTCCAAGGCCACTTCAGAAGTTTGGTACGTCTTGCCCTTGGCAAAGCGCACCTGAATAGGCTTGTATGCCTTGGAGGTAGACAAGCCCAACTTCTTCACCAATTTCGGACTTATGAAGGAGTGAGTCGCTCCTGTGTCCACAAGAAAAGTAACATCACGGTTAACAACCTTGGCTTGTAGAAACATCAATCCCGGCGTCTTCTTCGTGGTTCTCAAGGTCACAATCATCGAGTCGATCTGTTCCCGTTAGCCGTTCCTCGTTTCTTGGTCTTCCTTCTGGAACTCTGTCCGTCCTCGGCCATCGCTCCAAGTGTTCACCTAGAAACGTTGATCCGCTTCGTGTCTTGCGTCCCTCCTCAAGCGTCTTGCCTTCAGCCGCTATCTCAAGTTCTCGCTCACCGAAGCGTCGGCTCTGATACCACTTTTCGCGCACCTACCGCCTTGTTGCGCCAGCGGAAGCTCTAGCTCAGTAGGTCGCAAACTTTACACCGCTAACCTGCAAACACAATCACAAGTTAGCGTCCATGCACCACTTACCTTAGTTCTGGTTGGTCCGGACCGGAGCCGGACCGTCTCCTTAATCATCAAGCTCAGCAATCCTAAGTCCCGACTTAGATCCGCCTAAGTCGGTCCCAAACATGAGCAAGTCACAATATGACTTGGGGCGGACTTCCCATAAAGTCCATGGTCCTAAACGGTGCCTCCAGCACACCTAGCGGCCCAACCGCCCGTGATGTCCGTCTGGGTCTAGGCTCCCGAACGGTGGTCTAACCCGCCAACTCGTTCTCTAGTCTTGCCCGAGCCCTTACATCGTTCCGAAGTCTAGACGTCCAAGTCTAGATCGGAACATGCCTTGGAACTGGCCCAGCCATCACCTCATGTGTCGCGCCCCTCATTCTCAAGATCGGGCGCAGACGCGAACAACAGAACCCTAGCGGACTTGCGCTAGGTTGTGAACGCTGCGAGTAGGACTTAACGGCTTGGCCGGGAAGTCGGGATCAGAAGAACCCTAAGTGGTTCTCTGAACCAAGGTTAGAACCTTGGGTTAGGACATAAGGGCCTACCCAAGAGGGCCCCAGACGAACGCTGACCTAAGGGGGCGAGTCTGAGAACGGGCTGAAACATGAGTCTCAGACATAGGTCTGAGACGTGGGTCCGAGACGCAGACGAACCACAGGGTTCGACCCTGGGTCTGGACCACAGGTTTTCGGAAAAACTGCTAAGTGTTGGAGCTCCAGGGACGTTTTAGGTCGTGGACGGAGCTCCACGTAAGATCTCGAGGCGAGTGAGGTATCATTGGAAAGGTCTCGTCGAGAGCTTTCCAGTGATATATAACACTCCTCGATCTGACCTCCGAGCTGGAAGTTATGGCCGAACCACAATCGGGTTGTGGTATAATTTTCAGGGACCAAAGAGGAGGGCGGGGCCGCCGATCCCCAGAAGTATATATGAGGGGGGCTCGATGCCTGGGTGGGCCAGGACGAGTCACCCGACCCCAGGGTTCGGCGGGCGGACTCTGGGGGCATGAGGTGATGGCTGGGCCAGTTCCAAGGCACGTTCCGATCTAGACTTGGACGGCTAGACTTAGGAACGATGTAAGGGCTGGGGCAAGACTAGGGAACGAGTCGGCGGGTTAGACCGCCGTTGGGGAGCCTGGACCCAGACGGACATCACGGGCGGTTGGGCCGCTAGGTGTGCTGGAGGCACCGTTTAGGACCCTGGACTTTATGGGAAGTCCGCCCCAAGTCATATTGTGACTTGCTCATGTTTGGGACCGACTTAGACGGATCTAAGTCGGGACTTAGGATTGCTGAGCTTGATGATTAGGGAGACGGTCCGGCTCCGGTCCGGACCAACCAGAACTAAGGTAAGAGGTGCATGGACGCTAACTTGTGATTGTGTTTGCAGGTTAGCGGTGTAAAGTTTGCGACCTATTGAGTTAGAGCTTCCGCTGGCGCAACAAGGCGGTAGGTGCGCGAAAAATGGTATCAGAGCCAACGCTTCGGTGAGCGAGAACTTGAGGTAGCGGCTGAAGGCTGGACGCTTGAAGAGGGACGCAAGACACGAAGCGGATCAGCGTTTCTAGGTGAACACTTGGAGCGATGGCCGACGTTGGACAGAGTTCCAGGAGGAAGACCAAGAAACGTGGAGCGGCTGACACCGGGACCAGATCGACTCGAGCTAGCCCCGAGGCACAGTCAGGGGACGATAACCGACAACCTTCGCCCCAACGTCAAGGAAGCCCAGTTCCAGCTGTGGCACCGCTGCAGCAAGATGGAGTCTTGCCAACGGTGCCCAACGATGCAAGCGCGGGAAGTCAAGGAGCCTTGTATGCGGAACTCATCAAAATGATGAAGACCATGCAGGAAGGGATGGCCTCAAGGGATAAACGTATCGCTGAGCTTGAGGCAGGCCAAGGAAGTTCCTCGTCTACCAGGAAGCTTTGTAAGACGAATTTGCCGACTCCGTTTACAGGTATAGGACGGGCTCGTAAGGTTAAGGATTTCTTAACCGAGTTAGACCTATACTTTGAAGCGCATCAGGCTCAGGAGTCAGACAAAGTGAGAGCGGCGGTTACGTTCTTGAAGGACCATGCGCTTCTCTGGTGGACCGCATACAGGGATGAGCATGCCTTGACCGTCTCGGCGCTTGGTTGGAAGGAGTTCAAGGAGTTGCTCGCAGGACGATTCACTCCAGAGTATCAGAGGATTCGGGACGGTGTTGAGTTAGTTCGGCTGAAGCAGACAGGGACCTTAAGTGCTTATGTGCACGAGTTCAGTGCCAAACTGGATTCGTTCTCCAAGTGGACTGAGGAGACCAAAATATGTATATTCATTGGGGGACTCAAGTCCAGCTCGGAGAAGGCTCTCTTTCGGATGCCGGAGCTACCTACGACAAGTGCCGAACTTTTGAAGCTAGCGGAGCGAATTGGGGACGATGACGTCCAGCAACAAAAACCTTTTGAACCTCGCAGCACGGACAAGTTCCAGAAGAAGAACAAGGGCTTCAAGCGACAATGGGATGGGGGTGAGAAGGATCGAAAGGATTCTTCTGCCCCGGCAGCAAAGCGGCAGCAAACAGGAGTGAAACCGAAGGGGCAGACACCTCAGAAGGGCAATGAGGCTAAGTTTACTTGCTACAACTGTGGCGAGGCGGGTCACATTGCTAAGGGGTGCACGAAACCTAAGGTTAGTAACTGTAGCATGAATGCGTTTGTTGCAAAGGACTTGTTGGAGGGCCAGATGACTGTGACCTTGAGAACCACGAAGAAGACGCCAGGACTGATGTATCTACAAGCCAAGGTTGCTAACCGTGATGTTACTTTTCTTGTGGACACAGGAGCGACTCACTCCTTCATAAGTCCAAAGTTGGTGAAGAAGTTGGGCTTGTCTACCTCCAAGGCAGACAAGCCTATTCAGGTACGCTTTGCCAAGGGCAAGACGTACCAAACTTCTGAAGTGGCCTTGGACGTACGATTTGTGTGTGGGAAGTTGGAGTTCACAGAGAACTTCACGGTGTGCGAGATGGATGATATCCATGCGGTTTTGGGGAATACTTTCTTGGACAGGTTTGAAGTGGAACTTAGGCGGAAACCTTTAAGGTTAAACGTTAGAGTTAAAGGGCGGAAGCTGGGAGTGAGGCTGATCCGGAAGGCGCGGAAGATTGATGACTTTGCGGTGAATTTGATCAAAGGCAAACAGATGGACTTCAACGACGGAGTCATGTGTTTGATGCGGGTTGCAGATTTGATGGCGGGTGACGGACAAGAGGAAACATCAGGAGACGCGACTAAACTTCCGGAGGTGCTTCGCGAAGTGATTAAGGAGTTTGAGGATGTCTTGACGGACGAGTTACCTGCTGAGTTACCTCCAAGGCGGGTGGTGGATCACAAGATCGAGGTCTTGCCAGGATCAGAACCACCTTCCAAAGCCCCTTACCGACTCAATCAGGTGGAACTCCTTGAGTTGAAAAGACAACTCGGCGAGCTATTAGCGCGGGGATATATTCGAACCAGCAAGTCACCTTATGGAGTTTCGTGCACCTACCGCCTTGTTGCGCCAGCGGAAGCTCTTGCTCAGTAGGTCCCGAAATTCAAACCGCTAACCTGCAAACACAATCACAAGTTAGCGTCCATGCACCACTTACCTTAGTTCTGTTTGGTCCGGACGGGAGCCGGACCGTCTCCCTAATCATCAAGCTCAGCAATCCTAAGTCCCGACTTAGATCCGCCTAAGTCGGTCCCAAACATGAGCAAGTCACAATATGACTTGGGGCGGACTTCCCATAAAGTCCAGGGTCCTAAACGGTGCCTCCAGCACACCTAGCGGCCCAACCGCCCGTGATGTCCGTCTGGGTCCAGGCTCCCGAACGGCGGTCTAACCCGCCGACTCGTTCCCTAGTCTTGCCCCAGCCCTTACATCGTTCCTAAGTCTAGCCGTCCAAGTCTAGATCGGAACGTGCCTTGGAACTGGCCCAGCCATCACCTCATGCCCCCAGAGTCCGCCCGCCGAACCCTGGGGTCGGGTGACTCGTCCTGGCCCACCCAGGCATCGAGCCCCCCTCATATATACTTCTGGGGATCGGCGGCCCCGCCCTCCTCTTTGGTCCCTGAAAATTATACCACAACCCGATTGTGGTTCGGCCATAACTTCCAGCTCGGAGGTCAGATCGAGGAGTGTTGTATATCACTGGAAAGCTCTCGACGAGACCTTTCCAATGATACCTCACTCGCCTCGAGATCTTACGTGGAGCTCCGTCCACGACCTAAAACGTCCCTGGAGCTCCAACACTTATGTCGCGCCCCTCATTCTCAAGATCGGGCGCAGACGCGAACAACAGAACCCTAGCGGACTTGCGCTAGGTTGTGAACGCTGCGAGTATGACTTAACGGCGTGGCCGGGAAGTCGGGATCAGAAGAACCCTAAGTGGTTCTCTGAACCAAGGTTGGAACCTTGGGTTAGGACATAAGGGCCTATCCCAAGAGGGCCCCAGACGAACGCTGACCTAAGGGGGCGAGTCTGAGAACGGGCTGAAACATGAGTCTCAGACATAGGTCTGAGACGTGGGTCCGAGACGCAGACGAACCACAGGGTTCGACGCTGGGTCTGGACCACAGGTTTTCGGAAAAAACTGCTAAGTGTTGGAGCTCCAGGGACGTTTTAGGTCGTGGACGGAGCTCCACGTAAGATCTCGAGGCGAGTGAGGTATCATTGGAAAGGTCTCGTCGAGAGCTTTCCAGTGATATATAACACTCCTCGATCTGACCTCCGAGCTGGAAGTTATGGCCGAACCACAATCGGGTTGTGGTATAATTTTCAGGGACCAAAGAGGAGGGCGGGGCCGCCGATCCCCAGAAGTATATATGAGGGGGGCTCGATGCCTGGGTGGGCCAGGACGAGTCACCCGACCCCAGGGTTCGGCGGGCGGACTCTGGGGGCATGAGGTGGTGGCTGGGCCAGTTCCAAGGCACGTTCCGATCTAGACTTGGACGGCTAGACTTAGGAACGATGTAAGGGCTGGGGCAAGACTAGGGAACGAGTCGGCGGGTTAAACCACCGTTCGGGAGCCTGGACCCAGACGGACATCACGGGCGGTTGGGCCGCTAGGTGTGCTGGAGGCACCGTTTAGGACCCTGGACTTTATGGGAAGTCCGCCCCAAGTCATATTGTGACTTGCTCATGTTTGGGACCGACTTAGACGGATCTAAGTCGGGACTTAGGATTGCGGAGCTTGATGATTAGGGAGACGGTCCGGCTCCGGTCCGGACCAACCAGAACTAAGGTAAGTGGTGCATGGACGCTAACTTGTGATTGTGTTTGCAGGTTAGCGGTGTAAAGTTTGCGACCTATTGAGTTAGAGCTTCCGCTGGCGCAACAAGGCGGTAGGTGCGCGAAACTTAGCAGTTTTTCCGAAAACCTGTGGTCCAGACCCAGGGTCGAACCCTGTGGTTCGTCTGCGTCTCGGACCCACGTCTCAGACCTATGTCTGAGACTCATGTTTCAGCCCGTTCTCAGACTCGCCCCCTTAGGTCAGCGTTCGTCTGGGGCCCTCTTGGGTAGGCCCTTATGTCTTAACCCAAGGTTCTAACCTTGGTTCAGAGAACCACTTAGGGTTCTTCTGATCCCGACTTCCCGGCCAAGCCGTTAAGTCCTACTCGCAGCGTTCACAACCTAGCGCAAGTCCGCTAGGGTTCTGTTGTTCGCGTCTGCGCCCGATCTTGAGAATGAGGGGCGCGACACTCACCCCCACTTTGGAGGTTGATGCCCTCATCAACAATGATCCTTTAAGTTAACACCAAGTTCAAAATGGGTAGCCAACCCCTTGGTGCCAGAATTGCGTTCTGGTAGCTAACCCGCAATTCCCTTCTTGGCTTGAGTCTTAAGTTGTCGCTAGAACCCTTAGAAAATTCCAACTAGTCTCGGGAAAAGCCTTACCTTTTTGGCTTACCTTAAACAAAACTAGTTGGCAACTTCTAAACATTCTACTTAAGACTCTAACTTGCAAACTATAAGTATTCACACCTACTTACGAGGTCCCCCGAAACTCACTTTCCGGTCGCAACCTGATTTGACTTAGACGCGAGACTAAGTTTACTTTGTAGAAAACCACAAAGCAAGATCACCCCAAGCCCCAAGACAAGTATGAAAGTTCATACTTGCTTTGCCAACGCTACGGCAAACCTAAGTCTTGATTTAGATGCTTATCCAAACCAGCTTGCTTCCTTTGAGTGTGCTTCGTTCCTCCTCTTGACAACATCCTAGGCATCTGATCAGAACTAGTCATAGCCATGCACTACCAATACACTTAGACAAATTTTCAAGAAACAAAATCTTTATTTCCAAACACAAGTCAAAGCTACAAAGTCCATCGGCCCAAATCGCCTCAAGTTGCTACTCGTATGGTTCGCCGTTTCTTCACCCCTGGCTGGAAGGAGATGTCCTCATCTTGCTAACGCCCTTGTTGTCCTTGTCTCCGCTTGAAGAGGTCCAATGCTTCGCTCGCATGTGCGAGATCTTCCTCTGGCACCCAAGTTGCTTCCTTCAAATGGTAACCACGCCATTTGACCATATACTCCATCCGGTTTGATTTGCGCCGAGATCGCAAAATGGACTCCACCTCATATTCTGCTTCGTCTTGCACGACATCAGGTTGAGGCCTGAGTACTTGTTTGCGCTCCGGCCGCAAATCATCCTTGAAGTATTTCTTTAATAAAGAAACATGGAAAGTCGGATGCAACTGCCACTCGCGAGGAAGGTCTAAGGTATAGACATCTTCATGCGGATTCTTGACAACAACAAAAGGTCCTGCAAACTTCGATGAAAATTTCGCCGATATTTCCTTTGGAAGTGTGAAGTTTTTCGCACTTAACCATACTTGTTCGCCCACTTGAAACTTCACTTGCCGCCGATGCTTGTTTACCTGCTTTGTGTATCTTTGCTGCGCCTTCTCGAGGTTCTTCTTTACTTGTTCCTCGCGCCGCTGCATTGCCGCCACCAACTCTTCAGCTGATGTTTGCCGTGTTCTTGGTCGTGCCGATGTAGAGCTCCCTGCAAGGGTCAAGTCAAGAGGCCCTTCTGGCTCACGTCCGTAAGCCAGCAAGAAAGGCGATTCGCCGGTTGCCGAATGCTTCGTGGAATTGTAGCAATACTCCGCAAGACTGAGCCACTCCGCCCAATCACTTTGGTCCGCGCTCACATAATTCCTCAAGTATTGATTCAGAACCGAGTTAACTCGTTCCGTTTGCCCATCTGTTTCTGGATGAAAGGCGGTACTAAATTTTAATTTAGTCCCCAATTTTTGGAACAAGTGTTTCCAAAAGGCACTTGTGAACTTAGAGTCTCTATCTGAAATAATACTCCGAGGTAATCCATGTGAACGCCACCAAGTATCTAGGAACAACCGAGAAGTCGTGAACGCTGTTGCAGTGTCCAAGGTCGGAGCAAACTTCGCTAGTTTGCTAAACGGAGTCAACTATCACAAAAATTGCGTTGTATCCATTCGAGTCAGGCAGAGAGGTAATGAAGTCCATGCTGATGCTTTCCCAAGGTCTGGCTGGAATCGGCAAAGGATGAAGCAATCCTTGTTTCTTCTCATAAGAAACACGATTCGCTTGACAGGTTACGCATGTTTTCACAAAGTGAGAAACATCGTCTTTCATGTGGGGCCAATAAAACGTTTTAGCGATTACCGCTAAAGTGGACTTTTCTCCTTTATGGCCTGATAAGGGCACATCATGAGATTCTTTTAAAAACTTGGTCCTAAGCTTTCCTTGTCCCACATAAACCCGACTTTGCTTGAACATGAGTAAACCATGTCTTAGCTGCATGTTCTGCAACTTCACCCCTCGCTTGAGCTGTTCCAGATACTCCTTCGCTTGATCGTCGCCCATGTAACCTTCACGTATTCGCCTCTCCAAATCTGACTCCTTAGGATACATAGCTCGCAAAATCTGTGTTGACGATGGAAGATATTCCTCCTTGCGACTCAAGGCGTCAGGAACCACATTGTCCTTTCCCGCTTTGTGGATCAATTCCACATTCATGAGCGCCAAGGTATCATGCCACCGTAGTTGCTTGGGCATCACCCGATCTTGTGTCTCGAAGTACTTGAGCGAGATGTTATCAGTATACACTTGGGTCTTGTGAAGTCCCAAGTAATGCCGCCATTTCCTCAAGCAATGGACAACCGCAAACAGTTCCTTCTCGTGAGTCGGCCATCGACTCTCTGTCCCAGATAACTTCTTGCTTTCGTACGCTACAGGTTTCCCATCCTGCACCAACACTCCGTCAATCGCATAGTCGCTCGCGTCCGTGTGCACCTCGAATGGTTTGTCGAACTCCGGCAGCTTCAAAACTGGCGCCTTTGACAAAATAGCTTTGATCGTCTGAAACGCATCATCCACCTCCTTGGTCCAACTTACCTGTGCGTCTTTGCCCGTCCAGTCCGTCAGCAGCTTCGCGATCTTTGAAAACCCCTTCACATACTTGCGGTAGAACTGCGCCAATCCTAAGAATCGCCGCATCCCCTTCACTGTAGTCGGAGGCTCCCAAGTCACAATCGCATCCACCTTCTGCATATCCGGGCCGACTCCTTCTGCACTAATTACATGTCCCAAGAAGTTAATGCGCTCCAAACCAAACTCACTCTTGTCAACGTTGGCAAACAGCTTATGCTCCCGCAGCTTCGTCAACACCACCCTTAGCTGCTCCGCGTGCGACTCCAAGGTTTTGGAGTAGATCAAGATGTCGTCGATGTAAACGATGACAAACTCATCCATCTCCTCGCGAAAAATTGTGTTCATCAATGTAGTGAATGTCGAAGGGGCGTTGCAGAGTCCAAATGGCATCACCACGAATTCAAACGATCCGTATCTGGTTCGACAAGCGGTCTTCTCAACATCTGGGTCAGCTATCCGGATTTGGTAATATCCTGACTTCAAGTCTATCCTGCTGAAGTACTTTGCGCCCGCTAGCCTATCAAAGAGGTCGTCTATCCTTGGCAAAGGATAATTATTCTTCACCGTCACCTTATTGAGTGCACGATAATCTACGCAGAGTCGTAACTTCCCATCCTTCTTCTTTGCAAAAAGAACTGGGGCTCCATAAGGTGACTTGCTGGTTCGAATATATCCCCGCTCTAATAGCTCGCCGAGTTGTCTTTTCAACTCAAGGAGTTCCACCTGATTGAGTCGGTAAGGGGCTTTGGAAGGTGGTTCTGATCCTGGCAAGACCTCGATCTTGTGATCCACCACCCGCCTTGGAGGTAACTCAGCAGGTAACTCGTCCGTCAAGACATCCTCAAACTCCTTAATCACTTCGCGAAGCACCTCCGGAAGTTTAGTCGCGTCTCTTGATGTTTCCTCTTGTCCGTCACCCGCCATCAAATCTGCAACCCGCATCAAACACATGACTCCGTCGTTGAAGTCCATCTGTTTGTCTTTGATCAAATTCACCGCAAAGTCATCAATCTTCCGCGCCTTCCGGATCAGCCTCACTCCCAGCTTCCGCCCTTTAACTCTAACGTTTAACCTTAAAGGTTTCCGCCTAAGTTCCACTTCAAACCTGTCCAAGAAAGTATTCCCCAAAACCGCATGGATATCATCCATCTCGCACACCGTGAAGTTCTCTGTGAACTCCAACTTCCCACACACAAATCGTACGTCCAAGGCCACTTCAGAAGTTTGGTACGTCTTGCCCTTGGCAAAGCGTACCTGAATAGGCTTGTCTGCCTTGGAGGTAGACAAGCCCAACTTCTTCACCAACTTTGGACTTATGAAGGAGTGAGTCGCTCCTGTGTCCACAAGAAAAGTAACATCACGGTTAGCAACCTTGGCTTGTAGATACATCAGTCCTGGCGTCTTCTTCGTGGTTCTCAAGGTCACAGTCATCTGGCCCTCCAACAAGTCCTTTGCAACAAACGCATTCATGCTACAGTTACTAACCTTAGGTTTCGTGCACCCCTTAGCAATGTGACCCGCCTCGCCACAGTTGTAGCAAGTAAACTTAGCCCCATTGCCCTTCTGAGGTGTCTGCCCCTTCGGTTTCACTCCTGTTTGCTGCCGCTTTGCTGCCGGGGCAGAAGAATCCTTCCGATCCTTCTCACCCCCATCCCATTGTCGCTTGAAGCCCTTGTTCTTCTTCTGGAACTTGTCCGTGCTGCGAGGTTCAAAAGGTTTTTGTTGCTGGACGTCATCCTCCCCAATTCGCTCCGCTAGCTTCAAAAGTTCGGCACTTGTCGTAGGTAGCTCCGGCATCCGAAAGAGAGCCTTCTCCGAGCTGGACTTGAGTCCCCCAATGAATATACATATTTTGGTCTCCTCAGTCCACTTGGAGAACGAATCCAGTTTGGCACTGAACTCGCGCACATAAGCACTTAAGGTCCCTGTCTGCTTCAGCCGAACTAACTCAACACCGTCCCGAATCCTCTGATACTCCGGAGTGAATCGTCCTGCGAGCAACTCCTTGAACTCCTTCCAACCAAGCGCCGAGACGGTCAAGGCATGCTCATCCCTGTATGCGGTCCACCAGAGAAGCGCATGGTCCTTCAAGAACGTAACCGCCGCTCTCACTTTGTCTGACTCCTGAGCCTGATGCGCTTCAAAGTATAGGTCTAACTCGGTTAAGAAATCCTTAACCTTACGAGCCCGTCCTATACCTGTAAACGGAGTCGGCAAATTCGTCTTACAAAGCTTCCTGGTAGACGAGGAACTTCCTTGGCCTGCCTCAAGCTCAGCGATACGTTTATCCCTCGAGGCCATCCCTTCCTGCATGGTCTTCATCATTTTGATGAGTTCCGCATACAAGGCTCCTTGACTTCCCGCGCCTGCATCGTTGGGCACCGTTGGCAAGACTTCATCTTGCTGCAGCGGTGCCACAGCTGGAACTGGGCTTCCTTGACGTTGGGGCGAAGGTTGTCGGTTATCGTCCCCTGACTGTGCCTCGGGGCTAGCTCGAGTCGATCTGGTCCCGGTGTCAGTCGCCGCTCCCCGTCTCTTGGTCTTCCTCCTGGAACTCTGTCCTTCTTCGGCCATCGCTCCAAGTATTCACCTAGAAATGCTGATCCGCTTCGTGTCTTGCGTCCCTCCTCAAGCGTCCAGCCTTCAGCCGCTACCTCAAGTTCTCGCTCACCGAAGCGTCGGCTCTGATACCACTTTTCGTGCACCTACCGCCTTGTTGCGCCAGCGGAAGCTCTTGCTCAGTAGGTCCCGAAATTCAAACCGCTAACCTGCAAACACAATCACAAGTTAGCGTCCATGCACCACTTACCTTAGTTCTGTTTGGTCCGGACGGGAGCCGGACCGTCTCCCTAATCATCAAGCTCAGCAATCCTAAGTCCCGACTTAGATCCGCCTAAGTCGGTCCCAAACATGAGCAAGTCACAATATGACTTGGGGCGGACTTCCCATAAAGTCCAGGGTCCTAAACGGTGCCTCCAGCACACCTAGCGGCCCAACCGCCCGTGATGTCCGTCTGGGTCCAGGCTCCCGAACGGCGGTCTAACCCGCCGACTCGTTCCCTAGTCTTGCCCCAGCCCTTACATCGTTCCTAAGTCTAGCCGTCCAAGTCTAGATCGGAACGTGCCTTGGAACTGGCCCAGCCATCACCTCATGCCCCCAGAGTCCGCCCGCCGAACCCTGGGGTCGGGTGACTCGTCCTGGCCCACCCAGGCATCGAGCCCCCCTCATATATACTTCTGGGGATCGGCGCCGCCCTCCTCTTTGGTCCCTGAAAATTATACCACAACCCGATTGTGGTTCGGCGATAACTTCCAGCTCGGAGGTCAGATCGAGGAGTGTTATATATCACTGGAAAGCTCTCGACGAGACCTTTCCAATGATACCTCACTCGCCTCGAGATCTTACGTGGAGCTCCGTCCACGACCTAAAACGTCCCTGGAGCTCCAACACTTAGCAGTTTTTCCGAAAACCTGTGGTCCAGACCCAGGGTCGAACCCTGTGGTTCGTCTGCGTCTCGGACCCACGTCTCAGACCTATGTCTGAGACTCATGTTTCAGCCCGTTCTCAGACTCGCCCCCTTAGGTCAGCGTTCGTCTGGGGCCCTCTTGGGTAGGCCCTTATGTCCTAACCCAAGGTTCTAACCTTGGTTCAGAGAACCACTTAGGGTTCTTCTGATCCCGACTTCCCGGCCAAGCCGTTAAGTCCTACTCGCAGCGTTCACAACCTAGCGCAAGTCCGCTAGGGTTCTGTTGTTCGCGTCTGCGCCCGATCTTGAGAATGAGGGGCGCGACATGGAGCCCCAGTTCTTTTTGCAAAGAAGAAGGATGGGAAGTTACGACTCTGCGTAGATTATCGTGCACTCAATAAGGTGACGGTGAAGAATAATTATCCTTTGCCAAGGATAGACGACCTCTTTGATAGGCTAGCGGGCGCAAGGTACTTCAGCAGGATAGACTTGAAGTCAGGATATTACCAAATCCGGATAGCTGACCCAGATGTTGAGAAGACCGCTTGTCGAACCAGATACGGATCGTTTGAATTCGTGGTGATGCCATTTGGACTCTGCAACGCCCCTTCGACATTCACTACATTGATGAACACAATTTTTCGCGAGGAGATGGATGAGTTTGTCATCGTTTACATCGACGACATCTTGATCTACTCCAAAACCTTGGAGTCGCACGCGGAGCAGCTAAGGGTGGTGTTGACGAAGCTGCGGGAGCATAAGCTGTTTGCCAACGTTGACAAGAGTGAGTTTGGTTTGGAGCGCATTAACTTCTTGGGACATGTAATTAGTGCAGAAGGAGTCGGCCCGGATATGCAGAAGGTGGATGCGATTGTGACTTGGGAGCCTCCGACTACAGTGAAGGGGATGCGGCGATTCTTAGGATTGGCGCAGTTCTACCGCAAGTATGTGAAGGGGTTTTCAAAGATCGCGAAGCCGCTGACGGACTGGACGGGCAAAGACGCACAGGTAAGTTGGACCAAGGAGGTGGATGATGCGTTTCAGACGATCAAAGCTATTTTGTCAAAGGCGCCAGTTTTGAAGCTGCCGGAGTTCGACAAACCATTCGAGGTGCACACGGACGCGAGCGACTATGCGATTGACGGAGTGTTGGTGCAGGATGGGAAACCTGTAGCGTACGAAAGCAAGAAGTTATCTGGGACAGAGAGTCGATGGCCGACTCACGAGAAGGAACTGTTTGCGGTTGTCCATTGCTTGAGGAAATGGCGGCATTACTTGGGACTTCACAAGACCCAAGTGTATACTGATAACATCTCGCTCAAGTACTTCGAGACACAAGATCGGTGACGCCCAAGCAACTACGGTGGCATGATACCTTGGCGCTCATGAATGTGGAATTGATCCTCAAAGCGGGAAAGGACAATGTGGTTCCTGACGCCTTGAGTCGCAAGGAGGAATATCTTCCATCGTCAACACAGATTTTGCGAGCTATGTATCCTAAGGAGTCAGATTTGGAGAGGCGAATACGTGAAGGTTACATGGGCGACGATCAAGCGAAGGAGTATCTGGAACAGCTCAAGCGAGGGGTGAAGTTGCAGAACATGCAGCTAAGACATGGTTTACTCATGTTCAAGCAAAGTCGGGTTTATGTGGGACAAGGAAAGCTTAGGACCAAGTTGTTAAAAGAATCTCATGATGTGCCCTTATCAGGCCATAAAGGAGAAAAGTCCACTTTAGCGGTAATCGCTAAAACGTTTTATTGGCCCCACATGAAAGACGATGTTTCTCACTTTGTGAAAACATGCGTAACCTGTCAAGCGAATCGTGTTTCTTATGAGAAGAAACAAGGATTGCTTCATCCTTTGCCGATTCCAGCCAGACCTTGGGAAAGCATCAGCATGGACTTCATTACCTCTCTGCCTGACTCGAATGGATACAACGCAATTTTTGTGATAGTTGACTCCGTTTAGCAAACTAGCGAAGTTTGCTCCGACCTTGGACACTGCAACAGCGTTCACGACTTCTCGGTTGTTCCTAGATACTTGGTGGCGTTCACATGGATTACCTCGGAGTATTATTTCAGATAGAGACTCTAAGTTCACAAGTGCCTTTTGGAAACACTTGTTCCAAAAATTGGGGACTAAATTAAAATTTAGTACCGCCTTTCATCCAGAAACAGATGGGCAAACGGAACGAGTTAACTCGGTTCTGAATCAATACTTGAGGAGTTATGTGAGCGCGACCAGCGGGACCAAAGCTTAGGGTTTAGGGTTTAGGGTTTAGGGTTTAGGGGTTAGAGCTTTAGGCGGGACCAAAGTGTTTAGGGTGTTTAGGGTTTAGGGTTTAGGGTTTAAACCCTAAACCCTTAAACCCCTAAACCCTAAACCCTAAACCCTAAACCCTATAAGAGCGGGACCAAAGTGATTGGGCGGAGTGGCTCAGTCTTGCGGAGTATTGCTACAATTCCACGAAGCATTCGGCAACCGGCGAATCGCCTTTCTTGCTGGCTTACGGACGTGAGCCAGAAGGGCCTCTTGACTTGACCCTTGCAGGGAGCTCTACATCGGCACGACCAAGAACACGGCAAACATCAGCTGAAGAGTTGGTGGCGGCAATGCAGCGGCGCGAGGAACAAGTAAAGAAGAACCTCGAGAAGGCGCAGCAAAGATACACAAAGCAGGTAAACAAGCATCGGCGGCAAGTGAAGTTTCAAGTGGGCGAACAAGTATGGTTAAGTGCGAAAAACTTCACACTTCCAAAGGAAATATCGGCGAAATTTTCATCGAAGTTTGCAGGACCTTTTGTTGTTGTCAAGAATCCGCATGAAGATGTCTATACCTTAGACCTTCCTCGCGAGTGGCAGTTGCATCCGACTTTCCATGTTTCTTTATTAAAGAAATACTTCAAGGATGATTTGCGGCCGGAGCGCAAACAAGTACTCAGGCCTCAACCTGATGTCGTGCAAGACGAAGCAGAATATGAGGTGGAGTCCATTTTGCGATCTCGGCGCAAATCAAACCGGATGGAGTATATGGTCAAATGGCGTGGTTACCATTTGAAGGAAGCAACTTGGGTGCCAGAGGAAGATCTCGCACATGCGAGCGAAGCATTGGACCTCTTCAAGCGGAGACAAGGACAACAAGGGCGTTAGCAAGATGAGGACATCTCCTTCCAGCCAGGGGTGAAGAAACGGCGAACCATACGAGTAGCAACTTGAGGCGATTTGGGCCGATGGACTTTGTAGCTTTGACTTGTGTTTGGAAATAAAGATTTTGTTTCTTGAAAATTTGTCTAAGTGTATTGGTAGTGCATGGCTATGACTAGTTCTGATCAGATGCCTAGGATGTTGTCAAGAGGAGGAACGAAGCACACTCAAAGGAAGCAAGCTGGTTTGGATAAGCATCTAAATCAAGACTAAGTCTTGATGTCAAGACTTAGGTTTGCCGTAGCGTTGGCAAAGCAAGTATGAACTTTCATACTTGTCTTGGGGCTTGGGGTGATCTTGCTTTGTGGTTTTCTACAAAGTAAACTTAGTCTCGCGTCTAAGTCAAATCAGGTTGCGACCGGAAAGTGAGTTTCGGGGGACCTCGTAAGTAGGTGTGAATACTTATAGTTTGCAAGTTAGAGTCTTAAGTAGAATGTTTAGAAGTTGCCAACTAGTTTTGTTTAAGGTAAGCCAAAAAGGTAAGGCTTTTCCCGAGACTAGTTGGAATTTTCTAAGGGTTCTAGCGACAACTTAAGACTCAAGCCAAGAAGGGAATTGCGGGTTAGCTACCAGAACGCAATTCTGGCACCAAGGGGTTGGCTACCCATTTTGAACTTGGTGTTAACTTAAAGGATCATTGTTGATGAGGGCATCAACCTCCAAAGTGGGGGTGAGTGTCGCGCCCCTCATTCTCAAGATCGGGCGCAGACGCGAACAACAGAACCCTAGCGGACTTGCGCTAGATTGTGAACGCTGCGAGTAGGACTTAACGGCTTGGCCGGGAAGTCGGGATCAGAAGAACCCTAAGTGGTTCTCTGAACCAAGGTTAGAACCTTGGGTTAGGACATAAGGGCCTACCCAAGAGGGCCCCAGACGAACGCTGACCTAAGGGAGCGAGTCTGAGAACGGGCTGAAACATGAGTCTCAGACATAGGTCTGAGACGTGGGTCCGAGACGTGGGACCGAGACGTGGGTCCGAGACGCAGACGAACCACAGGGTTCGACCCTGGGTCTGGACCACAGGTTTTCGGAAAAACTGCTAAGTGTTGGAGCTCCAGGGACGTTTTAGGTCGTGGACGGAGCTCCACGTAAGATCTCGAGGCGAGTGAGGTATCATTGGAAAGGTCTCGTCGAGAGCTTTCCAGTGATATATAACACTCCTCGATCTGACCTCCGAGCTGGAAGTTATGGCCGAACCACAATCGGGTTGTGGTATAATTTTCAGGGACCAAAGAGGAGGGCGGGGCCGCCGATCCCCAGAAGTATATATGAGGGGGGCTCGATGCCTGGGTGGGCCAGGACGAGTCACCCGACCCCAGGGTTCGGCGGGCGGACTCTGGGGGCATGAGGTGATGGCTGGGCCAGTTCCAAGGCACGTTCCGATCTAGACTTGGACGGCTAGACTTAGGAACGATATAAGGGCTGGGGCAAGACTAGGGAACGAGTCGGCGGGTTAGACCGCCGTTCGGGAGCCTGGAACCAGACGGACATCACGGGCGGTTGGGCCGCTAGGTGTGCTGGAGGCACCGTTTAGGACCCTGGACTTTATGGGAAGTCCGCCCCAAGTCATATTGTGACTTGCTCATGTTTGGGACCGACTTAGATGGATCTAAGTCGGGACTTAGGATTGCTGAGCTTGATGATTAGGGAGACGGTCCGGCTCCGGTCCGGACCAACCAGAACTAAGGTAAGAGGTGCATGGACGCTAACTTGTGATTGTGTTTGCAGGTTAGCGGTGTAAAGTTTGCGACCTATTGAGTTAGAGCTTCCGCTGGCGCAACAAGGCAGTAGGTGCGCGAAATCATGCCCCCAGAGTCCGTCCGCCGAACCCTTTGAACCACGCAGCACGGACAAGTTTCAGAAGAAGAACAAGGGCTTCAAACGACAATGGGATGGGGGTGAGAAGGACCGGAAGGATACTTCTGCCCCGACAGCAAAGCGGCAGCAAACAGGAGTAAAACCTAAGGGGTAGACACCTCAGAAGGGCAATGGCGCTAAGTTTACTTGCTACAACTGTGGCGAGGCGGGTCACATTACTAAGGGGTGCACGAAACCTAAGGTTAGTAACTGTAGCATGAATGCATTTGTTGCAATGGACTTGTTGGAGAGCCAGATGACTGTGACCTTGAGAACCACGAAGAAGACACCGGGATTGATGTTTCTACAAGCCAAGGTTGCTAACCGTGATGTTACTTTTCTTGTGGACACAAGAGCGACTCACTCCTTCATAAGTCCGAAGTTGGTGAAGAAGTTGGGCTTGTCTACCTCCAAGGCAGACAAGCCTATTCAGGTGCGCTTTGCCAAGGGCAAGACGTACCAAACTTCTGAAGTGGCCTTGGACGTACGATTTGCGTGTGGGAGTTGGAGTTCACAGAGAACTTCACGGTGTGCGAGATGGATGATATCCATGCGGTTTTGGGGAACACTTTCTTTGACTTTGAAGTGGAACTTAGGCGGAAACCTTTAAGGTTAAACGTTGGAGTTAAAGGGCGGAAGCTGGGAGTGAGGCTGATCCGGAAGGCGCGGAAAATTGATGACTTTGCGGTGAATTTGATCAAAGACAAACAGATGGACTTCAACGACGGGGTCATGTGTTTGATGCGGGTTGCAGATTTGATGGCGGGTGATCGACAAGAGGAGACATCAGGAGATGCGACTAAACTTCCGGAGGTGCTTCGCGAAGTGATTAAGGAGTTTGAGGATGTCTTGACGGACGAGTTACCTGCTGAGTTACCTCCAAGGCGGGTGGTGGATCACAAGATTGAGGTCTTGCCAGGATCAGAACCACCTTCCAAAGCCCCTTATCGACTCAATCAGGTGGAACTCCTCGAGTTGAAAAGACAACTCGGTGAGCTATTAGCGCGGGGATATATTCGAACCAGCAAGTCACCTTATGGAGCCCCAGTTCTTTTTGCAAAGAAGAAGGATGGGAAGTTACGACTCTGCGTAGATTATCGTGCACTCAATAAGGTGACGGTGAAGAATAATTATCCCTTGCCAAGGATAGACGACCTCTTTGATAGGTTAGCGGGCGCAAAGTACTTCAGCAGGATAGACTTGAAGTCAGGGTATTACCAGATCCGGATAGCTGACCCAGATGTTGAGAAGACCGCTTGTCGAACCAGATACGGATCGTTTGAATTCGTGGTGATGCCATTTGGACTCTACAACGGCCCTTCGACGTTCACTACATTGATGAACACAATTTTTCGCGAAGAGATGGATGAGTTTGTCATCGTTTACATCGACGACATCTTGATCTACTCCAAAACCTTGGAGTCGCACGCGGAGCAGCTAAGGGTGGTGTTGACGAAGCTGCGGGAGCATAAGCTGTTTGCCAACATTGACAAGAGTGAGTTTGGTTTGGAGCGCATTAACTTCTTGGGATATGTCATTAGTGCAGAAGGAGTCGGCCCGGATATGCAGAAGGTGGACGCGATTGTGACTTGGGAGCCTCCGACTACAGTGAAGGGGATGCGGTGATTCTTAGGATTGGCGCAGTTCTACCGCAAGTATGTGAAGGGGTTTTCAAAAATCGCGAAGCCGCTGACGGACTGGACGGGCAAAGACGCACAGATAAGTTGGACCAAGGAGGTGGATGATGCGTTTCAGACGATCAAAGCTATTTTGTCAAAGGCGCCAGTATTGAAGCTGCCGGAGTTCGACAAACCATTCGAGGTGCACACGGACGCGAGCGACTATGCTATTGGCGGAGTGTTGGTGCAGGATGGAAAACCTGTAGCGTACGAAAGCAAGAAGCTATCTGGGACAGAGAGTCGATGGCCGACTGACGAGAAGGAACTGTTTGCGGTGGTTCATTGCTTGAGGAAATGGCGGTATTACTTGAGACTTCACAAGACCCAAGTGTATACTGATAACATCTCGCTCAAATACTTTGAGACACAAGATCGGGTGACGCCCAAGCAACTACGGTGGCATGATACCTTGGCGCTCATGAATGTGGAATTAATCCACAAAGCGGGAAAGGACAATGTGGTTCCTGACGCCTTGAGTCGCAAGGAGGAATATCTTTCATCGTCAACACAGATTTTGCGAGCTATGTATCCTAAGGAGTCAGATTTGGAGAGGCGAATACGTGAAGGTTACATGGGCGATGACCAAGCGAAGGAGTACTTGGAACAACTCAAGCGAGGAGTGAAGTTGCAGAACATGCAGCTAAGACATGGTTTACTCATGTTCAAGCAAAGTCGGGTTTATGTGGGACAAGGAAAACTTCGGACTAAGTTACTCAAAGAATGTCATGATGCGCCCTTATCATGACATAAAAGAGAAAAGTCCACTTTAGTAGTAATAGCTAAAAAGTTTTATTGGCCCCACATGAAAGACGATGTTTCTCACTTTGTGAAAACATGCGTAACCTGTCAAGCGAATCGTGTTTCTTACGAGAAGAAACAAGGATTGCTTCATCCTTTGCCGATTCCAGCCAGACCTTGGGAAAGCATTAGCATGGACTTCATTACCTCTCTGCCTGACTCGAATGGATACAACGCGATTTTTTGTGATAGTTGATCGGTTTAGCAAACTAGCGAAGTTTGCTCCGACCTTGGATACTGCAACAGCGTTCACGACTTCTCGGTTGTTCCTAGATACTTGGTGGCATTCACATGGATTACCTCGGACTATTATTTCAGATAGAGACTCTAAGTTCACAAGTGCCTTTTGGAAACACTTGTTCCAAAAATTGGGGACTAAATTAAAATTTAGTACTGCCTTTCATCCGGAAACAGATGGGCAAACGGAACGAGTTAACTCGGTTCTGAATCAATACTTGAGGAATTATGTGAGCGCGGACCAAACTGATTGGGCGGAGTGGCTCAGTCTTGCGGAGTATTGCTACAATTCCACGAAGCATTCGGCAACCGGTGAATCGCCTTTCTTACTGGCTTACGGACGTGAGCCAGAAGGGCCTCTTGACTTGACTCTTGCAGGGAGTTCTACATCGGCACGACCAAGAACACGGCAAACATCAGCTGAAGAGTTGGTGGCGGCAATGCAGCGGCGCGAGGAGCAAGTAAAGCGTAACCTCGAGAAGGCACAGCAACGCTACACGAAGCAGGTAAACAAGCATCGGCGGCAAGTGAAGTTTCAAGTGGGTGAAGAAGTATGGTTAAGTGCGAAAAACTTCACACTTCCGAAGGAAATATCGGCAAAGTTTTCATCGAAGTTTGCGGGACCTTTTGTCATTGTCAAGAATCCGCACGAAGACGTCTATATTTTAGACCTTCCTCGCGAGTGGCAATTGCATCCGACTTTCCATGTTTCTTTATTAAAGAAACACTTCAACGATGATTTACGACCGGAGCGCAAACAAGTTCTTAGGCCTCAACCTGTTGTCGTGCAAGGCGAAGCAGAATATGAGGTAGAGTCCATTTTGCGATCTCGGCACAAATCAAACCGGATGGACTACTTGGTCAAATGGCGTGGTTATCTGTCGCGCCCCTCGTTCTCAAGATCGGGCGCAGACGCGAACAACAGAACCCTAGCGGACTTGCGCTAGGTTGTGAACGCTGCGACTAGGACTTAACGGCGTGACCGGCAAGTCGGGATCAGATGAACCCTAAGTGGTTCTCTGAACCAAGGTTGGAACCTTGGGTTAGGACATAAGGGCCTACCCCAAGAGGGCTCCAGACGAACGCTGACCTAAGGGGGCGAGTCTGAGAACGGGCTGAAACATGAGTCTCAGACATAGGTCTGAGACGTGGGTCCGAGACGTGGGACCGAGACGTGGGTCTGAGACGCAGACGAACCACAGGGTTCGACCCTGGGTCTGGACCACAGGTTTTCGGAAAAACTGCTAAGTGTTGGAGCTCCATGGACGTTTTAGGTCGTGGACGGAGCTCCACGTAAGATCTCGAGGCGAGTGAGGTATCATTGGAAAGGTCTCGTCGAGAGCTTTCCAGTGATATATAACACTCCTCGATCTGACCTCCGAGCTGGAAGTTATCGCCGAACCACAATCGGGTTGTGGTATAATTTTCAGGGACCAAAGAGGAGGGTGGGGCCGCCGATCCCCAGAAGTATATATGAGGGGGGGCTCGATGCCTGGGTGGGCCAGGACGAGTCACCCGACCCCAGGGTTCGGCGGGCGGACTCTGGGGGCATGAGGTGATGGCTGGGCCGGTTCCAAGGCACGTTCCGATCCAGATTTGGATGTCTGGACTTAGGAACGATGCAAGGGCTGGGGCAAGACTAGGGAACGAGTCGGCGGGTCAGACCACCGTTCGGGAGCCTAGACCCAGACGGACATCACGGGCGGTTGGGCCGCTAGGTGTGCTGGAGGCACCGTTTAGGACCCTGGACTTTATGGGAAGTCCGCCCCAAGTCATATTGTGACTTGCTCATGTTTGGGACCGACTTAGGCGGATCTAAGTCGGGACTTAGGATTGCTGAGCTTGATGATTGGGAGACGGTCCGGCTCCGGTCCGGACCAAACAGAACTAAGGTAAGTGGTGCATGGACGCTAACTTGTGATTGTGTTTGCAGGTTAGCGGTGTAAAGTTTGCGACCTACTGAGCTAGAGCTTCCGCTGGCGCAACAAGACGGTAGGTGCGCGAAATTATCATTTGAAGGAGGCAACTTGGGTGCCAGAGGAAGATCTCGCACATGCGAGTGAAGTGCTAGACCTCTTCAAACGGAGACAAGGACAACAAGGGCGTTAGCAAGATGAGGACATCTCCTTCCAGCGAGGGGTGAAGAAACGACGAACCATACGAGTAGCAACTTGAGGCGATTTGGGCCGATGGACCTTGTACTTTGACTTGCGTTTGGAAATAAAGATTTTGTTTTTCTGAAAAATTGTCTAAGTGTATTGGTAGTGCATGGCTATGACTAGTTCTGATCAGATGCCTAGGATGTTGTCAAGAGGAGGAACGAAACACACTCAAAGGAAGCGAGCTGGTTTGGATAAGCATCTAAATCAAGACTAAGTCTTGATGTCAAGACTTAGGTTTGCCGTAGCGTTGGCAAAGCAAGTATGAAATTTCATACTTGTCTTGGGGCTTGGGGTGATCTTGCTTTGTGGTTTTCTACAAAGTAAACTTAGTCTCGCGTCTAAGTCAAATGAGGTTGCGACCGAAAAGTGAGTTTCGAGAGATCTCGTAAGTAGGTGTGAATACTTATGGTTTGCAAGTTAGAGTCTTAAGTAGAATGTTTAGAAGTTGTCAACTAGTTTTGTTTAGGGTAAGCCAAAAAGGTAAAGCTTTTCCCGAGACTAGTTGAAACTTTCTAAGTGTTCTAGCGACAACTTAAGACTCAAGCCAAGAAGGGAATTGCGGGTTAGCTACCACAACGCAATTCTGACGCCAAGGGGTTGGCTACCCATTTTGAACTTGGTGTTAACTTAAAGGATCATTGTTGATGAGGGCATCAACCTCCAAAGTGGGAGTGAGTGTCGTGCCTCTCATTCTCAAGATCGGGCGCAGACGCGAACAACAGAACCCTAGCGGACTTGCGCTAGGTTGTGAACGTTGTGAGAAGGACTTAACGGCTTGGCCGGGAAGTCGGGATCAGATGAACCCTAAGTGGTTCTCTGAACCAAGGTTGGAACCTTGGGATAGGACATAAGGGCCTACCCCAAGAGGGCCTAGACGAACGCTGACCTAAGGGGGCGAGTCTGGGAACAGGCTGAAACATGAGTCTCAGACATAGGTCTGAGACGTGGGTCCGAGACGCAGACGAACCACAGGGTTCGGCCTTGGGTCTGAACCACAGATTTCGGAAAAACTGCTAAGTGTTGGAGCTCCAGGGACGTTTTAGGTTGTGGACGGAGCTCCACGTAAGATCTCGAGGCGAGTGAGGTATCATTGGAAAGGTCTCGTCGAGAGCTTTCCAGTGATATTAACACTCCTCGATCTGACCTCCGAGCTGGAAGTTATGGTCGAACCACAATCGGGTTGTGGTATAATTTTCAGGGACCAAAGTTGAGGGCGGGGCCGCCGATCCCCAGAAGTATATATGAGGGGGGCTCGATGCCTGGGTGGGTCAGGACGAGTCACCCGACCCCAGGGTTCGGCGGGCGGACTCTGGGGGCATGAGGTGATGGCTGGGCCAGTTCCAAGGCACGTTTTGATCTAGACTTGGACGTCTAGACTTAGGAACGATGTAAGGGATGGGGCAAGACTAGAGAACGAGTCGGCAGGTTAGACCACCGTTCGGGAGCCTAGACCCAGACGGACATCATGGGCGGTTGGGTCGCTAGGTGTGCTGGAGGCACCGTTTAGGACCCTGGACTTTATGGGAAGTCCGCCCCAAGTCATATTGTGACTTGCTCATGTTTGGGACCGACTTAGGCGGATCTAAGTCGGGACTTAGGATTGCATATTACTCGCTTATGAATTCTATTAACTACTCTTGAAGAGACTGCTCTCAAGAAGTCCATTCTTAAGAAGTCTTCATTCTCTTCATCTTCTTTTTGCAGAGATCTTCTTCCAAAGGTCTTCTTCCGAAGTCTCTTCTTTATTACTTTCGCTCAGACAATATTTTGAAGGATTGAATAATCTTCAAAAGTATCTCTTACTCCGAAGACTCTTCTTAAGAAGGCTCTCCTCTTCACAAACAATCTTCTTCACTAAAACTAAGCTATTCTTCTTCTAACTTCATTGTTTCTTCTACAAACTTCTACATTTCAAGCATATTCAATCAAAAATTGAAAAAGTGAGCTCTACATGCATGATGGAGAATCGAAGAAAGACCATAGAGAGTCTTCAGATCCTTGACCTGCCGATCCAAGTAGCGGAACATGCTCTCCTTGCAGTCCATCGACATCTCTCTAGAAGCGTCGTCCCATGTACGAGTTAGGGTCAGAAGCTTCCTTCCCGCAGTGAGGTTGAACTTCTTCCGAAACGCTTCTCCCATCTATGCCATAATCTCCTTCCCTCGGGTTTCTGCTTCCACCCGCTACTTCTTCTCCTCTGCAGCCTTGGCTTCCGAAACTTCCCGCAGTGCACTCCAAGTCGTCTTCTCCTCTGCGAGATCAGTTAACTTACCCCTGATCCGCAGAACTTCCTGCTCTCGCTGCTGAAGTCGCATCTACAACTCTTGGTTGCTCTTACGTAGCTATGCCAACTCTTTGACAGAAGCCAAAGCTTCTACGTTATACTTTGTGGTAATCTTCTCCATGGCGCGGAGGTTGACTTCCAAAGCTTCTAGTTTCTGCTTCAGGGTTTTCTCTTACTGGATCAAGGTCTAAAGACCGAATCCAAGCTGTAGTGGCTTCTTCTAAGCCATCGCTAGCCTCTCCACCAACTCCATCCTTGACTGGATCTCCGAACTGAAGAAGACGCTGAATTCCTCCAGTCGTCTTCTCGCAAAAGATAGGTTCATGTCCACAAATTGGTCCGTGACAGCTTCCTTGTCATCCAACGATCTTTGTACTTCTTCCACTATCATGATTTTCTCCTTTTGTGCTCGAGAAGATGCTACTCTCAATGTCTTCCAAGATGGAAGATCTCTTCTCACCGTAAAAGCAGTCTTCTTCTCTGTGCTTCCTCTTGTCGTATTTGGAACATCGACTCAAGTCTTGGCTTCAGGAGTCTTAAGAAGACTCCTTGTTGTCGCAGAAGCTGTCTTCTTGACGATCTTGGTGCTCGACGTGTCTTCTTACGAATCCGACTCGGATCCGGAGTGAATGATAGGGAAGGATGTGCTCTTCCTAGGTACACTCCTAGGTCTCATCCTTTTAGGTGACAACGCGTCTTCCGTGTCACTGGAGTCATCTTCTCGCACCGTAATCGTCTTCTGATGAGTGTATGATCTCGCATGAGATACTAGAGTGGAAGGAGAAGACATGGCAGGCCCCCGGTCTTCTTCCTCCGAGGTCTCTTCTTTCATCTCTCGCTGTCCCGCTGGTCCATACTTGGCCAACTGGTTCTCCTTCAAGCCCTCCTTGGACACGTATAGATAGCAGAAGAAGGGGGTGAGATGCCCTCCTGCTGGGATGCCCAAGTACACCAACTCGACATGGATGTAGACATGGAAGAAGGCGCCCCAGTCGACCTCTCTTGTCCAAACCGCTTCCAAGAACTCGACATCTTGGTCTCCAAGATATCATATTAGTTGGTGTTAGCGGTGGGAGTTTGTACTAGTTTTGACCTCTAGAGTCTAAACCTCCATGCCACTTACAACCAACTGTGGATGCAACCTCTACCACCCAAGTTTAATTCTTCCACCTACAATGGTTTTCCTTATATAGAGAAACTTGCAAGAACATGAATATCTCTCCTTGATCAATTTCTTAGTGTTTTACCTACTAATAGTCTTCAACTCCAGTCTCCTTGTTATCTACCACTTTAACAACAATACTCAATCAAGCGCACTACTTTGGTTTTGGTTTAAACCTTTCGAGATTTCTATTTCAAGCAAATAAATAAAAGTAAAATTACTTTCATACTCTAAGGACCCTGAACTACCCAATACAATCCTTTCGGATAATTTCTCAGTATTTCCATAATTCCCAGTAAAAAACATCTTTCTAGTAGTTCATTCAGTAAAAATAAAAGTAATTAAAAATCACATTTCTCCCTGACTAAGGTGTTACACATAACACATAAGAAGGTTGTGTATATTTTGTTATTATGATTCTTATGTAATACAATGAAGAGGTCATGAATGGTAAAAACCAAATGCACATAAGAAACAAGAAACGAGCAAGAAACAAGATTTGAGTATAAATGTATTGTATTGTTTTTGTCAAAGGTTTATAGTATCAAACATCAAGCGGTGATATTTTTAAATGAAGTGTATATAGGTCTTGCTTGTCGAGAAAAAGCTACTAAATTTGAGGACCAACTCACCTTGAGTTTTTCTTGCATGATCCGGACTTAGTTGAACGACAAGGTTTTGCTGGTTTTGCTGCTACGCAGCCTAGCCAGTGAGAGAGCTTCCAACTATGCAGCTCTCCAACTATGCAAAATCAAGCTGGAACTGCACAAAAGTAAACATTATATAAAAGTGTTTATTCATTGACAATATGAGCCTCATGGAAGTCACTCGTACAAATTATAAAACCATGTAATGATGTTAATGATGGTTCTTGAAAAATATTTTCTAGAAATATACTGACATATAATAAAATTCATTAAGTATTAAAATTAGTAAATTATGAAACTTACTACAACCAACGCAAATTGAATGACCAACTCTACCCAATTTAAAGAAAAACAAACTTTAAGACTAACTATTGGATATACCCATAAAATCTCCATAAAATATTTATTATAGAACAAGGGTATTAAAAGTTCAAAATAATAAGACTAAAGAATCTAATATACTGAAATATAGAGTCCCTAGTAAAAATACAAGAGGGTCAAAAAATCGGTTGCCATACTTTTTCCTTCGCTTTTTCCAAGTATTTACAGAAGTAGTTTGTATTAAATCTTTTTCTCCTTGTATTTTTATTGTATATATTCGTCTCACTCCACACTTCTTGTGATAGAGCGAGTTACATATATAAATTTCAATTAATGACCAAAACCTTCCTCTATGAACTGTAAGTTAAACTAAACAGTACTATAAATACCTCATTCTCTAGTTGTTTCACAAATGCATATTATACTTATGGGTGTTTGCGTATTCTTGAGACCCTCCTCACATGTTAAAAGTGATCAAAATCAGAGTTACGTCTATCTTATCTAACAAATGATACAAGTATATTACAACCTTGATGTGAATCCAGAGTGAACTTGAGAGTTGATTGTTGTTTAGAGAAGCAAGAAATTGGGAATCAAACCTGTGTCTCCCAAGCTTCTTGACTTCTCAAATCCACATCTTCCTAGAGAGCTAGAAGATTGGAAAGGCTGGCAGAATGCGCGAGAAGACGTGAGGGTCCTTTTCATATCTCTTTGGTCTGACCCATAGTAACTTGTTCTTTCTTCTTCCCGAACTTTAGAAGAGAGCTATGAGAAGCATTGCTGGCAGAATCTGGAGAGAATGGTCAAGGGTCATGTCTTCCGTTACGCATCAAGCTTCTTTTGAGAGTGTATGCGAGGTGAGGAGTCGAAAGACAGAGTGCAAATGTTCCGTGTCTGTTGCGAGGCTAGATTGCGTTCACGAAGTCGAAGACAGGTGAGACTAAGGATAAGAAGCCTAACTGCGGGAAGTCTTCTTAAGACGTTTGTTACCCAGAAGCTGTCTCGGGAGTCTTCTTGGAGACCACTGTCATGCATGAGTCCTCAACCTTTTTTTGATCCATTCGTAGACTTCGCTTCTCACGTATCTTCTCATCTTTTGTTAGGAAGTAGGATGAATTGCAAGGTGGATTGTCTTCTTAGGAATCCATGCGATGCCTTGCTTAGTTAAGATTGCTTAGATATAGCTCGGAAGACTTGATGTACTTAGGAAGCACAGTTAGAATTCTGGAAGACAGAATAGTTCTCTTTTGGAAGACTAGATTCATCTTCTGAAAGTGGAAGTTGGACAGTGAGGACCTGGTAAGGATTGAGCCTTGAGCTCGCAGCAAGTATGTGTGGTATAGTGTAACAGAAGCTCAAAATGTTGATGCATCTTTGAGGGTTGGTGTTACCACAAGCAGAGTTGATAAGGACCAAACCTTTCATCAAAGAGTTGGGCCTCGACTTGTTCACATGAGACTAGAATCTCGCGGATCACGGTATTCTGGAAGAGGTTTGAGCAGCATTGCTCCTTTGCAACCGTGTACCTATCAAGGTAAGGGTCGCTCGAAGAAGACCATCTTTGCAGACTGTGGAATGGTGACGTAGAGCTTTTCACTGATTTGAAGCAGAGAACTACGGATATGAGCTCAAGAAGGGAAAGACTCTCACCATGATCTTAGAGAAATAGCATGTATATGGGAGTACTACATGTCTCTTCCTGGAAGACAGACAGGGGCGAAACGGATAAGCTTATCGAGAGCCGAAGAAGCATTTTCTGGGGAAGTTGTACCTTCACCTTTTCCCCAAGGGAAAGGCTCAGAAATTCCAGCAGCGCTTCTGCACTACCTCGTCACAAAATCTGACCAAGAATAGGTCCAAACAATACTAATCTGCACAGCGATCAACCACACGATCAAAAAAATCACTCCACACACGCGCGCACCCGCAAATCGAACATACCAACAATCTGCCCACTCCGAAGATACCATCGGCACAAATCCGTGATCTGAAAGCTCTCAATCAGACCTCACAATTCAAGTTCTTCGAGTGCTAAACGGTATATACTCACTCCATCATGCCAATCAACACTAAACAACCACTAAAGTCGAGTCAAATCCACTATGTGCTTGTAGAGAATCCAAATTGCACTCACCAAGACTATGCACCATAGCTAGGAGCTTGAAAGCTCAACTCAAAGAACTAAAATCTCCAAGCCCTACCTGTGAAGTATACCCTTAGTGCAGAGTAGCTACTAGGATTAGCTACTCTGCACTCGATCAACCTAGCCGAGGTGCTAAACTGACATGACACAAGCGGCAACGCTTGCACGAGGTCATAAGTTAACAATTGATCTGGTTATTCCCGGTTGATACTATAACAAAATACATTAAACGATGATGTTAAGATAAACACCACAAGCTTGTCGTGCTGGAAGGAGTTTTCTCGTCTTACATTCTAAGTAGTTTTTGCAGTAGATAGACTGGAAAGTTTCTGAAGGGTCGTAATTTTCTAAGATCCTTCTTCTTAACATAATGAATGCTCTCATTCTCGTTGTAAGTTTCTAAGATGATATCCTTCCTCTGAACATAATGAATGCTCTCGTTCTCATGAGTGGGTGATACACTCAGCATCAGTTCTCAGCTTGACCATTGGATTTTTGAAGTTTTGGACTGATTTCACTAATTTGTAGCTAGTTTGTCACTCTACTTCAGTAGTGGTCATAGTCGTTCTCACATTGCAGTTCATTGAGCATTTCACAGTTTCAGATTTTGTAATTCGTCAACTTTTGCACTTGATGCTCAAGAAGAGAATGACCTCGAGGTCGATTGTCAATAAGTCATACATACTTTAATCAATTCTCCTGGTCCATGGATAGAGATTAGTGAATTTTCTAGCCAACATGGAGATGACCATAGAAACAAAGGCACAAGGAAAAGGAAGTTGTAACTTGGTTGAGCATGTTGACGGAAGTATGTATGATCACCAGAATTCCAAAAAAAGAATTTCACTGTATAGCCTAAGGCTCACAAGTCGAGCTTGTGACATGGTGCAGCCACCACAACTGGGAATTTTCAATAGAGATGATCTACAATAGTACGTTCTTGTTAAATGCAAACGGATAAAGAAATTTGGATCCTGTTGGATCGGCTTGAGGATTTCTTGAAAGATGAAATTATCTCTCTCTTTTTCCCAGTGTTGTGCCGACTCGTCAAAGGGGAAGTAGAATTCTGGATTTCAGGTCTTGAGCATCAAGGGTTTGAATGGTCTATTATGATTACTGATTTCTTATATGCAGCTTGTACACGTTGATTTGTTATTTTATATGGGTTGCACCAGCTTCTATTCTTTTCTCTACATTTTCACCGTTAGGTTAGACATGTGTTCACTCTCTGATCTTTTGCCTCTAATCATTTTGTCATTTTCTTCCCTCCAATTTATAGTAACATTCGATTTACATAGAAACAAATGGAAAGTTGAACTGGCAAGGCACACTTTCTCACGAGTCGTTTAGCATACGAACACTAAATAAATTACTAATCTAAACTAACGAGAGCTTCACAAAGATTATTCTTTGAATCGTGGAGAGATTTTGGAGAACCAATGGAAACAAAAAGCACACAGAATGTGAAGATAGTATTATTATCGACCTTAAACTCCAAAGATGCAAGAGCAAAAAGCAAGACTTACAATGCATGGTGCGATTATGCCTTAAGTATGTAACATTTTCCTCTTTCCACACAGCCACCCATGATCATCTTGAGTGAACCACTACACCTTTCACGGATATGATTTCCTGTCTATTGATTTCTCTAATGCATATTACATCATCATTTCTCTGGTCTACTTCAACCACAACTCATTTGCTATTGGCATTAGCTGGTTCTGTTTATTCACGCATTTATTAACATGATTTACCTCCTCCCATTGCCATGTTTAAGATAATGGAAAGATGTCGTTTCTTCTTTTATCATTTGAAATACTTCATATATCTATTTTCAGTTGAGAATGGATTTAGATGTGAGAATACTGAATGCTAATTGAAATCATAAGCATTATAGTATTTTATACGATAACACAAAATATTGGTTATGTTTCACTGAAGGAGACAAAACACATATGTAAATATTTCTGTTCCATTAGACTTTATTTTCTTGGAGGAATCTAGATGGTACTTATTGATGTCTTCTACTCATGGATGGGAGTTTTGTAATTCACACTACTTATATTTCATCCAATAAATGGACAAAGTTTAAAGATGAACGGTGTGACTAAAGATTCTAGAATTCTTCAAACCATCTCAATACTTTTATGTGAAACTACTCCTTAAACAATTGGATGCTTTTGCTCTTTAGGCATACTTCTTTATCTAGAGGAATCACCATGCGACCTAGTAATGGTGATGTCTTATGTCCTTGAAGGGGAGTTTCTTAATTCACATCACCAACGGTTTAATATGAGATTTCACTAAAGATATGAACAAAGTTTAAGATGGAAATTGTCACTAAAGATTTTAATTTAGAAGTCTCACTACTACAAATAAACTCATTACCGAGGTTGGAGAGAAAAAAATTCCATCCATCATTTTATTATTGTAGAGACTGTAAGGAAATTTTTTTTTCTCACATCAACAACAAAAACAATCATCCACCAAGTCTTTCATGTTTATCGACATCACATAATTTATAAAATTTATAGTGTTTCAAGATTACAAAGTCTACAGTGAGATTCACAAGAAATATTATTCTCAATTATGCACTCGATGCATAAAGACTATCATTCTCAATTTTGCAGTTGATGCGTAAGGACGGTCTTTCCACTGCTTGAACCAAGTGAGATTCACAAGAAATATTATTCTCAATTTTGCACTCGATGCATAAAGACTATCACTCTCAATTTTGCAGTTGATGCGTAAGGATGGTCTTTCCACTTCTTGAACCAAAGAATTGTAATTGACGGTAAGATTGATTATTTTTAGACTACTTGAACCAAAGAATTGTAATTGACTGTAAGATTATAGTCCTATGATTGATTACTTTTAGACTACTTGAACCAAAGAATTGTAACTGACTGTAAGATTATAGTCCTATGAGAATAATGAAATATTTATGTACCATAGGGCGGAGGGAAAGAAGGGAACCGAGGGGCTATGTGTTAACATTTTATCAGGATCTATCCCCTTCTTTCTTTCCATTTTTCATGACACTCAATCGGGGAGAAAGTTCGTTTTAGGAAGACCTCAACCTTCATTTCTTGCGGCTTATGGATTTTCTTGTTCCAACCTCTTTCGATAGCCCAGCATACTCCTTCTCCCCCGCATAATCTTTCTCCTCGTGACGACCTTGTTCTCCTGCTGCTCGTTATCTCATGCGTGCTCGATTTCAAATCATAGAGGAGGTAATGCTTGTCCGGTTGTCCATACTGTTAGTTATATATTGATAGTTAAGGTCTACATGGTCAGGATTATGGGTTTAGGGTTTAGGAACTCATTACGAAAAAGTAGGGTTCAGTAGCCGCCATAGTTCTTGAGATTAAACTTGGACTGGGCCATTACCCCTCTCTAATCTTAACCTCTGTTCTAAACTTCATTCATTCGTTCACTTGAAGCTAAACGTTATACTTTAAAGAACTAAAAACCGAGAACTAAAACCAGAGTAGAATTCTGTAAGAGCAATGATGTTTTCTCTGCCGACTATTTTGAAGCGAGTAGGCTCAGTAAGTGGAGCTTAAATTCTTACAAAGGTCGTAGATATAGAACGTGAAAACGTAAAGAACTTTGTAAACTACACTCCTAACCTTGAGGGTACTGATGTAGATTCTCACAAGTCACGACAGAACTACTTCCCTTCACTTGTGCACCACTTCCAGAATTACAATACGATGTTCTGAATCTGACAAACTGCGATAGTGAGAAACGCTTATGTATTTCATGATTATACACAATTACAAATTTAGTCATGAAAGATACGGTCGCTAACGAACAGTAACTGTAGCTGGCTCAAACTAGTACCATGCTTTGACAAAACATCTGTAACTGCAACAGTTGGTTTATCAAGAGCACCGGCAGGATGCCCCTGCAAGAGACAAAATACGTCAATATCCAGATATAAGCATTAGTAATCCAACAATAATGATCTGAAGCATAGCTTATCCTCTGATTAGTGTAAAAAGGAGCTAGTACAGAAGGACGGGATGCAAGTAACTAGTACTAACCGAATCAAAGAACCCGATTTTGGGAGATGGCAAGCGGAGGCCGGAGGCTTGCTGATCTGTGGAGAGGTCTCGAACGGCGGTCAGAGGGCGAATCTTCGAGGTCATGAAGATGAGAGTTTTCACCCTCGTACTGCGTGTTGCGTGTTTTCTTCACAGCTGGTGGGCTGGGTATAGACGTATTAAGCGGCACATTCTCTCTGTCTTTTGAATATGAGGATCCACTACTCTTCCTCATATACTACCCCAAATGCTTTCTCCTTTTGACTTTTCTGCCCAGGAGGGAATTTAACAGACATATTGGAAGAGCTCCTTGTGTTACGGCTGCTCGGGCAGACTTCTTGTAAAGTTCGATGGTCCTAGACTTCCTGGAACTTTAAGTCCTGTACTGGATGATTGTGGAACACCTGGTCTTAAGCGATCAATGTGAGCAGACTGCAATAGCCTTCTGACTTGCAGATAATCGTCCTCCCCTACTTCCTGTAACATGAAGCTAGGTTAAAGCTTAAGCTTATGCGCTGAAGTAGCATACTCGGATAACCAACCATCAGTAGTGAGTATCCAGTGTAGTGTCAACTAGTACTAGTCTTCATTCCGTGGCAACAAAGAGCATAATATTTGTGGGCGCTTTTACATACCTGGTAGAACCCTTCCTAGTGTGTTCTTGACTTTCTTGGACACTGATGAAACCTTCCTGGAGATTGATGTACTGGTCGACGGTGGTTTGATTAGTGAGGACGTTGAGTGAGAGTGTGCATATCATTCAGAGGCTTCATGTTGAGAGTCTGTTCGGTGTCCTGCCGATGTTTCGCCACAATTTTCAGTTCCTTTTGGGATTTAGCAAGCTCATGTTTGACAAGCTCTTCGGCCCCTTTCTCCAGCCTATTATGGAAGTGAGCCAGAGAGTTTGCAAGATGTAGTTTTGTCCCTTTCTCCACCGCATCCTCAATAACCTGGGTAACAGGCACCGGTGGAGGAAGCACTGATAACGCTTTTACATTTATCTGCACAGGGAGAGATCCATAAGTTAGGAAGCTAAATATGGTCCAAACGAAGTGAGTGTAACGACAGATGTGCTATGTGCAGGGTAAGGTCCCACTGGACAGCAAAAAGCTGTGCTCCAGACCGTCGTTAGCATTGCTAGATGAATAGTTTGTACGTTCAAAGAGGTTGATCTGGACAACCGAACTTGCTAGACTCCTTCTCTGTACTTACTGGAGACGTAACAACTGAAAATGGACTCTGAGAGCTCGAATGTCTTACACCATTAGCTATGGAGGAGTTCGCGTCCCTGCTGGTGGGAAGCCCTTCGGTCCTTCTAAGATCTATTTGACGGATTGTCTTGACAATCGGATTGCTTATCCGTACCTGCCGGCCTCCCCCGCTTGCTGGCCGTCTGCTTCGTAACCAACAATTAGCCGTCCATACAAGCATTGGCTTGTTCTATCAGATAACAGACATATGAAAGGTGAAGCTAGAATTTCTAAAATACCTTTGGGTCCAGAGTCGTTCCAAGAGACGGCCCGTGTTC